>OX422207.1:546949937-551749937 GCA_949130495.1 Sambucus nigra
TGTTAAGGGTCTGAGGTCGTCCGAGTATAATGACTGGCCTCAGACCTTGTCACCAAATGCTAATGTTGTAAGGTTTGAGGTCATCAACTAAGATGTTATCCACATAAATAATATCACCAAAATTAATGGTGTTAAGCGTCTGAGGTCATCCGAGTATGATATCTGACCTCAGACCTTGTCACCAAATCTTTATGTTTTAAGGTCTGAGGTCATCAACTAAGATGTTATTCCCATTAATAATTTCACCAAAATTCATGATGTTAAGGGTCTAAGGTCAACCGAGTACGTTGTCTAGCCTCAGACCTTGTCACCGAATGCTAATATTATAAGGTCTGAGGTCATCAACTAAGATGTTATCCACATAAATAATTTCACCAAAATTAATCGTGTTAAGGGTCTGAGGTCATCCGAGTATGATGTCTGACCTCAGACCTTGTCACCAAATCTTGATGTTTTAAGGTCTGAGGTCATCAACTAAGATGTTATCCCCTTAAATAATTTCACCAAAATTAATGATGTTAAGGGTTTGAGGTCAACAGAGTACGATGTCTAACCTCAGACCTTGTCACCAAATCCTAATGTTATAAGGTTTGAGGCCATCACTAAGATGTTATCCCCATAAATAATTTCACCAAAATGAATGATGTTAAGCGTCTAAGGTCATCCGAGTATGATGTCTGACCTCAGACCTTGTCACCAAATCCAGATGTTATAGGGTCTGAGGTCATCACTAAGATGTTATCCCCATAAATAATTTCACCAAATTAATGATGTCAAGGGTCTGAGGTCATCCGAGAATGATGTCTAACCTAAAACCTTATAACTAAATCCTAATATTAAAGGTTTGAGGTCATCAACTAAGATGTTATCCCCATAAATAATTTCACCAAATCAAGGATGTTAGGGGTCTGAGGTCATCCGAGTATGATGTCTGAACTGAAACCTTGTCACCAAATCATAATGTAATTGGGTCTGAGGTCATCCGAGTATGATGTCTGACCTCAGACCTTGTCACCAAATCCTGATGTTATAAGGTCTGAGGTCATAAACTAAGATGTTATTCCCATAAATAATTTCACCAAAATTAATGATGTTAAGGGTCGGAGGTCATCCGAGTATGATGTCTGACCTCAGAAGTTGTCACCAAATCCTAATGTTATAGGGTCCGAGGTCATCACTAAGATGTTATCCCCATAAATAATTACACTAAATTAATGATGTTAAGGGTCTGAGGTCATCCGAGTATGATGTCTGGCCTCAGACCTTGTAACCAAATGCTAATGTTATAAGGTTTGAGGTCATCAACTAAGATGTTATCCACATAAATAATTTCACCAAAATTAATGGTGTTAAGGGTCTGAGGTCATCCGAGTATGATGTCTGACCTCAGACCTTGTCACCAAATCCTAATGTTATAAGGTCTGAGGTCATCAACTAAGATGTTATTCCCATTAATAATTTCACCAAAATAAATGATGTTAAGGGTCTAAGGTCAGCTGAGTACGATGTCTAACCTCAGACCTTGTCACCAAATCCTATTGTTATAAGGTTTGAAGTAATCACTAAGATGTTATCCCCATGAATAATTTCACTAAAATGAATGACGTTAAGCGTATAAGGTCATCGGAGTATGATGTCTTACCTCAGACCTTGTCACCAAATCCTGATGTTATAGGGTCTGAGGTCATCACTAAGATGTTATCACCATAAATAATTTCACCAAATTAATGATGTCAAGGGTCTGAGGTCATCCGAGTAAGATGTCTAACCTTAAACCTTATCACTAAATCCTAATGTTATAAGGTCTGAGGTCATCAATTAAGATGTTATCCCCATAAATAATTTCATGAAATTAATGATGTTAAGGGTTTGAGGTCATCCGAGTATGATATCTGACCTCAGACCTTGTCACCAAATCCTGATGTTATAGGGTCTGAGGTCATCACTAAGATGTTATCCCCATAAGTAATTTCACCAAAATTAATGATGTTAAGGGTCTGAGGTCATCAAAGTATGATGTCTGAACTCAGACCATGTCACCAAATCCTGATGTTATAGGATCCGAGGTCATCACTAAGATGTTATCCCTATAAATAATTACACTAAATTAAGGATGTTAAGGGTCTGAGGTCATCCGAGAATGATGTCTAGCATCAGTCCTTATCACCAAATGCTAATGTTATAAGGTCTGAGGTCATCAACTAAGATGTTATCCACATAAATAATTTCACCAAAATTAATGGTGTTAAGGATCTGAGGTCATCCGAGTATGATGTCTGACCTCAGACCTTGTCACCAAATCTTGATGTTTTAAGGTCTGAGGTCATGAACTAAGATGTTATTCCCATTAATAATTTCACCAAAATTAATGATGTTAAGGGTCTAAGGACAACCGAGTACGATGTCTAACCGCAGACCTTGTCACCAAATCCTAATGTTATAAGGTTTGAAGTCATCACTAAGATGTCATCCCCATAAATAATTTCACTAAAATGAATGACGTTAAGCGTCTAAGGTTATCCGAGTATGATGTCTTACCTCAGACCTTGTCACCAAATCCTGATGTTATAGGGTCTGAGGTCATCACTAAGATGTTATCCCCATAAATAATTTCACCAAATTAATGATGTCAAGGTTCTGAGGTCATCCGAGTATGATGTCTAACCTTA
Organism: Sambucus nigra; assembly: GCA_949130495.1. Lineage (NCBI taxonomy): Eukaryota > Viridiplantae > Streptophyta > Magnoliopsida > Dipsacales > Adoxaceae > Sambucus > Sambucus nigra. The sequence goes on from OX422207.1 coordinate 546,952,607, forward strand.
AACCTTATCACTAAATCTAGATTTTATAACGTCTGAGGTCGTCAACTAAGATGTTATCCCCGTAAATAATTTCACCAAATGAATGATGTTAGGGGTCTGAGGTCATCCGAGTATGATGTCTGGCCTCAGACCTTGTCACCAAATCATAATGTAATAGGTTCTGAGGTCATCACTAAGATGTTACCCCGTAAATAATTTCACCAAATTAATGATGTTAAGGGTCTGAGGTCATCCGAGTATGATGTCTGACCACAGACCTTGTCACCAAATCCTGATGTTATAAGGTCTGAGGTCATAAACTAAGATGTTATTCCCATAAATAATTTCACCAAAATTAATGCTGTTAAGGGTCTGAGGTCATCCGAGTACGATGTCTAACCTCAGACCTTGTCACAAAATCCTAATGTTATAAGGTTTGAGGTCATCACTAAGATGTCATCCCCATAAATAAATTCACTAAAATGAATGATGTTAAGCGTCTAAGGTCATCCGAGTATGATGTCTGACCTCAGACCTTATCACCAAATCTTGATGTTTTAAGGTCTGAGGGCATCAACTAAGATGTTATTCCCATTAATAATTTCACCAAAATTAATGATGTTAAGTGTCTAAGGTCAACCGAGTATGATGTCTAACCTCAGACCTTGTCACCAAATCCTAATGTTATAAGGTTTGAGGTCATCACTAAGATGTTATCCCCATAAATAATTTCACTAAAATGATTGATGTTAAGCATTTAAGGTCATCCAAGTATGATGTCTGAACTCAGACCATGTCACCAAATCCTGATGTTATAGGATCCGAGGTCATCACTAAGATGTTATCCCTATAAATAATTACACAAAATTAAGGATGTTAAGGGTCTGAGGTCATCCGAGAATGATGTCTAGCCTCAATCCTTGTGACCAAATGCTAATGTTATAAGGTCTGAGGTCATCAACTAAGATGTTATCCACATAAATAATTTCACCAAAATTAATGGTGTTAAGGATCTGAGGTCATCCGGGTATGATGTCTGACCTTAGACCTTGTCACCAAATCTTGATGTTTTAAGGTCTGAGGTCATCAACTAAGATGTTATTCCCATTAATAATTTCACCAAAATTAATGATGTTAAGGGTCTAAGGTCAACCGAGTACGATGTCTAACCTCAGACCTTGTCACCAAATCCTAATGTTATAAGGTTTGAAGTCATCACTAAGATGTCATCCCCATAAATAATTTCTCTAAAATGAATGACGTTAAGCGTCTAAGGTCATCCGAGTATGATGTCTTACATCAGACCTTGTCACCAAATCCTGATGTTATAGGGTCTGAGGTCATCACTAAGATGTTATCCCCATAAATAATTTCACCAAATTAATGATGTCAAGGTTCTGAGGTCATCCGAGTATGATGTCTAACCTTAAACCTTATCACTAAATCTAGATGTTATAACGTCTGAGGTCGTCAACTAAGATGTTATCACCATAAATAATTTCACCAAATCAATGATGTTAGGGGTCTGAGGTCATCCGAGTATGATGTCTGACCTCATACCTTGTCACCAAATCATAATGTAATAGGGTCTGAGGTCATCACTAAGATGTTACCCCGTAAATAATTTCACCAAATTAATTATGTTAAGGGTCTGAGGTCATCCGAGTATGATGTCTGACCTCAGACCTTGTCACCAAATCCTGATGTTATAAGGTCTGAGGTCATGAACTAAGATGTTATTCCCATAAATAATTTCACCAAAAATAATGATGTTAAGGGTCTGAGGTCATCCGAGTACGATGTCTAACCTCAGACCTTGTCACAAAATCCTAATGTTATAAGGTTTGAGGTCATCACTAAGATGTTATCCCCATAAATAAATTCACTAAAATGAATGATGTTAAGCGTCTAAGGTCATCCGAGTATGATGTCTGACCTCAGACCTTGTCACCAAATCATGATGTTTTAAGGTCTGAGGGCATCAACTAAGATGTTATTCCCATTAATAATTTCACCAAAATTAATGATGTTAAGTGTCTAAGGTCAACCGAGTATGATGTCTAACCTCAGACCTTGTCACCAAATCCTAATGTTATAAGGTTTGAGGTCATCACTAAGATGTTATCCCCATGAATAATTTAACTAAAATGATTGATGTTAAGCATTTAAGGTCATCCGAGTATGATGTATGACCTCAGACCTTGTCACCAAATCCAGATGTTATAGGGTCTGAGGTCATCACTAAGATGTTATCCCCATAAATAATTTCACCAAAATTAATGATGTTAAGGGTCTGAGGTTATCCAAGTATGATGTCTGACCTCAGAACATGTCACCAAATCCTGATGTTATAGGGTCCGAGGTCATCACTAAGATGTTATCCCCATAAATAATTACACTAAATTAATGATGATAAGGGTCTGAGGTCATCCGAGTATAATGTCTAGCCTCAGTCCTTGTCACCAAATGCTAATGTTATAAGGTATGAGGTCATCAACTAAGATGTTATCCACATAAATAATTTCACCAAAATTAATGGTGTTAAGGATCTCAGGTCATCCGAGTATGATGTCTGACCTCAGACCCTGTCACCAAATCTTGATGTTTTAAGGTCTGAGGTCATCAACTAAGATGTTATTCCCATTAATAATTTCACCAAAATTAATGATGTTAAGGGTCTAAGGTCAACCGAGTACGATGTCTAACCTCAGACCTTGTCACCAAATCCTAATGTTATAAGGTTTGAAGTCATCACTAAGATGTTATCCCCATAAATAATTTCACTAAAATGAATGACTTTAAGCGTCTAAGGTCATCCGAGCATGATGTCTGACCTCAGACCTTGTCACCAAATCCTGATCTTATAGGGTCTGAGGTCATCACTAAGATGTTATCCCCAGAAATAATTTCACCAAATTAATGATGTCATGGTTTTGAGGTCATCCGAGTATGATGTCTAACCTTAAACCATATCACTCAATCCAGATGTTATAACGTTTGAGGTTGTCAACTAAGATGTTATCCCCATAAATAATTTCACCAAATCAATGATGTTAGGGATCTGAGGTCATCTGAGTATGATGTCTGACCTCAGACCTTGTCACCAAATCATAATGTAATAGGGTCTGAGGTCATCACTAAGATGTTATCCCCATAAATAATTTCACCAAATTAATGATGTTAAGGGTCTGAGGTCATCCGAGTATGATGTTTGACCTCAGACCTTGTCACAAAATCCTGATGTTATAAGGTCTGAGGTCATAAAGTAAGATGTTATCCCCATAAATAATTCACTAAAATGATTGATGTTAAGCATTTAAGGTCATCCGAGTATGATTTCTGACCTCAGACCTTGTCACCAAATCCTGATGTTATAGGGTCTGAGGTCATCACTAAGATGTTATCCACATAAATAATTTCACCAAAATTAATGATGTTAAGGGTCTGAGGTCATCCAAGTACGATGTCTGACCTTAAACCATGTCACCAAATCCTGATGTTATAGGGTCCGAGGTCATCACTAAGATGTTATCCCCATAAATAATTACACAATATTAATGATGTTAAGGGTCTGAGGTCATCCGAGTAGGATGTCTAGCCTCAGTCCTTGTCACCAAATGCTAATGTTATAAGGTCTGAGGTCATCAACTAAGATGTTATCCACATAAATAATTTCACCAAAATTAATGGTGTTAAGGGTCTGAGGTCATCCGAGTATGATGTCTGACCTCAGACCTTGTCACCAAATCTTGATGTTTTAAGGTCTGAGGTCATCAACTAAGATGTTATTCCCATTCATAATTTCACCAAAATTAATGATGTTAAGGGTCTAAGGTCAACCGAGTACGATGCCTAACCTCAGACCTTGTCACCAAATCCTAATGTTATAAGGTTTGAGGTCATCACTAAGATGTTATCCCCATAAATAAATTCACTAAAATGAATGATGTTAAGCGTCTAAGGTCATCCGAGTATGATATCTGACCTCAGACCTTGTCACCAAATCCTGATGTTTTAGGGTCTGAGGTCATCACTATGATGTTATCCCCACAAATAATTTCACCAAATTAATGATGTCAAGGGTCTGAAGTCATCCGAGTATGATGTCTAACCTTAAACATTATCACTAAATCCTAATGTTATAAGGTCTGAGGTCATCAACTTAGATGTTATCCCCAAAAATAATTTAACAAAATTAATGATGTTAAGGGTCTGAGGTCATCCGAGTATGATGTCTGACCTCAGACCTTGTCACCAAATCCTGATGTTATAGGGTCTGAGGTCATCACTAAGATGTTATCCCCATAAATCATTTCACCAAAATTAATGATGTTAAGGGTCTGAGGTCATCCAAGTATGATGTCTAACCTCAGACCATGTCACCAAATCCTGATGTTATGGGGTCCGAGGTCATCACTAAGATGTTATCCCCGCAAATAATTACACTAAATTAATGATGTTAAGGGTCTGAGGTCATCCGAATATGATGTCTAGCCTCAGTCCTTGTCACCAAATGCTAATGTTATAAGGTCTGAGGTCATCAACTAAGATGTTATCCACATAAATAATTTCACCAAAATTAATGGTGTTAAGGATCTGAGGTCATCCGAGTATGATGTCTGACCTCAGACCTTGTCACCAAATCTTGATGTTTTAAGGTTTGAGGTCATTAACTAAGATGTTATTCCCAATAATAATTTCACCAAAATTAATGATGTTAGGGGTCTAAGGTCAACCGAGTATGATGTCTAACCTCAGACCTTGTCACCAAATCCTAATGTTATAAGGTTTGAAGTCATCACTAAGATGTTATCCCCATAAATAATTTCACCAAATTAAAGATCTCAAGGGTCTGAGGTCATACGAGTATGATGTCTAACCTTAAACCTTATCACTAAATCCTAATGTTATAAGGTCTGAGGTCATCAATTAAGATGTTATCCCCATAAATAATTCCACCAAATCAATGATGTTAGGGGTCCGAGGTCATCCGAGTATGATGTCTGACCTCAGACTTTGTCACCAAATCATAATGTAATAGGGTCTGAGGTCATCACTAAGATGTTATCCCCATAAATAATTTCACTAAATTAATGATGTTAGGGGTCTGAGGTCATCCGAGTATGATGTCTGACCTCAGACCTTGTCACCAAATCCAGATGTTATAAGGTCTGAGGTCATAAACTAAATGTTATTACCATAAATAATTTCACCAAAATTAATGATGTTAAGGGTCTGAGGTCATCCGAGTATGATGTCTGACCTCAGACCTTGTCACAAAATCCTAATGTTATAGGGTCCGAGGTCATCACTAAGATATTATCCCCATAAATAATAACCCGAACTTAATGATGTTAAGGGTCTGAGGTCATCCGAGTATGACGTCTGGCCTCAGACCTTGTAACCAAATGCTAATGTTATAAGGTCTGAGGTCATAAACTAAGATGTTATCCACATAAATAATTTCACCAAAATTAATGGTGTTAAGGGTCTGAGGTCATCCGAGTACGATGTCTGACCTCAGACCTTCTCACCAAATCTTGATGTTTTAAGGTCTGAGGTCATCAACTAAGATGTTATTCCCATTAATAATTTTACCAAAATTAATTATGTTAAGGGTCTAAGGTCATCCAAGTATGATGTCTGACCTCAGACCTTGTCACCAAATCCTGATGTTATAGGGTCTGAGGTCATCACTAAGCTGTTGTCCCCATAAATAATTTCACCAAATTAATGATGTCAAGGGTCTGAGGTCATCCGAGTATGATGTCTAACCTTAAACCTTATCACTAAATCCTAATGTTATAAGGTCTGAGGTCATCAACTAAGATGTTATCCCCATAAATAATTTCACCAAATCAATGATGTTAGGGGTATGAGGTCATCCGAGTATGATGTCTGACCTCAGACCTTGTCACCAAATCATAATGTCATAGGGTCTGAGATCATCACTAAGATGTTATCCCCATAAATAATTTCACCAAATTAATTATGTTAAGGGTCTGAGGTCATCCGAGTATGATGTCTGACCTCAGACCTTGTCACCAAATCCTGATGTTATAAGGTCTGAGGTCATAAACTAAGATGTTATTCCCATAAATAATTTCACCAAAATTAATGATGTTTAGGGTCTGAGGTCATTCGAGTATGATGTATTACCTCAGACCTTGTCACGAAATCCTAATGTTCTAAGGTCAGAGGTCATCACTAAGATGTTATCCCCATAAATAATTTCACCAAAATTAATTATGTTAAGGGTCTGAGGTCATCCGAGTATGACGTCTGACCAAAGACCATGTCACCAAATCCTGATGTTATAGGGTTCGAGGTCATCACTAAGATGTTATCACCATAAATAATTACACTAAATTAATGATGTTTAGGGTCTGAGGTCATCCGAGTATGATGTCTGACCTCAGACCTTGTCACCAAATCCTGATGTTATAAGGTCTGAGGTCATCACTAAGATGTTATCCCCATAAATAATTTCACCAAAATTAATTATGTTAAGGGTCTGAGGTCATCCGAGTATGATGTCTGACCTCAGACCATGTCACCAAATCCTGATGTTATAGGGTTCGAGGTCATCAATAAGATGTTATCCCCATAAATAATTACACTAAATTAATGATGTTAAGGGTCTGAGGTCATCCGAGTATGATGTCAGGAATCAGACCTTGTCACCAAATGCTAATGTTATAAGGTCTGGGGTCATCAACTAAGATGTTATCCACATAAATAATTTCACCAAAATTAATGGTGTTAAGGGTCTGAGGTCATCCGAGTATGATGTCTGACCTCAGACCTTGTCACCAAATCTTGATGTTTTAAGGTCTGAGGTCATCAACTAAGATGTTATTCCCATTAATAATTTCACCAAAATTAATTATGTTAAGGGTCTAAGGTCAACCGAGTATGATGTCTAACCTCAGACCTTGTCACCAAATCCTAATGTTATAAGGTTTGAAGTCATCAGTCAGATGTTATCCCCTTAAATAATTTCACCAAATTAATGATGTCAAGGGTCTGAGGTCATCCGAGTATGATGTATAACCTTAAACCTTATCACTAAAGCCAAATGTTATAAGGTCAGAGGTCATCAACTAAGATGTTATCCCCATAAATAATTTCACCAAATCAATGATGTTAGGGGTCTGAGGTCATCCGAGTATAATGTCTGACCTCAGACCTTGTCACCAAATCATAATGAAATAGGGTCTGAGGTCATCACTAAGATGTTATCCCCATAAATAATTTCACCAAATTAATGATGTTAAGGGTCTGAGGTCATCCGAGTATCATGTCTGACCTCAGACCTTGTCTCCAAATCCTGATGTTATAAGGTCTGAGGTCATAAACAAAGATGTTATTCCCATAAATAATTTCACCAAAATTAATGATGTTAAGGGTCTGAGGTCATCCGAGTATGATGTCTGACCTCAGACCTTGTCACCAAATCCTAATGTTATAAGGTCTGAGGTCATCACTAAGATGTTATCCCCATAAATAATTTCACCAAAATTAAATATGTTAAGTGTCTGAAGTCATCTGAGTATGATGTCTGACCTCAGACCTTGTCACCAAATCCTGATGTTATAGGGTCTGAGGTCATCACTAAGATGTTATCCCCATAAATAATTTCACAAAATTAATGATGTCAAGGGTATGAGGTCATCCGAGTATGATGTCTAACCTCAGACCTTATCACTACATCCTGATGTTGTAAGGTCTGAGGTCAACAACTAAGAAGTTATTCCCATAAATAGTTTTACCAAAATTAATGAGGTTAAGGTTCTGAGTACATCTGAGTATGATGTTTGACCTCAGACCTTGTCACCAAATCCTGATGTTATAAGGTCTAATGTCATCAACTAAGATGTTATACCCGTAAATAATTTCACCAAAATCAATGATGTTAAGGGTCTGAGGTCATCCAAGTATGATGTCTGACCTCAAACCTTGTCACCAAATCCTGATGTTATAAAGTCTGAGGCCATAACTAAGATGTTATCCCCATAAATAATTTCACCAAAATTACTGTTGTTAAGGGTCTGAGGTCATCACTAAGATGTTATCCTCATAAATAATTTCACCAAATCAATGATATTAGGGGACTGAGGTCATCCGAGTATGATGTATGACCTCAAACCTTATCACCAAATCCTAATGTTATAAGGTCTGAGGACATCACTAAGATGTTATCCCCATTAATAATTTCACCAAAATTAATGATGTTAAGGGTCTGAGGTCATCCGAGTATGATGACTGATCGAAGACATTGTGACCAAATCCTGATGTTATAAGGTCTGAGGTCATCAACTAACATGTTATACCCATAAATAATTTCACCAAAATTAATGATGTTAAGGGTCTGAGGTCATCCGAGTATGATGTCTGACCTCAGACCTTGTCACCAAATCTTGATCTTTTAAGGTCTGAGGTCATCAACTAAGATGTTATTCCCATTAATAATTTCACCAAAATTAATTATGTTAAGGGTCTAAGGACAACCGAGTATGATGTCTAACCTCAGACCTTGTCACCAAATCCTAATGTTATAAGGTTTGAAGTCATCAGTCAGATGTTATCCCCATAAATAATTTCACCAAATTAATGATATCAAGGGTCTGAGGTCATCCGAGTATGATGTATAACCTTAAACCTTATCACTAAAGCCAAATGTTATAAGGTCTGAGGTCATCAACTAAGATGTTATCCACATAAATAATTTCACCAAAATTCATGGTGTTAAGGGTCTGAGGTCATCCGAGTATGATGTCTGACCTCAGACCTTGTCACCAAATCTTGATGTTTTAAGGTCTGAGGTCATCAACTAAGATGTTATTCCCATTAATAATTTCACCAAAATTAATTATATTAAGGGTCTAAGGTCAACCGAGTATGATGTCTAAGCTCAGACCTTGTCACCAAATCCTAATGTTATAAGGTTTGAAGTCATCAGTCAGATGTTATCCCCATAAATAATTTCACCAAATTAATGATGTCAAGGGTCTGAGGTCATCCGAGTATGATGTATAACCTTAAACCTTATCACTAAAGCCAAATGTTATAAGGTCTGAGGTCATCAAGTAAGATGTTATCCCCATAAATAATTTCACCAAATCAATGATGTTAGGGGTCTGAGGTCATCCGAGTATAATGTCTGACCTCAGACATTGTCACCAAATCATAATGAAATAGGGTCTGAGGTCATCACTAAGATGTTATCCCCATAAATAATTTCACCAAATTAATGATGTTAAGGGTCTGAGGTCATCCGAGTATCATGTCTGACCTCAGACCTTGTCTCCAAATCCTGATGTTATAAGGTCTGAGGTCATAAACTAAGATGTTATTCCCATAAATAATTTCACCAAAATTAATGATGTTAAGGGTCTGAGGTCATCCGAGTATGATATCTGACCTCAGACCTTGTCACCAAATCCTAATGTTATAAGGTCTGAGGTCATCACTAAGATGTTATCCCCATAAATAATTTCACCAAAATTAAATATGTTAAGTGTCTGAGGTCATCCGAGTATGATGTCTGACCTCAGACCTTGTCACCAAATCCTGATGTTATAGGGTCTGAGGTCATCACTAAGATGTTATCCCCATAAATAATTTCACAAAATTAATGACGTCAAAGGTATGAGGTCATCCGAGTATGATGTCTAACCTCAGACCTTATCACTACATCCTGATGTTGTTAGGTCTGAGGTCAACCACTAAGAAGTTATTCCCATAAATAATTTTACCAAAATTAATGAGGTTAAGGTTCTGAGTACATCTGAGTATGATGTTTGACCTCAGACCTTGTCACCAAATCCTGATGTTATAAGGTCTAATGTCATCAACTAAGATGTTATACCCGTAAATAATTTCACCAAAATCAATGATGTTAAGGGTCTGAGGTCATCCAAGTATGATGTCTGACCTCAGACCTTGTCACCAAATCCTGATGTTATGAGGTCTGATGTAATCAACTAAGATGTTATACACATAAATAATTTTACCAAATCAATGATGTTAGGGGTCTGAAGTCATCGGAGTATGACGTCTGACCTCAGAACTTGTCACCAAATCCTAATGTTATAAGGTCTGCGGTCATTAACTAAGATGTTATCCCCATAAATAATTTCACCAAATCAATGATGTTAGGGGTCTGAGGTCATTCGAGTATGATGTCTGACCTCAGACCTTGTCACCAAATCATAATGTAATAGGGTCTGAGGTCATCACTAAGATGTTATCCCCATAAATAATTTCACCAAATTAATGATGTTAAGGGTCTGAGGTCATCCGAGTATGATGTCTCACCTCAGACCTCGTCACCAAATCCTGATGTTATAAGGTCTGAGGTCATAAAGTAAGATGTTATCCCCATAAATAATTCACTAAAATGATTGATGTTAAGCATTTAAGGTCATCCGAGTATGATGTCTGACCTCAGACCTTGTCACCAAATCCTGATGTTATAGGGTCTGAGGTCATCACTAAGATGTTATCCCCATAAATAATTTCACCAAAATTAATGATGTTAAGGGTCTGAGGTCATCCAAGTATGATGTCTGACCTCAGACCATGTCACCAAATCCTGATGTTATAGGGTCCGAGGTCATCACTAAGATGTTATCCCCATAAATAATTACACTAAATTAATGATGTCAAGGGTCTGAGGTCATCCGAGTAGGATGTCTAGCCTCAGACCTTATCAACAAATGCTAATGTTATAAGGTCTGAGGTCATCAACTAAGATGTTATCCACATAAATAATTTCACCAAAATTAATGGTGTTAAGGGTCTGAGGTCATCCGAGTATGATGTCTGACCTCAGACCTTGTCACCAAATCTTGATGTTTTAAGGTCTGAGGTCATCAACAAAGATGTTATTCCCATTCATAATTTCACCAAAATTAATGATGTTAAGGGTCTAAGGTCAACCGAGTACGATGTCTAACCTCAGACCTTGTCACCAAATCCTAATGTTATAAGGTTTGAGGTCATCACTAAGATGTTATCCCCATAAATAAATTCACTAAAATGAATGATGTTAAGCGTCTAAGGTCATCCGAGTATGATGTCTGACCACAGACCTTGTCACCAAATCCTGATGTTATAGGGTCTGAGGTCATCACTAAGATGTTATCCCCACAAATAATTTCACCAAATTAATGATGTCAAGGGTCTGAGGTCATCCGAGTATGATGTCTAACCTTAAACCTTATCACTAAATCCTAATGTTATAAGGTCTGAGGTCATTAACTTAGATGTTATCCCCATAAATAATTTAACCAAATTAATGATGTTAAGGGTCGGAGGTCATCCGAGTATGATGTCTGACCTCAGACCTTGTCACAAAATCCTGATGTTAAAGGGTCTGAGGTCATCACTAAGATGTTATCCCCATAAATAATTTCACCAAAATTAATGATGTTAAGGGTCTGAGGTCATCCAAGTATGATGTCTGACCTCAGACCATGTCACCAAATCCCGATGTTATGGGGTCCCAGGTCAACACTAAGATGTTATCCCCATAAATAATTACACTAAATTAATGATGTTAAGGGTCTGAGGTCATCCGAGTATGATGTCTAGCCTCAGTCCTTGTCACGAAATGCTAATGTTATAAGGTCTGAGGTCATCAACTAAGATGTTATCCACATAAATAATTTCACCAAAATTAATCGTGTTAAGGATCTGAGGTCATCCGAGTATGATGTCTGACCTCAGACCTTGTCACCAAATCTTGATGTTTTAAGGTTTGAGGTCATTAACTAAGATGTTATTCCCATTAATAATTTCACCAAAATTAATGATGTTAAGGGTCTAAGGTCAACCGAGTATGATGTCTAACCTCAGACCTTGTCACCAAATCCTAATGTTATAAGGTTTGAAGTAATCACTAAGATGTTATCCCCATAAATAATTTCACCAAATTAATGATGTCAAGGGTGTGAGGTCATCCGAGTATGATGTCTAACCTTAAACCTTATCACTAAATCCTAATGTTATAAGGTCTGAGGTCATCAACTAAGATGTTATCGCCATAAATAATTTCACCGAATCAATGATGTTAGGGGTCTGAGGTCATCCGAGTATGATGTCTGACCTCAGACCTTGTCACCAAATCATAATGTAATAGGGTCTGAGGTCATCACTAAGATGTTATCCCCAAAAATAATTTCACCAAATTAATGATGTTAGGGGTCTGAGGTCATCCGAGTATGATGTCTGACCTCAGACCTTGTCACCAAATCCAGATGTTATAAGGTCTGAGGTCATAAACTAAGATGTTATTCCCATAAATAATTTCACCAAAATTAATGATGTTAAGGGTCTGAGGTCATCCGAGTATGATGTCTGACCTCAGACCTTGTCACCAAATCCTAATGTTATAGGGTCTGAGGTCATCACTAAGATGTTTTCCCCATAAATAATAACACTAACTTAATGATGTTAAGGGTCTGAGGTAATCCGAGTATGATGTCGGGCCTCAGACCTTGTAACCAAATGCTAATGTTATAAGGTCTGAGGTCATAAACTAAGATGTTATCCACATAAATAATTTCACCAAAATTAATGGTGTTAAGGGTCTGAGGTCATCCGAGTATGATGTCTGACCTCAGACCTTGTCACCAAATTTTGATGTTTAAAGGTCCGAGGTCATCAACTAAGATGTTATTCCCATTAATAATTTCACCAAAATTAATTATGTTAAGGGTCTAAGGTCAACCGAGTATGATGTCTAACCTCAGACCTTGTCACCAAATCCTAATGTTATAAGGTTTGAGGTCATCGGTAAGATGTTATCCCCATAAATAATTTCACTAAAATGAATAATGTTAAGCGTCTAAGGTCATCCGAGTATGATGTCTGACCTCAGACCTTGTCACCAAATCCTGATGTTATAGGGTCTGAGGTCATCACTAAGATGTTGTCCCCATAAATAATTTCACCAAATTAATGATGTCAAGGGTCTGAGGTCATCCGAGTATGATGTCTAACCTGAAACCTTATCACTAAATCCTAATGTTATAAGGTCTGAGGTCATCAACTAAGATGTTATCACCATAAATAATTTCATCAAAATTAATGATGTTAAGGGTCTGAGGTCATCCGAGTATGATGTCTGACCTCAGACCTTGTCACCAAATCTTGATGTTTTAAGGTCTGAGGTCATCAACTAAGATGTTATTCCCATTAATAATTTCACCAAAATTAATTATGTTAACGGTCTAAGGTCAACCGAGTATGATGACTAACCTCAGACCTTGTCACCAAGTCCTAATATTATAAGGTTTGAGGTCATCAGTAAGATGTTATCCCCATAAATAATTTCACCAAATTAATGATGTCAAGGGTCTGAGGTCATCCGAGTATGATGTATAACCTTAAACCTTATCACTAAAGCCAAATGTTATAAGGTCCGAGGTCATCAACTAAGATGTTATCCCCATAAATAAATTCACAAAATCAATGATGTTAGGGGTATGAGGTCATCTGAGTATGATGTCTGACCTCAGACCTTGTCACCAAATCATAATGTAATAGGGTCTGAGGTCATCGCTAAGATGTTATCCCCATAAATAATTTCACCAAATTAATGATGTTAAGGGTCTGAGGTCATCCGAGTATGATGTCTTCCCTCAGACCTTGTCACCAAATCCTGATGGTATAAGGTCTGAGGTCATAAACTAAGATGTTATTCCCATAAATAATTTCACCAAAATTAATGATGTTAAGGGTCTGAGGTCATTCGAGTATGATGTATTACCTCAGACCTTGTCACCAAATCCTAATGTTATAAGATCTGAGGTCATCACTAAGATGTTATCCCCATAAATAATTTCACCAAAATTAATTATGTTAAGGGTTTGAGGTCATCGGAGTATGATGTCTGACCTTAGACCATGTCACCAAATCCTGATGTTATAGGGTTCGAGGTCATCACTAAGATGTTATCACCATAAATAATTACACTAAATTAATGATGTTAAGGGTCTGAGGTCATCCGAGTATGATGTCTGACCTCAGACCTTGTCACCAAATCCTGATGTTATAAGGTCTAAGGTCATCACTAAGATGTTATCCCCATAAATAATTTCACCAAAATTAATTATGTTAAGGGTCTGAGGTCATCCGAGTATGATGTCTGACCTCAGACCATGTCACCAAATCCTGATGTTATAGGGTTCGAGGTCATCACTAAGATGTTATCCCCGTAAATAATTACACTAAATTAATGATGTTAAGGGTCTGAGGTCATCCGAGTATGATGTCTGGACTCAGACCTTGTCACCAAATGCTAATGTTATAAGGTCTGAGGTCATCAACTAAGATGTTATCCAAATAAATAATTTCACCAAAATTCATGGTGTTAAGGGTCTGAGGTCATCCGAGTATGATGTCTGACCTCAGACCTTGTCACCAAATCTTGATGTTTTAAGGTCTGAGGTCATCAACTAAGATGTTATTCCCATTAATAATTTCACCAAAATTAATTATGTTAAGGGTCTAAGGTCAACCGAGTATGATGTCTAACCTCAGACCTTGTCACCAAATCCTAATGTTATAAGGTTTGAGGTCATCAGTAAGATGTTATCCCCATAAATAATTTCACCAAATTAATGATGTCAACGGTCTGAGGTCATCCGAGTATGATGTATAACCTTAAACCTTATCACTAAAGCCAAATGTTATAAGGTCCGAGGTCATCAACTAAGATGTTATCCCCATAAATAATTTCACCAAATCAATGATGTTAAGGGTATGAGGTCATCTGAGTATGATGTCTGACCTCAGTCCTTGTCCCCAAATCATAATGTAATAGGGTCTGAGGTCATCGCTAAGATGTTATCCACATAAATAATTTCACCAAAATTAATGGTGTTAAGGGTCTGAGGTCATCCGAGTATGATGTCTGACCTCAGACCTTGTCACCAAATTTTGACGTTTAAAGGTCCGAGGTCATCAACTAAGATGTTATTCCCATTAATAATTTCACCAAAATTAATTATGTTAAGGGTCTAAGGTCAACCGAGTATGATGTCAAACCTCAGACCTTGTCACCAAATCCTAATGTTATAAGGTTTGAGGTCATCGGTAAGATGTTATCCCCATAAATAATTTCACTAAAATGAATAATGTTAAGCGTCTAAGGTCATCCGAGTATGATGTCTGACCTCAGACCTTGTCACCAAATCCTGATGTTATAGGGTCTGAGGTCATCACTAAGATGTTGTCCCCATAAATAATTTCACCAAATTAATGATGTCAAGGGTCTGAGGTCATCCGAGTATGATGTCTAACTTGAAACCTTATCACTAAATCCTAATGTTATAAGGTCTGAGGTCATCAACTAAGATGTTATCACCATAAATAATTTCATCAAAATTAATGATGTTAAGGGTCTGAGGTCATCCGAGTATGATGTCTGACCTCAGACCTTGTCACCAAATCTTGATGTTTTAAGGTCTGAGGTCATCAACTAAGATGTTATTCCCATTAATAATTTCACCAAAATTAATTATGTTAACGGTCTAAGGTCAACCGAGTATGATGACTAACCTCAGACCTTGTCACCAAGTCCTAATGTTATAAGGTTTGAGGTCATCAGTAAGATGTTATCCCCATAAATAATTTCACCAAATTAATGATGTCAAGGGTCTGAGGTCATCCGAGTATGATGTATAACCTTAAACCTTATCACTAAAGCCAAATGTTATAAGGTCCGAGGTCATCAACTAAGATGTTATCCCCATAAATAAATTCACCAAATCAATGATGTTAGGGGTATGAGGTCATCTGAGTATGATGTCTGACCTCAGACCTTGTCACCAAATCATAATGTAATAGGGTCTGAGGTCATCGCTAAGATGTTATCCCCATAAATAATTTCACCAAATTAATGATGTTAAGGGTCTGAGGTCATCCGAGTATGATGTCTTCCGTCAGACCTTGTCACCAAATCCTGATGGTATAAGGTCTGAGGTCATAAACTAAGATGTTATTCCCATAAATAATTTCACCAAAATTAATGATGTTAAGGGTCTGAGGTCATTCGAGTATGATGTATTACCTCAGACCTTGTCACCAAATCCTAATGTTATAAGATCTGAGGTCATCACTAAGATGTTATCCCCATAAATAATTTCACCAAAATTAATTATGTTAAGGGTTTGAGGTCATCGGAGTATGATGTCTGACCTTAGACCATGTCACCAAATCCTGATGTTATAGGGTTCGAGGTCATCACTAAGATGTTATCACCATAAATAATTACACTAAATTAATGATGTTAAGGGTCTGAGGTCATCCGAGTATGATGTCTGACCTCAGACCTTGTCACCAAATCCTGATGTTATAAGGTCTGAGGTCATCACTAAGATGTTATCCCCATAAATAATTTCACCAAAATTAATTATGTTAAGGGTCTGAGGTCATCCGAGTATGATGTCTGACCTCAGACCATGTCACCAAATCCTGATGTTATAGGGTTCGAGGTCATCACTAAGATGTTATCCCCGTAAATAATTACACTAAATTAATGATGTTAAGGGTCTGAGGTCATCCGAGTATGATGTCTGGACTCAGACCTTGTCACCAAATGCTAATGTTATAAGGTCTGAGGTCATCAACTAAGATGTTATCCAAATAAATAATTTCACCAAAATTCATGGTGTTAAGGGTCTGAGGTCATCCGAGTATGATGTCTGACCTCAGACCTTGTCACCAAATCTTGATGTTTTAAGGTCTGAGGTCATCAACTAAGATGTTATTCCCATTAATAATTTCACCAAAATTAATTATGTTAAGGGTCTAAGGTCAACCGAGTATGATGTCTAACCTCAGACCTTGTCACCAAATCCTAATGTTATAAGGTTTGAGGTCATCAGTAAGATGTTATCCCCATAAATAATTTCACCAAATTAATGATGTCAACGGTCTGAGGTCATCCGAGTATGATGTATAACCTTAAACCTTATCACTAAAGCCAAATGTTATAAGGTCCGAGGTCATCAACTAAGATGTTATCCCCATAAATAATTTCACCAAATCAATGATGTTAAGGGTATGAGGTCATCTGAGTATGATGTCTGACCTCAGTCCTTGTCCCCAAATCATAATGTAATAGGGTCTGAGGTCATCGCTAAGATGTTATCCACATAAATAATTTCACCAAAATTAATGGTGTTAAGGGTCTGAGGTCATCCGAGTATGATGTCTGACCTCAGACCTTGTCACCAAATCTTGATGTTTTAAGGTCTGAGGTCATCAACAAAGATGTTATTCCCATTCATAATTTCACCAAAATTAATGATGTTAAGGGTCTAAGGTCAACCGAGTACGATGTCTAACCTCAGACCTTGTCACCAAATCCTAATGTTATAAGGTTTGAGGTCATCACTAAGATGTTATCCCCATAAATAAATTCACTAAAATGAATGATGTTAAACGTCTAAGGTCATCCGAGTATGATGTGTGACCTCAGACCTTGTCACCAAATCCTGATGTTATAGGGTCTGAGGTCATCACTAAGATGTTATCCCCACAAATAATTTCACCAAATTAATGATGTCAAGGGTCTGAGGTCATCCGAGTATGATGTCTAACCTTAAACCTTATCACTAAATCCTAATGTTATAAGGTCTGAGGTCATTAACTTAGATGTTATCCCCATAAATAATTTATCCAAATTAATGATGTTAAGGGTCGGAGGTCATCCGAGTATGATGTCTGACCTCAGACCTTGTCACAAATTCCTGATGTTATAGGGTCTGAGGTCATCACTAAGATGTTATCCCCATAAATAATTTCACCAAAATTAATGATGTTAAGGGTCTGAGGTCATCCAAGTATGATGTCTGACCTCAGACCATGTCACCAAATCCTGATGTTATGGGGTCCGAGGTCATCACTAAGATGTTATCCCCATAAATAATTACACTAAATTAATGATGTTAAGGGTCTGAGGTCATCCGAGTATGATGTCTAGCCTCAGTCCTTGTCACCAAATGCTAATGTTATGTGGTGTGAGGTCATCAACTAAGATGTTATCCACATAAATAATTTCACCAAAATTAATGGTGTTAAGAATCTGAGGTCATCCGAGTATGATCTCTGACCTCAGACCTTGTCACCAAATCTTGATGTTTTAAGGTTTGAGGTCATTAACTAAGATGTTATTCCCATTAATAATTTCACCAAAATTAATGATGTTAAGGGTCTATGGTCAACCGAGTATGATGTCTAACCTCAGACCTTGTCACCAAATCCTAATGTTATAAGGTTTGAAGTCATCACTAAGATGTTATCCCCATAAATAATTTCACCAAATTAATGATATCAAGGGTCTGAGGTCATCCGAGTATGATGTCTAACCTTAAACCTTATCACTAAATCCTAATGTTATAAGGTCTGAGGTCATCAACTAAGATGTTATCCCCATAAATAATTTCACCGATTCAATGATGGTAGGGGTCTGAGGTCATCCGAGTATGATGTCTGACCTCAGACCTTGTCACCAAATCATAATGTAATAGGGTCTGAATCATCACTAAGATGTTATCCCCATAAATAATTTCACCAAATTAACGATGTTTGGGGTCTGAGGTCATCCGAGTATGATGTCTGACCTCAGACCTTGTCACCAAATCCAGATGTTATAAGGTCTGAGGTCATAAACTAAGATGTTATTCCCATAAATAATTTCACCAAAATTAATGATGTTAAGGGTCTGAGGTCATCCGAGTATGATGTCTGACCTCTGACCTTGTCACCAAATCCTAATGTTATAGGGTCCGAGGTCATCACTAAGATGTTATCCCCATAAATAATAACACTAACTTAATGATGTTAAGGGTCTGAGGTCATCCGAGTATGATGTCTGGCCTCAGACCTTGTAACCAAATGCTAATGTTATAAGGTCTAAGGTCATAAACTAAGATGTTATCCACATAAATAATTTCACCAAAATTAATGGTGTTAAGGGTCTGAGGTCATCCGAGTATGATGTCTGACCTCAGACCTTGTCACCAAATTTTGATGTTTAAAGGTCCGAGGTCATCAACTAAGATGTTATTCAAATTAATAATTTCACCAAAATTAATTATGTTAAGGGTCTAAGGTCAACCGAGTATGATGTCTAACCTCAGACCTTGTCACCAAATCCTAATGTTATAAGGTTTGAGGTCATCAGTAAGATGTTATCCCCATAAATAATTTCACTAAAATGAATAATGTTAAGCATCTAAGGTCATCCGAGTATGATGTCTGACCTCAGACCTTGTCACCAAATCCTGATGTTATAGGGTCTGAGGTCATCACTAAGATGTTGTCCCCATAAATAATTTCACCAAATTAATGATGTCAAGGGTCTGAGGTCATCCGAGTATGATGTCTAACCTTAAACCTTATCACTAAATCCTAATGTTATAAGGTCTGAGGTCATCAACTAAGATGTTATCACCATAAATAATTTCATCAAAATTAATGATGTTAAGGGTCTGAGGTCATCCGAGTATGATGTCTGACCTCAGACCTTGTCACCAAATCTTGATGTTTTAAGGTCTGAGGTCATCAACTAAGATGTTATTCCCATTAATAATTTCACCAAAATTAATTATGTTAAGGGTCTAAGGTCAACCGAGTATGATGTCTAACCTCAGACCTTGTCACCAAATCCTAATGTTATAAGGTTTGAAGTCATCAACTAAGATGTTATCCAAATAAATAATTTCACCAAAATTCATGGTGTTAAGGGTCTGAGGTCATCCGAGTATGATGTCTGACCTCAGACCTTGTCACCAAATCTTGATGTTTTAAGGTCTGAGGTCATCAACTAAGATGTTATTCCCATTAATAATTTCACCAAAATTAATTATGTTAAGGGTCTAAGGTCAACCGAGTATGATGTCTAACCTCAGACCTTGTCACCAAATCCTAATGTTATAAGGTTTGAGGTCATCAGTAAGATGTTATCCCCATAAATAATTCACCAAATTAATGATGTCAAGGGTCTGAGGTCATCCGAGTATGATGTATAACCTTAAACCTTATCACTAAAGCCAAATGTTATAAGGTCCGAGGTCATCAACTAAGATGTTATCCCCATAAATAATTTCAGCAAATCAATGATGTTAGGGGTATGAGGTCATCTGAGTATGATGTCTGACCTCAGACCTTGTCACCAAATCATAATGTAATAGGGTCTGAGGTCATAAACTAAGATGTTATTCCCATAAATAATTTCACCAAAATTAATGATGTTAAGGGTCTGAGGTCATTCGAGTATGATGTATTACCTCAGACCTTGTCACCAAATCCTAATGTTATAAGATCTGAGGTCATCACTAAGATGTTGTCCCCATAAATAATTTCACCAAAATTAATTATGTTAAGGGTTTGAGGTCATCGGAGTATGATGTCTGACCTCAGACCATGTCACCAAATCCTGATGTTATAGGGTTCGAGGTCATCACTAAGATGTTATCACCATAAATAATTACACTAAATTAATGATGTTAAGGGTCTGAGGTCATCCGAGTATGATGTCTGACCTCAGACCTTGTCACCAAATCCTGATGTTATAAGGTTTGAGGTCATCACTAAGATGTTATCCCCATAAATAATTTCAGCAAAATTAATTATGTTAAGGGTCTGAGGTCATCCGAGTATGATGTCTGACCTCAGACCATGTCACCAAATCCCGATGTTATAGGGTTCGAGGTCATCACTAAGATGTTATCCCCGTAAATAATTACACTAAATTAATGATGTTAAGGGTCTGAGGTCATCCGAGTATGATGTCTGGACTCAGACCTTGTCACCAAATGCTAATGTTATAAGGTCTGAGGTCATCAACTAAGATGTTATCCAAATAAATAATTTCACCGAAATTCATTTTGTTAAGGGTCTGAGGTCATCCGAGTATGATGTCTGACCTCAGACCTTGTCACCAAATCTTGATGTTTTAAGGTCTGAGGTCATCAACTAAGATGTTATTCCCATTAATAATTTCACCAAAATTAATTATGTTAAGGGTCTAAGGTCAACCGAGTATGATGTCTAACCTCAGACCTTGTCACCAAATCCTAATGTTATAAGGTTTGAGGTCATCAGTAAGATGTTTTCCCCATAAATAATTTCACCAAATTAATGATGTCAAGGGTCTGAGGTTATCCGAGTATGATGTATAACCTTAAACCTTATCACTAAAGCCAAATGTTATAAGGTCCGAGGTCATCAACTAAGATGTTATCCCCATAAATAATTTCAGCAAATCAATGATGTTAGGGGTATGAGGTCATCTGAGTATGATGTCTGACCTCAGACCTTGTCACCAAATCATAATGTAATAGGGTCTGAGGTCATAAACTAAGATGTTATTCCCATAAATAATTTCACCAAAATTAATGATGTTAAGGGTCTGAGGTCATTCGAGTATGATTTATTACCTCAGACCTTGTCACCAAATCCTAATGTTATAAGATCTGAGGTCATCACTAAGATGTTGTCCCCATAAATAATTTCACCAATTTTAATTATGTTAAGGGTTTGAGGTCATCGGAGTATGATGTCTGACCTCAGACCATGTCACCAAATCCTGATGTTATAGGGTTCGAGGTCATCACTAAGATGTTATCACCATAAATAATTACACTAAATTAATGATGTTAAGGGTCTGAGGTCATCCGAGTATGATGTCTGACCTCAGACCTTGTCACCAAATCCTGATGTTATAAGGTCTGAGGTCATCACTAAGATGTTATCCCCATAAATAATTTAACCAAAATTAATTATGTTAAGGGTCTGAGGTCATCCGAGTATGATGTCTGACCTCAGACCATGTCACCAAATCCTGATGTTATAGGGTTCGAGGTCATCACTAAGATGTTATCCCCGTAAATAATTACACTAAATTAATGATGTTAAGGGTCTGAGGTCATCTGAGTATGATGTCTGGACTCAGACCTTGTCACCAAATGCTAATGTTATAAGGTCTGAGGTCATCAACTAAGATGTTATCCAAATAAATAATTTCACCAAAATTCATGGTGTTAAGGGTCTGAGGTCATCCGAGTATGATGTCTGACCTCAGACCTTGTCACCAAATCTTGATGTTTTAAGGTCTGAGGTCATCAACTAAGATGTTATTCCCATTAATAATTTCACCAAAATTAATTATGTTAAGGTTCTAAGGTCAGCCGAGTATGATGTCTAACCTCAGACCTTGTCACCAAATCATAATGTTATAAGGTTTGAGGTCATCAGTAAGATGTTATCCCCATAAATAATTTCACCAAATTAATGATGTCAAGGGTCTGAGGTCATCCGAGTATGATGTATAACCTTAAACCTTATCACTAAAGCCAAATGTTATAAGGTCCGAGGTCATCAACTAAGATGTTATGCCCATAAATAACTTCACTAAATCAATGATGTTAGGGGTCTGAGGTCATCCGAGTATAATGTCTGACCTCAGACCTTGTCACCAAATCATAATGAAATAGGGTCTGAGGTCATCACTAAGATGTTATCCCCATAAATAATTTCACCAAATTAATGATGTTAAGGGTCTGAGGTCATCCGAGTATCATGTCTGACCTCAGACATTGTCACCAAATCCTGAGGTTATAAGGTCTGAGGTCATAAACTAAGATGTTATTCCCATAAATAATTTCACCAAAATTAATGATGTTAAGGGTCTGAGGTCATCCGAGTATGATGTCTGACCTTAGACCTTGTCGCCAAATCCTAATGTTATAAGGTCTGAGGTCATCACTAAGATGTTATCCTCATAAATAATTTCACCAAAATTAAATATGTTAAGTGTCTGAGGTCATCCGAGTATGATGTCTGACCTCAAACCTTGTCACCAAATCCTGATGTTATAGGGTCTGAGGTCATCACTAAGATGTTATCCCCATAAATAATTTCACTAAATTAATGATGTCAAGGGTATGAGGTCATCCGAGTATGTTGTCTAACCTCAGAACTTATCACTACATCCTGATGTTGTAAGGTCTGCGATCAACAACTAAGAAGTTATTCCCATAAATAATTTTACCAAAATTAATGAGGTTAAGGTTCTGAGTACATCTGAGTATGATGTTTGACCTCAGACCTTGTCACCAAATCTTGATGTTATAAGCTCTCATGTCATCAACTAAGATGTTATACCCGTAAATGATTTCACCAAAATCCATGATGTTAAGGGTCTGAGGTCATCCGAGTATGATGTCTGACCTCAGACCTTGTCACCAAATCCTGATGTTATAAAGTCTGAGGCCATAACTAAGATGTTATCCCCATAAATAATTTCACCAAAATTACTGTTGTTAAGGGTCTGAGGACATCACTAAGATGTTATCCCCATAAATAATTTCACCAAATCAATGATATTAGGGGACTGAGGTCATCCGAGTATGATGTATGACCTCAAACCTTATCACCAAATCCTAATGTTATAAGGTCTGAGGACATCACTAAGATGTTATCCCCATTAATAATTTCACCAAAATTAATGATGTTAAGGGTCTGAGGTCATCCGAGTATTATGTCTGATCGAAGACATTGTGACCAAATCCTGATGTTATAAGGTCTGAGGTCCTCAACTAAGATGTTATACCCATAAATAATTTCACCAAAATTAATGATGTTAAGGGTCTGAGGTCATCCGAGTATGATGTCTGGCCTCAGACCTTGTCACCAAATCCTGATGTTATAAGGTCTGAGGACATCACTAAGATGTTATCCACATAAATAATTTCACCAAAATTACTGATGTTAAGGGTCTGAGGTCATCCGAGTATGATGTCTGACCTCAGACCTTATCACAAAATCCTAATGTTATAAGGTCTGCGGTCATTAACTAAGATGTTATCCCCATAAAGAATTTCACCAAATCAATGATGTTAGGGGTCTGAGGTCATCCGAGTATGATCTCTGACCTCAGACCTTGTCACCAAATCCAAATGTTATAGGGCCTGAGGTCATCACTAAGATAATATCCCCATAAATAATTTCACCAAATTAATGATGTTAAGGGTCTGAGGTCATCCGAGTATGATGTCTGACCTCAGACCTTGACACCAAATTCTGATGTTATAAGGTCTGAGGTCATGAAGTAAAATGTTATTCGCATAAATTATTTCACCAAAATTAATGATGTTAAGGGTCCGAGGTCATCCGAGTATGATGTCAGACCTCAGACCTTGTCACCAAATCCTGATGTTATAAGGTCTGATGTCATCAACTAAGATTTTATCCCCACAAAGAATTTCACCAAAATTAATGATGTTAAGGATCTGAGGTCGTCCGAGTATGATGTCTAACCTCTGACCTTGTCACCAAATCCTGATGTTATAAGGTCTGAGTTCATCACTAAGATGTTATCCCTATCAATAATTTCTCAAAAATTAATGATGTTAAGGGTCTGAGGTGATCCGAGTATGATATCTGACCTCATACCTTATCACTAAATCCTGATGTTATAAGGTATGAGGTCATCAACTAAGATGTTATCCCGATAAAAAAATTCACCAAATCCATGATGTTAGGGGTCTGAGGTCATCCAAGTATGATATCTGTCCTCAGACCGTATCACCAAATCCAAATGTTATAGGGTCTGAGGTCATCACTAAGATGTTATCCCCATAAATAATTTCACCAAATTAATAATGTTAAGGGTTTGAGGTCATCCGATTATGATGTCTAACCTCAGACCTTGTCACCAAATCCTAATGATATAAGGTCTGAGGTCATCAACTAAGATGTTATTCCCATAATTAATTTAACCAAAATTAATGATGTTAAGGGTCTGAGGTCATCCGAGTATGATGTCTGATCGAAGACCTTGTGACCAAATCCTAATGTTATAAGGTCTGAGGTCATCAACTAAGATGTTATCCCCATAAATAATTTCACCAAAATTAATGATGTTCAGGGTCTGAGGTCATCCGAGTATGATGTCTAACCTCAGACCTTGTCATCAAATACTGATGTTATAAGGTTTGAGGACATCACTAAGATATTATACACATAAATAATTTCACCAGATCAATGATGTTAGGGGTCTGACATCATCCGAGTATGATGTCGGACCTCAGACCTTGTCACCAAATCCTAATGTTATAAGGTCTGTGGTCATTAACTAAGATGTTATCCCCATAAATAATTTCACCAAATCAATGATGTTAGGGGTCTGAGGTCATCCGAGTACGATGTCTGACCTCAGACCTTGTCACCAAATCCAAATGTTATAGGGTCTGAGGTCATCACTAAGATAATATCCCCATAAATAATTTCACCAAATTAATGATGTTAAGGGTCTGAGGTCATCCGAGTATGATGTCTGACCTCAGACCTTGGCACCAAATTATGATGTTATAAGGTCTGAGGTCATCAACTAAGATGTTATTCGCATAAATTATTTCACCAAAATTAATGATGTTAAGGGTCCGAGGTCATCCGAGTATGATGTCTGACCTCAGACCTTGTCACCAAATCCTGATGTTATAAGGTCTGATGTCATCAATTAAGATTTTATCCCCATAAATAATTTCACCAAAATTAGTGATGTTAAGGGTCTGAGGTCGTCCGAGTATGATGTCTGACCTCTGACCTTGTCACCAAATCCTGATGTTATAAGGTCTGAGTTCATCACTAAGATGTTATCCCTATAAATAATTTCTCAAAAATTAATAATGTTAAGGGTCTGAGGTGATCCGAGTACGATGTCTGACCTCATACCTTATCACCAAATCCTGATGTTATAAGGTCTGAGGTCATCAACTAAGATGTTATCCCGATAAATAATTTCACCAAATCCATGATGTTAGGGGTCTGAGGTCATCCGAGTATGATATCTGACCTCATACCGTATCGCCAAATCCAAACTTTATAGGGTCTGAGGTCATCACTAAGATGTTATACCCATAAATAATTTCACCAAATTAATAATGTTAAGTGTTTGAGGTCATCCGATTATGATGTGTAACCTCAGACCTTGTCACCAAATCCTAATGATATAAGGTATGAGGTCATCAACTAAGATGTTATTCCCTTAATTAATTTAACCAAAATTAATGATGTTAAGGGTCTGAGGTCATCCGAGTATGATGTCTGACCTCAGACCTTGTCACCAAATCCTGATGTTATAAGGTCTGATGTCATCAACTAAGATGTTATCCCGATAAATAATTTAACCAAAATTAATGATGTTAAGGGTCTGAGGTCATCCGAGTATGATGTCTGACCTCAGAACTTGTCACCAAATCAAGATGTTTTAAGGAATAAGGTCATCAACTAAAATGTTATCCCCAAAAATAATTATACCAAATTAATGATGTTAAGGGTCTGAGGTCATCCGAGTATAATGTCTGACCTCAGACATTGTGACCAAATCCGGATGTTATAAGGTCTGAGGTCATCAACTAAGATGTTATCCCCATAAATAATTTCACCAAAATTAATGATGTTAAGGGTCTGAGGTCATCCGAGTATGATGTCTGACCTCAGACCTTGTCACCAAATCCTAATGTTATAAGGTCTGCGATCATCAACTAAGATGTTATCCCCATAAATAATTTCACCAAATCAATGATGTTAGGGGTCTGAGGTCATCCGAGTATGATGTCTTACCTCAGACCTTGTCACCAAATCCTAATGTTATAGGGTCTGAGGTCATCACTAAGATGTTATCCCCATAAATAATTTCACCAAATTAATGATGTTAAGGGTCTGAGGTCATTCGAGTATGATGTCTGACCTCAGACCTTGGCACCAAATTCTGATGTTATAAGTTCTGAGGTCATCAACTAAGATGTTATTCGCATAAATTATTTCACCAAAATTAATGATGTTAAGGGTCCGAGGTCATCCGAGTATGATGTCTGACCTCAGACCTTGTCACCAACTCCTGATGTTATAAGGTCTGATGTCATCAACTAAAATGTTATCCCCGTGAATATATAAACAAAAATTAATGATGTTATGGGTCTGAGGTCATCTGAGTATGATGTCTGACCTCAGACATTGTGACTAAATCCGGATGTTATAAGGTCTGAGGTCATCAACTAAGATGTTATCCCCATAAATAATTTCACCAAAATTAATGATGTTGAGGGTCTGAGGTCATCCATGTATGATGTCTAACCTCAAACCTTGTCACCAAATCCTGATGTTATAAGGTCTGTGGATATCACTAAGATGTTATCCGCATAAATAATTTCACCAAAATTAATGATGTTAAGGGTATGAGGTCATCCGAGTATGATGTCTAACCTCAGACCATGTCACCAAATCCTAATGTTATAAGGTCTGCGGTCATTAACTAAGATGTTATCCCCATAAATAATTTCACCAAATCAATGATGTTAGGGGACTGAGGTCATCCGATTATGATGTCTGACCTCAGACCTAGTTACCAAATCGTAATGTTATAGGGTCTGAGGTCATCACTAAGATGTTACCCCCATAAATAATTTCACCAAATTAATGATGTTAAGGGTCTGAGGTCATCCGAGTATGATGTCTGACCTCAGACTTTGGCCCCAAATTCTGATGTTATAAGGTCCGAGGTCATCAACTAAGATGTTATTCGCATTAATTATTTCACCAAAATTAATGATGTTAAGGGTCCGAGGTCATCCGAGTATGATGTCTGACCTCAGACCTTGTCACCAAATATTGATTTTATAAGGTCTGATGTCATCAACTAAGATTTTATCCGCATAAATAATTTCACCAAAATTAATGATGTTAAGGGTCTGAGGTCATCCGAGTATGATGTCTGACCTCTGACCTTGTCACCAAATCCTTATATTATAAGGTATGAGGTCATCACTAAGATGTTATCCCCATAAATAATTTCACCAAATCAATGATGTTAGGGGTCTGAAGTCAACCGAGTATGATGTCTGACCTCAGACCGTATCACCAAATTCTAATGTTATAGGGTATGAGGTCATCACTAAGATGTTATCCCCATAAATAATTTCACCAAATTAATAATGTTAAGGGTATGAGGTCATTCGAGTATAATGTCTAACCTCAGACCTTTGCACCAAATCCTAATGATATAAGGTCTGAGGTCATCAACTAAGATGTTATTCCCATAAATAAGTTCACCAAAATTAATGATGTTAAGGGTCTGAGGTCATCCGAGTATGATGTCTGACCTCAGACCTTATCACCAAATCCTGATGTTATAAGGTCTGATGTCATCAACTAAGATGTTATCCCCATAAATAATTTAACTAAAATTAATGATGTTAAGGGTCTGAGGTCATCCGAGTATGATGTCTGACCTCAGACGTTGTCACCAAATCTAGATGTTTTAAGGACTAAGGTCATCAACTAAGATGTTATCCCCGTAAATAATTTCACAAAAATTAATGATGTTAAGGGTCTGAGGTCATACGAGTATGATATCTGACCTCAGACCTAGTCACCAAATCCTAATGTTATAAGGTCTGCGGTCATCACTATGATGTTATCCCCAAAAATAATTTGACCAAATTAATGATGTTCAGGGTCTGAGGTCATCCGAGTATAATGTCTGACCTCAGACGTTGTGACTAAATCCGGATGTTATAAGGTCTGAGGTCATCAACTAAGATGTTATCCCCATAAATAATTTCACCAAAATTAATGATGTTAAGGGTCTGAGGTCATCCGAGTATGATGTCTAACCTCAGACCCTGTCACCAAATCCTAATGTTATAAGGTCTGCGATCATCAACTAAGATGTTATCCCCATAAATAATTTCACCAAATCAATGATGTTGGGGGTCTGAGGTCATCCGAGTATGATGTCTGACATCAGACGTTGTCACCAAACCTAATGTCATAGGGTCTGAGGTCATCACTAAGATGTTATCCCCATAAATAATTTCACCAAATTAATGATGTTAAGGGTCTGAGGTCATCCGAGTATGATGTCTGACCTCAGACTTTGGCCCCAAATTCTGATGTTATAAGGTTTGAGGTCATCAACTAAGATGTTATTCACATAAATTATTTCACCAAAATTAATGATGTTAAGGGTCCGAGGTCATCCGAGTATGATGTATGACCTCAGACCTTGTCACCAAATCCTGATTTTATAAGCTCTGATGTCATCAACTAAGATTTTATCCACATAAATAATTTCACCAAAATTAATGATGTTAAGGGTCTGAGGTCATCCGAGTATGATGTCTGACCTCTGACCTTGTCACCAAATCCTGATGTTATAAGGTCTGAGGTCATCACTAAGATGTTATCCCCATAAATAATTTCATAAAATCAATGATGTTAGGGGTCTGAAGTCAATCGAGTATGATGTCTGACCTCAGACCGTATCACCAAATTCTAATGTTACAGTGTCTGAGGTCATCACTAAGATGTTATCCCCATAAATAATTTCACCAAATTAATAATGTTAAGGGTTTGAGGTCATTCGAGTATAATGTCTAACCTCAAACCTTTGCACCAAATCCTAATCATATAAGGCCTGAGGTCATCAACTAAGATGTTATTCGCATAAATTATTTCACCAAAATTAATGATGTTAAGGGTCCGAGGTCATCCGAGTATGATGTCTGACCTCAGACCTTGTCACCAAATCCTGATGTTATAAGGTCTGATGTCATCAATTAAGATTTTATCCCCATAAATAATTTCACCAAAATTAGTGATGTTAAGGGTCTGAGGTCGTCCGAGTATGATGTCTGACCTCTGACCTTGTCACCAAATCCTGATGTTATAAGGTATGAGTTCATCACTAAGATGTTATCCCTATAAATAATTTCTCAAAAATTAATGATGTTAAGGGTCTGAGGTGATCCGATTACGATGTCTGACCTCATACCTTATCACCAAATCCTGATGTTATAAGGTCTGAGGTCATCAACTAAGATGTTATCCCGATAAATAATTTCACCAAATCCATGATGTTAGGGGTCTGAGGTCATCCGAGTATGATATCTGACCTCAGACCGTATCGCCAAATCCAAACTTTATAGGGTCTGAGGTCATCACTAAGATGTTATACCCATAAATAATTTCACCAAATTAATAATGTTAAGTGTTTGAGGTCATCCGATTATGATGTGTAACCTCAGACCTTGTCACCAAATCCTAATGATATAAGGTATGAGGTCATCAACTAAGATGTTATTCCCTTAATTAATTTAACCAAAATTAATGATGTTAAGGGTCTGAGGTCATCCGAGTATGATGTCTGACCTCAGACCTTGTCACCAAATCCTGATGTTATAAGGTCTGATGTCATCAACTAAGATGTTATCCCGATAAATAATTTAACCAAAATTAATGATGTTAAGGGTCTGAGGTCATCCGAGTATGATGTCTGACCTCAGAACTTGTCACCAAATCAAGATGTTTTAAGGAATAAGGTCATCAACTAAAATGTTATCCCCAAAAATAATTATACCAAATTAATAATGTTAAGGGTCTGAGGTCATCCGAGTATAATGTCTGACCTCAGACATTGTGACCAAATCCGGATGTTATAAGGTCTGAGGTCATCAACTAAGATGTTATCCCCATAAATAATTTCACCAAAATTAATGATGTTAAGGGTCTGAGGTCATCCGAGTATGATGTCTGACCTCAGACCTTGTCACCAAATCCTAATGTTATAAGGTCTGCGATCATCAACTAAGATGTTATCCCCATAAATAATTTCACCAAATCAATGATGTTAGGGGTCTGAGGTCATCCGAGTATGATGTCTTACCTCAGACCTTGTCACCAAATCCTAATGTTATAGGGTCTGAGGTCATCACTAAGATGTTATCCCCATAAATAATTTCACCAAATTAATGATGTTAAGGGTCTGAGGTCATTCGAGTACGATGTCTGACCTCAGACCTTGGCACCAAATTCTGATGTTATAAGTTCTGAGGTCATCAACTAAGATGTTATTCGCATAAATTATTTCACCAAAATTAAAGATGTTAAGGGTCCGAGGTCATCCGAGTATGATGTCTGACCTCAGACCTTGTCACAAACTCCTGATGTTATAAGGTCTGATGTCATCAACTAAAATGTTATCCCCGTGAATATATAAACAAAAATTAATGATGTTATGGGTCTGAGGTCATCTGAGTATGATGTCTGACCTCAGACCTTGTCACCAAATCCTGATGTTATAAGGTCTGATGTCATCAACTAAGATGTTATCCCCATAAATAATTTCACCAAAATTAATGATGTTGAGGGTCTGAGGTCATCCATGTATGATGTCTAACCTCAAACCTTGTCACCAAATCCTGATGTTATAAGGTCTGTGGACATCACTAAGATGTTATCCGCATAAATAATTTCACCAAAATTAATGATGTTAAGGGTATGAGGTCATCCGAGTATGATGTCTAACCTCAGACCGTGTCACCAAATCCTAATGTTATAAGGTCTGCGGTCATTAACTAAGATGTTATCCCCATAAATAATTTCACCAAATCAATGATGTTAGGGGACTGAGGTCATCCGATTATGATGTCTGACCTCAGACCTAGTTACCAAATCGTAATGTTATAGGGTATGAGGTCATCACTAAGATGTTATCCCCATAAATAATTTCACCAAATTAATGATGTTAAGGGTCTGAGGTCATCCGAGTATGATGTCTAACCTCCGACTTTGGCCCCAAATTCTGATGTTATAAGGTCCGAGGTCATCAACTAAGATATAATTCGCATTAATTATTTCACCAAAATTAATGATGTTAAGGATCCGAGGTCATCCGAGTATGATGTCTGACCTCAGACCTTGTCACCAAATCCTGATTTTATAAGGTCTGATGTCATCAACTAAGATTTTATCCGCATAAATAATTTCACCAAAATTAATGATGTTAAGGGTCTGAGGTCATCCGAGTATGATGTCTGACCTCTGACCTTGTCACCAAATCCTGATATTATAAGGTATGAGGTC
This sequence comes from Sambucus nigra, assembly GCA_949130495.1. Lineage (NCBI taxonomy): Eukaryota > Viridiplantae > Streptophyta > Magnoliopsida > Dipsacales > Adoxaceae > Sambucus > Sambucus nigra. The sequence continues at coordinate 546,984,533 of OX422207.1, forward strand.
ATCACTAAGATGTTATCCCCATAAATAATTTCACCAAATCAATGATGTTAGGGGTCTGAAGTCAACCGAGTATGATGTCTGACCTCAGACCGTATCACCAAATTCTAATGTTATAGGGTATGAGGTCATCACTAAGATGTTATCCCCATAAATAATTTCACCAAATTAATAATGTTAAGGGTTTGAGGTCATTCGAGTATAATGTCTAACCTCAGACCTTTGCACCAAATCCTAATGATATAAGGTCTGAGGTCATCAACTAAGATGTTATTCCCATAAATAATTTCACCAAAATTAATGATGTTAAGGGTCTGAGGTCATCCGAGTATGATGTCTGACCTCAGACCTTATCACCAAATCCTGATGTTATAAGGTCTGATGTCATCAACTAAGATGTTATCCCCATAAATAATTTAACCAAAATTAATGATGTTAAGGGTCTGAGGTCATCCGAGTATGATGTCTGACCTCAGACGTTGTCACCAAATCTAGATGTTTTAAGGACTAAGGTCATCAACTAAGATGTTATCCCCGTAAATTATTTCACCAAAATTAATGATGTTAAGGGTCTGAGGTCATACGAGTATGATGTCTGACCTCAGACCTAGTCACCAAATCCTAATGTTATAAGGTCTGCGGTCATCACTATGATGTTATCCCCAAAAATAATTTGACCAAATTAATGATGTTCAGGGTCTGAGGTCATCCGAGTATAATGTCTGACCTCAGACATTGTGACTAAATTCGGATGTTATAAGGTCTGAGGTCATCAACTAAGATGTTATCCCCATAAATAATTTCACCAAAATTAATGATGTTAAGGGTCTGAGGTCATCCGAGTATGATGTCTAACCTCAGACCCTGTCACCAAATCCTAATGTTATAAGGTCTGCGATCATCAACTAAGATGTTATCCCCATAAATAATTTCACCAAATCAATGATGTTAGGGGTCTGAGGTCATCCGAGTATGATGTCTGACATCAGACGTTGTCACCAAACCTAATGTCATAGGGTCTGAGGTCATCACTAAGATGTTATCCCCATAAATAATTTCACCAAATTAATGATGTTAAGGGTCTGAGGTCATCCGAGTATGATGTCTGACCTCAGACTTTGGCCCCAAATTCTGATGTTATAAGGTTTGAGGTCATCAACTAAGATGTTATTCGCATAAATTATTTCACCAAAATTAATGATGTTAAGGGTCCGAGGTCATCCGAGTATGATGTCTGACCTCAGACCTTGTCACCAAATCCTGATTTTATAAGCTCTGATGTCATCAACTAAGATTTTATCCGCATAAATAATTTCACCAAAATTAATGATGTTAAGGGTCTGAGGTCATCCGAGTATGATGTCTGACCTCTGACCTTGTCACCAAATCCTGATCTTATAAGGTCTGAGGTCATCACTAAGATGTTATCCCCATAAATAATTTCACCAAATCAATGATGTTAGGGGTCTGAAGTCAACCGAGTATGATGTCTGTCCTCAGACCGTATCACCAAATTCTAATGTTACAGTGTCTGAGGTCATCACTAAGATGTTATCCCCATAAATAATTTCACCAAATTAATAATGTTAAGGGTTTGAGGTCATTCGAGTATAATGTCTAACCTCAAACCTTTGCACCAAATCCTAATCATATAAGGCCTGAGGTCATCAACTAAGATGTTATTCCAATAAATAATTTCACAAAAATTAATGATGTTAAGGTTCTGAGGTCATCCGAGTATGATGTCTGACCTTAGACCTTATCACCAAATCCTGATGTTATAAGGTCTGATGTCATCAACTAAGATGTTATCCCCATAAATAATTTAACCAAAATTATTGATGTTAAGCGTCTGAGGTCATCCGAGTATGATGTCTGAGCTCAGACCTTGTCACCAAATCCTGATGTTATAAGGTCTGATGTCATCAACTAAGACGTTATCCCCATAAATAATTTAACCAAAATTAATGATGTTAAGGGTCTGAGGTCATCCGCGTATGATGTCTGACCTTAGACCTTGTCACCAAATCTAGATGTTTTAAGGACTAAGGTCATCAACTAAGATGTTATCCCCGTAAATAATTTCACCAAAATTAATGATGTTAAGGGTCTGAGGTCATACGAGTATGATGTCTGAACTCAGACCTTGTCACCAAATCCTAATGTTATAAGGTCTGCGGTCATCACTATGATGTTATCCCCAAAAATAATTTGACCAAATTAATGATGTTAAGGGTCTGAGGTCATCCGAGTATAATGTCTGACCTCAGACATTGTGACCAAATCCGGATGTTATAAGGTCTGAGGTCATCAACTAAGATGTTATCCCCATAAATAATTTCACCAAAATTAATGATGTTAAGGGTCTGAGGTCATCCGAGTATGATGTCTGACCTCAGACCTTGTCACAAAATCCTAATCTTATAAGGTCTATGATCATCAACTAAGATGTTATCCCCATAAATAATTTCACCAAATCAATGATGTTAGGGGTCTGAGGTCATCCGAGTATGATGTTTGACCTCAGACCTTGTCACCAAATCCTAATGTTATAGGGTCTGAGGTCATCACTAAGATGTTATCCCCATAAATAATTTCACCATATTAATGATGTTAAGGGTCTGAGGTCATCCGAGTATGATGTCTGACCTCAGACATTGGCACCAAATTCTGATGTTATAAGGTCTGTGGTCATCAACTAAGATGTTATTCGCATAAATTATTTCACCAAAATTAATGATGTTAGGGGTCCGAGGTCATCCGAGTATGATGTCTGACCTCAGACCTTGTCACCAAATCCTGATGTTATAAAGTCTGATGTCATCAACTAAGATGTTATCCCCATGAATATATAAACCAAAATTAATGATGTTAAGGGTCAGAGGTCATCTGAGTATGATGTATGACCTCAGACCTTGTCACAAAATCCTGATATAAAGAGGTCTTATGTCATCAACTAATATGTTATCCCCATAAATAATTTCACCAAAATTAATGATGTTAAGGGTCTGAGGTCATCCGTGTATGATGTCCAACCTCAGACCTTGTCACCAAATCCTGATGTTATAAGGTCTGTGGACATCACTAAGATGTTATCCGCATAAATAATTTCACCAAAATTAATGATGTTAAGGGTCTGAGGTCATCCGAGTATGATGTCTGACCACAGACCGTGTCACCAAATCCTAATGTTATAAGGTCTGCGGTCATTAACTAAGATGTTATCCCCATAAATAATTTCACCAAATCAATTATGTTAGGGGTCTGAGGTCATCCGAGTATGATGTCTGACCTCAGACCTTGTCACCAAATCCAAATGTCATAGGGTCTGAGGTCATCACTAAGATGTTATCCCCATAAATAATTTCACCATAGGGTCTGAGGTCATCACTAAGATGTTATCCCCATAAATAATTTCACCAAATTAATGATGTTAAGGGTCTGAGGTCATCCGAATATGATGTCTGACCTCAGACTTTGGCCCCAAATTCTGATGTTATAAGGTCTGAGGTCATCAACTAAGATGTTATTCGCATAAATTATTTCACCAAAATTAATGATGTTAAGGGTCCGAGGTCATCTGAGTATGATGTCTGACCTCAGACCTTGTCACCAAATCCTGATTTTATAAGGTCTGATGTCATAAACTAAGATTTTATCCGCATAAATAATTTCACCAAAATTAATGATGTTAAGGGTCTGAGGTCATCCGAGTATGATGTTTGACCTCTGACCTTGTCACCAAATCCTGATGTTATAAGGTATGAGGTCATCACTAAGATGTTATCCCCATAAATAATTTCACCAAATCAATGATGTTAGGGGTCTGAAGTCAACCGAGTATGATGTCTGACCTCAGACCGTATCACCAAATTCTAATGTTATAGGGTCTGAGGTCATCACTAAGATGTTATCCCCATAAATAATTTCACTAAATTAATAATATTAAGGGTTTGAGGTCATTCGAGTATAATGTCTAACCTCAGACCTTTGCACCAAATCCTAATGATATAAGGTCTGAGGTCATCAACTAAGATGTTATTCCCATAAATAATTTCACCAAAATTAATGATGTTAAGGGTCTGAGGTCATCCGAGTATGATGTCTGACCTCAGACCTTATCACCAAATCCTGATGTTATAAGGTCTGATGTCATCAACTAAGATGTTATCCCCATAAATAATTTAACCAAAATTAATGATGTTAAGGGTCTGAGGTCATCCGAGTATGATGTCTAACCTCAGACCTTGTCACCAAATCTAGATGTTTTAAGGACTAAAGTCTTCAACTAAGATGTTATCCCCGTAAATAATTTCACCAAAATTAAAGATGTTAAGGGTCTGAGGTCATACGAGTATGATGTCTGACCTCAGACATTGTCACCAAATCCAAATGTTGTAAGGTATGCGGTCATCACTATGATGTTATCCCCAAAAATAATTTGACCAAATTAATGATGTTAAGGGTATGAGGTCATCCGAGTATGATATCTAACCTCAGACATTGTCACCAAATCCTAATGTTATAAGGTCTGCGGTCATCAACTAAGATGGTATCCCCATAAATGATTTCACAAAATCAATGATGTTAAGGGTCTGAGGTCATCCGAGTATGATGTCTGACCCCAGACCTTGTCACCAAATCTTGATGTTAAAAGGTCTGAGGACATCACTAAGATGTTATCCCCATTAATAATTTCACACAAATTAATGATGTTAAGGGTCTAAGGTCATCCGAGTATGATGTCTGATCTCAAACGTTTTTACAAAATGCTTATGTTATAAGGTCTAAGGTCATCAACAAAGATGTTATGCCCATAAATAACTTCACCAAAATTAATGATGTTAAGGGTCTGAGGTCATCTCAGTATGATGTCTGACCTCAGACCTTGTCACCAAATTCTGATGTTATGAGGTCTAATGTCATCAACTGAGATGTTATCCCCATAAATAATTTCACCAAATTAATAATGTCAAGGGTTTGAGGTCATCCGATTATGATGTCTAACCTCAGACCTTGTCACCAAATCCTAATGATATAAGGTCTGAGGTCATCAACTAAGATGTTATTCCCATAATTAATTTAACCAAAATTAATGATGTTAAGGGTCTGAGGTCATCCGAGTATGATGTCTGATCGAAGACCTTGTGACCAAATCCTAATGTTATAAGGTCTGAGGTCATCAACTAAGATGTTATCCCCATAAATAATTTCACCAAAATTAATGATGTTCAGGGTCTGAGGTCATCCGAGTATGATGTCTAACCTCAGACCTTGTCATCAAATACTGATGTTATAAGGTTTGAGGACATCACTAAGATATTATACACATAAATAATTTCACCAGATCAATGATGTTAGGGGTCTGACATCATCCGAGTATGATGTCGGACCTCAGACCTTGTCACCAAATCCTAATGTTATAAGGTCTGTGGTCATTAACTAAGATGTTATGCCCATAAATAATTTCACCAAATCAATGATGTTAGGGGTCTGAGGTCATCCGAGTACGATGTCTGACCTCAGACCTTGTCACCAAATCCAAATGTTATAGGGTCTGAGGTCATCACTAAGATAATATCCCCATAAATAATTTCACCAAATTAATGATGTTAAGGGTCTGAGGTCATCCGAGTATGATGTCTGACCTCAGACCTTGGCACCAAATTATGATGTTATAAGGTCTGAGGTCATCAACTAAGATGTTATTCGCATAAATTATTTCACCAAAATTAATGATGTTAAGGGTCCGAGGTCATCCGAGTATGATGTCTGACCTCAGACCTTGTCACCAAATCCTGATGTTATAAGGTCTGATGTCATCAATTAAGATTTTATCCCCATAAATAATTTCACCAAAATTAGTGATGTTAAGGGTCTGAGGTCGTCCGAGTATGATGTCTGACCTCTGACCTTGTCACCAAATCCTGATGTTATAAGGTCTGAGTTCATCACTAAGATGTTATCCCTATAAATAATTTCTCAAAAATTAATAATGTTAAGGGTCTGAGGTGATCCGAGTACGATGTCTGACCTCATACCTTATCACCAAATCCTGATGTTATAAGGTCTGAGGTCATCAACTAAGATGTTATCCCGATAAATAATTTCACCAAATCCATGATGTTAGGGGTCTGAGGTCATCCGAGTATGATATCTGACCTCATACCGTATCGCCAAATCCAAACTTTATAGGGTCTGAGGTCATCACTAAGATGTTATACCCATAAATAATTTCACCAAATTAATAATGTTAAGTGTTTGAGGTCATCCGATTATGATGTGTAACCTCAGACCTTGTCACCAAATCCTAATGATATAAGGTATGAGGTCATCAACTAAGATGTTATTCCCTTAATTAATTTAACCAAAATTAATGATGTTAAGGGTCTGAGGTCATCCGAGTATGATGTCTGACCTCAGACCTTGTCACCAAATCCTGATGTTATAAGGTCTGATGTCATCAACTAAGATGTTATCCCGATAAATAATTTAACCAAAATTAATGATGTTAAGGGTCTGAGGTCATCCGAGTATGATGTCTGACCTCAGAACTTGTCACCAAATCAAGATGTTTTAAGGAATAAGGTCATCAACTAAAATGTTATCCCCAAAAATAATTATACCAAATTAATGATGTTAAGGGTCTGAGGTCATCCGAGTATAATGTCTGACCTCAGACATTGTGACCAAATCCGGATGTTATAAGGTCTGAGGTCATCAACTAAGATGTTATCCCCATAAATAATTTCACCAAAATTAATGATGTTAAGGGTCTGAGGTCATCCGAGTATGATGTCTGACCTCAGACCTTGTCACCAAATCCTAATGTTATAAGGTCTGCGATCATCAACTAAGATGTTATCCCCATAAATAATTTCACCAAATCAATGATGTTAGGGGTCTGAGGTCATCCGAGTATGATGTCTTACCTCAGACCTTGTCACCAAATCCTAATGTTATAGGGTCTGAGGTCATCACTAAGATGTTATCCCCATAAATAATTTCACCAAATTAATGATGTTAAGGGTCTGAGGTCATTCGAGTATGATGTCTGACCTCAGACCTTGGCACCAAATTCTGATGTTCTAAGTTCTGAGGTCATCAACTAAGATGTTATTCGCATAAATTATTTCACCAAAATTAATGATGTTAAGGGTCCGAGGTCATCCGAGTATGATGTCTGACCTCAGACCTTGTCACCAACTCCTGATGTTATAAGGTCTGATGTCATCAACTAAAATGTTATCCCCGTGAATATATAAACAAAAATTAATGATGTTATGGGTCTGAGGTCATCTGAGTATGATGTCTGACCTCAGACATTGTGACTAAATCCGGATGTTATAAGGTCTGAGGTCATCAACTAAGATGTTATCCCCATAAATAATTTCACCAAAATTAATGATGTTGAGGGTCTGAGGTCATCCATGTATGATGTCTAACCTCAAACCTTGTCACCAAATCCTGATGTTATAAGGTCTGTGGATATCACTAAGATGTTATCCGCATAAATAATTTCACCAAAATTAATGATGTTAAGGGAGGTCATCCGAGTATGATGTCTAACCTCAGACCATGTCACCCAAATCCTAATGTTATAAGGTCTGCGGTCATTAACTAAGATGTTATCCCCATAAATAATTTCACCAAATCAATGATGTTAGGGGACTGAGGTCATCCGATTATGATGTCTGACCTCAGACCTAGTTACCAAATCGTAATGTTATAGGGTCTGAGGTCATCACTAAGATGTTACCCCCCATAAATAATTTCACCAAATTAATGATGTTAAGGGTCTGAGGTCATCCGAGTATGATGTCTGACCTCAGACTTTGGCCCCAAATTCTGATGTTATAAGGTCCGAGGTCATCAACTAAGATGTTATTCGCATTAATTATTTCACCAAAATTAATGATGTTAAGGGTCCGAGGTCATCCGAGTATGATGTCTGACCTCAGACCTTGTCACCAAATATTGATTTTATAAGGTCTGATGTCATCAACTAAGATTTTATCCGCATAAATAATTTCCACCAAAATTAATGATGTTAAGGGTCTGAGGTCATCCGAGTATGATGTCTGACCTCTGACCTTGTCACCAAATCCTTATATTATAAGGTATGAGGTCATCACTAAGATGTTATCCCCATAAATAATTTCACCAAATCAATGATGTTAGGGGTCTGAAGTCAACCGAGTATGATGTCTGACCTCAGACCGTATCACCAAATTCTAATGTTATAGGGTATGAGGTCATCACTAAGATGTTATCCCCATAAATAATTTCACCAAATTAATAATGTTAAGGGTATGAGGTCATTCGAGTATAATGTCTAACCTCAGACCTTTGCACCAAATCCTAATGATATAAGGTCTGAGGTCATCAACTAAGATGTTATTCCCATAAATAAGTTCACCAAAATTAATGATGTTAAGGGTCTGAGGTCATCCGAGTATGATGTCTGACCTCAGACCTTATCACCAAATCCTGATGTTATAAGGTCTGATGTCATCAACTAAGATGTTATCCCCATAAATAATTTAACCAAAATTAATGATGTTAAGGGTCTGAGGTCATCCGAGTATGATGTCTGACCTCAGACGTTGTCTCCAAATCTAGATGTTTTAAGGACTAAGGTCATCAACTAAGATGTTATCCCCGTAAATAATTTCACAAAAATTAATGATGTTAAGGGTCTGAGGTCATACGAGTATGATGTCTGACCTCAGACCTAGTCACCAAATCCTAATGTTATAAGGTCTGCGGTCATCACTATGATGTTATCCCCAAAAATAATTTGATCGAATTAATGATGTTCAGGGTCTGAGGTCATCCGAGTATAATGTCTGACCTCAGACATTGTGACTAAATCCGGATGTTATAAGGTCTGAGGTCAGCAACTAAGATGTTATCCCCATAAATAATTTCAACCAAATCAATGATGTTAGGGGTTTGAGGTCATCCGAGTATGATGTCTGACCTCAAATCTTATCACCAAATCCTAATGTTATAGGGTCTGAGGTCATCACTAAGATGTTATCCCCAGAAATAATTTCACCAAATTTAATAATGGTAAGGGTCTAAGGTCATCCGAGTATGATGTCTGACCTCAGACCTTGTCACCAAATCCTGATGTTATAAGGTCTGAGGTCATCAACTAAGATGTTATCCCCATAAATAATTTCACCAAAATTAATGATGTTAAGGGTCTGAGGTCATCACTAAGATGTTATCCCGGTAAATAATTTCACCAAAATTAATGATGTTAAGGGTCTGAGGTCATCCGAGTATGATGTCTAACCTCAGACCCTGTCACCAAATCCTAATGTTATAAGGTCTGCGATCATCAACTAAGATGTTATCCCCATAAATAATTTCACCAAATCAATGATGTTAGGGGTCTGAGGTCATCCGAGTATGATGTCTGACATCAGACGTTGTCACCAAACCTAATGTCATAGGGTCTGAGGTCATCACTAAGATGTTATCCCCATAAATAATTTCACCAAATTAATGATGTTAAGGGTCTGAGGTCATCCGAGTATGATGTCTGACCTCAGACTTTGGCCCCAAATTCTGATGTTATAAGGTTTGAGGGTCATCAACTAAGATGTTATTCACATAAATTATTTCACCAAAATTAATGATGTTAAGGGTCCGAGGTCATCCGAGTATGATGTATGACCTCAGACCTTGTCACCCAAATCCTGATTTTATAAGCTCTGATGTCCATCAACTAAGATTTTATCCACATAAATAATTTCACCAAAATTAATGATGTTAAGGGTCTGAGGTCATCCGAGTATGATGTCTGACCTCTGACCTTGTCACCAAATCCTGATGTTATAAGGTCTGAGGTCATCACTAAGATGTTATCCCCATAAATAATTTCACAAAATCAATGATGTTAGGGGTCTGAAGTCAACCGAGTATGATGTCTGACCTCAGACCGTATCACCAAATTCTAATGTTACAGTGTCTGAGGTCATCACTAAGATGTTATCCCCATAAATAATTTCACCAAATTAATAATGTTAAGGGTTTGAGGTCATTCGAGTATAATGTCTAACCTCAAACCTTTGCACCAAATCCTAATCATATAAGGCCTGAGGTCATCAACTAAGATGTTATTCGCATAAATTATTTCACCAAAATTAATGATGTTAAGGGTCCGAGGTCATCCGAGTATGATGTCTGACCTCAGACCTTGTCACCAAATCCTGATGTTATAAGGTCTGATGTCATCAATTAAGATTTTATCCCCATAAATAATTTCACCAAAATTAGTGATGTTAAGGGTCTGAGGTCGTCCGAGTATGATGTCTGACCTCTGACCTTGTCACCAAATCCTGATGTTATAAGGTCTGAGTTCATCACTAAGATGTTATCCCTATAAATAATTTCTCAAAAATTAATGATGTTAAGGGTCTGAGGTGATCCGATTACGATGTCTGACCTCATACCTTATCACCAAATCCTGATGTTATAAGGTCTGAGGTCATCAACTAAGATGTTATCCCGATAAATAATTTCACCAAATCCATGATGTTAGGGGTCTGAGGTCATCCGAGTATGATATCTGACCTCAGACCGTATCGCCAAATCCAAACTTTATAGGGTCTGAGGTCATCACTAAGATGTTATACCCATAAATAATTTCACCAAATTAATAATGTTAAGTGTTTGAGGTCATCCGATTATGATGTGTAACCTCAGACCTTGTCACCAAATCCTAATGATATAAGGTATGAGGTCATCAACTAAGATGTTATTCCCTTAATTAATTTAACCAAAATTAATGATGTTAAGGGTCTGAGGTCATCCGAGTATGATGTCTGACCTCAGACCTTGTCACCAAATCCTGATGTTATAAGGTCTGATGTCATCAACTAAGATGTTATCCCGATAAATAATTTAACCAAAATTAATGATGTTAAGGGTCTGAGGTCATCCGAGTATGATGTCTGACCTCAGAACTTGTCACCAAATCAAGATGTTTTAAGGAATAAGGTCATCAACTAAAATGTTATCCCCAAAAATAATTATACCAAATTAATGATGTTAAGGGTCTGAGGTCATCCGAGTATAATGTCTGACCTCAGACATTGTGACCAAATCCGGATGTTATAAGGTCTGAGGTCATCAACTAAGATGTTATCCCCATAAATAATTTCACCAAAATTAATGATGTTAAGGGTCTGAGGTCATCCGAGTATGATGTCTGACCTCAGACCTTGTCACCAAATCCTAATGTTATAAGGTCTGCGATCATCAACTAAGATGTTATCCCCATAAATAATTTCACCAAATCAATGATGTTAGGGGGTCTGAGGTCATCCGAGTATGATGTCTTACCTCAGACCTTGTCACCAAATCCTAATGTTATAGGGTCTGAGGTCATCACTAAGATGTTATCCCCATAAATAATTTCACCAAATTAATGATGTTAAGGGTCTGAGGTCATTCGAGTACGATGTCTGACCTCAGACCTTGGCACCAAATTCTGATGTTATAAGTTCTGAGGTCATCAACTAAGATGTTATTCGCATAAATTATTTCACCAAAATTAAAGATGTTAAGGGTCCGAGGTCATCCGAGTATGATGTCTGACCTCAGACCTTGTCACAAACTCCTGATGTTATAAGGTCTGATGTCATCAACTAAAATGTTATCCCCGTGAATATATAAACAAAAATTAATGATGTTATGGGTCTGAGGTCATCTGAGTATGATGTCTGACCTCAGACCTTGTCACCAAATCCTGATGTTATAAGGTCTGATGTCATCAACTAAGATGTTATCCCCATAAATAATTTCACCAAAATTAATGATGTTGATGGTCTGAGGTCATCCATGTATGATGTCTAACCTCAAACCTTGTCACCAAATCCTGATGTTATAAGGTCTGTGGACATCACTAAGATGTTATCCGCATAAATAATTTCACCAAAATTAATGATGTTAAGGGTATGAGGTCATCCGAGTATGATGTCTAACCTCAGACCGTGTCACCAAATCCTAATGTTATAAGGTCTGCGGTCATTAACTAAGATGTTATCCCCATAAATAATTTCACCAAATCAATGATGTTAGGGGACTGAGGTCATCCGATTATGATGTCTGACCTCAGACCTAGTTACCAAATCGTAATGTTATAGGGTATGAGGTCATCACTAAGATGTTATCCCCATAAATAATTTCACCAAATTAATGATGTTAAGGGTCTGAGGTCATCCGAGTATGATGTCTGACCTCAGACTTTGGCCCCAAATTCTGATGTTATAAGGTCCGAGGTCATCAACTAAGATGTTATTCGCATTAATTATTTCACCAAAATTAATGATGTTAAGGATCCGAGGTCATCCGAGTATGATGTCTGACCTCAGACCTTGTCACCAAATCCTGATTTTATAAGGTCTGATGTCATCAACTAAGATTTTATCCGCATAAATAATTTCACCAAAATTAATGATGTTAAGGGTCTGAGGTCATCCGAGTATGATGTCTGACCTCTGACCTTGTCACCAAATCCTGATATTATAAGGTATGAGGTCATCACTAAGATGTTATCCCCATAAATAATTTCACCAAATCAATGATGTTAGGGGTCTGAAGTCAACCGAGTATGATGTCTGACCTCAGACCGTATCACCAAATTCTAATGTTATAGGGTATGAGGTCATCACTAAGATGTTATCCCCATAAATAATTTCACCAAATTAATAATGTTAAGGGTTTGAGGTCATTCGAGTATAATGTCTAACCTCAGACCTTTGCACCAAATCCTAATGATATAAGGTCTGAGGTCATCAACTAAGATGTTATTCCCATAAATAATTTCACCAAAATTAATGATGTTAAGGGTCTGAGGTCATCCGAGTATGATGTCTGACCTCAGACCTTATCACCAAATCCTGATGTTATAAGGTCTGATGTCATCAACTAAGATGTTATCCCCATAAATAATTTAACCAAAATTAATGATGTTAAGGGTCTGAGGTCATCCGAGTATGATGTCTGACCTCTGACGTTGTCACCAAATCTAGATGTTTTAAGGACTAAGGTCATCAACTAAGATGTTATCCCCGTAAATAATTTCACCAAAATTAATGATGTTAAGGGTCTGAGGTCATACGAGTATGATGTCTGACCTCAGACCTAGTCACCAAATCCTAATGTTATAAGGTCTGCGGTCATCACTATGATGTTATCCCCAAAAATAATTTGACCAAATTAATGATGTTCAGGGTCTGAGGTCATCCGAGTATAATGTCTGACCTCAGACATTGTGACTAAATTCGGATGTTATAAGGTCTGAGGTCATCAACTAAGATGTTATCCCCATAAATAATTTCACCAAAATTAATGATGTTAAGGGTCTGAGGTCATCCGAGTATGATGTCTAACCTCAGACCCTGTCACCAAATCCTAATGTTATAAGGTCTGCGATCATCAACTAAGATGTTATCCCCATAAATAATTTCACCAAATCAATGATGTTAGGGGTCTGAGGTCATCCGAGTATGATGTCTGACATCAGACGTTGTCACCAAACCTAATGTCATAGGGTCTGAGGTCATCACTAAGATGTTATCCCCATAAATAATTTCACCAAATTAATGATGTTAAGGGTCTGAGGTCATTCGAGTACGATGTCTGACCTCAGACCTTGGCACCAAATTCTGATGTTATAAGTTCTGAGGTCATCAACTAAGATGTTATTCGCATAAATTATTTCACCAAAATTAAAGATGTTAAGGGTCCGAGGTCATCCGAGTATGATGTCTGACCTCAGACCTTGTCACAAACTCCTGATGTTATAAGGTCTGATGTCATCAACTAAAATGTTATCCCCGTGAATATATAAACAAAAATTAATGATGTTATGGGTCTGAGGTCATCTGAGTATGATGTCTGACCTCAGACCTTGTCACCAAATCCTGATGTTATAAGGTCTGATGTCATCAACTAAGATGTTATCCCCATAAATAATTTCACCAAAATTAATGATGTTGATGGTCTGAGGTCATCCATGTATGATGTCTAACCTCAAACCTTGTCACCAAATCCTGATGTTATAAGGTCTGTGGACATCACTAAGATGTTATCCGCATAAATAATTTCACCAAAATTAATGATGTTAAGGGTATGAGGTCATCCGAGTATGATGTCTAACCTCAGACCGTGTCACCAAATCCTAATGTTATAAGGTCTGCGGTCATTAACTAAGATGTTATCCCCATAAATAATTTCACCAAATCAATGATGTTAGGGGACTGAGGTCATCCGATTATGATGTCTGACCTCAGACCTAGTTACCAAATCGTAATGTTATAGGGTATGAGGTCATCACTAAGATGTTATCCCCATAAATAATTTCACCAAATTAATGATGTTAAGGGTCTGAGGTCATCCGAGTATGATGTCTGACCTCAGACTTTGGCCCCAAATTCTGATGTTATAAGGTCCGAGGTCATCAACTAAGATGTTATTCGCATTAATTATTTCACCAAAATTAATGATGTTAAGGATCCGAGGTCATCCGAGTATGATGTCTGACCTCAGACCTTGTCACCAAATCCTGATTTTATAAGGTCTGATGTCATCAACTAAGATTTTATCCGCATAAATAATTTCACCAAAATTAATGATGTTAAGGGTCTGAGGTCATCCGAGTATGATGTCTGACCTCTGACCTTGTCACCAAATCCTGATATTATAAGGTATGAGGTCATCACTAAGATGTTATCCCCATAAATAATTTCACCAAATCAATGATGTTAGGGGTCTGAAGTCAACCGAGTATGATGTCTGACCTCAGACCGTATCACCAAATTCTAATGTTATAGGGTATGAGGTCATCACTAAGATGTTATCCCCATAAATAATTTCACCAAATTAATAATGTTAAGGGTTTGAGGTCATTCGAGTATAATGTCTAACCTCAGACCTTTGCACCAAATCCTAATGATATAAGGTCTGAGGTCATCAACTAAGATGTTATTCCCATAAATAATTTCACCAAAATTAATGATGTTAAGGGTCTGAGGTCATCCGAGTATGATGTCTGACCTCAGACCTTATCACCAAATCCTGATGTTATAAGGTCTGATGTCATCAACTAAGATGTTATCCCCATAAATAATTTAACCAAAATTAATGATGTTAAGGGTCTGAGGTCATCCGAGTATGATGTCTGACCTCAGACGTTGTCACCAAATCTAGATGTTTTAAGGACTAAGGTCATCAACTAAGATGTTATCCCCGTAAATAATTTCACCAAAATTAATGATGTTAAGGGTCTGAGGTCATACGAGTATGATGTCTGACCTCAGACCTAGTCACCAAATCCTAATGTTATAAGGTCTGCGGTCATCACTATGATGTTATCCCCAAAAATAATTTGACCAAATTAATGATGTTCAGGGTCTGAGGTCATCCGAGTATAATGTCTGACCTCAGACATTGTGACTAAATTCGGATGTTATAAGGTCTGAGGTCATCAACTAAGATGTTATCCCCATAAATAATTTCACCAAAATTAATGATGTTAAGGGTCTGAGGTCATCCGAGTATGATGTCTAACCTCAGACCCTGTCACCAAATCCTAATGTTATAAGGTCTGCGATCATCAACTAAGATGTTATCCCCATAAATAATTTCACCAAATCAATGATGTTAGGGGTCTGAGGTCATCCGAGTATGATGTCTGACATCAGACGTTGTCACCAAACCTAATGTCATAGGGTCTGAGGTCATCACTAAGATGTTATCCCCATAAATAATTTCACCAAATTAATGATGTTAAGGGTCTGAGGTCATCCGAGTATGATGTCTGACCTCAGACTTTGGCCCCAAATTCTGATGTTATAAGGTTTGAGGTCATCAACTAAGATGTTATTCGCATAAATTATTTCACCAAAATTAATGATGTTAAGGGTCCGAGGTCATCCGAGTATGATGTCTGACCTCAGACCTTGTCACCAAATCCTGATTTTATAAGCTCTGATGTCATCAACTAAGATTTTATCCGCATAAATAATTTCACCAAAATTAATGATGTTAAGGGTCTGAGGTCATCCGGGTATGATGTCTGACCTCTGACATTGTCACCAAATCCTGATGTTATAAGGTCTGAGGTCATCACTAAGATGTTATCCCCATAAATAATTTCACCAAATCAATGATGTTAGGGGTCTGAAGTCAACCGAGTATGATGTCTGACCTCAGACCGTATCACCAAATTCTAATGTTACAGTGTCTGAGGTCATCACTAAGATGTTATCCCCATAAATAATTTCACCAAATTAATAATGTTAAGGGTTTGAGGTCATTCGAGTATAATGTCTAACCTCAAACCTTTGCACCAAATCCTAATCATATAAGGCCTGAGGTCATCAACTAAGATGTTATTCCAATAAATAATTTCACCAAAATTAATGATGTTAAGGTTCTGAGGTCATCCGAGTATGATGTCTGACCTTAGACCTTATCACCAAATCCTGATGTTATAAGGTCTGATGTCATCAACTAAGATGTTATCCCCATAAATAATTTAACCAAAATTATTGATGTTAAGCGTCTGAGGTCATCCGAGTATGATGTCTGAGCTCAGACCTTGTCACCAAATCCTGATGTTATAAGGTCTGATGTCATCAACTAAGACGTTATCCCCATAAATAATTTAACCAAAATTAATGATGTTAAGGGTCTGAGGTCATCCGCGTATGATGTGTGACCTTAGACCTTGTCACCAAATCTAGATGTTTTAAGGACTAAGGTCATCAACTAAGATGTTATCCCCGTAAATAATTTCACCAAAATTAATGATGTTAAGGGTCTGAGGTCATACGAGTATGATGTCTGACCTCAGACCTTGTCACCAAATCCTAATGTTATAAGGTCTGTGGTCATCACTATGATGTTATCCCCAAAAATAATTTGACCAAATTAATGATGTTAAGGGTCTGAGGTCATCCGAGTATAATGTCTGACCTCAGACATTGTGACCAAATCCGGATGTTATAAGGTCTGAGGTCATCAACTAAGATGTTATCCCCATAAATAATTTCACCAAAATTAATGATGTTAAGGGTCTGAGGTCATCCGAGTATGATGTCTGACCTCAGACCTTGTCACAAAATCCTAATCTTATAAGGTCTATGATCATCAACTAAGATGTTATCCCCATAAATAATTTCACCAAATCAATGATGTTAGGGGTCTGAGGTCATCCGAGTATGATGTTTGACCTCAGACTTGTCACCAAATCCTAATGTTATAGGGTCTGAGGTCATCACTAAGATGTTATCCCCATAAATAATTTCACCATATTAATGATGTTAAGGGTCTGAGGTCATCCGAGTATGATGTCTGACCTCAGACATTGGCACCAAATTCTGATGTTATAAGGTCTGTGGTCATCAACTAAGATGTTATTCGCATAAATTATTTCACCAAAATTAATGATGTTAGGGGTCCGAGGTCATCCGAGTATGATGTCTGACCTCAGACCTTGTCACCAAATCCTGATGTTATAAAGTCTGATGTCATCAACTAAGATGTTATCCCCATGAATATATAAACCAAAATTAATGATGTTAAGGGTCAGAGGTCATCTGAGTATGATGTATGACCTCAGACCTTGTCACCAAATCCTGATATAAAGAGGTCTTATGTCATCAACTAATATGTTATCCCCATAAATAATTTCACCAAAATTATTGATGTTAAGGGTCTGAGGTCATCCGTGTATGATGTCCAACCTCAGACCTTGTCACCAAATCCTGATGTTATAAGGTCTGTGGACATCACTAAGATGTTATCCGCATAAATAATTTCACCAAAATTAATGATGTTAAGGGTCTGAGGTCATCCGAGTATGATGTCTGACCACAGACCGTGTCACCAAATCCTAATGTTATAAGGTCTGCGGTCATTAACTAAGATGTTATCCCCATAAATAATTTCACCAAATCAATTATGTTAGGGGTCTGAGGTCATCCGAGTATGATGTCTGACCTCAGACCTTGTCACCAAATCCTAATGTCATAGGGTCTGAGGTCATCACTAAGATGTTATCCCCATAAATAATTTCACCATAGGGTCTGAGGTCATCACTAAGATGTTATCCCCATAAATAATTTCACCAAATTAATGATGTTAAGGGTCTGAGGTCATCCGATTATGATGACTGACCTCAGACTTTGGCCCCAAATTCTGATGTTATAAGGTCTGAGGTCATCAACTAAGATGTTATTCGCATAAATTATTTCACCAAAATTAATGATGTTAAGGGTCCGAGGTCATCTGAGTATGATGTCTGACCTCAGACCTTGTCACCAAATCCTGATTTTATAAGGTCTGATGTCATAAACTAAGATTTTATCCGCATAAATAATTTCACCAAAATTAATGATGTTAAGGGTCTGAGGTCATCCGAGTATGATGTTTGACCTCTGACCTTGTCACCAAATCCTGATGTTATAAGGTATGAGGTCATCACTAAGATGTTATCCCCATAAATAATTTCACCAAATCAATGATGTTAGGGGTCTGAAGTCAACCGAGTATGATGTCTGACCTCAGACCGTATCACCAAATTCTAATGTTATAGGGTCTGAGGTCATCACTAAGATGTTATCCCCATAAATAATTTCACTAAATTAATAATATTAAGGGTTTGAGGTCATTCGAGTATAATGTGTAACCTCAGACCTTTGCACCAAATCCTAATGATATAAGGTCTGAGGTCATCAACTAAGATGTTATTCCCATAAATAATTTCACCAAAATTAATGATGTTAAGGGTCTGAGGTCATCCGAGTATGATGTCTGACCTCAGACCTTATCACCAAATCCTGATGTTATAAGGTCTGATGTCATCAACTAAGATGTTATCCCCATAAATAATTTAACCAAAATTAATGATGTTAAGGGTCTGAGGTCATCCGAGTATGATGTCTAACCTCAGACCTTGTCACCAAATCTAGATGTTTTAAGGACTAAAGTCTTCAACTAAGATGTTATCCCCGTAAATAATTTCACCAAAATTAAAGATGTTAAGGGTCTGAGGTCATACGAGTATGATGTCTGACCTCAGACATTGTCACCAAATCCAAATGTTGTAAGGTATGCGGTCATCACTATGATGTTATCCCCAAAAATAATTTGACCAAATTAATGATGTTAAGGGTATGAGGTCATCCGAGTATGATATCTAACCTCAGACATTGTCACCAAATCCTAATGTTATAAGGTCTGCGGTCATCAACTAAGATGGTATCCCCATAAATAATTTCACAAAATCAATGATGTTAAGGGTCTGAGGTCATCCGAGTATGATGTCTGACCCCAGACCTTGTCACCAAATCTTGATGTTAAAAGGTCTGAGGACATCACTAAGATGTTATCCCCATTAATAATTTCACACAAATTAATGATGTTAAGGGTCTAAGGTCATCCGAGTATGATGTCTGATCTCAAACGTTTTTACAAAATGCTTATCTTATAAGGTCTAAGGTCATCAACAAAGATGTTATGCCCATAAATAACTTCACCAAAATTAATGATGTTAAGGGTCTGAGGTCATCTCAGTATGATGTCTGACCTCAGACCTTGTCACCAAATTCTGATGTTATGAGGTCTAATGTCATCAACTGAGATGTTATCCCCATAAATAATTTCACCAAAATTAATGATGTTAAGGGTCTGAGGTCATCTGAGTATGATGTCTAACCTCAGACCTTGTAACCAAATCCTGATGTTATAAGATCTGAGGACATCACTAAGATGTTATCCACATAAATAATTTCACCAAAATTAATGATGTTAAGGGTCTGAGGTCATCTGAGTATGATGTCTGACCTCAGACCTTATCACAAAATCCTAATGTTATAAGGTCTGCGGTCATTAACTAAGATGTTATCCCCATAAATAATTTCACCAAATCAATGATGTTAGGGGTCTGAGGTCATCCGAGTATGATCTCTGAACTCAGACCTTGTCACCAAATCCTAATGTTATAGGGTCTGAGGTCATCACTAAGATGTTATCCCCATAAATAATTTCAACAAATTAATGATGTTAAGGGTCTGAGGTCATCCGAGTATGATGTCTGACCTCAGACCTTGGCACTAAATTCTGATGTTATAAGGTCTGAGGTCATCAACTAAGATGTTATTCGCATAAATTATTTCACCAAAATTAATGATGTTAAGGGTTTGAGG
Source organism: Sambucus nigra (assembly GCA_949130495.1). Taxonomy (NCBI): domain Eukaryota; kingdom Viridiplantae; phylum Streptophyta; class Magnoliopsida; order Dipsacales; family Adoxaceae; genus Sambucus; species Sambucus nigra. The sequence continues at coordinate 547,004,761 of OX422207.1, forward strand.
TCATCTGAGTATGATGTCTGACCTCAGACCTTGTCACCAAATCCTGATGTTTTGAGTTCTAATGTCATCAACTGAGATGTTATCCCCATAAATAATTTCACCAAAATTAATGATGTTAAGGGTTTGAGGTCATCCGTGTATGATGTCTAACCTCAGACCTTGTCACCAAATCCTAATGATATAAGGTCTGAGGTCATCAACTAAGATGTTATTCCCATAAATAATTTCAGCAAAATTAATGACGTTAAGGGTTTGAGGTCATCCGAGTTTGATGTCGGACCTCAGACCTTGTCACCAAATCCTGATGTTATGAGGTCTGATGTCATCAACTAAGATGTTTTCCCCAATAATAATTTAACCAAAATTAATGATGTTAAGGGTCTGAGGTCATCCGAGTATGATGTATGACCTCAGACCTTGTCACCAAATCTAGATGTTATAAGGACTAAGGTCATCAACTAAGATGTTATCTCCGTAAATAATTTCACCAAAAATTAATGATGTTAAGGGTCTAAGGTCATACGAGTATGATGTCTGACCTCAGACCTTATCACCAACTCCTAATGTTATATGGTCTGCGGTAATCACTATGATGTTATCCCCAAAAATGATTTGACCAAATTAATGATGTTAAGGGTCTGAGGTCATCCGAGTATGATGTCTGACCTCAGACATTGTCACCAAATTCGGATGTTATAAGGTCTGAGGTCATCGGCTAAGATGTTATCCCCATTAATAATTTCACCAAAATTAATGATGTTAAGGGTCTGAGGTCATCCGAGTATGATGTCTGACCTCAGACCTTGTCACCAAATCCTAATGTTATAAGGTCTGCGGTCATCAACTAAGATGTTATCCTCATAAATAATTTCACCAAATTAGTGATGTTAAGGGTCTGAGGTCATCCGAGTATGATAACCAAACTCAGACCTTATTAGCAAATCCCGATGTTATAACGTCTGAGGTCGTCAACTAAGATGTTATCCCCATAAATAATTTCACCAAATTAATGATGTTAAGGGTCTAAGGTCATCCGAGTATGATGTCTAAACTCAGACCTTGTCACCAAATCCTGATGTTATAAGGTATGAGGACATCACAAAGATGTAATCCCCATTAAAAATTTCACCAAAATTAATGATGTTAAGGGTCTAAGGTCATCCGAGTATGATGTCTGATCGCAGACCTTGTCACCAAATTCTGATGTTATAAGGTCTGTGGTCATCAACTAAGATGTTATCCCCATAAATGATTTCACCAAAATTATTGATTTTAGTGGTCTGAGGTCATCCGAGTATGATGTTTGTCCTCAAACCTTGTCACCAAATCCTGATGTTATGAGGTCTGATGTCATCAACTAAGATGTTATCCCTATAAATAATTTCACCAAAATTAATGATGTTGAGGGATTGAGGTCATCCGAGTATGATGTCTAACCTCAGACCTTGTCACCAAATCCTGATGTTATAAGGTCTGAGGACATCACTAAGATGTTATCCACATAAATAATTTCACCAAAATTAATGATGTTAAGGGTCTGAGGTCATCCGAGTATGATGTCTGACCTCAGACCTTGTCAAAAAATCCTAATGTTATAAGGTCTGCAGTCATTAACTAAGATGTTATCCCCATAAATAATTTCACCAAATCAATGATGTTAGGGGTCTGAGGTCATCCGAGTATGATCCCTGACCTCAGACCTTGTCACCAAATCCTAATGTTATAGGGTCTGAGGTCATCACTAAGATGTTATCCCTATAAATAATTTCACCAAAATTAATGATGTTAAGGGACTGAGTTCATCCTAGTATGATGTCTAACCTCAGACCTTGGCACCAAATTCTGATGTTATAAGGTCTGAGGTCATCAACTAAGTTGTTATTCGCATAAATTATTTCACCAAAATTAATGATGTTAAGGGTCTGAGGTCATCCGAGTATGATGTCTGACCTCAGACCTTGTCACCAAATCCTGATGTTATAAGGTCTGAGGTCATCACTAAGATGTTGTCCCTATAAATAATTTATCAAAAATTAATGATGTTAAGGGTCTGAGGTCATCCGAGTATGATGTCTGACCTCAGACCTTGGCACTAAATTCTGATGTTATAAGGTCTGAGGTCATCAACTAAGATGTTATTCGCATAAATTATTTCACCAAAATTAATGATGTTAAGGGTTTGAGGTCATCTGAGTATGATGTCTGACCTCAGACCTTGTCACCAAATCCTGATGTTTTGAGTTCTAATGTCATCAACTGAGATGTTATCCCCATAAATAATTTCACCAAAATTAATGATGTTAAGGGTCTGAGGTCATCCGAGTATGATGTCTAACCTCAGACCTTGTCACCAAATCCTAATGATATAAGGTCTGATGTCATCAACTAAGATGTTATTCCCATAAATAATTTCACCAAATTAATGATGTTAAGGGTCTAAGGTCATCCGAGTATGATGTCTAAACTCAGACCTTGTCACCAAATACTGATGTTATAAGGTATGAGGACATCACTAAGATGTAATCCCCATTAAAAATTTCACCAAAATTAATGATGTTAAGGGTCTAAGGTCATCCGAGTATGATGTCTGATCGCAGAACTTGTCACCAAATCCTGATGTTATAATGTATGTGGTCATCAACTAAGATGTTATCCCCATAAATGATTTCACTAAAATTATTGATTTTAGTGGTCTGAGGTCATCCGAGTATGATGTTTGTCCTCAATCCTTGTCACCAAATCCTGATGTTATGAGGTCTGATGTCATCAACTAAGATGTTATCCCTATAAATAATTTCACCAAAATTAGTGATGTTAAGGGACTGAGGTCATCCGAGTATTATGTCTAACCTCAGACCTTGTCACCAAATCCTGATGTTATAAGGTCTGAGGACATCACTAAGATGTTATCCACATAAATAATTTCACCAAAATTAATAATGTTAAGGGTCTGAGGTCATCCGAGTATGATGTCTGACCTCAGACCTTGTCAAAAAATCCTAATGTTATAAGGTCTGCAGTCATTAACTAAGATGTTATCCCCATAAATAATTTCACTAAATCAATGATGTTAGGGGTCTGAGGTCATCCGAGTATGATCCCTGACCTCAGACCTTGTCACCAAATCCTAATGTTATAGGGTCTGAGGTCATGACTAAGATGTTATCCCTATAAATAATTTCACCAAAATTAATGATGTTAAGGGACTGAGGTCATCCTAGTATGATGTCTAACCTCAGACCTTGGCACCAAATTCTGATGTTATAAGGTCTGAGGTCATCAACTAAGTTGTTATTCGCATAAATTATTTCACCAAAATTAATGATGTTAAGGGTCTGAGGTCATCCGAGTATGATGTCTGACCTCAGACCTTGTCACCAAATCCTGATGTTATAAGGTTTGAGGTCATCACTAAGATGTTATCCCTATAAATAATTTATCAAAAATTAATGATGTTAAGGGTCTGAGGTCATCCGAGTATGATGTCTGACCTCAGACCTTGGCACTAAATTCTGATGTTATAAGGTCTGAGGTCATCAACTAAGATGTTATTCGCATAAATTATTTCACCAAAATTAATGATGTTAAGGGTTTGAGGTCATCTGAGTATGATGTGTGACCTCAGACCTTGTCACCAAATCCTGATGTTTTGAGTTCTAATGTCATCAACTGAGATGTTATCCCCATAAATAATTTCACGAAAATTAATGATGTTAAGGGTCTGAGGTCATCCGAGTATGATGTCTAACCTCTGACCTTGACACCAAATCCTAATGATATAATGTCTGAGGTCATCAACTAAGATGTTATTCCCATAAATAATTTCAGCAAAATTAATGACGTTAAGGGTCTGAGGTCATCCGAGTATGATGTCTGACCTCAGACCTTGTCACCAAATCCTGATGTTATGAGGTCTGATGTCATCAACTAAGATGTTTTCCCCATAAATAATTTAACCAAAATTAATGATGTTAAGTGTCTGAGGTCATCCGAGTATGATGTATGACATCAGACCTTGTCACCAAATCTAGATGTTTTAAGGACTAAGGTCATCAACTAAGATGTTATCTCCGTAAATAATTTCACCAAAAATTAATGATGTTAAGGGTCTAAGGTCATACGAGTATGATGTCTGACCTCGGACCTTATCACCAACTCCTAATGTTTTATGGTCTGCGGTAATCACTATGATGTTATCCCCAAAAGTGATTTGACCAAATTAATGATGTTAAGGGTCTGAGGTCATCCGAGTATGATGTCTGACCTCAGACATTGTCACCAAATTCGGATGTTATAAGGTCTGAGGTCATCAACTAAGATGTTATCCCCATAAATAATTTCACCAAAATTAATGATGTTAAGGGTCTGAGGTCATCCGAGTATGATGTCTGACCTCAGACCTTGTCACCAAATCCTAATGTTATAAGGTCTGCGGTCATCAACTAAGATGCTATCCTCATAAATAATTTCACCAAATTAGTGATGTTAAGGGTCTGAGGTCATCCGAGTATGATAACCAACTCAGTCCTTATTAGCAAATCCCGATGTTATAACGTCTGAGGTCGTCAACTAAGATGTTATCCCCATAAATAATTTCACCAAATTAATGATGTTAAGGGTCTAAGGTCATCCGAGTATGATGTCTAAACTCAGATCTTGTCCCCAAATCCTGATGTTATAAGGTATGAGGACATCACTAAGATGTAATCCCCATTAAAAATTTCACCAAAATTAATGATGTTAAGGGTCTAAGGTCATCCGAGTATGATGTCTGATCGCAGACCTTGTCACCAAATCCTGATGTTATAAGGTCTGAGGTCATCAACTAAGATGTTATCCCCATAAATAATTTCACAAAAATTATTGATTTTAGTGGTCTGAGGTCATCCGAGTATGATGTTTGTCCTCAAACCTTGTCACCAAATCCTGATGTTATGAGGTCTGATGTCATCAACTAAGATGTAATCCCTATAAATAATTTCACCAAAATTAATGATGTTAAGGGACTGAGGTCATCCGAGTATGATGTCTAACCTCAGACCTTGTCACCAAATTCTGATGTTATAAGGTCTGAGGACATCACTAAGATGTTATCAACATAAATAATTTCACCAAAATTAATAATGTTAAGGGTCTGAGGTCATCCGAGTATGATGTCTGACCTCAGACCTTGTCAAAAAATCCTAATGTTATAAGGTCTGCAGTCATTAACTAAGATGTTATCCCCATAAATAATTTCACCAAATCAATGATGTTAGGGGTCTGAGGTCATCCGAGTATGATCTCTGACCTCAGACCTTGTCACCAAATCCCAATGTTATAGGGTCTCAGGTCATCACTAAGATGCTATCCCTATAAATAATTTCACCAAAATTAATGATGTTAAGGGACTGAGGTCATCCTAGTATGATGTCTAACCTCAGACCTTGGCACTAAATTCTGATGTTATAAGGTCTGGGGTCATCAACTAAGTTGTTATTCGCATAAATAATTTCACCAAAATTAATGATGTTAAGGGTATGAGGTCATCCGAGTATGATGTCTAACCTCTGACCTTGACACCAACTCCTAATGATATAAGGTCTGAGGTCATCAACTAAGATGTTATTCCCATAAATAATTTCAGCAAAATTAATGATGTTAAAGGTTTGAGGTCATCTGAGTATGATGTCTGACCTCAGACCTTGTCACCAAATCCTGATGTTTTGAGTTCTAATGTCATCAACTGAGATGTTATCCCCATAAATAATTTCACCAAAATTAATGATGTTAAGGATCTGAGGGCATCCGAGTATGATGTCTAACCTCAGACCTTGTCACCAAATCCTAATGATATATGGTCTGATGTCATCAACTAAGATGTTATTCCCATAAATAATTTCACCAAATTAATGATGTTAAGGGTCTAAGGTCATCCGAGTATGATGTCTAAACTCAGACCTTGTCACCAAATACTGATGTTATAAGGTATGAGGACATCACTAAGATGTAATCCCCATTAAAAATTTCACCAAAATTAATGATGCTAAGGGTCTTAGGTCATCCGAGTATGATGTTTGATCGCAGACCTTGTCACCAAATCCTGATGTTATAAGGTGTGTGGTCATCAACTAAGATGTTATCCCCATAAATGATTTCACCAAAATTATTGATTTTAGTGGTCTGAGGTCATTTAAGTATGATGTCTAACCTTAGACCTTCTCACCAAATCCCGATGTTATAAGGTCTGAGGTCATCAACTACGATGTTATTCGCATAAATAATTTCACCAAAATTAATGATGTTAAGGGACTGAGGTCATCCGAGTATGATGTCTAACCTCAGACCTTGTCACCAAATCCTGATGTTATAAGGTCTGTGGACACCACTAAGATGTTATCCACATAAATAATTTCACCAAAATTAATGATGTTAAGGGTCTGAGGTCATCCGAGTATGATGTCTGACCTCAGACCTTGTCAAAAAATCCTAATGTTATAAGATCTGCAGTCATTAACTAAGATGTTATCCCCATAAATAATTTCACCAAATCAATGATGTTAGGGGTCTGAGGTCATCCGAGTATGATCCCTGACCTCAGACCTTGTCACCAAATCCTAATGTTATAGGGTCTGAGGTCATCACTAAGATGTTATCCCTATAAATAATTTCACCAAAATTAATGATGTTAAGGGACTGAGGTCATCCGAGTATGATGTCTGACCTCAGACCTTGGCACTAAATTCTGATGTTATAAGGTCTGAGGTCATCAACTAAGATGTTATTCGCATAAATTATTTCACCAAAATTAATGATGTTAAGGGTTTGAGGTCATCTGAGTATGATGTGTGACCTCAGACCTTGTCACCAAATCCTGATGTTTTGAGTTCTAATGTCATCAACTGAGATGTTATCCCCATAAATAATTTCACGAAAATTAATGATGTTAAGGGTCTGAGGTCATCCGAGTATGATGTCTAACCTCTGACCTTGACACCAAATCCTAATGATATAAGGTCTGAGGTCATCAACTAAGATGTTATTCCCATAAATAATTTCAGCAAAATTAATGACGTTAAGGGTCTGAGGTCATCCGAGTATGATGTCTGACCTCAGACCTTGTCACCAAATCCTGATGTTATGAGGTCTGATGTCATCAACTAAGATGTTTTCCCCATAAATAATTTAACCAAAATTAATGATGTTAAGTGTCTGAGGTCATCCGAGTATGATGTATGACCTCAGACCTTGTCACCAAATCTAGATGTTTTAAGGACTAAGGTCATCAACTAAGATGTTATCCCCGTAAATAATTTCACCAAAATTAATGATGTTAAGGGTGTGAGGTCATACGAGTATGATGTCTGACCTCAGACCTTGTCACCAAATCCTAATGTTATAAGGTTTGCGGTAATCACTATGATGTTATCCCCAAAAATGATTTGACCAAATTAATGATGTTAAGGGTCTGAGGTCATCCGAGTATGATGTCTGACCTCAGACATTGTCACCAAATTCGGATGTTATAAGGTCTGAGGTCATCAACTAAGATGTTATCCCCATAAATAATTTCACCAAAATTAATGATGTTAAGGGTCTGAGGTCATCCGAGTATGATGTTTGACCTCAGACCTTGTCACCAAATCCAAATGTTATAAGGTCTGCGGTCATCAACTAAGATGCTATCCTCATAAATAATTTCACCAAATTAGTGATGTTAAGGGTCTGAGGTCATCCGAGTATGATAACCAAACTCAAACCTTACTAGCAAATCCAGATGTTATAACGTCTGAGGTCATCAACTAAGATGTTATCTTCATAAATAATTTCACCAAATTAATAATGTTAAGGGTCTAAGGTCATCTGGGTATGATGTATAAACTCAGACCTTGTCACCAAATCCAGATGTTATAAGGTATGAGGACATCACTAAGATTTAATCCCCATTAAAAATTTCACCAAAATTAATGATGTTAAGGGTCTAAGGTCATCCGAGTATGATGTATGATCGCAGACCTTGTAACCAAATCCTGATGTTATAAGGTCTGAGGTCATCAACTAAGATATTATCCCCATAAATAATTTCACCAAAATTATTGGTTTTAGGGGTCTGAGGTCATCCGAGTATGATGTCTGTCCTCAGACCTTGTCACCAAATCCTGATGTTATGAGGTCTGATGTCATCAACTAAGATGTTATCCCCATAAATAATTTCACCAAAATTAATGATGTTAAGGGACTGAGGTCATCCGAGTATGATGTCTAACCTCAGACCTTGTCACCAAATCCTGATGTTATAAGGTCTGAGGACATCACTAAGATGTTATCCACATAAATAATTTCTCCAGAATTAATGATGTTAAGGGTCTGAATTCATCCGAGTATGATGTCTGACCTCAGACCTTGTCACAAAATCCTAATGTTATAAGGTCTGCGGTCATTAACTAAGATGTTATCCCCATAACTAATTTCACCAAATCAATGATGTTACGGGTCTGAGGTCATCCGAGTATGATGTCTGACCTCAGACCTTGTCACCATATCCAAATGTTATAGGGTATGAGGTAATCACTAAGATGTTATCCCCATAAATAATTTCACCAAATTAATGATGTTAAGGGTCTGAGGTCATCCGAGTATGATGTCTGACCTCAGACCGTGGCACCAAATTCTGATGTTATAAGGTCTGAGGTCATCAACTAAGATGTTATTCGCATAAATTATTTCACCATAATTAATGATGTTAAGGGCCGAGGTCATCCGAGTATGATGTCTGACCTCAGAACTTGTCACCAAATCCTGATGTTATAAGGTCTGATGTCATCAACAAAGATTTTATCCCCATAAATAATTTCACCACAATTAATGATATTAAGGGTCGGAGGTCATCCGAGTATGATGTCTGACCTCTGACCTTCTCACCAAATCCGGATGTTATAAGGTCTGAGGTCATCACTAAGATGTTATCCCTATAAAAAATTTCTCAAAAATTAATGATGTTAAGGGTCTGAGGTGATCCGAGTACGATGTCTGATCTCATACCTTATCACTAAATCCTAATGTTATAAGGTCTGAGGTCATCAACTAAGATGTTATCCCCATAAATAATTTCACCAAATCAATGATGTTAGGGGTCTGAGGTCATCCGAGTATGATGTCCGACCTCAGACCTTATCACCCAATCCTAATGTTATAGGGTCTGAGGTCATCACTAAGATGTTATCCCCATAAATAATTTCACCAAAATTAATGATGTTAAGGGTCTGAGGTCATCAGAGTATGATGTCTGACCTCAGACCATGTCACCAAATCCTGATGTTATAAGGTCTGATGTCATCAACTAAGATGTTATCCCCATAAATAATTTCTCCAAAATTAATGATGTTAAGGGTCTCATTCATCCGAGTATGATGTCTGACCTCAGGCCTTGTCACCAGATCTAGATGTTATAAGGTCTGAGGTCATCACTAAGTTATTATCCCCATAAATAATTACACAACAATTAATGATGTTTAGGGTCTGAAGTCATCACTAAGATGTTATCCCCATAAATAATTTCACCAAAATTAATGATGTTAAGGGTTTGAGGTCATCCGAGTATGATGTCTGACCTCAGACCTTGTCACCAAATTCTGATTTTATATGGTCTGAGGTCATCACTAAGATGTTATCCCCATAAATAATTTCACCAAAATTAATGATGTTAAGGGTCTTAGGTCATCCGAGTATGATGTCTGACCTCAGACCTTGTCACAAAATCCTCATGTTATAGGGTCTGAGGTCATCACTAAGTTGTTTTCCCCATAAATAATTTCACCAAATTAATGATGTTAAGGGTTTGAGGTCATCCGAGTATGATGTCTGACCTCAGACCTTGTCACCAAATCCAGATGTGATAAGGTCTGATGACATCAACTAAGATGTTATCCCCATAAATAATTTCACCAAAATTAATGATGTTGAGGGTCTGAGGTCATTCGAGTATCATGTCTGACCTCAGACCTTCTCACAAAATCCTGATGTTATAAGGTATGAGGTCATCAACTAAGATGTTATTCGCATAAATAATTTCACCAAAATTAATGATGCTAAGGGTGTGAGGTCATCCGAGTATGATGTCTGGCCTCAGACCTTGTCACCAAATCTTGATGTTATAAGGTCTGATGTCATCAACTAAGATGTTATCTCCATAAATAATTTCACCAATATTAATGATGTTAAGGGTCTGAGGTCATCCGAGTATGATGTATGACCTCAGATCTTGTCACAAAATCCTCATGTTATAGGGTCTGAGGTCATCACTAAGTTGTTATCCCCATAAATAATTTGACCAAAATTAATGATGTTAAGGGTCTGAGGTCATCATTAAGATGTTATCCCCGTAAATAATTTCACCAAAATTAATGATGTTAAGGGTCTGAGGTCATCCGAGTATGATGTCTGACCTCAGACCTTGTCACCAAATCCTGATGTTGTAAGGTCTGAGGTCATCAACTAAGAAGTTATTGCCATAAATAATTATACCAAAATTAATGATGTTAAGGTTCGTAGGTCATCTGAGTATGACGTCTGACCTCAGACCTTGTCACCAAATCCTGATGTTATAAGGTCTGATGTCATCAACTAAGATGTTATCCCCATAAATAATTTCTCCAAAATTAATGATGTTAAGGGTCTCATTCATCCGAGTATGATGTCTGACCTCAGACCTTATCACCAGATCTAGATGTTATAAGGTCTGAGGTCATCACTAAGTTATTATCCCCATAAATAATTACACAACAATTAATGATGTTTAGGGTCTGAAGTCATCACTAAGATGTTATCCCCACAAATAATTTCACCAAAATTAATGATGTTAAGGGTTTGAGGTCATCCGAGTATGATGTCTGACCTCAGACCTTGTCACCAAATTCTTATTTTATATGGTCTGAGGTCATCACTAAGATGTTATCCCCATAAATAATTTCACCAAAATTAATGATGTTAAGGGTCTGAGGTCATCCGAGTATGATGTCTGACCTCAGACCTTGTCACAAAATCCTCATGTTATAGGGTCTGAGGTCATCACTAAGTTGTTTTCCCCATAAATAATTTCACCAAATTAATGATGTTAAGGGTCTGAGGTCATCCGAGTATGATGTCTGACCTCAGACCTTGTCACCAAATCCAGATGTGATAAGGTCTGATGACATCAACTAAGATGTTATCCCCATAAATAATTTCACCAAAATTAATGATGTTGAGGGTCTGAGGTCATTCGAGTATCATGTCTGACCTCAGACCTTCTCACTAAATCCTAATGTTATAAGGTCTGAGGTCATCAACTAAGATGTTATTCGCATAAATAATTCAACCAAAATTAATGATGTTAAGGGTGTGAGGTCATCCGAGTATGATGTCTGGCCTCAGACCTTGTCACTAAATTCTGATGTTATAAGGTCTGAGGTCATCAACTAAGATGTTATACCCATAAATAATTTCACAGAATCAATAATTTTAGGGGTCTGAGGTCATCCGAGTATGATGTTTGACCTCAGACATTGTCACTAAATCCTAATGTTATAGGGTCTGAGGTCATCACTATGATGTTATCCCCATAAATAATTTCACCAAATTAATAATGTTAAGGGTCCGAGGTCATCCGAGTATGATGTCTGACCTCAGACCTTGTCACCAAATCCTGATGTTATAAGGTCTGAGGTCATCAACTAAGATGTTATTCCCATAAATAATTTTTCAAAAATTAATGATGTTAAGGGTCTGAGGTCATCCGAGTATGATGCCTGACGTCAAACCTTGTCACCAAATCCTAATGTTATATGGTCTAATGTCATCAACTAAGATGTTATCCCCACAAATAATTTCACAAAAATTCATGATGTTAAGGGTCTGAGATCATCCGAGTATGATGTCTGGCCTCAGACCTTGTCACCAAATCTTGATGTTTTAAGGTCTATGGTCATCAACTAAGATGTTATCCCCATAAATAATTTCACCAAATTAATGATGTTAAGGGTCTGAGGTCATCTGAGTATGATGTCTGACCTAAGACCTTGTCACCAAATCCTAATGTTATAAGGTCTGAGGTCATTACTAAGATGTTATTCCTATAAATAATTTCACCAAAATTAATGATGTTAAGGGTCTGAGGTGATCTGAGTATGATGTCTGACCTCAGACCTTGTCACCAAATCCAGATGTGATAAGGTCTGATGTCATCATTTAGGATGTTATCCCCATAAATAATTTCACCAAAATTAATGATGTTAAGGGTCTGAGGTCATTCGAGTACGATGTCTGACCTCAGACCTTCTCACCAAATCCTGATGTTATAAGGTCTGAGGTCATCAACTACGATGTTATTCGCATAAACAATTTCAATAAAATTAATGATGTTAAGGGTCTGAGGTCAACCGAGTATGATGTCTGGCCTCAGACCTTGTCACCAAATCCAAATGTTATAAGGTCTAATGTCATCATCTAAGATGTTATCTCCATAAATAACTTCACCGAAATTAATGATGTTAAGGGTCTGAGGTCATCCGAGTATGATGTCTGACCTCAGACCTTGTTACCAAATCCTGATGTTATAAGGTCTGAGGTCATCACTATGAAGTCTAACCTCATACCTTATCACTAAATACTGATGTTATAAGGTCTGAGGTCATCAACTAAGATGTTATCCCCATAAATAATTTCACCAAATCAATGATGTTAGGGGTTTGAGGTCATCCGAGTATGATGTCTGACCTCAAATCTTATCACCAAATCCTAATGTTATAGGGTCTGAGGTCATCACTAAGATGTTATCCCCAGAAATAATTTCACCAAATTAATAATGGTAAGGGTCTAAGGTCATCCGAGTATGATGTCTGACCTCAGACCTTGTCACCAAATCCTGATGTTATAAGGTCTGAGGTCATCAACTAAGATGTTATCCCCAAAAATAATTTCACCAAAATTAATGATGTTAAGGGTCTGAGGTCATCACTAAGATGTTATCCCGGTAAATAATTTCACCAAAATTAATGATGTTAAGCGTCTGAGGTCATCCGAGTATGATGTCTAACCTCAGACATTGTCACCAAATCCTGATGTTTTAAAGTCAGAGGTCATCAACAAAGAAGTTATTCCCATTAATAATTATACCAAAATTAATGATGTTAAGGTTTTGAGGTCATCTAAGTATGATGTCTGACCTCAGACCTTGTCACCAAATTCTGATGTTATAAGGTCTGATGTCATCAACTAAGATGTTATCCCCATAAATAATTTCGCCAAAATTAATGATGTTAAGGGTCTGAGGTCATCCGACTATGAAGTCTAACCTCATACCTTATCACTAAATACTCATGTTATAAGGTCTGAGGTCATCAACTAAGATGTTATCCCCATAAATAATTTCTTAAAAATTAGTGATGTTAAGGGTCTAAGGTCATCCGACTATGAAGTCTAACCTCATACCTTATCACTAAATACTGATGTTATAAGGTCTGAGGTCATCAACTAAGATGTTATCCCCATAAATAATTTCACCAAATCAATGATGTTAGGGGTTTGAGGTCATCCGAGTATGATGTCTGACCTCAAATCTTATCACCAAATCCTAATGTTATAGGGTCTGAGGTCATCACTAAGATATTATCCCCAGAAATAATTTCACCAAATTAATAATGGTAAGGGTCTAAGGTCATCCGAGTATGATGTCTGACCTCAGACCTTGTCACCAAATCCTGATGTTATAAGGTCTGAGGTCATCAACTAAGATGTTATCCCCATAAATAATTTCACCAAAATTAATGATGTTAAGGGTCTGAGGTCATCACTAAGATGTTATCCCGGTAAATAATTTCACCAAAATTAATGATGTTAAGGGTCTGAGGTCATCCGAGTATGATGTCTAACCTCAGACATTGTCACCAAATCCTGATGTTTTAAAGTCAGAGGTCATCAACTAAGAAGTTATTCCCATTAATAATTATACCAAAATTAATGATGTTAAGGTTCTGAGGTCATCTAAGTATGATGTCTGACCTCAGACCTTGTCACCAAATCCTGATGTTATAAGGTCTGATGTCATCAACTAAGATGTTATCCCCATAAATAATTTCACCAAAATTAATGATGTTAAGGGTCTGAGGTCATCCGAGTATGATGTCTGACCTCAGACCTTGTCCCCAAATCTTGATATTATAAGGTCTGAGGTCATCACTAAGTTGTTATCCCCATAAATAATTTCACCAAAATTAATGATGTTTAGGGTCTGAGGTCATCATTAAGATGTTATTCCAATAAATAATTTCTCCAAAATTGATGATGTGAAGGGTCTGAGGTCATCCGAGTATGATGTATGACCTCATACCTTCTCACCAAATCCTGATGTTATAAGGTCTGAGGTCATCAACTACGATGTTATTCGCATAAATAATTTCAACAAAATTAATGATGTTAAGGGTCTGAGGTCATCCGAGTATGATGTCTGACCTCAGACCTTGTCACCAAATCCTGATGTTATAAGGTCTGATGTCATCATTTAAGATGTTATCCCCATAAATAACTTCACCAAAATTAATGATGTTAAGGGTGTGAGGTCATCCGAGTATGATGTCTGACCTCATACCTTCTCACCAAATCCTGATGTTATAAGGTCTGAGGTCATCAACTACGATGTTATTCGCATAAATAATTTCACCAAAATTAATGATGTTAAGGGTCTGAGGTCATCCGAGTATGATGTCTGGCCTCAGACCTTGTCACAAAATCCTGATGTTATAAGGTCTGATGTCATCATTTAAGATGTTATCCCCATAAATAATTTCACCAAAATTAATGATGTTAAGGGTCTGAGGTCATCCGAGTATGATGTCTGACCTCGGACCTTGTCACCAAATCCTGATGTTATAAGGTCTGAGCTCATTACTAAGATGTTATCCCCATAAATAATTTCTTAAAAATTAATGATGTTAAGGGTCTGACCGAGTATGATGTCTAACCTCAATCCTTATCACTAAATCCTTATGTTATAAGGTCTGATGTCATCAACTAAGATGTTATCACCATAAATAATTTCACCAAAATTAATGATATTAAGGGTCTAAGGTCATCTGAGTATGAACTCTGACCTCAGACCTTGTCACCAAATCTTGATGTTTTAAGGTCTAAGGTCATCAACTAAGATTTTATCCCCATAAATAATTTAACTATATTAATGATGTTAAGGATCTGAGGTCATCCAAGTATGTTGTCTGACCTCAGACCTTGTCTCCAAATCCTGATGTTTTAAGGTCTGAGGTCATCAACTAAGTTGTTATTCCCATAAATAATTTCACCAAAATTAATAATGTTAAGGGCCTGAGGTCATCCGAGTATGATGTCTGACCTCAGACCTTGTAACCAAATCCTGATGTTATAAGGTCTGATGTCATCAACTAAGATGTTATCCCCATAAATAATTTAACCAAAATTAATGATGTTAAGGGTCTGAGGTCATCCGAGTATGATGTCTGACCTCAGACCTTGTCACAAAATCTTGATGTTTTAAGTTCTAAAGTCGTCAACTAAGATGTTATCCCCGCAAAATAATTGCACCAAAATTAATGACGTTAAGGGTCTGAGGTCATCCGAGTATGATGTCTGACGTCAGACCTTGTCACCAAATCCTCATGTTATAAGGCCTGAGGTCATCACTAAGATGTTATCCCCGAAAATAATTTCACCAAAATTAATGATGTTAAGGGTCTGAGGTCATCACTAAGATGTTATCCCCGTAAATAATTTCACCAAAATTAATGATGTTAAGGGTCTGATGTCATCCGAGTATGAAGTCTAACCTCCCACCTTGTCACCAAATACTGATGTTTTAAAGTCATAGGTCATCAACTAAGAAGTTATTCCCATTAATAATTATACCAAAATGAATGATGTTAAGGTTCTGAGGTCATCTAAGTATGATGTCTGACCTCAGACCTTGTCACCAAATCCTGATGTTATAAGGTCTGATGTCATCAACTAAGATGTTATCCCCATAAATAATTTCACCAAAATTAATGATGTTAAGGGTCCGAGGTCATCCGAGTATGATGTCTGACCTCAGACCTTGTCCCCAAATCTTAATATTATAAGGTCTGAGGTCATCACTAAGTTGTTATCCCCATAAATAATTTCACCAAAATTAATGATGTTTAGGGTCTAAGGTCATCATTAAGATGTTATTCCCACAAATAATTTCTCCAAAATTGATGATATGAAGGGTCTGAGGTCATCCGAGTATGATGTCTGACCTCAGACCTTGTCATAAAATCCAGATGTTATAAGGTCTGAGGTTATCAACTAAGATGTTATTCCCATAAATAATTTCACCAAAATTAATGATGTTAAGGGTCTGAGGTCATCCGAGTATGATGTCTTACCTCAGACCTTGTCACCAAATCCAGATGTGATAAGGTCTGATGTCATCATTTAAGATGTTATCCCCATAAATAACTTCACCAAAATTAATAATGTTAAGGATCTGAGGTCATTCGAGTATGATGTGTGACCTCATACCTTCTGACCAAATCCTGATGTTATAAGGTCTGAGGTCATCAACTACGATGTTATTCGCATAAATAATTTCACCAAAATTAATGATGTTAAGGGTCTGAGGTCATCCGGGTATGATGTCTGACCTCAGACCTTGTCACCAGATCCTGATGTTATAAGGTCTGATGTCATCAACTAAGATGTTATCCCCATAAATAATTTCGCCAAAATTAATGATGTTAAGGGTCTGAGGTCATCCGAGTATGATGTCTGACCTCAGACCTTGTTACCAGATCCTGATGTTATAAGGTCTGAGGTCATCACTAAGATGTTATCCCCATAAATAATTTCTTAAAAATTAGTGATGTTAAGGGTCTAAGGTCATCCGACTATGAAGTCTAACCTCATACCTTATCACTAAATACTGATGTTATAAGGTCTGAGGTCATCAACTAAGATGTTATCCCCATAAATAATTTCACCAAATCAATGATGTTAGGGGTTTGAGGTCATCCGAGTATGTTGTCTGACCTCAAATCTTATCACCAAATCCTAATGTTATAGGGTCTGAGGTCATCACTAAGATGTTATCCCCAGAAATAATTTCACCAAATTAATAATGGTAAGGGTCTAAGGTCATCCGAGTATGATGTCTGACCTCAGACCTTGTCACCAAATCCTGATGTTATAAGGTCTGAGGTCATCAACTAAGATGTTATCCCCATAAATAATTTCACCAAAATTAATGATGTTAAGGGTCTGAGGTCATCACTAAGATGTTATCCCGGTAAATAATTTCACCAAAATTAATGATGTTAAGGGTCTGAGGTCATCCGAGTATGATGTCTAACCTCAGACATTGTCACCAAATCCTGATGTTTTAAAGTCAGAGGTCATCAACTAAGAAGTTATTCCCATTAATAATTATTCCAAAATGAATGATGTTAAGGTTCTGAGGTCATCTAAGTATGATGTCTGACCTCAGACCTTGTCACCAAATCCTGATGTTAAAAGGTCTGATGTCATCAACTAAGATGTTATCCCCATAAATAATTTCACCAAAATTAATTATGTTAAGGTTCTGAGGTCATCCGAGTATGATGTCTGACCTCAGACCTTGTCCCCAAATCTTGATATTATAAGGTCTGAGGTCATCCCTAAGTTGTTATCCCCATAAATAATTTCACCAAAATTAATGATGTTTAGGGTCTGAGGTCATCATTAAGATGTTATTCCAATAAATAATTTCTCCAAAATTGATGATGTGAAGGGTCTGAGGTCATCCGAGTATGATGTATGACCTCATACCTTCTCACCAAATCCTGATGTTATAAGGTCTGAGGTCATAAACTACGATGTTATTCGCATAAATAATTTCACCAAAATTAATGATGTTAAGGGTCTGAGGTCATCCGAGTATGATGTCTGACCTCAGACCTTGTCACCAAATCCTGATGTTATAAGGTCTGATGTCATCATTTAAGATGTTATCCCCATAAATAACTTCACCAAAATTAATGATGTTAAGTGTGTGAGGTCATCCGAGTATGATGTCTGACCTCATACCTTCTCACCAAATCCTGATGTTATAAGGTCTGAGGTCATAAACTACGATGTTATTCGCATAAATAATTTCACCAAAATTAATGACGTTAAGGGTCTGAGGTCATCCGAGTATGATGTCTGACCTCAGACCTTGTCACCAAATCCTGATGTTATAAGGCCTAAGGTCATCACTAAGATGTTATCCCCGAAAATAATTTCACCAAAATTAATGATGTTAAGGGTCTGAGGTCATCACTAAGATGTTATCCCCGTAAATAATTTCACCAAAATTAATGATGTTAAGGGTCTGATGTCATCCGAGTATGAAGTCTAACCTCCCACCTTGTCACCAAATCCTGATTTTTTAAAGTCATAGGTCATCAATTAAGAAGTTATTCCCATTAATAATTATACCAAAATGAATGATGTTATGGTTCTGAGGTCATCTAAGTATGATGTCTGACCTCAGACCTTGTCACCAAATCCTGATGTTATAAGGTCTGATGTCATCAACTAAGATGTTATCACCATAAATAATTTCACCAAAATTAATGATATTAAGGGTCTAAGGTCATCTGAGTATGAACTCTGACCTCAGACCTTGTCACCAAATCTTTATGTTTTAAGGTCTAAGGTCATCAACTAAGATGTTATCCCCATAAATAATTTCACTATATTAATGATGTTAAGGATCTGAGGTCATCCGAGTATGTTGTCTGACCTCAGACCTTGTCACCAAATCTTGATGTTTTAAGGTCTGAGGTCATCAACTAAGTTGTTATTCCCATAAATAATTTCACCAAAATTAATAATGTTAAGGGTCTGAGGTCATCCGAGTATGATGTCTGACCTCAGACCTTGTAATCAAATCCTGATGTTATAAGGTCTGATGTCATCAACTAAGATGTTATCCCCATAAATAATTTAACCAAAATTAATGATGTTAAGGGTCTGAGGTCATCCGAGTATGATGTCTGACCTCAGACCTTGTCACAAAATCTTGATGTTTTAAGTTCTAAAGTCGTCAACTAAGATGTTATCCCCGCAAAATAATTGCACCAAAATTAATGAAGTTAAGGGTCTGAGGTCATCCGAGTATGATGTCTGACCTCAGACCTTGTCACCAAATCCTCATGTTATAAGGCCTGAGGTCATCACTAAGATGTTAACCCCGAAAATAATTTCACCAAAATTAATGATGTTAAGGGTCTGAGGTCATCACTAAGATGTTATCCCCGTAAATAATTTCACCAAAATTAATGATGTTAAGGGTCTGATGTCATCCGAGTATGAAGTCTAACCTCCCACCTTGTCACCAAATCCTGATTTTTTAAAGTCATAGGTCATCAATTAAGAAGTTATTCCCATTAATAATTATACCAAAATGAATGATGTTAAGGTTCTGAGGTCATCTAAGTATGATGTCTGACCTCAGACCTTGTCACCAAATCCTGATGTTATAAGGTCTGATGTCATCAACTAAGATGTTATCCCCATAAATAATTTCACCAAAATTAATGATGTTAAGGGTGTGAGGTCATCCGAGTATGATGTCTGACCTCAGACCTTGTCCTCAAATCTTGATATTATAAGGTCTGAGGTCATCACTAAGTTGTTATCCCCATAAATAATTTCACCAAAATTAATGATGTTTAGGGTCTGAGGTCATCATTATGATGTTATTCCCATAAATAATTTCTCCAAAATTGATGATATGAAGGGTCTGAGGTCATCCGAGTATGATGTCTGACCTCAGACCTTGTCATAAAATCCTGATGTTATAAGGTCTGAGGTCATCAACTAAGATGTTATTCCCATAAATAATTTCACCAAAATTAATGATGTTAAGGGTCTGAGGTCATCCGAGTATGATGTCTTACCTCAGACCATGTCACCAAATCCAGATGTGATAAGGTCTGATGTCATCATTTAAGATGTTATCCCCATAAATAATTTCACCAAAATTAATAATGTTAAGGGTCTGAGGTCATTCGAGTATGATGTATGACCTCATACCTTCTGACCAAATCATGATGTTATAAGGTCTGAGGTCATCAACTACGATGTTATTCGCATAAATAATTTCACTAACATTAATGATGTTAAGGGTCTGAGGTCTTCCGAGTATGATGTCTGACCTCAGACCTTGTCACTAAATCCTGATGTTATAAGGTATGATGTCATCATTTAAGATGTTATCCGCATAAATAACTTCACCAAAATTAATGATGTTAAGGGTGTGAGGTCATTCGAGTATGATGTCTGACCTCATACCTTCTCACCAAATCCTGATGTTATAAGGTCTGAGGTCATCAACTACGATGTTATTCGCATAAATAATTTCACCAAAATTAATGATGTTAAGGGTCTGAGGTCATCCGAGTATGATGTATGGCCTCAGACCTTGTCACAAAATCCTGATGTTATAAGGTCTGATGTCATTATTTAAGATGTTGTCCCCATAAATAATTTCACCAAAATTAATGATGTTAAGGGTCTGAGGTCATCCGAGTATAATGTCTGACCTCAGACCTTGTCACCAAATCCTGATGTTATAAGGTCTGAGGTCATTACTAAGATGTTATCCCCATCAATAATTTCTTAAAAATTAATGATGTTAAGGGTCTGACGTCATCCGAGTATGATGTCTAACCTCAATCCTTATCACTAAATCCTGATGTTATAAGGTCTGATGTCATCAACTAAGATGTTATCACCATAAATAATTTAACCAAAATTAATGATATTAAGGGTCTAAGGTCATCTGAGTATGATCTCTGACCTCAGACCTTGTCACCACATCTTGATGTTTTAAGGTCTAAGGTCATCAACAAAGATGTTATCCCCATAAATAATTTCACTATATTAATGATGTTAAGGATCTGAGGTCATCCGAGTATGTTGTCTGACCTCAGACCTTGTCACCAAATCCTGATGTTTTAAAGTCTGAGGTCATCAACTAAGTTGTTATTCCCATAAATAATTTCACCAAAATTAATAATGTTAAGGGTCTGAGGTCATCCGAGTATGATGTCTGACCTCAGACCTTGTCACCAAATCCGGATGTTATAAGGTCTGATGTCATTAACTAAGATGTTATCCCCATAAATAATTTAACCAAAATTAATGATGTTAAGGGTCTGAGGTCATCCGAGTATGATGTCTGACCTCAGACCTTGTCACAAAATATTGATGTTTTAAGTTCTAAAGTCGTCAACTAAGATGTTATCCCCGTAAAATAATTGCACCAAAATTAATGACGTTAAGGGTCTGAGGTCATCCGAGTATGATGTCTGACCTCAGACCTTGTCACCAAATCCTGATGTTATAAGGCCTTAGGTCATCACTAAGATGTTATCCCCGTAAATAATTTCAACAAAATTAATGATGTTAAGGGTCTGAGGTCATCACTAAGATGTTAGCCCCGTAAATAATTTCGCCAAAATTAATGATGTTAAGGGTCTGATGTCATCCGAGTATGAAGTCTAACCTCCCACCTTGTCACCAAATCCTGATGTTTTAAGGTCTGAGGTCATCAACTAAGAAGTTATTCTCATAAATAATTATACCAAAATTAATGATGTTAAGGTTATGAGGTCATCTGAGTATGATGTCTGACCTCAGACCTTGTCACCAAATTCTGAGGTTATAAGGTCTGATGTCATCAACTAAGATGTTATCCCCATAAATAATTTCACCAAAATTAATGATGTTAAGGGTGTGAGGTCATCCGAGTATGATGTCTGACCTCAGACCTTGTCCCCAAATCTTGATGTTATAAGGTCTGAGGTCATCACTAAGTTGTTATCCCCATAAATATTTTCACCAAAATTAATGATGTTTAGGTTCTGAGGTCATCACAAAGATGGTATTCCCATAAATAATTTCCCCAAAATTGATGATGTGAAGGGTCTGAGGTCATCCGAGTATGATGTCTGACCTCAGACGTTGTCACCAAATCCCGATGTTATAAGGTCTGAGGTCATCAACTAAGATATTATTCCCATAAATAATTTCACCAAAATTAATGATAATAAGGGTCTGAGGTCGTCCGAGTATGATGTCTGACCTCAGACCTTGTCACCAAATCCAGATGTGATAAGGTCTGATGTCATCATTTAAGATGTTATCCCCATAAAAATTTCACCAAAATTAATGATGTTAAGGGTCTGAGGTCATCCGAGTATGATGTCTAACCTCAGACCTTGTCCCCAAATCCAGATTTTAGAAGGTCTGAGGTCATCAACTAAGATGTTATTCCCATAAATAATTTCACCAAAATTAATGGTATTAAGGGTATGAGGTCATCCGAGTATGATGTCTGACCTCAGACCTTGTCACCAAATCCTGATGTTATAAGGTTTAATGTCATCAACTAAGATGTTATCTCCATAAAAAACTTCACCAAAATTAATGATGTTAAGGGTTTGAGGTCATCCGAGTATGATGTCTGACCTCAGACCTTGTTACCAAATCCTGATGTTATAAGGTCAGAGGTCATCACTACGATGTTATCCCCATAAATAAATTCTTAAAAATTAATGATGTTAAGGGTCTAAGGTCATCCGAGTATGATGTCTAACCTCATACCTTATCACTAAATCCTGATGTTATAAGGTCTGAGGTCATCAACTAAGATGTTATCCCCATAAATAATTTCACCAAATCAATGATGTTAGGGGTCTGAGGTCATCCGAGTATGATGTCTAACCTCAGATCTTATCACCAAATCCTAATGTTATAGGGTCTCTCGGCATCACTAAAATGTTGTACCCATAAATAATTTCATCAAATTAATAATGTTAAGGGTCTGAGGTCATCCGAGTATGATGTCTGACCTCAGACCTTGTCACCAAATCCTGATGTTATAAGGTCTGAGGCCATCAACTAAGATATTATTCCCATAAATAATTTCTCCAAAAATAATGATGTGAAGGGTCTGAGGTAATCCGAGTATGATGTCTGACCTCAGACCTTGTCACTAAATCCTAATGTTATAAGGTGTGAGGTCATCAACTAAGAAGTTATTCCCATTAATAATTTCACCAAAATTAATGATGTTAAGGGTCTGAGGTCATGTGAGTATGATGTCTGACCTCAGACCGTGTCACCAAATTCTGATGTTATAAGCTATGATGTCATCAACTAGGATGTTATCCCCATAAATAATTTCACCAAAATTAATATCGCTAAGGGTCTGAGGTCATCCGAGTATGATGTCTGACCTCAGACCTTGTCACCAAAACCTGATGTTACAAGGTCTGAGGTCATCACTAAGATGTTATCCCCGTAAATAATTTCACCAAAATTAATGATGTTAAGGGTCTGAGGTTATCACTAAGATGTTATCCCCGTAAATAATTTCACCAAAATTATTGATGTTAAGGGTCTGAGGTCATCCGAGTATGATGTCTAACCTCAGACCTTGTCACCAAATCCTGATATTTTAAGGTCAGAGGTCATCAACTAAGAAGTTATTCCCATAAATAATTATACCAAAATTAATGATGTTAAGTTTATGAGGTCATCTGAGTATGATGTCTGACCTCAGACCTTGTCACAAAATCCTGATGTTATAAGGTCTGATGTCATCAACTAAGATGTTATCCCCATAAATAATTTCATCAAAATTAATGATGTTAAGGGTCTGAGGTCATTCGAGTATGATGTCTGACCTCAGACCTTGTCACCAAATCCAGATGTGATAAGGTCTGATGTCATCATTTAAGATGTTATCCCCATAAATAATTTCACCAAAATTAATGATGTTAAGGGTCTGAGGTCATCCGAGTATGATGTCTGACCTCATACCTTCTCACCAAATGCTGATGTTATAAGGTCTGAGGTCATCAACTACGATGTTATTCGCATAAATAATTTCACCAAAATTAATGTTGTTAAGGGTCTGAGGCCATCCGAGTATGATTTCTGACCTCAGACCTTGTCACCAAATCCAGATGTGATAAGGTCTGATGTCATCATTTAAGATGTTATCCCCATAAATAATTTCACCAAAATTAATGATGTTAAGGTTCTGAGGTCATTCGAGTATGATGTCTGACCTCATACCTTCTCACCATATCCTGATGTTATAAGGTCTGAGGTCATCAACTACGATGTTATTCGCATAAATAATTTCACCAAAATTAATGATGTTAAGGGTCTGAGGCCATCCGAGTATGATTTCTGACCTCAGACCTTGTCACCAAATCCTGATGTTATAAGGTCTGATGTCATCATTTAAGATGTTATCCCCATAAATAATTTAACCAAAATTAATGATGTTAATGGTATGAGGTCATCCGAGTATGATGTCTGACCTCATACCTTCTCACCAAATCCTGATGTTATAAGGTCTGAGGTCATCAACTACGATGTTATTCGCATAAATAATTTCACCAAAATTAATGATGTTGAGGGTCTGAGGTCATCCGAGTATGATGTCTAGCCTCAGACCTTATCACAAAATCCTGATGTTATAAGGTCTGATATCATCATTTAAGATGTTATCCCCATAAACAATTTCACCAAAATTAATGATGTTAAGGGTCTGAGGTCATCCGAGTATGATATCTGACCTCTGACCTTGTCACCAAATCCTGATGTTATAAGGTCTGAGGTCATTACAAAGATGTTATCCCCATAAATAATTTCTTAAAAATTAATGATGTTAAGGGTCTGACGTCATCCGAGTATGATGTCTAACCTCAATCCTTATCACTAAATCCTGATGTTATAAGGTCTGAAGTCATCAACTAAGATGTTATCAATATAAATAATTTCACCAAAATTAATGATATTAAGGGTCTAAGGTCATCTGAGTATGATCTCTGACCTCAAACCTTGTCACCAAATCTTGATGTTTTAAGGTCTAAGGTCATCAACTAAGATGTTATCCCCATAAATAATTTCACTCTATTAATGATGTTAAGGATCAGAGGTCATCCGAGTTTGTTGTCTGACCTCAGACCTTGTCACCAAATCCTGATGTTTTAAGGTCTGAGGTCATCAACTAAGTTGTTATTCCCATAAATAATTTCACCAAAATTAATAATGTTAAGGGTCTGAGGTCATCCGAGAATGATGTCTTACCTCTGACCTTGTCACCAAATCCTGATGTTATAAGGTCTGATGTCATCAACTAAGATGTTATCCCGATAAATAATTTCACCAAAATTAATGATGTTAAGGGTCTGAGGTCATCCGAGTATGATGTCGGACCTCATACCTTGTCAAAAAATCTTGATGTTATAAGGTCTAAAGTCGTCAACTAAGATGTTATCCCCACAAAATAATTGCAACAAAATTAATGACGTTAAGGGTCTGAGGTCATCCGTGTATGATGTCTGACCTCAGACCTTGTCACCAAATCCTGATGTTATAAGGTCTGAGGTCATCACTAAGATGTTATCCCCGTAAATAATTTCACCAAAATTAATGATGTTAAGGGTCTGAGGTCATCACTAAGATGTTATCCCCGTAAATAATTTCACCTAAATTATTGATGTTAAGGGTCTGATGTCATCCGAGTATGAAGTCTAACCTCCCACCTTGTCACCAAATCCTGATGTTTTAAGGTCTGAGGTCATCAACCAAGAAGTTATTCTCATAAATAATTATACCAAAATTAATGATGTTAAGGTTCTGAGGTCATCTGAGTATGATGTCTGACCTTAAACTTTGTCACCAAATCCTGATGTTATAAGGTCCGATGTCATCAACTAAGATGTTATCCCAATAAATAATTTCACCAAAATTAATGATGTTAAGGGTCTGAGGTCATCCGAGTATGATGTCTGACCTCAGACCTTGTCCCCAAATATTGATGTTATAAGGTCTGAGGTCATCACTAAGTTGTTATACCCATAAATAATTTCACCAAAATTAATGATGTTTAGGTTCTGAGGTCATCACTAAGATGTTATTCCCATAAATAATTTCTCCAAAATTGATGATGTGAAGGGTCTGAGGTCATCCGAGTATGATGTCTGACCACAGACCTTGTCACCAAATCCCAATGTTATAAGGTCTGAGGTCATCAACTAAGATGTTATTCCCATAAATAATTTCACCAAAATTAATGATATTAAGGGTCTGAGGTCATCCGAGTATGATGTCTGACCTCAGACCGTGTCACCAAATCCAGATGTGATAAGGTCTGATGTCATCATTTAAGATGTTATCCCCATAAATAATTTCACCAAAATTAATGATGTCAAGGGTCTGAGGTCATCCGAGTATGATGTCTGACCTCAGACCTTGTCCCCAAATCTTGATGTTATAAGGTCTGAGGTCATCACTAATTTGTTATCCCCATAAATAAATTCACCAAAATTAATGATGTTTAGGTTCTGAGGTCATCACTAAGATGTTATTCCCATAAATAATTTCTCCAAAATTGATGATGTGAAGGGTCTGAGGTCATCCGAGTATGATGTCTGACCTCAGACCTTGTCACCAAATCTTGATTTTATAAGGTCTGAGGTCATCAACTAAGATGTTATTCCCATAAATAATTTCACCAAAATTAATGAGATTATGGGTCTGAGGTCATCCGAGTATGATGTCTGACCTCAGACCTTGTCACCAAATCCAGATGTGATAAGGTCTGATGTCATCATTTAAGATGTTATCCCCATAAATAATTTCACCAAAATTAATGATGTTAAGGGTCTGAGGTCATTTAAGTATGATGTCTAACCTTAGACCTTCTCACTAAATCCCGATGTTATAAGGTCTGAGGTCATCAACTACGATGTTATTCGCATAAATAATTTCACCAAAATTAATGATGTTAAGGGTCTGAGGCCATCCGAGTATGATGTCTGACCTCAGACCTTGTCACCAAATCATGATGTTATAAGGTCTGATGTCATCATTTAAGATGTTATCCCCATAAATAATTTAACCAAAATTAATGATGTTAAGGGTCTGAGGTCATCCGAGTATGATGTCTGACCTCATACCTTCTCACCAAATCCTGATGTTATAAGGTCTGAGGTCATCAACTACGATGTTATTCGCATAAATAATTTCACCAAAATTAATGATGTTAAGGGTCTGAGGTCATCCGAGTATGATGTCTGGCCTCGACCTTATCACAAAATCCTGATGTTATAAGGTCTGATATCATCATTTAAGATGTTATCCCCATAAATAATTTCACCAAAATTAATGATGTTAAGGGTCTGAGGTCATCCGAGTATGATATCTGACCTCTGACCTTGTCACCAAATCCGGATGTTATAAGGTCTGAGGTCATTACAAAGATGTTATCCCCATAAATAATTTCTTAAAAATTAATGATGTTAAGGGTCTGACGTCATCCGAGTATGATGTCTAACCTCAATCCTTTTTACTAAATCCTGATGTTATAAGGTCTGAAGTCATCAACTAAGATGTTATCAATATAAATAATTTCACCAAAATTAATGATATTAAGGGTCTAAGGTCATCTGAGTATGATCTCTGACCTCAAACCTTGTCACCAAATCTTGATGTTTTAAGGTCTAAGGTCACCAACTAAGATGTTATCCCCATAAATAATTTCACTATATTAATGATGTTAAGGATCAGAGGTCATCCGAGTATGTTGTCTGACCTCAGACCTTGTCACCAAATCCTGATGTTTTAAGGTCTGAGGTCATCAACTAAGTTGTTATTCCCATAAATAATTTCACCAAAATTAATAATGTTAAGGGTCTGAGGTCATCCGAGAATGATGTCTGACCTCTGACCTTGTCACCAAATCCTGATGTTATAAGGTCTGATGTCATCAACTAAGATGTTATCCCCATAAATAATTTCACCAAAATTAATGATGTTAAGGGTCTGAGATCATCCGAGTATGATGTCGGACCTCAGACCTTGTCACAAAATCTTTATGTTTTAAGGTCTAAAGTCGTCAACTAAGATGTTATCCCCACAAAATAATTGCACCAAAATTAATGACGTTATGGGTCTGAGGTCATCCGTGTATGATGTCTGACCTCAGACCTTGTCACCAAATCTTGATGTTATAAGGTCTGAGGTCATCACTAAGATGTTATCCCCGTAAATAATTTCACCAAAATTAATGATGTTAAGGGTCTGAGGTCATCACTAAGATGTTATCCCCGTAAATAATTTCACCAAAATTAATGATCTTAAGGGTCTGATGTCATCCGAGTATGAAGTCTAACCTCCCACCTTGTCACCAAATCCTGATGTTGTAAGGTCTGAGGTCATCAACTAAGAAGTTATTCTCATAAATAATTATACCAAAATTAATGATGTTAAGGTTCTGAGGTCATCTGAGTATGATGTCTGACCTCAAACTTTGTCACCAAATCCTGATGTTATAAGGTCTGATGTCATCAACTAAGATGTTATCCCAATAAATAATTTCACCAAAATTAATGATGTTAAGGGTCTGAGGTCATCCGAGTATGATGTCTGACCTCAAGCCTTGTCCCCAAATATTGATGTTATAAGGTCTGAGGTCATCACTAAGTTGTTATACCCATAAATAATTTCACCAAAATTAATGATGTTTAGGTTCTGAGGTCATCACTAAGATGTTATTCCCATAAATAATTTCTCCAAAATTGATGATGTGAAGGGTCTGAGGTCATCCGAGTATAATGTCTGACCACAGACCTTGTCACCAAATCCCGATGTTATAAGGTCTGAGGTCATCAACTAAGATGTTATTCCCATAAATAATTTCAACAAAATTAATGATATTAAGGGTCTGAGGTCATACGAGTATGATGTCTGACCTCAGACCTTGTCACCAAATCCAGATGTGATAAGGTCTGATGTCATCATTTAAGATGTTATCCCCATAAATAATTTCACCAAAATTAATGATGTTAAGGGTCTGAGGTCATCCGAGTATGATGTCTGACCTCAGACCTTGTCCTCAAATCTTGATGTTATAAGGTCTGAGGTCATCACTAAGTTGTTATCCCCATAAATAAATTCACCAAAATTAATGATGTTTAGGTTCTGAGGTCATCACTAAGATGTTATTCCCATAAATAATTTCTCCAAAATTGATGATGTGAAGGGTCTGAGGTCATCCGAGTATGATGTCTGAACTCAGACCTTGTCACCAAATCCTGATTTTATAAGGTCTGAGGTCATCAACTAAGATGTTATTCCCATAAATAATTTCACCAAAATTAATGATATTAACGGTCTGAGGTCATCCGAGTATGATGTCTGACCTTAGACCTTGTCACCAAATCCAGATGTGATAAGGTCTGATGTCATCATTTAAGATGTTATCCCCATAAATAATTTCACCAAAATTAATGATGTTAAGGGTCTGAGGTCATTTAAGTATGATGTCTAACCTTAGACCTTCTCACCAAATCCCGATGTTATAAGGTCTGAGGTCATCAACTACAATGTTATTCGCATAAATAATTTCACCAAAATTAATGATGTTAAGGGTCTGAGGTCATCCGAGTATGATGTTTGGCCTCACACCTTGTCACCAAATCCGGATGTTATAAGGTCTGATGTCATCAACTAAGATGTTATCTCAATAAATAATTTAACCAAAATTAATGATGTTAAGGGTCTGAGGTCATCCGACTATGATGTCTGACCTCAGACCTTGTCACCAAATCCTGATGTTATAAGGTCTGAGGTCATCACTAAGATGTTATCCCCGTAAATAATTTCACCAAAATTAATGATGTTAGGGGCTGAGGTCATCACTAAGATGTTATCCCCGTAAATAATTTCACAAAAATTAATGATGTTAAGGGTCTGATGTCATCCGAGTATGATGTCTAACCTCCCACCTTGTCACCAAATCCTGATGTTTTAAGGTCAGAGGTCACTAACTAAGAAGTTATTCCCATAAATAATTATACGAAAATTAATGATGTTAAGGTTCTGAGGTCATCTGAGTATGATGTCTGACCTCAGACCTTGTCACCAAATCCTGATGTTATAAGGTCTGATTTCATCAACTAAGATGTTATCCCCATAAATAATTTCACCAAAATTTAATGATGTTAAGGGTCTGAGGTCATCCGAGTATGATGTCTGACCTCAGACCTTGTCCCCAAATCTTGATGTTTTAAGGTTTGAGGTCATCACTAAGTTGTTATCCCCATAAATAATTTCACCAAAATTAATGATGTTTAGGGTCGGAGGTCATCACTAAGATGTTATTCCTATAAATAATTTCTCCAAAATTGATGACGTGAAGGGTCTGAGGTCATCCGAGTATGATGTCTGACCTCAGACCTTGTCACCAAATCCTGATTTTATAAGGTCTGAGGTCATCAACTAAGATGTTATTCCCATAAATAATTTCACCAAAATAAATGATATTAAGGGTCTGAGGTCATCCGAGTATGATGTCTGACCTCAGACCTTGTCACAAAATCTTGATGTGATAAGGTCTGATGTCATCATTTAAGATGTTATCCCCATAAATAATTTCACTAAAATTAATGATGTTAAGGGTCTGAGGTCATCCGAGTATGATGTCTGACCTCAAACCTTGTCCCCAAATCTTGATGTTATAAGGTCTGAGGTCATCACTAAGTTGTTATCCCCATAAATAAATTCACCAAAATTAATGATGTTTAGGTTCTGAGGTAATCACTAAGATGTTATTCCCATAAATAATTTCTCCAAAATTGATGATGTGAAGGGTCTGAGGTCATCCGAGTATGATGTCTGACCTCAGACCTTGTCACCAAATCCTGATTTTATAAGGTCTGAGGTCATCAACTAAGATGTTATTCCCATAAATAATTTCACCAAAATTAATGATATTAAGGGTCTCAGGTCATCCGAGTATGATGTCTGACCTCAGACCTTGTCACCAAATCCAGATGTGATAAGGTCTGATGTCATCGTTTAAGATGTTATACCCATAAATAATTTCACCAAATTTAATGATGTTAAGGGTCTGAGGTCATTCGAGTATGATGTCTGACCTCGGACCTTCTCACCAAATCCTGATGTTATAAGGTCTGAGGTCATCAACTAAGATGTTATTCCCATAAATAATTTTACCAAAATTAATGATGTTAAGGGTCTGAGGTCATCCGAGTATGATGTCTGACCTCAGACCTTGTCACCAAATCCAGATGTGACAAGGTCTGATGTCATCATTTAAGATGTTATCCCCATATATAATTTCACTAAAATTAATGATGTTAAGGGTCTGAGGTCATTTAAGTATGATGTCTAACCTCAGACCTTCTCACAAAATCCTGAAGTTATAAGGTCTGAGGTCATCAACTACGATGTTATTTGCATAAATAATTTCACCAAAATTAATGATGTTAAGGGTCTGAGGTCATCCGAGTATGATGTCTGGCCTCAGACCTTGTCACCAAATCCTGATGTTATAAGGTCTGATGTCATCAACTAAGATGTTATCTCAATAAATAATTTAACCAAAATTAATGATGTTAAGGGTCTGAGGTCATCCGAATATGATGTCTGACCTCAGACCTTGTCACCAAATCCTGATGTTATGAGGTCTTAGGTCATCTACTAAGATGTCATCCCCATAAATAATTTCACCAAAATTAATGATGTTAAGGGTCGGAGGTCATCTGAGTATGATGTCTGACCTCAGACCTTATCACCAAATCCTGATGTTATTGGGTCGGAGGTCATCAATAAGATGTTATCCCCAGAAATAATTTCACCAAAATTAATGATGTTAAGGGTCTGAGGTCATCCGAGTGTGATGTCTGACCTCAGACCTTGTCATCAAATCCTGATGTTATAGGGTCTGTGGTCATCACTAAGATGTTATCCCCATAAATAATTTCTCCAAAATTAATGATGTTAAGGGTTTGAGGTCATCCGAGTATGATGTCTGACCTCTAACCTTGTCACAAAATCCTGATGTTATAGGGTCTGAGGTCCTCACTAAATTTTTATCCCCGTAAATAATTTCATCATATTAATAATGTTAAGGGTCTGAGGTCATCCGAGAATGATGTCTGACCTGACCTTGTCACCAAATCCTGATGTTATAAGGTCTGATGTCATCAACTAAGATGTTATCCCCATAAATAATTTCACCAAAATTAATGATGTTAAGGGTCTGAGGTCATCCGAGTATGATGTCGGACCTCAGACCTTGTCACAAAATCTTGATGTTTTAAGGTCTAAAGTCGTCAACTAAGATGTTATCCCCACAAAATAATTGCACCAAAATTAATGACGTTAAGGGTCTGAGGTCATCCGTGTATGATGTTTGACCTCAGACCTTGTCACCAAATCCTGATGTTATAAGGTCTGAGGTCATCACTAAGATATTATCCCCGTAAATAATTTCACCAAAATTAATGATGTTAAGGGTCTGAGGTCATCACTAAGATGTTATCCCCGTAAATAATTTCACCAAAATTAATGATGTTAAGTGTCTGATGTCATCCGAGTATGAAGTCTAACCTCCCACCTTGTCACCAAATCCTGATGTTTTAAGGTCTGAGGTCATCAACTAAGAAGTTATTCTCATAAATAATTATACCAAAATTAATGATGTTAAGGTTATGAGGTCATCTGAGTATGATGTCTGACCTCAAACTTTGTCACCAAATCCTGATGTTATAAGGTCTGATGTCATCAACTAAGATGTTATCCCAATAAATAATTTCACCAAAATTAATGATGTTAAGGGTCTGAGGTCATCCGAGTGTGATGTCTGACCTCAGACCTTGTCATCAAATCCTGAT
Source organism: Sambucus nigra (assembly GCA_949130495.1). NCBI lineage: Eukaryota > Viridiplantae > Streptophyta > Magnoliopsida > Dipsacales > Adoxaceae > Sambucus > Sambucus nigra. Next base: position 547,037,517 of record OX422207.1, read on the forward strand.
GTTATAGGGTCTGTGGTCATCACTAAGATGTTATCCCCATAAATAATTTCTCCAAAATTAATGATGTTAAGGGTTTGAGGTCATCCGAGTATGATGTCTGACCTCTAACCTTGTCACAAAATCCTGATGTTATAGGGTCTGAGGTCCTCACTAAATTTTTATCCCCGTAAATAATTTCATCATATTAATAATGTTAAGGGTCTGAGGTCATCCGAGAATGATGTCTGACCTGACCTTGTCACCAAATCCTGATGTTATAAGGTCTGATGTCATCAACTAAGATGTTATCCCCATAAATAATTTCACCAAAATTAATGATGTTAAGGGTCTGAGGTCATCCGAGTATGATGTCGGACCTCAGACCTTGTCACAAAATCTTGATGTTTTAAGGTCTAAAGTCGTCAACTAAGATGTTATCCCCACAAAATAATTGCACCAAAATTAATGACGTTAAGGGTCTGAGGTCATCCGTGTATGATGTTTGACCTCAGACCTTGTCACCAAATCCTGATGTTATAAGGTCTGAGGTCATCACTAAGATATTATCCCCGTAAATAATTTCACCAAAATTAATGATGTTAAGGGTCTGAGGTCATCACTAAGATGTTATCCCCGTAAATAATTTCACCAAAATTAATGATGTTAAGTGTCTGATGTCATCCGAGTATGAAGTCTAACCTCCCACCTTGTCACCAAATCCTGATGTTTTAAGGTCTGAGGTCATCAACTAAGAAGTTATTCTCATAAATAATTATACCAAAATTAATGATGTTAAGGTTATGAGGTCATCTGAGTATGATGTCTGACCTCAAACTTTGTCACCAAATCCTGATGTTATAAGGTCTGATGTCATCAACTAAGATGTTATCCCAATAAATAATTTCACCAAAATTAATGATGTTAAGGGTCTGAGGTCATCCGAGTATGATGTCTGACCTCAGACCTTGTCCCCAAATATTGATGTTATAAGGTCTGAGGTCATCACTAAGTTGTTATACCCATAAATAATTTCACCAAAATTAATGATGTTTAGGTTCTGAGGTCATCACTAAGATGTTATTCCCATAAATAATTTCTCCAAAATTGATGATGTGAAGGGTCTGAGGTCATCCGAGTATGATGTCTGACCTCAGACCTTGTCACCAAATCCTGATTTTATAAGGTCTGAGGTCATCAACTAAGATGTTATTCCCATAAATAATTTCACCAAAATTAATGATATTAAGGGTCTGAGGTCATCCGAGTATGATGTCTGACCTCAGACCTTGTCACCAAATCCAGATGTGATAAGGTCTGATGTCATCATTTAAGATGTTATACCCATAAATAATTTCACCAAATTTAATGATGTTAAGGGTCTGAGGTCATTCGAGTATGATGTCTGACCTCGGACCTTCTCACCAAATCCTGATGTTATAAGGTCTGAGGTCATCAACTAAGATGTTATTCCCATAAATAATTTTACCAAAATTAATGATGTTAAGGGTCTGAGGTCATCCGAGTATGATGTCTGACCTCAGACCTTGTCACCAAATCCAGATGTGACAAGGTCTGATGTCATCATTTAAGATGTTATCCCCATAAATAATTTCACTAAAATTAATGATGTTAAGGGTCTGAGGTCATTTAAGTATGATGTCTAACCTCAGACCTTCTCACAAAATCCTGAAGTTATAAGGTCTGAGGTCTTCAACTACGATGTTATTCGCATAAATAATTTCACCAAAATTAATGATGTTAAGGGTCTGAGGTCATCCGAGTATGATGTCTGGCCTCAGACCTTGTCACCAAATCCTGATGTTATAAGGTCTGATGTCATCAACTAAGATGTTATCTCAATAAATAATTTAACCAAAATTAATGATGTTAAGGGTCTGAGGTCATCCGAATATGATGTCTGACCTCAGACCTTGTCACTAAATCCTGATGTTATGAGGTCTTAGGTCATCTACTAAGATGTCATCCCCATAAATAATTTCACCAAAATTAATGATGTTAAGGGTCGGAGGTCATCTGAGTATGATGTCTGACCTCAGACCTTATCACCAAATCCTGATGTTATTGGGTCGGAGGTCATCAATAAGATGTTATCTCCAGAAATAATTTCACCAAAATTAATGATGTTAAGGGTCTGAGGTCATCCGAGTGTGATGTCTGACCTCAGACCTTGTCATCAAATCCTGATGTTATAGGGTCTGTGGTCATCACTAAGATGTTATCCCCATAAATAATTTCTCCAAAATTAATGATGTTAAGGGTTTGAGGTCATCCGAGTATGATGTCTGACCTCTAACCTTGTCACAAAATCCTGATGTTATAGGGTCTGAGGTCCTCACTAAATTTTTATCCCCGTAAATAATTTCATCAAATTAATAATGTTAAGGGTCTGAGGTCATCCGAGAATGATGTCTGACCTCTGACCTTGTCACCAAATCCTGATGTTATAAGGTCTGATGTCATCAACTAAGATGTTATCCCCATAAATAATTTCACCAAAATTAATGATGTTAAGGGTCTGAGGTCATCCGAGTATGATGTCGGACCTCAGACCTTGTCACAAAATCTTGATGTTTTAAGGTCTAAAGTCGTCAACTAAGATGTTATCCCCACAAAATAATTGCACCAAAATTAATGACGTTAAGGGTCTGAGGACATCCGTGTATGATGTCTGACCTCAGACCTTGTCACCAAATCCTGATGTTATAAGGTCTGAGGTCATCACTAAGATATTATCCCAGTAAATAATTTCACCAAAATTAATGATGTTAAGGGTCTGAGGTCATCACTAAGATGTTATCCCCGTAAATAATTTCACCAAAATTAATGATGTTAAGTGTCTGATGTCATCCGAGTATGAAGTCTAACCTCCCACCTTGTCACCAAATCCTGATGTTTTAAGGTCTGAGGTCATCAACTACGAAGTTATTCTCATAAATAATTATACCAAAATTAATGATGTTAAGGTTATGAGGTCATCTGAGTATGATGTCTGACCTCAAACTTTGTCACCAAATCCTGATGTTATAAGGTCTGATGTCATCAACTAAGATGTTATCCCAATAAATAATTTCACCAAAATTAATGATGTTAAGGGTCTGAGGTCATCCGAGTATGATGTCTGACCTCAGACCTTGTCCCCAAATATTGATGTTATAAGGTCTGAGGTCATCACTAAGTTGTTATACCCATAAATAATTTCACCAAAATTAATGATGTTTAGGTTCTGAGGTCATCACTAAGATGTTATTCCCATAAATAATTTCTCCAAAATTGATGATGTGAAGGGTCTGAGGTCATCCGAGTATAATGTCTGACCACATACCTTGTCACCAAATCCCGATGTTATAAGGTCTGAGGTCATCAACTAAGATGTTATTCCCATAAATAATTTCACCAAAATTAATGATATTAAGGGTCTGAGGTCATCCGAGTATGATGTCTGACCTCAGACCTTGTCACCAAATCCAGATGTGATAAGGTCTGATGTCATCATTTAAGATGTTATCACCATAAATAATTTCACCAAAATTAATGATGTTAAGGGTCTGAGGTCATCCGAGTATGATGTCTGACCTCAGACCTTGTCCCCAAATCTTGATGTTATAAGGTCTGAGGTCATCACTAAGTTGTTATCCCCATAAATAAATTCACCAAAATTAATGATGTTTAGGTTCTGAGGTCATCACTTAGATGTTATTCCCATAAATAATTTCTCCAAAATTGATGATGTGAAGGGTCTGAGGTCATCCGAGTATGATGTCTGACCTCAGACCTTGTCACCAAATCCTGATTTTATAAGGTCTGAGGTCATCAACTAAGATGTTATTCCCATAAATAATTTCACCAAAATTAATGATATTAACGGTCTGAGGTCATCCGAGTATGAAGTCTGACCTCAATCCTTGTCACCAAATCCAGATGTGATAAGGTCTGATGTCATCATTTAAGATGTTATCCCCATAAATAATTTCACCAAAATTAATGATGTTAAGGGTCTGAGGTCATTTAAGTATGATGTCTAACCTTAGACCTTCTCACCAAATCCCGATGTTATAAGGTCTGAGGTCATCAACTACGATGTTATTCGCATAAATAATTTCACCAAAATTAATGATGTTAAGGGTCTGAGGTCATCCGAGTATGATGTCTGGCCTCAGACCTTGTCACCAAATCCATATGTTATAAGGTCTGATATCATCAACTAAGATGTTATCTCAATAAATAATTTAACCAAAATTAATGATGTTAAGGGTCCGAGGTCATCTGACTATGATGTCTGACCTCAAACCTTGTCACCAAATCCTGATGTTATAAGGTCTGAGGTCATCACTAAGATGTTATCCCCGTAAATAATTTCACCAAAATTAATGATGTTAAGGGTTGAGGTCATCACTAAGATGTTATCCCCGTAAATAATTTCACAAAAATTAATGATGTTAAGGGTCTGATGTCATCCGAGTATGATGTCTAACCTCCCACCTTGTCACCAAATCCTGATGTTTTAAGGTCAGAGGTCACTAACTAAGAAGTTATTCCCATAAATAATTATACGAAAATTAATGATGTTAAGGTTCTGAGGTCATCTGAGTATGATGTCTGACCTCAGACCTTGTCACCAAATCCTGATGTTATAAGGTCTGGTTTCATCAACTAAGATGTTATCCCCATAAATAATTTCACCAAAATTTAATGATGTTAAGGTTTTGAGGTCATCCGAGTATGATGTCTGACCTCAGACCTTGTCCCCAAATCTTGATGTTATAAGGTTTGAGGTCATCACTAAGTTGTTATCCCCATAAATAATTTCACCAAAATTAATGATGTTTAGGGTCTGAGGTCATCACTAAGATGTTATTCCTATAAATAATTTCTCCAAAATTGATGATGTGAAGGGTCTGAGGTCATCCAAGTATGATGTCTGACCTCAGACCTTGTCACCAAATCCTGATTTTATAAGGTCTGAGGTCATCAAATAAGATGTTATTCCCATAAATAATTTCACCAAAATTAATGATATTAAGGGTCTGAGGTCATCCGAGTATGATGTCTGACCTCAGACCTTGTCACCAAATCCAGATGTGATAAGGTCTGATGTCATCATTTAAGATGTTATCCCCATACATAATTTCACCAAAATTAATGATGTTAAGGGTCTGAGGTCATCCGAGTATGATGTCTGACCTCAAACCTTGTCCCCAAATCTTGATGTTATAAGGTCTGAGGTCATCACTAAGTTGTTATCCCCATAAATAAATTCACCAAAATTAATGATGTTTAGGTTCTGAGGTCATCACTAAGATGTTATTCCCATAAATAATTTCTCCAAAATTGATGATGTGAAGGGTCTGAGGTCATCCGAGTATGATGTCTGACCTCAGACCTTGTCACCAAATCCTGATTTTATAAGGTCTGAGGTCATCAACTAAGATGTTATTCCCATAAATAATTTCACCAAAATTAATGATATTAAGGGTCTGAGGTCATCCGAGTATGATGTCTGACCTCAGACCTTGTCACCAAATCCAGATGTGATAAGGTCTGATGTCATCATTTAAGATGTTATACCCATAAATAATTTCACCAAATTTAATGATGTTAAGGGTCTGAGGTCATTCGAGTATGATGTCTGACCTCGGACCTTCTCACCAAATCCTGATGTTATAAGGCCTGAGGTCATCAACTAAGATGTTATTCCCATAAATAATTTTACCAAAATTAATGATGTTAAGGGTCTGAGGTCATCCGAGTATGATGTCTGACCTCAGACCTTGTCACCAAATCCAGATGTGATAAGGTCTGATGTCATCATTTATGATGTTATCCCCATAAATAATTTCACCAAAATTAATGATGTTAAGGGTCTGAGGTCATTTAAGTATGATGTCTAACCTCAGACCTTCTCACTAAATCCTGAAGTTATAAGGTCTGAGGTCATCAACTACGATGTTATTCGCATAAATAATTTCACCAAAATTAATGATATTAAGGGTCTGAGGTCATCCGAGTATGATGTCTGGCCTCAGACCTTGTCACCAAATCCCGATGTTATAAGGTCTGATGTCATCAACTAAGATGTTATCTCAATAAATAATTTAACCAAAATTAATGATGTTAAGGGTCTGAGGTCATCCGAGTATGATGTCTGACCTCAGACCTTGTCCCCAAATATTGATGTTATAAGGTCTGAGGTCATCACTAAGTTGTTATCCCCATAGATAATTTCACCAAAGTTAATGATGTTTAGGGTCTGAGGTCATCACTAAGATGTTATTCCCATAAATAATTTCTCCAAAATTGATGATGTAAAGGGTCTGAGGTCATCCGAGTATGATGTCTGACCTCAGACCTTGTCACCAAATCCTGATTTTATAAGGTCTGAGGTCATGAACTAAGATGTTATTCCCATAAATAATTTCACCAAAATTAATGATATTAAGGGTCTGAGGTCATCCGAGTATGATGTCTGACCTCAACCCTTGTCACCAAATCCTGATGTGATAAGATCTGATGTCATCATTTAAAATGTTCTCCCCATAAATAATTTCAGCAAAATTAATGATGTTAAGTGTCTGAGGTCATTCGAATATGATGTATGACCTCAGACCATCTCACCAAATCCTGATGTTATGAGGTCTGAGGTCATCAACTAAGATGTTATTCCCATAAATAATTTCACCAAAATTAATGATGTTAAAGGTCTGAGGTCATCCGAGTATGATGTCTGACCTCAGACCTTGTCACCAAATCCAGATGTGATAAGGTCTGATGTAATCATTTAAGATGTTATCCCCATAAATAATTCAACCAAAATTAATGATGTTAAGGGTCTGAGGTCATTTGAGTATGATGTCTAACATCAGACCTTATCACCAAATCCTGATGTTATAAGTTCTGAGGTCATCAACTACGAGGTTATTCGCATAAATAATTTCACCAAAATTAATGATGTTAAGGGTCTGAGGTCATCCGGGTATGTTATCTGGCCTTAGACCTTGTCACCAAATCCTGATGTTATAAGGTCTGATGTCATCAACTAAGATGTTATCTCCATAAATAATTTAACCAAAATTAATGATGGTAAGGGTCTGAGGTCATCCGAGTATGATGTCTGACCTCAGACCTTGTCACCAAATCCTGATGTTATAAGGTCTGAGGTCATCACTAAGATGTTATCCCCATAAATAATTTCTTAAAAATTAATGATGTTAAGGGTCTGAGGTCATCCGATTATGATGTCTAACCTCATACCTTCTCACTAAATCCTGATGTTATAAGGTCTGATGTCATCAACTAAGATGTTATCACCATAAATAATTTCACCAAAATTAATGATATTAAGGGTCTGAGGTCATCTGAGTAGGATCTCTGACCTTAGATCTTGTCACCAAATCTTGATGTTTTAATGTCTAAGTTCATCAACTAAGATGTTATCCCCATAAATAATTTCACCATATTAATGATGTTAAGGATCTGAGGTCATGCGAGTATGTTGTCTGACCTCAGACCTTGTCACCAAATCCTGATGTTTTAAGGTCTGAGGTCATCAACTAAGCTGTTATTCCCATAAATAATTTCACCAAAATTAATAATGCTAAGGGTCTGAGGTCATCCGAGTATGATGTCTGACCTCAGACCTTGTCACCAAATCCTGATGTTACAAGGTCTAATGTCATCAACTAAGATGTTATCCCCATAAGTAATTTAACCAAAATTAATGATGTTAAGAGTCTGAGGTCATCCGAGTATGATGTCTGACCCCAGACATTGTCACAAAATCTTTATGTTTTAAGGTCTGAGGTCGTCAACTAAGATGTTATCCCCGCAAAAATAATGGCACCAAAATTAATGTCGTTAAGGGTCTGAGTTCATCCGAGTATGATGTCTGACCTCAGACCTTGTCACCAAATCCTGATGTTATAAGGTCTGAGGTCATCACTAAGATGTTATCCCCGTAAATAATTTCACCAAAATTAATGATGTTAAGGGTCTGAGGTCATCACTAAGATGTTATCCTCGTAAATAATTTCAGAAAAATTAATGATTTTAAGGGTCTGATGTCATCCGAGTATGATGTGTAACCTCCCGCCTTGTCACCAAATCCTGATGTTTTAAGATCAGAGGTCACTAACTAAGAAGTTATTCCCATAAATAATAAACGAAAATTAATGATGTTAAGGTTCTGAGGTCATCTGAGTATGATGTCTGACCTCAGATCTTGTCACCAAATCCGGATGTTATAAGGTCTGATGTCATCAACTAAGATGTTATCCCCATAAATAATTTCACCAAAATTTAATGATGTTAAGGGTCTGAGGTCATCCGAGTATGATGTCTGACCTCAGACCTTGTCCCCAAATCTTGATGTAATAAGGTATGAGGTCATCACTAAGTTGTTATCCCCATAAATAATTTCACCAAAATTAATGATGTTTAGGGTCTGAGGTCATCACTAAGATGTTATTTCCATAAATAATTTCTCCAAAATTGATGATGTTAAGGGTCTGAGGTCATCCGAGTATGATGTCTGACCTCAGACCTTGTCACCAAATCCTGATTTTATAAGGTCTGAGGTCATCAACTAAGATGTTATTCCCATAAATAATTTCACCAAAATTAATGATATTAAGGGTCTGAGGTCATCCGAGTATGATGTCTGACCTCAGATCTTGTCACCAAATCCAGATGTGATAAGGTGTGATGTCATCATTTAAGATGTTATCCCCATAAATAATTTCACCAAAATTAATGATGTTAAGGCTCTGAGGTCATTTGAGTATGATGTCTAACCTCAGACCTTCTCACCAAATCCTGATGTTATATGTTCTGAGGTCATCAACTACGATGTTATTCGCATAAATAATTTCACCAAAATTAATGATGTTAAGGGTCTGAGGTCATCCGAGTATGATGTCTGGCCTTAGACCTTGTCACCAAATCCTGATGTTATAAGGTCTGATGTCATCAACTAAGATGTTATCTCCATAAATAATTTAACCAAAATTAATGATGTTAAGGGTCTGAGGTCATCCGAGTATGATGTCTGACCTCAGACCTTGTCACCAAATCCTGATGTTATAAGGTCTGAGGTCATCACTAAGATGTTATCCCCATAAATAATTTCTTAAAAAATTATTATGTTAAGGGTCTGAGGTCATCCGAGTATGATGTCTAACCTCATACCTTATCACTAAATCCTGATGTTATAAGGTCTGATGTCATCAACTAAGATGTTATCACCATAAATAATTTCACCAAAATTATTGATATTAAGGGTCTGAGGTCATCTGAGTATGGTCTCTGAGCTCAGATCTTGTCACCAAATCTTGATGTTTTAAGGTCTAAGGTCATCAACTAAGATGTTATCCCCATAAATAATTTCACCATATTAATGATGTTAAGGATCTGAGGTCATCCGAGTATGTTGTCTGACCTCAGACCTTGTCACCAAATCCTAATGTTTTAAGGTCTGAGGTCATCAACTAAGTTGTTATTCCCATAAATAATTTCACCAAAATTAATAATGTTAAGGGTCTGAGGTCATCCGAGTATGATGTCTGACCTCAGACCTTGTCACCAAATCCTGATGTTATAAGGTCTGATGCCATCAACTAAGATGTTATCCCCATAAATAATTTAACCAAAATTAATGATGTTAAGGGTCTGAGGTTATCTGAGTATGATGTCTGACCCCAGACCTTGTCACAAAATCTTTATGTTTTAAGGTCTGAGGTCGTCAACTAAGATGTTATCCCCACAAAAATAATGGCACCAAAATTAATGACGTTAAGGGTCTGAGGTCATCCGAGTATGATGTCTGACCTCAGACCTTGCCACCAAATCCTGATGTTATAAGGTCTGATGCCATCAACTAAGATGTTATCCCCATAAATAATTTAACCAAAATTAATGATGTTAAGGGTCTGAGGTTATCCGAGTATGATGTCTGACCCCAGACCTTGTCACAAAATCTTTATGTTTTAAGGTCTGAGGTCGTCAACTAAGATGTTATCCCCGCAAAAATAATGTCACCAAAATTAATGACGTTAAGGGTCTGAGGTCATCCGAGTATGATGTCTGACCTCAGACCTTGTCACCAAATCCTGATGTTCTAAGGTCTAAGGTCATCACTAAGATGTTATCCCCGTAAATAAATTCACCAAAAATAATGATGTTAAGGGTCTGAGGTCATCACTAAGATGTTATCCCCGTAAATAATTTCACAAAAATTAATGGTGTTAAGGGTCTGATGTCATCCGAGTATGATGTCTAACCTCCCACCTTGTCACCAGTTCCTGATGTTTTAAGGTCTGAGGTCACTAACTAAGAAGTTATTCCCATAAACAATTATACGAAAATTAATGATGTTAAGGTTTTGAGGTCATCTGAGTATGATGTCTGACCTCAGACCTTGTCAACAAATCCTGATGTTATAAGGTCTGATGTCATCAACTAAGATGTTATCCCCATAAATAATTTCACAAAAATTAATGATGTTAAGGGTCTGAGGTCATCCGAGTATGATGTCTGACCTCATACCTTGTCCCTGAATCTTGATGTTATAAGGTCTGAGGTCATCACTAAGTTGTTATCCCCATAAATAATTTCACCAAAATTAATGATGTTTAGGTTCTGAGGTCATCACTAAGATGTTATTCCCATAAATGATTTCTCCATAATTGATGATGTGAAGGGTCTGAGGTCATCCGAGTATGATGTCTGACCTCAGACCTTGTCCCCAAATCTTGAGGTTATAAGGTCTGAGGTCATCAACTAAGATGTTATTCCCATAAATAATTTCACCAAAATTAATGATATTAAGGGTCTGAGGTCATCCGAGTATGATGTCTGACCTGAGACCTTGTCACCAAATCCAGATTTGATAATGTCTGATGTCATCATTTAAGATGTTATACCCATAAATAATTTCCCCAAAATTAATGATGTGAAGGGTCTGAGGTCATTCGAGTATGATGTCTGACCTCAGACCTTCTCACAAAATCCTGATGTTATAAGGTCTGAGGTCATCAACTAAGATGTTATTCCCATAAATAATTTCACCAAAATTAATGATATTAAGGGTCTGAGGTCATCCGAGTATGATGTCTGACCTCAGACCTTGTCACCAAATCCTGATGTTATAAGGTCTGATGTCATCAACTAAGATGTTATCCCCATAAATAATTTACCCAAAATTAATGATGTTAACGGTCTGAGGTATTCCGAGTATGATGTCTGACCTCAGACCTTGTCACAAAATCATTATGTTTTAAGGTCTGAGGTCGTCAACTAAGATGTTATCCCCGCAAAAATAATGGCACCAAAATTAATGACGTTAACGGTCTGAGTTCATCCGAGTATGATGTCTGACCTCAGACCTTGTCACCAAATCCTGATGTTATAAGGTCTGAGGTCATCACTAAGATGTTATCCCCGTAAATAATTTCACCAAAATTAATGATGTTAAGGGTCTGAGGTCATCACTAAGATGTTATCCTCGTAAATAATTTCAGAAAAATTAATGATGTTAAGGGTCTGATGTCATCCGAGTATGATGTGTAACCTCCCACCTTGTCACCAAATCCTGATGTTTTAAGGTCAGAGGTCACTAACTAAGAAGTTATTCCCATAAATAATTATACGAAAATTAATGATGTTAAGGTTCTGAGGTCATCTGAGTATGATGTCTGACCTCAGACCTTGTCACCAAATCCTGATGTTATAAGGTCTGATGTCATCAACTAAGATGTTATCCCCATAAATAATTTCACCAAAATTAATGATGTTAAGGGTCCGAGGTCATCCGAGTATGATGTCTGACCTCAGACCTTGTCCCCAAATCTTAATATTATAAGGTCTGAGGTCATCACTAAGCTGTTATCCCCATAAATAATTTCACCAAAATTAATGATGTTTAGGGTCTGAGGTCATCACTAAGATGTTATTCCCATAAATAATTTCTGCAAAATTGATGATGTGAAGGGTCTGAGGTCATCCGACTATGATGTCTGACCTCAGACCTTGTCACCGAATCCTGATTTTATAAGGTCTGAGGTCATCAACTAAGATGTTATTCCCATAAATAATTTCACCAAAATTAATGATATTAAGGGTCTGAGGTCATCCGAGTATGATGTCTGACCTCAGACCTTGTCACCAAATCCAGATGTGATAAGGTCTGATGTCATCATTTAAGATGTTATCCCCATAAATAATTTCACCAAAATTAATGATGTTAAGGCTCTGAGGTCATTTGAGTATGATGTCTAACCTCAGACCTTCTCACCAAATCCTGATGTTATAAGTTCTGAGGTCATCAACTAAGATGTTATTCCCATAAATAATTTCACCAAAATTAATGATATTAAGGGTCTGAGGTCATCCGAGTATGATGTCTGACCTCAGACCTTGTCACCAAATCCAGATGTGATAAGGTCTGATGTCATCATTTAAGATGTTATCCCCATAAATAATTTCACCAAAATTAATGATGTTAAGGGTCTGAGGTCATCCGAGTATGATGTCTAACCTCAGACCTTGTCCCCAAATCTTGATGTTATAAGGTCTGAGGTCATCACTAAGTTGTTATCCCCATAAATAATTTCACCAAAATTAATGATGTTTAGGGTCTGAGGTCATCACTAAGATGTTATTCCCACAAATAATTTCTCCAAAATTGATGATGTGAAGGGTTTGAGGTCATCTGAGTATGATGTCTAACCTCAGACCTTGTCACCAAATCCAGATTTTATAAGGTCTGAGGTCATAAACTAAGATGTTATTCCCATAAATAATTTCACCAAAATTAATGATATTAAGGGTCTGAGGTCATCCGAGTATGATGTCTGACCTCAGACCTTGTCACCAAATCCTGATGTTATAAGGTCTGAGGTCATCAACTAAGATGTTATTCCCATAAATAATTTCACCAAAATTAATGATATTAAGGGTCTGAGGTCATCCGAGTATGATGTCTGACCTCAGACCTTGTCACCAAATCCAGATGTGATAAGGTCTGATATCATCATTTAAGATGTTATCCCCATAAATAATTTCACCAAATCAATGATGTTAGGGGTCTGAGGTCATCCGAGTATGATGTCTGACCTCAGATGTTATCACCAAATCCTAATGTTATAGGGTCTGAGTTCATCACTAAGATGTTATCCCCATAAATAATTTCATCAAATTAATAATTTTAAGGGTCTGAGGTCATCCGAGTATGATGTCTGACCTCAGACCTTGTCACCAAATCCTGATGTTATAAGGTCTGAGGTCATCACTAAGTTGTTATCCCCATAAATAATTTCACCAAAATTAATGATGTTTAGGGTCTGAGGTCATCACTAAGATGTTATTCCCATAAATAATTTCTCCAAAATTGATGATGTGAAGGGTCTGAGGTCATCCGAGTATGATGTCTGACCTCAGACCTTGTCACCAAATCCTGATGTTATAAGGTCTGAGGTCATCAACTAAGATGTTATTCCCATAAATAATTTCACCAAAATTAATGATATTAAGGGTCTGAGGTCATCCGAGTATGATGTCTGACCTCAGACCTTGTCACCAAATCCAGATGTGATAAGGTCTGATATCATCATTTAAGATGTTATCCCCATAAATAATTTCACCAAATCAATGATGTTAGGGGTCTGAGGTCATCCGAGTATGATGTCTGACCTCAGATGTTATCACCAAATCCTAATGTTATAGGGTCTGAGTTCATCACTAAGATGTTATCCCCTTAAATAATTTCATCAAATTAATAATGTTAAGGGTCTGAGGTCATCCGAGTATGATGTCTGATCTCAGACCTTGTCACCAAATCCTGATGTTATAAGGTCTGAGGTCATCACTAAGATGTTATCCCCATAAATAATTTCTTAAAAACTAATGATGTTAAGGGTTTGAGGTCATACGAGTATGATGTCTAACCTCATACCTTATCACTAAATCCTGATGTTATAAGGTCTGATGTCATCAACTAAGATCTTATCTCCATAAATAATTTCACCAAAATTAATGATGTTAAGGGTATGAGGTCATCTGAGTATGATCTCTGACCTTAGACCTTTTCACCAAATCTTGTTGTTTTAAGGTCTAAGGTCATCAACTAAGATGTTATCCCCGTAAATAATTTCACCAAATTAATGATGTTAAGGGTCTGAGGTCATCCGAGTATGATGTCTGACCTCAGACCTTGTCACCAAATCCTGATGTTATAAGGTCTGATGTCATGAACTAAGATGTTATCCCCATAAATAATTTAACCAAAATTAATGATGTTTTAAGTTCTATAGTCGTCAACTAAGATGTTATCCCTGCACAATAATTGCACCCAAATTAATGACGTTAAGGGTCTGAGGTCATCCGGGTATGATGTCTGACCTCAGACCTTGTCACCAAATCCTGATGTTATGAGGTCTGAGGTCATCATTAAGATGTTATCCCCGTAAATAATTTCACCAAAATTAATGATGTTAAGGGTCTGATGTCATCCGAGTATGAAGTCTAACCTCCCTCCTTGTCACCAAATCCTAATGTTTTAAGGTCTGAGGTCATCAATTAAGAAGTTATTCTCATAAATAATTATACCAAAATTAATGATGTTAAGGTTCTAAGGTCATCCGAGTATGATGTCTGACCTCAGACCTTGTCACCAAATCCAGATGTTATAAGGTCTGATGTCATCAACTAAGATGTTATCCCCATAAATAATTTCACCAAAATTAATGATGTTAAGGGTCTGAGGTCATCCGAGTATGATGTCGGACCTCGGACCTTGTCCCCAAATCTTGATGTTATAAGGTCTGAGGTCATCACTATGTTGTTATCCCCATAACTTATTTCACCAAAATTAATGGTGTTTAGGTTCTGAGGTCATCACTAAGATGTTATTCCCATAAATAATTTCTCCAAAATTGATGATGTGAAGGGTCTGAGGTCATCCGAGTATGATGTCTGACCTCAGACCTTCTCACCAAATCCCGATGTTATAAGGTCTGAGGTCATCAACTAAGATGTTATTCCCATAAATAATTTCACCAAAATTAATGATATTAAGGGTCTGCGGTCATCCGAGTATGATGTCTGACCTCAGACTTAGTCACAAAATCTTGATGTTTTATGTTCTATAGTCGTCAACTAAGATGTTATCCCCGCACAATAATTGCACCCAAATTAATAACGTTAAGGGTCTGAGGTCATCCGGGTATGACGTCTGACCTCAGACCTTGTCACCAAATCCTGATGTTATAAGGTCTGAGCTCATCATTAAGATGTTATCCTCGTAAATAATTTCACCAAAATTAATGATGTTAAGGGTCTGATGTCATCCGAGTATGAAGTCTAACCTCCCACCTTGTCACCAAATCCTGATGTTTTAAGGTCTGAGGTCATCAATTAAGAAGTTATTCTCACAAATAATTATACAAAAATTAATGATGTTAAGGTTCTAAGGTCATCCGAGTATGATGTCTGACCTCAGACCTTGTCACCAAATCCAGATGTTATAAGGTCTGATGTCATCAACTAAGATGTTATCCCCATAAATAATTTCACCAAAATTAATGATGTTAAGGGTCTGAGGTCATCCGAGTATGATGTCTGACCTCAGACCTTGTCCCCAAATCTTGATGTTATAAGGTCTGAGGTCATCACTAAGTTGTTATCTCCATAAATAATTTCACCAAAATTAATGATGTTTAGGTTCTGAGGTCATCACTAAGATGTTATTCCCATAAATAATTTCTCCAAAATTGATGATGTGAAGGGTCTGAGGTCATCCGAGTATGATGTCTGACCTCAGACCTTCTCACCAAATCCCGATGTTATAAGGTCTGAGGTCATCAACTAAGATGTTATTCCCATAAATAATTTCACCAAAATTAATGATATTAAGGGTCTGAGGTCATCCGAGTATGATGTCTGACCTCAGACCTTGTCAACAAATCCAGATGTGATAAGGTCTAATGTCATCATTTAAGATGTTATCCCCATAAATAATTTCACCAAAATTAATGATGTTAAGGGTCTGAGGTCATCCGAGTATGATGTCTAACCTCAGACCTTGTCCCAAAATCTTGATGTTATAAGGTCTGAGGTCATAACTAAGTTGTTATCCCCATAAATAATTTCACCAAAATTAATGATGTTTAGGGTCTGAGGTCATCACTAAGATGTTATTCCCATAAATAATTTCTCCAAAATTGATGATGTGAAGGGTTTGAGGTCATCTGAGTATGATGTCTAACCTCAGACCTTGTCACCAAATCCAGATTTTAGAAGGTCTGAGGTCATAAACTAAGATGTTATTCCCATAAATAATTTCACCAAAATTAATGATATTAAGGGTCTGAGGTCATCCGAGTATGATGTCTGACCTCAGACCTTGTCACCAAATCCTGATGTTATAAGGGCTAATGTCATCAACTAAGATGTTATCTCCATAAATAACTTCACCAAAATTAATGATGTTAAGGGTCTGAGGTCATCCGAGTATGATGTCTGACCTCAGACGTTGTTACCAAATCCTGATGTTATAAGGTCTGAGGTCATCACTACGATGTTATCCCCATAAATAATTTCTTAAAAATTAATGATGTTAAGGGTCTAAGGTCATCCGAGTATGATGTCTAACCTCATACCTTATCACTAAATCCTGATGTTATAAGGTTTGATGTCATCAACTAAGATGTTATCCCCATAAATAATTTCACCAAATCAATGATGTTAGGGGTCTGAGGTCATCCGAGTATGATGTCTGACCTCAGATCTTATCACCAAATCCTAATGTTATAGGGTCTGAGGTCATCAGTAAGATGTTATCCCCATAAATAATTTCATCAAATTAATAATGTTAAGGGTCTGAGCTCATCCGAGTATGATGTCTGACCTCAGACCTTGTCACCAAATCCTGATGTTATAAGGTCTGAGGTCATCAACTAAGATGTTATTCCCATAAATAATTTCTCCAAAATTAATGATGTGAAGGGTCTGAGCTAATCCGAGTATGATGTCTGACCTCAGACCTTGTCACTAAATCCTAATGTTATAAGGTCTGAGGTCATCAACTAAGAAGTTATTCCCATTAATAATTTCACCAAAATTAATGATGTTAAGGGTCTGAGGTCATCTGAGTATGATGTCTGACCTCAGACCTTGTCACCAAATCCTGATGTTATATGGCTTATGTCATCAACTAAGATGTTATCCCCATAAATAATTTCACCAAAATTAATAACGTTAAGGGTCTGAGGTCATCCGAGTATGATGTCTGACCTCAGACCTTGTTACCAAATCCTGATGTTATAAGGTCTGAGGTCATCTCTAAGATGTAATCCCCGTAAATAATTTCACCAAAATTAATGATGTTAAGGGTCTGAGGTTATCACTAAGATGTTATGCCCGTAAATAATTTCCCCAAAATTAATGATGTTAAGGGTCTGAGGTCATCTGAGTATGATGTCTGACCTCAGACCTTGTCACCAAATCCTGATGTTATAAGGTCTGAGGTCATCACTAAGATGTTATCCCCGTAAATAATTTCACCAAAATTAATGATGTTAAGGGTCTGAGGTTATCACTAAGATGTTATGCCCGTAAATAATTTCACCAAAATTAATGATGTTAAGGGTCTGAGGTCATCCGAGTATGATGTCTGACCTCAGACCTTGTCCCCAAATCTTGATATTATAAGGTCTGAGGCCATCACTAAGTTGTTAGCCCCATGAATAATTTCACCAAAATTAATGATGTTTAGGGTCTGAGGTCATCATTAATATGTTATTCCCATAAATAATTTCTCCAAAATTGATGATTTGAAGGGTCCGAGGTCATCCGAGAATGATGTCTGTGCTCAGACCTTGTCACCAAATCCTGATGTTATAAGGTCTGAGGTCATCAAGTAAGATGTTATTCTAATAAATAATTTCACAGAAATTAATGATGTTAAGGGTCTGAGGTCATCCGAGTATGATGTCTGACCTCTGACCTTGTCACCAAATCCTGATGTTATAAGGTCTGATGTCATCATTTAAGATGTTATCCCCATAAATAATTTAACCAAAATTAATGATGTTAAGGGTCTGAGATCATCCGAGTATGATGTCTGACCTCATACCTTCTCACAAAATCCTGATGTTATAAGGTCTGAGGTCTTCAGCTACGATGTTATTCGCATAAATAATTTCACCAAAATTAATGATGTTAAGGGTCTGAGGTCATCCGAGTATGATGTCTGGCCTCAGACCTTGTCACAAAATCCTGATGTTATAAGGTCTGATATCATCATTTAAGATGTTATCCCCATAATTAATTTCACCAAAATTAATGATGTTAAGGCTCTGAGGTCATCCGAGTATGATGTCTGACCTCAGACCTTGTCACCAAATCCTGATGTTATAAGGTCTGAGGTCATTACTAAGATGTTATCCCCATAAATAATTTCTTAAAAATTAATAATGTTAAGGGTCTGACGTCATCCGATTATGATGTCTAACCTCAATCCTTATCACTAAATCCTGATGTTATAAGGTCTAATGTCATCAACTAAGATGTTATCACCATAAATAATCTCAGCAAAATTAATGATATTAAGGGTCTGAGGTCATCCGAGTATGATGTCTGACCTCAGACCTTATCACCAAATCCAGATGTGATAAGGTCTGATGTCATCATTTAAGATGTTATCCCCATAAATAATTTCACCAAAATTAATGATGTTAAGGGTCTGAGGTCATCCGAGTATGATGTCTAACCTCAGACCTTGTCCCCAAATCTTGATGTTATAAGGTCTGAGGTCATCACTAAGTTGTTATCCCCATAAATAATTTCACCAAAATTAATGATGTTTAGGGTCTGAGGTCATCACTAAGATGTTATTCCCACAAATAATTTCTCCAAAATTGATGATGTGAAGGGTTTGAGGTCATCTGAGTATGATGTCTAACCTCAGACCTTGTCACCAAATCCAGATTTTATAAGGTCTGAGGTCATAAACTAAGATGTTATTCCCATAAATAATTTCACCAAAATTAATGATATTAAAGGTCTGAGGTCATCCGAGTATGATGTCTGACCTCAGACCTTGTCACCAAATCCTGATGTTATAAGGGCTAATGTCATCAACTAAGATGTTATCTCCATAAATAACTTCACCAAAATTAATGATGTTAAGGGTCTGAGGTCATCCGAGTATGATGTCTGACCTCAGACGTTGTTACCAAATCCTGATGTTATAAGGTCTGAGGTCATCAACTAAGAAGTTATTCCCATTAATAATTTCACCAAAATTAATGATGTTAAGGGTCTGAGGTCATCTGAGTATGATGTCTGACCTCAGACCTTGTCACCAAATCCTGATGTTATAAGGTCTTATGTCATCAACTAAGATGTAATCCCCATAAATAATTTCACCAAAATTAATAACGTTAAGGGTCTGAGGTCATCCGAGTATGATGTCTGACCTCAGACCTTGTCACCAAATCCTGATGTTATAAGGTCTGAGGTCATCTCTAAGATGTTATCTCCATAAATAACTTCACCAAAATTAATGATGTTAAGGGTCTGAGGTCATCCGAGGATGATGTCTGACCTCAGACCTTGTCACTAAATCCTAATGTTATAAGGTCTGAGGTCATCAACTAAGAAGTTATTCCCATTAATAATTTCACCAAAATTAATGATGTTAAGGGTCTGAGGTCATCTGAGTATGATGTCTGACCTCAGACCTTGTCACCAAATCCTGATGTTATAAGGTCTTATGTCATCAACTAAGATGTTATCCCCATAAATAATTTCACCAAAATTAATAACGTTAAGGGTCTGAGGTCATCCGAGTATGATGTCTGACCTCAGACCTTGTCACCAAATCCTGATGTTATAAGGTCTGGGGTCATCTCTATGATGTTATCCCCGTAAATAATTTCACCAAAATTAATGATGTTAAGGGTCTGAGGTTATCACTAAGATGTTATGCCCGTAAATAATTTCCCCAAAATTAATGATGTTAAGGGTATGAGGTCATCTGAGTATGATGTCTGACCTCAGACCTTGTCACCAAATCCTGATGTTATAAGGTCTGAGGTCATCACTAAGATGTTATCCCAGTAAATAATTTCACCAAAATTAATGATGTTAAGGGTCTGAGGTTATCACTAAGATGTTATGCCCGTAAATAATTTCACCAAAATTAATGATGTTAAGGGTCTGAGGTCATCCGAGTATGATGTCTGACCTCAGACCTTGTCCCCAAATCTTGATATTATAAGGTCTGAGGCCATCACTAAGTTGTTAGCCCCATGAATAATTTCACCAAAATTAATGATGTTTAGGGTCTGAGGTCATCATTAATATGTTATTCCCATAAATAATTTCTCCAAAATTGATGATGTGAAGGGTGCGAGGTCATCCGAGAATGATGTATGCGCTCAGACCTTGTCACCAAATCCTGATGTTATAAGGTCTGAGGTCATCAAGTAAGATGTTATTCTAATAAATAATTTCACAGAAATTAATGATGTTAAGGGTCTGAGGTCATCCGAGTATGATGTCTAACCTCTGACCTTGTCACCAAATCCTGATGTTATAAGGTCTGATGTCATCATTTAAGATGTTATCCCCATAAATAATTTAACCAAAATTAATGATGTTAAGGGTCTGAGATCATCCGAGTATGATGTCTGACCTCATACCTTCTCACAAAATCCTGATGTTATAAGGTCTGAGGTCTTCAACTACGATGTTATTCGCATAAATAATTTCACCAAAATTAATGATGTTAAGGGTCTGAGGTCATCCGAGTATGATGTCTGGCCTCAGACCTTGTCACAAAATCCTGATGTTATAAGGTCTGATATCATCATTTAAGATGTTATCCCCATAAATAATTTTACCAAAATTAATGATGTTAAGGGTCTGAGGTCATCCGAGTATGATGTCTGACCTCAGACCTTGTCACCAAATCCTGATGTTATAAGGTCTGAGGTCATTACTAAGATGTTATCCCCATAAATAATTTCTTAAAAATTAATAATGTTAAGGGTCTGACGTCATCCGATTATGATGTCTAACCTCAATCCTTATCACTAAATCCTGATGTTATAAGGTCTGATGTCATCAACTAAGATGTTATCACCATAAATAATCTCAGCAAAATTAATGATATTAAGGGTCTAAGTTCATCTGAGTATGATCTCTGACCTCAGACCTTGTCACCAAATCTTGATGTCTTAAGGCCTAAGGTCAACAACTAAGATGTTATCCCCATTAATAATTTCACTATATTAATGATGTTATGGATCTGAGGTCATCCGACTATGTTGTCTGACCTCAGACCTTATCACCCAATCCTGATGTTTTAAGGTCTGAGGTCATTAACTAAGTTGTTATTCCCATAAATAATTTCACCAAAATTAATAATGTTAAGGGTCTGAGGTCATCCGAGTATGATGTCTGACCTCAGACCTTGTCACCAAATCCTGATGTTATAAGGTCTGATGTCATCAACTAAGATGTTATCCCCATAAATAATTTCACCAAAATTAATGATGTTAACGGTCTGAGGTCATCCGAGTATGATGTCTGACCTCAGACCTTGTCCCCAAATCTTGATGTTATAAGGTCTGAGGTCATCACTAAGTAGTTATCCCCATAAATAATTTAACCAAAATTAATGATGTTTAGGGTCTGAGGTCATCACTAAGATGTTATTCCCATAAATAATTTCTCCAAAATTGATGATGTGAAGGGTTTGAGGTCATCCGAGTATGATGTCTGACCTCAGACCTTGTCACCAAATCCAGATTTTATAAGGTCTGAGTTCATCAACTAAAATGTTATTCCCATAAATAATTTCATTAAAATTAATGATATTAAGGGTCTGAGGTCATCCGAGTATGATGTCTGACCTCAGACCTTGTCAACAAATCCTGATGTTATAAGGTCTAATGTCATCAACTAAGATGTTATCTCCATAAATAACTTAACCAAAATTAATGATGTTAATGGTCTGAGGTCATCCGAGTATGATGTCTTACCTCAGACCTTGTTACCAAATCCTGATGTTATAAGGTCTGAGGTCATCACTACGATGTTATCCCCATTAATAATTTCTTAAAAATTAATGATGTTAAGGGTCTAAGGTCATCCGAGTATGATGTCTAACCTCATACCTTAACACTAAATCCTGATGTTATAAGGTTTGAGGTCATCAACTAAGATGTTATCCCCATAAATAATTTCACCAAATCAATGATGTTAGGGGTCTGAGGTCATCCGAGTATGATGTCTGACCTCAGATCTTATCACCAAATCCTAATGTTATAGGGTCTGAGGTCATCACTAAGATGTTATCCCCATAAATAATTTCATCAAATTAATAATGTTAAGGGTCTGAGGTCATCCGAGTATGATTTCTGACCTCAGACCTTGTCACCAAATCCTGATGTTATAAGGTCCGAGGTCATCAACTAAGATGTTATTCCCATAAATAATTTCCCCAAATTTAATGATGTGAAGGGTCTGAGGTAATCCGAGTATGATGTCTGACCTCAGACCTTGTCACTAAATCCTAATGTTATAAGATCTGAGGTCATCAACTAAGAAGTTATTCCCATTAATAATTTCACCAAAATTAATGATGTTAAGGGTCTGAGGTCATCTGAGTATGATGTCTGACCTCAGACCTTCTCACCAAATCCCGATGTTATAAGGTCTGAGGTCATCAACTAAGATGTTATTCCCATAAATAATTTCACCAAAATTAATGATATTAAGGGTCTGAGGTCATCCGAGTATGATGTCTGACCTCAGACCTTGTCACCAAATCCAGATGTGATAAGGTCTGATGTCATCATTTAAGATGTTATCCCCATAAATAATTTCACCAAAATTAATGATGTTAAAGGTCTGAGGTCATCCGAGTATGATGTCTAACCTCAGACCTTGTCCCCAAATCTTGATGTTATAAGGTCTGAGGTCATCACTAAGTTGTTATCACCATAAATAATTTCACCAAAATTAATGATGTTTAGGGTCTGAGGTCATCACTAAGATGTTATTCCCATAAATAATTTCTCCAAAATTGATGATGTGAAGGGTTTGAGGTCATCCGAGTATGATGTCTGACCTCAGACCTTGTCACCAAATCCAGATTTTATAAGGTCTGAGGTCATCAACTAAGATGTTATTCCCATAAATAATTTCACCAAAATTAATGATATTAAGGGTCTGAGGTCATCCGAGTATGATGTCTGACCTCAGACCTTGTCACCAAATCCTGATGTTATAAGGTCTAATGTCATCAACTAAGATGTTATCTCCATAAATAACTTCACCAAAATTAATGATGTTAAGGGTCTGAGGTCATCCGAGTATGATGTCTGACCTCAGACCTTGTTACCAAATCCTGATGTTATAAGGTCTGAGGTCATCACTACGATGTTATCCCCATAAATAATTTCTTAAAAATTAATGATGTTAAGGGTTTAAGGTCATCCGAGTATGATGTCTAACCTCATACCTTATCACTAAATCCTGATGTTATAAGGTTTGTTGTCATCAACTAAGATGTTATCCCCATAAATAATTTCACCAAATCAATGATGTTAGGGGTCTGAGGTCATCCGAGTATGATGTCTGACCTCAGATCTTATCACCAAATCCTAATGTTATAGGGTCTGAGGTCATCAGTAAGATGTTATCCCCATAAATAATTTCATCAAATTAATAATTATAAGGGTCTGAGGTCATCCGAGTATGATGTCTGACCTCAGACCTTGTCACCAAATCCTGATGTTATAAGGTCTGAGGTCATCAACTAAGAAGTTATTCCCAGAAATAATTTCTCCAAAATTAATGATGTGAAGGGTCTGAGCTAACCCGAGTATGATGTCTGACCTCAGACCTTGTCACTAAATCCTAATGTTATAAGGTCTCAGGTCATCAACTAAGAAGTTATTCCCATTAATAATTTCACCAAAATTAATGATGTTAAGGGTCTGAGGTCATCTGAGTATGATGTCTGACCTCAGACCTTGTCACCAAATCCTGATGTTATAAGGTCTTATGTCATCAACTAGGATGTTATCCCCATAAATAATTTCACCAAAATTAATAACGTTAAGGGTCTGAGGTCATCCGAGTATGATGTCTCACCTCAGACCTTGTCACCAAATCCTGATGTTATAAGGTCTGAGGTCATCTCTAAGATGTTATCCCCGTAAATAATTTCACCAAAATTTATGATTTTAAGGGTCAGAGGTTATCACTAAGATGTTATGCCCGTAAATAATTTCCCCAAAATTAATGATGTTAAGGGTCTGAGGTCATCTGAGTATGATGTCTGACCTCAGACCTTGTCACCAAATCCTGATGTTATAAGGTCTGAGGTCATCACTAAGATGTTATCCCCGTAAATATTTTCACCAAAGTTAATGATGTTAAGGGTCTGAGGTTATCACTAAGATTTATGCCCGTAAATAATTTCACCAAAATTAATGATGTTAAGGGTCTGAGGTCATCCGAGTATGATGTCTGACCTCAGACCTTGTCCCCAAATCTTGATATTATAAGGTCTGAGGCCATCACTAAGTTGTTATCCCCATGAATAATTTCACCAAAATTAATGATGTTTAGGGTCTGAGGTCATCAAGTAAGATGTTATTCTAATAAATAATTTCACCAAAATTAATGATGTTAAGGGTCTGAGGTCATCTGAGTATGATGTCTGACCTCTGACCTTGTCACCAAATCCTGATGTTATAAGGTCTGATGTCATCATTTAAGATGTTATCCCCATAAATAATTTAACCAAAATTAATGATGTCAAGGGTCTGAGATCATCCGAGTATGATGTCTGACCTCATACCTTCTCACAAAATCCTGATGTTATAAGGTCTGAGGTCTTCAACTACGATGTTCTTCGCATAAATAATTTCACCAAAATTAATGATGTTAAGGGTCTGAGGTCATCCGAGTATGATGTCTGGCCTCAGACCTTGTCACAAAATCTTGATGTTATATGGTCTGATATCATCATTTAAGATGTTATCCCCATAAATAATTTCACCAAAATTAATGATGTTAAGGGTCTGAGGTCATCCGAGTATGATGTCTGACCTCAGACCTTGTCAGCAAATCCTGATGTTATAAGGTCTGAGGTCATTACTAAGATGTTATCCCCATAAATAATTTCTTAAAAATTAATGATGTTAAGGGTCTGACGTCATCCGATTATGATGTCAAACCTCAATCCTTATCACTAAATCCTGATGTTATAAGGTCAGAGGTCATCAACTAAGAAGTTATTCCCATAAATAATTATACCAAAATTAATGATGTTAAGGTCCTGAGGTCATCTGAGTATGATGTCTGACCTAACACCTTGTCACCAAATCCTGATGTTATAGGGTCTGATGTCATCAACTAAGATGTTATCCCCATAAATAATTTCACCAAAATTAATGATGTTAAGGGTTTGAGGTCATCCGAGTATGATGTCTGACCTCAGACCTTGTCCCCAAATCTTGATATTATAAGGTCTGAGGTCATCATTATGTTGTTATCCCCATAAATAATTTCACAAAAATTAATGATGTTTAGGGTATGAGGTCATCATTAAGATGTTATCCCCATAAATAATTTCTCCAAAATTGATGATGTGAGGGGTCCGAGGTCATCCGAGTATGATGTCTGACCTCAGACCTTGTCACCAAATCCTGATGTTATAAGGTCTGAGGTCATCAACTAAGATGTTATTCCCATAAATAATTTCACCAAAATTAATGATGTTAAGGGTCTGAGGTCATCCGAGTATGATGTCTGAC
Source organism: Sambucus nigra (assembly GCA_949130495.1). Lineage (NCBI taxonomy): Eukaryota > Viridiplantae > Streptophyta > Magnoliopsida > Dipsacales > Adoxaceae > Sambucus > Sambucus nigra. The sequence continues at coordinate 547,063,343 of OX422207.1, forward strand.
CTCAGACCTTGTCACCAAATCCAGATGTGATAAGGTCTGATGTCATCATTTAAGATGTTATCCCCATAAATAATTTCACCAAAATTAATGATGTTATGGGTTTGAGGTCATTCGAGTATAATGTCTGACCTCATACCTTCTCACCAAATCCTGATGTTATAAGGTCCGAGGTCATCAACTAAGATGTTATTCCCATAAATAATTTCCCCAAATTTAATGATGTGAAGGGTCTGAGGTAATCCGAGTATGATGTCTGACCTCAGACCTTGTCACTAAATCCTAATGTTATAAGATCTGAGGTCATCAACTAAGAAGTTATTCCCATTAATAATTTCACCAAAATTAATGATGTTAAGGGTCCGAGGTCATCCGAGTATGATGTATGACCTCAGACCTTGTCACCAAATCCTGATTTTATAAGCTCTGATGTCATCAACTAAGATTTTATCCACATAAATAATTTCACCAAAATTAATGATGTTAAGGGTCTGAGGTCATCCGAGTATGATGTCTGACCTCAGACCTTGTCACCAAATCCTGATGTTTTAAGGTCAGAGGTCACTAACTAAGAAGTTATTCCCATAAATAATTATACGAAAATTAATGATGTTAAGGTTCTGAGGTCATCTGAGTATGATGTCTGACCTCAGACCTTGTCACCAAATCCTGATGTTATAAGGTCTGATGTCATCAACTAAGATGTTATCCCCATAAATAATTTCACCAAAATTAATGATGTTAAGGGTCCGAGGTCATCCGAGTATGATGTCTGACCTCAGACCTTGTCCCCAAATCTTAATATTATAAGGTCTGAGGTCATCACTAAGCTGTTATCCCCATAAATAATTTCACCAAAATTAATGATGTTTAGGGTCTGAGGTCATCACTAAGATGTTATTCCCATAAATAATTTCTGCAAAATTGATGATGTGAAGGGTCTGAGGTCATCCGACTATGATGTCTGACCTCAGACCTTGTCACCGAATCCTGATTTTATAAGGTCTGAGGTCATCAACTAAGATGTTATTCCCATAAATAATTTCACCAAAATTAATGATATTAAGGGTCTGAGGTCATCCGAGTATGATGTCTGACCTCAGACCTTGTCACCAAATCCAGATGTGATAAGGTCTGATGTCATCATTTAAGATGTTATCCCCATAAATAATTTCACCAAAATTAATGATGTTAAGGCTCTGAGGTCATTTGAGTATGATGTCTAACCTCAGACCTTCTCACCAAATCCTGATGTTATAAGTTCTGAGGTCATCAACTAAGATGTTATTCCCATAAATAATTTCACCAAAATTAATGATATTAAGGGTCTGAGGTCATCCGAGTATGATGTCTGACCTCAGACCTTGTCACCAAATCCAGATGTGATAAGGTCTGATGTCATCATTTAAGATGTTATCCCCATAAATAATTTCACCAAAATTAATGATGTTAAGGGTCTGAGGTCATCCGAGTATGATGTCTAACCTCAGACCTTGTCCCCAAATCTTGATGTTATAAGGTCTGAGGTCATCACTAAGTTGTTATCCCCATAAATAATTTCACCAAAATTAATGATGTTTAGGGTCTGAGGTCATCACTAAGATGTTATTCCCACAAATAATTTCTCCAAAATTGATGATGTGAAGGGTTTGAGGTCATCTGAGTATGATGTCTAACCTCAGACCTTGTCACCAAATCCAGATTTTATAAGGTCTGAGGTCATAAACTAAGATGTTATTCCCATAAATAATTTCACCAAAATTAATGATATTAAGGGTCTGAGGTCATCCGAGTATGATGTCTGACCTCAGACCTTGTCACCAAATCCTGATGTTATAAGGTCTGAGGTCATCAACTAAGATGTTATTCCCATAAATAATTTCACCAAAATTAATGATATTAAGGGTCTGAGGTCATCCGAGTATGATGTCTGACCTCAGACCTTGTCACCAAATCCAGATGTGATAAGGTCTGATATCATCATTTAAGATGTTATCCCCATAAATAATTTCACCAAATCAATGATGTTAGGGGTCTGAGGTCATCCGAGTATGATGTCTGACCTCAGATGTTATCACCAAATCCTAATGTTATAGGGTCTGAGTTCATCACTAAGATGTTATCCCCATAAATAATTTCATCAAATTAATAATTTTAAGGGTCTGAGGTCATCCGAGTATGATGTCTGACCTCAGACCTTGTCACCAAATCCTGATGTTATAAGGTCTGAGGTCATCACTAAGTTGTTATCCCCATAAATAATTTCACCAAAATTAATGATGTTTAGGGTCTGAGGTCATCACTAAGATGTTATTCCCATAAATAATTTCTCCAAAATTGATGATGTGAAGGGTCTGAGGTCATCCGAGTATGATGTCTGACCTCAGACCTTGTCACCAAATCCTGATGTTATAAGGTCTGAGGTCATCAACTAAGATGTTATTCCCATAAATAATTTCACCAAAATTAATGATATTAAGGGTCTGAGGTCATCCGAGTATGATGTCTGACCTCAGACCTTGTCACCAAATCCAGATGTGATAAGGTCTGATATCATCATTTAAGATGTTATCCCCATAAATAATTTCACCAAATCAATGATGTTAGGGGTCTGAGGTCATCCGAGTATGATGTCTGACCTCAGATGTTATCACCAAATCCTAATGTTATAGGGTCTGAGTTCATCACTAAGATGTTATCCCCTTAAATAATTTCATCAAATTAATAATGTTAAGGGTCTGAGGTCATCCGAGTATGATGTCTGATCTCAGACCTTGTCACCAAATCCTGATGTTATAAGGTCTGAGGTCATCACTAAGATGTTATCCCCATAAATAATTTCTTAAAAACTAATGATGTTAAGGGTTTGAGGTCATACGAGTATGATGTCTAACCTCATACCTTATCACTAAATCCTGATGTTATAAGGTCTGATGTCATCAACTAAGATCTTATCTCCATAAATAATTTCACCAAAATTAATGATGTTAAGGGTATGAGGTCATCTGAGTATGATCTCTGACCTTAGACCTTTTCACCAAATCTTGTTGTTTTAAGGTCTAAGGTCATCAACTAAGATGTTATCCCCGTAAATAATTTCACCAAATTAATGATGTTAAGGGTCTGAGGTCATCCGAGTATGATGTCTGACCCCAGACCTTGTCACCAAATCCTGATGTTATAAGGTCTGATGTCATGAACTAAGATGTTATCCCCATAAATAATTTAACCAAAATTAATGATGTTTTAAGTTCTATAGTCGTCAACTAAGATGTTATCCCTGCACAATAATTGCACCCAAATTAATGACGTTAAGGGTCTGAGGTCATCCGGGTATGATGTCTGACCTCAGACCTTGTCACCAAATCCTGATGTTATGAGGTCTGAGGTCATCATTAAGATGTTATCCCCGTAAATAATTTCACCAAAATTAATGATGTTAAGGGTCTGATGTCATCCGAGTATGAAGTCTAACCTCCCTCCTTGTCACCAAATCCTAATGTTTTAAGGTCTGAGGTCATCAATTAAGAAGTTATTCTCATAAATAATTATACCAAAATTAATGATGTTAAGGTTCTAAGGTCATCCGAGTATGATGTCTGACCTCAGACCTTGTCACCAAATCCAGATGTTATAAGGTCTGATGTCATCAACTAAGATGTTATCCCCATAAATAATTTCACCAAAATTAATGATGTTAAGGGTCTGAGGTCATCCGAGTATGATGTCGGACCTCGGACCTTGTCCCCAAATCTTGATGTTATAAGGTCTGAGGTCATCACTATGTTGTTATCCCCATAACTTATTTCACCAAAATTAATGGTGTTTAGGTTCTGAGGTCATCACTAAGATGTTATTCCCATAAATAATTTCTCCAAAATTGATGATGTGAAGGGTCTGAGGTCATCCGAGTATGATGTCTGACCTCAGACCTTCTCACCAAATCCCGATGTTATAAGGTCTGAGGTCATCAACTAAGATGTTATTCCCATAAATAATTTCACCAAAATTAATGATATTAAGGGTCTGCGGTCATCCGAGTATGATGTCTGACCTCAGACTTAGTCACAAAATCTTGATGTTTTATGTTCTATAGTCGTCAACTAAGATGTTATCCCCGCACAATAATTGCACCCAAATTAATAACGTTAAGGGTCTGAGGTCATCCGGGTATGACGTCTGACCTCAGACCTTGTCACCAAATCCTGATGTTATAAGGTCTGAGCTCATCATTAAGATGTTATCCTCGTAAATAATTTCACCAAAATTAATGATGTTAAGGGTCTGATGTCATCCGAGTATGAAGTCTAACCTCCCACCTTGTCACCAAATCCTGATGTTTTAAGGTCTGAGGTCATCAATTAAGAAGTTATTCTCACAAATAATTATACAAAAATTAATGATGTTAAGGTTCTAAGGTCATCCGAGTATGATGTCTGACCTCAGACCTTGTCACCAAATCCAGATGTTATAAGGTCTGATGTCATCAACTAAGATGTTATCCCCATAAATAATTTCACCAAAATTAATGATGTTAAGGGTCTGAGGTCATCCGAGTATGATGTCTGACCTCAGACCTTGTCCCCAAATCTTGATGTTATAAGGTCTGAGGTCATCACTAAGTTGTTATCTCCATAAATAATTTCACCAAAATTAATGATGTTTAGGTTCTGAGGTCATCACTAAGATGTTATTCCCATAAATAATTTCTCCAAAATTGATGATGTGAAGGGTCTGAGGTCATCCGAGTATGATGTCTGACCTCAGACCTTCTCACCAAATCCCGATGTTATAAGGTCTGAGGTCATCAACTAAGATGTTATTCCCATAAATAATTTCACCAAAATTAATGATATTAAGGGTCTGAGGTCATCCGAGTATGATGTCTGACCTCAGACCTTGTCAACAAATCCAGATGTGATAAGGTCTAATGTCATCATTTAAGATGTTATCCCCATAAATAATTTCACCAAAATTAATGATGTTAAGGGTCTGAGGTCATCCGAGTATGATGTCTAACCTCAGACCTTGTCCCAAAATCTTGATGTTATAAGGTCTGAGGTCATAACTAAGTTGTTATCCCCATAAATAATTTCACCAAAATTAATGATGTTTAGGGTCTGAGGTCATCACTAAGATGTTATTCCCATAAATAATTTCTCCAAAATTGATGATGTGAAGGGTTTGAGGTCATCTGAGTATGATGTCTAACCTCAAACCTTGTCACCAAATCCAGATTTTAGAAGGTCTGAGGTCATAAACTAAGATGTTATTCCCATAAATAATTTCACCAAAATTAATGATATTAAGGGTCTGAGGTCATCCGAGTATGATGTCTGACCTCAGACCTTGTCACCAAATCCTGATGTTATAAGGGCTAATGTCATCAACTAATATGTTATCTCCATAAATAACTTCACCAAAATTAATGATGTTAAGGGTCTGAGGTCATCCGAGTATGATGTCTGACCTCAGACGTTGTTACCAAATCCTGATGTTATAAGGTCTGAGGTCATCACTACGATGTTATCCCCATAAATAATTTCTTAAAAATTAATGATGTTAAGGGTCTAAGGTCATCCGAGTATGATGTCTAACCTCATACCTTATCACTAAATCCTGATGTTATAAGGTTTGATGTCATCAACTAAGATGTTATCCCCATAAATAATTTCACCAAATCAATGATGTTAGGGGTCTGAGGTCATCCGAGTATGATGTCTGACCTCAGATCTTATCACCAAATCCTAATGTTATAGGGTCTGAGGTCATCAGTAAGATGTTATCCCCATAAATAATTTCATCAAATTAATAATGTTAAGGGTCTGAGCTCATCCGAGTATGATGTCTGACCTCAGACCTTGTCACCAAATCCTGATGTTATAAGGTCTGAGGTCATCAACTAAGATGTTATTCCCATAAATAATTTCTCCAAAATTAATGATGTGAAGGGTCTGAGCTAATCCGAGTATGATGTCTGACCTCAGACCTTGTCACTAAATCCTAATGTTATAAGGTCTGAGGTCATCAACTAAGAAGTTATTCCCATTAATAATTTCACCAAAATTAATGATGTTAAGGGTCTGAGGTCATCTGAGTATGATGTCTGACCTCAGACCTTGTCACCAAATCCTGATGTTATATGGCTTATGTCATCAACTAAGATGTTATCCCCATAAATAATTTCACCAAAATTAATAACGTTAAGGGTCTGAGGTCATCCGAGTATGATGTCTGACCTCAGACCTTGTTACCAAATCCTGATGTTATAAGGTCTGAGGTCATCTCTAAGATGTAATCCCCGTAAATAATTTCACCAAAATTAATGATGTTAAGGGTCTGAGGTTATCACTAAGATGTTATGCCCGTAAATAATTTCCCCAAAATTAATGATGTTAAGGGTCTGAGGTCATCTGAGTATGATGTCTGACCTCAGACCTTGTCACCAAATCCTGATGTTATAAGGTCTGAGGTCATCACTAAGATGTTATCCCCGTAAATAATTTCACCAAAATTAATGATGTTAAGGGTCTGAGGTTATCACTAAGATGTTATGCCCGTAAATAATTTCACCAAAATTAATGATGTTAAGGGTCTGAGGTCATCCGAGTATGATGTCTGACCTCAGACCTTGTCCCCAAATCTTGATATTATAAGGTCTGAGGCCATCACTAAGTTGTTATCCCCATGAATAATTTCACCAAAATTAATGATGTTTAGGGTCTGAGGTCATCATTAATATGTTATTCCCATAAATAATTTCTCCAAAATTGATGATTTGAAGGGTCCGAGGTCATCCGAGAATGATGTCTGTGCTCAGACCTTGTCACCAAATCCTGATGTTATAAGGTCTGAGGTCATCAAGTAAGATGTTATTCTAATAAATAATTTCACAGAAATTAATGATGTTAAGGGTCTGAGGTCATCCGAGTATGATGTCTGACCTCTGACCTTGTCACCAAATCCTGATGTTATAAGGTCTGATGTCATCATTTAAGATGTTATCCCCATAAATAATTTAACCAAAATTAATGATGTTAAGGGTCTGAGATCATCCGAGTATGATGTCTGACCTCATACCTTCTCACAAAATCCTGATGTTATAAGGTCTGAGGTCTTCAGCTACGATGTTATTCGCATAAATAATTTCACCAAAATTAATGATGTTAAGGGTCTGAGGTCATCCGAGTATGATGTCTGGCCTCAGACCTTGTCACAAAATCCTGATGTTATAAGGTCTGATATCATCATTTAAGATGTTATCCCCATAATTAATTTCACCAAAATTAATGATGTTAAGGCTCTGAGGTCATCCGAGTATGATGTCTGACCTCAGACCTTGTCACCAAATCCTGATGTTATAAGGTCTGAGGTCATTACTAAGATGTTATCCCCATAAATAATTTCTTAAAAATTAATAATGTTAAGGGTCTGACGTCATCCGATTATGATGTCTAACCTCAATCCTTATCACTAAATCCTGATGTTATAAGGTCTAATGTCATCAACTAAGATGTTATCACCATAAATAATCTCAGCAAAATTAATGATATTAAGGGTCTGAGGTCATCCGAGTATGATGTCTGACCTCAGACCTTATCACCAAATCCAGATGTGATAAGGTCTGATGTCATCATTTAAGATGTTATCCCCATAAATAATTTCACCAAAATTAATGATGTTAAGGGTCTGAGGTCATCCGAGTATGATGTCTAACCTCAGACCTTGTCCCCAAATCTTGATGTTATAAGGTCTGAGGTCATCACTAAGTTGTTATCCCCATAAATAATTTCACCAAAATTAATGATGTTTAGGGTCTGAGGTCATCACTAAGATGTTATTCCCACAAATAATTTCTCCAAAATTGATGATGTGAAGGGTTTGAGGTCATCTGAGTATGATGTCTAACCTCAGACCTTGTCACCAAATCCAGATTTTATAAGGTCTGAGGTCATAAACTAAGATGTTATTCCCATAAATAATTTCACCAAAATTAATGATATTAAAGGTCTGAGGTCATCCGAGTATGATGTCTGACCTCAGACCTTGTCACCAAATCCTGATGTTATAAGGGCTAATGTCATCAACTAAGATGTTATCTCCATAAATAACTTCACCAAAATTAATGATGTTAAGGGTCTGAGGTCATCCGAGTATGATGTCTGACCTCAGACGTTGTTACCAAATCCTGATGTTATAAGGTCTGAGGTCATCAACTAAGAAGTTATTCCCATTAATAATTTCACCAAAATTAATGATGTTAAGGGTCTGAGGTCATCTGAGTATGATGTCTGACCTCAGACCTTGTCACCAAATCCTGATGTTATAAGGTCTTATGTCATCAACTAAGATGTAATCCCCATAAATAATTTCACCAAAATTAATAACGTTAAGGGTCTGAGGTCATCCGAGTATGATGTCTGACCTCAGACCTTGTCACCAAATCCTGATGTTATAAGGTCTGAGGTCATCTCTAAGATGTTATCTCCATAAATAACTTCACCAAAATTAATGATGTTAAGGGTCTGAGGTCATCCGAGGATGATGTCTGACCTCAGACCTTGTCACTAAATCCTAATGTTATAAGGTCTGAGGTCATCAACTAAGAAGTTATTCCCATTAATAATTTCACCAAAATTAATGATGTTAAGGGTCTGAGGTCATCTGAGTATGATGTCTGACCTCAGACCTTGTCACCAAATCCTGATGTTATAAGGTCTTATGTCATCAACTAAGATGTTATCCCCATAAATAATTTCACCAAAATTAATAACGTTAAGGGTCTGAGGTCATCCGAGTATGATGTCTGACCTCAGACCTTGTCACCAAATCCTGATGTTATAAGGTCTGGGGTCATCTCTATGATGTTATCCCCGTAAATAATTTCACCAAAATTAATGATGTTAAGGGTCTGAGGTTATCACTAAGATGTTATGCCCGTAAATAATTTCCCCAAAATTAATGATGTTAAGGGTATGAGGTCATCTGAGTATGATGTCTGACCTCAGACCTTGTCACCAAATCCTGATGTTATAAGGTCTGAGGTCATCACTAAGATGTTATCCCAGTAAATAATTTCACCAAAATTAATGATGTTAAGGGTCTGAGGTTATCACTAAGATGTTATGCCCGTAAATAATTTCACCAAAATTAATGATGTTAAGGGTCTGAGGTCATCCGAGTATGATGTCTGACCTCAGACCTTGTCCCCAAATCTTGATATTATAAGGTCTGAGGCCATCACTAAGTTGTTAGCCCCATGAATAATTTCACCAAAATTAATGATGTTTAGGGTCTGAGGTCATCATTAATATGTTATTCCCATAAATAATTTCTCCAAAATTGATGATGTGAAGGGTGCGAGGTCATCCGAGAATGATGTATGCGCTCAGACCTTGTCACCAAATCCTGATGTTATAAGGTCTGAGGTCATCAAGTAAGATGTTATTCTAATAAATAATTTCACAGAAATTAATGATGTTAAGGGTCTGAGGTCATCCGAGTATGATGTCTAACCTCTGACCTTGTCACCAAATCCTGATGTTATAAGGTCTGATGTCATCATTTAAGATGTTATCCCCATAAATAATTTAACCAAAATTAATGATGTTAAGGGTCTGAGATCATCCGAGTATGATGTCTGACCTCATACCTTCTCACAAAATCCTGATGTTATAAGGTCTGAGGTCTTCAACTACGATGTTATTCGCATAAATAATTTCACCAAAATTAATGATGTTAAGGGTCTGAGGTCATCCGAGTATGATGTCTGGCCTCAGACCTTGTCACAAAATCCTGATGTTATAAGGTCTGATATCATCATTTAAGATGTTATCCCCATAAATAATTTTACCAAAATTAATGATGTTAAGGGTCTGAGGTCATCCGAGTATGATGTCTGACCTCAGACCTTGTCACCAAATCCTGATGTTATAAGGTCTGAGGTCATTACTAAGATGTTATCCCCATAAATAATTTCTTAAAAATTAATAATGTTAAGGGTCTGACGTCATCCGATTATGATGTCTAACCTCAATCCTTATCACTAAATCCTGATGTTATAAGGTCTGATGTCATCAACTAAGATGTTATCACCATAAATAATCTCAGCAAAATTAATGATATTAAGGGTCTAAGTTCATCTGAGTATGATCTCTGACCTCAGACCTTGTCACCAAATCTTGATGTCTTAAGGCCTAAGGTCAACAACTAAGATGTTATCCCCATTAATAATTTCACTATATTAATGATGTTATGGATCTGAGGTCATCCGACTATGTTGTCTGACCTCAGACCTTATCACCCAATCCTGATGTTTTAAGGTCTGAGGTCATTAACTAAGTTGTTATTCCCATAAATAATTTCACCAAAATTAATAATGTTAAGGGTCTGAGGTCATCCGAGTATGATGTCTGACCTCAGACCTTGTCACCAAATCCTGATGTTATAAGGTCTGATGTCATCAACTAAGATGTTATCCCCATAAATAATTTCACCAAAATTAATGATGTTAACGGTCTGAGGTCATCCGAGTATGATGTCTGACCTCAGACCTTGTCCCCAAATCTTGATGTTATAAGGTCTGAGGTCATCACTAAGTAGTTATCCCCATAAATAATTTAACCAAAATTAATGATGTTTAGGGTCTGAGGTCATCACTAAGATGTTATTCCCATAAATAATTTCTCCAAAATTGATGATGTGAAGGGTTTGAGGTCATCCGAGTATGATGTCTGACCTCAGACCTTGTCACCAAATCCAGATTTTATAAGGTCTGAGTTCATCAACTAAAATGTTATTCCCATAAATAATTTCATTAAAATTAATGATATTAAGGGTCTGAGGTCATCCGAGTATGATGTCTGACCTCAGACCTTGTCAACAAATCCTGATGTTATAAGGTCTAATGTCATCAACTAAGATGTTATCTCCATAAATAACTTAACCAAAATTAATGATGTTAATGGTCTGAGGTCATCCGAGTATGATGTCTTACCTCAGACCTTGTTACCAAATCCTGATGTTATAAGGTCTGAGGTCATCACTACGATGTTATCCCCATTAATAATTTCTTAAAAATTAATGATGTTAAGGGTCTAAGGTCATCCGAGTATGATGTCTAACCTCATACCTTAACACTAAATCCTGATGTTATAAGGTTTGAGGTCATCAACTAAGATGTTATCCCCATAAATAATTTCACCAAATCAATGATGTTAGGGGTCTGAGGTCATCCGAGTATGATGTCTGACCTCAGATCTTATCACCAAATCCTAATGTTATAGGGTCTGAGGTCATCACTAAGATGTTATCCCCATAAATAATTTCATCAAATTAATAATGTTAAGGGTCTGAGGTCATCCGAGTATGATTTCTGACCTCAGACCTTGTCACCAAATCCTGATGTTATAAGGTCCGAGGTCATCAACTAAGATGTTATTCCCATAAATAATTTCCCCAAATTTAATGATGTGAAGGGTCTGAGGTAATCCGAGTATGATGTCTGACCTCAGACCTTGTCACTAAATCCTAATGTTATAAGATCTGAGGTCATCAACTAAGAAGTTATTCCCATTAATAATTTCACCAAAATTAATGATGTTAAGGGTCTGAGGTCATCTGAGTATGATGTCTGACCTCAGACCTTCTCACCAAATCCCGATGTTATAAGGTCTGAGGTCATCAACTAAGATGTTATTCCCATAAATAATTTCACCAAAATTAATGATATTAAGGGTCTGAGGTCATCCGAGTATGATGTCTGACCTCAGACCTTGTCACCAAATCCAGATGTGATAAGGTCTGATGTCATCATTTAAGATGTTATCCCCATAAATAATTTCACCAAAATTAATGATGTTAAAGGTCTGAGGTCATCCGAGTATGATGTCTAACCTCAGACCTTGTCCCCAAATCTTGATGTTATAAGGTCTGAGGTCATCACTAAGTTGTTATCACCATAAATAATTTCACCAAAATTAATGATGTTTAGGGTCTGAGGTCATCACTAAGATGTTATTCCCATAAATAATTTCTCCAAAATTGATGATGTGAAGGGTTTGAGGTCATCCGAGTATGATGTCTGACCTCAGACCTTGTCACCAAATCCAGATTTTATAAGGTCTGAGGTCATCAACTAAGATGTTATTCCCATAAATAATTTCACCAAAATTAATGATATTAAGGGTCTGAGGTCATCCGAGTATGATGTCTGACCTCAGACCTTGTCACCAAATCCTGATGTTATAAGGTCTAATGTCATCAACTAAGATGTTATCTCCATAAATAACTTCACCAAAATTAATGATGTTAAGGGTCTGAGGTCATCCGAGTATGATGTCTGACCTCAGACCTTGTTACCAAATCCTGATGTTATAAGGTCTGAGGTCATCACTACGATGTTATCCCCATAAATAATTTCTTAAAAATTAATGATGTTAAGGGTTTAAGGTCATCCGAGTATGATGTCTAACCTCATACCTTATCACTAAATCCTGATGTTATAAGGTTTGTTGTCATCAACTAAGATGTTATCCCCATAAATAATTTCACCAAATCAATGATGTTAGGGGTCTGAGGTCATCCGAGTATGATGTCTGACCTCAGATCTTATCACCAAATCCTAATGTTATAGGGTCTGAGGTCATCAGTAAGATGTTATCCCCATAAATAATTTCATCAAATTAATAATTATAAGGGTCTGAGGTCATCCGAGTATGATGTCTGACCTCAGACCTTGTCACCAAATCCTGATGTTATAAGGTCTGAGGTCATCAACTAAGAAGTTATTCCCAGAAATAATTTCTCCAAAATTAATGATGTGAAGGGTCTGAGCTAACCCGAGTATGATGTCTGACCTCAGACCTTGTCACTAAATCCTAATGTTATAAGGTCTCAGGTCATCAACTAAGAAGTTATTCCCATTAATAATTTCACCAAAATTAATGATGTTAAGGGTCTGAGGTCATCTGAGTATGATGTCTGACCTCAGACCTTGTCACCAAATCCTGATGTTATAAGGTCTTATGTCATCAACTAGGATGTTATCCCCATAAATAATTTCACCAAAATTAATAACGTTAAGGGTCTGAGGTCATCCGAGTATGATGTCTCACCTCAGACCTTGTCACCAAATCCTGATGTTATAAGGTCTGAGGTCATCTCTAAGATGTTATCCCCGTAAATAATTTCACCAAAATTTATGATTTTAAGGGTCAGAGGTTATCACTAAGATGTTATGCCCGTAAATAATTTCCCCAAAATTAATGATGTTAAGGGTCTGAGGTCATCTGAGTATGATGTCTGACCTCAGACCTTGTCACCAAATCCTGATGTTATAAGGTCTGAGGTCATCACTAAGATGTTATCCCCGTAAATATTTTCACCAAAGTTAATGATGTTAAGGGTCTGAGGTTATCACTAAGATTTATGCCCGTAAATAATTTCACCAAAATTAATGATGTTAAGGGTCTGAGGTCATCCGAGTATGATGTCTGACCTCAGACCTTGTCCCCAAATCTTGATATTATAAGGTCTGAGGCCATCACTAAGTTGTTATCCCCATGAATAATTTCACCAAAATTAATGATGTTTAGGGTCTGAGGTCATCAAGTAAGATGTTATTCTAATAAATAATTTCACCAAAATTAATGATGTTAAGGGTCTGAGGTCATCTGAGTATGATGTCTGACCTCTGACCTTGTCACCAAATCCTGATGTTATAAGGTCTGATGTCATCATTTAAGATGTTATCCCCATAAATAATTTAACCAAAATTAATGATGTCAAGGGTCTGAGATCATCCGAGTATGATGTCTGACCTCATACCTTCTCACAAAATCCTGATGTTATAAGGTCTGAGGTCTTCAACTACGATGTTCTTCGCATAAATAATTTCACCAAAATTAATGATGTTAAGGGTCTGAGGTCATCCGAGTATGATGTCTGGCCTCAGACCTTGTCACAAAATCTTGATGTTATATGGTCTGATATCATCATTTAAGATGTTATCCCCATAAATAATTTCACCAAAATTAATGATGTTAAGGGTCTGAGGTCATCCGAGTATGATGTCTGACCTCAGACCTTGTCAGCAAATCCTGATGTTATAAGGTCTGAGGTCATTACTAAGATGTTATCCCCATAAATAATTTCTTAAAAATTAATGATGTTAAGGGTCTGACGTCATCCGATTATGATGTCAAACCTCAATCCTTATCACTAAATCCTGATGTTATAAGGTCAGAGGTCATCAACTAAGAAGTTATTCCCATAAATAATTATACCAAAATTAATGATGTTAAGGTCCTGAGGTCATCTGAGTATGATGTCTGACCTAACACCTTGTCACCAAATCCTGATGTTATAGGGTCTGATGTCATCAACTAAGATGTTATCCCCATAAATAATTTCACCAAAATTAATGATGTTAAGGGTTTGAGGTCATCCGAGTATGATGTCTGACCTCAGACCTTGTCCCCAAATCTTGATATTATAAGGTCTGAGGTCATCATTATGTTGTTATCCCCATAAATAATTTCACAAAAATTAATGATGTTTAGGGTATGAGGTCATCATTAAGATGTTATCCCCATAAATAATTTCTCCAAAATTGATGATGTGAGGGGTCCGAGGTCATCCGAGTATGATGTCTGACCTCAGACCTTGTCACCAAATCCTGATGTTATAAGGTCTGAGGTCATCAACTAAGATGTTATTCCCATAAATAATTTCACCAAAATTAATGATGTTAAGGGTCTGAGGTCATCCGAGTATGATGTCTGACCTCAGACCTTGTCACCAAATCCAGATGTGATAAGGTCTGATGTCATCATTTAAGATGTTATCCCCATAAATAATTTCACCAAAATTAATGATGTTATGGGTTTGAGGTCATTCGAGTATAATGTCTGACCTCATACCTTCTCACCAAATCGTGATGTTATAAGGTCTGAGGTCATCAACTACGATGTTATTCGCATAAATAATTTCACCAAAATTAATGATGTTAAGGGTCTGAGGCCATCCGAGTATGATGTCTAACCTCAGACCTTGTCACCAAATCCTGATGTTATATGGTCTGAGGTCATCAACTACGATGTTATTCGCATAAATAATTTCACCAAAATTAATGATGTTAAGGGTCTGAGGTCATCCGAGTATGATGTCTAACCTCAGACCTTGTCACCAAATCCTGATGTTATATGGTCTGATGTCATCATTTAAGATGTTATCCCCATAAATAATTTAACCAAAATGAATGATGTTAAGGGTCTGAGATCATCCGAGAAGGATTTCTGACCTCATACATTCTCACAAAATCCTGATGTTATAAGGTCTGAGGTCTTCAACTACGATGTTATTCGCATAAATAATTTCACCAAAATTAATGATGTTAAGGGTATGAGGTCATCCGAGTATGATGTCTGGCCTCAGACCTTGTCACAAAATCCTGATGTTATAAGGTCTAATATCATCATTTAAGATGTTATTCCCATAAATAATTTCACCAAAATTAATGATGTTAAGGGTCTGAGGTCATCCGAGTATGATGTCTGACCTCAGACCTTGTCACCAAATCCTGATGTTATAAGGTCTGAGGTCATTACTAAGATGTTATCCCCATAAATAATTTCTTAAAAATTAATGATGTTAAGGGTCTGACGTCATCCGAGTATGATGTCTAACCTCAATCCTTATCACTAAATCCTGATGTTATAAGGTCTGATGTCATCAACTAAGATGTTATCACCATAAATAATTTCACCAAAATTAATGATATTAAGGGTCTAAGGTCATCTGAGTATGATCTCTGACCTCAGACCTTGTCACCAAATCTTGATGTTTTAAGGTCTAAGGTCATCAACTAAGATGTTATCCCCATAAATAATTTCACTATATTAATGATGTTAAGGATCTGAGGTCATCCGAGTATGTTGTCTGACCTCAAGCCTTGTCACCAAATCCTGATGTTTTAAGGTCTGAGGTCATCAACTAAGTTGTTATTCCCATAAATAATTTCACCAAAATTAATAATGTTAAGGGTCTGAGGTCATCCGAGTATGATGTCTGACCTCAGACCTTGTCACCAAATCCTGATGTTATAAGGTCTGATGTCATCAACTAAGATGTTATCCCCATAAATAATTTCACCAAAATTAATGATGTTAAGGGTCTGAGGTCATCCGAGTATGATGTCTGACCTGAGACCTTGTCCCCAAATCTTGATGTTATAAGGTCTGAGGTCATCACTAAGTTGTTATCCCCATAAATAATTTCACCTAAATTAATGATGTTTAGGGTCTGAGGTCATCACTAAGATGTTATTCCCATAAATAATTTCTCCAAAATTGATGATGTGAAGGGTTTGAGGTCATCCGAGTATGATGTCTAACCTCAGACCTTGTCACCAAATCCAGATTTTATAAGGTCTGAGGTCATCAACTAAGATGTTATTCCCATAAATAATTTCACCAAAATTAATGATATTAAGGGTCTGAGGTCATCCGAGTATGATGTCTGACCTCAGACCTTGTCACCAAATCCTGATGTTATAAGGTCTGATGTCATCAGCTAAGATGTTATCCCCATAAATAATTTCACCAAAATTAATGATGTTAAGGGTCTGAGGTCATCCGAGTATTATGTCTGACCTCAGACCTTGTCACCAAATCCTGATGTTATAAGGTCTGAGATCATTAATAAGATGTTATCCCCATAAATAATTTCTTAAAAATTAATGATGTTAAGGGTCAGACGTCATCCGAGTATGATGTCTAACCTCAATCCTTATCACTAAATCCTGATGTTATAAGGTCTGATGTCATCAACTAAGATGTTATCACCATAAATAATCTCACCAAAATTAATGATATTAAGTGTCTAAGGTCATCTGAGTATGATATCTGACCTCAGACCTTGTCACCAAATCTTGATGTTTTAAGGTCTAAGGTCAACAACTAAGATGTCATCCCCATAAATAATTTCACTATATTAATGATGTTAAGGATCTGAGGTCATCCGAGTATGTTGTCTGACCTCAGACCATGTCACCAAATCCTGATGCTTTAAGGTCTGAGGTCATCAACTAAGTTGTTATTCCCAGAAATAATTTCACCAAAATTAATAATGTTAAGGGTCTGAGGTCATCCGAGTATGATGTCTGACCTCAGACCTTGTCACCAAATCCTGATGTTATAAGGTCTGATGTCATCAACTAAGATGTTATCCCCATAAATAATTTCACCAAAATTAATGATGTTAAGGGTCTGAGGTCATCCGAGTATGATGTCTGACCTCAGACCTTGTCCCTAAATCTTGATGTTATAAGGTCTGAGGTCATCACTAAGTTTTTATCCCCATAAATAATTTCACCAAAATTAATGATGTTTAGGGTCTGAGGTCATCACTAAGATGTTATTCCCATAAATAATATCTCCAAAATTGATGATGTGAAGGGTTTGAGGTCATTCGAGTATGATGTCTGACCTCAGACCTTGTCACCAAATCCAGATTTTATAAGGTCTGAGGTACTCAACTAAGATGTTATTCCCATAAATAATTTCACCAAAATTAATGATATTAAGGGTCTGAGGTCATCCGAGTATGATGTCTGACCTCAGACCTTGTCACCAAATCCTGATGTTATAAGGTCTAATTTCATCAACTAAGATGTTATCTCCATAAATAACTTCACCAAAATTAATGATGTTAAGGGTCTGAGGTCATCCGAGTATGATGTCTGACCTCAGACCTTGTTACCAAATCCTGATGTTATAAGGTCTGAGGTCATCACTACGATGTTATCCCCATAAATAATTTTTTAAAAATTAATGATGTTAAGGGTCTAAGGTCATCCGAGTACGATGTCTAACCTCATACCTTAACACTAAATCCTGATGTTATAAGGTTTGAGGTCATCAACTAAGATGTTATCCCCTTAAATAATTTCACCAAATCAATGATGTTAGGGGTCTGAGGTCATCCGAGTATGATGTTTGACCTCAGATCTTATCACCAAATCCAAATGTTATAGGGTCTGAGGTCATCACTAAGTTGTTATCCCCATAAATAATTTCACCAAAGTTAATGATGTTTAGGGTCCGAGGTTATCATTAAGATGTTATTCCCATAAATAATTTCTCCAAAATTGATGATGTGAGGGGTCCGAGGTCATCCGAGTATGATGTCTGACCTTAGACCTTGTCACCAAATCCTGATTTTATAAGGTCTGAGGTAATCAACTAAGATGTTATTCCCATAAATAATTTCACCAAAATTAATGATATTAAGGGTCTGAGGTCATCCGAGTATGATGTCTGACCTCAGACCTTGTCACCAAATCCTGATGTTATAAGGTCTAATGCCATCAACTAAGATGTTATCTCCATAAATAACTTCACCAAAATTAATGATGTTAAGGGTCTGAGGTCATCCGAGTATGATGTCTGACCTCAGACCTTGTTACCAAATCCTGATGTTATAAGGTCTGAGGTCATCACTACGATGTTATCCCCATAAATAATTTTTTAAAAATTAATGATGTTAAGGGTCTAAAGTCATCCGAGTATGATGTCTAACCTCATACCTTATCACTAAATCCTGATGTTATAAGGTTTGAGGTCATCAACTAAGATGTTATCCCCTTAAATAATTTCACCAAATCAATGATGTTAGGGGTCTGAGGTCATCCGAGAATGATGTCTGACCTCAGATCTTATCACCAAATCCTAATGCTATAGGGTCTGAGGTCATCACTAAGTTGTTATCCCCATAAATAATTTCACCAAAGTTAATGATGTTTAGGGTCCGAGGTCATCATTAAGATGTTATTCCCATAAATAATTTCTCCAAAATTGATGATGTGAGGGGTCCGAGGTCATCCGAGTATGATGTCTGACCTCAGACCTTGTCACCAAATCCTGATGTTATAAGGTCTGAGGTCATCAACTAAGATGTTATTCCCATAAATAATTTCACCAAAATTAATGCTGTTAAGGGTCTGAGGTCATTCGAGTATGATGTCAGACCTCAGACCTTGTCACCAAATCCAGATGTGATAAGGTCTGTTGTCATCATTTAAGATGTTATCCCCATAAATAATTTCACCAAAATTAATGATGTTAAGGGTCTGAGGTCATTCGAGTATGATGTCTGACCTCATACCTTCTCACCAAATCCTGATGTTATAAGGTCTGAGGTCATCAACTACGATGTTATTCGCATAAATAATTTCACCAAAATTAATGATGTTAAGGGTCTGAGGCCATCCGAGAATGATGTCTAACCTCAGACCTTGTCACCAAATCCTGATGTTATAAGGTCTGATGTCATCATTTAAGATGTTATCCCAATAAATAATTTAACCAAAATTAATGATGTTAAGGGTATGAGATCATCCGAGTATGATGTCTGACCTCATACCTTCTCACAAAATCCTGATGTTATAAGGTCTAAGGTCTTCAACTACGATGTAATTCGCATAAATAATTTCACCAAAATTTATGATGTTAAGGGTCTGAGGTCATCCGAGTATGATGTCTGGCCTCAGACCTTGTCACAAAATCCTGATGTTATAAGGTCTGATATCATCATTTAAGATGTTATCCCCATAAATAATTTCACCAAAATTAATGATGTTAAGGGTCTGAGGTCATCCGAGTATGATGTCTGACCTCAGACCTTGTCACCAAATCCTGATGTTATAACGTCTGAGGTCATTACTAAGATGTTATCCCCATAAATAATTTCTTCAAAATTAATGATGTTAAGGGTATGACGTCATCCGAGTATGATGTCTAACCTCAATCCTTATCACTAAATCCTGATGTTATAAGGTCTGATGTCATCAACTAAGATGTTATCACCATAAATAATTTCACCAAAATTAATGATATTAAGGGTCTAAGGTCATCTGAGTATGATCTCTGACCTCAGACCTTGTCACCAAATCTTGATGTTTTAAGGTCTAAGGTCATCAACTAAGATGTTATCCCCATAAATAATTTCACTATAATAATGATGTTAAGTATCTGAGGTCATCCGAGTATGTTGTCTGACCTCAGACCTTGTCACCAAATCCTGATGTTTTAAGGTCTAAGGTCATCAACTAAGTTGTTATTCCCATAAATAATTTCACCAAAATTAATAATGTTAAGGGTCTGAGGTCATCCGAGTATGATGTCTGACCTCAGACCTTGTCACCAATACAGAATGTTATAAGGTCTGATATCATCAACTAAGATGTTATCCCCATAAATAATTTCACCAAAATTAATGATGTTAAGGGTCTGAGGTCATCCGAGTATGATGTCTGACCTCAGACCTTGTCACAAAATCTTGACTGTTTAAGGTCTAAAGTCGTCAACTAAGATGTTATCCCCACTAAATAATTGCACCAAAATTAATGACGTTAAGGGTCTGAGGTCATTCGAGTATGATGTCTGACCTCAGACCTTCTCACCAAATCCTGATGTTATAAGGTCTGAGGTCATCAACTAAGATGTTATTCCCATAAATAATTTCACCAAAATTAATGATGTTAAGGGTCTGAAGTCATCCGAGTATGATGTCTGACCTCAGACCTTGTCACCAAATCCAGATGTGATAAGGTCTGATGTCATCATTTAAGATGTTATCCCGATAAATAATTTCACCAAAATTAATGATGTTAAGGTTGTGAGGTCATTTGAGTATGATGTCTAACCTCAGACCTTTTCACCAAATCCTGATGTTATAAGGTCTGAGGTCATCAACTACGATGTTATTCGCATAAATAATTTCACCAAAATTAATGATGTTAAGGGTCTGAGGTCATCCGAGTATGATGTCTGGCCTCAGACCTTGTCACCAAATCCTGATGTTATAAGGTCTGATGTCATCAACTAAGATGTTATCTCCATAAATAATTTAACCAAAATTAATGATGTTAAGGGTCTGAGGTCATCCGAGTATGATGTCTGACCTCAGACCTTGTCCCCAAATCTTGATGTTATAAGGTCTGAGGTCATCACTAAGTTGTTATCCCCTTTAATAATTTCTCTAAAATTGATGATGTGAAGGGTCTGAGGTCATCCGAGTATGATGTCTGACCTCAGACCTTGTCACCACATACTGATTTAATAAGGTCTGAGGTCATCAACTAAGATGTTATGCAAATAAATAATTTCACCAAAATTAATGATATTAAGGGTCTGAGGTCATCCGAGTATGATGTCTGACCTCAGACCTTGTCACCAAATCCATATGTGATAAGGTCTGATGCCATCATTTAAGATGTTATCCCCATAAATAATTTCACCAAAATTAATGATGTTAAGGGTCTGAGGTCATTCGAGTATGATGTCTGACTTCAGACCTTCTCACCAAATCCTGATGTTATAGGGTCTGAGGTCATCAACTAAGATGTTATTCCCATAAATAATTTCACCAAAATTAATGATGTTAAGGGTCTGAGGTCATCCGAGTATGATGTCTGACCTCAGACCTTGTCACCAAATCCAGATGTGATTAGGTCTGATGTCATCATTTAAGATGTTATCCCCATAAATAATTTCACCAAAATTAATCATGTTAAGGGTCTGAGGTCATTCGAGTATGATGTCTAACCTCAGACCTTCTCACCAAATCCTGATGTTATAAGGTCTGAGGTCATCAACTACGATGTTATTCGCATAAATAATTTCCCCAAAATTAATGATGTTAAGGGTCTGAGGTCATCCGAGTATGATGTCTGGCCTCGGACCTTGTCACCAAATCCTGATGTTATAAGGTCTGATGTCATCAACTAAGATGTTATCTCCATAAATAATTTAACTAAAATTAATGATGTTAAGGGTCTGAGGTCATCCGAGTATGATGTCTGACCTCAGACCATGTCACCAAATCCTGATGTTATAAGGTCTGAGGTCATCACTAAGATGTTATCCCCATAAATAATTTCTTAAAAATTAATGTTGTTAAGGGTCTGAGGTCATCCGAGTATGATGTCTAACCTCATACCTTATCACTAAATCCTGATGTTATAATGTCTAATGTCATCAACTAAGATGTTATCACCATAAATAATTTCATGAAAATTAATGATATTAAGGGTCAGATGTCATCTGAGTATGATCTCTGACCTCAGATCTTGTCACCAAATCTTGATGTTTTAAGGTCTAAGGTCATCAACTAAGATGTTATCCCCATAAATAATTTAACCATATTATTGATGTTAAGGATCTGAGGTCATCCGAGTATGTTGTCTGACCTCAGACCTTGCCACCAAATCCTGAAGTTTTAAGGTCTGAGGTCATCAACTAAGCTGTTATTCCCATAAATAATTTCACAAAAATTAATAATGTTAAGGATCTGAGGTCATCCGAGTATGATGTCTGTCCTCAGATCTTGTCACCAAATCCTGATGTTATAAGGTCTGATGTCATCAACTAAGATGTTATCCCCATAAATAATTTAACCAAAATTAATGATGTTAAGGGTCTGAGGTCATCCGAGTATGATTTCTGACCCAGACCTTGTCACAAAATCTTTAAGTTTTAAGGTCTGAGGTCGTCAACTAAGATGTTATCCCCGCAAAAATAATGGCACCAAAATTAATGACGTTAAGGGTCTGAGGTCATCCGAGTATGATGTCTGACCTCTGACCTTGTCACCAAATCCTGATGTTATAAGGTCTGAGGTCATCACTAAGATGTTATCCCCGTAAATAATTTCACCAAAATTAATGATGTTAAGGGTCTGAGGTCATCACTAAGATGTTATCCCCGTAAATAATTTCACAAAAATTAATGATGTTAAGGGTCTGATGTCATCCGAGTATGATGTCTAACCTCCCACCTTGTCACCAAATCCTGATGTTTTAAGGTCTGAGGTCACTAACTAAGAAGTTATTCCCATAAATAATTATACAAAAATTAATGATGTTAAGGTTCTGAGGTCATCTGAGTATGATGTCTGACCACAGACCTTGTCACCAAATCCTGATGTTATAATGTCAGATGTCATCAACTAAGATGTTATCCCCATAAATAATTTCACCAAAATTAATGATGTTAAGGGTCTGAGGTCATCCGAGTATGATGTATGACCTCAGACCTTGTCCCCAAATCCTGATGTTATAAGGTCTGAGGTCATCACTAAGTTGTTATCCCCATAAATAATTTCACCAAAATTAATGATGTTTAGGGTCTGAGGTCATCACTAAGATGTTATTCCCCTAAATAATTTCTCCAAAATTGATGATGTGAAGGGTCTGAGGTCATCCGAGTATGATGTCTGACCTCTGACCTTGTCACTAAATCCCGATGTTATAAGGTCTGAGGTCATCAACTAAGATGTTATCCCCATAAATAATTTCACCAAAATTAATGATGTTAAGGGTCTAAGGTCATTCGAGTATGATGTCTGACCTCATACCTTCTCACCAAATCCTGATGTGATAAGGTCTGAGGTCATCAACTACGATGTTATTCGCATAAATAATTTCACCAAAATTAATGATGTTAAGGGTCTGAGGCCATCCGAGAATGATGTCTAACCTCAGACCTTGTCACAAAATCCAGATGTTATAAGGTCTGATGTCATCATTTAAGATGTTATCCCCATAAATAATTTAACCAAAATTAATGATGTTAAGGGTCTGAGATCATCCGAGTATGATGTCTGACCTCATACCTTCTCACAAAATCCTGATGTTATATGGTCTGAGGTCTTCAACTACGATGTTATTCGCATAAATAATTTCACCAAAATTTATGATGTTAAGGGTCTGAGGTCATCCGAGTATGATGTCTGGCCTCAGACCTTGTCACAAAAGCCTGATGTTATAAGGTCTGATATCATCATTTAAGATGTTATCCCCATAAATAATTTCACCAAAATTAATGATGTTAAGGGTCTGAGGTCATCCGAGTATGATGTCTGACCTCAGACCTTGTCACCAAATCCTGATGTTATAAGGTCTGAGGTCATTACTAAGATGTTATCCCCATAAATAATTTGTTAAAAATTAATGATGTTAAGGGTCTGACGTCATCCGAGTACGATGTCTAACCTCAATCCTTATCACTAAATCCTGATGTTATAAGGTCTGATGTCATCAACTAAGATGTTATCACCATAAACAATTTGACCAAAATTAATGATATTAAGGGTCTAAGGTCATCTGAGTATGATGTCTGACCTCAAACCTTGTCACCAAATCTTGATGTTTTAAGGTCTAAGGCCATCAACTAAGATGTTATCCCCATAAATAATTTAACTATATTAATGATGTTAAGGATCTGAGGTCATCCGAGTATGTTGTCTGACCTCAGACCTTGTCACCAAATCCTGATGTTTTAAGGTCTGAGGTCATAAACTAAGTTGTTATTCCCATAAATAATTTCACCAAAATTAATAATGTTAAGGGTCTGAGGTCATCCGAGTATGATGTCTGACCTCAGACCTTGTCACCAAATCCTGATGTTATAAGGTCTGATGTCATCAACTAAGATGTTATCCCCATAAATAATTTCACCAAAATTAATGATGTTAAGGGTCTGAGGTCATCCGAGTATGATGTATGATCTCAGACCTTGTCACAAAATCTTGATGTTTTAAGGTCTAAAGTCGTCAACTAAGATGTTATCCCCATAAAATAATTGCACCAAAATTAATGACGTTAAGGGTCTGAGGTCATTCGAGTATGATGTCTGACCTCAGAACTTCTCACCAAATCCTGATGTTATAAGGTCTGAGGTCATCAACTAAGATGTTATTCCCATAAATAATTTCACCAAAATTAATGATGTTAAGGGTTTGATGTCATCCGAGTATGATGTCTGACCTCAGACCTTTTCACCCAATCCAGATGTGATAAGGTCTGATGTCATCATTTAAGATGTTATCCCCATAAATAATTTCACCAAAATTAATGATGTTAAGGTTGTGAGGTCATTTGAGTATGATGTCTAACCTCAGACCTTCTCACCAAATCCTGATGTTATAAGGTCTGAGGTCGTCAACTACGATGTTATTCGCATAAATAATTTCACCAAAATTAATGATGTTAAGGGTCTGAGGTCATCCGAGTATGATGTCTGGCCTCAGATCTTGTCACCAAATCCTGATGTTATAAGGTCTGATGTCATCAACTAAGATGTTATCTCCATAAATAATTTCACCAAAATTAATGATGTTAAGGGTCTGAGGTCATCCGAGTATGATGTCTGACCTCAAACCTTGTCCCCAAATCCTGATGTTATAAGGTCTGATGTCATCAACTAAGATGTTATCCCCATAAATAATTTAACCAAAATTAATGATGTTAAGGGTCTGAGGTCATCCGAGTATGATTTCTGACCCCAGAACTTGTCACAAAATCTTTATGTTTTAAGGTCTGAGGTCGTCAACTAATATGTTATCCCCGCAAAAATAATGGCACCAAAATTAATGACGTTAAGGGTCTGAGGT
Organism: Sambucus nigra; assembly: GCA_949130495.1. NCBI lineage: Eukaryota > Viridiplantae > Streptophyta > Magnoliopsida > Dipsacales > Adoxaceae > Sambucus > Sambucus nigra. The sequence goes on from OX422207.1 coordinate 547,088,792, forward strand.
CATCCGAGTATGATGTCTGACCTCTGACCTTGTCACAAAATCCTGATGTTATAAGGTCTGAGGTCATCAACTAAGATGTTATTCCCATAAATAATTTCACCAAAATTAATAATGTTAAGGTTCTGAGGTCATCCGAGTATGATGTATGACCTCAGACCTTGTCACCAAATCCAGATGTGATAAGGTCTGATGTCATCATTTAAGATGTTATCCCCATAAATAATTTCACCAAAATTAATGATGTTAAGGGTCTGAGGTCATTCGAGTATGATGTCTAACCTCATACCTTCTCACCAAATCCTGATGTTATAAGGTCTGAGGTCATCAAGTACGATGTTATTCGCATAAATAATTTCACCAAAATTAATAATGTTAAGGGTCTGAGGTCATCCGAGTATGATGTCTGGCCTCAGACCTTGTCACCAAATCCTGATGTTATAAGGTCTGATGTCATCAACAAAGATGTTATCTCCATAAACAATTTAACCAAAATTAATGATGTTAAGGGTCTGAGGTCATCCGAGTATGATGTCTGACCTCAGACCTTGTAACCAAATCCTGATGTTATAAGGTCTGAGGTCATCACTAAGATGTTATCCCCATAAATAATTACTTAAAAATTGATGTTGTTAAGGGTCTGAGGTCATCCGAGTATGATGTCTAACCTCATACCTTATAATTAAATCCTTATGTTATAAGGTCTGATGTCATCAACTAAGATGTTATCACCATAAATAATTTCATGAAAATTAATGATATTAAGGGTCTGAGGTCATCTGAGTATGAACTCTGACCTCAGATCTTGTCACCAAATCTTGATGTTTTAAGGTCTAAGGTCATCAAATAAGATGTTATCCCCATAAATAATTTAACCATATTAATGATGTTAAGGATCTGAGGTCATCCGAGTATGTTGTCTGACCTCAGACCTTGCCACCAAATCCTGATGTTTTAAGGTCTGAGGTCATCAACTAAGCTGTTATTCCCATAAATAATTTCACCAAAATTAATAATGTTAAGGGTCTGAGGTCATCCGAGTATGATGTCTGACCTCAGACCTTGTCACCAAATCCTGATGTTATAAGGTCTGATGTCATCAACTAAGATGTTATCCCCATAAATAATTTTACCAAAATTAATGATGTTAAGGGTCTGAGGTCATCCGAGTATGATTTCTGACCCCAGACCTTGTCACAAAATCTTTATGTTTTAAGGTCTGAGGTCGTCAACTAAGATGTTATCCCCGCAAAAATAATGGCACCAAAATTAATGACGTTAAGGGTCTGAGGTCATCCGAGTATGATGTCTGACCTCTGACCTTGTCACCAAATCCTGATGTTATAAGGTCTGAGGTCATCACTAAGATGTTATCCGCGTAAATAATTTCACCAAAATTAATGATGTTAAGGGTCTGAGGTCATCACTAAGATGTTATCCCCGTAAATAATTTCACAAACATTAATGATGTTAAGGGTCTGATGTCATCCGACTATGATGTCTAACCTCCCACCTTGTCACCAAATCCTGATGTTTTAAGGTCTGAGGTCACTAACTAAGAAGTTATTCCCATAAATAATTGTACGAAAATTAATGATGTTAAGGTTCTGAGGTCATCTGAGTATGATGTCTGACCACAGACCTTGTCACCAAATCCTGATGTTATAATGTCTGATGTCATCAACTAAGATGTTATCCCCATAAATAATTTCACCAAAATTAATGATGTTAAGGGTCTGAGGTCATCCGAGTATGATGTATGACCTCAGACCTTGTCCCCAAATCTTGATGTTATAAGGTCTGAGGTCATCACTAAGTTGTTATCCCCTTAAATAATTTCACCAAAATTAATGATGTTTAGGGTCTGAGGTCATCACTAAGATGTTATTCCCCTAAATAATTTCTCCAAAATTGATGATGTGAAGGGTCTGAGGTCATCCGAGTATGATGTCTGACCTCTGACCTTGTCACCAAATCCCGATGTTATAAGGTCTGAGGTCATCAACTAAGATGTTATTCCCATAAATAATTTCACCAAAATTAATGATATTAAGGTTCTGAGGTCATCCGAGTATGATATCTGACCTCAGACCTTGTCACCAAATCCAGATGTGATAAGGTCTCATGTCATCATTTAAGATGTTATCCCCATAAATAATTTCACCAAAATTAATGATGTTAAGGGTCTGAGGTCATCCGAGTATGATGTCTGACCTCAGACCTTGTCCCCAAATCTTGATGTTATAAAGTCTAAGGTCATCACTAAGTTGTTATCCCCTTTAATAATTTCACCAAAATTAATGATGTTTAGGTTCTGAGGTCATCGCTAAGATTTTATTCCCATAAATAATTTCTCCAAAATTGATGATGTGAAGGGTCTGAGGTCATCCGAGTATGATGTCTGACCTCAGACCTTGTCACCAAATCCTGATTTTATAAGGTCTGAGGTCATCAACTAAGATGTTATTCCCATAAATAATTTCACCAAAATTAATGATATTAAGGGGTCTGAGGTCATCCGAGTATGATGTCTGAGCTCAGACCTTGTCACCAAATCCAGATGTGATAAGTTCTGATGTCATCATTTAAGATGTTATCCCCATAAATAATTTCACCAAAATTAATGATGTTACGGGACTGAGGTCATTCGAGTATGATGTCTGACCTCAGACCTTCTCAACAAATCCTGATGTTATAAGGTCTGAGGTCATCAACTAAGATGTTATTCCCATAAATAATTTCACCAAAATTAATGATGTTAAGGGTCTAAGGTCATCCGAGTATGATGTCTGACCTCAGACCTTGTCACCAAATCCAGATGTGATAAGGTCTGATGTCATCATTTAAGATGTTATCCCCATAAATAATTTCACCAAAATGAATCATGTTAAGGGTCCGAGGTCATTCGAGTATGATGTCTAACCTCAGACCTTCTCACCAAATCCTGATGTTATAAGGTCTGAGGTCATCAACTACAATGTTATTCGCATAAATAATTTCCCCAAAATTAATGATGTTAAGGGTCTGAGGTCATCCGAGTATGATGTCTGACCTCAGACCTTGTCCCCAAATCTTGATGTTATATGGTCCGAGGTCATCACTAAGTTGTTATCCCCTTTAATAATTTCACCAAAATTAATGATGTTTAGGTTCTGAGGTCATCACTAAGATGTTATTCCCATAAATAATTTCTCTAAAATTGATGATGTGAAGGGTCTGAGGTCATCCGAGTATGATGTCTGACCTCAGACCTTGTCACCACATACTGATTTAATAAGGTCTGAGGTCATCAACTAAGATGTTATGCAAATAAATAATTTCACCAAAATTAATGATATTAAGGGTCTAAGGTCATCCGAGTATGATGTCTGACCTCAGACCTTGTCACCAAATCCATATGTGATAAGGTCTGATGCCATCATTTAAGATGTTATCCCCAAAAATAATTTCACCAAAATTAATGATGTTAAGGGTCTGAGGTCATTCGAGTATGATGTCTGACTTCAGACCTTCTCACCAAATCCTGATGTTATAAGGTCTGAGGTCATCAACTAAGATGTTATTCCCATAAATAATTTCACCCAAATTAATGATGTTAAGGGTCTGAGGTCATCCGAGTATGATGTCTGACCTCAGACCTTGTCACCAAATCCAGATGTGATTAGGTCTGATGTCATCATTTAAGATGTTATCCCCATAAATAATTTCACCAAAATTAATCATGTTAAGGGTCTGAGGTCATTCGAGTATGATGTCTAACCTCAGACCTTCTCACCAAATCCTGATGTTATAAGGTCTGAGGTCATCAACTACGATGTTATTCGCATAAATAATTTCCCCAAAATTAATGATGTTAACGGTCTGAGGTCATCCGAGTATGATGTCTGGCCTCGGACCTTGTCACCAAATCCTGATGTTATAAGGTCTGATGTCATCAACTAAGATGTTATCTCCATAAATAATTTAACCAAAATTAATGATGTTAAGGGTCTGAGGTCATCCGAGTATGATGTCTGACCTCAGACCATGTCACCAAATCCTGATGTTATAAGGTCTGAGGTCATCACTAAGATGTTATCCCCATAAATAATTTCTAAAAAATTAATTTTGTTAAGGGTCTGAGGTCATCCGAGTATGGTGTCTAACCTCATACCTTATCACTAAATCCTGATGTTATAATGTCTGATGTCATCAACTAAGATGTTATCACCATAAATAATTTCATGAAAATTAATGATATTAAGGGTCAGATGTCATCTGAGTATGATCTCTGACCTCAGATCTTGTCACCAAATCTGGATGTTTTAAGGTCTAAGGTCATCAACTAAGATGTTATCCCCATAAATAATTTAACCATATTATTGATGTTAAGGATCTGAGGTCATCCGAGTATGTTGTCTGACCTCAGACCTTGCCACCAAATCCTGATGTTTTAAGGTCTGAGGTCATCAACTAAGCTGTTATTCCCATAAATAATTTCACCAAAATTAATAATGTTAAGGGTCTGAGGTCATCCGAGTATGATGTCTGTCCTCAGACCTTGTCACCAAATCCTGATGTTATAGGGTCTGATGTCATCAACTAAGATGTTATCCCCATAAATAATTTAACCAAAATTAATGATGTTAAGGGTCTGAGGTCATCCGAGTATGATTTCTGACCCAGACCTTGTCACAAAATCTTTATGTTTTAAGGTCTGAGGTCGTCAACTAAGATGTTATCCCCGCAAAAATAATGGCACCAAAATTAATGACGTTAAGGGTCTGAGGTCATCCGAGTATGATGTCTGACCTCTGACCTTGTCACCAAATCCTGATGTTATAAGGTCTGAGGTCATCACTAAGATGTTATCCCCGTAAATAATTTCACCAAAATTAATGATGTTAAGGGTCTGAGGTCATCACTAAGATGTTATCCCCGTAAATAATTTCACAAAAATTAATGATGTTAAGGGTCTGATGTCATCCGAGTATTATGTCTAACCTCCCACCTTGTCACCAAATCCTGATGTTTTAAGGTCTGAGGTCACTAACTAAGAAGTTATTCCCATAAATAATTATACAAAAATTAATGATGTTAAGGTTCTGAGGTCATCTGAGTATGATGTCTAACCACAGACCTTGTCACCAAATCCTGATGTTATAATGTCAGATGTCATCAACTAAGATGTTATCACCATAAATAATTTCACCAAAATTAATGATGTTAAGGGTCTGAGGTCATCCGAGTATGATGTATGACCTCAGACCTTGTCCCCAAATCCTGATGTTATAAGGTCTGAGGTCATCACTAAGTTGTTATCCCCATAAATAATTTCACCAAAATTAATGATGTTTAGGGTCTGAGGTCATCACTAAGATGTTATTCCCCTAAATAATTTCTCCAAAATTGATGAAGTGAAGGGTCTGAGGTCATCCGAGTATGATGTCTGACCTCTGACCTTGTCACTAAATCCCGATGTTATAAGGTTTGAGGTCATCAACTAAGATGTTATTCCCATAAATAATTTCACCAAAATTATTGATCTTTAGGGTCTGAGGTCATCCGAGTATGATGTCTGACCTCAGACCTTGTCACCAAATCCAGATGTGATAAGGTCTGATGTCATCATTTAAGATGTTATCCCCATAAATAATTTCACCAAAATTAATGATGTTAAGGGTCTGAGGTCATTCGAGTATGATGTCTGACCTCATACCTTCTCACCAAATCCTGATGTTATAAGGTCTGAGCTCATCAACTACGATGTTATTCGCATAAATAATTTCACCAAAATTAATGATGTTATGGGTCTGAGGCCATCCGAGAATGATGTCTAACCTCAGACCTTGTCACCAAATCCTGATGTTATAAGGTCTGATGTCATCATTTAAGATGTTATCCCCATAAATAATTTAACCAAAATTAATGATGTTAAGGGTCTGAGATCATCCGAGTATGATGTCTGACCTCATACCTTCTCACAAAATCCTGATGTTATATGGTCTGAGGTCTTCAACTACGATGTTATTCGCATAAATAATTTCACCAAAATTTATGATGTTAAGGGTCTGAGGTCATCCGAGTATGATGTCTGGCCTCAGACCTTGTCACAAAAGCCTGATGTTATAAGGTCTGATATCATCATTTAAGATGTTATCCCCATAAATAATTTCACCAAAATTAATGATGTTAAGGGTCTGAGGTCATCCGAGTATGATGTCTGACCTCAGACCTTGTCACCAAATCCTGATGTTATAAGGTCTGAGGTCATTACTAAGATGTTATCCCCATAAATAATTTGTTAAAAATTAATGATGTTAAGGGTCTGACGTCATCCGAGTACGATGTCTAACCTCAATCCTAATCACTAAATCCTGATGTTATAAGGTCTGATGTCATCAACTAAGATGTTATCACCATAAACAATTTCACCAAAATTAATTATATTAAGGATCTAAGGTCATCTGAGTATGGTGTCTGACCTCAAACCTTGTCACCAAATCTTGATGTTTTAAGGTCTAAGGCCATCAACTAAGATGTTATCCCCATAAATTATTTAACTATATTAATGATGTTAAGGATCTGAGGTCATCCGAGTATGTTGTCTGACCTCAGACCTTGTCACCAAATCCTGATGTTTTAAGGTCTGAGGTCATAAACTAAGTTGTTATTCCCATAAATAATTTCACCAAAATTAATAATGTTAAGGGTCTGAGGTCATCCGAGTATGATATCTGACCTCAGACCTTGTCACCAAATCCTGATGTTATAAGGTCTGATGTCATCAACTAAGATGTTATCCCCATAAATAATTTCACCAAAATTAATGATGTTAAGGGTCTGAGGTCATCCGAGTATGATGTCTGACCTCAGACCTTGTCACAAAATCTTGATGTTTTAAGGTCTAAAGTCGTCAACTAAGATGTTATCCCCATAAAATAATTGCACCAAAATTAATGACGTTAAGGGTCTGAGGTCATTCGAGTATGATGTCTGACCTCAGACCTTCTCACCAAATCCTGATGTTATAAGGTCTGAGGTCATCAACTAAGATGTTATTCCCAAAAATAATTTCACCAAAATTAATGATGTTAAGGGTTTGATGTCATCCGAGTATGATGTCTGACCTCAGACCTTATCACCCAATCCAGATGTGATAAGGTCTGATGTCATCATTTAAGATGTTATCCCCATAAATAATTTCACCAAAATTAATGATGTTAAGGTTGTGAGGTCATTTGAGTATGATGTCTAACCTCAGACCTTCTCACCAAATCCTGATGTTATAAGGTCTGAGGTCGTCAACTACGATGTTATTCGCATAAATAATTTCACCAAAATTAATGATGTTAAGGGTCTGAGGTCATCCGAGTATGATGTCTGGCCTCAGATCTTGTCACCAAATCCTGATGTTATAAGGTCTGATGTCATCAACTAAGATGTTATCTCCATAAATAATTTAACCAAAATTAATGATGTTAAGGGTCTGAGGTCATCCGAGTATGATGTCTGACCTCAAACCTTGTCCCCAAATCCTGATGTTATAAGGTCTGATGTCATCAACTAAGATGTTATCCCCATAAATAATTTAACCAAAATTAATGATGTTAAGGGTCTGAGGTCATCCGAGTATGATTTCTGACCCCAGACCTTGTCACAAAATCTTTATGTTTTAAGGTCTGAGGTCGTCAACTAATATGTTATCCCCGCAAAAATAATGGCACCAAAATTAATGACGTTAAGGGTCTGAGGTCATCCGAGTATGATGTCTGACCTCTGACCTTGTCACAAAATCCTGATGTTATAAGGTCTGAGGTCATCAACTAAGATGTTATTCCCATAAATAATTTCACCAAAATTAATAATGTTAAGGTTCTGAGGTCATCCGAGTATGATGTATGACCTCAGACCTTGTCACCAAATCCAGATGTGATAAGGTCTGATGTCATCATTTAAGATGTTATCCCCATAAATAATTTCACCAAAATTAATGATGTTAAGGGTCTGAGGTCATTCGAGTATGATGTCTAACCTCAGACCTTCTCACCAAATCCTGATGTTATAAGGTCTGAGGTCATCAACTACGATGTTATTCGCATAAATAATTTCACCAAAATTAATGATGTTAAGGGTCTGAGGTCATCCGAGTATGATGTCTGGCCTCAGACCTTGTCACCAAATCCTTATGTTATAAGGTCTGATGTCATCAACTAAGATGTTATCTCCATAAACAATTTAACCAAAATTAATGATGTTAAGGGTCTGAGGTCATCCGAGTATGATGTCTGACCTCAGACCTTGTCACCAAATCCTGATGTTATAAGGTCTGAGGTCATCACTAAGATGTTATCCCCATAAATAATTTCTTAAAAATTAATGTTGTTAAGGGTCTGAGGTCATCCGGTTATGATGTCTAACCTCATACCTTATAATTAAATCCTTATGTTATAAGGTCTGATGTCATCAACTAAGATGTTATCACCGTAAATAATTTCATGAAAATTAATGATATTAAGGGTCTGAGGTCATCTGAGTATGATCTCTGACCTCAGATCTTGTCACCAAATCTTGATGTTTTAAGGTCTAAGGTCATCAACTAAGATGTTATCCCCATAAATAATTTAACCATATTAATGATGTTAAGGATCTGAGGTCATCCGAGTATGTTGTCTGACCTCAGACCTTGCCACCAAATCCTGATGTTTTAAGGTCTGAGGTCATCAACTAAGCTGTTATTCCCATAAATAATTTCACCAAAATTAATAATGTTAAGGGTCTGAGGTCATCCGAGTATGATGTCTGACCTCAGACCTTGTCACCAAATCCTGATGTTATAAGGTCTGATGTCATCAACTAAGATGTTATCCCCATAAATAATTTAACCAAAATTAATGATGTTAAGGGTCTGAGGTCATCCGAGTATGATTTCTGACCCCAGACCTTGTCACAAAATCTTTATGTTTTAAGGTCTGAGGTCGTTAACTAAGATGTTATCCCCGCAAAAATAATGGCACCAAAATTAATGACGTTAAGGGTCTGAGGTCATCCGAGTATGATGTCTGACCTCTGACCTTGTCACCAAATCCTGATGTTATAAGGTCTGAGGTCATCACTAAGATGTTATCCCCGTAAATAATTTCACCAAAATTAATGATGTTAAGGGTCTGAGGTCATCACTAAGATGTTATCCCCGTAAATAATTTCACAAACATTAATGATGTTAAGGGTCTGATGTCATCCAACTATGATGTCTAACCTCCCACCTTGTCACCAAATCCTGATGTTTTAAGGTCTGAGGTCACTAACTAAGAAGTTATTCCCATAAATAATTGTACGAAAATTAATGATGTTAAGGTTCTGAGGTCATTTGAGTATGATGTCTGACCACAGACCTTGTCACCAAATCCTGATGTTATAATGTCTGATGTCATCAACTAAGATGTTATCCTCATAAATAATTTCACCAAAATTAATGATGTTAAGGGTCTGAGGTCATCCGAGTATGATGTATGACCTCATACCTTGTCCCAAAATCTTGATGTTATAAGGTCTGAGGTCATCACTAAGTTGTTATCCCCATAAATAATTTCACCAAAATTAATGATGTTTAGGGTCTGAGGTCATCACTAAGATGTTATTCCCCTAAATAATTTCTCCAAAATTGATGATGTGAAGGGTCTGAGGTCATCCGAGTATGATGTCTGACCTCTGACCTTGTCACCAAATCCCGATGTTATAAGGTCTGAGGTCATCAACTAAGATGTTATTCCCATAAATAATTTCACCAAAATTAATGATATTAAGGTTCTGAGGTCATCCGAGTATGATGTCTGACCTCAGACCTTGTCACCAAATCCAGATGTGATAAGGTCTGATGTCATCATTTAAGATGTTATCCCCATAAATAATTTCACCAAAATTAATGATGTTAAGGGTCTGAGGTCATCCGAGTATGATGTCTGACCTCAGACCTTGTCCCCAAATCTTGATGTTATAAGGTCTAAGGTCATCACTAAGTTGTTATCCCCTTTATTAATTTCACCAAAATTAATGATGTTTGGGTTCTGAGGTCATCGCTAAGATGTTATTCCCATAAATAATTTCTCCAAAATTGATGATGTGAAGGGTCTGAGGTCATCCGAGTATGATGTCTGACCTCAGACCTTGTCACCAAATCCTGATTTTATAAGGTCTGAGGTCATCAACTAAGATGTTATTCCCATAAATAATTTCACCAAAATTAATGATATTAAGGGTCTCAGGTCATCCGAGTATGATGTCTGAGCTCAGACCTTGTCACCAAATCCAGATGTGATAAGTTCTGATGTCATCATTTAAGATGTTATCCCCATAAATAATTTCACCAAAATTAATGATGTTAAGGGTCTGAGGTCATCCGAGTATGATGTCTGACCTCAGACCTTGTCCCCAAATCTTAATATTATAAGGTCTGAGGTCATCACTAAGTTGTTATCCCCATAAATAATTTCACCAAAATTAATGATGTTTAGGGTCTGAGGTCATCACTAAGATGTTATTCCGGTGAAATAATTTCTCCAAAATTGATGATGTGAAGGGTCTGAGGTCATCCGAGTATGATGTCTGACCTCAGACCTTGTCACCAAATCCTGATTTTATAAGGTCTGAGGTCATCAACTAAGATGTTATTCCCATAAATAATTTCACCAAAATTAATGATATTAAGGGTCTGAGGTCATCCGAGTATGATGTCTGACCTCAGACCTTGTCACCAAATCATGATGTTATAAGGTCTGATGTCATCATTTAAGATATTATCCCCATAAATAATTTCACCAAAATTAATGATGTTACGGGACTGAGGTCATTCGAGTATGATGTCTGACCTCAGACCTTCTCACCAAATCCTGATGTTATAAGGTCTGAGGTCATCAACTAAGAAGTTATTCCCATAAATAATTTCACCAAAATTAATGATGTTAAGGGTCTAAGGTCATCCGAGTATGATGTCTGACCTAAGACCTTGTCACCAAATCCAGATGTGATAAGGTCTGATGTCATCATTTAAGATGTTATCCCCATAAATAATTTCACCAAAATTAATGATGTTAAGGGTCTGAGGTCATCCGAGTATGATGTCTGACCTCAGACCTTGTCCCCAAATCTTAATATTATAAGGTCTGAGGTCATCACTAAGTTGTTATCCCCATAAATAATTTCACCAAAATTAATGATGTTTAGGGTCTGAGGTCATCACTAAGATGTTATTCCGGTGAAATAATTTCTCCAAAATTGATGATGTGAAGGGTCTGAGGTCATCCGAGTATGATGTCTGACCTCAGACCTTGTCACCAAATCCTGATTTTATAAGGTCTGAGGTCATCAACTAAGATGTTATTCCCATAAATAATTTCACCAAAATTAATGATATTAAGGGTCTGAGGTCATCCGAGTATGATGTCTGACCTCAGACCTTGTCACCAAATCCAGATGTGATAAGGTCTGATGTCATCATTTAAGATGTTATCCCCATAAATAATTTCACCAAAATTATTGATGTTAAGGGTCTGAGGTCTTTCGAGTTTGATATCTGACCTCAGACCTTCTCACCAAATCCTGATGTTATATGGTCTGAGGTCATCAACTAAGACGTTATTCCCATAAATAATTTCACCAAAATTAATGATGTTAAGGGTCTGAGGTCATCCGAGTATGATGTCTGACCTCAGACCCTGTCACCAAATCCAGATGTGATAAGGTCTGATGTCATCATTTATGATGTTATCCCCATAAATAATTTCACCAAAATTAATGATGTTAAGGGTCTGAGGTCATTTGAGTATGATGTCTAACCTCAGACCTTCTCACCAAATCCTGATGTTATAAGGTCTGAGGTCATCAACTATGATGTTATTGGCATAAATAATTTCACCAAAATTAATGATGTTAAGGGTCTGAGGTAATCCGAGTATGATGTCTGGCCTCAGACCTTCTCACCAAATCCTGATGTTATAAGGTCTGAGGTCATCAACTAAGATGTTATTCCCATAAATAATTTCACCAAAATTAATGATAATAAGGGTTTGAGGTCATCCGAGTATGATATCTGACCTCAGACCTTGTCACCAAATCCAGATGTGATAAGGCCTGATGTCATCATTTATGATGTTATCCCCATAAATAATTTCACCAAAATTAATGATGTTAAGGGTCTGAGGTCATTTGAGTATGATGTCTAACCTCAGACCTTCTCACCAAATCCCGATGTTATAAGATCTGAGGTCATCAACTACGATGTTATTCCCATAAATAATTTCACCAAAATTAATAATGTTAAGGGTCTGAGGTCATCCGAGTATGATGTCTGACCTCAGACCTTGTCACCAAATCCAGATGTGATAAGGTCTGATGTCATCATTTAAGATGTTATCCCCATAAATAATTTCACCAAAATTAATGATGTTAAGGGTCTGAGGTCATCCGAGTATGATGTCTGACCTCAGACCTTGTCCCCAAATCTTGATGTTATAAGGTCTAAGGTCATCACTAAGTTGTTATCCCCTTTATTAATTTCACCAAAATTAATGATGTTTGGGTTCTGAGGTCATCGCTAAGATGTTATTCCCATAAATAATTTCTCCAAAATTGATGATGTGAAGGGTCTGAGGTCATCCGAGTATGATGTCTGACCTCAGACCTTGTCACCAAATCCTGATTTTATAAGGTCTGAGGTCATCAACTAAGATGTTATTCCCATAAATAATTTCACCAAAATTAATGATATTAAGGGTCTCAGGTCATCCGAGTATGATGTCTGAGCTCAGACCTTGTCACCAAATCCAGATGTGATAAGTTCTGATGTCATCATTTAAGATATTATCCCCATAAATAATTTCACCAAAATTAATGATGTTACGGGACTGAGGTCATTCGAGTATGATGTCTGACCTCAGACCTTCTCACCAAATCCTGATGTTATAAGGTCTGAGGTCATCAAATAAGAAGTTATTCCCATAAATAATTTCACCAAAATTAATGATGTTAAGGGTCTAAGGTCATCCGAGTATGATGTCTGACCTAAGACCTTGTCACCAAATCCAGATGTGATAAGGTCTGATGTCATCATTTAAGATGTTATCCCCATAAATAATTTCACCAAAATTAATGATGTTAAGGGTCTGAGGTCATCCGAGTATGATGTCTGACCTCAGACCTTGTCCCCAAATCTTAATATTATAAGGTCTGAGGTCATCACTAAGTTGTTATCCCCATAAATAATTTCACCAAAATTAATGATGTTTAGGGTCTGAGGTCATCACTAAGATGTTATTCCGGTGAAATAATTTCTCCAAAATTGATGATGTGAAGGGTCTGAGGTCATCCGAGTATGATGTCTGACCTCAGACCTTGTCACCAAATCCTGATTTTATAAGGTCTGAGGTCATCAACTAAGATGTTATTCCCATAAATAATTTCACCAAAATTAATGATATTAAGGGTCTGAGGTCATCCGAGTATGATGTCTGACCTCAGACCTTGTCACCAAATCCAGATGTGATAAGGTCTGATGTCATCATTTAAGATGTTATCCCCATAAATAATTTCACCAAAATTATTGATGTTAAGGGTCTGAGGTCTTTCGAGTTTGATATCTGACCTCAGACCTTCTCACCAAATCCTGATGTTATATGGTCTGAGGTCATCAACTAAGACGTTATTCCCATAAATAATTTCACCAAAATTAATGATGTTAAGGGTCTGAGGTCATCCGAGTATGATGTCTGACCTCAGACCTTGTCACCAAATCCAGATGTGATAAGGTCTGATGTCATCATTTATGATGTTATCCCCATAAATAATTTCACCAAAATTAATGATGTTAAGGGTCTGAGGTCATTTGAGTATGATGTCTAACCTCAGACCTTCTCACCAAATCCTGATGTTATAAGGTCTGAGGTCATCAACTACGATGTTATTGGCATAAATAATTTCACCAAAATTAATGATGTTAAGGGTCTGAGGTAATCCGAGTATGATGTCTGGCCTCAGACCTTCTCACCAAATCCTGATGTTATAAGGTCTGAGGTCATCAACTAAGATGTTATTCCCATAAATAATTTCACCAAAATTAATGATAATAAGGGTTTGAGGTCATCCGAGTATGATATCTGACCTCAGACCTTGTCACCAAATCCAGATGTGATAAGGCCTGATGTCATCATTTATGATGTTATCCCCATAAATAATTTCACCAAAATTAATGATGTTAAGGGTCTGAGGTCATTTGAGTATGATGTCTAACCTCAGACCTTCTCACCAAATCCCGATGTTATAAGATCTGAGGTCATCAACTACGATGTTATTCCCATAAATAATTTCACCAAAATTAATAATGTTAAGGGTCTGAGGTCATCCGAGTATGATGTCTGACCTCAGACCTTGTCACCAAATCCAGATGTGATAAGGTCTGATGTCATCATTTAAGATGTTATCCCCATAAATAATTTCACTAAAATTAATGATGTTAAGGGTCTGAGGTCATTCGAGTATGATGTCTAACCTCAGACCTTCTCACCAAATCCTGATGTTATAAGGTCTGAGGTCATCAACTACGATGTTATTCGCATAAATAATTTCACCAAAATTAATGATGTTAAGGGTCTGAGGTCATCCGAGTATGATGTCTGGCCTCTGACCTTTGCACCAAATCCTGATGTTATAAAGTCTGATGTCATCAACTAAGATGTTATCTCCATAAACAATTTAACCAAAATTAATGATGTTAAGGGTCTGAGGTCATCCGAGTATGATGTCTGACCTCAGACCGTGTCAGCAAATCCTGATGTTATAAGGTCTGAGGTCATCCGAGTATGATGTCTGACCTCAGACCTTCTCACCAAATCCTGATGTTATATGGTCTGAGGTCATCAACTAAGACGTTATTCCCATAAATAATTTCACCAAAATTAATGATGTTAAGGGTCTGAGGTCATCCGAGTATGATGTCTGACCTCAGACCCTGTCACCAAATCCAGATGTGATAAGGTCTGATGTCATCATTTATGATGTTATCCCCATAAATAATTTCACCAAAATTAATGATGTTAAGGGTCTGAGGTCATTTGAGTATGATGTCTAACCTCAGACCTTCTCACCAAATCCTGATGTTATAAGGTCTGAGGTCATCAACTACGATGTTATTGGCATAAATAATTTCACCAAAATTAATGATGTTAAGGGTCTGAGGTAATCCGAGTATGATGTCTGGCCTCAGACCTTCTCACCAAATCCTGATGTTATAAGGTCTGAGGTCATCAACTAAGATGTTATTCCCATAAATAATTTCACCAAAATTAATGATAATAAGGGTTTGAGGTCATCCGAGTATGATATCTGACCTCAGACCTTGTCACCAAATCCAGATGTGATAAGGCCTGATGTCATCATTTATGATGTTATCCCCATAAATAATTTCACCAAAATTAATGATGTTAAGGGTCTGAGGTCATTTGAGTATGATGTCTAACCTCAGACCTTCTCACCAAATCCCGATGTTATAAGATCTGAGGTCATCAACTACGATGTTATTCCCATAAATAATTTCACCAAAATTAATAATGTTAAGGGTCTGAGGTCATCCGAGTATGATGTCTGACCTCAGACCTTGTCACCAAATCCAGATGTGATAAGGTCTGATGTCATCATTTAAGATGTTATCCCCATAAATAATTTCACCAAAATTAATGATGTTAAGGGTCTGAGGTCATCCGAGTATGATGTCTGACCTCAGACCTTGTCCCCAAATCTTGATGTTATAAGGTCTAAGGTCATCACTAAGTTGTTATCCCCTTTATTAATTTCACCAAAATTAATGATGTTTGGGTTCTGAGGTCATCGCTAAGATGTTATTCCCATAAATAATTTCTCCAAAATTGATGATGTGAAGGGTCTGAGGTCATCCGAGTATGATGTCTGACCTCAGACCTTGTCACCAAATCCTGATTTTATAAGGTCTGAGGTCATCAACTAAGATGTTATTCCCATAAATAATTTCACCAAAATTAATGATATTAAGGGTCTCAGGTCATCCGAGTATGATGTCTGAGCTCAGACCTTGTCACCAAATCCAGATGTGATAAGTTCTGATGTCATCATTTAAGATATTATCCCCATAAATAATTTCACCAAAATTAATGATGTTATGGGACTGAGGTCATTCGAGTATGATGTCTGACCTCAGACCTTCTCACCAAATCCTGATGTTATAAGGTCTGAGGTCATCAACTAAGAAGTTATTCCCATAAATAATTTCACCAAAATTAATGATGTTAAGGGTCTAAGGTCATCCGAGTATGATGTCTGACCTAAGACCTTGTCACCAAATCCAGATGTGATAAGGTCTGATGTCATCATTTAAGATGTTATCCCCATAAATAATTTCACCAAAATTAATGATGTTAAGGGTCTGAGGTCATCCGAGTATGATGTCTGACCTCAGACCTTGTCCCCAAATCTTAATATTATAAGGTCTGAGGTCATCACTAAGTTGTTATCCCCATAAATAATTTCACCAAAATTAATGATGTTTAGGGTCTGAGGTCATCACTAAGATGTTATTCCGGTGAAATAATTTCTCCAAAATTGATGATGTGAAGGGTCTGAGGTCATCCGAGTATGATGTCTGACCTCAGACCTTGTCACCAAATCCTGATTTTATAAGGTCTGAGGTCATCAACTAAGATGTTATTCCCATAAATAATTTCACCAAAATTAATGATATTAAGGGTCTGAGGTCATCCGAGTATGATGTCTGACCTCAGACCTTGTCACCAAATCCAGATGTGATAAGGTCTGATGTCATCATTTAAGATGTTATCCCCATAAATAATTTCACCAAAATTATTGATGTTAAGGGTCTGAGGTCTTTCGAGTTTGATATCTGACCTCAGACCTTCTCACCAAATCCTGATGTTATATGGTCTGAGGTCATCAACTAAGACGTTATTCCCATAAATAATTTCACCAAAATTAATGATGTTAAGGGTCTGAGGTCATCCGAGTATGATGTCTGACCTCAGACCTTGTCACCAAATCCAGATGTGATAAGGTCTGATGTCATCATTTATGATGTTATCCCCATAAATAATTTCACCAAAATTAATGATGTTAAGGGTCTGAGGTCATTTGAGTATGATGTCTAACCTCAGACCTTCTCACCAAATCCTGATGTTATAAGGTCTGAGGTCATCAACTACGATGTTATTGGCATAAATAATTTCACCAAAATTAATGATGTTAAGGGTCTGAGGTAATCCGAGTATGATGTCTGGCCTCAGACCTTCTCACCAAATCCTGATGTTATAAGGTCTGAGGTCATCAACTAAGATGTTATTCCCATAAATAATTTCACCAAAATTAATGATAATAAGGGTTTGAGGTCATCCGAGTATGATATCTGACCTCAGACCTTGTCACCAAATCCAGATGTGATAAGGCCTGATGTCATCATTTATGATGTTATCCCCATAAATAATTTCACCAAAATTAATGATGTTAAGGGTCTGAGGTCATTTGAGTATGATGTCTAACCTCAGACCTTCTCACCAAATCCCGATGTTATAAGATCTGAGGTCATCAACTACGATGTTATTCCCATAAATAATTTCACCAAAATTAATAATGTTAAGGGTCTGAGGTCATCCGAGTATGATGTCTGACCTCAGACCTTGTCACCAAATCCAGATGTGATAAGGTCTGATGTCATCATTTAAGATGTTATCCCCATAAATAATTTCACTAAAATTAATGATGTTAAGGGTCTGAGGTCATTCGAGTATGATGTCTAACCTCAGACCTTCTCACCAAATCCTGATGTTATAAGGTCTGAGGTCATCAACTACGATGTTATTCGCATAAATAATTTCACCAAAATTAATGATGTTAAGGGTCTGAGGTCATCCGAGTATGATGTCTGGCCTCAGACCTTTGCACCAAATCCTGATGTTATAAAGTCTGATGTCATCAACTAAGATGTTATCTCCATAAACAATTTAACCAAAATTAATGATGTTAAGGGTCTGAGGTCATCCGAGTATGATGTCTGACCTCAGACCGTGTCAGCAAATCCTGATGTTATAAGGTCTGAGGTCATCCGAGTATGATGTCTGACCTCAGACCTTGTCACCAAATCCTGATTTTATAAGGTCTGAGGTCATCAACTAAGATGTTATTCCCATAAATAATTTCACCAAAATTAATGATATTAAAGGTCTGAGGTCATCCAAGTATGATGTCTGACCTCAGACCTTGTCACCAAATCCAGATGTGATAAGGTCTGATGTCATCATTTAAGATGTTATCCCCATAAATAATTTCACCAAAATTAATGATGTTACGGGTCTGAGGTCATTCGAGTATGATGTCTGACCTCAGACCTTCTCACCAAATCCCGATGTTATAAGGTCTGAGGTCATCAACTAAGATGTTATTCCCATAAATAATTTCACCAAAATTAATGATGTTAAGGGTCTAAGGTCATCCGAGTAAGATGTCTGACCTCAGACCTTGTCACCAAATCCAGATGTGATAAGGTCTGATGTCATCATTTAAGATGTTATCCCCATAAATAATTTCACCAAAATTAATGATGTTAAGGGTCTGAGGTCATCCGAGTATGATGTCTGACCTCAGACCTTGTCCCCAAATCTTGATGTTATAAGGTCTGAGGTCATCACTAAGTTGTTATCCCCATAAATAATTTCACCAAAATTAATGATGTTTAGGGTCTGAGGTCATCACTAAGATGTTATTCCCCTAAATAATTTCTCCAAAATTGATGATGTGAAGGGTCTGAGGTCATCCGAGTATGATGTCTGACCTCAGACCTTGTCACCAAATCCTGATTTTATAAGGTCTGAGGTCATCAAGTAAGATGTTATTCCCATAAATAATTTCACCAAAATTAATGATATTAAGGGTCTGAGGTCATCCGAGTATGATGTCTGACCTCAGACCTTCTCACCAAATCCAGATGTGATAAGGTCTGATGTCATCATTTAAGATGTTATCCCCATAAATAATTTCACCAAAATTATTGATGTTAAGGGTCTGAGGTCATTCGAGTATGATATCTGACCTCAGACCTTCTCACCAAATCCTGATGTTATAAGGTCTGAGGTCATCAACTAAGATGTTATTCCCATAAATAATTTCACCAAAATTAATGATGTTAAGGGTCTGAGGTCATCCGAGTATGATGTCTGACCTCAGACCTTGTCACCAAATCCAGATGTGATAAGGCCTGATGTCATCATTTATGATGTTATCCCCATAAATAATTTCACCAAAATTAATGATGTTAAGGGTCTGAGGTCATTTGAGTATGATGTCTAACCTCAGACCTTCTCACCAAATCCTGATGTTATAAGGTCTGAGGTCATCAACTACGATGTTATTCGCATAAATAATTTCACCAAAATTAATGATGTTAAGGGTCTGAGGTAATCCGAGTATGATGTCTAGCCTCAGACCTTGTCACCAAATCCTGATGTTATAAGGTCTGATGTCATCAACTAAGATGTTATCTCCATAAATAATTTATCCAAAATTTATGATGTTAAGGATCTGAGGTCATCCGAGTATGACGTCTGACCTCAGACCTTGTCACCAAATCCTGATGTTATAAGGTCTGAGTCATCACTAAGATGTTATGCCCATATATAATTTCTTAAAAATTAATGATGTTAATTGTCTGAGGTCATCCGAGTATGTTGTCTAACCTCATACCTTATCACTAAATCCTGATGTTATAAGGTATGATGTCATCAACTAAGATGTTATCACCATAAATAAATTCACCAAAATTAATGATATTAAGGATCTGAGGTCATCTGAGTATGATCTCTGACCTCAGATCTTGTCACCAAATCTTGATGTTTTAAGGTCTAAGGTCATCGACTAAGATGTTATCCCCATAAATAATTTCACCATATTAATGATGTTAAGGATCTGAGGTCATCCGAGTATGTTGTCTGACCTTAGACCTTGTCACCAAATCCTAATGTTTTAAGGTCTGAGGTCATCAACTAAGCTGTTATTCCCATAAATAATTTCATAAAAATTAATAATGTTAAGGGTCGGAGGTCATCCGAGTATGATGTCTGACCTCAGAACTTGTCACCAAATCCTGATGTTATAAGGGCTGATGTCATCAACTAAGATGTTATCCCCATAAATAATTTAACAAAAATTAATGATGTTAAGGGTCTGAGGTCATCCGAGTATGATGTCTGACCTCAGACCTTGTCACAAAATCTTGATGTTTTAAGTTCTAAAGTCATCAACTAAGATGTTATCCCCGCAAAATAATTGCACCAAAATAAATGACATTAAGGGCCTGAGGTCATCCGAGTATGATGTCTGACCTCAGACCTTGTCATCAAATCCTGATGTTATAAGGCCTGAGGTCATCACTAAGATGTTATCCCCGAAAATAATTTCACCAAAATTAATGATGTTAAGGTTCTGAGGTCATCACTAAGATGTTATCCCCGTAAATAATTTGACCAAAATTAATGATGTTAAGGGTCTGATGTCATCCGAGTATGAAGTCTAACCTCCCACCTTGTCACCAAATCCTGATGTTTTAAAGTCAGAGGTCATCAACTAAGAAGTTATTCCCATTAATAATTATACCAAAATTAATGATGTTAAGGTTCTGAGGTCATCTAAGTATGATGTCTGACCTCAGACCTTGTCACCAAATCCTGATGTTAAAAGGTCTGATGTCATCAACTAAGATGTTCTCCGCATAAATAATTTCACCAAAATTAATGATGTTAAGGTTCTGAGGTCATCGGAGTATGATGTCTGACCTCAGACCTTGTCAACAAATCTTGATGTTTTAAGGTCTCAGGTCATGAACTAAGATGTTATCCCCGTAAATAATTGCACCAAAATTAATGACGTTAAGGGTCTGAGGTCATCCGAGTATGGTGTCTGACCTCAGACCTTGTCACCATATCCCGATGTTATAAGGTCTGAGGTCATCACTAAGATGTTATCCCCGTAAATAATTTCACCAAAATTAATGATGTTAAGGGTCTGAGGTCATCACTAAGATGTTAAGGTCTGAGGTCATCAACTAAGATGTTATTCCCATAAATAATTTCACCAAAATTAATGATGTTAAGGGTCTGAGGTCATCCAAGTATGTTGTCTGACCTCAGACCTTGTCACCAAATCCTGATGTTATAAGGTCTGATGTCATCAACTAAGATGTTATCCCCATAAATAATTTAACCAAAATTAATGATGTTAAGGGTCTGAGGTCATCCGAATATGATGTCTGACCTCAGACCTTGTCACCAAATCTTGATATTTTAAGGTCTGAGGTCGTCAACTAAGATGTTATCCCCGTAAATAATTTCACCAAAATTAATGATGTTAAGGGTCTGAGGTCATCCGAGTATGATGTCTAACCACAGACCTTGTCACTAAATCCTGATGTTTTAAGGTATGAGGTCATCAACTAGGAAGTTATTCTCATAAATAATTATACCAAAATTAATGATGTTAAGGTTCTGAGGTCATCCGAGTATGATGTCTGACCTCAGACCTTGTCACCAAATCTTGATGTTTTAAGGTCTGAGGTCGTCAACTAAGATGTTATGCCCGCAAAATAATTGCACCAAAATTAATGACGTTAAGGGTCTGAGGTCATCCGAGTATGATGTCTGACCTCAGACCTTGTCACCAAATCCTGATGTTATAAGGTCTGAGGTCATCACTAAGATGTTATCCTCATAAATAATTTCACCAAAATTAATGATGTTAATTGTCTGAGGTGATCACAAAGATGTTATCCCCGTAAATAATTTCATCAAAATTAATGATGTTATGGGTCTGATGCCATCCGAGTATGATGTCTAACCTCACACCTTGTCACCAAATCCTGATGTTTTAAGGTCTGAGGTCATCAA
Organism: Sambucus nigra; assembly: GCA_949130495.1. Classification (NCBI taxonomy): domain Eukaryota; kingdom Viridiplantae; phylum Streptophyta; class Magnoliopsida; order Dipsacales; family Adoxaceae; genus Sambucus; species Sambucus nigra. The sequence goes on from OX422207.1 coordinate 547,110,730, forward strand.
CTAAGAAGTTAATCCCATAAATAATTATACCAAAATTAATGATGTTAAGGTTCTGAGGTCATCTGAGTATGATGTCTGACCTCAGACCTTGTCACCAAATCCTGATGTTATAAGGTCTGATGTCATCAACTAAGGTGTTATCCCCATAAATAATTTCACCAAAATTAATGATGTTAAGGGTCTGAGGTCATCCGAGTATGATGTTTGACCTCAGACCTTGTCCCCAAATCTTGATGCTATAAGGTCTGAGGTCATCACTGAGTTGTTATCCCCATAAATAATTTCACCAAAATTAATGATGTTTAGGGTCTGAGGTCATCACTAAGATGTTATTCCCATAAATAGTTTCTACAAAATTGATGATGTGAAGGGTCTGAGGTCATCCGAGTATGATGTCTGACCTCAGACCTTGTCACCAAATCCTGATGTTATAAGGTCTGAGGTCATCAACAAAGATGTTATTCCCATAAATAATTTCACCAAAATTAATGATATTAAGGGTCTGAGGTCATCCGAGTATGATGTCTGACCTCAGACCTTGTCACCAAATCCAGATGTGATAAGGTCTGATGTCATCATTTGAGATGTTATCCCCTTAAATAATTTCACCAAAATTAATGATGTTAAGGGTCTGAGGTCATCCGAGTATAATGTCTGACCTCAGACATTGTCCCCAAATCTTGATGTTATAAGGTCTGAGGTCATCACTAAGTTGTTAATCCCATAAATAATATCACCAAAATTAATGATGTTTAGGGTCTGAGGTCATCACTAAGATGTTATTCGCATAAATAAGTTCTCCAAAATTGATGATGTGAAGCGTCTGAGGTCATCCGAGTATGATGTCTGACCTCAGACCTTGTCACCAAATCCTGATGTTATAAGGTCTGAGGTCATCAACTAAGATGTTATTCCCATAAATAATTTCAACAAAATTAATGATATTTAGTGTTTGAGGTCATCCGAGTATGATGTCTGACCTCAGACCTTGTCACCAAATCCAGATGTGATAAGGTCTGATGTCATCATGTAAGATGTTATCCCCATAAATTATTTAACCAAAATTAATGATGTTAAGGGTCTGAGGTCATTCGAGTATGATGTCTGACCTCAGACCATCTCACCAAATCCTGATGTTATAAGGTATGAGGTCATTAACTAAGATGTTATTCCCATAAATAATTTCACTTAAATTAATGATGTTAAGGGTCTGAGGTCATCCGAGTATGATGTCTGACCTCAGACCTTGTCACCAAATCCAGATGTGATAATGTTTGATGTCATCATTTAAGCTGTTATCCCCATAAATAATTTAACCAAAATTAATGATGTTGAGGGTCTGAGGTCATTCGAGTATGATGTCTAACCTCAGACCTTCTCACCAAATCCTGATGTTATAAGTTCTGAGGTCATCAACTACGATGTTATTCGCATAAATAATTTCACCAAAATTAATGATGTTAAGGGTCTGAGGTCATCCGAGTATGATGTCTCGCCTCAGACCTTGTCACCAAATCCTGATGTTATAAGGTCTGATGTCATCAACTAAGATGTTATCTCCATAAATAATTTAACCAAAATTAATTATGTTAAGGGTCTGAGGTCATCCGAGTATGATGTCTGACCTCAGACCTCGTCTCCAAATCCTGTTGTTATAAGGTCTGAGGTCATCACTAAGATGTTATCCCCATAAATAATTTCTTTAAAATTAATGATGTTAAGGGTCTGAGGTCATCTGTGTATGATGTCTAAGCTCATACCTTATCACCAAATCTTGATGTTTTAAGGTCTAAGGTCATCAACTAGGATGTTATACCCATAAATAATTTCACCAAATTAATGATGTTAAGGATCTGAGGTCATCCGAGTATGTTGTTTGACGTCAGACCATGTCACCAAATCCTGATGTTTTAAGGTCTGAGGTCATCAACTAAGATGTTATTCCAATAAATAATTTAACCAAAATTAATGATGTTAATGGTCTGAGGTCATCTGAGTATGATGTCTGACCTCAGACCTTGTCACCAAATCCTGATGTTATAAGGTCTGATGTCATCAACTAAGATGTTATCCCAACAAATAATTTAACCAAAATTAATGATGTTAAGGGTCTGAGGTCATCCGAGTATGATGTCTGACCTCAGACCTTGACACCAAATCTTGATGTCTTAAGGTCTGAGGTCGTCAACTAAGATGTTATCCCCGTAAATAATTGCACAAAAAGTAATGACGTTAAGGGTCTGAGGTCATCCGAGTATGATGTCTAACCTCAGACCTTGTCACCAAATCCTGATGTTATAAGGTCTGAGGTCATCACTAAGATGTTATCCCTGTAAATAATTGCACCAAAATTAATGATGTTAAGGGTCTGAGGTCATCACTAAGATGTTATCCCCGTAAATAATTTCACCAAAATTAATGATGTTAAGGGTCTGAGGTCATCAGAGTATGATGTCTAACCTCAGACCTTGTCACTAAATCCTGATGTTTTAAGGTATGAGGTCATCAACTAAGAAGTTATTCCCATAAATAATTATACCAAACTTAATGATGTTAAGGTTATGAGGTCATCTGAGTATGATGTCTGACCTCAGACCTTGTCACCAAATCCTGATGTTATAAGGTCTAATGTCATCATTTAAGATGTTATCCCCATAAATAATTTCACCAAAATTAATGATGTTATGGGTCTGAGGTCATCCGAGTATGATGTCTGACCTCAGACCTTGTCCCCAAATCTTGATTTTATAAGGTCTGAGATCATCACTAAGTTGTTAACCCCATAAATAATTTCACCAAAATTAATGATGTTTAGGGTCTGAGGTAATCACTAAGATGTTATTCCCATAAATAATTTCTCCAAAATTGATGATGTGAAGGGTCTGAGGTCATCCGAGTATGATGTCTGACCTCAGACCTTGTCACCAAATCCTGATGTTATAAGGTCTGAGGTCATCAACTAAGATGTTATTCCCATAAATAATTTCACCAAAATTAATGATGTTAAGGGTCTGAGGTCATCCGAGTATGATGTCTGACCTCAGACCTTGTCACCAAATCCAGATGTGATAAGGTTTGATGTCATCATTTAAGATGTTATCCCGATAAATAATTTCACCAAAATTAATGATGTTAAGGGTCTGAGGTCATTCGAGTTTGATGTCTGACCTCAAACCTTCTCACCAAATCCTTATTATATAAGGTCTGAGGCCATCAACTACGATGTTATCCCCATAAATAATTTCACCAAAATTAATGATGTTAAGGGTCTGAGGTCATCCGAGTATGATGTCTGACCTCAGACCTTGTCCCCAAATCATGATTTTATAAGGTCTGAGATCATCACTAAGTTGTTATCCCCATAAATAATTTCACCAAAATTAATGATGTTTAGGGTCTGAGGTCATCACTAAGATGTTATTGCCATAAATAATTTCTCCAAAATTGATGATGTGAAGGGTCTCAGGTCATCTGAGTATGATGTCTGACCTCGGACCTTCTCACCAAATCCTGATGTTATAAGGTCTAAGGTCATCAACTAGGATGTTATACCCATAAATAATTTCATCAAATTAATGATGTTAAGGATCTGAGGTCATCCGAGTATGTTGTTTGACGTCAGACCTTGTCACCAAATCCTGATGTTTTAAGGTCTGAAGTCATCAAGTAAGATGTTATTCCCATAAATAATTTAACCAAAATTAATGATGTTAAGGGTCTGAGGTCATCTGAGTATGATGTCTGACCTCAGACCTTGTCACCAAATCCTGATGTTATAAGGTCTGATGTCATCAACTACGATGTTATCCCAACAAATAATTTAACCAAAATTAATGATGTTAAGGGTCTGAGGTCATCTGAGTATGATGTCTGACCTCAGACCTTGACACCAAATCTTGATGTCTTAAGGTCTGAGGTCGTCAACTAAGATGTTATCCCCATAAATAATTGCACAAAAAGTAATGACGTTAAGGGTCTGAGGTCATCCGAGTATGATGTCTAACCTCAGACCTTGTCACCAAATCCTGATGTTATAAGGTCTGAGGTCATCACTAAGATGTTATCCCCGTAAATAATTTCACCAAAATTAATGATGTTAAGGGTCTGAGGTCATCACTAAGATGTTGTCCCCGTAAATAATTTCACCAAAATTAATGATGTTAAGGGTCTGAGGTCATCAGAGTATGATGTCTAACCTCAGACCTTGTCACTAAATCCTGATGTTTTAAGGTATGAGGTCATCAACTAAGAAGTTATTCCCATAAATAATTATACCAAACTTAATGATGTTTAGGTTCTGAGGTCATCGCTAAGATGTTATTCCCATAAATAATTTCTCCAAAATTGATGATGTGAAGGGTCTGAGGTCATTCGAGTTTGATGTCTGACCTCAAACCTTCTCACCAAATCCTTATGTTATAAGGTCTGAGGCCATCAAGTACGATGTTATCCCCATAAATAATTTCACCAAAATTAATGATGTTAAGGGTCTAAGGTCATCCGAGTATGATGTCTGACCTCAGACCTTGTCCCCAAATCTTGATTTTATAAGGTCTGAGATCATCACTAAGTTGTTATCCCCATAAATAATTTCACCAAAATTAATAATGTTTAGGGTCTGAGGTCATCACTAAGATGTTATTGCCATAAATAATTTCTCCAAAATTGATGATGTGAAGGGTCTGAAGTCATCCGAGTATGATGTCTGACCTCAGACCTTGTCACCAAATCCTGATGTTATAAGGTCTGAGGTCATCAACTAAGATGTTATTCCCATAAATAATTTCACCAAAATTAATGATGTTAAGGGTCTGAGGTCATCCGTGTATGATGTCTGACCTCGGACCTTGTCACCAAATCCAGATGTGATAAGGTTTGATGTCATCATTTAAGATGTTATCCCCATAAATAATTTCGCCAAAATTAATGATGTTAAGGGTCTGAGGTCATTCGAGTTTTATGTCTGACCTCAGACCTTGTCACCTAATCCAGATGTGATAAGGTCTGATGTCATCATTTAAGATGTTATCCTCATAAATAATTTCACCAAAATTAATGATGTTAAGGGTATGAGGTCATTCGAGTATGATGTCTGACCTCAGAGCTTCTCACCAAATCCTGATGTTATAAGGTCTGAGGTCATCAACTAAGATGTTATTACCATAAATAATTTCACCAAAATTAATGATGTTAAGGGTCTGAGGTCATCCGAGTTTGATGTCTGACCTCAGACCTTGTCACCATATCCAGATGTGATAAGGTCTGATGTCATCATTTAAGATGTTTTCCCCATAAATAATTTCACCAAAATTAATGATGTTAAGGGTATGAGGTCATTGGAGTATGATGTCTGACCTCAGACCTTCTCACCAAATCCTGATGTTATAAGGTCTGAGGTCATCAACTACGATGTTATTCGCATAAATAATTTCACCAAAATTAATGATGTTAAGGGTCTGAGGTCATCCGAGTATGATGTCTGACTTCAGACCTTGTCACAAAATGCTGATGTTATAAGGTATGAGGTCGTCACTAAGATGTTATCCCCATAAATAATTTCTTAAAAATTAATGATTTTAAGGGTCTGAGGTCATCCGAGTATGATATCTAACCTCATACCTTATCACTAAATCCTGATGTTATAAGGTCCAATGTCATCAACTAAGATGTTATCACCATAAATAATTTCATCAAAATTAATGATGTTAAGGGTCTGAGGTCATCCGAGTATGATGTCTGACCTCAGACCTTGTCACCAAATCTTGATGTTTTAAGGTCTAAGGTCATCAACTAAGATGTTATCCCCATAAATAATTTCACCAAATTAATGATGTTAAGGATCTGAGGTCATCCGAGTATGTTGTCTTACCTCAGACCTTGTCACCAAATCCTGATGTTTTAAGGTCTGAGGGCATCAACTAAGATGTTATCCCCATAAATAATTTCACCAAAATTAATGATGTTGAGGGTCTGAGGTCATCCGAGTATTATGTCTGACCTCAGACCTTGTCACCAAATCCTGATGTTATAAGGTCTGATGTCATCAACTAAGATGTTATCCCCATAAATAATTTAACAAAAATTAATGATGTTAAGGGTCTGAGGTCATCCGAGTATGATGTCTGACCTCAGACCTTGTCACCAAATCTTGATGTTTTAAGGTCTGAGGTCGTCAACTAAGATGTTATCCCCGTAAATAATTGCACCAAAATTAATGATGTTAAGGGTCTGAGGTCATCCGAGTATGATGTCTGACCTCTGACCTTGTCACCAAATCCTAATGTTATAGGGTCTGAGGTCATCACTAAGATGTTATCCCCATAAATTATTTCACCAAATTAATGATGTTAAGGGTCTGAGGTCATCCGAGTATGATATCTAACCTCAGACCTTATCACTACATCCTGATGCTGTAAGGTCTGAGGTCATCAACTAAGATGTTATACGCATAAATAATTTGACCAAAATTAATGATTTTAAGGGTCTGAGGTCATACGAGTATGATGTCTGTCCTCAAACCTTGTCACCAAATCCTGATGTTCTAAGGTCTGATGTCATCAACTAAGATGTTATCCCCATAAATAATTTCACCAAAATTAATGATGTTAAGGGTCTGAGGTCATCCGAGTTTGATGTCTGACCTCAGACCTTGTCACCAAATCCTGATGTTATAAGGTCTGAGGTCATCACTAAGATGTTATCCCCATAAAGGATTTCACCAAAACTAATGAGTTAAGGGTTTGAGGTCATTCGAGTATGATGTCTGACCTGATACCTTATCACTAAATAATGATGTTATAAGGTCTGAGGTCATGAACTAAGATGTTATCCCCATAAATAATTTCACCAAATCAATGATGTTAGGGGTTTGAGGTCATTCGAGTATGATATCTGACCTCAGACCTTGTCACCAAATCCTAATGTTATAGGGTGTGAGGTCATCACTAAGATGTTATCCCCATAAATAATTTCACCAAATTAATAATGTTAAGGGTCTGAGGTCATCCGATTATGATGTCTGACCTCGGACCTTGTCACCAAATGCTGATGTTATAAGGTCTTAGGTCGTCAACTAAGATGTTATTCCCATAAATAATTTCTCCAAAATTACTGATGTGAAGGGTCTGAGGTCATCCGAGTATGATGTCTGACCTCAGACCTTGTCACCAAATCCTGATGTTATAAGGTCTGATGTCATAAACTAAGATGTTATCCCCTTTAATAATTTCACCAAAATTAATGAAGTTAAGGGTCTGAGGTCATCCGAGTATGATGTCTGACCTCAGACCATCTCACCAAATCCTGATGTTATAAGGTCTGAGGTCATCAACTAAGATGTTATTCCCATAAATAATTTCACCAAAATTAATGATGTTAAGGGTCTGAGGTCATCCGAGAATGATGTCGGACCTCAGACCTTGTCACCAAATCCAGATGTGACAAGGTCTGATGTCATCATTTAAGATGTTATCCCCATAAATAATTTCACCAAAATTAATGATGTTAAGGGTATGAGGTCATTTGAGTATGATGTTTGCACTAAGACCTTCTCACCAAATCCTGATGTTATAAGGTCTAAGGTCATCAACCACGATGTTATTCACATAAATAATTTCACTAAAATTAATGATGTTAAGGGTCTGAGGTCATCCGAGTATGATGTCTGGCCTAAGACCTTGTCACCAAATCTTGATGTTATAAGGTCTGATGTCATCAACTAAGATGTTATCTCCATAAATAATTTCACCCAAATTAATGATGTTAAGTGTCTGAGGTCATCCGAGTATGATGTCTGACCTCAGACCTTGTCACCAAATCCTAATGTTATAAGGTCTGAGGTCAGCACTAAGATGCAATCCCCATAAATAATTTCTTAAAAATTAATGATGTTAAGGGTCTGAGGTCATACGAGTATGATGTGTGTCCTCAGACCTTGTCACCAAATCCTGATGTTCTAAGGTCTGATGTCATCAACTAGGATGTTATCCCCAGAAATAATTTCACCAAAATTAATGATGTTAAGGGTCTGAGGTCATCCGAGTATGATGTCTTACCTTAGACCTTGTCACAAAATCCTAATGTTATAAGGTCTGAGGTCATCACTAAGATGTTATCCCCATAAATAATTTCACCAAAATTAATGATGTTAAGGGTTTGAGGTCATCCGAGTATGATGTCTGACCTGATACCTTGTCACTAAATCCTGATGTTATAAGGTCTGAGGTCATAAACTAAGATGTTATCCCCATAAATAATTTCACCAAATCAATGATGTTAGGGGTTTGAGGTCATCCTAGTATGATGTCTGACCTCAGACCTTGTCACGAAATCCTAATGTTATAGGCTCTGAGGTCATCACTAAGATGTTATCCCCATAAATAATTTCACCAAATTAATAATGTTATGGGTCTGAGGTCATCCGAGTATGATGTCTGACCTCATACCTTGTCACCAAATCCTGATTTTATAAGGTCTGAGGTCATAAACTAAGATGTTATTCCCATAAATAATTTCTCCAAAATTAATGAGGTGAAGGGTCTGAGGTCATCCGAGTATGATGTATGACCTCAGACCTTGTCACCAAATCCTGATGTTATAAGGTCTGATGTCATCAACTAAGATGTTATCCCCATAAATAATTTAACCAAAATTAATGATGTTAAGGGTCTGAGGTCATCCGAGTATGATGTCTGACCTCAGACCTTGTCACCAAATCTTGATGTTTTAAGGTCTAAGGTCACCAACTAAGATGTTATCCCCGTAAATAATTGCACAAAAATTAATGATGTTAAGGGTCAGAGGTCATCCGAGTATGATATCTGACCTCAGACCTTGTCGCCAAATCCTAATGTTATAAGGTCTGAGGTCATCACTAAGCTGTTATCCCCATAAATAATTTCACCAAAATTAATGATGTTAAGGATCTGAGGTCATACGAGTATGATGGCCGACCTCAGACCTTGCCCCCAAATCCTTATGATATAGGGTCTGAGGTCATCACTAAGATGTTATCTACATAAATAATCTCCCCAAATTAATGATGTTATGGGTCTAAGGTCTTCCGAGTATGATGTCTAACCTCAGACCTTATCACTACACCCTGATGTTGTAAAGTCTGAGGTCATCAACTAAGAAGTTATTCCCATAAATAATTTCACCAAAATTAATGATGTTAAGGGTCTGATGTCATCTGAGTATGATGTCTGACCTCAGACCTTGTCACCAAATCATGATGTTATAAGGTCTGATGTGATCAACTAAGATGTTATCCCCATAAATAATTTCACCAAAATTAATGATGTTAAGGGTCTGAGGTCATTCGAGTATGATGTCTGACCTCAGACCTTGTCACCAAATCCTGATGTTATAAGGTCTGAGGCCATCACTAAGATGTTATCCCCATAACTAATTTCACCAAATCAATGATGTTAGGGGTCTGAGGTCATCCGAGTATGATGTATGACCTCAGACCTTATCACCAAATCCTGATGTCATAAGGTCTGAGGATATCACTAAGATGTTATCCCCATAAATAATTTCACCAAAATTAATGATGTTTAGGCTCTCAGGTCATCCGAGTATGATGTTTGATCTCAGACCTTGTCACCAAATCCTCATGTTGTAAGGTCTGAGGTCATCAACTAAGATGTTATCCCCATAAATAATTTCACCAAAATTAATGATGTTAAGGGCCTGAAGTCATTCGAGTATGATGTCTGACCTCAGACCTTGTAACCAAATCCTGATGTTATGAGGTCTGATGTAATCAACTAAGATGTTATCCCCATAAAGAATGTCACCAAAATTAATGATGTTAAGGGTCTGAGGTCATCCGACTATGATGTCTAACCTCAGTTCTTGTCACCAAATCCTGTTGTTATAAGGTCTGAGGACATCACTAAGATGTTATCCACATAAATAATTTCACCAAAATTAATGATGATAAGGGTCTGAGGTCATCCGAGTATGATGTCTGACCTCAGACATTGTCACCAAATTCTAATGTTATAAGGTCTGCGGTCATTAACTAAGATGTTATCCCCATAAATAGTTTCACCAAATCAATGCTGTCAGGGCTCTGAGGTCATCCGAGTATGATGTCTAAACTCAGACCTTGTCACCAAATCCTAATGTTATAGGGTCTGAGGTCATCACTAAGATGTTATACCCATAAATAATTTCACCAAATTAATGATGTTAAGGGTCTGAGGTCATCCGAGTATGATGTCTGACCTCAGACCTTGTCACTAAGTCCTGATGTTATAAAGTCGGAGGTCATCACTAAGATGTTATCCCCGTAAATAATTTCACCAAAATTAATGATGTTAAGGGTCTGACGTCATCCGAGTATGATGTCTCACCTGATACCTTATCACTAAATCCTGATGTTATAAGGTCTGAGGTCATCAACTAAGATGTTATCCCCATAAATAATTTCAAAATCAATGATCTTAGGTGTCTGAGGTCATCCGAGTATGAAGTCTAACCTCAAACCTTGTCACCAAATCCTAATGTTATAGGGTGTGAGGTCATCACTAAGATGTTATCCCCATAAATAATTTCACCAAATTAATAATGTTAAGGGTCTGAGGTCATCCGAGTAAGATGACTGACCTCAGACCTTGTCACCAAATCCTGATGTTATAAGGTCTTAGGTCATATCCTAAGATGTTATTCCCATAAATAATTTCACCAAAATTAATGATGTTGAGGGTCTGAGGTCATCCGAGTATGATGTCTGACCTTAGACCTTGTCACCAAATCCTAACGTTATAAGGTCTGATGTCATCAACTAAGAAATTATCGACATAAATAAATTCACCAAAATTAATGATGTTAAGGGTCTGAGGTCATCCGAGTATGATGTCTGACCTCAGACCTTGTCACCAAATCTTGATGTTTTAAGGTCTAAGGTCATCCACAAAGATGTTATCCCCGTAAATAATTTCACGAAAATTAATGATGTTAAGGGGCTGAGGTAATCCGAGTATGATGTCTGACCTCAGACCTTGTCACCAAATCCTAATGTTATAAGGTCTGCGGTCATCACTAAAATGTTATCCCCAAAAATAATTTGACCAAATTAATGATGTTAAGGGTCCGAGGTCATCCGAGTATGATATCTGACCTCAGACCTTGTCAGCAAATCCGGATGTTATAAGGTCTGAGGCTATCAACTAAGATGTTATAACGTCTGGTGTCATCACCAAGATGTTATCACCATAAATAATTTCACGAAATTAATGATGTTAAGGGTCTGAGGTCATCCGAGTATGATGTCTGACCTCAGACCTTTTCACCAAATCCTAATGTTATAAGGTCTTCTGTCATCAACTAAGATGTTATCCCCATAAATAATTTCACCAAATTAATGATGTTAAGGGTATGAGGTCATCCGAGAATGATGTCTAACCTCAGACCTTATCACCAAATCCAGATGTTTTAAGGTCTGAGGTCGTCAACTAAGATGTTATCCCCATAAATAATTTCACCAAATCAACGATGTTAAGGGTCTGAGGTCGTCGAAGTATGATGTCTGACCTCAGACCTTATCACTAAATCCTCATGTTATAGGGTCTAAGGTCATCACTAAGATGTTATACCCATAAATAATTTGACCAAATTAATGATGTTTAGGGTCTGAGGTCATCCGAGTATGATGTCTGACCTCATACAATTCACCAAATCCTGATCTTATAAGGTCTGAGGTCATCAACTAAGAAGTTATTCCCATAAAGAATTTCACCAAAATTAATGATGTTAAGGGTCTGAGGTCATCCGAGTATGATGTCTGACCTCAGACCTTATCACCGAATCCTGATCTTGTAAGGTTTGAGGTCATCAATTAAGATGTTATCCCCTTAAATAATTTCACCAAATTAATGATGTTAAGGGTCTGAAGTCATCCGAGTAAGATGTCTGACCTCAGAACTTGTCACCAAATCCTGATGGTTTGAGGTCTGATGTCATCAACTAAGATGTTATACCCATAAATAATTTCACCAAAATTAATGATGTTAAGGGTCTGAGGTCATCTGAGTATGATGCCTGACCTCAGACCTTGTCACGAAATCCTCATGTTATAAGGTCTGAGGTCATCACAACGATGTTATCCCCATAAATAATTTCACCAAAATTATTGATGTCAAGGGTCTGAGGTCATCCGAGTATGTTGTCTAACCTCAGTCCTTGTCACCAAATCCTGATGTTATAAGGTCTGAGGACATCACTAAGATTTTATCCACATAAATAATTTCACCAAAATTAATGATGTTAAGGGTCAAAGGTCATCCGAGTATGATGTTTGACCTCAGACATTGTCAACAAATTCTAATGTTATAAGGTCTGCGGTCATTAACTAAAATGTTATCCCCATAAATAATTTCACCAAATCAATGATGTCTGGGCTCTGAGGTCATCCGAGTATGATGTCTGAACTCAGACCTTGTCACCAAATCCTAATGTTATAGGGTCTGAGGTCATCACTAAGATGTTATACCCATAAATAATTTCACCAAATTAATGATGTTAAGGGTCTGAGGTCATCCGAGTATGATGTCTGACCTGATACCTTATCACTAAATCCTGATGTTATAAGGTCTGAGGTCATCAACTAAGATGTTATCCAAATAAATAATTTCACCAAATCAATGATCTTAGGGGTCTGAGGTCATCCGAGTATGATGTCTGACCACAGACCTTGTCACAAAATCCTAATGTTATAGGGTGTGAGGTCATCACTAAGATGTTATCCCCATAAATAATTTCACCAAATTAATAATGTTAACGGTCTGAGGTCATCCGAGTATGATGTCTGACCCCAGACCTTGTCACCAAATGCTGATGTTATAAGGTCTTAGGTCATCAACTAAGATGTTATTCCCATAAAACATTTCACCAAAAATAATGATGTTGAGGGTGTGAGGTCATCCGAGTATGATGTCTGAACTCAGACCTTGTCACCAAATCCTAATGTTATAAGGTCTGATGTCATCAACTAAGAAATTGTCGACATAAATAAATTCATCAAAATTAATGATGTTAAGGGTCTGAGGTCATCCGAGTATGATGTCTGACCTCAGACCTTGTCACCAAATCTTGATGTTTTAAGGTCTAAGGTCATCCACAAAGATGTTATCCCCGTAAATAATTTCACGAAAATTAATTATGTTAAGGGGCTGAGGTAATCCGAGTATGATGTCTGACCTCAGACCTTGTCACCAAATCCTAATGTTATAAGGTCTGCGGTCATCACTATGATGTTATCCCCAAAAATAATCTGACCAAATTAATGATGTTAAGGGTCCGAGGTCATCCGAGTATGATATCTGACCTCAGACCTTGTCACCAAATCCGGATGTTATAAGGTCTGAGGCTATCAACTAAGATGTTATCCCCATTAATAATTTCACGAAATTAATGATGTTAAGGGTCTGAGGTCATCCGAGTATGATGTCTGACCTCAGACCTTATCACCAAATCATGATGTTATAAGGTCTGATGTGATCAACTAAGATGTTATCCCCATAAATAATTTCACCAAATTAATGATGTTAAGGGTCTGAGGTCATCCGAGTATGATGTCTAACCTCAGACCTTATCACCAAATCCAGATGTTTTAAGGTCTGAGGTCGTCAACTAAGATGTTATCCCCATAAATAATTTCACCAAATCAACGATGTTAAGGGTCTGAGGTCGTCGAAGTATGATGTCTGACCTCAGACCTTATCACTAAATCCTCATGTTATATGGTCTAAGGTCATCACTAACATGTTATCCCCATAAATAATTTGACCAAATTAATGATGTTTAGGGTCTCAGGTCATCCGAGTATGATGTTTGATCTCAGACCTTGTCACCAAATCCTCATGTTGTAAGGTCTGATGTCATCAACTAAGATGTTATTCCCATAAAGAATTTCACCAAAATTAATGATGTTAAGGGTCTGAGGTCATCCGAGTATGATGTCTGACCTCAGACCTTATCACCGAATCCTGATCTTGTAAGGTTTGAGGTCATCAATTAAGATGTCATCCCCTTAAATAATTTCACCAAATTAATGATGTTAAGGGTCTGAAGTCATCCGAGTAAGATGTCTGACCTCAGAACTTGTCACCAAATCCTGATGGTTTGAGGTCTGATGTCATCAACTAAGATGTTATCCCCATAAATAATTTCACCAAAATTAATGATGTTAAGGGTGTGAGGTCATCTGAGTATGATGCCTGACCTCAGACCTTGTCACGAAATCCTCATGTTATAAGGTCTGAGGTCATCACAATGATGTTATCCCCATAAATAATTTCACCAAAATTATTGATGTCAAGGGTCTGAGGTCATCCGAGTATGTTGTCTAACCTCAGTCCTTGTCACCAAATCCTGATGTTATAAGGTCTGAGGACATCACTAAGATTTTATCCACATAAATAATTTCATCAAAATTAATGATGTTAAGGGTCAAAGGTCATCCGAGTATGATGTTTGACCTCAGACCTTGTCACCAAATCCTCATGTTGTAAGGTCTGAGGTCATCAACTAAGATGTTATCCCCATAAATAATTTCACCAAAATTAATGATGTTAAGGGCCTGAGGTCATCCGAGTATGTTGTCTGACCTCAGACCTTGTCATCAAATCTTGATGTTTTAAGGTCTAAGGTCATCAACTAAGATGTTATCCCGGTAAATAATTTAACGAAAATTAATGATGTTAAGGGGCTGAGGTAATCCGAGTATGATGTCTGACCTCAGACCTTGTCAACAAATCCTAATGTTATAAGGTTTGCGGTCATCACTATGATGTTATCCCCAAAAATAATCTGACCAAATTAATGATGTTAAGGGTCCGAGGTCATGCGAGTATGATGTCTGACCTCAGACCTTGTCACCAAATCCGGATGTTATAAGGTCTGAGGTCATCAACTAAGATGTTATCCCCTTAAATAATTTCACTAAAATTAATGATGTTAAGGGTCTGATGTCATCTGAGTATGATGTCTGACCTCAGACCTTGTCACCAAATCATGATGTTATAAGGTCTGATGTGATCAACTAAGATGTTATCCCCATAAATAATTTCACCAAAATTAATGATGTTAAGGGTCTGAGGTCATCCGAGTATGATGTCTGACCTCAGACCTTGTCACTACACCCTGATGTTGTAAAGTCTGAGGTCATCAACTAAGAAGTTATTCCCATAAATAATTTCACCAAAATTAATGATGTTAAGGGTCTGATGTCATCTGAGTATGATGTCTGACCTCAGACCTTGTCACCAAATCATGATGTTATAAGGTCTGATGTGATCAACTAAGATGTTATCCCCATAAATAATTTCACCAAAATTAATGATGTTAAGGGTCTGAGGTCATTCGAGTATGATGTCTGACCTCAGACCTTGTCACCAAATCCTGATGTTATAAGGTCTGAGGCCATCACTAAGATGTTATCCCCATAACTAATTTCACCAAATCAATGATGTTAGGGGTCTGAGGTCATCCGAGTATGATGTATGACCTCAGACCTTATCACCAAATCCTGATGTCATAAGGTCTGAGGATATCACTAAGATGTTATCCCCATAAATAATTTCACCAAAATTAATGATGTTTAGGGTCTCAGGTCATCCGAGTATGATGTTTGATCTCAGACCTTGTCACCAAATCCTCATGTTGTAAGGTCTGAGGTCATCAACTAAGATGTTATCCCCATAAATAATTTCACCAAAATTAATGATGTTAAGGGCCTGAAGTCATTCGAGTATGATGTCTGACCTCAGACCTTGTAACCAAATCCTGATGTTATGAGGTCTGATGTAATCAACTAAGATGTTATCCCCATAAAGAATGTCACCAAAATTAATGATGTTAAGGGTCTGAGGTCATCCGACTATGATGTCTAACCTCAGTTCTTGTCACCAAATCCTGTTGTTATAAGGTCTGAGGACATCACTAAGATGTTATCCACATAAATAATTTCACCAAAATTAATGATGATAAGGGTCTGAGGTCATCCGAGTATGATGTCTGACCTCAGACATTGTCACCAAATTCTAATGTTATAAGGTCTGCGGTCATTAACTAAGATGTTATCCCCATAAATAGTTTCACCAAATCAATGCTGTCAGGGCTCTGAGGTCATCCGAGTATGATGTCTAAACTCAGTCATTGTCACCAAATCCTGATGTTATAAGGTCTGAGGACGTCACTAAGATTTTATCCACATAAATAATTTCACCAAAATTAATGATGTTAAGGGTCAGAGGTTATCCGAGTATGATGTTTGACCTCAGACATTATCACCAAATTCTAATGTTATAAGGTCTGCGGTCATTAACTAAGATGTTATCCCCATAAATAATTTCACCAAATCAATGATGTCTGGGCTCTGAGGTCATCCGAGTATGATGTCTGAACTCAGACCTTGTCACCAATTCCTAATGTTATAGGGTCTGAGGTCATCACTAAGATGTTATACCCATAAAAAATTTCACCAAATTAATGATGTTAAGGGTCTGAGGTCATCCGAGTACGATGTCTGACCTGATACCTTATCACTAAATCCCGATGTTATAAGGTCTGAGGTCATCAACTAAGATGTTATCCAAATAAATAATTTCACCAAATCAATGATCTTAGGGGTCTGAGGTCATCCGAGTATGATGTCTGACCTCAGACCTTGTCACCAAATCCTAATGTTATAGGGTGTGAGGTCATCACTAAGATGTTATCCCCATAAATAATTTCACCAAATTAATAATGTTAAGGGTCTGAGGTCATCCGAGTATGATGTCTGACCTCAGCCCTTGTCACCAAACCTTGATGTTTTAAGGTCTAAGGTCATCAACAAAGATGTTATCCCCGTAAATAATTTCACGAAAATTAATGATGTTAGGGGGCTGAGGTAATCCGAGTATGATGTCTGACCTGAGACCTTGTCACCAAATCCTAATGTTATAAGGTCTGCGGTCATCACTAAAATTTTATCCCCAAAAAAAATTTGACTAAATTAATGATGTTAAGGGTCCGAGGTCATCCGAGTATGATGTCTGACCTCAGACCTTGTCACCAAATCCGGATGTTATAAGGTCTGAGGTCATCAACTAAGATGTTATCCCCATTAATAATTTCACGAAAATTAATGATTTTAAGGGTCTGAGGTCATCCGAGTATGATGTCTGACCTCAGACCTTATCACCAAATCCTAATGTTATAAGGTCTTCGGTCATCAACTAAGATGTTATCCCCATAAATAATTTCACCAAATTAATGATGTTAAGGGTATGAGGTCATCCGTGTATGATGTCTAACCTCAGACCTTATCACCAAATCCAGATGTTATAAGGTCTGAGGTCGTCAACTAAGATGTTATCCCCATAAATAATTTCACCAAATCAACGATGTTAAGGGTCTGAGGTCATCGAAGTATGATGTCTGACCTCGGACCTTATCACCAAATCCTCATGTTATAGGGTCTGAGGTCATCACTAAGATGTTATCCCCATAAATAATTTAACCAAATTAATGATGTTTAGGGTCTGAGGTCATCCGAGTATGATGTCTGACCTCAGACCTTGTCACCAAATCCGGATCTTATAAGGTCTGAGGTCATCAACTAAGAAGTTATTCCCATAAAGAATTTCACCAAAATTAATGATGTTAAGGGTCTGAGGTCATCCGAGTATGATGTCTGACCTCAGACCTTATCACCGAATCCAAATCTTGTAAGGTTTGAGGTCATCAATTAAGATGTTATCCCCTTAAATAATTTCACCAAATTAATGATGTTAAGGGTCTGAAGTCATCCGAGTAAGATGTCTGACCTCAAACCTTGTCACCAAATATTGATGGTATGAGGTCTGATGTCATCAACTAAGATGTTATCCCCATAAATAATTTCACCAAAATTAATGATGTTAAGGGTCTGAGGTCATATGAGTATGATGCCTGACCTCAGACCTTGTCACGAAATCCTCATGTTATAAGGTCTGAGGTCATCACTACGATGTTATCCCCAAAAATAATTTCACCAAAATTATTGATGTCAAGGGTCTGAGGTCATCCGAGTATGTTGTCTAACCTCAGTCCTTGTCACCAAATCCTGATGTTATAAGGTCTGAGGACATCACTAAGATTTTATCCACATAAATAATTTCACCAAAATTAATGATGTTAAGGGTCAGAGGTCATCCGAGTACGATGTTTGACCTCAGACATTGTCACCAAATTCTAATGTTATAAGGTCTGCGGTCATTAACTAAGATGTTATCCCCATAAATAAATTCACCAAATCAATGATGTCTGGGCTCTGAGGTCATCCGAGTATGATGTCTGAACTCAGACCTTGTCACCAAATCCTAATGTTATAGGGTCTGAGGTCATCACTAAGATGTTATACCCATAAATAATTTCACCAAATTAATGATGTTAAGGGTCTGAGGTCATCCGAGTATGATGTCTAACCTGATACCTTATCACTAAATCCTGATGTTATAAGGTCTGAGGTCATCAACTAAGATGTTATCCAAATAAATAATTTCACCAAATCAATGATCTTAGGGGTCTGAGCTCATCCGAGTATGATGTCTGACCACAGACCTTGTCACCAAATCCTAATGTTATAGGGTGTGAGGTCATCACTAAGATGTTATCCCCATAAATAATTTCACCAAATTAATAATGTTAAGGGTCTGAGGTCATCCGAGTATGATGTCTGACCTCGGACCTTGTCACCAAATCCTGATGTTATAAGGTCTTAGGTCATCAACTAAGATGTTATTCCCATAAATAATTTCACCAAAATTAATGATGTTGAGGGTCTGAGGTCATCCGAGTATGATGTCTGACCTCAGACCTTGTCACCAAATCCTAATGTTATAAGGTCTGATGTCATCAACTAAGAAGTTATGGACATAAATAAATTCACCAAAATTAATGATGTTAAGGGTCTAAGGTCATCCGAGTATGATGTCTGACCTCAGACCTTGTCACCAAATTTTGATGTTTTAAGGTCTAAGGTCATCAACTAAGATGTTATCCCCGTAAATAATTTAACGAAAATTATTGATGTTAAGGGGCTGAGGTAATTCGAGTATGATGTCTGACCTCAGACCTTGTCACCAAATCCTAATGTTATAAGGTTTGCGGTCAACACTATGATGTTATCCCCAAAAATAATCTGACCAAATTAATGATGTTAAGGGTCCGAGGTCATGCGAGTATGATGTCTGACCTCAGACCTTGTCACCAAATCCGGATGTTATAAGGTCTGAGGTCATCAACTAAGATATTATCCCCTTAAATAATTTCACTAAAATTAATGATGTTAAGGGTCTGAGGTCATCCGAGTATGATGTCTGACCTCAGACCTTATCACCAAATCCTAATGTTATAAGGTCTGCGGTCATCAACTAAGATGTTATCCCCATAAATAATTTCACCAAATTAATGATGTTAAGGGTATGAGGTCATCCGTGTATGATGTCTAACCTCAGACCTTCTCACCAAATTAAGATGTTATAAGGTCTGAGGTCGTCTACTAAGATGTTATCCCCATAAATAATTTCACCAAATCAATGATGTTAAGGGTTTGAGGTCATCCAAGTATGATGTCTGACCTCAGACCTTATCACCAAATCCTCATGTTATAGGTTTTGAGGTCATCACTAAGATGTTATCCCCATAAATAATTTCACCAAATTAATGTTGTTTAGGGTCTGAGGTCATCCGAGTATGATGTCTGACCTCAGACCTAGTCACCAAATCCTGATGTTATAAGGTCTGAAGTCATCAACTAAGAAGTTATTCCCATAAAGAATTTCACCAAAATAAATGATGTTAAGGGTCTGAGGTCATCCGATTATGATGTCTGACCTCAAACCTTATCACCGAATCCTGATCTTGTAAGGTTTGAGGTCATCAATTAAGGTGTTATCCTCTTAAATAATTTCACCAAATTAATGATGTTAAGGGTCTGAAGGCATCCGAGTATGATGTCTGACCTCAGACCTTGTCACCAAATCCTGATGGTATGAGGTCTGATGTCATCAACTAAGATGTTATCCCCATAAATAATTTCACCAAAATTAATGATGTTAAGGGTCTGAGGTCATCTGAGTATGATGCCTGACCTCAGACCTTGTCACGAAATCCTCATGTTATAAGGTCTGAGGTCATCACTACGATGTTATCCCCATAAATAATTTCACCAAAATTAATGATGTCAAGGGTCTGAGGTCATCCGAGTATGTTATCTAACCTCAGTCCTTGTCACCAAATGCTGATGTTATAAGGTCAGAGGACATCACTAAGATTTTATCCACATAAATAATTTCACCAAAATTAATGATGTTAAGGGTCAGAGGTTATCCGAGTATGATGTTTGACCTCAGACATTATCACCAAATTCTAATGTTATAAGGTCTGCGGTCATTAACTAAGATGTTATGCCCATAAATAATTTCACCAAACCAATGATGTCTGGGCTCTGAGGTCATCCGAGTATGATGTCTGAACTCAGACCTTGTCACCAAATCCTAATGTTATAGGGTCTGAGGTCATCACTAAGATGTTATACCCATAAAAAATTTCACCAAATTAATGATGTTAAGGGTCTGAGGTCATCCGAGTATGATGTCTGACCTGATACCTTATCACTAAATCCTGATGTTATAAGGTCTGAGGTCATCAACTAAGATGTTATCCAAATAAATAATTTCACCAAATCAATGATCTTAGGGGTCTGAGGTCATCCTAGTATGATGTCTGACCTCAGACCTTGTCACCAAATCCTAATGTTATAGGGTGTGAGGTCATCACTAAGATGTTATCCCCATAAATAATTTCACCAAATTAATAATGTTAAGGGTCTGAGGTCATCCGAGTATGATGTATGACCTCAGACCTTGTCACCAAATCCTGATGTTATAAGGTCTTAGGTCATCAACTAAGATGTTATTCCCATAAATAATTTCACCAAAATTAATGATGTTGAGGGTCTAAGGTCATCCGAGTATGATGTCTGACCTCAGACCTTGTCACCAAATCCTAATGTTATAAGGTCTGATGTCATCAACTAAGAAGTTATCGAAATAAATAAATTCACCAAAATTAATGATGTTAAGGGTCTAAGGTCATCCGAGTATGATGTGTCACCTCAGACCTTGTCACCAAATCTTGATATTTTAAGGTCTAAGGTCATCAACTAAGATGTTATCCCCGTAAATAATTTCACGAAAATTAATGATGTTAAGGGGTTGAGGTAATCCGAGTATGATGTCTGACCTCAGACCTTGTCACCAAATCTTAATGTTATAAGGTCTGCGGTCATCACTATGATGTTATCCCCAAAAATAATCTGACCAAATTAATGATGTTAAGGGTCCGAGGTCATCCGAGTATTATGTCTGACCTCAGACCTTGTCACCAAATCCGGATGTTATAAGGTCTGAGGTCATCAACTAAGATGTTATCCCCATTAATAATTTCATGAAAATTAATGATGTTAAGGGTCTGAGGTCATCCGAGTATGATGTCTGACCTCAGACCTTATCACCAAATCCTAATGTTATAAGGTCTTCGGTCATCAACTAAGATGTTATCCCCATAAATAATTTCACCAAATTAATGATGTTAAGGGTATGAGGTCATCCGTGTATGATGTCTAACCTCAGACCTTATCACCAAATCCAGATGTTATAAGGTCTGAGCTCGTCAACTAAGATGTTATCCCCATAAATAATTTCACCAAATCAACGATGTTAAGGGTCTGAGGTCATCGAAGTATGATGTCTGACCTCAGACCTTATCACCAAATCCTCATGTTATAGGGTCTAAGGTCATCACTAAGATGTTATACCCATAAATAATTTCACCAAATTAATGATGTTTAGGGTCTGAGGTCATCCGAGTATGATGTCTGACCTCAGACCTTGTCACCAAATCCTGATCTTATAAGGTCTGAGGTCATCAACTAAGAAGTTATTCCCATAAAGAATTCCACCAAAATTAATGATGTTAAGGGTCTGAGGTCATCCGAGTATGATGTTTGACCTCAGACCTTATCACCGAATCCTGATCTTGTAAGGTTTGAGGTCATCAATTAAGGTGTTATCCTCTTAAATATTTTCACCAAATTAATGATGTTAAGGGTCTGAAGGCATCCGAGTATGATGTCTGACCTCAGACCTTGTCACCAAATCCTGATGGTATGAGGTCTGATGTCATCAACTAAGATGTTATCCCCATAAATAATTTCACCAAAATTAATGATGTTAAGGGTCTGAGGTCATCTGAGTATGATGCCTGACCTCAGACCTTGTCACGAAATCCTCATGTTATAAGGTCTGAGGTCATCAATACGATGTTATCCCCATAAATAATTTAACCAAAATTATTGATGTTAAGGGTCTGAGGTCATCCGAGTATGTTGTCTAACCTCAGTCCTTGTCACCAAATCCTGATGTTATAAGGTCTGAGGACATCAATAAGATTTTATCCACATAAATAATTTCACCAAAATTAATGATGTTAAGGGTCAGAGGTCATCCGAGTATGATGTTTGACCTCAGACATTGTCACCAAATTCAAATGTTATAAGGTCTGCGGTCATTAACTAAGATGTTATCCCCATAAATAATTTCACCAAATCAATGATGTCTGGGCTCTGAGGTCATCCGAGTATGATGTCTCAACTCAGACCTTGTCACCAAATCCTAATGTTATAGGGTCTGAGGTCATCACTAAGATGTTATACCCATAAATAATTTCACCAAATTAATGATGTTAAGGGTCTGAGGTCATCCGAGTATGATGTCTTACCTCATACCTTATCACTAA
Source organism: Sambucus nigra (assembly GCA_949130495.1). Lineage (NCBI taxonomy): Eukaryota > Viridiplantae > Streptophyta > Magnoliopsida > Dipsacales > Adoxaceae > Sambucus > Sambucus nigra. The sequence goes on from OX422207.1 coordinate 547,133,563, forward strand.
ATCCTGATGTTATAAGGTCTGAGGTCATCAACTAAGATGTTATCCAAATAAATAATTTCACCAAATCAATGATCTTAGGGGTCTGAAGTCATCCGAGTATGATGTCTGACCTCAGACCTTGTCACCAAATCCTAATGTTATAGGGTGTGAGGTCATCACTAAGATGTTATCCCCATAAATAATTTCACCAAATTAATAATGTTATGGGTCTGAGGTCATCTGAGTATGATGTCTGACCTCAGACCTTGTCACCAAATCCTGATGTTATAAGGTCTTAGGTCATCAACTAAGATGTTATTCCCATAAATAATTTCACCAAAATTAATGATGTTGAGGGTCTGAGGTCATCCGAGTATGATGTCTGACCTCAGACCTTGTCACCAAATCCTAATGTTATATGGTCTGATGTCATCAACTAAGAAGTTATGGACATAAATAAATTCACCAAAATTAATGATGTTAAGGGTCTGAGGTCATCCGAGTATGATGTCTGACCTCAGACCTTGTCACCAAATCTTGATGTTTTAAGGTCTAAGGTCTTCAGCTAAGATGTTATCCCCGTAAATAATTTATCGAAAATTAATGATGTTAAGGGGATGAAGTAATCCGAGTATGATGTCCGACCTCAGACCTTGTCACCAAATCCTAATTTTATAAGGTTTGCGGTCATCACTATGATTTTATCCCCAAAAATAATCTTACCAAATTAATGATGTTAAGGGTCCGAGGTCATCCGAGTATGATGTCTGACCTCAGACCTTGCCACCAAATCCGGATGTTATAAGGTCTGAGGTCATCAACTAAGATGTTATCCCCTTAAATAATTTCAACAAAATTAATGATGTTAAGGGTCTAAGGTCATCCGAGTATGATGTCTGATCTCACACCTTTTCACCAAATACTGATGTTATAAGGTCTGAGGTCATCAACTAAGATGTTATCCCTGTAAATAATTTCACCAAAATTAATGAAGTTAAGGGTCTGAGGTCATCCGAGTATGATGTCTGACCTCAGACCTTATCACCAAATCCAAATGTTATAAGGTCTGCGGTCATCAACTAAGATGTTATCCCCATAAATAATTTCACCAAATTAATGATGTTAAGGGTATGAGGTCATCCGTGTATGATGTCTAACCTCAGACCTCATCACCAAATCCAGATGTTATAAGGTCTGAGGTCGTCTACTAAGATGTTATCCCCATAAATAATTTCACCAAATCAATGATGTTAAGGGTCTGAAGTCATCCAAGTATGATGTCTGACCTCAGACCTTATCACCAAATCCTCATGTTATAGGGTCTGAGGTCATCATTAAGATGTTATCCCTATAAATTAATGATGTTATGTGTTTGAGGTGATCCGAGTATGATACCTGACCTTAGACCTTGTCACCAAATCCTGATGTTATAAGGTCTGAGGTCATCAACTAAGATCTCATCCCGATAAATAATTTCACCAAAATTAATGATGTTAAGGGTCTGAGGTCATCCGAGTATGATGTTTGAACTCAGACCTTGGCACCAAATCTTGATGTTGTAAGGTCTGAGGTCATCACTACGATGTTATCCCCATAAAGAATTTCACCAAAATTAATGATGTTAAGGGTTTGAGGTCATCCGAGTATGATGTCTCACCTCAGACCTTATCACCGAATCTTGATCTTGTAAGGTTTGAGGTCCTCAATTAAGATGTTATCCCCTTAAATAATTTCACCAAATTAATGATGTTAAGGGTCTGAAGTCATCCGAGTATGATGTCTGACCTCAGACCTTGTCACCAAATCCTGATGGTATGAGGTCTGATGTCATCAACTAAGATGTTATCCCCGTAAATAATTACACCAAAATTAATGATGTTAAGGGTCTGAGGTCATCTGAATATGATGCCTGACCTCAGACCTTGTCACGAAATCCTCATGTTATAAGGTCTGAGGTCATCACTACGATGTTATCCCCATAAATAATTTCACCAAAATTAATGATGTCAAGGGTCTGAGGTCATCCGAGTATGTTGTCTACCCTCAGTCCTTGTCACCAAATCCTGATGTTATAAGGTCTGAGGAGATCACTAAGATTTTATCCACATAAATAATTTCACCAAAATTAATGATGTTAAGGGTCAGAGGTTATCCGAGTATGATGTTTGACCTCATACATTGTCACCAAATTCTAATGTTATAAGGTCCGCGGTCATTAACTAAGATGTTATCCCCATAAATAATTTCACCAAATCAATGATGTCTGGGCTCTGAGGTCATCCGAGTACGACGTCTGAACTCAGACCTTGTCACCAAATCCTAATGTTATAGGGTCTGAGGTCATCACTAAGATGTTATACCCATAAATAATTTCACCAAATTAATGATGTTAAGGGTCTGAGGCCATCCGAGTATGATGTCTGACCTGATACCTTATCACTAAATCCTAATGTTATAAGGTCTGAGGTCATCAACTAAGATGTTATCCAAATAAATAATTTCACCAAATCAATGATCTTAGGGGTCTGAGGTCATCCGAGTATGATGTCTGACCTCAGACCTTGTCACCAAATCCTAATGTTATAGGGTGTGAGGTCATCACTAAGATGTTATCCCCATAAATAATTTCACCAAAATAATAATGTTAAGGGTCTGAGGTCATCCGAGTATGATGTCTGACCTCAGACCTTGTCACCAAATCCTGATGTTATAAGGTCTTAGGTCATCAACTATGATGTTATTCCCATAAATAATTTCACCAAAATTAATGATGTTGAGGGTCTGAGGTCATCCGAGTATGATGTCTGACCTCAGACCTTGTCACCAAATCCTAATGTTATAAGGTCTGATGTGATCAACTAAGAAGTTATCGACATGAATAAATTCACCAAAATTAATGATGTTAAGGGTTTGAGGTCATCCGAGTATGATGTCTGACCTCAGACCTTGTCACCAAATCTTGATGTTTTAAGGTCTAAGGTCATCAACTAAGATGTTATCCCCGTAAATAATTTCACGAAAATTAATGATGTTAAGGGGTTGAGGTAATCCGAGTATGATGTCTGACCTCAGACCTTGTCACCAAATCCTAATGTTATAAGGTTTGCGGTCATCACTATGATGTTATCCCCGAAAATAATCTGACCAAATTAATGATGTTAAGGGTCCGAGGTCATACGAGTATGATGTCTGACCTCAGAGCTTGTCACCAAATCCGGATGTTATAAGGTCTGAGGTCATCAACTAAGATGTTATCCCCTTAAATAATTTCACAAAAATTAATGATGTTAAGGGTCTGAGGTCATCCGAGTATGATGTCTGACCTCAGACCTTATCACCAAATCCGAATGTTATAAGGTCTGCGGTCATCAACTAAGATGTTATCCCAATAAATAATTTCTCCAAATTAATGATGTTAAGGGTATGAGGTCATCCGTGTATGATGTCTAACCTCAGACCTTATCACCAAATCCAGATGTTATAAGGTCTGAGGTCGTCAACTAAGATGTTATCCCCATAAATAATTTCACCAAATCAATGATGTTAAGGCTCTGAGGTCATCCAAGTATGATGTCTGACCTCAGACCTTATCACCAAATCCTCATGTTATAGGGTCTGAGGTCATAACTAAGATGTTATCCCCATAAATAATTTCACCAAATTAATGATGTTTAGGGTCTGAGGTCATCCGAGTATGATGTCTGACCTCAGACCTTGTCACCAAATCCTGATGTTATAAGGTCTGAGGTCATCAACTAAGAAGTTATTCCCATATAGAATTTCACCAAAATTAATGATGTTAAGGGTCTGAGGTCATCTGAGTATGATGTCTGACCTCAGACGTTATCACCGAATCCTGATCTTGTAAGGTTTGAGGTCATCAATTATGATGTTATCCCCGTACATAATTTCACCTAATTAATGATGTTAAGGGTCTGAAGTCATTCGAGTATGATGTCGAACCTCAGACCTTGTCACCAAAACCTGATGGTATGTGGTCTGATGTCATCAACTAAGATGTTATCCCCATAAATAATTTCACCAAAATTAATGATGTTAAGGGTCTGAGGTCATCTGAGTATGATGCCTGACCTCAGACCTTGTCACGAAATCCTTATGTTATAAGGTCTGAGGTCATCACTACGATGTTATCCGCATAAATAATTTCACCAAAATTAATGATGTCAAGGGTCTGAGGTCATCCTAGTATGATGTCTAACCTCAGTCCTTGTCACAAAATCCTGATGTTATAAGGTCTGAGTACATCACTAAGATTTTATCCACATAAATAATTTCACCAAAATTAATGATGTTAAGGGTCTGAGGTCATCCGAGTATGATGTTTGACCTCAGACATTGTCACCAAATTCTAATGTTATAAGGTCTGCGGTCATTAACTAAGATGTTATCCCCATAAATAATTTCACCAAATCAATGATGTCACGGCTTTGAGGTCATCCGAGTATGATGTCTGAACTCAGACCTTATCACCAAATCGTAATGTTATAGGGTCTGAGGTCATCACTAAGATGTTATACGCATAATTAATTTCACCAAATTAATGATCTTAAGGGTCTGAGGTCATCCGAGTATGATGTCTGAACTCAGACCTTGTCACCAAATCCTGATGTTATAAGGTCTGAGGTCATCAACTAATATGTTATTCGCATAAATAATTTCACCAAAATTAATGATTTTAAGGCTCCGAGGTCATACGAGTATGATGTTTGTCCTCAGAACTTGTCACCAAATCCTGATGTTCTAAGGTATGATGTCATTAACTAAGATGTTATCCCCATAAATAATTTCACCAAAATTAATGATGTTAAGGGTCTGAGGTCATCCGAGTATGATGTCTTACCTCAGACCTTGTCACTAAATATTGATGTTATAAGGTCTGATGTCATCACTAAGATGTTATCCCCATAAATAATTTCACCAAAATTAATGATGTTAAGGGTCTGAGGTCATCCGAGTATGATGTCTGACCTGATACCTTATCACTAAATCCTGATGTTATAAGGTCTGAGGTAATCAACTAAGATGTTATCCCCATAAATAATTTCACCAAATCAATGATCTTAGGGGTCTGAGGTCATCCGAGTATGATGTCTGACCTCAGACCTTGTCACCAAATACTAATGTTATAGGGTGTGAGGTCATCACTAAGATGTTATCCCCATAAATAATTTCACCAAATTAATAATGTTAAGGGTCTGAGGTCATCCGAGTATGATGTCTGACCTCAGACCTTGTCACCGAATCCTGATGTTATAAGGTCTTAGGTAATCAACTAAGATGTTATTCCCATAAATAATTTCACCAAAATTAATGATGATGAGGGTCTGAGGTCATCCGAGTATGATGTCTGACCTCAGACCTTGTCACCAAATCCTAATGTTATAAGGTCTGATGTCATCAACTAAGAAGTTATCGACATAAATAAATTCACCAAAATTAATGATGTTAAGGGTCGGAGGTCTTCCGAGTATGATGTCTGACCTCATACCTTGTCACCAAATCTTGATGTTTTAAGGTCTAAGGTCTTCAACTAAGATGTTATCCCCGTAAATAATTTCACCAAAATTAATGATGTTAAGTGGCTGAGGTAATCCGAGTATGATGTCTGACCTCAGACCTTGGCACCAAATCCTAATGTTATAAGGTATGCGGTCATCAACTAAGTTGTTATCCCCATAAATAATTTCACCAAATTAATGATGTTAAGGGTATGAGGTCATCCGTGTATGATGTCTAACCTCAGACCTTATCACCAAATCCAGATGTTATAAGGTCTGAGGTCGTCAACTAAGATGTTATCCCCATAAATAATTTCACCAAATCAATGATGTTAAGGGTCTGAGGTCATCCAAGTATGATGTCTGACATCAGACCTTATCACCAAATCCTCATGTTATAGGGTCTGAGATCATCACTAAGATGTTATCCCGATGAATAATTTCACCAAATTAATGATGTTTAGGGTCTGAGGTCATCCGAGTCTGATGTCTGACCTTAGACCTTATCACCAAATCCTGATGTTATAAGGTCTGAGGTCATCAACTAAGAAGTTATTCCCACAAACAATTTAACCAAATTAATGATGTTAAGGGTCTGAAGTCATCCGAGTATGATGTCTGACCTCAGACCTTATCAACGAATTTTGATCTTGTAAGGTTTGAGGTCATCAATTAAGATGTTATCCCCATAAATAATTTCACTAAATTAATGATGTTAAGGGTCTGAAGTCATCCGAGTATGATGTCTGACCTCAGACCTTGTCAACAAATTCTGATGGTATGAGGTCTGATGTCATCAACTAAGTTGTTATCCCCATAAATAATTTCACCAAAATTAATGATGTCAAGGGTCTGAGGACATCCGAGTATGATGTCTAACCTCAGTCCTTGTCACCAAATCCTGATGTTATAAGGTCTGAGGACATCACTAAGATTTTATCCACATAAATAATTTCACCAAAATTAATGATGTTAAGGGTCTGAGGTCATCCGAGTATGATGTCTGACCTCAGACCTTGTCACCAAATCCTAATGTTATAAGGTCTGCGATCATTAACTAAGATGTTATCCCCATAAAGAATTTCACCAAATCAATGATGTCAGGGCTCTGTGGTCATCCGAGTATGATGTCTGAACTCAGACCTTGTCACCAAATCCTATTGTTATAGGGTCTGAGGTCATCACTAAGATGTTATACCCATAAATAATTTCACCAAATTAATGATGTTAAGGGCTTGAGGTCATCCGAGTATGATGTCTTACCTCAGACATTGTCACCAAATCCTGATGTTATAAGGTTTGAGGTCATCAACTAAGATGTTATTCGCATAAATAATTTCACCAAAATTAATGATTTTAAGGGTCTGAGGTCATACGAGTATGATGTCTGTCCTCAGATCTTGTCACCAAATCCTGATGTTCTAAGGTATGCTGTCATCAACTAAGATGTTATCTCCATAAATAATTTCACCAAAATTAATGATGTTAAGGGTCTGAGGTCATCCGAGTATGATGTCTGACCTGATACCTTATGACTAAATCCTGATGTTATAAGGTCTGAGGTCATCAACTAAGATATTATCCCCATATAAAATTTTACCAAATCAATGATCTTAGGGGTCTGAGGTCATCCGAGTATGATGTCTGACCTCAGACCTTGTCACCAAATCCTAATATTATAGGGTGTGAGGTCATCACTAAGATGTTATCCCCATAAATAATTTCACCAAATTAATAATGTTAAGGGTCTGAGGTCATCCGAGTATGATGTCTGACCTCAGACCTTGTCACCAAATCCTGATGTTATAAGGTCTTAGGTCATCAACTAAGATGTTATTCCCATAAATAATTTTACCAAAATTAATGATGTTAAGGGTCTGAGGTCATCCGAGTATGATGTCTGACCTGATACCTTATCACTAAATCCTGATGTTATAAGGTTTGAGGTAATCAACTAAGATGTTATCCCCATAAATAATTTCACCAAATCAATGATCTTAGGGGTCTGAGGTCATCCGAGTATGATGTCTGACCTCAGACCTTGTCACCAAATACTAATGTTATAGGGTGTGAGGTCATCACTAAGATGTTATCCCCATAAATAATTTCACGAAATTAATAATGTTAAGGGTCTGAGGTCATCCGAGTATGATGTCTGACCTCAGACCTTGTCACCGAATCCTGATGTTATAAGGTCTTAGGTAATCAACTAAGATGTTATTCCCATAAATAATTTCACCAAAATTAATGATGTTGAGGGTCTGAGGTCATCCGAGTATGATGTCTGACCTCAGACCTTGTCACCAAATCCTAATGTTATAAGGTCTGATGTCATCAACTAAGAAGTTATCGACATAAATAAATTCACCAAAATTAATGATGTTAAGGGTCGGAGGTCTTCCGAGTATGATGTCTGACCTCATACCTTGTCACCAAATCTTGATGTTTTAAGGTCTAAGGTCTTCAACTAAGATGTTATCCCCGTAAATAATTTCACCAAAATTAATGATGTTAAGTGGCTGAGGTAATCCGAGTATGATGTCTGACCTCAGACCTTGGCACCAAATCCTAATGTTATAAGGTATGCGGTCATCAACTAAGTTGTTATCCCCATAAATAATTTCACCAAATTAATGATGTTAAGGGTATGAGGTCATCCGTGTATGATGTCTAACCTCAGACCTTATCACCAAATCCAGATGTTATAAGGTCTGAGGTCGTCAACTAAGATGTTATCCCCATAAATAATTTCACCAAATCAATGATGTTAAGGGTCTGAGGTCATCCAAGTATGATGTCTGACATCAGACCTTATCACCAAATCCTCATGTTATAGGGTCTGAGATCATCACTAAGATGTTATCCCGATGAATAATTTCGCCAAATTAATGATGTTTAGGGTCTGAGGTCATCCGAGTCTGATGTCTGACCTTAGACCTTGTCACCAAATCCTGATGTTATAAGGTCTGAGGTCATCAACTAAGAAGTTATTCCCACAAACAATTTAACCAAATTAATGATGTTAAGGGTCTGAAGTCATCCGAGTATGATGTCTGACCTCAGACCTTATCAGCGAATTTTGATCTTGTAAGGTTTGAGGTCATCAATTAAGATGTTATCCCCATAAATAATTTCACTAAATTAATGATGTTAAGGGTCTGAAGTCATCCGAGTATGATGTCTGACCTCAGACCTTGTCAACAAATCCTGATGGTATGAGGTCTGATGTCATCAACTAAGTTGTTATCCCCATAAATAATTTCACCAAAATTAATGATGTCAAGGGTCTGAGGACATCCGAGTATGATGTCTAACCTCAGTCCTTGTCACCAAATCCTGATGTTATAAGGTCTGAGGACATCACTAAGATTTTATCCACATAAATAATTTCACCAAAATTAATGATGTTAAGGGTCTGAGGTCATCCGAGTATGATGTCTGACCTCAGACCTTGTCACCAAATCCTAATGTTATAAGGTCTGCGGTCATTAACTAAGATGTTATCCCCATAAATAATTTCACCAAATCAATGATGTCAGGGCTCTGTGGTCATCCGAGTATGATGTCTGAACTCAGACCTTGTCACCAAATCCTATTGTTATAGGGTCTGAGGTCATCACTAAGATGTTATACCCATAAATAATTTCACCAAATTAATGATGTTAAGGGCTTGAGGTCATCCGAGTATGATGTCTTACCTCAGACATTGTCACCAAATCCTGATGTTATAAGGTTTGAGGTCATCAACTAAGATGTTATTCGCATAAATAATTTCACCAAAATTAATGATTTTAAGGGTCTGAGGTCATACGAGTATGATGTCTGTCCTCAGATCTTGTCACCAAATCCTGATGTTCTAAGGTATGCTGTCATCAACTAAGATGTTATCTCCATAAATAATTTCACCAAAATTAATGATGTTAAGGGTCTGAGGTCATCCGAGTATGATGTCTGACCTGATACCTTATGACTAAATCCTGATGTTATAAGGTCTGAGGTCATCAACTAAGATATTATCCCCATATAAAATTTCACCAAATCAATGATCTTAGGGGTCTGAGGTCATCCGAGTATGATGTCTGACCTCAGACCTTATCACCAAATCCTAATATTATAGGGTGTGAGGTCATCACTAAGATGTTATCCCCATAAATAATTTCACCAAATTAATAATGTTAAGGGTCTGAGGTCATCCGAGTATGATGTCTGACCTCAGACCTTGTCACCAAATCCTGATGTTATAAGGTCTTAGGTCATCAACTAAGATGTTATTCCCATAAATAATTTTACCAAAATTAATGATGTTGAGGGTCTGAGGTCATCCGAGTATGATGTCTGACCTGATACCTTATCACTAAATCCTGATGTTATAAGGTTTGAGGTAATCAACTAAGATGTTATCCCCATAAATAATTTCACCAAATCAATGATCTTAGGGGTCTGAGGTCATCCGAGTATGATGTCTGACCTCAGACCTTGTCACCAAATACTAATGTTATAGGGTGTGATGTCATCACTAAGATGTTATCCCCATAAATAATTTCATGAAATTAATAATGTTAAGGGTCTGAGGTCATCCGAGTATGATGTCTGACCTCAGACCTTGTCACCGAATCCTGATGTTATAAGGTCTTAGGTAATCAACTAAGATGTTATTCCCATAAATAATTTCACCAAAATTAATGATGTTGAGGGTCTGAGGTCATCCGAGTATGATGTCTGACCTCAGACCTTGTCACCAAATCCTAATGTTATAAGGTCTGATGTCATCAACTAAGAAGTTATCGACATAAATAAATTCACCAAAATTAATGATGTTAAGGGTCGGAGGTCTTCCGAGTATGATGTCTGACCTCATACCTTGTCACCAAATCTTGATGTTTTAAGGTCTAAGGTCTTCAACTAAGATGTTATCCCCGTAAATAATTTCACCAAAATTAATGATGTTAAGTGGCTGAGGTAATCCGAGTATGATGTCTGACCTCATACCTTGGCACCAAATCCTAATGTTATAAGGTATGCGGTCATCAACTAAGTTGTTATCCCCATAAATAATTTCACCAAATTAATGATGTTAAGGGTATGAGGTCATCCGTGTATGATGTCTAACCTCAGACCTTATCACCAAATCCAGATGTTATAAGGTCTGAGGTCGTCAACTAAGATGTTATCCCCATAAATAATTTCACCAAATCAATGATGTTAAGGGTCTGAGGTCATCCAAGTATGATGTCTGACATCAGACCTTATCACCAAATCCTCATGTTATAGGGTCTGAGATCATCACTAAGATGTTATCCCGATGAATAATTTCACCAAATTAATGATGTTTAGGGTCTGAGGTCATCCGAGTCTGATGTCTGACCTTAGACCTTGTCACCAAATCCTGATGTTATAAGGTCTGAGGTCATCAACTAAGAAGTTATTCCCACAAACAATTTAACCAAATTAATGATGTTAAGGGTCTGAAGTCATCCGAGTATGATGTCTGACCTCAGACCTTATCAGCGAATTTTGATCTTGTAAGGTTTGAGGTCATCAATTAAGATGTTATCCCCATAAATAATTTCACTAAATTAATGATGTTAAGGGTCTGAAGTCATCCGAGTATGATGTCTGACCTCAGACCTTGTCAACAAATCCTGATGGTATGAGGTCTGATGTCATCAACTAAGTTGTTATCCCCATAAATAATTTCACCAAAATTAATGATGTCAAGGGTCTGAGGACATCCGAGTATGATGTCTAACCTCAGTCCTTGTCACCAAATCCTGATGTTATAAGGTCTGAGGACATCACTAAGATTTTATCCACATAAATAATTTCACCAAAATTAATGATGTTAAGGGTCTGAGGTCATCCGAGTATGATGTCTGACCTCAGACCTTGTCACCAAATCCTAATGTTATAAGGTCTGCGATCATTAACTAAGTGTTATCCCCATAAATAATTTCACCAAATCAATGATGTCAGGGCTCTGTGGTCATCCGAGTATGATGTCTGAACTCAGACCTGCTCACCAAATCCTATTGTTATAGGGTCTGAGGTCATCACTAAGATGTTATACCCATAAATAATTTCACCAAATTAATGATGTTAAGGGCTTGAGGTCATCCGAGTATGATGTCTTACCTCAGACATTGTCACCAAATCCTGATGTTATAAGGTTTGAGGTCATCAACTAAGATGTTATTCGCATAAATAATTTCACCAAAATTAATGATTTTAAGGGTCTGAGGTCATACGAGTATGATGTCTGTCCTCAGATCTTGTCACCAAATCCTGATGTTCTAAGGTATGCTGTCATCAACTAAGATGTTATCTGCATAAATAATTTCACCAAAATTAATGATGTTAAGGGTCTGAGGTCATCCGAGTATGATGTCTGACCTGATACCTTATCACTAAATCCTGATGTTATAAGGTCTGAGGTCATCGACTAAGATATTATCCCCATATAAAATTTCACCAAATCAATGATCTTAGGGGTCTGAGGTCAACCGAGTATGATGTCTGACCTCAGACCTTGTCACCAAATCCTAATATTATAGGGTGTGAGGTCATCACTAAGATGTTATCCCCATAAATAATTTCACCAAATTAATAATGTTAAGGGTCTGAGGTCATCCGAGTATGATGTCTGACCTCAGACCTTGTCACCAAATCCTGATGTTATAAGGTCTTAGGTCATCAACTAAGATGTTATTCCCATAAATAATTTCACCAAAATTAATGATGTTGAGGGTCTGAGGTCATCCGAGTATGATGTCTGACCTCAGACCTTGTCACCCAATCCTGATGTTATAAGGTCTGATGTCATCAACTAAGAAGTTATCGACATAAATAAATTCACCAAAATTAATGATGTTAAAGGTCTGAGGTCATCCGAGTATGATGTTTGACCTCAGACCTTGTCACCAAATCTTGATGTTTTAAGGTCTAAGGTCTTCAACTAAGATGGTATCCCCATAAATAATTTCACCAAAATTAATGATGTTAAGGGGCTGAGGTAATCCGAGTATGATGTCTGACCTCAGACCTTGTCACCAAATCCTAATGTTATAAGGTCTGCGATCATTAACTAAGATGTTATCCCCATAAATAATTTCACCAAATCAATGATGTCAGGGCTCTGTGGTCATCCGAGTATGATGTCTGAACTCAGACCTTGTCACCAAATCCTATTGTTATAGGGTCTGAGGTCATCACTAAGATGTTATACCCATAAATAATTTCACCAAATTAATGATGTTAAGGGCTTGAGGTCATCCGAGTATGATGTCTTACCTCAGACATTGTCACCAAATCCTGATGTTATAAGGTTTGAGGTCATCAACTAAGATGTTATTCGCATAAATAATTTCACCAAAATTAATGATTTTAAGGGTCTGAGGTCATATGAGTATGATGTCTGTCCTCAGATCTTGTCACCAAATCCTGATGTTCTAAGGTATGCTGTCATCAACTAAGATGTTATCTCCATAAATAATTTCACCAAAATTAATGATGTTAAGGGTCTGAGGTCATCCGAGTATGATGTCTGACCTGATACCTTATGACTAAATCCTGATGTTATAAGGTCTGAGGTCATCAACTAAGATATTATCCCCATATAAAATTTCACCAAATCAATGATCTTAGGGGTCTGAGGTCATCCGAGTATGATGTCTGACCTCAGACCTTGTCACCAAATCCTAATATTATAGGGTGTGAGGTCATCACTAAGATGTTATCCCCATAAATAATTTCACCAAATTAATAATGTTAAGGGTCTGAGGTCATCCGAGTATGATGTCTGACCTCAGACCTTGTCACCAAATCCTGATGTTATAAGGTCTTAGGTCATCAACTAAGATGTTATTCCCATAAATAATTTTACCAAAATTAATGATGTTGAGGGTCTGAGGTCATCCGAGTATGATGTCTGACCTGATACCTTATCACTAAATCCTGATGTTATAAGGTTTGAGGTAATCAACTAAGATGTTATCCCCATAAATAATTTCACCAAATCAATGATCATAGGGGTCTGAGGTCATCCGAGTATGATGTCTGACCTCAGACCTTGTCACCAAATACTAATGTTATAGGGTGTGATGTCATCACTAAGATGTTATCCCCATAAATAATTTCACGAAATTAATAATGTTAAGGGTCTGAGGTCATCCGAGTATGATGTCTGACCTCAGACCTTGTCACCGAATCCTGATGTTATAAGGTCTTAGGTAATCAACTAAGATGTTATTCCCATAAATAATTTCACCAAAATTAATGATGTTGAGGGTCTGAGGTCATCCGAGTATGATGTCTGACCTCAGACCTTGTCACCAAATCCTAATGTTATAAGGTCTGATGTCGTCAACTAAGAAGTTATCGACATAAATAAATTCACCAAAATTAATGATGTTAAGGGTCGGAGGTCTTCCGAGTATGATGTCTGACCTCATACCTTGTCACCAAATCTTGATGTTTTAAGGTCTAAGGTCTTCAACTAAGATGTTATCCCCGTAAATAATTTCACCAAAATTAATGATGTTAAGTGGCTGAGGTAATCCGAGTATGATGTCTGACCTCATACCTTGGCACCAAATCCTAATGTTATAAGGTATGCGGTCATCAACTAAGTTGTTATCCCCATAAATAATTTCACCAAATTAATGATGTTAAGGGTATGAGGTCATCCGTGTATGATGTCTAACCTCAGACCTTATCACCAAATCCAGATGTTATAAGGTCTGAGGTCGTCAACTAAGATGTTATCCCCATAAATAATTTCACCAAATCAATGATGTTAAGGGTCTGAGGTCATCCAAGTATGATGTCTGACATCAGACCTTATCACCAAATCCTCATGTTATAGGGTCTGAGATCATCACTAAGATGTTATCCCGATGAATAATTTCACCAAATTAATGATGTTTAGGGTCTGAGGTCATCCGAGTCTGATGTCTGACCTTAGACCTTGTCACCAAATCCTGATGTTATAAGGTCTGAGGTCATCAACTAAGAAGTTATTCCCACAAACAATTTAACCAAATTAATGATGTTAAGGGTCTGAAGTCATCCGAGTATGATGTCTGACCTCAGACCTTATCAGCGAATTTTGATCTTGTAAGGTTTGAGGTCATCAATTAAGATGTTATCCCCATAAATAATTTCACTAAATTAATGATGTTAAGGGTCTGAAGTCATCCGAGTATGATGTCTGACCTCAGACCTTGTCAACAAATCCTGATGGTATGAGGTCTGATGTCATCAACTAAGTTGTTATCCCCATAAATAATTTCACCAAAATTAATGATGTCAAGGGTCTGAGGACATCCGAGTATGATGTCTAACCTCAGTCCTTGTCACCAAATCCTGATGTTATAAGGTCTGAGGACATCACTAAGATTTTATCCACATAAATAATTTCACCAAAATTAATGATGTTAAGGGTCTGAGGTCATCCGAGTATGATGTCTGACCTCAGACCTTGTCACCAAATCCTAATGTTATAAGGTCTGCGATCATTAACTAAGATGTTATCCCCATAAATAATTTCACCAAATCAATGATGTCAGGGCTCTGTGGTCATCCGAGTATGATGTCTGAACTCAGACCTTGTCACCAAATCCTATTGTTATAGGGTCTGAGGTCATCACTAAGATGTTATACCCATAAATAATTTCACCAAATTAATGATGTTAAGGGCTTGAGGTCATCCGAGTATGATGTCTTACCTCAGACATTGTCACCAAATCCTGATGTTATAAGGTTTGAGGTCATCAACTAAGATGTTATTCGCATAAATAATTTCACCAAAATTAATGATTTTAAGGGTCTGAGGTCATACGAGTATGATGTCTGTCCTCAGATCTTGTCACCAAATCCTGATGTTCTAAGGTATGCTGTCATCAACTAAGATGTTATCTCCATAAATAATTTCACCAAAATTAATGATGTTAAGGGTCTGAGGTCATCCGAGTATGATGTCTGACCTGATACCTTATGACTAAATCCTGATGTTATAAGGTCTGAGGTCATCAACTAAGATATTATCCCCATATAAAATTTCACCAAATCAATGATCTTAGGGGTCTGAGGTCATCCGAGTATGATGTCTGACCTCAGACCTTATCACCAAATCCTAATATTATAGGGTGTGAGGTCATCACTAAGATGTTATCCCCATAAATAATTTCACCAAATTAATAATGTTAAGGGTCTGAGGTCATCCGAGTATGATGTCTGACCTCAGACCTTGTCACCAAATCCTGATGTTATAAGGTCTTAGGTCATCAACTAAGATGTTATTCCCATAAATAATTTTACCAAAATTAATGATGTTGAGGGTCTGAGGTCATCCGAGTATGATGTCTGACCTGATACCTTATCACTAAATCCTGATGTTATAAGGTTTGAGGTAATCAACTAAGATGTTATCCCCATAAATAATTTCACCAAATCAATGATCTTAGGGGTCTGAGGTCATCCGAGTATGATGTCTGACCTCAGACCTTGTCACCAAATACTAATGTTATAGGGTGTGATGTCATCACTAAGATGTTATCCCCATAAATAATTTCATGAAATTAATAATGTTAAGGGTCTGAGGTCATCCGAGTATGATGTCTGACCTCAGACCTTGTCACCGAATCCTGATGTTATAAGGTCTTAGGTAATCAACTAAGATGTTATTCCCATAAATAATTTCACCAAAATTAATGATGTTGAGGGTCTGAGGTCATCCGAGTATGATGTCTGACCTCAGACCTTGTCACCAAATCCTAATGTTATAAGGTCTGATGTCATCAACTAAGAAGTTATCGACATAAATAAATTCACCAAAATTAATGATGTTAAGGGTCGGAGGTCTTCCGAGTATGATGTCTGACCTCATACCTTGTCACCAAATCTTGATGTTTTAAGGTCTAAGGTCTTCAACTAAGATGTTATCCCCGTAAATAATTTCACCAAAATTAATGATGTTAAGTGGCTGAGGTAATCCGAGTATGATGTCTGACCTCATACCTTGGCACCAAATCCTAATGTTATAAGGTATGCGGTCATCAACTAAGTTGTTATCCCCATAAATAATTTCACCAAATTAATGATGTTAAGGGTATGAGGTCATCCGTGTATGATGTCTAACCTCAGACCTTATCACCAAATCCAGATGTTATAAGGTCTGAGGTCGTCAACTAAGATGTTATCCCCATAAATAATTTCACCAAATCAATGATGTTAAGGGTCTGAGGTCATCCAAGTATGATGTCTGACATCAGACCTTATCACCAAATCCTCATGTTATAGGGTCTGAGATCATCACTAAGATGTTATCCCGATGAATAATTTCACCAAATTAATGATGTTTAGGGTCTGAGGTCATCCGAGTCTGATGTCTGACCTTAGACCTTGTCACCAAATCCTGATGTTATAAGGTCTGAGGTCATCAACTAAGAAGTTATTCCCACAAACAATTTAACCAAATTAATGATGTTAAGGGTCTGAAGTCATCCGAGTATGATGTCTGACCTCAGACCTTATCAGCGAATTTTGATCTTGTAAGGTTTGAGGTCATCAATTAAGATGTTATCCCCATAAATAATTTCACTAAATTAATGATGTTAAGGGTCTGAAGTCATCCGAGTATGATGTCTGACCTCAGACCTTGTCAACAAATCCTGATGGTATGAGGTCTGATGTCATCAACTAAGTTGTTATCCCCATAAATAATTTCACCAAAATTAATGATGTCAAGGGTCTGAGGACATCCGAGTATGATGTCTAACCTCAGTCCTTGTCACCAAATCCTGATGTTATAAGGTCTGAGGACATCACTAAGATTTTATCCACATAAATAATTTCACCAAAATTAATGATGTTAAGGGTCTGAGGTCATCCGAGTATGATGTCTGACCTCAGACCTTGTCACCAAATCCTAATGTTATAAGGTCTGCGATCATTAACTAAGATGTTATCCCCATAAATAATTTCACCAAATCAATGATGTCAGGGCTCTGTGGTCATCCGAGTATGATGTCTGAACTCAGACCTGCTCACCAAATCCTATTGTTATAGGGTCTGAGGTCATCACTAAGATGTTATACCCATAAATAATTTCACCAAATTAATGATGTTAAGGGCTTGAGGTCATCCGAGTATGATGTCTTACCTCAGACATTGTCACCAAATCCTGATGTTATAAGGTTTGAGGTCATCAACTAAGATGTTATTCGCATAAATAATTTCACCAAAATTAATGATTTTAAGGGTCTGAGGTCATACGAGTATGATGTCTGTCCTCAGATCTTGTCACCAAATCCTGATGTTCTAAGGTATGCTGTCATCAACTAAGATGTTATCTGCATAAATAATTTCACCAAAATTAATGATGTTAAGGGTCTGAGGTCATCCGAGTATGATGTCTGACCTGATACCTTATCACTAAATCCTGATGTTATAAGGTCTGAGGTCATCGACTAAGATATTATCCCCATATAAAATTTCACCAAATCAATGATCTTAGGGGTCTGAGGTCAACCGAGTATGATGTCTGACCTCAGACCTTGTCACCAAATCCTAATATTATAGGGTGTGAGGTCATCACTAAGATGTTATCCCCATAAATAATTTCACCAAATTAATAATGTTAAGGGTCTGAGGTCATCCGAGTATGATGTCTGACCTCAGACCTTGTCACCAAATCCTGATGTTATAAGGTCTTAGGTCATCAACTAAGATGTTATTCCCATAAATAATTTCACCAAAATTAATGATGTTGAGGGTCTGAGGTCATCCGAGTATGATGTCTGACCTCAGACCTTGTCACCCAATCCTGATGTTATAAGGTCTGATGTCATCAACTAAGAAGTTATCGACATAAATAAATTCACCAAAATTAATGATGTTAAAGGTCTGAGGTCATCCGAGTATGATGTTTGACCTCAGACCTTGTCACCAAATCTTGATGTTTTAAGGTCTAAGGTCTTCAACTAAGATGGTATCCCCATAAATAATTTCACCAAAATTAATGATGTTAAGGGGCTGAGGTAATCCGAGTATGATGTCTGACCTCAGACCTTGTCACCAAATCCTAATGTTATAATGTCTGCGGTCATCACGGTGATGTTATCCCCAAAAATAATTTGACCAAATTGATGATGTTAAGGGTCTGAGGTCATCCGAGTATGATGTCTGACCTCAGACCTTGTCACCAATTCCGGATGTTATAAGGTCTGAGGTCATCAACTAAGATGTTATCCCCATAAATAATTTCACTAAAATTAATGATGTTAAGGGTCTGAGGTCATCCGAGTATGATGTCTGACCTCAGACCTTGTCACCAAATCCAAATGTTATAAGGTCTGCGGTCATCGACTAAGATGTTATGCCCATAAATAATTTCACCAAATTAATGATGTTAAGGGTATGAGGTCATCCGTGTATGATGGCTAACCTTAGACCTTATCACCAAATCAAGATGTTATAAGGTCTTAGGTCGTCAACTAAGATGTTATCCCCATAAATAATTTCACCAAATCGATGATGTTAAGGGTCTGAGGTCATCCATGTATGATGTCTGACTTCATACCTTATCACCAAATCCTCATGTTATAGGGTCTAAGGTCATCACTAAGATGTTATCCCCATAAATAATTTCACCAAATTAATGATGTTTAGGGTCTGAGGTCATCCGACTATGATGTCTGACCTCAGACCTTATCACTAAATCCTGATGTTATAAGGTCTGAGGTCATAAACTAAGAAGTTATTCCCATAAAGAATTTCATCAAATTAATGATGTTAAGGGTCAGAGGTCATCCGAGTATGATGTCTGACCGCAGACCTTATCACCGAATCCTGATCTTGTAAGGTTTGAGGTCATCAATTAAGATGTTATCCCCATAAATAATTTCACTAAATTAATGATGTTAAGGGTCTGAAGTCATCCGAGTATGATGTCTGACCTCAGACCTTGTCACCAAATCCTCATGGTATGAGGTCTGATGTCATCAACTAAGATGTTATCCCCATAAATAATTTCACCAAAATTAATGATGTCAAGGGTCTGAGGTCATCCGAGTATGATGTCTAACCTCAGTCCTTGTCACCAAATCCTGATGTTATAAGGTCTGAGGACATCACTAAGATTTTATCCACATAAATAATTTCACCAAAATTAATGATGTTAAGGGTCTGAGGTCATCCGAGTATGATGTCTGACCTCAGACCTTGTCACCAAATCCTAATGTTATAAGGTCTGCGGTCATTAACTAAGATGTTATCCCCATAAATAATTTCACCAAATCAATGATGATAGGGGTCTGAGGTCATCCGAGTATGATGTCTGAACTCTGACCTTGTCACCAAATCCTAATGTTATAGGGTCTGAGGTCATCACTAAGATGTTATACCCATAAATAATTTAACCAAATTAATGATGTTAAGGGTCTGAGGTCCTCCGAGTATGATATCTGACCTCAGACCTTGTCACCAAACCCTGATTTTGTAAGGTCTGAGGTCATCAACTAAGATGTCATCCCCATAAATAATTTCACTAAATTAATGATGTTAAGGTTA
Organism: Sambucus nigra; assembly: GCA_949130495.1. Taxonomy (NCBI): domain Eukaryota; kingdom Viridiplantae; phylum Streptophyta; class Magnoliopsida; order Dipsacales; family Adoxaceae; genus Sambucus; species Sambucus nigra. The sequence goes on from OX422207.1 coordinate 547,153,626, forward strand.
TGAGGAGATTTGAGTATGATGTCTGACCTCAGACCTTGTCACCAGAGCCTAATGTTAAAAGGTCTGAGGTCATCAACTAAGAAGTTATTCCCATAAATAATTTCACCAAAATTAATGATGTTAATGCTCTGATGTCATTTGAGTATGATGTCTCACCTCAGACCTTGTCACCAAATCCTGATGTCATAAGGTCTGATGTCATCAACTAAGATGTTATCCCCATATATAATTTCACCAAAATTATTGATGTTAAGGGTCTGAGGTCATCCGAGTATGATGTCTGACCTTGACCCTTGTCACCAAATCCTGATGTTATAAGGTCTGAGGTCATCACTAAGATGTCATCACCATAAATAATTTCACAGAAATTAATGATGTCAAGGGTCTGAGGTCATCACTAAGATGTCATCCCCATAAATAATTTCACCAAATCAATGATGTTAGGGGTCTGAGGTCATCCGAGTAAGATGTCTGACTTCAGACCTTGTCACCAAATCCTGATGTTATAAGGTCTGAGGTCATCAACTAAGATGTTAACCCCATAAATAATTTCACCAAAATTAATGATGTTAAGGGTCTGAGGCCATCCGAGTATGATGTATGACCTCAGACCTTGTCACCGAATCATGATGTTATGAGGTCCGATGTCATCAACAAAGATGTTATCCCCATAAACAATTTCACCAAAATTAATGATGTTAAGGGTCTGAGGTCGTCCGAGTATGATGTCTAACCACAGACCTTGTCACCAAATCCTGATCTTATAAGGTCTGAGGACATCACGAAGATGTTATCCACATAAATAATTTCACCAAAATTAATGACGTTAAGGGTATGAGGTCATCCGAGTCTGATGTCTGAACTCAGACCTTATCACCAAATCCTAATGATATAAGGTCTACGGTCATCAACTAAGATGTTATCCCCATAAATAATTTCACCAAATTAATGATGTTAAGGGTCTAAGGTCATCCGAGTATGATGTCTGACCTCAAACCTTGTCACAAAATCCTAATGTTATAAGGTCTGAGGTCATCACTAAGATGTTATGCCCATAAATAATTTCACCAAATTAATGATGTTAAGGGTCTAAGGTCATCCGAGTATGATGTCTGACCTCAGACCCATTCACCAAATCCTGATGTTATAAGGTTTGAGGTGATCAACTAAGATGTTATTCGCATAAATAATTTCTCCAAAATTAATGATGTTAAGGGTCTGAGGTCAACCGAGTGTGATGTCTGACCTCAGACCTTGTCACCAAATCCCGATGTTATAAGGTCAGATGTCATCAACTAAGATTTTATCACCATAAATAATTTCAGCAAAATTAATGATGTTAAGGGTCTGAGGTCATCCGAGTATGATGTCTGACCTCAGACCTTGTCACCAAATCCTGATGTTATAAGGTCTGACGTCATCACTAAGATGTTATCCCCATAAATAATTACACCAAAATTAATGATGTTAAGGGTCCGAGGTCATCACTAAGATGTTATCCCCATAAATAATCTCACCAAATCAATGATCTTAGGGGTCTGAGGTCAACCGAGTATGATGTCTGACCTCAGACCTTGTCACCAAATCCTAATATTATAGGGTGTGAGGTCATCACTAAGATGTTATCCCCATAAATAATTTCACCAAATTAATAATGTTAAGGGTCTGAGGTCATCCGAGTATGATGTCTGACCTCAGACCTTGTCACCAAATCCTGATGTTATAAGGTCTTAGGTCATCAACTAAGATGTTATTCCCATAAATAATTTCACCAAAATTAATGATGTTGAGGGTCTGAGGTCATCCGAGTATGATGTCTGACCTCAGACCTTGTCACCCAATCCTGATGTTATAAGGTCTGATGTCATCAACTAAGAAGTTATCGACATAAATAAATTCACCAAAATTAATGATGTTAAAGGTCTGAGGTCATCCGAGTATGATGTTTGACCTCAGACCTTGTCACCAAATCTTGATGTTTTAAGGTCTAAGGTCTTCAACTAAGATGGTATCCCCATAAATAATTTCACCAAAATTAATGATGTTAAGGGGCTGAGGTAATCCGAGTATGATGTCTGACCTCAGACCTTGTCACCAAATCCTAATGTTATAATGTCTGCGGTCATCACGGTGATGTTATCCCCAAAAATAATTTGACCAAATTGATGATGTTAAGGGTCTGAGGTCATCCGAGTATGATGTCTGACCTCAGACCTTGTCACCAAATCCGGATGTTATAAGGTCTGAGGTCATCAACTAAGATGTTATCCCCATAAATAATTTCACTAAAATTAATGATGTTAAGGGTCTGAGGTCATCCGAGTATGATGTCTGACCTCAGACCTTGTCACCAAATCCAAATGTTATAAGGTCTGCGGTCATCGACTAAGATGTTATGCCCATAAATAATTTCACCAAATTAATGATGTTAAGGGTATGAGGTCATCCGTGTATGATGGCTAACCTTAGACCTTATCACCAAATCAAGATGTTATAAGGTCTTAGGTCGTCAACTAAGATGTTATCCCCATAAATAATTTCACCAAATCGATGATGTTAAGGGTCTGAGGTCATCCATGTATGATGTCTGACTTCATACCTTATCACCAAATCCTCATGTTATAGGGTCTGAGGTCATCACTAAGATGTTATCCCCATAAATAATTTCACCAAATTAATGATGTTTAGGGTCTGAGGTCATCCGACTATGATGTCTGACCTCAGACCTTATCACTAAATCCTGATGTTATAAGGTCTGAGGTCATAAACTAAGAAGTTATTCCCATAAAGAATTTCATCAAATTAATGATGTTAAGGGTCAGAGGTCATCCGAGTATGATGTCTGACCGCAGACCTTATCACCGAATCCTGATCTTGTAAGGTTTGAGGTCATCAATTAAGATGTTATCCCCATAAATAATTTCACTAAATTAATGATGTTAAGGGTCTGAAGTCATCCGAGTATGATGTCTGACCTCAGACCTTGTCACCAAATCCTCATGGTATGAGGTCTGATGTCATCAACTAAGATGTTATCCCCATAAATAATTTCACCAAAATTAATGATGTCAAGGGTCTGAGGTCATCCGAGTATGATGTCTAACCTCAGTCCTTGTCACCAAATCCTGATGTTATAAGGTCTGAGGACATCACTAAGATTTTATCCACATAAATAATTTCACCAAAATTAATGATGTTAAGGGTCTGAGGTCATCCGAGTATGATGTCTGACCTCAGACCTTGTCACCAAATCCTAATGTTATAAGGTCTGCGGTCATTAACTAAGATGTTATCCCCATAAATAATTTCACCAAATCAATGATGATAGGGGTCTGAGGTCATCCGAGTATGATGTCTGAACTCTGACCTTGTCACCAAATCCTAATGTTATAGGGTCTGAGGTCATCACTAAGATGTTATACCCATAAATAATTTAACCAAATTAATGATGTTAAGGGTCTGAGGTCCTCCGAGTATGATATCTGACCTCAGACCTTGTCACCAAACCCTGATTTTGTAAGGTCTGAGGTCATCAACTAAGATGTCATCCCCATAAATAATTTCACTAAATTAATGATGTTAAGGTTATGAGGAGATTTGAGTATGATGTCTGACCTCAGACCTTGTCACCAGAGCCTAATGTTAAAAGGTCTGAGGTCATCAACTAAGAAGTTATTCCCATAAATAATTTCACCAAAATTAATGATGTTAATGCTCTGATGTCATTTGAGTATGATGTCTCACCTCAGACCTTGTCACCAAATCCTGATGTCATAAGGTCTGATGTCATCAACTAAGATGTTATCCCCATATATAATTTCACCAAAATTATTGATGTTAAGGGTCTGAGGTCATCCGAGTATGATGTCTGACCTTGACCCTTGTCACCAAATCCTGATGTTATAAGGTCTGAGGTCATCACTAAGATGTCATCACCATAAATAATTTCACAGAAATTAATGATGTCAAGGGTCTGAGGTCATCACTAAGATGTCATCCCCATAAATAATTTCACCAAATCAATGATGTTAGGGGTCTGAGGTCATCCGAGTAAGATGTCTGACTTCAGACCTTGTCACCAAATCCTGATGTTATAAGGTCTGAGGTCATCAACTAAGATGTTAACCCCATAAATAATTTCACCAAAATTAATGATGTTAAGGGTCTGAGGCCATCCGAGTATGATGTATGACCTCAGACCTTGTCACCGAATCATGATGTTATGAGGTCCGATGTCATCAACAAAGATGTTATCCCCATAAACAATTTCACCAAAATTAATGATGTTAAGGGTCTGAGGTCGTCCGAGTATGATGTCTAACCACAGACCTTGTCACCAAATCCTGATCTTATAAGGTCTGAGGACATCACGAAGATGTTATCCACATAAATAATTTCACCAAAATTAATGACGTTAAGGGTATGAGGTCATCCGAGTCTGATGTCTGAACTCAGACCTTATCACCAAATCCTAATGATATAAGGTCTACGGTCATCAACTAAGATGTTATCCCCATAAATAATTTCACCAAATTAATGATGTTAAGGGTCTAAGGTCATCCGAGTATGATGTCTGACCTCAAACCTTGTCACAAAATCCTAATGTTATAAGGTCTGAGGTCATCACTAAGATGTTATGCCCATAAATAATTTCACCAAATTAATGATGTTAAGGGTCTAAGGTCATCCGAGTATGATGTCTGACCTCAGACCCATTCACCAAATCCTGATGTTATAAGGTTTGAGGTGATCAACTAAGATGTTATTCGCATAAATAATTTCTCCAAAATTAATGATGTTAAGGGTCTGAGGTCAACCGAGTGTGATGTCTGACCTCAGACCTTGTCACCAAATCCCGATGTTATAAGGTCAGATGTCATCAACTAAGATTTTATCACCATAAATAATTTCAGCAAAATTAATGATGTTAAGGGTCTGAGGTCATCCGAGTATGATGTCTGACCTCAGACCTTGTCACCAAATCCTGATGTTATAAGGTCTGACGTCATCACTAAGATGTTATCCCCATAAATAATTACACCAAAATTAATGATGTTAAGGGTCCGAGGTCATCACTAAGATGTTATCCCCATAAATAATCTCACCAAATCAATGATGTTAGGGGTCTGAGGTCATCCGAGTATGATGTATGATCTCAAACCTTGTCACCAAATCCTGATATTATAAGGTCTAAGGACATCACTAAGATGTTATCCGCATAAATAATTTCACCAAAATTAATGATGTTAAGGGTCTGAGGTCATCTGAGTATGATCTTTGATCTCAGACCTTGTAACCAAATCCTGGTGTTATAAGGTCTGAGGTCATCAACTAAGATGTTATCCGTAAAAATAATTTCCCCAAAATTAATAATGTTAAGGGTTTGAGGTCATCCGAGTATGATGTCTGACCTCAGACCTTTTCACCAAATACTGATGTCATAAGGTCTGAGGTCATCAACTAAGATGTTATCCCCGTAAATAATTTCACCAAAATTAATGAGGTTAAGGGTCTGAGGTCATCCAAGTATGATGTCTGACCTCAGACCATGTCACCAAATCCTGATCTTATAAGGTCCGATGTCATCAACAAAGTTGTTATCCCCATAAATAATTTTAGCAAAATTAATGATGTTAAGGGTCTGAGGTCATCCGAGTATAATGTCTGACCTCAAACCTTGTCACCAAATCCTGATGTTATAAGGTCTGACGTCATCACTAAGATGTTATCCCCATAAATAATTTTACTAAAATTAATGATGTTAAGGGTCTGAGGTCATCACTTAGATGCTATCCCCATAAATAATTTCACCAAATTAATAATGTTAAGGGTCTGAGGTCATCCGAGTATGATGTCTGACCTCAGACCTTGTCACCAAATCCGGATGTTATAAGGTCTGAGGTCATCAACTAAGATGTTATTCCCATAAATAATTTCACCAAAATTAATGATGTTGAGGGTCTGAGGTCATCCGAGTATGATGTCTGACCTCAGACCTTGTCACCCAATCCTGATGTTATAAGGTCTGATGTCATCAACTAAGAAGTTATCGACATAAATAAATTCACCAAAATTAATGATGTTAAAGGTCTGAGGTCATCCGAGTATGATGTTTGACCTCAGACCTTGTCACCAAATCTTGATGTTTTAAGGTCTAAGGTCTTCAACTAAGATGGTATCCCCATAAATAATTTCACCAAAATTAATGATGTTAAGGGGCTGAGGTAATCCGAGTATGATGTCTGACCTCAGACCTTGTCACCAAATCCTAATGTTATAATGTCTGCGGTCATCACGGTGATGTTATCCCCAAAAATAATTTGACCAAATTGATGATGTTAAGGGTCTGAGGTCATCCGAGTATGATGTCTGACCTCAGACCTTGTCACCAAATCCGGATGTTATAAGGTCTGAGGTCATCAACTAAGATGTTATCCCCATAAATAATTTCACTAAAATTAATGATGTTAAGGGTCTGAGGTCATCCGAGTATGATGTCTGACCTCAGACCTTGTCACCAAATCCAAATGTTATAAGGTCTGCGGTCATCGACTAAGATGTTATGCCCATAAATAATTTCACCAAATTAATGATGTTAAGGGTATGAGGTCATCCGTGTATGATGGCTAACCTTAGACCTTATCACCAAATCAAGATGTTATAAGGTCTTAGGTCGTCAACTAAGATGTTATCCCCATAAATAATTTCACCAAATCGATGATGTTAAGGGTCTGAGGTCATCCATGTATGATGTCTGACTTCATACCTTATCACCAAATCCTCATGTTATAGGGTCTGAGGTCATCACTAAGATGTTATCCCCATAAATAATTTCACCAAATTAATGATGTTTAGGGTCTGAGGTCATCCGACTATGATGTCTGACCTCAGACCTTATCACTAAATCCTGATGTTATAAGGTCTGAGGTCATAAACTAAGAAGTTATTCCCATAAAGAATTTCATCAAATTAATGATGTTAAGGGTCAGAGGTCATCCGAGTATGATGTCTGACCGCAGACCTTATCACCGAATCCTGATCTTGTAAGGTTTGAGGTCATCAATTAAGATGTTATCCCCATAAATAATTTCACTAAATTAATGATGTTAAGGGTCTGAAGTCATCCGAGTATGATGTCTGACCTCAGACCTTGTCACCAAATCCTCATGGTATGAGGTCTGATGTCATCAACTAAGATGTTATCCCCATAAATAATTTCACCAAAATTAATGATGTCAAGGGTCTGAGGTCATCCGAGTATGATGTCTAACCTCAGTCCTTGTCACCAAATCCTGATGTTATAAGGTCTGAGGACATCACTAAGATTTTATCCACATAAATAATTTCACCAAAATTAATGATGTTAAGGGTCTGAGGTCATCCGAGTATGATGTCTGACCTCAGACCTTGTCACCAAATCCTAATGTTATAAGGTCTGCGGTCATTAACTAAGATGTTATCCCCATAAATAATTTCACCAAATCAATGATGATAGGGGTCTGAGGTCATCCGAGTATGATGTCTGAACTCTGACCTTGTCACCAAATCCTAATGTTATAGGGTCTGAGGTCATCACTAAGATGTTATACCCATAAATAATTTAACCAAATTAATGATGTTAAGGGTCTGAGGTCCTCCGAGTATGATATCTGACCTCAGACCTTGTCACCAAACCCTGATTTTGTAAGGTCTGAGGTCATCAACTAAGATGTCATCCCCATAAATAATTTCACTAAATTAATGATGTTAAGGTTATGAGGAGATTTGAGTATGATGTCTGACCTCAGACCTTGTCACCAGAGCCTAATGTTAAAAGGTCTGAGGTCATCAACTAAGAAGTTATTCCCATAAATAATTTCACCAAAATTAATGATGTTAATGCTCTGATGTCATTTGAGTATGATGTCTCACCTCAGACCTTGTCACCAAATCCTGATGTCATAAGGTCTGATGTCATCAACTAAGATGTTATCCCCATATATAATTTCACCAAAATTATTGATGTTAAGGGTCTGAGGTCATCCGAGTATGATGTCTGACCTTGACCCTTGTCACCAAATCCTGATGTTATAAGGTCTGAGGTCATCACTAAGATGTCATCACCATAAATAATTTCACAGAAATTAATGATGTCAAGGGTCTGAGGTCATCACTAAGATGTCATCCCCATAAATAATTTCACCAAATCAATGATGTTAGGGGTCTGAGGTCATCCGAGTAAGATGTCTGACTTCAGACCTTGTCACCAAATCCTGATGTTATAAGGTCTGAGGTCATCAACTAAGATGTTAACCCCATAAATAATTTCACCAAAATTAATGATGTTAAGGGTCTGAGGCCATCCGAGTATGATGTATGACCTCAGACCTTGTCACCGAATCATGATGTTATGAGGTCCGATGTCATCAACAAAGATGTTATCCCCATAAACAATTTCACCAAAATTAATGATGTTAAGGGTCTGAGGTCGTCCGAGTATGATGTCTAACCACAGACCTTGTCACCAAATCCTGATCTTATAAGGTCTGAGGACATCACGAAGATGTTATCCACATAAATAATTTCACCAAAATTAATGACGTTAAGGGTATGAGGTCATCCGAGTCTGATGTCTGAACTCAGACCTTATCACCAAATCCTAATGATATAAGGTCTACGGTCATCAACTAAGATGTTATCCCCATAAATAATTTCACCAAATTAATGATGTTAAGGGTCTAAGGTCATCCGAGTATGATGTCTGACCTCAAACCTTGTCACAAAATCCTAATGTTATAAGGTCTGAGGTCATCACTAAGATGTTATGCCCATAAATAATTTCACCAAATTAATGATGTTAAGGGTCTAAGGTCATCCGAGTATGATGTCTGACCTCAGACCCATTCACCAAATCCTGATGTTATAAGGTTTGAGGTGATCAACTAAGATGTTATTCGCATAAATAATTTCTCCAAAATTAATGATGTTAAGGGTCTGAGGTCAACCGAGTGTGATGTCTGACCTCAGACCTTGTCACCAAATCCCGATGTTATAAGGTCAGATGTCATCAACTAAGATTTTATCACCATAAATAATTTCAGCAAAATTAATGATGTTAAGGGTCTGAGGTCATCCGAGTATGATGTCTGACCTCAGACCTTGTCACCAAATCCTGATGTTATAAGGTCTGACGTCATCACTAAGATGTTATCCCCATAAATAATTACACCAAAATTAATGATGTTAAGGGTCCGAGGTCATCACTAAGATGTTATCCCCATAAATAATCTCACCAAATCAATGATGTTAGGGGTCTGAGGTCATCCGAGTATGATGTATGATCTCAAACCTTGTCACCAAATCCTGATATTATAAGGTCTAAGGACATCACTAAGATGTTATCCGCATAAATAATTTCACCAAAATTAATGATGTTAAGGGTCTGAGGTCATCTGAGTATGATCTTTGATCTCAGACCTTGTAACCAAATCCTGGTGTTATAAGGTCTGAGGTCATCAACTAAGATGTTATCCGCAAAAATAATTTCCCCAAAATTAATAATGTTAAGGGTTTGAGGTCATCCGAGTATGATGTCTGACCTCAGACCTTTTCACCAAATACTGATGTCATAAGGTCTGAGGTCATCAACTAAGATGTTATCCCCGTAAATAATTTCACCAAAATTAATGAGGTTAAGGGTCTGAGGTCATCCAAGTATGATGTCTGACCTCAGACCATGTCACCAAATCCTGATCTTATAAGGTCCGATGTCATCAACAAAGTTGTTATCCCCATAAATAATTTTAGCAAAATTAATGATGTTAAGGGTCTGAGGTCATCCGAGTATAATGTCTGACCTCAAACCTTGTCACCAAATCCTGATGTTATAAGGTCTGACGTCATCACTAAGATGTTATCCCCATAAATAATTTTACTAAAATTAATGATGTTAAGGGTCTGAGGTCATCACTTAGATGCTATCCCCATAAATAATTTCACCAAATTAATAATGTTAAGGGTCTGAGGTCATCCGAGTATGATGTCTGACCTCAGACCTTGTCACCAAATACTGATGTTATAAGGTCTGGGTTCATCACTAAGATGTTATCCCCATAAATAATTTCACCAAAATTAATGAAGTTAAGGGTCTGAGGTCATCCGAGTATGATGTCTGACCTGATACCTTATCACTAAATCCTGATGTTATAAGGTCTGAGGTCATCAACTAAGATATTATCCCCATAAATAATTTCACCAAATAAACGATCTTAGGGGTCTGAGGTCATCCGAGTATGATGTCTGACCTCAGACCTTGTCACCAAATCCTAATATTATAGGGTGTGAGGTCATCACTAAGATGTTATCCCCATAAATAATTTCACCAAATTAATAATGTTAAGGGTCTGAGGTCAACCGAGTATGATGTCTGACCTCAGACCTTGTCACCAAATCCTGATGTTATACGGTCTTAGGTCATCAACTAAGATGTTATTCCCATAAATAATTTCACCAAAATTAATGATGTTGAGGGTCTGAGGTCATCCGAGTATGATGTCTGACCTCAGACCTTGTCACCAAATCCTGATATTATAAGGTCTGATGTCATCAACTAAGAAGTTATCGACATAAATAAATTCACCAAAATTATTGATGTTAAAGGTCTGAGGTCATCCGAGTATGATGTTTGACCCCAGACCTGGTCACCAAATCTTGATGTTTTAAGGTCTAAGGTCTTCAACTAAGATGTTATCCCCGTAAATAATTTCACCAAAATTAATGATGTTAAGGGGCTGAGGTAATCCGAGTATGATGTCTGACCTCAGACCTTGTCACCAAATCCTAATGTTATAAGGTCTGCAGTCATCACGGTGTTGTTATCCCCAAAAATAATATGACCAAATTGATGATGTTAAGGGTCTGAGGTCACCCGAGTATGATGTCTGAACTCAGACCTTGTCACCAAATCCGGATGCTATTAGGTCTGAGTTCATCAACTAAGATGTTTTCCTTATAAATAATTTCACTAAAATTAATGATGTTAAGGGTCTGAGGTCATCCGAGTATGATATCTGACCTCAGACCTTGTCACCAATTCCTGATGTTATAAGGTCTGAGGTCATCAACTAAGATGTTATCCCCATAAATAATTTCACCAAAATTAATGATGTTAAGGGTCTGAGGCCATCCGAGTATGATGTCTGACCTCAGACCTTGTCACCAAATCCTAATGTTATAAGGTCTGCGGTCATCACGGTGATGTTATCCCGAAAAATAATATGACCAAATTGATGATGTTAAGGGTCTGAGGTCATCCGAGTATGATGTCTGACCTCAGACCTTGTCGCCAAATTCGGATGCTATAATGTCTGAGGTCATCAACTAAGATGTTATCCTTATAAATAATTTCAATAAAATTAATGATGTTAAGGGTCTGAGGTCATCTGAGTATGATGTCTGACCTCAGACCTTGTCACCAAATCCTGATGTTATAAGGTCTGAGGTTATCAACTAAGATGTTATCCCCATAAATAATTTCACTGAAATTAATGATGTTAAGCGTCTGAGGTCGTCCGAGTATGATGTCTAACCACAGACCTTGTCACCAAATCCTGATCTTATAAGGTCTGAGGACATCACGAAGATGTTATCCACATAAATAATTTCACCAAAATTAATGATGTTAAGGGTATGAGGTCATCCGAGTATGATGTCTGACCTCAGACCTTATCACCAAATCCTAATGATATAAGGTCTGCGGTTATCAACTAAGATGTTATCCCTATAAATAATTTCAAAAAAATTAATGATGTTGAGGGTCTGAGGTCATCCGAGTATGATGTCTGACCTCAGACCTTGTCACCAAATCCTGATGTTATAAGGTCTGATGTCATCAACTAAGAAGTTATCGACATAAATAAATTCACCAAAATTAATGATGTTAAAGGTCTAAGGTCATCCGAGTATGATATTTGACCTCAGACCTTGTCACCAAATCTTGATGTTTTAAGGTCTAAGGTCTTCAACTAAGATGTTATTCCCGTAAATAAATTCACCAAAATTAATGATGTTAAGGGGCTGAGGTAATCCGAGTATGATGTCTGACCTCAGACCTTGTCACCAAATCCTAATGTTATAAGGTCTGCGGTCATCACGGTGATGTTATCCCCAAAAATATTATGACCAAATTGATGATGTTAAGGGTCTGAGGTCATCCGAGTATGATGTCTGACCTCAGACATTGTCACCAAATCCGGATGCTATAAGGTCTGAGGTCATCAACTAAGATGGTATCCTTATAAAATAATTTCACTAAAATTAATGATGTTAAGGGTCTGAGGTCATCCGAGTATGATGTCTGACCTCAGACCTTGTCACCAAATCCAGATGTTATAAGGACTGAGGTCATCAACTAAGATGTTATCCCCATAAATAATTTCACCAAAATTAATCATGTTAAGGGTCTGAGGCCATCCGAGTATGATGTCTGACCTCAGACCTTGTCACCAAATCATGATGTTATGAGGTCTGATGTTATCAACAAAGATGTTATCCCCATAAATAATTTCACCAAAATTAATGATGTTAAGGGTCTGAGGTCGTCCGAGTATGATGTCTAACCACAGACCTTGTCACTAAATCCTGATCTTATAAGGTCTGAGGACATCACGAAGATGTTATCCACATAAATAATTTCACCAAAATTAATGATGTTAAGGGTCTGAGGTCATCCGAGTATGATGTCTGACCTCAGACCTTATCACCAAATCCTAATGATATAAGGTCTGCGGTCATCAACTAAGATGTTATCCCCATACATAATTTCACCAAATTAATGATGTTGAGGGTCTAAGGTTATCCGAGTATGATGTCTGACCTCAAACCTTGTCACAAAATCCTGATGTTATAAGGCCTGAGGTTTTCACTAAGATGTTATGCCCATAAATAATTTCACCAAATTAATGATGTTAAGGGTCTGAGGTCAACCGAGTATGATGTCTGACCTCAGACCTTGTCACCAAATCCCGATGTTATAAGGTCAGATGTCATCAACTAAGATTTTATCACCATAAATAATTTCAGCAAAATTAATGATGTTAAGGGTCTGAGGTCATCCGAGTATGATGTCTGACCTCAGACCTTGTCACCAAATCCTGATGTTATAAGGTCTGACGTCATCACTATGATGTTATCCCCATAAATAATTTCACCAAAATTAATGATGTTAAGGGTCTGAGGTCATCACTAAGATGTTATCCCCATAAATAATCTCACCAAATCAATGATGTTAGGGGTCTGAGGTCATCCGAGTATGATGTATGACCTCAAACCTTGTCACCAAATCCTGACATTATAAGGTCTAAGGACATCACTAAGATGTTATCCCCATAAATAATTTCACCAAAATTAATGATGTTAAGGGTCTGAGGTCATCCGAGTATGATGTCTGATCTCCGACCTTGTAACCAAATCCTGGTGTTATAAGGTCTGAGGTCATCAACTAAGATGTTATCCGCAAAAATAATTTCCCCAAAATTAATAATGTTAAGGGTCTGAGGTCATCCGAGTATGATGTCTGACCTCAGACCTTGTCACCAAATCCTGATGTTATAAGGTCTGAGGATATCACTAAGATGTTATCCCCATAAATAATTTCAACAAAATTAATGATGTTAAGGGTCTAAGGTCATCCGAGTATGATGTCTGATCTCAGACCTTTTCCCCAAATACTGATGTTATAAGGTCTGAGGTCATCAACTAACATGTTATCCCCGTAAATAATTTCACCAAAATTAATGAAGTTAAGGGTCTGAGGTCATCCGAGTATGATATCTGACCTCAGACCTTGTCACTAAATCCAGATGTTATAAGGTCTGGGGTCATCACTAAGATGTTATCCCCATAAATAATTTCACCAAAATTAATGATGTTAAGGATCTGAGGTCATCCGAGTATGATGTCTGACCTGATACCTTATCACTAAATCCTGATGTTATAAGGTCTGAGGTCATCAACTAAGATATTATCCCCATAAATAATTTCAACAAATCAATGATCTTAGGGGTCTGAGGTCATCCGAGTATGATGTCTGACCTCAGACCTTGTCACCAAATCCTAATATTATAGGGTGTGAGGCCATCACTAAGATGTTATCCCCATAAATAATTTCACCTAATTAATAATGTTAAGGGTCTGAGGTCATCCGAGTATAATGTCTGACCTCAGACCTTGTCACCAAATCCTGATATTATAAGGTCTTAGGTCATCAACTAAGATGTTATTCCCATAAATAATTTCACCAAAATTAATGATGTTGAGGGTCTGAGGTCATCCGAGTATGATGTCTGACCTCAGACCTTGTCACCTAATCCTGATGTTATAAGGTCTGATGTCATCAACTAAGAAGTTATCGACATAAATAAATTCACCAAAATTAATGATGTTAAAGGTCTGAGGTCATCCGAGTATGATGTTTGACCTCAGACCTTGTCACCAAATCTTGATGTTTTAAGGTCTAAGGTCTTCAACTAAGATGTTATCCCTGTAATAATTTCACCAAAATTAATGATGTTAAGGGGCTGATTTAATCCGAGTATGATGTCTAACCTCAGACCTTGTCACCAAATCCTAATGTTATAAGGTCTGCGGTCATCACGCTGATGTTATACCAAAAAATAATATGACCAAATTGATGATGTTAAGGGTCTGAGGTCATCCGAGTATGATGTCTGACCTCAGACCTTGTCACCAAATCCGGATGATATAAGGTCTGAGGTCATCAACTAAGATGTTATCCTTATAAATAATTTCACTAAAATTAATGATGTTAAGGGTCTGAGGTCATCCGAGTATGATGTCTGACCTCAGACCTTGTCACCAAATACTGATGTTATAAGGTCTGAGGACATCACGAAGATGTTATCCACATAAATAATTTCACCAAAATTAATGATGTTAAGGGTCTGAGGTCATCCGAGTATGATGTCTGACCTCAGACCTTATCACCAAATCCTAATTATATAAGGTCTGCGGTCATCAACTAAGATGTTATCCCCATAAATAATTTCACCAAATTAATGATGTTGATTGTCTAAGGTCATCCGAGTATGATGTCTGACCTCAAACCTTGTCACAAAATCCTGATGTTTTAAGGTCTGAGGTCATCACTAAAATGTTATGCCCATAAATAATTTCACCAAATTAATGATGTTAAGGGTCTAAGGTCATCCGAGTATGATGTCTGACCTCAGACCCTGTCACCAAATCCTGATGTTATAAGGTCTGAGGTCATCAACTAAGATGTTATTCGCATAAATAATTTCTCCAAAATAAATGATGTTAAGGGTCTGAGGTCAACCGAGTATGATGTCTGACCTCAGACCTTGTCACCAAATCCCGATGTTATAAGGTCAGATGTCATCAACTAAGATTTTATCACCATAAATAATTTCAGCAAAAATAATGATGTTAAGGGTCTGAGGTCATCCGAGTATGATGTCTGACCTCAGGCCTTGTCACCAAATCCTGATGTTATAAGGTCTGACGTCATCACTATGATGTTATCCCCATAAATAATTTCACCAAAATTAATGATGTTAAGGGTCTGAGGTCATCACAAAGATGTTATCCCCATAAATAATTTCACCAAATTAATGATGTTAAGGGTCTGAGGTCATCCGAGTATCATGTCTGACCTCAGACCTTGTCTCCAAATCCTGATGTTATAAGGTCTGAGGTCATAAACTAAGATGTTATTCCCATAAATAATTTCACCAAAATTAATGAAGTTAAGGGTCTGAGGTCATCCGAGTATGATGTCTGACCTCAGACCTTGTCACCAAATCCTGATGTTATATGGTCTGACGTCATCACTATGATGTTATCCCCATAAATAATTTCACCAAAATTAATGATGTTAAGGGTCTGAGGTCATCACTAAGATGTTATCCCCATAAATAATCTCACCAAATAATTGATGTTAGGGGTCTGAGGTCATCCGAGTATGATGTATGACCTGAAACCTTATCAACAAATCCTGATATTATAAGGTCTAAGGACATCACTAAGATGTTATCCCCATAAATAATTTCACCAAAATTAATGATGTTAAGGGTCTGAGGTCATCCGAGTATGATGTCTGATCTCAGACCTTGTAACCAAATCCTGGTGTTATAAGGTCTGAGGTCATCAACTAAGATGTTATCCGCAAAAATAATTTCCCCAAAATTAAAATTTTAAGGGTCTGAGGTCATCCGAGTATGATGTCTGACCTCAGACCTTGTCACAAAATCCTGATGTTATAAGGTCTGAGGTCATCACTAAGATGTTATGCCCATAAATAATTTCACCAAATTAATGATGTTAAGGGTCTAAGGTCGTCCGAGTATGATGTCTGACCTCAGACCTTGTCACCAAATCCTGATGTTATAAGGTCTTAGGTCATCAACTAAGATGTTATTCCCATAAATAATTTCAACAAAATTAATGATGTTGAGGGTCTGAGGTCATCCGAGTATGATGTCTGACCTCAGACCTTGTCACCTAATCCTGATGTTATAAGGTCTGATGTCATCAACAAAGAAGTTATCGACATAAATAAATTCACCAAAATTAATGATGTTAAAGGTCTGAGGTCATCCGAGTATGATGTTTTACCTCAGACATTGTCACCAAATCTTGATGTTTTAAGGTCTAAGGTCTTCAACTAAGATGTTATCCCCGTAAATAATTTCACCAAAATTAATGATGTTAAGGGGCTGAGGTAATCCGAGTATGATGTCTAACCTCAGACCTTGTCACCAAATCCTACTGTTATAAGGTCTGCGGTCATCACCCTGATGTTATCCCCAAAAATAATATGACCAAATTGATGATGTTAAGGGTCTGAGGTCATTCGAGTATGATGTCTGACCTCAGACCTTGTCACCAAATCCGGATGCTATAAGGTCTGAGGTCATCAACTAAGATGTTATCCTTATAAATGTTTTCACTAAAATTAATGGTGTTAAGGGTCTGAGGTCATCCGAGTATGATGTCTGACCTCAGACCTTGTCACCAAATCCTGATGTTATAAGGTCTGAGGTCATCAACTAAGATGTTATCCCCGTAAATAATTTCACCAAAATTAATGAAGTTAAGGGTCTGAGGTCATCCGAGTATGATGTCTGACCTCAGACCTTCTCACCAAATCATGATGTTATGAGGTCCGATGTCATCACTAAGATGTTATCCCCATAAATAATTTCACCAAAATTAATGATGTTAAGGGTCTGAGGTCATCCGAGTATGATGTCTAACCTCAGACCTTGTCACCAAATCCTACTGTTATAAGGTCTGCGGTCATCACCCTGATGTTATCCCCAAAAATAATATGACCAAATTGATGATGTTAAGGGTCTGAGGTCATTCGAGTATGATGTCTGACCTCAGACCTTGTCACCAAATCCGGATGCTATAAGGTCTGAGGTCATCAACTAAGATGTTATCCTTATAAATGATTTCACTAAAATTAATGATGTTAAGGGTCTGAGGTCATCCGAGTATGATGTCTGACCTCAGACCTTGTCACCAAATCCTGATGTTATAAGGTCTGAGGTCATCAACTAAGATGTTATCCCCGTAAATAATTTCACCAAAATTAATGAAGTTAAGGGTCTGAGGTCATCCGAGTATGATGTCTGACCTCAGACCTTCTCACCAAATCATGATGTTATGAGGTCCGATGTCATCACTAAGATGTTATCCCCATAAATAATTTCACCAAAATTAATGATGTTAAGGGTCTGAGGTCATCCGAGTATGATGTCTAACCACAGACCTTGTCACCAAATCCTGATCTTATAAGGTCTGAGGACATCAAGAAGATGTTATCCACATAAATAATTTCACCAAAATTAATAATGTTAAGGGTATGAGGTCATCCGAGTATGATGTCTGACCTCAGACCTTATCACCAAATCCTAATGATATAAGGTCTGCGGTCATCAACTAAGATGTTATCCCCATAAATAATTTCACCAAATTAATGATGTTGAGGGTCTAAGGTCATCCGAGTATGATGTCTGACCTCAAACCTTGTCATAAAATCCTGATGTTATAAGGTCTGAAGTCATCACTAAGATGTTATGCCCATAAATAATTTCACCAAATTAATGATGTTAAGGGTCTAAGGTCATCCGAGTATGATGTCTGACCTCAGAGCCTGTCACCAAATCCTGATGTTATAAGGTCTGAGGTCATCAACTAAGATGTTATTCGCATAAATAATTTCTCCAAAATTAATGATGTTAAGGGTCTGAGGCCAACCGAGTATGATGTCTGACCTCAGACCTTGTCACCAAATCCCGATGTTATAAGGTCAGATGTCATCAACTATGATTTTATCACCATAAATAATTTCAGCAAAATTAATGATGTTAAGGGTCTGAGGTCATCCGAGTATGATGTCTGACCTCAGACCTTGTCACCAAATCCTGATGTTATAAGGTCTGACGTCATCACTAAGATGTTATCCACGTAAATAATTTCACCAAAATTAATGATGTTAAGGGTCTAAGCTCATCACTAAGATGTTATCCCCATAAATAATCTCACCAAATCAATGATGTTAGGGGTCTGAGGTCATCCGAGTATGATGTATGACCTCAAACCTTGTCACCAAATCCTGATATTATAAGGTCTAAGGACATCACTAAGATGTTATCCCCATAAATAATTTTGACCAAAATTAATGATGTTAAGGGTCTGAGGTCAT
This sequence comes from Sambucus nigra, assembly GCA_949130495.1. Lineage (NCBI taxonomy): Eukaryota > Viridiplantae > Streptophyta > Magnoliopsida > Dipsacales > Adoxaceae > Sambucus > Sambucus nigra. Next base: position 547,172,356 of record OX422207.1, read on the forward strand.
CCGAGTATGATGTCTGATCTCAGACCTTGTAACCAAATCCTGGTGTTATAAGGTCTGAGGTCATCAACTAAGATGTTATCCACAAATATAATTTCCCCAAAATTAATAATGTTAAGGGTCTGAGGTCATCCGAGTATGATGTCTGACCTCAGACCTTGTCACCAAATCCTGATGTTATAAGGTCTGAGGACATCACTAAGAAGTTATCCCCATAAATAATTTCAACACAATTAATGATGTTAAGGGTCTAAGGTCATCCGGGTATGATGTCTGATCTCAGACCTTTTCACCAAATACTGATGTTATAAGGTCTGAGGTCATCAACTAAGATGTAATCCCCGTAAATAATTTCACCAAAATTAATGATGTTAAGGGTCTGAGGTCATCCGAGTATGATGTCTGACCTCAGACCTTGTCACTAAATCCTGATGTTATAAGGTCTGAGGTCATCACTAAGATGTTATCCCCATAAATAATTTCACCAAAATTAATGATGTTAAGGGTCTGAGGTCATCCGAGTATGATGTCTGACCTGATACCTTATCACTAAATCCTGATGTTATAAGGTCTGAGGTCATCAACTAAGATATTATCCCCATAAATAATTTAACCAAATCAATGATCTTAGTGGTGTGAGGTCATCCGAGTATGATGTCTGACCTCAGAACTTGTCACCAAATCCTAATATTATAGGGTGTGAGGTCATCACTAAGATGTTATCCCCATAAATAATTTCACCAAATTAATAATGTTAAGGGTATGAGGTCATCCGAGTATGATGTCTGACCTCAGACCTTGTCACCAAATCCTGATGTTATAAGGTCTTAGGTCATCAACTAAGATGTTATTCCCATAAATAATTTCACCAAAATTAATGATGTTGGGGGTCTGAGGTCATCCGAGTATGATGTCTGACCTCACACCTTGTCACCAAATCCTGATGTTATAAGGTCTGATGTCATCAACTAAGAAGTTATCGACATAAATAAATTCACCAAAATTAATGATGTTAAAGGTCTGAGGTCATCCGAGTATGATGTTTGACCTCAGACCTTGTCACCAAATGTTGATGTTTTAAGGCCTAAGGTCTTCAACTAAGATGTTATCCCCGTAAATAATTTCACCAAAATTAATGATGTTAAGGGGCTGAGGTAATCCGAGTATGATGTCTAACCTCAGACCTTGTCACCAAATCCTAATGTTATAAGGTATGCGGTCATCACGGTGATGTTATCCCCAAAAATAATATGACCAAATTGATGATGTTAAGGGTCTGAGGTCATCCGAGTATGATGTCTGACCTCAGACCTTGTCACCAAATTCGGATGCTATAAGGTCTGAGGTCATCAACTAAGATGTTATCCTTATAAATAATTTCACTAAAATTAATAATGTTAAGGGTCTGAGGTCATCCGAGTATGATGTCTGACCTCAGACGTTGTCGCCAAATCCTAATGTTATAAGGTCTCCAGTCATCAACTAAGATGTTATCCCCATAAATAATTTCACCAAATAAATGATGTTAAGGGTATGAGGTCATCCGTGTATGATGTCTAACCTCAGACCTTATCACCAGATCCAGATGTTATAAGGTCTGAGGTCGTCAACTAAGATTTTATCCCCATAAATAATTTCACCAAATCGATGATGTTAAGGGTCTGAGGTTATCCATGTATGATTTCTGACCTCAGACCTTATCACCAACTCCTCATGTTATAGGGTCTCAGGTCATCACTAAGATGTTATCCCCATAAATAATTTTTCCCAATTAATGATGTTTAGGGTCTGAGGTCATCCGAGTATGATGTCTGACCTCAGACCTTATCACCAAATCCTGATGTTATAAGGTCTGAGGTCATCAACTAAGAAGTTATTCCCATAAAGAATTTCACCAAATTAATGATGTTAAGGGTCTGAGGTCATCCGAGTATGATGTCTGACCTCAGACCTTGTCACCAAATCCGGATGCTATAAGGTCTGAGGTCATCAACTAAGATGTTATCCTTATAAATAATTTCACTAAAATTAATGATGTTAAGGGTCTGAGGTCATCCGAGTATGATGTCTGACCTCAGACCTTGTCACCAAATCCTGATGTTATAAGGTCTGAGGTCATCAACTAAGATGTTATCCAAATAAATAATTTCTCCAAAATTAATGATGTGAAGGGTCTGAGCTAATCCGATTATGATGTCTGACCTCAGACCTTGTCACTAAATCCTAATGTTATAAGGTCTGAGGTCATCAACTAAGAAGTTATTCCCATTAATAATTTCACCAAAATTAATGATGTTAAGGGTATGAGGTCATCCGAGTATGATGTCTGACCTCAGACCTTATCACCAAATCCTAATGATATAAGGTCTGCGGTCATCAACTAAGATGTTATCCCCATAAATAATTTCACCAAATTAAGGATGTTAAGGGTCTAAGGTCATCCCAGTATGATGTCTGACCTCAAACCTTGTCATAAAATCCTGATGTTATAAGGTCTGAGGTCATCACTAAGATGTTATGCCCATAAATAATTTCACCAAATTAATGGTGTTAAGGGTCTAAGGTCATCCGAGTATGATGTCTGACCTTAGACCCTGTCACCAAATCCTGATGTTATAAGGTCTGAGGTCATCAACTAAGATGTTATTCGCATAAATAATTTCTCCAAAATTAATGATGTTAAGGGTCTGAGGTCAACCGAGTATGATGTCTGACCTCAGACCTTGTCACCAAATCCCGATGTTATAAGGTCAGATGTCATCAACTAAGATTTCATCATCATAAATAATTTCACCAAAATTAATGATGTTAAGGGTCTGAGGTCATCCGAGTATGATGTCTGACCTCAGACCTTGTCACCAAATCCTAATGTTATAATGTCAACGGTCATCAACTAAGATGTTATCCCCATAAATAATTTCACCAAATCAATGATGTTAGGGTTCTGGAGTCATCCGAGTATGATGTCTGACCTCAGATCTTGTCATCAAATCCTAATATTATAGGGTCTGAGGTCATCACTAAGATGTTATCCCCACAAATAATTTCATCAAATTAATGATGTTAAGGGTCTAAGGTCATCCGAGTATGATGTCTGACCTCAGACCCTGTCACCAAATCTTGATGTTATAAGGTCTGAGGTCATCAACTAAGATGTTATTCACATAAATAACTTCACCAAAATTAATGATGTTAAGAGTCTGAGGTCAACCGAGTATGATGTCTGACCTCAGACCTTGTCACCAAATCCTGATCTTATAAGGTCAGATGTCATCAACAAAGATGTTATCCCCATAAATAATTTTAGCAAAATTAATGATGTTAAGGGTGTGAGGTCATCCGAGTATAATGTCTGACCTCAAACCTTGTCACCAAATCCTGTTGTTATAAGGTCTGACGTCATCACTAAGATGTTATCCCCATAAATAATTTTACTAAAATTAACGATGTTAAGGTTCTGAGGTCATCACTTAGATGTTATCCCCATAAATTATTTCACCAAATTAATAATGTTAAGGGTCTGAGGTCATCCGAGTATGATGTCTGACCTCAGACCTTGTCACCAAATCATGATGTTATAAGGTCTGAGGTCATTAACAAAGATGTTATCCCCATAAATAATTTCACCAAAATTAATGATGTTAAGGGTCTGAGGTCATCCGAGTATGATGTCTGACCTCAGACCTTGTCATAAAATCCTGATGATATAGGGTCTGAGGTCATCACTAATATGTTATCCACATAAATAATTTCACCAAATTAATGATATTAAGGGTCTGAGGCCATCCGAGTATGATGTCTAACCTCAGACATTATCACCAAATCCTGATGTTATAATGTCTGAGGTCATCCACTCAGTTGTTATCCCCATAAATAATTTCACCAAAATTAATGATGTTAAGGGTCTGAGGTCATCTGAGTATGATGTCAGACCTCATACCTTGTCAACAAATCATATGTTATGAGGTCTGATGTCATCAACTAAGATGTTATCCCCATAAATAATTTCCACCAAAATTAATGATGTTAAGGGTCTGAGGTCGTCCGAGTATGATGTCTAACCACAGACCTTGTCACCAAATCCCGATGTTATAAGGTCTAAGGATATCACTAAGATGTTATCCACATAAATAATTTCACAAAAATTAATGATTTTAAGGGTCTAAGGTCATACGAGTATGATGTCTGTCCTCAGACCTTGTCACTAAATCCTGATGTTCTAAGGTCTGATGTCATCAACTAAGATGTTATCCCCATAAATAATTTCACCAAAATTAATGATGTTAAGCGTCTGAGGTCATCCGAGTATGATGTCTGACCTCAGGCCTTGTAACCAAATCCTAATGTTATAAGGTCTACGTTCATCAACTAAGATGTTATCCCCATAAATAATTTCACCAAATCAATGATGTTAGGGTTCTGGAGTCATCCGAGTCTGATGTCTGACCTTAGACCTTGTCAACAAATCCTAATATTATAGGGTCTGAGGTCATCGCTAAGATGTTATCCCCATAAATAATTTCATCAAATTAATGATGTTAAGGGTCTAAGGTCATCCGAGTATGATGTCTGACCTCAGCCCCTATCACCAAATCCTGATGTTATAAGGTCTGAGGTCATCAACTAAGATGTTATTCGCATAAATAATTTCACCAAAATTAATGATGATAAGGGTCTGAGGTCAACCGAGTATGATGTCTGACCTCAGACCTTGTCACCAAATCCTGATGTTATAGGGTCTGAGGTCATCACTAATATGTTATCCACATAAATAATTTCACCAAATTAATGATATTAAGGGTCTGAGGCCATTCGAGTATGATGTCTAACCTCAGACCTTATCACCAAATCCTGATGTTATAATGTCTGAGGTCATCCACTAAGTTGTTATCCCCATAAATAATTTCACCAAAATTAATGATGTTAAGGGTCTGAGGTCATCTGAGTATGATGTCAGACCTCATACATTGTCAACAAATCATATGTTATGAGGTCTGATGTCATCAACTAAGATGTTATCCACATAAATAATTTCCACCAAAATTAATGATGTTAAGGGTCTGAGGTCGTCCGAGTATGATGTCTAACCACAGACCTTGTCACCAAATCCCGATGTTATAAGGTCTAAGGATATCACTAAGATGTTATCCACATAAATAATTTCACAAAAATTAATGATTTTAAGGGTCTAAGGTCATACGAGTATGATGTCTGTCCTCAGACCTTGTCACTAAATCCTGATGTTCTAAGGTCTGATGTCGTCAACTAAGATGTTATCCCCATAAATAATTTCACCAAAATTAATGATGTTAAGCGTCTGAGGTCATCCGAGTATGATGTCTGACCTCAGGCCTTGTAACCAAATCCTAATGTTATAAGGTCTACGTTCATCAACTAAGATGTTATCCCCATAAATAATTTCACCAAATCAATGATGTTAGGGTTCTGGAGTCATCCGAGTCTGATGTCTGACCTTAGACCTTGTCAACAAATCCTAATATTATAGGGTCTGAGGTCATCGCTAAGATGTTATCCCCATAAATAATTTCATCAAATTAATGATGTTAAGGGTCTAAGGTCATCCGAGTATGATGTCTGACCTCAGCCCCTATCACCAAATCCTGATGTTATAAGGTCTGAGGTCATCAACTAAGATGTTATTCGCATAAATAATTTCACCAAAATTAATGATGATAAGGGTCTGAGGTCAACCGAGTATGATGTCTGACCTCAGACCTTGTCACCAAATCCTGATGTTATAGGGTCTGAGGTCATCACTAATATGTTATCCACATAAATAATTTCACCAAATTAATGATATTAAGGGTCTGAAGCCATTCGAGTATGATGTCTAACCTCAGACCTTATCACCAAATCCTGATGTTATAATGTCTGAGGTCATCCACTAAGTTGTTATCCCCATAAATAATTTCACCAAAATTAATGATGTTAAGGGTCTGAGGTCATCTGAGTATGATGTCAGACCTCATACATTGTCAACAAATCATATGTTATGAGGTCTGATGTCATCAACTAAGATGTTATCCCCATAAATAATATCCACCAAAATTAATGATGTTAAGGGTCTGTGGTCGTCCGAGTATGATGTCTAACCACAGACCTTGTCACCAAATCCCGATGTTATAAGGTCTAAGGACATCACTAAGATGTTATCCACATAAATAATTTCACAAAAATTAATGATTTTAAGGGTCTAAGGTCATACGAGTATGATGTCTGTCCTCAGACCTTGTCACTAAATCCTGATGTTCTAAGGTCTGATGTCATCAACTAAGATGTTATCCCCATAAATAATTTCACCAAAATTAATGATGTTAAGCGTCTGAGGTCATCCGAGTATGATGTCTGACCTCAGACCTTGTAACCAAATCCTAATGTTATAAGGTCTACGCTCATCAACTAAGATGTTATCCCCATAAATAATTTCACCAACTCAATGATGTTAGGGTTCTGGAGTCATCCGAGTCTGATGTCTGACCTTAGACCTTGTCAACAAATCCTAATATTATAGGGTCTGAGGTCATCGCTAAGATGTTATCCCCATAAATAATTTCATCAAATTAATGATGTTAAGGGTCTAAGGTCATCCGAGTATGATGTCTGACCTCAGCCCCTATCACCAAATCCTGATGTTATAAGGTCTGAGGTCATCAACTAAGATGTTATTCGCATAAATAATTTCACCAAAATTAATGATGATAAGGGTCTGAGGTCAACCGAGTATGATGTCTGACCTCAGACCTTGTCACCAAATCCTGATGTTATAAGGTCTGAGGTCATCACTAATATGTTATCCACATAAATAATTTCACCAAATTAATGATATTAAGGGTCTGAGGCCATCCGAGTATGATGTCTAACCTCAGACCTTATCACCAAATCCTGATGTTATAATGTCTGAGGTCATCCACTAAGTTGTTATCCCCATAAATAATTTCACCAAAATTAATGATGTTAAGGGTCTGAGGTCATCTGAGTATGATGTCAGACCTCATACCTTGTCAACAAATCATATGTTATGAGGTCTGATGTCATCAACTAAGATGTTATCCCCATTAATAATTTCCACCAAAATTAATGATGTTAAGGGTCTGAGGTCGTCCGAGTATGATGTCTAACCACAGACCTTGTCACCAAATCCCGATGTTATAAGGTCTAAGGACATCACTAAGATGTTATCCACATAAATAATTTCACAAAAATTAATGATTTTAAGGGTCTAAGGTCATACGAGTATGATGTCTGTCCTCAGACCTTGTCACTAAATCCTGATGTTCTAAGGTCTGATGTCATCAACTAAGATGTTATCCCCATAAATAATTTCACCAAAATTAATGATGTTAAGCGTCTGACGTCATCCGAGTATGATGTCTGACCTCAGACCTTGTGACCAAATCCTAATGTTATAAGGTCTACGTTAATCAACTAAGATCTTATCCCCATAAATAATTTCACCAAATCAATGATGTTAGGGTTCTGGAGTCATCCGAGTCTTATGTCTGACCTTAGATGTTGCCAACAAATCCTAATATTATAGGGTCTGAGGTCATCGCTAAGATGTCATCCCCATAAATAATTTCATCAAATTAATGATGTTAAGGGTCTAAGGTCATCCGAGTATGATGTCTGACCTCAGCCCCTATCACCAAATCCTGATGTTATAAGGTCTGAGGTCATCAACTAAGATGTTATTCGCATAAATAATTTCACCAAAATTAATGATGATAAGGGTCTGAGGTCAACCGAGTATGATGTATGACCTCAGACCTTGTCACCAAATCCTGATGTTATAAGGTCAGATGTCATCGACAAAGATGTTATCCCCATACATATTTTCAGCAAAATTAATGATGTTAAGGGTCTGAGGTCATCCGAGTATGATGTCTGACCTCAAACCTTGTCACAAAATCCTGATGTTATAAGGTCTGACGTCATCACTAAGATGTTATCCCCATAAATAATTTTACTAAAATTAATGATGTTAAGGGTCTGAGGTCATCACTTAGATGTTATCCCCACAAATAATTTTACCAAATTAATAATGTTAAGGGTCTGAGGTCATCCGAGTATGATGTCTGACCTCAGACCTTGTCACCAAATCCTGATGTTATAAGGTCTGAGGTCATTAACAAAGATGTTATCCCCATAAATAATTTCTCCAAAATTAATGATGTTAATGGTCTAAGGTCATCCGAGTATGATGTCTGACCTCAGACCTTGTCACCAAATCCTGATGTTATAAGGGTTGTGGTCATCACTAAGATGTTATCCCCATAAATAATTTCATCAAAATTGATAATGTTAAGGGTCTAAGGTCATCCGAGTATCATGTCTGACCTCAAACCTTGTCACAAAATCCTGATGTGATAGGGTCTGAGGTCATCACTAATATGTTATCCATATAAATAATTTCACCAAATTAATGATATTAAGGGTCTGAGGCCATCCGAGTATGATGTCTAACCTCAGACCTTCTCACCAAATCCTGATGTTATAAGGTCTGAGGTCCTCACTAAGATGTTATCCCCATAAATAATTTCACCAAAATTAATGATGTTAAGGGTCTGAGGTCATCCGAGTTTGATGTCTGACCTCAGACCATGTCACCAAATCCGGATGTTATAGGGTCTAAGGTCATCACTAAGATGTTATCCCAAAAAATAATTACACTAAATTAATGATGTTAAGGGTCCGAGGTCATCCGAGTATGATGTCTGACCTTTCACCTTGTCACCTAATGCTAATGTTATAAGGTCTAGGTCATCAACTAAGATGTTATCCCTATAAATAATTACACCAAAATTAATGATGTTAAGGGTCTGAGGACATCCGAGTATGATGTCTGACCTTAGACCTTGTCAAGAAATCCTGATGTTATAAGGTTTGAGGTCATAAACTAGGATGATATTCCCTTAATTAATTTCACCAAAATTAATGATGTTAAGGGTCTGAGGTCATCCAAGTATGATGTCTGACCTCAGACCTTGTCACCAAATCTTGATGTTATAAGGTCTGATGTCATCAACTAAGATGTTATCCCCATAAATAATTTCACCAAAATTAATGATGTTAAGGGTCTGAGGTCATCCGAGTATGATGTCTAACCTCAGACCTTATCACTAAATCCTGATGTTATAAGGTCTGAGCACATCACTAAGATGTTATCCACATAAATAATTTCTCCAAAATTAATGATGTTAAGGGTCTGATTTCTTCCGAGTATGATGTCTGACCTCATACCTTGTCACCAAATCCTGATGTTATAGGTTCTGAGGTCATCACTTAGATGTTATCCCCATAAATAATTTCACGAAATTAATAATGTTAAGGGCCTGAGGTCATCCAAGTATGATGTCTGACCTCAGACCTTGTCACCAAATCCTTATGTTATAGGATCTGTGGTCATCACTTAGATGTTATCCCCATAAATAATTTCACCAAATTAATAATGTTAAGGGTCTAAGGTCATCCGAGTATGATGTCTGATCTCAGACCTTGTCACCAAATCCTGATGTTATAAGGTCTGAGGTTATCAACTAAGATGTTATCCCCATAAATAATTTCACAAAAATTAATGATGTTAAGGGTCTGAGGTAATCCGAGTAAGATGTCTGACCTCAGACCTTGTCACCAATTCCTGATGTTAAAATGTTTGATGTCATCAACTAAGATGTTATCCCTATAAATAATTACACCAAAATTAATGATGTTAAGGGTCTGAGGACATCCGAGTATGATGTCTGACCTTAGACCTTGTCACGAAATCCTGATGTTATAAGGTTTGAGGTCATAAACTAGGATGATATTCCCTTAATTAATTTCACCAAAATTAATGATGTTAAGGGTCTGAGGTCATCCAAGTATGATGTCTGACCTCAGACCTTGTCACCAAATCTTGATGTTATAAGGTCTGATGTCATCAACTAAGATGTTATCCCCATAAATAATTTCACCAAAATTAATGATGTTAAGGGTCTGAGGTCATCCGAGTATGATGTCTAACCTCAGACCTTATCACTAAATCCTGATGTTATAAGGTCTGAGCACATCACTAAGATGTTATCCACATAAATAATTTCTCCAAAATTAATGATGTTAAGGGTCTGATTTCTTCCGAGTATGATGTCTGACCTCATACCTTGTCACCAAATCCTGATGTTATAGGTTCTGAGGTCATCACTTAGATGTTATCCCCATAAATAATTTCACGAAATTAATAATGTTAAGGGCCTGAGGTCATCCAAGTATGATGTCTGACCTCAGACCTTGTCACCAAATCCTTATGTTATAGGATCTGTGGTCATCACTTAGATGTTATCCCCATAAATAATTTCACCAAATTAATAATGTTAAGGGTCTAAGGTCATCCGAGTATGATGTCTGATCTCAGACCTTGTCACCAAATCCTGATGTTATAAGGTCTGAGGTTATCAACTAAGATGTTATCCCCATAAATAATTTCACAAAAATTAATGATGTTAAGGGTCTGAGGTAATCCGAGTAAGATGTCTGACCTCAGACCTTGTCACCAATTTCTGATGTTAAAATGTTTGATGTCATCAACTAAGATGTTATCCTTATAAATAATGTCACCAAAATTAATGATGTTAAGGGTATGAGGTCATCCGAGTGTTATGTCTAACCTCCGACCTTGTCACCAAATCCTGATGTTATAAGACATGAGGACATCACTAAGATGTTATCCACATAATTAATTTCAAAAAAATTAATGATGTTAAGGGTCTGATTTCATCCGAGTATGATGTCTAAGCTCAGACCTTGTCACCAAATCCTGATGTTATAGGGTCTGAGGTCATCACTTAGATGTTATACCCATAAATAATTTCACAAAATTAATAATGTTAAGGGTCCGAGGTCATCCGAGTATGATGTCTGACCTGAGACCTTGTCACCAAATCCTGATGTTAAAATGTCTGAGGTCATCAATAAAGATGTTATCCCCATAAATAATTTCACCAAAATTAATAATGTTAAGGGTCTGAAGTCATCCGAGTATGATGTCTGACATCAGACCATGTCACCAAATCCTGATGTTATAAGGTCTGATGTCATCAACTAAGAAGTTATCCATATAAATAATTTCACCAAAATTAATGATGTTAAGGGTCTGAGGTCATCCGAGTATGATGTCTAACCTATGACCTCGTCACTAAATCCTGATGTTATAAGGTCTGAGGACATCACTAAGATGTTATCCACATAAATAATTGATCCAAAATAAATGATGTTAAGGGTCAGATTTCATCCGACTATGATGTCTGACCTCAGACCTTGTCACCAAATCCTGATTTTATAGGGTCTGAGGTCATCACTTAGATGTTATCCCCATAAATAATTTCACCAAATTAATAATGTTAAGGGTCTGAGGTCATCCGAGTACGATGTCTGACCTCAGACCTTATCACCAAATCCTGGTGTTATAAAGTCTGAGGTCATTAACAAAGATGTTATCCCTATAAATAATTTCACCAAAATTAATGATGTTAAGGGTCAGAGGTCATCCGAGTATGATGTCTGACCTCAGACCTTGTCCCCAAATCCTGATGTTATAAGGTCTGATGTCATCAACTAAGATGTTATCCCCATAAATAATTTCACCAAAGTTAATGATGTTAAAGGTCTGAGGTCATCCGAGTATGATTTTCTGACCTCAGACCATCTCACCAAATCCTAATGTTATAAGTTCTGAGGTCATCACTAAGATGTTATCCCCATAAATAATTTCACCAAAATTAATGATGTTAAGGGTCTAAGGTCATCCGAGTATGATGGCTGACCTCACACCTTGTCACCAAATCCTGATCTTATAATGTATGAGGTCATCAATAAAGATGTTATCCCCATAAATAATTTCAGCAAAATTAATAATGTTAAGGGTCTGAAGTCATCCGAGTATGGTGTCTGATATCAGACCTTGTCACCAAATTCGGATGTTATAAGGTTTGATGTCATCAACTAAGATGTTATCCCCATAAATAATTTCACCAAAATTAATGATGTTAAGGGTCTGAGGTCATCCGAGTATGATGTCTGACCTCAGACCTTGTCAACAAATCGTGATGTTATAAGGTCTGAGGTCATCAACTAAGATGTTATCCCCATGAATAATTTCACTCAAATTAATGATGTTAAGGGTCTGAGGTCATTCAAGTAGGATGTCTGACCTCAGACCTTGTCACCAAATCCTGATGTTATAGGGACTGATGTCATCAACTAAGAAGTTATCCCCATAAATAATTTCACCAAAATTAATGATGTTAAGGGTATGAGGTCATCCGAGTATGATGTCTGACCTCAGACCTTGTCAACAAATCCTGATGTTATAAGGTCTGAGGTCATCAACTAAGATGTTATCCCCATGAATAATTTCACCCAAATTAATGATGTTAAGGGTCTGAGGTCATCCAAGTATGATGTCTGACCTCAGACCTTGTCACCAAATCCTGATGTTATAAGGACTGATGTCATCAACTAAGAGGTTATCCCCATAAATAATTTCACCAAAATTAATGATGTTAAGGGTCTGAGCTTATCCGAGTATGATATATAACCTATGACCTCGTCACTAAATCCTGATGTTATAAAGTCTGAGGACATCACTAAGATGTTATTCACATAAATAATTGATCCAAAATAAATGATGTTAATGGTCTGATTTCATCCGAGTATGATGTCTGACCTCAGACCTTGTCACCAAATCCTGATGTTATACGGTCTGAGGTCATCACTTAGATGTTATCCCCCTAAATAATTTCAAAATATTAATAGTATTAAGGGTCTGAGGTCATCCGAGTATGATGTCTGACCTCAGACCTTGTCACCAAATCCTGGTGTTATAAAGTCTGAGGTCATTAACAAAGATGTTATCCCCATAAATAATTTCACCAAAATTAGTGATGTTAAGGGTCTGAGGTCATCCGAGTATGATGTCTGACCTCAGACCTTGTCACCAAATCCTGATGTTATAAGGTCTGAGGTCATCAACGAAGATGTTTTCCCCCTGAATAATTTCACCAAAATTAATGATGTTAAGGGTCTGAGGTCATCCAAGTATGATGTCTGACCTCAGACCTTATCACCAAATCCTGATGTTATAAGGTCTGATGTCATCAACTAAGATGTTATCCCCATAAATAATTTCACCAGTGTTAATGATGTTAAAGGTCTGAGGTCATCCGAGTATGATTTTCTGACCTCAGACCTTCTCACCAAATCCTGATGTTATAAGGTCTGAGGTCATCACTAAGATGTTATCCCCATAAATAATTTCACCAAAATTAATGATGTTAAGGGTCTGAGGTCATCCGAGTATGATGTTTGACCTCAGACCTCGTCACCAAATCCAAATGTTATAGGGTATGAGGTCATCACTTAGATGTTATCCCCATAAATAATTTCTCCAAATTAATAATGTTAAGGGTCCGAGGTCATCCGAGTATGATGTCTGACCTGAGACCTTGTGACCAAATCCTGATGTTATAATGTCTGAGGTCATTAATAAAGATGTTATCCCCATAAATAATTTCAGCAAAATTAATAATGTTAAGGGTCGGAAGTCATCTGAGTATGATGTCTGACATCAGACCTTGTCACGAGATCCTGATGTTATAAGGTCTGATGTCATCAACTAAGATGTTATCCCCATAAATAATTTCACCAAAATTAATGATGTTAAGGGTCTGAGGTCATCCGAGTATGATGTTTGACCTCAGACCTTGTCACCAAATCCTGATGTTATAAGGTATGAGGTCATCAACTAAGATGTTATCCCCATGAATAATTTCACCAAAATTAATGATGTTAAGGGTCTGAGGTCATCCAAGTATGATGTCTGACCTCAGACCTTATCACCAAATCCTGATGTTATATGGTATGATGTCATCAGATAAGTAGTTATCCCCATAAATAATTTCACCAAAATTAATGATGTTAAGGGTCTGAGGTCATCCGAGTATGATGTCTAACCTATGACCTCGTTACTAAATCCTGATGTTATAAGGTCTGAGGAAATCACTAAGATGTTATCCACATAAATAATTGATCCAAAATAAATGATGTTAAAGGTCTGATTTCATCCGAGTATGATGTCTGACGTCAGACCTTGTCACGAAATGCTGATGTTATAGGGTCTGAGGTCATCACTTAGATGTTATCCCCATAAATAATTTCACCAAATTAATAATGTTAAGGGTCTGAGGTCATCCGAGTATGATGTCTGACCTCAGACCTTGTCACCAAATCCTGGTGTTATAATGTCTGAGGTCATTAACAAAGATGTTATCCCTATAAATAATTTCACCAAAATTAATGATCTTAAGGGTCTGAGGTCATCGGAGTATGATGTCTGACCTCAGACCTTATCACCAAATCCTGATCTTATAGGGTCTGAGGTCATCACTTAGATGTTATCCCCATAAATAATTTCACCAAATTTAAAATGTTAGGGGTCCGAGGTCATCCGAGTATGATGTCTGACCTGAGACCTTGTCACCAAATCCTGATCTTATAATGTTTGAGGTCATCAATAAAGATTGTATCCCCATAAATAATTTCACCGAAATTAATAATGTTAAGGGTCTGAAGTCATCCGAGTATGATGTCTGATTTCAGACCTTGTCACCAAATCCTGATGTTATAAGGTTTGATGTCATCAACTAAGATGTTATCCCCATAAAGAATTTCACCAAAATTAATGATGTTAAGGGTCTGAGGTCATCCGAGTATGATGTCTGACCTCAGACGTTGTCACCAAATCCTGATGTTATAAGGTCTGAGGTCATCAACTAAGATGTTATCCCCATGAATAATTTCACCAAAATTAATGATGTTATGGGTCTGAGGTCATCCAAGTATGATGTCGGACCTCAGACCTTGTCACCAAATCCTGATGTTATAAGGTCTGATGTCATCAACTAAGAAGTTATCCCCATAAATAATTTCACCAAAATTAATGATGTTAAGGGTCTGAGGTCATCCGAGTATAATGTCTAACCTATGACCTCGTCACTAAATCCTGATGTTATAAGATCTGAGGACATCACTAAGATGTTATCCACATAAATAACTGATCCAAAATAAATGATGTTAAGGGTCTGATTTCATCCGAGTATGATGTCTGACCTCTGACCTTAGCACCAAATCCTGATGTTATAGGGTCTGAGGTCATCACTTAGATGTTATCCCCATAAATAATTTCACACAATTAATAATGTTAAGGGTCTGAGGTCATCCGAGTATGATGTCTGACCTCAGACCTTGTCACCAAATCCTGGTGTTATAAAGTCTGAGGTCATTAACAAAGATGTTATCCCCATAAATAATTTCACCAAAATTAGTGATGTTAAGGGTCTGAGGTCATCCGAGTATGATGTCTGACCTCAGACCTTGTCACCAAATCCTGATGTTATAAGGTCTGAGGTCATCAACGAAGATGTTTTCCCCATGAATAATTTCACCAAAATTAATGATGTTAAGGGTCTGAGGTCATCCAAGTATGATGTCTGACCTCAGACCTTATCACCAAATCCTGATGTTATAAGGTCTGATGTCATCAACTAAGATGTTATCCCCATAAATAATTTCAGCAAATTAATAATGTTAAGGGTCTGAGGTCATCCGAGCATGATGTCTGACCTCAGACCTTGTCACCAAATCCTGATGTTTTAGGGTCTGAGGTCATTAACAAATATGTTATCCCCATAAATAATTTCACCAAAATTAATGATGTTAGGGGTCTGAGGTCATCTGAGTATGATGTCTGACCTCAGACCTTATCACCAAATCCTGATGTTATAAGGGCTGAGGTCATCAACAAAGATGTTATCCCCATAAATAATTTCATCAAAATTAATGATGTTAAGGGTCTGAGGTCATCCGAGTATGATGTCTGACCTCAGACCTTGTCACCAAATCCTGATGTTATAAGGTCTGAGGTCATCAACTAAGATGTTATCCCCATGAATAATTTCACCAAAATTAATGATGTTATGCGTCTGAGGTCATCCAAGTATGATGTCTGACCTCAGACCTTGTCACCAAATCATGATGTTATAAGGTCTGATGTCATCAACTAAGATGTTATCCCCATAAATAATTTCACCAAAATTAATGATGTTAAGGGTCTGAGGTCATCCGAGTATGATGTCTAACCTATGACCTTGTCACTAAATCCTGATGTTATAAGGTCTGAGGACATCACTAAGATGTTATCCACATAAATAATTGAACCAAAATAAATGATGTTAAGGGTCTGATTTCATCCGAGTATGATGTCTGACCTCAGACCTTGTCACCAAATCCTGATGTTATAGGGTCTGAGGTCATCACTTAGATGTTATCCCCATAAATAATTTCAGCAAATTAATAATGTTAAGGGTCTGAGGTCATCCGAGCATGATGTCTGACCTCAGACCTTGTCACCAAATCCTGATGTTTTAGGGTCTGAGGTCATTAACAAATATGTTATCCCCATAAATAATTTCACCAAAATTAATGATGTTAGGGGTCTGAGGTCATCTGAGTATGATGTCTGACCTCAGACCTTATCACCAAATCCTGATGTTATAAGGGCTGAGGTCATCACTAAGATGTTATCCCTATAAATAATTTCACCAAAATTAATGATGTTAAGGGTCTGAGGTCATCCGAGTATGATGTATGACCTCAGACCTTGTCACAAAATCCGGATGTTTTAGGGTCTGAGGTCATCACTAATATGTTATCCACATAACAAATTTCACCAAATTAATGATATTATCGGTCTGAGGTCATCCGACTATGATGTCTAACATCAGACCTTATCACCAAATCCTGATGATATAATGTCTGAGGTCATCAACTAAGATGTTATCCCCATAAATAATTTCACCAAAATTAATGAGGTTAAGGGTCAGAGGTCATCCGAGTATGATGTCTAACCTCAGACCTTGTCACCAAATCCTGATGTTATAAGGTCTGACGTCATCACTAAGATGTTATCTCCATAAATAATTTCAGCAAAATTTATGATGTTAAGGGTCTGAGGTCATCCAAGTATGATGTCTGACCTCAGACCATGTCACTAAATCCTGATTTTATAGGGTCTAAGGTCATCACTAAGATGTTATCCCCATAAATAATTACACTAAACTAATGATGTTAAGGGTACGAGGTCATCCGAGTATGATGTCTGACCTTAGGCATTGTAACCAAATGCTAATGTTATAAGGTCTAAGGTCATTAAATAAGATGTTATCCCCATAAATAATTTCACCAAAATTAATGGTGTTCAGGGACTGAGGTCATCCGAGTATGATGTTTGACCTCATACCTTGTCACCAATTCCTGAAGTTATAAGGTCTGATGTCATCAACTAAGATGTTATCCACATAAATAATTTCCCCAAAATTAATGATGTTAAGTGTCTGAGGTCACTTGAGTATGATGTCTGACCTCAGAACATGTCACCAAATCTTGATGTTTTAAGGTCTGGGGTCATCAACTAAGATGTTATCCCCATAAATAATTTCACCAAAATTAATGATGTTAAGGGTCTGAAGTTATCCGAGTATGATGTCTTACCTCAGACCTTGTCACAAAATCCCGATGATATAGGTCTGAGGTCATCACTAAGATGTTATCCCCATAAATAATTTCATCAAATTAATGATGTTAAAGGTCTGAGGTAGTTTGAGTATGATGTCTGACCTCAGACCTTGTCACCAAATCCTGATGTTATAATGTCTGAGGTCATCAACTTAGATGTTATCCCCATAAATAATTTCACCAAATTTAAAATGTTAAGGGTCTGAGGTCATCCGAGTATGATGTCTGACCTCATACCTTGTCACCAAATCCAGATGTTATATAGTCTGAGGTCATCAACTAAGATGTTATTCCCATAAACAATTTCACCTAAATTAATGATTTTAAGGGTCTGAGGTCATCCGAGTATGATGTATGACCATAGACCTTGTCACCAAATCCTGATGTTATAAGGTCTGATGTCATCAACTAAGATGTTATCCCCATAAATAATTTCTCCAAAATTAATGATGTTAAGGGTCTGAGGTCATCCGAGTATGATGTCTGACCTCAGACCTTGTCACCAAATCTTGATGTTTTAAGGTCTGAGGTCATCAAATAAGATGTTATCACCATAAATAATTTCACAAAAATTGAGGATGTTAAAGGTCATAAGTCATCCGAGTATGATGTCTGACCTCAGACCTTGTCACCAAATCCTAATGTTATAAGGTCTGAGGTCATCACTAAGATGTTATGTGCATAAATAATTTCACCAAATTAATGATGTTAAGGGTCTGAGGTCATCCGAGTATGATGTCTGACCTCAGACCTTGTCCGCAAATCCTGATGTTATAAGGTATGAGGTCATCAACAAAGATGTTATCCCCATAAATAATTTCACCAAAATTAATGATGTTAGGGGTCTAAGGTCATCCGAGTATGATGTCTGACCTCAGACCTTGTCCCCAAATGATGATGTTTTAAGTTCTGAGGTCATCAAATAAGATATTATCCCCATAAAAAATTTCACCAAAATTAATGATGTTAAGGGTCTAAGGTCATCCGAGTATGATGTATGACCTAAGACCTTGTCACCAAATCCTAATGTTATAAGGTCTGAGGTCATCACTAAGATGTTATCCCCATAAATAATTTCACCAAAATTAATGATGTTAAGGGTCTGAGGTCATCCGAGTATGATGTCTAACCTCAGACCATGTCACTAAATCCTGATGTTATAAGGACAGAGGTCATCAACTAAGATGTTATCCCCATAAATAATTTCACCAAATCAATGATGTTAAGGGTCTGAGGTCATCCGAGTATGATGTCTGACCTCAGACCTTATCACCAAATCCTAATGTTATAGGGTCAGAGGTCATCACTAAGATGTTATCCCCATAAATAATTTCACCAAATTAATGATTTTAAGGATCTGAGGTCATCCGAGTATGATGTATGACCACATACCTTGTCACCAAATCCTGATGTTATATGGTCTGCGATCATCAACTAAGATGTTATTCCGGTAAACAATTTCACCTAAATTAACGATGTTAGGGGTTTGAGGTCATCCGAGTATGATGTCTGACCTCAGCCCTTGTCCCCCAATCCTGATGTTATAAGGTCTGATGTCATCGACTAAGATGTTATCCCCATTAATAATTTCACCAAAACTAATGATGTTAAGGGTCTGAGGTCATCCGAGAATGATGTCTGACCTCAGACCTTGTCACCAAATCCTAATGTTATAAGGTCTGAGGTCATCACTAAGATGTTATCCGCATATATAATTTCACCAAATTAATGATGTTAAGGGTCTGAGGTCATCCGAGTATGAAGTGTGACCTCAGACCTTGTCACCAAATTCTAATGTTATAAGGTCTGAGGTCATGACTAAGATGTTATCCCCATAAATAATTTCACCAAAATTAATGATGTTAGGGGTCTAAGGTCATCCGAGTATGATGTCTGACCTCAGACCTTGTCCCCAAATCATGATGTTTTAAGGTCTGAGGTCATTAAATAATATGTTATCCCCATAAATAATTTCACCAAAATTAATGATGTTAAGGTCTAAGGTCATCCGAGTATGATGTATGACCTCAGACCTTGTCACCAAATCCTAATGTTATAAGGTCTGAGGTCATCACTAAGATGTTATCCCCATAAATAATTTCACCAAAATTAATGATGTTAAGGGTCTGAGGTCATCCGAGTATGATGTCTAACCTCAGACCATATCACTAAATCCTGATGTTATAAGGTCAGAGCTCATCAACTAAGATGTTATCCCCATAAATAATTTCACCAAATCAATTATGTTAGGGGTCTGAGGTCATCCGAGTATGATGTCTTACCTTAGACCTTGTAACTGAATCCTAATGTTATAGCGTCTGAGGCCATCACTAAGATGTTAGCCCCATAAATAATTTCACCAAATTAATGATGTTAAGGGTCTGATGTCATCCGAGTATGATGTCTGACCTCAGACCTTGTCCCCAAATCCTGATGTTATAAGGTCTGATGTAATCGACTAAGATGTTATCCCCATAAATAATTTCACCAAAATTAATGATGTTAAGAATCTGAGGTCATCCGAGTATGATGTCTGGCCTCGGCCTTGTCACCAAATCTTGATGATTTAAGGTCGGAGGTCATCATTTAAGATGTTATCCCCATAAATAATGTCACAAAAATTAAGGATGTTAAGCGTCTGAAGTCATCCGCGTATGATGTCTGACCTCAGACCTTGTCACCAAATCCTAATGTTATAAGGTCTGAGGTAATCACTAAGATGTTATCCACATAATTAATTTCACCAAATTAATGATGTTAAGGGTCTGAGGTCATCCGAGTATGATGTCTGACCTTATACCTTATCACCAAATTCTAATGTTATAAAGTCTGAGGTCATCACTAAGATGTTATTCCCATAAATAATTTAACCAAAATTAATGATGTTAAGGGTTTGAGGTCATCCGAGTATGATGTCTGACCTCAGACCTTGTCCCCAAATCATGATGTTTTAAGGTCCGAAGTAATCAAATAAGATGTTATCCCCATAAATAATTTCACAAAAATTACTGATGTTAAGGGTCTAAGGTCATCCGAGTATGATGTATGACCTCAGACCTTGTCACCAAATACTGATGTTATGAGGTCTGATGTCATCGACTAAGATGTTATCCCCATAAATAATTTCACCAAATCAATGATGTTAAGGGTCTGAGGTCATCCGAGTATGATGTCTGACCTGACACCTTGTCTCCAAATCCTAATGTTATAGGGTCTGAGGTCATCACTAAGATGTTATCCCAATAAATAATTTCACCAAATTAATATTGTTACGGGTTTGAGGTCATCTAAGTTTGACGTCTGACGTCAGGCCTTGTCAACAAATCCTGATGTTATAAGGTCTGAGGTCATCACTAAGTTGCTATCCCCATAAATAATTTCACCAAAATTAATGATGTTAAGGGTCGGAGGTCATCCAAGTATGATGTCTAACCTCAGACCTTATCACCAAATTCGGATGTTATAATGTCTGAGGTCATCAACTAAGATGTTATCCCAATAAATAATTTCACCAAATCAATGATGTTAAGGGTCTGAGGTCATCCGAGTATGATGTCTGACCTCAGACCTGGTCACCGAATCCTAATGTTATAGGGTCTGAGGCCATCACTAAGATGTTATCCCCATAAATAATTTCACTAAATTAATGATGTTAAGGGTCTGAGGTCATCCGAGTATGATGTCTAACCTCAGACCATATCCCTAAATCCTGATGTTATAAGGTTAGAGGTCATCAACTAAGATGTTATCCCCATAAATAATTTCACCAAATCAATGATGTTAGGGGTCTGAGGTCATTCGAGTATGATGTTTGACCTCAGACCTTGTCACCAAATCCTAATGTTATAGGGTCTGAGGTCATCACTAAGATGTTATCCCCATAAATAATTTCACCAAATTAATGGTTTTAAGGGTCTGAGGTCATCCGAGTATGATGTATGACCACATACCTTATCACCAAATCCTGATGTTATAAGGTCTGATGTCATCGACAAAGATGTTATCCCCATAAATAATTTCACCAAAATTAATGATGTTAAGGGTCTGAGGTCATCCGAGTATGATGTTTGGCCTCAGACCTTGTCACCAAATCTTGATGTTTTAAGGTCGGAGGTCATCAAATAAGATGTTATCCCCATAAATAATTTCACAAAAATTAAGGATGTTAAGGGTTTGAAGTCATCCGAGTATGTTGTCTGACCTCAGACCTTGTCACCAAATCCTCATGTTATAAGGTCTGAGGTCATCACTAAGATGTTATCCCCATAAATAATTTCACCAAAATTAATGATGTTAAGGGTCTGAGGTCATCCGAGTATGATGTCTAACCTCAGACCATATCACTAAATCGTGATGATATAAGGTCAGAGGTCATCAACTAAGATGTTATCCCCATAAATAATTTCACCAAATTAATGAATTTAAGGGTCTGATGTCATCCGAGTATGATGTCTGACCTCAGACCATGTCCCCAAATCCTGATGTTATAAGGTCTGATGTAATCGACTAAGATGTTATCCCCATAAATAATTTCACCAAAATTAATGATGTTAAGAATCTGAGGTCATCCGAGTATGATGTCTGGCCTCAGACCTTGTCACCAAATCTTGACGATTTAAGGTCGGAGGTCATCATTTAAGATGTTATCCCCATAAATAATGTCATAAAAATTAAGGATGTTAAGCGTCTGAAGTAATCCGCGTATTATGTCTGACCTCAGACCTTGTCACCAAATCCTAATGTTATAAGGTCTGAGGTCATCACTAAGATGTTATCCACATAATTAATTTCACCAAATTAATGATGTTAAGGGTCTGAGGTCATCCGAGTATGATGCCTGACCTTATACCTTATCACCAAATTCTAATGTTATAAGGTCTGAGGTCATCACTAAGATGTTATTCCCATAAATAACTTAACCAAAATTAATGATGTTAAGGGTTTGAGGTCATCCGAGTATGATGTCTGACCTCAGACCTTGTCCCCAAATCATGATGTTTTAAGGTCCGAGGTCATCAAATAAGATGTTATCCCCATAAATAATTTCACAAAAATTACTGATGTTAAGGGTCTAAGGTCATCCGAGTATGATGTATGACCTCAGACCTTGTCACCAAATCCTAATGTTATAAGGTGTGAGGTCATCACTAAGATGTTATCCCCATAAATAATTTCACCAAAATTAATGATGTTAAGGGTCTGAGCTCATCCGAGTATGATGTCTAACCTCAGACCTTGTCACCAAATCCTGATGTTATAGTGTCTGAGCTCATCACTAAGATGTTTTCCCCATAAATAATTTCACCAAATTAATGATGTTACGGGTCTGAGGACATCCGAGTATGATGTCTGACCTCAGACCTTGTCACCAAATCCTGATGTTATAAGGTCTGATTTCATCAACTAAGATGTTATCCCCATAAATAATTTCACCAAAATTAATGTTGTTAAGAGTATGAGGTCATCCGAGTATGATGTATGATCTCAGACCTTGTCACCAAATCCTGAATTTATAGGGCATGAGGTCATCACTAAGATGTTATCCCCATAAATAATTTCACCAAATTAATGATGTTAAGAGTCTGAAGTCATCCGAGTATGATGACTGACCTCAGACCTTGTCCCCAAATCCTGATGTGATAAGGTCTGATGTCATCGACTAAGATGTTATCCCCATAAATAATTTCACCAAATAAATGATGTTAAGGGTCTGAGGTCATCTGAGTATGATGTCTGACCTGACACCTTATCACCAAATCCTAATGTTATAGGGTCTGAGGTCATCACTAAGATGTTATCCCAATAAATAATTTCACCAAATTAATGTTGTTACGGGTCTGAGGTCATCTGAGTTTGACGTATGACGTCAGGCCTTGTCACCAAATCCTGATGTTATAAGGTCTGAGGTCATCACTAAGTTGTTATCCCCATAAATAATTTCACCAAAATTAATGATGTTAAGGGTCGAAGGTCATCCAAGTATGATGTCTAACCTCAGACCATATCACTAAATCCTGATGTTATAAGGTGAGAGGTCATCAACTAAGATGTTATCCCCATAAATAATTTCACCGAATCAATGATGTTAGGGGTCTGAGGTCATTCGAGTATGATGTCTGACCTCAGACCTTGTCACCAAATCCTAATGTTATAGGGTCTGAGGTCATCACTAAGATGCTATCCCTATAAATAATTTCACCAAATTAATGGTTTTAAGGGTCTGAGGTCATCCGAGTATGATGTATGACCACATACCTTATCACCAAATCCTGATGTTATATGGTCTGACGTCATCAACTAAGATGTTATTCCCATAAACAATTTCACCTAAATTAATGATGTTAGGGGTCTGAGATCATCCGAGTATGATGTCTGACCTCAGACCTTATCCCCAAATCCTGATGTTATAAGGTCTGATGTCTTCGACTAAGATGTTATCCCCATATATAATTTCACCAAAATTAATGATGTTAAGGGTTTGAGGTCATCCGAGTATGATGTTTGGCCTCAGACCTTGCCACCAAATCTTGATGTTTTAAGGTCGGAGGTCATCAAATAAGATGTTATCCCCATAAATAATTTCACAAAAATTAAGGATGTTAAAGGTCTGAAGTCATCCGAGTATGATGTCTGACCTCAGACCTTGTCACCAAATCCTCATGTTATAAGGTCTGAGGTCATCACTAAGATGTTATCCACATAAATATTTTCACCAAATTAATGATGTTAAGAGTCTGAGGTCATCCGAGTATGATGTCTAACCTCAGACCTTATCACCAAATCCTGATGTTATAAGGTCTGATGTCATCAACTAAGATGTTATCCCCATAAATAATTTCACAAAAACTAATGTTGTTAAGAGTCTGAGGTCATCCGAGTATGATGTTTTTTCCTCAGACCTTGTCACCAAATCCTGATGTTATAGGGTCTGAGGTCATCACTAAGATGTTATTCCCAGAAATAATTTAACCAAAATTAATGATGTTAAGGGTCTGAGGTCATCCGAGTATGATGTCTGACCTCACACCTTGTCCCCAAATCATGATGTTTTAAGGTCTGAGGGCATCAAATAAGATGTTATTACCATTAATAATTTCACCAAAATTACTGATGTTAAGGGTCTAAGGTCATCCGAGTATTATGTATGACCTCAGACCTTGTCACCAAATCCTAATGTTATAAGGTGTGAGGTCATCACTAAGATGTTATCCCCATAAATAATTACACCAAAATTAATGATGTTAAGGGTCTGAGGTCATCTGAGTATGATGCCTGACCTCAGACCTTGTCACCAAATCCTGATGTTATAGGGTCTGAGGTCATCACTAAGATGTTTTCCCCATAAATAATTTCTCCAAATTAATGATGTTAAGGGTCTGAGGACATCCGAGTATGATGTCTGACCTCAGACCTTGTCACCAAATCCTGATGTTATAAGGTCTGATGTCATCAACTAAGATGTTATCCCCATAAATAATTTCATAAAAATTAATGTTGTTAAGAGTCTGAGGTCATCCGAGTATGATGTATGACCTCAGACCTTGTCACCAAATCCTGATGTTATAGGGTCTGAGGTCATCACTAAAATGTTATCCCCATAAATAATTTCACCAAATTAATGATGTTAAGAGTATGTGGTCATCCGAGTATGATGTCTAACCTCAGACCTTATCACCAAATCCTGATTTTATAAGCTCTGAGGTTATAAACTAAGATGTTATCACCATAAATAATTTCACCATATCAATGATGTTAACGGTCTGAGGTCATCCGGGTATGATGTCTGACCTGAGACCTTGTCACCAATCCCTAATGTTATAGGGTCTGAGGTCATCACTAAGATGTTATCCCAAAAATAATTTCACCAAATTAATGATGTTATGGGTTTGAGGTCATCTGAGTTTGACGTCTGACGTCAGGCCTTGTCACCAAATCCTGATGTTATAAGGTCTGAGGTCATCACCAAGATGTTATCCCAATAAATAATTTCACCAAAATTAATGATGTTAAGGTTCTGAGGTCATCCGAGTATGATGTCTAAGCTCAGACCTTATCACCAAATCCTGATGTTATAATGTCTGAGGTCATCAACTAAGATGTTATCCCCATAAATAATTTCACCAAATCAATGATGTTAAGGGTCTGAGGTCATCCGAGTATGATGTCTGACCTCAGACCTTATCACCGAATCCTAATGTTATAGGGCCTGAGGCCATCACTAAGATGTTATCCCCATAAATAATTTAACTAAATTAATGATGTTAAGGGTCTGAGGTCATCCGAGTATGATGTCTGACCTCATACCTTGTCACCAAATCTTTATGTTATAAGGTCTGAGGTCATCAACTAAGATGTTATTCGCATAAATAATTTCACCAAAATTAATGATGTTAAAGGTCTGAGGTCAACCCAGTATGATGTATGACCTCAGACCTTGTCACCAAATCCTGATGTTATAAGGTCTGATGTCATCAATAAAGATGTTATCCCCATAAATAATTTCTCCAAATTAATGATGTTAACGGTCTGACGTCGTCCGAGTATGATGTCTGACCTCAGATCTTATCACCAAATACTGATGTTGTAATGTCTAAGGTGACCAACAAAGATGTTATCCCCATTAATAATTTCACCAAATCAATGATGTTAATGGTCTCATGTCATCCGATTATGATGCCTGACCTCAGACCTTGTCTCTAAATCCTTATGTTATATGGTCTGAGGTCATCAACTAAGATGTTATCCCCATAAATAATTTCACCAAATCAATTATGTTAAGGGTCTGGGGTCATCTGAGTATGATGTCTGACCTCAGACCTTGTCACCAAATCCTTATGTTGTAAGATCTGAGTCCATCAACTAAGATGTTATCCCCATAAATAATTTCTCCAAAATTAATAATGTTAAGGGTTTGAGGTCATCCGAGTATGATGTCTGACCTCAGACCTTATCACCAAATCCTGATGTTATAAGGGCAGATGTCATCACTAAGATGTTATCCCCATAAATAATTTCACCAAAATTATTGATGTTAAGGGTCTGACGTCATCCGGGAATGATGTCTGACCTCAGACCTTGTCACAAAATCCTGATGTTATAGGGTCTGAGGTCATCACTAAGATGTAATCCATATAAATAATTTCACCAAATTAATGATGTTAAGGGTATGAGGTCATCCGAGTATGATGTCTAACCTCAGATCTTATCACCAAATCCTGATGTTATAAGGTCTGAGGTCATCACTAAGATGTTATCCCCATAAATAATTTCACCAAAATTCATGATTTTAAGGGTTTGAGGTCATCCGAGTATGATGTCTGGCCTCTGACCTTGTCCACAAGTCCTGATGTTATAGGGACTGAGGTCATCACAAAGATGTTTTCCCCATAAATAATTTCACCAGATTAATGATGTTAAGGGTCTGAGGTCATCTGAGTATGATGTCTGACCTCAGACCTTGTCACCAAATCCTTATGTTATAAGGTCTGAGGTCATCAACAAAGATGTTATCCCCATAAATAATTTCACCAAAATTAAAGATGTTAAGGGTCTGAAATCATCCGGGTATGATGTCTGACCTCAGACCTTGTCACAAAATCCTGATGATATAGGGCCTGGGGTCATCACTAAGATGTTATCCCAATAAATAATTTCACCAAATTAATGATGTTAAAGGTCCGAGGTCGTTCGAGTATGATGTCTGACCTCTGACCTTGTCACCAAATCCTGATGTTATAATGTCTGAGGTCATCACCTAAGATGTTATCCCCATAAATAATTTCACCAAATCGATGATGTTTAGGGTCTGAGGTCATCCGAGTATGATGTCTGACATTATACCTTGTCACCAAATTCTAATGTTATGAGGTTTAAGGTCATCACTAAGATGTTATCCCCATAAATAATTTCACCAATATTAATGATGTTAAGGGTCTGAGGTGATCCGAGTATGATGTCTGACCTTAGAACTTGTCCCCAAATCATGATGTTTTAAGGTCTGAGGTCATCAAATAAGATGTTATCCCCATAAATAATTTCACCAAAATTAATGATGTTAAGGGTCTAAGGTCATCCGAGTATGATGTATGACCTCAGACCTTGTCACCAAATCCTAATGTTATAAGGTCTGAGGTCATCGCTAAGATGTTATCCCCATAAATAATTTCACCAAAATTAATGATGTTAAGGGTCTGAGGTCATCCGAGTATGATGTCTGACCTCAGACCTTATCACCAAATCCTGATGGTATAGGGTCAGAGGTCATCACTAAGATGTTTTACCCATAAATAATTTCACCAAATTAATGATGTTAAGGGTCTGAGGACATCCGAGTATGATGTCAAACCTCAGACCTTATCACTACATCCTGATGTTTTAAGGTCTGAGGTCATCACTAAGATGTTATCCCCATAAATAATTTCACCAAAATTCATGATTTTAAGGGTTTGAGGTCATCCGAGTATGATGTCTGGCCTCTGACCTTGTCAACAAGTCCTGATGTTATAGGGACTGAGGTCATCACTAAGATGTTTTCCCCATAAATAATTTCACCAGATTAATGATGTTAAGGGTCTGAGGTCATCTGAGTATGATGTCTGACCTCAGACCTTTTCACCAAATCCTGATGTTATAAGGTCTGATGTCATCAACTAAGATGTTATCCCCATGAACTATTTCACTAAAATTAATGATGTTAAGGGTCTGAGGTCATCCTAGTATGATGTCTGACCTCAGCCTTGTCACCAAATCCTGATGTTATAGGGTCTGAAGTCATCACTAAGATGTTATCTCCATAAATAATTTCACCAATTTAATGAAGTTAACAGTCTGAGGTCATCCGAGTATGATGTTTGACCTCAGACCTTGTCACAAAATCCTGATTATATATACGGTCTGAGGTAATCACTAAGATCTTATCCCCATAAATAATTTCACCAAATTAATGATTTTAAAAGTCTGAGGTCGTCCGAGTATGATGTCCGACCTCAGACCTTGTCACCAAATCCTGATGTTATAATGTCTGAGGTCATCAACTAAGATCTTTCCCCCATAAATAATTTCATCAAATCAATAATGTTAAGGGTCTGAGGTCATCCGAGTATGATGTATGACCTCAGACCTTATCACTAAATCCTGATGTTATAGGGTCTGAGGTCGTCACTAAGATGTTATCCCCATAAATAATTTCACCAAATTAATTATGTTAAGGGTCTGAGGTCTTCCGAGTATGATATCTGACCCTAGACCTTGTCACCGAATCCTAATGTTATAGGTTCTGAGTCCATCACTAAGATGTTATCCCCATAAACAATTTCACCAAATTAATGATGTTAAGGGTCTGAGGTCATCCGAGTATGATGTCTGACCTCAGACGTCGTCACCAAATCCTCATGTTATAAGGGATGAGGTCATCACTAAGATGTTATCCCCATAAATAATTTCACCAAAATTAATGATGTTAAGGGTCTGAGGTCATCCGAGTATGTTGTGTTACCTCAGACCTTGTCACAAAATCCTGATGTTATAGGGTCTGAGGTCATCACTAAGATGTAATCCATATAAATAATTTCACCAAATTAATGATGTTAAGGGTCTGAGGTTATCCGAGTATGATGTCTAACCTCAGACCTTATCACCAAATCTTCATGTTATAAGGTCTAAGGTCATCAACTAAGAAGTTATCCCCGTAAATAATTTCACCAAATCAATTATGTTATGGGTATGAGGTCATCCGAGTATGATGTCTGACCTCAAACCTTGTCACCAAATCCTAACGTTATTGGGTCTGAGATCATCAACTAAGATCTTATCCCCATAAATAATTTAACCAAATTAATGATGTTAATGGTCTGAGGTCATCTGAGTATGATGTCTGACCTCAGACCTTGTCACCAAATCCTTATGTTATAAGGTATGAGGTCATCAACTAAGATGTTATCCCCATAAATAATTTCACCAAAATTAATGATGTTAAGGGTCTGATATCATCCGAGTATGATGTCTGACCTCAGACCTTGTCACAAAATCCTGATGATATAGGGTCTGAGGTCATCACTAAGATGTTATCCCCATAAATAATTTCACCAAATTAATGATGTTAAAGGTCTGAGGTCATTCGAGTATAATGTCTGACCTCAGACCTTGTCACCAAATCCTGATGTTATAATGTATGAGGTCATGAACTAAGATGTTATCCCCATAAATAATTTCACCAAATCAATTATGTTAAGGGTCCGGGGTCATCTGAGTATGACGTATGACCTCAAACCTTGTCACCAAATCCTTATGTTATAAGATCTGAGCCCATCAACTAAGATGTTATCCCCATAAATAATTTCACCAAAATTAATGATGTTAAGGGTTTGAGGTCATCCGAGTATGATGTCTAACCTCAGACCTTGTCACCAAATCCTGATGTTATAAGGGATGATGTCATCACTAAGATGTTATCCCCATAAATAATTTCACCAAAATTAATGATGTTAAGGGTCGGAGGTCATCCGAGTATGATGTCTAACCTCAGACCTTGTCATAAAATCCTGATGTTATAGGGTCTGAGGTCATTACTAAGATGTAATCCATATAAATAATTTCACCAAATTAATGATGTTAATGGTCTCATGTCATCCGAGTATGATGTCTAACCTCAGACCTTATCACCAAATCCTGATGTTATAAGGTCTAACGTCATCAAATAAGATGTTATCCCCATAAATAATTTCACCAAATCAATTATGATACGGGTATGAGGTCATCCGAGTATGATGTCTGACCTCAGACCTTGTCACCAAATCCTAATGTTATTGGGTCTGAGCTCATCAACTAAGATGTTATCCCCATAAATAATTTAACCAAATTAATGATGTTAAGGGTCTGAGGTCATCTGAGTATGATGTTTGACCTCAGACCTTGTCACCAAATCCTTATGTTATAAGGTCTGAGGTCATCAACTATGATGTTATCCCCATAATAAATTGCACCAAAATTAAAGATGTTAAGGGTCTGAAATCATCCGAGTATGATGTCTGACCTCAGACCTTGTCACAAAATCCTGATGATATAGGGTCTGAGGTCATCACTAAGATGTTATCCCCATATATAATTTCACCAAATTAATGATGTTAAAGGTCTGAGGTCGTTCGAGTATGATGTCTGACCTCAGACCTTGTCACCAAATCCTAATGTTATAAGGTCTGAGGTCATCAACTAAGATGTTATACCCATAAATAATTTTACCAAATAGATGATGTTTAGGGTCTAAGGTCATCCGAGTATGATGTCTGACATTATACCTTGTCACCAAATTCTAATGTTATAAGGTCTGAGGTCATCACTAAGATGTTATCCCCATAAATAATTTCACCAAAATTAATGATGTTAAGGGTCTGAGGTCATCCGAGTATGATGTCTGACCTCAGACCTTGTCCCCAAATCATGATGTTTTAAGGTCTGAGGTCATCAAATAAGATGTTATCCCCATAAATAATTTCACCAAAATTAATGATGTTAAGGGTCTAAGGTCATCCGAGTATGATGTATGACCTCAGACCTTGTCACCAAATCCTAATGTTATAAGGTCTGAGGTCGTCACAAAGGTGTTATCCCCATAAATAATTTCATCAAAATTAATGATGTTAAGGGTCGGAGGTCATCCGAGTTTGATGTCTGACCTCAGACCTTATCACCAAATCCTGATGGTATAGGGTCTGAGGTCATCACTAAGATGTTTTACCCATAAATAATTTCACCAAATTAATGATGTTAAGGGTCTGAGGACATCCGAGTATGATGTCTAACCTCAGACCTTATCACTATATCCTGATGTTTTAAGGTCTGAGGTCATCACTAAGATGTTATCCCCATAAATAATTTCACCAAAATTAATGATTTTAAGGGTTTGAGGTCACCCGAGTATGACGTCTGACCTCTGAACTTGTCAACAAATGCTGATGTTATAGGGACTGAGATCATCACTAAGATGTTTTCAACATAAATAATTTCACCAGATTAATGATGTTAAGGGTCTGAGGTCATCTGAGTATGATGTTTGACCTCGGACCTTTTCACCAAATCCTGATGTTATAAGGTCTGATGTCATCAACTAAGATGTTATCCCCATAAATTATTTCACTAAAATTAATGATGTTAAGGGTCTGAGGTCATCCTAGTATGATGTCTGACCTCAGACCTTGTCACCAAATCCTGATGTTATAGGGTCTGAGGTCATCACTAAGATGTTATCTCCATAAATAATTTCACCAATTTAATGATGTTAAGGGTCCGAGGTCATCCGAGTATGACGTTTGACCTCAGACCTTGTCACAGAATCCTGATTATATATACGGTCTGAGGTAATCACTAAGATCTTATCCCCATAAATAATTTCACCAAATTAATGATGTTAGTGGTCTGAGGTCGTCCGAGTATGATGTCTGACCTCAGACCTTGTCACAAATCCTGATGTTATAATGTCTGAGGTCATCAACTAAGATCTTTTCCACATAAATAATTTCACCAAATCAATGATGTTAAGGGCTTGAGGTCATCCGATTCTGATGTATGACCTCAGACCTTATCACTAAATCTTGATGTTATAGGGTCTGAGGTCGTCACTAAGATGTTATCCCCATAAATAATTTCACGAAATTAATTATGTTAAGGGTCTGAGGTCTTCCGAATATGATATCTGACCCTAGACCTTGTCACTGAATCCTAATGTTATAGGGTCTGAGGCCATCACTAAGATGTTATCCCCATAAACAATTTAACCAAATTAATGATGTTAAGGGTCTGAGGTCATCCGAGTATGATGTCTGACCTCAGACGTCGTCACCAAATCCTGATGTTATAAGGGATGAGGTCATCACTAAGATGTTATCCCCATAAATAATTTCCCCAAAATTAATGATGTTAAGGGCCTGAGGTCATTCGAGTATGATGTCTGACCTCAGACCTTGTCACAAAATCCTGATGTTATAGGGTCTGAGGTCATCACTAAGATGTAATCCATATAAATAATTTCACCAAATTAATGATGTTAAGGGTCTGAGGTTATCCGAGTATGATGTCTAACCTCAGACCTTGTCACCAAATCCTAACGTTATTGGGTCTGAGCTCATCAACTAAGATCTTATCCCCATAAATAATTTAACCAAATTAATGATGTTAATGGTCTGAGGTCATCTGAGTATGATGTCTGACCTCAGACCTTGTCACCAAATCCTTATGTTATAAGGTATGAGGTCATCAACTAAGATGTTATCCCCATAAATAATTTCACCAAAATTAATGATGTTAAGGGTCTGATATCATCCGAGTATGATGTCTGACCTCAGACCTTGTCACAAAATCATGATGATATAGGGTCTGAGGTCATCACTAAGATGTTATCCCCATAAATAATTTCACCAAATTAATGATGTTAAAGGTCTGAGGTCATTCGAGTATAATGTCTGACCTCAGACCTTGTCACCAAATCCTGATGTTATAATGTATGAGGTCATGAACTAAGATGTTATCCCCATATATAATTTTACCAAATCAATTATGTTAAGGGTCCGGGGTCATCTGAGTATGACGTATGACCTCAAACCTTGTCACCAAATCCTTATGTTATAAGATCTGAGCCCATCAACTAAGATGTTATCCCCATAAATAATTTCACCAAAATTAATGATGTTAAGGGTTTGAGGTCATCCGAGTATGATGTCTAACCTCAGACCTTGTCACCAAATCCTGATGTTATAAGGGATGATGTCATCACTAAGATGTTATCCCCATAAATAATTTCACCAAAATTAATGATGTTAAGGGTCGGAGGTCATCCGAGTATGATGTCTGACCTCAGACCTTGTCACAAAATCCTGATGTTATAGGGTCTGAGGTCATCACTAAGATGTAATCCATATAAATAATTTCACCAAATTAATGATGTTAATGGTCTCATGTCATCCGAGTATGATGTCTAACCTCAGACCTTATCACCAAATCCTGATGTTATAAGGTCTAACGTCATCAAATAAGATGTTATCCCCATAAATAATTTCACCAAATCAATTATGATACGGGTATGAGGTCATCCGAGTATGATGTCTGACCTCAGACCTTGTCACCAAATCCTAATGCTATTGGGTCTGAGCTCATCAACTAAGATGTTATCCCCATAAATAATTTAACCAAATTAATGATGTTAAGGGTCTGAGGTCATCTGAGTATGATGTTTGACCTCAGACCTTGTCACCAAATCCTTATGTTATAAGGTCTGAGGTCATCAACTATGATGTTATCCCCATAATAAATTTCACCAAAATTAAAGATGTTAAGGGTCTGAAATCATTCGAGTATGATGTCTGACCTCAGACCTTGTCACAAAATCCTGATGATATAGGGTCTGAGGTCATCACTAAGATGTTATCCCCATATATAATTTCACCAAATTAATGATGTTAAAGGTCTGAGGTCGTTCGAGTATGATGTCTGACCTCAGACCTTGTCACCAAATCCTAATGTTATAAGGTCTGAGGTCATCAACTAAGATGTTATACCCATAAATAATTTTACCAAATAGATGATGTTTAGGGTCTAAGGTCATCCGAGTATGATGTCTGACATTATACCTTGTCACCAAATTCTAATGTTATAAGGTCTGAGGTCATCACTAAGATGTTATCCCCATAAATAATTTCACCAAAATTAATTATGTTAAGGGTCTGAGGTCATCCGAGTATGATGTCTGACCTCAGACCTTGTCCCCAAATCATGATGTTTTAAGGTCTGAGGTCATCAAATAAGATGTTATCCCCATAAATAATTTCACCAAAATTAATGATGTTAAGGGTCTAAGGTCATCCGAGTATGATGTATGACCTCAGACCTTGTCACCAAATCCTAATGTTATAAGGTCTGAGGTCGTCACAAAGATGTTATCCCCATAAATAATTTCATCAAAATTAATGATGTTAAGGGTCGGAGGTCATCCGAGTTTGATGTCTGACCTCAGACCTTATCACCAAATCCTGATGGTATAGGGTCTGAGGTCATCACTAAGATGTTTTACCCATAAATAATTTCACCAAATTAATGATGTTAAGGGTCTGAGGACATCCGAGTATGATGTCTAACCTCAGACCTTATCACTACATCCTGATGTTTTAAGGTCTGAGGTCATCACAAAGATGTTATCCCCATAAATAATTTCACCAAAATTAATGATTTTAAGGGTTTGAGGTCACCCGAGTATGACGTCTGACCTCTGACCTTGTCAACAAATCCTGATGTTATAGGGACTGAGATCATCACTAAGATGTTTTCCACATAAATAATTTCACCAGATTAATGATGTTAAGGGTCTGAGGTCATCTGAGTATGATGTTTGACCTCGGACCTTTTCACCAAATCCTGATGTTATAAGGTCTGATGTCATCAACTAAGATGTTATCCCCATAAATTATTTTACTAAAATTAATGATGTTAAGGGTCTGAGGTCATCCTAGTATGATGTCTGACCTCAGACCTTGTCACCAAATCCTGATGTTATAGGGTCTGAGGTCATCACTAAGATGTTATCTCCATAAATAATTTCACCAATTTAATGATGTTAAGGGTCTGAGGTCATCCGAGTATGACGTTTGACCTCAGACCTTGTCACAAAATCCTGATTATATATACGGTCTGAGGTAATCACTAAGATCTTATCCCCATAAATAATTTCACCAAATTAATGATGTTAGTGGTCTGAGGTCGTCCGAGTATGATGTCTGACCTCAGACCTTGTCACAAATCCTGATGTTATAATGTCTGAGGTCATCAACTAAGATCTTTTCCACATAAATAATTTCACCAAATCAATGATGTTAAGGGCTTGAGGTCATCCGATTCTGATGTATGACCTCAGACCTTATCACTAAATCTTGATGTTATAGGGTCTGAGGTCGTCACTAAGATGTTATCCCCATAAATAATTTCACCAAATTAATTATGTTAAGGGTCTGAGGTCTTCCGAATATGATATCTGACCCTAGACCTTGTCACCGAATCCTAATGTTATAGGGTCTTAGGCCATCACTAAGATGTTATCCCCATAAACAATTTAACCAAATTAATGATGTTAAGGGTCTGAGGTCATCCGAGTATGATGTCTGACCTCAGACGTCGTCACCAAATCCTGATGTTATAAGGGATGAGGTCATCACTAAGATGTTATCCCCATAAATAATTTCCCCAAAATTAATGATGTTAAGGGCCTGAGGTCATTCGAGTATGATGTCTGACCTCAGACCTTGTCACAAAATCCTGATGTTATAGGGTCTGAGGTCATCACGAAGATGTAATCCATATAAATAATTTCACCAAATTAATGATGTTAAGGGTCTGAGGTTATCCGAGTATGATGTCTAACCTCAGACCTTATCACCAAATCTTGATGTTATAAGGTCTAAGGTCATCAACTAAGAAGTTATCCCCATAAATAATTTCACCAAATCAATTATGTTACGGGTATGAGGTCATCCGAGTATGATGTCTGACCTCAGACCTTGTCACCAAATCTAAATGCTATTGGGTCTGAGCTCATCAACTAAGATATTATCCCCATAAATAATTTAACCAAATTAATGATGTTAAGGGTCTGAGGTCATCTGAGTATGATGTCTGACCTCAGACCTTGTCACCAAAACCTTATGTTATAAGGTCTGAGGTCATCAACGAAGAAGTTATCGCCATAAATAATTTCACCAAAATTAATGATGTTAAGGGTCTGAAATCATCCGAGTATGATGTCTGACCTCAGACCTTGTCACAAAATCCTGATGATATAAGGTCTGAGGTCATCACTAAGATGTTATCCCCATAAATAATTTCACCAAATTAATGATGTTAAAGGTCTGAGGTCGTTCGAGTATAATGTATGACCTCAGACCTTGTCACCAAATCCTGATGTTATAATATCTAAGGTCATGAACTAAGATGTTATCCCCATAAATAATTTCACCAAATCAATTATGATAAGGGTCCGGGGTCATCTGAGTATGATGTATGACCTCAGACCTTGTCACCAAATCCTTATGTTATAAGATCTGAGCCCATCAACTAAGATGTTATCCCCATAAATAATTTCACCAAAATTAATGATGTTAAGGGTCTGAGGTCATCTGAGTATGATGTCTGACCTCAGAACTTGTCACCAAATCCTGATGTTATAAGGGCTGATGTCATCACTAAGATGTTATCCCCATAAATAATTTCACCAAAATTAATGATGTTAAGGGTCGGAGGTCATCCGAGTATGATGTCTGACCTCAGACCTTGTCACAAAATCCTGATGTTATAGGGTCTGAGGTCATCACTAAGCTGTAATCCATATAAATAATTTCACCAAATTAATGATGTTAAGGGTCTCATGTCATCCGAGTATGATGTCTAACCATAGACCTTTTCACCAAATCCGGATGTTATAAGGTCTAAGGTCATCAAATAAGATGTTATCCCCATAAATAATTTCACCAAATCAATTATGTTACGGGTATGAGGTCATCCGAGTATGATGTCTGACCTCAGACCTTGTCACCAAATCCTAATGCTATTGGGTCTGAGCTCATCAACTAAGATGTTATCCCCATAAATAATTTAACCAAATTAATGATGTTAAGGGTCTGAGGTCATCTGAGTATGATGTCTGACCTCAGACCTTGTCACCAAATCCTTATGCTATAAGGTCTGAGGTCATCAACTAAGATGTTATCCCCATAATAAATTTCACCAAAATTAAAGATTTTAAGGGTCTGAAATCATCCAAGTATGATGTCTGAGGTCAGACCTTGTCACAAAATCCTGATGATATAGGGTCTGAGGTCATCACTAAGATGTTATCCCCATATATAATTTCACCAAATTAATGATGTTAAAGGTCTGAGGTCGTTCGAGTATGATGTCTGACCTCAGACCTTGTCACCAAATCCTGATGTTATAATGTCTGAGGTCATCAACTAAGATGTTATTCCCATAAATAATTTCACCAAATAGATGATGTTTAGGGTCTGAGGTCATCCGAGTATGATGTCTGACATCATACCTTGTCACCAAATTCTAATGTTATAAGGTCTGAGGTCATCACTAAGATGTTATCCCCATAAATAATTTCACCAAAATTAATGATGTTAAGGATCTGAGGTCATCTGAGTATGATGTCTGACCTCAGACCTTGTCCCAAAATCATGATGTTTTAAGGTCTGAGGTCATCAAATAAGATGTTATCCCCATAAATAATTTCACCAAAATTAATGATGTTAAGGGTCTGAGGTCATCCGAGTATGATGTATGACCTCAGACCTTGTCACCAAATCCTAATGTTATAAGGTCTGAGGTCATCACTAAGATGTTATCCCCATAAATAATTTCACCAAAATTAATGCTTTTAAGGGTTTGAGGTCATCCGAGTATGATGTCTGACCTCTGACCTTGTCAACAAATCCTGATGTTATAGGGACTGAGGTCATCCCTAAGATGTTTTCCCCATAAATAATTTCACCAGATTAATGATGTTAAGGGTCTGAGGTCATCCGAGTATGATGTCTGACCTCAGACCTTATCACCAAATCCTGATGTTATAAGGTCTGATGTCATCAACTAAGATGTTATCCCCATAAACTATTTCACTAAAATTAATGATGTTAAGGGTCTGAAGTCATCCGAGTATTCTGTCTGACCTCAGACCTTGTCACCAAATCCTGATGTTATAGGGTCTGAGGTCATCACTAAGATGTTATCTCCATAAATAATTTCACAAAAATTAATGATGTTAAGGGTCTTAGGTCATCCGAGTATGACGTCAGACCTCAGACCTTGTCATAAAATCATGATTATATATAGGGTCTGAGGTCATCACTAAGATCTTATTACCCATAAATAATTTCACCAAATTAATGATGTTAAGGGTCTGAGGTCGTCCGAGTATGATGTCTGACCTCAGACCTTGTCACCAAATCCTTATGTTATAATGTCTGAGGTCATCAACTAAGATCTTTTCCCCATAAATAATTTCACTAAATCAATGATGTTAAGGGTTTGAGGTCATCCGAGAATGATCTATGACCTCACACCTTATCACAAAATCCTGATGTTATAGGGTCTCAGGTCGCCACTAAGATGTTATCCCCATATAAAATTTCACCAAATTAATGATGTTAAGGGTCTGTGGTCATCCGAGTATGATGTCTGACCTCAGACCTTGTCACCGAATCCTAATGTTATAGGGTCTGAGGCCATCACTAAGATGTTATCCCCATAAACAATTTCACCAAATTAATGATGTTAAGAGACAGAGGTCATCCGAGTATGATGTCTGACCTCAGACCTTGTCACCAAATCCTTAAGTTATAAGGTCTGAGGTCATCAACTAAGATGTTATTCGCATAAATAATTTCACCAAAATTAATGATGTTAAGGGTCTGAGGTCAACCGAGTATGATGTCTCACCTCAGACCTTGTCACCAAATCCTGATGTTATTAGGTCTGATATCATCAACTAAGATGTTATCCTAATAAATAATTTCAGCAAATTAATGATGTTAAAGGTCTGACGTCATCTGAGTATGATGTGTGACCTCAGACCTTGTCCCCAAATCCTGATGTTATAATGTCTGAGGTGATAAACTAAGATGTTATCCCCATAAATAATTTCACCAAATCAATGATGTTAATGGTCTCAGGTCATCCGAGTATGATTCTTGACCTCAGAACTTGTCCCCATATCCTTATGTTTTAAGGTCTGAGGTCATCAACTAAGATGTTATCCCCATAAATAATTTCACCAAATCAATTATGTTAAGGGTCTGGGGTCATCCGAGTATGATGTCTGACCTCAGTCCTTCTCACAAAATCCTTATGTTATAAGATCTGAGGCCATCAACTAAGATGTTATCCCCATAAATAATTTCACCAAAATTAATGATGTTAAGGGTCTGAGGTCATCCGAGTATGATGTCTGACCTCAGACGTTGTCACCGAATCCTGATGTTATAAGGGCTGA
This sequence comes from Sambucus nigra, assembly GCA_949130495.1. Classification (NCBI taxonomy): domain Eukaryota; kingdom Viridiplantae; phylum Streptophyta; class Magnoliopsida; order Dipsacales; family Adoxaceae; genus Sambucus; species Sambucus nigra. The sequence continues at coordinate 547,212,002 of OX422207.1, forward strand.
GGTCATCACTAAGATGTTATCCCCATAAATAATTTCACCAAAATGAGTGATGTTAAGGGTCTGAGGTCATCCGAGTATAATGTCTGACCTCAGACCTTGTCACCAAATCCTAATGTTATAAGGGCTGATGTCATCACTAAGATGTTATCCCCACAAATAATTTCACCAAAATTAATGATGTTAAGGGTCTGAGGTCATCCGAGTATGATGTCCAACCTCAGACCTTGTCACAAAATCATGATGTTATAGGGTCTCAGGTCATCACTAAGATGTTATCCATATAAATCATTTCACCAAATTAATGATGTTAAGGGTCTGAGGTCATTCGAGTATGATGTCTAACCTCAGACCTTATCACCAAATCCTGATGTTATATGGTCTAAGGTCATCAACTAAGATGTTATCCCGATAAATAATTTCACCAAATCAATTATATTACGGGTATGAGGTCATCCGAGTATGATGTCTGAACTCAGACCTTGACACCAAATTCTAATGTTATTGGGTCTGAGGTCATCAACTAAGATGTTATCCCCATATATAATTTAACCAAATTAATGATGTTAAGGGTCTGAGGTCATCCGAGTATGATATCTGACCTCAGACCTTGTCACCAAATCCTTATGTTATAAGGTCTGAGGTCATCAACTAAGATGTTTTCCCCATAAATAATTTCACCAAAATTAGTGATGTTAAAGGTCTGAAGTCATCCGAGTATGATGTTTGACCTCAGACCTTGTCACAAAATCCTGATGATATAGGGTCTAAGGTCGTCAATAAGATGTTATCCCCATAAATAATTTTACCAAATTAATGATGTTTAAGGTCTGAGGTCGTTCGAGTATGATGTCTGACCTCAGACCTTGTCACCAAATCCTGATGTTATAATGTCTAAGGTCATCAACTAAGATATTATCCCCATAAATAATTTCACCAAATCGATGATGTTTAGGGTCTGAGGTCACCCGAGTATGATCACTGACCTCAGACTTTGTCACTAAATCCTGATGTTAAAGGGTCTGAGGTCGTGACTAAAATGTTATCCCCATAATAATTTCACCAAATTAATGATGTTAAGGGTCTGAGGTCATCCGAGTATGATGTCTGACCTCAGGCGTTGTCACCAAATCCAGATGTTATAAGGGCTGAGGTCATCACTAAGATGTTATCCCAATAAATAATTTCACCAAAATTAATGATGTTAAGGGTCTGATGTCATCCGAGTATGATGTCTGACCTCAGACCTTGTCTCAAAATCCTGATGTTATAGGGTCTGAGGTCATCACTAAGATGTTATCGCCATAAATAATTTCACCAAATTAAAGATGTTAAGGGTCTGAGGCCATCCGAGTATGATGTCTGACCTCAGAACTTGTCACCAAATCCTTATGTTATAAGGTATGAGGTCATCGACTAAGATGTTATCCCCATAAATAATTTCAAAAAAATTAATGATGTTAAGGGTCTGAGGTCATCCGAGTATGATGTCTGACCTCAGACCCTGTCACAAAATCCTAATGTTATAGGGTCTGAAGTCATTACTAAGATGTTATCCCCATAAATAATTTCACCAAATTAGTGACGTCAATGGTCTGAAGTCATCCGAGTATGATGTCTGACCTCAGACCTTGTCATAAAATCCTGATGTTATAGGATCTGAGGTCATCACTAAGATGGTATCCCCATAAATAATTTCACCAAATTAATGATGTTAAAGGTCTGAGGTCATCTGAGTATAATGTCTGACCAGAGACCTTGTCACCAAATCCTAATCTTATAATGTTTGAGCTCATCAACTAAGATGTTATCCCCATAAATAATTTCACCAAATCAGTGGTGTTAAGGGTCTGAGGTCATCCGAGTATGATGTCTGAACTCAGACCTTGTCACAAAATCCTTATGTTATAAGTTCTGAGGTCATCAACTAAGATGTTATCCCCATAAATAATTTCACCAAAATTAATGATGTTAAGGGTCTGAGGTCATCCGAGTATGATGTCTGACCTCAGACGTTGTCACCGAATCCTGATGTTATAAGGGTTGAGGTCATCACTAAGATGTTATACCAATAAATTATTTCACCAAAATTAAGGATGTTAATGGTCTGAGGTCATCCGAGTATGATGTATGACCTCAGACCTTGTCAAAAAATCATGATGTTATAGGGTCTGAGGTCATCACTAAGATGTTATCCACGAAAATAATTTCACCAAATTAATGGTATTAATGGTGTGAAGGCATCCAAGTATGATGTCTAACCTTAGACCTTATCATCAAATCCTGATGTTATAAGGTCTAAGGTCATCAACTAAGATGTTATCCCCATAAATAATTTAACCAAATTAATGATGTTAAGGGTCTGAGGTCATCCGAGTATGATATCTGACCTCAGACCTTGTCACCAAATCCTTATGTTTTAAGGTCTGAGGTCATCAACTAAGATGTTATCCCCATAAATAATTTCACCAAATCAATGATGTTAAGGGTCTGGGGTCATCCGAGTATGATGTCTGACCTCAGTCCTTCTCACAAAATCCTTATGTTATAAGATCTGAGGCCATCAACTAAGATGTTATCCCCATAAATAATTTCACCAAAATTAATGATGTTAAGGGTCTGAGGTCATCCGAGTATGATGTCTGACCTCAGACGTTGTCACCGAATCCTGATGTTATAAGGGCTGAGGTCATCACTAAGATGTTATCCCCATAAATAATTTCACCAAAATGAGTGATGTTAAGGGTCTGAGGTCATCCGAGTATAATGTCTGACCTCAGACCTTGTCACCAAATCCTAATGTTATAAGGGCTGATGTCATCACTAAGATGTTATCCCCACAAATAATTTCACCAAAATTAATGATGTTAAGGGTCTGAGGTCATCCGAGTATGATGTCCAACCTCAGACCTTGTCACAAAATCATGATGTTATAAGGTCTCAGGTCATCACTAAGATGTTATCCATATAAATCATTTCACCAAATTAATGATGTTAAGGGTCTGAGGTCATTCGAGTATGATGTCTAACCTCAGACCTTATCACCAAATCCTGATGTTATATGGTCTAAGGTCATCAACTAAAATGTTATCCCGATAAATAATTTCACCAAATCAATTATATTACGGTTATGAGGTCATCGGAGTATGATGTCTGAACTCAGACCTTGACACCAAATTCTAATGTTATTGGGTCTGAGGTCATCAACTAAGATGTTATCCCCATAAATAATTTAACCAAATTAATGATGTTAAGGGTCTGAGGTCATCCGAGTATGATATCTGACCTCAGACCTTGTCACCAAATCCTTATGTTATAAGGTCTGAGGTCATCAACTAAGATGTTTTCCCCATAAATAATTTCACCAAAATTAGTGATGTTAAAGGTCTGAAGTCATCCGAGTATGATGTTTGACCTCAGACCTTGTCACAAAATCCTGATGATATAGGGTCTAAGGTCGTCAATAAGATGTTATCCCCATAAATAATTTTACCAAATTAATGATGTTTAAGGTCTGAGGTCGTTCGAGTATGATGTCTGACCTCAGACCTTGTCACCAAATCCTGATGTTATAATGTCTAAGGTCATCAACTAAGATATTATCCCCATAAATAATTTCACCAAATCGATGATGTTTAGGGTCTGAGGTCACCCGAGTATGATCACTGACCTCAGACTTTGTCACTAAATCCTGATGTTAAAGGGTCTGAGGTCGTGACTAAAATGTTATCCCCATAATAATTTCACCAAATTAATGATGTTAAGGGTCTGAGGTCATCCGAGTATGATGTCTGACCTCAGGCGTTGTCACCAAATCCAGATGTTATAAGGGCTGAGGTCATCACTAAGATGTTATCCCAATAAATAATTTCACCAAAATTAATGATGTTAAGGGTCTGATGTCATCCGAGTATGATGTCTAACCTCAGACCTTGTCACAAAATCCTGATGTTATAGGGTGTGAGGTCATCACTAAGATGTTATCGCCATAAATAATTTCACCAAATTAATGATGTTAAGGGTCTGAGGCCATCCGAATATGATGTCTGACCTCAGAACTTGTCACCAAATCCTTATGTTATAAGGTATGAGGTCATCAACTAAGATGTTATCCCCATAAATAATTTCAAAAAAATTAATGATGTTAAGGGTCTGAGGTCATCCGAGTATGATGTCTGACCTCAGACCCTGTCACAAAATCCTGATGTTATAGGGTCTGAAGTCATTACTAAGATGTTATCCCCATAAATAATTTCACCAAATTAGTGACGTCAATGGTCTGAAGTCATCCGAGTATGATGTCTGACCTCAGACCTTGTCATAAAATCCTGATGTTATAGGATCTGAGGTCATCACTAAGATGGTATCCCCATAAATAATTTCACCAAATTAATGATGTTAAAGGTCTGAGGTCATCTGAGTATGATGTCTGACCAGAGACCTTGTCACCAAATCCTAATCTTATAATGTTTGAGCTCATCAACTAAGATGTTATCCCCATAAATAATTTCACCAAATCAGTGGTGTTAAGGGTCTGAGGTCATCCGAGTATGATGTCTGACCTCAGACCTTGTCACAAAATCCTTATGTTATAAGTTCTGAGGTCATCAACTAAGATGTTATCCCCATAAATAATTTCACCAAAATTAATGATGTTAAGGGTCTGAGGTCATCCGAGTATGATGTCTGACCTCAGACGTTGTCACCGAATCCTGATGTTATAAGGGTTGAGGTCATCACTAAGATGTTATACCAATAAATTATTTCACCAAAATTAAGGATGTTAATGGTCTGAGGTCATCCGAGTATGATGTATGACCTCAGACCTTATCAAAAAATCATGATGTTATAGGGTCTGAGGTCATCACTAAGATGTTATCCACGAAAATAATTTCACCAAATTAATGGTATTAATGGTGTGAGGGCATCCAAGTATGATGTCTAACCTTAGACCTTATCATCAAATCCTGATGTTATAAGGTCTAAGGTCATCAACTAAGATGTTATCCCCATAAATAATTTAACCAAATTAATGATGTTAAGGGTCTGAGGTCATCCGAGTATGATATCTGACCTCAGACCTTGTCACCAAATCCTTATGTTTTAAGGTCTGAGGTCATCAACTAAGATGTTATCCCCATAAATAATTTCACCAAATCAATGATGTTAAGGGTCTGGGGTCATCCGAGTATGATGTCTGACCTCAGTCCTTCTCACAAAATCCTTATGTTATAAGATCTGAGGCCATCAACTAAGATGTTATCCCCATAAATAATTTCACCAAAATTAATGATGTTAAGGGTCTGAGGTCATCCGAGTATGATGTTTGACCTCAGACGTTGTCACCGAATCCTGATGTTATAAGGGCTGAGGTCATCACTAAGATGTTATCCCCATAAATAATTTCACCAAAATGAGTGATGTTAAGGGTCTGAGGTCATCCGAGTATAATGTCTTACCTCAGACCTTGTCACCAAATCCTAATGTTATAAGGGCTGATGTCATCACTAAGATGTTATCCCCACAAATAATTTCACCAAAATTAATGATGTTAAGGGTCTGAGGTCATCCGAGTATGATGTCCAACCTCAGACCTTGTCACAAAATCATGATGTTATAGGGTCTCAGGTCATCACTAAGATGTTATCCATATAAATCATTTCACCAAATTAATGATGTTAAGGGTCTGAGGTCATTCGAGTATGATGTCTAACCTCAGACCTTATCACCAAATCCTGATGTTATATGGTCTAAGGTCATCAACTAAGATGTTATCCCCATAAATAATTTCACCAAATCAATTATATTACGGGTATGAGGTCATCCGAGTATGATGTCTGAACTCAGACCTTGACACCAAATTCTAATGTTATTGGGTCTGAGGTCATCAACTAAGATGTTATCCCATAAATAATTTAACCAAATTAATGATGTTATGGGTCTGAGGTCATCCGAGTATGATATCTGACCTCAGACCTTGTCACCAAATCCTTATGTTATAAGGTCTGAGGTCATCAACTAAGATGTTCTCCCCATAAATAATTTCACCAAAATTAGTGATGTTAAAGGTCTGAAGTCATCCGAGTATGATGTCTGACCTCAGACCTTGTCACAAAATCCTGATGATATAGGGTCTAAGGTCGTCAATAAGATGTTATCCCCATAAATAATTTTACCAAATTAATGATGTTTAAGGTCTGAGGTCGTTCGAGTATGATGTCTGACCTCAGACCTTGTCACCAAATCCTGATGTTATAATGTCTAAGGTCATCAACTAAGATATTATCCCCATAAATAATTTCACCAAATCGATGATGTTTAGGGTCTGAGGTCATCCGAGTATGATCACTGACCTCAGACCTTGTCACTAAATCCTGATGTTAAAGGGTCTGAGGTCGTGACTAAAATGTTATCCCCATAATAATTTCACCAAATTAATGATGTTAAGGGTCTGAGGTCATCCGAGTATGATGTCTGACCTCAGGCGTTGTCACCAAATCCAGATGTTATAAGGGCTGAGGTCATCACTAAGATGTTATCCCAATAAATTATTTCACCAAAATTAATGATGTTAAGGGTCTGAGGTCATCCGAGTATGATGTCTGACCTCAGACCTTGTCACAAAATCCTGATGTTATAGGGTCTGAGGTCATCACTAAGATGTTATCGCCATAAATAATTTCACCAAATTAATGATGTTAAGGGTATGAGGCCATCCGAGTATGATGTCTGACCTCAGAACTTGTCACCAAATCCTTATGTTATAAGGTATGAGGTCATCAACTAAGATGTTATGCCCATAAATAATTTCAAAAAAATTAATGATGTTAAGGGTCTGAGGTCATCCGAGTATGATGTCTGACCTCAGACCCTGTCACAAAATCCTGATGTTATAGGGTCTGAAGTCATTACTAAGATGTTATCCCCATAAATAATTTCACCAAATTAGTGACGTCAATGGTCTGAAGTCATCCGAGTATGATGTCTGACCTCAGACCTTGTCATAAAATCCTGATGTTATAGGATCTGAGGTCATCACTAAGATGGTATCCCCATAAATAATTTCACCAAATTAATGATGTTAAAGGTCTGAGGTCATCTGAGTATGATGTCTGACCAGAGACCTTGTCACCAAATCCTAATCTTATAATGTTTGAGCTCATCAACTAAGATGTTATCCCCATAAATAATTTCACCAAATCAGTGGTGTTATGGGTCTGAGGTCATCCGAGTATGATGTCTGACCTCAGACCTTGTCGTAAAATCTTGATGTTATAGGATCTGAGGTCATCACTAAGATGGTATCCCCATAAATAATTTCACCAAATTAATGATGTTAAAGGTTTGAGGTCATCTGAGTATGATGTCTGACCAGAGACTTTGTCACCAAATCCTAATCTTATAATGTTTGAGCTCATCAACTAAGATGTTATCCCCATAAATAATTTCACCAAATCAGTGGTGTTATGGGTCTGAGGTCATCCGAGTATGATGTCTGACCTCAGACCTTGTCACAAAATCCTTATGTTATAAGTTCTGAGGTCATCAACTAAGATGTTATCCCCATAAATAATTTCACCAAAATTAATGATGTTAAGGGTCTGAGGTCATCCGAGTATGATGTCTGACCTCAGACGTTGTCACCGAATCCTGATGTTATAAGGGTTGAGGTCATCACTAAGATGTTATACCAATAAATTATTTCACCAAAATTAAGGATGTTAAGGGTCTGAGGTCATCCGAGTATGATGTATGACCTCAGACCTTGTCAAAAAATCCTGATGTTATAGGGTCTGAGGTCATCACTAAGATGTTATCCACGGAAATAATTTCACCAAATTAATGATATTAATGGTGTGAGGGCATCCAAGTATGATGTCTAACCTTAGACCTTATCATCAAATCCTGATGTTATAAGGTCTAAGGTCATCAACTAAGATGTTATCCCCATAAATAATTTCACCAAATCAATAATGCAAAGGGTATGAGGGCATCCTAGTATGATGTCTGACCTCAAACCTTGTCACCAAATCCTAATGTTATAGGGTCTGAGGTCATCACTAAGACATTATCCCCATAAATAATTTAACCAAATTTATGATGTTAAGGGTATGAGGTCATCCGAGTATGATGTCTGACCCCAGACCTTGTCACCAAATCCTTATGTTATAAGGTCTGAGGCCATCAACTAAGGCATTATCCCCATAAATAATGTCACAAAAATTAATGATGTTAAGGGTTTTAGGTCATCCGAGTATGATGTCTGACCTCATACCTTGTCACAAAATCCTGATTATATATAGGGTCTGAGGTCATCACTAAGATCTTATCCCCATAAATAATTTCACCAAATTAATGATGTAAAAGGTCCGAGGTCGTCCGAGTATGATGTCTGACCTCAGACCTTGTCACCAAATCCTGATGTTATAATGTCTGAGGTCATCAACTAAGATCTTTTGCACATAAATAATTTCACCTAATTAATGATGTTAAGGGTTTGAGGTCATCCGAGTATGATGTCTGACATCAGACCGTGTCACCAAATCCTGATGTTGTAAGATAAAACTAAGATGTTATCCCCAAAAATAATTTCACCAAAATTAATAATGTTAAGGGTCCGAGGTCATCCGAGTATGATGTCTGACCTCAGACCTTGTCACCAAATCCTAATGTTATAGGGTCTGAGGTCATCACTAACATGTTATCCCCATAAATAATTTCACCAAATTAATCATGTTAAGGGTCTGAGGTCATCCGAGTATGATGTCTGACCTCAGACCTTCTGTCTGAGGTCATCAACTAAGATGTTATCCCAATAAATAATTTCACTAAAATTATTGATGCTAAGGGTCTGACGTCATCCGACTATGATTTCTGACCTCAGACCTTATCACAAAATCCTGATGTTATAGGGTCTGAGGTCATCACTAAAATTATATCCCCATAAATAATTTCACCAAATTAAGGATGTTAATGGTCTGAGGTCATCTGAGTATGATGTCTGACCTGAGACCTGTCACCAAATCCTAATATTATAATGTCGGAGGTCATCAACTAAGATGGTATCCCCATAAATAATTTCCCAAAATCAATGATGTTAAGGGTCTGAGGTCATCCGAGTATGATGTCTGACCTCAGACCTTGTCACCAAATGCTTATGTTATAGGGTCTGAGGTCGTCACTAAGATGTTATCCCCATAAATAATTTCCACAAATTAATGATGTTAAGGGTCTGAGGTCATCCGAGTATGATGTCTGACCTCAGACCTTATCACCAAATCCTAATGTTATAAGGTCTGAGGTCATCAACTTAGAGGTTATCCCTCTAAATAATTTCACCAAATTAATGATGTTAAGGGTCTGAGGTCATTCGAGTATGATGTCTGACCTCAGACCTTATCACCAAATCCTGATGTTATGAGGTATTAGGTCATCACTAAGATGTTATTCCCATAAATAATTTAACCCAAATTAATGATGTTAAGTGTCTGAGGTCATCCGAGTAAGATGTCTGACCTCAGACCTTATCACCAAATCTTGATGTTATAAGGCCTTAAGTCATCACTAAGATCTTATCCCCATAAATAATTTCACCAAAATTAATGATGTTAAGGGTCTGAGGTCATCCAAGTATGATGTTTGACTTCAGACCTTGTCACCAAATCATGATGTTATAGGATCTGAGGTCATCACTAAGATGTTATCCCCATAAATAATATCACCAAATTAATGATGTTAAGGATCTGAGGTCATCCGAGTATGATGTCTGACCTCAGACCTTGTCACCAAATGCTAACGTTATAAGGTCTAAGGTCATCAACTAAGATGTTATCCCCATTAATAATTTCACCAAAATTAATGATGTTAAGGATCTGAGGTCATCCGAGTATGATGTCTTACCTCAGACCTTGTCACTAAATCCTGATGTTTTAAGGTCTGAGGTCATCAACTAAGACGTTATCCCCATTAATAATTTCACCGAAATTAATGATGTTAAGGTTCTGAGGTCATCCGAGTATGATATCTGACCTCAGACCTTGTCACCAAATCCGGATGTTATAAGGTCTAGGGTCATCACTAAGATCTTATCACCATAAATAATTTCACGAAAACTAATGATGTTAAGGGACTGAGGTCATCCGAGTATGATGTTTGACCTCAGACCTTGTCACCATATCCTGATGTTATAAGGTTAGAGGTCATCACTAAGATGTTATCCCCATAAATAATGTCAGCAAATTAATGATGTTAAGGGTCTGAGGTCATCCGAGTATGATGTATAACCTCAGACCTTATCACCAAATCCAGATGTTATAAGGTCTGAGGTCGTCAACTAAGATGTTATTCCCATAAATAATTTCACCAAATCAATGATGTTAAGGGTCTGAGGTCATCCAAGATTGATGTCTGACCTCAGCCCTTGTCACCAAATCCTAATGTTATAGGGTCTAAGGTCATCAATAATATATTATCCCCATAAATAAATTCACCATATTAATGATATTAAGGGTCTAAGGTCATCCGAGTATGATGTCTGACCTCAGACTTTGTCACCAAATCCTGATGTTATAAGGTCTGAGGTCATCAACTTAGACGTTATCCCCATAAATAATTTCACCAAAATTAATGATGTTAAGGGTCTGAGGTCATTCGAGTATGATGTCCGACCTCAGACCTTGTCACCAAATGCTTATATTATACTGTCTGAGGTCGTCACTAAGATGTTATCCCCATAAATAATTTCCCCAAATTAATCATGTTAAGGGTCTGAGGTCATCCGAGTATGATGTCTGACCTCAAACCTTATCACCAAATCCTAATGTTATAAGGTCCGAGGTCATCAACTTAGAGGTTATCCCTCTAAATAATTTCACCAAATTAATGATGTTAAGGGTCTGAGGTCATTCGAGTATGATGTCTGACCTCAGACCTTATCACCAAATCCAGATGTTACGAGGTATTAGGTCATCACTAAGATGTTATCCCCATAAATAATTTAACCCAAATTAATGATGTTAAGGGTCTGAGGTCATCCGAGTATGATGTCTGACCTCAGACCTTATCACCAAATCTTGATAATATAAGCTCTTAGGTCATCACTAAGATCTTATCCCCATAAATAATTTCACCAAAATTAATGATGTTAAGGGTCTGAGGTCATCCAAGTATGATGTCTGACCTCAGACCTTGTCACCAAATCCTGATGTTATAGGGTCTGAGGTCATCACTAAGATGTTATCCCCATAAATAATATCACCAAATTAATGATGTTAAGGATCTGAGGTCATCCGAGTATGATGTCTGGCCTCAGACCTTGTCACCAAATGCTAATGTTATAAGGTCTAAGGTCATCAACTAAGATGTAATCCCCATTAATAATTTCACCAAAATTAATGATGTTAAGGGTCTGAGGTCATCCGAGTATGATGTCTTACCTCGGACCTTGTCACTAAATCCTGATGTTTTAAGGTCTGAGGTCATCAACTAAGACGTTATCCCCATAAATATTTTCACCAAAATTAATAATGTTAAGGGTCTGAGGTCATCCGAGTATGAGGTCTGACCTCAGACCTTGTCACCAAATCCTGATGTTATAAGGTCTGGGGTCATCACTAAGATGTTATCACCATAAATAATTTCATGAAAATTAATGATGTTAAGGGTCTGAGGTCATCCGAGTATGATGTCTGACCTCAGACCTTGTCACTGAATCCTGATGTTATAAGGTTACAGGTCATCACTAAGATGTTATCCCCATAAATAATTTCACCAAATTAATGATGTTATGGGTCTGAGGTCATCCGAGTATGATGTATAACCTCAGACCTTATCACCAAATCCAGATGTTATAAGGTCTGAGGTCGTCAACTAAGATGTTATTCCCATAAATAAGTTCACCGAATCAATGATGTTTGGGGTCCGAGGTCATCCGAGATTGATGTCTGACCTCAGACCTTGTCACCAAATCCTAATGTTATAGGGTCAAAGGTCATCACTAATATATTATCCCCATAAATAAATTCACCAAATTAATGATGTTAAGGGTCTGAGGTCATCCGAGTATGATGTCTGACCTCAGACTTTGCCACCAAATCCTGATGTTATAAGGTCTGAGGTCATCAACTTAGATGTTATCCCCATAAATAATTTCACCAAAATTAATGATGTTAAGGGTCTGAGGTCATCCGAGTATGATATCTGGAATCAGAACTTGTCACCAAATCCAGAAGTGATAAGGTCTGATGTCACCAACTAAGATGTTATCCCCATAAATAATTTCAGCAAAATTAATGATGTTAAGGGTCTGAGGTCATCCGAGTATGGTGTCTGACCTCAGACCTTGTCACCAAATCCTAATGTTATAAGGTCTGAGGTCATCAACTAAGATGTTATCCCCACAAATAATTTCCCCAAATTAATGATGTTAAGGGTCTGAGGTCATCCGAGTATAATGTCTGACCTCAGACCTTATCACCAAATCCTAATGTTATAAGGTGTGAGGTCGTCAACTTAGAGGTTATCCCCTTATAAATTTCACCAAATTAATGATGTTAAGGGTCTGAGGTCATTCGAGTATGATGTCTGACCTTAGACCTTATCACCAAATCCAGATGTTACGAGGTATTAGGTCATCATTAAGATGTTATCCCCATAAATAATTTAACCCAAATTAATGATGTTAAGGGTCTGAGGTCATCCGAGTATGATGTCTGACCTCAGACCTTTTCACAAAATCCTGATGTTATAAGGTCTTAGGTCATCACTAAGATCTTATCCCCATAAATAATTTCACCAAAATTAATGATGTTAAGGGTGAGGTCATCCAAGTATGATGTCTGACCTCAGACCTTGTCACCAAATCCTGATGTTATAGGGTCTAAGGTCATCACTAAGATGTTATCCCCATAAATAATTTCACCAAATTAATGATGTTAAGGGTCCGAGGTCATCCGAGTATGATGTCTGACCTCAGACCTTGTCACCAAATGCTAATGTAATAAGGTCTAAGGTCATCAACTAAGATGTTATCCCCATTAATAATTTCACCAAAATTAATGATGTTAAGGGTCTGAGGTGATCCGAGTATGATGTTTTACCTCAGACCTTGTCACCAAATCCTTATGTTATAAGGTCTGAGGTCATCAACTTAGATGTTATCCCCACAAATAATTTCACGCAATCAATGATGTTAAGGGTCTGAGGTCATCCGAGTATGATATCTGACCTCAGACCTTGTCACCAAATCCTAATGTTATAGGGTCTGAGGTCATCACTAAGATGTTATCCCCATAAATAATTTCACTAAATTAATCATGTTAAGGGTCTGAGGTCATCCGAGTATGATGTATGACCTCAGACCTTGTGTTTGAGGTCATCAACTAAGATGTTATCCCAATAAATAGTTTCACAAAAATTAATGATGCTAAGGGTCTGAGGTCATCCGAGTATGATGTCTGACCTCAGACCTTGTCATAAAATCCTGATGTTATAGGATCTGAGGTCATCACTAAGATGTTATCCCCATAAATAATTTCACCAAATTAATGATGTTAAAGGTTTGAGGTCATCTGAGTATGATGTCTGACCAGAGACCTTGTCACCATATCCTAATGTTATAATGTCTGAGCTCATCAACTAAGATGTTATCCCCATAAATAATTTCACCAAATCAGTGGTGTTAAGGGTCTGAGGTCATCCGAGTATGATGTCTGACCTCAGAACTTGTCATAAAATCCTTATGTTATAAGGTCTGAGGCCATCAACTAAGGCATTATCCCCATAAATAATGTTACAAAAATTAATGATGTTAAGGGTCTTAAGTCATCGGAGTATGATGTATGACCTCAGACCTTGTCACAAAATCCTGATTATATATAGGGTCTGAGGTCATCACTAAGATCTTATCCCCATAAAAAAATTTCACCAAATTAATGATGTTAAAGGTCCGAGGTCGTCCGAGTATGATGTCTGACCTCAGACCTTGTCACCAAATCCTGATGTTATAAAGTCTGAGGTCATCAACTAAGATCTTTTCCCCATAAATAATTTCACCAAATTAATGATGTTAAGGGTCTGAGGTCATCCGAGTATGATGTCTGACATCAGACCTTGTCACCAAATCCTGATGTTGTAAGATAAGAGGTCATCAACTAAGATGTTATCCCCAAAAATAATTTAACCAAAATTAATAATGTTAAGGGTCCGAGGTAATCCGAGTATGATGTCTGACCTCAGACCTTGTCACCAAATCCTAATGTTATTGGGTCTGAGGTCATCACTAAGATGTTATCCCCGTAAATAATTTAACCAAATTAATGATGTTAAGGGTCTGAGGTCATCCGAGTATGATGTCTGACCTCAGACCTTGTGTCTGAGGTCATGAACTAAGATGTTATCCCAATAAATAATTTCACTAAAATTAATGATGCTAAGGTTCTGACGTCATCCGACTATGATTTCTGACCTCAGACCTTATCACAAAATCCGGATGTTATAGGGTCTGAGGTCATCACTAAAATGTTTTCCCCATAAATAATTTCACCAAATTAATGATGTTAAAGGTCTGAGGTCATCTGAGTATGATGTCTGACCTGAGACCTGTCACCAAATCCTAATGTTATAATGTCGGAGTTCATCAACTAAGATGGTATCCCCATAAATAATTTCCCCAAATCAAAGATGTTAAGGGTCTGAGGTCATCCGAGTATGATGTCCGACCTCAGACCTTGTCACCAAATTCTTATGTTATAGGGTCTGAGGTCGTCACTAAGATGTTATCCCCATAAATAATTTCCCCAAATTAATGATGTTAAGGTTCTGAGGTCATCCGAGTATGATGTATGGCCTCAGACCTTATCACCAAAATCCTAATGTTATATGGTCTGAGGTCATCAACTTAGAGGTTATCCCCTTAAATAATTTCACCAAATTAATGATGTTAAGGGTTTGAGGTCATTCGCGTATGATATCTGACCTCAGACCTTATCACCAAACCTGATGTTATGAGGTATTAGGTCATCACTAAGATGTTATCCCAATAAATAATTTAACCAAAATTAATGATGTTAAGGGTCTGAGGTCATCATAGTATGATGTCTGACCTCAGACCTTACCACCAAATCCTGATGTTATAAGGTCTTAGGTCATCACTAAGATCTTATCCGCATAAATAATTTCACCAAAATTAATGATGTTAAGGGTGAGGTCATCCAAGTATGATATCTGACCTCAGACCTTATCATCAAATCTTGATGTTATAAGTCCTTAGGTCATCACTAAGATCTTATCCACAATATATAATTTCACCAAAATTAATGATGTTAAGGGTCTGAGGTCATCCAAGTATGATGTCTGACCTCAGAACTTGTTACCAAATCGTGATGTTATAAGGTCTGAGGTCATCACTAAGATGTTATCCCCATAAATAATATCACCAAATTAATGATGTTAAGGATCTGAGGTCATCCGAATATGATGTCTGACCTCAGACCTTATCACCAAATGATAACGTTATAAGGTCTAAGGTCATCAACTAAGATGTTATCCCCATTAATAATTTCACCAAAATTAATGATGTTAAGGGTCTGAGGTCATCCGAGTATGATGTCTTACCTCAGACCTTGTCACTAAATCCTGATGTTTTAAGGTCTGAGGTCATCAACTAAGACGTTATCCCCATAAATAATTTCACCAAAATTAATGATGTTAAGGGTCTGAGGTCATCCGAGTATGATATCTGACCTCAGACCTTGTCACCAAATCCTGATGTTATAACGTCTGGGGTCATCACTAAGATGTTATCACCATAAATATTTTCACAAAAATTAATGATGTTAAGGGTCTGAGGTCATCCGAGTATGATGTTTGACCTCGGACCTTGTCACCAAATCCTGATGTTATAAGCTTAGAGGTCATCACTAAGATGTTATCCCCATAAATAATTTCAGCAAATTAATGATGTTAAGGGTCTGAGGTCATCCGAGTATGATGTATAACCTTAGACCTTATCACCAAATCCTGATGTTATAAGTTCTGAGGTCATCAACTTAGACGTTATCCCCATAAATAATTTCACCAAAATTAATGATGTTAAGGGTCTGAGGTCATCCGAGTATGATGTCCGACCTCAGACCTTATCACCAAATGCTTATATTATAGGGTCTGAGGTCGTCACTAACATGTTATCCCAATTAATAATTTCCCTAAATTAATGATGTAAGGGTCTGAGGTCATCCGAGTATGATGTCTGACCTCAGACATAATCACCAAATCCTAATGTTATAAGGTCTGAGGTCATCAACTTAGAGGTTATCCCTCTAAATAATTTCACCAAATTAATGATGTTAAGGGTCTGAGGTCATTCGAGTATGATGTCTAACCTCAGACCTTATCACCAAATCCAGATGTTACGAGGTATTAGGTCATCATTAAGATGTTATCCCCATAAATAATTTAACCCAAATTAATGATGTTAAGGGTCTGAGGTCATCCGAGTATGATGTCTGACCTCAGACCTTTTCACAAAATCCTGATGTTATAAGGTCTTAGGTCATCACTAAGATCTTATCCCCATAAATAATTTCACCAAATTTAATGATGTTAAGGGTGAGGTCATCCAAGTATGATGTCTGACCTCAGACCTTGTCACCAAATCCTGATGTTATAGGGTCTAAGGTCATCACTAAGATGTTATCCCCATAAATAATTTCACCAAATTAATGATGTTAAGGGTCCGAGGTCATCCGAGTATGATGTCTGACCTCAGACCTTGTCACCAAATGCTAATGTAATAAGGTCTAAGGTCATCAACTAAGATGTTATCCCCATTAATAATTTCACCAAAATTAATGATGTTAAGGGTCTGAGGTGATCCGAGTATGATGTTTTACCTCAGACCTTGTCACCAAATCCTTATGTTATAAGGTCTGAGGTCATCAACTTAGATGTTATCCCCACAAATAATTTCACCCAATCAATGATGTTAAGGGTCTGAGGTCATCCGAGTATGATATCTGACCTCAGACCTTGTCACCAAATCCTAATGTTATAGGGTCTGAGGTCATCACTAAGATGTTATCCCCATAAATAATTTCACTAAATTAATCATGTTAAGGGTCTGAGGTCATCCGAGTATGATGTATGACCTCAGACCTTGTGTTTGAGGTCATCAACTAAGATGTTATCCCAATAAATAGTTTCACAAAAATTAATGATGCTAAGGGTCTGAGGTCATCCGAGTATGATGTCTGACCTCAGACCTTGTCATAAAATCCTGATGTTATAGGATCTGAGGTCATCACTAAGATGTTATCCCCATAAATAATTTCACCAAATTAATGATGTTAAAGGTTTGAGGTCATCTGAGTATGATGTCTGACCAGAGACCTTGTCACCATATCCTAATGTTATAATGTCTGAGCTCATCAACTAAGATGTTATCCCCATAAATAATTTCACCAAATCAGTGGTGTTAAGGGTCTGAGGTCATCCGAGTATGATGTCTGACCTCAGAACTTGTCATAAAATCCTTATGTTATAAGGTCTGAGGCCATCAACTAAGGCATTATCCCCATAAATAATGTTACAAAAATTAATGATGTTAAGGGTCTTAAGTCATCGGAGTATGATGTATGACCTCAGACCTTGTCACAAAATCCTGATTATATATAGGGTCTGAGGTCATCACTAAGATCTTATCCCCATAAAAAAATTTCACCAAATTAATGATGTTAAAGGTCCGAGGTCGTCCGAGTATGATGTCTGACCTCAGACCTTGTCACCAAATCCTGATGTTATAAAGTCTGAGGTCATCAACTAAGATCTTTTCCCCATAAATAATTTCACCAAATTAATGATGTTAAGGGTCTGAGGTCATCCGAGTATGATGTCTGACATCAGACCTTGTCACCAAATCCTGATGTTGTAAGATAAGAGGTCATCAACTAAGATGTTATCCCCAAAAATAATTTAACCAAAATTAATAATGTTAAGGGTCCGAGGTAATCCGAGTATGATGTCTGACCTCAGACCTTGTCACCAAATCCTAATGTTATTGGGTCTGAGGTCATCACTAAGATGTTATCCCCGTAAATAATTTAACCAAATTAATGATGTTAAGGGTCTGAGGTCATCCGAGTATGATGTCTGACCTCAGACCTTGTGTCTGAGGTCATGAACTAAGATGTTATCCCAATAAATAATTTCACTAAAATTAATGATGCTAAGGTTCTGACGTCATCCGACTATGATTTCTGACCTCAGACCTTATCACAAAATCCGGATGTTATAGGGTCTGAGGTCATCACTAAAATGTTTTCCCCATAAATAATTTCACCAAATTAATGATGTTAAAGGTCTGAGGTCATCTGAGTATGATGTCTGACCTGAGACCTGTCACCAAATCCTAATGTTATAATGTCGGAGTTCATCAACTAAGATGGTATCCCCATAAATAATTTCCCCAAATCAAAGATGTTAAGGGTCTGAGGTCATCCGAGTATGATGTCCGACCTCAGACCTTGTCACCAAATTCTTATGTTATAGGGTCTGAGGTCGTCACTAAGATGTTATCCCCATAAATAATTTCCCCAAATTAATGATGTTAAGGTTCTGAGGTCATCCGAGTATGATGTATGGCCTCAGACCTTATCACCAAAATCCTAATGTTATATGGTCTGAGGTCATCAACTTAGAGGTTATCCCCTTAAATAATTTCACCAAATTAATGATGTTAAGGGTTTGAGGTCATTCGCGTATGATATCTGACCTCAGACCTTATCACCAAACCTGATGTTATGAGGTATTAGGTCATCACTAAGATGTTATCCCAATAAATAATTTAACCAAAATTAATGATGTTAAGGGTCTGAGGTCATCATAGTATGATGTCTGACCTCAGACCTTACCACCAAATCCTGATGTTATAAGGTCTTAGGTCATCACTAAGATCTTATCCGCATAAATAATTTCACCAAAATTAATGATGTTAAGGGTGAGGTCATCCAAGTATGATATCTGACCTCAGACCTTATCATCAAATCTTGATGTTATAAGGCCTTAGGTCATCACTAAGATCTTATCCACAATATATAATTTCACCAAAATTAATGATGTTAAGGGTCTGAGGTCATCCAAGTATGATGTCTGACCTCAGAACTTGTTACCAAATCGTGATGTTATAAGGTCTGAGGTCATCACTAAGATGTTATCCCCATAAATAATATCACCAAATTAATGATGTTAAGGATCTGAGGTCATCCGAATATGATGTCTGACCTCAGACCTTATCACCAAATGATAACGTTATAAGGTCTAAGGTCATCAACTAAGATGTTATCCCCATTAATAATTTCACCAAAATTAATGATGTTAAGGGTCTGAGGTCATCCGAGTATGATGTCTTACCTCAGACCTTGTCACTAAATCCTGATGTTTTAAGGTCTGAGGTCATCAACTAAGACGTTATCCCCATAAATAATTTCACCAAAATTAATGATGTTAAGGGTCTGAGGTCATCCGAGTATGATATCTGACCTCAGACCTTGTCACCAAATCCTGATGTTATAACGTCTGGGGTCATCACTAAGATGTTATCACCATAAATATTTTCACAAAAATTAATGATGTTAAGGGTCTGAGGTCATCCGAGTATGATGTTTGACCTCGGACCTTGTCACCAAATCCTGATGTTATAAGCTTAGAGGTCATCACTAAGATGTTATCCCCATAAATAATTTCAGCAAATTAATGATGTTAAGGGTCTGAGGTCATCCGAGTATGATGTATAACCTTAGACCTTATCACCAAATCCTGATGTTATAAGTTCTGAGGTCATCAACTTAGACGTTATCCCCATAAATAATTTCACCAACATTAATGATGTTAAGGGTCTGAGGTCATCCGAGTATGATGTCCGACCTCAGACCTTATCACCAAATGCTTATATTATAGGGTCTGAGGTCGTCACTAACATGTTATCCCCATTAATAATTTCCCTAAATTAATGATGTAAGGGTCTGAGGTCATCCGAGTATGATGTCTGACCTCAGACATCATCACCAAATCCTAATGTTATAAGGTCTGAGGTCATCAACTTAGAGGTTATCCCTCTAAATAATTTCACCAAATTAATGATGTTAAGGGTCTGAGGTCATTCGAGTATGATGTCTAACCTCAGACCTTATCACCAAATCCTGATGTTATGAGGTATTAGGTCATCACTAAGATGTTATCCCCATAAATAATTTAATCCAAATTAATGATGTTAAGGGTCTGAGGTCATCTGAGTATGATGTCTGACCTCAGACCTTATCACCAAATATTGATGTTATAAGGTCTTAGGTCATCACTAAGATCTTATCCCCATAAATAATTTAACCAAAACTAATGATGTTAAGGGTCTGAGGTCATCCAAGTATGAAGTCTGACCTCAGACCTTGTCACCAAATCCTGATGTTAAAGGGTCTGAGGTCATCACTAAGATGTTATCCCCATAAATAATATCACCAAATTAATGATGTTAAGGAGCTGAGGTCATCCGAGTATGATGTCTGGCCTCAGACCTTGTCACAAAATGCTAATGTTATAAGGTCTAAGGTCATCAACTAAGATGTTATCCCCATTAATAATTTCACCAAAATTAATGATGTTAAGGGTCTGAGGTCATACTAGTATGATGTCTTACCTCGGACCTTGTCACTAAATCCTGATGTTTTATGGTCTGAGGTCATCAACTAAGACGTTATCCCCATAAATAATTTCACCAAAATTAATAATGTTAAGGGTCTGTGGTCATCCGAGTATGATGTCTGACCTCAGACCTTGTCACTGAATCCTGATTTTATAAGGTTAGAGGTCATCACTAAGATGTTATCCCCATAAATAATTTCACCAAATTAATGATGTTAAGGGTCTGAGGTCATCCGAGTATGATGTATAACCTCAGACCTTATCACCAATTCCAGATGTTATAAGGTCTGAGGTCGTCAACTAAGATGTTATCCCCATAAATAAGTTCACCAAATCAATGATGTTAAGGGTCCGAGGTCATCCGAGATGGATGTCTGACCTCAGACCTTGTCACCAAATCCTAATGTTATAGGGTCTAAGGTCATCACTAATGTATTATCCCCATAAATAAATTCATAAAATTAATGATGTTAAGGGTCTGAGGTCATCCGAGTATGATGTCTGACCAGAGACCTTGTCACCAAATCCAAATGTTATAATGTCTGAGCTCATCAACTAAGATGTTATCCCCATAAATAATTTCACCAAAATTAATGATGTTAAGGGTCTGAGGTCATCCAAGTATGATATCTGGAATCAGAACTTGTCACCAAATCCAGAAGTGATAAGGTCTGATGTCACCAACTAAGATGTTATCCCCATAAATAATTTCACCAAAATTAATGATGTTAAGGGTCTGAGGTCATCCGAGTATGATGTCTGACCTCAGACCTTGTCACCAAATCCTGATGTTATAAGGTCTGAGGTCATCAACTAAGATATTATCCCCATAAATAAGTTCACCAAAATTAATGATCTTAAGGGTCTGAGGTCATCCGAGTATGATTTCTGACCTCAAACCTTGTCACCAAATCCTGATGTTATAAGATCTGAGGTCATCACTAAGATGTTATCCCCAGAAATAATTTCACCAAAATTAATCATGTTAAGGGTCTGAGGTCATCCGAGTATGATGTCTGACCTCAGACCTTATCACCAAATCCTGATGTTATAAGGTCTGAGGTCATCAACTTTGACGTTATCCCCATAAATAATTTCACCAAAATTAATGATGTTAAGGGCCTGAGGTCATCCGAGTATGATGTCCGACCTCAGACCTTGTCACCAAATGCTTATGTTATAGGGTCTGAGGTCGTCACTAAGATGTTATCCCCATAAATAATTTCCCCAAATTAATGATGTTAAGGGTCTGAGGTCATCCAAGTATGATGTCTGACCTCAGACCTTATCACCAAATCCAAATGTTATAAGGTCTGAGGTCATCAACTTAGAGGTTATCCCTCTAAATAATTTCACCTAATTAATGATGTTAAGGGTCTGAGGTCATCCGAGTATGATGTCTGACCTCAGACCTTGTCACCAAATCCTGATGTTATAAGTTATGGGGTCATCACTAAGATGTTATCCCCATAAATAATTTCACCAAAAGTAATGATTTTAAGGGTCTGAGATCATCCGAGTATGATGTCTAACCTCAGACCTTGTCACCAAATCCTGATGTTATAAGGTATGAGGTCATCAACTAAGAGGATATCCCCATAAATAAGTTCACCAAAATTAATGATGTTAAGGATCTGAGGCCATCCGAGTATAATGTCTAACCTCAGACCTTGTCACCAAATGCTAATGTTATAAGGTCTGAGGTCATCAACTAAGATGTTATACCCATTAATAATTTCACCAAAATTAATGATGTTAAGGGTCTGAGGTCATCCGAGTATGATGTCTTACCTCGGACCTTGTCACTAAATCCTGATGTTTTAAGGTCTGAGGTCCTCAACTAAGACATTATCCCCATAAATAATTTCATCGAAATTAATGATGTAAAGGGTCTGAGGTCATCCGAGTATGATGTCTGACCTCAGACCTTGTCACCAAATCCTGATGTTATAAGGTCTGGGGTCATCACTAAGATGTTATCACCATAAATAATTTCACGAAAATTAATGAGGTTAAGGGTCTGAGGTCATCCAAGTATGATGTTTGACCTCAGACCTTGTCACCAAATCCTAATGTTATAAGGTTAGAGGTCATCACTAAGATGTTATCCCCATAAATAATTTCACCAAAATTAATGATGTTAAGGGTCTGAGGTCATCCGAGTATGATATATAGAATCAGAACTTGTCACCAAATCCAGAAGTGATAAGGTCTGATGTCACCAACTATGATGTTATCCCCATAAATAATTTCACCAAAATTAATGATGTTAAGGGTCTGAGGTCATCCGAGTATGATGTCTGACCTCAGACCTTGTCACCAAATCCTGATGTTATAAGGTCTGAGGTCATCAACTAAGATATTATCCCCATAAATAAGTTCACCAAAATTAATGATCTTAAGGGTCTGAGGTCATCCGAGTATGATGTCTGACCTCAAACCTTGTCACCAAATCCTGATGTTATAAGATCTGAGGTCATCACTAAGATGTTATCCCCAGAAATAATTTCACCAAAATTAATCATGTTAAGGGTCTGAGGTCATCCGAGTATGATGTCTGACCTCAGACCTTATCACCAAATCCTGATGTTATAAGGTCTGAGGTCATCAACTTAGACGTTATCCCCATAAATAATTTCACCAAAATTAATGATGTTAAGGGCCTGAGGTCATCCGAGTATGATGTCCGACCTCAGACCTTGTCACCAAATGCTTATGTTATAGGGTCTGAGGTCGTCACTAAGATGTTATCCCCATAAATAATTTCCCCAAATTAATGATGTTAAGGGTCTGAGGTCATCCAAGTATGATGTCTGACCTCAGACCTTATCACCAAATCCAAATGTTATAAGGTCTGAGGTCATCAACTTAGAGGTTATCCCTCTAAATAATTTCACCTAATTAATGATGTTAAGGGTCTGAGGTCATCCGAGTATGATGTCTGACCTCAGACCTTGTCACCAAATCCTGATGTTATAAGTTATGGGGTCATCACTAAGATGTTATCCCCATAAATAATTTCACCAAAAGTAATGATTTTAAGGGTCTGAGATCATCGGAGTATGATGTCTAACCTCAGACCTTGTCACCAAATCCTGATGTTATAAGGTCTGAGGTCATCAACTAAGAGGATATCCCCATAAATAAGTTCACCAAAATTAATGATGTTAAGGATCTGAGGCCATCCGAGTATAATGTCTAACCTCAGACCTTGTCACCAAATGCTAATGTTATAAGGTCTGAGGTCATCAACTAAGATGTTATACCCATTAATAATTTCACCAAAATTAATGATGTTAAGGGTCTGAGGTCATCCGAGTATGATGTCTTACCTCGGACCTTGTCACTAAATCCTGATGTTTTAAGGTCTAAGGTCCTCAACTAAGACATTATCCCCATAAATAATTTCACCGAAATTAATGATGTTAAGGGTCTGAGGTCATCCGAGTATGATGTCTGACCTCAGACCTTGTAACCAAATCCTGATGTTATAAGGTCTGGGGTCATCACTAAGATGTTATCACCATAAATAATTTCACGAAAATTAATGAGGTTAAGGGTCTGAGGTCATCCAAGTATGATGTTTGACCTCAGACCTTGTCACCAAATCCTAATGTTATAAGGTTAGAGGTCATCACTAAGATGTTATCCCCATAAATAATTTCACCAAATTAGTGATGTTAAGGGTCTGAGGTCATCCGAGTATGATGTCTGACCTAAGACTTTGTCACCAAATCCTGATGTTATAAGGTCTGAGGTCATCAACTTAGATGTTATCCCCATAAATAATTTCACCAAAATTAATGATGTTAAGGGTATGAGGTCATCCGAGTATGATATATAGAATCAGAACTTGTCACCAAATCCAGAAGTGATAAGGTCTCATGTCACCAACTAAGATGTTATCCCCATAAATAATTTCACCAAAATTAATGATGTTAAGGGTCTGAGGTCATCCGAGTATGATGTCTGACCTCAGACCTTGTCACCAAATCCTGATGTTATAAGGTCTGAGGTCATCAACTAAGATGTTATCCCCATAAATAAGTTCACCAAAATTAATGATCTTAAGGGTCTGAGGTCATCCGAGTATGATGTCTGACCTCAAACCTTGTCACCAAATCCTGATGTTATAAGATCTGAGGTCATCACTAAATGTTATCCCCAGAAATAATTTCACCAAAATTAATCATGTTAAGGGTCTGAGGTCATCCGAGTATGATGTCTGACCTCAGACCTTATCACCAAATCCTGATGTTATAAGGTCTGAGGTCATCAACTTATACGTTATACCCATAAATAATTTCACCAAAATTAATGATGTTAAGGGCCTGAGGTCATCCGAGTATGATGTCCGACCTCAGACCTTGTCACCAAATGCTTATGTTATAGGGTCTGAGGTCGTCACTAAGATGTTATCCCCATAAATAATTTCCCCAAATTAATGATGTTAAGGGCCTGAGGTCATCCAAGAATGATGTCTCACCTCAGACCTTATCACCAAATCCTAATGTTATAAGGTCTGAGGTCATCAACTTAGAGGTTATCCCTCTAAATAATTTCACCTAATTAATGATGTTAAGGGTCTGAGGTCATCCGAGTATGATGTCTGACCTCAGACCTTGTCACCAAATCCTGATGTTATAGGGTCTGAGGTCATCACTAAGATGTTATACCCATAAATAATATCACCAAATTAATGATGTTAAGGATCTGAGGCCATCCGAGTATGATGTCTGACCTCAGACCTTGTCACCAAATGCTAATGTTATAAGGTCTAAGGTCATCAACTAAGATGTTATACCCATTAATAATTTCACCAAAATTAATGATGTTAAGGGTCTGAGGTCATCCGAGTATGATGTCTTACCTCGGACCTTGTCACTAAATCCTGATGTTTTAAGGTCTGAGGTCCTCAACTAAGACGTTATCACCATAAATAATTTCACCGAAATTAATGTTGTTAAGGGTCTGAGGTCATCCGAGTATGATGTCTGACTTCAGACCTTGTCAACAAATCCTGAAGTTATAAGGTCTGGGGTCATCACTAAGATGTTATCACCATAAATAATTTCACGAAAATTAATGAGGTTAAGGGTCTGAGGTTTTCCAAGTATGATGTTTGACCTCAGACCTTGTCACCAAATCCTAATGTTATAAGGTTAGAGGTCATCACTAAGATGTTATCTCCATTAATAATTTCACCAAATTAATGATGTTAAGGGTCTGAGGTCATTCGAGTATGATGTATAACCTCAGACCTTATCACCAAATCCAGATGTTATCCCCATAAATAATTTCACCAAATTAACGATGTTAAGGGTTTGAGGTCATCCGAGTATGATGTCTGACCTCAGACCTTGTCACCAAATCCTGATGTTATAAGGTTTGAGGTCATAAACTAAGATGTTATCCCCAAAAATAATTTCACCAAATTAATGATGTTAAGGGTCTGAGGTCATCCGAGTATGATGTCTGACCTCAGACCTTATCACCAAATCCTGATGTTATGAGGTATTAGGTCATCACTAAGATGTTATCCCCATAAATAATATAACCAAAATTAATGATGTTAAGGGTCTGAGGTCATCCTAGTATGATGTCTGACCTCAGACCTTATCACCAAATCCTGATGTTATAAGGTCTTAGGTCATCACTAAGATCATATCCGTATAAATAATTTCACCAAAATTAATGATGTTAAGGGTGATGTCATCCGAGTATGATATCTGGGCTCAGAACTTGTCACCAAATCAAGAAGTGATAAGGTCTGATGTCACCAATTAAGATGTTATCCCCATAAATAATTTCACCAAAATTAATGATGTTAAGGGTCTGAGGTCATCCAAGTACCATGTCTGACCTCAGACCTTGTCACCAAATCCTGATGTTATAAGGTCTGAGGTCATCAACTAAGATGTTATCCCCATAAATAAGTTCACCAAAATTAATGATCTTAAGGGTCTGAGGTCATCCGTGTATGATGTCTGACCTCAGACCTTGTCACTAAATCCTGATGTTATAAGATCTGAGGTCGTCACTAAGGTGTTATCCCCAGAAATAATTTCACCAAAATTAATCATGTTAAGGGTCTGAGGTCATCCGAGGATGATGTCTGACCTCAGACCTTATCACCAAATCCTGATGTTATAAGGTCTGAGGTCATCAACTAAGATGTTATCACCATTAATAATTTCACCAAAATTAATGACATTAAGGGCCTGAGGTCATCCGAGTATGATGTCTGACCTCAGACCTTGTCACCAAATCCAGATGTTATAAGTTCTGGGGTCATCACTAAGATGTTATCCCCATAAATAATTTCACTAAATTAATGATGTTAAAGGTTTGAGGTCGTGTGAATATGTTGTATGACCTCGGACCTTGTCTCCAAATCCTTATGTTATAAGGTCTTAGGTCATCAACTAAGATGTTATCCCCATAAATAATTTCACCAAAATTAATGATGTTAAGGGTCTGAGGTCATCCGAGTATGATGTCTGACCTCAGACCTTGTCACTGAATCCTGATGTTATAAGGGCTGAGGTCATCACTAAGATGTTATACCCATAAATTATTTCACCAAAATTAAGGATGTTAAGGGTCTGAGGTCATCCGAGTATGATGTCTGACCTCAGACCTTGTAAAAAAATCCTGATGTTATAGGGTATGTGGTCATCACTAAGATGTTATCCATAGAAATAATTTCACCAAATTAATGATATTAATGGTGTGAGGTCATCTAATTATGATGTCTAACCTTAGACCTTATCATCAAATCCTGATGTTATAAGGTCTATGGTCATCAACTAAGATGTTATCCCCATAAATAATTTCACCAAATCAATAATGCAAAGGGTCTGAGGTCATCCGAGTATAATGTTTGACCTCAGACCTTGTCACCAAATCCTAACGTTATAGGGTATGAGGTCATCACTAAGACGTTATCCCCATAAATAATTTAACCAAATTAATGATGTTAAGGGTATGAGGTCATCCGAGTATGATGTATGACCTCAGATGTTGTCACCAAATCCTTATGTTATAAGGTCTGAGGCCATCAACTAAGACTATATCCCCATAAATAATTTCACCAAAATTTATGATGTTAAGGGTCTTAGGTCATCCAAGTATGATGTCTGACCTCAGACCTTGTCACAAAATCCTAAATATATATAGGGTCTGAGGTCATCACTA
This sequence comes from Sambucus nigra, assembly GCA_949130495.1. Taxonomy (NCBI): domain Eukaryota; kingdom Viridiplantae; phylum Streptophyta; class Magnoliopsida; order Dipsacales; family Adoxaceae; genus Sambucus; species Sambucus nigra. Next base: position 547,239,884 of record OX422207.1, read on the forward strand.
AGATCTTATCCCCATAAATAATTTCACCAAATTAATGATGTTAAAGGTCTGAGGTCGTCCGAGTAGGATGTCTAACCTCTGACCTTGTCACCAAATCCTGATGTTATAATGTCTGAGGTCATCAACTAAGATCTTTTCCCCATAAATAATTTCACCAAATTAATGATGTTAAGGGTTTGAGGTCATCCGAGTATGATGTCTGACCTCAGACCTCGTCACCAAATACTGATGTTGTAAGGTAAGAGGTCATCAACTAAGATGTTATCCCCAAAAATAATTTCACCAAAATTAATAATGTTAAGGGTCCGAGGTCATCCCATTATGATGTCTGAACTAAGACCTTGTCACCAAATCCTAATGTTAGAGGGTATGAGGTCATCACTAAGATGTTATCCCCATAAATAATTTCACCAAATTAATCATGTTAAGGGTCTGAGGTCATCCGAGTATGATGTCTTACCTCAGACCTTGTCACCAAATCCTGATGTTATAAGGTTTGAGGTCATAAACTAAGATGTTATCCCCAAAAATAATTTCACCAAATTAACGATGTTAAGGGTTTGAGGTCATTCGAGTATGATGTGTGACCTCCGACCTTATCACCAAATCCTGATGTTATGAGGTATTAGGTCATCACTAAGATGTTATCCCCATAAATAATATAACCAAAATTAATGATGTTAAGGGTCTGAGGTGATCCGAGTATGATGTCTGACCTGAGACCTTATCACCAAATCCTGATGTTATAAGGTCTTAGGTCATCACTAAGATCTTATCCCCATAAATAATTTCACCAAAATTAATGATGTTAAGGGTGAGGTCATCCAAGTATGATGTCTGACCTCAGACCTTTTCACCAAATCTTTATGTTATAAGGTCTAAGGTCATCACTAAGATCTTATCCCCATAAATAATTTCACCAAATTAACGATGTTAAGGGTTTGAGGTCATCCGAGTATGATGTCTGACCTCAGACCTTGTCACCAAATTCTAATGTTATAAGGTCTAAGGTCTTCAACTAAGATGTTATCTCCATTAATAATTTCACCAAAATTAATGATGTTAAGGGTCTGATGTCATCCAAGTATGATGTCTTACCTCAGACCTTGTCACCAAATCCTTATGTTATAAGGTCTGAGGTCATCAACTTAGATGTTATCCCCATAAATAATTTCACCAAATCAATGATGTTAAGGGTCTGAGGTCATCCGAGTATGATGTATGACCTCAGACCTTGTCACCAAATCCTAATGTTATAGGGTCTGAGGTCATCACTAAAATGTTATCCCCATAAATAATTTCGCCAAATTAATCATGTTAAGGGTCTGAGGTCATCCGAGTATGATGTATGACCTCAGACCTTGTGTCTGAGGTCATCAACTAATTTGTTATCCCAATAAATAATTTCACTAAAATTACTGATGCTAAGGGTCTGAGGTCATCCGAGTTTGATGTTTGACCTCAGACCTTGTCACCAAATGTTGATGTTATAGGGTCTGAGGTCATCACTAAGATGTTATCCCCATAAATAATTTCACCAAATTAATGATGTTAAGGGTCTGAGGTTATCCGAGTATGATGTCTGACCTCAGACCTTGTCACCATATCCTGATGTTATAATGTCTGAAGTCATCAACTAGGTTCATTTCCCCATAAATAATTTCACCAAATTAATGATGTTAAGGGTGTGAGGTCATCCGAGTATGATGTCTGACCTCAGACCTTGTCACCAAATCCTGATGTTGTAAGGTAAGAGGTCATCAACTAAGATTTTATCCCCAAAAATAATTTCACCAAAATTAATAATGTTAAGGGTCCGAGGTCATCCGAGTATGATGTCTGACCTGAGACCTTGTCACCAAAACCTAATGTTTTAGGGTCTGAGGTCATCACTAAGATGTTATCCCCATAAATAATTTCACCAAATTAATCATGTTAAGGTTCTGAGGTCATCCGAGTATGATGTCTGACCTCAGACCTTGTGTTTGAGGTCATCAACTAAGATGTTATCCCAATAAATAATTTCACTAAAATTAATGATGCTAAGGCTTTGACGTCATCCGAGTATGATGTCTGACCTCAGACCTTGTCACAAAATCCTGATGTTATAGGGTCTGAGGTCATCAAAAAAATGTTATCCCCATAAATAATTTCACCAAATTAATGATGTTAAAGGTCTGAGGTCATCTGAGTATGATGTCTGACCTGAGACCTTGTCACCAAATCCTAATGTTATAATGTCGGAGCTCATGAACTAAGATGTTATACTCATAAATAATTTAACCAAATCAATGATGTTAAGGGTCTGAGGTCATCCGAGTATGATATCCAACCTCAGACCTTGTCACCAAATGCTGATGTTATAGGGTCTGAGGTCGTCACTAAGATGTTATCCCCATAAATAATTTCCCCAAATTAATGATGTTAAGGGTCTGAGGTCATCCGAGTATGATGTATGGCCTCAGACCTTATCACAAAAATCCTAATGTTATATGGTCTGAGGTCATCAACTTAGAGGTTATCCCCTTAAATAATTTCACCAAATTAATGATGTTAAGGGTCTGAGGTCATTCGCGTATGATATCTGACCTCAGACCTTATCACCAAACCTGATGTTATGAGGTATTAGGTCATCACTAAGATGTTATCCCCATAAATAATTTAACCAAAATTAATGATGTTAAGGGTCTGAGGTCATCCTAGTATGATGTCTGACCTCAGACCTTACCACCAAATCCTGATGTTATAAGGTCTTAGGTCATCACTAAGATCTTATCCGCATAAATAATTTCACCAAAATTATTGATGTTAAGGGTGAGGTCATCCAAGTATGATATCTGACCTCAGACCTTTTCACCAAATCCTGATGTTATAAGGTCTGAGGTCATCAACTTAGAGGTTATCCCCATAAATAATTTCACCAAATTAATGATGTTAAGGGTCTGAGGTCATTCGAGTATGATGTCTGACCTCAGACCTTATCACCAAATCCTGATGTTATGAGGTATTAGGTTATCACTAAGATGTTATCCCCATAAATAATTTAACCAAAATTAATGATGTTAAGGGTCCGAGGTCATCCTAGTATGATGTCTGACTTCAGAACTTATCACCAAATCTTGATGTTATAAGGTCTTAGGTCATCACTAAGATCTTATCCGCATAAATAATTTCACCAAAATTAATGATGTTAAGGGGGAGTTCATCCAAGTATGATGTCTGACCTCAGACCTTTTCACCCAATCCTGATGTTATAAGGTCTGAGGTCATCACTAAGATGTGATCCCCATAAATAATTTCACTAAATTAATGATGTTAAGGGTCTGAGGTCATCCGAGTATGATGTCTGACCTTTGACCTTGTCACCAAATCCTAATGTTATAAGGCCTAAGGTCATCAACTAAGATGTTATCCCCATAAATAAGTTCACCAAAATTAATGATCTTAAGGGTCTGAGGTCATTCGAGTATGATGTCTGAACTCAGACCTTGTGACCAAATCCTGATGTTTTAAGGTCTGAGTTCATAAACTAAGACGTTATCCCCATAAATAATTTCACCAAAATTAATGATGTTAAGGGTCTGAGGTCATCCGAGTATGATGTCTGACCTCAGACCTTGTCACCAAATCCTGATGTTATAAGGTTTGAGGTCATAAACTAAGATGTTATCCCCATAAAGAATTTCACCAAAATTACTGATGTTAAGGGTCTGAGGTCATCCGAGTACGATGTTTGACCTCAGACCCTGTCACCAAATCCTGATGTTATATGTTCTGGGGTCATCACTAAGATGTTATCCCCATAAATAATTTCAGCAAAAGTAAAGATGTTAAGGGTTTGAGGTCATCCGAGTATGATGTCTAACCTCAGACCTTGTCATCAAATCCTGATGTTATAAGGTCTGAGGTCATCAACTAAGATGATATCCCCATAAATAAGTTCACCAAAATTAATGATGTTAAGGGTCTGAGGTCATCCGAGTATGATTTCTGACCTCAGCCCTTGTCACCAAATCCTGATGTTATAAGGTCTGAGGTCATCCACTAAGATGATATACCCATAAATAAGTTCACCAAAATTAATGATGTTAAGGGTTTGAGGTCATCCGAGTATGATGTCTAACCTCAGACCTTGTCATCAAATCCTGATGTTATAAGGTCTGAGGTCATCAACTAAGATGATATCCCCATAAATAAGTTCACCAAAATTAATGATGTTAAGGGTCTGAGGTCATCCGAGTATGATTTCTGACCTCAGCCCTTGTCACCAAATCCTGATGTTATAAGGTCTGAGGTCATCCACTAAGATGATATACCCATAAATAAGTTCACCCAAATTAATGATGTTAAGGGTCTGAGGTCATCCGAGTATGATGTGACCTCAGACCTTGTCACCAAATCCTGATGTTATAAGGTCTGAGCTCATCACTAAGATGTTATCCCCATAAATAATTTCACCAAAATTAATCATGTTAAGGTTCTAAGGTCATCCGAGTATGATGTCTGACCTCAGACCTTATCACCAAATCCTGATGTTACAAGGTTTTAGGTCATCACTAAGATGTTATCCCCATAAATAATTTCACCAAAATTAATGATGAAAAGGGTTTGAGGTCATCCGAGTATGATATCTGACCTCAGACCTTGTCACCAAATCGTGATGTTATAAGGTCTGAGGTCATCAACTTAGAGGTTATCCCCTTAAATAATTTCACCAAATTAATGATGTTAAGGGTCTGAGGTCATTCGAGTATGATGTCTGACCTCAGACCTTATCACCAAATCCTGATGTTATGAGGTATTAGGTCATCACTAAGATGTTATCCCCATAAATAATTTAACCAAAATTAATGATGTTAAGGGTCTGAGGTCATCCGAGTATGATGTCTGACCTCAGACCTTATCACCAAATCCTGATGTTATAAGGTCTTAGGTCATCACTAAGATCTTATCCCCATAAATAATTTCATCAAAATTAATGATGTCAAGGGTTTGAGGTCATCCGGGTTTGATGTCTGACCTTAGACCTTGTCACCAAATCCTGCTGTTATAGGGTCTGAGGTCATCACTATGATGGTATCCTCATAAATAATTTCACCAAATTAATGATGTTAAGGGTCTGAGGTCATCCGAGTATGATGTCTGACTACAGAACTTATCACCAAATCCTAATGTTATAAGCTCTGAGTTCATCAACTAAGATGTTATCCCCATTGTAAGAGAGTAGTCTAATTTTGGGGAAATACTCGATTTTAGCACGTGTTTGACTTGAGCAACTTCGGTTGTGCCTACGTATCCGTTATGCTCGGAATCAAAGTCAGTGTAGTTCGTGGGTTCATACTATTCGCGGGAAAACTCATTGTGGTGGTTTTTTTGAAAGATGGGAGGTGTTGCCACTCTTCTGAAAGAACTCATCTCAAAACTCTCTCTAAAACCTCATAAGATAAGAAAATCACCCTCCTCTTCCAAGAAGATCTCTCTCAAATGTATGGGGGTAGGGTTTATTTATAGCAAAACCAACCCAAGTGGGTCGCCACATGTCAATTAACTCGTGGTGACACATGTCCTATTTTAAGTGGCATGTGTCCCATAACATATGTCAAAACTCTCAATACTAGAATATTGTCTAGTTAATATGTAAATAACAAACAAATATGGGTGATATGTCCGACGCGCATAATAATAATACCTCAGTAGCATAAACACATGGACTTTTGTCAATATTAATCACCTCTAATCTCATTTAATAATTTAATGAGAGGCTTATCATTAAGCCCCTCCTACATTTGCCCCCTCGTACATATAGTTGATATATTGATACATGTCTGATATATATCGATTGTATGTACGAAATAACTTTAGTCAGTTTTCATATGTTCGATCGACCTGTGGATCGTGGGTAATAATCTCATATCTCATTTCATCTTGATGATGTACTTTTACCTCATATATCACATTTTATGATATAATGCAATCTCATATTTCATATCTCAGTTATATGATATACATCAATTTTATATCTCATATCTTAAATCCCATTTTGAAGCTTTGATCTCATAGGTTATTCCGAAGGACCTCGTTAATCATTATTTTCATATGAATTATATACACCGAGTGTTGCCCCCATTCCTATTTAAATGATCATGCATCCACATTTTTATTGCGATTGTTTGTAACTTAGCTATGGAAAAGAGTAATATCATGAACACATAATAACTACCTTAGCGTTCTCTTTCGTCATTCTCAACCAAGCTTGGTGAAAGTATTTACTATGGTTTACATAATAACTACTTAGTCATTCTCAAGTTTGGTGAAAGTATTATTATGGTTTACATAATAACTACTTCATTGTTTTCGATTAATCTTTTAGTGTATGCACATGTTTTTGATTTATTTCATTCTCGGTGAAGTTTCTTGTGCGTGTACATAATATTGAGTTGCTCAAATTAGCACTTTTTAATGTATTTCGCAAACTCACACCTACGAAGTGACTTAATGGTGAGAACACACTTGTCAAGGTTTCTCGTTAACTCCACCATTAGGGGTGACTTAACAATGAAAACACACTTGGTAAGGTTTTTCACAAACTCCACCGTTAGAGGTGACTTAATCAATGAAAACACACTTGTTAAGTTTTTTTCGCAAACTCCACCGTTAGAGGTGACTTAACAATGAAAACACACTTGTTAAGGTTTTTTCGCAAACTCCACCGTTAGAGGTGACTTAACAATGATAACACACTTGTTAAGTTTTTTCGCAAACTCCACCGTTAGAGGTGACTTAACAATGAAAACATACTTGTTAAGGTTTTTTGCAAACTCCACCGTTAGAGGTGACTTAACAATGAAAACACACTTGTTAAGATTTTTCACTAACTCCACCTATAACGGTGACTTAACAACGAAAACGCTTGTCAAGATTTTTTGTAAAACTTCACCAATAATGGCACACCCATGACGGTGACTTAACAACGAAAACACTTGTTAAGATTTTCCATAAACTCCACCTATAATGGTGACTTAATAACAAAAACGCTTGTTAAGATTTTTCAACAACTCCACCTATAACGGTGACGTAACAACGACAACGCTTGTTAAGATTTTTATATATAGTCTCCACCTTATAACGATGACTTAACAACGAAAACGCTTGCTAAGATTTTTATATAATCTTCACCTTATAACGGTGACTTAACAACGAAAATGCTTGTTAAGATTTTTATATAATCTCCACCTTATAACGGTGACTTAACAACGAAAACGCTTGTTAAGATTTTTATATATAGTCTCCACCTTATAACGGTGACTTAACAACGAAAACGCTTGTTAAGATTTTTATATAATCTCCACCTTATAACGGTGACTTAACAACGAAAACGCTTGTTAAGATTTTTATATAATCTCCACCTTATAACGGTGACTTAACAACGAAAACGCTTGTTAAGATTTTTCATAATCTCCACCTTATAACGGTGACTTAACAACGAAAATGCTTGTTAAGATTTTTCGTAAACTCCACCTATAACGGTGACTTAACAATGAAAACACACTTGTTAAGATTTTTTGTAAACTTATTCTTTTGTACCAGTTTTTCGGGACGGGGACCCATACCTGCCGAATGGAAAACTAGGCGCAATCCTTCGTCTGTTTCCATCAATGACCAACTTCTTCGGACGAGTCAAGTCATGACCATCGTGGTTCAACTACCGACCAATTTGATAAAGTTTTTTGGAATATAATACACCTCTGTAGAAGACTTATCTCAACACTCGCAAAGTTCTCATAATATGATGTCATATCTGAAGGATGACTGACTTTGTCAATTTCTAAGTGATAACTAATTAACCCGTTTGAACTCTTTGCGAAAGAAACTGAAGAAGCTTTTGTAATGGCCTGCTTGGATGTTACTATACTCTGAAGGTTCATCAATCTAACCTTGGCGTGGATGATGTCGAAGAAGCTTTAGACTACAAGCTACGTTACATCATAATATCCATTTGCCCCCTTATTTTATTTTATCTTAAGATAAAATAAAATAAATTACATATATCCTTTACAATTCCCACCCAAAAAAAAAATGAAAGCAACCTAATTATTACATTTCATGGGGTGTATCTCAAACTATCGAGTCTTTGAACAATGATTTGATATTTGCGTCGCTCAATATCTACTCGTTCAGAAGCCTCTGCAAAATAATATCCTTCTGACACAATAATATAATATTGCAAATGGTTAGTAAAACTCAGGAAATATCCAAGTACAATTCTCATCATGCCCCCTTTATTTTATTTTTATTTTATTTGATATAATAAATTTTAAATGAAGTCCGGGGATATTTGTGTAATGAATCGTAACCACCCATACTCGTACGTGTATCGTGGACAATTTAATGTCGTTTAATCACACATCCTTTCAAACTCACGAGTGTGTAAAATATCCAGGTGAATTCTGAATTGAAGCATACTCGAGACGTTTTCTAATATATTAATCATGTTCAACATGGTCTCCAACTATAAAATGACATTTACAAAATATTTTATAAAACTCGGTATTAGATGAAGGTTCATTACGCTCCTTCTAATTCACTTTTAGCTTTATATTGTAGCATAGAATATAGATATATCATGCCATATATCACACTAGAAAACCACAATAGTTGTATCTCAGCTGTCGTGGTTCAACGCGTATACATGCGCCAGAAGGATAAACCATGTTCATATTTATCCAAAATCATTGAATAACAAAAGCAAATGTCCTATAAACATAATATCTTCATGACGTAATTTATGTTTCTTGATAAACATGCACAAGTATGATTCGAGGAAGCCCAAGAAACACTATATACAATTCCCCCAATAAGTGTGATAAACGCATCCATTTTCAATTGTGGAATCCGCACATTTCATTTTGATATTATTCTAGCATATATTTTATTCAAATCACATGCCACGACCGTATTTATAATTGGTAATGAATAACACCCTTATGAAGTGACATTAAAAATAACATGCCTTGTCATTTTGAGTATTTTCGAAGGATCTAATTCAATAGTTTATTCATGATCCAATCGACACTTGGTATAATACTGTGGTGTTAAAACTATGAGTAAGTATACCTCTCAATATATAAAATGTATCAGATTAAATATAAAATAATCTCATTTAATCAATGATATCATAATTATATTATTATTTTTTTTAACCATTTTACTATTCCATAAATAGCTTAGTAACGCTCAATTTTTTTTTTTAAATATACTCATTAATATATATATATTTACACGACACAATCGTCTCAACAGGTGTTGTTATCTCCGAGGGAACTCGTAATCCCAAATGGTATGAGGCTGCCAACTGCCTTTCGGTTTGACACGTGAGTGCCCTGCCCGTGCAAGCTGGGCAACAGCTATTCATGAAATGATAAATAAAGTCAAAAAATATGAGAATTCTCAATTTTTTGACGTCGGCTCCTCGTTTTGTACCCAAAAGGTCTCTCACTTTTTTTTCAAAGCTTTATGGAATCTCAAAACCCCCATAGTTCGTTCATACTACCAACTCCTATCTGCATCGTGTTTCATACCGTTCCCAAGCTCGCCGGAGTTCAATCCCCTAAGATGTTTCGATTTTTTCAGAATCCCATGGTGGATCGGAGAAAACAAGGATGGATAGGGGTAACGGAGTTAACCTCCTGATGGTTCGAGCTCTATTAGAACATGGTTTTTCGGAGCAAGCTCCGTTGGAACTCATATCTCAGATGTCAAAATATTTTTATTTTTTTTTTTGAAAATCTCAGATTTAATCTCCAAAATTACTTGTCGTATCTACACAGAGACACGGAACGGTCACTCGTATGGTGATTCGAACGAGTTTCTTCGACCAGGTGCTACGGTTTGATATGGACCCAGGTGTAAAGGCATGGTTCGTCGATTTTAATAGTGTATGTGGTGTGACAATTTGTAAACTCAGTGGTGAGTTTGTTGATGATAACTCAATTTGTTCCCAGTTAAATTTGATAGGGGTAGCTCATATGGTGAATCGGTTTCTGAGTTTCTTCGAACATGGTGAATCGGGTTCTGACTCAATTTATTCCCAGCTGTAAAGCTCATACGGTTCAGTCCGAGCCTCATCGGAAAGAGGTTCCTCGGATCAAGCTCCGTTGGTTTCTCACCGAGGTCTGCTGTTTTAGCTCCCACGAAGGTTTTTCTTACCTCCAACTCCCATGGTTCCAAGTTCCAACGTTTATTCATTCGCTTCCACTGAAATTTGTGGTGCCTTGCTTTAAACAAAGCTTATCTCATGTTGTACCCATTTGGAATGTTAGGTTCTAATGTTGGAGTTTTTCCTTCTGAGTTCTGCCGGCGATCAAATATGAGGTCCGATGAAGCTCCCAAGTTGGAATACACAACGCAGTTAATAGCCGAATTTATTTATTTATTTTTCAACAGGACAGATGAAGCTCAAACCAATTTCGTTGGAGCTTGTTTCTTTTAATCACAATATAAAATTTAACGAAACAAATAATAAACCTCTTGTTTATTTTGTTTTACCTTCCCAGACAGCTAACATGCAATATGTTTTGTACAGATATTAAATTTATACAGTTGTTTAGACAAATTCTAATCTGACACGCAGGTATTTTTTTTTTTTACCATCTTTAAAGACATATACTGTGCTACCTATACAATTTATAGGTCTAACTAGACATGACTTTTGACTACATTAATAAAGTAGTATAACATTAAATCGTGAGTGACAGGTTTGATATATACTTTATGTCAAATCACTCTTTTCACAACCCATTAGATACACTCTAGTAACATATTAGTTGTACTTTTATTTATATACAACTTGTCAACACAGTTATCTATGAAAGGTCCTCATAAATGCCAACAATCTTTAAACGTGCAAAATCCATAAAATAATACTTTGGCAGAAGAAAGTTATTTCTTTTGACTATCGTTTTCTGACAAATTGATTCAGGCCAATCAAACAATTGTTTGCTAGTTGTTTGATAGAGGGATCAAGTTATACTTTCAGCTCCCTCGAGGTTGTATTACACTTTAACAAAAACAACTAAACTCAATATATGACCAAAAAAGCTTCAGCATTGTTCCTGAAATAATAGTATTCTATTAAGCAAGGAATATCGCGTTTTGTGCTTAACAGTAGGTATAGTGGTTTACACCTTATAATAGGAGCAATCAATATTCATGTTGTTTTATACGCATATGTTATGAAAAATCTCAGCTAACATATTAATATAAATATACCATATGCTTTTTTTTTTTTAAAGAATCTTAAGATGCATAGATCAAGTTTCTTATCTGAAATGAAGTTGCATCCCTCTTATAAATGTTGAAGCAGAGAATTAATTATGTCAACCCCTTTTTCTCCATCTTCGTCCACTTTTCCGATCACGAATGAGGCGTTACACAATAAAAAAAACGTGAATACCTCCCCAGCAGAGTCGCCAAATGTAAGAGAGTAGTCTAATTTTGGGGAAATACTCAATTTTAGCATGTGTTTGACTTGAGCAACTTCGGTTGCGCCTACGTATCCGTTATGCTCGGAATCAAAGTCAGCGTAGTTCGTGGGTTCGTACTATTTGCCGGAAAACTCATTGTGGTGGTTTTTTGGAAAGATGGGAGGTGTTGCCACTCTTCTCAAAGAACTCATCTCAAAACTCTCTCTAAAACCTCATAAAATAAGAAAATCACCCTCCTCTGCCAAGAAGATCTCTCTCAAATGTATGGGGGTAGGGCTTATTTATAGCAAAACCAACCCAAGTGGGTCACCACATGTCAATTAACTCGTGGTGACACATGGCCTATTTTAAGTGGCATGTGTCCCATAACATATGTCAAAACTCTCAATACTAGAATATTGTCTAGTTAATATGTAAATAACAAACAAATATGGGTGATATGTCCGACGCGCATAATAATAATACCTCAGTCGCATAAACACATGGACTTTTGTCAATATTAATCATCTCTAATCTCATTTAATAATTTAATGAGAGGCTTATCATTAAGCCCCTCCTACATTTGGGGAAATACTCGATTTTAGCACGTGTTTGACTTGAGCAACTTCGGTTGCGCCTACGTATCCGTTATGCTCGGAATCAAAGTCAGCGTAGTTCGTGGGTTCGTACTATTCGCCGGAAAACTCATTGTGGGGGTTTTTTGGAAAGATGGGAGGTATTGCCACTCTTCTCAAAGAACTCATCTCAAAACTCTCTCTAAAACCTCATAAGATAAGAAAATCACCCTCCTCTTCCAAGAAGATGTCTCTGAAATGTATGGTGGTAGGGCTTATTTATAAAAAAACCAACCCAAGGGGGTCGCTACATATCAATTAACTCGTGGTGACACATGTCCTGTTTTAAGTGGCATGTGTCCCATAACATATGTCAAAACTCTCAATAATAGAATATTGTCTAGTTAATACGTAAATAACAAACAAATACGAGTGATATATCCGACGCGCATAATAATAATATCTCAGTCGCACAAACACATGGACTTTTGTCAGTATTAATCATCTTTAATCTCATTTAATAATTTAATGAGAGGCTTATCATTAAGCCCCTCCTACACCCATAAATAATTTCACCAAATTAATGATGTTAAGGGTCTGAGGTCATCCGAGTATGATGTATAACCTCAGACCTTATCACCAAATCCAGATGTTATAAGGTCTGAGGTCGTCAACTACGATGTGATTCCCATAAATAATTTCACCAAATCAATGATGTTAAGGGACTAAGGTCATCCGAGATTGATGTCTGACCTCAGACCTTGTCACCAAATCCTAATGTTATAGGGTCTAAGGTCATCACTAATATATTATCCCCATAAATAAATTCACCAAATTAATGATGTTAAGGGTCTGAGGTCATCCGAGTATGATGTATGACCTCAGACTTTGTCACCAAATCCTGATGTTATAAGGTCTAAGGTCATCAAGTAAGATGTTATCCCCATAAATAATTTCACCAAAATTAATGATGTTAAGGGTCTGAGGTCATCCGAGTATGATATCTGGCCTCAGAACTTGTCACGAAATCTAGAAGTGATAAGGTCTGATGTCACCAACTAAGATGTTATCCCCATAAATAATTTCACCAAAATTAATGATGTTAAGGGTCTGAGGTCATCCGAGTATGATGTCTGACCTCAGACGTTGTCACCAGATCCTGATGTTATAAGGTCTGAGGTCATCAACTAAGATGTTATCCCCATAAATAAGTTCACCAAAATTAATGATCTTAAGGGTCTGAGGTCATCCAAGTATTATGTTTGACCTCAGACCTTGTCACCAAATCCTGATGTATTAAGATCTGAGGTCATCACTAAGATTTTACCCCCAGAAATAATTTCACCAAAATTAATCATGTTAAGGGTCTGAGGTCATCCGAGTATGATGTCTGACCTCAGACCTTATAACCAAATCCTCATTTTATAAGGTCTGTAGTCATCAACTAAGATGTTATCCCCAAAAATAATTTCACCAAAATTAATGATGTTAAGGGTCTAAGGTCATCCGAGTATGATGTCTAACCTCAGACCTTGTCACCAAATCCTGATGTTATAAGTTCTGGGGTCATCACTAAGATGTTATCCCCATAAATAATTTCACCAAAATTAATGATGTTAAGGGTCTGAGGTCATCCGAGTATGATATCTTACCTCAGACCTTGTCACCAAATCCTGATGTTATAAGGTCTGACGTCATCAACTAAGATGATATCCCCATAAATAAGTTCACCAAAATTAATGATGTTAAGGGTCTGAGGTCATCCGAGTATGATTTCTGACCTCCGTCCTTGTCACCAAATCCTGATGTTATAAGGTCTGAGGTCATCAACTAAGATGATATCCCCATAAATAAGTTCACCAAAATTAATGATGTTAAGGGTCTGAGGTCATCCTAGTATGATGTCTGACCTCAGACCTTGTCACCAAATCCTGATGTGATAAGGTCTGAGGTCATCACTAAGATGTTATCCTGAGAAATAACTTCACCAAAATTAATCATGCTAAGGGTCTGAGGTCATCCGAGTATGACGTCTGACCTCAGACCTTATCACCAATTCCTGATGTTACAAGGTTTTAGGACACCACTAAGATGTTAACCCCATAAATAATTTCACCAAAATTAATGATGTAAACAGTTTGAAGTCATCCGAGTATGATATCTGACCTCAGACCTTGTCACCAAATCCTGATGTTATAAGGTCTGAGGTCATCAACTTAGAGGTTATCCCTTTAAATAATTTCACCAAATTAATGATGTTAAGGGTCTGAGGTCATTCGAGTATGATGTCTGACCTCAGACCTTATCACCAAATCCTGATGTTACAAGGTCTTAGGTTATCACTAAGATCTTATCCCCATAAATAATTTCACCAAAATTAAAGATGTTTAGGGTTTGAGGTCATCCGGGTTTAATGTCTGACCTTAGACCTTGTCACCAAATCCTGATGTTATAGGGTCAGAGTTCATCACTATGATAGTATCCCCATAAATAATTTCACCAAATTAATGATGTTGAGGGACTGAGGTCATCCGAGTATGATGTCTGACTTCAGACCTTATCACCAAATCCTAATGTTATAAGGTCTGAGTTCATCAACTAAGATATTATCCCCATAAATAGTTTCACCAAAATTAATGATGTTACGGGTCTGAGGTCATCCGAGTATGATGTCTGACCTCAGACCTTGTCACCAAATCCTAATGTTATAAGGTCTGAGGTCATCAACTAAGATGTTATCACCATAAATAAGTTCACCAAAAGTAATGATGTTAAGGGTCTGAGGTCATCCAAGTATGATCTCTGACCTCAGACCTTGTCGTCAAATCCTGATGTTATAGTGTCTTAGGTCATCACTAAGAAGTTATCCCCATAAATAATTTCACCAAAATTAATGATGTTAACGGTCAGAGCTCATCCGAGTATGATGTCTGACCTCAGACCTTGTAACCAAATGCTAATGTTATAAGGTCTGAGGTCATCATCTAAGATGTTATCCCCATAAATAATTTAACCAAAATTAATGATGTTAAGGGTCTGAGGTCATTCGAGTATGATGTCTGACCTCAGACCTTGTGACCAAATCCTGATGTTTTAAGGTCTGAGGTCATAAACTAAGACGTTATCCCCATAAATAATTTCACCAAAATTAATGGTGTTAAGGGTTTGAGGTGATCCGAGTATGATGTCTGACCTCAGACCTTGTCACCAAATCCTGATGTTATAAGTTCTGGGGTAATCACTAAGATGTTATCCCCATAAATAATTTCACCAAAATTAATGATGTTAAGGGTCTGAGGTCATCCGAGTATGATGTCTGACCTCAGACCTTGTCACCAAATCCTGATGTTATAAGGTCTGAGGTCATCAACTAAGATGATATCCCCATAAATAAGTTCACCAAAATTAATGATGTTAAGGGTCAGAGGTCATCCGAGTATGATTTCTTACCTCAGAACTTATCACCAAATCCTAATGTTATAAGGTCTGAGGTCATCACTAAGATGTTATCCCCAGAAATAATTTCACCAAAATTAATCATGTTAAGAGTCAATGGTCATCCGAGTATGATGTCTGACCTCAGACCTTATCACCAAATCCTGATGTTATAAGGTTTTAGGTCATCACTAAGATGTTATCCCCATAAATAATTTCACCAAAATTAATAATGTAAAGGGTCTGAGGTCATCCGAGAATGATATCTGACCTCAAACCTTGTCACTAAATCCTGATGTTATAAAGTCTGAGGTCGTCAACTTAGAGGTAATCCCCTTAAATAATTTCACCAAATTAATGATGTTAAGGGTCTGAGGTCATTCGAGTATGATGTATGACCTCAGACCTTATCTCCAAATCCTAATGTTATGAGGGATTAGGTCATCACTAAGATGTTATCCCAATAAATAATTTAACCAAAATTAATGATGTTGAGGGTCTGAGGTCATCCGAGTATGATGTCTGACCTCAGACCTTATCACCAAATCCTGATGTTATAAGGTATTAGGTCATCCCTAAGTTCTTATCCCCATAAATAATTTTAACAAAATTAATGATGTTAAGAGTCTGAGGTCATCCAAGTATGATGACTGGCCATAGACCTTGTCACTAAATCCTGATGTTATAGCGTCTGAGGTCATCACTAAGAAGTTATCCCCATAAATAATTTCCCCAAATTAATGATGTTAAGGTTCTTAGGTCATCTGAGTATGATGTCTGACCTCAGACCTTGTCACCAAATGCTAATGTTAAAACGTCTAAGGTCATCAACTAAGATGTTATCCCCATTAATAATTTCACCAAAATTAATTATGTTAAGGGTCTTAGGTCATCCGAGTATGATGTCTGACCTCAGACCTTGTCACCAAGTCCTGATGTTTTAAAGTCTGAGGTCATCAACTATGATGTTATCCCCATAAATAATTTCACAAAAATTAATGATGTTAATGGTCTGAGGTCATCCGAGTATGATGTCTGACCTCAGTTATAAGGTCTGGGGTCATCACTAAGATGTTATCAGCATAAATAATTTCATGAAAATTAATGATGTTAAGGGTCTGAGGTCATCCGAGTATGATGTCTGACCTCAGACCTTGTCACCAAATCCTGATGTTATAAGGTCTTTAGGTCATCAACTAAGATGTTATCCCCATTAATAATTTCACCAAAATTAATGATTTTAAGGGTCTGAGGTCATCCGAGTATGATGTCTGACCTCAGACCTTGTCACCAAATCCTGATGTTTTAAGGTCTGAGTTCATCAACTAAGACGTTATCCCCATAAATAATTTCACCGAAATTAATGATGTTAAGGGTCTGAGTTCATCCGAGTATGATGTCTGACCTCATACCTTGTCACCAAATCCTGATGTTATAAGGTCTGAGGTCATCAACTTAGAGGTTATCCCCTTAAATAATTTCACCAAATTAATGATGTTAAGGGTCTGAGGTCATTCGAGTATGATGTCTGACCTCAGACCTTATCACCAAATCCTGATGTTATGAGGGATTTGGTCATCACTAAGATGTTATCCACATAAATAATTTAACCAAAATTAATGATGTTAAGGGTCTGGGGTCATCCGAGTATGATGTCTGACCTCATACCTTATCACCAAATCTTGATGTTATAAGGTCTTAGGTCATCACTAAGATCTTATCCCCATAAATAATTTCACCAAAATTAAGGATGTTAAGGGTTTTAGGTCATCCGGGTTTGATGTCTGACCTTAGACCTTGTCACCAAATCCTGATGTTATAGGGTCTGAGGTCATCACTATGATGGTATCCCCATAAATAATTTCACCAAATTAATGATGTTAAGGGTCTGAGGTCATCCGAGTATGATGTCTGACTTCAGACCTTATCACCAAATCCTAATGTTATAAGGTCTGAGTTCATCAACTAAGATGTTATCCCCATAAATAATTTCATGAAAATTAATGATGTTAAGGGTCTGAGGTCATTCGAGTATGATGTCTGACCTCAGAACTTGTCACCAAATCCTAATGTTATAAGGTCTGAGGTCATCAACTAAGATGTTATCCCCATTAATAAGTTCACCAAAATTAATGATGTTAAGGGTCTGAGGTCATCCAAGTATGATGTCTAACCTCAGACCTTGTCATCAAATCCTGATGTTATAGGGCCTTAGGTCATCACTAAGATGTTATCGCCATAAATAATTTCACCAAAATTAATGATGTTAATGGTCTGAGGTCATCCGAGTATGATGTATGACCTCAGACCTTGTTACCAAATGCTAATGTTATAAGGTCTGAGGTAATCATATAAGATGTTATCCCCATACATAATTTCACCCAAATTAATGATGTTAAGGGTATGAGGTCATTCGAGTATGATGTCTGAACTCAGACCTTGTGACCAAATCCTAATGTTTTAAGGTCTGAGGTCATAAACTAAGACGTTATCCCCATAAATATTTGCACCAAAATTAATGATGTTACGGGTCTGAGGTCATCCGAGTATGATGTCTTACCTCAGACCTTGTCACCAAATCCTGATGTTGTAAGGTTTGAGGTCATAAACTAAGATGTTATCCCCATAAATAATTTCACCAAAATTAATGATGTTAAGGGTCTGAGGTCATCCGAGTATAATGTCTGACCTCATACCTTGTCACCAAATCCAGATGTTATAAGTTCTGGGGTCATCACTAAGATGTTATCCCGATAAATAATTTCACCAAAATTAATGATGTTAGGGGTCTAAGGTCATCCGAGTATGATGTCTAACCTCAGACCTTGTCACCAAATCCTGATGTTATAAGGTCTGAGGTCATCAAGTAAGATGATATCCCCATAAATAAGTTCACCAAACTTAATGATGTTAAGGGTCTAAGGTCATCCGAGTATGATTTCTAACCTCAGACCTTGTCACCAAATCCTGATGTTATAAGGTCTGACGTCATCAACTAAGATGATATCCCCATAAATAAGTTCACCAAAATTAATGATGTTAAGGGTCGGAGGTCATCCGAGTATGATTTCTGACCTCAGTCCTTGTCACCAAATCCTGATGTTATAAGGTCTGAGGTCATCAACTAAGATGGTATCCCCATAAATAAGTTCACCAAAATTAATGATGTTAAGGGTCTGAGGTCATCCTAGTATGATCTCTGACCTCAGACCTTGTCACCAAATCCTGATGTGATAAGGTCTGAGGTCATCACTAAGATGTTATCCCGAGAAATAACTTCAGCAAAATTAATCATGTTAAGGGTCTGAGGTCATCCGAGTATGACGTCTGACCTCAGACCTTATCACCAAATCCTGATGTTACAAGGTTTTAGGTCACCACTAAGATTGTAAACCCATAAATAATTTCACCAAAATTAAAGATGTAAAGGGTTTGAAGTCATCCGAGTATGATATCTGACCTCAGACCTTGTCACCAAATCCTGATGTTATAAGGTCTGAGGTGATCAACTTAGAGGTTATCCCTTTAAATAATTTCACCAAATTAATGATGTTCAGGGTCTGAGGTCATTCGAGTATGATGTCTGACCTCAGACCTTATCACCAAATCCTGATGTTATGGGGTATTAGGTCATCACTAAGATGTTATCCCCATAAATAATTTAAAAAAAATTAATGATGTTAAGGGTCTGAGGTCATCCGAGTATGATGTCTGACCTCAGACCTTATCACCAAATCCTGATGTTACAAGGTCTTAGGTCATCACTAAGATCTTATCCCCATAAATAATTTCACCAAAATTAATGATGTTTAGGGTTTGAGGTCATCCGGGTTTGATGTCTGACCTTAGACCTTGTCACCAAATCCTGATGTTATAGGGTCTGAGGTCATCACTATGATGGTATCCCCATAAATAATTTCACCAAATTAATGATGTTGAGGGACTGAGGTCATCCGAGTATGATGTCTGACTTCAGACCTTATCACCAAATAATAATGTTATAAGGTCTGAGTTCATCAACTAAGATATTATCCCCATAAATAGTTTCACCAAAATTAATGATGTTACGGGTCTGAGGTCATCCGAGTATGATGTCTTACCTCAGACCTTGTCACCAAATCCTAATGTTATAAGGTCTGAGGTCATCAACTAATATGTTATCCCCATAAATAAGTTCACCAAAAGTAATGATGTTAAGGGACTGAGGTCATCCAAGTATGATCTCTGACCTCAGACCCTGTCGTCAAATCCTGATGTTATAGTGTCTTAGGTCATCACTAAGATGTTATCCCCATAAATAATTTCACCAAAATTAAGGATGTTAACGGTCAGAGCTCATCCGAGTATGATGTCTGACCTCAGACCTTGTAACCAAATGCTAATGTTATAAGGTCTGAGGTCATAAAAAAAGACGTTATCCCCATAAATAATTTCACGAAAATTAATGATGTTAAGGGTTTGAGGTCATCCGAGTATGATGTCTGACCTCAGACCTTGTCACCAAATCCTGATGTTATAAGTTCTGGGGTCATCACTAAGATGTTATCCCCATAAATAACTTCACCAAAATTAATGATGTTAAGGGTCTGAGGTCATCCGAGTATGATGTCTGACCTCAGACCTTGTCACCAAATCCTGATGTTATAAGGTCTGAGGTCATCAACTAAGATGATATCCCCATAAATAAGTTCACCAAAATTAATGATGTTAAGGGTCTGAGGTCATCCGAGTATGATTTCTGACCTCAGTCCTTGTCACCAAATCCTGATGTCATAAGGTCTGAGGTCATCAACTAAGATGGTATCCCCATAAATAAGTTCACCAAAATTAATGATGTTAAGGGTCTGAGGTCATCCTAGTATGATGTCTGACCTCAGACCTTGTCACCAAATCCTGATGTGATAAGGTCTGAGGTCATCACTAAGATGTTATCCCGAGAAATAACTTCAGCAAAATTAATCATGTTAAGGGTCTGAGGTCATCCGAGTATGACGTCTGACCTCAGACCTTATCACCAAATCCTGATGTTACAAGGTTTTAGGTCACCACTAAGATTGTAAACCCATAAATAATTTCACCAAAATTAATGATGTAAAGGGTTTGAAGTCATCCGAGTATGATATCTGACCTCAGACCTTGTCACCAAATCCTGATGTTATAAGGTCTGAGGTCATCAACTTAGAGGTTATCCCTTTAAATAATTTCACCAAATTAATGATGTTCAGGGTCTGAGGTCATTCGAGTATGATGTCTGACCTCAGACCTTATCACCAAATCCTGATGTTATGGGGTATTAGGTCATCACTAAGATGTTATCCCCATAAATAATTTAAAAAAAATTAATGATGTTAAGGGTCTGAGGTCATCCGAGCATGATGTCTGACCTCAGACCTTATCACCAAATCCTGATGTTACAAGGTCTTAGGTCATCACTAAGATCTTATCCCCATAAATAATTTCACCAAAATTAATGATGTTTAGGGTTTGAGGTCATCCGGGTTTGATGTCTGACCTTAGACCTTGTCACCAAATCCTGATGTTATAGGGTCTGAGGTCATCACTATGATGGTATCCCCATAAATAATTTCACCAAATTAATGATGACGAGGGACTGAGGTCATCCGAGTATGATGTCTGACTTCAGACCTTATCACCAAATATTAATGTTATAAGGTCTGAGTTCATCAACTAAGATATTATCCCCATAAATAGTTTCACCAAAATTAATGATGTTACGGGTCTGAGGTCATTCGAGTATGATGTCTTACCTCAAACCTTGTCACCAAATCCTAATGTTATAAGGTCTGAGGTCATCAACTAAGATGTTATCCCCATAATTAAGTTCACCAAAAGTAATGATGTTAAGGGCCTGAGGTCATCCAAGTATGATCTCTGACCTCAGACCCTGTCGTCAAATCCTGATGTTATAGTGTCTTAGGTCATCACTAAGATGTTATCCCCATAAATAATTTCACCAAAATTAAGGATGTTAACGGTCAGAGCTCATCCGAGTATGATGTCTGACCTCAGACCTTGTAACCAAATGCTAATGTTATAAGGTCTGAGGTCATAAACTAAGACGTTATCCCCATAAATAATTTCACGAAAATTAATGATGTTAAGGGTTTGAGGTCATCCGAGTATGATGTCTGACCTCAGACCTTGTCACCAAATCCTAATGTTATAAGTTCTGGGGTCATCACTAAGATGTTATCCCCATAAATAATTTCACCAAAATTAATGATGTTAAGGGTCTGAGGTCATCCGAGTATGATGTCTGACCTCAGACCTTGTCACCATATCCTGATGTTATAAGGTCTGAGGTCATCAACTAAGATGATATCCCCATAAATAAGTTCACCAAAATTAATGATGTTAAGGGTCTGAGGTCATCCGAGTATGATTTCTGACCTCAGTCCTTGTCACCAAATCCTGATGTCATAAGGTCTGAGGTAATCAACTAAGATGGTATCCCCATAAATAAGTTCACCAAAATTAATGATGTTAAGGGTCTGAGGTCATCCTAGTATGATGTCTGACCTCAGACCTTGTCACCAAATCCTGATGTTATAAGGTCTGAGGTCATCACTAAGATGTTATCCCGAGAAATAACTTCAGCAAAATTAATCATGTTAAGGGTCTGAGGTCATCCGAGTATGACGTCTGACCTCAGACCTTATCACCAAATCCTGCTGTTACAAGGTTTTAGGTCACCACTAAGATTGTAAACCCATAATTAATTTCACCAAAATTAATGATGTAAAGGGTTTGAAGTCATCCGAGTATGATATCTGACCTCAGACCTTGTCACCAAATCCTGATGTTATAAGGTCTGAGGTCATCAACTTAGAGGTTATCCCTTTAAATAATTTCACCAAATTAATGATGTTCAGGGTCTGAGGTCATTCGAGTATGATGTCTGACCTCAGACCTTATCACCAAATCCTGATGTTATGGGGTATTAGGTCATCACTAAGATGTTATCCCCATAAATAATTTAAAAAAAATTAATGATGTTAAGGGTCTGAGGTCATCCGAGTATGATGTCTGACCTCAGACCTTATCACCAAATCCTGATGTTACAAGGTCTTAGGTCATCACTAAGATCTTATCCCCATAAATAATTTCACCAAAATTAATGATGTTTAGGGTTTGAGGTCATCCGGGTTTGATGTCTGACCTTAGACCTTGTCACCAAATCCTGATGTTATAGGGTCTGAGGTCATCACTATGATGGTATCCCCATAAATAATTTCACCAAATTAATGATGTTGAGGGACTGAGGTCATCCGAGTATGATGTCTGACTTCAGACCTTATCACCAAATATTAATGTTATAAGGTCTGAGTTCATCAACTAAGATATTATCCCCATAAATAGTTTCACCAAAATTAATGATGTTACGGGTCTGAGGTCATCCGAGTATGATGTCTTACCTCAGACCTTGTCACCAAATCCTAATGTTATAAGGTCTGAGGTCATCAACTAAGATGTTATCCCCATAAATAAGTTCACCAAAAGTAATGATGTTAAGGGCCTGAGGTCATCCAAGTATGATCTCTGACCTCAGACCCTGTCGTCAAATCCTGATGTTATAGTGTCTTAGGTCATCACTAAGATGTTATCCCCATAAATAATTTCACCAAAATTAAGGATGTTAACGGTCAGAGCTCATCCGAGTATGATGTCTGACCTCAGACCTTGCAACCAAATGCTAATGTTATAAGGTCTGAGGTCATAAACTAAGACGTTATCCCCATAAATAATTTCACGAAAATTAATGATGTTAAGGGTTTGAGGTCATCCGAGTATGATGTCTGACCTCAGACCTTGTCACCAAATCCTAATGTTATAAGTTCTGGGGTCATCACTAAGATGTTATCCCCATAAATAATTTCACCAAAATTAATGATGTTAAGGGTCTGAGGTCATCCGAGTATGATGTCTGACCTCAGACCTTGTCACCAAATCCTGATGTTATAAGGTCTGAGGTCATCAACTAAGATGATATCCCCATAAATAAGTTCACCAAAATTAATGATGTTAAGGGTCTGAGGTCATCCGAGTATGATTTCTGACCTCAGTCCTTGTCACCAAATCCTGATGTCATAAGGTCTGAGGTCATCAACTAAGATGGTATCCCCATAAATAAGTTCACCAAAATTAATGATGTTAAGGGTCTGAGGTCATCCTAGTATGATGTCTGACCTCAGACCTTGTCACCAAATCCTGATGTGATAAGGTCTGAGGTCATCACTAAGATGTTATCCCGAGAAATAACTTCACCAAAATTAATCATGTTAAGGGTCTGAGGTCATCCGAGAATGATATCTGACCTCAAACCTTGTCACTAAATCCTGATGTTATAAAGTCTTAGGTCGTCAACTTAGAGGTTATCCCCTTAAATAATTTCACCAAATTATTGATGTTAAGGGTCTGAGGTCATTCAAGTATGATGTATGACCTCAGACCTTATCTCCAAATCCTGATGTTATGAGGGATTAGGTCATCACTAAGATGTTATCCCAATGAATAATTTAACCAAAATTAATGATGTTGAGGGTCTGAGGTCATCCGAGTATGATGTCTGACCTCAGACCTTATCACCAAATCCTGATGTTATAAGGTATTAGGTCATCCCTAAGTTCTTATCCCCATAAATAATTTCACCAAAATTAATGATGTTAAGAGTCTGAGGTCATCCAAGTATGATGACTGGCCACAGACCTTGTCACTAAATCCTGATGTTATAGCGTCTGAGGTCATCACTAAGAAGTTATCCCCATAAATAATTTCACCAAATTAATGATGTTAAGGTTCTGCGGTCATCTGAGTATGATGTCTGACCTCATACCTTGTCACCAAATGCTAATGTTATAACGTCTAAGGTCATCAACTAAGATGTTATCCCCATTAATAATTTCCCCAAAATTAATGATGTTAAGGGTCTTAGGTCATCCGAGTATGATGTCTGACCTCAGACCTTGTCACCAAGTCCTGATGTTTTAAAGTCTGAGGTCATCAACTATGATGTTATCCCCACAAATAATTTCACCAAAATTAATGATGTTAAGGGTCTGAGGTCATCCGAGTATGATGTCTGACCTCAGTTATAAGGTCTGGGGTCATCACTAAGATGTTATCAGCATAAATAATTTCATGAAAATTAATGATGTTAAGGGTCTGAGGTCATCCGAGTATGATGTCTGACCTCAGACCTTGTCACCAAATCCTGATGTTATAAGGTCTTTTGGTCATCAACTAAGATGTTATCCCGCTTAATAATTTCACCAAAATTAATGATTATAAGGGTCTGAGGTCATCCGAGTATGATGTCTGACCTCAGACCTTGTCACCAAATCTTGATGTTTTAAGGTCTGAGTTCATCAACTAAGACGTTATCCCCATAAATAATTTCACCAAAATTAATGATGTTAAGGGTCTGAGTTCATCCGAGTATGATGTCTGACCTCAGACCTTGTCACCAAATCCTGATGTTATAAGGTCTGAGGTCATCAACTTAGAGGTTATCCCCTTAAATAATTTCACCAAATTAATGATGTTAAGGGTCTGAGGTCATTCGAGTATGATGTCTGACCTCAGACCTTATCACCAAATCCTGATGTTATGAAGGATTTGGTCATCACTAAGATGTTATCCACATAAATAATTTAACCAAAATTAATGATGTTAAGGGTCAGGGGTCATCCGAGTATGATGTCTGACCTCAGACCTTATCACCAAATCCTGATGTTATAAGGTCTTAGGTCATCACTAAGATCTTATCCCCATAAATAATTTCACCAAAATTAATGATGTTAAGGGTTTGAGGTCATCCGGGTTTGATTTGTGACCTTAGACCTTGTCACCAAATCCTGATGTTATAGGGTCTGAAGTCATCACTATTATGGTATCCCCATAAATAATTTCACCAAATTAATGATGTTAAGGATCTGAGGTCATCCGAGTATGATGTCTGACTTCAGACCTTATCACCAAATCCTAATGTTATAAGGTCTGAGTTCATCAACTAAGATGTTATCCCCATAAATAATTTCACGAAAATTAATGATGTTAAGGGTCTGAGGTCATTCGAGTATGATGTCTGACCTCAGAACTTGTCACCAAATCCTAATGTTATAAGGTATGAGGTCATCAACTAAGATTTTATCCCCATTAATAAATTCACCAAAATTAATGATGTTAAGGGTCTGAGGTCATCCAAGTATGATGTCTAACCTCAGACCTTGTCATCAAATCCTGATGTTATAGGGTATTAGGTCAACACTAAGATGTTATCGCCATAAATAATTTCACCAAAATTAATGATGTTAACGGTCTGAGGTCATCCGAGTATGATGTATGACCTCAGACCTTGTTACCAAATGCTAATGTTATAAGATCTGAGGTAATCATATAAGATGTTATCCCCATAAATAATTTCACCCAAATTAATCATGTTAAGGGTATGAGGTCATTCGAGTATGATGTCTGAACTCAGACCTTGTGACCAAATCCTGATGTTTTAAGGTCTGAGGTCATAAACTAAGACGTTATCCCCATAAATAATTGCACCAAAATTAATGATGTTACGGGTCTGAGGTCATCCGAGTATGATGTCTGACCTCAGACCTTGTCACCAAATCCTGATGTTGTAAGGTTTGAGGTCATAAACTAAGATGTTATCCCCATAAATAATTTCACCAAAATTAATGATGTTAAGGGTCTGAGGTCATCCGAGTACAATGTCTGACCTCAGACCTTGTCACCAAATCCTGATGTTATAAGTTCTGGGGTCATCACTAAGATGTTATCCCGATAAATAATTTCACCAAAATTAATGATGTTAAGGGTCTGAGGTCATCCGAGTATGATGTATAACCTCAGACCTTGTCACCAAATCCTGATGTTATAAGGTCTGAGTTCATCAAGTAAGATGATATCCCCATAAATAAGTTCACCAAACTTAATGATGTTAAGGGTCTAAGGTCATCCGAGTATGATTTCTGACCTCAGACCTTGTCACCAAATCCTGATGTTATAAGGTCTGAGGTCATCAACTAAGATGATATCCCCATAATTAAGTTCACCAAAATTAATGATGTTAAGGGTCTGAGGTCATCCGAGTATGATGTATGACCTTAGACCTTGTCACCAAATCCTGATGTTATAAGGTTTGAGGTCATCACTAAGATGTTATCCCCATAAATAATTTCACTAAAATTAATCATGTTAAGGGTCTGAGGTCATCCGAGTATGATGTCTGACCTCAAACCTTATCACCAAATCCTGATGTTACAAGGTTTTAGGTCATCACTAAGATGTTATCCCCATAAATAATTTCACCAAAATTATTGATGAAAAGGGTTTGAGGTCATCCGAGTATGATATCATACCTCAGACCTTGTCACCAAATCCTGATGTTATAAGGTCTGAGGTCATCAACTTAGAGGTTATCCCCTTAAATAATTTCACCAAATTAATGACGTTAAGGGTCTGATGTCATTCGAGTATGATGTCTGACCTCAGACCTTATCACCAAATCCTGATGTTATGAGGTATTAGGTCATCACTAAGATGTTATCCCCTTAAATAATTTAACCAACATTAATGATGTTAAGGGTCAGAGGTCATCCGATTATGATGTCTGACCTCAGACCTTATCACCAAATCCTAATGTTATAAGGTCTTAGGTCATCACTAAGATCTTATCCCCATAAATAATTTCACCAAAATTAATGATGTTAAGGGTTTGAGGTCATCCGGGTTTGATTTCTGACCTTTGACCTTTTCACCAAATCCTGATGTTATAGGGTCTGAGGTCATCACTATGATGGTATCCCCACAAATAATTTCACCAAATTAATAATGTTAAGGGTCTGAGGTCATCCGAGTATGATGTCTGACTTCAGACCTTATCACCAAATCCTAATGTTATAAGGTCTGAGTTCATCAACTAAGATGTTATCCCCATATATAATTTCACGAAAATTAATGATGTTAAGGGTCTGAGGTCATTCGAGTATGATGTCTGACCTCAGAACTTGTCACCAAATCCTAATGTTATAAGGTATGAGGTCATCAACTAAGATGTTATCCCCATTAATAAGTTCACCAAAATTAATGATGTTAAGGGTCTGAGGTCATCCAAGTATGATGTCTAACCTCAGACCTTGTCATCAAATCCTGATGTTATAGGGTATTAGGTCATCACTAAGATGTTATCGCCATAAATAATTTCACCAAAATTTATGATGTTAACGGTCTGAGGTCATCCGAGTATGATGTATGACCTCAGACCTTGTTACCAAATGCTAATGTTATAAGATCTGAGGTAATCATATAAGATGTTATCCCCATAAATAATTTGAACCAAATTAATGATGTTAAGGGTATAAGGTCATTCGAGTATGATGTCTGAACTCAGACCTTGTGACCAAATCCTGATGTTTTAAGGTCTGAGGTCATAAACTAAGACGTTATCCCCATAAATAATTGCACCAAAATTAATGATGTTACGGGTCTGAGGTCATCCGAGTATGATGTCTGACCTCAGACTTTGTCACCAAATCCTGATGTTGTAAGGTTTGAGGTCATAAACTAAGATGTTATCCCCATAAATAATTTCACCAAAATTAATGATGTTAAGGGTCTGAGGTCATCCGAGTATAATGTCTGACCTCAGACCTTGTCACCAAATCCTGATGTTATAAGTTCTAGGGTCATCACTAAGATGTTATCCCGATAAATAATTTCACCAAAATTAATGATGTTAAGGGTCTGAGGTCATCCGAGTATGATGTCTAACCTCAGACCTTGTCACCAAATCCTGATGTTATAAGGTCTGAGGTCATCAAGTAAGATGATATCCCCATAAATAAGTTCACAAAACTTAATGATGTTAAGGGTCTAAGGTCATCCGAGTATGATTTCTGACCTCAGACCTTGTCACCAAATCCTGATGTTATAAGGTCTGAGGTCATCAACTAAGATGATATCCCCATAATTAAGTTCACCAAAATTAATGATGTTAAGGGTCTGAGGTCATCCGAGTATGATGTATGACCTTAGACCTTGTCACCAAATCCTGATGTTATAAGGTCTGAGGTCATCACTAAGATGTTATCCCCAGAAATAATTTCACTAAAATTAATCATGTTAGGGTCTGAGGTCATCCGAGTATGATGTCTGACCTCAAGCCTTATCACCAAATCCTGATGTTACAAGGTTTTAGGTCATCACTAAGATGTTATCCCCATAAATAATTTCACCAAAATTATTGATGAAAAGGGTTTGAGGTCATCCGAGTATGATATCTGACCTCAGACCTTGTCACCAAATCCTGATGTTATAAGGTCTGAGGTCATCAACTTAGAGGTTATCCCCTTAAATAATTTCACCAAATTAATGATGTTAAGGGTCTGATGTCATGCGAGTATGATGTCTGACCTCAGACCTTATCACCAAATCCTGATGTTATGAGGTATTAGGTCATCACTAAGATGTTATCCCCTTAAATAATTTAACCAAAATTAATGATGTTAAGGGTCAGAGGTCATCCGATTATGATGTCTGACCTCAGACCTTATCACCAAATCCTGATGTTATAAGGTCTTAGGTCATCACTAAGATCTTATCCCCATAAATAATTTCACCAAAATTAATGATGTTAAGGGTTTGAGGTCATCCGGGTTTGATTTCTGACCTTTGACCTTGTCACCAAATCCTGATGTTATAGTGTCTGAGGTCATCACTATGATGGTATCCCCATAAATAATTTCACCAAATTAATGATGTTAAGGGTCTGAGGTCATCCGAGTATGATGTCTGACTTCAGACCTTATCACCAAATCCTAATGTTATAAGGTCTGAGTTCATCAACTAAGATGTTATCCCCATAAATAATTTCACGAAAATTAATGATGTTAAGGGTCTGAGGTCATTCGAGTATGATGTCTGACCTCAGAACTTGTCACCAAATCCTAATGTTATAAGGTATGAGGTCATCAACTAAGATGTTATCCCCATTAATAAGTTCACCAAAATTAATGATGTTAAGGGTCTGAGGTCATCCAAGTATGATGTCTAACCTCAGACCTTGTCATCAAATCCTGATGTTATAGGGTATTAGGTCATCACTAAGATGTTATCGCCATAAATAATTTCACCAAAATTAATGATGTTAACGGTCTGAGGTCATCCGAGTATGATGTATGACCTCAGACCTTGTTACCAAATGCTAATGTTATAAGATCTGAGGTAATCATATAAGATGTTATCCCCATAAATAATTTCACCCAAATTAATGATGTTAAGGGTATGAGGTTATTCGAGTATGATGTCTGAACTCAGACCTTGTGACCAAATCCTGATGTTTTAAGGTCTGAGGTCATAAACTAAGACGTTATCCCCATAAATAATTGCACCAAAATTAATGATGTTACGGGTCTGAGGTCATCCGAGTATGATGTCTGACCTCAGACCTTGTCACCAAATCCTGATGTTGTAAGGTTTGAGGTCATAAACTAAGATGTTATCCCCATAAATAATTTCACCAAAATTAATGATGTTAAGGGTCTGAGGTCATCCGAGTATAATGTCTGACCTCAGACCTTGTCACCAAATCCTGATGTTATAAGTTCTGTGGTCATCACTAAGATGTTATCCCGATAAATAATTTCACCAAAATTAATGATGTTAAGGGTCTGAGGTCATCCGAGTATGATGTCTAACCTCAGACCTTGTCACCAAATCCTGATGTTATAAGGTCTGAGGTCATCAACTAAGATGTTATCGCCATAAATAATTTCACCAAAATTAATGATGTTAACGGTCTGAGGTCATCCGAGTATGATGTATGACCTCAGACCTTGTTACCAAATGCTAATGTTATAAGATCTGAGGTAATCATATAAGATGTTATCCCCATAAATAATTTCACCCAAATTAATGATGTTAAGGGTATGAGGTCATTCGAGTATGATGTCTGAACTCAGACCTTGTGACCAAATCCTGATGTTTTAAGGTCTGAGGTCATAAACTAAGACGTTATCCCCATAAATAATTGCACCAAAATTAATGATGTTACGGGTCTGAGGTCATCCGAGTATGATGTCTGACCTCAGACCTTGTCACCAAATCCTGATGTTGTAAGGTTTGAGGTCATAAACTAAGATGTTATCCCCATAATTAAGTTCACCAAAATTAATGATGTTAAGGGTCTGAGGTCATCCGAGTATGATGTATGACCTTAGACCTTGTCACCAAATCCGGATGTTATAAGGTCTGAGGTCATCACTAAGATGTTATCCCCAGAAATAATTTCACTAAAATTAATCATGTTAAGGGTCTGAGGTCATCCGAGTATGATGTCTGACCTCAAACCTGATCACCAAATCCTGATGTTACAAGGTTTTAGGTCATCACTAAGATGTTATCAACATAAATATTTCACCAAAATTATTGATGAAAAGGGTTTGAGGTCATCCGAGTATTATATCTGACCTCAGACCTTGTCACCAAATCCTGATGTTATAAGGTCTGAGGTCATCAACTTAGAGGTTATCCCCTTAAATAATTTCACAAAATTAATGATGTTAAGGGTCTGATGTCATTCGAGTATGATGTCTGACCTCAGACCTTATCACCAAATCCTGATGTTATGAGGTATTAGGTCATCACTAAGATGTTATCCCCTTAAATAATTTAACCAAAATTAATGATGTTAAGGGTCAGAGGTCATCCGATTATGATGTCTGACCTCAGACCTTATGACAAAATCCTGATGTTATAAGGTCTTAGGTCATCACTAAGATCTTATCCCCATAAATAATTTCACCAAAATTAATGATGTTAAGGGTTTGAGGTCATCCGGGTTTGATTTCTGACCTTTGACCTTGTCACCAAATCCTGCTGTTATAGGATCTGAGGTCATCACTATGATGGTATCCCCATAAATAATTTCACCAAATTAATGATGTTAAGGGTCTGAGGTCATCCGAGTATGATGTCTGACTTCAGACCTTATCACCAAATCCTAATGTTATAAGGTCTGAGGTCATCAACTAAGATGTTATCCCCATAAATAAGTTCACCAAAATTAATGATGTTAAGGGTGTGAGGTCATCCAAGTATGATGTCTCACCTCAGACCTTGTCATCAAATCCTGATGTTATAAGGTCTGAGGTCATCACTAAGATGTTATCCCCAGAAATAATTTCACTAAAATTATTCATGTTAGGGTCTGAGGTCATCCGAGTATGATGTCTGACCTCAAACCTTATCACCAAATCCTGATGTTACAAGGTTTTAGGTCATCACTAAGATGTTATCCCCATAAATAATTTCACCAAAATTATTGATGAAAAGGGTTTGAGGTCATCCGAGTATGATATCTGACCTCAGACCTTGTCACCAAATCCTAATGTTATAAGGTCTGAGGTCATCAACTTAGAGGTTATCCCCTTAAATAATTTCACCAAATTAATGATGTTAAGGGTCTGAGGTCATTCGAGTATGATGTCTGACCTCAGACCTTATCACCAAATCCTGATGTTATGAGGGATTTGGTCATCACTAAAATGTTATCCACATAAATAATTTAACCAAAATTAATGATGTTAAGGGTCTGAGGTCATCCGAGTATGATGTCTGACCTCAGACCTTATCACCAAATCCTGATGTTATAAGGTCTTAGGTCATCACTAAGATCTTATCCCCATAAATAATTTCACCAAAATTAATGATGTTAAGGGTCTTAGGTCATCCGAGTATGATGTCTGACCTCAGACCTTGTCACCAAATCCTGATGTTATAAGGTCTAAGGTCATCAACTAAGATGATATACCCATAAATAAGTTCACCAAAATTAATGATGTTAAGGGTCTGAGGCCATCCGAGTATGATTTCTCACCTCAGACCTTGTCACCAAATCCTGATGTTATAAGGTCTGAGGTCATCACTAAGATGTTATACCCAGAAATAATTTCGCTAAAATTATTCATGTTAAGGGTCTGAGGTCATCCGAGTATGATGTCTGACGTCAGATCTTATCATCAAATCCTGATGTTATAAGGTTATAGGTCATCACTAAGATGTTATCCCCACAAATAATTTCACCAAAATTAATTATGTAAAGGGTCTGAGGTCATCCAAGTATGATATCTGACCTCAGACCTTGTCACCAAATCCTGATGGTATAAAGTTTGAGGTCATCAACTTAGAGGTTATCCCCTTAAATAATTTCACCAAATTAATGACGTTAAGGGTCTGAGGTCATTCGAGTATGATGTATGAACTCAGACCTTATCTCCAAATCCTGATGTTATGTGGTATTAACTCATTACTAAGATGTTATCATGATAAATAATTTAACCAAAATTAATAATGTTAAGGGTCTGAAGTCATCCGAGTATGATATCTGACCTCAGACCTTATCACCAAATCCTGATGTTATAAGGTCTTAGGTAATCACTAAGTTCTTATCCCCATAAATAATTTCACCAAAATTAATGATGTTAAGAGTCTGAGGTCATCCAAGTATGCTGACTGACCTCAGACCTTGTCACCAAATCCTGATGTTATAGCGTCTGAGGTCATCACTAAGATGTTATCCCCATAAATATTTTCACCACATTAATGATGTTAAGGGTCTGAGGTCATCTGAGTATGATGTCTGACCTCAGACCATGTCACCAAATGCTAATGTTATAACGTCTAAGGTCATCAACTAAGATGTTATCCCCATTAATAATTTCAATAAAATTAATGATGTTAAGGGTCTGAGGTCATCCAAGTATGATGTCTTACCTCAGACCTTGTAACCAAATACTGATGTTTTAAGGTCTGAGGTCATCAACTAAGACGGTATCCCCATAAAAAATTTCACCGAAATTAATGATGTTAAGGGTTTGAGGTCATCCGACTATGATGTCTGACCTCAGACCTTGTCACCAAATCCTGATGTTATAAGGTCTGAGATCATCAACTAAGATGTTATCCCCATAAATAATTTCATCAAAATAAATGATGTTAAGGTTCTGAGGTCATCCGAGTATGATGTCTGACCTCAGACCTTGTCACCAAATCCTGATGTTTTAAGGTCTGAAGTCATCAACTAAGATGTTATCCCCATAAATAATTTCACGAAAATTAATGATGTTAAGGGTCTGAGGTCATCCGAGTATGATGTCTGACCTCAGACCTTGTCACCAAATCCTGATGTTTTAAGGTCTGAGGTCATAACCGAAGACGTTATCCCCACAAATAATTTCACCAAAATTAATGATGTTAAGGGTCTGAGGTAATCCGAGTACGATGTCTGACCTGAGACCTTGTCACCAAATCATGATGTTATAAGGTCCGGGATCATCACTATGATGTTATTAGCATAAATAATTTCATGAAAATTAATGATGTTAAGGGTCTGAAGTCAT
This sequence comes from Sambucus nigra, assembly GCA_949130495.1. Classification (NCBI taxonomy): domain Eukaryota; kingdom Viridiplantae; phylum Streptophyta; class Magnoliopsida; order Dipsacales; family Adoxaceae; genus Sambucus; species Sambucus nigra. Next base: position 547,273,790 of record OX422207.1, read on the forward strand.
CCGAGTATGATGTATGACCTCAGACCTTGTCACCAAATCCTAATGCTATAAGGTCTGAGGTCATCACTAAGACGTTATCCCCATAAATAATTTCACAAAATCAATGATGTTAAGGGTGTGAGGTCATCCGAGTATGATGTCTGACCTCAGACCTTGTCACCAAATCCTGATGTTATAAGGTCTGAGGTCATCAACTAAGATTTTATACCCATAAATAAGTTGACCAAAATTAATGATGTTAAGGGTCTGAGGTCATCCGAGTATGATGTCTGATCTCAGACCTTATCACCAAATCCTGATGTTATAAGATCTGAGGTCATCACTAAGATGTTATCCCCAGAAATAATTTCACCAAAATTTATCATGTTAAGGGTTTGAGGTCATCCGAGTATGATGTTTGACCTCTGACCCTGTCACCAAATCCTAATGTTATAGGGTCTGAGGTCATCACTAAGATGTTATCCCCTTAAATAATTTCACCAAATTAATGATTATAAGGGTCTGAGGTCATCCGAGTATGATGTCTGACCTCAGACCTTGTCACCAAATGCTAATGTTATAATGTCTAAGGTCATCAACTAAGATGTAATCCCCATTAATAATTTCACCAAAAATAATGATATTAAGGGTCTGAGGTCATCCGTGTATGATGTCTGACCTCAGACCTTGTCACCAAATACTGATGTTTTAAGGTCTGAGGTCATCAACTAAGACGGTATCCCCATAAATAATTTCACCGAAATTAATGATGTTAAGGGTCTGAGGTCATCCGAGCATGATGTCTTACCTCAAACCTTGTCAGCAAATCCTGATTTTATAAGGTCTGGGGTCTTCACTAAGATTTTATCAGCTTAAATAATTTCATGAAAATTAATGATTTTAAGGGTCTAAGGTCATCCGACTATGATGTATGATCTCAGACCTTGTCACCAAATCCAGATGTTATAAGGTCTGAGATCATCAACTAACATGTTATCCCCATTAATAATTTCACCAAAATTAATGATGTTAAGGGTCTGAGGTCATCCAAGTATGATGTCTGACCTCAGACCTTGTAACCAAATCCTGATGTTTTAAGGTCTGGGGTCATAACCGAAGACGTTATCCCCATAAATAATTTCACCGAAATTAACGATGTTAAGGGTCTGAGGTCATCCGAGTATGATGTTTGACCTCAGACCTTGTCACCAAATCCTGATGTTATAAGGTCTGGGGTCGTCATTAAGATGTTATTAGCATAAATAATTTCATGAAAATTAATGATGGTAAGGGTCTGAAGTCATCCGAGTATGATGTCTGACCTCAGACCTTGTCACCAAATCCTGATGCTATAAGGTCTGAGGTCATCACTAAGATGTTATGCCCATAAATAATTTCACCAAATCAATGATGTTAAGGGTATGAGGTCATCCAAGTATGATGTATGACCTCAAACCTCGTCACCAAATCCAAATGTTATAGGGTCTAAGGTCATCTCTAATATATTATCCCCATAAATAAATTCACCAAATTAATGATGTTAAGGGTCTGAGGTTATCCGAGTACGATGTCTGACATCAGACCTTGTCACCAAATCCTGATGTTATAAGGTCTGAGGTCATCAACTAAGATTTTATACCCATAAATAAGTTGACCAAAATTAATGATGTTAAGGGTCTGAGGTCATCCAAGTATGATGTCTGACCTCAGACCTTATCACCAAATCCTGATGTTATAAGATCTGAGGTCATCACTAAGATGTTATCCCCAGAAATAATTTCACCAAAATTTATCATGTTAAGGGTTTGAGATCATCCGAGTATGATGTTTGACCTCTTACCCTGTCACCAAATCCTAATGTTATAGGGTCTGAGGTCATCACTAAGATGTTATCCCCTTAAATATTTTCACCAAATTAATGATGTTAAGGGTCTGAGGTCATCCGTGTATGATGTCTGACCTCAAACCTCGTCACCAAATCCTGATGTTATAAGGCCTGAGGTCATCAACTAAGATGTTATCCTCATGAATAAGTTCATCAAAATTAATGATGTTAAGGGTCTCAGGTCATCTGAGTATGATGCCTAACCTCAGACCTTGTCACGAAATCCACGTGTTATAAGGTCTGAGGTCATCACTATGATGTTATCCGCAGAAATAACTTCACCAAAATTAATGATGTTAAGGGTCTGAGGTCATCCAAGTATGATGTCTGACCTCTGACCTTATCACCAAATCCTGATGTTATGAGGTTTTAGGTCATCACTAAGATGTTATCCCCATAAATAATTTCACCAAAATTAATGATGTTAAGGGTCTGAGGTCATTCGAGTATGATGTCTGACCTCAGACCTTGTCACCAAATCCTGATGTTATAAGGTCTGGGTCATCACTAAGATGTTATCATCATAAATAATTTCATGAAAATTAATGATGTTAAGGGTTTGAGGTCATTCGAGTATGATTTCTGACCTCAGACCTTGTCACCAAATCCTGATGTTATAAGGTCTGAGGTCATCAACTAAGATGTTATCCCCATTAATAATTTCACCAAAATTAATGATGTTAAGGGTCTGAGGTCATCTGAGTATGATGTCTAACCTCAACCCTTGTCACCAAATCCTGATGTTTTTAGGTCTGATGTCATCAACTAAGATGTTATCCCCATAAATAATTTCTCTAATTTAATGATGTTAACCGTCTGACATCATCCGAGTATGATGTCTGACCTCAGATCTTGTCACCAAATCCTGATGTTATAATGTCTGAGGTGACCAACTAAGATGTTATCCCCATAAATAATTTCACCAAATCAATGATGTTAATGGTCTCAGGTCATCCGAGTATGATGCCTGACCTCAGACCTTGTCACAAAATCCTGATGTTATAAGGTCTGAGGTCATCAACTAAGATTTTATACCCATAAATATGTTCACCAAAATTAATGATGTTAAGGGTCTGAGGTCATCCGAGTATGATGTCTGACCTCAGACCCTGTCACCAAATCCTAATGTTATAGGGTCTGAGGTCATCACTAAGATGTTATCCCCTTAAATAATTTCACCAAATTAATGATGTTAAGGGTATGAGGTCATCCGAGTATGATGTCTGACCTCAGACCTTTTTACCAAATCCTAATGTTATAAGGTCTGAGGTCATCAACTTAGATAATATCCCCATAAATAATTTCACAAAAATTAATGATGTTAAGGGTCTGAGGTCATCCAAGTATGATGTCTGACCTCAGACCTTATCACCAAATCCAGATGTGATAAGGTCTGATGTAACCAACTAAGATGTTATCCCCATAAATAATTTCACCAAAATTAATTATGTTAAGGGCCTGAGGTCATCCGTGTATGATGACTGACCTCAAACCTCATCACCAAATCCTGATGTTAGAAGGTCTGACGTCATCAACTAAGATGTTATCCCCATAAATAAGTTCACCAAAATTAATGATGTTAAGGGTTTGAGGTCATCGGAGTATGATGCCTGACCTCAACCCTTGTCACGAAATCCTCATGTTATAAGGTCTGAGGTCATCACTACGATGTTATCCCCATAAATAATTTCACCAAAATTAATGATGTTAAGGGTCTGAGGTCATCCAAGTATGATGTCTGACCTCTGACCTTATCAGCAAATCCTGATGTTACGAGGTTTTAGGTCATCACTAAGATGTTATCCCCATAAATAATTTCACCAAAATTAATGATGTTAAGGGTCTGAGGTCATCCGAGTATGATGTCTGTCCTCAGACCTTTCACCAAATCCAGATGTTATAAGGTCTGGGGTCATCACTAAGATGTTATCAGCATAAATAATTTCATTAAAATTAATGATGTTAAGGGTCTGAGGTCATCCGAGTATGATGTCTGACCTCAGACCTTGTCACCAAATCCGGATGTTATAAGGTCTGAGGTCATCAAATAAGATGTTATCCCCATTAATAATTTCACCAAAATTAATGATGTTAAGTGTCTGAGGTCATCTGAGTATGATGTCTAGCCTGAAACCATGTCACCAAATCCTGATGTTTTATGGTCTGAGGTCATCAACTAAGACGGTATCCCCATATATAATTTCATCGAAATTAATGATGTTAAGGGTCTGAGGTCATCTGAGTATGATGTCTGACCACAGACCATCTCACCAAATCCTGATGTTATAAGGTCTACGGTCTTCACTAAGATGTTATCAACATAAATAATTTCATGAAAATTAATGATTTTAAGGGTCTGAGGTCATCCGAGTATGATGCTGACCTCAGACCTTGTCACCAAATCCTGATGTTATAAGGTCTCAGGTCATCACTAAGATGTAATTTCACCAAATCAATGATGTTAAGGGTGTGAGGTCATTCGAGTATGATGTCTGACCTCAGACCTTGTCACCAAATCCTAATGTTATAGGGTCTAAGGTCATCACTAATATATTATCCCCATAAATAAATTCACCAAATTAATGATGTTAAGGGTCTGAGGTCATCCGAGTATGATGTCTGACCTCAGAACTTGTCACAAAATCCTGATGTTATAAGGTCTGGGGTCATCAACTAAGATTTTATACCCATAAATAAGTTCACCATAATTAATGATGTTAAGGGTCTGAGGTCATCTGAGTATGATGTCTGACCTCAGACCTTGTCACCAAATACTGATGTTTTAAGGTCTGAAGTCATCAACTAAGATGTTATCCCCATAAATAAATTCACGAAAATTAAAGATGTTAAGGGTCTGAGGTCATCCGAGTATGATGTCTGACCTCAGACCTTATCACCAAATCCTGATGTTTTAAGGTCTGAAGTCATAACCGAAGACGTTATCCCCACAAATAATTTCACCAAAATTAATGATGTTAAGGGTCTGAGGTAATCCGAGTACGATGTCTGACCTGAGACCTTGTCACCAAATCATGATGTTATAAGGTCCGGGGTCATCACTATGATGTTATTAGCATAAATAATTTCATGAAAATTAATGATGTTAAGGGTCTGAAGTCATCCGAGTATGATGTCTGACCTCAGACTTTGTCACCAAATCCTAATGCTATAAGGTCTGAGGTCATCACTAAGACGTTATCCCTATAAATAATTTCACAAAATCAATGATGTTAAGGGTGTGAGGTCATCCGAGTAAGATGTCTGACCTCAGACCTTGTCACCAAATCCTGATGTTATAAGGTCTGAGGTCATCAACTAAGATTTTATACCCATAAATAAGTTGACCAAAATTAATGATGTTAACGGTTTTAGGTCATCCGAGTATGATGTCTGACCTCAGACCTTATCACCAAATCCTGATGTTATAATATCTGAGGTCATCACTAAGATGTTATCCCCAAAAATAATTTCACCAAAATTTATCATGTTAAGGGTTTGAGGTCATCCGAGTATGATGTTTGTCCTCTGACCCTGTCACCAAATCCTAATGTTATAGGGTCTGAGGTCATCACTAAGATGTTATCCCCTTAAATAATTTCACCAAATTAATGATTATAAGGGTCTGAGGTCATCCGAGTATGATGTCTGACCTCAGACCTTGTCACCAAATGCTAATGTTATAATGTCTAAGGTCATCAACTAAGATGTTATCCCCATTAATAATTTCACCAAAAATAATGATATTAAGGGTCTGAGGTCATCCGTGTATGATGTCTGACCTCAGACCTTGTCACCAAATACTGATGTTTTAAGGTCTGAGGTCATCAACTAAGACGGTATCCCCATAAATAATTTCACCGAAATTAATGATGTTAAGGGTCTGAGGTCATCCGAGCATGATGTCTTACCTCAGACCTTGTCACCAAATCCTGATTTTATAAGGTCTGGGGTCTTCACTAAGATGTTATCAGCTTAAATAATTTCATGAAAATTAATGATTTTAAGGGTCTAAGGTCATCCGACTATGATGTATGACCTCAGACCTTGTCACCAAATCCTGTGGTTATAAGTTCTGAGATCATCAACTAAGATGTTATCCCCATTAATAATTTCACCAAAATTAATGATGTTAAGGGTCTGAGGTCATCCGAGTATGATGTCTGACCTCAGACCTTGTAAACAAATCCTGATGTTTTAAGGTCTGGGGTCATAACCGAAGACGTTATCCCCATAAATAATTTCACCGAAATTAACGAAGTTAAGGGTCTGAGGTCATCCGAGTATGATGTTTGACCTCAGACCTTGTCACCAAATCCTGATGTTATAAGGTCTGGGGTCATCATTAAGATGTTATTAGCATAAATAATTTCATGAAAATTAATGATGGTAAGGGTCTGAAGTCATCCGAGTATGATGTCTGACCTCAGACCTTGTCACCAAATCCTGATGCTATAAGGTCTGAGGTCATCACTAAGATGTTATGCCCATAAATAATTTCACCAAATCAATGATGTTAAGGGTATGAGGTCATCCAAGTATGTTGTATGACCTCAGACCTCGTCACCAAATCCAAATGTTATAGGGTCTAAGGTCATCTCTAATATATTATCCCCATAAATAAATTCACCAAATTAATGATGTTAAGGGTCTGAGGTTATCCGAGTACGATGTCTGACATCAGACCTTGTCACCAAATCCTGATGTTATAAGGTCTGAGGTCATCAACTAAGATTTTATACCCATAAATAAGTTGACCAAAATTAATGATGTTAAGGGTCTGAGGTCATCCGAGTATGATGTCTGACCTCAGACCTTATCACCAAATCCTGATGTTATAAGATCTGAGGTCATCACTAAGATGTTATCCCCAGAAATAATTTCACCAAAATTTATCATGTTAAGGGTTTGAGGTCATCCGAGTATGATGTCTGACCTCTGACCCTGTCACCAAATCCTAATGTTATAGGGTCTGAGGTCATCACTAAGATGTTATGCCCTTAAATAAGTTCATCAAAATTAATGATGTTAAGGGTCTGAGGTCATCCGTGTATGATGTCTGACCTCAAACCTCGTCACCAAATCCTGATGTTATAAGGCCTGAGGTCATCAACTAAGATGTTATCCTCATAAATAAGTTCATCAAAATTAATGATGTTAAGGGTCTCAGGTCATCTGAGTATGATGCCTGACCTCAGACCTTGTCACGAAATCCACATGTTATAAGGTCTGAGGTCATCACTACGATGTTATCCCTAGAAATAACTTCACCAAAATTAATGATGTTAAGGGTCTGAGGTCATCCAAGTATGATGTCTGACCTCTGACCTTATCACCAAATCCTGATGTTATGAGGTTTTAGGTCATCACTAAGATGTTATCCCCATAAATAATTTCACCAAAATTAATGATGTTAAGGGTCTGAGGTCATCCGAGTATGATTTCTGACCTCAGACCTTGTCACCAAATCCTGATGTTATAAGATCTGAGGTCATCAACTAAGATGTTATCCCCATTAATAATTTCACCAAAATTAATGATGTTAAGGGTCTGAGGTCATCTGAGTATGATGTCTAACCTCAACCCCTGTCACCAAATCCTGATGTTTTAAGGTCTGATGTCATCAACTAAGATGTTATCCCCATAAATAATTTCTCCAAATTAATGATGTTAACGGTCTGACATCATCCGAGTATGATGTCTGACCTCATATCTTGTCACCAAATCCTGATGTTATAATGTCTGAGGTGACCAACTAAGATGTTATCCCCATAAATAATTTCACCAAATCAATGATGTTAATGGTCTTAGGTCATCCGAGTATGATGCCTGACCTCAGACCTTGTCACAAAATCCTGATGTTATAAGGTCTGAGGTCATCAACTAAAATTTTATACCCATAAATATGTTCACCAAAATTAATGATGTTAAGGGTCTGAGGTCATCCGAGTATGATGTCTGACCTCAGACCCTGTCACCAAATCCTAATGTTATAGGGTCTGAGGTCATCACTAAGATGTTATCCCCTTAAATAATTTCACCAAATTAATGATGTTAAGGGTATGAGGTCATCCGAGTATGATGTCTGACCTCAGACCTTGTTACCAAATCCTAATGTTATAACGTCTGAGGTCATCAACTTAGATAATATCCCCATAAATAATTTCTCAAAAATTAATGATGTTAAGGGTCTGAGGTCATCCAAGTATGATGTCTGACCTCAGACCTTATCACCAAATCTAGATGTGATAAGGTCTGATGTAACCAACTAAGATGTTATCCCCATAAATTATTTCACCAAAATTAATTATGTTAAGGGCCTGAGGTCATCCGTGTATGATGACTGACCTCAAACCACATCACCAAATCCTGATGTTATAAGGTCTGACGTCATCAACTAAGATGTTATCCCCATGAATAAGTTCACCAAAATTAATGATGTTAAGGGTTTGAGGTCATCGGAGTATGATGCCTGACCTCAACCCTTGTCACGAAATCCTCATGTTATAAGGTCTGAGGTCATCACTACGATGTTTTCCCCATAAATAATTTCACCAAAATTAATGATGTTAAGGGTCTGAGGTCATCCAAGTATGATGTCTGACCTCTGACCTTATCACCAAATCCTGATGTTACGAGGTTTTAGGTCATCACTGAGATTTTATCCCCATAAATAATTTCACCAAAATTAATGATGTTAAGGGTCTGAGGTCATCCGAGTATGATGTCTGTCCTCAGACCTTGTCACCAAATCCAGATGTTATAAGGTCTGGGGTCATCACTAAGATGTGATCAGCATAAATAATTTCATTAAAATTAATGATGTTATGGGTCTGAGGTCATCCGAGTATGATGTCTGACCTCAGACCTTTTCACCAAATCCTGATTTTATAAGGTCTGAGGTCATCAAATAAGATGTTATCCCCATTAATAATTTCACCAAAATTAATGATGTTAAGTGTCTGAGGTCATCTGAGTATGATGTCTAGCCTGAAACCATGTCACCAAATCCTGATGTTTTATGGTCTGAGGTCATCAACTAAGACGCTATCCCCATATATAATTTCATCGAAATTAATGATGTTAAGGGTCTGAGGTCATCCGAGTATGATGTCTGACCACAGACCATCTCACCAAATCCTGATGTTATAAGGTCTGCGGTCTTCACTAAGATGTTATCAGCATAAAGAATTTCATGAAAATTAATGATTTTAAGGGTCTGAGGTCATCCGAGTATGATGCTGACCTCAGACCTTGTCACCAAATCCTGATGTTATAAGGTCTCAGGTCATCACTAAGATGTTATCCCCATAAATAATTTCACCAAATCAATGATGTTAAGGGTGTGAGGTCATTCGAGTATGATGTCTGACCTCAGACCTTGTCACCAAATCCTAATGTTATAGGGTCTAAGGTCATAACTAATATATTATCCCCATAAATAAATTCACCAAATTAATGATATTAAGGGTCTGAGGTCATCCGAGTATGATGTATGACCTCAGAACTTGTCACAAAATCCTGATGTTATAAGGACTGGGGTCATCAACTAAGATTTTGTACCCATAAATAAGTTCACCATAATTAATGATGTTAATGGTCTGAGGTCATCCGAGTATGATGTCTGACCTTAGACCTTATCACCAAATCCTGATGTTATAAGGTTTTAGGTCATCACTAAGATGTTATCCCCATAAATAATTTCACCAAAATTAATGATGTTTAGGGTCTGAGGTCCTCCGAGTATGATGTCTGACCTCAGACCCCATCACCAAATCCTAATGTTATAGGGTCTGAGGTCATCACTAAGATGTTATCCCCTTAAATAATTTCACCAAATTAATGATGTTAAGGGTCTGAGGTCATTCGAGTATGATGTCTGACCTCAGACCTTGTCACCAGATGCTAATGTTATAACGTCTAAGGTGATCAACTAAGATGTTATCCCCATTAATAATTTCACCAAAATTAATGATGTTAAGGGTCTGAGGTCATCCGAGTATGTCGTCTGACCTCAGACCTTGTCACCAAATACTGTTGTTTTAAGGTCTGAGGTCATCAACTAAGATGGTATCCCCATAAATAATTTCACCGAAATTAATGATGTTAAGGTTATGAGGTCATCCGAGTATGATGTCTTACCTCAGACCTTGTCACCAAATCCTGATTTTATAGGGTCTGGGGTCTTCACTAAGATGTTATAAGCTTAAATAATTTCATGAAAATTAATGATTTTAAGGGTCTAAGGTCATCCGACTATGATGTATGAGCTCAGACCTTGTCACCAAATCCTGATGTTATAAGGTCTGAGATCATCAACTAAGATGTTATCCCCATTAATAATTTCACCAAAATTAATGATGTTAAAGATCTGAGGTCATCCGAGTATGATGTCTGACCTCAGACCGTGTCACAAAATCCTGATGTTATAAGGTCTGAGGTCATCAACTAAAATTTTATACCCATAAATATGTTCACCAAAATTAATGATGTTAAGGGTCTGAGGTCATCCGAGTATGATGTCTGACCTCAGACCCTGTCACCAAATCCTAATGTTATAGGGTCTGAGGTCATCACTAAGATGTTATCCCCTTAAATAATTTCACCAAATTAATGATGTTAAGGGTATGAGGTCATCCGAGTATGATGTCTGACCTCAGACCTTGTTACCAAATCCTAATGTTATAACGTCTGAGGTCATCAACTTAGATAATATCCCCATAAATAATTTCTCAAAAATTAATGATGTTAAGGGTCTGAAGTCATCCAAGTATGATGTCTGACCTCAGACCTTATCACCAAATCTAGATGTGATAAGGTCTGATGTAACCAACTAAGATGTTATCCCCATAAATTATTTCACCAAAATTAATTATGTTAAGGGCCTGAGGTCATCCGTGTATGATGACTGACCTCAAACCACATCACCAAATCCTGATGTTATAAGGTCTGACGTCATCAACTAAGATGTTATCCCCATAAATAAGTTCACCAAAATTAATGATGTTAAGGGTTTGAGGTCATCGGAGTATGATGCCTGACCTCAACCCTTGTCACGAAATCCTCATGTTATAAGGTCTGAGGTCATCACTACGATGTTTTCCCCATAAATAATTTCACCAAAATTAATGATGTTAAGGGTCTGAGGTCATCCAAGTATGATGTCTGACCTCTGACCTTATCACCAAATCCTGATGTTACGAGGTTTTAGGTCATCACTGAGATTTTATCCCCATAAATAATTTCACCAAAATTAATGATGTTAAGGGTCTGAGGTCATCCGAGTATGATGTCTGTCCTCAGACCTTGTCACCAAATCCAGATGTTATAAGGTCTGGGGTCATCACTAAGATGTGATCAGCATAAATAATTTCATTAAAATTAATGATGTTATGGGTCTGGGGTCATCCGAGTATGATGTCTGACCTCAGACCTTTTCACCAAATCCTGATGTTATAAGGTCTGAGGTCATCAAATAAGATGTTATCCCCATTAATAATTTCACCAAAATTAATGATGTTAAGTGTCTGAGGTCATCTGAGTATGATGTCTAGCCTGAAACCATGTCACCAAATCCTGATGTTTTATGGTCTGAGGTCATCAACTAAGACGCTATCCCCATATATAATTTCATCGAAATTAATGATGTTAAGGGTCTGAGGTCATCCGAGTATGATGTCTGACCACAGACCATCTCACCAAATCCTGATGTTATAAGGTCTGCGGTCTTCACTAAGATGTTATCAGCATAAAGAATTTCATGAAAATTAATGATCTTAAGGGTCTGAGGTCATCCGAGTATGATGCTGACCTCAGACCTTGTCACCAAATCCTGATGTTATAAGGTCTCAGGTCATCACTAAGATGTTATCCCCATAAATAATTTCACCAAATCAATGATGTTAAGGGTGTGAGGTCATTCGAGTATGATGTCTGACCTCAGACCTTGTCACCAAATCCTAATGTTATAGGGTCTAAGGTCATCACTAATATATTATCCCCATAAATAAATTCACCAAATTAATGATATTAAGGGTCTGAGGTCATCCGAGTATGATGTATGACCTCAGAACTTGTCACAAAATCCTGATGTTATAAGGTCTGGGGTCATCAACTAAGATTTTGTACCCATAAATAAGTTCACCATAATTAATGATGTTAAGGGTCTGAGGTCATCCGAGTATGATGTCTGACCTTAGACCTTATCACCAAATCCTGATGTTATAAGGTTTTAGGTCATCACTAAGATGTTATCCCCATAAATAATTTCACCAAAATTAATGATGTTTAGGGTCTGAGGTCCTCCGAGTATGATGTCTGACCTCAGACCCCATCACCAAATCCTAATGTTATAGGGTCTGAGGTCATCACTAAGATGTTATCCCCTTAAATAATTTCACCAAATTAATGATGTTAAGGGTCTGAGGTCATTCGAGTATGATGTCTGACCTCAGACCTTGTCACCAGATGCTAATGTTATAACGTCTAAGGTCATCAACTAAGATGTTATCCCCATTAATAATTTCACCAAAATTAATGATGTTAAGGGTCTGAGGTCATCCGAGTATGTCGTCTGACCTCAGACCTTGTCACCAAATACTGTTGTTTTAAGGTCTGAGGTCATCAACTAAGATGGTATCCCCATAAATAATTTCACCGAAATTAATGATGTTAAGGTTATGAGGTCATCCGAGTATGATGTCTTACCTCAGACCTTGTCACCAAATCCTGATTTTATAGGGTCTGGGGTCTTCACTAAGATGTTATCAGCTTAAATAATTTCATGAAAATTAATGATTTTAAGGGTCTAAGGTCATCCGACAATGATGTATGAGCTCAGACCTTGTCACCAAATCCTGATGTTATAAGGTCTGAGATCATCAACTAAGATGTTATCCCCATTAATAATTTCACCAAAATTAATGATGTTAAAGATCTGAGGTCATCCGAGTATGATGTCTTACCTCAGACCTTGTCACCAAATCCTGATTTTATAGGGTCTGGGGTCTTCACTAAGATGTTATCAGCTTAAATAATTTCATGAAAATTAATGATTTTAAGGGTCTAAGGTCATCCGACAATGATGTATGAGCTCAGACCTTGTCACCAAATCCTGATGTTATAAGGTCTGAGATCATCAACTAAGATGTTATCCCCATTAATAATTTCACCAAAATTAATGATGTTAAAGATCTGAGGTCATCCGAGTATGATGTCTGACCTCAGACCTTGTCACCAAATCCTGATGTTATAAGGTCTGGGTTCATCATTAAGATGTTATTAGTATATAAATAATTTCATGAAAATTAATGATGTTAAGGGTCTGAAGTCATCCGAGTACGATGTCTGACCTCAGACCTTGTCACCAAATCCTGATGCTATAAGGTCTGAGGTCATCACTTAGATGTTATCCCCATAAATAATTTCACCAAATCAATGATGTTAAGGGTATGAGGTCATCCGAGTATGATGTCTGACCTCAGACCTCGTCACCAAATCCAAATGTTATAGGGTCTAAGGTCATCTCTAATATATTATCCCCATAAATAAATTCACCAAATTAATGATGTTAAGGGTCTGAGGTCATCCGAGTATGATGTCTGACCTCAGACCTTGTCACCAAATCCTAATGTTATAAGGTTTGAGGTCATTAACTAAGATTTTATACCCATAAATAAGTTGACCAAAATTAATGATGTTAAGGGTCTGAGGTCATCCGAGTATGATGTCTGACCTCAGACCTTATCACCAAATCCTGATGTTGTACGATCTGAGGTCATCACTAAGATGTTATCCCGAGAAATAATTTCACCAAATTAATGATGTTAAGGGTCTGAGGTCATCCGAGTATGATGTCTGACCTCAGACCTTGTCACCAAATCCTAATGTTATAAGGTCTCAGGTCATCAACTTAAATGTTATCCCCATAAATAATTTCACCAAAATTAATGATGTTAAGGGTCTGAGGTCATCCAAGTATGATGTCTGACCTCAGACCTTGTCACCAAATCCAGATGTGATAAGGTCTGATGTAACCAACTAAGATGTTATCCCCATAAATAATTTCACCAAAATTAATGATGTTAAGGGCCTGAGGTCATCCGTGTATGGTGTCTGACCTCAAACCTCGTCACCAAATCCTGATTTTATGAGGTTTTAGGTCATCAGTAAGATGTTATCCCCATAAATAGTTTCACCAAAATTAATGATGTTAAGGGTCTGAGGTCATTCGAGTATGATGTCTGACCTCAAACCTTGTAACCAAATCCTGATGTTATAAGGTTTGGGGTCATCACTAAGATGTTATCAGCATAAATAATTTCATGAAAATTAATGATGTTAAGGGTCTGACGTCATCCGAGTATGATGTCTGACCTATGACCTTGTCACCAAATCCTGATGTTATAAGGTCTGAGGTGACGAACTAAGATGATATCCCCATAAATAATTTCTCCAAATTAATGATGTTAACGGTCTGACATCATCCGAGTATGATGTCTGACCTCAGATCTTGTCACCAAATCCTGATGTTATAATGTCTGAGGTGACCAACTAAGATGTTATCCCCATAAATAATTTCACCAAATCAATGATGTTAATGGTCTCAGGTCATCCGAGTATGATGCCTGACCTCAGACCTTGTCACCAAATCCTGATGTTATAAGGTCTGAGGTCATCAACTAAGATTTTTGTACCCATAAATATGTTCACCAAAATTAATGATGTTAAGGGTCTGAGGTCATCCGAGTATGATGTCTGACCTCAGACCCTGTCACCAAATCCTAATTTTATAGGGTCTGAGGTCATCACTAAGATGTTATCCCCTTAAATAATTTCACCAAATTAATGATGTTAAGGGTATGAGGTCATCCGAGTATGATGTCTGACCTCAGACCTTGTCACCAAATCCAAATGTTATAGGGTCTAAGGTAATCTCTAATATATTATCCCCATAAATAAATTCACCAAATTAATGATGTTAAGGGTCTGAGGTCATCCGAGTATGATGTCTGACCTCAGTCCTTGTCACCAAATCCTGATGTTATAAGGTCTGAGGTCATCAACTAAGATTTTATACCCATAAATAAGTTGACCAAAATTAATGATGTTAAGGGTCTGTGGTCATCCGAGTATGATGTCTGACCTCAGACCTTATCACCAAATCCTGATGTTGTACGATCTGAGGTCATCACTAAGATGTTATCCCGAGAAATAATTTCACCAAATTAATGAAGTTAAGGGTCTGAGGTCATCCGAGTATGATGTCTGACCTCAGACCTTGTCACCAAATCCTAATGTTATAAGGTATCAGGTCATCAACTTAGATGTTATCCCCATAAATAATTTCACCAAAATTAATGATGTTAAGGGTCTGAGGTCATCCAAGTATGATGTCTGACCTCAGACCTTGTCACCAAATCCAGATGTGATAAGGTCTGATGTAACCAACTAAGATGTTATCCCCATAAATAATTTCACCAAAATTAATGATGTTAAGGGCCTGAGGTCATCCGTGTATGATGTCTGACCTCAAACCTCGTCACCAAATCCTGATGTTATGAGGTTTTAGGTCATCACTAAGATGTTATACCCATAAATAATTTCACCAAAATTAATGATGTTAAGGGTCTGAGGTCATTCGAGTATGATGTCTGACCTCAGACCTTGTAACCAAATCCTGATGTTATAAGGTTTGGGGTCATCACTAAGATGTTATCAGCATAAATAATTTCATGAAAATTAATGATGTTAAGGGTCTGACGTCATCCGAGTATGATGTCTGACCTCTGACCTTGTCACCAAATCCTGATGTTATAAGGTGTGAGGTGACGAACTAAGATGATATCCCCATAAATAATTTCTCCAAATTAATGATGTTAACGGTCTGACATCATCCGAGTATGATGTCTGACCTCAGATCTTGTCACCAAATCCTGATGTTATAATGTCTGAGGTGACCAACTAAGATGTTATCCCCATAAATAATTTCACCAAATCAATGATGTTAATGGTCTCAGGTCATCCGAGTATGATGCCTGACCCCAGACCTTGTCACCAAATCCTGATGTTATAAGGTCTGAGGTCATCAACTAAGATTTTTGTACCCATAAATATGTTCACCAAAATTAATGATGTTAAGGGTCTGAGGTCATCCGAGTATGATGTCTGACCTCAGACCCTGTCACCAAATCCTAATTTTATAGGGTCTGAGGTCATCACTAAGATGTTATCCCCTTAAATAATTTCACCAAATTAATGATGTTAAGGGTATGAGGTCATCCGAGTATGATGTCTGACCTCAGACCTTGTCACCAAATCCTAATATTATAAGGTCTGAGGTCATCAACTTAGATAATATCCCCATAAATAATTTCTCCAAAATTAATGATGTTAAGGGTCTGAGGTCATCCAAGTATGATGTCTGACCTCAGACCTTATCACCAAATCCAGAATTGATAAGGTCTGATGTAACCAACTAAGATGTTATCCCCATAAATAATTTCACCAAAATTAATGATGTTAAGCGGCTGAGGTCATCCGTGTATGATGACTGACCTCAAACCTCATCACCAAATCCTGATGTTATAAGGTCTGAGGTCATCAACTAAGATGTTATCCCCATAAATAAGTTCACCAAAATTAATGATGTTAAGGGTTTGAGGTCATCTGAGTATGATGCCTGACCTCAACCCTTGTCACGAAATCCTCATGTTATAAGGTCTGAGGCCATCACTACGATGTTATCCCCATAAATAATTTCATCAAAATTAATGATGTTAAGGGTCTGAGGTCATCCAAGTATGATGTCTGACCTCTGACCTTATCACCAAATCCTGATGTTATGAGGTTTTAGGTCATCACTAAGATGTTATCCCCATAAATAATTTCACCAAAATTAATGATGTTAAGGGTCTGAGGTCAACCGAGTATGATGTCTGACCTCAGACCTTGTCACCAAATCCAGATGTTATAAGGTCTGGGGTCATCACTATGATGTTATCACCATAAATAATTTCTTTCAAATTAATGATGTTAAGGGTCTGAGGTCATCCCAGTTTGATGTCTGACCTCAGACCTTGTCAACAAATCCTGATGTTATAAGGTCTGAGGTCATCAAATAAGATGTTATCCCCATTAATAATTTCACCAAAATTAATGATGTTAAGGGTCTGAGGTCATCTGAGTATGATGTCTAGCCTGAAACCATGTCACCAAATCCTGATATTTTATGGTCTGAGGTCATCAACTAAGACGGTATCCCCATAAATAATTTCATCGAAATTAATGATGTTAAGGGTCTGAGGTCATCCGAGTATGATGTCTGACCACAAACCATCGCACCAAATCCTGATGTTATAAGGTCTGGGGTCTTCACTAAGATGTTAACAGCATAAATAATTTCATGAAAATTAATGATTTTAAGGGTGTGAGGTCATTCGAGTATGATGTCTGACGTCAGACCTTGTCACCAAATCCTAATATTATAGGGTCTAAGGTCATCACTAATATATTATCCCCATAAATAAATTCACCAAATTAATGATGTTAAGGGTCTGAGGTCATCCGAGTATGATGTCTGACCTCAGAACTTGTCACAAAATCCTGATGTTATAAGGTCTGGGGTCATCAACTAAGATTTTATACCCATAAATAAGTTCACCATAATTAATGATGTTAAGGGTCTGAGGTCATCCGAGTATGATGTCTGACCTCAGACCTTATCACCAAATCCTGATGTTATAAGGTTTTAGGTCATCAGTAAGATGTTATCCCCATAAATAATTTCACCAAAATTAATGATGTTAAGGGTCTGAGGTCATCCGAGTATGATGTCTGACCTCAGACCCCATCACCAAATCCTAATTTTATAGGGTCTGAGGTCATCACTAAGATGTTATCCCCTTAAATAATTTCACCAAATTAATGATGTTAAGGGTCCGAGGTCATCCGAGTATGATGCCTGACCTCAGGCCTTGTCACCAAATGCTAATGTTATAACGTCTAAGGTCATCAACTAAGATGTTATCCCCATTAATAATTTCAAAAAAATTAATGATGTTAAGGGTCTGAGGTCATCCGAGTATGATGTCTGACCTCAGACCTTGTCACCAAATACTGATGTTTTGAGGTCTGAGGTCATCAACTAAGACGGTACCCCATAAATAATTTCACCGAAATTAATGATGTTAAGGGTATGAGGTCATCCGAGTATGATGTCTTACCTCAGACCTTGTCACCAAATCCTGATTTTATAAGGTCTGGGGTCTTCACTAAGATGTTATCAGCTTAAATAATTTCATGAAAATTAATGATTTTAAGGGTCTAAGGTCATCCGACTATGATGTCTGACCTCAGACCTTGTCACCAAATCCTGATGTTATAAGGTCTGAGACCATCAACTAAGATGTTATCCCCATTAATAATTTCACCAAAATTAATGATGTTAAAGATCTGAGGTCATCCGAGTATGATGTCTGACCTCAGACCTTGTCACCAAATCCTGATGTTTTAAGGTCTGAGGTCATAACCCAAGACGTTATCCCCACAAATAATTTCACCGAAATTAATGATGTTAAGGGTCTGAGGTCATCCGAGTATGATCTCTGACCTCAGACCTTGTCACCAAATCCTGATGTTATAAGGTCTGGGGTCATCATTAAGATGTTATTAGTATAAATAATTTCATGAAAATTAATGATGTTAAGGGTCTGAAGTCATCCGAGTACGATGTCTGACCTCAGCCCTTGTCACCAAATCCTGATGCTATAAGGTCTGAGGTCATCACTAAGATGTTATCCCCATAAATAATCTCACCAAATCAATGATTTAAGGGTATGAGGTCATCCGAGTATGATGTCTGACCTCAGACCTCGTCACAAAAATCCATATGTTATAGGGTCTAAGGTCATCTATAATATATTATCCCCATAAATAAATTCACCAAATTAATGATGTTAAGGGTCTGAGGTCATCCGAGAATGATGTCTGACCTCAGACCTTGTCACCAAATCCTGATGTTATAAGGTCTGAGGTCATCAACTAAGATTTTATACCCATAAATAAGTTGACCAAAATTAATGATGTTAAGGGTCTGAGGTCATCCAAGTATGATGTCTGACCTCAGACCTTATCACCAAATCCTGATGTTGTACGATCTGAGGTCATCACTAAGATGTTATCCCGAGAAATAATTTAACCAAAATTTATCATGTTAAGGGTGTGAGGTCATTCGAGTATGATGTCTGACGTCAGACCTTGTCACCAAATCCTAATATTATAGGGTCTAAGGTCATCACTAATATATTATCCCCATAAATAAATTCACCAAATTAATGATGTTAAGGGTCTGAGGTCATCCGAGTATGATGTCTGACCTCAGAACTTGTCACAAAATCCTGATGTTATAAGGTCTGGGGTCATCAACTAATATTTTATACCCAAAAATAAGTTCACCATAATTAATGATGTTAAGGGTCTGAGGTCATCCGAGTATGATGTCTGACCTCAGACCTTATCACCAAATCCTGATGTTATAAGGTTTTAGGTGATCAGTAAGATGTTATCCCCATAAATAATTTCACCAAAATTAATGATGTTAAGGGTCTGAGGTCATCCGAGTATGATGTCTGACCTCAGACCCCATCACCAAATCCTAATGTTATAGGGTCTGAGGTCATCACTAAGATGTTATCCCCTTAAATAATTTCACCAAATTAATGATGTTAAGGGTCTAAGGTCATCCGAGTATGATGCCTGACCTCAGGCCTTGTCACCAAATGCTAATGTTATAACGTCTAAGGTCATCAACTAAGATGTTATCCCCATTAATAATTTCACCAAAATTAATGATGTTAAGGGTCTGAGGTCATCCGAGTATGATGTCTGACCTCAGACCTTGTCACCAAATACTGATGTTTTAAGGTCTGAGGTCATCAACTAAGACGGTACCCCATAAATAATTTCACCGAAATTAATGATGTTAAGGGTATGAGGTCATCCGAGTATGATGTCTTACCTCAGACCTTGTCACCAAATCCTGATTTTATAAGGTCTGGGGTCTTCACTAAGTTGTTATCAGCTTAAATAATTTCATGAAAATTAATGATTTTAAGGGTCTAAGGTCATCCGACTATGATGTCTGACCTCAGACCTTGTCACCAAATCCTGATGTTATAAGGTCTGAGATCATCAACTAAGATGTTATCCCCATTAATAATTTCACCAAAATTAATGATGTTAAAGATCCGAGGTCATCCGAGTATGATGTCTGACCTCAGACCTTGTCACCAAATCCTGATGTTTTAAGGTCTGAGATCATAACCGAAGACGTTATCCCCATAAATAATTTCACCGAAATTAATGATGTTAAGGGTCTGAGGTCATCCGAGTATGATGTCTGACCTCAGACCTTGTCACCAAATCCTGATGTTATAAGGTTTGGGGTCATCATTAAAAGTTATTAGTATAAATAATTTCATGAAAATTAATGATGTTAAGGGTCTGAAGTCATCCGAGTACGATGTCTGACCTCAGCCCCTGTCACCAAATCCTGATGCTATAAGGTCTGAGGTCATCACTAAGATGTTATCCCCATAAATAATTTCACCAAATCAATGATGTTAAGGGTATGAGGTCATCCGAGTATGATGTCTGAACTCAGACCTCGTCACAAAAATCCAAATGTTATAGGGTCTAAGGTCATCTCTAATATATTATCCCCATAAATAAATTCACCAAATTAATGATGTTAAGGGTCTGAGGTCATCCGAGTATGATGTCTGACCTCAGACCTTGTCACCAAATCATGATGTTATAAGGTGTGAGGTCATCAACTAAGATTTTATACCCATAAATAAGTTGACCAAAATTAATGATGTTAAGGGTCTGAGGTCATCCGAGTATGATGTCTGACCTCAGACCTTATCACCAAATCCTGATGTTGTACGATCTGAGGTCATCACTAAGATGTTATCCCGAGAAATAATTTAACCAAAATTTATCATGTTAAGGGTTTGAGGTCATCCGAGTATGATGTCTGACCTCTGACCCTGTCACCAAATCCTAATGTTATAGGGTCTGAGGTCATCACTAAGATGTTATCCCCTTAAATAATTTCACTAAATTAATGATGTTAAGGGTCTGAGGTCATCCGAGTATGATGTCTGACCTCAGACCTTGTCACCAAATCCTAATGTTATAAGGTCTGAGGTCACACTACACCAAATCTGCCCATTTGTCAAGGTCATTGACCTTGACAAATTCACCTTGTCAAGGTCAATGACCGTGACATTTCAAGGCGAGACAACTTTTTTTGTCACGGTTGTGTCACGGTCATTGACCTTGACACAAAACTCGCGTTTTGTGTCACGGTCGTGTCACGGTCATTAACCTTGACACGTTTGTCACGGTTTAAAACCGTGACTAAGCCGCGATCCTTTTTTAAAAAATTATCACGATCATTGCCCGTGACAAGCCCGTGACAAATGTTGTCAAGGACTTGTCACGGTCAATGACCGTGACAATTCTGGGCAGAATTTAAAAAAAATCTGCTGGGCAGTATGGCCACCGCCACTACCCAGCAGTATATTTGTACCTGTTATAACAACGTTGTACCTGTTCCAAACATCATAAATCCAACACAAACTAAAGATAATGCAAATATATATTCATGACAGTATAATCCAACAAATACAATGTTAGTTGCGAATAAATATAAATATAAATATAAATATAAATATAAATATAAATATAAATATAAATATAAATATAAATATAAATATAAATATAAATATAAATATAAATATAAATATAAATATAAATATAAATATAAATATAAATATAAATATAAATATAAATATAAATATAAATATAAATTGAAATTGAAATTGAAATATTCATATAAATATTACCTGTAGTGCCGCCCAAACAGCTAACTTGAGCTCATACGGCACCTCCTTTCAACTCATAAACCCCGAGCCGATGACCGTCTTTAGCAGCTCGAGGGATCTCGCTAAAAGCTCCAACTTGTTTTCGACGGTAATCCCAAATTTTCCATATTTGGGGAGCCTAGGGGCGGAGGAGCCCTCATCGCCTCCGCTACCATCGAACCCAGACGACGACATCATCATAAACAGCATCATCATCTTCGCCCTAACATCTGAAGGAGACATTTTTGCTGTAAAAAAAATGTTATTAGTACATATAAAAAAAATGTTATTAGTACAGATAAAAAAATGTTTTGTCTATATTATAACGTATGTGTAAGTTTCGTCTATATTATAACGTATATTATAACGTATGTGTAAGTTCCATCTATAAAATTGATGTCTACTTTTAGTGTTGTGTATATATGTTAGTCTACTTTTACTTTTTTTTTTTAAATAATCAATTAACCAAATTTCATAATAGTGAATAAGGGTTAATCCTAGTCATTGATTAAGTGTATTATTAGTAAGTACAAAAATTAAATATGGACTCTTAATCTAGGATATAAGGAGTATTTGTTAGTGAAATAATAATTTAGTGATAAAAACACACTCGAACACTACCAAGTTTTGACGACACGGGTCTCTAGAAAGAAAAATAAGCATTTCCAAATTACACGTCGAAATAATACAAGTGCATGCTTTGCAATCAAAGGTATTTATCTTTAGGGGTTTGTAAATTTAGGATTTATTGTAATATGTATTTTGAAAATAGGACAACAAACATTTTATTTATGATTTTAGTCCCTATTTTTTAATAAAACCGCTGGCGCGGACCCATATTCATAAAACGTTAACAAATCATAACATGCCACGTGTCCCTTTAATTGAAAATAGGGACTAAAAATAGAAACAAAATGTTTGTTGTCCTATATCCATAATCAATATTATTTTAAGTCCTAAAATTACATAATCTATTATCTTTATAAGGATAAAATTATCTTAAAATGATTGGTAGGGAATGTCTATGAGGTGGATGATAATTTATTTGATATTTTATTTTATTTATTTTGGTTAGGTTATTAAGACTTTATTTGAATTGATATCTTAGTAATTATTATTTAATATTTATTTTGAGCAATTATCTTATAGTAGGATTATTATCCTAGAAACAATTCTATCAATTCAAATAAATAGATATCAATTCAAATACATGTCTTGGATATCAATTCCCACTAGGGGTGGCAATTCGTGTGCGTCGTGTCGTGTTCGTGTCGTGTCATGTCGGGTTCGTGTTAAGTATTAGTCAACCCTAACCCAACCCATTTAACTAATCGTGTCAGATGAGCAAACACTAACCCGACCTATTTATTATCGTGTCGTGTTCGGGTTGACCCGCATAACCCATTAAGTAAAATATAAAATAATTTTTTTCTTCTCTCTTAACCAATCATAGCACTCATACGCCTACAATAACTTAATTTAATTAATTTCAAATTCTTGCAACACATAAATAATTTATCATCCGAGTTCGTGTCGAGTTCGTGTCGGGTATCGTGTCGTGTCAAAAATTGCCACCCCACCCCACCCCTGCACCCCTCCACCACCACACACACACACACACACCCCACCCCACCCCACCCCACCCCACCCCACCCCCTCCCCCACCACACACACACACACACACCCCACCCCTAACCACCCCCTGCCCCACCCCTCCACCACCCCCTCCCCCACCACACACCACCACACACACACACACACACCCCACCCCACCCCACCCCCTTCCCCACCACACACCACCACACACACACACACACTCCACCCCTAACCACCACCTGCCCCACCCCTCCACCACCCCCTCCCCCACCACACACCACCACACACACACACACACACCCCACCCCACCCCACCCCACCCCCTCCCCCACCACACACCACACACACACACACACACACACACACCCCACCCCACCCTCCACCACCCCCTCCCTCACCCTGCCCCACCCCGCCCCACCCCCTGCCCCCCTCCACGTACACACATACACACATATATATATACACATACACACAAATATACACACAAATATATATATAAATGAAAGAGAGAGAGAGAGAGAGAGAGAGAGAGAGAGAGAGAGAAAATGGACCTGAAAGTAGAGAGAGAGAGAGAGAACAACGTCGAGAGAGAGAGAGAGAGAAATGGAGGGAACGGCGCGGGAGGGAAAAAAGAAGGGGGATAGGGTTTTTGCTGCGAATATTGTCACGGTCGTGTCAATGTCTTTGACCGTGACAAGAATTTAAATAATTGTCACGGTCAATGACCGTGACAAGATCGTGACAAATTGAATTGTCACGGTCATTGACCGTGACAATTCGTTGTCACGGTCGTGTCAAGGTCAATGACCGTGACATAAAACGTGTGTTTTTTTGTCACGGTCAATGACCTTGACAAGGCTGGCCGGCTGAAAGGTGACAATTTGCCCATTTTGGTGTAGTGTCATCAACTTAGATGTTATCCCCATAAATAATTTCACCAAAATTAATGATGTTAAGGGTCTGAGGTCATCCAAGTATGATGTCTGACCTCAGACCTTGTCACCAAATCCAGATGTGATAAGGTATGATGTAACCAACTAAGATGTTATCCCCATAAATAATTTCACCAAAATTAATGATGTTAAGGGAATGAGGTCATCCGTGTATAATGTCTGACCTCAAACCTCGTCACCAAATCCTGAAGTTATAAGGCCTGAGGTCATCAACTAAGATGTTATCCCCATAAATAAGTTCACCAAAATTAATGATGTTAAGGGTCTGAGGTCATCTGAGTATGATGCCTGACCTCAGACCTTGTCACGAAATCCACATGTTATAAGGTCGGAGGTCATCACTACGATGTTATCCCGAGAAATAATTTCACCAAAATTAATGATGTTAAGGGTTTGAGGTCATCCAAGTATGATGTCTTACCTCTGACCTTATCACCAAATCCTGATGTTATGAGGTTTTAGGTCATCACTAAGATGTTATCCCCATAAATAATTTCACCAAAATTAATGATTTTAAGGGTCTGAGGTCATTCGAGTATGATGTCTGACCTCAGACCTTGTAACCAAATCATGATGTTATAAGGTCTGGGGTCATCACTAACATGTTATCAGCATAAATAATTTCATGAAAATTAATGATGATAAGGGTCTGACGTCATCCGATTATGATGTCTGACCTCAGACCTTGTCACCAAATCCGGATGTTATAAGGCCTGAGGTCATCAACTAAGATGTTATCCCCATTAATAATTTCACCAAAATTAATGATGTTAAGGGTCTGAGGTCATCTGAGTATGATGTCTAACCTCAACCCTTGTCACCAAATCCTGATGTTTTAAGGTCTGATGTCATCAACTAAGATAATATCCCCAGAAATAATTTCACCAAAATTAATGATGTTAATGGTCTCAGGTCATCCGAGTATGATGCCTGACCTCAGACCTTGTCACCAAATCCTGATGTTATAAGGTCTGAGGTCATCACTAAGCTGTTCTCCCCATAAATAATTTCACCAAATCAGTGATGTTAAGGGTGTGAGGTCATTCTAGTATGATGTTTGACCTCAGACCTTGTCACCAAATCCTAATGTTATAGGGTCTAAGGTCATCACTAATATATTATCCCCATAAATAAATTCACCAAATTAATGATGTTAAGGGTCTGAGGTCATCCGAGTATGATGTCTGACCTCAGACCCTCTCACCAAAACCTGATGTTATAAGATCTGAGGTCATCATTAAGTTGTTATCCCCAGAAATAATTTCACCAAAATTAATCATCTTAAGGGTTTGAGGTCATCCGAGTATGATGTCTGACCTCAGACCTTATCACCAAATCCTGATGTTATACGGTTTTAGGTCATCACTAAGATGTTATCCCCATAAATAATTTCACCAAAATTAATGATGTTAAGCATCTGAGGTCATCCGAGTATGATGTCTGACCTCAGACATTATCACTAAATCCTAATGTTATAGGGTCTGAGGTCATCACTAAGATGTTATCCCCTTAAAAAATTTCACCATATTAATGATGTTAAGGGTCTGAGGTCTTCCGAGTATGATTTCTGACCTCAAACCTTGTCACCAAATCCTAATGTTATAAGGTCTGAGGTCATCAACTTAGATGTTATCCCCATAAATAATTTCACCAAAATTGATGATGTTAAGGGTCTAAGGTCATCCGAGTATGATGTCTGACGTCAGACCTTGTCACCAAATCCAGATGTGATAAGGTCTGATGTAACCAACTAAGATGTTATCCCCATAAATAATTTCACCAAAATTAATGATGTTAAGGGCCTGAGGTCATCCGTGTATGATGTCTGACCTCAAACCTTGTCACCAAATCTTGATGTTATAAGGTCTGAGGTCATCAACTAAGATGTTATCCCCATAAATAAGTTCACCAAAATTAATGATGTTAAGGGTCTGAGGTCATCCGAGTATGATGTCTGACCTCAGACCTTATCACCAAATCCTGATGTTATAAGGTCTTAGGTCAACAATAAGATGTTATCCCCATAAATAATTTCACCAAAATTAATGATGTTAGGGGTCTGAGGTCATCCAAGTATTATGTCTGACCTCAGAACTTGTCACCAAATCCTGATGTTATAGGGTCTGAGGTCATCACTAAGATTTTATCCACATAAATAATTTCACCAAATTAATGATTTTACGGGTCTGAGGTCATCCGAGTATGATGTCTGACCTCAGACCTTGTCACCAAATCCTGATGTTATAAGGTCTGGGGCCATCACTAAGATGTTATCAGCATAAATAATTTCATGAAAATTAATGATGTTAAGGGTCTGAGGTCATCCGAGTATGATGTCTGACCTCAGACCTTGCCACCAAATCGTGATGTTATAAGGTCTGAGGTCATCACTAAGATGTTATCCCCATAAATAATTTCACCAAATCAATGATGTTAAGGGTGTGAGGTCATCCGAGTATGATGTCTGACCTCAGACCTTGTCACCAAATCCTAATGTTATAGGGTCTAAGGTCATCACTAATATATTATCCCCATAAATAAATTCACCAAATTAATGATTTTAAGGGTCTGAGGTCATCCGAGTATGATGTCTGACCTCTGACCTTGTCACAAAATCCTGATGTTATAAGGTATGTGGTCATAAATTAAGATTTTATACCCATAAATAAGTTCACCAAAATTAATGATGTTAAGGGTCTGAGGTCATCCGAGTAAGATGTCTGACCTCAGACCTTATCACCAAATCCAGATGTTATAAGATCTGTAGTCATCACTAAGATGTTATTCCCAGAAATAATTTCACCAAAATTTATCATGTTAAGGGTCTGAGGTCATCCGAGTATGATGTCTGACCTCAGACCCTGTCACCAAATCCTAATGTTATAGGGTCTGAGGTCATCACTAAGATGTTATCCCCTTAAATAATTTAACCAAATTAATGATGTTAAGGGTATGAGGTCATCCGAGTATGATGTCTGACCTCAGACCTTGTCACCTAATCCTAATGTTATAAGGTCTGGGGTCATCAACTTAGATGTTATCCACATAAATAATTTCACCAAAATTAATGATGTTAAGCGTCTGAGGTCATCCAAGTATGATGTCTGACCTCAGACCTTATCACCAACTCCAAATGTGATAAGGTCTGATGTGACCAACTAAGATGTTTTCCCCATAAATAATTTCACCAAAATTAATGATTTTAAGGGCCTGAGGTCATCCGTGTATGATTTCTGACCTCTAACCTCGTCCCCAAATCCTGATGTTATAAGGTCTGAGGTCATCAACTAAAATGTTATCCCCATAAATAAGTTCACCAAAATTAATGATGTTAAGGGTCTGAGGTCATCTAAGTATGATGCCCGACCTCAGACCTTGTACGAAATCCTCATGTTATAAGGTCTGAGGTCATCACTACGATGTTATCCCCAGAAATAATTTCACCAAAATTAATGATGTTAAGGGTCTAAGGTCATCCAGTATGATGTCTGACCTCTGACCTTATCACCATATCTCGATGTTATGAGGTTTTAGGTCATCACTAAGATGTTATGCCCATAAATAATTTCACCAAAATTAATGATGTTAAGGGTCTGAGGTCATCCGAGTATGATGTCTGACCTCAGACCTTATCTCCAAATCCTGATGTTATAAGGTCTTAGGTCATAACCAAGATGTTATCCCCATAAATAATTTCACAAAAATTAATGATGTTAAGGGTCTGAGGTCATCCGAGTATGATGTCTGACCTCAGACCCTGTCACCAAATCCAAATGTTATATGGTCTGAGGTCATCACTAAGATGTTATCCCCTTAAATAATTTCACCAAATTAATGATGTTAAGGGTATCAGGTCATCCGAGTATGATGTTTGACCTCTGACCTTGTCACCAAATCCTAATGTTATAAGGTCTAAGGTCATCAACTTAGATGTTATCCCCATAAATAATTTCACCAAAATTAATGATGTTAAGGGTCTGAGGTCATCCAAGTGTGATGTCTGACCTCATACCTTATTACCAACCCCAGATGTGATAAGGTCTGATGTAACCAACTAAAATGTTATCCCCATAAATAATTTCACCAAAATTAATGATGTTAAGGGCCTTAGGTCATCCGTGTATGATGTCTGACCTCTAACCTCGTCACCAAATCCTGATATTATAAGGTCTGAGGTCATCAACTAAAATGTTATCCCCATAAATAAGTTCACCAAAATTAATGATGTTAAGTGTCTGAGGTCATCTGAGTATGATGCCTGACCTCAGACCTTGTCACAAAATCCTCATGTTATAAGGTCTGAGGTCATCACTACGATGTTATCACCAGAAATAATTTCACCAAAATTAATGATGTTAAGGGTCTGAGGTCATCCAAGTATGATGTCTGACCTTTGACCATATGACCAAATCCTGATGTTATGAGGTTTTAGGTCATCACTAAGATGTTATCCCCATAAATAATTTCCCCAAATTAATGATGTTAAGGGTCTGGGGTCATCCGAGTATGATTTCTAACCTCAGACCTTATCACAAAATCCAGATGTTATAAGGTCTGAGGTCATCAACTAAGATGTTATCCCCATAAATAATTTCACCAAATCAATGATGTTAAGGATCTGAGGCCATCCGAGTATGATGTCTGACCTCAGACCTTGTCACCAAATGCTAATGTTATAAGGTCTAAGGTCATCAACTAAGATGTTATACCCATTAATAATTTCACCTAAATTAATGATGTTAAGGGTTTGAGGTCATCCGAGTATGACGTATGACCTCAGACCTTGTCAGCAAATCCTGATGTTATAGGGTTTGAGGTCATCACTAAGATGTTATCCCCATAAATAATTTAACCAAAATTAATGATGTTAAGGGTCTGAGGTCATCCGAGTATGATGTCTGACCTCAGACCTTGTCACCAAATCCTGATGTTATAAGGTCTGAGGTCATCAACTTAGATGTTATCCCCATAAATAATTTCACCAAATTTAATGATGTTATGGGTCTGAGGTCATTTGAGTACGATGTCTGGCCTCAGAACTGGTCACCAAATCCATAAGTGATAAGGTCTGATGTCACCAACTAATATGTTATCCCCATAAATAATTTCACCAAAATTAATGATGTTAAGGGTCTGACGTCATCCGAGTATGATGTCTGACCTTAGACCCTGTCACCAAATCCTGATGTTATAAGATCTGAGGTCATCACTAAGATGTTATCCCCAGAAATAATTTCACAAAAATTAATCATGTTAAGGGTCTGAGGTCATCCGAGTATGATGTCTGACCTCAGACCTTATCACCAAATCCTGATGTTATACGGTTTTAGGTCATCACTAAGATGTTATCCCCATAAATAATTTCACCAAAATTAATGATGTTAAGCGTCTGAGGTCATCCGAGTATGATGTCTGACCTCAGACATTATCACCAAATCCAAATGTTATAGGGTCTGAGGTCATCACTAAGATGTTATCCCGTTAAATAATTTCACCAAATTAATGATGTTAAGGGTCTGAGGTCTTCCGAGTATGATGTCTGACCTCAAACCTTGTCACCAAATCCTAATGTTATAAGGTCTGAGGTCATCAACTTAGATGTTATCCCCATAAATAATTTCACCAAACTTGATGATGTTAAGGGTCTAAGGTCATCCGAGTATGATGTCTGACCTCAGACCTTGTCACCAAATCCAGATGTGATAAGGTCTGATGTAACCAACTAAGATGTTATCCCCATAAATAATTTCACCAAAATTAATGATGTTAAGTGCCTAAGGTCATCCATGTATGATGTCTGACCTCAAACCTTGTCATCAAATCCTGATGTTATAAGGTTTGAGGTCATCAACTAAGATGTTATCCCCATAAATAAGTTCACCAAAATTAATGATGTTAAGGATCTGAGGTCATTTGAGTATGATGTCTGACCTCAGACCTTATCACCAAATCCTGATGTTATAAGGTCTTAGGTCAATAATAAGATGTTATCCCCATAAATAATTTCACCAAAATTAATGATGTTAGGGGTCTGAGGTCATCCAAGTATTATGTCTGACCTCAGACCTTGTCACCAAATCCTGATGTTATTGGGTCTGAGGTCATCACTAAGATTTTATCCCGATAAATAATTTCGCCAAATTAATGATTTTAAGGGTCTGAGGTGATCCGAGTATGATGTCTGACCTCTAACCTTGTCACCAAATGCTAACGTTATAAGGTCTGAGGTCATCAACTAAGATGTTATTCCCATTAATAATTTCACCAAAATTAATGATGTTAAGGGTCTGAGGTCATCCGAGTATGATGTCTGACCTCAGACCTTGTCACGAAATCCTGATGTTATAAGGTCTGAGGTCATCAACTTAGAGGTTATCCCCTTAAATAATTTCACCAAATTAATGATGTTAAGGGTCTGAGGTCATTCGAGTATGATGTCTGACCTCAGACCTTATCACCAAATCCTGATGTTATGGGTTATTAGGTCATCACTAAGATGTTATCCCCATAAATAATTTAACCGAAATTAATCATGTTAAGGTTCTGAGGTCATCCGAGTATGATGTCGGACCTCAGACCTTATCACCACATCCTGATGTTATAAGGTCTTAGGTCATCACTAAGATGTTATCCCCATAAATTATTTCACCAAAATTAACGATGTTAAGGGTCTTAGGTCATCCAAGTATTATGTCTGACCTCAGACCTTATCACCAAATCCTGATGTTATAGGGTCTGAGGTCATCACTAAGATGTTATCAACATAAATAATTTCACCAAATTAATGATGTTATGGGTCTTAGGCCATCTGAGTATGATGTGTGACCTCAGACCTTGTCACCGAATGCTAATGTTATAAGGTCTGAGGTCATCAACTAAGATGTTATCCCCATTAATAATTTTACCAAAATTAATGATGTTAAGGTTTTGAGGTCATCCGATTATGATGTCTGACCTCAGACCTTGTCACCAAATCCAGATGTTTGATGGTCTGAGGTCATCAACTAAGACGTTATCCCCGCAAATAATTACGCCAAAATTAATGATGTTAAGGGTTTGAGGTCATCCGAGTATGATGTCTGACCAAAGGCCTTGTCACTAAATCCTGATGTTATAAGGTCCGGGGTCATCACTAAGATGTTATCACGAAAAATAATTTCACCAAAATTAATGATATTAAGGGTCTGAGGTCATCCGAGTATGATGTATGACCTCAGACCTTGTCACCAAATCCTGATGTTATAGGGTCTGAGGTCATCACTAACATGTTATCCCCATAAATAATTTCACCAAATTAATGATGTTAAGGGTCTGAGGTCATCCGAGTATGATGTCTAACCTAAGACCTTATCACCAAATCCTGATGTTATAAGGTCTGAGTTCATCAACTAAGATGTTATCCCCATAAATAAGTTCACCAAAATTAATGATGTTAAGGGTCTGAGGTCATCTAAGTATGATGCTTGACCTCAGACCTTGTCATCAAATCCTGATGTTATAAGGTCTGAGGTCAGCACTAAGATGTTATCCCCAGAAATAATTTCACTAAAATTAATGATGTTAAGGGTCTGAGGTCCTCCGAGTATGATCTCTGAACTCAGACCTTATCACCAAATCCTGATGTTATGAGGTCTTAGGTCATTACTAATATATTATCCCCATAAATAATTTCACCAAGATTATTGATGTTAAGGGTCTGAGGTCATCCCAGTATTATGTCTGACCTCAGACCTTGTCACCAAATTCTGATGTTATAGGGTCTGAGGTCATCACTAAGATGTTATCACCATAAATAATTTCACCAATTTAATGATGTTAAGGGTCTGAGGTCATCCGAGTATGATGTTTGACCTCATACCTTGTCACCAAATGCTAATGTTATAAGGTCTGAAGTCATCAACTAAGATGTTATCCTCATTAATAATTTCACCAAAACTAATGATGTTAAGGGTTTGAGGTCATCCGAGTATGATGTCTGACCTCAGACCTTGTCACCAAATCCTGATGTTTTAAGGTTTCAGGTCATCAACTAAGATGTTTTCACCATAAATAATTTCATGAAAATTAATGATGTTAAGGTTCTGAGGTCATCCGAGTATGATGTCTGACCTCAGACCTTGTCACCAAATCCTGATGTTATAGGGTCTGAGGTCATCACTAAGATGCTATCCACATAAATAATTTCACAAAATTAATGATGTTAAGGGTCTGAGGTCATCCGAGTATGATGTCTAACCTCAGACCTTATCACCAAATCCAGATGTTATAAGGTCCGAGGTCATCAACTAAGATGTTATCCCCATAAATAATTTCACCAAATCAATGATGTTAAGGGTCTGAGGTCATCCGAGTATGATGTATGACCTCAGACCTGGTCACCAAATCCTAATGTTATAGGGTCTGAGGTTATCACTAAGATGTTATCCCCTTAAATAATTTTACCAAATTAATGATGTTAAGGGTCTGAAGTCATCCGAGTATGATGTCTAACCTCAGACCTTGTCACCAAATCTTGATGTTATAAGGTCTGAGGTCATCAACTTCGATGTTATCCCCATGAATAATTTCACCAAAATTAATGATGTTAAGGGTCTGGGGTGATCCGAGTATGATGTCTGAGCTCAGACCTTGTCACAAAATCCAGATGTGATAAGGTCTGATGTAACCAACTAAGATGTTATCCCCATAAATAATTTCACCAAAATTAATGATGTTAAGGGCCTGAGGTCATCCGAGTATTATGTCTGACCTCAGACCCTGTCACCAAATCCTGATGTTAAAGGGTCTGAGGTCATCACTAAGATGTTATCCCCATAAATAATTTCACCAAATTAATGATGTTAAGGGTCTGAGGTGATCCGAGTATGATGTCTGACCTCAGACCTTGTCATCAAATGCTAATGTTATATGGTCTGAGGTCATCAAGTAAGATGTTATCCGCATTAATAATTTCACCAAAATTAATGATGTTAAGGGTTTGAGGTCATCCGAGTATGATGTATGACCTCAGACCTTATCACCAAATCCTGATGTTTTAAGGTCTGAGGTCATCAACTAAGACGTTATCCCCATAAATAATTTCACCAAAATTAATGATGTTAAGGGTCTGAGGTCATCCGAGTATGATGTCTGACCTCAGACCTCGTCACCAAATCCTGATGTTATAAGGTCCGGGGTCATCACTAAGATGTTATCACCATAAATAATTTTACCAAAATTAATGATGTTAAGGGTCTGTGGTCATCCGAGTATGATGTCTGACTTCAGACCATGTCACCAAATCCTGATGTTATAAGGTCTGAGGTCATCAACTTAGATGTTATCCCCAAAAATAATTTCACCAAAATAAATGATGTTATGGGTCTGAGGTCATTTGAGTATGATGTCTGGCCTCATAACTTGTCACCAAATCCATAAGTGATAAGGTCTGATGTCACCAACTAAGATGTTATCCCCATAAATAATTTCACCAAAATTAATGATTTTAAAGGTCTGAGGTCATCCGAGTATGATGTATGACCTCAGACCTTGTCACCAAATCCTGATGTTATAGGGTCTGAGGTCATCACTAAGATGTTATCCCCATAAATAATTTCACCAAATTAATGATGTTAAGGGTCTGAGGTCATCCGAGTATGATGTCTAACCTCAGACCTTATCACCAAATCCAGATGTTATAAGGTCCCAGGTCATCAACTAAGATGTTATCCCCATAAATAATTTCACCAAAATTAATGATGTTAAGGGCCTGAGGTCATCCATGTATGATGTCTGACCTCAAACCTCGTCACCAAATCCTGATGTTATAAGGTCTGAGGTCATCAACTAAGATGTTATCCCCATAAATAAGTTCACCAAAATTAATGATGTTAAGGGTCTGAGGTCATCTAAGTATGATGCTTGACCTCAGACCTTGTCATTAAATCCTGATGTTATAAGGTCTGAGGTCAGCACTAAGATGTTATCCCCATAAATAATTTCACTAAAATTAATGATGTTAAGGGTCTGAGGTCATCCGAGTATGATCTCTGAACTCAGACCTTATCACCAAATCCTGATGTTATGAGGTCTTAGGTCATCACTAAGATATTATCCCCATAAATAATTTCAAGAAGATTATTGATGTTAAGGGTCTGAGGTCATCCCAGAATTATGTCTGACCTCAGACCTTGTCACCAAATTCTGATGTTATAGGGTCTGAGGTCATCACTAAGATGTTATCACCATAAATAATTTCACCAATTTAATGATGTTAAGGGTATGAGGTCATCCGAGTATGATGTTTGACCTCATACCTTGTCACCAAATGCTAATGTTATAAGGTCTGAAGTCATCAACTAAGATGTTATCCTCATTAATAATTTCACCAAAACTAATGATGTTAAGGGTTTGAGGTCATCCGAGTATGATGTCTGACCTCAGACCTTGTCACCAAATCCTGATGTTTTAAGGTTTCAGGTCATCAACTAAGATGTTTTCACCATAAATAATTTCATGAAAATTAATGATGTTAAGGTTCTGAGGTCATCCGAGTATGATGTCTGACCTCAGACCTTGTCACCAAATCCTGATGTTATAGGGTCTGAGGTCATCACTAAGATGCTATCCCCATAAATAATTTCACAAAATTAATGATGTTAAGGGTCTGAGGTCATCTGAGTATGATGTCTAACCTCAGACCTTATCACCAAATCCAGATGTTATAAGGTCCGAGGTCATCAACTAAGATGTTATCCCCATAAATAATTTCACCAAATCAATGATGTTAAGGGTCTGAGGTCATCCGAGTATGATGTATGACCTCAGACCTGGTCACCAAATCCTAATGTTATAGGGTCTGAGATCATCACTAAGATGTTATCCCCTTAAATAATTTTACCAAATTAATGATGTTAAGGGTCTGAAGTCATCCGAGTATGATGTCTAACCTCCGACCTTGTCACCAAATCCTGATGTTATAAGTTCTGAGGTCATCAACTTCGATGTTATTCCCATGAATAATTTCACCAAAATTAATGATGTTAAATATCTGGGATGATCTGAGTATGATGTCTGAGCTCAGACCTTGTCACAAAATCCAGATGTGATAAGGTCTGATGTAACCAACTAAGATGTTATCCCCATAAATTATTTCACCAAAATTAATGATGTTAAGGGCCTGATGTCATCCGAGTATTATGTCTGACCTCAGACCCTGTCACCAAATCCTGATGTTAAAGGGTCTGAGGTCATCACTAAGATGTTATCCCCATAAATAATTTCACCAAATTAATGATGTTAAGGGTCAGAGGTGATCCGAGTGTGATGTCTGACCTCAGACCTTGTCACCAAAATGCTAATGTTATATGGTCTGAGGTCATCAAGTAAGATGTTATCCGCATTAATAATTTCACCAAAATTAATGATGTTAAGGGTTTGAGGTCATCCGAGGATGATGTATGACCTCAGACCTTATCACCAAATCCTGATGTTTTAAGGTCTGAGGTCATCAACTAAGACGTTATCCCCATAAATAATTTCACCAAAATTAATGATGTTAAGGGTCTGAGGTCATCCGAGTATGATGTCTGACCTCAGACCTTGTCACCAAATCCTGATGTTATAAGGTCCGGGGTCATCACTAAGATGTTATCACCATAAATAATTTTACCAAAATTAATGATGTTAAGGGTCTGTGGTCATCCGAGTATGATGTCTGACTTCAGACCATGTCACCAAATCCTGATGTTATAAGGTCTGAGGGCATCAACTTAGATGTTATCCCCAAAAATAATTTCACCAAAATAAATGATGTTATGGGTCTGAGGTCATTTGAGTATGATGTCTGGCCTCAGAACTTGTCACCAAATCCATAAGTGATAAGGTCTGATGTCACCAACTAAGATGTTATCCCCGTTAATAATTTCACCAAAATTAATGATTTTAAGGGTTTGAGGTCATCCGAGTATGATGTCTGACCTCAGACATTGTCACCAAATCCTGATATTATAAGGTTTGAGGTCATCAACTAAGATGTTGTCCCCATAAATAAGTTCACCAAAATTAATGATGTTAAGGGTCTGAGGTCATCCGAGTATGATGTCTGACCTCAGACCCTCTCACCAAATCCTGATGTTATAAGATCTGAGGTCATCACTAAGATGTTATCCCCAGAAATAATTTCACCAAAATTAATCATGTTAAGGGTCTGTGGTTATCCGAGTATGATGTCTGACCTCAGACCTTATTACCAAATCCTGATGTTATACGGTTTTAGGTCATCACTAAGATGTTATACCAATAAATAATTTCACCAAAATTAATGATGTTAAGGGTCTGAGGTCATCCGAGTATGATGTCTGACCTCAGAACTTATCACCAAATACTGATGTTATAAGGTTTTAGGTCATCACTAAGATGTTATCCCCATTTATAATTTCACCAAAATTAATGATGTTAAGGGTGTGAGGTCATCCGAGTATGATGTCTGACCTCAGACCTTCTCACGAAATCCTGATGTTATAAGGTCTGAGGTCATCAACTTTGAGGTTATCCCCTTAAATAATTAAACCAAATTAATGATGTTAAGGGTCTGAGGTCATTCGAGTATGATTTCTGACCTCAGACCTTATCACCAAATCCTGATGTTATGAGGTATTAGGTCATCACTAAGATGTTATCCCCATAAATAATTTAACCAAAATTAATGATGTTAAGGGTCTGAGGTCATCCGAGTATGATGTGTGACCTCAGACCTTATCACCAAATCCTGATGTTATAGGATCTGAGGTCATCACTAAGATGTTATCCCCATAAATAATTTCACCAAATTAATGATGTTATGGGTCTGAGGTCTTCTGAGTATGATGTGTGACCTCAGACCTTGTCACCAAATGATAATGTTATAAGGTCTGAGGTCATCAGCTAAGATGTTATCCCCATTAATAATTTTACCAAAATTAATGATGTTAAGGGTTTGAGGTCATCCGAGTATGATGTCTGACCTCAGACCTTGTCACCAAATCCTGATGATTTAAGGTCTGAGGTCATCAACTAAGACGTTATCCCCATAAATAATTACGCCAAAATTAATGACGTTAAGGGTCTGAGGTCATCCGAGTATGATGTCTGACCAAAGACCTTGTCACTAAATCCTGATGTTATAAGGTCCGGGGTCATCACTAAGACGTTATCACCAAAAATAATTTCACCAAAAGTAATGATATTAAGGGTCAGAGGTCATCCGAGTATGATGTCTGACCTCAGACCTTGTCACCAAAACCAGATGTTATAGGGTCTGAGGTCATCACTAAGATGTTATCCCCATAAATAATTTCACAAAATTAATGATGTTAAGGGTTTGAGGTCATCCGAGTATGATGTCTAACCTCAGACCTTATCACCAAATCCAGATGTTATAAGGTCCGAGGTCATCAACTAAGATGTTATCCCCATAAATAATTTCACCAAATCAATGATGTTAAGGGTCTGAGGTAATCCGAGTATGATGCCTGACCTTAGACCTTATCACAAAATCTAATATTATAAGGTTTTAGATCATCACTAAGATGTTATCCCCATAAATAATTTCACCAAAATTAATGATGTTAAGGGTCTGAGGTCATCCGAGTATGATGTCTGACCTCAGACCCTGTCACCAAATCCTAATTTTATAGGGTCTGAGGTCATCACTAAGATGTTATCCCCTTAAATAATTTCACCAAATTAATGATGTTAAGGGTCTGAGGTCATCTGAGTATGATGTCTAACCTCAGACCTTATCACCAAATCCAGATGTTATAAGGTCCGAGGTCATCAACTAAGATGTTATCACCATAAATAATTTCACCAAATCAATGATGTTAAGGGTCTGAGGTCATCCGAGTATGATGTATGACCTCAGACCTGGTCACCAAATCCTAATGTTATAGGGTCTGAGGTCATCACTAAGATGTTATCCCCTTAAATAATTTTACCAAATTAATGATGTTAAGGGTCTGAAGTCATCCGAGTATGATGTCTAACCTCAGACCTTGTCACCAAATCCTGATGTTATAAGGTCTGAGGTCATCAACTTCGATGTTATCCCCATGAATAATTTCACCAAAATTAATGATGTTAAGGGTCTGGGGTGATCCGAGTATGATGTCTGAGCTCAGACCTTGTCACAAAATCCAGATGTGATAAGGTCTGATGTAACCAACTAAGATGTTATCCCCATAAATAATTTCACCAAAATTAATGATGTTAAGGGCCTGAGGTCATCCGAGTATTATGTCTGACCTCAGACCCTGTCACCAAATCTTGATGTTAAAGGGTCTGAGGTCATCACTAAGATGTTATCCCCATAAATAATTTCACCAAATTAATGATGTTAAGGGTCTGAGGTGATCCGAGTATGATGTCTGACCTCAGACCTTGTCACCAAAATGCTAACGTTATATGGTCTGAGGTCATCAAGTAAGATGTTATCCGCATTAATAATTTCACCAAAATTAATGATGTTAAGGGTTTGAGGTCATCCGAGTATGATGTATGACCTCAGACCTTATCACCAAATCCTGATGTTTTAAGGTCTGAGGTCATCAACTAAGACGTTATCCCCATAAATAATTTCACCAAAATTAATGATGTTAAGGGTCTGAGGTCATCCGAGTATGATGTCTGACCTCAGACCTTGTCACCAAATCCTGATGTTATAAGGTCCGGGGTCATCACTAAGATGTTATCACCATAAATAAATTTACCAAAATTAATGATGTTAAGGGTCTGTGGTCATCCGAGTATGATGTCTGACTTCAGACCATGTCACCAAATCCTGATGTTATAAGGTCTGAGGTCATCAACTTAGATGTTATCCCCAAAAATAATTTCACAAAAATAAATGATGTTATGGGTCTGAGGTCATTTGAGTATGATGTCTGGCCTCAGAACTTGTCACCAAATCCATAAGTGATAAGGTCTGATGTCTCCAACTAAGATGTTATCCCCGTTAATAATTTCACCAAAATTAATGATTTTAAGGGTTTGAGGTCATCCGAGTATGATGTCTGACCTCAGACATTGTCACCAAATCCTGATATTATAAGGTTTGAGGTCATCAACTAAGATGTTGTCCCCATAAATAAGTTCACCAAAATTAATGATGTTAAGGGTCTGAGGTCATCCGAGTATGATGTCTGACCTCAGACCCTCTCACCAAATCCTGATGTTATAAGATCTGAGGTCATCACTAAGATGTTATCCCCAGAAATAATTTCACCAAAATTAATCATGTTAAGGGTCTGTGGTTATCCGAGTATGATGTCTGACCTCAGACCTTATTACCAAATCCTGATGTTATACGGTTTTAGGTCATCACTAAGATGTTATCCCAATAAATAATTTCACCAAAATTAATGATGTTAAGGGTCTGAGGTCATCTGAGTATGATGTCTGACCTCAGAACTTATCACCAAATACTGATGTTATAAGGTTTTAGGTCATCACTAAGATGTTATCCCCATTTATAGTTTCACCAAAATTAATGATGTTAAGGGTGTGAGGTCATCCGAGTATGATGTCTGACCTCAGACCTTCTCACGAAATCCTGATGTTATAAGGTCTGAGGTCATCAACTTTGAGGTTATCCCCTTAAATAATTAAACCAAATTAATGATGTTAAGGGTCTGAGGTCATTCGAGTATGATTTCTGACCTCAGACCTTATCACCAAATCCTGATGTTATGAGGTATTAGGTCATCACTAAGATGTTATCCCCATAAATAATTTAACCAAAATTAATGATGTTAAGGGTCTGAGGTCATCCGAGTATGATGTGTGACCTCAGACCTTATCACCAAATCGTAATGTTATAGGGTCTGAGGTCATCACTAAGATGTTATCCCCATAAATAATTTCACCAAATTAATGATGTTATGGGTCTGAGGTCTTCTGAGTATGATGTGTGACCTCAGACCTTGTCACCAAATGCTAATGTTATAAGGTCTGAGGTCATCAACTAAGATGTTATCCCCATTAATAATTTTACCAAAATTAATGATGTTAAGGGTTTGAGGTCATCCGAGTATGATGTCTGACCTCAGACCTTGTCACCAAATCCTGATGATTTAAGGTCTGAGGTCATCAACTAAGACGTTATCCCCATAAATAATTACGCCAAAATTAATGACGTTAAGGGTCTGAGGTCATCCGAGTATGATGTCTGACCAAAGACCTTGTCACTAAATCCTGATGTTATAAGGTCCGGGGTCATCACTAAGACGTTATCACCAAAAATAATTTTTACCAAAAGTAATGATATTAAGGGTCTGAGGTCATCCGAGTATGATGTCTGACCTCAGACCTTGTCACCAAATTCAGATGTTATAGGGTCTGAGGTCATCACTAAGATGTTATCCCCATAAATAATTTCACAAAATTAATGATGTTAAGGGTTTGAGGTCATCCGAGTATGATGTCTAACCTCAGACCTTATCACCAAATCCAGATGTTATAAGGTCCGAGGTCATCAACTAAGATGTTATCCCCATAAATAATTTCACCAAATCAATGATGTTAAGGGTCTGAGGTAATCCGAGTATGATGTCTGACCTTAGACCTTATCACAAAATCTAATGTTATAAGGTTTTAGATCATCACTAAGATGTTATCCCCATAAATAATTTCACCAAAATTAATGATGTTAAGGGTCTGAGGTCATCCGAGTATGATGTCTGACCTCAGACCCTGTCACCAAATCCTAATTTTATAGGGTCTGAGGTCATCACTAAGATGTTATCCCCTTAAATAATTTCACCAAATTAATGATGTTAAGGGTATGAGGTCATCTGAGTATGATGTCTAACCTCAGACCTTATCACCAAATCCAGATGTTATAAGGTCCGACGTCATCAACTAAGATGTTATCCCCATAAATAATTTCACCAAATCAATGATGTTAAGGGTCTGAGGTCATCCGAGTATGATGTATGACCTCAGACCTGGTCACCAAATCCTAATGTTATAGGGTCTGAGGTCATCACTAAGATGTTATCCCCTTAAATAATTTTACCAAATTAATGATGTTAAGGGTCTGAAGTCATCCGAGTATGATGTCTAACCTCAGACCTTGTCACCAAATCCTGATGTTATAAGGTCTGAGGTCATCAACTTCGATGTTATCCCCATGAATAATTTCACCAAAATTAATGATGTTAAGGGTCTGGGGTGATCCGAGTATGATGTCTGAGCTCAGACCTTGTCACAAAATCCAGAGGTGATAAGGTCGGAGGTCTGCACTTAGATGTTATCCCCTTAAATAATTTTACCAAATTAATGATGTTAAGGGTCTGAAGTCATCCGAGTATGATGTCTAACCTCAGACCTTGTCACCAAATCCTGATGTTATAAGGTCTGAGGTCATCAACTTCGATGTTATCCCCATGAATAATTTCACCAAAATTAATGATGTTAAGGGTCTGGGGTGATCCGAGTATGATGTCTGACCAAAGACCTTGTCACTAAATCCTGATGTTATAAGGTCCGGGGTCATCACTAAGACGTTATCACCAAAAATAATTTCACCAAAAGTAATGATATTAAGGGTCTGAGGTCATCCGAGTATGATGTCTGACCTCAGACCTTGTCACCAAATCCAGATGTTATAGGGTCTGAGGTCATCATTAAGATGTTATCCCCATAAATAATTTCACAAAATTAATGATGTTAAGGGTTTGAGGTCATCCGAGTATGATGTCTAACCTCAGACCTTATCACCAAATCCTGATGTTATAAGGTCCGAGGTCATCAACTAAGATGTTATCCCCATTAATAATTTCACCAAATCAATGATGTTAAGGGTCTGAGGTCTTCCGAGCATGATGTATGACCTCAGACCTGGTCACCAAATCCTAATGTTATAGGGTCTGAGGTCATCACTAAGATGTTATCCCCTTAAATAATTTCACCAAATTAATGATGTTAAGGGTCTGAGGTCATCCGAGTATGATGTCGGACCTCAGACCTTGTCACCAAATCCTAATGTTATAGGTTCTGAGGTCATCACTAAGAAGTTATCCCCTTAAATAATTTCACCAAATTAATCATGTTAAGGGTCTGAGGTCATCCGAGTATGATGTCTGACCTCAGACCTTGTCACCAAATCCTGATGATTTAAGGTCTGAGGTCATCAACTAAGACGTTATACCCATAAATAATTACGCCAAAATTAATGATGTTAAGGGTCTGAGGTCATCCGAGTATGATGTCTGACCAAAGACCTTGTCACTAAATCCTGATGTTATAAGGTCCGGGGTCATCACTAAGACGTTATCACCAAAAATAATTTCACCAAAAGTAATGATATTAAGGGTCTGAGGTCATCCGAGTATGATGTCTGACCTCAGACCTTGTCACCAAATCCAGATGTTATAGGGTCTGAGGTCATCACTAAGATGTTATCCCCATAAATAATTTCACAAAATTAATGATGTTAAGGGTTTGAGGTCATCCGAGTATGATGTCTAACCTCAGACCTTATCACCAAATCCTGATGTTATAAGGTCCGAGGTCATCAACTAAGATGTTATCCCCATTAATAATTTCACCAAATCAATGATGTTAAGGGTCTGAGGTCTTCCGAGCATGATGTATGACCTCAGACCTGGTCACCAAATCCTAATGTTATAGGGTCTGAGGTCATCACTAAGATGTTATCCCCTTAAATAATTTCACCAAATTAATGATGTTAAGGGTCTGAGGTCATCCGAGTATGATGTCGGACCTCAGACCTTGTCACCAAATCCTAATGTTATAGGTTCTGAGGTCATCACTAAGAAGTTATCCCCTTAAATAATTTCACCAAATTAATCATGTTAAGGGTCTGAGGTCATCCGAGTATGATGTCTGACCTCAGACCTTGTCACCAAATCCTAATTTTATAGGGTCTGAGGTCATCACTAAGATGTTATCCCCTTAAATAATTTCACCAAATCCTGATGTTATAGGGTCTGAGGTCATCAATAATATGTTATCCCCATAAATAATTTCACCAAATTAATGATGTTATGGGTCTGAGGTCTTCTGAGTAAGATGTGTGACCTCAGACCTTGTCACCAAATGCTAATGTTATAAGGTCTCAGGTCATCAACTAAGATGTTATCCCCATTAATAATTTTACCAAAATTAATGATGTTTAGGGTTTGAGGTCATCCGAGTATGATGTCTGACCTCAGACCTTGTCACCATATCCTGATGATTTAAGGTCTGAGGTCATCAACTAAGACGTTATACCCATAAATAATTACGCCAAAATTAATGATGTTAAGGGTCTGAGGTCATCCGAGTATGATGTCTGACCAAAGACCTTGTCACTAAATCCTGATGTTATAAGGTCCGGGGTCATCACTAAGACGTTATCACCAAATATAATTTCACCAAAAGTAATGATATTAAGGGTCTGAGGTCATCCGAGTATGATGTCTGACCTCAGACCTTGTCACCAAATCCAGATGTTATAGGGTCTGAGGTCATCACTAAGATGTTATCCCCATAAATAATTTCACAAAATTAATGATGTTAAGGGTTTGAGGTCATCCGAGTATGATGTCTAACCTCAGACCTTATCACCAAATCCTGATGTTATAAGGTCCGAGGTCATCAACTAAGATGTTATCCCCATTAATAATTTCACCAAATCAATGATGTTAAGGGTCTGAGGTCTTCCGAGCATGATGTATGACCTCAGACCTGGTCACCAAATCCTAATGTTATAGGGTCTGAGGTCATCACTAAGATGTTATCCCCTTAAATAATTTCACCAAATTAATGATGTTAAGGGTCTGAGGTCATCCGAGTATGATGTCGGACCTCAGACCTTGTCACCAAATCCTAATGTTATAGGTTTTGAGGTCATCACTAAGAAGTTATCCCCTTAAATAATTAAACCAAATTAATGATGTTAAGGGTCTGAGGTCATTCGAGTATGATTTCTGACCTCAGACCTTATCACCAAATCCTGATGTTATGAGGTATTAGGTCATCACTAAGATGTTATCCCCATGAATAATTTAACCAAAATTAATGATGTTAAGGGTCTGAGGTCATCCGAGTATGATGTGTGACCTCAGACCTTATCACCAAATCCTAATGTTATAGGGTCTGAGGTCATCACTAAGATGTTATCCCCATAAATAATTTCACCAAATTAATGATGTTATGGGTCTGAGGTCTTCTGAGTATGATGTGTGACCTCAGACCTTGTCACCAAATGCTAATGTTATAAGGTCTGAGGTCATCAACTAAGATGTTATCCCCATTAATAATTTTACCAAAATTAATGATGTTAAGGGTTTGAGGTCATCCGAGTATGATGTCTGACCTCAGACCTTGTCACCAAATCCTGATGATTTAAGGTCTGAGGTCATCAACTAAGACGTTATCCCCATAAATAATTACGCCAAAATTAATGACGTTAAGGGTCTGAGGTCATCCGAGTATGATGTCTGACCAAAGACCTTGTCACTAAATCCTGATGTTATAAGGTCCGGGGTCATCACTAAGACGTTATCACCAAAAATAATTTCACCAAAAGTAATGATATTAAGGGTCTGAGGTCATCCGAGTATGATGTCTGACCTCAGACCTTGTCACCAAAT
This sequence comes from Sambucus nigra, assembly GCA_949130495.1. Lineage (NCBI taxonomy): Eukaryota > Viridiplantae > Streptophyta > Magnoliopsida > Dipsacales > Adoxaceae > Sambucus > Sambucus nigra. The sequence continues at coordinate 547,318,743 of OX422207.1, forward strand.
TCAGATGTTATAGGGTCTGAGGTCATCACTAAGATGTTATCCCCATAAATAATTTCACAAAATTAATGATGTTAAGGGTTTGAGGTCATCCGAGTATGATGTCTAACCTCAGACCTTATCACCAAATCCAGATGTTATAAGGTCCGAGGTCATCAACTAAGATGTTATCCCCATAAATAATTTCACCAAATCAATGATGTTAAGGGTCTGAGGTAATCCGAGTATGATGTCTGACCTTAGACCTTATCACAAAATCTAATGTTATAAGGTTTTAGATCATCACTAAGATGTTATCCCCATAAATCATTTCACCAAAATTAATGATGTTAAGGGTCTGAGGTCATCCGAGTATGATGTCTGACCTCAGACCCTGTCACCAAATCCTAATTTTATAGGGTCTGAGGTCATCACTAAGATGTTATCCCCTTAAATAATTTCACCAAATTAATGATGTTAAGGGTCTGAGGTCATCTGAGTATGATGTCTAACCTCAGACCTTATCACCAAATCCAGATGTTATAAGGTCCGAGGTCATCAACTAAGATGTTATCCCCATAAATAATTTCACCAAATCAATGATGTTAAGGGTCTGAGGTCATCCGAGTATGATGTATGACCTCAGACCTGGTCACCAAATCCTAATGTTATAGGGTCTGAGGTCATAACTAAGATGTTATCCCCATAAATAAATTCAATAAATTAATGATGTTAAGGGTGTGATGTCATACGAGTATGATGTCTGACCTCAAACCTTGTCACCAAATCCTGATGTTATAAGGTCTGAGGTCATCAACTAAGATGTTATCCCGGTTAATAAGTTCACCAAAATTAATGATGTTAAGGGTCTGAGGTCATCTGAGTATGATGCCTGACCTCAGACCTTGTCATCAAATCCTGATGTTATAAGGTCGGAGGTCTGCACTAAGATGTTATCCCCATAAATAATTTCACTAAAATTAATAATGTTAAGGGTTTGAGGTCATCCGAGTATGATGTCTGACCTCAGACCTTATCACCAAATCCTGATGTTATAGGGTCTGAGGTCATCACTAAGATGTTATCCCCATAAATAATTTCACCAAATTAATGATGTTAAGGGTCTCAGGTCATCCGAGTATGATGTTTGACCTCAGACCTTGTCACCAAATGCTAATGTTATAAGGTGTGAGGTCATCAACTAAGATGTTATCCTTATTAATAATTTCACCAAAACTAATGATGTTAAGGGTTTGAGGTCATCGGAGTATGATGTCTAACCTCAGACCTTGTCACCAAATCCTGATGTTTTAAGGTTTGAGGTCATCAACTAAGATGTTTTCACCATAAATAATTTCAAGAAAATTAATGATGTTAAGGGTCTGATGTCATCCGAGTATGATGTCTGACCTCAGACCTTGTCACCAAATCCTGATGTTATAGGGTCTGAGGTCATCACGAAGATGTTATCCCCATAAATAATTTCACAAAATTAATGATGTTAAGGGTCTGAGGTCATCCGAGTATGATGTATAACCTCAGACCTTATCACCAAATCCAGATGTTATAAGGTCCAAGGTCATCAACTAAGATGTTATCCCCATAAATAATTTCACCAAATCAATGATGTTAAGGGTCTGAGGTCATCCGAGTATGATGTATGACCTCAGACCTGGTCACCAAATCCTAATGTTATAGGGTCTGAGGTCATCACTAAGATGTTATCGCCTTAAATAATTTCACCAAATTAATGATGTTAAGGGTCTGAGGTCATCTGAGTATGATGTCTAACCTCAGACCTTGTCACCAAATCCTGATGTTATAAGGTCTGAGGTCATCAACTTCGATGTTATCCCCATAAATAATTTCACCTAAATTAATGATGTTAAGGGTCTGAGGTCATCCAAGTATGATGTTTGACCTCAGACCTTGTCATAAAATCCAGATGTGATAAGGTCTGATGTAACCAACTAAGATGTTATCCCCATAAATAATTTCACCAAAATTAATGATGTTAAGGGCCTGAGGTCATCCGTGTATGATGTCAGACCTCAATCCTCGTCACCAAATACAGATGTTATGAGGTCTGAGGTCATCAACTAAGATGTTATCCCCATAAATAAGTCCACCAAAATTAATGATGTTAAGGGTTTGAGGTCATCCGAGTATTATGTCTGACCTCAGACCCTGTCACCAAATCCTGATGTTAAAGGGTCTGAGGTCATCACTAAGATATTATCCCCATAAATAATTTCACCAAATTAATGATGTTAAGGGTATGAGGTGATCCGAGTATGATGTTTGACCTCAGACCTTGTCACCAAATGCCAATGTTATATGGTCTGAGGTCATCAACTAAGATGTTATCCGAATTAATAATTTCACCAAAATTAATGATGTTAAGGGTTTGAGGTCATCCGAGTATGATGTCTGATCTCATACCTTATCACCAAATCCTGATGTTTTAAGGTATGAGGTCATCAACTAAGATGTTATCCCCATAGATAATTTCACCAAAATTAATGATGTTAAGGGTCTGAGGTCATCCGAGTACGATGTCTGACCTCAGACCGTGTCACGAAATCCTGATGTTATAAGGTCCTGGGTCATCACTAAGATGTTATCACCATAAATAATTTCACCCAAATTAATGATGTTAAGGGTCTAAGGTCATCCGAGTATGATGTCTGACTTCAGACCTTGTCACCAAATCCTGATGTTATAAGGTCTGAGGTCATCAACTTAGATGTTATCCCCATAAATAATTTCACCAAAATTAATGATGTTATGGGTCTGAGGTCATTTGAGTATGATGTCTGGCCTCATAACTTGTCACCAAATCCATAAGTGATAAGGTCTGATGTCACCAACTAAGATGTTATCCCCATAAATAATTTCACCAAAATTAATGATTTTAGGGGTCTGAGGTCATCCGAGTATGATGTCTGACTTCACACCTTGTCACCAAATCCTGATGTTATAAGGTCTGAGGTCATCAACTTAGATGTTGTCCCCATAAATAATTTCACCAAAATTAATGATGTTATGGGTCTGAGGTCATTTTAGTATGATGTCTGGCCTCAGAACTTGTCACCAAATCCATAAGTGATAAGGTCTGATGTCACCAACTAAGATGTTATCCCCGTAAATAATTTCACCAAAATTAATGATTTTAAGGGTCTGAGGTCATCCGAGTATGATGTCTGACCTCAGACCTTGTCACCAAATCCTGATATTATAAGGTTTGAGGTCATCAACTAAGATGTTATCCCCATAAATAAGTTCACCAAAATTAATGATGTTAAGGGTCTGAGGTCATCCGAGTATGATGTCTAACCTCAAACCCTCTCACCAAATCCTGATGTTATAAGATCTGAGGTCATCACTAAGATGTTATCCCCAGAAATAATTTCACCAAAATTAATCATGTTAAGGGACTGAGGTCATCCGAGTATGATGTCTGACCTTAGACCTTATCACCAAATCCTAATGTTATAAGGTTTTAGATCATCACTAAGATGTTATCCCCATAAATAATTTCACCAAAATTAATGATGTTAAGGGTCTGAGGTCATCCAAGTATGATGTCTGACCTCAGACCTTATCACCAAATCCTGATGTTATAAGGTCTTAGGTCATCACTAAGATGTTATCCCGATAAATAATTTCACCAAAATTAATGATGTTAAGGGTCTGAGGTCATCCGAGTATGATGTCTGACCTCAGACCTTATCACCAAATCCTGATGTTATAAGGTCTTAGGTCATCACCAAGATATTATCCCCATAAATAATTTCATCAAAATTAACGATGTTAAGGGTCTGAGGTCATCCAAGTATTATGTCTGACCTCAGACCTTATCACCAAATCCTGATGTTATAGGGTCTGAGGTCATCACTAAGATGTTATCCCCATAAATAATTTCACCAAATTAATGATGTTATGGGTCTGAGGTCATCTGAGTATGATGTGTGACCTCAGACCTTGTCACCAAATGCTAATGTTATAAGGTCCGAGGTCATCAACTAAGATGTTATCCCCATTAATAATTTTACCAAAATTAATGATGTTAAGGGTTTGAGGTCATCCGAGTATGATGTCTGACCTCAGACCTTGTCACCAAATCCTGATGTTTTAAGGTCTGAGGTCATCAACTAAGACGTTATCCGCATAAATAATTACGCCAAAATTAATGATGTTAACGGTCTGAGGTCATCCGAGTATGATGTCTAACCTCAGAGCTTGTCACTAAATCCTGATGTTATAAGGTCTGATGTTAAGGGCCTGAGGTCTGAGGTCATCAACTAAGATGTTATCCCCATAAATAAGTCCACCAAAATTAATGATGTTAAGGGTTTGAGGTCATCCGAGTATTATGTCTGACCTCAGACCCTGTCACCAAATCCTGATGTTAAAGGGTCAGAGGTCATCACTAGGGTATTATCCCCATAAATAATTTCACCAAATTAATGATGTTAAGGGTCTGAGGTGATCCGAGTATGATGTTTGACCTCAGACCTTGTCACCAAATGCTAATGTTATATGGTCGGAGGTCATCACTAAGATGTTATCCCCATTAATAATTTCACCAAATTAATGATGTTATGGGTCTGAGGTCATCTGAGTATGATGTGTGACCTCAGACCTTGTCACCAAATGCTAATGTTATAAGGTCCGAGGTCATCAACTAAGATGTTATCCCCATTAATAATTTTACCAAAATTAATGGTGTTAAGGGTTTGAGGCCATCCGAGTATGATGTCTGACCTCAGACCTTGTCACCAAATCCTGATGTTTTAAGGTCTGAGGTCATCAACTAAGACGTTATCCCCACAAATAATTACGCCAAAATTAATGATGTTAAGGGTCTGAGGTCATCCGAGTATGATGTCTAACCTCAGACCTTGTCACCAAATCCTGATGTTATAAGGTCTGAGGTCATCAACTTCGATGTTATGAGGTCTGAGGTCATCAACTAAGATGTTATCCCCATAAATAAGTCCACCAAAATTAATGATGTTAAGGGTTTGAGGTCATCCGAGTATTATGTCTGACCTCAGACATTGTCACCAAATCCTGATGTTAAAGGGTCTGAGGTCATCACTAAGATATTATCCCCATAAATAATTTCACCAAATTAATGATGTTAAGGGTCTGAGGTGATCCGAGTATGATGTTTGGCCTCAGACCTTTTCACCAAATGCTAATGTTATATGGTCTGAGGTCATCACTAAGATGTTATCCCCATAAATAATTTCACCAAATTAATGATGTTATGGGTCTGAGGTCATCTGAGTATGATGTGTGACCTCAGACCTTGTCACCAAATGCTAATGTTATAAGGTCCGAGGTCATCAACTAAGATGTTATCCCCATTAATAATTTTACCAAAATTAATGATGTTAACGGTTTGAGGTCATCCGAGTATGATGTCTGACCTCATACCTTGTCACCAAATCCTGATGTTTTAAGGTCAGAGGTCATCAACTAAGACGTTATCCCCATAAAAAATTACGCCAAAATTAATGATGTTAAGGGTCTGAGGTCATCCGAGTATGATGTCTGACCAAAGACCTTGTCACCAAATCCTGATGTTATAAGGTCTGAGGTAATCACTAAGATGTTATCACCAAAAATAATTTCACCAAAATTAATGATATTAAGGGTCTGAGGTCATCCGAGTATGATGTCTGACCTCAGACCTTGTCACCAAATCCAGATGTTATAGGGTCTGAGGTCATCACTAAGATGTTATCCCCATAAATAATTTCACAAAATTAATGATGTTAAGGGTCTGAGGTCATCCGAGTATGATGTCTAACCTCAGACCTTGTCACCAAATCCTGATGTTATAAGGTCTGAGGTCATCAACTTCGATGTTATGAGGTCTGAGGTCATCAACTAAGATGTTATCCCCATAAATAAGTCCACCAAAATTAATGATGTTAAGGGTTTGAGGTCATCCGAGTATTTTGTCTGACCTCGGACATTGTCACCAAATCCTGATGTTAAAGGGTCTGAGGTCATCACTAAGATATTATCCCCATAAATAATTTCACCAAATTAATGATGTTAAGGGTCTGAGGTGATCCGAGTATGATGTTTGGCCTCAGACCTTTTCACCAAATGCTAATGTTATATGGTCTGAGGTCATCACTAAGATGTTATCCCCATAAATAATTTCACCAAATTAATGATGTTATGGGTCTGAGGTCATCTGAGTATGATGTGTGACCTCAGACCTTGTCACCAAATGCTAATGTTATAAGGTCCGAGGTCATCAACTAAGATGTTATCCCCATTAATAATTTTACCAAAATTAATGATGTTAACGGTTTGAGGTCATCCGAGTATGATGTCTGACCTCATACCTTGTCACCAAATCCTGATGTTTTAAGGTCAGAGGTCATCAACTAAGACGTTATCCCCATAAAAAATTACGCCAAAATTAATGATGTTAAGGGTCTGAGGTCATCCGAGTATGATGTCTGACCAAAGAGCTTGTCACCAAATGCTGATGTTATAAGGTCTGAGGTAATCACTAAGATGTTATCACCAAAAATAATTTCACCAAAATTAATGATATTAAGGGTCTGAGGTCATCCGAGTATGATGTCTGACCTCAGACCTTGTCACCAAATCCAGATGTTATAGGGTCTGAGGTCATCACTAAGATGTTATCCCCATAAATAATTTCACAAAATTAATGATGTTAAGGGTCTGAGGTCATCCGAGTATAATGTCTAACCTCAGACCTTATCACCAAATCCAGATGTTATAAGGTCCAAGGTCATCAAATAAGATGTTATCCCCATTAATAATTTCACCAAATCAATGATGTTAACGGTCTGAGGTCTTCCGAGCATGATGTATGACCTCAGACCTGGTCACCAAATCCTAATGTTATAGGGTCTGAGGTCATCACTAAGATGTTATCCCCTTAAATAATTTCACCAAATTAATGATGTTAAGGGTCTGAGGTCATCCGAGTATGATGTCTAACCTCAGACCTTGTCACCAAATCCTGATGTTATAAGGTCTGAGGGCATCAACTTCGATGTTATCCCCACAAATAATTTCACCAAAATTAATGATGTTAAGGGTCTGAGGTCATCCGAGTATGATGTCTGACCTCAGACCTTGTCATAAAATCCAGATGTGATAAGGTCTGATGTAACCAACTAAGATGTTATCCCCATAAATAATTTCACCAAAATTAATGATGTTAAGGGCATGAGGTCATCCGTGTATGATGTCAGACCTCAAACCTCATCACCAAATACATCTGTTATGAGGTCTGAGGTCATCAACTAAGATGTTATCCCCATAAATAAGTCCACCAAAATTAATGATGTTAAGGGTTTGAGGTCATCCGAGTATTATGTCTGACCTCAGACCCTGTCACCAAATCCTGATGTTAAAGGGTCAGAGGTCATCACTAGGGTATTATCCCCATAAATAATTTCACCAAATTAATGATGTTAAGGGTCTGAGGTGATCCGAGTATGATGTTTGACCTCAGACCTTGTCACCAAAAGCTAATGTTATATGGTCGGAGGCCATCACTAAGATGTTATCCCCATTAATAATTTCACCAAATTAATGATGTTATGGGTCTGAGGTCATCTGAGTATGATGTGTGACCTCAGACCTTGTCACCAAATGCTAATGTTATAAGGTCCGAGGTCATCAACTAAGATGTTATCCCCATTAATAATTTTACCAAAATTAATGGTGTTAAGGGTTTGAGGTCATCCGAGTATGATGTCTGACCTCAGACCTTGTCACCAAATCCTGATGTTTTAAGGTCTGAGGTCATCAGCTAAGACGTTATCCCCACAAATAATTACGCCAAAATTAATGATGTTAAGGGTTTGAGGTCATCCGAGTATGATGTCTAACCTCAGACCTTGTCACCAAATCCTGATGTTATAAGGTCTGAGGTCATCAACTTCGATGTTATGAGGTCTGAGGTCATCAACTAAGATGTTATCCCCATAAATAAGTCCACCAAAATTAATGATGTTAAGGGTTTGAGGTCATCCGAGTATTATGTCTGACCTCAGACATTGTCACCAAATCCTGATGTTAAAGGGTCTGAGGTCATCACTAAGATATTATCCCCATAAATAATTTCACCAAATTAATGATGTTAAGGGTCTGAGGTGATCCGAGTATGATGTTTGGCCTCAGACCTTTTCACCAAATGCTAATGTTATATGGTCTGAGGTCATCACTAAGATGTTATCCCCATAAATAATTTCACCAAATTAATGATGTTATGGGTCTGAGGTCATCTGAGTATGATGTGTGACCTCAGACCTTGTCACCAAATGCTAATGTTATAAGGTCCGAGGTCATCAACTAAGATGTTATCCCCATTAATAATTTTACCAAAATTAATGATGTTAACGGTTTGAGGTCATCCGAGTATGATGTCTGACCTCATACCTTGTCACCAAATCCTGATGTTTTAAGGTCAGAGTTCATCAACTAAGACGTTATCCCCATAAAAAATTACGCCAAAATTAATGATGTTAAGGGTCTGAGGTCATCCGAGTATGATGTCTGACCAAAGACCTTGTCACCAAATCCTGATGTTATAAGGTCTGAGGTAATCACTAAGATGTTATCACCAAAAATAATTTCACCAAAATTAATGATATTAAGGGTCTGAGGTCATCCGAGTATGATGTCTGACCTCAGACCTTGTCACCAAATCCAGATGTTATAGGGTCTGAGGTCATCACTAAGATGTTATCCCCATAAATAATTTCACAAAATTAATGATGTTTAGGGTCTGAGGTCATCCGAGTATGATGTCTAACCTCAGACCTTGTCACCAAATCCTGATGTTATAAGGTCTGAGGTCATCAACTTCGGTGTTATGAGGTCTGAGGTCATCAACTAAGATGTTATCCCCATAAATAAGTCCACCAAAATTAATGATGTTAAGGGTTTGAGGTCATCCGAGTATTTTGTCTGACCTCAGACATTGTCACCAAATCCTGATGTTAAAGGGTCTGAGGTCATCACTAAGATATTATCCCCATAAATAATTTCACCAAATTAATGATGTTAAGGGTCTGAGGTGATCCGAGTATGATGTTTGGCCTCAGACCTTTTCACCAAATGCTAATGTTATATGGTCTGAGGTCATCACTAAGATGTTATCCCCATAAATAATTTCACCAAATTAATGATGTTATGGGTCTGAGGTCATCTGAGTATGATGTGTGACCTCAGACCTTGTCACCAAATGCTAATGTTATAAGGTCCGAGGTCATCAACTAAGATGTTATCCCCATTAATAATTTTACCAAAATTAATGATGTTAACGGTTTGAGGTCATCCGAGTATGATGTCTGACCTCATACCTTGTCACTAAATCCTGATGTTTTAAGGTCAGAGGTCATCAACTAAGACGTTATCCCCATAAAAAATTACGCCAAAATTAATGATGTTAAGGGTCTGAGGTCATCCGAGTATGATGTCTGACCAAAGACCTTGTCACCAAATGCTGATGTTATAAGGTCTGAGGTAATCACTAAGATGTTATCACCAAAAATAATTTCACCAAAATTAATGATATTAAGGGTCTGAGGTCATCCGAGTATGATGTCTGACCTCAGACCTTGTCACCAAATCCAGATGTTATAGGGTCTGAGGTCATCACTAAGATGTTATCCCCATAAATAATTTCACAAAATTAATGATGTTAAGGGTCTGAGGTCATCCGAGTATAATGTCTAACCTCAGACCTTATCACCAAATCCAGATGTTATAAGGTCCAAGGTCATCAAATAAGATGTTATCCCCATTAATAATTTCACCAAATCAATGATGTTAAGGGTCTGAGGTCTTCCGAGCATGATGTATGACCTCAGACCTGGTCACCAAATCCTAATGTTATAGGGTCTGAGGTCATCACTAAGATGTTATCCCCTTAAATAATTTCACCAAATTAATGATGTTAAGGGTCTGAGGTCATCCGAGTATGATGTCTAACCTCAGACCTTGTCACCAAATCCTGATGTTATAAGGTCTGAGGTCATCAACTTCGATGTTATCCCCACAAATAATTTCACCAAAATTAATGATGTTAAGGGTCTGAGGTCATCCGAGTATGATGTCTGACCTCAGACCTTGTCATAAAATCCAGATGTGATAAGGTCTGATGTAACCAACTAAGATGTTATCCCCATAAATAATTTCACCAAAATTAATGATGTTAAGGGCATGAGGTCATCCGTGTATGATGTCAGACCTCAAACCTCGTCACCAAATACATATGTTATGAGGTCTGAGGTCATCAACTAAGATGTTATCCCCATAAATAAGTCCACCAAAATTAATGATGTTAAGGGTTTGATGTCATCCGAGTATTATGTATGACCTCAGACCCTGTCACTAAATCCTGATGTTAAAGGGTCTGAGGTCATCACTAAGATGTTATCCCCATAAATAATTTCACCAAATTAATGATGTTAAGGGTCTAAGGTGATCCGAGTATGATGTTTGACCTCAGACCTTGTCACCAAATGCTAATGTTATATGGTCTGAGGTCATCAACAAAGATGTTATCCGAATTAATAATTTCTCCAAAATTAATAATGTTAAGGGTTTGAGGTCATCCGAGTATGATGTCTGACCTCAGACCTTATCACCAAATCCTGATGTTTTAAGGTATGAGGTCATCAACTAAGACGTTATCCCCATAAATAATTTCACCAAAATTAATGATGTTAAGGGTTTGAGGTCATCCGAGTATGATGTCTGACCTCAGACCGTGTCACCAAATCCTGATGTTATAAGGTCCGGGGTCATCACTAAGATGTTATCACCATAAATAATTTCACCAAAATTAATGATGTTAAGGGTCTGAGGTCATCCGAGTATGATGTCTGACTTCAGACCTTGTCATCAAATCCTGATGTTATAAGGTCTGAGGTCATCAACTTAGATGTTATCCCCATAAATAATTTCACCAAAATTAATGATGTTATGGGTCTGAGGTCATTTGAGTATGATGTCTGGCCTCAGAACTTGTCACCAAATCCATAAGTGATAAGGTATGATGTCACCAACTAAGATGATATCCCCAGAAATAATTTCACCAAAATTAATGATTTTAGGGGTCTGAGGTCATCCGAGTATGTTGTCTGACTTCAGACCTAGTCACCAAATCCTGATGTTATAAGGTCTGTGGTCATCAACTTAGATGTTATCCCCATTAATAATTTCACCAAATTTAATGATATTATGGGTCTGAGGTCATTTTAGTATGATGTCTGGCCTCAGAACTTGTCACCAAATCCATAAGTGATAAGGTCTGATGTCACCAACTAAGATGTTATCCCCGTAAATAATTTCACCAAAATTAATGATTTTAAGGGTCTGAGGTCATCCGAGTATGATGTGTGACCTCAGACCTTGTCACCAAATCCTGATATTATAAGGTTTGAGGTCATCAACTAAGATGTTATCCCCATAAATAAGTTCACCAAAATTAATGATGTTAAGGGTCTGAGGTCATCCGAGTATGATGTCTGACCTTAGACCCTCTCACCAAATCCTGATGTTATAAGATCTGAGGTCATCACTAAGATGTTATCCCCAGAAATAATTTCACCAAAATTAATCATGTTAAGGGACTGAGGTCATCCGAGTATGATGTCTGACCTTAGACCTTATCACCAAATCCTAATGTTATAAGGTTTTAGATCATCACTAAGATGTTATCTCCATAAATAATTTCACCAAAATTAATGATGTTAAGGGTCTGAGGTCATCCGAGTATGATGTCTGACCTAAGACCTTATCACCAAATCCTGATGTTATAAGGTCTTAGGTCATCACTAAGATGTTATCCCCATAAATAATTTCACCAAAATTAATGATGTTAAGGGTCTGAGGTCATCCGAGTATGATGTCTAACCTCAAACCTTATCAACAAATCCTGATGTTATAAGGTCTTAGGTCATCACCAAGATGTTATCCGCATAAATAATTTCACCAAAATTAACGATGTTAAGGGTCTGAGGTCATCCAAGTATTATGTCTGACCTCAGACCTTATCACCAAATCCTGATGTTATAGGGTCTGAGGTCATCACTAAGATGTTATCCCCATAAATAATTTCAATAAATTAATGATGTTATGGGTCTGAGGTCATCTGAGTATGATGTGTGACCTCAGACCTTGTCACCAAATGCTAATGTTATAAGGTCCGAGGTCATCAACTAAGATGCTATCCCCATTAATAATTTTACCAAAATTAATGATGTTAAGGGTTTGAGGTCATCCGAGTATGAGGTCTAACCTCAGACTTTGTCACCAAATCCTGATGTTTTAAGGTCTGAGGTCATCAACTAAGACATTATCCCCACAAATAATTTCACCAAAATTAATGATGTTAAGGGTCTGAGGTCATCCGAGTATGATGTCTGACCTCAGACCGTGTCACCAAATCCTGATGTTATAAGGTCCGGGGTCATCACTAAGATGTTATCACCATAAATAATTTCACCAAAATTAATGATGTTAAGGGTTTGAGGTCATCCGAGTATGATGTCTGACTTCAGACCTTGTCACCAAATCCTGATGTTATAAGGTCTGAGGTCACCAACTTAGATGTTATCCCCATAAATAATTTCACCAAAATTAATGATGTTATGGTTCTGAGGTCATTTGAGTATGATGTCTAGCCTCAGAACTTGTCACCAAACCCATAAGTGATAAGGTCTGATGTCACCAACTAAGATGATATCCCCAGAAATAATTTCACCAAAATTAATGATTTTAGGGGTCTGAGGTCATCCGAGTATGATGTCTGACTTCAGACCTTGTCACCAAATCCTGATGTTATAAGGTCTGAGGTCATCAACTTAGATGTTATCCTCATAAATAATTTCACCAAAATTAATGATGCTATGGGTATGAGGTCATTTTAGTATGATTTTTGGCCTCAGAACTTGTCACCAAATCCTTAAGTGATAAGGACTGATGTCACCAACTAAGATGTTATCCCCGTAAATAATTTCACCAAAATTAATGATTTTAAGGGTCTGAGGTCATCCGAGTATGATGTGTGACCTCAGACCTTGTCACCAAATCCTGATATAATAAGGTTTGAGGTCATCAACTAAGATGTTATCCCCATAAACAAGTTCACCAAAATTAATGATGTTAAGGGTCTGAGGTCATCCGAGTATGATGTCTGACCTCAGACCCTCTCACCAAATCCTGATGTTATATGATCTGAGGTCATCACTAAGATGTTATCCCCAGAAATAATTTCACTAAAATTAATCATGTTAAGGGACTAAGGTCATCCGAGTATGATGTCTGACCTTAGACCTTATCACCAAATCCAGATGTTATAAGGTCTGAGGTCATCAACTAAGATGTTTTCCCCATAAATAATTTCACCAAATCAATGATGTTAAGGGTCCGAGGTCATCCGAGTATGATGTCTGACCTTGGACCTTATCACCAAATCCTAATGTTATAAGGTTTTAGATCATCACTAAGATGTTATCCCCATAAATAATTTCACCAAAATTAATGATGTTAAGGGTCTGAGGTCATCCGAGTATGATGTCTGACCTCAGACCTTGTCACCAAATCCTAATGTTAAAGGTTCTGAGGTCATCACTAATAAGTTATCCCCTTAAATAATTTCACGAAATTAATCATGTTAAGGGTCTGAGGTCATCCGAGTATGATGTCTGACCTCAGACCTTGTCACCAAATCCAGATGTGATAAGGTCTGATGTAACCAACTAAGATGTTATCCCCATAAATAATTTCACCAAAATTAATGATGTTAAGGGCCTGAGGTCATCCGTGTATGATGTCTGACCTCAAACCTCGTCACCAAATCCTGATGTTATAAGGTCTGAGGTCATCAACTAAGATGTTATCCCCATAAATAAGTTCACTAAAATTAATGATGTTAAGGGTCTGAGGTCATCTGGGTATGATGCCTGACCTCAGACCTTGTCATCAAATCCTGATGTTATAAGGTATGAGGTCAGCACTAAGATGTTATCCCCGGAAATAATTTCACTAAAATAAATAATGTTAAGGGTCTGAGGTCATCCGAGTATGATGTCTGACCTCAGTCCTTATCACCAAATCCTGATGTTATGAGGTCTTAGGTCATCACTAAGATGTTATCCCCATAAATAATTTCACCAAAATTATTGATGTTAAGGGTCTGAGGTCATCCTAGTATTATGTCTGACCTCAGACCTTGTCACCAAATCCTGATGTTATAGGGTCTGAGGTCATCACTAAGATGTTATCCCCATAAATAATTTCACCAAATTAATGATGTTAAGGGTCTGAGGTCATCTGAGTATGATGTTTGACCTCAGACCTTGTCACCAAATGCTAATGTTATAAGGTCTGAGGTCATCAACTAAGATGTTATCCCCATTAATAATTTCACCAAAACTAATGATGTTAAGGGTTTAAGGTCATCCGAGTATGATGTCTGACCTCAGACCTTGTCACCAAATCCTGATGTTTTAAGGTTTGAGGTCATCAACTAAGATGTTTTCACCATAAACAATTTTATGAAAATTAATGATGTTAAGGGTCTGAGGTCATCCGAGTATGATGTCTGACCTCAGACCTTGTCACCAAATCCTGATGTTATAGGGTCTGAGGTCATCACTAAGATGTTATCCCCATAATTAATTTCACAAAATTAATGATGTTAAGGGTATGAGGTCATCCGAGTATGATGTTTAACCTCAGACCTTATCACCAAATCCAGATGTTATAAGGTCCAAGGTCATCAACTAAGATGTTATCCTCATAAATAATTTCACCAAATCAATGATGTTAAGGGTCTGAGGTCATCCGAGTATGATGTATGACCTCAGACCTGTTCACCAAATCCAAATGTTATAGGGTCTGAGGTCATCACTAAGATGTTATCCCCTTAAATAATTTCACCAAATTAATGATGTTAAGGGTCTGAGGTCATCCGAGTATGATGTCTAACCTCAGACCTTGTCACCAAATCCTGATGTTATAAGGTCTGAGGTCATCAACTTCGATGTTATCCCCATTAATAATTTTACCAAAATTAATGATGTTAACGGTTTGAGGTCATCCGAGTATGATGTCTGACCTCAGACCTTGTCACCAAATCCTGATGTTTTAAGGTCAGAGGTCATCAACTAAGACGTTATCCCCATAAAAAATTACTCCAAAATTAATGATGTTAAGGGTCTGAGGTCATCCGAGTATGATGTCTGACCAAAGACCTTGTCACCAAATCCTGATGTTATAAGGTCTGAGGTAATCACTAAGATGTTATCACCAAAAATAATTTCACCAAAATTAATGATATTAAGGGTCTGAGGTCATCCGAGTATGATGTCTGACCTCAGACCTTGTCACCAAATCCAGATGTTATAGGGTCTGAGGTCATCACTAAGATGTTATCCCCATAAATAATTTCACAAAATTAATGATGTTAAGAGTCTAAGGTTATCCGAGTATAATGTCTAACCTCAGACCTTATCTCCAAATCCAGATGTTATAAGGTCCAAGGTCATCAACTAAGATGTTATCCCCATTAATAATTTCACCAAATCAATGATGTTAAGGGTCTGAGGTCTTCCGAGCATGATGTATGACCTCAGACCTGGTCACCAAATCCTAATGTTATAGGGTCTGAGGTCATCACTAAGATGTTATCCCCTTAAATAATTTCACCAAATTAATGATGTTAAGGGTCTGAGGTCATCCGAGTATGATGTCTAACCTCAGACCTTGTCACCAAATCCTGATGTTATAAGGTCTGAGGTCATCAACTTCGATGTTATCCCCACAAATAATTTCACCAAAATTAATGATGTTAAGGGTCTGAGGTCATCCGAGTATGATGTCTGACCTCAGACCTTGTCATAAAATCCAGATGTGATAAGGTCTGATGTAACCAACTAAGATGTTATCCCCATAAATAATTTCACCAAAATTAATGATGTTAAGGGCTTGAGGTCATCCGTGTATGATGTCAGACCTCAAACCTCGTCACCAAATACATATGTTATGAGGTCTGAGGTCATCAACTAAGATGTTATCCCCATAAATAAGTCCACCAAAATTAATGATGTTAAGGGTTTGATGTCATCCGAGTATTATGTATGACCTCAGACCCTGTCACTAAATCCTGATGTTAAAGGGTCTGAGGTCATCACTAAGATGTTATCCCCATAAATAATTTCACCAAATTAATGATGTTAAGGGTCTAAGGTGATCCGAGTATGATGTTTGACCTCAGACCTTGTCACCAAATGCTAATGTTATATGGTCTGAGGTCATCAACAAAGATGTTATCCGAATTAATAATTTCTCCAAAATTAATAATGTTAAGGGTTTGAGGTCATCTGAGTATGATGTCTGACCTCAGACCTTATCACCAAATCCTGATGTTTTAAGGTATGAGGTCATCAACTAAGACGTTATCCCCATAAATAATTTCACCAAAATTAATAATGTTAAGGGTCTGAGGTCATCCGAGTATGATGTCTGACCTCAGACCGTGTCACCAAATCCTGATGTTATAAGGTCCGGGGTCATCACTAAGATGTTATCACCATAAATAATTTCACCAAAATTAATGATGTTAAGGGTCTGAGGTCATCCGAGTATGATGTCTGACTTCAGACCTTGTCATCAAATCCTGATGTTATAAGGTCTGAGGTCATCAACTTAGATGTTATCCCCATAAATAATTTCACCAAAATTAATGATGTTATGGGTCTGAAGTCATTTGAGTATGATGTCTGGCCTCAGAACTTGTCACCAAATCCATAAGTGATAAGGTATGATGTCACCAACTAAGATGATATCCCCAGAAATAATTTCACCAAAATTAATGATTTTAGGGGTCTGAGGTCATCCGAGTATGTTGTCTGACTTCAGACCTAGTCACCAAATCCTGATGTTATAAGGTCTGTGGTCATCAACTTAGATGTTATCCCCATTAATAATTTCACCAAAATTAATGATGTTATGGGTCTGAGGTCATTTTAGTATGATGTCTGGCCTCAGAACTTGTCACCAAATCCATAAGTGATAAGGTCTGATGTCACCAACTAAGATGTTATCCCCGTAAATAATTTCACCAAAATTAATGATTTTAAGGGTCTGAGGTCATCCGAGTATGATGTGTGACCTCAGACCTTGTCACCAAATCCTGATATTATATGGTTTGAGGTCATCAACTAAGATGTTATCCCCATAAATAAGTTCACCAAAATTAATGATGTTAAGGGTCTGAGGTCATCCGAGTATGATGTCTGACCTTAGACCCTCTCACCAAATCCTGATGTTATAAGATCTGAGGTCATCACTAAGATGTTATCCCCAGAAATAATTTCACCAAAATTAATCATGTTAAGGGACTGAGGTCATCCGAGTATGATGTCTGACCTTAGACCTTATCACCAAATCCTAATCTTATAAGGTTTTAGATCATCACTAAGATGTTATCCCCATAAATAATTTCACCAAAATTAATGATGTTAAGGGTCTGAGGTCATCCGAGTATGATGTCTGACCTAAGACCTTATCACCAAATCCTGATGTTATAAGGTCTTAGGTCATCACTAAGATGTTATCCCCATAAATAATTTCACCAAAATTAATGATGTTAAGGGTCTGAGGTCATCCGAGTATGATGTCTAACCTCAAACCTTATTACCAAATCCTGATGTTATAAGGTCTTAGGTCATCACCAAGATGTTATCCGCATAAATAATTTCACCAAAATTAACGATGTTAAGGGTCTGAGGTCATCCAAGTATTATGTCTGACCTCAGACCTTATCACCAAATCCTGATGTTATAGGGTCTGAGGTCATCACTAAGATGTTATCCCCATAAATAATTTCAATAAATTAATGATGTTATGGGTCTGAGGTCATCTGAGTATGATGTGTGACCTCAGACCTTGTCACCAAATGCTAATGTTATAAGGTCCGAGGTCATCAACTAAGATGCTATCCCCATTAATAATTTTACCAAAATTAATGATGTTAAGGGTTTGAGGTCATCCGAGTATGATGTCTAACCTCAGACCTTGTCACCAAATCCTGATGTTTTAAGGTCTGAGGTCATCAACTAAGACATTATCCCCATAAATAATTTCACCAAAATTAATGATGTTAAGTGTCTGAGGTCATCCGAGTATGATGTCTGACCTCAGACCATGTCACCAAATCCTGATGTTATAAGGTCCGGGGTCATCACTAAGATGTTATCACCATAAATAATTTCACCAAAATTAATGATGTTAAGGGTTTGAGGTCATCCGAGTATGATGTCTGACTTCAGACCTTGTCACCAAATCCTGATGTGATAAGGTCTGATGTCACCAACTAAGATGATATCCTCATAAATAATTTCACCAAAATTAATGATTTTAGGGGTCTGAGGTCATCCGAGTATGATGTCTGACTTCAGACCTTGTCACCAAATCCTGATGTTATAAGGTCTGAGGTCATCAACTTAGATGTTATCCTCATAAATAATTTCACCAAAATTAATGATGCTATGGGTCTGAGGTCATTTTAGTATGATTTTTGGCCTCAGAACTTGTCACCAAATCCATAAGTGATAAGTTCTGATGCCACCAACTAAGATGTTATCCCCGTAAATAATTTCACCAAAATTAATGATTTTAAGGGTCTGAGGTCATCCGAGTATGATGTGTGGCCTCAGACCTTGTCACCAAATCCTGATATAATAAGGTTTGAGGTCATCAACTAAAATGTTATCCCCATATACAAGTTCACCAAAATTAATGATGTTAAGGGTCTGAGGTCATCCGAGTATGATGTCTGACCTCAGACCCTCTCACCAAATCCTGATGTTATAAGATCTGAGGTCATCACTAAGATGTTATCCCCAGAAATAATTTCACCAAAATTAATCATGTTAAGGGACTGAGGTCATCCGAGTATGATGTCTGACCTTAGACCTTATCACCAAATCCTAATGTTATAAGGGTTTAGATCATCACTAAGATGTTATCCCCATAAATAATTTCACCAAAATTAATGATGTTAAGGGTCTGAAGTCATCCGAGTATGATGTCTGACCTCAGACCTTATCACCGAATCCTGATGTTATAAGGTCTTAGGTCATCACTAAGATGTTATCCCCATAAATAATTTCACCAAAATTAATGATGTTAAGGGTCTGAGGTGATCCGAGTATGATGTCTAACCTCAAACCTTATCACCAAATCCTGATGTTATAAGGTCTTAGGTCATCACCAAGATGTTATCCCCAAAAATAATTTCACCAAAATTAACGATGTTAAGGGTCTGAGGTCATCCAAGTATTATGTCTGACCTCAGACCTTATCACCAAATCCTGATGTTATAGGGTCTGAGGTCATCACTAAGATGTTATCCCCATAAATAATTTCACCAAATTAATGATGTTATGGGTCTGAGGTCATCTGAGTACGATGTGTGTCTTCAGACCTTGTCACCAAATGCTAATGTTATAAGGTCCGAGGTCATCAACTAAGATGTTATCCCCATTAATAATTTTACCAAAATTAATGATGTTAAGGGTTTGAGGTCATCCGAGTATGATGTCTGACCTCAGACCTTGTCACCAAATCCTGATGTTTTAAGGTCCGAGGTCATCAACTAAGACGTTATCCCCATAAATAATTACGCCAAAATTAATGATGTTAAGGGTATGAGGTCATCCGAGTATGATGTCTGACCAAAGACCTTGTCACTAAATCCTGATGTTATAAGGTCCGGGGTAATCACTAAGATGTTATCACCAAAAATAATTTCACCAAAATTAATGATATTAAAGGTCTGAGGTCATCCGAGTATGATGTCTAACCTCAGACCTTGTCACCAAATCCAGATGTTATAGGGTCTGAGGTCATCACTAAGATGTTATCCCCATAAATAATTTCACCAAATTAATGATGTTAAGGGTCTGAGGTCATCCGAGTATGATGTCTAACCTCAGACCTTATCACCAAATCCAGATGTTATAAGGTCTGAGGTCATCAACTAAGATGTTTTCCCCATAAATAATTTCACCAAATCAATGATGTTAAGGGTCTGAGGTCATCCGAGTATGATGTCTGACCTTAGACCCTATCACCAAATCCTAATGTTATAAGGTTTTAGATCATCACTAAGATGTTATCCCCATAAATAATTTCACCAAAATTAATGATGTTAAGGGTCTGAGGTCATCCGAGTATGATGTCTGACCTTAGACCTTGTCACCAAATCCTAATGTTAAAGGTTCTGAGGTCATCACTAAGAAGTTATCCCCTTAAATAATTTCATGAAATTAATCATGTTAAGGGTCTCAGGTCATCCGAGTATGATGTCTGACCTCAGACCTTGTCACCAAATCCAGATGTGATAAGGTCTGATGTAACCAACTAAGATGTTATCCCCATAAATAATTTCACCAAAATTAATGATGTTAAGGGCCTGAGGTCATCCGTGTATGATGTCTGACCTCAAACCTCGTCACCAAATCCTGATGTTATAAGGTCTGAGGTCATCAACTAAGATGTTATCCCCATAAATAAGTTCACTAAAATTAATGATGTTAAGGGTCTGAGGTCATCTGAGTATGATGCTTGACCTCAGACCTTGTCATCAAATCCTGATGTTATAAGGTATGAGGTCAGCACTAAGATGTTATCCCCGGAAATAATTTCACTAAAATAAATAATGTTAAGGGTCTGAGGTCATCTGAGTATGATGTCTGACCTCAGTCCTTATCACCAAATCCTGATGTTATGAGGTCTTAGGTCATCACTAAGATGTTATCCCCATAAATAATTTCCCCAAAATTATTGATGTTAAGGGTCTGAGGTCATCCTAGTATTATGTCTCACCTCAGACCTTGTCACCAAATCCTGATGTTATAGGGTCTGAGGTCATCACTAAGATGTTATCCCCATAAATAATTTCACCAAATTAATGATGTTAAGGGTCTGAGGTCATCTGAGTATGATGTTTGACCTCAGACCTTGTCACCAAATGCTAATGTTATAAGGTCTGAGGTCATCAACTAAGATGTTATCCTCATTAATAATTTCACCAAATCTAATGATGTTAAGGGTTTGAGGTCATCCGAGTATGATGTCTGACCTCAGACCTTATCACCAAATCCTGATGTTTTAAGGTTTGAGGTCATCAACTAAGATGTTTTCACCATAAACAATTTTATGAAAATTAATGATGTTAAGGGTCTGAGGTCATCCGAGTATGATGTCTGACCTCAGACCTTGTCACCAAATCCTGATGTTATAGGGTCTGAGGTCATCACTAAGATGTTATCCCCATAAATAATTTCACAAAATTAATGATGTTAAGGGTCTGAGGTCATCCGAGTATGATGTTTAACCTCAGACCTTATCAACAAATCCAGATGTTATAAGGTCCAAGGTCATCAACTAAGATGTTATCCTCATAAATAATTTCACCAAATCAATGATGTTAAGGGTCTGAGGTCATCCGAGTATGATGTATGACCTCAGACCTGGTCACCAAATCCTAATGTTATAGGGTCTGAGGTCATCACTAAGATGTTATCCCCTTAAATAATTTCACCAAATTAATGATGTTAAGGGTTTGAGGTCATCCGAGTATGATGTCTAACCTCAGACCTTATCACCAAATCCTGATGTTATAAGGTCTGAGGTCATCAACTTCGATGTTATCCCCACAAACAATTTCACCAAAATTAATGATGTTAAGGGTCCGAGGTCAGCCGAGTATGATGTCTGACCTCAGACCTTGTCACAAAATCCAGATGTGATAAGGTATGATGTAACCAACTAAGATGTTATCCCCATAAATAATTTCACCAAAATTAATGATGTTAAGGCCCTGAGGTCATCTGTGTATGATGTCAGACCTCAAACCTCGTCACCAAATACTGATGTTATGAGGTCTGAGGTCATCAACTAAGATGTTATCCCCATAAATAAGTCCACCAAAATTAATGATGTTAAGGGTTTGAGGTCATCCGAGTATTATGTTTGACCTCAGACCCTGTCACCAAATCCTGATGTTAAAGGGTCTTAGGTCATCACTAAGAAGTTATCCCCATAAATAATTTCACCAAATTAATGATGTTAAGGGTTTGAGGTGATCCGAGTATGATGTCTGACCTCAGACCTTGTCACCAAATTCTAATGTTATATGGTCTGAGGTCATCAACTAAGATGTTATCCGAATTAATAATTTCACCAAAATTAATAATGTTAAGGGTTTGAGGTCATCCGAGTATGATGTCTGACCTCAGACCTTATCATCAAATCCTGATGTTTTCAGGTCTGAGGTCATCAACTAAGACGTTATCCCCATAAATAATTTCACCAAAATTAATGATGTTAAGGGTCTGAGGTTATCCGAGTATGATGTCTAACCTCAGACCGTGTCACCAAATCCTGATGTTATAAGGTCCGGGGTCATCACTAAGATGTTATCACCATAAATAATTTCACCAAAATTAATGATTTTAAGGGTCTGAGTTCATCCGAGTATAATGTCTGACTTCAGACCTTGTCACCAAATCCTGATGTTATAAGGTTTGAGGTCATCAAATTAGATGTTATCCCCATAAATAATTTCAACAAAATTAATGATGTTATGGGTCAGAGGTCATTTGAGTATGATGTCTGGCTTCAGAACTTGTCACCAAATCCATAAGTGATAAGGTCTGATGTCACCAACTAAGATGTTATCCCCATAAATAATTTCACCAAAATTAACGATTTTAAGGGTCTGAGGTCATCCGAGTATGATGTCTGACCTCAGACCTTGTCCCCAAATCCTGATATTATAAGGTTTGAGGTCATCAACTAAGTTGTTATCCCCATAAATAAGTTCACCAAAATTAATGATCTTAAGGGTCTGAGGTCATCCGAGTATGATGTCTGACCTCAGACCCTCTCACCAAATCCTGATGTTATAAGATCTGATGTCATCACTAAGATGTTATCCCCAGAAATAATTTCACCAAAATTAATCATGTTAAGGGTCTGAGGTCATCCGAGTATGATGTCTGACCTCAGACCTTATCACCGAATCCTGATGTTATACGGTTTTAAGTCATCACTAAGATGTTATCCCCATAAATAATTTCACCAAAATTAATGATGTTAAGGGTCTGAGGTCATCCGAGTATGAAGTCTGACTTCAGACATTATCACCAAATCCTAATGTTATAGGGTCTGAGGTCATCACTAAGATGTTATCATTTTAAATAATATCACCAAATTAATGATGTTAAGGGTCTGAGGTCATCCGAGTATGATGTCTGACCTCAAACCTTGTCACCAAATCCTAATGTTATAAGGTATGAGGTCATCAACTTAGATGTTATCCCCATAAATAATTTCACCAAAATTGATGATGTTAAGGGTCAAAGGTCATCCGAGTATGATGTCTGACCTCAGACCTTGTCACTAAATACAGATGTGATATGGTCTGATGTAACCCACTAAGATGTTATCCCCATAAATAATTTCACCAAAATTAATGATGTTAAGGGTCTGAGGTCATCCGAGTATGATGTCTGACCTCAGACCTTATCACCAAATCCAGATGTTATAAGGTCTTAGGTCAACAATAAGATGTTATCCCCATAAATAATTTCAATAAAATTAATGATGTTAAGGGTCTGAGGTCATCCAAGTATTATGTCTGACCTCAGACCTTGTCACCCAATCCTGATGTTATAGGGTCTGAGGTCATCACTAAGATTTTATCCCCATAAATAATTTCACCAAATTAATGATGTTAAGGGTCAAAGGTCATCTGAGTATGATGTCTGACCTCAGACCTTGTCACCAAATGCTAAAGTTATAAGGTCTGATGTCATCAACTAAGATGTTATCCCCATTAGTAATTTCACCAAAATTAATGATGTTATGGGTTTGAGGTCATCCGAGTATGATGTCTGACCTCAGACCTTGTCACCAAATCCTGATGTTATAGGGTCTGAGGTCATCACTAAGATGTTATCCCCATAAATAATTTCACCAAAATTAGTGATGTTAAGGGTCTGAGGTCATCCGAGTATGATGTCTGACCTCAGACCTTGTCACTAAATCCTGATGTTATAAGGTCTGAGGTAATTAACTAAGATGTTATTACCATAAATAAGTTCACCAAAATTAATGATTTTAATGGTCTGAGGTCATTCGAGTATGATGTCTGAGCTCAGACCTTGTCACCAAATACTGATGTTATAAGGTCTGAGGTCATCACTAAGACGTTATCCCCAGAAATAATTTCACCAAAATTAATCTTGTTAAGGGTCTGAGGTCATCCGAGTATGATGTCTGACCTCTGACCTTATCACCAAATCCTGATGTTATAAGGTTTTAGGTCATCAGTAAGATGTTATCCCCACAAATAATTTAACCAAAATTAATGATGTTAAGGGTCTGAGGTCATCCGAGTATGATGTCTGACCTCAGACCTTATCACCAAATCCTAATGTTATAAGGTCTTAGGTCGTCACTAAGATGTTATCCCTGTAAATAATTTCACCAAAATTAACGATGTTAAAGGTCTGAGGTCATCCAAGTATTATGTCTGACCTCAGACCTTATCACCAAATCCTGATGTTATAGGGTTTTAGGTCATCACTAAGATGTTATCCCCATAAATAATTTCACCAAATTAATGATGTTATGGGTCTGAGGTCATCTGAGTATGATGTGTGACCTCAGACCTTATCACCAAATGCTAATGTTATAAGGTCTGAGGTCATCACTAAGATGTTATCCCCAGATATAATTTCACCAAAATTAGTGATGTTAAGGGTTTGAGGTCATCCGAGTATGATGTCTGACCTCAGACCTTATCACCAAATCGTGATGTTATAAGGTTTTAGGTCATCACTAAGATGTAATCCCCATAAATAATTTAACCAAAATTAATGATGTTAAGGGTCTGAGGTCATCACTAAGATGTTATCCCTAGAAATAATATCACCAAAATTAATCATGTTAAGGGTCTGAGGTCATCCGAGTATGATGTCTGACCTCAGACCTTATCACCAAATCCTGCTGTTAAACGGTTTTAGGTCATCACTAAGATGTTATCCCCATAAATAATTTCACCAAAATTAATGATGTTAAGGGTCTGAGGTCATCTGAGTATGATGTCTGACCTCAGACATTATCACCAAATCCTAATGTTATAGGGTCTGAGGTCATCACTAAGATGTTATCCCCTTAAATAATTTCTCCAAATTAATGATGTTAAGGGTCTGAGGTCATCCGAGTATGATGTCTGACCTCAAACCTTGTCACCAAATACTAATGTTATAAGGTCTGAGGTCATCAACTTAGATGTTATCCCCATAAATAATTTCACCAAAATTGATGATGTTGAGGGTCTAAGGTCATCCGAGTATGATGTCTGACCTCAGACCTTGTCACCAAATCCAGATGTGATAAGGTCTCATGTAACCAACTAAGATGTTATCCCCATAAATAATTTCACCAAAATTAATGATGTTAAGGGCCGGAGGTCATCCGTGTATGATGTCTGAACTCAAACCTTGTCACCAAATCCTGATGTTATATGGTCTTAGGTCAACAATAAGATGTTATCCCCATAAATAATTTCACCAAAATTAATGATGTTAAGGGTCTGAGGTCATCCAAGTATTATGTCTGACCTGAGACCTTGTCACCAAATCCTGATGTTATCGGGTCTCAGGTCATCACTAAGATTTTATCCCCATAAATAATTTCACCAAATTAATGATGTTAAGGGTCTAAGGTCATCCGAGTATGATGTCTGACCTCAGACCTTGTCACCAAATGCTAACGTTATAAGGTCTGAGGTCATCAACTAAGATGTTATCCCCATAAAGAATTTCACTAAAATTAATGATGTCAAGGGTCTGAGGTCATCCGAGTATGATGTCTGACCTCAGACCTTGTCACCAAATCTTGATATTATAACGTTTGAGGTCATCATCTAAGATGTTATCCCCATAAATAATTTCACCAAATTAATGATGTTAAGGGTCTGAGGTCATCCGAGTATGATGTCTGACCTCAGACCTTGTCACCAAATGCTATTGTTATAAGGTCTGAGGTCATCAACTAAGATGTTATCCCCATTAATAATTTCACAAAAATTAATGATGTTAAGGGTCTTAGGTCATCCGAGTATGATGTCTGACCTCAGACCTTGTGACCAAAACCTGATGTTATAAGATCCGAGGTCATCAACTTAGAGGTTATCCCCATAAATAATTTCACCAAAATTAATGATGTGAAGGGTCTGAGGTCATCGAGTATGATGTCTGACCTCAGACCTTGTCACCAAATACAGATGTGATAAGGTCTAATGTCACCAACTAAGATGTTATCCCCATAAAGAATTCCACTAAAATTAATGATGTCAAGGGTCTGAGGTCATCCGAGTATGATGTCTGACCTCAACCCTTGTCACAAAATCCTGATGTTATAACGTCTGAGGTCATCAACTAAGATGTTATCCCCATAAATAATTTCACCAAATTAATGATGTTAAGGGTCTGAGGTCATCCGAGTATGATGTTTGACCTCAGACCTTGTCACCAAATGCTATTGTTATGAGGTTTGATGTCATCAACTAAGATGTTATCCCCATTAATAATTTAACCAAAATTAATAATGTTAAGGGTCTCAGGTCATCCGAGTATGTTGTTTGACCTCAGACCTTATCACCAAATCCTGATGTTATAAGGTCTTAGGTCGTCACTAAGATGTTATCCCCATAAATAATTTCACCAAAATTAATTATGTTAAGGGTCTGAGGTCATCCAAGTATTATGTCTGACCTCAGACCTTATCACCAAATCCTGATGTTATAGGGTTTTAGGTTATCACTAAGATGTTATCCCCATAAATAATTTCACCAAATTAATGATGTTATGGGTCTGAGATCATCTGAGTATGATGTCTGACCTCAGACCTTGTCACCAAATGCTAATGTTCTAAGGTCTGAGGTCATCAACTAAGATGTTATGCCCATTAATAATTTTACCAAAATTAATGATGTTAAGTGTTTGAGGTCATCCGAGTATGATGTCTGACCTCAGACCTTGTCACCAAATCTTGATGTTTTAAGGTCTGAGGTCATCAACTAAGACGTTATCCCCATAAATAATTACGCCAAAATTAATGATGTTAAGGGTCTGAGGTCATCCGAGTGTCACACCCCGCCTAATTCTGGCGTTGTCCGCCACCAAAACTATGCCGGGCGTGAACTAAATAAATACCATTATTAGCATGAGATAGATATGAGACATAACTAAATTAGTCCGTAAGATAAATAATTGGTCAATCTCAAATGATCACAAATAACTAAGTGATAAAAGATCCATCACATGCTAACTCCAAAAAATCCAATCTCCAATAATGATTAAATAAAATCTCAAATAATCCCAAAATAAATCCTCTAAACAAATTTGGAACCGAATGGCCTAATAAAACTCAAATGAAGTCTCATAATACGACTGGAAAAGAAAGTCTAACTATACTATGCCATAAAGTAAATAACTCCAGCTGCACCTCCAATGATAACTCCGATAAACTTATACAGCTTCTCCAAATTCTAATCCTGAAAAAGATTAGTCAACGCATGGGTCAGAGCCAAAGCCCTGAGCAAGAATACACACTACTCCCCTCAAATAGGATCCTTGAATCCAGACAGTAGTATTATACGCAATAAATATCACAATAGAATATTTTAAATTAAACGGGATAATTAAACGCGATAGATATAAATCACTAACTACCCGCATAAATCCCCATTTATAAAGGCACACCAATATGATTTTAATTTCACAAGTCCCACGATGTTAATTTCATTAAATTAACCAGCTTTTATTATATCCTCATTTTATTATGGCGGTCCTCCCGCCTCGGGTGATTTCTCCACCAAAAATACACATCCCCTCGTCAAAACGCCGGCTGGCCCGTTTAAACTGTCGGCCCTCGCTGATTAACGAGGTTCCACACACGACACGACATAAAACGCCAGCTGGCCCGTTTAAACTGTCGGCCCTCGCTGATTATGTCGCCAATATATTTTAATACCCGTCTTATTATCTTAGGTATTAATTCTCAATTTCTCAATTCACAATTTATAATTTACCCCACCCTTTTATAGATGTGAGATCCTCAAAATACCCCTTAGTCCCATACCTAAGGGTTCCCAAGTCATCAATATGTCCTAACTTATGTATAGGAGGATTTTCTAACATAAATCATAACCTAGTCTCGTACTTAGACAAGTGTAACAACGATAAAGTAATAAAAATCTGCCCACCCTCAAGGTGATAAAAACGCAATAATCTTTCCTCACTAGTCCCATCCCTATAAGGCATTCTAAAATATAGGGGGAGCAAAAAAAATACCCAACAACCCATCGTCACAAGGAAATATAATAATACCAAAAAGTCACACAACCACGCATGATTAATCCACGTATAAAACTACGCATGATAGTCCAATTCAATTAAATATTTAATTTAATTATCACAACGTCAACAATACCCAAATAATCTCATTTAATTATTTTAAATTAAATATACCAATTTTTCATCATATATACATCAAAAACCAAATTTCATTATCTCTACATGTATTACATGAGTTATATGCACCCAAAAATTATTTATTTTAAAACTAGGGTTTTTCTATATGCATCCTACACCAATAAAACCCAAAATCACTCATCAATCCTACGTACCCAAAGGGTTATAAATATTATTCAGATTAAAAGATTTTATAAAAACACCCCATAATTAGTATTCACTTTTTCTAATAAGTTACTAATTATTTTTAAGAGAACATGTAATTAAGTGTTTAGGCGACACTTAAAATGCATAATACTAAAGGAAAAGAATGGAGTATTCATGCCTGAATAAAAGTTGGTTTAGAAATCTGATCTTGAATGTGTATTCCTCTAAAAAATTTGACAAAGATTCGTTCTTGACGCGTCTTGAGAAAATCCGGTTAATCTTGACAAAACTTGAGTTGAAAGTTATGTAGAATGGGGCAAGGGTTTTAAGGTTGAAGAAGATGAAGAAGATGAGAGGATTCTGATTTTTGAGAAGGCTAAAATGTGTTTTAAAAGATCTAAACTCGTCACTTTATGTTTATATACCAAAAAGAATTAGAGTCCTAATCAAATACAAATACTTGAAAAAATCATTACGGACGATCGGACCGTTAGAATCGCTTGAATTTTTAGTTAGTTGTAGAGAACGGCGAGACAGGACTGCTGACAAAAATTCAGCTTGATTGGACGGTCGGATTTCTAAAAATATTATTTTTACTAGAGATTTTTATGTTATTAGGACTCTTAGAGAGTTTTATGTTTTGAGGACTCTTAGAGAGTTTTATATTTTGAGGACTCTTCTATATAATAAAAATGCAATTAAAACTCCATTTTAATTCCGATTCCAATTCCGTTTGAAAATTTATTTTTCAAATATAAAAATCAACACTTTAAATTATCAAATTTAGAAAATCCAAAATTTCATTTTTCTCCGATTTCTAAAATTAATTTAAAAATTCCCATTTAAAAAATCCGGGTTGAGGTCATCCGAGTATGATGTCTGCCCTCAGTCCTTATCACCAAATGCTAAAGTTATAAGGTCTTAGGTCATTAACTAAGATGTTATCCCCATAAATACTTTCACCAAAATTAATGATGTTAAGGGTCTGAGGTCATCCGAGTATGATGTCTGACCTCAGGCCTTGTCACCAAATCATGATGTTTTAAGGTCTGATGTCATCAACTAAGAAGTTATCCTCATAAATAATTTCACCAAAATTAATGATGTAAAGGGTCTGAGGTCATCCGAGTATGATGTCAGACCTCAAACCTTGTCACCAAATCCTAATGTTATAAGGTCTGGGGTCATCACTAAGATGTTATCACCATCAATAATTTCACCAAAATTAATGATCTTAAGGGCCTGAGGTCATCCGAGTATGATGTCTGACCTCAGACCTTGTCACCAAATCCTGATGTTATAGGGTCTGAGGTCATCACTAAGTTGTTATCCCTATAAATAATTTCACCAAATTAATGATGTTAAGGGTCTGAGGTCATCCGAGTATGATGTCTAACCTCAGACTTTATCACCAAATCCTGATGTTATAAGGTTTGAGGTCGTCAACTAAGATGTTATCCCCATAAATAATTTCACCAAATCAATGATGTAAGGTGTCTGTGGTCATCCGAGTATGATGTCTGACCTCAGACCTTATCACCAAATCCTAATGTTATAGGGTCTGAGGTCATCACTAAGATGTTATCCCCATAAATAAATTCACAAAATTAATGTTGTTAAGGGTCTGGGGTCATCCGAGTATGATGTCTGACCTCAGACCAAATCCAGATGTTATAAGGTCTGAGGTCATCAACTTAGAGGTTATCCCCATAAATAATTTAACCAAAATTAATGATGTTTAGGGTCTGAGGTCATCCGAGTATGATGTCTGACCTCAGACCAAATCCTGATGTTATAAGGTCTGAGGTCATCAACTTAGAGGTTATCCTCATAAATAATTATACCAAAATTAAAGATGTTAAGGGTCTGAGGTCATTCGAGTATGATTTCTGACCTCAGACCATGTCAGTAAATCCAGATGTGATAATGTCTGATGTCACCAACTAAGATGTTATCCCCATAAAGAATTTCACCAAAATGATTGATGTTAAGGGTCTGAGGTCATCCAAGTATGATGTCTGACCTCAGACCTTGTCACCAAATCCTGATGTTATAAGGTCTGAGGTCTTCAACTAAGATGTTATCCCCATAAATTATTTCACCAAATTAATGATGTTAAGGGTCTGACGTCATCCGAGTATGATGTCTGACCTCAGACCTTGTCACCAAATGCTATTGTTATAAGGTATGAGGTCATCAACTTAGATGTTATCCCCATAAATAATTTCACCAAAATTAATGATGTTAATGGTCTGAGGTCATTGAGTATGATGTCTGACCTCAGACCTTGTCACCAAATCCTGATAGTATAACGTCTGAGGTCATCATCTAAGATGTTATCCCCATAAATAATTTCACCAAATTAATGATGTTAAGGGTCTGAGGTCATCCCAGTATGATGTCTGAACTCAGACCTTCTCACCAAATGCTATTGTTATAAGGTCTGAGGTCATCAACTAAGATGTTATCCCCATTAATAATTTCACAAAAATTAATGATGTTAAGGGTCTTAGGTCATCCGAGTATGATGTCTGACCTCAGACCTTGTGACCAAATCCTGATGTTATAAGATCTGAGGTCATCAACTTAGAGGTTATCCCCATAAATAATTTCACCAAAATTAATGATGTTAAGGGTCTGAGGTCATCGAGTATGATGTCTCACCTCATACCTTGTCACCAAATACAGATGTGATAAGGTCTAATGTCACCAACTATGATGTTTTCCCAATAAAGAATTTCACCAAAATTAATGATGTCAAGGGTCTGAGGTCACCCGAGTATGATGTCTGACCTCAACCCTTATCTCCAAATCCTGATGTTATAACGTCCGAGGTCATCAACTAAGATGTTATCCCCATTAATAATTTCACCAAATTAATGATGTTAAGGGTCTGAGGTCATCCGAGTATGATGTCTGACCTCAGACCTTGTCACCAAATGCTATTGTTATGAGGTATGAGGTCATCAACTAAGATGTTATCCCCATTAATAATTTCTCCAAAATTAATGATGCTAAGGGTCTGAGGTCATCCGAGTATGTTGTTTGACCTCAGTCCTTGTCACAAAATCCTGATGTTTTAAGGTCTAAGGTCATCAACTAAGACGTTATCCCCATAAATAATTTCACCAAAATTAATGATGTTAAGAGTCGGAGGTCATCGAGTATGATGTCTGACCTCAGACCTTGTCACCAAATCCCGATGTTATAAGGATTTAGGTCATCACTAAGATGTTATCCCCATAAATAATTTCACCAAAATTAATGATGTTAAGGGTCTGAGGTCATCCGAATATGATGTCTGACCTCAGACCTTATCACCAAATGTAGATGTGATAAGGTCTGATGTCACCAACTAATATGGTATCCCCATAAATAATTTCTCCAAAATTAATGCTGTTAAGGGTCTGAGGTCATCCGGGTATGATGTCTGACCTCAGACTTTGTCACCAAATCCTGATGTTATAAGGTCTGAGGTCATCAACTAAGATGTTATCCCCATAAATAATTTCACCAAGATTAATGATGTTAAGGGTCTGAGGTCATCCGAGTATGATGTCTGACCTCAGACCTTGTCACCAAATGCTATTGTTATAAGGTTTGAGATCATCAACTAAGAAGTTATCCCCATTAATAATTTCACCAAAATTAATGATGTTAAGGGTTTGAGGTCATCCGAGTATGTTGTATGACCACAGACCTTGTCACCAAATCCTGATGTTTTACGGTCTGAGGTCATCAACTAAGATGTTATCCCCATAAATAATTTCAATAAAACTAATGATGTTAAGGGTCAATGGACATCTGAGTATAATGTCCGACCTAAGACCTTATCACCAAATCCTGATGGTATAAGGTTTTAGTTCATCACTAAGATATTATCCCCATAAATAATTTCACAAATTTAATGATGTTTAGGG
This sequence comes from Sambucus nigra, assembly GCA_949130495.1. Lineage (NCBI taxonomy): Eukaryota > Viridiplantae > Streptophyta > Magnoliopsida > Dipsacales > Adoxaceae > Sambucus > Sambucus nigra. The sequence goes on from OX422207.1 coordinate 547,351,429, forward strand.
TCTGAGGTCATCCAAGTATGATGTCTGACCTCAGACCTTGTCACCAAATCCTGATGTTATAGGGTCTGAGGTCATCACTAAGATGTTATCTGCATAAATAATTTCACCAAATTAATGAGGTTAAGGGTCTGAGGTCATCCGAGTATGATGTCTGACCTCAGTCCTTATCACCAAATGCTAAAGTTATAGGGTCTTAGGTCATCAACTAAGATGTTATCCCCATAAATAATTTCACCAAAATTAATGATGTTCAGGGTCTAAGGTCATCCGAGTATGATGTCTGACGTCAGGCCTTGTCACAAAATCATGATGTTTTAAGGTCTGAGGTCATCAACTAAGACGTTATCCCCATAAATAATTTCACCAAATTAATGATGTAAAGGGTCTGAGGTCATTCGAGTATGATGTCAGACTTCGAACCTTGTCACCAAATCCTGATGTTATAAGGTCTGGGGTCATCACTAAGATGTTATCACCATCGATAATTTCACCAAAATTAATGAAGTTAAGGGCCTGAGGTCATCCGAGTATGATGTCTGACCTCAGACCTTGTCACCAAATCCTGATGTTATAGGGTCTGAGGTCATCACTAAGTTGTTATCCCTATAAATAATTTCACCAAATTAATGATGTTAAGGGTCTGAGGTCATCCGAGTATGATGTCTAACCTCAGACCTTATCACCAAATCCTTATGTTATAAGGACTGTGGTCGTCAACTAAGATGTTATCCCCATAAATAATTTCACTAAATCGATGATTTAGCGGTCTGTGGTCATCCGAGTATGATGTCTGACCTCAGACCTTGTCACCAAATCCTAATGTTATAGGGTCTGAGGTCATCACTAAGATGTTATCCCCATAAATAAATTCATAAAATTAATGTTGTTAAGGGTCTGAGGTCATCCGAGTATGATATCTGACCTCAGACCAAATCCTCATGTTATAAGGTATGAGGTCATCAACTTAGATGTTATCCCCATAAATAATTATACCAAAATTAATGATGTTAAGGGTCTGAGGTCATCCGAGTATGATGTCGGACCTTAGACCTTGTCACCATATCTAGATGTGATAAGGTCTGATGTCACCAACTAAGATGTTATCCCCATAAAGAATTTCACCAAAATGATTGATGTTAAGGATCTGAGGTCATCCAAGTATGATGTCTAACGTCAGACCTTATCACCAAATCCTGATGTTATAAGGTCTGAGGTCATCAACTAAGATGTTATTCCCATAAATAATTTCACCAAATTAATGATGTTAAGGCTCTGACGTCATCCGAGTATGATGTCTGACCTCAGACCTTGTCACCAAATGCTATTGTTATAAGGTCTGAGGTCATCAACTAAGATGTTATCCCCATTAATAATTTCACCAAAATTAATGATGTTAAGGGTCTGAGGTCATCCGAGTATGATGTCTGACCACAGACCTTATAACCAAATCCTGATGTTATAAGATCTGAGGTCATCGACTTAGAGGTTATCCCCATAAATAATTTCACAAAAATGAATGATGTTAATGGTCTGAGGTCATCGAGTATGATGTCTGACCTCAGACCCTGTCACCAAATACAGATGTGATATGGTCTAATGTCACCAACTAAGATGTTATCCCCATAAAGAATTTCCCCAAAATTAATGATGTCAAGGGTCTGAGGTCATCCGAGTATGATGTCTGACCTCAGACCTTGTCACCAAATCCTGATATTATAACGTCTGAGGTCATCATCTAAGATGTTATCCCCATAAATAATTTCACCAAATTAATGATGTTAAGGGTCTGAGGTCATCCGAGTATGATGTCTGACCTCAGACCTTGTGACCAAATCCTGATGTTATAAGATGTGAGGTCATCAACTTAGAGGTTATCCCCATAAATAATTTCACCAAAATTAATGATGTTAAGGGTCTGAGGTCATCGAGTATGATGTCTGAGCTCATACCTTGTCTCCAAATACAGATGTGATAAGGTCTGAGGTCATCAACTAAGACGTTATCCCCATAAATAATTTCACCAAATTAATGATGTAAAGGGTCTGAGGTCATTCGAGTATGATGTCAGACTTCGAACCTTGTCACCAAATCCTGATGTTATAAGGTCTGGGGTCATCACTAAGATGTTATCACCATCGATAATTTCACCAAAATTAATGAAGTTAAGGGCCTGAGGTCATCCGAGTATGATGTCTGACCTCAGACCTTGTCACCAAATCCTGATGTTATAGGGTCTGAGGTCATCACTAAGTTGTTATCCCTATAAATAATTTCACCAAATTAATGATGTTAAGGGTCTGAGGTCATCCGAGTATGATGTCTAACCTCAGACCTTATCACCAAATCCTTATGTTATAAGGACTGTGGTCGTCAACTAAGATGTTATCCCCATAAATAATTTCACTAAATCGATGATTTAGCGGTCTGTGGTCATCCGAGTATGATGTCTGACCTCAGACCTTGTCACCAAATCCTAATGTTATAGGGTCTGAGGTCATCACTAAGATGTTATCCGCATAAATAAATTCACAAAATTAATGTTGTTAAGGGTCTGAGGTCATCCGAGTATGATATCTGACCCCAGACCAAATCCTGATGTTATAAGGTCTGAGGTCATCAACTTAGAGGTTATCCCCATAAATAATTTTACCAAAATTAATGATGTTAAGGGTCTGAGGTCATCCAAGTATGATGTCTGACCTCAGACCAAATCCTGATGTTATAAGGTATGAGGTCATCAACTTAGATGTTATCCCCATAAATAATTATACCAAAATTAATGATGTTAAGGGTCTGAGGTCATCCGAGTATGATGTCTGACCTCAGACCTTGTCACCAAATCTAGATGTGATAAGGTCTGATGTCACCAACTAAGATGTTATCCGATGTTATCCCCATAAAGAATTTCACCAAAATGATTGATGTTAAGGGTCTGAGGTCTTCCAAGTATGATTTCTAACCTCAGACCTTATCACCAAATCCTGATGTTATAAGGTCTGAGGTCATCAACTAAGATGTTATCCCCATAAATAATTTCACAAAATTAATGATGTAAAGGCTCTGACGTCATCCGAGTATGATGTCTGACCTCAGACCTTGTCACCAAATGCTATTGTTATAAGGTCTGAGGTCATCAACTAAGATGTTATCCCCATTAATAATTTCTCCAAAATTAATGATGTTAAGGGTCTGAGGTCATCCGAGTATGATGTCTAACCTCAGACCTTATAACCAAATCCTGATGTTATAAGATCTAAGGTCATCGACTTAGAGGTTATCCCCATAAATAATTTCACCAAAATGAATGATGTTAATGGTCTGAGGTCATCGAGTATGATGTCTGACCTCAGACCCTGTCACCAAATACAGATGTGATATGGTCTAATGTCAACAACAAAGATTTTATCCCCATAAAGAATTTCCCCAAAATTAATGATGTCAAGGGTCTGAGGTCATCCGAGTATGATGTCTGACCTCAGACCTTGTCACCAAATCTTGATATTATAACGTATGAGGTCATCATCTAAGATGTTATCACCATAAATAATTTCACCAAATTAATGATGTTAAGGGTCTGAGGTCATCCGAGTATGATGTCTGACCTCAGACCTTGTGGCCAAATCCTGATGTTATAAGATCTGAGGTCATCAACTTAGAGGTTATCCCCATAAATAATTTCACCAAAATTAATGATGTTAAGGGTCTGAGGTCATCGAGTATGATGTCTGAGCTCATACCTTGTCACCAAATACAGATGTGATAAGGTTCAATGTCACCAACTAAGATGTTTTCCCCATAAAGAATTTCACCAAATTAATGATGTCAAGGGTCTGAGGTCATCCGAGTATGATGTCTGACCTCAACCCTTGTCACCAAATCCTGATGTTATAACGTCTGAGGTCATCAACTAAGATGTTATCCCCATTAATAATTTCACCAAATTAATAATGTTTAGGGTCTGAGGTCATCCGAGTATGATGTCTGACCTCAGACCTTGTCACCAAATGCTATTGATATGAGGTCTAAGGTCATCAACTAAGATGTTATCCCCATTAATAATTTCACCAAAATTAATGATGTTAATGGTCTGAGGTCATCCGAGTATGTTGTTTGACCTCAGACCTTGTCACCAAATCCTGATGTTTTAAGGTCTGAGGTCATCAACTAAGACTTTATCCCCGTAAATAATTTCACCAAAATTAATGATGTTAAGAGTCGAAGGTCATCGAGTATGATGTCTGACCTCAGACCTTGTCACCAAATCCTGATGTTATAAGGATTTAGGTCATCACTAAGATGTTATCCCCGTAAATAATTTCACCAAAATTAATGATGTTAAGGGTCTGAGGTCATCCAGGTATGATGTCTGACCTCAGACCTTATCACCAAATCCTGATGTTATAAGGTCTTAGGTCATCCCTAAGATGTTATTCCCATAAATAATTTCACCAAAATAATGATGTTAAGGGTCTGAGGTCATCCAAGTATAATGTCTGACCTCAGACCTTGTCACCAAATCCTGATGTTATAGGGTCTGAGGTCATCACTAAGATGTTATCCACATAAATAATTTCACCAAGAATAATGATGTTAAGGGTCTGAGGTCATCCGAGTATGATGTCTGACCTCAGACCTTGTCATTAAATGCTAATGTTATAAGGTCCGAGGTCATCAACTAAGATGTTATTCCCATAAATAATTTCACCAAAATTAATGATGTTAAGGGCCTCAGGTCATCCGAGTATGATGTCTGACCTCAGAACTTGTCACCAAATCATGATGTTTTAAGGCCTAAGGTCATGAGCTAAGACGTTATCCCCATAAATAATTTCACCAAAATTAATAATGTAAAGGGTCTAAGGTCTTTCGAGTATGATGTATGACCTCAAACCTTGTCCCCAAATCCTGATGTTATAAGGTCTAGTGTCATCACTAAGATGTTATCACCATCAATAATTTCACCAAAATTAATGATGTTAAGGGCCTGAGGTCATCCGGGTATGATGTCTGACCTCAGACCAAATCTTGATGTTATAAGGTCTGAGGTCATCAACTTAGAGGTTATCCCCATAAATAATTTTACCAAAATTAATGATGTTAAGGGTCTGAGGTCATCCGAGTATGATGTTTCACCTCAGACCAAATCCTGATGTTATAAGATTTGAGGTCATCAACTTAGAGGTTATCCCCATAAATAATTTCACCAAAATTAATGATGTTAATGGTTTGAGGTCATCGAGTATGATGTCTGACCTCAGACCTTGTCACCAAATACAGGTGTGATATGGTGTAATGTCACCAACTAAGATGTTATCCCCATAAAGAATTTCACTAAAATTAATGATGTCAAGGGTCTGAGGTCATCCGAGTATGATGTCTGACCTCAGACCTTGTCACCAAATCCTGATATTATAACGTTTGAGGTCATCATCTAAGATGTTATCCCCATAAATAATTTCACCAAATTAATGATGTTAAGGTTCTGAGGTCATCCGGGTATGATGTCTGACCTCAGACCTTGTCACCAAATGCTATTGTTATAAGGTCTGAGGTCATCAACTAAGATGTTATTCCCATAAATAATTTCACCAAAATTAATGATGTTAAGGGCCTCAGGTCATCCGAGTATGATGTCTGACCTCAGACCTTGTCACCAAATCATGATGTTTTAAGGCCAAAGGTCATGAACTAAGACGTTATCCCCATAAATAATTTCACCAAAATTAATGATGTAAAGGGTCTAAGGTCTTTCGAGTATGATGTATGACCTCAAACCTTGTCACCAAATCCTGATGTTATAAGGTCTGGTGTCATCACTAAGATGTTATCACCATCAATAATTTCAGCAAAATTAATGATGTTAAGGGCCTGAGGTCATCCGAGTATGATGTCTGACCTCAGACCAAATCCTGATGTTATAAGGTCTGAGGTCATCTACTTAGAGGTTATCCCCATAAATAATTTTACCAAAATTAATGATGTTAAGGGTCTGAGGTCATCCGAGTATGATGTCTGACCTCAGACCAAATCCTGATGTTATAAGATCTGAGGTCATCAACTTAGAGGTAATTTCACCAAAATTAATGATGTTAATGGTCTGAGGTCATCGAGTATGATGTCTGACCTCAGACCTTGTCACCAAATACAGGTGTGATATGGTGTAATGTCACCAACTAAGATGTTATCCCCATAAAGAATTTCACTAAAATTAATGATGTCAAGGGTCTGAGGTCATCCGAGTATGATGTCTAACCTCAGACCTTGTCACCAAATCCTGATATTATAACGTTTGAGGTCATCATCTAAGATGTTATCCCAATAAATAATTTCACCAAATTAACGATGTTAAGTGTCTGAGGTCATCCAAGTATGATGTCTGACCTCAGACCTTGTCACCAAATGCTATTGTTATAAGGTCTGAGGTCATCAACTAAGATGTTATCCCCATTAATAATTTCACAAAAATTAACGATGTTAAGGGTCTTAGGTCATCCGAGTATGATGTCTGACCTCAGACCTTGTGACCAACTCATGATGTTTTAAGGTCTGAGGTCATTAACTAAGACGTTATCCCCATAAATAATTTCACCAAAATTAATGATGTAAAGGGTCTAAGGTCTTTCGAGTATGATGTCTGACCTTAAACCTTATCACCAAATCCTGATGTTATAAGGTCTGGGGTCATCACTAAGATGTTATCCCCATAAATAATTCCACCAAATTAATGATGTTAAGGGTCTGATGTCATCCGAGTATGATGTCTAACCTCAGACCTTATCACCAAATCCTGATGTTATAAGGTCTGAGGTCGTCAACTAAGATGTTATCCCCATAAATAATTTCACCAAATCAACGATGTTAAGGGTCTAAGGTCATCCGAGTATGATGTCTGACCTCCGACCTTGTAACCAAATCCTAATGTCATAGGGTCTGAGGTCATCACTAAGATGTTATCCCCATAAAGAATTTCACTAAAATTAATGATGTCAAGGGTCTGAGGTCATCCGAGTATGATGTCTGACCTCAGACCTTGTCACCAAATCCTGATGTTATAACGTCTGAGGTCATCAACTAAGATTTATCCCCATAAATAATTTCACCAAAATTAATGATGTTAAGTGTCTGAGGTCATCCGAGTATGATGACTGACCTCAGACCTTGTCACCAAATCTAGATGTGATAAGGTCTGATGTCACGAACTAAGATGAATTCCACATAAAGAATTTCACCAAAATTAATGATGTTATGGGCCTGAGGTCATCCGAGTATGATGTCTGACCTCAGACCTTGTCACCAAATCCAGATGTGATAAGGTCTGATGTCACCAACTAAAACGTTATCCACATAAAGAATTTCGCCAAAATTAATGATGTTAAGGGTCTGAGGTCATCCGAGTACGATGTCTTACCTCAGACCTTGTCACCAAATCATGATGTTATAGGGTCTGAGGTCATCAACTAAGATGTTATCCCCATAAATAATTTCACCAAATTAATGATGTTAAGGGTCTGAGGTCATCCAAGTATGATGTCTGACCTCAGACCTTGTCACCAAATCCTGATATTATAGGGTCTGAGGTCATCACTAAGATGATATCCCCATAAATAATTTCACCAAATTAATGATGTTAAGGGTCTGAGGTCATCCGAGTATAATGTCTGACCTCAGACCTTACCACCAAATCCGGATGTTATAAGGTTTTAGGTCATCACTAAGATATTATGCCCATAAATAATTTCACCAAAATTAATGATGTTAAGGGTCTGAGGTCATCCGAGTATGATGTCTGACCTCAGACCTTATCATCAAATCCTGATGTTATAAGGTCTTAGGTCATCACTAAGATGTTATCCCCATAAATGATTTCCACAAAATAAATGATGTAAAGGGTCTGAGGTCATTCGAGTATGATGTCTGACCTCAGACCTTATCACCAAATCCTGATGTCATAGGGTCTCAGGTCATCACTAAGAGTTATCCGCATAAATAATTTCACCAAATTAATGATGTTATGGGTCTGAGGTCATCCGAGTATGACGTCTGACCTCAGACCTTGTCACCAAATGCTAATGTTATAAGGTCTGAGGTCATCAACTAAGATGTTATTCCCATAAATAATTTCACCAAAATTAATTACGTTAAGGGTCTGAGGTCATCTGAGTATGATGTCTGACCTCAGACCTTATCACAAAACCCTGATGATTTAAGGTCTAAGGTCATCAACTAAGACGTTATCCCCATAAATAATTTCACCAAAATTAATGATGTAAAGGGTCTGAGGTCATCCGAGTATGATGTCTGACCTCAGACCTTGTCACCAAATCCTGATGTGATAAGGTCTGGGGTCATCACTAAGATGTTATCACCATAAATAATTTCACTAAAATTAATGATGTTAAGGGACTGAGGTCATCCGAGTATGATGTCTGACCTCAGACCATGTCACCAAATCCTGACGTTATAGGGTCTGAGGTCATAACTAAGATGTTATCCCCATAAATAATTTCACCAAATTAATGATGTTAAGGGTCTGAGGTCATCCGAGTATGATGTCTAACCTCAGACCTTATCACCAAATCCTGATGTTATAAGGTCTGAGGTCGTCAACTAAGATGTTATCCCCATAAATAATTTCACCAAATCAATGATGTTAAGGGTCTAAGGTCATCCGAGTATGATATCTGACCTCCGACCTTGTAACCAAATCCTAATGTCATACGGTCTGAGGTCATCACTAAGATGTTATCCCCATAAATAAATTCACCAAATTAATGTTGTTAAGGATGTGATGTCATACGAGTATGATGTCTGACCTCAGACCTTGTCACCAAATCCTGATGTTATAAGGTCTGAGGTCATCAACTAAGATGTTATCCCCATAAATAATTTCACCAAAATTAATGATGTTAAGTGTCTGAGGTCATCCGAGTATGATGTCTGACCTCAGACCTTGTCAGCAAATCCAGATGTGATAAGGTCTGATGTCACCAACTAAGATGTATTCCCCATAAAGAATTTCACCAAAATTAATGATGTTATGGGCGTGAGGTCATCCGAGTATGATGTCTGACCTCAGACCTTGTCACCAAATCCAGATGTGATAAGGTCTGATGTCACCAACTAAGACATTATCCCCATAAAGAATTTCACCAAAATTAATGATGTTAAGGGTCTGAGGTCATCCGAGTATGATGTCTGACCTCAGACCTTGTCCCCAAATCCTGATGTAATAGGGTCTGAGGTCATCACTAAGATGTTATGTGCATAAATAATTAAACCAAATTAATAATGTTGAGGGTTTGAGGTCATCCGAGTATGATGTCTGACCTCAGACCTTGTCACCAAATGCTGATGATTTAATGTCTGAGGTCATCAACTAAGACGTTATCCCCATAAATAATTTCACCAAAATTAATGATGTTAAGGGCCTGAAGTCATCCGATTTTGATGTCTGACCTCAGTCCTTGTCACAAAATCTTGGTGTTATAGGGTCTGAGGTCATCACTAAGATGTTATCCCCATAAATAATTTCACCAAATTAATGATGTTAAGGGTCTGAAGTCATCCGAGTATGATATCTAACCTCAGACCTTATCACCAAATCCTGATGTGATAAGGTCTGAGGTCGTCAACTAAGATGTTACCCCCATAAATAATTTCACCAAATCAACGATGTTAAGGGTCTGATGTCATCCGGGTATGATGTTTGAACTCAAACCTTGACACTAAATCCATATGTGATAAAGTTCGATGCCACCGACTAAGATGTTATCCCCATAAAGAATTTCACCAAAATTAATGATGTTAAGGGTATGAGGTCATCCGAGTATGATGTCTGACCTCTGACCGTGAAACCAAATCCTAATGTTATAGGGTCTGAGGTCATCACTAAGATGTTATCCCCATAAATAAATTCACCAAATTAATGATGTTAACGGTCTGAGGTCATCCGCGTATGATGTCTGACCTCAGACCTGGTCACCAAATCATGATGTTATAAGGTCTTATGTCATCAACTTAGAGGTTATCCCCATAAATAATTTCACCAAAATTAATGATGTTAAGGGTCTGAGGTCATCCGGGTATGATGTTTGAACTCAAACCTTGACACAAAATCCATATCTGATAAAGTCTGATGTCACTGACTAAGATGTTATCCCCATAAATAATTTCACCAAAATTAATGATGTAAGGGGTATGAGGTCATCCGAGTATGATGTCTGACCTCAGCCCTTGTCACCAAATCCAGATGTGACAAGGTATAATGTCACCAACTAAGATGTTATCCCCATAAAGAATTTCACCAAAATTAATGATGTTAAGGGTCTGAGGTCATTCGAGTATGATGTCTGGCCTCAGACCTGGTCACCAAATCCTAATGTTATAGGGTCTGGGGTCATCACTAAGATGTTATCCCCATAAAGAATTTCACCAAAATTAATGATGTTAAGGGTCTGAGGTCATCCGAGTATGATGTCTGACCTCAGACCTTGTCACCAAATCCTGATGTTATAGGGTCTGAGGTCATCACAATGATGATATCCCCATAAATAATTTCACCAAATTAGTGATGTTAAGGGTCTGAGGTCATCCGAGTATGATGTCTGACCTCAGACCTTATAACCAAATCTTGATGTTATAAGGTCTGAGGTCGTCAACTAACATGTTATCCCCATAAATAATTTCACCAAAATTAATGATGTTAAGGATCTGAGGTCATCCAAGTATGTTGTCTGACCTCAGACCTTATCCCCAAATCCTGATGTTATAGGGTCTGAGGTCATCACTAAGATGTTATCTGCATAAATAATTCCACCAAATTAATGATGTTGAGGGTTTGAAGTCATCCGAGTATGATGTCTAACCTCAGACCTTATCACCAAATCCTGATGTGATAAGGTCTGAGGTCGTCAACTAAGATGTTACCCCCATAAATAATTTCACCAAATCAACGATGTTAAGGGTCTGATGTCATCCGGGTATGATGTTTGAACTCAAACCTTGACACAAAATCCATATGTGGTAAAGTCTGATGTCACCGACTAAGATGTTATCCCCATAAAGAATTACACCAAAATTAATGATGTTAAGGGTAACAGGTCATCCGAGTATGATGTCTGACCTCTGACCGTGAAACCAAATCCTAATGTTATAGGGTATGAGGTCATCACTAAGATGTTATCCCATAAATAAATTCACCAAATTAATGATGTTAACGGTCTGAGGTCATCCGCGTATGATGTCTGACCTCAGACCTGGTCACCAAATCATGATGTTATAAGGTCTGATGTCATCAACTTAGACGTTATCCCCATAAATAATTTCACAGACTAAGATGTTATCCCCATAAAGAATTTCACCAAAATTAATTATGTTAAGGGTATGAGGTCATCTGAGTATGATATATGACCTCAGACCTTGTCACCAAATTCTGATGTTATAAGGTCTGAGGTCATCAACTAAAATGTTATCCCCATAAATAATTTCACCAAATTTATGATGTTAAGGTTCTGAGGTCATTCGAGTATGATGTCTGACCTCAAAACTTGTCACCAAATCCTGATGTAATAGGGTCTGAGGTCATCACTAAGATGATATCCCCATAAATAATTTCACCAAATTAATGATGTTAAGGGTCTGAGGTCATCCGAGTATGATGTCTGAACTCAGACCTTATCACCAAATCCTGATGTTATAAGGTTTTAGGTTATCACTAAGATCTTATACCCACAAATAATTTCACCAAAATTAATGATGTTAAGGGTCTGAGGTCATCCGAGTATGATGTCTGACCTCAGACCTTATCACCAAATCCTGATGTTATAAGGTCTTAGGTCATCACTAAGATGTTATCCCCATAAATAGTTTCACCAAAATTAATGATGTTAACGGTCTGAGGTCATCCATGTATGATGTCTGACCTCAGACCTTATCACCAAATCCTGATGTCATAGGGCCTGAGGTCATCACTAAGATGTTATCCGCATAAATAATTTCACCAAATTAATGATGTTAAGGGTCCGAGGTCATCCGAGTATGACGTCTAAACTCAGACCTTGTCACCAAATGCTAATGTTATAAGGTCTGAGGTCATCAACTAAGATGTTATTCCCATAAATAATTTCACCAAAATTAATGACGTTAAGGGTCTGAGGTCATCCGAGTATGATGTCTGACCTCAGACTTTGTCACAAAACCCTGATAATTTAAGGTCTGAGGTCATCAACTAAGACGTTATCCCCATAAATAATTTCACCAAAATTAATGATGTAAGGGTCTGAGGTCATCCGAGTTTGATGTCTGACCTCAGACCTTGTCACCAAATGCTAATGTTATAAGGTCTGAGGTCATCAACTAAGATGTTATTCCCATAAATAATTTCAATAAAATTAATGATGTTAAGGGTCTGAGGTAATCCGAGTATGATGTCTGACCTCAGACCTTGTGACCAAGTCGTGGTGTTATAAGGTCTGGGGTCATCACTAAGATGTTATCACCATAAATAATTTCACTAAAACTAATGATGTTAAGGGCCTTAGGTCATCCGAGTATGATGTCTGACCTCAGACCATGTCACCAAATCCTGTTGTTATAGGGTCTGAGGTCTCACTAAGATGTTATCCCCGTAAATAATTTCACCAAATTAATGATGTTAAGGGTCTGAGGTCATCCGAGTATGATGTCTAACCTCAGACCTTATCACCAAATCCTGATGTTATAAGGTCTGAGGTCGTCAACTAACATGTTATCCCCATAAATAATTTCACCAAATCAATGATGTTAAGGGTCTGAGGTCATCCGAGTATGATGTCTGACCTCCGACCTTGTAACCAAATCCTAATGTCATAGGGTCTGAGGTCATCACTAAGATGTTATCCCCATAAATAAATTCAACAAATTAATGATGTTAAGGGTGTGATGTCATACGAGTATGATGTCTGACCTCAAACCTTGTCACCAAATCCTGATGTTTTAAGGTCTGAGGTCATCAACTAAGATGTTATCCCCATAAATAATTTCACCAAAATTAATGATGTTAAGTGTCTGAGGTCATCCGAGTATGATGTCTGACCTCAGACCTTGTCACCAAATCCAGATGTGATAAGGTCTGAGGTCATCAACTAAGACGTATTCCCCATAAATAATTTCACCAAAATTAATGATGTAAAGGGCCTGAGGTCATCCGAGTATGATGTCTGACCTCAGACCTTGTCACCTAATCCAGATGTGACAAGGTCTGATGTCACCAACTAAGATGTTATCACCATAAAGAATTTCACCAAAATTAATGATGTTAAGGGTCTGAGGTCATTCGAGTATGATGTCTGACCTCAGACCTTGTCACCAAATCATAATGATATAGGGTCTGAGGTCATCAATTAAGATGTTATACCCATAAATAATTTCACCAAATTAATGATGTTAAGGGTCTGAGGTCATCAGAGTATGATGTCTGACCTCAGACCTTGTCACCAAATCCTGATGTTATAGGGTCTGAGGTCTCACTAAGATGTTATCCCCATAAATAATTTCACCAAATTAATGATGTTAAGGGTCTGAGATCATCCGAGTATGATGTCTAACCTCAGACCTTATCACCAAATCCTGATGTTATAAGGTCTGAGGTCGTCAACTAACATGTTATCCCCATAAATAATTTCACCAAATCAATGATGTTAAGGGTCTGAGGTCATCCGAGTATGATGTCTGACCTCCGACCTTGTAACCAAATCCTAATGTCATAGGGTCTGAGGTCATCACTAAGATGTTATCCCCATAAATAAATTCAACAAATTAATGATGTTAAGGGTGTGATGTCATACGAGTATGATGTCTGACCTCAAACCTTGTCACCAAATCCTGATGTTATAAGGTCCGAGGTCATCAACTAAGATGTTATCCCCATAAATAATTTCACCAAAATTAATGATGTTAAGTGTCTGAGGTCATCCGAGTATGATGTCTGACCTCAGACCTTGTCACCAAATCCAGATGTGATAAGGTCTGAGGTAATCAACTAAGACGTATTCCCCATAAATAATTTCACCAAAATTAATGATGTAAAGGGCCTGAGGTCATCCGAGTATGATGTCTGACCTCAGACCTTGTCACCTAATCCAGATGTGACAAGGTCTGATGTCACCAACTAAGATGTTATCCCCATAAAGAATTTCACCAAAATTAATGATGTTAAGGGTCTGAGGTCATTCGAGTATGATGTGTGACCTCAGACCTTGTCACCAAATCATAATGATATAGGGTCTGAGGTCATCAGTTAAGATGTTATACCCATAAATAATTTCACCAAATTAATGATGTTAAGGGTCTGAGGTCATCAGAGTATGATGTCTGACCTCAGACCTTGTCACCAAATCCTGATGTTATAGGGTCTGAGGTCATCACTATGATGATATCCCCATAAATAATTTCACCAAATTAATGATGTTAAGGGTTCGAGGTCATCCGAGTATGATGTCTGACCTCAGACCTTATCACCAAATCCTGATGTTATAAGGTCTGAGGTCATCAACTTAGATGTTATCCCCATAAATAATTTCACCAAATTAATGATGTTAAGGGTCTGAGGTCATCCGAGTATGATGTCTGACCTCAGAGCTTGTCACCAAATCCTGATGTTATAGGGTCTGAGGTCATCACTATGATGATATCCCCATAAATAATTTCACCAAATTAATGATGTTAATGGTCCGAGGTCATCCGAGTATGATGTCTGACCTCAGACCTTATCACCAAATCCTGATGTTATAATGTCTGAGGTCGTCAACTAACATGTTATCCCCATAAATAATTTCACCAAATCAATGATGTTAAGGGTCTAAGGTCATCCGAGTTTGATGTCTGACCTCCGACCTTGTAACCAAATCCTAATGTCATAGGGTCTGAGGTCATCACTAAGATGTTATCCCCATAAATAAATTCAACAAATTAATGATGTTAAGGGTGTGATGTCATACGAGTATGATGTCTAACCTCAAACCTTGTCACCAAATCCTAATGTTATAAGGTCTGAGGTCATCAACTAAGATGTTATCCCCATAAATAATTTCACCAAAATTAATGATGTTAAGTGTCTGAAGTCATCCGAGTATGATGTCTGACCTCAGACCTTGTCACCAAATCCAGATGTGATAAGGTCTGAGGTCATCAACTAAGACGTATTCCCCATAAATAATTACACCAAAATTAATGATGTAAAGGGTCTGAGGTCATCCGAGTATGATATCTGACCTCAGACCTTGTCACCAAATCCAGATGTGACAAGGTCTGATGTCACCAACTAAGATGTTATCCCCATAAAGAATTTCACCAAAATTAATGATGTTAAAGGTCTGAGGTTATTCGAGTATGATGTCTGACCTCAGACCTTGTCACCAAATCATAATGATATAGCGTTTGAGGTCATCAATTCTGATGTTATCCCCATAAATAATTTCACCAAATTAGTGATGTTAAGGGTCTGAGGTCATCCGAGTATGATGTCTGACCTCAGATCTTGTCACCAAATCCTGATGTTATAAGGTCTGAGGTCGTCAACTAAGATGTTATCCCCATAAATAATTTCACCAAATCAACGATGTTAAGGGTCTAAGGTCATCCGAGTATGATGTCTGATCTCCGACCTTGTAACCAAATCCTAATGTCATAGGGTCTGAGGTCATCACTAAGATGTTACCCCATAAATAAATTCACCAAATTAATGATGTTAAGGGTGTGATGTCATACGAGTATGATGTCTGACCTCAGACCTTGTCACCAAATTCTGATGTTATAAGGTCCGAGGTCATCAACTAAGATTTATCCCCATAAATAATTTCACCAAAATTAATGATGTTAAGTGTCTGAGGTCATCCGAGTATGATGTCTGACCTCAGACCTTGTCACCAAATCTAGATGTGATAAGGTCTGATGTCACGAACTAAGATGAATTCCAAATAAAGAATTTCACCAAAATTAATGATGTTATGGGCCTGAGGTCATCCGAGTATGATGTCTGACCTCAGACCTTGTCACCAAATCCAGATGTGATAAGGTCTGATGTCACCAACTAAGACGTTATCCCCATAAAGAATTTCGCCAAAATTAATGATGTTAAGGGTCTGAGGTCATCCGAGTACGATGTCTGACCTCAGACCTTGTCACCAAATCATGATGTTATAGGGTCTGAGGTCATCAACTAAGATGTTATCCCCATAAATAATTTCACCAAATTAATGATGTTAAGGGTCTGAGGTCATCCAAGTATGATGTCTGACCTCAGACCTTGTCACCAAATCCTGATATTATAGGGTCTGAGGTCATCACTAAGATGATATCCCCATAAATAATTTCACCAAATTAATGATGTTAAGGGTCTGAGGTCATCCGAGTATAATGTCTGCCCTCAGACCTTACCACCAAATCCGGATGTTATAAGGTTTTAGGTCATCACTAAGATATTATGCCCATAAATAATTTCACCAAAATTAATGATGTTAAGGGTCTGAGGTCATCCGAGTATGATGTCTGACCTCAGACCTTATCATCAAATCCTGAAGTTATAAGGTCTTAGGTCATCACTAAGATGTTATCCCCATAAATGATTTCACCAAAATAAATGATGTAAAGGGTCTGAGGTCATTTGAGTATGATGTCTGACCTCAGACCTTATCACCAAATCCTGATGTCATAGGGTCTCAGGTCATCACTAAGAGTTATCCGCATAAATAATTTCACCAAATTAATGATGTTATGGGTCTGAGGTCATCCGAGTATGACGTCTGACCTCAGACCTTGTCACCAAATGCTAATGTTATAAGGTCTGAGGTCATCAACTAAGATGTTATTCCCATAAATAATTTCACCAAAATTAATTACGTTAAGGGTCTGAGGTCATCTGAGTATGATGTCTGACCTCAGACCTTATCACAAAACCCTGATGATTTAAGGTCTAAGGTCATCAACTAAGACGTTAACCCCATAAATAATTTCACCAAAATTAATGATGTAAAGGGTCCGAGGTCATCCGAGTATGATGTCTGACCTCAGACCTTGTCACCAAATCCTGATGTGAGAAGGTCCGGGGTCATCACTAAGATGTTATCACCATAAATAATTTCACTAAAATTAATGATGTTAAGGGACTGAGGTCATCCGAGTATGATGTCTGACCTCAGACCATGTCACCAAATCCTGACGTTATAGGGTCTGAGGTCATAACTAAGATGTTATCCCCATAAATAATTTCACCAAATTAATGATGTTAAGGGTCTGAGGTCATCCGAGTATGATGTCTAACCTCAGACCTTATCACCAAATCCTGATGTTATAAGGTCTGAGGTCGTCAACTAAGATGTTATCCCCATAAATAATTTCACCAAATCAATGATGTTAAGGGTCTGAGGTCATCCGAGTATGATGTCTGACCTCCGACCTTGTAACCAAATCCTAATGTCATAGGGTCTGAGGTCATCACTAAGATGTTATCCCCATAAATAAATTCACCAAATTAATGTTGTTAAGGATGTGATGTCATACGAGTATGATGTCTGACCTCAGACCTTGTCACCAAATCCTGATGTTATAAGGTCTGAGGTCATCAACTAAGATGTTATCCCCATAAATAATTTCACCAAAATTAATGATGTTAAGTGTCTGAGGTCATCCGAGTATGATGTCTGACCTCAGACCTTGTCACCAAATCAAGATGTGATAAGGTCTGATGTCACCAACTAAGATGTATTCCCCATAAGGAATTTCACCAAAATTAATGATGTTATGGGCCTGAGGTCATCCGAGTATGATGTCTGACCTCAGACCTTGTCACCAAATCCAGATGTGATAAGGTCTGATGTCACCAACTAAGACATTATCCCCATAAAGAATTTCACCAAAATTAATGATGTTAAGGGTCTGAGGTCATCCGAGTATGATGTCTGACCTCAGACCTTGTCCCCAAATCCTGATGTTATAGGGTCTGAGGTCATCACTAAGATGTTATGTGCATAAATAATTAAACCAAATTAATAATGTTGAGGGTTTGAGGTCATCCGAGTATGATGTCTGACCTCAGACCTTGTCACCAAATGCTGATGATTTAATGTCTGAGGTCATCAACTAAGACGTTATCCCCATAAATAATTTCACCAAAATTAATGATGTTAAGGGCCTGAAGTCATCCGAGTTTGATGTCTGACCTCAGTCCTTGTCACAAAATCTTGGTGTTATAGGGTCTGAGGTCATCACTAAGATGTTATCCCCATAAATAATTTCACCAAATTAATGATGTTAAGGGTCTGAAGTCATCCGAGTATGATATCTAACCTCAGACCTTATCACCAAATCCTGATGTGATAAGGTCTGAGGTCGTCAACTAAGATGTTACCCCCATAAATAATTTCACCAAATCAACGATGTTAAGGGTCTGATGTCATCCGGGTATGATGTTTGAACTCAAACCTTGACACAAAATCCATATGTGATAAAGTTCGATGCCACCGACTAAGATGTTATCCCCATAAAGAATTTCACCAAAATTAATGATGTTAAGGGTATGAGGTCATCCGAGTATGATGTCTGACCTCTGACCGTGAAACCAAATCCTAATGTTATAGGGTCTGAGGTCATCACTAAGATGTTATCCCCATAAATAAATTCACCAAATTAATGATGTTAACGGTCTGAGGTCATCCGCGTATGATGTCTGACCTCAGACCTGGTCACCAAATCATGATGTTATAAGGTCTGATGTCATCAACTTAGAGGTTATCCCCATAAATAATTTCACCAAAATTAATGATGTTAAGGGTCTGAGGTCATCCGGGTATGATGTTTGAACTCAAACCTTGGCACAAAATCCATATCTGATAAAGTCTGATGTCACCGACTAAGATATTATCCCCATAAATAATTTCACCAAAATTAATGATGTAAAGGGTATGAGGTCATCCGAGTATGATGTCTGACCTCAGCCCTTGTCACCAAATCCATATGTGACAAGGTATAATGTCACAAACTAAGATGTTATCCCCATAAAGAATTTCACCAAAATTAATGATGTTAAGGGTCTGAGGTCATTCGAGTATGATGTCTGGCCTCAGACCTGGTCACCAAATCCTAATGTTATAGGGTCTGGGGTCATCACTAAGATGTTATCCCCATAAAGAATTTCACCAAAATTAATGATGTTAAGGGTCTGAGGTCATCCGAGTATGATGTCTGACCTCAGACCTTGTCACCAAATCCTGATGTTATAGGGTCTGAGGTCATCACAATGATGATATCCCCATAAATAATTTCACCAAATTAGTGATGTTAAGGGTCTGAGGTCATCCGAGTATGATGTCTGACCTCAGACCTTATAACCAAATCCTGATGTTATAAGGTCTGAGGTCGTCAACTAACATGTTATCCCCATAAATAATTTCACCAAAATTAATGATGTTAAGGATCTGAGGTCATCCAAGTATGTTGTCTGACCTCAGACCTTATCCCCAAATCCTGATGTTATAGGGTCTGAGGTCATCACTAAGATGTTATCTGCATAAATAATTCCACCAAATTAATGATGTTGAGGGTTTGAAGTCATCCGAGTATGATGTCTAACCTCAGACCTTATCACCAAATCCTGATGTGATAAGGTCTGAGGTCGTCAACTAAGATGTTACCCCCATAAATAATTTCACCAAATCAACGATGTTAAGGGTCTGATGTCATCCGGGTATGATGTTTGAACTCAAACCTTGACACAAAATCCATATGTGGTAAAGTCTGATGTCACCGACTAAGATGTTATCCCCATAAAGAATTACACCAAAATTAATGATGTTAAGGGTAACAGGTCATCCGAGTATGATGTCTGACCTCTGACCGTGAAACCAAATCCTAATGTTATAGGGTCTGAGGTCATCACTAAGATGTTATCCCATAAATAAATTCACCAA
Organism: Sambucus nigra; assembly: GCA_949130495.1. Lineage (NCBI taxonomy): Eukaryota > Viridiplantae > Streptophyta > Magnoliopsida > Dipsacales > Adoxaceae > Sambucus > Sambucus nigra. The sequence goes on from OX422207.1 coordinate 547,371,369, forward strand.
ATTAATGATGTTAACGGTCTGAGGTCATCCGCGTATGATGTCTGACCTCAGACCTGGTCACCAAATCATGATGTTATAAGGTCTGATGTCATCAACTTAGACGTTATCCATATAAATAATTTCACAGACTAAGATGTTATCACCATAAAGAATTTCACCAAAATTAATTATGTTAAGGGTATGAGGTCATCTGAGTATGATATATGACCTCAGACCTTGTCACCAAATTCTGATGTTATAAGGTCTGAGGTCATCAACTAAGATGTTATCCCCATAAATAATTTCACCAAATTTATGATGTTAAGGTTCTGAGGTCATTCGAGTATGATGTCTGACCTCAAAACTTGTCACCAAATCCTGATGTAATAGGGTCTGAGGTCATCACTAAGATGATATCCCCATAAATAATTTCACCAAATTAATGATGTTAAGGGTCTGAGGTCATCCGAGTATGATGTCTGAACTCAGACCTTATCACCAAATCCTGATGTTATAAGGTTTTAGGTTATCACTAAGATCTTATACCCACAAATAATTTCACCAAAATTAATGATGTTAAGGGTCTGAGGTCATCCGAGTATGATGTCTGACCTCAGACCTTATCACCAAATCCTGATGTTATAAGGTCTTAGGTCATCACTAAGATGTTATCCCCATAAATAGTTTCACCAAAATTAATGATGTTAACGGTCTGAGGTCATCCATGTATGATGTCTGACCTCAGACCTTATCACCAAATCCTGATGTCATAGGGCCTGAGGTCATCACTAAGATGTTATCCGCATAAATAATTTCACCAAATTAATGATGTTAAGGGTCCGAGGTCATCCGAGTATGACGTCTAAACTCAGGCCTTGTCACCAAATGCTAATGTTATAAGGTCTGAGGTCATCAACTAAGATGTTATTCCCATAAATAATTTCACCAAAATTAATGACGTTAAGGGTCTGAGGTCATCCGAGTATGATGTCTGACCTCAGACTTTGTCACAAAACCCTGATAATTTAAGGTCTGAGGTCATCAACTAAGACATTATCCCCATAAATAATTTCACCAAAATTAATGATGTAAGGGTCTGAGGTCATCCGATTTTGATGTCTGACCTCAGACCTTGTCACCAAATGCTAATCTTATAAGGTCTGAGGTCATCAACTAAGATGTTATTCCCATAAATAATTTCAATAAAATTAATGATGTTAAGGGTCTGAGGTAATCCGAGTATGATGTCTGACCTCAGACCTTGTGACCAAGTCGTGGTGTTATAAGGTCTGGGGTCATCACTAAGATGTTATCACCATAAATAATTTCACTAAAACTAATGATGTTAAGGGCCTGAGGTCATCCGAGTATGATGTCTGACCTCAGACCATGTCACCAAATCCTGATGTTATAGGGTCTGAGGTCTCACTAAGATGTTATCCCCATAAATAATTTCACCAAATTAATGATGTTAAGGGTCTGAGGTCATCCGAGTATGATGTCTAACCTCAGACCTTATCACCAAATCCTGATGTTATAAGGTCTGAGGTCGTCAACTAACATGTTATCCCCATAAATAATTTCACCAAATCAATGATGTTAAGGGTCTGAGGTCATCCGAGTATGATGTCTGACCTCCGACCTTGTAACCAAATCCTAATGTCATAGGGTCTGAGGTCATCACTAAGATGTTATCCCCATAAATAAATTCAACAAATTAATGATGTTAAGGGTGTGATGTCATACGAGTATGATGTCTGACCTCAAACCTTGTCACCAAATCCTGATGTTATAAGGTCTGAGGTCATCAACTAAGATGTTATCCCCATAAATAATTTCACCAAAATTAATGATGTTAAGTGTCTGAGGTCATCCGAGTATGATGTCTGACCTCAGACCTTGTCACCAAATCCAGAAGTGATAAGGTCTGAGGTCATCAACTAAGACGTATTCCCCATAAATAATTTAACCAAAATTAATGATGTAAAGGGTCTGAGGTCATCCGAGTATGATGTCTGACCTCAGACCTTGTCACCTAATCCAGATGTGACAAGGTCTGATGTCACCAACTAAGATGTTATCCCCATAAAGAATTTCACCAAAATTAATGATGTTAAGGGTCTGAGGTCATTCGAGTATGATGTCTGACCTCATACCTTGTCACCAAATCATAATGATATAAGGTCTGAGGTCATCAATTAAGATGTTATACCCATAAATAATTTCACCAAATTAATGATGTTAAGGGTCTGAGGTCATCAGAGTATGATGTCTGACCTCAGACCTTGTCACCAAATCCTGATGTTATAGGGTCTGAGGTCATCACTATGATGATATCCCCATAAATAATTTCACCAAATTAATGATGTTAAGGGTTCGAGGTCATCCGAGTATGATGTCTGACCTCAGACCTTATCACCAAATCCTGATGTTATAAGGTCTGAGGTCATCAACTTAGATGTTATCCCCATAAATAATTTCACCAAATTAATGATGTTAAGGGTCTGAGGTCATCCGAGTATGATGTCTGACCTCAGACCTTGTCACCAAATCCTGATGTTATAGGGTCTGAGGTCATCACTATGATGATATCCCCATAAATAATTTCACCAAATTAATGATGTTAATGGTCCGAGGTCATCCGAGTATGATGTCTGACCTCAGACCTTATCACCAAATCCTGATGTTATAATGTCTGAGGTCGTCAACTAACATGTTATCCCCATAAATAATTTCACCAAATCAATGATGTTAAGGGTCTAAGGTCATCCGAGTTTGATGTCTGACCTCCGACCTTGTAACCAAATCCTAATGTCATAGGGTCTGAGGTCATCACTAAGATGTTATCCCCATAAATAAATTCAACAAATTAATGATGTTAAGGGTGTGATGTCATACGAGTATGATGTCTAACCTCAAACCTTGTCACCAAATCCTAATGTTATAAGGTCTGAGGTCATCAACTAAGATGTTATCCCCATAAATAATTTCACCAAAATTAATGATGTTAAGTGTCTGAAGTCATCCGAGTATGATGTCTGACCTCAGACCTTGTCACCAAATCCAGATGTGATAAGGTCTGAGGTCATCAACTAAGACGTATTCCCCATAAATAATTTCACCAAAATTAATGATGTAAAGGGTCTGAGGTCATCCGAGTATGATATCTGACCTCAGACCTTGTCACCAAATCCACATGTGACAAGGTCTGATGTCACCAACTAAGATGTTATCCCCATAAAGAATTTCACCAAAATTAATGATGTTAAAGGTCTGAGGTTATTCGAGTATGATGTCTGACCTCAGACCTTGTCACCAAATAATAATGATATAGCGTATGAGGTCATCAATTCTGATGTTATCCCCATAAATAATTTCACCAAATTAGTGATGTTAAGGGTCTGAGGTCATCCGAGTATGATGTCTGACCTCAGATCTTGTCACCCAATCCTGATGTTATAGGGTCTGAGGTCATCACTATGATGATATCCCCATAAATAATTTCACCAAATTAATGATGTTAAGGGTCTGAGGTCATCCGAGTATGATGTCTGAACTCAGACCTTATCACCAAATCCTGATGTTATAAGGTTTTAGGTTATCACTAAGATCTTATACCCATAAATAATTTCACCAAAATTAATAATGTTAAGGGTATGAGGTCATCCGAGTATGATGTCTGACCTCAGACCTTATCACCAAATCCTGATGTTATAAGGTCTTAGGTCATCACTAAGATGTTATCCCCATAAATAGTTTCACCAAAATTAATGATGTTAACGGTCTGAGGTCATCCATGTATGATGTCGGACCTCAGACCTTATCACCAAATCCTGATGTCATAGGGCCTGAGGTCATCACTAAGATGTTATCCGCATAAATAATTTCACCAAATTAATGATGTTAAGGGTCCGAGGTCATCCGAGTATGACGTCTAAACTCAGACCTTGTCACCAAATGCTAATGTTATAAGGTCTGAGGTCATCAACTAAGATGTTATTACCATAAATAATTTCACCAAAATTAATGACGTTAAGGGTCTGAGGTCATCCGAGTATGATGTCTGACCTCAGACTTTGTCACAAATCCATGATAATTTAAGGTCTGAGGTCATCAACTAAGACGTTATCCCCATAAATAATTTCACCAAAATTAATGATGTAAGGGTCTGAGGTCATCCGAGTTTGATGTCTGACCTCAGACCTTGTCACCAAATGCTAATGTTATAAGGTCTGAGGTCATCAACTAAGATGTTATTCCCATAAATAATTTCAATAAAATTAATGATGTTAAGGGTCTGAGGTAATCCGAGTATGATGTCTGACCTCAGACCTTGTGACCAAGTCGTGGTGTTATAAGGTCTGGGGTCATCACTAAGATGTTATCACCATAAATAATTTCACTAAAACTAATGATGTTAAGGGCCTGAGGTCATCCGAGTATGATGTCTGACCTCAGACCATGTCACCAAATCCTGATGTTATAGGGTCTGAGGTCTTACTAAGAAGTTATCCCCATAAATAATTTCACCAAATTAATGATGTTAAGGGTCTGAGGTCATCCGAGTATGATGTCTAACCTCAGACCTTATCACCAAATCCTGATGTTATAAGGTCTGAGGTCGTCAACTAACATGTTATCCCCATATATAATTTCACCAAATCAATGATGTTAAGGGTCTGAGGTCATCCGAGTATGATGTCTGACCTCCGACCTTGTAACCAAATCCTAATGTCATAGGGTCTGAGGTCATCACTAAGATGTTAGCCCCATAAATAAATTCAACAAATTAATGATGTTAAGGGTGTGATGTCATACGAGTATGATGTCTGACCTCAAACCTTGTCACCAAATCCTGATGTTATAAGGTCTGAGGTCATCAACTAAGATGTTATCCCCATAAATAATTTCACCAAAATTAATGATGTTAAGTGTCTGAGGTCATCCGAGTATGATGTCTGACCTCAGACCTTGTCACCAAATCCAGATGTGATAAGGTCTGAGGTCATCAACTAAGACGTATTCCCCATAAATAATTTCACCAAAATTAATGATGTAAAGGGCCTGAGGTCATCCGAGTATGATGTCTGACCTCAGACCTTGTCACCTAATCCAGATGTGACAAGGTCTGATGTCACCAACTAAGATGTTATCCCCATAAAGAATTTCACCAAAATTAATGATGTTAAGGGTCTGAGGTCATTCGAGTATGATGTCTGACCTCAGACATTGTCACCAAATCATAATGATATAGGGTCTGAGGTCATCAATTAAGATGTTATACCCATAAATAATTTCACCAAATTAATGATGTTAAGGGTCTGAGGTCATCCGAGTATGATGTCTGACCTCAGACCTTGTCACCAAATCCTGATGTTATAGGGTCTGAGGTCATCACTATGATGATATCCCCATAAATAATTTCACCAAATTAATGATGTTAAGGGTTCGAGGTCATCCGAGTATGATGTCTGACCTCAGACCTTATCACCAAATCCTGATGTTATAAGGTCTGAGGTCATCAACTTAGATGTTATCCCCATAAATAATTTCACCAAATTAATGATGTTAAGGGTCTGAGGTCATCCGAGTATGATGTCTGACCTCAGACCTTGTCACCAAATCCTGATGTTATAGGGTCTGAGGTCATCACTATGATGATATCCCCATAAATAATTTCACCAAATTAATGATGTTAATGGTCCGAGGTCATCCGAGTATGATGTCTGACCTCAGACCTTATCACCAAATCCTGATGTTATAATGTCTAAGGTCGTCAACTAACATGTTATACCCATAAATAATTTCACCAAATCAATGATGTTAAGGGTCTAAGGTCATCCGAGTTTGATGTCTGACCTCCGACCTTGTAACCAAATCCTAATGTCATAGGGTCTGAGGTCATCACTAAGATGTTATCCCCATAAATAAATTCAACAAATTAATGATGTTAAGGGTGTGATGTCATACGAGTATGATGTCTGACCTCAAACCTTGTCACCAAATCCTGATGTTATAAGGTCTGAGGTCATCAACTAAGATGTTATCCCCATAAATAATTTCACCAAAATTAATGATGTTAAGTGTCTGAAGTCATCCGAGTATGATGTCTGACCTCAGACCTTGTCACCAAATCCAGATGTGATAAGGTCTGAGGTCATCAACTAAGATGTATTCCCCATAAATAATTTCACCAAAATTAATGATGTAAAGGGTCTGAGGTCATCCGAGTATGATATCTGACCTCAGACCTTGTCACCAAATCCAGATGTGACAAGGTCTGATGTCACCAACTAAGATGTTATCCCCATAAAGAATTTCACCAAAATTAATGATGTTAAAGGTCTGAGGTTATTCGAGTATGATGTCTGACCTCAGACCTTGTCACCAAATCATAATGATATAGCGTCTGAGGTCATCAATTCTGATGTTATCCCCATAAATAATTTCACCAAATTAGTGATGTTAAGGGTCTGAGGTCATCCGAGTATGATGTCTGACCTCAGATCTTGTCACCAAATCCTGATGTTATAGGGTCTGAGGTCATCACTATGATGATATCCCCATAAATAATTTCACCAAATTAATTATGTTAAGGGTCTGAGGTCATCCGAGTATGATGTCTGAACTCAGACCTTATCACCAAATCCTGATGTTATAAGGTTTTAGGTTATCACTAAGATCTTATACCCACAAATAATTTCACCAAAATTAATGATGTTAAGGGTCTGAGGTCATCCGAGTATGATGTCTGACCTCAGACCTTATCACCAAATCCTAATGTTATAAGGTCTTAGGTCATCACTAAGATGTTATCCCCATAAATAGTTTCACTAAAATTAATGATGTTAACGGTCTGAGGTCATCCATGTATGATGTCTGACCTCAGACCTTATCACCAAATCCTGATGTCATAGGGCCTGAGGTCATCACTAAGATGTTATCCGCATAAATAATTTCACCAAATTAATGATGTTAAGGGTCCGAGGTCATCCGAGTATGACGTCTAAACTCAGACCTTGTCACCAAATGCTAATGTTATAAGGTCTGAGGTCATCAACTAAGATGTTATTCCCATAAATAATTTCACCAAAATTAATGACGTTAAGGGTCTGAGGTCATCCGAGTATGATGTCTGACCTCAGACTTTGTCACAAAACCCTGATAATTTAAGGTCTGAGGTCATCAACTAAGACGTTATCCCCATAAATAATTACACCAAAATTAATGATGTAAGGGTCTGAGGTCATCCGAGTTTGATGTCTGACCTCAGACCTTGTCACCAAATGCTAATGTTATAAGGTCTGAGGTCATCAACTAAGATGTTATTCCCATAAATAATTTCAATAAAATTAATGATGTTAAGGGTCTGAGGTAATCCGAGTATGATGTCTGACCTCAGACCTTGTGACCAAGTCGTGGTGTTATAAGGTCTGGGGTCATCACTAAGATGTTATCACCATAAATAATTTCACTAAAACTAATGATGTTAAGGGCCTGAGGTCATCCGAGTATGATGTCTGACCTCAGACCATGTCACCAAATCCTGATGTTATAGGGTCTGAGGTCTCACTAAGATGTTATCCCCATAAATAATTTCACCAAATTAATGATGTTAAGGGTCTGAGGTCATCCGAGTATGATGTCTAACCTCAGACCTTATCACCAAATCCTGATGTTATAAGGTCTGAGGTCGTCAACTAACATGTTATCCCCATATATAATTTCACCAAATCAATGATGTTAAGGGTCTGAGGTCATCCGAGTATGATGTCTGACCTCCGACCTTGTAACCAAATCCTAATGTCATAGGGTCTGAGGTCATCACTAAGATGTTATCCCCATAAATAAATTCAACAAATTAATGATGTTAAGGGTGTGATGTCATACGAGTATGATGTCTGACCTCAAACCTTGTCACCAAATCCTGATGTTATAAGGTCTGAGGTCATCAACTAAGATGTTATCCCCATAAATAATTTCACCAAAATTAATGATGTTAAGTGTCTGAGGTCATCCGAGTATGATGTCTGACCTCAGACCTTGTCACCAAATCCAGATGTAATAAGGTCTGAGGTCATCAACTAAGACGTATTCCCCATAAATAATTTCACCAAAATTAATGATGTAAAGGGCCTGAGGTCATCCGAGTATGATGTCTGACCTCAGACCTTGTCACCTAATCCAGATGTGACAAGGTCTGATGTCACCAACTAAGATGTTATCCCCATAAAGAATTTCACCAAAATTAATGATGTTAAGGGTCTGAGGTCATTCGAGTATGATGTCTGACCTAAGACCTTGTCACCAAATCATAATGATATAGGGTCTGAGGTCATCAATTAAGATGTTATACCCATAAATAATTTCACCAAATTAATGATGTTAAGGGTCTGAGGTCATCCGAGTATGATGTCTGACCTCAGACCTTGTCACCAAATCCTGATGTTATAGGGTCTGAGGTCATCACTATGATGATATCCCTATAAATAATTTCACCAAATTAATGATGTTAAGGGTTCGAGGTCATCCGAGTATGATGTCTGACCTCAGACCTTATCACCAAATCCTGATGTTATAAGGTCTGAGGTCATCAACTTAGATGTTATCCCCATAAATAATTTCACCAAATTAATGATGTTAAGGGTCTGAGGTCATCCGAGTATGATGTCTGACCTCAGACCTTGTCACCAAATCCTGATGTTATAGGGTCTGAGGTCATCACTATGATGATATCCCCATAAATAATTTCACCAAATTAATGATGTTAATGGTCCGAGGTCATCCGAGTATGATGTCTGACCTCAGACCTTATCACCAAATCCTGATGTTATAATGTCTGAGGTCGTCAACTAACATGTTATACCCATAAATAATTTCACCAAATCAATGATGTTAAGGGTCTAAGGTCATCCGAGTTTGATGTCTGACCTCCGACCTTGTAACCAAATCCTAATGTCATAGGGTCTGAGGTCATCACTAAGATGTTATCCCCATAAATAAATTCAACAAATTAATGATGTTAAGGGTGTGATGTCATACGAGTATGATGTCTAACCTCAAACCTTGTCACCAAATCCTAATGTTATAAGGTCTGAGGTCATCAACTAAGATGTTATCCCCATAAATAATTTCACCAAAATTAATGATGTTAAGTGTCTGAAGTCATCCGAGTATGATGTCTGACCTCAGACCTTGTCACCAAATCCAGATGTGATAAGGTCTGAGGTCATCAACTAAGACATATTCCCCATAAATAATTTCACCAAAATTAATGATGTAAAGGGTCTGAGGTCATCCGAGTATGATATCTGACCTCAGACCTTGTCACCAAATCCAGATGTGACAAGGTCTGATGTCACCAACTAAGATGTTATCCCCATAAAGAATTTCACCAAAATTAATGATGTTAAAGGTCTGAGGTTATTCGAGTATGATGTCTGACCTCAGACCTTGTCACCAAATCATAATGATATAGCGTCTGAGGTCATCAATTATGATGTTATCCCCATAAATAATTTCACCAAATTAGTGATGTTAAGGGTCTGAGGTCATCCGAGTATGATGTCTGACCTCAGATCTTGTCACCAAATCCTGATGTTATAAGGTCTGAGGTCGTCAACTAAGATGTTATCCCCATAAATAATTTCACCAAATCAACGATGTTAAGGGTCTAAGGTCATCCGAGTATGATGTCTGACCTCCGACCTTGTAACCAAATCCTAATGTCATAGGGTCTGAGGTCATCACTAAGATGTTATCCCCATAAATAAATTCACCAAATTAATGATGTTAAGGGTGTGATGTCATACGAGTATGATGTCTGACCTCAGACCTTGTCACCAAATCCCGATGTTATAAGGTCTGAGGTCATCAACTAAGATTTATCCCCATAAATAATTTCACCAAAATTAATGATGTTAAGTGTCTGAGGTCATCCGAGTATGATGTCTGACCTCAGACCTTGTCACCAAATCTAGATGTGATAAGGTCTGATGTCACGAACTAAGATGAATTCCACATAAAGAATTTCACCAAAATTAATGATGTTATGGGCCTGAGGTCATCCGAGTATGATGTCTGACCTCAGACCTTGTCACCAAATCCAGATGTGATAAGGTCTGATGTCACCAACTAAGACGTTATCCCCATAAAGAATTTCGCCAAAATTAATGATGTTAAGGGTCTGAGGTCATCCGAGTACGATGTCTGACCTCAGACCTTGTCACCAAATCATGATGTTATAGGGTCTGAGGTCATCAACTAAGATGTTATCCCCATAAATAATTTCACCAAATTAATGATGTTAAGGGTCTGAGGTCATCCAAGTATGATGTCTGACCTCAGACCTTGTCACCAAATCCTGATATTATAGGGTCTGAGGTCATCACTAAGATGATATCCCCATAAATAATTTCACCAAATTAATGATGTTAAGGGTCTGAGGTCATCCGAGTATAATGTCTGACCTCAGACCTTACCACCAAATCCGGATGTTATAAGGTTTTAGGTCATCACTAAGATATTATGCCCATAAATAATTTCACCAAAATTAATGATGTTAAGGGTCTGAGGTCATCCGAGTATGATGTCTGACCTCAGACCTTATCATCAAATCCTGAAGTTATAAGGTCTTAGGTCATCACTAAGATGTTATCCCCATAAATGATTTCACCGAAATAAATGATGTAAAGGGTCTGAGGTCAATTGAGTATGATGTCTGACCTCAGACCTTATCACCAAATCCTGATGTCATAGGGTCTCAGGTCATCACTAAGAGTTATCCGCATAAATAATTTCACCAAATTAATGATGTTATGGGTCTGAGGTCATCCGAGTATGACGTCTCACCTCAGACCTTGTCACCAAATGCTAATGTTATAAGGTATGAGGTCATCAACTAAGATGTTATTCCCATAAATAATTTCACCAAAATTAATTACGTTAAGGGTCTGAGGTCATCTGAGTATGATGTCTGACCTCAGACCTTATCACAAAACCCTGATGATTTAAGGTCTAAGGTCATCAACTAAGACGTTATCCCCATAAATAATTTCACCAAAATTAATGATGTAAAGGGTCCGAGGTCATCCGAGTATGATGTCTGACCTCATACCTTGTCACCAAATCCTGATGTGATAAGGTCTGGGGTCATCACTAAGATGTTATCACCATAAATAATTTCACTAAAATTAATGATGTTAAGGGACTGAGGTCATCCGAGTATGATGTCTGACCTCAGACCATGTCACCAAATCCTGACGTTATAGGGTCTGAGGTCATAACTAAGATGTTATCCCCATAAATAATTTCACCAAATTAATGATGTTAAGGGTCTGAGGTCATCCGAGTATGATGTCTAACCTCAGACCTTATCACCAAATCCTGATGTTATAAGGTCTTAGGTCGTCAACTAAGATGTTATCCCCATAAATAATTTCACCAAATCAATGATGTTAAGGGTCTGAGGTCATCCGAGTATGATGTCTGACCTCCGACCTTGTAACCAAATCCTAATGTCATAGGGTCTGAGGTCATCACTAAGATGTTATCCCCATAAATAAATTCACCAAATTAATGTTGTTAAGGATGTGATGTCATACGAGTATGATGTCTGACCTCAGACCTTGTCACCAAATCCTGATGTTATAAGGTCTGAGGTCATCAACTAAGATGTTATCCCTATAAATAATTTCACCCAAATTAATGATGTTAAGTGTCTGAGGTCATCCGAGTATGATGTCTGACCTCAGACCTTGTCACCAAATCCAGATGTGATAAGGTCTGATGTCACCAACTAAGATGTATTCCCCATAAAGAATTTCACCAAAATTAATGATGTTATGGGCCTGAGGTCATCCGAGTATGATGTCTGACCTCAGACCTTGTCACCAAATCCAGATGTGATAAGGTCTGATGTCACCAACTAAGACATTATCCCCATAAAGAATTTCACCAAAATTAATGATGTTAAGGGTCTGAGGTCATCCGAGTATGATGTCTGACCTCAGACCTTGTCCCCAAATCCTGATGTTATAGGGTCTGAGGTCATCACTAAGATGTTATGTGCATAAATAATTAAACCAAATTAATAATGTTGAGGGTTTGAGGTCATCCGAGTATGATGTCTGACCTCAGACCTTGTCACCAAATGCTGATGATTTAATGTCTGAGGTCATCAACTAAGACGTTATCCCCATAAATAATTTCACCAAAATTAATGATGTTAAGGGCCTGAAGTCATCGGAGTTTGATGTCTGACCTCAGTCCTTGTCACAAAATCTTGGTGTTATAGGGTCTGAGGTCATCACTAAGATGTTATCCCCATAAATAATTTCACCAAATTAATGATGTTAAGGGTGTGAAGTCATCCGAGTATGATATCTAACCTCAGACCTTATCACCAAATCCTGATGTGATAAGGTCTGAGGTCGTCAACTAAGATGTTACCCCCATAAATAATTTCACCAAATCAACGATGTTAAGGGTCTGATGTCATCCGGGTATGATGTTTGAACTCAAACCTTGACACAAAATCCATATGTGATAAAGTTCGATGCCACCGACTAAGATGTTATCCCCATAAAGAATTTCACCAAAATTAATGATGTTAAGGGTATGAGGTCATCCAAGTATGATGTCTGACCTCTGACCATGAAACCAAATCCTAATGTTATAGGGTCTGAGGTCATCACTAAGATGTTATCCCCATAAATAAATTCACCAAATTAATAATGTTAACGGTCTGAGGTCATCCGCGTATGATGTCTGACCTCAGACCTGGTCACCAAATCATGATGTTATAAGGTCTGATGTCATCAACTTAGAGGTTATCCCCATAAATAATTTCACCAAAATTAATGATGTTAAGGGTCTGAGGTCATCCGGGTATGATGTTTGAACTCAAACCTTGACACAAAATCCATATCTGATAAAGTCTGATGTCACCGACTAAGATGTTATCCCCATAAATAATTTCACCAAAATTAATGATGTAAAGGGTATGAGGTCATCCGAGTATGATGTCTGACCTCAGCCCTTGTCACCAAATCCAGATGTGACAAGGTATAATGTCACCAACTAAGATGTTATCCCCATAAAGAATTTCACCAAATTTAATGATGTTAAGGGTCTGAGGTCATTCGAGTATGATGTCTGGCCTCAGACCTGGTCACCAAATCCTAATGTTATGGGGTCTGGGGTCATCACTAAGATGTTATCCCCATAAAGAATTTCACCAAAATTAATGATGTTAAGGGTCTGAGGTCATCCGAGTATGATGTCTGACCTCAGACCTTGTCACCAAATCCTGATGTTATAGGGTCTGAGGTCATCACAATGATGATATCCCCATAAATAATTTCACCAAATTAGTGATGTTAAGGGTCTGAGGTCATCCTAGTATGATGTCTGACCTCAGACCTTATAACCAAATCCTGATGTTATAAGGTCTGAGGTCGTCAACTAACATGTTATCCCCATAAATAATTTCACCAAAATTAATGATGTTAAGGATCTGAGGTCATCCAAGTATGTTGTCTGACCTCAGACCTTATCCCCAAATCCTGATGTTATAGGGTCTGAGGTCATCACTAAGATGTTATCTGCATAAATAATTCCACCAAATTAATGATGTTGAGGGTTTGAAGTCATCCGAGTATGATGTCTAACCTCAGACCTTATCACCAAATCCTGATGTGATAAGGTCTGAGGTCGTCAACTAAGATGTTACCCCCATAAATAATTTCACCAAATCAACGATGTTAAGGGTCTGATGTCATCCGGGTATGATGTTTGAACTCAAACCTTGACACAAAATCCATATGTGGTAAAGTCTGATGTCACCGACTAAGATGTTATCCCCATAAAGAATTACACCAAAATTAATGATGTTAAGGGTAATAGGTCATCCGAGTATGATGTCTGACCTCTGACCGTGAAACCAAATCCTAATGTTATAGGGTCTGAGGTCATCACTAAGATGTTATCCCATAAATAAATTCACCAAATTAATGATGTTAACGGTCTGAGGTCATCCGCATATGATGTCTGACCTCAGACCTGGTCACCAAATCATGTTGTTATAAGGTCTGATGTCATCAACTTAGACGTTATCCCCATAAATAATTTCACAGACTAAGATGTTATCCCCATAAAGAATTTCACTAAAATTAATTATGTTAAGGGTATGAGGTCATCTGAGTATGATATATGACCTCAGACCTTGTCACCAAATTCTGATGTTATAAGGTCTGAGGTCATCAACTAAGATGTTATCCCCATAAATAATTTCACCAAATTTATGATGTTAAGGTTCTGAGGTCATTCGACTATGATGTCTGACCTCAAAACTTGTCACCAAATCCTGATGTAATAGGGTCTGAGGTCATCACTAAGATGATATCCCCATAAATAATTTCACCAAATTAATGATGTTAAGGGTCTGAGGTCATCCGAGTATGATGTCTGAACTCAGACCTTATCACCAAATCCTGATGTTATAAGGTTTTAGGTTATCACTAAGATCTTATACCCATAAATAATTTCACCAAAATTAATGATGTTAAGGGTCTGAGGTCATCCGAGTATGATGTCTGACCTCAGACCTTATCACCAAATCCTGATGTTATAAGGTCTTAGGTCATCACTAAGATGTTATCCCCATAAATAGTTTCACCAAAATTAATGATGTTAACGGTCTGAGGTCATCCATGTATGATGTCTGACCTCAGACCTTATCACCAAATCCTGATGTCATAGGGCCTGAGGTCATCACTAAGATGTTATCCGCATAAATAATTTCACCAAATTAATGATGTTAAGGGTCCGAGGTCATCCGAGTATGACGTCTAAACTCAGACCTTGTCACCAAATGCTAATGTTATAAGGTCTGAGGTCATCAACTAAGATGTTATTCCCATAAATAATTTCACCAAAATTAATGACGTTAAGGGTCTGAGGTCATCCGAGTATGATGTCTGACCTCAGACTTTGTCACAAAACCCTGATAATTTAAGGTCTGAGGTCATCAACTAAGACGTTATCCCCATAAATAATTTCACCAAAATTAATGATGTAAGGGTCTGAGGTCATCCGAGTTTGATGTCTGACCTCAGACCTTGTCACCAAATGCTAATGTTATAAGGTCTGAGGTCATCAACTAAGATGTTATTCCCATAAATAATTTCAATAAAATTAATGATGTTAAGGGTCTGAGGTAATCCGAGTATGATGTCTGACCTCAGACCTTGTGACCAAGTCGTGGTGTTATAAGGTCTGGGGTCATCACTAAGATGTTATCACCATAAATAATTTCACTAAAACTAATGATGTTAAGGGCCTGAGGTCATCCGAGTATGATGTTTGACCTCAGACCATGTCACCAAATCCTGATGTTATAGGGTCTGAGGTCTCACTAAGATGTTATCCCCATAAATAATTTCACCAAATTAATGATGTTAAGGGTCTGAGGTCATCCGAGTATGATGTCTAACCTCATACCTTATCACCAAATCCTGATGTTATAAGGTCTGAGGTCGTCAACTAACATGTTATCCCCATATATAATTTCACCAAATCAATGATGTTAAGGGTCTGAGGTCATCCGAGTATGATGTCTGACCTCCGACCTTGTAACCAAATCCTAATGTCATAGGGTCTGAGGTCATCACTAAGATGTTATCCCCATAAATAAATTCAACAAATTAATGATGTTAAGGGTGTGATGTCATACGAGTATGATGTCTGACCTCAAACCTTGTCACCAAATCCTGATGTTATAAGGTCTGAGGTCATCAACTAAGATGTTATCCCCATAAATAATTTCACCAAAATTAATGATGTTAAGTGTCTGAGGTCATCCGAGTATGATGTCTGACCTCAGACCTTGTCACCAAATCCAGATGTGATAATGTCTGAGGTCATCAACTAAGACGTATTCCCCATAAATAATTTCACCAAAATTAATGATGTAAAGGGCCTGAGGTCATCCGAGTATGATGTCTGACCTCAGACCTTGTCACCTAATACAGATGTGACAAGGTCTGATGTCACCAACTAAGATGTTATCCCCATAAAGAATTTCACCAAAATTAATGATGTTAAGGGTCTGAGGTCATTCGAGTATGATGTCTGACCTCAGACCTTGTCACCAAATCATAATGATATAGGGTCTGAGGTCATTAATTAAGATGTTATACCCATAAATAATTTCACCAAATTAATGATGTTAAGGGTCTGAGGTCATCTGAGTATGATGTCTGACCTCAGACCTTGTCACCAAATCCTGATGTTATAGGGTCTGAGGTCATCACTATGATGATATCCCCATAAATAATTTCACCAAATTAATGATGTTAAGGGTTCGAGGTCATCCGAGTATGATGTCTGACCTCAGACCTTATCACCAAATCCTGATGTTATAAGGTCTGAGGTCATCAACTTAGATGTTATCCCCATAAATAATTTCACCAAATTAATGATGTTAAGGGTCTGAGGTCATCCGAGTATGATGTCTGACCTCAGACCTTGTCACCAAATCCTGATGTTATAGGGTCTGAGGTCATCACTATGATGATATCCCCATAAATAATTTCACCAAATTAATGATGTTAATGGTCCGAGGTCATCCGAGTATGATGTCTGACCTCAGACCTTATCACCAAATCCTGATGTTATAATGTCTGAGGTCGTCAACTAACATGTTATCCCCATAAATAATTTCACCAAATCAATGATGTTAAGGGTCTAAGGTCATCCGAGTTTGATGTCTGACCTCCGACCTTGTAACCAAATCCTAATGTCATAGGGTCTGAGGTCATCACTAAGATGTTATCCCCATAAATAAATTCAACAAATTAATGATGTTAAGGGTGTGATGTCATACGAGTATGATGTCTGACCTCAAACCTTGTCACCAAATCCTGATGTTATAAGGTCTGAGGTCATCAACAAAGATGTTATCCCCATAAATAATTTCACCAAAATTAATGATGTTAAGTGTCTGAAGTCATCCGAGTATGATGTCTGACCTCAGACCTTGTCACCAAATCCAGATGAGATAAGGTCTGAGGTCATCAACTAAGACGTATTCCCCATAAATAATTTCACCAAAATTAATGATGTAAAGGGTCTGAGGTCATCCGAGTATGATATCTGACCTCAGACCTTGTCACTAAATCCAGATGTGACAAGGTCTGATGTCACCAACTAAGATGTTATCCCCATAAAGAATTTCACCAAAATTAATGATGTTAAAGGTCTGAGGTTATTCGAGTATGATGTCTGACCTCAGAGCTTGTCACCAAATCTTAATGATATAGCGTCTGAGGTCATCAATTCTGATGTTATCCCCATAAATAATTTCACCAAATTAGTGATGTTAAGGGTCTGAGGTCATCCGAGTATGATGTCTGACCTCAGATCTTGTCACCAAATCCTGATGTTATAGGGTCTGAGGTCATCACTATGATGATATACCCATAAATAATTTCACCAAATTAATGATGTTAAGGGTCCGAGGTCATCCGAGTATGATGTCTGACCTCAGACCTTATCACCAAATCCTGATGTTATAATGTCTGAGGTCGTCAACTATCATGTTATCCCCATAAATAATTTTACCAAATCAATGATGTTAAGGGTCTGAGGTCATCCGAGTATGATGTCTGACCTCCGACCTTGTATCCAAATCCTAATGTCATAGGTTCTGAGGTCATCACTAAGATGTTATACCCATAAATAAATTCAACAAATTAATGATGTTAAGGGTGTGATGTCATACGAGTATGATGTCTGACCTCAAACCTTGTCACCAAATCCTGATGTTATAAGGTCTGAGGTCATCAACTAAGATGTTATCCCCATAAATAATTTCACCAAAATTAATGATGTTAAGTGTCTGAAGTCATCCGAGTATGATGCCTGACCTCAGACCTTGTCACCAAATCCAGATGTGATAAGGTCTGAGGTCATCAACTAAGACGTATTCCCCATAAATAATTTCACCAAAATTAATGATGTAAAGGGTCTGAGGTCATCCGAGTATGATGTCTGACCTCAGACCTTATCACCAAATCCAGATTTGACAAGGTCTGATGTCACTAACTAAGATGTTATCCCCATAAAGAATTTCACCAAAATTAATGATGTTAAGGGTCTGAGGTCATTCGAGTATGATGTTTGACCTCAGACCTTGTCACCAAATCATAATGATATAGGGTCTGAGGTCATTAATTAAGATGTTATCCCCATAAATAATTTCACCAAATTAATGATGTTAAGGGTCTGAGGTCATCCGAGTATGATGTCTGACCTCAGACCTTGTCACCAAATCCTGATGTTATAGGGTCTGAGGTCATCACTATGATGATATCCCCATAAATAATTTCACCAAATTAATTATGTTAAGGTTCTGAGGTCATCCGAGTATGATGTCTGACCTCAGACCTTATCACCAAATCCTGATGTTATAATGTCTGAGGTTGTCAACTAACATGTTATCCCCATAAATAATTTCACCAAATCAATTATGTTAAGGGTCTGAGGTCATCCGAGTATGATGTCTGACCTCCGACCTTGTAACCAAATCCTAATGTCATAGGGTCTGAGGTCATCACTAAGATGTTATCCCCATAAATAAATTCACCAAATTAATGATGTTAAGGGTGTGATGTCATACGAGTATGATGTCTGACCTCAGACCTTGTCACCAAATCCTGATGTTATAAGGTCTGAGGTCATCAACTAAGAGGTTATCCCCATAAATAATTTCACCAAAATTAATGATCTTAAGTGTCTGAGGTCATCCGAGTATGATGTCTGACCTCAGACCTTGTCACCAAATGCTGATGATTTAAGGTCTGAGGTCATCAACTAAGATGTATTCCCCATAAAGAATTTCACCAAAATTAATGATGTTAAGGGCCTGAGGTCATCCGAGTATGATGTCTGACCTCAGACCTTGTCACCAAATCCAGATGTGATAAGGTCTGATGTCACCAACCAAGATGTTATCCCATAAAGAATTTCACCAAAATTAATGATGTTAAGGGTCTGAGGTCATTCGAGTATGATGTCTAACCTCAGACCTTATCACCAAATCCTGATGTGATAGAGTCTGAGGTCATCAACTAAGATGTTATCCCCATAAATAATTTCACCAAATTAATGATGTTAAGGGTCTAAGGTCATCCGAGTATGATGTCAGACCACAGACCTTGTCACCAAATCCTGATGTTATAGGGTCTGAGGTCATCACTATGATGATATCCCCATAAATAATTTCACCAAATTAATGATGTTAAGGGTCTGAGGTCATCCGAGTATGATGTCTGACCTTAGACTTTACCACCAAATCCGGATGTTATAAGGTTTTAGGTCATCACTAAGATATTATGCCCATAAATAATTTCACCAAAATTAATGATGATAAGGGTCTGAGGTCATCCGAGTATGATGTCTGACCTCAGACCTTATCATGAAATCCTGATGTTATAAGGTCTTAGGTCATCACTAAGATGTTCTCCCCGTAAATAATTTCACCAAAATTAAGGATGTTAAGGGTCTGAGGTCATCCAAGTATGATGTCTGACCTCAGACCTTGTCCCCAAATCCAGATGTGATAAGGTCTGAGGTCATCAACAAAGACGTATTCCCCATAAATAATTTCACCAAAATTAATGATGTAAAGGGTCTGAGGTCATCCGAGTATGATGTCTGACCTCAGACCTTGTCACCAAATCCAGATTTGACAAGGTCTGATGTCACTAACTAAGATGTTATCCCCATAAAGAATTTCACCAAAATTAATGATGTTAAGGGTCTGAGGTCATACGAGTATGATGTTTGACCTCAGACCTTGTCACCAAATCATAATGATATAGGGTCTGAGGTCATCAATTAAGATGTTATCCCCATAAATAATTTCACCAAATTAATGATGTTAAGGGTCTGAGGTCATCCGAGTATGATGTCTGACCTCAGACCTTGTCACCAAATCCTGATGTTATAGGGTCTGAGGTCATCACTATGATGATATCCCCATAAATAATTTCACCAAATTAATTATGTTAAGGGTCTGAGGTCATCCGAGTATGATGTCTGACCTCAGACCTTATCACCAAATCCTGATGTTATAATGTCTAAGGTTGTCAACTAACATGTTATCCCCATAAATAATTTCACCAAATCAATGATGTTAAGGGTCTGAGGTCATCCGAGTATGATGTCTGACCTCCGACCTTGTAACCAAATCCTAATGTCATAGGGTCTGAGGTCATCACTAAGATGTTATCCCCATAAATAAATTCACCAAATTAATGATGTTAAGGGTGTGATGTCATACAAGTATGATGTCTGACCTCAGACCTTGTCACCAAATCCTGATGTTATAAGGTCTGAGGTCATCAACTAAGAGGTTATCCCCATAAATAATTTCACCAAAATTAATGATCTTAAGTGTCTGAGGTCATCCGAGTATGATGTCTGACCTCAGACCTTGTCACCAAATGCTGATGATTTAAGGTCTGAGGTCATCAACTAAGATGTATTCCCCATAAAGAATTTCACCAAAATTAATGATGTTAAGGGCCTGAGGTCATCCGAGTATGATGTCTGACCTCAGACCTTGTCACCAAATCCAGATGTGATAAGGTCTGATGTCACCAACCAAGATGTTATCCCATAAAGAATTTCAGCAAAATTAATGATGATAAGGGTCTGAGGTCATTCGAGTATGATGTCTAACCTCAGACCTTATCACCAAATCCTGATGTGATAGAGTCCGAGGTCATCAACTAAGATGTTATCCCCATAAATAATTTCACCAAATTAATGATGTTAAGGGTCTAAGGTCATCCGAGTATGATGTCAGACCACAGACCTTGTCACCAAATCCTGATGTTATAGGGTCTGAGGTCATCACTATGATGATATCCCCATAAATAATTTCACCAAATTAATGATGTTAAGGGTCTGAGGTCATCCGAGTATGATGTCTGACCTTAGACTTTACCACGAAATCCGGATGTTATAAGGTTTTAGGTCATCACTAAGATATTATGCCCATAAATAATTTCACCAAAATTAATGATGATAAGGGTCTGAGGTCATCCGAGTATGACGTCTGACCTCAGACCTTATCATGAAATCCTGATGTTATAAGGTCTTAGGTCATCACTAAGATGTTCTCCCCGTAAATAATTTCACCAAAATTAAGGATGTTAAGGGTCTGAGGTCATCCAAGTATGATGTCTGACCTCAGACCTTGTCCCCAAATCCTGATGTTATATGGTCTGAGGTCATCACTAAGATGTTATCTGCATAAATAATTCCTCCAAATTAATAATGTTGAAGGTCTGAGGTCATTCGAGTATGATGTCTGACCTCAGACCTTGTCACCAAATGCTGATGATTTAAGGTCTGAGGTCATCAACTAAGACGTTATCCCCAGAAATAATTTCACCCAAATTAATGATGTTAAGGGCTGAGGTCATCTGAGTATGATGTCTAACCTCAGACCTTGTCACAAAATCCTGGTGTTATAGGGTCTGAGGTCATCACTAAGATGTTATCCCCATAAATAATTTCACCAAAATTAAGGATGTTAAGGATCTGAAGTCATCCAAGTATGATGTCTGACCTCAGACCTTGTCCCCAAATCCTAATGTTATAGGGTCTGAGGTCATCACTAAGATGTTATCTGCATAAATAATTCCACCAAATTAATGATGTGGAAGGTCTGAGGTCATCCGAGTAAGATGTCTGACCTCAAACCTTGTCACCAAATGCTGATGATTTAAGGTCTGAGGTCATCAACTAAGACGTTATCCCCAGAAATAATTTCACCAAAATTAATGATGTTAAGGGCCTTAGGTCATCCGAGTATGATGTCTAACCTCAGACCTTATCACCAAATCCTGATGCGATAAGGTCTGAGGTCGTCAACTATGATGTTATCCCCATAAATAATTTCACCAAATCAACGATGTTAAGGGTCTGATGTCATCCGAGTATGATGTCTGACCTCTGACCGTGAAACCAAATCCTAATGTCATAGGGTCTGAGGTCATCACTAAGATGTTATCCCCATAAATAATTTCACCAATTAATGATGTTAAGGGTCTGAGGTCATCCGAGTACGATGTCTAACCTCAGACCTTATCACCAAATCCTGATGTGATAAGGTCTGAGGTCGTCAACTATGATGTTATCCCCATAAATAATTTCACCAAATCAACGATGTTAAGGGTCTGATGTCATCCGAGTATGATGTCTGACCTCTGACCGTGAAACCAAATCCTAATGTCATAGGGTCTGAGGTCATCACTAAGATGTTATCCCCATAAATAAATTCACCAAATTAATGATGTTAACGGTCTGAGGTAATCCACGTATGATGTCTGACCTCTGACCTGGTCACCAATTCATGATGTTATAAGGTCTGATGTCATCAACTTAGAGGTTATCCCCATAAATAATTTCACCAAAATTAATGATGTTAAGGATATGAGGTCATCCGAGTATGATGTCTGACCTTAGACCTTGTCACCAAATCCTGATGTTATAAGGTCTGAGGTCATCAACTAAGATGTTATCTGCATAAATAATTTCACCAAATTTAAGATGTTAAGGTTCTGAGGTCATCCGAGTATGATGTCTGACCTCAAACCTTGTCACCAAATCCTGATGTTATAGGGTCTGAGGTCATCACTAACATGATATCCCCATAAATAATTTCACCAAATTAATGATGTTAAGGTTCTGAGGTCATCCGAGTATGATGTCTGACCTCAGACCTTATCACCAAATCCTGATGTTATAAGGTTTTAGGTTATCACTAAGATCTTATACCCATAAATAATTTCACCAAAATTAATGATGTTAAAGTTCTGAGGTCATCCGAGTATGATGTCTGACCTCAGACCTTTTCACCATATCCTGATGTTATAAGGTCTTAGGTCATCACTAAGATGTTATCCCCATAAATAATTTCACCAAAATTAATGATGTTAACGGTCTGAGGTCATCCAAGTATGATGTCTGACCTCAGACCTTGTCACCAAATCCTGATGTCATAGGGTCTGAGGTCATCACTAAGATGTCATCCGCATAAATAATTTCACCAAATTAATGATGTTAAGGGTCCGAGGTCATCCGAGTATGACGTCTGACCTCAGACCTTGTCACCAAATGCTAATGTTATAAGGTCTGAGGTCATCAACTAAGATGTTATTCCCATAAATAATTTCACCAAAATTAATGACGTTAAGGGTCTGAGGTCATGCGAGTATGATGTCTGACCTCAGACCTTGTCACAAAACCCTGATGATTTAAGGTCTTAGGTCATCAACTAAGAAGTTATCCCCATAAATAATTTCACCAAAATTAATGATGTAAAGGGTCTGAGGTCATCCGAGTATGATGTATGACCTCAGACCTTGTCACCAAATGCTAATGTTATAAGGTCTGAGGTCATCATCTAAGATGTTATTCCCATAAATAATTTCACCAAAATTAATGATGTTAAGGGTCTGAAGTCATCTGAGTATGATGTATGACCTCCGACCGTGTAACCAAATCCTAATGTTATAGGGTCTGAGGTCATCACTAAGATGTTATCCCCATAAATAAATTCACCAAATTAATGATGTTAAGGGTCTGAGGTCATCCGGGTATGATGTCTGACCTCAGACCTTGTCACCAAATCCTAATGTCATAAGGTCTGATGTCATCAACTTAGAGGTTATCCCCATAAATAATTTCACCAAAATTAATGATGTTAAGGGTCTGAGGTCATCCAAGTATGATGTCTGACCTTAGACCTTGTCACCAAATCGTGATGTTATAAGGTCTGAGGTCATCAACTAAGGTGTTATCCCCATAAATAATTTCACCAAATTAATGACGTTAAGGGTCTGAGGTCATCTAAGTATGATGTTTGACCTCAGACCTTGTCACCAAATCCTAATGTTAGAGGGTCTGTTGTCATCACTAAGACGTTATCCTCATAAATTATTTCACCAAATTAATGATGTTAAGGGTCTGAGGTCATCCGAGTATGATGTCTGACCTCAGACCTTGTCACCAAATGCTAATGTTAGAAGGTCTGAGGTCATCAACTAAGATGTTATCCCCATAAATAATTTCAACACAAATAATGATGTTAAGGGTCTGAGGTCATCCGAGTATGATGTCTGACCTCAGACCTTGTCATAAAATCCTGATGATTTATGGTCTGAGGTCATCAACTAAGACGTTATCCACATAAATAATTTCACCAAAATTAATGATGTAAAGGGTCTGAGGTCATCCGAGTATGATGTCTGACCTCAGACCTTGTCACCAAATCCTAATGTTATAAGGTCTGGGGTCATCACAAAGATGTTATCACCATAAATAATTTCACAAAAATTAATGATGTTAAGGGCCTGAGGTCATCCGAGTATGATGTCTGACCTCAGACCTTGTCACCAAATCCTGATGTTATAGGGTCTGAGGTCATCACTAAGATGTTATCCCCATAAATAATTTCACCAATTTAATGATGTTAAGGGTCTGAAGTCATCCGAGTATGATGTATAACCTCAGACCTTATCACCAAATCCTGATGTGATAAGGTCTGAGGTCGTCAACTAAGATGTTATCCCCATAAATAATTTCACCAAATCAACGATGTTAAGGGTCTGCTGTAATCCGAGTATGATGTCTGACCTCTGACCGTGAAACCAAATCCAAATGTTATGGGGTCTGAGGTCATCACTAAGATGTTATCCCCATAAATAAATTCACCAAATTAATGATGTTAATGGTCTGAGGTCATCCGCGTATGATGTCTGACCTCAGACCTGGTCACCAAATCATGATGTTATAAGGTCTGATGTCATCAACTTAGAGGTTATCCCCACAAATAACTTCACCTAAATTAATGATGTTAAGGTTTTGAGGTCATCCGAGTATGATGTCTGAACTCAAACCTTGACACAAAATCCATATGTGATAAAGTCTGATGTCACCAACTAAGATGTTATCCCCATAAAGAATTTCATTAAAATTAATGATGTTAAGGGTATGAGGTCATCCGAGTATGATGCCTGACCTCAGAACTTGTCACCAAATCCTGATGTTATAAGGTCTGAGGTCATCAACTAAGATGTTATCCCCATAAATAATTTCACCAAATTTATGATGTTAAAGGGCTGAGGTCATCCGAGTATGATGTCTGACCTCAAACCTTGTCACCAAATCCTGATGTTATAGGGTCTGAGGTCATCATTAAGATGATATCCCCATAAATAATTTCACCAAATTAATGATGTTAAGGGTCTGAGGTCATCCGAGTATGATGTCTGACCTCAGACCTTATCACAAATCCTGATGTTATAAGGTCTAAGGTCATCAACTAAGATGATATCCCCATAAATAAGTTCACCAAAATTAATGATGTTAAGGGTCTGAGGTCATCCGAGTATGATTTCTGACCTCAGACCTAGTCACCAAATCCTGATGTTATAAGGTTTGAGGTCATCACTAAGATGTTATACCCAGAAATAATTTCACCAAATTAATGATGTTAAGAGTCTGAGGTCATCGGAGTATGACGACTGACCTCAGACCTTGTCACAAAATGCTAATGTTATAAGGTCTGAGGTCATAAACTAAGAAGTTATTCCCATAAATAATTTCACCAAAATTAATTACGTTAAGGGTCTGAGGTCATCTGAGTATGATGTCTGACCTCAGACCTTGTAACAAAACCATAATGATTTAAGGTCTGAGGACATCAACTAAGACGTTATCCCCATAAATAATTTCACCAAAATTAATGATGTTAAGGGTCTGAGGTCATCCGAGTATGATGTCTGACCTCAGACCTTGTCACAAAATCCTGATGATTTAAGGTCTGAGGTCATTAACTAAGACGTTATCCCCATAAATAATTTCACCAAAATTATGATGTTAAGGGTCTGAGGTCACCCGAGTATGATGTCTGACCTCAAACCTTGTCATCAAATCCTGATGTTATAGGGTCTGAGGTCATCACTAAGATGATATCCCCATAAATAATTTCACCAAATTAATGATGTTAAGGGTCTGAGGTCATCCGAGTATGATGTCTGACCTCAGACCTTATCACCAAATCCTGATGTTATAAGGTTTTAGGTTATCACTAAGATCATATACCCATAAATAATTTCACCAAAATTAATGATGTTAAGGGTCTGAGGTCATCCGAGTATGATGTCTGACCTCAGACCTTATCACCAAATCCTGATGTTATAAGGTCTTAGGTCATCACTAAGATGTTATCCCCATAAATAATTTCACCAAAATTAATGATGTTAACGGTCCGCGGTCATCCGAGTATGATGGCAGACCCCAGACATTGTCACCAAATCCTGATGTCATAGGGTCTGAGGTCATCACTATGATGTTATCCGCATAAATAATTTCACCAAATTATTAATGTTAAGGGTCTGAGGTCATCCGAGTATGACGTCTGACCTCAGACCTTGTCACCAAATGCTAATGTTATAAGGTCTGAGGTCATCAACTAAGATGTTATTCCCATAAATAATTTCACCAAAATTAATTACGTTAAGGGTCTGATGTCATCCGAGTATGATGTCTGACCTCAGACCTTGTCACAAAACCATGATGATTTAAGGTCTGAGGTCATCAACTAAGACGTTATCCCCATAAATAATTTCACCAAAATTAATGATGTTAAGGGTCTGAGGTCATCCGAGTATGATGTCTGACCTCAGACCTTGTCACAAAATCCTGATGATTTAAGGTCTGAGGACATTAACTAAGACGTTATCCCCATAAATAATTTCACCAAAATTAATGATGTAAAGGGTCTGAGGTCATCCGAGTATGATGTCTAACCTTAGACCTTGTCACCAAATTCTGATGTTATAGGGTCTGAGGTCATCACTACGATGTTATCCCCATAAATAATTTCACCAAATCAATGATGTTAAGGGTCTGAAGTCATCCGAGTATGATGTCTGACCTCCGACCGTGTAACAAAATCCTAATGTTGTAGGGTCTGAGGTCATCACTAAGATGTTATGTTCATAAATAAATTCACCAAATTAATGATGTTAAGGGTCTGAGGTCATCCGCGTATGATGTCTGACCTCAGACCTTGTCACCAAATCCTAATGTCATAAGTTCTGATGTCATCAACTTAGAGGTTATCCCCATAAATAATTTTACCAAAATTAATGATGTTAAGGGTCTGAAGGCATCCGAGTATGATGTCTGACCTCAGACCTTATCCACAAATCCTAATGTCATAAGGTTTTACGTCATTACTAAGATGTTATAGCCATAAATAATTTCACCAAAATTAATAATGTTAATGGTCTGAGGTCATCCGAGTATGATGTCTGACCTCAGACCTTGTCACCAAATCCTGATGTTATAAGGTCTTAAGTCATCCCTAAGATGTTATCCCCATAAATAATTTCACCAAAATTAATGATGTCAAGGGTTTGAGGTCATCCAAGTATGATGTTTGACCTCAGACCTTGTAACCAAATCCTAATGTTAGAGGGTCTGAGGTCATCACTAAGATGTTATCCTCATAAATAATTTCACCAAATTAATGATGTTAAGGGTCTGAGGTCATCCGAGTATGATGTCTGACCACAGACCTCGTCACCAAATGCTAATGTTAGAAGGTCTGAGGTCATCAACTAAGATTTTATCCCCATAAATAATTTCAACAAAATTAATGATGTTAAGGGTCTGAGGTCATCCGAGTATGATGTCTGACCTCAGACCTTGTCACAAAATCCTGATGATTTAAGGTCTGAGGTCATCAACTAAGACGTTATCCACATAAATAATTTCACCAAAATTAATGATGTAAAGGGTCTGAGGTCATCCGAGTATGATGTCTGACCTCAGACCTTGTCACCAAATCCTAATGTTATAAGGTCTGGGGTCATCACAAAGATGTTATCACCATAAATAATTTAACAAAAATTAATGATATTAAGGGCCTGAGGTCATCCGAGTATGATGTCTGACCTCAGACCTTGTCACCAAATCCTGTTGTTATAGGGTCTGAGGTCATCACTAAGATGTTATCCTCATAAATAATTTCACCAAATTAATGATGTTAAGGGTCTGAGGTCATCCGAGTATGATGTCTAACCTCAGACCTTATCACCAAATCCTGATGTGGTAAGGTCTGAGGTCATCAACTAAGATGTTATCCCCATAAATAATTTCACCAAATCAACGATGTTAAGGGTCTGATGTAATCCGAGTATGATGTCTGACCTGTGATCGAGAAACCAAATCCTAATGTTTTAGGGTCTGAGGTCATCACTAAGATGTTATCCCCATAAATAAATTCACCAAATTAATGATTTTAAGGGTCTGAGGTCATCCGCGTATGATGTCTGACCTCAGACCTCGTCACCAAATCATGATGTTATAAGGTCTGATGTCATCAACTTAGAGGTTATCCCCACAAATAACTTCACCTAAATTAATGATGTTAAGGTTTTGAGGTCATCCGAGTATGATGTCTGAACTCAAGCCTTGACACAAAATCCATATGTGATAAAGTCTGATGTTACCGACTAAGATGTTATCCCCATAAAGAATTTCATTAAAATTAATGATATTAAGGGTATGAGGTCATCCGAGTATGATGTCTGACCTTAGAACTTGTCACAAAATCCTGATGATTTAAGGTCTGAGGTCATTAACTAAGACGTTATCCCCATAAATAATTTCACCAAAATTATGATGTTAAGGGTCTGAGGTCACCCGAGTATGATGTCTGACCTCAGACCTTGTCACAAAATCCTGATGATTTAAGGTCTGAGGTCATTAACTAAGACGTTATCCCCATAAATAATTTCACCAAAATTAATGATGTAAAGGGTATGAGGTCATCCGAGTATGATGTCTAACCTTAGACCTTGTCACCAAATCCTGATGTTATAGGGTCTGAGGTCATCACTACGACGTTATCCCCATAAATAATTTCACCAAATCAATGATGTTAAGGGTCTGAAGTCATCCGAGTATGATGTCTGACCTCCGACCGTGTAACAAAATCCTAATGTTGTAGGGTCTGAGGTCATCACTAAGATGTTATGTTCATAAATAAATTCACCAAATTAATGATGTTAAGGGTCTGACGTCATCCACGTATGATGTCTGACCTCAGACCTTGTCACCAAATCCTAATGTCATAAGGTCTGATGTCATTAACTTAGAGGTTATCCCCATAAATAATTTCACCAAAATTAATGATGTTAAGGGTTTGAAGGCATCCGAGTATGATGTTTGACCTCAGACCTTATCCACAAATCCTAATGTTATAAGGTTTTACGTCATTACTAAGATGTTATAGCCATAAATAATTTCACCAAAATTAATAATGTTAAGGGTCTGAGGTCATCCGAGTATGATGTCTGACCTCAGACCTTGTCACCAAATCCTGATGTTATAAGGTGTTAAGTCATCCCTAAGATGTTATCCCCATAAATAATTTCACCAAAATTAATGATGTCAAGGGTTTGAGGTCATCCAAGTATGATGTTTGACCTCAGACCTTGTAACCAAATCCTAATGTTAGAGGGTCTGAGGTCATCACTAAGATGTTATCCTCATAAATAATTTCACCAAATTAATGATGTTAAGGGTCTGAGGTCATCCGAGTATGATGTCTGACCAAAGACCTTGTCACCAAATGCTAATGTTAGAAGGTCTGAGGTCATCAACTAAGATGTTATCCCCATAAATAATTTCAACAAAATTAATGATGTTAAGGGTCTGAGGTCATCCGAGTATGATGTCTGACCTCAGACCTTGTCACAAAATCCTGATGATTTAAGGTCTGAGGTCATCAACTAAGACGTTATCCACATAAATAATTTCACCAAAATTAATGATGTAAAGGGTCTGAGGTCATCCGAGTATGATGTCTGACCTCAGACCTTGTCACCAAATCCTAATGTTATAAGGTCTGGGGTCATCACAAAGATGTTATCACCATAAATAATTTCACAAAAATTAATGATATTAAGGGCCTGAGGTCATCCGAGTATGATATCTGACCTCAGACGTTGTCACCAAATCCTGATGTTATAGGGTCTGAGGTCATCACTAAGATGTTTTCCCCATTATTAATTTCACCAAATTAGTGATGTCAAGGGTTTGAGGTCATCCGAGTATGATGTCTAACCTCAGACCTTATCATCAAATCCTGATGTTATAAGGTCTGAGGTCATCAACTAAGATGTTATCCCCAGAAATAATTTCACCAAATCAACGATGTTAAGGGTCTGATGTAATCCGAGTATGATGTCTGACCTGTGATCGAGAAACCAAATCCTAATGTTTTAGGGTCTGAGGTCATCACTAAGATGTTATCCCCATAAATAAATTCACCAAATTAATGATTTTAAGGGTCTGAGGTCATCCGCGTATGATGTCTGACCTCAGACCTCGTCACCAAATCACGATGTTATAAGGTCTGATGTCATCAACTTAGAGGTTATCCCCACAAATAACTTCACCTAAATTAATGATGTTAAGGTTTTGAGGTCATCCGAGTATGATGTCTGAACTCAAGCCTTGACACAAAATCCATATGTGATAAAGTCTGATGTTACCGACTAAGATGTTATCCCCATAAAGAATTTCATTAAAATTAATGATATTAAGGGTATGAGGTCATCCGAGTATGATGTCTGACCTCAGAACTTGTCACAAAATCCTGATGATTTAAGGTCTGAGGTCATTAACTAAGACGTTATCCCCATAAATAATTTCACCAAAATTATGATGTTAAGGGTCTGAGGTCACCCGAGTATGATGTCTGAACTCAGACCTTGTCACAAAATCCTGATGATTTAAGGTCTGAGGTCATTAACTAAGACGTTATCCCCATAAATAATTTCACCAAAATTAATGATGTAAAGGGTATGAGGTCATCCGAGTATGATGTCTAACCTTAGACCTTGTCACCAAATCCTGATGTTATAGGGTCTGAGGTCATCACTACGACGTTATCCCCATAAATAATTTCACCAAATCAATGATGTTAAGGGTCTGAAGTCATCCGAGTATGATGTCTGACCTCCGACCGTGTAACAAAATCCTAATGTTGTAGGGTCTGAGGTCATCACTAAGATGTTATGTTCATAAATAAATTCACCAAATTAATGATGTTAAGGGTCTGACGTCATCCGCGTATGATGTCTGACCTCAGACCTTGTCACCAAATCCTAATGTCATAAGGTCTGATGTCATCAACTTAGAGGTTATCCCCATAAATAATTTCACCAAAATTAATGATGTTAAGGGTTTGAAGGCATCCGAGTATGATGTTTGAACTCAGACCTTATCCACAAATCCTAATGTTATAAGGTTTTACGTCATTACTAAGATGTTATAGCCATAAATAATTTCACCAAAATTAATAATGTTAAGGGTCTGAGGTCATCCGAGTATGATGTCTGACCTCAGACCTTGTCACCAAATCCTGATGTTATAAGGTCTTAAGTCATCCCTAAGATGTTATCCCCATAAATAATTTCACCAAAATTAATGATGTCAAGGGTTTGAGGTCATCCAAGTATGATGTTTGACCTCAGACCTTGTAACCAAATCCTAATGTTAGAGGGTCTGAGGTCACCACTAAGATGTTATCCTCATAAATAATTTCACCAAATTAATGATGTTAAGGGTCTGAGGTCATCCGAGTATGATGTCTGACCACAGACCTTGTCACCAAATGCTAATGTTAGAAGGTCTGAGGTCATCAACTAAGATGTTATCCCCATAAATAATTTCAACAAAATTAATGATGTTAAGGGTCTGAGGTCATCCGAGTATGATGTCTGACCTCAGACCTTGTCACAAAATCCTGATGATTTAAGGTCTGAGGTCATCAACTAAGACGTTATCCACATAAATAATTTCACCAAAATTAATGATGTAAAGGGTCTGAGGTCATCCGAGTATGATGTCTGACCTCAGACCTTGTCACCAAATCCTAATGTTATAAGGTCTGGGGTCATCACAAAGATGTTATCACCATAAATAATTTCACAAAAATTAATGATATTAAGGGCCTGAGGTCATCCGAGTATGATGTCTGACCTCAGACCTTGTCACCAAATCCTGATGTTATAGGGTCTGAGGTCATCACTAAGATGTTATCCCCATAAATAATTTCACCAAATTAATGATGTTAAGGTTCTGAGGTCATCCTAGTATGATGGCTAACCTCAGACCTTATCACCAAATCCTGATGTGATAAGGTCTGAGGTCATCAACTAAGATGTTATCCGCATAAATAATTTCACCAAATCAACGATGTTAAGGGTCTGATGTAATCCGAGTATGATGTCTGACCTGTGATCGAGAAACCAAATCCTAATGTTTTAGGGTCTGAGGTCATCACTAAGATGTTATCCCCATAAATAAATTCACCAAATTAATGATTTTAAGGGTCTGAGGTCATCCGCGTATGATGTTTGACCTCAGACCTGGTCACCAAATCATGATGTTATAAGGTCTGATGTCATCAACTTAGAGGTTATCCCCACAAATAACTTCACCTAAATTAATGATGTTAAGGTTTTGAGGTCATCCGAGTATGATGTCTGAACTCAAACCTTGACACAAAATCCATATGTGATAAAGTCTGATGTTACCGACTAAGATGTTATCCCCATAAAGAATTTCATTAAAATTAATGATGTTAAGGGTATGAGGTCATCCGAGTATGATGTCTGACCTCAGAACTTGTCACCAAATCCTGATGTTATAAGGTCTGAGGTCATCAACTTAGATGTGATCCCCATAAATAATTTCACCAAATTTATGATGTTAAGGGTCTGAGGTCATCCGACTATGATGTCTGACCTCAAACCTTGTCACCAAATCCTGATGTTATAGGGTCTGAGGTCATCACTAAAATGATATCCCCATAAATAAATTCACCAAATTAATGATGTTAAAGGTCTGAGGTCATCCCAGTATGATGTCTGACCTCAGACCTTATCAATAAATCCTGATGTTATAGGGTCTCATGTCATCTACTAAGATGTCATCCCCATAAATAATTTCACCAAAATATATGATGTTAAGGGTCTGAGGTCATCTGAGTATGATGTCTGACCTCGGACCTTGTCACCAAATCCTGATGTTATAAGGTCTGATGTCATCAACTAAGATGTAATCCCCATAAATAATTGCACCAAAATTAATGATGTTAAGGGTCTGAGGTCATCCGACTATGATGTCTGACCTCAAACCTTGTCACCAAATCCTGATGTTATAGGGTCTGAGGTCATCACTAAAATGATATCCCCATAAATAATTTCACCAAATTAATGATGTTAAAGGTCTGAGGTCATTCGAGTATGATGTCGGACCTCAGACCTTATCACCAAATCCTGATGTTATAAGGTTTTAGGTTATCACAAAGATCTTATACCCATAAATAATTTCAGCAAAATTAATGATGTTAAGGGTCTGAGGTCATCCGAGTATGATGTCTGACCTCAGACCTTATCACCAAATCCCTATGTTTTAAGGTCTTAGGTCATCACTAAGATGTTATCCCCATAAATAATTTCACCAAAATTAATGATGTTAACGGTCTGAGGTCATCCAAGTATGATGGCTGACCTCAGACATTGTCACCAAATCCTGATGTCATAGGGTCTGAGGTCATCACTAAGATGTTATCCGCATAAATAATTTCACCAAATTAATGATGGTAAGGGTCTGAGGTCATCCGAGTATGACGTCTCACCTCAGACCTTGTCACCAAATGCTAATGTTATAAGGTCTGAGGTCATCAACTAAGATGTTATTCCCATAAATAATTTCACCAAAATTAATTACGTTAAGGGTCTGAGGTCATCCGAGAATGATGTCTGAGCTCAGACCTTGTCACAAAATCCTGATGATTTAAGGTCTGAGGTCATTAACTAAGACGTTATCCCCATAAATAATTTCACCAAAATTAATGATGTAAAGGGTCTGAGGTCATCCGAGTATGATGTCTAACCTTAGATCTTGTCACCAAATCCTGATGTTATAGGGTCTGAAGTCATCACTACGATGTTATCCCCATAAATAATTTCACCAAATCAATGATGTTAAGGGTCTGAGGTCATCCGAGTATGATGTCTGACCTCAGACCTTATCACCAAATCCTGATTTTATAAGGTCTTAGGTCATCCCTAAGATGTTATCTTCATTAATAATTTACCAAACTTAATGATGTCAAGGGTCTCAGGTCATCCAAGTATGATGTTTGACCTCAGACCTTGTCACCAAATCCTGATGTTAGAGGGTCTGAGGTCATCACTAAGATGTTATCCTCATTAATAACTTCACCAAATTAATGATGTTAAGGGTCCGAGGTCATCCGAGTATGATGTCTGACCTCAGACCTTGTCACTAAATGCTAATGTTATAAGGTCTGAGGTCATCAACTAAGATGTTATCCCCATAAATAATTTCAATAAAATTAATGATGTTAAGGGTCTGAGGTAATCCGAGTATGATGTCTGACCTCACACCTTGTCACAAAATCCTGATGATTTAAGGTCTGAGGTCATCAACTAAGACATTATCCACATAAGTAATTTCACCAAAATTAATGATGTAAAGGGTCTGAGGTCATCCGAGTATGATGTCTGAACTCAGACCTTGTCACCAAATCCTAATGTTATAAGGTCTCGGGTCATCACAAAGATGTTATCACCATAAATAATTTCACAAAAATTAATGATGTTAAGGGCCTGAGGTCATCCGAGTATGATGTCTGACCTCAGACCTTGTCACCAAATCCTGATGTTATAGGGTCTGAAGTCACCAACTAAGATGTTATCCACGTAAATAATTTCACCAAAATTAATTATGTTAAGGGTCTGAGGTCATCCGAGTATGATGTCTGACCTCAGACCTTGTCACGAAATCCTGAGGTTATAAGGTCTGAGGTCATCACTAAGATGTTATCCCCAGATATAATTTCACCAAAATTAATGATGTTAAGGGTTTGAGGTCATGCAAGTATGATGTCTGACCTCATACCTTATCCCCAAATCTTGATGTTATAAGGTCTGAGGTCATCAACTAAGATGTTATCCCCATAAATAATTTCACTAAATCAATGATGTAAAGGGCATGAGGTCAATCGAGTATGATGTCTGAGCTCAGACCTTGTCACTAAATCCTAATGGTATAGGGTCTGAAGTCATCACTAAGATGTTATCCCCATAAATAATTTCTCCAAATTATTGATGTTAAGGGTCTGAGGTCATCCGAGTGTGATGTCTAACCCCAGACCTTGTCACCAAATCCTGATGTTATAAGGTCTGAGGTCATCAACTTAGATGTTATCCCCATAAATAATTTCACCAAAACTAATGATGTTAAGGGTCTGAGGTTATTCAAATATGATGTCTGACCTCAGACCTTGTCACCAAATCCAGATGTGATAAGGTCTGATGTCACCAACAAAGATGTTATCCCCATAAATAATTTCACCAAAATTAATGATGTTTAGGGTCTGAGGTCATCCGAGTATGATGTCTGACCTCAACCCTTGTCACCAAATCCTAATGTTATAAAGTCTGAGGTCATTAACTAAGATGTTATCCCCATAAATAATTTCACCAAATCAATGATGTTAGGGGTCT
This sequence comes from Sambucus nigra, assembly GCA_949130495.1. Taxonomy (NCBI): domain Eukaryota; kingdom Viridiplantae; phylum Streptophyta; class Magnoliopsida; order Dipsacales; family Adoxaceae; genus Sambucus; species Sambucus nigra. The sequence goes on from OX422207.1 coordinate 547,407,047, forward strand.
GAGGTCATCCGAGTATGATGTATGACCTCAGACCTCATCACCAAATCCTAATCTTGTAGGGTCTGAGGTTATCACTAAGATGTTACCCCCATAAATAATTTCACCAAATTAATGATGTTAAGGGTCTGAGGTCATCCGAGTATGATGCCTTACCTCAGACCTTATCACCAAATCCTGATGTTATAAGGTCTGAGGTCATCAACTAAGATGTTATCCCCATAAATAATTTCACAAATTCAATGATTTAAAGGGTATGAGGTCAATCGAGTATGATGTCTGACCTCAGACCTTGTCACTTAATTCTAATGTTATAAGGTCTGAAGTCATCACTAATATGTTATCCCCATAAATAATTTCTCCAAATTAATGATGTTAAGGGTCTGCGGCCATCCGAGTATGATGTCTAACCTTAGACCTTATCACCAAATCCTGATGTTATAAGGTCTGAGGTCATCAACTTAGATGTTATCCCCATAAATAATTTCACCAAAATTAATGATGTTAAGGGTCTGAGGTCATCCGAATATAATGTCCGACCTCAGACCTTGTCACCAAATTCAGATGTGATATGGGCAGATGTCACCAACTAAGATGTTATCCCCATAAAAAATTTCACCAAAATTAATGATGTTAAGGGTCTGAGGTCATCCGAGTATGATGTCTGACCTCAAACCTTGTCACCAAATCCTGATGTTATAGGGTCTGAGGTCATCACTAAGATGATATCCCCTTAAATAATTTCACCAAATTAATGATGTTAAGGGTCTGAGGTCATCCGAGTATGATGCCTGACCTCAGACCTTGTCAAGAAATCCTGATGTTATAAGGTCTGAGGTCATCACTAAGATGTTATCCCCAGATATAATTTCACCAAAATTAGTGATGTTAAGGGTTTGAGGTCATCCGAGTATGATGTCTGACCTCAGACCTTATCACCAAATCCTGATGTTATAAGGTTTTAGGTTATCACTAAGATGTTATCCCCATAAATAATTTCACCAAAATTAATGTTGTTAAGGGTCTGAGGTCATCTGTGTATGATGTCTGACCTCAGACCTTATCACTAAATCCTGATTTTATAAGGTCTTAGGTCATCACTAAGATGCTATCCGTAAAAATAATTTCACCAAAATTAATGATGTTAAGGGTCTGAGGTCATTCAAGTATGATGTCTGACCTCAGACCTTGTCACCAAATGATAATGTTATAAGGTCTGAGGTCATCAACTAAGATTTTATCCCCATAAAATAATTTCACCCAAATTAATGATGTTAAGGGTCTGAGGTCATCCATGTATGATGTCGGACCTCAGAACTTGTCACTAAATCCTGATGTTTTAAGGTCTGAGGTCATTAACTAAGACGTTATCCCAATAAATAATTTCCCCAAAATTAATGATGTTAAGGGTTTGAGGTCATCCGAGTATGATGTCTGACCTCAGAGCTTGTCACCAAATCCTGATGTTATAAGTTCTGGGGTCATCAATAAGATGTTATCCCCATAAATAATTTCATAAAAATTAATGATGTTAAGGGTCTTAGGTCATCCGAGTATGATGTCCGACCTCAGACCTTGTCACCAAATCCTGATGTTATAGGGTTTGAGGTCATCACTAAGATGTTATCCCCATAAATAATTTCTCCAAATTAATGAAGTAAAGGGTTTGAGGTCATCCGAGTATGATGTCTAACCTTAGACCTTATCACTAAATCCTGATGTTATGAGGTCTGAGGTCGTCAACTAAGATGTTATCCCCATAAATAATTTCACCAAATCAATGATGTTAAGGCTCTGAGGTCAATCGAGTATGATGTCTGACCTCAGACCTTGTCACCAAATCCTAATGTTATAGGGTCTGAGGTCATCACTAGGATGTTATCCCCATAAATAATTTCACCAAATTAATGATGTTAATGGTCTGAGGTCATCCGAGTATATTGTATAACCTCAGACCTTGTCACTAAATCCTAATGTTATAATGTCTTAGGTCATCAACTTAGGGGTTATCCCCAAAAATAATTTCACCAAAATTAATGATGTTAAGGGTCTGAGGTCATCCGAGTATGATGTCTGACCTCAGACCTTGTCACCAAATCCAGATGTGATTAGGTCTGATCTCACCAACTATGATGTTATCCCCATAAATAATCTCACCCAAATTAATGACATTAAGGGTCTGAGGTCATCCGAGTATGATGTCTGACCTCAGACCTTGTCACCAAATCCTGATGTTATAGGTTCTGAGGTCATCACTATGATGATATCCCCATAAATAATTTCACCAAATTAATGATGTTAAGGTTCTCAAGTCATCCGAGTATGATGTCTGACCTCAAACCTTGTCACCAAATCCTGATATTATAGGTTCTGAGGTCATCACTAAGATGTTATCCCCATAAATAATTTCTCCAAATTAATGAAGTAATGGGTATGAGGTCATCCGAGTATGATGTCTAACCTCAGACCTTATCACTAAATCCTGATGTTATGAGGTCTGAGGTCTTCAACTAAGATGTAATCCCCATAAATAATTTCACCAAATCAATGATGTTAAGGCTCTGAGGTGAATCGAGTATGATGTCTGACCTCAGACCTTGTCACCAAATCCTAATGTTATAGGGTCTGAGGTTATCACTAAGATGTTATCCCCATAAATAATTTCACCAAATTAATGATGTTAAGGGTCTGAGGTCATCCGAGTATGATGTATAACCTCAGACCTTGTCCCTAAATCCTCATGTTATAAGGTATGAGGTCATCAACTTAGGGGTTATCCCCTAAAATAATTTCACCAAAATAAATGATGTTAAGGGTCTGAGGTCATCCGAGTATGATGTCTGACCTCAGACCTTGTCACCAAATCCAGATGTCATAAGGTCTGAGGTCATCAACTAAGATGTTATCCCCATAAATAATTTCACCAAATTAATGATGTTAAGGTTCTCAGGTCATCCGAGTATGATATCTGACCTCAAACCTTGTCACCAAATCCTGATATTATAGGTTCTGAGGTCATCACTAAGATGTTATCCCCATAAATAATTTATCCAAATTAATGATGTAAAGGGTATGAGGTCATCCGAGTATGATGTCTAACCTTAGACCTTATCACAAAATCCTGATGTTATGAGGTCTGAGGTCATCAACTAAGATGTTATCACCAGAAATAATTTCACCAAATCAATGATGTAAAGGGTATGAGGTCAATCGAGTATGATGTCGGACCTCAGACCATGTCAGTAAATCCTAATGTTATAGGGTCTGAGGTCATCACTAAGATGTTATCCCCATAAATAATTTCACCAAATTAATGATGTTAAGGGTGTGAGGTCATCCGAGTATCATGTCTAAACTCAGACCTTGTCACCAAATCCTGATGTTATTAGGTCTGAGGTCATGAACTTAGATGTCATCCCCATAAATAATTTCACGAAAATTAATGATGTTAAGGGTCTGGGGTCATCCGAGTATGATGTCTGACCTCAGACCTTGTCACCAAATCCTGATGTTATAAGGTCCAAGGTCATCAACTAAGAAGTTATCCCTATAAATAAGTTAACCAAAATTAATGATGTTAAGGGTCTGAGGTCATCACTAAGATGTTATCCGAAGATAAAAATTTCACCAAAATTAATGATGTTAAGGGTCTGAGGTCATCCGAGTATGATGTCTGACCTCATACCCTATCACCAAATCCTGATGTTATAAGGTCTGAGGTCATCAACTAAAATGTTATCCCCGTAAATAATTTCACTAAATCAATGATGTAAAGGGTATGAGGTAAATCGAGTATGATGTCTGACCTCAGACCTTGTCACAAAATCCTAACGTTATAGGGTCTGAGGTCATCACTAAGATGTTATCCCCATAAATAAATTCACCAACTTAATGATGTTAAGGGTCTGAGGTCATCCGAGTATGATGTCTGACCTCAGACCTTATCACCAAATCCTAATGTTATAAGGTCTGAGGTCATCAACTTAGATGTTATACCCATAAATTATTTCACCAAAATTAATGATGTTAAGGGTCTAAGGTCATCCGAGTATGATGTCTGACCTCAGACCTTATTGCCAAATCGAGATGTGATAAGGTCTGATGTCACCAACAAAGATTTTACACCCATGAATAGTTTCACCAATATTAATGATGTTAAGGGTATGAGGTCATCCGAGTATGAAGCCTGACCTCAGACCTTGTAACCAATTCTTGATGTTATAAGGTCTGTGGTCATCAACTACGATGTTATCCCCATAAATAAGTTCACCAAAATTAATGATGTTAAGGGTCTGAGGTCAACCGAGTATGATGTCTGACCTCAGACCTTGTCACCAGATCCTGATGTTATAAGGTCTGAGGTACCCTGATGTTATAGGGTCTGAGGTCATCACTAAGATGTTATCCCCATAAATAATTTCACCAAATTAATGATGTTAAGGGTCTGAGGTCATTCGAGTATGATGTCTAACCACAGTCCTTATCACCAAATCCAGATGTTATAGTGTCTGAAGTCATCAACTAAGATGTTATCCCCATAAATTATTTCACCAAATTATTGATGTTAAGGGTCTGAGGTCATCCGAGTATGATGTCTGACCTCAAACCTTGTCACCAAATCCTGATGTTATAGGGTCTGAGGTCATCACTAAGATGTTATCCCCATAAATAATTTCACCTAAATTAATGATGTTAAGGGTCTGAGGTCATCCGAGTATGATGTCTGACCTCAGACATTGTCACCAAATCCTGATTCTATAAGGTCTTAGGTCATTAGCTAAGATGTTATCCCCATTAATAATTTCACCAAAATAAATGAGGTTAAAGGTCTGAGGTTATCCGAGTATGATGTCCGACCTCAGACCTTGTCACCAAATCCAGATGTGATAAGGTATGATGTCACCAACTAACATGTTATCCGAAAAAAGAATTTCACCAAAATTAATGATGTTAAGGGTCTGAGGTCATCCGAGTATGATGTCTGACCTCAGACCTCGTCACCAAATCCTGATGTTATAAGGTCTGAGGTCATCAACTAAGATGTTATCCCCATAAATAATTTCTCCAAATTAAAGATGCTAAGGGTCTGAGGTCATTCGAGTATGATGTCTGACCTCAGACCTTGTCACCAACTGCTATTGTTATAAGGTGAGAGGTCATCAACAAAGATGTTATCCCCATTAATAATTTCACCAAAATTAATTATTTTAAGGGTCTGAGGTCATCCGAGTATGTTGTCTGACCTCAGACCTTGTCACCAAATCCTGATGTTTTAAGGTCTGATGTCACCAACTAAGATGTTATCCCCGTAAATAATTTCACCAAAATTACTGTTGTAAAGGGTCTGAATTTGTCCGAGTATGATGTCTGACCTCAGACCTTGTCACCATATCCTAATGTTATAGGGTCTGAGGTCATCACTAAGATGTTATCCCCATAAATAATTTCACCTAAATTAATGATGTTAAGGGTCTGAGGTCATCCGAGTATGATGTCTGACCTCAGACATTGTCACCAAATCCTGATTCTATAAGGTCTTAGGTCATCAGCTAAGATGTTATCCCCATTAATAATTTCACCAAAATAAATGAGGTTAAGGGTCTGAGGTTATCCGAATATGATGTCTGACCTCAGACCTTGTCACCAAATCCAGATGTGATAAGGTATGATGTCACCAACTAACATGTTATCCGAAAAAAGAATTTCACCAAAATTAATGATGTTAAGGGTCTGAGGTCATCCGAGTATGATGTCTGACCTCAGACCTCGTCACCAAATCCTGATGTTATAAGGTCTGAGGTCATCAACTAAGATGTTATCCCCATAAATAATTTCTCCAAATTAAAGATGCTAAGGGTCTGAGGTCATTCGAGTATGATGTCTGACCTCAGACCTTGTCACCAACTGCTATTGTTATAAGGTGAGAGGTCATCAACAAAGATGTTATCCCCATTAATAATTTAACCAAAATTAATTATTTTAAGGGTCTGAGGTCATCCGAGTATGTTGTCTGACCTCAGACCTTGTCACCAAATCCTGATGTTTTAAGGTCTGATGTCACCAACTAAGATGTTATCCCCATAAATAATTTCACCAAAATTACTGTTGTAAAGGGTCTGAATTTATCCGAGTATGATGTCTGACCTCAGACCTTGTCACCAAATCCTAATGTTATAGGGTCTGAGGTCATCACTAAGATGTTATCCCCATAAATAAATTCACCAACTTAATGATGTTAAGGGTCTGAGGTCATCCGAGTATGATGTCTGACCTCAGACCTTATCACCAAATCCTAATGTTATAAGGTCTGAGGTCATCAACTTAGATGTTATACCCATCAATTATTTCACCAAAATTAATGATGTTAAGGGTCTAAGGTCATCCGAGTATGATGTCTGACCTCAGACCTTATTGCCAAATCGAGATGTGATAAGGTCTGATGTCACCAACAAAGATTTTACACCCATTAATAGTTTCACCAATATTAATGATGTTAAGGGTATGAGGTCATCCGAGTATGAAGCCTGACCTCAGACCTTGTAACCAATTCTTGATGTTATAAGGTCTGTGGTCATCAACTACGATGTTATCCCCATAAATAAGTTCACCAAAATTAATGATGTTAAGGGTCTGAGGTCAACCGAGTATGATGTCTGACCTCAGACCTTGTCACCAGATCCTGATGTTATAAGGTCTGAGGTACCCTGATGTTATAGGGTCTGAGGTCATCACTAAGATGTTATCCCCATAAATAATTTCACCAAATTAATGATGTTAAGGGTCTGAGGTCATTCGAGTATGATGTCTAACCTCAGTCCTTATCACCAAATCCAGATGTTATAGTGTCTGAAGTCATCAACTAAGATGTTATCCCCATAAATTATTTCACCAAATTATTGATGTTAAGGGTCTGAGGTCATCCGAGTATGATGTCTGACCTCAAACCTTGTCACCAAATCCTGATGTTATAGGGTCTGAGGTCATCACTAAGATGTTATCCCCATAAATAATTTCACCTAAATTAATGATGTTAAGGGTCTGAGGTCATCCGAGTATGATGTCTGACCTCAGACATTGTCACCAAATCCTGATTCTATAAGGTCTTAGGTCATCAGCTAAGACGTTATCCCCATTAATAATTTCACCAAAATAAATGAGGTTAAGGGTCTGAGGTTATCCGAGTATGATGTCTGACCTCAGACCTTGTCACCAAATCCAGATGTGATAAGGTATGATGTCACCAACTAACATGTTATCCGAAAAAAGAATTTCACCAAAATTAATGATGTTAAGGGTCTGAGGTCATCCGAGTATGATGTCTGACCTCAGACCTCGTCACCAAATCCTGATGTTATAAGGTCTGAGGTCATCAACTAAGATGTTATCCCCATAAATAATTTCTCCAAATTAAAGATGCTAAGGGTCTGAGGTCATTCGAGTATGATGTCTGACCTCAGACCTTGTCACCAACTGCTATTGTTATAAGGTGAGAGGTCATCAACAAAGATGTTATCCCCATTAATAATTTCACCAAAATTAATTATTTTAAGGGTCTGAGGTCATCCGAGTATGTTGTCTGACCTCAGACCTTGTCACCAAATCCTGATGTTTTAAGGTCTGATGTCACCAACTAAGATGTTATCCCCATAAATAATTTCACCAAAATTACTGTTGTAAAGGGTCTGAATTTATCCGAGTATGATGTCTGACCTCAGACCTTGTCACCAAATCCTAATGTTATGGGGTCTGAGGTCATCACTAAGATGTTATCCCCATAAATATTTTCACCTAAATTAATGATGTTAAGGGTCTGAGGTCATCCGAGTATGATGTCTGACCTCAGACATTGTCACCAAATCCTGATTCTATAAGGTCTTAGGTCATCAGCTAAGATGTTATCCCCATTAATAATTTCACCAAAATAAATGAGGTTAAGGGTCTGAGGTTATCCGAGTATGATGTCTGACCTCAGACCTTGTCACCAAATCCAGATGTGATAAGGTATGATGTCACCAACTAACATGTTATCCGAAAAAAGAATTTCACCAAAATTAATGATGTTAAGGGTCTGAGGTCATCCGAGTATGATGTCTGACCTCAGACCTCGTCACCAAATCCTGATGTTATAAGGTCTGAGGTCATCAACTAAGATGTTATCCCCATAAATAATTTCTCCAAATTAAAGATGCTAAGGGTCTGAGGTCATTCGAGTATGATGTCTGACCTCAGACCTTGTCACCAACTGCTATTGTTATAAGGTGAGAGGTCATCAACAAAGATGTTATCCCCATTAATAATTTCACCAAAATTAATTATTTTAAGGGTCTGAGGTCATCCGAGTATGTTGTCTGACCTCAGACCTTGTCATCAAATCCTGATGTTTTAAGGTCTGATGTCACCAACTAAGATGTTATCCCCATAAATAATTTCACCAAAATTACTGTTGTAAAGGGTCTGAATTTATCCGAGTATGATGTCTGACCTCAGACCTTGTCACCAAATCCTAATGTTATAGGGTCTGAGGTCATCACTAAGATGTTATCCCCATAAATAAATTCACCAACTTAATGATGTTAAGGGTCTGAGGTCATCCGAGTATGATGTCTGACCTCAGACCTTATCACCAAATCCTAATGTTATAAGGTCTGAGGTCATCAACTTAGATGTTATACCCATAAATTATTTCACCAAAATTAATGATGTTAAGGGTCTAAGGTCATCCGAGTATGATGTCTGACCTCAGACCTTATTGCCAAATCGAGATGTGATAAGGTCTGATGTCACCAACAAAGATTTTACACCCATTAATAGTTTCACCAATATTAATGATGTTAAGGGTATGAGGTCATCCGAGTATGAAGGCTGACCTCAGATCTTGTAACCAATTCTTGATGTTATAAGGTCTGTGGTCATCAACTACGATGTTATCCCCATAAATAAGTTCACCAAAATTAATGATGTTAAGGGTCTGAGGTCAACCGAGTATGATGTCTGACCTCAGACCTTGTCACCAGATCCTGATGTTATAAGGTCTGAGGTACCCTGATGTTATAGGGTCTGAGGTCATCACTAAGATGTTATCCCCATAAATAATTTCACCAAATTAATGATGTTAAGGGTCTGAGGTCATTCGAGTATGATGTCTAACCTCAGTCCTTATCACCAAATACAGATGTTATAGTGTCTGAAGTCATCAACTAAGATGTTATCCCCATAAATTATTTCACCAAATTATTGATGTTAAGGGTCTGAGGTCATCCGAGTATGATGTCTGACCTCAAACCTTGTCACCAAATCCTGATGTTATAGGGTCTGAGGCCATCACTAAGATGTTATCCCCATAAATAATTTCACCTAAATTAATGATGTTAAGGGTCTGAGGTCATCCGAGTAGGATGTCTGACCTCAGACATTGTCACCAAATCCTGATTCTATAAGGTCTTAGGTCATCAGCTAAGATGTTATGCCCATTAATAATTTCACCAAAATAAATGAGGTTAAGGGTCTGAGGTTATCCGAGTATGATGTCTGACCTCAGACCTTGTCACCAAATCCAGATGTGATAAGGTATGATGTCACCAACTAACATGTTATCCGAAAAAAGAATTTCACCAAAATTAATGATGTTAAGGGTCTGAGGTCATCCGAGTATGATGTCTGACCTCAGACCTCGTCACCAAATCCTGATGTTTTAAGGTCTGAGGTCATCAACTAAGATGTTATTACCATAAATAATTTCTCCAAATTAAAGATGCTAAGGGTCTGAGGTCATTCGAGTATGATGTCTGACCTCAAACCTTGTCACCAACTGCTATTGTTATAAGGTGAGAGGTCATCAACAAAGATGTTATCCCCATTAATAATTTCACCAAAATTAATTATTTTAAGGCTCTGAGGTCATCCTAGTATGTTGTCTGACCTCAGACCTTGTCACCAAATCCTGATGTTTTAAGGTCTGATGTCACCAACTAAGATGTTATCCCCATAAATAATTTCACCAAAATTACTGTTGTAAAGGGTCTGAATTTATCCGAGTATGATGTCTGACCTCGGACCTTGTCACCAAATCCTAATGTTATAGGGTCTGAGGTCATCACTAAGATGTTATCCCCATAAATATTTTCACCTAAATTAATGATGTTAAGGGTCTGAGGTCATCCGAGTATGATGTTTGACCTCAGACATTGTCACCAAATCCTGATTCTATAAGGTCTTAGGTCATCAGCTAAGATGTTATCCCCATTAATAATTTCACCAAAATAAATGAGGTTAAGGGTCTGAGGTTATCCGAGTATGATGTCTGACCTCAGACCTTGTCACCAAATCCAGATGTGATAAGGTATGATGTCACCAACTAACATGTTATCCGAAAAAAGAATTTCACCAAAATTAATGATGTTAAGGGTCTGAGGTCATCCGAGTATGATGTCTGACCTCAGACCTCGTCACCAAATCCTGATGTTATAAGGTCTGAGGTCATCAACTAAGATGTTATCCCCATAAATAATTTCTCCAAATTAAAGATGCTAAGGGTCTGAGGTCATTCGAGTATGATGTCTGACCTCAGACCTTGTCACCAACTGCTATTGTTATAAGGTGAGAGGTCATCAACAAAGATGTTATCCCCATTAATAATTTCACCAAAATTAATTATTTTAAGGGTCTGAGGTCATCCGAGTATGTTGTCTGACCTCAGACCTTGTCACCAAATCCTGATGTTTTAAGGTCTGATGTCACCAACTAAGATGTTATCCCCATAAATAATTTCACCAAAATTACTGTTGTAAAGGGTCTGAATTTATCCGAGTATGATGTCTGACCTCAGACCTTGTCACCAAATCCTAATGTCATAGGGTCTGAGGTCATCACTAAGATGTTATCCCCATAAATAAATTCACCAAATTAATGATGTTAAGGGTCTGAGGTCATCCGAGTATGATGTCTGACCTCAGACCTTATCACAAAATCATGATGTTATAAGGTCTGAGGTCATCAACTTTGATGTTATACCCATAAATTATTTCACCAAAATTAATGATGTTAAGGGTCTAAGGTCATCCGAGTATGAGGTCTGACCTCAGACCTTATTGCCAAATCAAGATGTGATAAGGTCTGATGTCACCAACTAAGATTTTACCCCCATAAATAATTTCACCAATATTAATGATGTTAAGGGTCTGAGGTCATCCGAGTATGAAGTCTGACCTCAGACCTTGTAACCAAATCCTGATGTTATAAGGTCTGAGGTCATCAACTACGATGTTATCCCCGTAAATAAGTTCACCAAAATTAATGATGTTAAGGGTCTGAGGTCATCCGAGTATGATGTCTGACCTCAGACCTTGTCACCAAATCCTGATGTTATAAGGTCTTAGGTCATCACTAAGATGTTATCCCCATAAATAATTTCACCAAAATTAATGATGTTAACCGTCTGAGGTCATCTGTGTATGATGTCTGACCTCAGACCTTATCACTAAATCCTGATGTTATAAGGTCTGAGGTATTCCTGATGTTATAAGGTCTGAGGTCATCAAAGAAGATGTTATCCCAATAAATAAGATCACCAAAATTAATGATGTTAAGGGTCTGAGGTCATCCGATTATGATGTCAGACCTCAGACCTTATCACCAAATCATGATGTTATAAGGTTTTAAGTCATCACTAAGAGGTTATCCCTATAAATAATTTCACTAAAATTAATGATGATAAGGTTCTAAGGTCATCCGAGTATGATGTCTGACCTTAGACCTTGTCACCAAATCCTGATGTTATAAGGTCTGAGGTCATCACTAAGATGTTATCCCCATAACTAATTTCACAAAATTAATGATGTTAAGGGTCTGAGGTCATCCGAGTATGATGTCTGACCTCAGACCTTTTCACCAATTCCTGATGTTATAAGGTCTGAGGTCATCAACGAAGACATTATCCCCATAAATAATTTCACCAAAATTAATGATGTTAAGGGTCTGAGGTCGTCCGAGTATGATGCCTGACCTCAGACCTTGTCACCAAATCCTGATGTTATAAGGTTTTAGGTCATCACTAAGATGTTATCCCCATAAATAATTTCACCAAAATTAATGATGTTAAGGGTTTGAAGTCATCCGAGTATGATGTCTGACCTCAGACCTTATCACCAAATCCGGATGTGATAAAGTCTTAGGTCATCAATAAGATGTTATCCCCCTAAATAATTTCATAAAATTAATGATGTTAAGGGTCTGAGGTTATCCGAGTATGATGTCTGACCTCAGACCTTGTCACCAATTCTTGATGTTATAAGGTCTGAGGTCATCAAGGAAGATGTTATCCCCCTAAATAAGTTCACCAAAATTAATGATGTTAAGGGTCTGAGGTAATTCGAGAATGATGTCTGACCTCAAACCTTCTCACCAAATCCTGATGTTATAAGGTCAGAGGTATCCTGATGTTATAAGGTCTAAGGTCCTCACTAAGATGTTATCCCCAGAAATAATTTCACCTAAATTAATGATGTTATGGGTCTAAGGTCATTCGATTATGATGTCAGACCTCAGACCTTATCACCAAATCATGATGTTATAATGTTTTAAGTCATAACTAAGAGGTTATCCACATAGATAATTTAACAAAAAATAATGATGATAAGGGTCTAAGGTCATCCGAGTATGATGTCTGACCTCAGTCCTTGTCACCAAATCCTGATGTTATAAGGTCTGAGGTCACCAACGAAGATGTTATCCCCATAAATAAGATCACCAAAATTAATGATGTTAAGGGTCTGAGGTCATCCGAGTATCATCTCTGACCTCAGACCTTGTCACCAATTCCTGATGTTACAAGGTCTGAGGTCATCAACGAAGATGTTATCCCCATAAATAAGATCACCAAAATTAATGATGTTAAGGGTCTGAGGTCATCCGAGTATGATGTCTGACCTCAGACCTTGTCACCAATTCCTGATGTTATAAGGTCTGAGGTCATCAAAGAAGATGTTATCCCAATAAATAAGATCACCAAAATTAATGATGTTAAGGGTCTGAGGTCATCCGATTATGATGTCAGACCTCAGACCTTATCACCAAATCATGATGTTATAAGGTTTTAAGTCATCACTAAGAGGTTATCCCTATAAATAATTTCACTAAAATTAATAATGATAAGGTTCTAAGGTCATCCGAGTTTGATGTCTGACCTTAGACCTTGTCACCAAATCCTGATGTTATAAGGTCTGAGGTCATCACTAAGATGTTATACCCATAAAGTATTTCACCAAAATTAATGATGTTAAAGGTCTGAGGTCATCCGAGTATGATGTCTGACCTCAGACCATGTCTCCTAATCCAGATGTGATAAGGTCTGAGGTCATCACTAAGATGTTATCCCCATAACTAATTTCACAAAATTAATGATGTTAAGGGTCTGAGGTCATCCGAGTATGATGTCTGACCTCAGACCTTTTCACCAATTCCTGATGTTATAAGGTCTGAGGTCATCAACGAAGACATTATCCCCATAAATAATTTCACCAAAATTAATGATATTAAGGGTCTGAGGTCGTCCGAGTATGATGTCTGACCTCAGACCTTGTCACCAAATCCTGATGTTATAAGGTTTTAGGTCATCACTAAGATGTTATCCCCATAAATAATTTCACCAAAATTATTGATGTTAAGGGTTTGAAGTCATCCGAGTATGATGTCTGACCTCAGACCTTATCACCAAATCCGGATGTGATAAAGTCTTAGGTCATCAATAAGATGTTATCCCCCTAAATAATTTCACAAAATTAATGATGTTAAGGGTCTGAGGTCATCCGAGTATGATGTCTGACCTCAGACCTTGTCACCAATTCTTGATGTTATAAGGTCTAAGGTCATCAAGGAAGATGTTATCCCCCTAAATAAGTTCACCAAAATTAATGATGTTAAGGGTCTGAGGTAATTCGAGAATGATGTCTGACCTTAAACCTTCTCACCAAATCCTGATGTTATAAGGTCAGAGGTATCCTGATGTTATAAGGACTAAGGTCCTCACTAAGATGTTATCCCCAGAAATAATTTCACCTAAATTAATGATGTTATGGGTCTAAGGTCATTCGATTATGATGTCAGACTTCAGACCTTATCACCAAATCATGATGTTATAATGTTTTAAGTCATCACTAAGAGGTTATCCACATAGATAATTTAACAAAAAATAATGATGATAAGGGTCTAAGGTCATCCGAGTATGATGTCTGACCTCAGCCCTTGTCACCAAATCCCGATGTTATAAGGTCTGAGGTCACCAACGAAGATGTTATCCCCATAAATAAGATCACCAAAATTAATGATGTTAAGGGTCTGAGGTCATCCGAGTATCATCTCTGACCTCAGACCTTGTCACCAATTCCTGATGTTACAAGGTCTGAGGTCATCAACGAAGATGTTATCCCCATAAATAAGATCACCAAAATTAATGATGTTAAGGGTCTGAGGTCATCCGAGTATGATGTCTGACCTCAGACCTTGTCACCAATTCCTGATGTTATAAGGTCTGAGGTCATCAAAGAAGATGTTATCCCAATAAATAAGATCACCAAATTTAATGATGTTAAGGGTCTGAGGTCATCTGAGTATGATGTCTGACCTCAGACCATATCCCCAAATCCTGATGTTATAAGGTTTTAGGTCATCACTAAGATGTTATCCCCATAAATAATTTTACCAAAATTATTGATGTTAAGGGTCAGAAGTCATCCGAGTATGATGTTTGACCTCAGAGCTTATCACCAAATCCGGATGAGATAAAGTCTTAGGTCATCACTAAGATGTTATCCCCATAAATAATTTCACCAAATTAATGATGTTAACGGTCTGAGGTCATTAGAGTATGGTGTCTGACCTCAGACCTTGTCACCAAATCCTGATATTTTAAGGTCTGAGGTCATCAACTAAGACATTATCCCCATAAATAATTTGACCAAAATTAATGACGTAAAGGGTCTGAGGTCATCCGAGTATGATGTCTGACCTCAGACCTTGTCACCAAATCCTGATGTTATAAGGTCTGGGGTCATCACTAAGATGTTATCACCATCAATAATTTCACAAAAATTAATGATGTTAACTGTCTGAGGTAATCCGTGTATGATGTATGACCTCTGACCTTGTCACCAAATCCTGATGTTATAGGGTCTGAGGTCATCACAAAGATGTTATCCACATAAATAATTTCAACAAATTAATGATGTTAAGGGTTTGAGGTCATCCGAGTATGATGTCAAACCTCGGACCTTATCACCAAATCCTGATGTTATAATGTCTGAGGTCGTCAACTAAGATTTTATCCCCATAAATAATATCACCAAATCAATGATGTTAGCGGTCTGAGGTAACCCGAGTATGATGTCTGACCTCAGACCTTGTCACCAAATCCTAATTTTATAGGGTCTGAGGTCATTACTAAGATGTTATCCCCATAAATAAATTCACCAAATTAATGATGATATGGGTCTGAGGTCATCCGAGTACGATGTCTGACCTCAGACCTTGTCACCAAATCCTATTATTATAAGGTCAGAGGTCATCAACTTAGATGTTATCCCCATAAATAATTTCACCAAAATTAATGATGTTAAGGGTCTGAGGTCATCCGAGTATGATGTCTGACCTCAGACCTTGTCACCAAATCCTGAAGTAATCAGGTCTAAGGTCATCACTAAGATGTTATCCCCATAAATAATTTCACCAAATTAATGATGTTAAGGGTCTGAGGTCATCCGACTATGATGTCTGACCTTAAACCTTGTCACCAAATCCTAATGTTTTAAGATCTGAGGTCATCAACTAAGACGTTATCCCCATAAATAATTTCACAAACATTAATGATGTTAAGTGTCTGAGGTCATCCGAGTATGATGGCTGACCTCAGGCCTTGTCACCAAATCCTGATGTTATAGGGTCTGAGGTCATCACAAAGATGTTATCCCCATAAATAATTTCAACAAATTAATGATGTTAAGGGTCTGAGGTCATCCGAGTATGATGTCAAATCTCAGACCTTATCACCAAATCCTGATGTTATAAGGTCCGAGGTCATCACTAAGATGTTATCCCCATAAATAAATTCACCAAAATTAATAATGTTAAGGGTCTGAGGTCATCCGAGTATGATGTCTGACCTCAGACCTTGTCACCAAATCCAGATGTGATAAGGTCTGAGGTAACCAACTAAGATGTTATCCCCATAAATAATTTCACCAAAATTAATGATGTTAAGGATCTGAGGTCATCCGAGTATGATGTCTGACCTCAGACCTTGTCACCAAATCCTGATGTTATAAGGTCTGAGGTCATCAACAAAGATGTTATCCCCATAAATAAGTTCACCAAAATGAATGATTTTAAGGGTCTGAGGTCATCCGAGTATGATGTCTGAGCTAAAACCTTGTCACCAAATCTGGATGTTATAAGGTCTGAGGTCATCACTAAGATATTATCCCCAAAAATAATTTCACCAAAATTAATGATGTTAAGGGTCTGAGGTCATCCGAGTATGATGTCAGACCTCAGACCTTGTCACCAAATGCTTATGTTAGAAGGTATGAGGTCATCAACTAAGATGCTATCCTCATAAATAATTTCACCAAAATTAATGATGTTAAGGGTTTGAGGTCATCCGAGTATGGTGTCTGACCTCAGACCTTGTCACCAAATCCTAATGTTTTAATGTCTGAGGTCATCAACTAATATGTTATCCCCATAAATAATTTCACCAAATTAATGATGCTAAGGGTCCATGGTCATCCGAGTATGATGTATAACCTTTGACCTTTTCACCAAATCCTGAAGTTATAAGGTCTGAGGTCATCAACTTTGATGTTATCCCCATAAATAATTTCACAAAAATTAAGGATGTTAAGGGTCTGATGTCATGCGAGTATGATGTCTGACCTTAGACCTTTTCACCAAATCCAGATGTGATAAGGTCTGATGTCACCAACTAAGATGTTATCCCCATAAATAATTTCACCAAAATTAATGATGTCAAGGATCTGAGGTCATCCGAGTATGATGTATGACCTCATACCTTGTCACCAAATCATGCTGTTATAAGGTCTGAGGTCATCAACTTATATGTTATCCCCATAAATAATTTCACCAAAATTAATGATGTTAAGGGTCTGAGGTCATCCGAGTATGATGTCTAACCTCAGATCTTGTCACCAAATCCTGATGTTACAAGGTTTGAGGTCATCACACAGATGTTATCCCCAGAATTAATTTCACCAAAATTAATAATGTTAAGGGTTTGAGGTCATCCGGGTATGATGTCTGACCTCAGACCTTATTACCAAATCCTGATGTTATAAGGTTTTAGGTCTTCACTAAGATGTTATCACCATACATAAATTCACCGAAATGAATGATGTTAAGGGTCTGAAGTCATCCGAGTATGATGTTTGAGCTCAGACCTTACCACCAAATCCTGATGTTATAAGGTCTTAGGTCATCACTAAGATGTTATCCCCATAAAAAATTTCACCAAAATTAATGATGTTAAGGGTCTGAGGTCATCCAAGTATGTTGTCTGACCTCAGACCTTGTCACCAAATCCTGATATAATAGGGTCTGAGGTCATCACTAAGATGTTATCACCATAAATAATTTCACCAAATTAATGATGTTAAGGGTCTGAGGTCATCCGATTATGATGTCTGACCTCAGACCTTGTCACCAAATTCTAATGTTTTAAGGTCTGAGATCATCAACTAAGCGTTATCCCCAAAAATAATTTCACCAAAATTAATGATGTTAAGGGTCTGAGGTCATCCGAGTATAATGTCTGACCTCAGACCTTGTCACCAAATCCTGATTTTAGAAGGTCTGGTGTCATCACTAAGATTTTATCACCATAAATAATTTCACCAAAATCAATGATGTTAAGTGTTTGAGGTCATCCGAGTATGATGGCTGACCTCAGACCTTGTCACTAAATCCTGATGTTATAGGGTCTGAGGTCATCACAAAGATGTTATCCCCATAAATAATTTCAAAAAATTAATGATGTTAAGGGTCTGAGGTCATCTGAGTATGATGTCTAACCTCAGACCTTATCACCAAATCCTGATGTTATAAGGTCTGAGATCGTCAACTAAGATTTTATCCCCATAAATAATTTCACCAAATCAATGATGTTAAGGGTCTGAGGTAACCCGAGTATGATGTCTAACCTCAGACCTTGTCACCAAATCCTGATGTAATATGGTCTAAGGTCATCACTATGATGTTATCCCCATAAATAATTTCACCAAATTAATGATGTTAAGGGTCTGAGGTCATTCGAGTATGATGTCTGACCTCAAACCTTGTCACCAAATACTGATGTTTTAAGGTCTGAGGTCATCAACTAAGACGTTATCCCAATAAATAATTTCACAAAAATAAATGATGTTAAGTGTCTGAGGTCATCCGAGTATGATGTCTAACCTCAGACCTTGTCACCAAATCCTGATGTTATAGGGTCTGAGCTCATCACAAAGACGTTATCCCCATAAATAATTTCAATAAATTATTGATGTTAAGGGTCTAAGGTCATCCGAGTATGATGTCTAACCTCAGACCTTATCACCAAATCCTCATGTTATAAGGTCTGAGGTCGTCAACTAAGATTTTATCCCCGTAAATAATTTCACCAAATCGATGATGTTAAGGGTCTGAGGTAACCCGAGTATGATGTCTGACCTCAGACCTTGTCACCAAATCCTAATGTTATAGGGTCCGAGGTCATCACTAAGATGTTATCCCCATAAATAAATTCACAAAATTAATGATCATAAGGGTCTGAGGTCATCCGAGTACGATGTCTGACCTCAGACCCTGTCACCAAATCCTATTGTTATAAGGTCTGAGGTCATCAACATAGATGTTATGCCCATAAATAATTTCAACAAAATTACTTAGGTTAAGGGTCTAAGGTCATTCGAGTATGATATCTGACCTCATACCTCGTCACCAAATCCAGATGTGATAAGGTCTGATGTCACCAACTAAGATGTTATCCCCATAAATAATTTCACCAAAATTAATGATGTTAAGGATCTGAGGTCATCCGAGTATGATGTCTGACCTCAGACCTTGTCACCAAATCCTATTATTCTAAGGTCTGAGGTCATCAACATAGATGTTATCCCCATAAATAATTTCACCAAAATAAATGATGTTAAGGGTTTGAGGTCATCCGAGTATGATGTCTGACCTAAGACCTTGTCACCAAATCCTGATGTAATCGGGTCTGAGGTCATCACTAAAATGTTATCCCCATAAAAAATTTCACCAAATTAATGATGTTAAGGGTCTGAGTTCATCCTAGTATGATGTCTGACCTCAGACCTTGTCACCAAATCCTGATGTTTTAAGGTCCGAGGTCATCAACTAAGACGTTATCCCCATAAATAATTTCACCAAAATTAATGATGTTAAGTGTCCGAGGTCATCCGAGTATGATGTCTGACCTCAGACCTTGTCACCAAATCCTGATGTTATAAGGTTTGGGGTCATCACTAAGATGTTATCACCATAAATAATTTCACCAAAATTAATGATGTTAAGTGTCTAAGGTCATCCAGGTATGATGTCTGACCTCAGAACTTATCACTAAATCCTGATGTTATAGGGTCTGAGGTCATCACAAAGATGTTATCCCCATAAATAATTTCAATAAATTAATGATGTTAAGGGTCTGAGGTCATCCGAGTATGATGTCTAACCTCAGACCTTATCACCAAATCCTGATGTTATAAGGTCTAAGGTCGTCAACTAAGATTTTATCCCCATAAATAATTTCACCAAATCAATGATGTTAAGGGTCTGAGGTAACCCGAGTATGATGTCTGACCTCAGACCTTGGCACCAAATCCTGATGTAATAGGGTCTAAGGTAACCACTATCATGTTATCCCCATAAATAATTTCACCAAATTAATGATGTTAAGGGTCTGAGGTCATCCGAGTATGATGTCTGACCTCAAACCTTGTCACCAAATCCTGATGTTTTAAGGTCTGAGGTAATCAACTAAGACGTTATCCCCATAAATAATTTCACAAATATTAATGATGTTAAGTGTATGAGGTCATCCGAGTATGATGTCTGACCTCAGACCTTGTCACCAAATCCTGATGTTATAGGGTCTGAGGTCATCACAAAGATGTTATCTCCATAAATAATTTCAACAAATTATTGATGTTAAGGGTCTGAGGTCATCCGAGTATGATGTCTAACCTCAGACCTTATCACCAAATCCTCATGTTATAAGGTCTGAGGTCGTCAACTAAGATTTTATCCCCGTAAATAATTTCACCAAATCGATGATGTTAAGGGCCTGAGGTAACCCGAGTATGATGTTTGACCTTAGACCTTGTCACCAAATCCTAATGTTATAGTGTCTGAAGTCATCACTAAGATGTTATCCCCATAAATAAATTCACCAAATTAATGACCATAAGGGTCTGAGGTTATCCGAGTAAGATGTCTGACCTCAGACCCTGTCACCAAATCCTATTCTTATAAGGTCTGAGGTCATCAACTTTGAATATATCCCCATAAATAATTTCAACAAAATTAATTATGCTAAGGGTCTGAGGTCATCCGAGTATGATGTCTGACCTCAGACCTCGTCACCAAATCCGGATGTGATAAGGTCTGATGTCACCAACTAAGATGTTATCCCCATAAATAATTTCACCAAAATTAATGATGTTAAGGATCTGAGGTAATCCGAGTATGATGTCTGACCTCAGACCTTGTCACCAAATCCTATTGTTCGAAGGTCCGAGGTCATCAACTTAGATGTTATCCCCATAAATAATTTCACCAAAATTAATGATGTTAAGGGTCTGAGGTCATCCGAGTATGATGTCTGACCTCAGACCTTGTCACCAAATCCTGATGTTATAAGGTCTTAGATCATCAACTAAGACATTATCCCCATAAATAATTTCACCAAAATTAATGATGTTAAGGGTCTGAGGTCATCCGAGTATGATGTCTGACCTCAGACCTTATCACCAAATCCTGATGTTATAAGGTCTAGGGTCATCACTAAGATGTTATCACCATAAATAATTTCACCAAAATTAATGATGTTAAGTGTCTGAGGTCATCCAAGTATGATGTCTGAGCTCATACCTTATCACTACATCCTGATGTTATAGGGTCTGAGGTCATCACAAAGATGTTATCCCCATAAATAATTTCAACAAATTAATGATGTTAAGTGTCTAAGGTCATCCGAGTATGATGTCAAATCTCAGACCTTATCACCAAATCCTGATGTTATAAGGTCCGAGGTCATCACTAAGATGTTATCCCCATAAATAAATTCACCAAAATTAATAATGTTAAGGGTCTGAGGTCATCCGAGTATGATGTCTGACCTCAGACCTTGTCACCAAATCCAGATGTGATAAGGTCTGAGGTAACCAACTAAGATGTTATCCCCATAAATAATTTCACCAAAATTAATGATGTTAAGGATCTGAGGTCATCCGAGTATGATGTCTGACCTCAGACCTTGTCACCAAATCCTGATGTTATAAGGTCTGAGGTCATCAACAAAGATGTTATCCCCATAAATAAGTTCACCAAAATGAATGATTTTAAGGGTCTGAGGTCATCCGAGTATGATGTCTGAGCTAAAACCTTGTCACCAAATCTGGATGTTATAAGGTCTGAGGTCATCACTAAGATATTATCCCCAAAAATAATTTCACCAAAATTAATGATGTTAAGGGTATGAGGTCATCCGAGTATGATGTCAGACCTCAGACCTTGTCACCAAATGCTTATGTTAGAAGGAATGAGGTCATCAACTAAGATGCTATCCTCATAAATAATTTCACCAAAATTAATGATGTTAAGGGTTTGAGGTCATCCGAGTATGGTGTCTGACCTCAGACCTTGTCACCAAATCCTAATGTTTTAATGTCTGAGGTCATCAACTAATATGTTATCCCCATAAATAATTTCACCAAATTAATGGTGCTAAGGGTCCATGGTCATCCGAGTATGATGTATAACCTTTGACCTTTTCACCAAATCCTGAAGTTATAAGGTCTGAGGTCATCAACTTTGATGTTATCCCCATAAATAATTTCACAAAAATTAAGGATGTTAAGGGTCTGATGTCATGCGAGTATGATGTCTGACCTTAGACCTTTTCACCAAATCCAGATGTGATAAGGTCTGATGTCACCAACTAAGATGTTATCCCCATAAATAATTTCACCAAAATTAATGATGTCAAGGATCTGAGGTCATCCGAGTATGTTGTATGACCTCATACCTTGTCACCAAATCATGCTGTTATAAGGTCTGAGGTCATCAACTTATATGTTATCCCCATAAATAATTTCACCAAAATTAATGATGTTAAGGGTCTGAGGTCATCCGAGTATGATGTCTAACCTCAGATCTTGTCACCAAATCCTGATGTTACAAGGTTTGAGGTCATCACACAGATGTTATCCCCAGAATTAATTTCACCAATATTAATAATGTTAAGGGTTTGAGGTCATCCGGGTATGATGTCTGACCTCAGACCTTATTACCAAATCCTGATGTTATAAGGTTTTAGGTCTTCACTAAGATGTTATCACCATACATAAATTCACCGAAATTAATGATGTTAAGGGTCTGAAGTCATCCGAGTATGATGTTTGAGCTCAGACCTTACCACCAAATCCTGATGTTATAAGGTCTTAGGTCATCACTAAGATGTTATCCCCATAAAAAATTTCACCAAAATTAATGATATTAAGGGTCTGAGGTCATCCAAGTATGTTGTCTGACCTCAGACCTTGTCACCAAATCCTGATATAATAGGGTCTGAGGTCATCACTAAGATGTTATCACCATAAATAATTTCACCAAATTAATGATGTTAAGGGTCTGAGGTCATCCGATTATGATGTCTGACCTCAGACCTTGTCACCAAATTCTAATGTTTTAAGGTCTGAGATCATCAACTAAGCGTTATCCCCAAAAATAATTTCACCAAAATTAATGATGTTAAGGGTCTGAGGTCATCCGAGTATAATGTCTGACCTCAGACCTTGTCACCAAATCCTGATTTTAGAAGGTCTGGTGTCATCACTAAGATTTTATCACCATAAATAATTTCACCAAAATCAATGATGTTAAGTGTTTGAGGTCATCCGAGTATGATGGCTGACCTCAGACCTTGTCACTAAATCCTGATGTTATAGGGTCTGAGGTCATCACAAAGATGTTATCCCCATAAATAATTTCAAAAAATTAATGATGTTAAGGGTCTGAGGTCATCTGAGTATGATGTCTAACCTCAGACCTTATCACCAAATCCTGATGTTATAAGGTCTGAGGTCGTCAACTAAGATTTTATCCCCATAAATAATTTCACCAAATCAATGATGTTAAGGGTCTGAGGTAACCCGAGTATGATGTCTAACCTCAGACCTTGTCACCAAATCCTGATGTAATAGGGTCTAAGGTCATCACTATGATGTTATCCCCATAAATAATTTCACCAAATTAATGATGTTAAGGGTCTGAGGTCATTCGAGTATGATGTCTGACCTCAAACCTTGTCACCAAATACTGATGTTTTAAGGTCTGAGGTCATCAACTAAGACGTTATCCCAATAAATAATTTCACAAAAATAAATGATGTTAAGTGTCTGAGGTCATCCGAGTATGATGTCTAACCTCAGACCTTGTCACCAAATCCTGATGTTATAGGGTCTGAGCTCATCACAAAGACGTTATCCCCATAAATAATTTCAATAAATTATTGATGTTAAGGGTCTAAGGTCATCCGAGTATGATGTCTAACCTCAGACCTTATCACCAAATTCTCATGTTATAAGGTCTGAGGTCATCAACAAAGATGTTATCCCCATAAATAAGTTCACCAAAATGAATGATTTTAAGGGTCTGAGGTCATCCGAGTATGATGTCTGAGCTAAAACCTTGTCACCAAATCTGGATGTTATAAGGTCTGAGGTCATCACTAAGATATTATCCCCAAAAATAATTTCACCAAAATTAATGATGTTAAGGGTATGAGGTCATCCGAGTATGATGTCAGACCTCAGACCTTGTCACCAAATGCTTATGTTAGAAGGAATGAGGTCATCAACTAAGATGCTATCCTCATAAATAATTTCACCAAAATTAATGATGTTAAGGGTTTGAGGTCATCCGAGTATGGTGTCTGACCTCAGACCTTGTCACCAAATCCTAATGTTTTAATGTCTGAGGTCATCAACTAATATGTTATCCCCATAAATAATTTCACCAAATTAATGGTGCTAAGGGTCCATGGTCATCCGAGTATGATGTATAACCTTTGACCTTTTCACCAAATCCTGAAGTTATAAGGTCTGAGGTCATCAACTTTGATGTTATCCCCATAAATAATTTCACAAAAATTAAGGATGTTAAGGGTCTGATGTCATGCGAGTATGATGTCTGACCTTAGACCTTTTCACCAAATCCAGATGTGATAAGGTCTGATGTCACCAACTAAGATGTTATCCCCATAAATAATTTCACCAAAATTAATGATGTCAAGGATCTGAGGTCATCCGAGTATGTTGTATGACCTCATACCTTGTCACCAAATCATGCTGTTATAAGGTCTGAGGTCATCAACTTATATGTTATCCCCATAAATAATTTCACCAAAATTAATGATGTTAAGGGTCTGAGGTCATCCGAGTATGATGTCTAACCTCAGATCTTGTCACCAAATCCTGATGTTACAAGGTTTGAGGTCATCACACAGATGTTATCCCCAGAATTAATTTCACCAATATTAATAATGTTAAGGGTTTGAGGTCATCCGGGTATGATGTCTGACCTCAGACCTTATTACCAAATCCTGATGTTATAAGGTTTTAGGTCTTCACTAAGATGTTATCACCATACATAAATTCACCGAAATTAATGATGTTAAGGGTCTGAAGTCATCCGAGTATGATGTTTGAGCTCAGACCTTACCACCAAATCCTGATGTTATAAGGTCTTAGGTCATCACTAAGATGTTATCCCCATAAAAAATTTCACCAAAATTAATGATATTAAGGGTCTGAGGTCATCCAAGTATGTTGTCTGACCTCAGACCTTGTCACCAAATCCTGATATAATAGGGTCTGAGGTCATCACTAAGATGTTATCACCATAAATAATTTCACCAAATTAATGATGTTAAGGGTCTGAGGTCATCCGATTATGATGTCTGCCCTCAGACCTTGTCACCAAATTCTAATGTTTTAAGGTCTGAGATCATCAACTAAGCGTTATCCCCAAAAATAATTTCACCAAAATTAATGATGTTAAGGGTCTGAGGTCATCCGAGTATAATGTCTGACCTCAGACCTTGTCACCAAATCCTGATTTTAGAAGGTCTGGTGTCATCACTAAGATTTTATCACCATAAATAATTTCACCAAAATCAATGATGTTAAGTGTTTGAGGTCATCCGAGTATGATGGCTGACCTCAGACCTTGTCACTAAATCCTGATGTTATAGGGTCTGAGGTCATCACAAAGATGTTATCCCCATAAATAATTTCAAAAAATTAATGATGTTAAGGGTCTGAGGTCATCTGAGTATGATGTCTAACCTCAGACCTTATCACCAAATCCTGATGTTATAAGGTCTGAGGTCGTCAACTAAGATTTTATCCCCATAAATAATTTCACCAAATCAATGATGTTAAGGGTCTGAGGTAACCCGAGTATGATGTCTAACCTCAGACCTTGTCACCAAATCCTGATGTAATAGGGTCTAAGGTCATCACTATGATGTTATCCCCATAAATAATTTCACCAAATTAATGATGTTAAGGGTCTGAGGTCATTCGAGTATGATGTCTGACCTCAAACCTTGTCACCAAATACTGATGTTTTAAGGTCTGAGGTCATCAACTAAGACGTTATCCCAATAAATAATTTCACAAAAATAAATGATGTTAAGTGTCTGAGGTCATCCGAGTATGATGTCTAACCTCAGACCTTGTCACCAAATCCTGATGTTATAGGGTCTGAGCTCATCACAAAGACGTTATCCCCATAAATAATTTCAATAAATTATTGATGTTAAGGGTCTAAGGTCATCCGAGTATGATGTCTAACCTCAGACCTTATCACCAAATTCTCATGTTATAAGGTCTGAGGTCGTCAACTAAGATTTTATCCCCGTAAATAATTTCACCAAATCGATGATGTTAAGGGTCTGAGGTAACCCGAGTATGATGTCTGACCTCAGACCTTGTCACCAAATCCTAATGTTATAGGGTCCGAGGTCATCACTAAGATGTTATCCCCATAAATAAATTCACAAAATTAATGATCATAAGGGTCTGAGGTCATCCGAGTACGATGTCTGACCTCAGACCCTGTCACCAAATCCTATTGTTATAAGGTCTGAGGTCATCAACATAGATGTTATGCCCATAAATAATTTCAACAAAATTACTTAGGTTAAGGGTCTAAGGTCATTCGAGTATGATATCTGACCTCATACCTCGTCACCAAATCCAGATGTGATAAGGTCTGATGTCACCAACTAAGATGTTATCCCCATAAATAATTTCACCAAAATTAATGATGTTAAGGATCTGAGGTCATCCGAGTATGATGTCTGACCTCAGACCTTGTCACCAAATCCTATTATTCTAAGGTCTGAGGTCATCAACATAGATGTTATCCCCATAAATAATTTCACCAAAATAAATGATGTTAAGGGTTTGAGGTCATCCGAGTATGATGTCTGACCTAAGACCTTGTCACCAAATCCTGATGTAATCGGGTCTAAGGTCATCACTAAAATGTTATCCCCATAAAAAATTTCACCAAATTAATGATGTTAAGGGTCTGAGTTCATCCTAGTATGATGTCTGACCTCAGACCTTGTCACCAAATCCTGATGTTTTAAGGTCTGAGGTCATCAACTAAGACGTTATCCCCATAAATAATTTCACCAAAATTAATGATGTTAAGTGTCCGAGGTCATCCGAGTATGATGTCTGACCTCAGACCTTGTCACCAAATCCTGATGTTATAAGGTCTGGGGTCATCACTAAGATGTTATCACCATAAATAATTTCACCAAAATTAATGATGTTAAGTGTCTGAGGTCATCCAGGTATGATGTCTGACCTCAGAACTTATCACTAAATCCTGATGTTATAGGGTCTGAGGTCATCACAAAGATGTTATCCCCATAAATAATTTCAATAAATTAATGATGTTAAGGGTCTGAGGTAATCCGAGTATGATGTCTAACCTCAGACCTTATCACCAAATCCTGATGTTATAAGGTCTAAGGTCGTCAACTAAGATTTTATCCCCATAAATAATTTCACCAAATCAATGATGTTAAGGGTCTGAGGTAACCCGAGTATGATGTCTGACCTCAGACCTTGGCACCAAATCCTGATGTAATAGGGTCTAAGGTAACCACTATCATGTTATCCCCATAAATAATTTCACCAAATTAATGATGTTAAGGGTCTGAGGTCATCCGAGTATGATGTCTGACCTCAAACCTTGTCACCAAATCATGATGTTTTAAGGTCTGAGGTAATCAACTAAGACGTTATCCCCATAAATAATTTCACAAATATTAATGATGTTAAGTGTATGAGGTCATCCGAGTATGATGTCTGACCTCAGACCTTGTCACCAAATCCTGATGTTATAGGGTCTGAGGTCATCACAAAGATGTTATCTCCATAAATAATTTCAACAAATTATTGATGTTAAGGGTCTGAGGTCATCCGAGTATGATGTCTAACCTCAGACCTTATCACCAAATCCTCATGTTATAAGGTCTGAGGTCGTCAACTAAGATTTTATCCCCGTAAATAATTTCACCAAATCGATGATGTTAAGGGCCTGAGGTAACCCGAGTATGATGTTTGACCTTAGACCTTGTCACCAAATCCTAATGTTATAGTGTCTGAAGTCATCACTAAGATGTTATCCCCATAAATAAATTCACCAAATTAATGATCATAAGGGTCTGAGGTTATCCGAGTAAGATGTCTGACCTCAGACCCTGTCACCAAATCCTATTCTTATAAGGTCTGAGGTCATCAACTTTGAATATATCCCCATAAATAATTTCAACAAAATTAATTATGCTAAGGGTCTGAGGTCATCCGAGTATGATGTCTGACCTCAGACCTCGTCACCAAATCCGGATGTGATAAGGTCTGATGTCACCAACTAAGATGTTATCCCCATAAATAATTTCACCAAAATTAATGATGTTAAGGATCTGAGGTAATCCGAGTATGATGTCTGACCTCAGACCTTGTCACCAAATCCTATTGTTCGAAGGTCCGAGGTCATCAACTTAGATTTTATCCCCATAAATAATTTCACCAAAATTAATGATGTTAAGGGTCTGAGGTCATCCGAGTATGATGTCTGACCTCAGACCTTGTCACCAAATCCTGATGTTATAAGGTCTTAGGTCATCAACTAAGACATTATCCCCATAAATAATTTCACCAAAATTAATGATGTTAAGGGTCTGAGGTCATCCGAGTATGATGTCTGACCTCAGACCTTATCACCAAATCCTGATGTTATAAGGTCTAGGGTCATCACTAAGATGTTATCACCATAAATAATTTCACCAAAATTAATGATGTTAAGTGTCTGAGGTCATCCAAGTATGATGTCTGAGCTCATACCTTATCACTACATCCTGATGTTATAGGGTCTGAGGTCATCACAAAGATGTTATCCCCATAAATAATTTCAACAAATTAATGATGTTAAGGGTCTGAGGTCATCCGAGTATGATGTCTAACCTCAGAACTTATCACCAAATCCTGATGTTATAAGGTCTGAGGTCGTCAACTAAGATTTTATCCCCATAAATAATTTCACCAAATCAATGATGTTAAGGGTCTAAGGTAACCCGAGTATGATGTATGACCTCAGACCTTGTCACCAAATCCTAATGTTATAGGGTCTGAGGTCATCACTAAGATGTTATCCCCATAAATAAATTCACCCAAATTTATAAAGTTAAGGGTCTGAGGTCATCCGAGTAAGATGTCTGACCTCAGACCTTGTCACCAAATCCAGATGTGATAAGGTCTGAGGTCACCAACTAAGATGATATCCCCATAAATAATTTCACCAAAATTAATGATGTTAAGGATCTGAGGTCATCCGAGTATGATGTCTGACCTCAGACCTTGTCACCAAATCCTGATGTTATAAGGTCTGACGTCATCAACAAAGATGTTATCCCCATAAATAAGTTCACCAAAAAGAATGATTTTAAGGGTCTGAGGTCATCCGAGTATGATGTCTGAGCTCAAACCTTGTCACCAAATTTGGTTGTTATAAGGTGTGAGGTCATCACTAAGATGTTATACCCAAAAATAATTTCACCAAAATTAATGATGTTAAGGGTCTGAGGTCATCCGAGTATGATGTCAGACCTCAGACCTTGTCACCAAATGCTAATGTTAGAAGGTATGAGGTCATCAACTAAGATGCTATCACCATAAATAATTTCACCAAAATTAATGATGTTAAGGGTCTGAGGTCATCCGAGTATAGTGTCTGACCTCAGACCTTGTCACCAAATCCTGATGTTTTAACGTCTGAGGTCATCAACTAAGATGTTATCCCCATAAATAATTGCACCAAATTAATGATGCTAAGGGTCCGAGGTCATCCGAGTATGATGTATAACCTTAGACCTTTTCACCAAATCCTGATGTTATAAGGTCTGAGGTCATCAACTTAGATGTTATCCCCATAAATAATTTCACCAAAATTAAGGATGTTAAGGGCCTGATGTCATGTGAGTATGATGTCTGACCTCAAACCTTTTCACCAAATCCAGATGTGATAAGGTCTGATGTCACCAACTAAGATGTTATCGCCGTAAATTATTTCACCAAAATTAATGATGTTAAGGGTCTGAGGTCATCCGAGTATGATGTATGACCTCAAACCTTGTCACCAAATCATGCTGTTATATGGTCTGAGGTCATCAACTTAGATGTTATCCCCATAAATAATTTCACCAAAATTAATGATGTTAAGGGTCTGAGGTCATCCGAGTATGATGTCTAACCTCAGATCTTGTCACCAAATCCTGATGTTACAAGGTCTGAGGTCATCACACAGATGTTATCCCCAAAATTAATTTCACCAAAATTAATAATGTTAAGGGTCTGAGGTCATCCGAGTATGATGTCTGACCTCAGACCTTATCACCAAATCCTGATGTTATAAGGTTTTAGGTCTTCACTAAGATGTTATCACCATAAATAAATTCACCAAAATTAATGATGTTAAGGGTCTGAAGTCATCCGAGTATGATGTTTGAGCTCAGACCTTACAACCAAATCCAGATGTTATAAGGTCTTAGGTCATCACTAAGATGTTGTCCCCATTAAAAATTTCACCAAAATTAATGATGTTAAGGGTCTGAGGTCATCCAAGTATGATGTCTGACCTCAAACCTTGTCACCAAATCCTGATATAATAGGGTCTGAGGTCATCACTAAGATGTTATCCCCATAAATAATTCACCAAATTAATGATGTTAAGGGTCTGAGGTCATCCGATTATGATGTCTGACCTCAGACCTTGTCACCAAATTCTGATGTTTTAAGGTCTGAGGTCATCAACTAAGCGTTATCCCCATAAATAATTTCACCAAAATTAATGATTTTAAGGGTCTGAGGTCATCCGAGTATAATGTCTAACCTCAGACCTTGTCACCAAATCCTGATGTTATAAGGTCTGCTGTCATCACTAAGATGTTATCACCATAAATAATTTCACCAAAATCAATGATGTTAAGTGTATATGGTCATCTGAGTATGATGTCTGACCTCAGACCTTGTCACTAAATCCTGATGTTATAGGGTCTGAGGTCATCACAAAGATGTTATCCCCATAAATAATTTCAACAAATTAATGATGTTAAGGGACTGAGGTCACCCGAGTATGATGTCTAACCTCAGACCTTATCACTAAACCCCGATGTTATAAGGTTTGAGGTCGTCCACTAAGATTTTATCCCCGTAAATAATTTTACGAAATCAATGATGTTAAGGGTCTGAGGTCATCCGAGTACAATGTATGACCTCAGACCTTGTCACCAAATCCTATTGTTATAGGTCTGAGGTCATCAACTTAGATGTTATCCCCATAAATAATTTCAGCAAAATTAATGATGTTAGGGTCTGAGGTCATCCGAGTATGATGTCTGACCTCCGACCTTGTCACCAAATCCTGATGTAATAGGGTCTGAGGTCATCACTAAGATGTTATCCCTATAAATAGTTTCACAAAATTTTACGATGTTAAGGGTCTGAGGTCATTCGAGTATGATGTCTGACCTCGGACCTTGTCACCAAATCTTGATGTTGTAAGGTCTGAGGTCATCAACTAAGACGTTATCCCCATAAATAATTTCAAAAAAATTAATGATGTTAAGGGTCTGAGGTCATCCGAGTATGGTGTCTGACCTCAGACCTTGTCACCAAATCCTGATGTTTCAACGTCTGAGGTCATCAACTAAGATGTTATCCCCATAAATAATTTCACCAAATTAATGGAGCTAAGAGTCCGAGGTCATCCGAGTATGATGTATAACCTTAGACCTTTTCACCAAATCCTGATGTTATAAGGTCTGAGGTCATCAACTTAGATGTTATCCCCATAAATAATTTCACCAAAATTAAGGATGTTAAGGGTCTGATGTCATACGAGTATGATGTCGGACCTCAGACCTTTTCACCAAATCCAGATGTGATAAGGTCTGATGTCACCAACTAAGATGTTATCCCCATAAATAATTTCACCAAAATTAATGATGTTAAAGGTCTGAGGTCATCCGAGTATGATGTATGACCTCAGACCTTGTCACCAAATCATGCTGTTATAAGGTCTGAGGTCATCAACTTAGATGTTATCCCCATAAATAATTTCACCAAAATTAATGATGTTAAGGGTATGAGGTCATCCGAGTATGATGTCTAACCTCAGACCTTGTCACCAAATCCTGATGTTACAAGGTTTGAGGTCATCACTAAGATGTTATCCCTAGAATTAATTTCACCAAAATTGAAAATGTTAAGGGTCTGAGGTCATCCGAGTATGATGTCTGACCTCAGACCTTATCACCAAATCCTGATGTTATAAGGTTTTAGGTCTTCACTAAGACGTTATCACCATAAATAAATTCACCAAAATTAATGATGTTAAGGGTCTGAAGTCATCCGAGTATGATGTTTGAGCTCAGAGCTTACCACCAAATCCTGATGTTATGAGGTCTTAGGTCATCACTAAGATGTTATCCCCATAAAAAATTTCACCAAAATTAATGATGTTAAGGGTCTGAGGTCATCCAAGTATGATGTCTGACCTCAGACCTTGTCACCAAATCCTGATATAATAGGGTTTGAGGTCATCACTAAGATGTTATCCCCATAAATAATTTCACCAAATTAATGATGTTAAGGGTCTGAGGTCATCCGATTATGATGTCTGACCTCAGACCTTGTCACCAAATCCTGATGTTTTAAGGTCTGAGGTCATCAACTAAGCGTTATCCCCATAAATAATTTCACCAAAATTAATTATGTTAAGGGTCTGAGGTCATCCGAGTATAATGTCTGACCTCAGACCTTGTCACCAAATCCTGATGTTATAAGGTCTGGTCTCATCACTAAGATGTTATCACCATAAATAATTTCACCAAAATCAATGATGTTAAGTGTCTGAGGTCATCCGAGTGTGATGTCTGACCTCAGAACTTGTCACTAAATCCTGATGTTATATTGTCTGAGGTCATCACAAAGACGTTATCCCTTAAATAATTTCAACAAATTAATGATGTTAAGGGTCTGAGGTCACCCGAGTATGATGTCTAACCTCAGACCTAATCACCAAATCCTGATGTTATAAGGTTTCAGGTCGTCAAGTAAGATTTTATCACCATAAATAATTTTACGAAATCAATGATGTGAAGGGTCTGAGGTCATCCGAGTACAATGTCTGACCTCAAACCTTGTCACCAAATCCTATTGTTATAGGTCTGAGGTCATAACCTTAGATTTTATCCCCATAAATAATTTCACCAAAATTCTGAGGTCATCCGAGTATGATGTCTGACCTCCGACCTTGTCACCAAATCCTGATGTAATAGGGTCTGAGGTCATCACTAAGTTGTTATCCCTATAAATAATTTCACAAAATTAATGATGTTAAGGGTCTGAGGTCATTCGAGTATGACGTCTAACCTCGGACCATGTCACCAAATCTTGATGTTGTAAGGTCGGAGGTCATCAACTAAGACGTTATCCCCATAAATAATTTAAACAAAATTAATGATGTTAAGGGTCAGAGGTCATCCGAGTATGGTGTCTGACCTCAGACCTTGTCACCAAATCCTGATGTTTTAACGTCTGATGTCATCAACTAAGATGTTATCCCCATAAATAATTGCACCAAATTAATGATGCTAAGAGTCCGAGGTCTTCCCAGTATGATGTATAACCTTAGACCTTTTCACCGAATCCTGATGTTATAAGGTCTGAGGTGATCAACTTAGATGTTATCCCCATAAATAATTTCATCAAAATTAAGGATTTTAAGGGTCTGATGTCATGCGAGTATGATGTCTGACCTCAGACCTTTTCACCAAATCCAGATGTGATAAGGTCTGATGTCACCAACTAAGATGTTATCCCCATAAATAATTTCAACAAAATCAATGATGTTAAGGGTCGGAGGTCATCCGAGTATGATGTCTGACCTCAGACCTTGTCACTAAATCCTAATGTTATAGGATCTGAGGTCATCACAAAGATGTTATCCCCATAAATAATTTCAACAAATTAATGATGTAAAGGGTCTGAGGTCACCCGAGTATGATGTCTAACCTCAGACCTTATCACCAAATCCTGATGTTATAAAGTTTGAGGTCGTCAACTAAGATTTTATCCCCGTAAATAATTTTACAAAATCAATGATGTTAAGGGTCTGAGGCCATCCGAGTACAATGTATGACCTCAGACCTTGTCACCAAATCCTATTGTTATAGGTCTGAGGTCATCAACTTAGAAGTTATCCCCATAAATAATTTCACCAAAATTAATGATGTTAGGGTCTGAGGTCATCCGAGTATGATGTTTGACCTCCGACCTTGTCACCAAATCCTGATGTAATAGGGTCTGAGGTCATCACTAAGATGTTATCCCTATAAATAATTTCACAAAATTAATGATGTTAAGGGTCTGAGGTCATTCGAGTATGATGTCTGACCTCGGACCTTGTCACCAAATCTTGATGTTGTAAAGTCCGAGGTCATCATCTAAGACGTTATCCCCATAAATAATTTCAACAAAATTAATGATGTTAAGGGTCTGAGGTCATCCGAGTATGGTGTCTGACCTCAGACCTTGTCACCAAATCCTGATGTTTCAACGTCTGAGGTCATCAACTAAGATGTTATCCCCATAAATAATTTCACCAAATGAATGATGCTAAGAGTCCGAGGTCATCCGAGTATGATGTATAACCTTAGACCTTTTCACCAAATCCTGATGTTATAAGGTCTGAGGTCATCAACTTAGATGTTATCCCCATAAATAATTTCACCAAAATTAAGGATGTTAAGGGTCTGATGTCATGCGAGTATGATGTCTGACCTCAGACATTTTCACCAAATCCAGATGTGATAAGGTCTGATGTCACCAACTAAGATGTTATCCCCATAAATAATTTCACCAGAATTAATGATGTTAAGGGTCTGAGGTCATCCGAGTATGATGTATGACCTCAGACCTTGTCACCAAATCATGCTATTATAAGGTCTGAGGTCATCAACTTAGATGTTATCCCCATAAATAATTTCACCAAAATTAATGATGTAAAGGGTATGAGGTCATCCGAGTATGATGTCTAACCTCAGACCTTGTCACCAAATCCTGATGTTACAAGGTCTGAGGTCATCACTAAGATGTTATCCCCAGAATTAATTTCACCAAAATTGATAATGTTAAGGGTCTGAGGTCATCCGAGTATGATGTCTGACCTCAGACCTTATCACCAAATCCTGATGTTATAAGGTTTTAGGTCTTCACTAAGACGTTATCACCATAAATAAATTCACCAAAATTAACGATGTTAAGGGTCTGAAGTCATCCGAGTATGATGTTTGAGCTCAGAGCTTACCACCAAATCCTGATGTTATGAGGTCTTAGGTCATCACTAAGATGTTATCCCCATAAAAAATTTCACCAAAATTAATGATGTTAAGGGTCTGAGGTCATCCAAGTATGATGTCTGACCTCAGACCTTGTCACCAAATCTTGATATAATAGGGTCTGAGGTCATCACTAAGATGTTATCCCCATAAATAATTTCACCAAATTAATGATGTTAAGCGTCTGAGGTCATCTGATTATGATGTCTGACCTCAGACCTTGTCACCAAATCCTGATGTTTTAAGGTCTGAGGTCATCAACTAAGCGTTATCCCCATAAATAATTTCACCAAAATTAATGATGTTAAGGGTCTGAGGTCATACGAGTATAATGTCTGACCTCAGACCTTGTCACCAAATCCTGATGTTATAAGGTCTGGTGACATCACTAAGATGTTATCACCATAAATAATTTCACCAAAATCAATGATGTTAAGGGTCGGAGGTCATCCGAGTATGATGTCTGGCCTTAGACCTTGTCACTAAATCCTGATGTTATAGGGTCTGAGGTCATCACAAAGACGTTATCCCCATAAATAATTTCAACAAATTAATGATGTTAAGGGTCTGAGGTCACCCGAGTATGATGTCTAACCACAGACCTTATCACTAAATCCTGATGTTATAAGGTTTCAGGTGGTCAACTAAGATTTTATCCCCATAATTAATTTTACGAAATCAATGATGTTAAGGGTCTGAGGTCATCCGAGTACAATGTTTGACCTCAGACCTTGTCACCAAATCCTATTGTTATAGGTCTGAGGTCATAACCTTAGATGTTATCCCCATAAATAATTTCACCAAAATTCTGAGGTCATCCGAGTATGATGTCTGACCTCCGACCTTGTTACCAAATCCTGATGTAATAGGGTCTGAGGTCATCACTAAGATGTTATCCCTATAAATAATTTCACAAAATTAATGATGTTAAGGGTCTGAGGTCATTCGAGTATAATGTCTGACCTCGGACCTTGTCACCAAATCTTGATGTTGTAAGGTCGGAGGTCATCAACTAAGACGTTATCCATATAAATAATTTCAACAAAATTAATGATGTTAAGGGTCTGAGGTCATCCGAGTATGGTGTCTGACCTCAGACCTACTCACTAAATCCTGATGTTTTAACGTCTGAGGTCATCAACTAAGATGTTATCCCCATAAATAATTGCACCAAATTAATGATGCTAAGAGTCCGAGGTCATCCGAGTATGATGTATAACCTTAGACCTTTTCACCAAATCCTGATTTTATAAGGTCTGAGGTCATCAACTTAGATGTTATCCCCATAAATAATTTCACCAAAATTAAGGATGTTAAGGGTCTGATGTCATGCGAGTATGATGTCTGACCTCAGACCTTTTCACCAAATCCATATGGGATAAGGTCTGATGTCACCAACTAAGATGTTATCCCCAAAAATAATTTCACCAAAATCAATGATGTTAAGGGTCTGAGGTCATCCGAGTATGATGTCTGACCTCAGACCTTGTCACTAAATCCTAATGTTATAGGGTCTGAGGTCATCACAAAGATGTTATCCCCATAAATAATTTCTACAAATTAATGATGTTAAGGGTCTGAGGTCACCCGAGTATGATGTCTAACCTCAGACCTTATCACCAAATCCTGATGTTATAAGGTTTGAGGTCGTCAACTAAGATTTTATCCCCGTAAATAATTTTACGAAATCAAGGATGTTAAGGGTCTGAGGTCATCCGAGTACAATGTCTGACCTCAGACCTTGTCACCAAATCCTATTATTATAGGTCTGAGGTCATCAACTTAGATATTATCCCCATAAATAATTTCACCAAAATTAATGATGTTAAGGGTCTGAGGTCATCCGAGTATGATGTCTGACCTCCGACCTTGTCACCAAATCCTGATGTAATAGGGTCTGAGGTCATCACTAAGATGTTATCCCTATAAATAATTTCACAAAATTAATGATGTTAAGGGTCTGAGGTCATTCGAGTATGATGTCTGACCTCGGACCTTGTCACCAAATCTTGATTTTGTAACGTCTGAGGTCATCAACTAAGATGTTATCCCCATAAATAATTTCAATAAAATTAATGATGTTAAGGGTCTGAGGTCATCCGAGTATGGGGTCTGACCTCAGACCTTGTCACCAAATCCTGATGTTTTAACGTCTGAGGTCATCACCTAAGATGTTATCCCCATAAATAATTGCACCAAATTAATTATGCTAAGAGTCAGAGGTCATCCGAGTATGATGTATAACCTTAGACCTTTTCACCAAATCCTGATGTTATAAGGTCTGAGGTCATCAACTTAGATGTTATCCCCATAAATAATTTCACCAAAATTAAGGATGTTAAGGGTCTGATGTCATGCGAGTATGATGTCTGACCTCACTCCTTTTCACCAAATCCAGATGTGATAAGGTCTGATGTCACCAACTAAGATGTTATCCCCATAAATAATTTCACCAAAATCAATGATGTTAAGGGTCTGAGGTCATCCGAGTATGATGTCTGACCTCAGACCTTGTCACTAAATCCTGATGTTATAGGGTCTGAGGTCATCACAAAGATGTTATCCCCATAAATAATTTCTACAAATTAATGATGTTAAGGGTCTGAGGTCACCCGAGTATGATGTCTAACCTCAGACCTTATCACCAAATCCTGATGTTATAAGGTTTGAGGTCGTCAACTAAGATTTTATCCCCGTAAATAATTTTATGAAATCAATGATGTTAAGGGTCTGAGGTCATCCGAGTACAATGTCTGACCTCAGACCTTGTCACCAAATCCTATTGTTATAGGTCTGAGGTCATCAACTTAGATGTTATCCCCATAAATAATTTCACCAAAAGTAATGATGTTAGGGTCTGAGGTCATCCGAGTATGATGTCTGACCTCCGACCTTGTCACCAAATCCTGATGTAATAGGGTCCGAGGTCATCACTAAGATGTTATCCCTATAAATAATTTCACAAAATTAATGATGTTAAGGGTCTGAGGTCATTCGAGTATGATGTCTGACCTCGGACCTTGTCACCAAATCTTGATGTTGTAAGGTCTGAGGTCATCAACTAAGACGTTATCCCCATAAATAATTTCAACAAAATTAATGATGTTAAGGGTCTGAGGTCATCCGAGTATGGTGTCTGACCTCAGACCTTGTCACCAAATCCTGATGTTTCAACGTCCGAGGTCATCAACTAAGATGTTATCCCCATAAATAATTTCACCAAATTAATGATGCTAAGAGTCCGAGGTCATCCGAGTATGATGTATAACCTTAGACCTTTTCACCAAATCCTGATGTTATAAGGTCTGAGGTCATCAACTTAGATGTTATCCCCATAAATAATTTCACCAAAATTAAGGATGTTAAGGGTCTGATGTCATGCGAGTATAATGTCTGACCTCAGACGTTTTCACCAAATCCAGATGTGATAAGGTCAGATGTCACCAACTAAGATGTTATCCCCATAAATAATTTCACCAAAATTAATGATGTTAAGGGTCTGAGGTCATCTGAGTATGATGTATGACCTCAGACCTTGTCATCAAATCATGCTATTATAAGGTCTGAGGTCATCAACTTAGATGTTATCCCCATAAATAATTTCACCAAAATTAATGATGTTAAGGGTATGAGGTCATCTGAGTATGATGTCTAACCTCAGACCTTGTCACCAAATCCAGATGTTACAAGGTCTGAGGTCATCACTAGGATGTTATCCCCAGAATTAATTTCACCAAAATTGATAATGTTAAGGGTCTGAGGTCATCCGAGTATGATTTCTCACCCCAGACCTTATCACCAAATCCTGATGTTATAAGGTTTTAGGTCTTCACTAAGACGTTATCACCATAAATAAATTCACCAAAATTAATGATGTTAGGGGTCTGAAGTCATCCGAGTATGATGTTTGAGCTCAGACCTTACCACCAAATCCTGATGTTATGAGGTCTTAGGTCATCACTAAGATGTTATCCCCATAAAAAATTTCACCAAAATTAATGATGTTAAGGGTCTGAGGTCATCCAAGTATGATGTCTGACCTCAGACCTTGTCACCAAATCCTGATATAATAGGGTCTGAGGTCATCACTAAGATGTTATCCAAATAAATAATTTCACCAAATGAATGATGTTAAGGGTCTGAGGTCATCCGATTATGATGTCTGACCTCAAACCTTGTCACCAAATCCTGATGTTTTAAGGTCTGAGGTCATCAACTAAGCGGTATCCCCATAAATAATTTCACCAAAATTAATGATGTTAAGGGTCTGAGGTCATCCGAGTGTAATGTCTGACCTCAGACCTTGTCACCAAATCCTGATGTTATAACGTCTGGTGTCATCACTAAGATGTTATCACCATAAATAATTTCACCAAAATTAATGATGTTAAGTGTCTGAGGTCATCCGAGTATGATGTCTGACCTCGGACCTTATCACTAAATCCTGATGTTATAGGGTCTGAGGTCATCAACTAAGACGTTATCCCCATAAATAATTTCAATAAAATTAATGATGTTAAGGGTCTGAGGTCATCCGAGTATGGTGTCTGACCTCAGACCTTCTCACCAAATCCTGATGTTTTAACGTCTGAGGTCATCAACTAAGATGTTATCACCATAAATAATTGCACCAAATTAATGATGTTAAGAGTCCGAGGTCATCCTAGTATGATGTATAACCTTAGACCTTTTCACCAAATCCTGATGTTATAAGGTCTGATGTCACCAACTAAGATGTTATCCCCATAAATAATTTCACCAGAATTAATGATGTTAAGGGTCTGAGGTCATCCGAGTATGATGCATGACCTCAGACCTTGTCACCAAATCATGCTGTTATAAGGTCTGAGGTCATCAACTTAGATGTTATCCCCATAAATAATTCCACCAAAATTAATGATGTTAAGGGTATGAGGTCATCACTA
Organism: Sambucus nigra; assembly: GCA_949130495.1. NCBI lineage: Eukaryota > Viridiplantae > Streptophyta > Magnoliopsida > Dipsacales > Adoxaceae > Sambucus > Sambucus nigra. The sequence goes on from OX422207.1 coordinate 547,447,238, forward strand.
AGATGTTATCCATATTAATAATTTCACAAAATTAATGATGTTAAGGGTCTGAGGTCATTCCAGTATGATGTCTGACCTCGGACCTTGTCACCAAATCTTTATGTTGTAAGGTCTGAGGTCATCAACTAAGACGTTATCCCCATAAATAATTTCAACAAAATTAATGATGTTAAGGGTCAGAGGTCATCCGAGTATGGTGTCTGACCTCAGACCTTCTCACCAAATCCTGATGTTTTAACGTCTGAGGTCATCAACTAAGATGTTATCACCATAAATAATTGCACCAAATTAATGATGTTAAGAGTCCGAGGTCATCCTAGTATGATGTATAACCTTAGACCTTTTCACCAAATCCGGATGTTATAAGGTCTGATGTCACCAACTAAGATGTTATCCCCATAAATAATTTCACCAAAATTAATGATGTTAAGGGTCTGAGGTCATCCGAGTATGATGCATGACCTCAGACCTTGTCACCAAATCATGCTGTTATAAGGTCTGAGGTCATCAACTTAGATGTTATCCCCATAAATAATTCCACCAAAATTAATGATGTTAAGGGTATGAGGTCATCCGAGTATGATGTCTAACCTCAGACCTTGTCACCAAATCCTGATGTTACAAGGTCTGAGGTCATCACTAAGATGTTATCCCCAGAATTAATTTCACCAAAATTAATAATGTTAAGGGTCTGAGGTCATCCGAGTATGATGTCTGACCTCAGAACTTATCATCAAATCCTGATGTTATAAGGTTTTAGGTCTTCACTAAGACGTTATCACCATAAATAAATTCACCAAAATTAATAATGTTAAGGGTCTGAAGTCATCCGAGTATGATGTTTGAGCTCAGACCTTACCACCAAATCATGATGTTATGAGGTCTTAGGTCATCACTAAGATGTTATCCCCATAAACAATTTCACCAAAATTAATAATGTTAAAGGTCTGAGGTCATCCAAGTATGATGTCTGACCTCAGACCTTGTCACCAAATCCTGATATAATAGGGTCTGAGGTCATCACTAAGATGTTATCCCCATTAATGATTTCACCAAATTAATGATGCTAAGGGTCTGAGGTCATCCGATTATGATGTCTGACCTCAGACCTTGTCACTAAATCCTGATGTTTTAAGGTCTGAGGTCATCAACTAAGCATTATCCCCATAAATAATTTCACCAAAATTAATGATGTTAAGGGTCTGAGGTCATCCGAGTATAATGTCTGACCTCAGACCTTGTCACCAAATCCTGATGTTATAACGTCTGGTGTCATCACTAAGATGTTATCACCATAAATAATTTCACCAAAATTAATGATGTTAAGTGTCTGAGGTCATCCGAGAATGATGTCTGACCTCAGACCTTATCACTAAATCCTGATGTTATAGGGTCTGAGGTCAACACAAAGATGTTATCCCCATAAATAATTTCAACAAATTAATGATGTTAAGGGTCTGAGGTCACCCGAGTATGATGTCTAACCTCAGACCTTCTCACCAAATCCTGATGTTATCAGGTCTGAGGTCGTCAACTAATATTTTATCCCGGTAAATAATTTTACGAAATAAATGATGTTAAGGGTCTGAGGTCATCCGAGTACAATGTCTGACCTCGGACCTTGTCACCAAATCCTATTGTTATAGGTCTGAGGTCATCAACTTAGATGTTATCCCATAAATAATTTCACCAAAATTAATGATGTTAAGGGTCTGAGGTCATCTCAGTATGATGTCTGACCTCAGACCTTGTCACCAAATCCTGATGTAATAGGGTCTGAGGTCATCACGAAGATGTTATCCCTAGAAATAATTTCACCAAATTAATGATGTTAAGGGTCTGTGGTCATTCGAGTATGATGTCTGACCTCAGACCTTGTCACCAAATCCTAATGTTTTAAGGTCTGAGGTCATCAACTAAGACATTATCCCCATAAATAATTTCAACAAAATTAATGATGTTAAGGGTCTGAGGTCATCCGAGTATGATGTATGACCTCAGACCTTGTCACCAAATCATGATGTTATAAGGTCTGAGGTCATCAACTTAGATGTTATCCCCATAAATAATTTCACCAAAATTAATGATGTTATGGGTCTGAGGTCATTCGAGTATGATGTCTGACCTCAGAACTTGTCACCAAATCCTGATGTTACAATGTCTGAGGTCATCACTAAGATTTTATCCCCAGAATTAATTTCGGCAAAATTAATAATGTTAAGGGTCTGATGTCATCCGAGTATGATGTCTGACCTCAGACCTTATCACCAAATCCTGATGTTATGAGGTCTTAGGTCATCACTAAGATGTTATCCCCATAAAAAATTTCACCAAAATTATTGATGTTAAGGGTCTGAGGTCATCCAAGTATGATGTCTGACCTCAGACCTCGTCACCAAATCCTGATATAATAGGGTCTGAGGTCATCACTAAGATGTTATCCAAATAAATAATTTCACCAAATGAATGATGTTAAGGGTCTGAGATCATCCGATTATGATGTCTGACCTCAAACCTTGTCACCAAATCCTGATGTTTTAAGGTCTGAGGTCATCAACAAAGCATTATCCCCATAAATAATTTCACCAAAATTAATGATGTTAAGGGTCTGAGGTCATCCGAGTGTAATGTCTTACCTCAGACCTTGTCACCAAATCCTGATGTTATAACGTCTGGTGTCATCACTAAGATGTTATCACCATAAATAATTTCACCAAAATTAATGATGTTAAGTGTCTGAGGTCATCCGAGTATGATGTCTGACCTCAGTCCTTATCACTAAATCCTGATGTTATAGGGTCTGAGGTCATCACAAAGATGTTATCCCGATAAATAATTTCACCAAAATTAATGATGTTAAGGGTCTGAGGTCATCCGAGTATGATGTCTGACCTCCGACCTTGTCACCAAATCATGATGTAATAGGGTCTGAGGTCATCAACTAAGATGTTATCCCCATAAATAATTGCACCAAATTAATGATGCTAAGAGTCCGAGGTCATCCGAGTATGATGTATAACCTTAGACCTTTTCACCAAATCCTGATGTTATAAGGTCTGAGGTCATCAACTAAGACGTTATCCCCATAAATAATTTCAACAAAATTAATGATGTTAAGGGTCTGAGGTCATCCGAGTATGGTGTCTGACCTCAGACCTTCTCACCAAATCCATATGTGATAAGGTCTGATGGCACCAACTAAGATGTTATCCCCAAAAATAATTTCACCAAAATCAATGATGTTACGGGTCAGAGGTCATCCGAGTATGATGTCTGACCTCAGACCTTGTCACTAAATCCTAATGTTATAGGGTCTGAGGTCATCACAAAAATGTTATCCCCATAAATAATTTCTACAAATTAATGATGTTAAGGGTCTGAGGTCACCCGAGTATGATGTCTAACCTCAGACCTTATCACCAAATCCTAATGTTATAAGGTTTGAGGTCGTCAACTAAGATTTTATCCCCATAAATAATTTTACGAAATCAAGGATGTTAAGGGTCTGAGGTCATCCGAGTACAATGTCTGACCTCAGACCTTGTCACCAAATCCTATTGTTATAGGTCTGAGGTCATCAACTTAGATGTTATCCCCATAAATAATTTCACCAAAATTAATGATGTTAAGGGTCTGAGGTCACCCGAGTATGATGTCTGACCTCCGACCTTGTCACCAAATCCTGATGTAATAGGGTGTGAGGTCATCACTAAGATGTTATCCCTATAAATAATTTCACAAAATTAATGATGTTAAGGGTCTGAGGTCATCCGAGTGTAATGTCTGACCTCAGACCTTGTCACCAAATCCTGATGTTATAACGTCTGGTGTCATCACTAAAATGTTATCACCATAAATAATTTCACCAAAATTAATGATGTTAAGTGTCTGAGGTCATCCGAGTATGATGTCTGACCTCAGACCTTATCACTAAATCCTGATGTTATAGGGTCTGAGGTCATCCCAAAGATGTTATCCCGATAAATAATTTCACCAAAATTAATGATGTTAAGGGTCTGAGGTCATCCGAGTATGATGTCTGACCTCCGACCTTGTCACCAAATCCTGATGTAATAGGGTCTGAGGTCATCACTAAGATGTTATCCCTATAAATAATTTCACAAAATTAATGATGTTAAGGGTCTGAGGTCATTCGAGTATGATGTCTGACCTCGGACCTTGTCACCAAATCTTGATATTGTAAGGTCTGAGGTCATCAACTAAGACGTTATCCCCATAAATAATTTCAATAAAATTAATGATGTTAAGGGTCTGAGGTCATCCGAGTATGGTGTCTGACCTCAGACCTTCTCACCAAATCCTGATGTTTTAACGTCTGAGGTCATCAACTAAGATGTTATCCCCATAAATAATTGCACCAAATTAATGATGTTAAGAGTCCGAGGTCATCCTAGTATGATGTATAACCTTAGACCTTTTCACCAAATCCTGATGTTATAAGGTCTGAGGTCATCAACTTAGATGTTATCCCCATAAATAATTTCACCAAAATTAAGGATGTTAAGGGTCTGATGTCATGCGAGTATGATGTCTGATCTCAGACTTTTTCACCAAATCCAGATGTGATAAGGTCTGATGTCACCAACTAAGATGTTATCCCCATAAATAATTTCACCAAAATTAATTATGTTAAGGGTCTGAGGTCATCCGAGTATGATGTATGACCTCAGACCTTGTCACCAAATCATGCTGTTATAAGGTCTGAGGTCATCAACTTAGATGTTATCCCCATAAATAATTTCACCAAAATTAATGATGTTAAGGGTATGAGGTCATCCGAGTATGATGTCTAACCTCAGACCTTGTCACCAAATCCTGATGTTACAAGGTCTAAGGTCATCACTAAGATGTTATCCCCAGAATTAATTTCACCAAAATTAATAATGTTAAGGGTCTGAGGTCATCCGAGTATGATGTCTGACCTCAGACCTTATCATCAAACCCTGATGTTATAAGGTTTTAGGTCTTCACTAAGACGTTATCACCATAAATAAATTCACCAAAATTAATAATGTTAAGGGTCTGAAGTCATCCGAGTATGATGTTTGAGCTCAGACCTTACCACCAAATCCTGATGTTATGAGGTCTTAGGTCATCACTAAGATGTTATCCCCACAAACAATTTCACCAAAATTAATAATGTTAAGGGTCTGAGGTCATCCAAGTATGATGTCTGACCTCAGACCTTGTCACCAAATCCTGATATAATAGGGTCTGAGGTCATCACTAAGATGTTATCCCCATTAATGATTTCACCAAATTAATGATGTTAAGGGTCTGAGGTCATCCGATTATGATGTCTGACCTCAGACCTTGTCACCAAATCCGGATGTTTTAATGTCTGAGGTCATCAACTAAGCGTTATCCCCATTAATAATTTCACAAAAATTAATGATGTTAAGGGTCTGAGGTCATCCGAGTATAATGTCTGACCTCAGACCTTGTCACCAAATCCTGATGTTATAACGTCTGGTGTCATCACTAAGATGTTATCTCCATATATAATTTCACCAAAATTAATGATGTTAAGTGTCTGAGGTCATCCGAGTATGATGTCTGACCTCAGACCTTATCACTAAGTCATGATTGTATAGGGTCTGAGGTCATCACAAAGATGTTATCCCCATAAATAATTTCAACAAATTAATGATGTTAAGGGTCTGAGGTCACCCGAATATGATGTCTAACCTCAGACCTTATCACCAAATACTGATGTTATAAGGTCTGAGGTCGTCAACTAAGATTTTATCCCCGTAAATAATTTTACGAAATATATGATGTTAAGGGTCTGAGGTCATCCGAGTACAATGTCTGACCTCGGACCTTGTCACCAAATCCTATTGTTATAGGTCTGAGGTCATCAACTTAGATGTTATCCCCATATATAATTTCACCAGAATTAATGATGTTATGGGTCTGAGGTCATCTCAGTATGATGTCTGACCTTAGACCTTGTCACCAAATCCTGATGTAATAGGGTCTGAGGTCATCACGAAGATTTTATCCCTAGAAATAATTTCACCAAATTAATGATGTTAAGGGTCTGTGGTCATTCGAGTATGATGTCTGACCTCAGACCTTGTCACCAAATCCTGATGTTTTAAGGTCTGAGCTCATCAACTAAGACATTATCCCCATAAATAATTTCAACAAAATTAATGATGTTAAGGGTCTGAGGTCATCCGAGTATGATGTATGACCTCAGACCTTGTCACCAAATCATGATGTTAAAAGGTCTGAGGTCATCAACTTAGATGTTATCCCCATAAATAATTTCACCAAAATTAATGATGTTATGGGTCTGAGGTCATCCGAGTATGATGTCTGACCTTAGACCTTGTCACTAAATCCTAATGTTATAGGGTCTGAGGTCATCACAAAGATGTTATCCCCATAAATAATTTCTACAAATTAATGATGTTAAGGGTCTGAGGTCACCCGAGTATGATGTCTAACCTCAGACCTTATCACCAAATCCTGATGTTATAAGGTTTGAGGTCGTCAACTAAGATTTTATCCCCGTAAATAATTTTTCAAAATCAAGGATGTTAAGGGTCCGAGGTCATCCGAGTACAACGTCTGACCTCAGACCTTGTCACCAAATCCTATTGTTATAGGTCTGAGGTCATCAACTTTGATGTTATCCCCATAAATAATTTCACCAAAATTAATGATGTTAAGGGTCTGAGGTCATCCGATTATGATGTCTGACCTAAAACCTTGTCACCAAATCCTGATGTTTTAGGGTCTGAGGTCATCAACTAAGAGTTATCCCCATAATTAATTTCACAAAATTAATGATGTTAAGGATCTGAGGTCATCCGAGTGTAATGTCTGACCTCAGACCTTGTCACCAAATCCTGATGTTATAACGTCTGGTGTCATGACTAAGATGTTATCACCATAAATAATTTCACCAAAATTAATGATGTTAAGTGTCTGAGGTCATCCGAGTATGATGTCTGACCTCTGACCTTATCACTAAATCCTGATGTTATAGGGTCTGAGGTCATCACAAAGATGTTATCCCGATAAATAATTTCACCAAAATTAATGATGTTAAGGGTCTGAGGTCATCCGAGTATGATGTCTGACCTCCGACCTTGTCACCAAATCCTGATGTAATAGGGTCTGAGGTCATCACTAAGATGTTATCCCTATAAATAATTTCACAAAATTAATGATGTTAAGGGTCTGAGGTCATTCGAGTATGATGTCTGACCTCGGACCTTGTCACCAAATCTTGATGTTGTAAGGTCTGAGGTCATCAATTAAGACGTTATCCTCATAAATAATTTCAATAAAATTAATGATGTTAAGGGTCTGAGGTCATCCGAGTATGGTGTCTGACCTCAGACCTTCTCACCAAATCCTGATGTTTTAACGTCTGAGGTCATCAACTAAGATGTTATCCCCATAAATAATTGCACCAAATTAATGATGTTAAGAGTCCGAGGTCATCCAAGTATGATGTATAACCTTAGACCTTTTCACCAAATCCTGATGTTATAAGGTCTGAGGTCATCAACTTAGATGTTATCCCCATAAATAATTTCACCAAAATTAAGGATGTTAAGGGTCTGATGTCATGCGAGTATGATGTCTGATCTCAGACCTTTTCACCAAATCCAGATGTGATAAGGTCTGATGTCACCAACTAAGATGTTATCCCCATAAATAATTTCACCAAAATTAATGATGTTAAGGGTCTGAGGTCATCCGAGTATGATGTATGACCTCAGACCTTGTCACCAAATCATGCTGTTATAAGGTCTGAGGTCATCAACTTAGATGTTATCCTCATAAATAATTTCACCAAAATTAATGATGTTAAGGGTATGAGGTCATCCGAGTATGATGTCTAACCTCAGACCTTGTCACCAAATCCAGATGTTACAAGGTCTGAGGTCGTCACTAAGATGTCATCCCCAGAATTAATTTGACCAAAATTAATAATGTTAAGGGTCTGAGGTCATCCGAGTATGATGTCTGACCTCAGACCTTATCATCAAATCCTGATGTTATAAGGTTTTAGGTCTTCACTAAGACGTTATCACCATAAATAAATTCACCAAAATTAATAATGTTAAGGGTCTGAAGTCATCCGAGTATGATGTTTGAGCTCAGACCTTACCACCAAATCCTGATGTTATGAGGTCTTAGGTCATCACTAAGATGTTATCCCCATTAATGATTTCACCAAATTAATGATGTTAAGGGTCTGAGGTCATCCGATTATGATGTCTGACCTCAGACCTTGTCACCAAATCCTAATGTTTTAAGGTCTGAGGTCATCAACTAAGCGTTATCCCCATAAATAATTTCACCAAAATTAATGATGTTAAGGGTCTGAGGTCATCCGAGTATAATGTCTGACCTCAGACCTTGTCACCAAATCCCGATGTCATAACGTCTGGTGTCATCACTAAGATGTTATCACCATAAATAATTTCACCAAAATTAATGATGTTAAGTGTCTGAGGTCATCCGAGTATGATGTCTGACCTCAGACCTTATCACTAAATCCTGATGTTATAGGGTCTGAGGTCATCACAAAGATGTTATCCCCATAAATAATTTCAACAAATTAATGATGTTAAGGGTCTGAGGTCACCCGAGTATGATGTCTAACCTCAGACCTTATCACCAAATCCTGATGTTATAAGATCTGAGGTCGTCAACTAAGATTTTATCCCCGTAAATAATTTTATGAAATAAATGATGTTAAGGGTCTGAGGTCATCCGAGTACAATGTCTGACCTCGGACCTTGTCACCAAATCCTATTGTTATAAGTCTGAGGTCATCAACTTAGATGTTATCCCCATAAATAATTTCACCAAAATTAATGATGTTAAGGGTCTGAGGTCATCCGATTATGATGTCTGACCTAAAACTTTGTCACCAAATCCTGATGTTTTGAGGTCTGAGGTCATCAACTAAGAGTTATCCCCATAAATAATTTCAACAAAATTAATGATGTTAAGGATCTGAGGTCATCCGAGTGTAATGTCTGACCTCAGACCTTATCACCAAATCCTGATGTTATAACGTCTGGTGTCATCACTAAGATGTTATCACCATAAATAATTTCACCAAAATTAATGATGTTAAGTTTCTGAGTTCATCCGAGTTTGATGTCTGACCTCTGACCTTATCACTAAATCCTGATGTTATAGGGTCTGAGGTCATCACAAAGATGTTATCCCGATAAATAATTTCACCAAAATTAATGATGTTAAGGGTCTGAGGTCATCCGAGTATGATGTCTGACCTCCGACGTTGTCACCAAATCCTGATGTAATAGGGTCTGAGGTCATCACAAAGATGTTATCCCCATAAATAATTTCTACAAATTAATGATGTTAAGGGTCTGAGGTCACCCGAGTATGATGTCTAACCTCAGACCTTATCACCAAATCCTGATGTTATAGGTTTGAGGTCGTCAACTAAGATTTTGTCCCCGTAAATAATTTTTCGAAATCAAGGATGTTAAGGGTCTGAGGTCATCCGAGTACAATGTCTGACCTCAGACCTTGTCACCAAATCCTATTGTTATAGGTCTGAGGTCATCAACTTAGATGTTATCCCCATAAATAATTTCACCAAAATTAATGATGTTAAGGGTCTGAGGTCATCCGATTATGATGTCTGACCTAAAACTTTGTCACCAAATCCTGATGTTTTGAGGTCTGAGGTCATCAACTAAGAGTTATCCCCATAAATAATTTCACAAAATTAATGATGTTAAGGATCTGAGGTCATCCGAGTGTAATGTCTGACCTCAGACCTTATCACCAAATCCTGATGTTATAACGTCTGGTGTCATCACTAAGATGTTATCACCATAAATAATTTCACCAAAATTAATGATGTTAAGTTTCTGAGGTCATCCGAGTTTGATGTCTGACCTCTGACCTTATCACTAAATCCTGATGTTATAGGGTCTGAGGTCATCACAAAGATGTTATCCCGATAAATAATTTCACCAAAATTAATGATGTTAAGGGTCTGAGGTCATCCGAGTATGATGTCTGACCTCCGACCTTTTCACCAAATCCTGATGTAATAGGGTCTGAGGTCATCACTAAGATGTTATCCCTATAAATAATTTCACAAAATTAATGATGTTAAGGGTCTGAGGTCATTCGAGTATGATGTCTGACCTCGGACCTTGTCATCAAATCTTGATGTTGTAAGGTCTGAGGTCATCAACTAAGACGTTATCCCCATAAATAATTTCAATACAATTAATGATGTTAAGGGTCTGAGGTCATCTGAGTATGGTGTCTGACCTCAGACCTTCTCACCAAATCCCGATGTTTTAACGTCTGAGGTCATCAACTAAGATGTTATCCCCATAAATAATTGCACCAAATTAATGATGTTAAGAGTCCGAGGTCATCCTAGTATGATGTATAACCTTAGACCTTTTCACCAAATCCTAATGTTATAAGGTCTGAGGTCATCAACTTAGATGTTATCCCCATAAATAATTTCACCAAAATTAAGGATGTTAAGGGTCTGATGTCATGCGAGTATGATGTCTGATCTCAGACCTTTTCACCAAATCCAGATGTGATAAGGTCTGATGTCACCAACTAAGATGTTATCCCCATAAATAATTTCACCAAAATTAATGATGTTAAGGGTCTGAGGTCATCCGAGTATGATGTATGACCTCAGACCTTGTCACCAAATCATGCTGTTATAAGGTCTGAGGTCATCAACTTAGATGTTATCCCCATAAATAATTTCACCAAAATTAATGATGTTAAGGGTATGAGGTCATCCGAGTATGATGTCTAACCTCAGACCTTGTCACCAAATCCTGATGTTACAAGGTCTGAGGTCGTCACTAAGATGTCATCCCCAGAATTAATTTGACCAAAATTAATAATGTTAAGGGTCTGAGGTCATCCGAGTATGATGTCTGACCTCAGACCTTATCATCAAATCCTGATGTTATAAGGTTTTAGGTCTTCACTAAGACGTTATCACCATAAATAAATTCACCAAAATTAATAATGTTAAGGGTCTGAAGTCATCCGAGTATGATGTTTGAGCTCAGACCTTACCACCAAATCCTGATGTTATGAGGTCTTAGATCATCACTAAGATGTTATCCCCATTAATGATTTCACCAAATTAATGATGTTAAGGGTCTGAGGTCATCTGATTATGATGTCTGACCTCAGACCTTGTCACCAAATCCTAATGTTTTAAGGTCTGAGGTCATCAACTAAGTGTTATCCCCATAAATAATTTCACCAAAATTAATGATGTTAAGGGTCTGAGGTCATCCGAGTATAATGTCTGACCTCAGACCTTGTCACCAAATCCCGATGTCATAACGTCTGGTGTCATCACTAAGATGTTATCACCATAAATAATTTCACCAAAATTAATGATGTTAAGTGTCTGAGGTCATCCGAGTATGATGTCTGACCTCAGACCTTATCACTAAATCCTGATGTTATAGGGTCTGAGGTCATCACAAAGATGTTATCCCCATAAATAATTTCAACAAATTAATGATGTTAAGGGTCTGAGGTCACCCGAGTATGATGTCTAACCTCAGACCTTATCACCAAATCCTGATGTTATAAGATCTGAGGTCGTCAACTAAGATTTTATCCCCGTAAATAATTTTATGAAATAAATGATGTTAAGGGTCTGAGGTCATCCGAGTACAATGTCTGACCTCGGACCTTGTCAGCAAATCCTATTGTTATAAGTCTGAGGTCATCAACTTAGATGTTATCCCCATAAATAATTTCACCAAAATTAATGATGTTAAGGGTCTGAGGTCATCCGATTATGATGTCTGACCTAAAACTTTGTCACCAAATCCTGATGTTTTGAGGTCTGAGGTCATCAACTAAGAGTTATCCCCATAAATAATTTCAACAAAATTAATGATGTTAAGGATCTGAGGTCATCCGAGTGTAATGTCTGACCTCAGACCTTATCACCAAATCCTGATGTTATAACGTCTGGTGTCATCACTAAGATGTTATCACCATAAATAATTTCACCAAAATTAATGATGTTAAGTTTCTGAGGTCATCCGAGTTTGATGTCTGACCTCTGACCTTATCACTAAATCCTGATGTTATAGGGTCTGAGGTCATCACAAAGATGTTATCCCGATAAATAATTTCACCAAAATTAATGATGTTAAGGGTCTGAGGTCATCCGAGTATGATGTCTGACCTCCGACGTTGTCACCAAATCCTGATGTAATAGGGTCTGAGGTCATCACAAAGATGTTATCCCCATAAATAATTTCTACAAATTAATGATGTTAAGGGTCTGAGGTCACCCGAGTATGATGTCTAACCTCAGACCTTATCACCAAATCCTGATGTTATAGGTTTGAGGTCGTCAACTAAGATTTTATCCCCGTAAATAATTTTTCGAAATCAAGGATGTTAAGGGTCTGAGGTCATCCGAGTACAATGTCTGACCTCAGACCTTGTCACCAAATCCTATTGTTATAGGTCTGAGGTCATCAACTTAGATGTTATCCCCATAAATAATTTCACCAAAATTAATGATGTTAAGGGTCTAAGGTCATCCGATTATGATGTCTGACCTAAAACTTTGTCACCAAATCCTGATGTTTTGAGGTCTGAGGTCATCAACTAAGAGTTATCCCCATAAATAATTTCACAAAATTAATGATGTTAAGGATCTGAGGTCATCCGAGTGTAATGTCTGACCTCAGACCTTATCACCAAATCCTGATGTTATAATGTCTGGTGTCATCACTAAGATGTTATCACCATAAATAATTTCACCAAAATTAATGATGTTAAGTTTCTGAGGTCATCCGAGTTTGATGTCTGACCTCTGACCTTATCACTAAATCCTGATGTTATAGGGTCTGAGGTCATCACAAAGATGTTATCCCGATAAATAATTTCACCAAAATTAATGATGTTAAGGGTCTGAGGTCATCCGAGTATGATGTCTGACCTCAGACCTTGTCACCAAATCCTGATGTAATAGGGTCTGAGGTCATCACTAAGATGTTATCCCTATAAATAATTTCACAAAATTAATGATGTTAAGGGTCTGAGGTCATTCGAGTATGATGTCTGACCTCGGACCTTGTCATCAAATCTTGATGTTGTAAGGTCTGAGGTCATCAACTAAGACGTTATCCCCATAAATAATTTCAATAAAATTAATGATGTTAAGGGTCTGAGGTCATCCGAGTATGGTGTCTGACCTCAGACCTTCTCACCAAATCCCGATGTTTTAACGTCTGAGGTCATCAACTAAGATGTTATCCCCACAAATAATTGCACCAAATTAATGATGTTAAGAGTCCGAGGTCATCCTAGTATGATGTATAACCTTAGACCTTTTCACCAAATCCTAATGTTATAAGGTCTGAGGTCATCAACTTAGATGTTATCCCCATAAATAATTTCACCAAAATTAAGGATGTTAAGGGTCTGATGTCATGCGAGTATGATGTCTGATCTCAGACCTTTTCACCAAATCCAGATGTGATAAGGTCTGATGTCACCAACTAAGATGTTATCCCCATAAATAATTTCACCAAAATTAATGATGTTAAGGGTCTGAGGTCATCCGAGTATGATGTATGACCTCAGACCTTGTCACCAAATCATGCTGTTATAAGGTCTGAGGCCATCAACTTAGATGTTATCCCCATAAATAATTTCACCAAAATTAATGATGTTAAGGGTATGAGGTCATCCGAGTATGATGTCTAACCTCAGACCTTGTCACCAAATCCTGATGTTACAAGGTCTGAGGTCATCACTAAGATGTCATCCCCAGAATTAATTTGACCAAAATTAATAATGTTAAGGGTCTGAGGTCATCCGAGTATGATGTCTGAACTCAGACCTTATCATCAAATCCTGATGTTATAAGGTTTTAGGTCTTCACTAAGACGTTATCACCATAAATAAATTCAATAAAATTAATAATGTTAAGGGTCTGAAGTCATCCGAGTATGATGTTTGAGCTCAGACCTTACCACCAAATCCTGATGTTATGAGGTCTTAGGTCATCACTAAGATGTTATCCCCATAAACAATTTCACCAAAATTAATAATGTTAAGGGTCTAAGGTCATCCAAGTATGATGTCTGACCTCAGACCTTGTCACCAAATCCTGATATAATAGGGTCTGAGGTCATCACTAAGATGTTATCCCCATTAATGATTTCACCAAATTAATGATGTTAAGGGTCTGAGGTCATCCGATTATGATGTCTGACCTCAGACCTTGTCACCAAATCCTAATGTTTTAAGGTCTGAGGTCATCAACTAAGCGTTATCAACATAAATAATTTCACCAAAATTAATGATGTTAAGGGTCTGAGGTCATCCAAGTATAATGTCTGACCTCAGACCTTGTCACCAAATCCCGATGTCATAACGTCTGGTGTCATCACTAAGATGTTATCACCATAAATAATTTCACCAAAATTAATGATGTTAAGTGTCTGAGGTCATCCGAGTATGATGTCTGACCTCAGACCTTATCACTAAATCCTGATGTTATAGGGTCTGAGGTCATCACAAAGATGTTATCCCCATAAATAATTTCAACAAATTAATGATGTTAAGGGTCTGAGGTCACCCGAGTATGATGTCTAACCTCAGACCTTATCACCAAATCCTGATGTTATAAGGTCTGAGGTCGTCAACTAAGATTTTATCCCCGTAAATAATTTTACGAAATAAATGATGTTAAGGGTCTGAGGTCATCCGAGTACAATGTCTGACCTCGGACCTTGTCACCAAATCCTATTGTTATAGGTCTGAGGTCATCAACTTAGATGTTATCCCCATAAATAATTTCACCAAAATTAATGATGTTAAGGGTCTGAGGTCATCCGAGTATGGGGTCTGACCTCAGACCTTGTCACCAAATCCTGATGTTTTAACGTCTGAGATCATCACCTAAGATGTTATCCCCATAAATAATTGCACCAAATTAATTATGCTAAGAGTCCGAGGCCATCCGAGTATGATGTATAACCTTAGACCTTTTCACCAAATCCTGATGTTATAAGGTCTGAGGTCATCAACTTAGATGTTATCCCCATAAATAATTTCAACAAAATTAATGATGTTAAGGGTCTGAGGTCATCCGAGTATGATGTATGACCTCAGACCTTGTCACCAAATCATGATGTTATAAGGTCTGAGGTCATCAACTTAGATGTTATCCCCATAAATAATTTCACCAAAATTAATGATGTTATGGGTCTGAGGTCATCCGAGTATGACGTCTGACCTCAGACCTTGTCACTAAATCCTAATGTTATAGGGTCTGAGGTCATCACAAAGATGTTATCCCCATAAATAATTTCTACAAATTGATGATGTTAAGGGTCTGAGGTCACCCGAGTATGATGTCTAACCTCAGACCTTATCACCAAATCCTGATGTTATAAGGTTTGAGGTCGTCAACTAAGATTTTATCCCCGTAAATAATTTTTCGAAATCAAGGATGTTAAGGGTCTGAGGTCATCCGAGTACAATGTCTGACCTCAGACCTTGTCACCAAATCCTATTGTTATAGGTATGAGGTCATCAACTTAGATGTTATCCCCATAAATAATTTCACCAAAATTAATGATGTTAAGGGTCTGAGGTCACCCGAGTATGATGTCTGACCTCCGACCTTGTCACCAAATCCAGATTTGACAAGGTCTGATGTCACTAACTAAGATGTTATCCCCATAACGAATTTCACCAAAATTAATGATGTTAAGGGTCTGAGGTCATTCGAGTATGATGTTTGACCTCAGACCTTGTCACCAAATCCAGATGTGATAAGGTCTGATGTCACCAACTAAGACATTATCCCCATAAATAATTTCAATAAAATTAATGATGTTAAGGCACTGAGGTCATCCGAGTATGAGGTCTGACCTCAGACCTTGTCACCAAATCCTCATGTTTTAACGTCTGAGGTCATCACCTAAGATGTTATCCCCATAAATAATTGCACCAAATTAATTATGCTAAGAGTCCGAGGCCATCCGAGTATGATGTATAACCTTAGACCTTTTCACCAAATCCTGATGTTATAAGGTCTGAGGTCATCAACTTAGATGTTATCCCCATAAATAATTTCACCAAAATTAAGGATGTTAAGGGTCTGATGTCATGCGAGTATGATGTCTGACCTCACTCCTTTTCACCAAATCCAGATGTGATAAGGTCTGATGTCACCAACTAAGATGTTATCCCCATAAATAATTTCACCAAAATCAACGATGTTAAGGGTCTGAGGTCATCCGAGTATGATGTCTGACCTCAGACCTTGTCACTAAATCCTGATGTTATAGGGTCTGAGGTCATCACCAATATGTTATCCCCATAAATAATTTCAACAAATTAATGATTTTAAGGGTCTGAGGTCACCCGAGTATGATGTCTAACCTCAGACCTTATCACCAAATGCTGATGTTATAAGGTTTGAGGTCGTCAACTAAGATTTTATCCCCGTAAATAATTTTATGAAATCAATGATGTTAAGGGTCTGAGGTCATCCGAGTACAATGTCTGACCTCAGACCTTGTCACCAAATCCTATTGTTATAGGTCTGAGGTCATCAACTTAGATGTTATCCCCATAAATAATTTCACCATAATTAATGATGTTAGGGTCTGAGGTCATCCGAGTATGATGTCTGACCTCCGACCTTGTCACCAAATCCTGATGTAATAGGGTCTGAGGTCATCACTAAGATGTTATCCCTATTAATAATTTCACAAAATTAATGATGTTAAGGGTCTGAGGTCATTCCAGTATGATGTCTGACCTCGGACCTTGTCACCAAATCTTTATGTTGTAAGGTCTGAGGTCATCAACTAAGACGTTATCCCCATAAATAATTTCAACAAAATTAATGATGTTAAGGGTCTGAGGTCATCCGAGTATGGTGTCTGACCTCAGACCTTGTCACCAAATCCTGATGTTTCAACGTCTGAGGTCATCAACTAAGATGTTATCCCCATAAATAATTTCACCAAATTAATGATGCTAAGAGTCCGAGGTCATCCGAGTATGATGTATAACCTTAGACCTTTTCACCAAATCCTGATGTTATAAGGTCTGAGGTCATCAACTTAGATGTTATCCCCATAAATAATTTCACCAAAATTAAGGATGTTAAGGGTCTGATGTCATGCGAGTATGATGTCTGACCTCAGACCTTTTCACCAAATCCAGATGTGATAACGTCTGATGTCACCAACTAAGATGTTATCCCCATAAATAATTTCACCAAAATTAATGATGTTAAGGGTCTGAGGTCATCCGAGTATGATGTATGACCTCAGACCTTGTCACCAAATCATGCTATTATAAGGTCTGAGGTCATCAACTTAGATGTTATCCCCATAAATAATTTCACCAAAATTAATGATGTTAAGGGTATGAGGTCATCTGAGTATGATGTCTAACCTCAGACCTTGTCACCAAATCCTGATGTTACAAGGTCAGAGGTCATCACTAAGATGTTATCCCCAGAATTAATTTCACCAAAATTGATAATGTTAAGGGTCTGAGGTCATCCGAGTATGATGTCTGACCTCAGACCTTATCACCAAATCCTGATGTTATAAGGTTATAGGTCTTCACTAAGACGTTATCACCATAAATAAATTCACCAAAATTAATGATGTTAAGGGTCTGAAGTCATCCGAGTATGATGTTTGAGCTCAGACCTTACCACCAAATCCTGATGTTATGAGGTCTTAGGTCATCACTAAGATGTTATCCCCATAAAAAATTTCACCAAAATTAATGATATTAAGGGTCTGAGGTCATCCAAGTATGATGTCTGACCTCAGACCTTGTCACCATATCCTGATATAATAGGGTCTGAGGTCATCACTAACATGTTATCCAAATAAATAATTTCACCAAATGAATGATGTTAAGGGTCTGAGGTCATCCGATTATGATGTCTGACCTCAAAACTTGTCACTAAATCCTGATGTTTTAAGGTCTGAGGTCATCAACTAAGCGTTATCCCCATAAATAATATCACCAAAATTAATGATGTTAAGGGTCTGAGGTCATCCGAGTGTAATGTCTGACCTCAGACTTTGTCACCAAATCCTGATCTTATAACGTCTGGTGTCATCACTAAGATGTTATCACCATAAATAATTTCACCAAAATTAATGATGTTAAGTGTCTGAGGTCATCCGAGTATGATGTCTGACCTCAGAGGTTATCACTAAATCCTGATGTTATAGGGTCTGAGGTCATCACAAAGATGTTATCCCGATAAATAATTTCACCAAAATTAATGATGTTAAGGGTCTGAGGTCATCCGAGTATGATGTCTGACCTCCGACCTTGTCCCCAAATCCTGATGTAATAGGGTCTGAGGTCATCACTAAGATGTTATCCCTATAAATAATTTCACAAAATTAATGATGTTAAGGGTCTGAGGTCATTCGAGTATGATGTCTGACCTCGGACCTTGTCACCAAATCTTGATGTTGTAAGGTCTGAGGTCATCAACTAAGACGTTATCCCCATAAATAATTTCAATAAAATTAATGATGTTAAGGGTCTGAGGTCATCCGAGTATGGTGTCTGACCTCAGACCTTCTCACCAAATCCTGATGTTTTAACGTCTGAGGTCATCAACTAAGATGTTATCCCCATAAATAATTGCACCAAATTAATGATGTTAAGAGTCCAAGGTCATCCTATTATGATGTATAACCTTAGACCTTTTCACCAAATCCTGATGTTATAAGGTCTGAGGTCATCAACTTAGATGTTATCCCCATAAATCATTTCACCAAAATTAAGGATGTTAAGGGTCTGATGTCATGCGAGTATGATGTCTGATCTCAGACCTTTTCACCAAATCCAGATGTGATAAGGTCTGATGTCACCAACTAAGATGTTATCCCCATAAATAATTTCAACCAAAATTAATGATGTTAAGGGTCTGAGGTCATCCGAGTATGATGTATGACCTCAGACCTTGTCACCAAATCATGCTGTTATAAGGTATGAGGTCATCAACTTAGATGTTATCCCCATAAATAATTTCACCAAAATTAATGATGTTAAGGGTATGAGGTCATCCGAGTATGATGTCTAACCTCAGACCTTGTCACCAAATCCTGATGTTACAAGGTCTGAGGTCATCACTAAGATGTTATCCCCAGAATTAATTTCACCAAAATTAATAATGTTAAGGGTCTGAGGTCATCCGAGTATGATGTCTAACCTCAGACCTTATCATCAAATCCTGATGTTATAAGATTTTAGGTCTTCACTAAGACGTTATCACCATAAATAAATTCACCAAATTAATGATGTTAAGGGTCTGAGGTCATCCGATTATGATGTCTGACCTCATACCTTATCACCAAATCCTGATGTTTTAAGGTCTGAGGTCATCAACTAAGCGTTATCCCCATAAATAATTTCACCAAAATTAATGATGTTAAGGGTCTGAGGTCATCCGAGTATAATGTCTGACCTCAGACCTTGTCACCAAATCCTGATGTTATAACGTCTGGTGTCATCACTAAGATGTTATCACCATAAATAATTTCACCAAAATTAATGATGTTAAGTGTCTGAGGTCATCCGAGTATGATGTCTGACCTCAGAACTTATCACTAAATCCTGATGTTATAGGGTCTGAGGTCATCACAAAGATTTTATCCCCATAAATAATTTCAACAAATTAATGATGTTAAGCGTCTGAGGTCACCCGAGTATGATGTCTAACCTCAGACCTTATCACCAAATCCTGATGTTATAAGGTCTGAGGTCGTCAACTAAGATTTTATCCCCGTAAATAATTTTACGAAATAAATGATGTTAAGGGTCTGAGGTCATCCGAGTACAATGTCTGACCTCGGACCTTGTCACCAAATCCTATTGTTATAGGTCTGAGGTCATCAACTTAGATGTTATCCCCATAAATAATTTCACCAAAATTAATGATGTTAAGGGTCTGAGGTCATCTCAGTATGATGTCTGACCTCAGACCTTGTCACCAAATCCTGATGTAATAGGGTCTGAGGTCATCACGAATATGTTATCCCTAGAAATAATTTCACCAAATTAATGATGTTAAGGGTCTGTGGTCATTCGAGTATGATGTCTGACCTCAGACCTTGTCACCAAATCCTGATGTTTTAAGGTCTGAGGTCATCAACTAAGACATTATCCCCATAAATAATTTCAACAAAATTAATGATGTTAAGGGTCTGAGGTCATCCGAGTATGATGTATGACCTCAGACCTTGTCACCAAATCATGATGTTATAAGGTCTGAGGTCATCAACTTAGATGTTATCCCCATAAATAATTTCACCAAAATTAATGATGTTATGGGTCTGAGGTCATTCGAGTATGATGTCTGACCTCAGACCTTGTCACCAAATCCTGATGTTACAAGGTCTGAGGTCATCACTAAGATTTTATCCCCAGAATTAATTTTGCCAAAATTAATAATGTTAAGGGTCTGAGGTCATCCGAGTATGATGTCTGACCTCAGACCTTATCACCAAATCCTGATGTTATGAGGTGTTAGGTCATCACTAAGATGTTATCCCCATAAAAAATTTCACCAAAATTAATGATGTTAAGGGTCTGAGGTCATCCAAGTATGATGTCTGACCTCAGACCTTGTCACCAAATCCTGATAAAATAGGGTCTGAGGTCATCACTAAGATGTTATCCAAATAAATAATTTCACCAAATGAATGATGTTAAGGGTTTGAGGTCATCCGATTATGATGTCTGACCTCAAACCTTGTCACCAAATCCTGATGTTTTAAGGTCTGAGGTCATCAACTAAGCGTTATCCCCATAAATAATTTCACCAAAATTAATGATGTTAAGGGTCTGAGGTCATCCGAGTGTAATGTCTGACCTCAGACCTTGTCACCAAATCCTGATGTTATAACGTCTGGTGTCATCACTAAGATGTTATCACCATAAGTAATTTCACCAAAATTAATGATGTTAAGTGTCTGAGGTCATCCGAGTATGATGTCTGACCTCAGACCTTATCACTAAATCCTGATGTTATAGGGTTTGAGGTCATCACAAAGATGTTATCCCGATAAATAATTTCACCAAAATAAATGATGTTAAGGGTCTGAGGTCATCCGAGTATGATGTCTGACCTTCGACCTTGTCACCAAATCCTGATGTAATAGGGTCTGAGGTCATCACTAAGATGTTATCCCTATAAATAATTTCACAAAATTAATGATGTTAAGGGTCTGAGGTCATTCGAGTATGATGTCTGACCTCGGACCTTGTCACCAAATCTTGATGTTGTAAGGTCTGAGGTCATCAACTAAGACGTTATCCCCATAAATAATTTCAATAAAATTAATGATGTTAAGGGTTTGAGGTCATCCGAGTATGGTGTCTGACCTCAGACCTTCTCACCAAATCCTGATGTTTTAACGTCTGAGGTCATCAACTAAGATGTTATCCCCATAAATAATTGCACCAAATTAATGATGTTAAGAGTCCGAGGTCATCCGAGTATGATGTATAACCTTATACCTTTTCACCAAATCCTGATGTTATAAGGTCTGAGGTCATCAACTTAGATGTTATCCCCATAAATAATTTCACCAAAATTAAGGATGTTAAGGGTATGATGTCATGCGAGTATGATGTCTGATTTCAGACCTTTTCACCAAATCCAGATGTGATAAGTTCTGATGTCCCCAACTAAGATGTAATTCCCATAAATAATTTCACCAAAATTAATGATGTTAAGGGTCTGAGGTCATCCGAGTATGATGTATGACCTAAGACCTTGTCACCAAATCATGCTTGTATAAGGTCTGAGATCATCAACTTAGATGTTATCCCCATAAATAATTTCACGAAAATTAATGATGTTAATGGTATGAGGTCATCCGAGTATGATGTCTAACCTCAGACCTTGTCACCAAATCCTGATGTTACAAGGTCTGAGGTCATCACTAAGATGTTATCCCCAGAATTAATTTCACCAAAATTAATAATGTTAAGGGTCTGAGGTCATCCGAGTATGATGTCTGACCTCAGACCTTATCATCAAATCCTGATGTTATAAGGTTTTAGGTCTTCAGTAAGACGTTATCACCATAAATAAATTCACAAAATTAATAATGTTAAGGGTCTGAAGTCATCCGAGTATGATGTTTGAGCTCAGACCTTACCACCAAATCCTGATGTTATGAGGTCTTAGGTCATCACTAAGATGTTATCCCCATAAACAATTTCACCAAAATTAATAATGTTAAGGGTCTGAGGTCATCCAAGTATGATGTCTGACCTCAGACCTTGTCACCAAATCCTGATATAATAGGGTCTGACGTCATCACTAAGATGTTATCCCCATTAATGATTTCACCAAATTAATGATGTTAAGGGTCTGAGGTAATCCGATTATGATGTCTGACCTCAGACCTTGTCACCAAATCCTGATGTTTTAAGGTCTGAGGTCATCAACTAAACGTTATCCCCATAAATAATTTCACCAAAATTAATGATGTTAAGGGTCTGAGGTCATCCGAGTATAATGTCTGACCTCAGACCTTGTCACCAAATCCATATGTTATAACGTCTGGTGTCATCACTAAGATGTTATCACCATAAATAATTTCACCAAAATTAATGATGTTAAGGGTCTGAGGTCATCCAAGTATGATGTCTGACCTCAGACCTTATCACTAAATCCTGATGTTATAGGGTCTGAGGTCATCACAAAGATGTTATCCACATAAATAATTTCAACAAATTAATGATGTTAAGGGTCTGAGGTCACCCGAGTATGATGTCTAACCTCAGACCTTATCACCAAATCCTGATGTTATAAGGTCTGAGGTCGTCAACTAAGATTTTATCCCCGTAAATAATTTTACGAAATAAATGATGTTAAGGGTCTGAGGTCATCCGAGTACAATGTCTGACCTCAGACCTTGTCACCAAATCCTATTGTTATAGGTCTGAGGTCATCAACTTAGATGTTATCCCCATAAATAATTTCACCAAAATTAATGATGTTAAGGGTCTGAGGTCATCTCAGTATGATGTCTGACCTCAGACCTTGTCACCAAATCCTGATGTAATAGGGTCTGAGGTCATCACGAAGATGTTATCCCTAGAAATAATTTCACCAAATTAATGATGTTAAGGGTCTGTGGTCATTCGAGTATGATGTCTGACCTCAGACCTTGTCACCAAATCCTGATGTTTTAAATTATGAGGTCATCAACTAAGACATTATCCCCATAAATAATTTCGACAAAATTAATGATGTTAAGGGTCTGAGGTCATCCGAGTATGATGTATGACCTCAGACCTTGTCACCAAATCATGATGTTATAAGGTCTGAGGTCATCAACTTAGATGTTATCCCCATAAATAATTTCACCAAAATTAATGATGTTATGGGTCTGAGGTCATTCGAGTATGATGTCTGACCTCAGACCTTGTCACCAAATCCTGATGTTACAAGGTCTGAGGTCATCACTAAGATTTTATCCCCATAATTAATTTCACCAAAATTAATAATGTTAAGGGTCTGAGGTCATCCGAGTATGATGTCTGACCTCAGACCTTATCACCAAATCCTGATGTTATAAGGATTTAGGTCATCACTAAGATGTTATCCCCATAAATAATTTCACCAAAATTAATGATGTTAAGGGTCTGAAGTCATCTGAGTATGATGTATGACCTCAGACCTTATCACCAAATCCTGATGTTATAGGCTCTTAGGTCATCACTAAGATGTTATCCCCATAAATAATTTCACCAAAATTAATGATGTTAAGGGTCTGAGGTCATCCAAGTATGATGTATGACCTCAGACCTTGTCACCAAATCCTGATGTAATAGGGTCTGAGGTCATCAGTAAGATGTTATCCCCATAAATAATTTCACCAAATTAATGATATTAAGGGTCTGAGGTCATCCGAGTATGATGTCTGACCTCAGACCTTGTCACCAAATCATGATATTGTAAGGTCTGAGGTCATCAACTAAGACGTTATCCCCATAAATAATTTCACCAAAATTAATGATGTTAAGGGTCTGAGGTCATTTGAGTATGATGTCTGACCTCAGACCTTGTCACCAAATCCTGATGTTATAAGGTCTGGGGTCATCACTAAGATGTTATCACCATAAATAATTTCACCAAAATTAATGATGTTAATTGTCTGAGGTCATCCGAGTATGATGTCTTACCACAGGCCTTGTCACCAAATCCCGATGTTATAGGGTCTGAGGTCATCACAAAGATGTTATCCCCATAAATAATTTCAATAAATTAATGATGTTAAGGGTCTGAGGTCATCCAAGTAATATGTCTAACCTCAGACCTTATAACCAAATCCGGATGTTATAAGGTCTGAGCTCGTCAACTAAGATTTAATCCCCGTATATAATTTCACCATATCAATGATGTTAAGGGTCTGAGGTAACCCGAGTATGATGTCTGACCTCAGACCTTGTCACCAAATCCTAATGTTATAGGGTCTGAGGTCATCACTAAGATGTTATCCCCAAAAATAAATTCACCAAATTAATGTTTATAAGGGTCTGAGGTCATCCGAGTATGATGTCAGACCTCAGTATTTGTCACCAAATGCTAATGTTATAAGGTCTGAGGTCATCAACTAAGATGCTATCCACATAAATAATTTCATCAAAATTAATGATGTTAAGGGTCTGAGGTCATCCGAGTATGGTGTTTGACCTCAGACCTTGTCACCCAATCCTGATGTTTTAACGTCTGAGGTCATCAACTAAGACGTTATCCCCATAACTAATTTAACCAAATTAATGATGCTAAGGGTCCGAGGTCATCGGAGTATAATGTTTAACCTTAGACCTTGTCACCAAATCCTGATATTATAAGGTCTGAGGTCATCAACTTAGATGTTATCCCCATAAATAATTTCACCAAAATTAATGATGTTTAGGGTCTTAGGTCATCCGAGTATGATGTCTGACCTCAGTCCTTGTCACCAAATCTAGATGTGGTAAGGTCTGATGTCACCAACAAAGATGTTATCCCCATAGGTAATTTCAGAAAAATTAATGATGTTAAGGGTCTGAGGTCATCCGAGTATGATGTATGACCTCAGAACTTGTCACCAAATCATGATGTTATAAGGTTTGAGGTCATCAACTTAGATGTTATCCCCATAAATAATTTCACCCAAATTTATGATGTTAAGGGTCTGAGGTCATTCGAGTATGATGTCTGACCTCCGACCTTGTCACCAAATCCTGATGTTACAAGATCTGAGGTCATCACTAAGATTTTATCCCCAGAATTAATTTCACCAAAATTAATAATGTTAAGGGTCTGAGGTCATCCGAGTATGATGTCTGACCTCAGACCTTTTCACCAAATCCTGATGTTATAAGGTTTTAGGTCATCACTAAGAATGTATCCCCATAAATAATTTCACCAAAATTATTGATGTTAAGGGTCTGAAGTCATCCGAGTATGATGTCTGACCTCAGACCTTATCACCAAATCCTGATGTTATAAGCTCTTAGGTCATCACTAAGATGTTATCCCCATAAATAATTTCACCAAAATTAATAATGTTAAGGGTCTGTGGTCATCCGGGTATGATGTCTGACCTCAGACCTTATCACCAAATCCTGATGTTATAAGGTTTTACGTATTCACTAAGATGTTATCACCATAAATAATTTCACCAAAATTAATGATGTTAAGGGTCTGAAGTCATCTGAGTATGATGTTTGAGCTCAGACCTTACCACCAAATCTTGATGTTATAAGGTCTTAGGTCATCACTAAGATGTTATCCCCATAAAAAATTTCACCAAAATTAATGATGTTAAGTGTCTGAGGTCATCCAAGTATAATGTCTGACCTCAGACCTTGTCACCAAATCCTAATATAATTGGGTCTGAGGTCATCACTAAGATGTCATCCCCATAAATAATTTCAAAAAATTAATGATGTTAAGGGTCTGAGGTCATCCGATTATGATGTCTGACCTCAGACCTTGTCACCAAATCCAGATGTTTTAAGGTCTAAGGTCATCAACTAAGCGTTATCCCCATAAATAATTTCACCAAAATTAATGATGTTAAGGGTCTGAGGTCACCCGAGTATAATGTCTGACCTCAGACCTTGTCACCAAATCCTGATGTTATAAGGTCTGGGGTCATCACTAAGATGTTATCGCCATAAATAATTTCACCAAAATTAATGATGTTAAGTGTCTGAGGTCATCCGAGTAAGATGTCTGAACTCAGACCTTGTCACTAAATCCTGATGTTATAGGGTCTGAGGTCATCACAAAGATGTTATCCCCATAAATAATTTCAACAAATTAATGATGTTAAGGGTCTGAGGTCACCCGAGTATGATGTCTAACGTCAGACCTTATCACCAAATCATGATATTACAAGGTCTGAGGTCGTCAACTAAGATTTTATCCCCGTAAATAATTTTCCGAAATCAATTAAGTTAAGGGTCTGATGTCATCCGAGTACAATATCTGACCTCAGACCTTGTCACCAAATCCTATTGTTATAGGTCTGAGGTCATCAACTTAGATGTTATCCCCATAAATAATTTCACCAAAATTAATGATGTTAAGGGTCTGAGGTCATCTCAGTATGATGTCTGACCTCAGACTTTGTCACCAAATCCTGATGTAATAGGGTCTGAGGTCATCACTAAGATGTTATCCCCATAAATAATTTCACCAAATTAATGATGTTAAGGGTCTGAGGTCATTCGAGTATGATGTCTGACCTCAGACCTTGTCACCAACTCCTGATGTTTTAAGGTCTGAGGTCATCAACTAAGACATTGTCCCCATAAATAATTTCAACAAAATTAATGATGTTAAGGGTCTGAGGTCATCCGAGTATGATGTATGACCTCAGACCTTGTCACCAAATCATGATGTTATATGGTCTGAGGTCATCAACTTAGATGTTATCCCCATAAATAATTTCACCAAAATTTATGATGTTAAGGGTCTGAGGTCATTCGAGTATGATGTCTGACCTCAGACCTTGACAACAAATCCTGATGTTACAAGATCTGAGGTCATCACTAAGATTTTATCCCCATAATTAATTTCACCAAACTTATTAATGTTAAGGGTCTGAGGTCATCCGAGTATGATGTCTGACCTCAGACCTTATCACCAAATCCTGATGTTATAAGGTCTTAGGTCATCACTAAGATGTTATCCCCATAAATAATTTCACCAAAATTAATAATGTTAAGGGTCTGTGGTCATCCGAGTATGATGTCTGACCTCAGACCTTATCACCAAATCCTGATGTTATAAGGTTTTAGGTATTCACTAAGATGTTATCACCATAAATAATTTCACCAAAATTAATGATGTTAAGGGTCTGAAGTCATTCGAGTATGATGTTTGAGCTCAGACCTTACCACCAAATCTTGATGTTATAAGGTCTTAGGTCATCACTAAGATGTTATCCCCATAAAAAATTTCACCTAAATTAATGATGTTAAGTGTCTGAGGTCATCCAAGTATGATGTCTGACCTAAGACCTTGTCACCAAATCCTAATATAATAGGGTCTGAGGTCATCAGTAAGATGTTATCCCCATAAATAATTTCAAAAAAATAATGATGTTAAGGGTCTGAGGTCATCCGATTATAATGTCTGACCTCAGACCTTATCACGAAATCCTGATGTTTTAAGGTCTGAGGTCATCAACTAAGCGTTATCCCCATAAATAATTTCACCAAAATTAATGATGTTAAGGGTATGAGGTCACCCGAGTATAATGTCTGACCTCAGACCTTGTCACCAAATCCTGATGTTACAAGGTCTGGGGTCATCACTAAGATGTTATCACCATAAATAATTTCACCAAAATTAATGATGTTAAGTGTCTGAGGTCATCCGAGTAAGATGTCTGAACTCAGACCTTGTCACTAAATCCTGATGTTATAGGGTCTGAGGTCATCACAAAGATGTTATCCCCATAAATAATTTCAATAAATTAATGATGTTAAGGGCCCGAGGTCACCCGAGTATGATGTCTAACCTCAGACCTTATCACCAAATCATGATGTTATAAGGTCTGAGGTCGTCAACTAAGATTTTATCCCCGTAAATAATTTTGCGAAATCAATGATGTTAAGGGTATGATGTCATCCGAGTAAAATATCTGACCTCAGACCTTGTCACCAAATCCTATTGTTATAGGTCTGAGGTCATCAACTTAGATGCTATCCCCATAAATAATTTCACCAAAATTAATGATGTTAAGGGTCTGAGGTCATCTCAGTATGATGTCTGACCTCAGACCTTGTCACCAAATCCTGATGTAATAGGGTCTGAGGTCATCACTAAGATGTTATCCCCATAAATAATTTCACCAAATTAATGATGTTAAGGGTCTGAGGTCATTCGAGTATGATGTCTGACCTCAGACCTTGTCACCAACTCCTGATGTTTTAAGGTCTGAGGTCATCAACTAAGACATTATCCCCATAAATAATTTCAACAAAATTAATGATGTTAAGGGTCTGAGGTCATCCGAGTCTGATGTATGACCTCAGACCTTGTCACCAAATCATGATGTTATAAGGTCTGAGGTCATCAACCTACATGTTATCCCCATAAATAATTTCACCAAAATTTATGATGTTAAGGGTCTGAGGTCATTCGAGTATGATGTCTGACCTCAGACCTTGTCACCAAATCCTGATGTTACAAGATCTGAGGTCATCACTAAGATTTTATCCCCATAATTAATTTCACCAAAATTAATAATGTTAAGGGTCTGAGGTCATCCGAGTATGATGTCTGACCTCAGACCTTATCACCAAATCCTGATGTTATAAGGTTTTAGGTCATCACTAAGATGTTATCCATATAAATAATTTCACCAAAATTATTGATGTTAAGGGTCTGAAGTCATCCGAGTATGATGTCTGACCTCAGACCTTATCACCAAATCCTGATGTTATAAGCTCTTAGGTCATCACTAAGATGTTATCCCCATAAATAATTTCACCAAAATTAATAATGTTAAGGGTTTGTGGTCATCCGAGTATGATGTCCGACCTCAGACCTTATCACCATATCCTGATGTTATAAGGTTTTAGGTATTCACTAAGATGTTATCACCATAAATAATTTCACCAAAATTAATGATGTTAAGGGTCTGAAGTCATCCGAGTATGATGTTTGAGCTCAGACCTTACCACCAAATCTTGATGTTATAAGGTCTTAGGTCATCACTAAGATTTTATCCCCATAAAAAATTTCACCAAAATTAATGATGTTAAGTGTCTGAGGTCATCCAAGTATGATGTCTGACCTCAGACCTTGTCACCAAATCATAATATAATAGGGTCTGAGGTCATCACTAACATGTTATCCAAATAAATAATTTCACCAAATGAATGATGTTAAGGGTCTGAGGTCATCCGATTATGATGTCTGACCTCAAAACTTGTCACTAAATCCTGATGTTTTAAGGTCTGAGGTCATCAACTAAGCGTTATCCCCATAAATAATTTCACCAAAATTAATGATGTTAAGGGTCTGAGGTCATCCGAGTGTAATGTCTGACCTCAGACTTTGTCACCAAATCCTGATCTTATAACGTCTGGTGTCATCACTAAGATGTTATCACCATAAATAATTTCACCAAAATTAATGATGTTAAGTGTCTGAGGTCATCCGAGTATGATGTCTGACCTCAGAGGTTATCACTAAATCCTGATGTTATAGGGTCTGAGGTCATCACAAAGATGTTATCCCGATAAATAATTTCACCAAAATTAATGATGTTAAGGGTCTGAGGTCATCCGAGTATGATGTCTGACCTCCGACCTTGTCCCCAAATCCTGATGTAATAGGGTCTGAGGTCATCACTAAGATGTTATCCCTATAAATAATTTCACAAAATTAATGATGTTAAGGGTCTGAGGTCATTCGAGTATGATGTCTGACCTCGGACCTTGTCACCAAATCTTGATGTTGTAAGGTCTGAGGTCATCAACTAAGACGTTATCCCCATAAATAATTTCAATAAAATTAATGATGTTAAGGGTCTGAGGTCATCCGAGTATGGTGTCTGACCTCAGACCTTCTCACCCAATCCTGATGTTTT
Source organism: Sambucus nigra (assembly GCA_949130495.1). NCBI lineage: Eukaryota > Viridiplantae > Streptophyta > Magnoliopsida > Dipsacales > Adoxaceae > Sambucus > Sambucus nigra. The sequence goes on from OX422207.1 coordinate 547,477,429, forward strand.
AACGTCTGAGGTCATCAACTAAGATGTTATCCCCATAAATAATTGCACCATATTAATGATGTTAAGAGTCCAAGGTCATCCTATTATGATGTATAACCTTAGACCTTTTCACCAAATCCTGATGTTATAAGGTCTGAGGTCATCAACTTAGATGTTATCCCCATAAATCATTTCACCAAAATTAAGGATGTTAAGGGTCTGATGTCATGCGAGTATGATGTCTGATCTCAGACCTTTTCACCAAATCCAGATGTGATAAGGTCTGATGTCACCAACTAAGATGTTATCCCCATAAATAATTTCAACCAAAATTAATGATGTTAAGGGTCTGAGGTCATCCGAGTATGATGTATGACCTCAGACCTTGTCACCAAATCATGCTGTTATAAGGTATGAGGTCATCAACTTAGATGTTATCCCCATAAATAATTTCACCAAAATTAATGATGTTAAGGGTATGAGGTCATCCGAATATGATGTCTAACCTCAGACCTTGTCACCAAATCCTGATGTTACAAGGTCTGAGGTCATCACTAAGATGTTATCCCCAGAATTAATTTCACCAAAATTAATAATGTTAAGGGTCTGAGGTCATCCGAGTATGATGTCTAACCTCAGACCTTATCATCAAATCCTGATGTTATAAGATTTTAGGTCTTCACTAAGACGTTATCACCATAAATAAATTCACCAAATTAATGATGTTAAGGGTCTGAGGTCATCCGATTATGATGTCTGACCTCATACCTTATCACCAAATCCTGATGTTTTAAGGTCTGAGGTCATCAACTAAGCGTTATCCCCATAAATAATTTCACCAAAATTAATGATGTTAAGGGTCTGAGGTCATCCGAGTATAATGTCTGACCTCAGACCTTGTCACCAAATCCTGATGTTATAACGTCTGGTGTCATCACTAAGATGTTATCACCATAAATAATTTCACCAAAATTAATGATGTTAAGTGTCTGAGGTCATCCGAGTATGATGTCTGACCTCAGAACTTATCACTAAATCCTGATGTTATAGGGTCTGAGGTCATCACAAAGATTTTATCCCCATAAATAATTTCAACAAATTAATGATGTTAAGCGTCTGAGGTCACCCGAGTATGATGTCTAACCTCAGACCTTATCACCAAATCCTGATGTTATAAGGTCTGAGGTCGTCAACTAAGATTTTATCCCCGTAAATAATTTTACGAAATAAATGATGTTAAGGGTCTGAGGTCATCCGAGTACAATGTCTGACCTCGGACCTTGTCACCAAATCCTATTGTTATAGGTCTGAGGTCATCAACTTAGATGTTATCCCCATAAATAATTTCACCAAAATTAATGATGTTAAGGGTCTGAGGTCATCTCAGTATGATGTCTGACCTCAGACCTTGTCACCAAATCCTGATGTAATAGGGTCTGAGGTCATCACGAAGATGTTATCCCTAGAAATAATTTCACCAAATTAATGATGTTAAGGGTCTGTGGTCATTCGAGTATGATGTCTGACCTCAGACCTTGTCACCAAATCCTGATGTTTTAAGGTCTGAGGTCATCAACTAAGACATTATCCCCATAAATAATTTCAACAAAATTAATGATGTTAAGGGTCTGAGGTCATCCGAGTATGATGTATGACCTCAGACCTTGTCACCAAATCATGATGTTATAAGGTCTGAGGTCATCAACTTAGATGTTATCCCCATAAATAATTTCACCAAAATTAATGATGTTATGGGTCTGAGGTCATTCGAGTATGATGTCTGACCTCAGACCTTGTCACCAAATCCTGATGTTACAAGGTCTGAGGTCATCACTAAGATTTTATCCCCAGAATTAATTTTGCCAAAATTAATAATGTTAAGGGTCTGAGGTCATCCGAGTATGATGTCTGACCTCAGACCTTATCACCAAATCCTGATGTTATGAGGTGTTAGGTCATCACTAAGATGTTATCCCCATAAAAAATTTCACCAAAATTAATGATGTTAAGGGTCTGAGGTCATCCAAGTATGATGTCTGACCTCAGACCTTGTCACCAAATCCTGATAAAATAGGGTCTGAGGTCATCACTAAGATGTTATCCAAATAAATAATTTCACCAAATGAATGATGTTAAGGGTTTGAGGTCATCCGATTATGATGTCTGACCTCAAACCTTGTCACCAAATCCTGATGTTTTAAGGTCTGAGGTCATCAACTAAGCGTTATCCCCATAAATAATTTCACCAAAATTAATGATGTTAAGGGTCTGAGGTCATCCGAGTGTAATGTCTGACCTCAGACCTTGTCACCAAATCCTGATGTTATAACGTCTGGTGTCATCACTAAGATGTTATCACCATAAGTAATTTCACCAAAATTAATGATGTTAAGTGTCTGAGGTCATCCGAGTATGATGTCTGACCTCAGACCTTATCACTAAATCCTGATGTTATAGGGTTTGAGGTCATCACAAAGATGTTATCCCGATAAATAATTTCACCAAAATAAATGATGTTAAGGGTTTGAGGTCATCCGAGTATGATGTCTGACCTCCGACCTTGTCACCAAATCCTGATGTAATAGGGTCTGAGGTCATCACTAAGATGTTATCCCTATAAATAATTTCACAAAATTAATGATGTTAAGGGTCTGAGGTCATTCGAGTATGATGTCTGACCTCGGACCTTGTCACCAAATCTTGATGTTGTAAGGTCTGAGGTCATCAACTAAGACGTTATCCCCATAAATAATTTCAATAAAATTAATGATGTTAAGGGTTTGAGGTCATCCGAGTATGGTGTCTGACCTCAGACCTTCTCACCAAATCCTGATGTTTTAACGTCTGAGGTCATCAACTAAGATGTTATCCCCATAAATAATTGCACCAAATTAATGATGTTAAGAGTCCGAGGTCATCCGAGTATGATGTATAACCTTATACCTTTTCACCAAATCCTGATGTTATAAGGTCTGAGGTCATCAACTTAGATGTTATCCCCATAAATAATTTCACCAAAATTAAGGATGTTAAGGGTATGATGTCATGCGAGTATGATGTCTGATTTCAGACCTTTTCACCAAATCCAGATGTGATAAGTTCTGATGTCCCCAACTAAGATGTAATTCCCATAAATAATTTCACCAAAATTAATGATGTTAAGGGTCTGAGGTCATCCGAGTATGATGTATGACCTAAGACCTTGTCACCAAATCATGCTTGTATAAGGTCTGAGATCATCAACTTAGATGTTATCCCCATAAATAATTTCACGAAAATTAATGATGTTAATGGTATGAGGTCATCCGAGTATGATGTCTAACCTCAGACCTTGTCACCAAATCCTGATGTTACAAGGTCTGAGGTCATCACTAAGATGTTATCCCCAGAATTAATTTCACCAAAATTAATAATGTTAAGGGTCTGAGGTCATCCGAGTATGATGTCTGACCTCAGACCTTATCATCAAATCCTGATGTTATAAGGTTTTAGGTCTTCAGTAAGACGTTATCACCATAAATAAATTCACAAAATTAATAATGTTAAGGGTCTGAAGTCATCCGAGTATGATGTTTGAGCTCAGACCTTACCACCAAATCCTGATGTTATGAGGTCTTAGGTCATCACTAAGATGTTATCCCCATAAACAATTTCACCAAAATTAATAATGTTAAGGGTCTGAGGTCATCCAAGTATGATGTCTGACCTCAGACCTTGTCACCAAATCCTGATATAATAGGGTCTGACGTCATCACTAAGATGTTATCCCCATTAATGATTTCACCAAATTAATGATGTTAAGGGTCTGAGGTAATCCGATTATGATGTCTGACCTCAGACCTTGTCACCAAATCCTGATGTTTTAAGGTCTGAGGTCATCAACTAAACGTTATCCCCATAAATAATTTCACCAAAATTAATGATGTTAAGGGTCTGAGGTCATCCGAGTATAATGTCTGACCTCAGACCTTGTCACCAAATCCATATGTTATAACGTCTGGTGTCATCACTAAGATGTTATCACCATAAATAATTTCACCAAAATTAATGATGTTAAGGGTCTGAGGTCATCCAAGTATGATGTCTGACCTCAGACCTTATCACTAAATCCTGATGTTATAGGGTCTGAGGTCATCACAAAGATGTTATCCACATAAATAATTTCAACAAATTAATGATGTTAAGGGTCTGAGGTCACCCGAGTATGATGTCTAACCTCAGACCTTATCACCAAATCCTGATGTTATAAGGTCTGAGGTCGTCAACTAAGATTTTATCCCCGTAAATAATTTTACGAAATAAATGATGTTAAGGGTCTGAGGTCATCCGAGTACAATGTCTGACCTCAGACCTTGTCACCAAATCCTATTGTTATAGGTCTGAGGTCATCAACTTAGATGTTATCCCCATAAATAATTTCACCAAAATTAATGATATTAAGGGTCTGAGGTCATCTCAGTATGATGTCTGACCTCAGACCTTGTCACCAAATCCTGATGTAATAGGGTCTGAGGTCATCACGAAGATGTTATCCCTAGAAATAATTTCACCAAATTAATGATGTTAAGGGTCTGTGGTCATTCGAGTATGATGTCTGACCTCAGACCTTGTCACCAAATCCTGATGTTTTAAATTATGAGGTCATCAACTAAGACATTATCCCCATAAATAATTTCGACAAAATTAATGATGTTAAGGGTCTGAGGTCATCCGAGTATGATGTATGACCTCAGACCTTGTCACCAAATCATGATGTTATAAGGTCTGAGGTCATCAACTTAGATGTTATCCCCATAAATAATTTCACCAAAATTAATGATGTTATGGGTCTGAGGTCATTCGAGTATGATGTCTGACCTCAGACCTTGTCACCAAATCCTGATGTTACAAGGTCTGAGGTCATCACTAAGATTTTATCCCCATAATTAATTTCACCAAAATTAATAATGTTAAGGGTCTGAGGTCATCCGAGTATGATGTCTGACCTCAGACCTTATCACCAAATCCTGATGTTATAAGGATTTAGGTCATCACTAAGATGTTATCCCCATAAATAATTTCACCAAAATTAATGATGTTAAGGGTCTGAAGTCATCTGAGTATGATGTATGACCTCAGACCTTATCACCAAATCCTGATGTTATAGGCTCTTAGGTCATCACTAAGATGTTATCCCCATAAATAATTTCACCAAAATTAATGATGTTAAGGGTCTGAGGTCATCCAAGTATGATGTATGACCTCAGACCTTGTCACCAAATCCTGATGTAATAGGGTCTGAGGTCATCAGTAAGATGTTATCCCCATAAATAATTTCACCAAATTAATGATATTAAGGGTCTGAGGTCATCCGAGTATGATGTCTGACCTCAGACCTTGTCACCAAATCATGATATTGTAAGGTCTGAGGTCATCAACTAAGACGTTATCCCCATAAATAATTTCACCAAAATTAATGATGTTAAGGGTCTGAGGTCATTTGAGTATGATGTCTGACCTCAGACCTTGTCACCAAATCCTGATGTTATAAGGTCTGGGGTCATCACTAAGATGTTATCACCATAAATAATTTCACCAAAATTAATGATGTTAATTGTCTGAGGTCATCCGAGTATGATGTCTTACCACAGGCCTTGTCACCAAATCCCGATGTTATAGGGTCTTAGGTCATCACAAAGATGTTATCCCCATAAATAATTTCAATAAATTAATGATGTTAAGGGTCTGAGGTCATCCAAGTAATATGTCTAACCTCAGACCTTATAACCAAATCCGGATGTTATAAGGTCTGAGCTCGTCAACTAAGATTTAATCCCCGTAAATAATTTCACCATATCAATGATGTTAAGGGTCTGAGGTAACCCGAGTATGATGTCTGACCTCAGACCTTGTCACCAAATCCTAATGTTATAGGGTCTGAGGTCATCACTAAGATGTTATCCCCAAAAATAAATTCACCAAATTAATGTTTATAAGGGTCTGAGGTCATCCGAGTATGATGTCAGACCTCAGTATTTGTCACCAAATGCTAATGTTATAAGGTCTGAGGTCATCAACTAAGATGCTATCCACATAAATAATTTCATCAAAATTAATGATGTTAAGGGTCTGAGGTCATCCGAGTATGGTGTTTGACCTCAGACCTTGTCACCCAATCCTGATGTTTTAACGTCTGAGGTCATCAACTAAGACGTTATCCCCATAACTAATTTAACCAAATTAATGATGCTAAGGGTCCGAGGTCATCGGAGTATAATGTTTAACCTTAGACCTTGTCACCAAATCCTGATATTATAAGGTCTGAGGTCATCAACTTAGATGTTATCCCCATAAATAATTTCACCAAAATTAATGATGTTTAGGGTCTTAGGTCATCCGAGTATGATGTCTGACCTCAGTCCTTGTCACCAAATCTAGATGTGGTAAGGTCTGATGTCACCAACAAAGATGTTATCCCCATAGGTAATTTCAGAAAAATTAATGATGTTAAGGGTCTGAGGTCATCCGAGTATGATGTATGACCTCAGAACTTGTCACCAAATCATGATGTTATAAGGTTTGAGGTCATCAACTTAGATGTTATCCCCATAAATAATTTCACCCAAATTTATGATGTTAAGGGTCTGAGGTCATTCGAGTATGATGTCTGACCTCCGACCTTGTCACCAAATCCTGATGTTACAAGATCTGAGGTCATCACTAAGATTTTATCCCCAGAATTAATTTCACCAAAATTAATAATGTTAAGGGTCTGAGGTCATCCGAGTATGATGTCTGACCTCAGACCTTTTCACCAAATCCTGATGTTATAAGGTTTTAGGTCATCACTAAGAATGTATCCCCATAAATAATTTCACCAAAATTATTGATGTTAAGGGTCTGAAGTCATCCGAGTATGATGTCTGACCTCAGACCTTATCACCAAATCCTGATGTTATAAGCTCTTAGGTCATCACTAAGATGTTATCCCCATAAATAATTTCACCAAAATTAATAATGTTAAGGGTCTGTGGTCATCCGGGTATGATGTCTGACCTCAGACCTTATCACCAAATCCTGATGTTATATGGTTTTACGTATTCACTAAGATGTTATCACCATAAATAATTTCACCAAAATTAATGATGTTAAGGGTCTGAAATCATCTGAGTATGATGTTTGAGCTCAGACCTTACCACCAAATCTTGATGTTATAAGGTCTTAGGTCATCACTAAGATGTTATCCCCATAAAAAATTTCACCAAAATTAATGATGTTAAGTGTCTGAGGTCATCCAAGTATAATGTCTGACCTCAGACCTTGTCACCAAATCCTAATATAATTGGGTCTGAGGTCATCACTAAGATGTCATCCCCATAAATAATTTCAAAAAATTAATGATGTTAAGGGTCTGAGGTCATCCGATTATGATGTCTGACCTCAGACCTTGTCACCAAATCCAGATGTTTTAAGGTCTAAGGTCATCAACTAAGCGTTATCCCCATAAATAATTTCACCAAAATTAATGATGTTAAGGGTCTGAGGTCACCCGAGTATAATGTCTGACCTCAGACCTTGTCACCAAATCCTGATGTTATAAGGTCTGGGGTCATCACTAAGATGTTATCGCCATAAATAATTTCACCAAAATTAATGATGTTAAGTGTCTGAGGTCATCCGAGTAAGATGTCTGAACTCAGACCTTGTCACTAAATCCTGATGTTATAGGGTCTGAGGTCATCACAAAGATGTTATCCCCATAAATAATTTCAACAAATTAATGATGTTAAGGGTCTGAGGTCACCCGAGTATGATGTCTAACGTCAGACCTTATCACCAAATCATGATATTACAAGGTCTGAGGTCGTCAACTAAGATTTTATCCCCGTAAATAATTTTCCGAAATCAATTAAGTTAAGGGTCTGATGTCATCCGAGTACAATATCTGACCTCAGACCTTGTCACCAAATCCTATTGTTATAGGTCTGAGGTCATCAACTTAGATGTTATCCCCATAAATAATTTCACCAAAATTAATGATGTTAAGGGTCTGAGGTCATCTCAGTATGATGTCTGACCTCAGACTTTGTCACCAAATCCTGATGTAATAGGGTCTGAGGTCATCACTAAGATGTTATCCCCATAAATAATTTCACCAAATTAATGATGTTAAGGGTCTGAGGTCATTCGAGTATGATGTCTGACCTCAGACCTTGTCACCAACTCCTGATGTTTTAAGGTCTGAGGTCATCAACTAAGACATTGTCCCCATAAATAATTTCAACAAAATTAATGATGTTAAGGGTCTGAGGTCATCCGAGTATGATGTATGACCTCAGACCTTGTCACCAAATCATGATGTTATATGGTCTGAGGTCATCAACTTAGATGTTATCCCCATAAATAATTTCACCAAAATTTATGATGTTAAGGGTCTGAGGTCATTCGAGTATGATGTCTGACCTCAGACCTTGACAACAAATCCTGATGTTACAAGATCTGAGGTCATCACTAAGATTTTATCCCCATAATTAATTTCACCAAACTTATTAATGTTAAGGGTCTGAGGTCATCCGAGTATGATGTCTGACCTCAGACCTTATCACCAAATCCTGATGTTATAAGGTCTTAGGTCATCACTAAGATGTTATCCCCATAAATAATTTCACCAAAATTAATAATGTTAAGGGTCTGTGGTCATCCGAGTATGATGTCTGACCTCAGACCTTATCACCAAATCCTGATGTTATAAGGTTTTAGGTATTCACTAAGATGTTATCACCATAAATAATTTCACCAAAATTAATGATGTTAAGGGTCTGAAGTCATTCGAGTATGATGTTTGAGCTCAGACCTTACCACCAAATCTTGATGTTATAAGGTCTTAGGTCATCACTAAGATGTTATCCCCATAAAAAATTTCACCTAAATTAATGATGTTAAGTGTCTGAGGTCATCCAAGTATGATGTCTGACCTAAGACCTTGTCACCAAATCCTAATATAATAGGGTCTGAGGTCATCAGTAAGATGTTATCCCCATAAATAATTTCAAAAAAATAATGATGTTAAGGGTCTGAGGTCATCCGATTATAATGTCTGACCTCAGACCTTATCACGAAATCCTGATGTTTTAAGGTCTGAGGTCATCAACTAAGCGTTATCCCCATAAATAATTTCACCAAAATTAATGATGTTAAGGGTATGAGGTCACCCGAGTATAATGTCTGACCTCAGACCTTGTCACCAAATCCTGATGTTACAAGGTCTGGGGTCATCACTAAGATGTTATCACCATAAATAATTTCACCAAAATTAATGATGTTAAGTGTCTGAGGTCATCCGAGTAAGATGTCTGAACTCAGACCTTGTCACTAAATCCTGATGTTATAGGGTCTGAGGTCATCACAAAGATGTTATCCCCATAAATAATTTCAATAAATTAATGATGTTAAGGGCCCGAGGTCACCCGAGTATGATGTCTAACCTCAGACCTTATCACCAAATCATGATGTTATAAGGTCTGAGGTCGTCAACTAAGATTTTATCCCCGTAAATAATTTTGCGAAATCAATGATGTTAAGGGTATGATGTCATCCGAGTAAAATATCTGACCTCAGACCTTGTCACCAAATCCTATTGTTATAGGTCTGAGGTCATCAACTTAGATGCTATCCCCATAAATAATTTCACCAAAATTAATGATGTTAAGGGTCTGAGGTCATCTCAGTATGATGTCTGACCTCAGACCTTGTCACCAAATCCTGATGTAATAGGGTCTGAGGTCATCACTAAGATGTTATCCCCATAAATAATTTCACCAAATTAATGATGTTAAGGGTCTGAGGTCATTCGAGTATGATGTCTGACCTCAGACCTTGTCACCAACTCCTGATGTTTTAAGGTCTGAGGTCATCAACTAAGACATTATCCCCATAAATAATTTCAACAAAATTAATGATGTTAAGGGTCTGAGGTCATCCGAGTCTGATGTATGACCTCAGACCTTGTCACCAAATCATGATGTTATAAGGTCTGAGGTCATCAACCTACATGTTATCCCCATAAATAATTTCACCAAAATTTATGATGTTAAGGGTCTGAGGTCATTCGAGTATGATGTCTGACCTCAGACCTTGTCACCAAATCCTGATGTTACAAGATCTGAGGTCATCACTAAGATTTTATCCCCATAATTAATTTCACCAAAATTAATAATGTTAAGGGTCTGAGGTCATCCGAGTATGATGTCTGACCTCAGACCTTATCACCAAATCCTGATGTTATAAGGTTTTAGGTCATCACTAAGATGTTATCCATATAAATAATTTCACCAAAATTATTGATGTTAAGGGTCTGAAGTCATCCGAGTATGATGTCTGACCTCAGACCTTATCACCAAATCCTGATGTTATAAGCTCTTAGGTCATCACTAAGATGTTATCCCCATAAATAATTTCACCAAAATTAATAATGTTAAGGGTTTGTGGTCATCCGAGTATGATGTCCGACCTCAGACCTTATCACCATATCCTGATGTTATAAGGTTTTAGGTATTCACTAAGATGTTATCACCATAAATAATTTCACCAAAATTAATGATGTTAAGGGTCTGAAGTCATCCGAGTATGATGTTTGAGCTCAGACCTTACCACCAAATCTTGATGTTATAAGGTCTTAGGTCATCACTAAGATTTTATCCCCATAAAAAATTTCACCAAAATTAATGATGTTAAGTGTCTGAGGTCATCCAAGTATGATGTCTGACCTCAGACCTTGTCACCAAATCATAATATAATAGGGTCTGAGGTCATCACTAAGATGTTATCCCCATAAATAATTTTAAGAAATTAATGATGTTAAGGGTCTGAGGTCATCTGATTATGATGTCTGACCTCAGACCTTGTCACCAAATCCTGATGTTTTAAGGTCTGAGGTCATCAACTAAGCGTTATCCCCATAAATAATTTCACCAAAATTAATGATGTTAAGGGTCTGAGGTCACCCGAGTATAATGTCTGACCTCAGACCTTGTCACCAAATCCTGATGTTACAAGGTCTGGGGTCATCACTAAGATGTTATCACCATAAATAATTTCACCAAAATTAATGATGTTAAGTGTCTGAGGTCATCCGAGTAAGATGTCTGAACTCAGACCTTGTCACTAAATCCTGATGTTATAGGGTCTGAGGTCATCACAAAGATGTTATCCCCATAAATAATTTCAATAAATTAATGATGTTAAGGGCCCGAGGTCACCCGAGTATGATGTCTAACCTCAGACCTTATCACCAAATCATGATGTTATAAGGTCTGAGGTCGTCAACTAAGATTTTATCCCCGTAAATAATTTTGCGAAATCAATGATGTTAAGGGTATGATGTCATCCGAGTAAAATATCTGACCTCAGACCTTGTCACCAAATCCTATTGTTATAGGTCTGAGGTCATCAACTTAGATGCTATCCCCATAAATAATTTCACCAAAATTAATGATGTTAAGGGTCTGAGGTCATCTCAGTATGATGTCTGACCTCAGACCTTGTCACCAAATCCTGATGTAATAGGGTCTGAGGTCATCACTAAGATGTTATCCCCATAAATAATTTCACCAAATTAATGATGTTAAGGGTCTGAGGTCATTCGAGTATGATGTCTGACCTCAGACCTTGTCACCAACTCCTGATGTTTTAAGGTCTGAGGTCATCAACTAAGACATTATCCCCATAAATAATTTCAACAAAATTAATGATGTTAAGGGTCTGAGGTCATCCGAGTCTGATGTATGACCTCAGACCTTGTCACCAAATCATGATGTTATAAGGTCTGAGGTCATCAACCTACATGTTATCCCCATAAATAATTTCACCAAAATTTATGATGTTAAGGGTCTGAGGTCATTCGAGTATGATGTCTGACCTCAGACCTTGTCACCAAATCCTGATGTTACAAGATCTGAGGTCATCACTAAGATTTTATCCCCATAATTAATTTCACCAAAATTAATAATGTTAAGGGTCTGAGGTCATCCGAGTATGATGTCTGACCTCAGACCTTATCACCAAATCCTGATGTTATAAGGTTTTAGGTCATCACTAAGATGTTATCCATATAAATAATTTCACCAAAATTATTGATGTTAAGGGTCTGAAGTCATCCGAGTATGATGTCTGACCTCAGACCTTATCACCAAATCCTGATGTTATAAGCTCTTAGGTCATCACTAAGATGTTATCCCCATAAATAATTTCACCAAAATTAATAATGTTAAGGGTTTGTGGTCATCCGAGTATGATGTCCGACCTCAGACCTTATCACCATATCCTGATGTTATAAGGTTTTAGGTATTCACTAAGATGTTATCACCATAAATAATTTCACCAAAATTAATGATGTTAAGGGTCTGAAGTCATCCGAGTATGATGTTTGAGCTCAGACCTTACCACCAAATCTTGATGTTATAAGGTCTTAGGTCATCACTAAGATTTTATCCCCATAAAAAATTTCACCAAAATTAATGATGTTAAGTGTCTGAGGTCATCCAAGTATGATGTCTGACCTCAGACCTTGTCACCAAATCATAATATAATAGGGTCTGAGGTCATCACTAAGATGTTATCCCCATAAATAATTTCAAGAAATTAATGATGTTAAGGGTCTGAGGTCATCTGATTATGATGTCTGACCTCAGACCTTGTCACCAAATCCTGATGTTTTAAGGTCTGAGGTCATCAACTAAGCGTTATCCCCATAAATAATTTCACCAAAATTAATGATGTTAAGGGTCTGAGGTCACCCGAGTATAATGTCTGACCTCAGACCTTGTCACCAAATCCTGATGTTACAAGGTCTGGGGTCATCACTAAGATGTTATCACCATAAATAATTTCACCAAAATTAATGATGTTAAGTGTCTGAGGTCATCCGAGTAAGATGTCTGAACTCAGACCTTGTCACTAAATCCTGATGTTATAGGGTCTGAGGTCATCACAAAGATGTTATCCCCATAAATAATTTCAATAAATTAATGATGTTAAGGGCCCGAGGTCACCCGAGTATGATGTCTAACCTCAGACCTTATCACCAAATCATGATGTTATAAGGTCTGAGGTCGTCAACTAAGATTTTATCCCCGTAAATAATTTTGCGAAATCAATGATGTTAAGGGTATGATGTCATCCGAGTAAAATATCTGACCTCAGACCTTGTCACCAAATCCTATTGTTATAGGTCTGAGGTCATCAACTTAGATGCTATCCCCATAAATAATTTCACCAAAATTAATGATGTTAAGGGTCTGAGGTCATCTCAGTATGATGTCTGACCTCAGACCTTGTCACCAAATCCTGATGTAATAGGGTCTGAGGTCATCACTAAGATGTTATCCCCATAAATAATTTCACCAAATTAATGATGTTAAGGGTCTGAGGTCATTCGAGTATGATGTCTGACCTCAGACCTTGTCACCAACTCCTGATGTTTTAAGGTCTGAGGTCATCAACTAAGACATTATCCCCATAAATAATTTCAACAAAATTAATGATGTTAAGGGTCTGAGGTCATCCGAGTCTGATGTATGACCTCAGACCTTGTCACCAAATCATGATGTTATAAGGTCTGAGGTCATCAACCTACATGTTATCCCCATAAATAATTTCACCAAAATTTATGATGTTAAGGGTCTGAGGTCATTCGAGTATGATGTCTGACCTCAGACCTTGTCACCAAATCCTGATGTTACAAGATCTGAGGTCATCACTAAGATTTTATCCCCATAATTAATTTCACCAAAATTAATAATGTTAAGGGTCTGAGGTCATCCGAGTATGATGTCTGACCTCAGACCTTATCACCAAATCCTGATGTTATAAGGTTTTAGGTCATCACTAAGATGTTATCCATATAAATAATTTCACCAAAATTATTGATGTTAAGGGTCTGAAGTCATCCGAGTATGATGTCTGACCTCAGACCTTATCACCAAATCCTGATGTTATAAGCTCTTAGGTCATCACTAAGATGTTATCCCCATAAATAATTTCACCAAAATTAATAATGTTAAGGGTTTGTGGTCATCCGAGTATGATGTCCGACCTCAGACCTTATCACCATATCCTGATGTTATAAGGTTTTAGGTATTCACTAAGATGTTATCACCATAAATAATTTCACCAAAATTAATGATGTTAAGGGTCTGAAGTCATCCGAGTATGATGTTTGAGCTCAGACCTTACCACCAAATCTTGATGTTATAAGGTCTTAGGTCATCACTAAGATTTTATCCCCATAAAAAATTTCACCAAAATTAATGATGTTAAGTGTCTGAGGTCATCCAAGTATGATGTCTGACCTCAGACCTTGTCACCAAATCATAATATAATAGGGTCTGAGGTCATCACTAAGATGTTATCCCCATAAATAATTTCAAGAAATTAATGATGTTAAGGGTCTGAGGTCATCTGATTATGATGTCTGACCTCAGACCTTGTCACCAAATCCTGATGTTTTAAGGTCTGAGGTCATCAACTAAGCGTTATCCCCATAAATAATTTCACCAAAATTAATGATGTTAAGGGTCTGAGGTCACCCGAGTATAATGTCTGACCTCAGACCTTGTCACCAAATCCTGATGTTACAAGGTCTGGGGTCATCACTAAGATGTTATCACCATAAATAATTTCACCAAAATTAATGATGTTAAGTGTCTGAGGTCATCCGAGTAAGATGTCTGAACTCAGACCTTGTCACTAAATCCTGATGTTATAGGGTCTGAGGTCATCACAAAGATGTTATCCCCATAAATAATTTCAATAAATTAATGATGTTAAGGGCCCGAGGTCACCCGAGTATGATGTCTAACCTCAGACCTTATCACCAAATCATGATGTTATAAGGTCTGAGGTCGTCAACTAAGATTTTATCCCCGTAAATAATTTTGCAAAATCAATGATGTTAAGGGTATGATGTCATCCGAGTAAAATATCTGACCTCAGACCTTGTCACCAAATCCTATTGTTATAGGTCTGAGGTCATCAACTTAGATGCTATCCCCATAAATAATTTCACCAAAATTAATGATGTTAAGGGTCTGAGGTCATCTCAGTATGATGTCTGACCTCAGACCTTGTCACCAAATCCTGATGTAATAGGGTCTGAGGTCATCACTAAGATGTTATCCCCATAAATAATTTCACCAAATTAATGATGTTAAGGGTCTGAGGTCATTCGAGTATGATGTCTGACCTCAGACCTTGTCACCAACTCCTGATGTTTTAAGGTCTGAGGTCATCAACTAAGACATTATCCCCATAAATAATTTCAACAAAATTAATGATGTTAAGGGTCTGAGGTCATCCGAGTCTGATGTATGACCTCAGACCTTGTCACCAAATCATGATGTTATAAGGTCTGAGGTCATCAACCTACATGTTATCCCCATAAATAATTTCACCAAAATTTATGATGTTAAGGGTCTGAGGTCATTCGAGTATGATGTCTGACCTCAGACCTTGTCACCAAATCCTGATGTTACAAGATCTGAGGTCATCACTAAGATTTTATCCCCATAATTAATTTCACCAAAATTAATAATGTTAAGGGTCTGAGGTCATCCGAGTATGATGTCTGACCTCAGACCTTATCACCAAATCCTGATGTTATAAGGTTTTAGGTCATCACTAAGATGTTATCCATATAAATAATTTCACCAAAATTATTGATGTTAAGGGTCTGAAGTCATCCGAGTATGATGTCTGACCTCAGACCTTATCACCAAATCCTGATGTTATAAGCTCTTAGGTCATCACTAAGATGTTATCCCCATAAATAATTTCACCAAAATTAATAATGTTAAGGGTTTGTGGTCATCCGAGTATGATGTCCGACCTCAGACCTTATCACCATATCCTGATGTTATAAGGTTTTAGGTATTCACTAAGATGTTATCACCATAAATAATTTCACCAAAATTAATGATGTTAAGGGTCTGAAGTCATCCGAGTATGATGTTTGAGCTCAGACCTTACCACCAAATCTTGATGTTATAAGGTCTTAGGTCATCACTAAGATTTTATCCCCATAAAAAATTTCACCAAAATTAATGATGTTAAGTGTCTGAGGTCATCCAAGTATGATGTCTGACCTCAGACCTTGTCACCAAATCATAATATAATAGGGTCTGAGGTCATCACTAAGATGTTATCCCCATAAATAATTTCAAGAAATTAATGATGTTAAGGGTCTGAGGTCATCTGATTATGATGTCTGACCTCAGACCTTGTCACCAAATCCTGATGTTTTAAGGTCTGAGGTCATCAACTAAGCGTTATCCCCATAAATAATTTCACCAAAATTAATGATGTTAAGGGTCTGAGGTCACAGGAGTATAATGTCTGACCTCAGACCTTGTCACCAAATCCTGATGTTATAAGGTCTGGGGTCATCACTAAGATGTTATCACCATAAATAATTTCACCAATATTAATGATGTTAAGTGTCTGAGGTCATCCGAGTAAGATGTCTGAACTCAGACCATGTCACTAAATCCTGATGTTATAGGGTCTGAGGTCATCACAAAGATGTTGTCCCCATAAATAATTTCAACAAATTAATGATGTTAAGGGTCTGAAGTCACCCGAGTATGATGTCTAACCTCAGACCTTATCACCAAATCATGATGTTATAAGGTCTGAGGTCGTCAACTAAGATTTTAACCCCGTAAATATTTTTGCGAAATCAATGATGTTAAGGGTCTGATGTCATCCGAGTACAATATCTGACCTCAGACCTTGTCACCGAATCCTATTGTTATAGGTCTGAGGTCATCAACTTAGATGCTATCCCCATAAATAATTTCACCAAAATTAATGATATTAAGGGTCTGAGGTCATCTCAGTATGATGTCTGACCTCAGACCTTGTCACCAAATCCTGATGTAATAGGGTCTGAAGTCATCACTAAGATGTTATCCCCATAAATAATTTCACCAAATTAATGATGTTAAGGGTCTGAGGTCATTCGAGTATGATGTCTGACCTCAGACCTTGTCACCAACTCCTGATGTTTTAAGGTCTGAGGTCATCAACTAAGACATTATCCCCATAAATAATTTCAACAAAATTAATGATGTTAAGGGTCTGAGGTCATCCGAGTATGATGTATGACCTCAGACCTTGTCACCAAATCATGATGTTATAAGGTCTGAGGTCATCAACTTACATGTTATCCCCATAAATAATTTCACCAAAATTTATGATGTTAAGGGTCTGAGGTCATTCGAGTATGATGTCTGACCTCAGACCTTGTCACCAAATCCAGATGTTACAAGATCTGAGGTCATCACTAAGATTTTATCCCCAGAATTAATTTCACCAAAATTAATAATGTTAAGGGTCGGAGGTCATTCGAGTATGATGTCAGACCTCAGACCTTATCACCAAATCCTGATGTTATAAGGTTTTAGGTCATCACTAAGATGTTATCCCCATAAATAATTTCACCAAAATTATTGATGTTAAGGGTCTGAAGTCATCCGAGTATGACGTCTGACCTCAGACCTTATCACAAAATCCTGATGTTATAAGCTCTTAGGTCATCACTAAGATGTTATCCCCATAAATAATTTCACCAAAATTAATAATGTTAAGGGTCTGTGGTCATCCGAGTATGATGTCCGACCTCAGACCTTATCACAAAATCCTGATGTTATAAGGTTTTATGTATTCACTAAGATGTTATCACCATAAATAATTTCACCAAAATTAATGATGTTAAGGGTCTGAAGTCATCCGAGTATGATGTTTGAGCTCAGACCTTACCACCAAATCTTGATGTTATAAGGTCTTAGGTCATCACTAAGATGTTATCCCCATAAAAAATTTCACCAAAATTAATGATGTTAAGTGTCTGAGGTCATCCAAGTATGATGTCTGACCTCAGACCTTGTCACCAAATCCTAATATAATAGGGTCTGAGGTCATCACTAAGATGTTATCCCCATAAATAATTTCAAAAAATTAATGATGTTAAGGGTCTGAGGTCATCCGATTATGATGTCTGACCTCAGACCTTGTCACCAAATCCTGATGTTTTAAGGTCTGAGGTCATCAACTAAGCGTTATCCCCATAAATAATTTCACCAAAATTAATGATGTTAAGGGTCTGAGGTCACCCGAGTATAACGTCTGACCTCAGACCTTGTCAGCAAATCCTGATGTTATAAGGTCTGGGGTCATCACTAAGATGTTATCACCATAAATAATTTCACCAAAATTAATGATGTTAAGTGTCTGAGGTCATCTGAGTAAGATGTCTGAACTCAGACCTTGTCACTAAATCCTGATGTTATAGGGTCTGAGGTCATCACAAAGATGTTATCCCCATAAATAATTTCAATAAATTAATGATGTTAAGGGTCTGAGGTCACCCGAGTATGATGTTTAACCTCAGACCTTATCACCAAATCATGATGTTATAAGGTCTGAGGTCGTCAACTAAGAGTTTATCCCCGTAAATAATTTTGCGAAATCAATGATGTTAAGGGTCTGATGTCATCCGAGTACAATATCTGACCTCAGACCTTGTCACCAAATCCTATTGTTATAGGTCTGAGGTCATCAACTTAGATGCTATCCCCATAAATAATTTCACCAAAATTAATGATGTTAAGGGTCTGAGGTCATCTCAGTACGATGTCTGACCTCAGACCTTGTCACCAAATCCTGATGTAATAGGGTCTGAGGTCATCACTAAGATGTTATCCCCATAAATAATTTCACCAAATTAATGATGTTAAGGGTCTGAGGTCATTCGAGTATGATGTCTGACCTCAGACCTTATCACCAACTCCTGATGTTTTAAGGTCTGAGGTCATCAACTAAGACATTATCCCCATAAATAATTTCAACAAAATTAATGATGTTAAGGGTCTGAGGTCATCTGAGTATGATGTATGATCTCAGACCTTGTCACCAAATCATGATGTTATAAGGTCTGAGGTCATTAACTTAGATGTTATCCCCATAAATAATTTCACCAAAATTAATGATGTTAAGGGTCTGAGGTCATTCGAGTATGATGTCTGACCTCAGACCTTGTCACCAAATCTTGATGTTACAAGATCTGAGGTCATCACTAAGATTTTATCCCCAGAATTAATTTCACCAAAATTAATAATGTTAAGGGTCTGAGGTCATCCGAGTATGATGTCTGACCTCAGACCTTATCACCAAATCCTGACGTTATAAGGTTTTAGGTCATCACTAAGATGTTATCCCCATAAATAATTTCACCAAAATTATTGATGTTAAGGGTCTGAAGTCATCCGAGTATGATGTCTGACCTCAGACCTTATCACCAAATCCTGATGTTATAAGCTCTTAGGTCATCACTAAGATGTTATCCCCATAAATAATTTCACCAAAATTAATAATGTTAAGGGTATGTGGTCATCCAAGTATGATGTCTGACCTCAGACCTTATCACCAAATCCTGATGTTATAAGGTTTTAGGTATTCACTAAGATGTTATCAACATAAATAATTTCACCAAAATTAATGATGTTAAGGGTCTGAAGTCATCCGAGTATGATGTTTGAGCTCAGACCTTAATACCAAATCTTGATGTTATAAGGTCTTAGGTCATCACTAAGATGTTATCCCCATAAAAAATTTCACCAAAATTAATGATGTTAATTGTTTGAGGTCATCCAAGTATGATGTCTGACCTTAGACCTTGTCACCAAATCCTACTATAATAGGGTCTAAGGTCATCACTAAGATGTTATCCCCATAAATAATTTCAAAAAATTAATGATGTTAAGGGTCTGAGGTCATCCGATTATGATGTCTGACCTCAGACCTTGTCACCAAATCCTGATGTTTTAAGGTCTGAGGTCATCAACTAAGCGTTATCCCCATAAATAATTTCACCAAAATTAATGATGTTAAGGGTCTGAGGTCACCCGAGTATATTGTCTGACCTCAGACCTTGTCACCAAATCCTGATGTTATAAGGTCTGGGGTCATCACTAAGATGTTATCACCATAAATAATTGCACCAAAATTAATGATGTTAAGTGTCTGAAGTCATCCGAGTAAGATGTCTGAACTCAGACCTTGTCACTAAATCCTGATGTTATAGGGTCTGAGGTCATCACAAAGACGTTATCCCCATAAATAATTTCAACAAATTAATGATGTTTAGGGTCTGAGGTCACCCGAGTATGATGTCTAACCTCAGAACTTATCACCAAATCATGATGTTATAAGGTCTGAGGTCGTCAACTAAGATTTTATCCCCGTAAATAATTTTGCGAAATCAATGATGTTAAGGGTCTGATGTCATCCGAGTACAATATCTTACCTCAGACCTTGTCACCAAATAATATTGTTATAGGTCTGAGGTCATCAATTTAGATGTTATCCCCATAAATAATTTCACCAAAATTAATGATGTTAAGGGTCTGAGGTGATCTGAGTATGATGTCTAACCTCAGACCTTGTCACCAAATCCTGATGTAATAGGGTCTGAGGTCATCACTAAGATGTTATCCCCATAAATAATTTCACCAAATTAATGATGTTAAGGGTCTGAGGTCATTCGAGTATGATGTCTGACCTCAGACCTTGTCACCAACTCCTGATGTTTTAAGGTCTGGGGTCATGAACTAAGACATTATCCCCATAAATAATTTCAACAAAATTAATGATGTTAAGGGTGTGAGGTCATCTGAGTATGATGTATGACCTCAGACCTTGTCACCAAATCCAGATGTTATAAGGTCTGGGGTCATCACTAAGATGTTATCACCACAAATAATTTCCCCAAAATTAATGATGTTAATTGTCTGAGGTCATTCGAGTATGATGTCTGACAATAGACCTTGTCACCAAATCCTGATGTAATAGGATCTGAGGTCATCACAAAGATGTTATCCCCATAAATAATTTCAATAAATTAATGATGTTAAGGGTCTGAGGTCATCCGAGTATGATGTCTGACCTCAGACCTTGTCACCAAATCCTAATGTTATAGGGTCTGAGGTCATCACTAAGATGTTATCCCCATAAATAAATTCACCAAATTAAAGATGATAAGGGTTTGAGGTCATCCGAGTACGATGTCTGACCTAATACCTTGTCACCAAATCTTATTGTTATAAGTTCTGAGGTCATTAACTTAGATGTTATCCCCATAAATAATTTCACCAAAATTAATGATGTTAAGGGTCTGAGGTCATCCGAGTATGATGACTGACCTCAGACCTTGTCACCAAATCCAGATGTGATAAGGTCTGATGTCACCAACTAAGATGTTATCCCCATAAATAATTTCACCAAAATTAATGATGTTAAGGATCTGAGGTCATCCGAGTATGATGTCTGACCTCAGACTTTGTCACCAAATCCTGATGTTATAAGGTCTGAGGTCATCAACTAAGATGTTATCCCCATAAATAAGTTCACCAAAATTAATGATGTAAAGGGCCTGAGGTCATCCGAGTATGATGTCTGATCTCAAACATTGTCACCAAATCTGGATGTTATAAGGTCTGAGGTCATCACTATGATGTTATCCCCAGAAATAATTTCACCAAAATTAATGATGTTAAGGGTCTGAGGTCATCCGAGTATGATGTCAGACCTCAGACCTTGTCACCAAATGCTAATGTTATAAGGTCTAAGGTCATCAACTAAGATGTTATCCCCATAAATAATTTCATCAAAATTAATGATCTTAAGGGTCTGAGGTCATCCGAGTATGGTGTTTGACCCCAGACCTTGTCACCCAATCCTGATGTTTTAACGTCTGAGGTCATCAACTAAGACATTATCCCCATAAATAATTTCACCAAATTAATGATGCTAAGGGTCCGAGGTCATCCGAGTATGATGTCTAACCTTAGACCTTGTCACCAAATCCTGATATTATAAGGTCTAAGGTCATCAACTTAGATGTTATCCCCATAAATCATTTCACCAAAATTAATGATGTTTAGGGTCTGAGGTCATCCGAGTATGATGTCTGACTTCAGTCCTTGTCACCAAATCTAGATGTGATAAGGTTTGATGTCACCAACAAAGATGTTATCCCCGTAGGTAATTTCACCAAAATTAATGATCTTAAGGGCTTGAGGTCATCCGAGTATGATGTATGACCTCAGACCTTGTCACCAAATCATGTTGTTATAAGGTCTGAGGTGATCAACTTAGATGTTATCCCCATAAATAATTTCACCAAAATTAATGATGTTAAGGGTCTGAGGTCATTCAAGTATGATGCCTGACCTCAGACCTTGTCACCAAATCCTGATGTTACAAGGTCTGAGGTCATCACTAAGATTTTATCCCCAGAATTAATTTCACCAAAATTAATAATGTTAAGGGTCTGAGGTCATCCGAGTATGATGTCTGACCTCAGACCTTCTCACCAAATCCTGATGTTATAAGGTTTTAGGTCATCACTAAGATGTTATCCCCATAAATAATTTCACCAAAATTAATGTTGTTAAGGGTCTGAAGTCATCCGAGTATGATGTCTGACCTCAGACCTTATCACCAAATCCTGATGTTATAAGCTCTTAGGTCAACACTAAGATGTTATCCCCATAAATAATTTCACCCAAATTAATAATGTTAAGGGTCTGAGGTCATCCGAGTATGATGTCTGACCTCAGACCTTATCACCAAATCCTGATGTTATAAGGTTTTATGTTTTCACTAAGATGTTATCCCTATAAATAATTTCACCAAAATTAATGATGTTAAGGGTCTGAAGTCATCCGAGTATGATGTTTGAGCTCAGACCTTACCACCAAATCCTGATGTTATAAGGTCTTAGGTCATCACTCAGATGTTATCCCCATAAAAAAATTCACCAAAATTAATGATGTTAAGGGTCTGAGGTCATCCAAGTATGATGTCTGACCTCAGACCTTGTCACCAAATCCTAATATAATAGGGTCTGAGGTCATCACTAAGATGTTATCCCCATAAATAATTTCACCAAATTAATGATGTTTAGGGTCTGAGGTCATCCGATTATGATGTCTGACCTCAGCCCTTGTCACCAAATCCTGATGTTTTAAGGTCTGAGGTCATCAACTAAGCGTTATCCCCGTAAATAATTTCACCAAAATTAATGATGATAAGGGTCTAAGGTCATCCGAGTATAATGTCTGACCTCAGACCTTGTCACCAAATCCTGATGTTATAAGGTCTGGGGTCATCTCTAAGATGTTATCACCATAAATAATTTCACCAAAATTAATAATGTTAAGTGTCTGAGGTCATCCGAGTATGATGTCTGACCTCAGACCTTGTCACTAAATCCTGATGTTATAGGGTCCGAGGTCATCACAAAGATGTTATCCCCATAAATAATTTCAACAAATTAATGATGTTAAGGGTCTGAGGTCACCCGAGTATGATGTCTAGCCTCAGACCTTATCACTAAATCCTGATGTTATAAGGTCTGAGGTCGTCAACTAAGATTTTATACCCGTAAATAATTTTACAAAATCAATGATGTTAAGGGTTTTATGTCATCCGAGTACAATGTCTGACCTCAGACCTTCTCACCAAATCCTATTGTTATAGGTCTGAGGTCATCAACTTAGATGTTATCCCCATAAATAATTTCACCAAAATTAATGATGTTAAGGGTCTGAGGTCATCCGAGTATGATGTCTGACCTCAGACCTTGTCACCAAATACTGATGTAATAGGGTCTGAGGTTATCACTAAGATGTTATCCCTATAAATAATTTCACCAAATTAATGATGTTAAGGGTCTGAGGTCATTCGGGTTTGATGTCTGACCGCAGACCTTGTCACCAAATCCTGATGTTTTAAGGTCTGAGGTCATCAACTAAGACGTTATCCCCATAAATAATTTCAACAAAATTAATGATGTTAACGGTATGAGGTCATCCGAGTATGATGTCTGACCTCAGACCTTGTCTCCAAATCCTGATGTTATAAGGTCTGGGGTCATCACTAAGATGTTATCACCACAAATAATTTCACCAAAATTAATGATGTAAATTGTCTGAGGTCATCCGAGTATGATGCCTGACCACAGACCTTGTCACCAAATCCTGATGTTATAAGGTCTGAGGTCATCACAAAGATGTTATCCCCATAAATAATTTCAATAAATTAATGATGTTGAGGGTCTGAGGTCATCCGAGTATGATGTCTGACCTCAGACCTTCTCCCCAAATCCTGATGTTCTAAGGTATGAGGTCATCAACTAAGATGTTATCCCCATAAATAAGTTCACCAAAATTAATGATGTTAAGGGTCTGAGGTCATCCGAGTATGATGTCTGATCTCAAACATTGTCACCAAATATGGATGTTATAAGGTCTGAGGTCATCACTATGATGTTATCCCCAGAAATAATTTCACCAAAATTAATGATGTTAAGGGTCTGAGGTCATCCGAGTATGATGTCAGACCTCAGACGTTGTCACCAAATGCTATTGTTATAAGGTCTGAGGTCATCAAATAACATGTTATCCCCATAAATAATTTCAACAAAATTAATGATGTCTAGGGTCTGAGGTCATCCGAGCATGATGTCTCACCTCAGACCTTGTCACCAAATCCTGATGTTGTAAGGTCTAGGGTCATCACTAAGATGTTATCAGCATAAATAATTTCACAAAAATTAATGATGTTAATTGTCTGAGGTCATCCGAGTACGATGTCTGACCTAATACCTTGTCACCAAATCCTATTGTTATATGGTCTGAGGTCATTAACATAGATGTTATCCCCATAAATAATTTCACCAAAATTAATGATGTTAAGGGTCTGAGGTCATCCGAGTATGATGTCTGAACTCAGACCTTGTCACCAAATCCAGATGTGATAAGGTCTGATGTCACCAGCAAAGATGTTATACCCATAAATAATTTCACCAAAATTAATGATGTTAAGGATCTGAGGTCATCCGAGTATGATGTCTGACCTCAGACCTTGTCCCCAAATCCTGATGTTATAAGGTTTGAGGTCATCAACTAAGATGTTATCCCCATAAAAAAGTTCACCAAAATTAATGATGTTAAGGGTTTGAGGTCATCCGAGTATGATGTCTGATCTCAAACATTGTTACAAAATCTGGATGTTATAAGGTCTGAGGTCATCACTATGATGTTATCCGAAGAAATAATTTCACCAAAATTAATGATGTTAAGGGTCTGAGGTCAGCCGAGTATGATGTCCGACCTCAGACCTTGTCACCAAATGCTAATCTTATAAGGTATGAGGTCATCAACTAAGATGTTATCCCCATAAATATTTTCATCAAAATTAATGATGTTAAGGGTTTGAGGTCATCCGAGTATGGCGTCTGACCTCAGACCTTTTCACCCAATCCTGATGTTTTAACGTCTGAGGTCATCAAATAAGACGTTATCCCCATAAATAATTTCATGAAATTAATAATGCTAAGGGTCCGAGGTCATCCGAGTATGATGTCTAACCTTAGACCTTGTCACCAAATCCTGATATTATAAGGTCAGATGTCATCAACTTAGATGTTATCCCCATAAATAATTTCACCAAAATTAATGATGTTTAGGGTCTGAGGTCATTCGAGTATGATGTCTGACCTCAGTACTTGTCACCAAATCTAGATGTGATAAGGTCTGATGTCACCAACAAAGATGTTATCCCCATAGGTAATTTCACCAAAATTAATGATGTTAAGGGTCTGAGGTCATCCGAGTATGATGTATGACCTCAGACCTTGTCACCAAATCATGATGTTATAAGGTCTGAGGTCATCTACTTAGATGTTATCCCCATAAATAATTTCACCAAAATTAATGATGTTAAGGGTCTGAGGTCATTCGAGTATGATGTCTGACCTCAGACCTTGTCACCAAATCCTGATGTTACAAGGTCTGAGGTCATCACTAAGATTTTATCCCCAGAATTAATTTCACAAAAATTAATAATGTTAAGGGTCTGAGGTCATCCGAGTATGATGTCTGACCTCAGACCTTATCACCAAATCCTGGTGTTATAAGGTTTTAGGTCATCAATAAGATGTCATACCCATAAAAAATTTCACCAAAATTAATGATGTTAAGGGTCTGAAGTCATCCGAGTATGATGTCTGACCTCAGACCTTATCACCAAATCCTGATGTTATAAGCTCTAAGGATACCACTAAGATGTTATCCCCATTAATAATTTCACCAAAATTAATAATGTTAAGGGTCTGAGGTTATCCGAGTATGATGTCTGACCTCAGACCTTATCACCAAATCCTGATGTTATAAGGTTTTAGGTCTTCACTAAGAAGTTATCACCATAAATAATTTCACCAAAATTAATGATGTTAAGGGTCTGAGGTCATCCAAGTATCATGTCTGACCTCAGACCTTGTCACCAAATCCTGATATAATAGGGTCTGAGGTCATCACTAAGTTGTTATCCCCATAAATAATTTCACCAAATTAATGATGTTAAGGGTCAGAGGTCATCCGATTATGATGTCTGACCTCAGACCTTGTCACCAAATCCTGATGTTTTAAGGTCTGAGTCATCAACTAAGCATTATCCCCATAAATAATTTCACCAAAATTAATGATAATAAGGGTCTGAGGTCATCCGAGTATAATGTCTGACCTCAGACCTTGTCACCAAATCCTGATGTTATAAGGTCTGGGGTCATCACTAAGATGTTATCACCATAAATAATTTCACCAAAATTAATGATGTTAAGTGTCTGAGGTCATCCGAGTATGATGTCTGACCTCAGACCTTGTCACTAAATCCTGATGTTATTGGGTCTCAGGTCATCACAAAGATGTTATCCCCATAAATAATTTCAACAAATTAATGATGTTAAGGGTCTGAGGTCACCCGAGTAAGATGTCTAACCTCAGACCTTATCACTAAATCCTTGTGTTATAAGGTCTGAGGTCTTCAACTAAGAATTTATCCCCGTAACTAATTTTACGAAATAAATGATGTTAAGGGTCTGATGTCATCCGAGTACAATGTCTGACCTCAGACCTTGTCACCAAATCCTATTGTTATAGGTCTGAGGTCATCAACTTAGATGTTATCCCCATAAATAATTTCACCAAAATTAATGATGTTAAGGGTCTGAGGTCATCCGAGTATGATTTCTGACCTCAGACCTTCTCACCAAATCCTAATGTTATAGGGTCTGAGGTCATCACTAAGATGTTATCCCCATAAATAAATTCACCAAATTAATGATGATAACGGTCTGAGGTCATCCGAGTACGATGTCTGACCTAATACCTTGTCACCAAATCATATTGTTATAAGGTCTGAGGTCATTAACTTAGATGTTATCCCCATAAATAATTTCACCAAAATTAATGATGTTAAGGGTCTGAGGTCATCCGAGTATGATGTCAGACCTCAGACCTTGTCACCAAATCCAGATGTGATAAGATCTGATGTCACCAACTAAGATGTTATCCCCATAAATAATTTCACCAAAATTAATCATGTTAAGGATCTGAGGTCATCCGAGTATGATGTCTGACCTCTGACCTTGTCTCCAAGTCCTGATTTTATAAGGTCTGAGGTCATCAACTAAGATGTTATCCCCATAAATAAGTTCACCAAAATTAATGATGTTAAGGGTCTGAGGTCATCCGAGTATGATGTCTGATCTCAGACCTTGTCACCCAATCCTGATGTTTAAACGTCTGAGGTCATCAACTAAGACGTTATCCCCATAAATAATTTCACCAAATTAATGATGCTAAGGGTCCGAGGTCATCCGAGAATGATGTCTAACCTTAGACCTTGTCACTAAATCCTTATATTATAAGGTCTGTGGTCATCAACTTAGATGTTATCCCCATAAATAATTTCACCAAAATTAATGATGTTTAGGGTCTGAGGTCATCCGAGTATGATGTCTGACCTCAGTCCTTGTCACCAAATCTAGATGTGATAAGGTCTGATGTCACCAATAAAGATGTTATCCCCATATGTATTTTCACCAAAATTAATGATGTTAAGGGTCTGAGGTCATCCGAGTATGATGTATGCCCTCAGACCTTATCACCAAATCATGATCTTATAAGGTCTGAGGTCATCAACTTAGATGTTATCCCCATAATTAATTTCACCAAAATGAATGATGTTAAGGGTCTGAGGTCATTCGAGTATGATGTCTGACCTCGAACCTTGTCACCAAATCCAGATTTGATAAGGTCTGATGTCACAAACTAAGATGTTATCCCAATGAATAATTTCACCAAAATTAATTATGTTGAGGATCTGAGGTCATCCGAGTATGATGTCTGACCTCAGACCTTGTCACCAAATCCTGATGTTATAAGGTCTGAGGTCATCAACTAAGATGTTATCCCTATAAATAAGTTCCCCAAAATTAATGATGTTAAGGGTCTGAGGTCATCCGAGTATGATGTCTCACCTCAAACCTTGTCACCAAATCTAGATGTTATAAGGTCTGAGGTCATCACTAAGGTGTTATCTCCAGAAATAATTTCACCAAAATTAATGATGTTAAGGGTCTGAGGTCATCCGAGTATGATGTCAGACCTTAGACCTTATCACCAAATGCTAATGTTATAAGGTCTGAGGTCATAAACTAAGATGTTATCCCCATAAATCATTTCACCAAAATTAATGATGTTAAGGGTCTGAGGTCATCGGACTATGGTGTCTGACCTCAGACCTTGTCACAAAATCCTGATGTTTTAACGTCTGAGGTCATCAACTAAGACGTTATCCCCATAAACAATTTCACCAAATTAATGATGCTAAGGGTCCAAGGTCATCCGTGTATGATCTGTAACCATAGACCTTGTCACCAAATCCTAATGTTATAAGGTCTGAGGTCATCAACTTAGATGTTATTCCCATAAATAATTTCACCAAATTAATGATGTTAAGGGTCTGAGGTCATCCGAGTATGATGTCTGACCTCGGACCTTATCACCAAATCCTGATGTTTTAAGGTCTGAGGTCTTCAACTAAGACGTTATCCCTTTAACAAAAATTAATGATGTTAAGGGTCTGAGGTCATCCGAGTATGATGTCTGAATTCCGACCTAGTCACCAAATCTTGATGTTATAAGGTCTGGGGTCATCACTAAGATGTTATCACCATATATAATTTCACCAAAATTAATGATGTTAAGTGTCTGAGGTCATCCGAGTATGATGTCTGACCTCAGACCTTGTCACCAAATCCTGATGTTATAGGGTCTGAGGTCATCACAAAGATGTTATCCCCATAAATAATTTCAACAAAATTAATGATGTTAAGGGTTTGAGGTCATCCGAGTATGATGTCTGACCTCAGACCTTATACAGATGTAATAAGGTTTGATGTCATCATTTATGATGTTATCCCCATAAATCATTTCACCAAAATTAATGATGTTTAGGGTCTAAGGTCATCCGAGTATGATGTCTGACCTTAGTCCTTGTCACCAAAGATAGGTGTGATAAGGTCTGATGTCACCAACTAAGATGTTATCCCCATAAATAATTTCACCAAAATTAATGATGTTAAGGGTCTGAGGTCATCCGAGTATGATGTATGAGCTCAGACCATGTCACCAAATCATGATGTTATGAGGTCTGAGGTCATAAACTTAGATGTTATCCCCATGAATAATTTCACAAAAATTAATGATGTTAACGGTCTGAGGTCATCCGAGTATGATGTCTGACCTCAGACCTTGTCACCAAATCCTGATGTTACAAGGTCTGAGGTCATCACTAAGATGTTATCCCGAGAATTAATTTCACCAAAATTAATAATGTTAAGGGTCTGAGGTCATCCGAGTATGATGTCTGACCTCAGACCTTATCACAAAATCCTGATGTTATAAGGTTTTAGGTCATCACTAAGATGTTATCACCATAAATAATTTCACCAAAATTAATGATCTTAAGGGTCTGAGGTCATCCGATTATGATGTCTGACCTCAGACCTTGTCACCAAATCCTGAAGTTAATAGGGTCTGAGGTCATCACTAAGATGTTATCCCTATAAATAATATCACCAAAATAATGATGTTAAGGGTCTGAGGTCATTCGAGTATGATGTCTGACCTCAGACCTTGTCACCAAATCTTGATGTTACAAGATCTGAGGTCATCACTAAGATTTTATCCCCAGAATTAATTTCACCAAAATTAATAATGTTAAGGGTCTGAGGTCATCCGAGTATGATGTCTGACCTCAGACCTTGTCACCAAATCCTAATGTTATAGGGTCTGAGGTCATCACTAAGATGTTATCCCCATAAATAAATTTATGAAATTAATGATGATAAGGGTCTGAGGTCATCCGAGTACGATGTCTGACCTCAGACCTTGTTACCAAATCCTATTGTTATAAGGTTTGAGGTCATTAACTTAGATGTTATCCCCATAAATAATTTCACCAAAATTAATGATGTTAAGGGTCTGAGGTCATCCGAGTATGATGTCTGACCTCAGAACTTGTCACCAAATCCAGATTTGATAAGGTTTGAGGTCATTAACTTAGATGTTATCCCCATAAATAATTTCACCAAAATTAATGATGTTAAGGGTCTGAGGTCATTCGAGTATGATGTCTGACCTCAGACCTTGTCACCAAATCTTGATGTTACAAGATCTGAGGTCATCACTAAGATTTTATCCCCAGAATTAATTTCACCAAAATTAATAATGTTAAGGGTCTGAGGTCATCCGAGTATGATGTCTGACCTCAGACCTTGTCACCAAATCCTAATGTTATAGGGTCTGAGGTCATCACTAAGATGTTATCCCCATAAATAAATTTATGAAATTAATGATGATAAGGGTCTGAGGTCATCCGAGTACGATGTCTGACCTCAGACCTTGTTACCAAATCCTATTGTTATAAGGTTTGAGGTCATTAACTTAGATGTTATCCCCATAAATAATTTCACCAAAATTAATGATGTTAAGGGTCTGAGGTCATCCGAGTATGATGTCTGACCTCAGAACTTGTCACCAAATCCAGATTTGATAAGGTTTGAGGTCATTAACTTAGATGTTATCCCCATAAATAATTTCACCAAAATTAATGATGTTAAGGGTCTGATGTCATCCGAGTATGATGTCTGACCTCAGAACTTGTCACCAAATCCAGATTTGATAAGGTCTGATGTCACAAACTAAGATGTTATCCCCATAAATAATTTCACCAAAATTAATGATGTTAAGGGTCTGAGGTCATCCGGGTATGTTGTCTGACCTCAGACCTTGTCACCAAATCCTGATGTTATAAGGTCTGAGGTCATCATTTAAGATGTTATCCCCATAAATAATTTCACCAAAATTAATGATGTTAAGGGTCTGAGGTCATCCGAGTATGATGTATGACCTCAGACCATGTCACCAAATCATGATGTTATAAGTTCTGAGGTCATAAACTTTGATGTTATCCCCTTAAATAATTTCACCAAAATTAATGGTGTTATGGGTCTGAGGTCATCCGAGTATGATGTCTGACCTCAGACCTTGTCACCAAATCCTAATGTTACAGGGTCTGAGGTCATCACTAAGATGTTATCCCCATAAATAAATTCACCAAATTAATGATGATAACGGTCTGAGGTCATCCGAGTACGATGTCTGACCTAATACCTTGTCACCAAATCATATTGTTATAAGGTCTGAGGTCATTAACTTAGATGTTATCCCCATAAATAATTTCACCAAAATTAATGATGTTAAGGGTCTGAGGTCATCCGAGTATGATGTCTGACCTCAGACCTTGTCACCAAATCCAGATGTGATAAGGTCTGATGTCACCAACTAAGATGTTATCCCCATAAATAATTTCACCAAAATTAATCATGTTAAGGATCTGAGGTCATCCGAGTATGATGTCTGACCTCAGACCTTGTCTCCAAATCCCAATTTTATAAGGTCTGAGGTCATCAACTAAGATGTTATCCCCATAAATAAGTTCACCAAAATTAATGATGTTAAGGGTCTGAGGTCATCCGAGTATGATGTCTGACCTCAGACCTTGTCACCAAATCCTGATGTTATAAGGTCTTAGGTCATCACTAAGATGTTATCCCCATAAATAATTTCAACAAATTAATGATGTTTAGGGTCTGAGGTCACCCGAGTATGATGTCTAACCTCAGACCTTATCACTAAATCCTTATGTTATAAGGTCTGAGGTCTTCAACTAAGAATTTATCCCCGTAACTAATTTTACGAAATCAATATTGTTAAGGGTCTGATGTCATCCGAGTACAATGTCTGACCTCAGACCTTGTCACCAAATCCTATTGTTATAGGTCTGAGGTCATCAACTTAGATGTTATCCCCATAAATAATTTCACCAAAATTAATGATGTTAAGGGTCTGAGGTCATCCGAGTATGATGTCTGACCTCAGACCTTGTCACCAAATCCTAATGTTATAGGGTCTGAGGTCATCACTAAGATGTTATCCCCATAAATAAATTCACCAAATTAATGATGATAACGGTCTGAGGTCATCCGAGTACGATGTCTGACCTAATACCTTGTCACCAAATCATATTGTTATAAGGTCTGAGGTCATTAACTTAGATGTTATCCCCATAAATAATTTCACCAAAATTAATGATGTTAAGGGTCTGAGGTCATCCGAGTATGATGTCTGATCTCAGACCTTGTCACCAAATCCAGATGTGATAAGGTCTGATGTCACCAACTAAGATGTTATCCCCATAAATAATTTCACCAAAATTAATCATGTTAAGGATCTGAGGTCATCCGAGTATGATGTCTGACCTCAGACCTTGTCTCCAAGTCCTGATTTTATAAGGTCTGAGGTCATCAACTAAGATGTTATCCCCATAAATAAGTTCACCAAAATTAATGATGTTAAGGGTCTGAGGTCATCCGAGTATGATGTCTGATCTCAGACCTTGTCACCCAATCCTGATGTTTAAACGTCTGAGGTCATCAACTAAGATGTTATCCCTATAAATAATTTCACCAAATTAATGATGCTAAGGGTCCGAGGTCATCCGAGTATGATGTCTAACCTTAGACCTTGTCACCAAATCCTTATATTATAAGGTCTGTGGTCATCAACTTAGATATTATCCCCATAAATAATTTCACCAAAATTAATGATGTTTAGGGTCTGAGGTCATCCGAGTATGATGTCTGACCTCAGTCCTTGTCACCAAATCTAGATGTGATAAGGTCTGATGTCACCAATAAAGATGTTATCCCCATATGTATTTTCACCAAAATTAATGATGTTAAGGGTCTGAGGTCATCCGAGTATGATGTATGCCCTCAGACCTTATCACCAAATCATGATCTTGTAAGGTCTGAGGTCATCAACTTAGATGTTATCCCCATAATTAATTTCACCAAAATGAATGATGTTAAGGGTCTGAGGTCATTCGAGTATGATGTCTGACCTCGAACCTTGTCACCAAATCCAGATTTGATAAGGTCTGATGTCACAAACTAAGATGTTATCCCCATGAATAATTTCACCAAAATTAATTATGTTGAGGATCTGAGGTCATCCGAGTATGATGTCTGACCTCAGACCTTGTCACCAAATCCTGATGTTATAAGGTCTGAGGTCATCAACTAAGATGTTATCCCTATAAATAAGTTCCCCAAAATTAATGATGTTAAGGGTCTGAGGTCATCCGAGTATGATGTCTCACCTCAAACCTTGTCACCAAATCTAGATGTTATAAGGTCTGAGGTCATCACTAAGGTGTTATCTCCAGAAATAATTTCACCAAAATTAATGATGTTAAGGGTCTGAGGTCATCCGAGTATGATGTCAGACCTTAGACCTTGTCACCAAATGCTAATGTTATAAGGTCTGAGGTCATCAACTAAGATGTTATCCCCATAAATCATTTCACCAAAATTAATGATGTTAAGGGTCTGAGGTCATCGGACTATGGTGTCTGACCTCAGACCTTGTCACAAAATCCTGATATTTTAACGTCTGAGGTCATCAACTAAGACGTTATCCCCATAAACAATTTCACCAAATTAATGATGCTAAGGGTCCAAGGTCATACGTGTATGATCTGTAACCATAGACCTTGTCACCAAATCCTAATGTTATAAGGTCTGAGGTCATCAACTTAGATGTTATTCCCATAAATAATTTCACCAAATTAATGATGTTAAGGGTCTGAGGTCATCCGAGTATGATGTCTGACCTCGGACCTTATCACCAAATCCTGATGTTTTAAGGTCTGAGGTCTTCAACTAAGACGTTATCCCTTTAACAAAAATTAATGATGTTAAGGGTCTGAGGTCATCCGAGTATGATGTCTGAATTCCGACCTTGTCACCAAATCTTGATGTTATAAGGTCTGGGGTCATCACTAAGATGTTATCACCATAAATAATTTCACCAAAATTAATGATGTTAAGTGTCTGAGGTCATCCGAGTATGATGTCTGACCTCAGACCTTGTCACCAAATCCTGATGTTACAGGGTCTGAGGTCATCACAAAGATGTTATCCCCATAAATAATTTCAACAAAATTAATGATGTTAAGGGTTTGAGGTCATCCGAGTATGATGTCTGACCTCAGACCTTATACAGATGTAATAAGGTTTGATGTCATCATTTATGATGTTATCCCCATAAATCATTTCACCAAAATTAATGGTGTTTAGGGTCTAAGGTCATCCGAGTATGATGTCTGACCTTAGTCCTTGTCACCAAAGATAGGTGTGATAAGGTCTGATGTCACCAACTAAGATGTTATCCCCATAAATAATTTCACCAAAATTAATGATGTTAAGGGTCTGAGGTCATCCGAGTATGATGTATGAGCTCAGACCATGTCACCAAATCATGATGTTATGAGGTCTGAGGTCATAAACTTAGATGTTATCCCCATGAATAATTTCACAAAAATTAATGATGTTAACGGTCTGAGGTCATCCGAGTATGATGTCTCACCTCAGACCTTGTCACCAAATCCTGATTTTACAAGGTCTGAGGTCATCACTAAGATGTTATCCCCAGAATTAATTTCACCAAAATTAATAATGTTAAGGGTCTGAGGTCATCCGAGTATGATGTCTGACCTCAGACCTTATCACCAAATCCTGATGTTATAAGGTTTTAGGTCATCACTAAGATGTTATCACCATAAATAATTTCACCAAAATTAATGATCTTAAGGGTCTGAGGTCATCCGAGTATGATGTCTGACCTCAGACCTTGTCACCAAATCCTGATATAATAGGGTCTGAGGTCATCACTAAGATGTTATCCCTATAAATAATTTCACCAAAATAATGATATTAAGGGTCTGAGGTCATTCGAGTATGATGTCTGACCTCAGGCCTTGTCACCAAATCCTAATGTTATAGGGTCTGAGGTCATCACTAAGATGTTATCCCCATAAATAAATTTATGAAATTAATGATGATAAGGGTCTGAGGTCATCCGAGTACGATGTCTGACCTCAGACCTTGTCACCAAATCCTATTGTTATAAGGTTTGAGGTCATTAACTTAGATGTTATCCCCATAAATAATTTCACCAAAATTAATGATGTTAAGGGTCTGAGGTCATCCGAGTATGATGTCTGACCTCAGAACTTGTCACCAAGTCCAGATTTGATAAGGTTTGAGGTCATTAACTTAGATGTTATCCCCATAAATAATTTCACCAAAATTAAGGATGTTAAGGGTCTGATGTCATGCGAGTATGATGTCTGATCTCAGACCTTTTCACCAAATCCAGATGTGATAAGGTCTGATGTCACCAACTAAGATGTTATCCCCATAAATAATTTCACCAAAATTAATGATGTTAAGGGTCTGAGGTCATCCGAGTATGATGTATGACCTCAGACCATGTCACCAAATCATGATGTTATAAGTTCTGAGGTCATAAACTTTGATGTTATCCCCTTAAATAATTTCACCAAAATTAATGATGTTATGGGTCTGAGGTCATCCGAGTATGATGTCTGACCTCAGACCTTTACACCAAATCCTGATGTTACAAGGTCTGAGGTCATCACTAACATGTTATCCCCATAAATAATTTCACCAAAATTAATGATGTTAAGGGTCTGAGGTCATCCGAGTATGATGTCTGACCTCAGAACTTGTCACCAAATCAAGATTTGATAAGGTCTGATGTCACAAACTAAGATGTTATCCCGATAAATAATTTCACCAAAATTAATGATGTTAAGGGTCTGAGGTCATCCGAGTATGATGTCTGACCTCAGACCTTGTCACCAAATCCTGATCTTATAAGGTCTAAGGTCATCATTTAAGATGTTATCCCCATAAATAATTTCACCAAAATTAATGATGTTTAGGGTCTGAGGTCATCCGAGTATGATGTATGACCTCAAACTTTGTCACCAAATCCAGATGTGATAAGGTCTGATGTCACCAACTAAGATGTTATCCCCATAAATAATTTCACCAAAATTAATGATGTTAAGGGTCTGAGGTCATCCGAGTATGATGTATGACCTCAGACCATGTCACCAAATCATGATGTTATAAGTTCCGAGGTCATAAACTTAGATGTTATCCCCTTAAATAATTTCACCAAAATTAATGATGTTAAGGTTCTGAGGTCATCCGAGTATGATGTCCGACCTCAGACCTTATCACCTAATCCTGATGTTATAAGGTTTTAGGTCATCGCTAAGATGTTATCCCCATAAATAATTTCACCAAAATTAATGATGTTTAGGGTCTGAGGTCATCCAAGTATGATGTCTGACCTCAGGCCTTGTCATTAAATCCTGATGTAATAGGGTCTGAGGTCATCACTAAGATGTTATCCCCATAAATAATTTCACCAAATTAATGATGTTAAGGGTCTGAGGTCATCCGAGTATGATGTCTGACCTCAGAACTTGTCACCAAATCCTGATGTTTTAAGGTCTGAGGTCATCAACTAAGACATTATCCCCATAAATAATTTCACAAAAATTAATGATGTTAAGGGTCTGAGGTCTTCCGAGTATGATGTCTGAATTCCGACCTTGTCACCAAATCCTGATGTTATAAGGTCTGGGGTCATCACTAAGATGTTATCACCATAAATAATTTCACCAAAATTAATGATGTTAAGTGTCTGAGGTCATCCGAGTATGATATCTGACCTCAGACCCTGTCACCAAATCCTGATGTTATAGGGTCTGAGGTCATCACTAAGATGTTATCCCCATAAATAAATTCACCAAATTAATGATGATAAGGGTCTGAGGTCATCCGAGTACGATGTCTGACCTCAGACCTTGTCACAAAATCCTATTGTCATAAGGTCTGAGGTCATCTACTTAGATGTTATCCCCATAAAAATTACAACAAAATTAATGATGTTATGGGTCTGAGGTCATCCGAGTATGATGTCTGACCTTAGACCTTGTCACCAAATCCTGATGTAATAGGGTCTGAGGTCATCACTAAGATGTTATCCCTATAAATAATTTCACCAAATTAATGATGTTAAGGGTCTGAGGTCATCCGAGTATGATGTCTGACCTCAGACCTTGTCACCAAATCCTGATGTTTTAAGGTATGAAGTCATCAACTAAGACGTTATCCCCATAAATAATTTCAGTAAAATTAATGATGTTAAGTGTCTGAGGTCATCCGAGTATGATGTCTGACCTCAGACCTTGTCACCAAATCCTGATGTTATAGGGTCTGAGGTCATCGCAAAGATGTTATCCCCAAAAATAATTTCAACAAATTAATGATGTTAAGGGTCTGAGGTCATCCGAGTATGATGTCTAACCTCAAACCTTATCACCAAATCTTAATGTTATAAGGTTTGAGGTCGTGAACTAAGATTTTATCCCAGTAAATAATTTCACCAAATCAATGATGTTAAGGGTCTGAGGTAACCCGAGTATGATGTCTGACCTCAGACCTTGTCACCAAATCCTAATGTTATAGGGTCTGAGGTCATCGCTAAGATGTTATCCGCATAAATAAATTCACCAAATTAAAGATGATAAGGGTCTGAGGTCATCCGAGTACGATGTCTGACCTCAGACCTTGTCACTAAATCCAATTGTTATAAGGACTGAGGTCATCAACTTAGATGTTATCCCCATAAATAATTTCACCAAAATTAATGATGTTAAGGGTCTGAGGTCATCCGAGTATGATGTATGACCTCAGACCTTGTCACCAAATCATGATGTTATAAGGTCTGAGGTCATCAACTTAGATGTTATCCCCATAAATAATTTCACCAAAATTAATGATGTTAAGGGTCTGAGGTCTTTCGAGTATGATGTCTGACCTCAGACCTTATCACCAAATACTTATGTTATAAGGATTTAGGTCATCACTAAGATGTTATCCCCGTAAATAATTTCCCAAAAATTAATGATGTTAAGGGTCTGAGGTCAACCGAGTATGATGTCTGACCTCAGACCTTATTACCAAATCCTGATGTTATACGGTCTTAGGTCATCACTAAGATGTTAACCCCATAAATAAGTTTACCAAAATGAATGATGTTAAGGGTCTGAGGTCATCCAAGTATGATGTCTGACCTCAGACTTTGTCACCAAATCCTGATGTTATAGGGTCTGAGGTCATCACTAAGATGTTATCCCCATAAATAATTTAACCAAATTAATGATGTTAAGGGTCTGAGGTCATCCGAGTATGATGCCTGACCTCGACCATGTCACAAACTGCTAATGTTATAAGGTCTGAGGTCATCAACTAAGATCTTATCCCCATAAATAATTTCACCAAAATTAATGATGTTGTGGGTCTGAGGTCATCCGAGTATGATGTCTAACCTCATACCTTGTAACCAAATCCTTATATTTTAATGTCTGAGGTCTTCAACTAAGACGTTATCCCCATAAATAATTTCACAAAAATTAATGATGTTAAGGGTGTGAGGTCATCCGAGTATGATGTCAGATCTCAGACCTTGTCACCAAATCCTGAAGTTATAAGGTCTGGGGTCATCACTAAGATGTTATCACCATAAATAATTTCACCAAAATTATTGATGTTAAGGGTCTGAGGTCATCCGAGTATGATATCTGACCTCAGACCTTGTCACCAAATCCTGAAGTTATAAGGTATCGGGTCATCACTAAGATGTTATCACCATAAATAATTTCACAAAAATTATTGATGTTAAGGGTCTGAGGTCATCCGAGTATGATGTCTGACCTGAGACCTTATTACCAAATCCTGATGTTATACGGTCGTAGGTCATCACTAAGATGTTAACCCCATAAATAATTTTACCAAAATGAATGATGTTAAGGGTCTGAGGTCATCCAAGTATGATGTCTGACCTCAGACTTTGTCACCAAATCCTGATGTTATAGGGTCTGAGCTCATCACTAAGATGTTATCCCCATAAATAATTTAACCAAATTAATGATGTTAAGGGTCTGAGGTCATCCAAGTATGATGCCTGACCTCGACCATGTCACCAACTGCTAATGTTATAAGGTCTGAGGTCATCAACTAAGATCTTATCCCCATAAATAATTTCACCAAAATTAATGATGTTGTGGGTCTCAGGTCATCCGAGTATGATGTCTAACCTCATACCTTGTAACCAAATCCTGATATTTTAATGTCTGAGGTCTTCAACTAAGACGTTATCCCCATAAATAATTTCACAAAAATTAATGATGTTAAGGGTGTGAGGTCAATCGAGTATGATGTCAGATCTCAGACCTTGTCACCAAATCCTAAAGTTATAAGGTCTGGGGTCATCACTAAGATGTTATCACCATAAATAATTTCACCAAAATTATTGATGTTAAGGGTCTGAGGTCATCCGAGTATGATATCTGACCTCAGACCTTGTCACCAAATCCTGAAGTTATAAAGTATCGGGTCATCACTAAGATGTTATCACCATAAATAATTTCACAAAAATTATTGATGTTAAGGGTCTGAGGTCATCCGAGTATGATGTCTGACCTCAGACCTTATTACCAAATCCTGATGTTATACGGTCTTAGGTCATCACTAAGATGTTAACCCCATAAATAAGTTTACCAAAATGAATGATGTTAAGGGTCTGAGGTCATCCAAGTATGATGTCTGACCTCAGACTTTGTCACCAAATCCTGATGTTATAGGGTCTGAGGTCATCACTAAGATGTTATCCCCATAAATAATTTAACCAAATTAATGATGTTAAGGGTCTGAGGTCATCCGAGTATGATGCCTGACCTCGACCATGTCACCAACTGCTAATGTTATAAGGTCTGAGGTCATAAACTAAGATCTTATCCCCATAAATAATTTCACCAAAATTAATGATGTTGTGGGTCTGAGGTCATCCGAGTATGATGTCTAACCTCATACCTTGTATCCAAATCCCGATATTTTAATGTCTGAGGTCTTCAACTAAGACGTTATCCCCATAAATAATTTCACAAAAATTAATGATGTTAAGGGTGTGAGGTCAACCGAGTATGATGTCAGATTCAGACCTTGTCACCAAATCCTGAAGTTATAAGGTCTGGGGTCATCACTAAGATGTTATCACCATAAATAATTTCACCAAAATTAAAGATGTTAAGGGTCTGAGGTCATCCATGTATGATGTCTGATCTCAGACCTTGTCACTAAATCCTGAAGTTATAAGGTCTGGGGTCATCACTAAGATGTTATCACTATAAATAATTTCACCAAAATAAATGATCTTAAGGGTCTGAGGTCATCCGAGTATGATGTCTGACCTCAGACCTTGTCACCAAATCCTGATGTTATAACTTCTGAGGTCATTAACTTAGATGTTATCCCCATAAATAATTTCAACATAATTAATGATGTTAAGGGTATGAGGTCATCCGAGTATGATGTCTGACCTCAGACCTTGTCACCAAATCCAGATGTGATAAGGTCTGATGTCACCAATAAAGATGTTATCCCCATAAATAATTTCACCCAAATTAATGATGTTAAGGGTCTGACGTCATCCGAGTATGATGTCTGACCTCAGACCTTGTCACCAAATCCTGATGTTATAAGGCCTGAGGTCATAAACTAAGATGTTATCCCCATAAATAAGTTCACCAAAATGAATGATGTTAAGGGTATGAGGTCATCCGAGTATGATGTCTGACCTCAGACCTTGTCACCAAATCCTGATGTTATAAGGCCTGAGGTCATAAACTAAGATGTTATCCCCATAAATAAGTTCACCAAAATTAATGATGTTAAGGGTCTGAGGTCACCCGAGTATGATGTCTGACCTCAGACCTTGTCACCAAATCCTGATGTTATAAGGTCTGGGGTCATCACTAAGATGCAATCACCATAAACAATTTCACCAAAATTAATGATGTTAAGGGTCTGAGGTCATCCGCGTATGATGTCTGACCTTAGACCTTGTCACCAAATCCTGATGTTATAGGGTTTGAGGTCATCAGTAAGATGTTATCCCCATAACTAATTTCACCAAATTAGTGATGTTAAGTGTCTGAGGTCATCCGAGTATGATGTCTAACCTCAGACCTTATCATCAAATCATGATGTTATAAGGTCTGAGGTCATAAACTTAGATGTTATCCATTTGAATAATTTCACCAAATCAATGATGTTATGGGTCTGAGGTCATCTAAGTATGATGTCTTACCTCAGACCATAACACCAAATCCTGATATTTTAAGGCCTGAGGTCATCAACTAAGACGTTATCCCCATAAATAATTTCACCAAAATTAATGATGTTAAGGGTCTTAGGTCATCCGAGTATGATGTCTGACCTCAGGCCTTGTCACCAAATCCTGAAGTTATAAGGTCGGGGGTCATCACTAAGATGTTATCACCATAAATAATTTCACCAAAATTAATGATGTTAAGTGTCTGAGGTCATCCAAGTATGATGTCTGCCCTCAGACCTTGTCACCAAATCCTGAAGTTATAAGGTCTGGGGTCTTCACTAAGATGTTATCACCATAAATAATTTCACCAAAATTAATGATCTTAAGGGTCTGAGGTCATCCGAGTATGATGTCTGACCTCAGACCTTATCACCAAATCCCGATGTTATAACTTCTGAGGTCATCAACTTAGATGTTATCCCCATAAATAATTTCACCATAATTAATGATATTAAGGGTCTGAGGTCATCCGAGTATGATGTCTGACCTCAGACCTTGTCACCAAATCCAGATCTGATAAGGTCTGATGTCACCAACTAAGATGTTATCCCCATAAATAATTTCACCCAAATTAATGATGTTAAGGGTCTGAGGTCATCCGAGTATGATGTCTGACCTCAGACCTTGTCACCAAATCCTTAAGTTATAAGGTATGGGGTCATCACTAAGATGTTATCACCATAAATAATTTCACCAAAATTAATGATGTTAAGGGTCTGAGGTCATCCGAGTATGATGTCTGACCTCAGACCTTGTCACCAAATCCTGATGTTATAACTTCTGAGGTCATCAACTTAGATGTTATCCCCATAATTAATATCACCAAATTAGTGATGTTAAGTGTCTGAGGTCATCCAAGTATGATGTCTAACCTCAGACCTTATCATCAAATCCTGATCTTATAAGGTCTGAGGTCGTTGACGAAGATGTTATCCATTTAAATAATTTCACCAAATCATTGATGTTATGGGTCTGAGGTCATCTGAGTATGATGTCTTACCTCAGACCATAACACCAAATCCTGATATTTTAAGGTCTGATGTCATCAACTAAGACGTTATCCCCATAAATAATTTCACCAAAATTAATGATGTTAAGGGTCTTAGGTCATCCGAGTATGATGTCTGACCTCAGGCCTTGTCACCAAATCCTGAAGTTATAAGGTCTGGGCTCATCACTAAGATGTTATCACCATAAATAATTTCACCAAAATTAATGATGTTAAGGGTCTGAGGTCATCCATGTATGATGTCTGACCTCATACCTTGTAACCAAATCCTGAAGTTATAAGGTCTGGGGTCATCACTAAGATGTTATCACCATAAATAATTTCACCAAAATTAATGATCTTAAGGGTCTGAGGTCATCCGAGTATGATGTATGACCTCAGACCTTGTCACCAAATCCTGATGTTATAATTTCTGAGGTCATCAACTTAGATGTTATCCCCATAAATAATTTCACCATAATTAATGATGTTAAGGGTCTGAGGTCATCCGAGTATGATGTATGACCTCAGACCTTGTCACCAAATCATGATGTTATAAGGTCTGAGGTCATCAAATTAGATGTTATCCCCATAAATAATTTCACCAAAATTAATGATGTTAAGGGTCTGAGGTCATCCGAGTATGATGTCTGACCTCAGACCTTGTCACCAAATCCTGATGTTATAACTTCTGAGGTCATCAACTTAGATGTTATCCCCATAATTAATATCACCAAATTAGTGATGTTAAGTGTCTGAGGTCATCCAAGTATGATGTCTAACCTCAGACCTTATCATCAAATCCTGATCTTATAAGGTCTGAGGTCGTTGACGAAGATGTTATCCATTTAAATAATTTCACCAAATCAATGATGTTATGGGTCTGAGGTCATCTGAGTATGATGTCTTACCTCAGACCATAACACCAAATCCTGATATTTTAAGGTCTGATGTCATCAACTAAGACGTTATCCCCATAAATAATTTCACCA
The DNA here is from genome assembly GCA_949130495.1 of Sambucus nigra. Classification (NCBI taxonomy): domain Eukaryota; kingdom Viridiplantae; phylum Streptophyta; class Magnoliopsida; order Dipsacales; family Adoxaceae; genus Sambucus; species Sambucus nigra. The sequence continues at coordinate 547,521,012 of OX422207.1, forward strand.
AAATTAATGATGTTAAGGGTCTTAGGTCATCCGAGTATGATGTCTGACCTCAGGCCTTGTCACCAAATCCTGAAGTTATAAGGTCTGGGCTCATCACTAAGATGTTATCACCATAAATAATTTCACCAAAATTAATGATGTTAAGGGTCTATGGTCATCCAAGTATGATGTCTGACCTCATACCTTGTAACCAAATCCTGAAGTTATAAGGTCTGGGGTCATCACTAAGATGTTATCACCATAAATAATTTCACCAAAATTAATGATCTTAAGGGTCTGAGGTCATCCGAGTATGATGTCTGACCTCAGACCTTGTCACCAAATCCTGATGTTATAACTTCTGGGGTCATCAACTTAGATGTTATCCCCATAAATAATTTCACCATAATTAATGATGTTAAGGGTCTGAGGTCATCCGAGTATGATGTATGACCTCAGACCTTGTCACCAAATCATGATGTTATAAGGTCTGAGGTCATCAAATTAGATGTTATCCCCATAAATAATTTCACCAAAATTAATGATGTTAAGGGTCTGAGGTCTTCCGAGTATGATGTCTAACCTCAGACCTTATCACCAAATCCTGATGTTACAAGGTCGGAGGTCATCACTTAGATGTTATCCTCAGAATTAATTTCACCAAAATTAATAATGTTAAGGGTCAGAGGTCATCCGCGTATGATGTCTGACCTCAGACCTTGTCACCAAATCCTGATGTAATAGGGTCTGAGGTCATCAGTAAGATGTTATCCCCATAATTAATTTCACCAAATTAGTGATGTTAAGTGTCTGAGGTCATCCGAGTATGATGTCTAACCTCAGACCTTATCATCAAATCCTCATGTTATAAGGTCTGAGGTCGTCGACTAAGATGTTATCCATTTAAATAATTTCACCAAATCAATGATGTTTTGGGTCTGAGGTCATCTGAGTATGATGTCTTACCTCAGACCATAACACCAAATCCTGATATTTTAAGGTCTTTGGTCATCAAATAAGACGTTATCCCCATAAATAATTTCACCAAAATTAATGATGTTAAGGTTCTTAGGTCATACGAGTATGATGTCTGACCTCGAGCCTTGTCACCAAATCCTGAAGTTATAAGGTCTGGGGTCATCACTAAGATGTTATCACCATAAATAATTTCACCAAAATTAATGATAATAAGGGTCTGAGATCATCCAAGTATGATGTCTGATCTCAGACCTTGTCACCAAATCCTGAAGTTATAAGGTCTGGGGTCATCACTAAGATGTTATCACCATAAATAATTTCACCAAAACTAATGATCCTAAGGGTCTGATGTCATCCGAGTATGATGTCTGACCTCAGACCTTATCATCAAATCTTGATGTTATAAGGTCTGAGGTCATCGACTAAGATGTTATCCATTTAGATAATTTCACCAAATCAATGATGTTATGGGTCTGAGGTCATCTGAGTATGATGTCTTACCTCAGACCATAACACCAAATCCTGATATTTTAAGGTCTTTGGTCATCAAATAAGACGTTATCCCCATAAATAATTTCACCAAAATTAATGATGTTAAGGTTCTTAGGTCATGCGAGTATGATGTCTGACCTCGAGCCTTGTCACCAAATCCTGAAGTTATAAGGTCTGGGGTCATCACTAAGATGTTATCACCATAAATAATTTCACCAAAATTAATGATGTTAAGGGTCTGAGATCATCCAAGTATGATGTCTGATCTCAGACCTTGTCACCAAATCCTGAAGTTATAAGGTCTGGGGTCATCACTAAGATGTTATCACCATAAATAATTTCACCAAAACTAATGATCTTAAGGGTCTTAGGTCATCCGAGTATGATGTCTGACCTCAGGCCTTGTCACCAAATCCTGAAGTTATAAGGTATGGGGTCATCACTAAGATGTTATCACCATAAATAATTTCAACAAAATTATTGATGTTAAGGGTCTGAGGTCATCCAAGTATGATGTCTGACCTCAGACCTTGTCACCAAATCCTGAAGTTATAAGGTCTGGGGTCATCACTAAGATGTTATCACCATAATTAATTTCACCAAAATTAATGATCTTAAGGGTCTGAGGTCATTCGAGTATGATGTCTGACCTCAGACCTTGTCACCAAATCCTGATGTTATAACTTCTGAGGTCATCAACTTAGATGTTATCCCCATAAATAATTTCACCATAATTAATGATATTAAGGGTCTGAGGTCATCCGAGTATGATGTCTGACGTCAGACCTTGTCACCAAATCCAGATGTGATAAGGTCTGATTTCACCAACTAATATGATATCCCCATAAATAATTTCACCCAAATTAATGATGTTAAGGGTCTGAGGTCATCCGAGTATGATGTCTGACCTCAGACCTTGTCAGCAAATCCAGAAGTTATAAGGTCTGGGGTCATCACTAAGATGTTATCAGCATAAAAAAATTTCACCAAAATTAATGCTGTTAAGGGTCTGAGGTCATCCGAGTATGATGTCTGACCTTAGTCCTTGTCACCAAATCCTGATGTTATAACTTCTGAGGTCATCAACTTAGATGTTATCCCCATAAATAATTTCACCATAATTAATGATGTAAAGTGTCTGGGGTCATCCGAGTATGATGTCTGATCTCAGACCTTGTCACCAAATCCAGATGTGATAAGGTCTGATGTCACCAACAAAGATGTTATCCCCATAAATAATTTCACCCAAATTAATGATGTTAAGGGTCTGAGGTCATCCCAGTATGATGTCTGACCTCAGACGTTGTCACCAAATCCTGATGTAATAAGGCCTGAGGTCATAAACTAAGATGTTATCCCCATAAATATGTTCACCAAAATTAATGATGTTAAGGGTATGAGGTCATCCGAGTATGATGTCTGACCTCAGACCTTATCACCAAATCCTGATGTTATAAGGTCTGGGGTCATCACTAAGATGTTATCACCATAAATAATTTCACCAAAATTAATGATCTTAAGGGTCTGAGGTCATCCGCGTATGATGTTTGAACTCAGACCTTGTCACCAAATCCTGATGTTATAGGGTCTGAGGTCATCAGTAAGATGTTATCTCCACAATTAATATCACCAAATTAGTGATGTTAAGTGTCTGAGGTCATCTGAGTATGATGTCTAACCTCAGACCTTATCATCAAATCCTGATGTTATAGGGTCTAAGGTCATCGACTAAGATGTTATCCATTTAAATAATTTCACCAAATCAATGATGTTATGGGTCTGAGGTCATCTGAGAATGATGTCTTACCTTAGACCATAACACCAAATCCTGATATTTTAAGGTCTGAGGTCATCAACTAAGACGTTATCCCCATAAATAATTTCACCAAAATTAATGATTTTAAGGGTATTAGGTCATTCGAGTATGATGTCTGACCTCAGGCCTTGTCACCAAATCCAGAAGTTATAAGGTCTGGGGTCATCACTAAGATGTTATCAGCATAAAAAAATTTCACCAAAATTAATGCTGTTAAGGGTCTGAGGTCATCCGAGTATGATGTCTGACCTCAGACCTTGTCACAAAATCCTGATGTTATAACTTCTGAGGTCATCAACTTAGATGTTATCCCCATAAATAATTTCACCACAATTAATGATATTAAGGGTCTGAGGTCATTCGAGTATGATGTCTGACCTCAGACCTTGTCACCAAATCCAGATGTGATAAGGTCTGATGTCACCAACTAAGATGTTATCCCCATAAATAATTTCACCCAAATTAATGATGTTAAGGTTCTGAGGTCATCCGAGTATGATGTCTGACCTCAGACCTGGTCACCAAATCCTGATGTTATAAGGTCTGAGGTCATAATCTAAGATGTTATACCCATAAATAAGTTCACCAAAATTAATGATGTTAAGCATATGAGGTCATCCGAGTATGATGTCTGACCTCAGACCTTGTCACCAAATCCTGATGTTATAAGGTCTGAGGTCATCGCTAAGATGTTATCACCATAAATAATTTCACCATAATTAATGATCTTAAGGGTCTGAGGTCATCAGCGTATGATGTCTGCCCTCAGACCTTATCACCAAATCCTGATGTTATAGGGTCTGAGGTCATCAGTAAGATGTTATCCCCATAATTAATTTCACCAAATTAGTGATGTTAAGTGTCTGAGGTCATCCGAGTATGATGTTTAACCTCAGACCTTATCATCAAATCCTGATCTTATATGGTCTGAGGTCGTCGACTAAGATGTTATCCATTTAAATAATTTCACCAAATCAATGATGTTATGGGTCTGAGGTCATCTGAGTATGATGTCTTACCTCAGACCATAACACCAAATCCTGATATTTTAAGGCCTGAGGTCATCATCTAAGACGTTATCCCCATAAACAATTTAACCAAAATTAATGATGTTAAGGGTCTTAGGTCATCCGAGTATGATGTCTGACCTCAGGCCTTGTCACCAAATCCTGAAGTTATAAGGTCTGGGGTCATCACTAAGATTTTATCACCATAAATAATTTCACCAAAATTAATGATCTTAAGGGTCTGAGGTCATCCGAGTATGATGTCTGACCTCAGACCTTGTCACCAAATCCTGATGTTATAACTTCTGAGGTCATCAACTTAGATATTATCCCCATAAATAATTTCACCATAATTAATGATATTAAGGGTCTGAGGTCATCCGAGTATGATGTATGACCTCAGACCTTGTCACCAAATCATGATGTTATAAGGTCTGAGGTCATAAACTTAGATGTTATCCCCATAAATAATTTCACCAAAATTAATGATGTTAAGGGTCTGAGGTCTTCCGAGTAGATGTCTGACCTCAGACCTTATCACCAAATCCTGATGTTACAAGGTCTGAGGTCATCACTAAGATGTTATCCTGAGAATTAATTTCACCAAAATTAATAATGTTAAGGGTCTGAGGTCATCCGCGTATGATGTCTGACCTCAGATCTTGTCACCAAATCCTGATGTAATAGGGTCTGAGGTCATCAGTAAGATGTTATACCCATAATTAATTGCACCAAATTAGTGATGTTAAGTGTCTGAGGTCATCCGAGTATGATGTCTAACCTCAGACCTTATCATCAAATCCTGATGTTATAAGGTCTGAGGTCGTCGACTAAGATGTTATCCATTTAAATAATTTCACCATAATTAATGATATTAAGGGTCTGAGGTCATTCGAGTATGATGTCTGACCTCAGACCTTGCCACCAAATCCTGATGTTATAGGGTCTGAGGTAATCACTAAGATGTTATCCCTATAATTAATTTCACCAAATTAGTGATGTTAAGGGTTTGAGGTCATTCGAGTATGATGTCTGACCTCAGACCTTATCATCAAATTCTGATGTTATAAGGTCTGAGGTCGTCAACTAAGATGTTATCCCTGTTAATAATTTCACCAAATCAATGATGTTATGGGTCTGAGGTCATCCGATTATGATGTCTTACCTCAGACCCTAACACCAAATCCTGATGTCATAAGGTCTTAGGTGATCACTAAGACGTTATGCCCATAAATTATTTTACCAAAATTAATGATGTTAAGGGTCTGAGGTCATCCGAATATGATGTCTGACCTCAGACCTTGTCACCAAATCCTGATGTTTTAAGGTCTGGGGTAATCACTAAGATGTTATCACCATAAATAATTTCACCCAAATTAATGATGTTTAGTGTGTGAGGTCATCCAAGTATGATGTCTGACCTCAAACCTTGTCACTAAATCCTGATGTTATAGGGTCTGAGGTCATCACAAAGATGTTATCCCCAAAAATAATTTCAACAAATTAATGATGTTAAGGGTCTGAGGTCATCCGAGTATGATGTCTAACCTCAGACTTTATCACAAAATCCTGAAGTTATAAGGTCTGGGGTCATCACTAAGATTTTATCACCATAAATAATTTCACCAAAATTAATGATCTTAAGGGTCTGAGGTAACCGAGTATGATGTCTGATCTCAGACCTTGTCACCAAATCCTAATGTTATAACTTCTGAGGTCATCAACTACGATGTTATCCCCATAAATAATTTCACCATAATTAATTATGTTAAGGGTCTGAGGTCATCCGAGTATGATGTCTGACCTCAGACCTTGTCACCAAATCCAGATGTGATAAGGTCTGATGTCACCAACTAAACTGTTATCCACATAAATAATTTCACCCAAATTAATGATGTTAAGGGTCTGAGGTCATCCGAGTATGATGTCTGACCTCAGACCTTGTCACCAAATCCTGATGTTATAAGGTCCGAGGCCATAATCTAAGATGTTATCCCCACAAATAATTTCACCAAAATTAATGATGTTAAGGGTCTGAGGTCATCCGAGTATGATGTCTGACCTCAGACCTTGTCACCAAATCCTGATGTTATAGGGTCTGAGGTCATCAGTAAGATGTTATCCCCATAATTAATTTCACTAAATTAGTGATGTTAAGTGTCTGAGGTCATCCGAGTATGATGTCTAACCTCAGACCTTATCATCAAATCCTGATGTTATAAGGTCTGAGGTCGTCGACTAAGATGTTATCCATTTAAATAATTTCACCAAATCAATGATGTTATGGGTCTGAGGTCATCTGAGTATGATGTCTTACCTCAGACCATAACACCCAATCCTGATATTTTAAGGTCTGAGGTCATCAACTAAGACGTTATCCCCATAGATAATTTCACCAAAATTAATGATGTTAAGGGTCTTAGGTCATCAGTGTATGATGTCTGACCTCAGGCCTTGTCACCAAATCCTGAAGTTATAAGGTCTGGGGTCATCACTAAGATGTTATAACCATAAATAATTTCACCAAAATTAATGATCTTAAGGGTCTGAGGTCATCCGAGTATGATGTTTGACCTCAGACCTTGTCACTAAATCCTGATGTTATAACTTCTGAGGTCATCAACTTAGATGTTATCCCCATAAATAATTTCACCATAATTAATGATACAAAGGGTCTGAGGTCATCCGAGTATGATATCTGACCTCAGACGTTGTCACCAAATCCTGATGTTATAGGGTCTGAGGTCATCACTAAGATGTTTTCCCCATAATTAATTTCACCAAATTAGTGATGTCAAGGGTTTGAGGTCATCCGAGTATGATGTCTAACCTCAGACCTTATCATCAAATCCTGATGTTATAAGGTCTGAGGTCGTCAACTAAGATGTTATCCCCGTAAATAATTTCACCAAATCAATGATGTTATGGGAATGAGGTCATCCGAGTACGATGTCTTACCTCAGACCATAACACCAAATCCTGATGTTATAAGGGCTTAGGTCATCACTAATATGTTATCCCCATAAATTATTTCACCAAAATTAATGATGTTAAGGGTCTGAGGTCATCCGAGTATGATGTCTGACCTCAGACCTTGTCACCAAATCCAGATGTTTTAAGGTCTGGGGTAATCACTAAGATGTTATCACCATAAATAATTTCACCAAAATTAATGATGTTAAGTGTCTGAGGTCATCCAAGTATGATGTCTGACCTCAGACCTTGTCACTAAATCCTGATGTTATAGGGTCTGAGGTCATCACAAAGATGTTATCCCCATAAATAATTTCAACAAATTAATGATGTTAAGGGTCTGAGGTCATCCGAGTATGATGTCTAACCTCAGACTTTATCACAAAATCCTGATGTTATAAGGTCTGAGGTCGTCAACTAAGATTTTATCCCCGTAAATAATTTCATCAAATCAATGATGTTAAGGGTCTGAGGTAACCGAGTATGATGTCTGATCTCAGACCTTGTCACCAAATCCTAATGTTATAGGGTCTGAGGTAACCGAGTATGATGTCTGATCTCAGACCTTGTCACCAAATCCTAATGTTATAACTTCTGAGGTCATCAACTACGATGTTATCCCCATAAATAATTTCACCATAATTAATTATGTTAAGGATCTGAGGTCATCCGAGTATGATGTCTGACCTCAGACCTTGTCACCAAATCCAGATGTGATAAGGTCTGATGTCACCAACTAAACTGTTATCCACATAAATAATTTCACCCAAATTAATGATGTTAAGGGTCTGAGGTCATCCGAGTATGATGTCTGACCTCAGACCTTGTCACTAAATCCTGATGTTATAAGGTCCGAGGTCATAATCTAAGATGTTATCCCCACAAATAATTTCACCAAAATTAATGATGTTAAGGGTCTGAGGTCATCCGAGTATGATGTCTGACCTCAGACCTTGTCACCAAATCCTGATGTTATAGGGTCTGAGGTCATCAGTAAGATGTTATCCCCATAATTAATTTCACTAAATTAGTGATGTTAAGTGCCTGAGGTCATCCGAGTATGATGTCTAACCTCAGACCTTATCATCAAATCCTGATGTTATAAGGTCTGAGGTCGTCGACTAAGATGTTATCCATTTAAATAATTTCACCAAATCAATGATGTTATGGGTCTGAGGTCATCTGAGTATGATGTCTTACCTCAGACCATAACACCAAATCCTGATATTTTAAGGTCTGAGGTCATCAACTAAGACGTTATCCCCATAGATAATTTCACCAAAATTAATGATGTTAAGGGTCTTAGGTCATCAGTGTATGATGTCTGACCTCAGGCCTTGTCACCAAATCCTGAAGTTATAAGGTCTGGGGTCATCACTAAGATGTTATAACCATAAATAATTTCACCAAAATTAATGATCTTAAGGGTCTGAGGTCATCCGAGTATGATGTTTGACCTCAGACCTTGTCACTAAATCCTGATGTTATAACTTCTGAGGTCATCAACTTAGATGTTATCCCCATAAATAATTTCACCATAATTAATGATACAAAGGGTCTGAGGTCATCCGAGTATGATATCTGACCTCAGACGTTGTCACCAAATCCTGATGTTATAGGGTCTGAGGTCATCACTAAGATGTTTTCCCCATAATTAATTTCACCAAATTAGTGATGTCAAGGGTTTGAGGTCATCCGAGTATGATGTCTAACCTCAGACCTTATCATCAAATCCTGATGTTATAAGGTCTGAGGTCGTCAACTAAGATGTTATCCCCGTAAATAATTTCACCAAATCAATGATGTTATGGGAATGAGGTCATCCGAGTACGATGTCTTACCTCAGACCATAACACCAAATCCTGATGTTATAAGGGCTTAGGTCATCACTAATATGTTATCCCCATAAATTATTTCACCAAAATTAATGATGTTAAGGGTCTGAGGTCATCCGAGTATGATGTCTGACCTCAGACCTTGTCACCAAATCCAGATGTTTTAAGGTCTGGGGTAATCACTAAGATGTTATCACCATAAATAATTTCACCAAAATTAATGATGTTAAGTGTCTGAGGTCATCCAAGTATGATGTCTGACCTCAGACCTTGTCACTAAATCCTGATGTTATAGGGTCTGAGGTCATCACAAAGATGTTATCCCCATAAATAATTTCAACAAATTAATGATGTTAAGGGTATGAGGTCATCCGAGTATGATGTCTAACCTCAGACCTTATCACCAAATCCTGATGTTACAAGGTCTGAGGTCGTCAAATAAGATTTTATCCCCGTAAATAATTTCATCAAATCAATGATGTTAAGGGTCTGAGGTAACCCAAGTATGATGTCTGATCTCAGACCTTGTCACCGAATCCTAATGTTATAGGGTCTGAGGTCATCGCTAAGATGTTATCCCCATAAATAAATTCACCAAATTAATGATGATAAGGGTCTGAGGTCATCCGAGTACGATGTATGACCTCAGACCTTGTCACTAAATCCTATTGTTATAAGGTCTGAGGTCATCAACTTAGATGTTATCCCCATAAATAATTTCACCAAAATTTATGATGGTAAGGGTCTGAGGTCATCCGAGTATGATGTATGACCTCAGACCTTGTCACCAAATCATAATTTTATAAGGTCTGAGGTCATCAACTTAGATGTTATCCAAATAAATAATTTCACCAAAATTAATGATGTTAAGGGTCTGAGGTCATCCGAGTATGATGTCTGACCTCAGACCTTGTCACCAAATCCTGATGTTACAAGGTCTAAGGTCATCACTAAGATGTTATCCCCAGAATTAATTTCACCAAAATTAATAATGGTAAGGGTCTGAGGTCATCCGAGTATGATGTATGACCTCAGACCTTATCACCAAATCGTTATGTTATAAGGTTTTAGGTCATCACTAAGATGTTATACCCATAAATAATTTCACAAAAATTAAAGATTTTAAGGGTCTGAGGTCATCCGAGTATGATGTTTGACCTCAGACTTTATTACCAAATCCTGATGTTATACGGTCTTAGGTCATCACTAAGATGTTAACCCCATAAATAATATTACCAAAATAAATGATGTTAAGGGTCTGAGGTCATCCAAGTATGATGTCTGACCTCAGAGTTTGTCACCAAATCCTGATGTTATAGGGTCTGAGGTCATCACTAAGATGTTATCCCCATAAATAATTTAACCAAATTAATGATGTTAAGGGCCTAAGGTCATCCGAGTATGATGTCTGATCTCGACCATGTCACCAAATGCAATTATTATAAGGTCCGAGGTCATCAACTAAGATCTTATCCCGATAAATAATTTCACCAAAATTAATGATATTGAGGGTCTGAGGTCATCCGAGTATGATGTCTGACCTCAGACCTTGTCACCAAATCCTGATGTTTTAAGGTCTGAGGTCATCAACTAAGACGTTATCCCCATAAATAATTTCTCCAAAATTAATGATGTTAAGGGTCTGAGGTCATCCGAGTATGATGCTGACCTCAGACCTTGTCACCAAATCCTGAAGTTATAAGGTCTGGGGTCATCACTAAGATGTTATCACCATAAACAATTTCACCAAAATTAATGATGTTAAGGGTCGGAGGTCATCCGAGTATGATGTCTGACCTCAGAACTTGTCACCAAATCGTGATGTTATAACTTCTGAGGTCATCAACTACGATGTTATCCCCATAAATAATTTCACCATAATTAATGATGTGAAGGGTCTGAGGTCATCCGAGTATGATGTCTGACCTCAGACCTTATCACCAAATCCAGATGTGATAAGGTTTGATGTCACCAACTAAGATGTTATCCCCATAAATAATTTCACCCAAATTAATGATGTTAAGGGTCTGAGGTCATCCGAGTATGATGTCTGACCTCAGACCTTGTCACCAAATCCCGATGTTATAACTTCTGAGGTCATCAACTACGATGTTATCCCCATAAATAATTTCACCATAATTAATTATGTTAAGGGTCTGAGGTCATCCGAGTATGATGTCTGACCTCAGACCTTGTCACCAAATCCAGATGTGATAAGGTCTGATGTCACCAACTAAGATATTATCCCCATAAATAATTTCACCCAAATTAATGATGTTAAGGGTCTGAGGTCATCCGAGTATGATGTCTGACCTCAGACCTTGTCACCAAATCCTATTGTTGTAAGGTTTGAGGTCATCAACTTAGATGTTATCCCCATAACTAATTTCACGAAAATTTATGATGTTTAGGGTCTGAGGTCATCCGAGTATGATGTCTGACCTCAGACCTTGTCACCAAATCCTGAAGTTACAAGGTCTGAGGTCATCACTAAGATGTTATCCCCAGAAATAATTTCACCAAATCAATGATGTTAAGGGTCTGAGGTAACCCGAGTATGATGTATGACCTCAGAACTTGTCACCAAATCCTAATGTTATGGGGTCTGAGGTCATCACTAAGATGTTATCCCCATAAATAAATTCACCAAATTAATGATGATAAGGGTCTGAGGTCATCCGAGTACGATGTCTGACCTCAGACCTTGTCACCAAATCCTATTATTATATCGTCTGAGGTCATCAACTTAGATGTTATCGCCATAAATAATTTCACCAAAATTAATGATGTTAAGGGTCTGAGGTCATCCGAGTATGATGTCTGACCTCAGACCTTGTCACCAAATCCAGATGTGATAACGTATGATGTCACCAACTAAGATGTTATCCCCATAAATAATTTCACCAAAATTAATGATGTTAAGGATCTGAGGTCATCCGAGTATGATGTTTGACCTCAGACGTTGTCACCAAATCCTGATGTTATAAGGTCTGAGGTCATCACTAAGATTCTATCCCCAGAAATAATTTCACCAAAATTAATGATGTTAAGGGTCTGAGGTCATCCGAGTACGATGTCAGACCTCAGACATTGTCACCAAATGCTAATGTTAGAAGGTCTGACGTCATCAACTAAGACATTATCCCCATAAATAATTTCAACAAAATTAATGATGTTAAGGGTCTTAGGTCATCCGAGTATGATGTATGACTTCAGACCTTGTCACCAAATCATGATGTTATAAGGTCTGAGGTCATCAACTTAGATGTTATCCCTATAAATAATTTCACCAAAATTAATGATGTTATGGGTCTGAGGTCATCCGAGTATGGTGTCTGACCTCAGACCTTGTCACCAAATCCTGATGTTTTAACGTCTGAGGTCATCAACTTAGATGTCATCCCCATAAATAATTGCACCAAATTAATGATGCTAAGGGTCTGACGTCATCCGAGTATGATGTCTAACCTTAGACCTTAGACCTTGTCACCAAATCCTAATGTTATAAGGTCTGAGGTCATCAACTTAGATGTTATCCCCATTTATAATTTCACCAAAATTAAGAATGTTAAGGGTCAGATGTCATCCGAGTATGATGTCTGACCTCAGACCTTATCACCAAATCCCGACGTCATAAGGTCTGATGTCACCAACTAAGATGTTATCCCCATAAATAATTTCACCAAAATTAATGATGTTAAGGGTCTGAGGTCATCCGAGTATGATGTATGACCTCAAACCTTGTAACCAAATCATGATGTTATAAGGTCTGAGGTCATCACTAAGATGTTATCACCATAAATAATTTCACCAAAATTAATGATGTTAAGGGTCTGAGGTCATCCGAATATGATGTCTGACCTCAGACCTTGTCACCAAATCCTCACGTTACAAGGTCTGAGGTCATCACTAAGATGTTATCCCCAGAATTAATTTCACCAAAATTAATAATGTTAAATGTCTCAGGTCAACCGAGTATGATGTCTGACCTCAGACCTTATCACCAAATCCTGATGTTATAAGGTTTTAGGTCTTCACTAAGATGTTATCCCCATAAATAATTTCACCGAAATTAATGATGTTAAGGGTCTGAAGTCATCCGAGTATGATGTTTGAGCTCAAACCTTTCCACCAAATCCTGATGTTATAAGGTCTTAGGTCATCACTCAGATGTTATCCCCATAAATAATTTCACCAAAATTAATGATGTTAAGGGTTTGAGGTCATCCAAGTATGATGTTTGACCTCAGACCTTGTTACCAAATCCTCATGTAATAGGTTCTGAGGTCATCACTAAGATTTTATCCCTATAAATAATTTCACCAAATTAATGATGTTAAGGGTCTGAGGTCATCCGAGTATGATGTCTGATCTCAGACCTCGTCACCAAATCCTGATGTTTTAAGGTCTGAGGTCATCAACTAAAACGTTATCCCCATAAATAATTTCACCAAAATTAATGATGTTAAGGGTCTGAGGTCATCCGAGTATGATGTCTGACCTCAGACCTTCTCACCAAATCTTGATGTTATAAGGTCGGGGGTCATCACAAAGATGTTATCACCATAAATAATTTCACCAAAATTAATGATTTTAAGTGTCTGAGGTCATCCGAGTATGATGTCTGACCTCAGACCTTGTCACCAAATCCTGATGTTATAGGGTCTGAGGTCATCACAAAGATGTAATCCCTATAAATAATTTCACCAAATTAATGATGTTAAGGGTCTGAGGTCATTCAAGTGTGATGTCTGACCTCAGACCTTGTCACCAAATCCTGATGTTATAAGGTCTGAGGTCATCAACTAAGATTTTATCCCCGTAAATAATTTTACGAAATCAATGATGTTAAGGGTCTGAGCTCATCCGAGTACGATGTGTGACCTCAGACCTTGTCACTAAATCCGATTGTTATAAGGTCTGAGGTCATCAACTTAGATGTTATCCCAATAAATAATTTCACCAAAATTAATGATATTTAGGGTCTGAGGTCATCCGAGTATGATGTCTGACCTCAAACCTTGTCACCAAATCCTGATGTAATAAGGTCTGAGGTCATCACTAAGATGTTATCCTTATAAATAATTTCACCAAATTAATGATGTTAAGGGTCTGAGGTAATTCGAGTATGATGTCTGACCTCAGACCTTGTCACCAAGTCCTGATGTTATAAGGTCTGGGGTCATGACTAAGATGTTATCACCATAAATAATTTCACCAAAATTAATGATGTTAATTGTCTGAGGTCATCCGAGTATGTTGCCTGACCACAGACCTTGTCACCAAATCCTGATGTTATAGGGTCTGAGGTCATCCCAAAGATGTTATCCCCATAAATAATTTCTATAAATTAATGATGTTAAGGGTCTGAGGTCATCCGAGTATGATGTCTAACCTCAGACCTTATCACCAAATACTGATGTTATACGGTCGGAGGTCGTCAACTAAGATTTTATCCTAGTAAATAATTTCACCATATCAATAATGTTAAGGGTCTGAGGTAACCCGAGTATGATGTCTGACCTCAGACCTTGTCACCAAATCCCAATGTTATAGGGTCTGAGGTCATCACTAAGATGTTATCCGCATAAATAAATTCACCAAATTAATGATGATAAGGGTCTGAGGTCATTCGAGTACGATGTCTGACCTAATACCTCGTCATCAAATCCTACTGTTATAAGGTCTGAGGTCATTAACTTAGATGTTATCCCCATCAATAATTTCACCAAAATTAATGATGTTAAGGGTCTGAGGTCATCCGAGTATGGTGTCTGACCTCAGACCTTGTCACCAAATCCTGATGTTTTAACGTCTGTGGTCATCAACTAAGATGTTATCCCCAAAAATAATTGAACCAAATTAATGATGCTAAGGGTCCGAGGTCATCCGAGTATGATGTCTAACCTTAGACCCTAGACCTTGTCACCAAATCCTGATGTTATAAGGTCTGAGGTCATCAACTAAGATGTTATCCCCATAAATAAGTTCACCAAAATTAATGATGTTAAGGGTCTGAGGTCATCCGAGTATGATGTCTGATATCAAACCTTGTCCGCAAATCTGGATGTTATAAGGTCTGAGGTCATCACTAAGATATTATCCCAATAAATAGTTTCACCAAAATTAATGATGTTAAGGGTCTGAGGTCATCCGAGTATGATGTCTGATCTCAGACCTCGTCACCAGATCCTGATGTTTTAAGGTCTGAGGTCATCAACTAAGACGTTATCCCCATAAATAATTTCACCAAAATTAATGATGTTAAGGGTCTGAGGTCATCCGAGTATGATGTCTGACCTCAGACCTTCTCACCAAATGCTGATGTTATAAGGTCGGGGGTCATCACAAAGATGTTATCACCATAAATAATTTCACCAAAATTAATTATTTTAAGTGTCTGAGGTCATCCGAGTATGATGTCTGACCTCAGACCTTGTCACCAAATCCTGATGTTATAGGGTCTGAGGTCATCACAAAGATGTAATCCCTATAAATAATTTCACCAAATTAATGATGTTAAGGGTCTGAGGTTATTCAAGTATGATGTCTGACCTCAGACCTTGTCACCAAATCCTGATGTTATAAGGTCTGAGGTCATCAACTAAGATTTTATCCCCGTAAATAATTTTACGAAATCAATGATGTTAAGGGTCTGAGCTCATCCGAGTACGATGTGTGACCTCAGACCTTGTCACCAAATCCTAATGTTATAGGGTCTGAGGTCATCACTAAGATGTTATCCCCATAAATAAATTCACCAAATTAATGATGATAAGGGTCTGAGGTCATCCGAGTACGATGTCTGACCTAATACCTCGTCATCAAATCCTACTGTTATAAGGTCTGAGGTCATTAACTTAGATGTTATCCCCATCAATATTTTCACCAAAATTAATGATGTTAAGGGTCTGAGGTGATCCGAGTATGGTGTCTGACCTCAGACCTTGTCACCAAATCCTGATGTTTTAACGTCTGAGGTCATCAACTAAGATGTTATCCCCATAAATAATTGAACCAAATTAATGATGATAAGGGTCCGAGGTCATCCGAGTATGATGTCTAACCTTAGACCTTAGACCTTGTCACCAAATCCTGATGTTATAAGGTCTGAGGTCATCAACTAAGATGTTATCCCCATAAATAAGTTCACCAAAATTAATGATGTTAAGGGTATGAGGTCATCCGAGTATGATGTCTGATCTCAAACCTTGTCCGCCAATCTGGATGTTATAAGGTCTGAGGTCATCACTATGATGTTATCCCCAGAAATAATTTCACCAAAATTAATGATGTTAAGGGTCTGAGGTCATCCGAGTATGATGTCAGACCTCAGACCTTGTCACCAAATGCTAATGTTATAAGGTCTGAGGTCATCAACTAAGATGTTATCCCCGTAAATAATTTCATCAAAATTAATGATGTTAAGGGTCTGAGGTCATCTAAGTATGGTGTCTGACCTCAGACCTTGTCACCCAATCCCGATGTTTTAACGTCTTAGGTCATCAACTAAGACGTTATCCCCATAAATAATTTCACCAAATTAATGATGCTAAGGGTCCGAGGTCATCCGAGTATGATGTCTAACCTTAGACCTTCTGACCAAATCCTGATATTATAAGGTCTGAGGTTATCAACTTAGATGTTATCCCCATAAATAATTTCATCAAAATTAATGATGTTTAGGGTCTGAGGTCATCCGAGTATGATGTCTGACCTCAGTCCTTGTCACCAAATCTAGATGTGATAAGGTCTGATGTCACCAACTAAGATGTTATCCCCATAAATAATTTCACCAAAATTAATGATGTTAAGGGTCTGAGGTCATCCGAGTATGATGTATGACCTCAGACCTTGTCACCAAATAATGATGTTATAAGGTGTGAGGTCATCAACTTAGATGTTATCCCCATAAATAATTTCACCAAAATTAATGATGTTAAGGGTCTGAGGTCATCCGAGTACGATGTGTGACCTCAGACCTTGTCACTAAATCCGATTGTTCTAAGGTCTGAGGTCATCAACTTAGATATTATCCCAATAAATAATTTCACCAAAATTAATGATATTTAGGGTCTGAGGTCATCCGAGTATGATGTCTGACCTCAAACCTTGTCACCAAATCCTGATGTAATAAGGTCTGAGGTCATCACTAAGATGTTATCCTTATAAATAATTTCACCAAATTAATGATGTTAAGGGTCTGAGGTAATTCGAGTATGATGTCTGACCTCAGACCTTGTCACCAAGTCCTGATGTTATAAGGTCTGGGGTCATGACTAAGATGTTATCACCATAAATAATTTCACCAAAATTAATGATGTTAATTGTCTGCGGTCATCCGAGTATGTTGCCTGAACACAGACCTTGTCACCAAATCCTGATGTTATAGGGTCTGAGGTCATCCCAAAGATGTTATCCCCATAAATAATTTCTATAAATTAATGATGTTAAGGGTCTGAGGTCATCCGAGTATGATGTCTAACCTCAGATCTTATCACCAAATACTGATGTTATAAGGTCTGAGGTCGTCAACTAAGATTTTATCCTAGTAAATAATTTCACCATATCAATAATGTTAAGGGTCTGAGGTAACCCGAGTATGATGTCTGACCTCAGACCTTGTCACCAAATCCTAATGTTATAGGGTCTGAGGTCATCACTAAGATGTTATCCGCATAAATAAATTCACCAAATTAATGATGATAAGGGTCTGAGGTCATCCGAGTACGATGTCTGACCTAATACCTCGTCATCAAATCCTACTGTTATAAGGTCTGAGGTCATTAACTTAGATGTTATCCCCATCAATAATTTCACCAAAATTAATGATGTTAAGGGTCTGAGGTCATCCGAGTATGGTGTCTGACCTCAGACCATGTCACCAAATCCTGATGTTTTAACGTCTGAGGTCATCAACTAAGATGTTATCCCCATAAATAATTGAACCAAATTAATGATGCTAAGGGTCCGAGGTCATCCGAGTATGATGTCTAACCTTAGACCCTAGACCTTGTCACCAAATCCTGATGTTATAAGGTCTGAGGTCATCAACTAAGATGTTATCCCCATAAATAAGTTCACCAAAATTAATGATGTTAAGGGTCTGAGGTCATCCGAGTATGATGTCTGATCTCAAACCTTGTCCGCAAATCTGGATGTTATAAGGTCTGAGGTCATCACTATGATGTTATCCCCAGAAATAATTTCGCCAAAATTAATGTTGTTAAGGGGCTGAGGTCATCCGAGTATGGTGTCTGACCTCAGACCTTGTCACCAAATCCTGATGTTTTAACGTCTGAGGTCATCAACTAAGATGTCATCCCCATAAATAATTGCACCAAATTAATGATGCTAAGGGTCTGAGGTCATCCGAGTATGATGTCTAACCTTAGACCTTAGACCTTGTCACCAAATCCTAATGTTATAAGGTCTGAGGTCATCAACTTAGATGTTATCCCCATTTATAATTTCACCAAAATTAAGGATGTTAAGGGTCTGATGTCATCCGAGTATGATGTCTGACCTCAGACCTTATCGCCAAATCCAGACGTCATGAGGTCTGATGTCACCAACTAAGATGTTATCCCCATAAATAATTTCACCAAAATTAATGATGTTAAGGGTCTGAGGTCATCCGAGTATGATGTATGACCTCAGACCTTGTAACCAAATCATGATGTTATAAGGTCTGAGGTCATCACTAAGATGTTATCACCATAAATAATTTCACCAAAATTAATGATGTTAAGGGTCTGAGGTCATCCGAATATGATGTCTGACCTCAGACCTTGTCACCAAATCCTCATGTTACAAGGTCTGAGGTCATCACTAAGATGTTATCCCCCGAATTAATTTCACCAAAATTAATAATGTTAAATGTCTGAGGTCAACCGAGTATGATGTCTGACCTCAGACCTTATCAAAAAATCCTAATGTTATAAGGTTTTAGGTCTTCACTAAGATGTTATCCCCATAAATAATTTCACCGAAATTAATGATGTTAAGGGTCTGAAGTCATCCGAGTATGATGTTTGAGCTCAAACCTTACCACCAAATCCTGATGTTATAAGGTCTTAGGTCATCACTCAGATGTTATCCCCATAAATAATTTCACCAAAATTAATGATGTTAAGGGTTTGAGGTCATCCAAGTATGATGTTTGACCTCAGACCTTGTTACCAAATCCTCATGTAATAGGTTCTGAGGTCATCACTAAGATTTTATCCCTATAAATAATTTCACCAAATTAATGATGTTAAGGGTCTGAGGTCATCCGAGTATGATGTCTGATCTCAGACCTCGTCACCAAATCCTGATGTTTTAAGGTCTGAGGTCATCAACTAAGACGTTATCCCCATAAATAATTTCACCAAAATTAATGATGTTAAGGGTCTGAGGTCATCCGAGAATGATGTCTGACCTCAGACCTTCTCACCAAATCCTGATGTTATAAGGTCGGGGGTCATCACAAAGATGTTATCACCATAAATAATTTCACCAAAATTAATGATTTTAAGTGTCTGAGGTCATCCGAGTATGATGTCTGACCTCAGACCTTGTCACCAAATCCTGATGTTATAGGGTCTGAGGTCATCACAAAGATGTAATCCCTATAAATAATTTCACCAAATTAATGATGTTAAGGGTCTGAGGTCATTCAAGTATGATGTCTGACCTCACACCTTGTCACCAAATCCTGATGTTATAAGGTCTGAGGTCATCAACTAAGATTTTATCCCCGTAAATAATTTTACAAAATCAATGATGTTAAGGGTCTGAGCTCATCCGAGTACGATGTGTGACCTCAGACCTTGTCACCAAATCCTAATGTTATAGGGTCTGAGGTCATCACTAAGATGTTATCCCCATAAATAAATTCACCAAATTAATGATGATAAGGGTCTGAGGTCATCTGAGTACGATGTCTGACCTAATACCTCGTCATCAAATCCTACTGTTATAAGGTCTGAGGTCATTAACTTAGATGTTATCCCCATCAATAATTTCACCAAAATTAATGATGTTAAGGGTCGGAGGTCATCCGAGTATGGTGTCTGACCTCAGACCTTGTCACCAAATCCTGATGTTTTAACGTCTGAGGTCATCAACTAAGATGTTATCACCATTAATAATTGAACCAAATTAATGATGATAAGGGTCCGAGGTCATCCGAGTATGATGTCTAACCTTAGACCTTAGACCTTGTCACCAAATCCTGATGTTATAAGGTCTGAGGTCATCAACTAAGATGTTATCCCCATAAATAAGTTCACCAAAATTAATGATGTTAAGGGTCTGAGGTCATCCGAGTATGATGTCTGATCTCAAACCTTGTCCGCCAATCTGGATGTTATAAGGTATGAGGTCATCACTATGATGTTATCCCCAGAAATAATTTCACCAAAATTAATGATGTTAAGGGTCTGAGGTCATCCGAGTATGATGTCAGACCTCAGACCTTGTCACCAAATGCTAATGTTATAAGGTCTGAGGTCATCAACTAAGATGTTATCCCCGTAAATAATTTCATCAAAATTAATGATGTTAAGGGTCTGAGGTCATCTAAGTATGGTGTCTGACCTCAGACCTTGTCACCCAATCCCGATGTTTTAACGTCTTAGGTCATCAACTAAGACGTTATCCCCATAAATAATTTCACCAAATTAATGATGCTAAGGGTCCGAGGTCATCCGAGTATGATGTCTAACCTTAGACCTTCTCACCAAATCCTGATATTATAAGGTCTGAAGTTATCAACTTAGATGTTATCCCCATAAATAATTTCATCAAAATTAATGATGTTTAGGGTCTGAGGTCATCCGAGTATGATGTCTGACCTCAGTCCTTGTCACCAAATCTAGATGTGATAAGGTCTGATGTCACCAACTAAGATGTTATCCCCATAAATAATTTCACCAAAATTAATGATGTTAAGGGTCTGAGGTCATCCGAGTATGATGTATGACCTCAGACCTTGTCACCAAATAATGATGTTATAAGGTCTGAGGTCATCAACTTAGATGTTATCCCCATAAATAATTTCACCAAAATTAATGATGTTAAGGGTCTGAGGTCATCCGAGTACGATGTGTGACCTCAGACCTTGTCACTAAATCCGATTGTTCTAAGGTCTGAGGTCATCAACTTAGATATTATCCCAATAAATAATTTCACCAAAATTAATGATATTTAGGGTCTGAGGTCATCCGAGTATGATGTCTGACCTCAAACCTTGTCACCAAATCCTGATGTAATAAGGTCTGAGGTCATCACTAAGATGTTATCCCTATAAATAATTTCACCAAATTAATGATGTTAAGGGTCTGAGATAATTCGAGTATTATGTCTGACCTCAGACCTTGTCACCAAGTCCTGATGTTATAAGGTCTGGGGTCATGAGTAAGATGTTATCACCATAAATAATTTCACCAAAATTAGTGATGTTAATTGTCTGAGGTCATCAGAGTATGTTGCCTGACCACAGACCTTGTCACCAAATCCTGATGTTATAGGGTCTGAGGTCATTCCAAAGATGTTATCCCCATAAATAATTTCTATAAATTAATGATGTTAAGGGTCTGAGGTCATCCGAGTATGATGTCTAACCTCAGATCTTATCACCAAATACTGATGTTATAAGGTCTGAGGTCGTCAACTAAGATTTTATCCTAGTAAATAATTTCACCATATCAATAATGTTAAGGGTCTGAGGTAACCCGAGTATGATGTCTGACCTCAGACCTTGTCACCAAATCCTAAGGTTATAGGGTCTGAGGTCATCACTAAGATGTTATCCGCATAAATAAATTCACCAAATTAATGATGATAAGGGTCTGAGGTCATCCGAGTACGATGTCTGACCTAATACCTCCTCATCAAATCCTACTGTTATAAGGTCTGAGGTCATTAACTTAGATGTTATCCCCATCAATAATTTCACCAAAATTAATGATGTTAAGGGTCTGAGGTCATCCGAGTATGGTGTCTGACCTCAGACCTTGTCACCAAATCCTGATGTTTTAACGTCTGAGGTCATCAACTAAGATGTTATCCCCATAAATAATTGAACCAAATTAATGATGCTAAGGGTCCGAGGTCATCCGAGTATGATGTCTAACCTTAGACCCTAGACCTTGTCACCAAATCCTGATGTTATAAGGTCTGAGGTCATCAACTAAGATGTTATCCCCATAAATAAGTTCACCAAAATTAATGATGTTAAGGGTCTGAGGTCATCCGAGTATGATGTCTGATCTCAAACCTTGTCCGCAAATCTGGATGTTATAAGGTCTGAGGTCATCACTATGATGTTATCCCCAGAAATAATTTCGCCAAAATTAATGTTGTTAAGGGTCTGAGGTCATCCGAGTATGGTGTCTGACCTCAGACCTTGTCACCAAATCCTGATGTTTTAACGTCTGAGGTCATCAACTAAGATGTCATCCCCATAAATAATTGCACCAAATTAATGATGCTAAGGGTCTGAGGTCATCCGAGTATGATGTCTAACCTTAGACCTTAGACCTTGTCACCAAATCCTAATGTTATAAGGTCTGAGGTCATCAACTTAGATGTTATCCCCATTTATAATTTCACCAAAATTAAGGATGTTAAGGGTCTGATGTCATCCGAGTATGATGTCTGACCTCAGACCTTATCGCCAAATCCAGACGTCATGAGGTCTGATGTCACCAACTAAGATGTTATCCCCATAAATAATTTCACCAAAATTAATGATGTTAAGGGTCTGAGGTCATCCGAGTATGATGTATGACCTCAGACCTTGTAACCAAATCATGATGTTATAAGGTCTGAGGTCATCACTAAGATGTTATCACCATAAATAATTTCACCAAAATTAATGATGTTAAGGGTCTGAGGTCATCCGAATATGATGTCTGACCTCAGACCTTGTCACCAAATCCTCATGTTACAAGGTCTGAGGTCATCACTAAGATGTTATCCCCCGAATTAATTTCACCAAAATTAATAATGTTAAATGTCTGAGGTCAACCGAGTATGATGTCTGACCTCAGACCTTATCACCAAATCCTAATGTTATAAGGTTTTAGGTCTTCACTAAGATGTTATCCCCATAAATAATTTCACCGAAATTAATGATGTTAAGGGTCTGAAGTCATCCGAGTATGATGTTTGAGCTCAAACCTTACCACCAAATCCTGATGTTATAAGGTCTTAGGTCATCACTCAGATGTTATCCCCATAAATAATTTCACCAAAATTAATGATGTTAAGGGTTTGAGGTCATCCAAGTATGATGTTTGACCTCAGACCTTGTTACCAAATCCTCATGTAATAGGTTCTGAGGTCATCACTAAGATTTTATCCCTATAAATAATTTCACCAAATTAATGATGTTAAGGGTCTGAGGTCATCCGAGTATGATGTCTGATCTCAGACCTCGTCACCAAATCCTGATGTTTTAAGGTCTGAGGTCATCAACTAAGACGTTATCCCAATAAATAATTTCACCAAAATTAATGATGTTAAGGGTCTGAGGTCATCCGAGAATGATGTCTGACCTCAGACCTTCTCACCAAATCCTGATGTTATAAGGTCGGGGGTCATCACAAAGATGTTATCACCATAAATAATTTCACCAAAATTAATGATTTTAAGTGTCTGAGGTCATCCGAGTATCATGTCTGACCTCAGACCTTGTCACCAAATCCTGATGTTATAGGGTCTGAGGTCATCACAAAGATGTAATCCCTATAAATAATTTCACCAAATTAATGATGTTAAGGGTCTGAGGTCATTCAAGTATGATGTCTGACCTCACACCTTGTCACCAAATCCTGATGTTATAAGGTCTGAGGTCACCAACTAAGATTTTATCCCCGTAAATAATTTTACGAAATCAATGATGTTAAGGGTCTGAGCTCATCCGAGTACGATGTGTGACCTCAGACCTTGTCACCAAATCCTAATGTTATAGGGTCTGAGGTCATCACTAAGATGTTATCCCCATAAATAAATTCACCAAATTAATGATGATAAGGGTCTGAGGTCATCTGAGTACGATGTCTGACCTAATACCTCGTCATCAAATCCTACTGTTATAAGGTCTGAGGTCATTAACTTAGATGTTATCCCCATCAATAATTTCACCAAAATTAATGATGTTAAGGGTCTGAGGTCATCCGAGTATGGTGTCTGACCTCAGACCTTGTCACCAAATCCAGATGTTTTAACGTCTGAGGTCATCAACTAAGATGTTATCCCCATAAATAATTGAACCAAATTAATGATGCTAAGGGTCCGAGGTCATCCGAGTATGATGTCTAACCTTAGACCTTAGACCTTGTCACCAAATCCTGATGTTATAAGGTCTGAGGTCATCAACTAAGATGTTATCCCCATAAATAAGTTCACCAAAATTAATGATGTTAAGGGTCTGAGGTCATCCGAGTATGATGTCTGATCTCAAACCTTGTCCGCAAATCTGGATGTTATAAGGTCTGAGGTCATCACTATGATGTTATCCCCAGAAATAATTTCACCAAAATTAATGATGTTAAGGGTCTGAGGTCATCCGAGTATGATGTCAGACCTCAGACCTTGTCACCAAATGCTAATGTTATAAGGTCTGAGGTCATCAACTAAGATGTTATCCCCGTAAATAATTTCATCGAAATTAATGATGTTAAGGGTCTGAGGTCATCTAAGTATGGTGTCTGACCTCAGACCTTGTCACCCAATCCCGATGTTTTAACGTCTTAGGTCATCAACTAAGACGTTATCCCCATAAATAATTTCACCAAATTAATGATGTTAAGGGTCCGAGGTCATCCGAGTATGATGTCTAACCTTAGACCTTGTCACCAAATCCTGATATTATAAGGTCTGAGGTCATCAACTTAGATGTTATCCCCATAAATAATTTCATCAAAATTAATGATGTTTAGGGTCTGAGGTCATCCGAGTATGATGTGTGACCTCAGTCCTTGTCACCAAATCTAGATGTGATAAGGTCTGATGTCACCAACTAAGATGTTATCCCCATAAATAATTTCACCAAAATTAATGATGTTAAGGGTCTGAGGTCATCCGAGTATGATGTATGACCTCAGTCCTTGTCACCAAATAATGATGTTATAAGGTCTGAGGTCATCAACTTAGATGTTATCCCCATAAATAATTTCACCAAAATTAATGATGTTAAGGGTCTGAGGTCATCCGAGTATGATGTCTGACCTCATACCTTGTCACCAAATCCTGAAGTTACAAGGTCTGAGGTCATCACAAAGATTTTATCCCCAGAATGAATTTCACTCAAATTAACAATGATAAGGGTCTGAGGTCATCCGAGTACGATGTCTGACCTCAGACCTTGTCACCAAATCCTATTGTTATAGGGTCTGAGTTTATCAACTTAGATTTATCCCCATAAATTATCTGACCAAAATTAATGATGTTAAGGGTCTGAGGTCATCCGAGTATGATGTCTGACCTCAGAACTTGTCACCAAATCCTGATGTAATACGGTCTGAGGTCATCACTAAGATGTTATCCCTATAAATAATTTCACCAAACTAATGATGTTAAGGGTCTGAGGTCATTCGAGTATGATGTCTGACTCATACCTTGTCACCAAATCCTAATGTTATAGGGTCTGGGGTCATCACTAAGATGTTATACCCATAAATAAATTCATGAAATTAATGATGATAAGGGTCTGAGGTCATCCGAGTACGATGTCTGACCTCAGACCTTGTCACCAAATCCTATTGTTATAAGGTCTGAGGTCATTAACTTAGATGTTATCCCCATAAATAATTTCACCAAAATTAATGATGTTAAGGGTCTGAGGTCATCCGAGTATGATGTATGACCTCAGACCATGTCATCAATTCCAGATGTGATAAGGTCTGATGTCACCAACTAAGATGTTAACCCCATAAATAATTTCACCAAAATTAATGATGTTGAGGATCTGAGGTCATCCGAGTATGATGTCAGACCTCAGACCTTGTCACCAAATCCTGATGTTATAAGGTCTGAGGTCATCAACTAAGATGTTATCCCCATAAATAAGTTCACCAAAATTAATGATGTTAAGGGTCGTAGGTCATCCGAGTATGATGTCTGACCTCAAACCTTGTCACCAAATCTAGATGTTATATGGTCTGAGGTCATCACTAAGATGTTATCACCATAAATAATTTCACCAAAATTAATGATGTTAAGGGTCTGAAGTCATCCGAGTATGGTGTCTGACCTCAGACCTTGTCACCAAATCCTGATGTTTTAACGTCTGGGGTCATCAACTAAGACGTTATCCCCATAAATAAATTCACCAAATTAATGATGCTAAGGGTCCGAGTATGATGTCTAACCTTAGACCTTGTCACGAAATCTGGATGTTATAAGGTCTGAGGTCATCAACTTAGATGTTATCCCCATAAATAATTTCACCAAAATTAATGATGTTTAGGGTCTGAGGTAATCCGAGTATGATGTCTGAACTTAGTCCTTGTCACCAAATCCAGATGTGATAAGGTCTAATGTCACCAACTAAGATGTTATCCCCATAAATTATTTCACCAAAATTAATGATGTTTCGGGTCTGAGGTCATCCGAGTATGATGTAGGACCTCAGACTTTGTCACCAAATCATGATGGTATAAGGTTTGAGGTCATCAACTTAGATGTTATCCCCATAAATAATTTCACCAAAATTAATGATGTTAAAGGTCTGAGGTCATCCGAGTATGATGTCTGACCTCAGACCTTGTCATCAAATCCTGATGTTACAAGGTCTGAGGTCATAACTAAGATGTTATCCCCAGAATTAATTTCACCAAAATTAATAATGTTAAGGCTCTGAGGTCATCCGAGTATGATGTCTGACCTCAGACCTTGTCACCAAATCCTGATCTTTTAAGGTCTGAGGTCATCAACTAAGACGTTATCCCCATAAATAATTTCAGAAAAATTATTGATGTTAAGGGTCTGAGGTCATCCGAGTATGATGTCTGACCTCCGACCTTGTCACCAAATCCTGATGTTATAAGGTCTGGGGTCATCACTAAGATGTTATCACCATAAATAATTTCACCAAAATTAATGATGTTAAGTGTTTGAGGTCATCCGAGTATGATGTCTGACCTCAGACCTTGTCACCAAATCCTGATGTTATAGGGTCTGAGGTCATCACAAAGATGTTATCTCAATAAATAATTTCAACAAATTAATGATGTTAAGGTTCTGAGGTCATACGAGTATGATATTTAACCTCAGACCTTATGACCAAATCCTGATGTTATAAGGTCTGAGGTCGTCAACAAAGATTTTATCCCCGTAAATAATTTTACCAAATCAATGTTGTTAAGGGTCTGAGGTAAGCCGAGTATGATGTCTGACCTCATACCTTGTGGCCAAATCCTAATGTTATAGCGTCTGAGGTCGTCACTAAGATGTTATCCCCATAAATAAATTCACCAAATTAATGATGATAAGGGTCCGAGGTCATGGGAGGACGATGTCTGACCTCAGACCTTGTTACCAAATCCTATTTTTTTAAGGTCTAAGGTCATCAACATAGATGTTATCCCCACAAATAATTTCACGAAAATTAATGATGTTAAGGGTATGAGGTCATCCGAGTATGATGTCTGACCTCGAACATGTCACCAAATACTAATGTTATCAGGTCTGAGGTCATCAACTAAGATCTTGTCCCCATAAATAATTTCACCCAAATTAATGATGTTGAGGGTCTTAGGTCATCCGAGTATGATGTCTGACCTCAGACCTTGTCACCAAATCCTGATGTTTTAAGGTCGGAGGTCATCAACTAAGATGTTATCACCATAAATAATTTCACCAAAATTATTGATGTTAAGGGTCTGAGGTCATCCGAGTATGATGTCTGACCTCAGACCTTGTCACCAAATCCTGATGTTATAACTTCTGAGGTCATCAACTTAGATGTTATCCCCATAAATAAATTCACCAAATTAATGATGATAAGGGTCCGAGGTCATGGGAGGACGATGTCTGACCTCAGACCTTGTTACGAAATCCTATTTTTTTAAGGTCTAAGGTCATCAACATAGATGTTATCCCCACAAATAATTTCATGAAAATTAATGATGTTAAGGGTGTGAGGTCATCCGAGTATGATGTCTGACCTCAGACCTTGTCACCAAATCCTGATGTAATAGGGTCTGAGGTCATCACTAAGATGTTATCCCTATAAATAATTTCACCAAAATAATGATGTTTAGGGTCTGAGGTCTACGAGTACGATGTCTGACCTCAGACCTTGTCACCAAATACTGATGTTTTAAGGTCTGAGGTCATCAACTAAGACGTTATCCCCATAAATAATTTCACCAAAATTAATGATGTTAAGGGTGTGAGGTCATCCGAGTATCATGTCTGACCTCAGACCTTGTCACCAAATCCTAATGCTATAAGGTCTGGGGTCATCACTAAGATGTTATAACCATAAATAATTTCACCAAAATTATTGATGTTAAGTGTCTGAGGTCATCCGAGTATGATGTCTGACCTCAGACCTTGTCACCAAATCCTATTGTTATAGGGTCATAGGTCATCACAAAGATGTTATCCCTATAAATAATTTCAACAAATTAATGATGTTAAGGGTCTGAGATCATCCGAGTATGATATCTGACCTTAGACCTTATCACCAAATCCTGATGTTATAAGGTTTTAGGTCATGACTAAGATGTTATCCCCATAAATAATTTCACAAAAATTAATGATGTTACGGGTCTGAGGTCATCCGAGTATGATGTGTGACCTCGGACCTTATTACCAAATCCTGATGTTATACGGTCTTAGGTCATCACTAAGATGTTAACCCCATAAATAATTTTACCAAAATGAATGATGTTAAGGGTCTGAGGTCATCCAATTGATGTCTGACCTCAGACTTTGTCACCAAATCCTGATGTTATAGGGTCTGAGGTTAACACTAAGATGTTATCCCCATAAATAATTTAACAAAATTAATGATGTTAAGGGTCTGAGGTCATCCGAGTATGATGTCTGACCTCGAACATGTCACCAAATACTAATGTTATCAGGTCTGAGGTCATCAACTAAGATCTTGTCCCCATAAATAATTTCACCCAAATTAATGATGTTGAGGGTCTTAGGTCATCCGAGTATGATGTCTGACCTCAGACCTTGTCACCAAATCCTGATGTTTTAAGGTCGGAGGTCATCAACTAAGATGTTATCACCATAAATAATTTCACCAAAATTATTGATGTTAAGGGTCTGAGGTCATCCGAGTATGATGTCTGACCTCAGACCTTGTCACCAAATCCTGATGTTATAACTTCTGAGGTCATCAACTTAGATGTTATCCCCATAAATAATTTCACCATAATTAATGATGTTAAGGGTCTGAGGTCATCCGAGTATGATGTCTGACCTCAGACCTTGTCACCAAATCCAGATGTGATAAGGTCTGATGTCACCAACTAAGATGTTATCCCCATAAATAATTTCACCCAAATTAATGATGTTAAGGGTCTGAGGTCATCCGAGTATGATGTCTGACCTCAGACCTTGTCACCAAATCCTGATGTTATAAGGTCTGAGGTCATAAACTAAGATGTTATCCCCATAAATAAGTTCATCAAAATTAATGATGTTAATGGTATGAGGGCATCCGAGTATGATGTCTGACCTCAGACCTTGTCACCAAATCCTGATGTTATAAGTTTTGGGGTCATCACTAAGATGTTATCACCATAAATAATTTAACCAAAATTAATGATGTTAAGGGTGTAATGTCATCCGAGTATGATATCTGACCTCAGACCTTATCACCAAATCCTGATGTTATATGGTCTGAGGTCATCACTAAGATGTTATACCCATAATTAATTTCACCAAATTAGTGATGTAAAGGGTCTGAGGTCATCCGAGTATGATGTCTAACCTCAGATCTTATCATCAAATCCTGATGTTATAAGGTCTGAGGTCATCAACTAAGATGTTATCCCCATAAATAATTTCACCAAACCAATGATGTTATGGGTCTGAGGTCATCCGAGTATGATGTCTTACCTCAGACCATAACACCAAATCCTGATGTTATAAGGTCTTAGGTCATCACTAAGATGTTATCCCCATTAATTATTTCACCAAAATTAATGATGCTATGGGTCTGAGGTCATCCGAGTATGATGTCTGACCTCAGACCTTGTCACCAAATCCTGATGTTTTAAGGTCTGGGGTCATCACTAAGATGTTATCACCATAAATAATTTCACCAAAATTAATGATGTTAAGTGACTGAGGTCATCCGAGTATGATGTCTGACCTCAGACCTTGTCCCCAAATCCTGATGTTATAGGGTCTGAGGTCATCACAAAGATGTTATCCCCATAAATAATTTCAACAAATTAATGATGTTAAGGGTCTGAGGTCATCCGAGTATGATGTCTAACCTCAGACCTTATCACCAAATCCTGATGTTATAAGGTCTGAGCTCATCAACTAAGATTTTATCCCCGTAAATAATTTCACCAAATCAGTGATGTTAAGGGTCTGAGGTAACCCGAGTATGATGTATGACCTCAGACCTTATCACCAAATCCTAATGTTATAGGGTATGATATCATCACTAAGATGTTGTCCCCATAAATAAATTCACCAAATTAATGATGATAAGGGTCTGAGGTCATCCGAGTACGATGTCTGACCTCAGACCTTGTCACCAAATCCTATTGTTATAAGGTCTGAGGTCATCAACTTAGATGTTATCCCCATAAATAATTTCACCAAAATTAATGATGTTAAGGGTCTGATGTCATGCGAGTATGATGTCTGACCTCACTCCTTTTCACCAAATACAGAAGTGATAAGGTCTGATGTCACCAACTAAGATGTTATCCTCATAAATAATTTCACCAAAATCAATGATGTTAAGGGTCTGAGGTCATCCGAGTATGATGTCTGACCTCAGACCTTGTCACTAAATCCTGATGTTGTAGGGTCTGAGGTCATCATAAAGATGTTATCCCCATAAATAATTTCAACAAATTAATGATGTTAAGGGTCTGAGGTCATCCGAGTATGATATCTAACCTCAGACCTTATCACCAAATCCTGATGTTATAAGGTTTGAGGTAGTCAACTAAGATTTTATCCCCGTAAATAATTTCACCAAATCAATGATGTTAAGGGTCTGAGGTAACCCGAGTATGATGTCTGACCTCAAACCTTGTCACCAAATCCTAATGTTATAAGGTCTGAGGTCATCAGTAAGATGATATCCCCATAAATAAATTCACCAAATTAATGATGATAAGGGTCTGAGGTCATCCGAGTACGATGTCTGACGTCGGACCTTGTCACCAAATCCTATTGTTATAAGGTCTGAGGTCATCAACTTAGATGTTATCCCCATAAATAATTTCACCCAAATTAATGATGTTAAGGGTCTGAGGTCATCCGAGTATGATGTCTGACCTCAGACCTTCTCACCAAATCCTGAAGTTACAAGGTCTGAGGTCATCACTAAGATGTTATCCCCCGAATTAAATTCACCAAAATTAATAATGTTAAGGGTCTGAGGTCATCCGAGTAAGATGTCTAACCTCAGAACTTATCACCAAATCCTTATTTTAGGTCATCACTAAGATGTTATCCCCATAAATAATTTAACAAAAATTAATGATTTTAAGGGTCTGAGGTCATCCGAGTATGATGTCTGACCTCGGACCTTATTACCAAGTCCTGATGTTATAAGGTCTGAGGTCGTCAACTAAGATTTTATCCTAGTAAATAATTTCACCATATCAATAATGTTAAGGGTCTGAGGTAACCCGAGTATGATGTCTGACCTCAGACCTTGTCACCAAATCCTAATGTTATAGGGTCTGAGGTCATCACTAAGATGTTATCCGCATAAATAAATTCACCAAATTAATGGTGATAAGGGTCTGAGGTCATCCGAGTACGATGTATGACCTAATACCTCGTCATCAAATCCTACTGTTATAAGGTCTGAGGTCATTAACTTAGATGTTATCCCCATCAATAATTTCACCAAAATTAATGATGTTAAGGGTCTGAGGTCATCCGAGTATGGTGTCTGACCTCAGACCTTGTCACCAAATCCTGATGTTTTAACGTCTGAGGTCATCAACTAAGATGTTATCCCCATAAATAATTGAACCAAATTAATGATGCTAAGGGTCCGAGGTCATCCGAGTATGATGTCTAACCTTAGACCCTAGACCTTGTCACCAAATCCTGATGTTATAAGGTCTGAGGTCATCAACTAAGATGTTATCCCCATAAATAAGTTCACCAAAATTAATGATGTTAAGGGTCTGAGGTCATCCGAGTATGATGTCTGATCTCAAACCTTGTCCGCAAATCTGGATGTTATAAGGTCTGAGGTCATCACTATGATGTTATCCCCAGAAATAATTTCGCCACAATTAATGTTGTTAAGGGTCTGAGGTCATCCGAGTATGGTGTCTGACCTCAGACCTTGTCACCAAATCCTGATGTTTTAACGTCTGAGGTCATCAACTAAGATGTCATCCCCATAAATAATTGCACCAAATTAATGATGCTAAGGGTCTGAGGTCATCCGAGTATGATGTCTAACCTTAGACCTTAGACCTTGTCACCAAATCCTAATGTTATAAGGTCTGAGGTCATCAACTTAGATGTTATCCCCATTTATAATTTCACCAAAATTAAGGATGTTAAGGGTCTGATGTCATCCGAGTATGATGTCTGACCTCAGACCTTATCGCCAAATCCAGACGTCATGAGGTCTGATGTCACCAACTAAGATGTTATCCCCATAAATAATTTCACCAAAATTAATGATGTTAAGGGTCTGAGGTCATCCGAGTATGATGTATGACCTCAGACCTTGTAACCAAATCATGATGTTATAAGGTCTGAGGTCATCACTAAGATGTTATCACCATAAATAATTTCACCAAAATTAATGATGTTAAGGGTCTGAGGTCATCCGAATATGATGTCTGACCTCAGACCTTGTCACCAAATCCTCATGTTACAAGGTCTGAGGTCATCACTAAGATGTTATCCCCCGAATTAATTTCACCAAAATTAATAATGTTAAATGTCTGAGGTCAACCGAGTATGATGTCTGACCTCAGACCTTATCACCAAATCCTAATGTTATAAGGTTTTAGGTCTTCACTAAGATGTTATCCCCATAAATAATTTCACCGAAATTAATGATGTTAAGGGTCTGAAGTCATCCGAGTATGATGTTTGAGCTCAAACCTTACCACCAAATCCTGATGTTATAAGGTCTTAGGTCATCACTCAGATGTTATCCCCATAAATAATTTCACCAAAATTAATGATGTTAAGGGTTTGAGGTCATCCAAGTATGATGTTTGACCTCAGACCTTGTTACCAAATCCTCATGTAATAGGTTCTGAGGTCATCACTAAGATTTTATCCCTATAAATAATTTCACCAAATTAATGATGTTAAGGGTCTGAGGTCATCCGAGTATGATGTCTGATCTCAGACCTCGTCACCAAATCCTGATGTTTTAAGGTCTGAGGTCATCAACTAAGACGTTATCCCAATAAATAATTTCACCAAAATTAATGATGTTAAGGGTCTGAGGTCATCCGAGAATGATGTCTGACCTCAGACCTTCTCACCAAATCCTGATGTTATAAGGTCGGGGGTCATCACAAAGATGTTATCACCATAAATAATTTCACTAAAATTAATGATTTTAAGTGTCTGAGGTCATCCGAGTATGATGTCTGACCTTAGACCTTGTCACCAAATCCTGATGTTATAGGGTCTGAGGTCATCACAAAGATGTAATCCCTATAAATAATTTCACCAAATTAATGATGTTAAGGGTCTGAGGTCATTCAAGTATGATGTCTGACCTCACACCTTGTCACCAAATCCTGATGTTATAAGGTCTGAGGTCATCAACTAAGATTTTATCCCCGTAAATAATTTTATGAAATCAATGATGTTAAGGGTCTGAGCTCATCCCAGTACGATGTGTGACCTCAGACCTTGTCACCAAATCCTAATGTTATAGGGTCTGAGGTCATCACTAAGATGTTATCCCCATAAATAAATTCACCAAATTAATGATGATAAGGGTCTGAGGTCATCTGAGTACGATGTCTGACCTAATACCTCGTCATCAATTCCTACTGTTATAAGGTCTGAGGTCATTAACTTAGATGTTATCCCCATCAATAATTTCACCAAAATTAATGATGTTAAGGGTCTGAGATCATCCGAGTATGGTGTCTGACCTCAGACCTTGTCACCAAATCCAGATGTTTTAACGTCTGAGGTCATCAACTAAGATGTTATCCCCATAAATAATTGAACCAAATTAATGATGCTAAGGGTCCGAGGTCATCCGAGTATGATGTCATACCTTAGACCTTAGACCTTGTCACCAAATCCTGATGTTATAAGGTCTGAGGTCATCAACTAAGATGTTATCCCCATAAATAAGTTCACCAAAATTAATGATGTTAAGGGTCTGAGGTCATCCGAGTATGATGTCTGATCTCAAACCTTGTCCGCAAATCTGGATGTTATAAGGTCTGAGGTCATCACTATGATGTTATCCCCAGAAATAATTTCACCAAAATTAATGATGTTAAGGGTCTGAGGTCATCCGAGTATGATGTCAGACCTCAGACCTTGTCACCAAATGCTAATGTTATAAGGTCTGAGGTCATCAACTAAGATGTTATCCCCGTAAATAATTTCATCGAAATTAATGATGTTAAGGGTCTGAGGTCATCTAAGTATGGTGTCTGACCTCAGACCTTCTCACCCAATCCCGATGTTTTAACGTCTTAGGTCATCAACTAAGACGTTATCCCCATAAATAATTTCACCAAATTAATGATGCAAAGGGTCCGAGGTCATCCGAGTATGATGTCTAACCTTAGACCTTGTCACCAAATCCTGATATTATAAGGTCTGAGGTCATCAACTTAGATGTTATCCCCATAAATAATTTCATCAAAATTAATGATGTTTAGGGTCTGAGGTCATCCGAGTATGATGTCTGACCTCAGTCCTTGTCACCAAATCTAGATGTGATAAGGTCTGATGTCACCAACTAAGATGTTATCCCCATAAATAATTTCACCAAAATTAATGATGTTAAGGGTCTGAGGTCATCCGAGTATGATGTATGACCTCAGTCCTTGTCACCAAATAATGATGTTATAAGGTCTGAGGTCATCAACTTAGATGTTATCCCCATAAATAATTTCACCAAAATTAATGATGTTAAGGGTCTGAGGTCATCCGAGTATGATGTCTGACCTCATACCTTGTCACCAAATCCTGAAGTTACAAGGTCTGAGGTCATCACAAAGATTTTATCCCCAGAATGAATTTCACTCAAATTAACAATGATAAGGGTCTGAGGTCATCCGAGTACGATGTCTGACCTCAGACCTTGTCACCAAATCCTATTGTTATAGGGTCTGAGTTTATCAACTTAGATTTATCCCCATAAATTATCTGACCAAAATTAATGATGTTAAGGGTCTGAGGTCATCCGAGTATGATGTCTGACCTCAGAACTTGTCACCAAATCCTGATGTAATACGGTCTGAGGTCATCACTAAGATGTTATCCCTATAAATAATTTCACCAAACTAATGATGTTAAGGGTCTGAGGTCATTCGAGTATGATGTCTGACTCATACCTTGTCACCAAATCCTAATGTTATAGGGTCTGAGGTCATCACTAAGATGTTATACCCATAAATAAATTCATGAAATTAATGATGATAAGGGTCTGAGGTCATCCGAGTACGATGTCTGACCTCAGACCTTGTCACCAAATCCTATTGTTATAAGGTCTGAGGTCATTAACTTAGATGTTATCCCCATAAATAATTTCACCAAAATTAATGATGTTAAGGGTCTGAGGTCATCCGAGTATGATGTATGACCTCAGACCATGTCACCAATTCCAGATGTGATAAGGTCTGATGTCACCAACTAAGATGTTAACCCCATAAATAATTTCACCAAAATTAATGATGTTGAGGATCTGAGGTCATCCGAGTATGATGTCAGACCTCAGACCTTGTCACCAAATCCTAATGTTATAAGGTCTGAGGTCATCAACTAAGATGTTATCCCCATAAATAAGTTCACCAAAATTAATGATGTTAAGGGTCGTAGGTCATCCGAGTATGATGTCTGACCTCAAACCTTGTCACCAAATCTAGATGTTATATGGTCTGAGGTCATCACTAAGATGTTATCACCATAAATAATTTCACCAAAATTAATGATGTTAAGGGTCTGAAGTCATCCGAGTATGGTGTCTGACCTCAGACCTTGTCACCAAATCCTGATGTTTTAACGTCTGGGGTCATCAACTAAGACGTTATCCCCATAAATAAATTCACCAAATTAATGATGCTAAGGGTCCGAGTATGATGTCTAACCTTAGACCTTGTCACGAAATCTGGATGTTATAAGGTCTGAGGTCATCAACTTAGATGTTATCCCCATAAATAATTTCACCAAAATTAATGATGTTTAGGGTCTGAGGTAATCCGAGTATGATGTCTGAACTTAGTCCTTGTCACCAAATCCAGATGTGATAAGGTCTAATGTCACCAACTAAGATGTTATCCCCATAAATTATTTCACCAAAATTAATGATGTTTCGGGTCTGAGGTCATCCGAGTATGATGTAGGACCTCAGACTTTGTCACCAAATCATGATGGTATAAGGTTTGAGGTCATCAACTTAGATGTTATCCCCATAAATAATTTCACCAAAATTAATGATGTTAAAGGTCTGAGGTCATCCGAGTATGATGTCTGACCTCAGACCTTGTCACCAAATCCTGATGTTACAAGGTCTGAGGTCATAACTAAGATGTTATCCCCAGAATTAATTTCACCAAAATTAATAATGTTAAGGCTCTGAGGTCATCCGAGTATGATGTCTGACCTCAGACCTTGTCACCAAATCCTGATCTTTTAAGGTCTGAGGTCATCAACTAAGACGTTATCCCCATAAATAATTTCACAAAAATTATTGATGTTAAGGGTCTGAGGTCATCCGAGTATGATGTCTGACCTCCGACCTTGTCACCAAATCCTGATGTTATAAGGTCTGGGGTCATCACTAAGATGTTATCACCATAAATAATTTCACCAAAATTAATGATGTTAAGTGTTTGAGGTCATCCGAGTATGATGTCTGACCTCAGACCTTGTCACCAAATCCTGATGTTATAGGGTCTGAGGTCATCACAAAGATGTTATCTCAATAAATAATTTCAACAAATTAATGATGTTAAGGTTCTGAGGTCATACGAGTATGATATTTAACCTCAGACCTTATGACCAAATCCTGATGTTATAAGGTCTGAGGTCGTCAACAAAGATTTTATCCCCGTAAATTATTTTACCAAATCAATGTTGTTAAGGGTCTGAGGTAAGCCGAGTATGATGTCTGACCTCATACCATAACACCAAGTATGATGTCTGACCTCAGACCTTGTCACCAAATCCTGATGTTATAGGGTCTGAGGTCATCACGAAGATGTTATACCCATGAATAATTTCAACAAATTAATGATGTTAAGGGTCCGAGGTCATCAGGATTTGGTGTCTGAGGTCATCCGAGTATGATGTCTGACCTCAGACCTTGTCACCAAATCCTGATGTTATAGGGTCTGAGGTCATCACGAAGATGTTATACCCATGAATAATTTCAACAAATTAATGATGTTAAGGGTCCGAGGTCATCCGAGTATGATATCTAACCTCAGACCTTATCACCAAATCCTGATGTTATAAGGTTTGAGGTCGTCAACTAAGATTTTATCCCCGTAAATAATTTCACCAAATCAATGATGTTAAGGGTCTGAGGTAACCCGAGTATGATGTCTGACCTCAAACCTTGTCACCAAATCCTAATGTTATAAGGTCTGAGGTCATCAGTAAGATGATATCCCCATAAATAAATTCACCAAATTAATGATGATAAGGGTCTGAGGTCATCCGAGTACGATGTCTGACGTCGGACCTTGTCACCAAATCCTATTGTTATAAGGTCTGAGGTCATCAACTTAGATGTTATCCCCATAAATAATTTCACCCAAATTAATGATGTTAAGGGTCTGAGGTCATCCGAGTATGATGTCTGACCTCAGACCTTCTCACCAAATCCTGAAGTTACAAGGTCTGAGGTCATCACTAAGATGTTATCCCCCGAATTAAATTCACCAAAATTAATAATGTTAAGGGTCTGAGGTCATCCGAGTAAGATGTCTAACCTCAGAACTTATCACCAAATCCTTATTTTAGGTCATCACTAAGATGTTATCCCCATAAATAATTTAACAAAAATTAATGATTTTAAGGGTCTGAGGTCATCCGAGTATGATGTCTGACCTCGGACCTTATTACCAAGTCCTGATGTTATACGGTCTTAGGTCATCACTAAGATGTTAACCCCATAAATAATTTTACCAAAATTAATGATGTTAAGGGTCTGAGGTCAATTAAGTATGATGTTTGACCTCAGACTTTGTCACCAAATCCTGATGTTATAGGGTCTGAGGTCATCACTAAGATGTTATCTCCATAAATAATTTAATAAATTAATGATGTTAAGGGTCTGAGGTCATCCGAGTATGATGTCTGACCTCAGACCATGTCACCAAATGCTAATGTTATAAGGTCTAAGGTCATCAACTAAGATGTTATCCCCATAAATAATTTCACCAAAATTAATGATGTTGAGGGTATGAGGTCATCCGAGTATGATGTCTGACCTCAGACCTTGACCCCAAATCCTGATGTTTTAAGGTCTGAGGTCATCAACTAAGATTTTATCCCCATAAATAATTTCACCCAAATTAATGATGTTAAGGGTCTGAGGTCATCCAAGTATGATGCCTGACCTCAGACCTTGTCACCAAATCCTGAAGTTATTAGGTCTTAGGTCATCACTAAGATGTTATCACCATAAATAATTTTAGCAAAATTAATGATGTTAAGGGTCTGAGGTCACCCGAGTATGATGTCTGACCTCAGACCTTGTCACCAAATCCTGATGTTATAGGGTCTGAGGTCATCACTAAGATGTTATCCCGATAAATAATTTCACCAAATTAGTGATGTTAAAGCCCTGAGGTCATCCGAGTATGATGTCTAACCTCAGATCTTATCATCAAATCATGATGTTATAAGGACTGAGGTCGTCAACTAAGATGTTATCCCCATAAATCATTTCACCAAATCAATGATGTTATGGGTCTGAGGTCATCCGAGTATGATGCCTTACCTCAGACCATAACACCAAATCCTGATGTTATAAGGTCTTAGGTCATCGCTAAGATGTAATCCCCATAAATTATTTCACCAAAATTAATGATGTTAAGGGTCTGAGGTCATCCAAGTATGATGTCTGACCTCAGACCTTGTCACCAAATCCTGATGTTATAGGGTCTGAGGTCATCACTAAGATGTTATCCCCATAGATAATTTCACCAAATTAATGATGTTAAGGGTCTGAGGTCATCCGAGTATGATGTCTGACCTCAGACCTTGTCACAAAATGCTAATGTTATAAGGACTGAGGTCATCAAATAAGATGTTATCCATATAAATAATTTCATTAAAATTAATGATGTTAAGGGTCTTGGGTCATTCGAGTATGATGTCTGACCTCAAACCTTGTCACCAAATCCTGATGTTTTAAGTTCTGGGGTCATCACTAAGATGTTATCACCATAAATAATTTCACCAAAATTAATGTTGTTAAGTGTCTGAGGTCATCCGAGTATGATGTCTGACCTCAGACCATGTCACCAAATCCTTATGTTATAGGGTCTGAGGTCATCACGAAGATGTTATACCCATAAATAATTTCAACAAATTAATGATGTTAAGGGTCCGAGGTCATCCGAGTATGATATCTAACCTCAGACCTTATCACCAAATCC
Source organism: Sambucus nigra (assembly GCA_949130495.1). NCBI lineage: Eukaryota > Viridiplantae > Streptophyta > Magnoliopsida > Dipsacales > Adoxaceae > Sambucus > Sambucus nigra. The sequence continues at coordinate 547,561,099 of OX422207.1, forward strand.
TGATGTTATAAGGTTTGAGGTCGTCAACTAAGATTTTATCCCCGTAAATAATTTCACCAAATCAATGATGTTAAGGGTCTGAGGTAACCCGAGTATGATGTCTGACCTCAAACCTTGTCACCAAATCCTAATGTTATAAGGTCTGAGGTCATCAGTAAGATGATATCCCCTTAAATAAATTCACCAAATTAATGATGATAAGGGTCTGAGGTCATCCGAGTACGATGTCTGACGTCGGACCTTGTCACCAAATCCTATTGTTATAAGGTCTGAGGTCATCAACTTAGATGTTATCCCCATAAATAATTTCACCCAAATTAATGATGTTAAGGGTCTGAGGTCATCCGAGTATGATGTCTGACCTCAGACCTTGTCACCAAATCCTGAAGTTACAAGGTCTGAGGTCATCACTAAGATGTTATCCCCAGAATTAATTTCACCAAAATTAATAATGTTAAGGGTCTGAGGTCATCCGAGTATGATGTCTAACCTCAGAACTTAACACCAAATCCTTATTTTAGGTCATCACTAAGATGTTATCCCCTTAAATAATTTAACAAAAATTAATGATTTTAAGGGTCTGAGGTCATCCGAGTATGATGTCTGACCTCGGACCTTATTACCAATTCCTGATGTTATACGGTCTTAGGTCATCACTAAGATGTTAACCCCATAAATAATTTTACCAAAATTAATGAGGTTAAGGGTCTAAGGTCAATTAAGTATTATGTCTGACCTTAGACTTTGTCACCAAATCCTGATGTTATAGGGTCTGAGGTCATCACTAAGATGTTATCTCCATAAATAATTTAATAAATTAAGGATGTTAAGGGTCTGAGGTCATCCGAGTATGATGTCTGACCTCAGACCATGTCACCAAATGCTAATGTTATAAGGTCTAAGGTCATCAACTAAGATGTTATCCCCATAAATAATTTCACCAAAATTAATGATGTTGAGGGTATGAGGTCATCCGAGTATGATGTCTGACCTCAGACCTTGACACCAAATCCTGATGTTTTAAGGTCTGAGGTCATCAACTAAGATGTTATCCCCATAAATAATTACACCCAAATTAATGATGTTAAGGGTCTGAGGTCATCCGAGTATGATGCCTGACCTCAGACCTTGTCACCAAATCCTGAAGTTATTAAGTCTTAGGTCATCACTAAGATGTTATCACCATAAATAATTTCACCAAAATTAATGATGTTAAGGGTCTGAGGTCACCCGAGTATGATGTCTGACCTCAGACCTTGTCACCAAATCCTGATGTTATAGGGTCTGAGGTCATCACTAAGATGTTATCCCGTTAAATAATTTCACCAAATTAGTGATGTTAAGGGTCTGAGGTCATCCGAGTATGATATCTAACCTCAGATCTTATCATCAAATCATGATGTTATAAGGACTGAGGTCGTCAACTAAGATGTTATCCCCATAAATCATTTCACCAAATCAATGATGTTATGGGTCTGAGGTCATCCGAGTATGATGCCTTACCTCAGACCATAACACCAAATCCTGATGTTATAAGGTCTTAGGTCATCACTAAGATGTAATCCCCATAAATTATTTCACCAAAATTAATGATGTTAAGGGTCTGAGGTCATCCAAGTATGATGTCTGACCTCAGACCTTGTCACCAAATCCTGATGTTATAGGGTCTGAGGTCATCACTAAGATGTTATCCCCATAGATAATTTCACCAAATTAATGATGTTAAGGGTCTGAGGTCATCCGAGTATGATGTCTGACCTCAGACCTTGTCTCAAAATGCTAATGTTATAAGGACTGAGGTCATCAAATAAGATGTTATCCATATAAATAATTTCACCAAAATTAATGATGTTAAGGGTCTTGGGTCATTCGAGTATGATGTCTGACCTCAGACCTTGTCACCAAATCCTGATGTTTTAAGTTCTGGGGTCATCACTAAGATTTTATCACCATAAATAATTTCACCCAAATTAATGTTGTTAAGTGTCTGAGGTCATCCGAGTATGATGTCTGACCTCAGACCTTGTCACCAAATCCTGATGTTATAGGGTCTGAGGTCATCACGAAGATGTTATACCCATGAATAATTTCAACAAATTAATGATGTTAAGGGTCCGAGGTCATCCGAGTATGATATCTAACCTCAGACCTTATCACCAAATCCTGATGTTATAAGGTTTGAGGTCGTCAACTAAGATTTTATCCCCGTAAATAATTTCACCAAATCAATGATGTTAAGGGTCTGAGGTAACCCGAGTATGATGTCTGACCTCAAACCTTGTCACCAAATCCTAATGTTATAAGGTCTGAGGTCATCAGTAAGATGATATCCCCATAAATAAATTCACCAAATTAATGATGATAAGGGTCTGAGGTCATCCGAGTACGATGTCTGACGTCGGACCTTGTCACCAAATCCTATTGTTATAAGGTCTGAGGTCATCAACTTAGATGTTATCCCCATAAATAATTTCACCCAAATTAATGATGTTAAGGGTCTGAGGTCATCCGAGTATGATGTCTGACCTCAGACCTTGTCACCAAATCCTGAAGTTACAAGGTCTGAGGTCATCACTAAGATGTTATCCCCAGAATTAATTTCACCAAAATTAATAATGTTAAGGGTCTGAGGTCATCCGAGTATGATGTCTAACCTCAGAACTTAACACCAAATCCTTATTTTAGGTCATCACTAAGATGTTATCCCCATAAATAATTTAACAAAAATTAATGATTTTAAGGGTCTGAGGTCATCCGAGTATGTTGTCTGACCTCGGAGCTTATTACCAATTCCTGATGTTATACGGTCTTAGGTCATCACTAAGATGTTAACCCCATAAATAATTTTACCAAAATTAATGAGGTTAAGGGTCTGAGGTCAATTAAGTATTATGTCTGACCTCAGACTTTGTCACCAAATCCTGATGTTATAGGGTCTGAGGTCATCACTAAGATGTTATCTCCATAAATAATTTAATAAATTAATGATGTTAAGGGTCTGAGGTCATCCGAGTATGATGTCTGACCTCAGACCATGTCACCAAATGCTAATGTTATAAGGTCTGAGGTCATCAACTAAGATGTTATCCCCATAAATAATTTCCCCAAAATTAATGATGTTGAGGGTCTGAGGTCATCCGAGTATGATGTCTGACCTCAGACCTTGTCCCCAAATCCTGATGTTTTAAGGTCTGAGGTCATCAACTAAGATGTTATCCCCATAAATAATTTCACCCAAATTAATGATGTTAAGGGTCTGAGGTCATCCGAGTATGATGCCTGACCTCAGACCTTGTCACCAAATCCTGTTGTTATTAGGTCTTAGGTCATCACTAAGATGTTATCACCATAAATAATTTCACCAAAATTAATGATGTTAAGGGTCTGAGGTAACCCGAGTATGATGTCTGACCTCAGACATTGTCACCAAATCCTGATGTTATAGGGTCTGAGGTCATCACTAAGATGTTATCCCGATAAATAATTTCACCAAATTAGTGATGTTAAGGGTCTGAGGTCATCCGAGTATGATGTCTAACCTCAGACCTTATCATCAAATCCTGATGTTATAAGGACTAAGGTCATCAACTAAGATGTTATCCCCATAAATCATTTCACCAAATCAATGATGTTATGGGTCTGAGGTCATCCGAGTATGATGTCTTACCTCAGACCATAACACCAAATCCTGATGTTATAAGGTCTTAGGTCATCACTAAGATGTTATCCCCATAAATTATTTCACCCAAATTAATGATGTTATGGCTCTGAGGTCATCCAAGTATGATGTCTGACCTCAGACCTTGTCACCAAATCCTGATGTTATAGGGTATGAGGTCATCACTAAGATGTTATCCCCATAGATAATTTCACCAAATTAATGATGTTAAGGGTCTGAGGTCATCCGAGTATGATGTCTGACCTCAGACCTTGTCACAAAATGCTAATGTTATAAGGACTGAGGTCATCAAATAAGATGTTATCCATATAAATAATTTCACCAAAATTAATGATGTTAAGGGTCTTGGGTCATTCGAGTATGATGTCTGACCTCAGACCTTGTCACCAAATCCTGATGTTTTAAGTTCTGGGGTCATCACTAAGATTTTATCACCATAAATAATTTCACCCAAATTAATGTTGTTAAGTGTCTGAGGTCATCCGAGTATGATGTCTGACCTCAGACCTTGTCACCAAATCCTGATGTTATAGGGTCTGAGGTCATCACGAAGATGTTATACCCATGAATAATTTCAACAAATTAATGATGTTAAGGGTCCGAGGTCATCCGAGTATGATATCTAACCTCAGACCTTATCACCAAATCCTGATGTTATATGGTTTGAGGTCGTCAACTAAGATTTTATCCCCGTAAATAATTTCACCAAATCAATGATGTTAAGGGTCTGAGGTAACCCGAGTATGATGTCTGACCTCAAACCTTGTCACCAAATCCTAATGTTATAAGGTCTGAGGTCATCAGTAAGATGATATCCCCATAAATAAATTCACCAAATTAATGATGATAAGGGTCTGAGGTCATCCGAGTACGATGTCTGACGTCGGACCTTGTCACCAAATCCTATTGTTATAAGGTCTGAGGTCATCAACTTAGAAGTTATCCCCATAAATAATTTCACCCAAATTAATGATGTTAAGGGTCTGAGGTCATCCGAGTATGATGTCTGACCTCAGACCTTGTCACCAAATCCTGAAGTTACAAGGTCTGAGGTCATCACTAAGATGTTATCCCCAGAATTAATTTCACCAAAATTAATAATGTTAAGGGTCTGAGGTCATCCGAGTATGATGTCTAACCTCAGAACTTAACACCAAATCCTTATTTTAGGTCATCACTAAGATGTTATCCCCATAAATAATTTAACAAAAATTAATGATTTTAAGGGTCTGAGGTCATCCGAGTATGTTGTCTGACCTCGGACCTTATTACCAATTCCTGATGTTATACGGTCTTAGGTCATCACTAAGATGTTAACCCCATAAATAATTTTACCAAAATTAATGAGGTTAAGGGTCTGAGGTCAATTAAGTATTATGTCTGACCTCAGACTTTGTCACCAAATCCTGATGTTATAGGGTCTGAGGTCATCACTAAGATGTTATCTCCATAAATAATTTAATAAATTAATGATGTTAAGGGTCTGAGGTCATCCGAGTATGATGTCTGACCTCAGACCATGTCACCAAATGCTAATGTTATAAGGTCTGAGTTCATCAACTAAGATGTTATCCCCATAAATAATTTCCCCAAAATTAATGATGTTGAGGGTCTGAGGTCATCCGAGTATGATGTCTGACCTCAGACCTTGTCCCCAAATCCTGATGTTTTAAGGTCTGAGGTCATCAACTAAGATGTTATCCCCATAAATAATTTCACCCAAATTAATGATGTTAAGGGTCTGAGGTCATCCGAGTATGATGCCTGACCTCAGACCTTGTCACCAAATCCTGTTGTTATTAGGTCTTAGGTCATCACTAAGATGTTATCACCATAAATAATTTCACCAAAATTAATGATGTTAAGGGTCTGAGGTAACCCGAGTATGATGTCTGACCTCAGACATTGTCACCAAATCCTGATGTTATAGGATCTGAGGTCATCACTAAGATGTTATCCCGATAAATAATTTCACCAAATTAGTGATGTTAAGGGTCTGAGGTCATCCGAGTATGATGTCTAACCTCAGACCTTATCATCAAATCCTGATGTTATAAGGACTAAGGTCATCAACTAAGATGTTATCCCCATAAATCATTTCACCAAATCAATGATGTTATGGGTCTGAGGTCATCCGAGTATGATGTCTTACCTCAGACCATAACACCAAATCCTGATGTTATAAGGTCTTAGGTCATCACTAAGATGTTATCCCCATAAATTATTTCACCCAAATTAATGATGTTATGGCTCTGAGGTCATCCAAGTATGATGTCTGACCTCAGACCTTGTCACCAAATCCTGATGTTATAGGGTCTGTGGTCATCACTTAGATGTTACCCCCATAAATAATTTCACCAAATTAATGATGTTAAGGGTCTGAGGTCACCCGAGTATGATGTCTGACCTCAGACCTTATCACAAAATTCTAATGTTATAAGGACCGAGGTCGTCAAATAAGATGTTATCCATATAAATAATTTCACCAAAATTAATGATGTTAAGGGTCTGAGGTCATTCGAGTATGATGTCTGACCTCATACCTTGTCACCAAATCCTGATGTTTTAAGTTCTGGGGTCATCACTAAGATGTTATCACCATAAATTATTTCACCCAAATTAAATTTGTTAAGTGTCTGAGGTCATCCGAGTATGATGTCTGACCTCAGACCTTGTCACCAAATCCTGAGGTTATAGGGCCTGAGGTCATCACGAAGATGTTATCCCCATAAATAATTTCAACAAATTAATGATGTCAAGGGTCTGAGGTCATCCCAGTATGATATCTAACCTCAGACCTTATCACCAAATCCTAATGTTATAAGGTATGAGGTCATCACTAAGATGATATCCCCATAAATAAATTCACCAAATTAATGATGATAAGGGTCTGAGGTTATCCGAGTACGATGTCTGACGTCGGACCTTGTCACCAAATCCTATTGTTATAAGGTATGAGGTCATCAACTTAGATGTTATCCCCATAAATAATTTCACCCAAATTAATGATGTGAAGGGTCTGAGGTCATCCGAGTATGATGTCTGACCTCAGACCTTGTCACCATATCCAGAAGTTACAAGGTCTGAGGTCATCACTAAGATGTTATCCCCAGAATTAATTTCACCAAAATTAATAATGTTAAGGGTCTGAGGTCATCCGAGTATGATGTCTAACCTCCGAACTTATCACCAAATCCTTATGTTATAAGGTTTTAGGTCATCACTAAGATGTTATCCCCATAAATAATTTCACAAAAATTAATGATTTTAAGGGTCTGAGGTCATCCGAGTATGATGTCTGACCTCGGACCTTATTACCAATTCCTGATGTTATACGGTCTTAGGTCATCCCTAAGATGTTAACCCCATAAATAATTTTACCAAAATTAATGAAGTTAAGGGTCTGAGGTCATCCAAGTATGATGTCTGACCTCAGACTTTGTCACCAAATCCTGATGTTAAAGGGTCTGACGTCATCACTAAGATGTCATCTCCATAAATAATTTAATAAATTAATGATGTTAAGGGTCTGAGGTCATCCGAGTATGATGTCTGACCTCAGACCATGTCACCAAATGCTAATGTTATAAGGTCTGAGGTCATCAACTAAGATGTTATCCCCATAAATAATTTGACCAAAATTAATGATGTTGGGGGTCTGAGGTCATCCGAGTATGATGTCTGACCTCAGACCTTGTCACCAAATCCTGATGTTTTAAGGTCTGAGGTCATCAACTAAGATGTAATCCTCATAAATAATTTCACCAAAATTAATGATGTTAAGGGTCTGAGGTCATCCGAGTATGATGCCTGACCTCAGACCTTGTCACCAAATCCTGAAGTTATTAGGTCTTGGGTCATCACTAAGATGTTATCACCATAAATAATTTAACCAAAATTAATGATGGTAAGGGTCTGAGGTCATCCGAGTATGATGTTTGATCTCATATCTTGTCATCAATTCCTGAAGTTATAAGGTCTGGGGTCATCACTAAGATGTTATCACAATAAATAATTTCACCAAAATTAATGATGTTAAGGGTGTGAGGTCATCCGAGTATGATGTCTGACCTCACACCTTGTCACCAAATCCTGATGTTATAGGGTCTGAGGTCATCACTAAGATTTTATCCCCATAAATAATTTCGCCAAATTAATGATGTTAAGGGTCTGAGGTCATCTGAGTATGATGTCTAACCTCAGACCTTATCACCAAATCCTGATGTTATAAGGTCTGAGGTCGTCAACTAAGATGTTATCCCCATAAAAAATTTCACCAAATAAATGATGTTAAGGGTCTTAGGTCATCCGAGTATGATGTCTAACCTCAGACTTTGTCACCAAATACTAATGATATAGGGTCTGAGGTCATCACTAAGATGTTATCCCCATATATAATTTCACCAAATTAATGATGTTAACGGTCTGAGGTCATCCGAATATGATGTCTGACCTCAGACTTTGTCACCAAATCCTAATGTTATAAGCTTTTAGGTCATCAACTAAGATGTTATCCCCATAAATAATTTCACCATAATTAATGACGTTAAGGGTCTGTGGTCATCCGAGTATGATGTCTGACCTCAGACCTTATCACCAAATCCAGATGTGATAAGGTTTGATGTCACCAACTAAGATGTTATACCTATAAATAATTTCACCAAAATTAATGATGTTAAGGGTCTGAGGTCATCCGAGTATGATGTCTGACCTCAGACCTTATCACCAATTCCTGATATTGTAAGGTCTGAGGTCATTAACTAAGATGTTATCCCCATATATAAGTTCACCAAAATTAATGATGTTAAGGGTCTGAGGTCATCCGAGTATGATGTCTGACCTCAGACATTGTCACCAAATCCTGATGTTATGAGGTCTGATGTCATCACTACGATGTTATCCCCATAAATAATTTCACCAAAATTAATGATGTTAAGGGTCTGAGGTCATCCACGTATGAGGTCTGACCTCAGACCTTGTCATAAAATACTGATGTTATAGGGTCTAACGTCAACACTAAGATGCTATCCCCATATGATGTCTAACCTTGGACCTTGTCAAAAAATCCAGATGTTATAATGTCTGAGGTCATCAACTAAGATGTTATCCCCATAAATAATTTCACCAAAATTAATGATGTTAAGCGTTTGAGGTCATCCGAGTATGATGTCTCTCGTCAGGCCTTGTCACCAAATCCTAATGTGATAAGGTCTGATGTCATCAACTAAGATGTTATCCCCATAAATAATTTCACCAAAATTAATGATGTTAAGGGTCTGAGGTCATCCGACTATGATGTTTGACCTCGGACCTTGTCACCAAATCTAGATGTTATAATGTCTGAGGTCATCAACTAAGATGTTATCCCCAAAAATAATTTCACCAAAATTAATGATGTTAAGGGTCTGAGGTCATCCGAGTATGATGTCTCTCGTCTGACCTTATCACCAAATCCTAATGTGATAAGGTCTGATGTCATCAACTAAGATGTTATCCCCATAAATAATTTCACCAAAATTAATGATGTTAAGGGTCTGAGGTTATCAGAGTATGATTTCTGACCTCAGACCTTGTCACCAAATCATGACGTTATAAGGTCTGAGGTCATCACTTAGATGTTATACCCATAAATAATTTCACCAAAATTAATGATGTTAAGGGTCTGAGGTCATCCGAGTATAATGTCTGACCTCAGACCTTATCACCAAATCCAGATGTGATAAGGTCTGATGTCACCAACTAAGATGTTATCCCCATAAATAATTTCACCCAAATTAATGATGTTAAGGGTCTGAGGTCATCCGAGTATGATGTTTGACCTCAAACCTTTTCACTAAATCCTGAAGTTATAAGGTCAGGGGTCATCACAAAGATGTTATCACCGTAAATAATTTCACCAAAATAAATGATGTTAAGGGCCTGAGGTCATCCGAGTATGATGTCTGACCTCAGACCTTGTCACCAAATCCTGATGTTATAAGTTCTGAGGTCATCAACTTAGATGTTATCCCCATTAATAATTTCACCATAATTAATGATGATAAGGGTCTGAGGTCATCCGAGTATGATGTTTGACCTCAGACCTTGTCACCAAATCCAGATGTGATAAGGTCTAATGTCACCAACTAAGATGTAATCCCCATAAATAATTTCAACAAAATTAATGATGTTAAGGGTCAGAGGTCATCCGAGTATGATGTATGACCTCATACCTTGTCACCAAATACTGATAGTATAGGGTCTGAGGTCATAAACTAAGATGTTATCCCGATAAATAAGTTCATCAAAATTAATGATGTTAATGGTATGAGGTCATCCGAGTATGATGTCTGACCTCAGACCTTGTCACCAAATCTTGATGTTATAAGGTCTGAGGTCATCACAAAGATGTTATCCCCATAAATAATTTCACCAAAATTAATTATGTTAAGGGTCTGAGGTTATCCAAGTATGATGTGTGACCTCAGACCTTGTCACCAAATCCTGATGTTATAAGGTCTGAGGTCATCACTAAGATGTTATCGCCATAAATAATTTCACCAAAATTATTGATATTAAGGGTTTGAGGTCATCTGAGCACGATGTCTAACATCAGACCTTGTCACCAAAAATCCTAATGATTTAGGGTCTGAGGTCATCACTAATATGTTTTCCCCATAAATAATTTCACCAAATTAATGATGTTAAGGGTCTGAGGTCATCCGAGTATGATGTTTGACCTCAGACCTTGTCACCAAATCCTGATGTGATAAGGTCTGATGCCCTCAACTGAGATGTTATCCCCATATTTAATTTCACCAAAATTAATGATGTTAAGGGTCTGAGGTCATCCGGTATGATGTATGACCTCAAACCTTGTCACCAAATCCTGATGTTATAAGTTATGAGGTCATCACTATGATGTTATCCCAATAAATAATTTTGCCAAAATTAATGATGTTAAGGGTCTGAGGTCATCCGAGTATGATGTCTGACCTTAGACCTTGTCACCAAATCCTTATGTTATAGGGTCTGAGGTCATCACTAAGACGTTATCCCCATAAACAATTTCACCAAATTAATGATGTTAAGGGTGTGAGGTTATCTGAGTATGATGGCTGACCTCAGACCTTGTCACCAAATCCTGATGTTATAGGGTCTGAGGTCATCACTAAGATGTTATACCCATAAATAATTTCACTAAATTATTGATGTTAAGGGTCTGAGGTCATCCGAGTATGATGTCTAACCTCAGACCTTGTCACCAAATCCTGATGTTATAAGGTCTGAGGTCATCAACTAAGATGTTATCCCCATAAATAATCTCCAATCGAGCCTAATGAACCAAAAACTGACACGGGAATTTTTTTATCATCTCATTAATAATATCGTTATAAGACGATACATTTACATAAACGTCGTTACAACACCATGTGTAATACTTTTTTAGATGATCAACATTCCAAGTATTGGAAAAAGGTTCCCATTGGAGGTTCTCTAGCCTGTAGGTTCCTGGAACGACCTCCTCAACTACTTTGTAAGGGACATGCCAATTTGGGTGAAGCTTGTTTGCTTTCTGCAACGTCTTCTTCAGTACCAGGTCTCCCACAACTATGGGTCTCGATTTTACCTTTTGATTCTAGAATTTTGATATTCTTTGCTGGTAAGTTTCTTGCCTAATTTCTGGGTCTTCCCTTATCTCCTCGATCAAGTACAGGTTGAGTCTTGTCTCCTACCCATTCTTCTCAGGGTCATAGGTCTACACCCTATTAGTAGGGAGTTCAACCTCTGCTGGTATGATAACCTCAAAGCCATGTGATAACATAAACGGGGTCTCCCCCTTAGGTGTCCTAGTTGTCATCCTACAGGCCCAAAGAATAGCATAAACCTCTTCAGTCCACCTTCCCTTAGTATCCTCCAACCCCTTCTTGATCCCGTCAAGGATCGTTCTATTTGTGACTTCGGTCTGACCGTTTGCTTGAGGTCGGCCAGGAGAATAGCGCTTTATCCCAACACTTTCGTAGTATTTTTCCAGGGAAGATTTCTTGAATTATGTTTCATTTTCCAAAATATGGGTATTTGGGAGGCCATGTCTACATATATTGTTCTTCCAAATAAATTGGAAGGTCTTTCTCTCAGTAATCGTGATCATCGGCTTAGCCTCCACCCATTTGGAGAAGTAATTAATAGGAACTATCAGAAATCTGTAATTATTTGCAGCCCTTGGTAGGGGACCTACTAAGTCAATCCCCCATACTATGAATGGCCAAAGGGAACTGATAGACATAATAGGCTGATGAAGTTGATGGGGGATTGTGGAGAATCTCTGACATTTATCGCACCTCTTTACATAAGCTGCAGCGTCTTTGGCCAGATTCGGCCACCAATACCCTTGTGTGACAATCCTCTTCGCCAAAGGTCTTCCTCCTATGTGACTGGAGTAAGAACCCTTGTATACCTCCCGTAGGACGTGGGAGGCTTCGGTTGGATGGACGCATCTATGTAGAGGTAAAAGGAATCCCTTCCAATATAGGACATCTCCCACTATTGAGAACTTTGCTTCCTTGTACCTCAATTTCCTCCTTTCTAACTTTGACTCCGATAGTACCCTCTATTTGATGTATCTAACAAGGGGATCCATCCATGAGTCCCCTAGGTCCAATTTGAGACAAATATTACTAACCTCTTGCTCTTCAATGGTTGCTCTGGGCAAGATCTCGATGGGGACTGTCCTACGGATATTTGTCTTTGTTGCTGAAGCGAACCTTGCTAAGGCATCTGCGTGACTATTATTTTGCTGAGGTAATCTTTTCATCTTTACCTCTTCGAGGCCTTCATGAATCATCTTCACCCTCTTAAAGTATTTGGCCATCCTTTCGTCCTTGGCCTCATAAACCCCCAATACTTGAATGACAACCATCCTCGAGTCACTGTGAAGGAAGAGTCGTCTTACACCTACGGTCCCTGCCCTTTGATGGCCATATTAGGATGATAGGAAAGGTCATATTCCCCCAATTCAATGGCCCAAGTCATCAGTCTACCTGACTTCTTAGGTTTATGGAAGCCCTGTCTTAACAGGGAGTTGATGAGAATGACCATGGAATGGGCCTGAAAGTAGGGCTTCATCTTCCTGGAAGCATGTATCAAGGCATAGGCTAACTTTTCCATGCGAGGGTAGTTTTTCTCGAATCCCTGAAGGGCCTTACTGTTGAAGTATACTTATCTCTGAATCCCAGTATCTTCTCGCATAATGGTCGCAGTTATAGCCGATTCAGAGACTGCTAGATAGACGTATAATTTCTCTCCTGCTATGGGCCGAGATAAGAGTAAGGGAGATCCAAGGTATGACTTGAGTTGATCAAAGGCCTCATCACACTCTTTGTCCCACTCGAAGGCCTTACTGAGCACCTTAAAGAATGGAAGACACTTATCGATTTCCCTAGAAACGAATCTGTTGAGCGCAGCCACTCTTCTAGTGAGCTTTTGAACGTCCTTGATACTCCGAGGTGTCTTCATGTAGAGCAAAGCCTTGATTCTCTCAGGGTTTGCCTATATTCCTCTTTGATTGATGATGAATCCAAGGAACTTCCCTACTCCTACCCCGAAGACACACTTTGCCGGGTTGAGTTTCATCTTGTACAGGTCCATGGTATTGAAGGTCTTTTCAAGGTCTGCCACATGGGTGCAGGCCTTTAAGCTCTTTGCCATTATATCGTCTACATACACCTCTATAGTCTTGCCTATTTGGTCTTCAAACTTCTTATTCGCAAGACGTTGGTATGTTGCCCCTTCATTTTTCAATCTGAAGGGCATCCCCTTATAGCAATACGTCTTTTTGTTAGTAATGAAGGTTGTCTTCTCTGAGTCTTTGGCATCCATGAAGATTTGGTTGTATCCTGAATACGCATCCATGAAGCTCATGAGCTCATGTCCTGTAGTTGTATCTACCATATGATCGATCCGGGGTAAGGGGTAACTGTCTTTCGGGCAAGACTTGTTCAGGTCAGTAAAATCCACACACATTCTCATCTTTCCATTGGCTTTGGGCACAATGACTGTGTTTGATAGCCATTCCGAATACACAACTTCTCTAATGAATTCAGCCTCTTCTAACTTTCTAACCTCTTCCCGGACGACGTCGTACTTCTCCCTAGAGTAGACTCTTCGTCTTTGCTTGACTGGATTTGCATCCTTAGACACGTTGAGTTTATGGCACATGACCTCGGGGTTGATGTCAGGCATTTCTACGCGACTCTAAGCGAAGACACTCCACCTCTTCCTCAGGAAGTTTATCAGCTCCTCTTTGATTTCTTCCTTCAGGGATTTGCTGACCTGGACGGTTTTTTCTAGTTCATCCTCATTGAGGATGATGGATTCTACCTCTTCTGCGGCCTCTCCTTTCTTCAACTTTGTTTCATCTCTTGGCTCAAGTGTATTGATGTTATAAGTAGTAGTAGCTCTCTTATGGGCCTCTCTCTCTTCGGTCGAGTCGAAGTAGCATTCCTGTGCTATGGTCTGGTCACCTTGCACTTCCCTTAACCCATAGGGGGTCGGGAATTTTAGCCTCGGGTGAACCGTCGATGGCACGAGCTCAAACTCCTTAAGGGACACTCTTCCTATGATGAGGTTATAGGCCGAGAAGACATTTTCGTCCATAATAAAAAATGGATCTTTCGGGTTAACCTCTTAGGCCACTCATCACCCATTCGTACCTTCAACTCATACATGCCCAATGGGTGGACCTTTTCACCGTTGAAGCCCATTAAAGGATGGTGATAGGGCACCAGCCTAGCTTTGCTAAGACCTAGGCTCTTGAAGTAGGGCCAAAACATCATGTCTGCTGAACTCCCCCTATCCACGAGGATCCTCTGCACCTCGCATCCATGGACTCTTATTGTTATTACCAAAGGATCATCGTGCGGGGCTAAGATACCTTTGAAGTCGAGTCGGGGGAACCCAACAATAAGGGTGTCCATATCCACCTTCTTTCTCTTCTGTGCTACATTGGAAGACGTTAGATTTACAACTTCCAGCCTGGCCACTGACTTGGCCTCTGTCACATGAGCCTTTCTATCAGCCACTTCAGAGTCACCCCCCGCAAGTCCTCCACATATTGTGCTAACGCCAGAGGAGATCATACCAACCCTCTTTACTGGGATGTTGTCATCTTTTGGCGGGAGGTCTGGATCATCTTCATCATCTCCGTTTGAGTCACTATCTCTTCTTTCCAGGGAATTGTCACGACATCTGTCGTTCCTCTTCTTTTTGGGGTCATCTCTCCCCTTTTTTGGGGCTTTGCCATCCACATATTTCCTTAATTTTCCTGGCTTCAACATCTTCTCGATCTCATCCTTCAGGGCGAAGCACTTGTCTGTTATATGGCCATGGTCTTGGTGGAACTCACACCATAAGTTCTGGTTCCTCTTATGCGGAGGAGCCTTTAGGTTCTTTGGCCATCTTAGGGATCGATCATTTTTTATCTCATTGAGGATGTGCACCCAGCTTACCATAAGAGGGGTGTAACTTGCAAAATTATCATCAGATGACCTCTTCTTTCCATCATTCTTTCATTGGAACTTTCTGCCACTACCGCCATTTTTGTCCTCATATTTGGCGGCCATGGACTCTTTAGCGTTCATGACCTTCCCCGCAGTTGCCAATAGCTCTGCCATGGATTTTGGAGGGTCTTCCGCAAGTTTCCACAATAACTTTCCCTTCTGAAGACCTCCTATGAGGGAGGTCATGGCAATATTCTCTTCGTAATCTTCAACCTCATGTTTTTCTTTGTTAAACTTTGCGATGTAGTCTCTCAGGCTCTCGTGCTTGCCCTTCTTGACATACAACAGATGTGTGGTCTTCTTTTGATGTCTTACACCAAAGCAGAAGTTGTGAATGAACTGTTCAGCCAGGCCCTAAAAGTTCTCAATCGAATTCTTCAGAAGAGATGTAAACCCTATGTGTGTTGCTCCTGTCAAGGTTCCGGAGAAGTCCCGGCACATCATCTCATCTGGTATTGAGTAAATGTCTACCGCTGAATGGTAAATCTCAATATGATGTACATGATTGGTGCTACCATCATACTTGGGAGTGAACGTGGGCGGCTTAAACTTCCCTGTGGTAGGGAAGCTTACTATATTAGCCACGAATGGAGAGCCTTCTGAGAATCCTCTTTGCAGTGGATCCCAACTTTTGATGAGGTCTCCTATCTTGTTCTCAAGGCATTGGATGGAGTCATTACATGGTATTGCAATGTCGGCCTGGTCGAGGTTATCCCTAGCCACCTCTAAGGGGTGTACCGAGGGCTCCCCAGCCATGGCATAACATCTGCTGTTGACCTCTTCTTGGTCTCTTCCTTGTGCTTGATGGTGCTGACGTTGTCTCCATTCCCTTTATGAGCCAGCTGCACTTCTCGACCTTGTCAACCTCTGTCTTAGGTCAATTACGGGGCTAAGCCGTTCAAAGGGTGACCCTCTACTCAGTCGATCAAAAGCTGATCCTCGTTACTGGGCCTCTCCACCTCTTCTGCCTTCACAACCCTGGCTCCATTGGATAGGGCGAACTGTGTTATTTGAAACCTCATACGGCTCCCAAAAATCTTTTGGGACATCTTCCGCCTCTAGATCATCATACATGTCCTCAGGGCAAGGGTTTCCATGCCTACCCAGGCGCAAGCGCCTAGGGTCAGCAACGTCCCTCCTCCACTGGGGTGCAGGTTGGTCTTTCCGCGGTACCTGGGGTGGTCCCCTGGCATTAGGATGAGGCTAACCCACCGTCGGAGTTATCATTTCCGGTGAGACTCCAGGTGGCCCCATCATATTCTGGCTGAGCTGTGAAAATTGCTCTTGCATTGCTTGTTGCATTATAGACAAAGACCTCGCGGCCACCTCTACCATTTTTGATTGGGGTGGTGCCAGGCTGGAGCTAGATCCCCCTGCTTCAGGCGGCGGAAGAGGTGGTGGTAGTTCCGGTGCCATGTGTTAGTACAAAAGAGTTGGTGTAGTAAATGAGCTTAATACCTTACAGGACCTCTTTCAATGGTGAAACAGCTCCATGCTAGGGGGAGACCTGGTTCACCATTAGAGTCTCCGATGAGGCCAAGCAACAGATGATGAAGATATAGCTTCTCGTTTCCCACAGACGGTGCCAAAATGATGATGCTAGAAATAGCACCACCCTTCAAGGTGTTTGTGAGATCAATTCAATGTTAACAATGGCAGAATATGAGTAAAGGTTTTCACATAGTAGTTCTAGATGAGGAGAAGAAGATGAACATAATTATGTAAGTGGTTCAGCCAATTATGCCTATATGAGGTCTCTAATGGCCATGGGTACAAACTCTCAATCTTTCTCTCTCCACTGTGTAAAATGACAGAGTTTCATCTCAGGTTCCTAATCTTGGATCCCCTTTAAGAAGGAGAAGACAAGTATATATAGTATCTGGGGGGTGTAGTGTACTCCCCATGCATGCAATGAGCATGTGTGTGTTGATCTAGCCAATGCGATGAAGACGGCTGTCCCTGTCACATGTAGAGAATGATGATGAAATATTCCCCCCACGTGGGGGGAATGCTTTGTTATAACTGATTTGTGTCCATGTGTCCTTATCCACACATATTCCAATAAGAGCTC
The DNA here is from genome assembly GCA_949130495.1 of Sambucus nigra. Taxonomy (NCBI): domain Eukaryota; kingdom Viridiplantae; phylum Streptophyta; class Magnoliopsida; order Dipsacales; family Adoxaceae; genus Sambucus; species Sambucus nigra. Next base: position 547,578,386 of record OX422207.1, read on the forward strand.
GGCCATCTGAGCTCGATCATAACCTCAGCCTGGAAGAGTCCGAGGTTGGTAAGGTCTAGCTGTTTATTCAATCCGAGATGGGACATAATGGTCTCGGCTTATGTGAAGCCGAGCTGAGGTAAGAAGGAATAAGGTCGACCTGGCCCGAGGTTAAGTCGGAACATACTAGGAACCTCGGCTGATTCCCTGCCGAAGTTGGCCTTGATGGAGGTTAAGCTTCTATAACCCCGACCCACTCCTATCCGAGGTTGTCATCCCCTGAATGACCTGATGAATAACTATTCCCATGTGTCGTGAGGACCTCTCTTGATGAGGCTGGCAGTAACCTCGACCATGGCCGATCTTACCATGTCCGTGGTTGTTGGTCTTTGATCCAAGGCTTTTCCAATGTCAGCCGTGTCCTTGGCCGAGGTTGATGTCTTAGAGCCGAGGTGGCGCATTTGGGGCACATCAGTGCACTTTGATGCCTCTATAGGCTACGTATGCACTTTGGGTTAAAACTCGAGACTCAAGTCCAATTTCTCAATTTTCCAATATTCCCATCTTCGCATTTGCATCATTTTCATTATACATTACTTTAATATAAATTATATTGTGATCCTTATTGGCGTTTTATCTAACATATATTACTGTTTCATCGTAACGATCAATATTTCGATAAACTCATACATTGTATTTGCTAAATATTATTTTGGGAACGTTCCTATGGATGACCTTACTCTATTTTTTTCATAATATGAGTTGGGTGATTCTGATATCCATTTATATATACACGCACACACATTTCACAAAAAAAATAGGGAAAATAGTAGCACAAGCCCATGAGAGACCGAAAGTTTCGGATGGTTGCCTAACACCTTCCCATTATGTAACTTATCCCCCAAACGTGTGAACTATCGGTTTTCTAAGCATCAGTTTGTCTTTGATGCCTCTCTCTCGAGGCGGCGACATGTTCTATTTTCGGTTTTGTGTAAAAAAGGTTAACAGCTCCATATTTTTACATCACCCCACATCGACGACAATCGAAGTCCTCCTACAGGGAGAGGGCACGAGACATTTTCTCCCCCCTTCCCCACCCCAGGAAAGTGAGAGACGCATAGGGATGGACACACCTTAGGATAGCAAAAATCTAGCCATAAGCATAAAATCCAATCCCATACTTTGTAAATCCACAAACGTTTAGTCAATATTTTTTTTTAAACACACAATAGTTGAAACTCGATGAATACTAAAATACAGTCTTTGAAATCTATATATTTGGATTCCGTATGAAAAATTAGGTTGGTTTGGTTATGGAATCATCTCAAACTTTTAGGAAGTTGGAAGTTATTCAAGGTCAGAGTTTTATCAAAACCTAGGTCAAGTGTCGAGAGGTTGAAGATGAACGTTTTAACCGGAAACATTGACCGTTCACATAACCAATCAAAATTTCTAATTTTCCCCATTATTTTTATTAAATTTTTCTGGTCAAAATGATATAAGGTAAGGTAGTGTTTAGTAAACCCTAGCCCAAATTAAAGAATTCCAAGGTTTTAGGTTAAATATATTTTCAAAAAATTATAAATTTACATCTTCTAGTATTTCGAAGTTATGAATTTTGTCCCTGACTTTTTTCTACGTACAGTTTGATAAATTTTGAGCCAAAGAGTCTTATATACCATTTTTCCAGATATGACTGACGCGACTGAAAATGTGTCTCAAAAATGCGTTCTCTTTTGGATCAAGTGCAAGCCTGTCGCTCAAGTAATAATCCGACAAGTCGGGTATCGATCCTCAGGGAAAAAGGACAACGAAGTTGTGACGACGGGAAAAGAAGAAGAAATCCTAACTTTAACTTTAAAAAGAAAGAAAAAATGTTTAGGTTTTGGGCTGACTACAACTAAATGCAATTATGAAATTATGAAGAGATGCAAATACACTAAACTACCTAAAATATGATTGAAAAAATGATTTAAAATATGTAACTAAATGATGAGAAAAACAGGACGGGAATACAATCCCCCAACCCTAGTGTATTGCAGTTATAATACTAATCATATATTTAACTGATTAATTTGACCCGGAATTTAGTACTCCCAAGCATTACGTATACGAGGTTCAAGCCCACGTCATACTTAATCTTAGGATGAGTAGATCAGTATCGTGATAGTCAAACTTGAATTGCGTTCTAAATCATCCCGATTACCCAGAGTCAAACGAGATATAAAGATATACAATTGTTGTGTTCCTACGCAATACGGTCGTAATCAATCACTAAATTAAGAGGACTAATTTTATACACGTGCAATTAACACATCAGGCTGGGCTCATGTGTCCCGACCTTTTAAACCTAGCCGGACATATTAAACTGAAGGATGTATGGAATAGTAACATTTCATGAGAAAGAACTCATGATAAAACTAGATTGAAATATGTAACTAAGTATTATGAATGCAGAAATTGATTCAAATCATGCAAGAAAAATTACCATGCAAGAACAATAATCATAAGAATGAAACTTGGATTACAACTTGAAAACAAACCCGGAATTGTATCAATCTTGCAACAATTAATTCAACTTATGTTCCTAGATGTTCTTCTCCTTTTCTCTCTACCAAAACTAAAAAACTCTTCAGAACTGCTGTTCCTCGGTCACTAAATACGTCTAAAACTGTTTTAGAAGGAGTTTTAACTTCATGGGATTCTATGGACCAATCATAAAAAAGGAAAAAATTCGCGCTTCAAGACCCCCGAACTGGTTCGCATGTTCCCCAAATCGGTTTCCCCCCCAAACCGGTTCGCGATTGGGTTCGAGAATTTTTGCTGGCTTGGGGGCTTTTTCTTTCATTCTAATACTTAGAATTTTTTTCTTGTTTTCTTCCTCTACCTTGGATTTTTCTTCAACTTCAATTAGTCATAACTCATCAACCGTAGCTCGAATTTGGGTGTCGTTTCTTTCAATGTTCTCATTGTTCCAAGTTTTTCAACTTTCCAGTTGACTCCTCCTCCGGTATCTGGCTGCAGAATTACCAAAATGGCCTTGAACTTACCTTCCTAGCCTTTCTTTCATCGTTTCACTTTCTTTTTTGCACCGCTTGCATAATTAACCTGTTAAACAAATAGGAAAAACACGAAACACGAAATACTTACCAATGAAGGTTAGTAGCATAAATATGCATTAAATCCATATCGGTTGCATCACTCAGGTTCACAAATGTACCAAAATGAGGGGAATAAATATATAATATTTATCCCCAATCAAACCCCCCCTAACTTAGAACTTTGCGCGTCCCGAGCAATGTAAAAGAGACAGAATAAAGTCACAACTCCTCTAAACAAATTGTGGGGATAGAATACCTTTTTTACGGGCAAGAGATTGCATTTAGCGCATGCAACAAGCCTTTAAACACCTAGTTTACCCTAATAGGATGAGTGGTGTCTCGTGAGGATTTGCAGAGAATATACCCACATAATTCGACTCAAAAAAAATTCAAAATACACAAAAATTGTGCAATTCAAACTTTTCCAGAAAGTAGACATCATCAAGGCATATGTAGGAGTCTCAAACCGTAGTGTGTGTGCGAAGCCAGAAATTTAACTGCAGATTTCTACCGATTTCGTTACATTACTTATCCAAAAATTTGTTTTGATTTCAAATTCTCACGGAATGCTCTCTCAAACGAATCACTCGGAATGTGGCTATTCTCTCGGTATGCGTGATATAAAGAGTAAATATAATGGACGCAAAATTACACATACAAGTATAAAGATGGAAATTTTATGGTAATAGGATCTCATAAATGGATTACGGTCTCAAAAATGGGAACATTGCCTCTGTTTCGCGCATTTAATCTCTTTTATTATCTTTTCGTGTATAATCTCTCCACGCGGTAACCAATTTCGCAATTTAGACACAGTTAGGACTTTTTTGGGTTTTAAGGTATATTGGGTAAAATGTCAATTGTAGGGAGGTTGGAATTGGAAAAATTATTAGTGATGTCCATTTGTGCTTTTTCCGGGCTATTGCCCATTTTTCTTCTTTTTCTCTATTTTTCTATTTTTCACTTCTTTTCTTTTCTTGCTATTTTTGTTGAGCATGTCAATTTTTTCTTGCCCCTTTATATGCACTTTTTGGACTTAAATTCTGAATTTTTCCATTTTTCACAATTCCGGACTATTTGGGTTTTTTGGGTTATCAAACGAAAGGGAAAACTTGTTTGGCTCAAATTGGGGTACAAAAGGGGGTGATTTTTCGCTACTTTTCTAGTTGTCCAAAATACCAATTGTGTTACCAAATGCATTTCAAGATGAATTTAAGTTTAGAGATCAATTTTGGCACGTTTTTCAAAGCAATATCACACACGATTTTCATAACCGATCAAAATGAAAAGATTGAGATCCTTGGCGACTTTTTTTTTAATATGCTAAAAAGAACTTTGAGTTAACAATTACCTCAGATTGATTTAAAGACTGAAAAACAATGTGATACTCTCGAATCTCACCGGGTTTGTTAATCTCCACACTTATTCGTTAAGTTGTCCTTTTTCTCTAAATTTCCATCTTTAGTCAATTTCGGCTTTGTGTATGTTGAATTTTAAAACTTGAGACTTTAAATCGACTTTTAATGATATTTTTGAAAAAATTGAATTCCAATTTTTATTTATTTTGAAAAAAATATTTTTGGGTTTTTCAAAATTTAATGATTTTTTATGGAAATTTCTGGACATTTTTGGAAATTTGTGAAGTTTTAGAAATATGCACTTATGACCCCCCTAACTTAGACTTTTGCATTGTCCTCAAGAAAAAGGACTAAAATCTAACTCAAAGCGAATGAAAAGTGTCGAAAAATAAAACAAACAAATATTAAAATTCAATAAGACACTATATGACACTCATGCATGACTCAAAAATACAACAACAATCACCCCATACGCGTCGGGGGTGCGACGACCTCTCATCTCTCCACAAACTCACCCGACCCCACTCACGGGGTTCGATGCTCTGCTTGTCACTCCCATTTTTCTGTCATATACCAACAACCGAAATAAGTTGGGCCCTTGCCCATAAATAAAGGAGAGACCGAGAGACTCATCTTTACTACTCGAAAAGGGATCCCTAGGATGCTTATTCAAAGCATAGCTTGCGTGCACTGACTCGGAGGGAAATCCTAATTCTCATTCAATTTTTGGAATGCATAGGTCGGGCTCTAAGTCGGATGGGACGCAACTTTTCTCCTGACTCGCCTTCAGGACCTGTAGTGGTATGGGTTCTTGGTCACGAAGGAATTCATCGATTTTATCTTTCCATTCTCTTTATTCTAGGTAACTAAATGAATCCAACAGAGTTTGGACTTCCTCGTTAAGTCTCTCATCCACCGGACCGAATTCTTTTTCAAATTCTTCCATGCTCATGTCCCCTAGCTCTCTCTCCCGAGTAGTGCCTACATCCTCTCTTACTTTCTCGATCTCTAACTCCACCATTTTTCTTTCTTATAACCCCTCTCTCTCTCTTTCAATTTCGGTATAAGTTCTCTCGCTCTCATGACTAAACACTAAGTAAGATTCTAAGGCGTCTCCATATAAATTTTCCTCGATGTGCTCTTCTACGATCTCATCAATTAGGGTCACCGCGTTAAGATCATCTTCTTCACCCGTATATTGGGCTATATGGAAGATGTTAGTCTCTAAGGTCATGTTCCCAAATGTGAGTTGCATTCCCCCATTCCGATTATTTATGATTGCGTTAGCCGTAGCTAAGAACGGGCGCCCAAGGATGATGGGAACATGGTTTCTCGAGGTGCAGGAGGGCTCCGTGTCCCAAATAACAAAATCTACTGGGAAGTAGAAGGTGTCAACTTGGATGATCACGTCCTCACCTACACCTCGTGGGATCTTCAAAGTTCTATCCTCTAATTAGAGAGTGATCCTTGTGGGCTTGAGATCGCCAAATCAAGTTGCCTATAAATGGAATAGGGGAGGATATTGACACTTGCTCCCAAATCAAGTAAGGCTTTTTCAATTTTATTTTCTCCAATGATGCAGGAAATGGTGGGTGCACCGGGATCTTTGAATTTAGGCGAGAGATCATTGAGTAGGATGGAGATCACGTTTTGTACTAGAAAGACATTTTTCTTTACCTTCATCTTTCTCTTTACCGTGAACAAGTCTTTGATGACTTTTGCATATGCTGGAATCTTCTTAATGGCATAAAGGAAAGGTAAGTTCATCTTTACTTGCTTTAGCACGTCTAGAACGTCATCACGTGGGTCTCCTTTATGGGAAGGAATTAGCCTTTAAGAAAACGGTGCCGCGATGGGTGGTTTCAGTACTACCTCAGGCTCACTAACATCTTCTTTGTCACTCTCATTAAAGGCGACATCTTAAGCCTCTTTCGTGCTGGGCAAAATCTCCTTGTCTTTAGGTACGTATTGTAGGGGAGGTGACAAGTAAATTACACTCCCACTACGTAGAGTGGTAATTGCGCTACATTGCTCAGGATGGTCATGAGGTGTCGAGCTAACACTAGTTTGACCTTGGAGAGGTCTTTGTCCTTGGGCATGAAACTTGCCCTTCTCTTGAACACTCAACGAGGATTGTATCTTTGACAGATTTTCATTTATGTCGCTAATTAGATGATCATATCTGGCATTGATTGCAGTTTCTCTAGTGATAAATTGATTCATAGTATCCTCGAGAGTTCTCCGCGGTGACGGGATATATGCTCCTTGATGTGGTGGTGCTTGCACATGTCCTTGCATGTGTGGAGCTTGTTGAAAATGTTATGGTGGAGGAGGGGAAACATATTGTAACACCCCGCCTAATTAAATACCGGGTGGCCAGCCCCATACCAAATTAAAATAGAATATACAGTTGGCTCATTCTTAGCATCACTGTCGAAAACATTTACAACTCACCCAAAACTCAATTAAGCTGGTGTTAAAAACTTTCCAAATTTTAACTTAACAAAATCCATTTCCAGTTTAAGAATAACTCAACACATTTTATTCTACAATACAGATAACACAATAAATAACTCAAAAGAATTTAAATGCAACTGGAATAAACATTCCCAAATAATATAAATCCTTTACAATAATCCAAACAATGTTAAATGTATTAAAAAGACACAAATACAATAGTATTTAACTCTGACAGAAAATGATAACGGAAATCCTTTGGGCGACATGCCCTATGTAAGAATACTGTGAATCAAAAAGATGACAAGCGTCTAAGCAAAACTTCCATAGCTCCATAGCTCATCACAATCAACTATGGTTGGCGTCCCTGTTGCTGGACACCTGATATAGAGATACAAAAGAAGAGAAAATATGCAAGGAAACGGGTCAGAGCCCGAATGTGTAGATTATTTTTAAAACAACAAGTATTTAACAAGTGCAATAAAGCATTTATAATGTACATGTTAGATCCAACTCTCACTTGCAATTCTCACCTCTCAACTAGAGTGCACACTTAACGTTTCCTATTAACCTCCTAGTTAATGGTTCCTCTTTTCTAGTCTCCATATTATAAATTCCATTCCCATATCATAATCCCCGTATGTCCCATACCATACGTCACATTATTATTCATTTACATTTCTTCTTTATATGATTAGTTTGTCATTAACATGAATCATTACTCATTAATATGAATCGTTTCTCATTAACATGAGTGAAGCTTTTCAATTCTATAAGCATAAACATTCATTAACTTAATTCCATTATATTTCTCTATTCACCGTTATCTACAATTATCATCGTAGATAGATTTAACCATAATATATCCATGTAACCATTTAATCTATTATATAAATATATATATTCATATATAATACGGCACCCCGAGTCACAGCTGTGGTGCAATGCATTACTCTGCTATTATGTCCCATCATCGCAGGTCGCCGAATAGGGGACTAAAGGTTCGGTAAGATTCCACGAACCACAAACAACAAATAAATTGGAGGCGAACATAGTTCTCGTATCCATGGGTCACGCACATACCTACGTACCCACAGTCAGTGGACTTATAAACTCCCCGATAAGTCTTTCATAGACCTATGTTCTCGAGCGACAAATCAAAGATCCCATGGATTCATCAGGATATGACTACCCTCACGCGCAAACCTCCCACCGATAGCAAGTAAGCTAGGTATGTCATACACATCAATCATCAATCAATCAAATAGGTATTATCATACCTATAATATAATATTAATAAGGTAATTATCACTACCCTAAGATATTTCCCATACGTAGCATTATATCTCTTTTAAATTCCACGTATTAAAATACCATATCTTTACTTCATAATTTAATTATCCTCGCATCCTATAACATCTCTCCACTCCCGACGTCGTTAAGGTTCATGCGTGGAGCGTCTCGCAAAGCGAAATCCAAACAAGGAACCCCTCCAATACACTACTACTTAACTTTGTCGATCGAGGAGGTCCGAAAACTTTAACTATGCGATCGGGATAACCTCATACCCTCTTTCAATCAAATGTGTTCTAAACTCCCATCGCACAAGATTCAAATAGGATTTTCCTCATCTTATATTCAGTAAGAAATCACTAATATCCTACTCGTCCATAACATTATTTCTCCAGAACTACTATGAGTTTAGTTCTCCTTTTTATTATGGTTAAAACCGATAGTTTCAAATCTCTTATAAACACATATTCTTTCTCTTAGGATTAAACCATCTTGTAAACTTAAGGATCCCCAGGTGTTATATTCAATCACTCCTACTGGTCCTATCTTAAATCGTCATACATCCCCATTTGTAATTTAACAAATGAATCTAGCAATCGAAATTCCATTCAATATAATTTTCATCATTTAAATCACTCGAATTCAAATTAATTCAAATCTTATCAAGGTTTTACTGATATTTTCTAGGTCCCATAATCTCCAAATAATAATCACCAAAGATCCACAAAAGGTTTGGGATAAGAATCAACATTTAAAAAGAAACAACTTTACATATTCTGGGGAGGTCAATCGATCGAAGGTAGGGGTCGATCGATCGATCGATCCCTCAGGTCACAGCCTGGTTTTTCTGCATTTCAGCAACTACGGGTTTCACCATTTTTACTCATTCAAACCATCGTATTAACCTGAAAAATAACTTATAATATTTACTACATGATATATCAACATATATGAACGATTTCCAATACTCTAAACATCCCAGAATCATCAAGGGATTGGATTAAAAAGCATGTTTATCTCCTTATTTCCAGAAATTATCAACATATCATCTTCAAGAACACATCAATGGTTTTCATAATTTCTTCAACAGATTCATGACTCTTTTGTGGATTAATATCATCCTAAAACATGAGTTAAATTCCTATATCATTTGAGTTTTTCCAGAAATCCATTTAATACTCCATTGTTTCTTCCAAACATGAATAATCTTCTCTTTTCATACTATTATAACATGGACAATATACGAACTTAAATTGCCATTATCAAACACTTGCCTTTACTGTAGGTCTGATCCTTTGGTGTACTATATCTCAGTTGGTTGTCCCTTCTCCGGTCAAACTCCGGTGGTGGTTGGTGGTGGTGATCCTTGGTTCTTGTTCTTCTCCTTCCCAAGTGGCTTTTCCCTTCCCTAGCACTCTTACACTCTCTCTAGGAAGATGGCTTCTCTAATTTGTGAAGAGGAGATGAATAACCCCCATACACTTAATCTACCAATACTTATAATAGTGCCAAATCCGAAATCACTATTCATCCTCCCTAGAAAAATGACCAAAATGCCCTTTCGGGTTGTCTATTCATTTCCAAATGACCCGAGACTCAAAATTAACATACAAATAGACTTTTCTGACTATTTCGAACCTTTCGGACGCAACGACGCAGTCTAAATGACTATTAGATTGATAGAAAATAAATTTCCTTTTTAATTTAATAAACTAGTCCCGACACGTCCCATACCGCGTCTGACTAAAAATATAAATTACCGAATTTATATCATACAGTCATATCAATGACATCATATTTATATATTACCTAAATACCTTTAAGTAATATTCAGAATCATCCATTTTAATATCCACCGTCCGGATAAAACCCGAATGAATTAATTAATAATAAAATCTAATTAATCCATAAATTTAAAAGAAAACCCATTTTAAAAGTCATTTAAAATTACGGGGTATTACATACTCCCCCCCTTATAACAGAATTTTGTCCCAAAATTCAGGAATATGAGTCATACCGGTAAGGTCAACTCAGAGTATAAATCTCACATCGCAAGAAATCCGAGATGTACCGCCCATACAGTACATTAACAAAGTCCCTATCGATGTTATATGCCAAGCCTCACCATATAGTTTCAACTGAATCAAATTTAAACTTCACCTAATCTTCCCTATATCGTCCTCATGACAAACTTTTAGAAAAATGATCCTCTCATAGTGAACAAATAAATCCCGAAGTCTCAATTTACTTACCTTTTTCACAAGTATGAAAAATACTACAATCCAATCATCCAGGGCGCCCATACACCCTCTCGTACCGCTTTCAATATTAAAAGTTTCGCAATGGTTATAAACTCGTTTCCCAAAGACCTAACTTATTTCGACTCCAAACGGTTATTAGTTTCATGCGTGGGGTGTCTCGCAAGAGAAATCCAAACAAGGAACCACCCCGATACACTACTTCCTAAAGTAGTCGGTCATCGAAACTCCTAAGGTCCTTAGTCAATAATATATATAAAAATTTTGGTTTGAAAAAAAAAATAATAATATCAGGTTTATCGATTTTAAAAACAAAAATTTGGTTTTTATCGATTTCAAATAGGGTCTACGCATCTACTCTTTTATAGAAGACAAGATGCAGACATATGCTCTCATATACCACAAGTCAATGCACGCCGATAGTCAAATCACACTCGGACATGCTCAAGGTAAGTAATCCCATGATACAAATCAAACCCACGTGATAACATGTAATATAAAGGTGTCCCACACGCCTCAGTGAGTCTACATAAATAACAGTGCTATAGGCTAAGTTTAGAACCCCTTTTGCCCACACAACATTAACCATAACAAAATCAATATACGCTTCATAATCCCTTAGATAGAAAACATACCCTCATTCGCGGGTGGTGGTTGTTGATTCACTGCCTGATGGAAATTATATACACGCCCGTACTGACCCTGCTGCGCGGGTGCTGCTGGAATGGGAGGTAGTGCTAGCACCGGAGCTGGAGCTGGCAGAGCAGCTGGTGGAAACACTGGTACCTGTGGCTACTATCAAGCATGTTGTTGCTGAGGGAATTTGTCTTTCTCAAGACAATCTTGACGTTTATGGCCATACTTGCCACACACGAAACATTTTCCCGCAAACTTTCCACCACCTTGCCCCTGCTGACCCCGAACCTGGTGGCCATTACCTCCCGTCCCTTGGCCCTGATGAGCCTGTCTCTGGCCTTGATGGCCCTGTTGTCCTTGCCCAATACCTTTATCCTCAAATCGAGAATCTCTAGATCGCAAAATCTTATCATAGTCCCCTATCTGGGAACCTTGCTCACTCTGACGCTGATGACTCTGCCCTGGCTGAGTCCCGCTAGAACTGCCCCCACTAGTCTTGACTTGCAGGCCTGACCCAAACCCTCGCTTGACACCCGGATTATGGAAGCGGTTATCTTGGCAGTGGAGCATTGCAGCATTAATAACATCTGCATACGTACGTAGTGAAAGATTCCCCAATAAATGTTGGTGAATTTTATAGTTCAACCCATCATTGAACATTAGGACTCTCCTCTCCTCAGTAGGTACTTCAGCTGGTACCAAATTAGTTAATCTCGTAAACCCTTCCTCATATTCCGCCACAGTTTTCTCTCCCTGTTTCAAGTTAAGTAGCTTCCGTCTCATCTCTGTCTGGATGGCGGAAGGAAAATACTTCCCATCAAACCGTATCCAAAAGTCTTGGATAGTCATTGTGTCCCTCTCCTCCATAGTGGTCGTAGCTTCCCACCATTGCAAAGCTGCCCCTACTAGCTTGAATGTGGCTAGTATTTGACGTTGAACCTCAGTACATTCAATCATTCTCAAGTGCCGTTGGATATCTTTCTTCCACTGGCTAGCAGTCACAACATCTATCCTCCCTGAAACTCAGGTGGGTGCGCTTTCTGAAAGGCATCCCTCGCTCGTTCCCATGCAGTAGGAAACACTTGCCCTTGCGCGGGTGGCACAACCGGTGCCGGTACGGGAGCCTGCTGAATAGCAGCTACAGCAGCATTGACTGCCTGAGCAACAATTGTAGCAACTTCGGCTGCAGTCATTGTACCCTGAGTTGGGGCGGGCTGAGGTGCACGTCGAGGAGGTATCTGAAACGAGAGAACACTATCAGTATTTGATATCTCAAAATATCTGAAGATCGTAAGCGTAAATAGAAAAGAAATAATCCTACTCATAGGGCTCTACATCAAAGAACGCTAAGGTGAACACACAATAAGCCGTACAGATCCTAAAGGACCCTAGAACCTGATGCTCTGATACCAACTGTAACACCCCGCCTAATTAAATACAGGGTGGCTAGTCCCATACCAAATTAAAACAGAATATACAGTTGGCTCATTCTTAGCATCACTGTCGAAAACATTTACAACTCACCCAAAACTCAATTAAGCTGGTGTTAAAAACTTTCCAAATTTTAACTTAACAAAATCCATTTCCAGTTTAAGAATAACTCAACACATTTTATTCTACAACACATATAACACAATAAATAACTCAAAAGAATTTAAATTCAACTGGAATAAACATTCCCAAATAATATAAATCCTTTACAATAATCCCAACAATGTTAAATGTATTAAAAAGACACAAATACAATAATATTTAACTCTGACAGAAAATGATAACTAAAATCCTTTGGGCGACATGCCCTATGTAAGAATACTGTGAATCAAAAACATGACAAGCGTCTAAGAAAAACTTCCATAGCTCCATAGCTCGTCAGAGTCAACTATGGTTGGCGTCCCTGTTGCTGGACACCTGATATAGAGATACAAAAGAAGAGAAAATATGCAAGGAAACGGGTCAGAGCCCGAATTTGTAGATTATTTTTAAAACAGCAAGTATTTAACAAGTGCAATAAAGCATTTATTATGTACATGTTAGATCCAACTCTCACTTGCAATTCTCACCTCTCAACTAGAGTGCACACTTAACGTTTCCTATTAACCTCCTAGTTAATGGTTCCCCTTTTCTAGTCTCCATATTATAAATTACATTCCCATATCATAATCCCCGTATGTCCCATACCATACGCCACATTATTATTCATTTACATTTCTTCTTTATATGATTAGTTTCTCATTAACATGAATCATTACTCATTAATATGAATCGTTTCTCATTAACATGAGTGAAGCTTTTCAATTCTATAAGCATAAACATTCATTAACTTAATTCCATTATCTTTCTCTATTCACCGTTATCTACAATTATCATCGTAGATAGATTTAACCATAATATATCCATGTAACCATTTAATCTATTATATAAATATATATATTCATATATAATACGGCATCCCGAGTCATAGCTGCGGTCCAATGCATTACTCTGCTATCATGTCCCATCATCGCAGGTCGCCGAATAGGGGACTAAAGGTTCGGTAAGATTCCACGAACCACAAACAACAACAAATAAATTGGAGGCGAACATAGTTCTCGTATCCATGGGTCACGCACATACCTACGTACCCACAGTCAGCGGATTTATTAACTCCCCGATAAGTCTTTCATAGACCTATGTTCTCGAGCGACAAATCAAAAATCCCATGGATTCATCAGGATATGACTGCCCTCACGCGCAAACCTCCCACCGATAGCAAGTAAGCTAGGTATGTCATACATATAAATCATCAATCAATCAAATAGGTATTATCATACCTATAATATAATATCAATAAGGTAATTATCACTACCCTAAGATATTTCCCATACGTAGCATTATATCTCTTTTAAATTCCACGTAGTAAAATACCATATATTTACTTCATAATTTAATTATCCTCGCATCCTATAACATCTCTCCACTCCCGACGTCGTTAAGGTTCATGCGCGGAGCGTCTCGCAAAGCGAAATCCAAACAAGGAACCCCTCTAATACACTACTACTTAACTTTGTCGATCGAGGAGGTCCGAAAACTTTAACTATGCGATCGGGATAACCTCATACCCTCTTTCAATCAAATGTGTTATAAACTCCCATCTCAAAAGATTCAAATAGGATTTTCCTCATCTTATATTCAGTAAGAAATCAGTAATATCCTACTGGTCCATAGCATTATTTCTCCCGAACTAGTACGAGTTTAGTTCTCCTTTTTATTAAGGTTAAAACCGATAGTTTCAATTCTCTTATAAACACATATTCTTTCTCTTAGGATTAAACCCTCTTGTAAACTTAAGGATCCCCAGGTGTTATATTCAATCACCCCTACTGGTCCTATCTTAAATCCTCATACATCCCCATTTGGAATTTAACAAATGAATCTATCAATCGAAATTCCATTCAATATAATTTTCATCATTTAAATCACTCGAATTCAAATTAATTCAAATCTTATCAAGGGTTTACTGATATTTTCTAGGTCCCATAATCTCCAAATAATAATCACCAAAGATCCACAAAAGGTTTGGGATAAGAATCAACATTTAAAAAGAAACAACTTTACATATTCTGGGGAGGTCGATCGATCGAAGGTAGGGGTCGATCGATCGATCCCTCAGGTCACAGCCTGGTTTTTCTGCATTTCAGCAACTACGGGTTTCACCATTTTTACTCATTCAAACCTTAATATTAACCTCCAAAATAACTTATAATATTTACTACATGATATATCAACATATATGAACGATTTCCAATACTCTAAACATCCTAGAATCATCAAGGGATTGGATTAAAAAGCATGTTTATCTCCTTATTTCCAGAAATTATCAACATATCATCTTCAAGAACACATCAATGGTTTTCATAATTTCTTCAACAGATTCATGACTATTTCGTGGATTAATATCATCCTAAAACATGAGTTAAATTCCTATATCATTTCAGTTTTTCCATAAATCCATTTAATACTCCATTATTTCTTCCAAACATGAATAATCTTCTCTTTTCATACTATTCTAACATGGACAATATACGAACTTAAATTGCCATTATAAAACACTTGCCTTTACTGTAGGTCTGATACTTTGGTGTAGTATATCTCAGTTGGTTGTCCCTTCTCCGGTCAAACTCCGGTGGTGGTTGGTGGTGGTGATCCTTGGTTCTTGTTCTTCTCCTTCCCAAGTGGCTTTTCCCTTCCCAAGCACTCTTACACTCTCTCTAGGAAGATGGCTTCTCTAATTTGTGAAGAGGAGATGAATAACCCCCATACACTTAATCTACCAATACTTATAATAGTGCCAAATCCGAAATCACTATTCATCCTCCCTAGAAAAATGACCAAAATGCCCTTTCGGGTTGTCTATTCATTTCCAAATGACCCGAGACTTAAAATTAACACCCAAATAGACTTTTTTAACTATTTTGAACCTTCCAGACGCAACGACGCAGTCGAAATGACTATTAGATTGATAGAAAATAAATTTCTTTTTTAATTTAATAAACTAGTCCCGACACGTCCCATACCGCGTCTGACTAAAAATATAAATTACCGAATTTATATCATACAGTCATATCAATGACATCACATTCATATATTACCTAAATACCTTTACGTAATATTCAGAATCATCCATTTTAATATCCACCGTCCGGATAAAACCCGAATGAATTAATTAATAATAAAATCTAATTAATCCATAAATTTAAAATATAACCCATTTTAAAAGTCATTTAAAATTACGGGGTATTACACATATGAAGTAGGGTTCTGTAATACCCCGTATTTTTATGCTATATTTAATTTGGGGATTTATTAAATTTAATGTGATGATTTATTTAATAAAAATCCGGAAATTAATTATGTTATAATTATTAACGTGACTAGAGTTAGTAATTATGGGAAACTTGTTGAATATTACTAATGACCATAGTAATATATTATATTGGTTATATTGAATGTCATAAGTAAATTAAATGACTATTTCGGAAATTTAAGTCGGGACGTGCCCGTGTCACGTCGGGACTAATTATGTTAATTAAAAAGTGAATATTTTATACGTTGTCCGTATGGTCGTTTTGAGTGCGTCAACGCGTCCGGAAGGGTCGAGATAGTCAGAAAAGTGTACCCGGGGGTGTAGTTTGGGTCTCGGGATGTTTTTAGGCTAAATTAGTGACCCGGGAGGGCATTTTGGTCATTTTACAAAATAGGGTAATTAAACCCACGAATTTCAGCCATCCTTTGCAGCCATTTAAGTCAGCCTTTTAGGGTTAGAACATTCAGAACCCTAGAACGGCCATTGGAGAAGAGAGGAGAGAGCTCTCAAGGTGATTCAAGGCCCCAAACACCACCGATTGCACCACCGTCACCACCAACACGTAGATCGCGAGGAGGAGAACGCAACCACACCAATATCAGCAGGAAACCAGACCTCTGAAATCCTAGGCAAGTGTTTAACTTGCGTATTTTCGTTGATGCAATATTCATATTAGTGTAGGAATGATTAGGAGTATAATCAATGGAAGAAAACCCCAATTTTGATAGGGATTTGCATGTAGAAATCATTATAACCATATTCTGGAAATATTATGTGAAGTAGATGATTAACCCATGAATTTGTGATGATTTGTTAGAAGGAAATTCTGGAGAAAACTGATTAGAACCAAAGTTAAGAAAACTTTAGGGTTCTTGATGATTAGATGAGATTTTAGGTTGTTTAACCATGTTTAATGATGTATACACGCATGCTGAACGTTAAAGAGATCTGGAATTATGTTAGTATGTTAGCAGTAGACTTTTTGGATCGATTAGTGTTGGAAAATATGAGTTTTGATGTAGAACGTTAATTGATGATGCTAAGATTTAGCACCACCAGGTAAGTGTTAGTGAGCTCAAGCAGTAGCAGCCATGGCAGCCATAGAGATATATGAGTGTATAGAAGGGGATGAGTATAAGAGGAAATAAGACTGATGTATAGTGGTTCAGCCAAATTGGCCTACATCCACTGTGAGTGTGTGATCCACTAAGTATGGGCACTAATGGCCTTGGATACAATGCACATAACCCTCTCTCTCTCTCTACTGTGTGTGAACAAGCAGAGTTTTAGCTAGGGTTGTAATGAATCGATCCCCCGTAGGGTTAGGGGTGACAAGTATATATAGGTCTTGGGGGGTGTAGTGTACCCCCCAGGTAAGCATGGTGCATGTGAATAATGATCTAGCCAATCCCCTGTTGACACCTGTAGATGCCAAATGATGACATAATATTCTCTCACGTGAGGGGGTGATTCGGTTGTAACGGTCTTCCACGTGTCATATGAGCCTCACGCGCACTGTTCCACGCGTCTCCCAAACCACGCGCTGTCATGATGTCACCCTCGGCCTATGAGCCGAGGCCGAGGGCAAAGTTTCTTCCGGCAGTGAGTCTGGCTTGATTATGTCCTCGTACTGTCGTACCCTCGTAGGGTCGGCCGGAGCCTGGTGAGGGGTCGGCCCCTCGTAGGGTCGTCTGGAGCCTGGTGAAGGGTCGGCCCCTCGTAGGGTCGTCTGGAGCCTGGTGAAGGGTCGGCCCCTCGTAGGGTCGTCTGGGGCCTGGTGAAGGCCAGTTGGGGCCTGGTGGGGGTCGGCCCCTCTTAGGGTCGTCAGTTGTGGAGGCGACCCTCCTAGAATATAAACGGGTATATCAATCACCCCCCAGCCCTTAGCCATAGGTGCTGTTGAGATGGCTGAGGGATAGTGTTTTAAATGAGATGCAGGTATGATCAGTTAGGTGAGTGACACCTGGTTAGGTACTCATTGTTGTTCCAGTTTCCAAGGCATGACGGCTGCACACTGCGCTTGGGTCCTTGTACCCTAATGATGCCTTCCTCGTGGGCTGTGTCCTGCCTTGGTCAATGGGCCCACTCATTGCTAAGGTATTTAAGGTATTTTCAAACCCTTTCTCTTCCTTCTTCTTTTTCGCGCCTAAGCATTCTCTCTCTCTAGAATTTTCAGCCTACATCGCCATTTGCAGCCTTCGATTCTTCCAGGCCTAGCAGCGTTCTTATTCTCTCCTCATCAGGTAACCTCTTTCATCCAGTGCTCTCTTTTTCTTTCATTTTCGTTCGTTTTTTAGGCTCGTAGGCAGCCATTTTCCTTAAGTTGTGCCATAACCTTTTCCGGTGTATTTTCCGGTGTCTTCTCCGGTAACTGGCTCTTGGATGTTCTTGAGTGTTCTTGAGTGAAAACCTTTTGAGTTCTTTGTTTAATCCAAAAGTCAAATCTGGTCCACTCCCCACTTGTTTGTAGTTAAATTACCCAAGTCTAGTATAATTTCTTTAAGTGTTGGGTCTTCCCCTTAATGCTTAGGAGGCTTTACAACCTGGTGTCTGAATTCCCGTCCCTGAGAGAGAAACTATTTACCGAGATCAGACGAATAGAGGAAGAGGAAGAGAGGAGACGAGGGGCCGACCCTAATTGGGTACGACCCATTTTTCCCATTCCTCTTGCCACCATTAGACCATCTGAACCCTCTGAGTCTTGTGGGTCGTCGTCTCGTCCGGCCGAGACTCCCAACCTAAGTGAGATGGACGAGAGAACCTCCTCTCCAACTGGTGCTGGAACTTCTGGTAGAAGGGACTCTCCTGACCTTAGCCCTCCCCGAGAGGCCGAGGGAACGATCCCCTCTGAGGCTGTCCCTGTGATAACCCTATCCCCCAACGCCTTCCAAGTAGCATTTCCCCAGGGTCCTCCTGCAGGTGATGAGGGGGATGAGGACGATGATACAGATGATGAGGTTGATACCTCCCATGCCTCGTCTTTTATCTCCTCTGTCAGGGATAGGGATCTTCTGATATGGAGGCATATTTACGGAGTGCCACCTGGAGTGACTATGAGGGTTCCCTCCGAGGACGAGAGGGTCTTTGAGGGTGAAGAGGGAGAAGTTGCAGTCTACGAGCAAATGTTCAAAGTAGGTGTCAGACTTCCCTTTCATCCTGCCATTATAGATATTCTGTCGGCTCTGGGCGTCTCCCCCTCGCAACTTCCACCCAATTCTTGGAGGACGATTCTGGGGTACATCTCTCTGTGGAAAAACGCTTTCACTGACGAGCCCTCGTCCGACGTGTTCTTGGCCTGCTACAATATCACCTCTTCATCTAAACAGCCCGGATACTATCATCTGGGAGCGAGAAGGTCTGAGAAGAAGCTGCTCCACGTGGCTCAAACTTCCAATCATGATTGGAAAAAAAGGTTCTTCTTCATATCTGGGGCATGGGAGAGCTCCACCGAGGCGTCCCCTTCTGCCGATGCTCCGAGGGTTCCTAACAGATGGTCTAACCCTTCCATGAAAGCTAGGTCAGACCCCGGACTTAGCTTGGAGGAGAGGGATATTGTTGAGTATCTGAGGGGACGAGGGAGAGAGGGTGAGATCCCAAAGTTCGAAGATTTGATGACCCCTCGCTTCCTTAAAGAAGCTGGTCTGAGGGTCGGCCCTCTGACAGAACTATGTGAGTTATACCGAACATTTTCCCATCTTTACTTATTTTTGAAGTGTTCTCTCTTTATCTCTGAACTTTTCTGATTCATCGTATCCTTTTCAGGTCGTCCTGCAGGCGTGTCAGATTATCTCTGGGATATGACTGCTCCAAGCCTTCTTGCTGGTTTGTCAAAGAAGAAGGGGAAGGAGCCTCAGCAAGCTCCTAAGAAGACAAGGGCCTCAGGGCCGACAGTTGTTGAGCCGACAGCTGTTAGTCACAAAAGGAAGGAGCCTGAGGCTCCTGTCGAGCCTCGTCCTGACCCTAAGACGAGGGCCAGGGCCGAGGCCTCTGAAGGAGCAACCTCTTCACCAAGCATGGGGGCCTTCTGGTCTCAAAATCTGTCACATCTGAGGGCCGACCCCTCATCTCTTATCGCCAACCTGAGGGCAGCAAAGGCCTCTATGTTCTCTGCACCGTCGGCCTCCGACTTCGAGTTCTTGGCGCAGATGCCTCCAGCCAAAGTGTATGACTACGGTCTGCACTCCCTTGCTCAGGTATTGGTCCTGACCTTTAATTTCATTGTGTTTTCTCGGCTCCCCTTGACGCATCTTCATTTTTCTTGCAGTCTGTCTGTGCCTTCACCTCTGCCACCAAGTGGATGGCCGAGAATCAACAGAAATTCCATGAAGCTGAGAGGTCCATCCAACAAGAGGCTGACCTACGGACAGAGCTGGGCACTGTGAGGGCCGAGCTGGAGAGCACAAGGGCTGAGCATGCTAGAGTCCTTGATGAGCTGACGAGGCAGCATGATGCCGATATGCAGGCCAAGGACTTGTTGATCAAGGACAAGGACTTGTTGATCAAGGACAAGGATGAGGCTCTGATCAACCTGGAGGCCCGTCATAAGACTGATCTGGAGGCAGCCATCAAGAAAGCTGAGGCTGACGCTGTGGAGGCATACAAGATTTCAGACGAATTTCAGGGCTTCGGCCTTGAATATCTTGAAAGGTGGATTAGGACGGCCTGTCGGTGGGTAGTCCTCAGATTTGGCGATGTCGTCTCCTCTGTTCGCCCATCATTGGAGGGTGTTCAACTGGACGACCCCCTAATTGCCGAGGCCCTCAATCAGGTGGAGGCCCAAGCCCAGATCGAGGGGGTTGGCACATCTGAAGATGATCCGGTGCTGGTAACTGAGGAGACCATTCCCATTGATGTTGAGGCCCTGCCCTCTGATGTCGTCCCCTAGGGTGGCTGCCTGTAGCCCATACCCTTGTTTTTGTATTTTTGTTCTGTATATTGTAAAACACTTGATGCTTTATATTAATACCATCGTCTCTTCCTTTCGCAATTGTCTCCCATATTTAATTCTGTTATGGTTTGTTCCTTGCAAATTTGCTTCTTCGTTGATGATGATGATACTAACCCTTCCCTCGTCTTTTTGAGGACCAATGTGGGGTCGTCTCCTCATCAGGCCTCATTATAGCCGAGGGTTCAAATGATCAAATTAATGATTTTTAAATAAAGTCTACCCTCATCTTTCTTGAGAACAGTGGTGGGCTCGTCCCCTCCACTGGTCCTCATTATAGCCGAGGGTTCAATGAACCAAATTAATGATTTTTATGTAGTCTACCCTCGTCTTTTTTGAGAACAGTGGTGGGGTCGTCCCCTCCACTGGTCCCCATTATAGCCGAGGGATCAAATTTCCAATTTAATGGATTTTGAAGTCTTCCCTCGTCTTTCTTGAGGACTGTGGTGGGGTCGTCCCCTCCACTGGTCCCCATTATAGCCGAGGGATCAACTTTCCAATTTAATGGATTTTGAAGTCTTCCCTCGTCTTTCTTGAGGACTGTGGTGGGGCCGTCCCCTCCACTGGTCCCCATTATAGCCGAGGGATCAACTTTCCAATTTAATGGATTTTGAAGTCTTCCCTCGTCTTTCTTGAGGACTGTGGTGGGGTCGTCCCCTCCACTGGTCCCCATTATAGCCGAGGGATCAAATTTCCAATTTAATGGATTTTGAAGTCTTCCCTCGTCTTTCTTGAGGACTGTGGTGGGGTCGTCCCCTCCACTGGTCCCCATTATAGCCGAGGGATCAACTTTCCAATTTAATGGATTTTGAAGTCTTCCCTCGTCTTTCTTGAGGACTGTGGTGGGGTCGTCCCCTCCACTGGTCCCCATTATAGCCGAGGGATCAACTTTCCAATTTAATGGATTTTGAAGTCTTCCCTCGTCTTTCTTGAGGACTGTGGTGGGGTCGTCCCCTCCACTGGTCCCCATTATAGCCGAGGGATCAACTTTCCAATTTAATGGATTTTGAAGTCTTCCCTCGTCTTTCTTGAGGACTGTGGTGGGGTCGTCCCCTCCACTGGTCTCCATTATAGCCGAGGGATCAACTTTCCAATTTAATGGATTTTGAAGTCTTCCCTCGTCTTTCTTGAGGACTGTGGTGGGGTCGTCCCCTCCACTGGTCCCCATTATAGCCGAGGGATCAACTTTCCAATTTAATGGATTTTGAAGTCTTCCCTCGTCTTTCTTGAGGACTGTGGTGGGGTCGTCCCCTCCACTGGTCCCCATTATAGCCGAGGGATCAACTTTCCAATTTAATGGATTTTAAAGCCTTCCCTCGTCTTTCTTGAGGACTGTGGTGGGGTCGTCCCCTCCACTGGTCCCCATTATAGCCGAGGGATCAACTTTCCAATTTAATGGATTTTAAAGTCTTCCCTCGTCTTCTTGAGGACAGTGGTGGGGTCGTCCCCTCCACTGGTCCCCATTATAGCCGAGGGATCAACTTTCCAATTTAATGGATTTTGAAGTCTTCCCTCGTCTTTCTTGAGGACTGTGGTGGGGTCGTCCACTCCACTGGTCCCCATTATAGCCGAGGGATCAACTTTCCAATTTAATGGATTTTAAAGCCTTCCCTCGTCTTTCTTGAGGACTGTGGTGGGGTCGTCCCCTCCACTGGTCCCCATTATAGCCGAGGGTTCAACTTCTTTGCATGTATACTAGAACTGATAACCACTGGATGAGGGAAACACTGATACTTCTCATTAATCTTCAATGTGTTCTGTCGAAACAATGCTTATTACAACTATGGCTTATCAAGACCTTACAACACTACTGGTAGTATTTTTTCAAATGATCTGCATTCCAGGGGTTTGAGAAAGGTTCCCCCTCCAGGTTCTCTAGCCTGTAGGTCCCCGGGACAACTTCATCGATGACCCTATATGGGCCATGCCAATTAGGATGGAGCTTGTTGGGTTTCTGCCAAGTCTTTTTAAGAACCAAGTCTCCCACTGCGATAGGCCTCTGTTTCACCCTTTGGTTGTAAAACTTTGCGGTCCTCTGCTGGTAGGAAGCTTGCCTTATCTCAGCATCCTCCCTTCTTTCCTCAATCAGGTCTAGGTCAAGTCTTCTCTCTTCCGTATTCCCCTGGGGGTCATACATTTGGACCCTATGAGTAGGAAACTCCACTTCGGTGGGGATGACTGCTTCTGATCCATAAGCTAACATGAATGGGGTCTCCCCGGTAGGGGTCCTTACTGTCGTCCTGTATGCCCACAACACTGCATATAACTCCTCGACCCATCTTCCTTTTGCCTCCTCAAGCCTCTTCTTAATCCCATCTAGGATTGTCCTGTTCGTAACTTCGGTTTGCCCATTGGCCTGAGGTCGGCCTGGGGTGGAGAAAAATTGTTTGATACTTACCCTCTCACAGTACTTCTGTAAAGAGGCATTCTTGAACTGGGTCCCGTTATCCGAGATGAGGGTGTTGGGTAGACCATATCTGCATATCACATTTTTCCAGATGAACTGGAAGGTCTTCTGCTCCGTGATCATGACCATCGGCTCGGCCTCTACCCACTTTGAAAAGTAGTCAATTGCTACGATGAGGAACCGATAGTTATTGACTGCTCTTGGTAAGGGTCCTACCAGATCAATACCCCATACTGCGAACGGCCATGGGGATGTAATGGAGGTGAGAGGCTGATGAGGTTGGTGAGGGATGGTAGCAAATCTTTGGCATTTATCACACTTTTTAACGTATGCGGCAGCATCTTTCCCCAAGGTCGGCCACCAGTAGCCTTGGGTGATCACCCTCTTTGCCAAGGATCTACCCCCAATATGGCTTGAGCACGACCCTTCATGCACGTCTTGCAAAATGGAAGTAACCTCTGAGGGATGCACACACCTAAGTAAGGGGAGCAGAAACCCCTTTTTGTACAGCGTGTCTCCGATGACAGCGAACTTTGCAGCCCTGTATCTCAGCTTCTTCCTCTCTTGGCTCGCTTCTGGCATCTCTCCCCTTTTAATGTATCTGATCAGAGGGTCCATCCATGAAGGTTCTTGAGAAACATTCATGCAAATGCCAAGTGTTCCCTCGTCGTCTTCGATAGTTGGTCGAAGCAAAATTTCTACCGGGACTGTCCTCCTTATGTCTGTCCTAGTAGCTGAGGCCAACCTTGCAAGGGCGTCAGCATGGCCATTGTCGAGCCTAGGTATCTTCTTGAATTTCACTTCTTTGAAGTTTTTCAGCAATGACCTCACCTTATCAAGATACCTAGCCATCCTCTCGTCTTTGGCCTCATAGGCTCCTAATATCTGATTCACCACCAGCCTTGAATCACTGTGAACCAAAATTTGGCTGACACTAAGGGATTTGGCTAAGGAGAGGCCAGCTATCAAGGCCTCATACTCAGCCTCATTGTTGGAGGCTTTGAAATTGAACCTCAGGGCGTACTCGACGTCCGTGCCATCGGGTGCTGATAGTATCAGTCCAGCACCACTTCCGCTATCACAGGAGGACCCGTCAACGAAGAGGCTCCACGGAGTCTTTCCTTCAGAAAAATTTTCCTCAGAGAGGGACCCCTGTCTAAAGATGTATCTTCCCTCTTCGTTTTCAGTCACTTTCCTTCTAGCGGTGCTCGTCTCAGCCATTTCTGCAGGTGTGTCTGCGGGTCTGTCTTCTGTATCTGCCTTCCCGAGGGTCTCACCCTCGGCCTCATCTTCTTCCCATGTGAACTCGGCCACGAAGTCTGCCAAGGCTTGCCCCTTAATGGCTGTCTTAGGCTGATACACAATGTCAAATTCCCCCAACTCTATAGCCCAGGTCATTAGCCTTCCTGATTTTTCAGGCTTGTGTAGGATCTGCCTAAGAGGAGAGTCAGTAAGGATGACCATAGTATGGGACTGGAAGTACGGTTTCATCTTCCTTGAGGCATGGATCAAGGCATAGGCCAACTTCTCCATCCTCGGGTATCTCTGCTCTGCCCCCTGGAGTGCCTTGCTGTTGAAATATACGGGCTTCTGTATCCCATCTTCGTCTCTTACGATTGCTGCACTGATAGCGGATTCTGAGACAGCAAGGTACACGTACAGTCGTTCACCCTGCACGGGTCGTGACAGCAGCAAGGGAGACACTAAGTATGATTTCAGCTGCTTGAAAGCCTCATCACACTCTTCGCTCCATTCAAAGGCTTTCCTGAGGATCTTGAAGAATGGTAGACACCTGTCTGTAGCCCTTGACACAAATCTATTCAAGGCAGCCACTCTCCCTGTGAGCCTCTGAACGTCTTTAATGGACTTGGGGGTCTTCATCTCAATAAGGGCCTTTATCTTTTCAGGATTGGCCTCGATGCCTCTTTGATTGACAATGAACCCCAAGAACTTCCCCGCTCCGACCCCGAAGACACACTTGGCCGGATTGAGCTTCATTTTGTATTTGTCCATTGTATTAAAGGTCCTTTCCAGGTCTGCCACATGATCCTCTGCCTTCAGGCTCTTGGTCAGCATGTCATCTACGTAAACCTCCATAGACTTCCCAATTTGGTCTTCGAACATTTTGTTTACGAGGCGCTGGTACGTTGCCCCCGCATTTTTTAGGCCAAAGGGCATGACCCTGTAACAGTATGTCCCCTTGTCAGTGATGAAGGCGGTCATCTCTGAGTCCTCGGGGTTCATGAAAATCTGGTTATACCCTGAGTAGGCATCCATGAAACTCATGAGCTCATGGCCTGCGGTAGCGTCTACCATCTGGTCGATGCGGGGGAGAGGGAAGCTGTCTTTGGGACAATGCTTGTTGAGGTCTGTGAAGTCCACGCACATTCTCCACTTGCCGTTGGCCTTTGGGACGATGACTGCATTGGACAGCCACTCAGGGTAGATGACCTCTCTGATAAATTCAGCGTCTTCTAATTTTTTAACCTCATCCCTGATGACCTCATACTTTTCTCTAGAGTAAATCCTCCTCTTCTGCTTTACCGGCTTCACTCCCTCTACCACATTGAGTTTGTGGCACATGATTTCAGGGTCGATCCCTGGCATATCTACATGACTCCACGCGAAGACGCTTCGCCTTCTCCTCAATAGTTTGATGAGGTCTTCCTTGATACTGGGCTTCAGAGATTTGCCAACTTGGACGGTTTTTCCCGGGTCATCCTCATCGAGGGTGATGGGTTCTACCTCCTCAGCGGCCTCTCCTTTTTTGAGCTTCGTCTCGTCCCTGGGGTCTAGGGTATCAATGTTGTAAGTGGCTGTAGCCCTCTTGTGTGCCTCCCTTTCTTCAGCGGAGTTGTAGTAGCACTCTCTCGCTGTCGTCTGGTCTCCCTGAACTTCCCCCACCCCATAAGGGGTAGGGAACTTAACCATCTGGTGGACCGTGGACGGCACAGCTTCAAACCCCTTGAGGGCCACACGTCCCAGTATGATGTTGTATGCCGAAAACACATGCTCATCCAGCACAAAGAAACTGACCCTCTTAGTGAGCCATCTCGGCCACTCGTCCCCCATCCTGACATCAGCCTCATATATTCCTAGGGGGTGAACCTTCTCCCCACTGAACCCAATCAATGGATGATGGTAGGGGACAAGTCTGGCACGACTGAGGCCCAAGGCCTTGAAGCATGGCCAGAACATCACATCTGCGGATGAGCCCCCATCCACCAGGATCCTCGGCACTTCGCACCCGTGCACCCTGGTGGTGATGACGAGAGGGTCATCATGCGGGGCCAATAGGCCCTTGAAGTCCATTCTTGAAAATCCCACAACCAAAGTGTCCATATCAACCTTCTTCCTTTTTTCTAACTTGACCTCTAGGGAGGTCGAGTGCACCGTCTTCGTCACTGCCTTAGCCTCAGCGACATGGGCTTTCCTGTCGGCGACCTCAGACCCTCCTCCTGCAAGTCCCCCGGAGATCATTCCCACCCCGAGCGAGATCATATTGAGCCTCTTGACAGGGCCTTGGTCGTCTCTCGGCGGGAGGTCAGGGTCGTCCTCATCATCAGAGGGGTCGTCCCCTCTTTTTTGAGGACCTTCTCTGCAGGCATCGACTCGCTTCTTTCTGGGGTCGTCCCCTCGGCCCCTCTTGAAGTCGGCTTTGTCGACGTACTTTCTGAGCTTCCCTTCCTTCAGCATCTTCTCAATCTCATCTTTCAGAGCAAAGCATTTGTCTGTTACGTGGCCGTGGTCTTGGTGAAATTCACACCACAGGTTCCTATTTCTCTTGCCGGGGGCTGCCCTCAGCTTCTCAGGCCACTTCAGTGTCCGGTCACTCTTTATCTCATTGAGGATCTGTTCACAGCTGACCGTCAGAGGGGTGTACCCCGCGAACTTATCATCCATGGTCCTCTTCTTCCCCTCTTTGTTCTTCTTGGGGTATTTATTCCCACTTGCACCTCCTTTTTCGTCTTCATGTTTTGCGGCCATCGCCTCTTCGGCGTTCATCACCTTCCCTGCTGTTGACAACAGCTCAGCCATCGTCCTCGGAGGGTCTTCGGCAAGCTTCCATAATAGCTTCCCCTTCTGGAGCCCTCCAATCAGGGCTGTCATAGCTATGCTCTCCTCATAGTCTTCCACCTCCAGCTTCTCTTTATTGAATCTGGCTATGTAGTCTCTCAGAGTCTCGTTCTTTCCCTGCTTAACATAGAGCAGGTGTGTGGTCTTCTTCTGTGGCCTCACCCCAAAGCAAAAATTATGGATGAACAAGTCTGCCAACTGCTTAAAGTTTCCAATAGAATTTTTTGGAAGAGACGTGTACCACACATGCGCAGCCCCTGTCAAGGTACCAGAGAAGGCACGACACCTCATCTCATCTGAGATAGAGTATATGTCTGCCGCCGACTGATACATTTCCACGTGGTGGACAGGGTTGGTGCTCCCATCGTATCTTGGGGTGACCACGGGAGGCTTGAACTTCGATGGCGTGGGGAAGTTGACTATCTTTGCCACAAAGGGTGAGCCCATGGTGTATCCCCTCTGAAGAGGGTCCCGGCTCTTCAGTATGTCGCCAATCTTATCCTCTAACCTCTGGATTGAGTCATTCCAGGGCCTCACAGGGTCGGCCTGGCCGATGTTATCCCCTGCCGCCTCTCGGAGGTGGATGGAGGGCTCCGCTACGGCAGGCCTGTGTCGGCTATTTACTTCCCTTTGGCCGTCATCCCGTCTTTGGGGTCGGCCTTCTGCTTCTTTCCTAGATCTCGCTGCGCTTCTTGACTTGGACAACTTGTCTCGCAGGTCATTCACTGGGCCCAGCCTCTCAAAGGCCGACCCCCTGCTCAGGCGGTCAAAAGCAGAGCCTCTTGGGCGATCATCAGGGTTTGGTCTCCCGCACTTTCCTCTACTGTCCTGGAGGGGTCGTACTGTATTGTTGGAGACCTCATATGGCTCCCAGCATTCTACT
The DNA here is from genome assembly GCA_949130495.1 of Sambucus nigra. Taxonomy (NCBI): domain Eukaryota; kingdom Viridiplantae; phylum Streptophyta; class Magnoliopsida; order Dipsacales; family Adoxaceae; genus Sambucus; species Sambucus nigra. The sequence continues at coordinate 547,606,623 of OX422207.1, forward strand.
GGAGCCTCTTCTTCCTCCAGATCATCATACCTGTCCTCGGGGCAAGGGTTTCCTTGCCTCCCCAGGCGTAAACGCCGGGGGTCAGCAACATCCCTACGCCGCTGAGGGGGTGGCAGGTCTTTATGTGGTGCCTGGGGTGGTCCCCTGGCCTCATGATGTCCTGGAGCTGCTGCCGGAGTAATCATCTCAGGTGAGACCCCTGGTGGTCTCAGTATATTCTGACTTAGAGCTGTAAACTGCTCCTGCATCATCCGCTGGCTGGCTGCCAGAGACTTTAGGGCTGCTGCCACATCAGCCATCTCAGACTGAGGTTGTGGCTGACTGGAACTGGGTCTTCCCCCCTCATCCGGTGGGGGAAGTGGTGGTGGTGGCATCTCAGGTGCCATGTGCTTGAGCTATGAAGAGTTGAACTGAAGAAAATACTAGTGAGCTTGGGAACCTTAGTGGGTCTCTTTCAATGGTGAAACACCTCCTCTCAGGGGGAGTGTTGGTTCACCACCAGAGTGCCCAGTGAGGTCAAGCTGTACAAAGGAAGAGATGTCTTCTCGTTTCCCACAGACGGCGCCAAACTGATGATGCTAAGATTTAGCACCACCAGGTAAGTGTTAGTGAGCTCAAGCAGTAGCAGCCATGGCAGCCATAGAGATATATGAGTGTATAGAAGGGGATGAGTATAAGAGGAAATAAGACTGATGTATAGTGGTTCAGCCAAATTGGCCTACATCCACTGTGAGTGTGTGATCCACTAAGTATGGGCACTAATGGCCTTGGATACAATGCACATAACCCTCTCTCTCTCTCTACTGTGTGTGAACAAGCAGAGTTTTAGCTAGGGTTGTAATGAATCGATCCCCCGTAGGGTTAGGGGTGACAAGTATATATAGGTCTTGGGGGGTGTAGTGTACCCCCCAGGTAAGCATGGTGCATGTGAATAATGATCTAGCCAATCCCCTGTTGACACCTGTAGATGCCAAATGATGACATAATATTCTCTCACGTGAGGGGGTGATTCGGTTGTAACGGTCTTCCACGTGTCATATGAGCCTCACGCGCACTGTTCCACGCGTCTCCCAAACCACGCGCTGTCATGATGTCACCCTCGGCCTATGAGCCGAGGCCGAGGGCAAAGTTTCTTCCGGCAGTGAGTCTGGCTTGATTATGTCCTCGTACTGTCGTACCCTCGTAGGGTCGGCCGGAGCCTGGTGAGGGGTCGGCCCCTCGTAGGGTCGTCTGGAGCCTGGTGAAGGGTCGGCCCCTCGTAGGGTCGTCTGGAGCCTGGTGAAGGGTCGGCCCCTCGTAGGGTCGTCTGGGGCCTGGTGAAGGCCAGTTGGGGCCTGGTGGGGGTCGGCCCCTCTTAGGGTCGTCAGTTGTGGAGGCGACCCTCCTAGAATATAAACGGGTATATCATTAATCAATCCCGTCACTGCAATTTCTGCAGAATTTTTTCCCAGACCTGCTTGATCGATCGATCGAGCATAGAGCTTCGATCGATCGAAGGTTCGATCGATCGAGCCCCAAGCTTCGATCGATCGACCCCTCCTGGCAGACTCCTATTTCTCTTGTTTAATTAGTTGAATTAATTTATCATGGAAAAACCTTTGGGCATTCTAAATAAAATGATTTGGGAGATATTGAGGACCAGTAGGATATATGGATAAATGTTAGAACCTTTAATCTTCAACGAGAATGGTATTTATGGGATATGTACTTTAGGTTGGTAGATTTATGAAATTTAAGGGTGAGGTGCGTAAGAGAGTTACGTTGGAATCAAATAAAGTCACTTACTGAATTTCAGATTTGTGAGGATATAATCCGTGAGGGTTAGGTAATGAGTGAGAAAACCCTTCGAGTTAAGGTAAACCTTATATGTAATTCTATAATTGTGAAATTAAGGATAAACGGTATAATTACCGGTGATGGGAAGAACCTATATTAATATGACATTGGTATATTTATATGATTGTGTGTACATATATTATATACATGTAAAAATAATACCCATGCTACTTGCTATCCCTGAGGTTTCCGCACTGGGACAAGCCTTATCTCGATGGGACCTTTATGGGGGATATTGACTTGTACCCTAGAAGATAGATGTCCTTGGTACAGGCTATCGATGTGATAGTTCAGACGGTCCTAAGAGACGCCGGTATGTGCTACCCTCTTAGAGACTTGGAATCTATGCTTTGCCTCAATATTATTTGTGCATTTATGTTAATACAATTCGAGAGTGATTCCGAATGTATTCCCCTTTATGTGAGTGATATGGGGCTTTGGATAGTGGAAGTATGCACGCACCATAGTTTTATTCGGGGTGCTATTATATATATATTATACGAGTAGTTAATATATATATATATATATATATATGAGATTATGTCACTTGTAACTGTCTATTGAATTTGATAAGTAGAACATTATGTGGACTCTTACTATTAAATACTTGTTTTGAAAAAGTATAACATGTCACGGTAAAACCTTAGGGTTTTTATAAAATTAAAATGAAGGTCCTTGGTTACTATTTCGTATATTCTTTTAAAATAAGGTCGTAAATTTATAAATCTTGCGGGTAAGCTAAGTTAAGTTAAATCTTTTGGAAAGACGAGTATGTTAGATGTTAAAACAAACCGTTGGGAAGGCTAGTGCGATAGGTGTGCACATTAGAAGAGAGGTGAGTATTTCTCAAGAGAGAGACGAACTAATATGTTGTTGCATTGGCCTGTATCAATTTAAATACTTGCTTAACGTATTTTAAAAATCAAACACACTTTCGGGCCCTGACCCGTTTCTTTCTCTCTCTCTCTCCCTTGTGTATATATATGTATATTTTCAGGTGCCCAGCCAAAGGGGCGTCTTTCTTAGGATCCTTTGAGAAGAACGAGTTGCAGCTTAGGTGGAATTTGCAGGTCACTTGAGTAGATGGCTTCTGTTATTGACTCCACTCTTATTACTCTCATTTATTGGGCACGTGTCGCCCCTTTCATCATTTCATTTAATTGTTGGGATTTTTATATTTTCAGTTATTCCAGTATTGCTTTATGGGATTTATTCAGGATAGTTTATGATGTTTGGTTTTATTATGTTGACATTCGATTGACGAATGTATGGTTTTATTTTAGTTCTTCGTGGTGTGATTCTATATTGTAGAAATGTTGTTTTGTATAAGTAAATCTTTTCTTTAATTAAAATTTGGAAGTTTGTATGAAAAATGTTTTTGACACTTAGCTTAATTATTTAGGGTGTTAAATTGGAAAAATTATTTTTTATCGACAGTGATGCTGAGAATGAACCAACTGTTTACCTTGATTTCATTTAATAAAGGAGTGATCGCCCGGTATTTAATTAGGCGGGGTGTCATAGGTTCATCGCAGCATGTTGTTGCCCATAGCTAAAACCAGGATGGTTTTTCCATGTAGGGTTGTAAGAATTCCGGTGTAGTGCACCGAAATTAACCTTAAAACCTCCTATACCACTAACTTGCTCTTGAAGCATCACTTTGTAGGCGGGTTTAGTCGGGAAATCCTCAGTTGAATGACCCGCCTCACAAATTTCACACACCTTTTCAATGGGGTTTGGTATGGATCCAGTTGGTCCTCTTCCACATATCCCAAGTAGGTCTCGCACTTCCTTCTCATGTATATCGATTCGATTGTCCGCTATAGAACATCTTTCGACATGAAATAGGTCGGACGCCGATCAAGTGGTGGTCATTTGACGATTTTGATTTTGAGCATTAGGGTCAGATGTATCCCAGGATTGGGTAGTCTCGGCGACATACCTCAGGTGAAGCTCAGCATCATGGGCATCTAAATCGACAAACGGACCACTCCCCATGGTTTCAACGAGTTGTTTGGAGTTAAGGTTCAGCCCATTATAGAGAAAAGAGATGATTTCCGCTGAATCAAATCCATGATGGGGGCATGAAGTAATTAACTCATTGAAACGTTCATAACATCGATGAAATGGCTCATTTTTAAATTGTCTGAACGCTTGAATTTTAGCCTTTATGGAGATTGTTCTATGTGTTGGGAAGAATTTCTTGAGAAATCTCGATTGCAACCCATTCCAAGATGGAATCGAGCTTAGAGGTAAAGACCATAGTCAGGTCTTAGCTTTATCTTTGAGCGAGAAAGGTAAGAGTTTGAGGCGGATCACCTCTTGTGTGCAGGTTTGATCATTGAGAGTATCGCACACATCCTCAAATTCCCTAATATGGAGGTATGGCTTTTCAGAATCCATACCATGGTAATGAGGTAGCATCTGGATCATCCCATTTTTGAAACGGAATTTACAAGCATTATACGGGAGTATAATGCATCCTGGAGTGACAGTGAACTCGGGATATAAGAATTCTCTCAGCGGGCGGTATGGGGGATCTTCCTCACCGGTAGCTACACTACTGTGTTGCGACATCTCCCTCTCTCTTAATGACCTGGTCCTCTCACTTGGTGTGCTCGAGGTGTACTCGGGGGTGTGTCCTAAGAAGGAAAACGGAGTGTTGTTTGAGATTAAGTGTGACGGTGTGGGAGGTGGGATCCAGAACTGTGGGGCGTTTGGAGTGTGAGGGCTATCGGGGTTATACTCAACAATTGGATTTTCGTGAATGCCGGTTGGAGTATTATGGGGTGTGGGAGTGAGTTCAGAATTTTGCATTAATGGCTTATGAGAGATGATGGTGAATCTTTTTGTGCTTTTTGAATCTTTTTTATATGTTTTTGGATTTTTGGAGATTTTTGGTCAAAGCTTTGGATTGACTCGATCTAATCCTAAGTCTACCTAATCCCCCACAAAGGCGCTAAAAACTTGACGCAATTGAAAATGTGTCTCAGAAATGCGTTCTCTCTAGGCTCAAGTGCAAGCCTGTCGCTCAAGTAATAGTCCGACAAGTCGGGTATCGATCCTCAGGGAAAAAGGACAACGAAGTTGTGACGACGGGAAAAGAAGAACGAATCGTAACTTTGACTCCAAAAAGAAAGAAAATATGTTTTGGTTTTGGGATGACTATAACTAAATGCAATTATGAAATTATGAAGAGATGCAAATATAGTAAACTACTAAAAATATGATTGAAAAAATGATTTAAAATTTGTAACTAAATGATGAGAAAAACAGGATGGGAATACAATCCCCCAACCCTAGTGTATTGCAGTTATAATACTAATCGTATATTTAACTGATTAATTTGACCCAAAATTTATTACTCCCAAGCATTACGTATACGAGGTTCAAGCCTGCGTCATACTTAATCTGAGGAAGAGTAGATCGGTATCGCGATAGTCACACTCGAATTGCATTCTAAATCATCCCGGTTACCCAGAGGCAAAAGAGATATAAAGATCTTCAATTGTTGTGTTCCTACGCAATACGGTCGTAATCAATCACTAAATTCAGAGGACTAATTTTATATAGGTGCAATTAACACATCAGGCTAGGTTCATGTATCCCGGCCTTTTAAACCTAGCCGAACATATTAAACTGAAGGATGCTTGGAATAGTAACGTTGCATGCGAAGGAACTCATGATAAAACTAGATTGAAATATGTAACTAAGTATTATGAACGCAGAAATTGATTCAAATCACGCAAGAAAAATTACCATGCAAGAACAATAATCATAAGAATGAAACTTGGATTACAACTTGAAAACAAACCCGGAATTGTATCAATCTTGTAGCAATTAATTCAACTTATGTTCCTAGATGTTCTTCTCCTTTTCTCTCTACCAAAACTAAAAAAAACTCTTCAGAATTGCTATTCCTTGGTCATTAAGTACGACCAAAACTGTTTTAAAAGGAGTTTTAACTTAATGGGATTCTTTGGACCAATCCAAAATAAGGAAAAATTCGCGCTTCAGGACCCCCGAACCGATTCGCATGTTCCCCGAACCGGTTCGCCCCCAAAACCGGTTCGCGATTGGGTTCGAAAATTTTTGCTAGCTTGGGGGCTTTTTCTTTCATTATAACACTTAGAACTTTTTTCTTGTTTTCGTCATCTTCCTTGGATTTTTCTTCAACTTCAATTGGTCATAACTCATCAACCGTAGCTCGGATTTGGGTGTCGTTTCTTTCAGTGTTCTTGTTCTTCCAAGCTTTTCGACTTTCCAGTTGACTCCTCCTCTAGGATCTAGCTACAGAATTACCAAAATGCCCTTGAACTTGCCTTCCTAACCTTTCTTTCATCGTTTCTCTTTCTCTTTTGCACCACTTGCATAATTAACCTGTAAAACAAATAGGAGAAACACAAAACATAAAATACTTGCCAACGAAGGTTAGTAGCATAAATGTGCATTAAATCTATATCGATTGCATCACTCGGGTTCACAAATGTAGCGAAATTAGGGGAATAAATATACAATATTTATGCCCAATCAATGACCTTAAGCCTTATAATTTAAACTCTTAAAATTAATTTCAAATTAGCACCTAAACATTAAAAGATACATTTTTATATTTTTTTCCCAATTTATTTCTATTATCAACAATATACACTAACATTTATGTTGATTGATCGACAATCGAGCACCTGACCCTCCCAAACCCGATTCAACCAAAATCAATCATGTTCTACCCAACTAAGAAGTAGGTTTTGCCTTTTTTATTGTAATTTTAGCATATTTGATATAACTAATATTTATATCACACTCGGATAGCCGTGAATTATTGTTAGTATGTGAATGTTATAATATTGCCATGCAAACTATGTTATTATATGTCATTAATATTTGAATATGGATCATTTGGATGAATTTAAACCTTTCTCATAAAATAGTTGATTTCATGAGGTTATTGCAATGATTAAATCAGTTCACCTGTGCAGTTATGTGTTAATTGTCTTTGGTAAAGTATAAGTATTAACAAGGGTTTGAGAGCTTGTGGTCTGAGATGTTTGAGAGGAGGGATCTATCGCTACATACATGTGTGTTTTACTCTAGTTGGTGTGCTTAGTTATTATTTTTTCCCAAAGGTTTTTGATTGATATTATTATTTTGTTATATTGATAATGCTTTACTATTTTTGTACCCGTTACTAGTTGGTAACTATGGGGTTATCGGTTTGAAAATTCTTGATCTTCTATATGATTCTTTTTTATGCTTCATTTAGCAAACAGTTAATGACATACACGCTCCAACTTCTAGATGCATATAATTGTTATAAAACTAGTTAAAATCTATTTTGCATACTCGTGCTAATTCACTTTTCCTACGGATGTTCTAGGATAAGGAATTTGTACCCCCTCCCTATTATGATATGTACGGATCATATGTATGCATATATAACTACATGGAAGGAAATTAAGGAAGATGGTAACAAAGAATGGTGTTTCCCGATGACCTACATCATTTTTCAATTTTTGGAAGAAAATGTAACATGAATAATTCACCCCTGTGGTGTTAGTACAAAATATATAATACGGTATTAATGAATAACGTTATGTTTCCCGCCTTAACTTTAGTTTCATTGTTTTTTTACTATCTTCTACATTCATACTAAATCAGTTCCGTTCAAGTTTAGTGTGAATGTCACGGTCCTTAGTTCTTTGGAAATTTTAGATACTCTTAGGTTGCTTGTAGGAGACCTTTTGACTTCAAAAATACATATGTTCCCCAAAATTCAAAAAAAGAAAGAAAAAGGGATCACCTTAAAAGCTCGATCTAATAAAAAAGGGAGGTTTCTGACTCCAAATTTGATTTTTATCTAAATGAGCTTGCCTTATTTGCGAAATAATTCAAAAATTTTCTAAAATTACGAAATCAAAATTCTTGCAAAGTGAAAAATAAAAGTTTTGAGAAAGACCAAAATTTTAAATCGAGGAGGAAAGGTTTTTTGAGTATGATTAAAGAAAAGTTAGAGGAGAGTACCATAAGAAAGACGATTTCGAGAGATGTTAGGAGTGTGAGGGTGTAGAGGGGGCTTAAAGATAATCCTGAGATTAGAGATAATCCTCCCATTTACAATATTCTTTGGGATTAAGGAAACTGAGCGTGGTAACCTAGAGGGACCTTCCAGCGAAGAAGATGATCGAGAAAGCTCATCCTTTAGTCTTGTTGATTAATTTTGTCTTGTTGTATCTTTTGATTATATTGACTATGAGCTATAACGATTGTAATGATGTAATGAGTATAATGATTATGTGTGAGGTCGAACGTTACTCGCGAGAGACCAGGCTTGGCAGAGCCTGGGAGAGCTTTCATGCTCTATCGAACGACCTCACATGGGAGCTTTAGAGGGACTTGGTTTGGAGGATTGAGAAGTGAGGAACCGTTGGGGCTTGTCCTGACCATATTCGATACACCTGGTAAATCAACGAAAGACACTGACCGTGGAACGTTGGGGGGGGGGGGACCTAGAGTTCCATCGGGCGTTGAGTTATGAGACAAACAACCCTCTACTTAATGTCACATCCACTTTATCTGATGTCACTAACCAGCTAGGCAATGTCGGACATGTACCTGTGTAACCCATCGTGGTATTTGGGGATGTCAGACAGTTGGTGAGCCACCTCTATGAAGGCTGCCCCCTGACACAGTGGTTAGGAAAAAGGCATGTCTTGGCATTTAATGCTTATAACGTGGAGATAACTAGTGCATCAGGTATTTAATGCTTGTGACATAAAGTATGAGGGATGTCTTTCACAAGCATTAATGGCTGAGTTGCTTCAGGGGTAGTGTGGGAGGTTATTTTAGGACCCCAACAACCTCTGAGGAGGGATCATATTATGATTGAGAGTTGAGAAGTTATTACGAGAGAAATTTATTACGAACCAAAGAGTCTACTAACCCACTATTGTCATTTATTACGAACTTTAATATTTGACAGAGATTATTGATGTTGGTAGGGGAGTTTTGCTTCCTACGAAGGTGTATCTAGAGTGCTCATTTTCTCTCTCCCTCTAAGCAAAGTTTCTTATAAGTTCATTACTACTTTTTGAGTTATACACGAGAGATTTGTGAGTTTAAACTGAGTCTATCTACATTGAGTCGTGTTTTTATGTCTGGTGGTTAATCAATAGTGTTGATAGTTAACTTACCAATACCATACTCAAAACGAGTTACGCATCCATCTAATCTAAACTATACTCTTACATTTGGCGACTCTGCTGGGGAGGCATTCTTCCAAGCAAGGAGTATGGCGCAAGATAATGTTAATCAAAGTATTAACTTTGATGAAATTCAACATAATAAAGAACAGGCATCGAGAGAGTTGGAGGCTTCAAAGGATGGGGTTCTTCGGGTAGAGGTACCTCCAGTTCAGGCAACATCAGGTGTTCCACGAGAGGCAAAAGTTTCAATAAGTGCCCGGTTGGGACTAGCTCAAGTGGAAGTCCTTATGAATATGATCTATGAGTTTCTACAAACTCCCATTGCTTCAACGGTGTTGGGACGATTTGAAGACAACTCCTTCGTGACACCAGGGGCATCCCCAATGGCCCCACCAAGTGCGATCATAATGGGAACGGTCCGAGCAAGTATAACCCTTGTTGTAAATCCAACAGTGGGAACCCCATGAGGATCAACGGCTCCAATTGTGATGATTTCTCCAGCTGCATTGTGCACGTAACATGTAGTCCTATTGGTGTTGCTTCAATGGCGTCGCCCATGGAATAGATGAGGAAGGAGATGCAGAAAGAGATACTGAAGTTCATGCAAGCCTCCTCACAATTTGCGGGCGAGGTAGCTTCGGCCTATGATGATTTTCAGATGCCTTATCCCCTGGAATATAATGATGAGCCCTACCTAAAAGATTATATTCCTCCTAATTTTGAAAAATGCACAAAAAATGGTGGAAACACAAAAAAACATATTAGACGTTTCGTTGAACACTTGGGGGAGCATTGCAGTAACAAGAAACTCAGGTTGAGGTAATTTTCTAAATCCTTAACCGATAAGGAACACACTTGGTATTCTCACTTGTCTCCCAGTAGTGTTTCCACATTGGAGGAGTTGCACGTTTTGTTTGACTAGAAGTTCTTTTTGGCGGAACATGAATTTACTTTGACCCAATTGGGGAGGGAGAAGTAACGACCTGGTGAATAAGTGGTGGCTTACGTTCGATGGTTTTGGGAAAGGTAACTTGTTGTGAGTGAGGAGGCCAAAGAGTCCAAGTTATTGCAGATTTGCACGGAGGGATTGCTTCCTGAGTACATCTGCTATCTCAATAATTAGATGCACTAGGGGACTTTTTCGGCATTCCTAAAGGTAGCAAGGAATATCTCATTTGTATTACCCATTATGTTTAGGAAGCCGATCCCCCACGGGTAGGGTACATTGAGGGAGCAGATGGGGGCAAGGTGCCAAGAAAGGACAATAAGAGGAGGTTTAAAAGAGACAGGGAGGATGCTCCACCATTGCCTTGTACAATGGAGGAGGCTGTCAGCTGTTACAATGAAATGGTCCAAAGAGGAACGGTCTATAAACCAAAAGGCATTCCCATTGGGGAACGTGATGCTATAACAAGGGTGAATCCCAAATATTTCCAGATTCATCGAAAGATCTAACATCAAATAGAGAGTTGTTTCATGCTAAGAAGAATCATTGACAAGTATCTAAAGGTAGGGACGTTGTAAATCCCTTCACAGAACATTAACAATAACCCACTCCCAGCACATGGAGTCAATCTGCTGGTGGCCTATGATAAGGAGGCAGAGTGAGAAGAAAGAGAGCTAATGATGAAGTAGGAGGAGTTCGAAGAAGTTTTGGAAGATTGTACTAAGGGAATGGCTAACGTAGTATTAGCCTATGATGAAGCAAGTGCTAAAGATGTGGAAGATGTATACATCATTGAAGGTGAGGAAGTAGATCTAGTCATAGAATACTATGCAGTTTCAAAATCCCCAAAGTTTACCTGGTTCTTTGACCAAGTAGGGATACCGAAGGAAAGTAGATTAGAAATAACCCATGCAATACTTAACATTATAAGGAAGAATACAGTCCCTTCGCTGAGAAGGAAGGGACCCATGGCCAGGTTGCTAACGAGGTTTCTGTCAGAAGTAACTTTCAACGATGCAGATAGGGCCATAAGGTTCCTTCATAACAGGACATTTTATGTGACCACTAGTGTCAATGGAGTTAATTTTGCATGGACTTTTATGGATGGGGGAGCTTCCATTAATATCATGCCAATCAATTATTTCCACGCAGCTAATATTTCGAAAGAAAGGTTAGTACCCATGCCTTTGGTGATTTCGAGATATGACAACTAGTCTTCCAAGTCCATTGGGTACGTGAATGTTAGGATTGTGATGGGAAATCTGAGTTCCCATATCAAGTTCCACGTAATAGAGAGTGTGACTTCCTACCATCTACTGATAGGAAGAGTGTAGATACATACCAAGGGATAGTTCCTTTGATGTATCAACAATGCGCTAAGGGGAATATCAATGGAACGGAGGTGACCATTAGGGCTACGAAGAGGCCCTTCGCTATTGAGGAAGATCACTTGGTAGATGCAGTATTTTACACAGAATTGGAGGAGTATGTCCGTTTACTAACGAGAAGAATGGAGGGAGCATGGGTTCCCTCGATCAGAAAAAGGATGGGGCCCTTGAACGAGTAGGATAAAGAGGTTACAAGAAACACAAGATTGATTGTCGAAGAAGCCCATTAGGTGTCCCCTTAGCCTCAAAACATTTCGAAGCAGCTCAAAGATAGGATGAGGCCTAGGGTGGACCCGGTGGAGAATGAGGTTAAACGACAAAGCATACTGAGTCAATTTTTAGGAGGAAGAGTCGTTGAGACTTCTAGAGAGAAAAAAATGAAGGTAGTGGCGACTACTAGTAGACAATGCAAAAAGGTAGTTACTGAAGAAGGAAAGGTGGTTTATTGGTTGTAAAGTTGTTAGCGGGCGGTCGAAGGAACTGATGATGAGGCTGACCCGATATATAAATGCTTTTAGGTGGATTAATAGGGATAATTTATGGTTATAGATAACTCCAACAAACAGTAATTTATGGAAGAAGTCGCTGAGAAACCAAATTACATGGAGGATCAACCAAAGCCAGAGGAACAAGAGTTGGAGCAGTTGAACATGGCGAAAGAAGGGGAGGATCCAAGGAATATTTTTATCTCTAAAGATCTCAGTAAAGGGAAACGAGAGGCCTTGGTTGAGGGAATTCTGGAGTTCATAGACATTTTTGCATGGAAGAACACATAAATGGAAGGGCTGGATGAGGAAGTGAGCTTCCACAAGTTTAACGTAATGCCTTCATACAATCCAGTGAAACAAGCAATGAGAACGTACAAGCCTGAGATAGACTCGAAGATCAAAGAAGAGGTCCAACGCTTACTGACGGCAGGGTTCATCAAACCGATACAACACACACTTTGGCTATCTAGTATTGTCCCAGTGGGAAATAAAGATAGGAATCAAATAAGAATCTACATGGATTTTAGAGACTTAAATTGGGCTTGCCTCAAAGATGAGATCCCTCCACCCTCCATCGATAGCCTGATAGATGCAACGGTTGGCCCTGAGATGTACAACTTCACGGATGGGTATGTAGGGCACAACCAGATCAAGATGGACCCCGTAGATGCAGAGAAAATGGAGTTTAGAATCCCATTGGGCAACTTCATATACAAGGTGATGCCGTTTCGACTCAAGAACACTGGGGCTACTTATCGGACAAATAATGATTCCCATTTTTCATGACTTCTTTCACAAATTTGTCGAATTTTATATGGATGATTTAGTCATCAAATAGAGGAAGGAGGAATCCATCTGAGAGAATTGAGGAAGTTGTTTGCTCGATGCATGAAGTATAAAATAAAGTGGGTCTTTAGAGTTACAAGTGGAAAATTTCTAGGCTTTGTGGTTGATCGACAAGGGGTGCAGATGGACCAGGACAAATAGCGAGGGATCTTAGAGATGCCAAGTCCAAGAAAGACGATGGAGCTGAAGTGTTTCCTCGATAAATTTTCCTATCTGAGGAGATTTGTGCCTGGATTGGCCAAAATGACACACCCGTTGATGCAGCTGTTGTGAAAGAACACAAAATTCAAGTGGGAGGGGGTTCACCAGGAGTCTCTCACTGGGTTGAAGAAATTGATCGTTTCACCATAGACCATGGATCCCCTAAAGACGGGAATACCGTTACAGTTATAGCTCATATCCACCATGAGGTCCATTGGAGGTTTACTGGCATAAGAGATTGACGGGTAAGAACAGGTAGTCTACTACCTTAGCAGAATTATACATGGGCTAGAGGTAAGATATAATAGCTTGGAAAGGCATTGTCTAGCCTTAGTATTTATAGAACAAAAACATAGACATTATATGCTATCTTGTACAATTCATATTGTAACTACATGTGATCCCTTTAAGTATTTGCTGGAAAGAACTATATTAATTGGTAGGGAAGCTAGGTGGTTCCTCATCCTCTCAGAATATGACTTGAAGTGTGTGGTTCCTTGCGCGATTAAGATCTTGGTGTACATTGACCTATTGGAAATATTCCCTTGTGGAATGTTTGAGCCACCAAAATAAAGTATTCCAGGAGATGACTTGTAGGCCAGTTACTTGGATGCAAATGATGTAGAATGGACGATACAGTTTGATGGATCTTCGGTGGAAAAGAAAGGAGGGGAATGGGTTATTCTTTAAAAGGAATGGAGGAGATTTGTCTTTCCTACAAATTAGATTTATCTAGTTCCAATAATGAAACAGAGTATGAAGCGTTAGTGCTGGGGTTGCTGGAGGCCCTTCGAAAGGGGATTCATTCACTTTGTATCACAGGTGATTCGAACTTGGTAATTCAACAAGTTAATCGAGAATGTGCATTGAAGAACCTAAGCCTGGCACCATACCGAACAATCATTCAGAGGATTCTCATCCAGTTCCATCGGACCAAGATCAAGAGACATCCCCGAACGATGAACCGACATCCAGATGCCTATGCCACCATCGCCCAAAAAATGGTTATGAGGAATGATACACCTACAGTCATGATTCCATGAAGAATGACTCCTTTGGTGGTACAATTAATTTTGCTGATGGAGGGGGATGATGACTAGAGGGGAGAGATTATAAAGAAACTGGAATCTGGAGAAGGAGCGATGGAGCTGAAGGAACTAGCCCAATACTTCACAAACCAGGGAAATATTTACTTTAGAAATACAGGGGGTGGTTATCAAGATACATCATCCCAGAAGAAGCAGAGAAGAGGTTGAAGAAGACACATAAAGAGAAATGTGAAACAACCAAGATACCCCTTTATAGGAGAATTCAAAAGGAGGGTTATTTTTGGCCTAGAATGAAACAGGACGCAGCGGAGATACAACGAAAGTGCGCTAAGTGACAGTTATTCTTTAAAGCAGCTGAATGTCATTTCGTTGAAGCTCAACCTGACTAGAAGAAACCTTACATTGACTTTATTAAAGATGGAGTCGTACCAATGGAGAAGATCGATGCGATGGGACTTAAGCAAAGGGCCCTGAGGTTTTATGTTCATGAGGGGAAGCTTTATTGAAGGGGCTACTTCAACTGGCCATTGTGCTGTATCACGAAGGAAGAGGTAGCCAAAGTCCTCAAACAAGCGCACAATACAGCTCACATAGTAGGGGCCAAGTTGTATGAACAATTTATGATGTTGGGGTATTATTAGCCAACAATGGCCAAAGACTCTGCTGAGTTAGTTTGAAAGTGCAAGGCTTGCCAACTTTATGGAAATATGATCCATACCCCATCTGTGGACCTACACTCCCTGGATACGCCTTATCCTTTTCATAGTTGGGCATTCGACCTAGTAGGGGCAATACATCCTTATTTGAGGGGGAAGATATGGAGAATAGTAGCAGTAGAGTGTTTTACAAAATGGACTGAAGCGATACCACTAAGAAGGGTAACATCGAGGGTGGTGAGAAACTTTATTAGAGAATACATCATTTGTCATTTTGGGATTCCAAAGGTTATCCTCTCACATAACGGAACCCCTTTGGTTAATTCAGAGGTAATAATTATGACAAACAAGTACTCCAATGTTCACTATACTTCTACGGTGGCATGTCCAAAGGTCAATGGTCAAGCCGAGGCAACAAGCAAAACCTTAGTTAATATTTTAGCTAAAACTATGGAGGATTTTCTAGGATCCTGGGATGAAAATATACTAGATGTGTTGTGAGCCTATCAAACAACCAAGAGGAACCCATAGGGTATGCTCCGTTCTCCCTTATTTATGGGGCTGAAGTGATTCTCCTAGTAGAGTTGGAAGTTTCCTCTGCTCGATATGCCTTGCGAAGTAGAATGCTCCCTCATAATAGACATGTGCAGTTAGATGCATTAGATGAACACAGAATTAATGAGATCCAACACTTTCAAATGTACATAAATCATCTCTCCAGGGCATATGATAACCTAGTGAGACCAAGGAAATTCGTGGAAGGACACCTCATTTTGAAGGTAGTAGTGAAGCACATCAGGGGGATTCTTCTATCTAAGTTTGAAACAAACTGGGTGGGACCTTTCATTCTAAAAGAAGCTCATGACTCAGGTTATTGCTTAATTTCTAAGATGGAAGAAGACAAACCATTCAAGATTAATAATAAATGGTTGAAAGTCAATCATGTGTAAGAAATTAAGTTTGGACCACTGACATAGCTAGATGTTATTATGAATATACAAGTTCCTTTTTATTATAACTCGAGTGGACATGAAATAATTATACAAATTCATAATATACGCAAATAGTTGTAACACAAAGAAATGACATGGGAAAACATATATTTTTTCATTCATAAACTTTGGGAAATTACAAAATTGGGAGCTATTGCCCAAGAATTACAAAAAAAAGTAAAATGTTTACATTAAATCATTGACCTAAGAGGAACCAAAGATCTAGAGTAGAGAAAAAATCTCTAGGAATGCCCGAAGAAGATTCTAGGTAAGACTTTTGAGCACTTATAGAAACCTTCAGTCTCATTTGTGCCTATGTACGTTTGATGAGGAATTTCTCTCATTTCAGCTTCACTAGCCATTGAGATTCTTCGACATCTTCTACCCCCTTATTAACAACTTCAAGCAGAGGTGTAGCTCAGCCAACTTAGCCATCTCAGCCCGTTGATCCTCCCAATGTTTTTGTAGCAGATCCCTCTGACTATCCAGTCACTAACTCTTCAGAGTTTTTAAATGTGCAATAAGTGAGTCAAAATGGAAGCCATCACGATCCAACTCCCTGAGGTAGCCCAGTAATTGGTTAAGGTGGGCTCTGGTAATGATTGAAGTGGGAGTGATGGAAATTTCAGCAATAATAATAGCCATGCCCTGAAGTCTATAGCTCATAACATGGATGTTGAAACACATGAAATCCATAGTAAAAGTCTCAGGATAGGGGCTTGCAAGCTTCTCAAATACCAAGCGATGGTTGGTAGGCATTTGAGGGGAACTCTGAAGGACCATGAGGCAAAAGGCATGAGGAGCTAAGTTAGGCAGAGGGAGGTCACAACCAGATTTTCTCTCGACGCCAGCACTAGTCGTGGAACCTTGGTCATTGTGACTAGAATCTTCAGAGATAATGGGCTCCCGATGGGGTGAAGCGATGGGGGAATGAACTAGTGTGGAATCCTCTCGAGCAACCTGAGAACATGTAGAAGAAATAATGAGTTTATGAAAAATCTTAACAAGCGTTTTCATTGTTAAGTCACCGATATAGGTGGAGTTTATGAAAAATCTTAACAAGCATTTTTGTTTTTAAGTCACCGATATTTTTGTTGTTAAGTCGCCGATATAGGTGGAGTTTATGAAAAAATCGTAACAAGTGTATTCGTTGTTAAGTCACCGATATAGGTGGAGTTTATGAAAAAATCTTAACAAATGCTTTCGTTGTTAAGTCACCGATATAGGTGGAGTTTATAAAAAATCTTAACAAGAATTTTCGTAGTTAAGTCACCATTATAGGTGGAGTTTATGAAAAAATCTGAACAACCGTTTTCGTTGTTAAGTCACCGATATAGGTGGAGTTTATGAAAAAATCTTAACAACTGTTTTCGTTGTTAAGTCACGGTTATAGGTGGAGTTTATGAAAAAATCTTAACAAGTTTTTTCGTTGTTAAGTCACCGATATAGGTGGAGTTTATGAAAAAATCTTAACAAGTGTTCTCGTTGTTAAGTCACCGATATAGGTGGAGTTTATAAAAAATCTTAACAATCATTTTCGTTGTTAAGTCACTGATATAGGAGAAGTTTATGAAAAAATTTTAACAAGTGTTTTCATTGTTAAGTCACCGTTATAGGTGTAGTTCATGAAAAAATCTTAACAAGCGTTTTCGTTGTTAATCACCGTTATAGGTGGAGTTTATGAAAAAACCTTAACAAGCGTTTTCGTTTTTAAGTCACCGATATAGGTGGAGTTTATGAAAAAATCTTCACAAGTGTTTTCGTTGTTAAGTCACCGTTATAGGTGGAGTTTATGAAAAAATATTAACAAGCGTTTTCGTTGTTAAGTCACCGTTATAGGTGGAGTTTATGAAAAAACCTTAACAAGCGTTTTCCGTTGTTAAGTCACCAATATAGGTGGAGTTTATGAAAAATATTAACAAGTGTTTTCAATGTTAAGCCACCATTATAGCTGGAGTTGGAAATATTGAGAAATGCATTGAAATTAGCAAAGTACCGCAGCGGTAGCGGGAGCGAGAATGGAGGCCATAACTGTAGAAATTGTTGGGGGCAGGCTTATTTCCTCAGAGACCTCAACGGCGCCCTTAACTGAAGAAACCTCAATGGTCGGCAAAGCTCTCTCACAAATAAAAGGTACCAAGGACAACGTAGGAGTTTTGCTGAAAGAAGACGATTGACCTCCAAATAATGCCCAGCATAGGTAGGCACCGAAGAACCACCACTCTGGGCAGAAGCTTTAACCTTGGCCTTGGAAAGAAGAATACCACTAATATAAAAGGGTGGGGTAATACTTGGTGAAATTTTCAAACATGAAGCTAACTGTTAGACACGGGGAGCAAGTATAGAAAAAAGGGAGAAATGCATCTAAGTGTTACTTACCTCCGTTTTGGCACCAAAAAGGGTAACCGGAGTTATGGGTCTCGTCAGCACGATGGGAAGAAGAATGTCAGCTAACAAAGACGCCATTTCAACCTAGGGAATCCCAACATATTAAAATTCACAATGATAAGCAAAGGGATGGAAAAAGAAAAAAGATGTGAGACCTGACAAGTAATAGATTATATGTTACCTCGGGAGAACTTCCCGCAGCTGGAACGAGGGGCAGAGTAACCTCAAGCAGAGATGATGATTAAGAAGCAGCTGGGGGAGTTATCTCTGGTTGGAAAGAGATGCCCACAGACTCAACAGACTCCCCCCCCCCCCCACACGGTAGCATCCCTCACACATTGAGAGGTTGAACGGTGGGAGTAGGTAAGCCTAATCATGGGTGAACGGTGAGGAGTTACATCGGTATGATAAGAGCCGAAATGTCCCCCCACAAAAGGGCTCATGGGGGCTGGGTCCTTCTTCTCCAAATTCCTACACCATAGTGATTTAGAGGTAAACAAATGAAGCTTGCCTTAGAAAAAAATTGTGAATAAAATTAAGAACACACATACATACATCGGATACAGTGGGAGAATGGGAGGATATAACCACTAGTGAAGGAAGAGAGGAGGTAGCAATAGAGGGAGATGGGGAGAGATGTACCTCGGGGTTTATTTCTTATGGGACTTGGTACCCAGATTCTTCTTCCTGGCACCCACAACACCAGTTCCCTAAGGAGCCTTTGAACTCTTCTTCCTCTTTTCCTCCATTTCAGTTGGATTATCCAAGATAATAGGGAAGGTAGTAGAGGGAGGAATGATAGGAGCGTGTCGATGAAACTCAACATTTATCCATTCCACCTCAGCCTGAACCTTCCTTCTCAGCTCTTTAGTTACCTCTACACACATGGGAGGAATAACGGGGGCGATAGGGAATGCCACCAAAGGGGTTTGTGGTTGAGTTTAAGATTTGGATTTTGAGGACTTGGATTTTAAGGAAGTACCACTCTTGGACATCCTGGTCCTTTTGGCTGGTGGATGGGAAGGCCCTTCGCTAGTGGCTTCTTCGGTTAAAGGGGCAGGCTGTTTGGGGGTTGCAACAGTCTTGGTCTTGGGCATGACAGTAGGGATCAAAATAAATGTGGATGAAGCTCAGTGGGAGGTATGTTGGGGGTTTTTCTTACAGGGAACTCAATTCCAAGAACGGAATTACCTTTCATCCCCAACTCCAGGGTAGAAAATGAAAGAACCAAAGGATACACGGGATCCCCCTCGATAAACTCAGAAATTTGGGCCAGATGTCTCAGCCAGTACTTTATTGCAAATAGAGGGGTCACGTCCCCTTGCCTAGTGATGATTAGAATAGTGACTCACCCATCCATGGTAGAACTTACTCCACACACAGTAGTTGATGAGAACAGGGAGCATACCTTGCTAAAAGAGACTTTGGGATGAGATAACTGTAAAACTGGGCGAGGATCCCCCTGATCAAAATCGAAGTGACGGCTGCATCAGTTGTGGTTGTATTACTCGCTGGTGTATCCCCACTCGGTGTAAGAAGGCAGGTACCTCGACGAAAATAGAAGGACCACACCTAGTGAAGGGTATTCAATAATGAGGTTTAAGGTAGTTACCTTGACCATCTGTGCTTCATGTGTGAAAAAATGCCAAGTATGGAGGAAAACATCCTCTTCGTAAGGCCTCATCACAAAATTCTCAAGTTGATCAATAATAGAGGTCAAATCCTTTATGCTTTATCTCTTGTGATAAACAAAGGAGCGTGGGGGCAGAATTACTTCACCCGAAGGAGGGTGGTTGACCTTTCTTGCTACGACGGGGAAACGAACATAAAGGAAGCCTATCATAAAGACACAGTTGGCAAAGTTGGCTAGGTTATAACAACCAAGAGATCGCTCCATGTCGAAAAGGATTTTATTAAGCCACATGTAGAGGGATCCTAGGGAAATTTCATCCAGAGGAAGCTTGATACCCCAGTCCGAACAGAGGGATATGTTGATGAGGTCCCTTCGATATTAGTTGTTGGGTTACCCCATTAAAAGTAAATGAGAAAGAATGACAAGGATGTGGGTAGGAAGTTCCAAAGATGTACCTTGACGAGGGACATCCTCAGATGAACTACCTTCAGAAGGGTGCTTGAAGAAATAGTTGATAAGAGGAGTGAAATTGTATTTGTTTGAAGAGCCGATGCACCTTAGACATATACGATCCAACTCCAAACAATTAGCAACCTCCTCGGCATCTAGGGCCTCATCAGAATAAGGCTCATGGCATATTGCCTCAAGACCCAGGATCTCACACAAGTCTACTAACGTGATCGTAAAGTCACCCCATGCAGTAATGAAAGTATGAGTGGTAACGTTCCAGCGAGATACCAGAACAGGAAGGGAAACATTATTCTTAGACAGAGTAAACACACCAAACCACTTAGCCCGATGAAGCCCAATTTTGGTGAGGGTATCAGCATGGGAACTCTACATATGGGAGTTCCAGGCTGCGAAGTGAGCGGGAGAGCCTCTAGGACCTTTGAAGTAAATATGGGACAACGGGGAGTCCCCTTGCTCAAGACAAAATCGGAGAGTCCCCTCTGGGGGTAGAAATCCCCACTCAGCAACACTTTCTTCTTTATCACCAAGAGTTATGGCATCATATTTAGCTTTGAAAATGCAAGTCTTGCAAAACCCAGAAAAATCCTCACCCTTGACGGATATAGGGGACCGACGGTAGAAGCATAGCTGATCTTGGTGGGCTGCAGTCAAGGAGGTGGCAGTGGAGGTGGTGGCAACTGGGGTAGCAGACGGAGCATTGGTGGAAGATGTGGTAGGGTTTCTTGAGGATTCCATTACAGATGGAAATTAAGTACAAGAAAATCTTAGGAAAAAGCACCAGAGAAGTAATAATGGAGTGGCTAGAAAGAGAGAATGGTTGCAGACGAAAGGAATGAGGAGAAAAAGGTTGGGCAACAATGCAATTTTTGTGCAAAGTCTCTCTCTCTAAAGAAGACGGGAGTTTTGAAGAAGACGAAGGAAAGAGAAGGGTTTTGAAAAAAGTAGATGTTTGAAACCTTTTAAAGAACTCGTCCATTGAGTTTCCCACCACCACACGTGTAAGTCCGCCTATAATCATTTCAAATGGACATTTGGCACTTCGGGAAGTGTCTTGACAGTGGAAAAGACAGCTCCACATCATTAATGAAGTGATGCGTGGGGAATGGAAAGGGTTTCCTTCTTAAGAAAGTTTGATTTTTGGTGCCAGAATATTTGTCAGACATATCCACTAAGTCCCAACAAAAACACTGCCCCAACGGTTCAAAAAATCTACGATGTCCCCTCGCCACAAGTCCAAGCATTTTCTAATTGTGACTCAGCTACACCAGGGAGAATTTATACTTTTTTTAACATAGTGAAACGTTACAAGGGATAATTTCACAAGTCACAATGGTAGGGGCAGTTCTAACGACAAACTCACCGCCTACAACTATAATCCACAATGGCACAAACGGGAGAATTTCACTTACCAAGAATTAAAATGTTTATCTGATAAAGTCAACAGGGGTATCAGGAGAATTTCAAATAGTCAAGCAAGAATGGTTGAACCTCGATGAACAGAAAAAAGTGGTGATGTACCTTCCCCAAGGCGCTAATAAGCCATGACGATTTGACTCAGATACATCGAGGATAATTTTACTGTTTCTGGAGATGGAAACCGTAATTTTTGTAACGAAATAAAATATGCCAAAAAAATTCATGCAGAGAAGGTTCATCGGATTGAGAAGTTTTCTTGCAGAAATTTCTTCTTCCCACAACAAATCTCCACACGAAGGGGAAAATGTAGAGGGGGATTGAAGATAGTCCTGAGATTAGAGAAAATCCCCCATTTAAAACAGTGTTTGGGATTAAGGCAACTCAGCGTGGCAACTTAGCGTGGCAGTCCAGAGGGTCCTTCCAGCGAAGAAGTTGACCAAGAGCGCTCGTCATTTGGTCCTATTCATTAATTTAGCCTTGTTGTATCTTTTGATTACATTGACTATGAGCTATAACTATTGTAATGATGTAATGAGTATAATGATTCTGTGTGAAGTAAAACGGTACTCGCGAGAGACCAGGCTTGGCAGGGCATGGTACAGTTTTCATGCTCTATCGAACGACCTCGTCGTGGGAACTTCAGAGGGACTTGGTTTGGAGGATTAAGAAGTGAGGCACCGTTGGCGATTGTCCTGACCATCTTAATTACACCTGGTAAAACACCAAAAAACCCTGACTGTGAAACCTCAGGGAGGAGAAACCTTGAGTTCCATCGGGTGTTGAGTTATGAGGCAAACAACCCTCTACTTAATGTCACATCCATTTTATCAGATGTCACTAACCAGATAGTCAATGTCAGACCTGAACTAGAGTAAACCACCGTGGTATTTGGGGTTGTCACGCAGTTGGTGATCTACCTCTGTGACGTCCACCCCCTGACACACAGTGCTTAGGAAAAAGGCATGTCTTTGCATTTAATGATTATGATGTGGAGATAACTTGTGCATCAAGTATTTAATGCTTGTGGCATAAAGTATGAGGGATGTCTTTCATAAGAATTAATGGCTGAGTTGCTTCGGGGGTAGTGTGGAGGGGTATTTAAGGACCCAAACCACCTCTGAGGAGGGATCATGTTATGATTAAGAGTTCATAAGTTATTACGAGAGAGATTTATTACGAACATGCAAGTCTACTCACCCACCATTGTCATTTATTACGATGCTTTAATATTTTGACAGAGATTATTGAGGGTGGTTGGGGTGTTTTTCTGCGTACCAATGTGTATCTAGGGTGATCATTTTCTCTCTCCCTCTAAGCAAAGTTACTTGTAAGTTCATTACTACTTTTTGAGTTATACACGAGAGATTTGTGAGTTTAAACTGATTATATCTTCATTGAGTCGTGTTTGTATGTCCGGTGGTTAATCAATAGTGTTGCTACTTAACTTACCATTTCCATATTCAAAATGGGTTACGCCTCCATCTAATCTAAACTAACTTCTTACAGAGGGTCACAAATCCCATGAGTATTCAAAAAGGCTTAAGAGATAGGGAAAAGGAAAATCTATGTATAATGACACATAGACATGTCGAGCTGGTGGATTCCCAAGATGAGTCATCGCATGGACGTAACTTCACTATTATCATAGCTAGTCATGTTAGCACTTAAAGTATGTCTCACACTGATAAGGACGTTTGTAGACATGATATCATCGATAACGAGTCAAACCATTACTTAAAAAGAAAGGGCGATGATGTTTTAAGTGAGAAGGAACGTGAGCTCTGACATGGCTATGTTGAGGTTTACACCGAGTCCTTCAAAACTAAAAATAATAATAGTAATTTGACTCTTAGGGTGTTATCTTTAGAAAAGGATTTTAAGGCATACAAAGAAAGTGAGATCTCGATGAGGATTTCTTTAACTGAGGAGTTAGTTTTGGCGGGAAGGCAAAATAGTGACTCGACCAACAAAGTGGATTGGCTTATGAGAGAGATTCAACTTCATTGAAGACTCATGAGATATTTAAAGAACGTGTTTCCTAAATTAAAAAATATCTCGAACGTACCGGGGAATTCAAGATACTTTAGAGTATACATCAAACAAGGTGAAAATTTATTCGTAGGTTCCATATTAGGTTTAAGGAGAGGTAATGGATATGGTACGATGGTGCAACCTCTTCCCAAAATGCACCCGAATCACTTCCCATGTTTTTTATGGATCCATATGGGAGTCTACCTAACCCACCAAGGAGAAATCATCCTAAAAGTGTTAACCAAGGTATACTTAAAAAGCCTAGGTTTGTACCCACTAAAAATAAAGAGGTCACCACAGGGAATTTTTCTGTAAGTTGGGAAGATTTTCTAGCACACATGCTCCCACATACCACTATAGAGACTTTGCTAGTCTTAGTGAGAAAGTTGAGTTTCTAGTCAGTACTTCTAATAATATAATGGAAGAATTTCAAAGGATGCATATGAATTTCAAGAACACTTCCAATGCTATGACTAGAGCCAATATTGATAAGGGAAAGCAAAAGGTTACCTTTGCTTACAGTGATGATAAGGAACTTTTTGTTCATGTTGCTCTCAAGGTTCAAGATATGTCTCGATGGTATTTTAGTAGTGGGTGCACTTGGCACATAACCAGTGACAAGTCATATTTTACCAACCTTGTGGATCACAAAGAAGGAAAAATCGCCTTTAGAGATTGGAATAGGTCTAGAATCCTAGGACATTATTGTGTGGAGATACCAAATTTCCTAAAACAGACAATGTGTTGTATGTTGAACGGTTTAAGGAAAAATCGATTAGCATATGCCCACATTGAAATGCTAACTATGCAGTAAAGTCTTACTAGTTGCAGTGTAACATTTATGATCAATCTGGTCAATTTTTTTACAAGGTGTTAGATCTAAAGATCGTTGCTACGGAATCATTCCCAAGTCCTCTTTAGTGTGAAATAATGCTAAGGTCTCCTCTATGGACCTTGGGCATCAACGACTAGGTCATGTCAATTTTAGAAATCTTGATTGATTAGTCAAGAAAGACTTAGTTATGGCATACCATCACCGGGAAAACCATCATACTTTATTTTTAGCCCTTGATAATAAGGAAAACAAATCAAGAGTCCACATATGAAGTTGAATACCACTACTACCTCCCGTGTTGTGAAGTTGACACATGAATCTTATGGGTCGCACACTTATGAGAAGTATAGATGGTAAAAACTACATCTTAGTGATGTTTGGTGACTTTTTGAGATATTCCATCGTTGGATTACTTTGAGACAATTCTGATGATGATGAGTTCCTGACAACCAAGTTCCATGTCCCACAAAATCAACATGGTGTCTTTATTAATCAATTTTTTATTGACAATGCTACTGAATTTAAATAACATGAAGTGGATATCTTTTGTGATGAATTCATCATCAAACATGAGTTTTTGGCCATTCATACTCCTCAACAAAATGGGATCCTTGATGGGAAGATTCTAATAATTCATAGATGGCTAGATACATGCATCTTGGAAGAAATGTTCCTAGGAATTTTTGGGTAGAGGAAATTAAAACCACATGCCAGATGGTGAATAGTTTATATCTTTATCCACACACACTTCACAATACACATGACTTATCGATAGGGAAGAAATCCAACCTATCATATTTTCGAGTTTTTGGGAGTCTTACATCCTTAGAGATGGAGAGACCTTAGGAAAGTTTGACTCTAGAAGTGGTGAGGGAGTATTTTTAGGGTATTTATCATGCAGTATAGCCTATAGGGTGTTAGACCTTAAAATCTCTAAGGTTATATAATCGATAGAGATGATGTCAGCCATGTTTATTGATATTAACCTCGAGTTTGATAATTATTCACCCTCCGGTGATGATCTCATTGTTCCCCACGCCACCTCGATGAACTGTAATCCTGATATAGAGGATCCTCCATCTTTGGTTTGAAGGAGTCATGATGATTCCGACATACTTGGTGATACCACACTATTTGTTAAGACTCCTTATTAACTAGAAAATGTGGTTAGTTACTTTTGCTATAACTCAACAGTAGAGACCAAGAATGTGAATGAAGCACTCAGAAATGAGCAGAGAATATGTTGTATGTAAGATGTGTTGCTTAAATTTTAGAAGAATGATATTTGGGAATGATTCCCCTGACCTAGAGATACTAGTGTGATTGGTACTAAGTGGGTGTGCAAGAACATGATATATGATAATAGTACCATTGTTCACAATAAGGATAGGTTATTCACTCAAGGATACACACAAATTGAGGATGTATTAAATGAGATATTTTCTCCTCTTACCAAGATTGAGTATGTCTACTTACTACTCTCCGTACCATGTCATCTATGGTTCAAGTTATACCAAATTAATGTGAAGAGTACGTTCCTTAATGGAATTCTTCGAGAGGAAGTTTATGTGGAACAACCAAAGGGGTTTGAAGACACAAATCACCTTAGACACATCTCCTATCTAAAGAACGCCTTATATGGTTTAAAAAAGAACCCGTTATTGGTACAAAAGGATAACTTCTTATCTCTTAGCTCGTGCCTTCAAGAGAGGGGGATTTGATATGAAATTACTTGTTAGGAGTGGGTGTGCTATTTTAGTTGCCCAAGTCTATGTGGATGACATACTCTTTGGGTTCACGTATTCTCAGCATGCTCACATTGAGTTTGAGATGAGCATAGTTGGTCAACTCATGTTCTTCTTAGGTATCCAAGTGTGTCAACTTGATAATGGAATATTTATATCTCAATATAAATATGATAGGTACCTAGTGAAGAAGTTTTGTTCAGACACCGTTAAAGACTCACCCACGCCCATGAGTTCCTCGACTAAGCTTAGAAAAGACACTTTGGGAACAGGTGTAGAGAAAATTCTTTATAGGAGAATGATACATAGTTTACTCTACTTGTGCACTAGCAGTCATAACATTGCCTATAGCATTAGAGTTTGTGCGTGTTAATAAGCATCCCCAAAAGAGTCTCACTTACTTTCTCTCAAACCTGTCATCACATACATTAGTGGAATTTCTTCCTATGATATTTGGTATTCCATCGATACTGATGATCGTTTGTTGGGTTATTAGGATGTCGATTGGTCCGGGGATGTTGATGGTTGTAAACGACCACCAAGTGGATATTTTAATTTTGAAGTGATTTTGTGTCTTAGTTGAGTAAGAAGAAAAACTCCATTTCTTTATCCACAACAGAGGTCGAGTACATCGTCATCAGGAGTTGTTGAACCCAACTCATGTGGATGAAGCAAATGTTGGAATATTATGGTATTACTCAAGGCACACTGACTATTCCATGTGATAGTAAAAGTGCAACCCATATTTCTCATAATTGAGTCCAACATTCCTATACAAATCCTATTAGGATTCATGAGCACTTCGTTTATGATCTTGTTGAGAAGAAGACTGTGTCCTTGAACTTCGTGAGTACTAAATGTCCATTGGTCAATATTTTCACCAAACCTTTCGATGCACTTAGATTTGAGGATCTTAGGGAGCCTTTGGGTATTTGCTCCATTGATTGATTTTGGATATTTTATAAAATATAGTGTGTTTATCTTATTGTAATCTTTTGTCCCATTACTAGATTTTAGTTTTATGTTCATATTTTTTACAATTCCATAAAGATTTTTTTTTTCGTTTAGAAAAAGTTTGAAAAATTTTCAAAAACATTTAAATTATTGATAAAAAAAGTTTAATTCAAAAAGATTTTTCTATTTTTTGTTGTATATGGATGTGCATTTAAGATGTTTGAATAACAACTACATTCCATCCACTCATATGGCTTATTCATGGTATTAATAGACTTGGTTTCGTTCCTTTTGTGTGCTTAATAATGCATGGCTAGAATTTATTTGTTCTTTGATGATTACTTCCTTCATGTTAGACTCTCAATCGCCTTTATTTCACACATGCATGGACTTCTTGAACATTGTACTTGCTTGTCACATGTCGAATATGAGGTTCTCATCTGAATAGTGTTTAATAATGAAACAAATTTACTAGAAACAAATTGTGCATCTAAGAACCATTACTCGAATCTTTTTGCTCAAAACATTTGATTTTTTTGTTAGGGGCTACGAAAGAAACAATCTTCTTTGCGTTAAAGGACACCATTGGCAAGATCCTAAAAGATTATTTTGGCTCATAAAAATATATTATTTTTCCTAAACTCCTGCCTTCTGTGTATTTCCTCTGCTGGTTTTTAGTTTGTTTTCATTTAGATTCAAATATATTGCATCCTCACCTAATTTAATCAAGATAAAATTGTACTAAATTTAATTTGGTGTGTATGACTTAATCAACAAATTATTCATATAATCGGATCATTATATTGCATTCTCAAAGACAACTCTTTGACTTAAATCTAACAAGTGGCCATGTTCTGTATATTCCTGAATATACAAGCCATAATCCTATTCTGACATATTCAACAAGTTTTCAAAGCATCTATTTCCACCACATTATCAAAAACCAATGAGGTGTTTGAGAGGCATCATTTTTCCCGCGGCGCGAGAGTCACCTACGCGCTGGTCGTTCTGAATTCGGCCCACCTGAACTGTACAAAAACCTAAATTACGACTGGACTTGCGATACAAGCGTAGCGGTAAGCCGGGTATCGAAAATCCCCAGAGACGAGTTGCTAGAGTTTATAGGATTTAATACTCTTAAAATAAAAGTGTAAAAGATGATTATACAAAAAAAGATAAATGATTAATCTAGGAGTGGGAAAATGAAGCTAGATTAACAAAGAAAGTAAAAACTTTAGGTTGCATTTAATATTCCTCAACCGAGTTAATTAGTATAAAATGGTTACATGGGTCGACGAGTTATTACAAATGCATCTCGTTTTGATAGTTAATTGAACCAAGTGTTGTCACGCCCCTAATCCGCATAAAAGCCTAATACGATTTTGGCGTCAACAAATACCCCATGAAATTACGCATGCAAGGTCGTAAGCACGAAACATACATGATATGCCCCGCCAAACCTCCTATGTGTAATAACTAGGACAATGCATCCGAAATAGACCCGTAAACTCCATCACCAAAGCAAAGCAACATGTCAACCCAAAATGAAATCAATCCAACACAACCTAGACTAATTTAGCTAGAAAGCATGATAAGAACGCGATAAATAAATGCGGTAAATAAACGCAATAAAACAACACTAGAAAGCACGAAAATAAGGAATGTGAATATAATTAACAAAGCATGTAAATTAACTACAATGCAAGAAATAAGTGAATACACACTATATTAATGGAGATGGAAGATGAAAGTGCAAATTACAAACCTAATTGGATGTCAATCCAAGAAGAAATTAAGAAATGTGCTATCAACCCTCCAAAACCCCAACCTAAACTATCTACAACGAATTATATCTATTATTTACAACAAAATGGGTATTTATAGTAAGTGGAATTAAATTAGAAAAGAAAAGGAAAAAGAAAAGAAATGGCAAAATAACTGCAGAAAATAGAGGATCGATCGATCGATGGTTGAAAATCATGCCCACTCTCTCAGCTCGAAGGCAGAAACTGAAGGCTCGGTCGATCAAGTAGGGTTGCTTCAAGTTGTTAGCTATTTTGGTTTGAATGGATTTCTCTTCCGCTAAAAATCCCGTAACTTCTTCATACGGACTCGGAATCGCACACCGTTCACGGCAACGCAAAGCTTGCAAGGGATACAACTTCCGTGACATTGGGCCAGGTGGCCAAGATGTGAATTGACCAAATTGCCCTTGAACGTATGATTGCATACGAAACGTGACCGAAATGCTTCTGAACTTCATATTTATTACGTAAATACCTAAAAAAGCCCAATTATAGCTCATATAGCATGTTAACAATATAAACCGAGGTTGTCTGGTTAACGAGCTTAACTATATAGATAAAGGCACCTGAGGGGGATAAAATGTGTAGGTTCAAGGGATGAAATACGTAATATTTGCATCGTATCACACCCCCTAACATACACATTGCTAATCCCTAGCAATGAAATAGGAACAACAAGACCTACAACCAAACCAAAAGCAGGATGGAAATACAAAAGTATGATATAAAAGCATAAGTTCACTTTTGCGGGCGATTCGATTGCATTTAGCATATACAATAAGCCGTTAAACCCCCCGGTTACCCTAATGGACGAGTGTAATCACGTCAGGGTTTTAAGGGATGATACCCACAAATATCACATGGTTTCCTCAAAGTAAGCCCAATCCAACATGCGAAATGCCCAATAATAGCGAACAAGATTTCATACTCATTATTATCACACTGAACGAATTCAAACAAAAGTCCGAAATCATTAACGTTATAGAATGCACCTCATAGAATTGAAACCTTAAAATGTGGGAGGGAACCGAGCACGTGCAAAGTATGATTTGGCAAAAACTTATGTAAACCAAATACTAAATAGAGAAGGAATATATTCAATCCTCACGGGGCATTACACATATCAAGTGAATTCACTCGAAACAGGGAGGTAACACACGGAACACGTGGTCAAAAAGAGTAAATGTAAAGGGAAACTAGGCCGCACACATGTCACAAATGAAGAATGCTATATATGAAATTAAAAACTATAATCTCAATGAAAGATATCGCACATTAAAATAGGCGAAATGTATTTTCACAGATTATGAAAACTATTTAAACCTTTGAATTACATCTACTTAAGATCATATAGGACTTTAATAGGGTTAAAATGTAGGTTAGGCTAAGTACAAAATGAAAGAGATGTATATATGGATATAAAGTGTTTGGGGATGAAACTCGGGATAATGGGAAAATGCGGGTAATAACAAAATTGGAAAAAAGATCAAAAAAGGCATTAGATATACAATTGGAGAGTAATCAAACCTTATTAAACTATATACACAGCATTTACAACTTTCTCTATCTTTTTCTTTTCTTCTTTTTCTCATGTTTTCTTTTGTTTTCTTCTTTCTCTTTTTCTCCTTTTCACTTTTTTCTTTACTTTTCTCACTCTCATATGCCTAAATTGCAACCGCAACACAACCACATCATTCAATCCCAAGCAAAATTCCAAATAAAGGTATGGGAGGTGTATGTATGGTTTAAAACTCCAATTTGGAGTTGGTTATGGGATTTGGGTTATGAAACGAAGGGCAATATTAAGGCTCAAAGAGGTTGACGAGGGTAAACATATAAGGTGAGGTCAAGGTCAATATGGGTGATATAACAAAGATGTCCTATGATCATTTCCAAAAGTTTACGCAATTCTCGAGTCAAAACAAACTATGAAAATCATGCTCAAGTAACACATTTCAAGATATAAACTCAAATAATGAATGATCAAATTAAAGAATAGTGAGATTACCGAAGAATGTAACGTTTTCAAAGGGGAAATAATAGTGTATACACTCACAAACACCGAAAGCTACAAATCTTACTCGGTGTAAGTATATACAATGTAACAAAAGATTATCGAGTTATACAAATCTTAAACCAAATCAATAGAACAATAAAAGTTCATGTGCTCATAGGATTAAAGTTTAATTCATGAAGTTATTCATAATATCAATGATTGAGGACTAAATTCTAATAAATTCTAAATCGAGAACATGCATCATTGAGTTGTATATTGGATTGGACAATTACTGAAATTTATCATCGGAAACAAAGGTAAAATGCCCAAAAAAGGAGAAAAAATAAATAAAATCTTTTTGAAATTTTTGAATTTTTCTAAGGAAAGCATACTAAGTAACTAACATATGAGCAAAACCATGGACTAAACGAAGAAATGGATAGAATATCCCACACCCCTTAACTAACAACCTGACATTGTACTCAATGTGAATTAAGAACCAAGTTAAAGAGAGGAAACGAACGATATTACCCAAAATTGGAGCGATCCCCATAAGAACTAGTCCAAAGCATCTACAAAACAAGTTAGTACCGAGCATAGCAAAAACAAATAACAAAAAGTTAACTAATTACACTAGACTAACTAAAAAAGGAAAGAAAATATAAAAACAAAGAAATAATTAAAAAAAAAATATATATACCACCTACTATTTAGGCTTCACACTAACTATACACTAGAACTCTAAATAGTTGAGGGTCCACCGCAAAACGATTTGACTTTGGAGCATAACTGATGTACCCTCACACTCAAGCATGCGTTTCGAAAAATATGGATTCCATTTAAACAACGGGAGGCATGTGTAGGGCAGAAGAAATGAACCATCGTCAATTAAAAGTTTTGGAGGGATGATAGGGGATTTGGATTGAACGGGTGACAAAAACATGTGGGGATCGAGAAAACCAGAATATCCTCAAAAGGATTTTGAAAATGGAGTGGGAGGGGGCGCACATGAAGGAAAATATGCATTCATGGAAGGCGACTCGAGCAAGTACTCCTCATCGGCAAAAAGGTTTAACACATTAAGGTTGGAAACCGATTCATTGGGTACTTGTGATGGTGTGATAACAGAAGAAAATGGGGAGGAAAGAAATTCAAACTCACGAGATGAATCATCATCGTATGAAGATTGATTTTCGAAGGAAATAATATCATTTTCAATTAAATTTTCTTCTTT
Source organism: Sambucus nigra (assembly GCA_949130495.1). Taxonomy (NCBI): domain Eukaryota; kingdom Viridiplantae; phylum Streptophyta; class Magnoliopsida; order Dipsacales; family Adoxaceae; genus Sambucus; species Sambucus nigra. Next base: position 547,638,735 of record OX422207.1, read on the forward strand.
GGGGGCCAAAGAAGAAATCATTTCATTGCATGTAGATATTCCATCATTTTTTTCCTCACTTGCAATATCTATTATGCAATGGTCAAAGTCAACAATGATTTTTTCCAAAGTAGGCACAAAGTCCTCATTTGGTTCAAAACATTGTTCGACTTCAAAAGTCTCAGAAGAAAAATTGTTGTCGGATTCAAATAATAAATCCAAATCATGTTCCCAACAATGATTTTCTTCCCTATAACGATTTTCAAGTTTCTCATTTTCAAGAATGCGCAAACCCTCGCCAAAAGTCATAGACCGAGGAGAGGATTCTTGAAAATGCTAACTTTGAAAAATACCATCGGACTTAAACTTAAACTCATTATTATAAGAATTTTTAAAACTATGGAATTTCCTTTCAAAATTACTATTATAAGGAGTTAGAGGCCCAAAATCATTATCATCATCATCAAGATACATGCGCTTCAAAGCTTGACTTTTGTAATACTCACTCAGAGTCATTTTAGATGTTGCAATTTTTTGGGATTCTAAGTATTCACCAAAAGTCAAAGGTTTGCGAGAATTTTGAGAATTATCATAATAATTATCGAAAGAATTGGAATTAGACATGCTAACCCCAAAAATGGCTCAAATTGGCGAATTCGACAAAGTAGATGCACGCGCGAAAAATTCAAGCGTTTCATGGCGCTCAAATGTAGAAGTCCTACAAAAATGTCAGGCAAAAAATACAAATAGAAAAAAAATACTATGAAATACTAAATCAAATAAATTTTAAAACAAACTCAACCCCAACAACGACGCTATTTGATGGGGAGGGTTTTGTCGTGGCGCGAGAGTCACCTACGGGCTGGTCATATTGAATTCGGCTCACCTGAATTGTACAAAAACCTAAATTACGACTGAACTTCCGATACATGCGTAGCGGTAAGTCGGGTATCGAAAATCCCCAGAGACGAGTTGCTAGAGTTTATAGGATTTAATAATCCTAAAGTAAAAGTGTGAAAGATGATTATACACAAAAAGGAAAAAGATGCATAAAAGGGAAATGATTAATCTGGGCGTGGGAAAATAAATCTAGATTAACAAAGAAAGTAAAAACTATAGGTTGCGTAGAATATCCCTCACCCAAGTTAATTAGTATAAGGTGGTTACATGGGTCAACGAGTTATTACAAATGCGTCTCGTTTCGACAGTTAATTGAACCAAGGCTTGTAATGCCCCCAAATCTGCATAAAAGCCTAATACAATTTTGGCGTCAACAAGTACCCCGAAAATTACACTCGCAAGGTCATAAGCATGGAACATACATGATACTCCTCGTCAAATCTCCTAGGCATAATAACTAGGACAACGCATCCTAAATAGACCTGTAAAATCCATCACCAAAGAAAAGAAACATGTCAACCCGAAATGAATTCAATCCGACACAACCTAGACTAATATAACTAGAAAGCATGATAAAAACACGATAAAGAAATGCGATAAATAAATGCAATAAAACTACACTAGAAAGAACGGAAATAAAGCATGTGCATGTAATTAACAAAACATGTAGATTAACTACAAAGAAAGAAATAAGTAAATACACACTATATTCATGGAGATGGAAGATGAAAGTGAAAATTACAAACCCAATTGGGTGTTAAATCCAAGAAGAAATGAAGAAATGAGCTCTCAAACCTCCAAAACCCTAACCTAAACCATCGAAAACGAATTATATCTGTTATTTACAACAGAATGGGTATTTATAGTAAGTGGAATTAAATTAGAAAAGAAAAGAAAAGGCAAAATATCTGCAGAAAACAGGGGATTGATCGATCGATGGTTGAAAATCATGCCCACTCTCTCAGCTCGAAGGCAAAAACTGAAGGCTCGATCGATCGATCATTTTGATCGATCGATCTATCAAGAAGGGATGGTTCAAGATGCTTGTTGTTTTGGTTTGAATGGATTTCTCTTTCGCTAAAAATCTCATTCGCGGCCACGCGAAGCTTGCGAGGAGGGCTACAACTTCTGTGTAGATGTTGGGCTCGGTGCCCAAGCTGTGAATTGACCGAATTTCGCTTGAACATACGATTGCATATGGAACTTGAGAGGAATGGGTTCGAACTTCATACTTAGTACCTAAATACCTATAAAAGCCGAATTATAGCTCATATAGCATGTTGACAATATACACCAAGGTTGTCTGGTCAACATGATTAAATATAGAGATTTGGGTTCCCGAGGGGGCTAAAATGCGTTGGTGCGATGGATGAAATATGCAATATTTGTGTCGTATCAGTGTTGCCACATAATATTTGAACTAGAAAAAAAAATTTGAGAACTAATATAAAAATGTAAATAAATGGTAGCATGCATGTGTGACACTAGTCACTAGGTGGGACGTGTTATTAAAAAAGGAAGCATATTATAATTTAAAATGGGGCATTTGTGAATTAAAAAAGGAAAAATGAAATGGGTGAGTAACCACTTAGCAGTACCGAAGTGCTGTAAGCAATGAACCCAATAAGGAAGAGATGACTCCTTCACCAAATTTGAATTTACATTACTTGTGTCTTGTTTTTGCTTCCCTTTTCTTCTTCTTTCTTTTATTTATAGCTTTTCTTTCATTCCACAAGTAGATTTTTAGGTAGTTTATAATATTTTTCTTCAAAATTTATTTAAATTTCATTGCCTTTAAAATTGACGTTGTTTACACTCTTACATCACATTTCTCTTAATGTACCTTTTTACTATACTTGCAATTTACTTTCCTGCAAATCTTTACTTCCATCACATTTTCTTTTCTCTTATTTAAAAATATTTAATCTTCTTTCAATTCATGTGATTTACTATTATCGTCCCAATTAATTACTATAACTTAGCACTCACTTTAAAGTCTTCACTAAGGGAAGCATACATTATGTTGATTGAGGTATCGAATGCAACCTAATAGCCAAAAAATTATCACTAGAATAAGATCTTTGGTTGACAAAATAACAAATCGTGAAATTCTTGCCATCCTAATAAGTAACCAAGCCAAGTGAAAAATAACCCAAGCATATTTATGTTTACACCATGTTAACATAAACTAATGAGGTATTGACATGTAATATTTGAACCCAAAAAAATAGTAGAGAACAAATGTTAAAATATGAATAGTGTGGAACATGAATGTGTTACACTTGTAAGTATATGGGGCGTTTTATTCAAAATGGAAGAATATTACAATTCAAATTGGGGCACTAACGCACCAAAGAAGGAAAACTCAAATGGGTGAGTAACCAACCAGTAGTTACCAACGTGTAGTTACATCACATGGGCAAGAAACACTGTGAATGTGCAACACGCCTAAAAATGAAGAGAGGACTCCCTCACCAAATCTTCATTTACATTAATTATATCCTTTTTTCTTTTCTTTCTTTTCCTTTACTTTATTTACATCTTTTCTTTTATTCCTCAAGTAGATTATAATGTATTTGTAATCTTTTTATTGAAAGTTTATTTAAACTTTCTTGCCTTTACAATTGATGTTTTTTACTTTCTTGCATTACATTTCTCTTAGGGTCCGTTTGATAGAAAACTCAGAAAACGCGAATGATTACAGGGAATTTATTTCTAGGGTAAACAATTCCAAGGCAAAGGAATATTTTCCAATATGTGTCCATTGATAGAAAGTTGGAAAATCATCAATTTTCCACATTTTCTATCAAACACAAAAACTGGAAAATAAATATAAATGTTAAACATTTATTTACAAAATATATATATACGAAATAAATACATATATGAAATATACAAAATATACATGTATACTAAAATACATAAAATATATGAAGTATTCATATACATATTAAAATATAAAAAATATAATATATATATATATATATATATATATATATATATATATATATATATATATATATTTACAAATTTAATATATATTTATGAAATATATAGAGTTATAAAAAAAATGGTTTTGAGTAGTTTGCCACCCAAAGTTGGCAAACTAAAACCTGACCCCCCCACCCCCACCCTCACCCCTCACCCCACACACACCAACACAACCCACCCCAAAGAATTGGATTCCACCCAAAGGTGGAAAATTGTGCTTAAGGGGTGATGTACCTAGAAAACAAATTCCAAGGAAAATTTAGGCTATCAAACGGTTTAAAGCTGGAAAAATTCAAAATTTTTCAACTTTTTTGAATTTGCCTTGGAATTTGGAGGCTATCAAACGGACCCTTATTGTAATTCTTTAGTTTACTTGGAACTTACTTTTCAGCAAATCTTTACTTTCATCTCATTTTGTTTTCTCTTATTTAAAAATCTTAACTTTTCTTTCAATTCATGCGATTTACTATTTTTGTCCTAGTTAATTACTACAACTTAGCACTCACTTGAAAGTCTTCCCTAAGGGAAGCACAAGTCCTCTTACTCGAGGCAACGAACGTATCATAATCGCCTGATAATTATAACTAGACTAAGATTTTTGGTTGAAAAGATAAAAAATTTTGTCTGGCATGCTTGTATTCATAATTATTCACCAATACAAGTGAAAAATAACGCAAACATATTTCAGGCTTACCCGATGGGACACCAGTATTATGTTAAAGTTATAAATGACTAGGACATGTCGACGTAAAGATATAATAGAAAATGTTGTTGAGAATAACTCTACCAGCCAATAAATGACGACTTCAGAAAAATAATGGTTGAAACAATGCAAGAATTGGGACGATGGCTCCTAGTCAATAATTGAAAGTTCCAAAGGCTCCAAGGGTCAGTAAAGTTCACAATACACCAATAGTTGGTGTACCCATACTACACCAAAACTAGAGAATCTTCATGGTAAAAAAACTTGTAAAAGAAAAACTTTTCACAGTAAAAAACCATGACATGTTTTGGGGTGACAACGTTTTTGTCACAGACATGTCACTGTTAAAGTCCATGATACATTTTCTTTTGTCACGGACATTGTCCATGGAAAGTCTGTGATAAAAGAAACTTGTCACGGACTTTGATCGTGACACGTCCCTAATAACTTATAACTTCTCACGGACATGTCATGGTCAATGTTCGTGACAAGTTTCCTTTCTCATAGACTTGTCACAGTTAAAGTCCGTGACAATACTAGGGAGCAATGAAAAACACACCTGGGCAGTATGGCCACTACCACTAACGAACAATATTTTTTTACCTTTTACAACAACAATAGGATATATATTTCCCAACCAACATTCACTCATTCATAATAAACAAATACAATTCATTAATTTATTCATAATAAAAAAAGTAAACAACATCCAATATTCATATTCATAATAAACAAATACTAATAATATTATTACAAATAATTATTCATTCATCTTTATTTTAAAGGAAGAAGGTAGGCCATACATCATAAGAATTGAGATAACCCTCAATAGTACTAATGTCGCACTTCTCGTTCAACCACACGGGTTCATTCTCTTTTCCCACGTACACTTGGGTGATGCGAATCCATGCCTCGTGCTATTTCAAGGGACGGTTATGCACCATAGGAACTAGGTGTGTATCCAGTTCCCCCAACCCCTTAGTTATTCTATCGCCACACCATATCTACTATATACACACTACGCCAACTAATTGTTAAAAATTTCCTTGGGATGATGAGGGTATGGGTGGGGTGGCGAATATGTCATATAAAGACATGGGGGGTATCAGTGAGGGTGAGGCTGTAAAAGATGGAGCAATGTTCCCCTCGTCAACAACTTTCTCCTTTCCCTTCCCTGAGATGAACTCAACCTGGCCTTTCAGAGAACGTTTGACATTCGCAAACATTTTTTTCATTATTCTCTCCACATTTTCAAACTTCTCGGCATTGTTGGTTGCTCGTCCATTGTGAGTATCAGCCTAGCATTGCTCTAAGTAATCCCAGTGAGCTTCGACTTACCGCCCTCACCCCCCGAGCACTTAGCTTAGTGCGTTCGTAGTGAGAGATGCATTGTCATCATCACTCTGGGAGTTATGAACCTCCTTAACCATTTCCCGAAACAATAAATAAAGTACACAATTAGATAAATTAATAAAAAAAACCAATGTTACTATAGATTTTTATTTTTATAACTTAATTAAAATTTTAACTAATAATAGCGGCCATGTTCGTATTGACCTAGGCATCCTTCCCTTCTTCGTTGAAATTGCCACATAGGCGTCCCAAGGCCATACACGGTATCATAAAATAAAATAATATAAAATTAGAAAATTAGTATATAATTATCACTCTATAGAATAAAATAAAACTAAAATGAAAGAACATAAAAAATTACCATCATGTGCTCCACCTTGGCGTAAGATGTACGCCCAGAGTAGTGCATGTCGACCTTTTTTACCCGATTTGCCCTTCCCGATTGATGAGAGGCAAATTTCCTCTTTGAGACATCATTATCGGAAAAACTCTTGCCATATTTTCAATGAGATTGGCTCCTTCGAGGGTACCATGTCCCTAAGTCACAAAATGGACTCCCGATCTTGGCAAAAGTACCGTACGCATATGTTTTTCTTCCATATTTTAAATTGATCTCTTAATTGTTCCAACGTGGAGTTGCATAAACATGGGAGCAAGATGAATTATTCCTTCCAAACAAATACAAAACAAAAAGAAAGTGATTTAGTAGTATTTAAAATACAAAATATAATAAAATATAAATATAAATACAATATAGTAAGAAAGTGACCAAGTACCTATAATGAGCCCAGATGCCAATTATAAGTCTGTAGGCCACCTTCCTCCAATATGGGTACCCGAGGCCAACAATTGTCTGTAGCAACTCTAGGGACCTAGATTGTAGGGCCGTCTTGTTCTCCACTACAGTCCCCAATTTGCCTCACATTGGAGACGTAGTGCTAGACGAGACTTCCTCAACCCCGCTTCCATCACGCCCTGATGTCTACATTTCATGCAAAAGTTGTTGTCATTAGTAGAAACATATATATGAGAAAAGATCAAATACAAATGAATAAAAGAATGAAACTGATTAAAATCCATATGAATAAAAGAACTAGACGAATATAAATTAATGACATCATAATAATACAAATCCATATCATAAAACCGAACTAAGCATTGATTCAAACACTTGGAATACTTATTACAAATCTAAAAATTGTTTCAAATTCGGGTCATGTCACGGACTTTGAATTTTTTCTTAAATTGATTAATATCCAAATCAACATATTCACTAATAAACCAACCAATTTCGATTCAAATCCACAAAAACTGATCAAATCCAAATGAATAAAAGCATTAAACTCTCGTTTGATAATAATAATAATAATAATAATAATAATAATAATAATAATAATAATAATAATAATAATAATAATAATAATAATAATAACAATAATAATAATAATAATAAGAAGAATAACAATAATAATAATAATAAGAAGAAGAAGAAGAATAATAATAATAATAATAATAATAATAATAATAATAATAATAATAATAATAATAATAATAATAATAATAATAATAATAATAAAGCACTAGATTAATACAAATTAACGGCCTTAAAAGAATACTAATCCATATCATAAACCAAACTAAGCATTGTTTCAAATAAATGGAATACTTATTACAAATCTAAAAATTGTTTCATATTCGGTTCATGTCACACAGTTTAAATTTATGCTTAAACTGATTAAAATCCAAATTAACATATTCACTAACCAACCAACCAATTTCGATTCAAATCCAAAAAACCTGATCAAATCTAAATAATAAAAGCATTAAATTGTCGTTTGATAATAATAAAGAACTAGAAGAAACAAATTAACGACATTAGAAGAATACAAAATCCATAGCATAAACCAAGCTAAATATTGTTTCAAATAATTGGAACACTTATTACAAATCTAAAAATTGTTTCAAATTCGGGTTATCGTCTAAAATGGACTGATATTCGGTAGGAGAGACCAAGTCATCAAAGTTAATGGTTAAAGGCTTTAGCACATATAGGAAGATTGATCACGAATTAGTGTTGATATACTCGTAGTAAAATACTTGCTTGAACTTTTTAAAAACAAAACAAATGGCTCATTGCTCACATGCTCGTTTCTCTTCAACTTGGACAAGTCTACCATGATCAAATTGGTAATAAGATCAACTTTACAAGAATTTTTATCCTCAAATCTTACCAAATCACAGTAAAATACAACCTCTTAAGAAGCTTCTACATTCCAATTTAAATATATTTCAAATGATACCATAGTAAGTCATTTTAGCTTCAACAAGGTTTTTATCTTTTGCGCTCCCTAGAAAATAAGTAAAAGCGTTTTATGAAATGCTCGAAATTTGTACATTTTTATTTTCCTTATACACCCTTGCACCAAATACATAACCGTTAAATATATACTTTTTGTACGCGTGTGCCATGAGCAAGGGTCTAGTGGATAGACGAGAAAGCCTTCATGTCTCATCACCCGTCTTTAAGAGTTGAGATTATAGATGTATTAATTAGGTTAATTTTAAAGATTTCTTATAATATGTCATTTAATAAGAGAGATTATCGTTATAGTTACCTGGTGTGACAACCACAACCTAAATTCATTATATGATTGCGCCAACATTCTTTTTCTTTTATTATTCCCACACGCGTCATATTCCATGCATTGACCACCGTGACGAACGTATTACGAAATTGATATTGTATAAAAGTTAAAATAATATAAACTTACCTTTTCATTTGTTCAACATATTCATGTGTATCAAATAGATAACGAGGTACTTGTTCATGTTGTAAAATCATGAACTTCACTCGTGTGCCCATCACCTGACCACCCTCATGTACGAAATCGTCACTATTATTCACACTGCTTGGCTCAATCATATATTTCCAAGTGTAGATTGATGAGTCCATGATGATGTACTGATTTGCAATTGAATGTACAATCTATTATTGACACAATTTTTGACAACTTGCATTAAACTTTTGTCAAAACTCGCTAAATTTTGGAGTCCCCCGCCACGAAGTGCGATAAAATTAAATATCATCCTTAGCATGTGACAGATATGAGACATAAATACTTTAATCCACAAGATAAATTATTTTAATCAAACACAACTATGTATGACATCCAACTGATACAAACACCAAACGCGATCAAAATCCATCACATGTGATCTCTAAATATCTCAATAATTAAATAAATAAATCCAACTAAATCTTAAAACAACTTTGGAATCGAGAGGCCCAATAAACTAAAAAGTAGTCTCATAAATAATACGACAAAATGGAAAGAGAAATATAACGACTAAAGCAATAAAATTAATCCAATTTCACCTCCAAAAGATCTCCAATGAATCCTATAAAACAACTCCCAAATAAATCCTGAAAAAGATTAGACAACGCATGTGCCACAGCCAAAGCGTCGAGCAAGAAAATCGGCTACTCTTCTTAATTTGGGTCCCTGAACCCAGACAATAGTGCTATATATATCGACCATAACAATAAAAAAAACATTACGAAGGTTATTCATCACGAAAAGTAAATTTCTAACTACCCGCATGGTTTCTTTAAAAAGTCACACCAATATTTTTGTAATTAACCCACCTTACCAACAATATTAAATATCATTAAAAGAACCACAATTATAATTTACCAAGATACACGTCCCCTTGTCAAGTCCTTCGTCTGATCCGTTTTTATCCTGCGATCCTCGTGATGTGACAAGGTTCCACACTCACACATATCCCCTTATCAAGTCCGCCGTCTGATCCGTTTTTATCCTCCGATTCTCACAATATTACAGGGTTCCACACACAACACGACATAAATCGTCTTCTGACCCATTTAAACTGTCGGCACTAGACACATTATGTCACCAATAAAATTTAATATCTGTTTTAGTCCTGCGATACTAATTTCTAGAATTTCTTATACTCATTAATAAAATATATTCCCCCCACCCTTAACAGCGGTGTTAAAATCCTTAAAATACTCCTTAGTCCCAACTAAGGGTTCCCAAAACACTAATTCTCCCTATCCTAAGTAAAGGATGATTATAAAAATTTCATTCAACCTAGATATCAATCATAGGCTATCGTAACAATGGTATAATATAGAAAACCATCCCCCACCCAAAATTATTTAACCCGCATAGACTTATACTAACTAGTCCGATACCTAATTAGAATAAATCGCAACTAAGTCCCAGTTACTTGTCCCATACCTAACAAGTGTACTATAACAAGGGGCGAAGATCAATTACCTACAGTACCCAATGTCCCCGAGATATTATAATATTTCCATAAAGTGGCATTATTAACAAATTATAACAACATTCATAACAACACTAAATTCCCAATTAAATAAATTTAATCTAAATAGTGGAAATCAAGGACAGATAAATATTGTGATTTTCAGAATAATAAGTACATGAAAGTCCTATCATAGTTATTATATTCCAACACAAGTAATGAATTTAATCTAGGGTTCTCGCTTGAAATATCAAAATTTATTTTCTAAGGGATCCTCTACATGCACATGCCCATAATACAACCAACTATGCCAATACAACCCAAATAACATCAAAGTTATAAGTATTAGGTAACATTAATATTTCATGCAAAACAGTCCTTAAATTTATCTCCTTAATAATTATATTCGTAACTTATTTTAGAAAACATGAGTTTGTATGGAGGCTACAATCAAGACACATAACACTAAGGGAAAAGAATAGGGTAAACATGCTGTGATTAGTTGGAAAAAAATCTGAGTAGAAAGTTGAACTCCTCTTGAGAAAACACCAATTAATACTTTTAATCTAATCTTGAAATCTTGAATAAGTTTGGGGCTATGGTTTGAAAATTAAAGGGAGTAATTTTGGAGAGGTCTTCTGGTTGAAAAGTTTGATAAAAAGTGATTTGAAAAGTACATCCACGAATTAGTTATGATATATAAAGGGTTAAGAGTTTGATTAAGAAAAGAGTTCTACTTAGATACAAACACTCGAAAAATAATTATGGACGGTCAACTCGTCAGAATGGCTGAAATTTCAGTATGTTGTAGCGATTGGCCAGACAAGACTGCTGTGAAAAATTTAGCTCGATCGGAGGGTTGGATCTCTAAAAACGTTACTTTTTTAGAGAGTTTTATGTTTTTAGGACTCTTCTATATAATAAAAATCCAATTAAAACTTCATTTTAATTTCGATTCCAATTTCGTTTGAAATTTTATTTTTCAAATATAAAACCAACATTTTAAATTATGAAATTTATAAAATCCAAAATTTCATTTTTCTCCGATTTTCAAAATTAAATTAAAAATTCCCATTTAAAAAAAAATCGGGTTGTTACAGACTTTCCCACTAGCAAAGAATTTCATCCTCAAAATTACACGAAGCATACACATCAACGCGTAAATCTGGCAAAAGAAAATAAGGCTCATATATGCCTACTCGTAGAATGCCATAATTGGGCGCCCATACACTCAATCTTACGTGTACCTACCTCACGAATGATAAAATAATATACATATCCCATATATATACGCATAACTATGAAAATAATGGCTTACCACACTCTCTCACTAATCCCCACTCGATCCTATATCTGAAAGTCATCAAAATGCTAACATCCTCAAATTAAAGCTCAACATCAAAAATCGATACATACTATACCTAACATCTGCACTAAAATCTCTAAAATAATTATCGTCTCCAAAATCCATTTTAAGGATCCTCACATTAAGCTTACTAATTCTAAACTCAATGCCTACGACATCCTTAGCACAAAGCTTCACATCTCCAAGAAACACATCTAACAAGTATGCTTGACCCATACCTTAAAGGAGTACGAAACAACAAAGGGAATCAAATATCGGTGACACAAAAGCTAAATGGACTCATAACCTACGAGACCTAAGACCATGCTCTGATACCATCTGTCAAAAGTCGCTAAATTCTAGAGTCGTCCGCCACCAAAACTAAGCCGGGTGAGATGAAATTAAATATCATCCTTAGCATGTGACAGATATGAGACAAAAAAACTTTAATCCACAGGATAAATTATTTTAATCAAACACAAATATGAATGACATCCAACTGATAAAAACACCAAAGCGCGATCAAAATCCATCACATGTGATCTCTAAATATCTCAATAGTTAAATAAATAAATCCAACTAAAATCTTAAAACAACTTTGGAACCGAGAGGCCCAATAAACTCAAAAGTAGTCTCATAAATAATACGACAAAATGGAAAGAGAAATATAATGACTAAAGCAATAAAATTAATCCAGTTGCACCTCCAAAAGATCTCCAATGAATCCTATACAGCAACTCCCAAATAAATCCTGAAAAGGATTAGACAACGCATGTGTCACAGCCAAAGCACCGAGCATGAAAAATGGCTACTTTTCTTAATTTGGGTCCCTCAACCCAGACAATAGTGCTATATATATCGACCATAACAATAAAAAAATTTAATTACGAAGGTTATTCATCAAGAAAAGTAAATTTCTAACTACCCGATTGGTTTCTTTAAAAAGTCACACCAATATTATTTTAATTAACCCACCTACCCAACAATATTAAATTTCATTAAAATAACCGCAATTATAATCCACGAAGATACACGTTCCCTTGTCAAGTCCGTCGTCTGATCCATTTTTATCCTGCGATCCTTGCGATATGACAAGGTTCCACACACACACACACATCCCTGGTTAAGTCCGCCGTCAGATCCGTTTTTATCCTACGATCCTCGCGATATGACAAGATTCCATACATGACACCTCATAAATCATCCTCTAAGCCATTTAAACTGTCGGCCCTTGACACATTATGTGTCCAATAAATTTTAATATCCGTTTTAGTCTTGCGATATTAATTTTTCAAATTTCTTATACTCATTAATCAAATATATCCCACCCCACCCCACCCCACCCTTAAAAATGGTGTGAAAATCCTCAAAATACTCCTTAGTCCAAACTAAGGGTTCTCAAAGCACCAATTCATCCTATCCTAAGTAAACGATGATTATAAAAAATTTACTCCACCTAGATATCAATCCTAGGCTATCATAAAAAGGGTATAACATAGAAAACTAGGCCCTACCCCAAATTATAAAACCCGCATAGACTTACACTAACTAGTCCTTTACCTAATTAGCATAAATCGCAAGTAAGGCCCACTTACTAGTCCCAATCCTAACAAGTGTACTATAATAAGGCGTGATGACCAATTACCTACAATACCCAACGTCCTCGAGATATTATAATATTTCCATAAAGTGGCCCAATTAACAAATTATAACAACATTCATAACAATACTAAATTCGAAATTAAATAATTTTAATCTAAATACTGGAAATCAAGGACACATAAATATTGTGATATTCAGAATAATAACTATATGCAAGTCCATTCATAGTTATTATTTTCCAACACAAGTATTTAATTTAATCTATCGTTCTCACATGAAATATCAAAATTTTCTTTATAAGGGCTCCTCTACATGCACATGCCCATAAGACAACCGACTATGCCAGTAAAACCCAAAGAACAACAAAGTCATAAGTATTAGGTAACATTAATATTTCATGCAAAAGAGTCTCAAAATTTATCTCTTTAATAATTATATTGATAAATTATTTTAGTAAATAGGAGTTTAAGAGAGGCTACAAGCAAGAGACATAACACTAAGGGAAAAGAATAGGGTAAACATGCATGTGATTAGTTGGACAAAACTCGGAGTAGAAGGTTGAACTCCTCTTGAGAAAACACCAATTAAGCCTTCTAATCAATGGCTGAAATCTTGAATAAGTTTGGGGCTATGGCTTGTAAATGAAAGGGAGTAATTTTGGAGAGGTCTTTTGGTTGAAAAGTTTGAGAAAAAGTGATTTGAAAAGTCCATCCACAAATTAGTTGTGATATATAGAGGGTTAAGAGTTTTATTAAGAGTTCTACTCTGATACAAACACTCAAAAAATCATTATGGGCGATCAGACCATCTAAATGACTTGAAATTTTGGTATGTTGTAGCGATCGGCGGGACGGGACTGGTATGACAAATTCAGCTCGATTGGACGGTCTTATTTTTAAAAATATTATTTTTTTAGATAGTTTTATGTTTTGAGGACTCTTCTATATAATAAAAATTTAATTAAAACTCCATTTTAATTCCGATTCCAATTCCGTTTGAATTTTTTTTTCAAATATAAAAACCAACCTTTTTAATTATAAAATTTATAAAATCCAAAATTTCATTTTTCTCCGATTTTCAAAATTAATTTAAAAATTCCCATTTAAAGAAATCTGGAGTGTTACATACTTCCCCACTTGCAAAGAATTTCGTCCTCGAAATTAGACGAAGCATACACATCAATGGGTAAATCTCGCAAAAGAAAATGAGGCTCATATATGCCTACTCGTAGAACGCCATAATTGGGCGCCCATACACCCAATCCTATGGGCACTAACCCCACGAACAACAAAACAATATATATATCTTATATACATACGCATAACTATGAAAATAACGACGTGACACATGCTCCGAAAAATCCCCACTCGATCCTATATTCGAAAGTCATCAAAATACTAACATCCTCAAATTCAACCGTAACATCAAAAATTGATACATACGATACCTAAAATCTTCACTAAAATCTCTAAAATAATTATTGTCTCCAAAATCCATTTTACGGATCCTCACATTAAGCTTACTAATTCTAAACTCAATGCCTACGACGTCCTTAGCATAAATCTTCACGTCTCCAAGAAACACATCTAACACGTACGCTAGACCCTCTGCCTTAAGGAGTATGAAACAATAAAGGGAATCAAAGATCGACGACGCGAAAGCTAAACGGACTCTTAACCTACGAGACCTAAGACCATGCTCTGATACCATCTGTCATACCCTGCTCAATTCTGACGTCGGCTGCCATTCTCTAATACCATCTGTCACACCCCGCTAAATTCTGACGTCGGCCGCCACAAAAACTAAGCCGAGTGCGAGTAAATTAAATATCATCCTTAGCATGTGACAAATATGAGACGCAAAAACTTTAATCCACAAGATAAATTATTTCAATCACACCCAAATATGAATGACATCCAACTGATAAAAATACCAAAGTGCAATCAAAATCCATCACATGTGATCTCCGAATATCGCAATAATTAAATAAATAAATCCAAATGAAATCTTAAAATAACTTTGGAACCGAAAGGCCCAATAAACTCAAAATTAGTCTCATAAATAATACAACTAAATGGAAAGAGAAATATAACGACTAAAGCAATAAAATTAATCCAGCTACACCTCCAAAAGATCTCCAATGAATCCTATAAGCCAACTTCCAAATACATATCGAAAAAGATTAGTCAACGCATGTGTTAGAGCCAAAGCCCTGAGCATGAAAACCGGCTACTCTTCTCAACTAGAGTCCCTGAACCCAGACAATAGTGCTATATATATCGACCATAACAATAAAATATTTTAATTACAAAGGTTATTATTCACCAAAAGTAAATTTCAAACTACCCGCATGGTTTCTTTAAAAAGTCACACCAATATTATTTTAATTAACCCACCTTCCCAACAATATTATATTTCATTAAAAGAACCACAATTATAATTTACCAAGATACAAGTCCCCTTGTCAAGTCCGTCGTCTGATCCGTTTTTATCCTGCGATCCTCGCGATATGACAAGGTTCCAAACACACACACATCCCCTTGTCAAGTTCACCGTCTGATCCGTTTTTATCATGCGATCCTCACGCTATGAAAAGGTTCAACACACGACACGACATATTTAATCCTTTGACCCGTTTAAACAGTCGGCTCTAGACACATTATGTCGCCAATAAATTTTAATAACCGTTTTAGTCCTGCTATATTAATTTAAAAAATTTCTTATACTCATTAATAAAATATATTCCACCCCCACCCCCACCCACCCAAACCCTTAACGGCGGTGTGAAAATCCTCAAAATACTCGTTAATCTCAATTAAGGGTTCCCAAAACACCAATTCTTCTTATCCTAAGTAAAGGACGATTATTAAAATTTCACTCCACCTAGATATCAATCCTATGCTATCGTAACCGCATAGACTGGCACTAACTAGTCCCATACCTAATTAGCATAAATCACAACTAATGCCCACTTACTAGTCCCATACCTAACAAGTGTACTATAACAAGGGGTGAAGACCAATTACCTGCAATACCCAAACGTCCCCAAGATATTATAATATTTCCATAAAGTGGCACAATTAACAAATTACAACAACATTCATAACAACACTAAATTCCCAATTCAATAATTTTAATCTAAATAGTGGAATCAAGGACACATAAATATTGTGATTTTCAGAATAATAACTACATGCAAGTCCTATCATAGTTATTATTTTCCAACACAAGTAATTAATTTAATCTTGGATTCTCACATGAAATATCAAAATTGGCTTTCTAAGGGCTCCTCTACATGCACATGCACATAATACAACTGAATACGCCAATACAATCGAAAGAGCAACAAAGTTATAAGTATTAGGTAACATTAATAACTCGTGCATAATAGTCCCAAAATTTATCTCTTTAATAATTGTATTCATAACTTATTTTAGAAAACATGAGTTTAATGGAGGATACATTCAAGAAACATAACACTAAGAGGAAAGAATAGGGTAAAAATACATGTGACTAGTTGGACAAAAATCTGAGTTGAAATTTGAACTTCTCCTGAGAAAACACGAATTAAGGCTTATAATCTAAAGTTGAAATCTTGAATAAGTTTGGAGCTATAGTTTGTAGAAGAAAGGGGGTAATTTTGGAGAGGTCTTCTGGTTGAAAAGTTTGAGAAAAAGGGATTTGAAAAGTCCATCCACGAATTAGTTGTGATATATAAAGGGTTAAGAGTTTGATTAAGAAAAGAGTTTTACTCAGATACAAGCACTCGAAATTTATTACGGATGATCGAACCATTAGAATGGCTTGAAATTTTAGTATGCTATAGCGATCGGCGAGACAGGATTGCTGGGAAAAATTAAGCGCGATCGGACGATCGAATTTTGAAAAATATTATTTTTTTAGAGAGTTTTATGTTTTGTGGACTCCTCTATATAATAAAAATTCAATTAAAACTCCATTTTAATTCTGATTCCAATTCCATTTGAAATTTTATTTTTCGAATATAAAAACCAACATTTTAAATTATAAAATTTTTAAAATCCAAAATTTCATTTTTCTACGATTTTCAAAATTAATTTAAAAATTCCCATTTAAAAAAAATCGTGTTGTTACATACTTCCAAACTAGCAAAGAACTTCGTCCTCGAAACTAGGCGAAGCATACACATCAACACGTAAATCTCGCAAAAGAAAATAAGGCTCATATATTCCTACTCGTAGAATGCCATAATTGGGCGCCCATACACCTAATCCTATACGCACCTACCCCACGAACAACAAAATAATATATATATCCTGTATACATACGCATAACTATGAAAATAACGACGTACCACACGCTCTCACAAATTCCGACTCGATCCTATATTCGAAAGTCATCAAAATGCTAACATCCTCTAATTAGACCTCAACATCTAAAATCGATGCATACGATACATAACGTCGGCACTAAAATCTCTAAAATAATTATCATCTTCAAAATTTATTTTAAGGTTCCTCATATTAAGCTTACTATACCTAAACTCAATGTCTACGATGTACTTAGTACAAAGCTTCACATCTCCAAGAAACACATCTAACACGTATGTTAGACCCTCTACCTTAAGGAGTACGAAACAACAACATAAATCGAAGATCGTTGACGCGAAAGCTAAAAAGACTCATAACCTACGAGACATAAGATCATGCTCTGATACCATCTGTCACACCCCGCTGAATTCCGGCATCGGCCGCCACAAAAACTAAGTTGGGTGCAAGTAAATTAAATATCATCCTTTGCATTTGACAGATATGAGACATAAAAACTTTAATCCACAAGATAAATCATTTAAATTAAACCCAAATATGAATGACATCTAACTGATAAAAACACTAAAGTGCGATCAAAATCCATCACATGTGATCTCCGAATATCTCAATAATTAAATAAATAAATCCAATAAAAATCTTAAAACAACTTTGGAACCGAAAGGACAAATAAACTCAAAAGTAATCTCATAAACAATATGAAGAAATCGAAAGAGAAATATAATGACAAAAGAAATAAAATTAATCCAGCTACACCTCCGAAAGATCTCTAATGAATCCTATGCAACAACTCCGAAATAAATCCTGAAAAATACTAGTCAACACATGTGTCAGAGTTAAAGTCCCGAGCATGAAAATCGGCTACTCTTATCAATTAGGGCCCCTGAACCGAGACAATAGTGCTACATATATCGACTGTAACAATAAAATATTTTAATTACAATGGTTATCAATCACCAAAAGTAAATTTCTAACTACCCGTATGGTTTCTTTACAAAGTCACACCAATATTATTTTAATTAAACCACCTTCCCAATAATATTAAATTTCATTAAAAAGAACCACAATTAAAATTTACCCAGATGCATGTCCCCTTAACAAGTCCACCGTCTGATCCGTTTTAATCGTGCGATCCTCGCGATATGACAAGGTTCCACACATGACACGGCATAAATCGTCTGCTAACCCGTTTAAACTATCGGCCCTAGACACATTATTTCGCCAATAAATTTTAATATCCGATTTAGTCCTACGATATTAATTTGAAAAATTTCTTATACTCATTAATCAAATATGTCCCCCCCCCCCCCCCCCCCCCCCAACCCACCCACCCTTAACAGAGGTGTGAAAATCCTTAAAATACACCATAGTCCAATCCTAGGCTATTGTAACAATGGTATAATATAGAAAACCATCCCCCACCCCAAATTATATAACCCGCATAGACTTAGACAAACTAGTCCCATACCTAACAAGTGTACTATAACAAGTGGTGAAGACCAATTACCTCCAATACCCAATATCCCCGAGATATTATAATATTTCCATAAAGTGGCACGATTAACAAATTATAACAACATTCATAACAATACTAAATTCCCAATTAAATAATTTTAATCTAAATAGTAGAAATCAATGACACATAAATATTCTGATTTTCAGAATAATAACTACATGCAGGTCCTATCATAGTTATTATTTTCCAACATAAGTGATTAATTTAATCCAGCGTTCTCACATGAAATATAAAAATTTGCTTTCTAACGGCTCAACCAGATGCACATGCCCATAATAAAATCGACTACGCAAATACAACCCATAGAACAACAAAGTTATAAGTATTAGGTAACATTAATATTTCATGCAAAACCGTCCCGAAATTTATCTCTTTAATAAATATATACATAAGTTATTTTAGAAAACATGAGTTTAAGTGAGGCTACAATCTAGATACATAACACTAAGGGAAAAGAATAGGGTAAACATGCCTGTGATTAGTGGGGGGGAAAATCTGCGTAGAAGGTTTAACTCCTCTTGAGAAAACACCAATTAAGAATTATAATCTAAGGTTGAAATCTTGAATAAGTTTGGGGCGATGGTTTGTAGATGAAAGGGAGTAATTTTTTAGAGGTCTTATTGTTTAAAAGTTTGAGAAAAAGTGATTTGAAAAGTTCATCCATGAATTAGTTGTGATATATAACGGGTTCAGATTTTGATTAAGAAAAGAGTTCTACTCAGATACAAACACTTGAAAAATCATTATGGGCGATCAAATCGTCAAAATAACTTGAAACTTTAATGTATTGTAGCAATCGACGAGACATGACTGCTATGAAAAATTCAGCTCAATTGGACGGTCAGATTTCTAAAAATATTATTCTTTTAGAGAGTTTTATATTTTGAGGACTCTTCTATATAATAAAAAATCAAATAAAACTTCATTTTAATTCCTATTCTAATTCCGTTTGAAATGTTATTTTTCAAATATAGAAACCAACATTTTTAATTATAAAATTTATAAAATCCAAAATTTCATTTTTCTACGACTTACAAAATTAATTTAAAAATTACCATTTAAAAAAATCTGGGTTATTACATACTTCCCCACTAGCAAAGAATTTCCTCCTCGAAATTAGACGAAGCATACACATCAACGCGAATATCTCGCAAAAGAAAACAATGCTCATATATGCCTACTCGTAGGATGCCATAATTGGGCGCCCATACACCCAATCCTAAACGCATCTAACCCACCAACAATTAAATAATATATATATCCTATATACATACGCATAACTATGAAAATAACGGCATACCACACACTCTCACAAATCCCCACTCGATCTCAATTCGAAAGTCATCAAAATGCTAACATCCTCAAATTCAACCTCAATATCAAAAATCGATACATACGATACCTAACATCTGCATTAAAATCTCTAAAATAATTATCGTCTCCAAAATCCATTTTAAGGATCCTCACATTAAGCTTGCTAATTCTAAACTCAATGCCTACGACGTCCTTAGCACAAAGTTTCACATCTCCAAGAAACACATCTAACACGTATGATATACCCTCTACCTTAAGGAGTATGAAACAATGAAGGGAATCAAAGATCTGCGATGCGAAAGCAATACAGACTCATAACCTACGAGACCTAAGACCATGCTCTGATACCATCTGTCACACCCCGCGAAATTCTGACATCGGCCGCCACAAAAACTAAGCCGGGAGCGAGTAAATTAAATATCATCCCTAACATGTGACAGATATGAGACATTAAAACTTTAATCCACAAGATAAATTATTTTAATCAAACCCAAATATGAATGACATCCAACTGATAAAAACAGCAAAGTGCGATCAAAATCCATCACATGTGATCTTTGAATATCTCAATCATTAAATGAATAAATCCAACTGAAATATTAAAACAATTTTGGAACCGAAAGGCCCAATAAACTCAAAAGTAGTCTCATAAGTAATACAACGAAATGGAAAGAGAAATATAACAACTAAAGCAATAAAATTAATCAAACTACACCTCCAGAAGAACTCCAATGAATCCTATGCAACAACACCCAAATAAATCCTGAAAAAGATTAGTCAACCTGGTCATATCGCAAGCATGAAAACCGACTACTCTTCTCAATTAGGGTCCCTGTACCCAGATGCTAGTGCTATATATATCGACCATAACAATAAAATATTTTAATTACAAAGGTTATTAATCACCAAAAGTAAATTTCTAACTACCCGCCTGGTTTCTTCAAAAATTCACACCAATATTATTTTAATTAACCCACCTTCCCAACAATATTATATTTCATTAAAAGAACCACAATTATAATTTACCAAGATGCACGTCCCCTTGTCAAGTCCGCCGTCTGATCCATTTTTATCCTGTGATTCTCGCGATATGACCAGGTTCCACACACACACACACACACACACCCTAGTCAAGTCCACTGCCTAATCCATTTTATCCTGCGATCCTCGCGATATGACAAGGTTCCACACACAACACTACATAAATCGTCCTCTGACCTGTTTAAACTGTCGGCCCTAGACACATTATATCGCTAATAAGTTTTAATATCCTATTTTGTCCTGCGATATTAATTTCCAAAATTTATTATACTCATTAATGAAATATATTCCACCCACCCACCCTTAACTCCAGTGTGAAAATCCTCAAAATATTCCTTAGTCCCAACTAAGGATCCCCAAAACACCAATTCATCTTATCGTAAATAAAGGATGATTATTAAAATTTCAATCCACCTAGATATCAATCCTAAGATATCGTAACAATGGTATATTATAGAAAACCAACCCCCACCCCAAATTATATTACCTGCATAGACTTACACTAACTAGTCCCATATCTAATTATCATAAATCGCAACTAAGGTCCACTTACTAGTCCTATACCTAACAAGTGTACTATAATAAGGGGTAAATGTAACAACCCGCGTAATTTTGGGGGTATATTCGAAATTAAGAGGAAAAATAAATTTTGAGATAAAATTATCTTTATTGCTCAAATATGTTGGTTATTATTTTTAAAGGCGAGAATTTCAAACGATTTTGAAATCGGAATTAAAATGAAGTTTTAATTGAATTTTTATTATATAGAAGAGTCCTTAAAACATAAAACTCTCTAAGAGTCCTCGAAACATAAAACTGTCGAGTAAAAAAAATATTTAAAAATATTGAATGGTCCGATCGAGCTGAAAATTGTTTGACAGCTTTCTCTCTTCTTTAGCTAATTCTCTGTAAAATTCCATCTAATTACAACGGTCCGATCGTCCGTAGTAAAAATTTTAGTGTTTGTATCTGATTACAACTATTTTCTTAATCAAACTCTTAATTCTTTATATATCAACAAATTCGTGGATTGGTTTTTCAAATCAATTTTTCTTAAACTTTTCAACCAGAAGAGATATTTAAAATTACCACCTTTCATATGCATACCATAGCCCCAAACTTATTCATGATTTTAACCTTAGATTAGAAGGCTTATTTGGTGTTTTCTCGAGTTTGGGCCAGAATGAGATTTGATTATTTTCGCGAGAGGAACGTCATGGTGTGTTTAGATTTTGAGGCTAAAATTATGTGATGATTCTTTTGATGATTTTGAGGTATGGGGTTTTACACAACATGCTCCTTAATCTCATGAGTATTATTCTAGTTGTTTTCTTTTGATTATTGACTCATAAATTGAATTACTAAATTCATTGGAATCTGGAATTTTTGTTGGAATCTAATTATGATTCATGTGGTGTTATTATTGTGTTAAGCATGTTGTCATGAAGATTTTAATATGGCACGGAGGTTGGTCACCCACCAATATTTCTTTTTTCGGATATGCTAAAAATGCATAGGTTCGGTACGGCGGTGAGGCTCGATGACCCGGTTAATGTGTTGTTGAGAAATATAGTGATATAATTGCTTATGAGATTCACATTTGATTTGAATATTCGTATTCGTAATGTGACGTTTTATTCATCACTAACATATTTGTTGAGCATCTTTCCTGTCGTATTGTGTACTTCCCCATCTTTTCTTTTAGTGGCAGGTTAAGGAGGATTTTTAGGTGCTATGGAGATTGATTTTTAGCGAGGATTAATTTGGGAAGATTTTTAATACAAGAGAGAAGACTTGTATTTATTTATTTTGATGTATAGAACATTGGAGATTCATTTTAGTATCGAGATAGTTATGTGTTGTAATTAATTCGAGAGACTTGGTATTTATTTGAAGAGATTTGAGATTTGTAGTTCTCTTCTATTGTTGTGGAATTTTAAGATGCTCTATACCTTGTTATTTGTGGATTTGATTAGTTTTATCGATTGTAGCGCTCTGTTCGCTCTCCCCGGGCGGGTGGGGTGTTACAGAATGGTATCAGAGCTTAGGTATACGACAACCCTCGGGTCTTGGGCTTTGGGTCTGTTGCGTTTTTGTGACGCGTATTTTTGGAGATAGAATCTTTAGATGATCGTTTCGTGTTAGACATCAATATTAGATGTGAGGAATTTATTTTTGGTGACGAGTTTATTTTTGGAGACTGTTGGCTTGATTTTTGAGAGTTAGGCATTCGGCAAATTTCGAGGGCGAAATTCCATTGTTAGTGGGGAAGTGTAACAACCCGCGTAATTTTGGGACTATTTTCGAAATTAAGAGGAAAAATAAATTTTGAGATAAAATTATTTTTATTTCTCAAAAATGTTGGTTATTATATTTTATTGCGAGAATTTCAAACGGTTTCAAAATCGGAATTAAAATGGAGTTTTAATTGAATTTTTATTATATAGAAGAGTCCTTAAAACATAAAACTCTCTAAGAGTCCTCGAAACATAAAATTCTCTAGTAAAAAAAATATTTAAAAATATTGAACTGTCCGATCATGCTAAAATTTGTTTGACAGCTTTCTCTCGTCTTTAGTTAATTCTCTGCAAAATTTCATCTAATTCCAGCGGTCCGATCGTCCGAAATAAAATTTTTAGTGTTTGTATCTGATTAAAACTCTTTTTTTAATCAAACTCTTAATTCTTTATATATCAACAAATTCGGGGACTATTTTTTCAAAACACTTTTTCTCAAACTTTTCAACCAGAAGATCTCTTTAAAATTAGTCCCTTTCATATACATACCATAGCCCCAAACTTATTCAAGATTTTAACCTTAGATTAGAAGGCTTATTTGGTGTTTTCTCGAGTTTGGGCTAGAACGAGATTTGATTATTTTCGCGAGAGAAACATCATGGTGGGTTTAGATTTTGAGCCTAAAATTATGTGATGATTCTTTTGATGATTTTGAGGTATGGGGTTTTACACAATATGCTCCTTAATCTCGCGACTATTATTCTCGTTGTTTTCTTGTGATTATTGACTAATAAATTGAATTGCTAAATCCATTGGAATCTGAAATTTTTGTTGGAATCTAATTACGATTCATGTGGTATTATTATTGTGTTGAGCATGTTGTCATGAAGATTTTAATATGGCACGGAGGTTGGGCACCCGCCAATATTCCTTTTTTCGGATATGCTTGGTGACTCGGTTAATGTGTTGTTGAGAAATATAGTGATATAATTGCTTATGAGATTCACATTTGATTTGAATATTCGTATTCGTAATGTGACGTTTTATTCATCGCTAACATATTTGTTGAGCATCTTTCTTGTCGTATTGTGTACTTCCCCATCTTTTCTTTTAGTGGCAGGTTAACACGGATTTTGGGGTGCTATGGAGATTGATTTTTAGCGAGGATTCATTTGGGAAGATTTTTAATACAAGAGAGAAGACTTGTATTTATTTATTTTGATGTATAGAGCATTGGAGATTCATTTTAGTATCGAGATAGTTAGGTGCTGTAATTAATTCGAGAGACTTGGTATTTATTTGAAGAGATTTGAGATTTGTAGTTCCCTTTTATTGTTTTGGGATTTTTAGATGCTCTATACCTTGTTCTTTGTGGATTTGATTAGTTTTATCGATAGTAGCGCTCCGTTCGCTCTCCCCGGGTGGGCGGGGTGTTACTGTGAATACCAATTACCTACAATCCCCAACGTCCCCCCAGATGTTATAATATTTCCATAAAGTGACACAATTAACAAATTACAACAACATTCATAACAACACTAAATTCCCAATTAAATCATTTTAATCCAAATAGTGGAAATCAAGGACACATAAATATTGTGATTTTCAGAATAATAACTACATGCAACTCCTATCATAGTTATTATTTTCGGACACAAGAAATTAATTTAATCTATGGTTCTCACATGAAATATCAAAATTTATTTTCTAAGGGCTCCTCTACATGCACATGCCCATAATACAACCGACTACGCCAATACAACCCAAAAAACAACAAATTTATAAGTATTAGGTAACATTAATTTTTCATTCAAAACAGTCCCGAAATTTATCTCTTTAATAATTATATTCATAACTTGTTTTAGAAAACATGAGTTTAATGGAGGCTACAATCAAGACACATAACACTAATAGAAAAGAATAGGGTAAACATGCCTGTGATTAGTTGGAAAAAAATCTAAGTAGAAGGTTGAACTCCACTTGTGAAAACACTAATTAAGCCATCTAATGTAAGGTTGAAATCTTGAATAAGTTTGGGGCTATGATTTGTAGATGAAAGGGAGTAATTTTGGAGAGGTCCTCTGGTTGAAAAGTCTGAGAAAAAGTGTTTTCAAAAGTCCATCCACGAATTAGTTGTGATATATAAAGGGTTAAGATTTTGATTAAGAAAAGAATTCTACTCAGATACAAACACTCAAAAAATCATTACGGAGGATCGAACCGTAAGAATATCTTGAAATTTTAGTATGTTGTAGCGATCGGCGAGACTGGACTGCTGTGAAACATTCAGCTCGATCGGAGGGTCAGATTTCTAAAAATATTATTTTTAGGGAGTTTTATGTTTTGAGGACTCTTCTATATAATAAAAATTCAATTAAAACTCCATTTTAATTTCGATTCCAATTCCATTTTAAATTTTATTTTTCAAATATAAAAATCAACATTTTAAATTATAAAATTTATAAAGTCCAAAATTTCATTTTTCTCCGATTTCCAAAATTGATTTAAAAATACCCATTTTAAAAAAATCCTGGTTGTTACACCTTTCAAATGGGTACATCCATCGATATCTAATTGGGCCGCAAATAAGTGTCTGGTCACATAAATGTACCAACAAGTAAATACTTATGTCAAAAAATAGTGGGGGAAATTACTTCTTCAACACATAAATAGTTGCGGCTATATCTACTTTTACGGCCACTATGTGCTTTTGATTGACTACCTTCTGACCTAAACTAATTTCGTTGTTAACACAAGATGTATTATGAATCCTATTTTCTTTATCTCCTTTAAATGGTGAGTGGTCCTATCATATTCAAGACTGCATATTATATTCCAATTTGAGGAAAATTTGGCAACATCGCCTCTTAGTTTTCCATGTACACGACATTGATTCGCAAGTAAACCACTCAACACCACATTATCTACTCTGTGTCTAAAGAGCATTAAGAGATGGATACAGAACTTCCCCTAAAAGTAACAAGTGTAAACCACTAAGAACATCATTATACAAAAATTATATTGTCTCAAACTATCCAAAAAGGAAAATTCGAGAGATCTCATTACCGGGGTGATGACTCTCAAACAGGTATGACGGTTGTTGAATGCGTACACATAAGAAATAAAAGGCTAGTATTTATTCACAATATATGTAACTTAAAAGCCTTATAACTGTGTATAAAATAATACGGTGGGAAATAATCGAACACTCAAAATGTACTAAATAAAGTCTATAGTGTTTATTTATACTTTTGAGTGTATGATTTGTATTTTTGCTACAATTATGGCTACCGATTCTCTATAGTTTAATTACCTATGTGCACTATCTATATTTTCACCCTACTTTTCAGTGATGGTTTTCAATTTGTATTGACCACCAAATTTTATTTATATTTACTTGGTAAGTATGTTTCATTTTTGTCTTATTTATATTCCCATGGAAAGTAAGTTTCATTTATGTCTTATTTATATGCATGACCCGTATCACATGTCACTATTCAACTGAGAGAGAGAGAGAGAGAGAGAGGTGAAAGGGTAAAGACGGCGAGGAGTGTAAAAAATGCGATAAGGAGGGTAATCATGATATTAGGGTGGAGGGCCATCCTTAGGAGTAATAAATGCTTGGACTTGGTTGCGATTTCTATACGAGGGCACAAAGGCATTTGACGACATCGGTGTATGTTCACTTCTCTCTGCTATGCACCCCCATCCCCATAAACCCTCTGCCCTAAACTAGAGCACACCCAACCCGCTTCCCTAACCCCCTGCTCCAACTCCCTACCCCTACCACCCCATTGATGTGTGCCTAACTAATTACCCATAAATAATATTCACAGTTCAACATGTGATGCTCTATTTTTTATAAGATTCAAAGTTTAACAAAATAATAATAAAATATCCCAAATGATTCAAACAATGTGGGACGTATTCTTACCGACAAAATAATAATTATAAACACGCAATTTTGTATGATGTAGTGAGATTGAAATCGTATAATATTCATGTGTTATATACATACACACACACACACAGATATATATATATATATATATATATATATATATATATATATATATATATATGCAAACACCTTGAAGAAGAAGGACCATGTCTCATTTAGATCTAGTTGTTTCTATTCATTCTCAAGAAGTTCATAAAGCCTTATATTTCTCCTACAATGTTGGAACTATTAAGACATTTTCTATTATCAGTGGTGTGTTGTTCTCACTTGTATTTAAAGACTAGTAGTTTATTGTATAATGCAACAAAAATATCAGTAATAATTCTTTCTTCTTAAAAAAAACAAGAGATGGTCGCCTGAGATTGAGAGGGGGGACCAATAACAAATTGGATCGCCTATGAGAGGAAGGAGCAGCTGCTGTGCATAAGGGAGAAGGGGGAAGAGAGTGAGATTGAGGAGGGGAGGAAGAGTGGAGGGTATATTGAGAAATTTCCTAAGTAAGAGAGAGAGATAGAGAGAGAGATAGATAGATAGATAGATAGATAGATAGATAGAGAGAGAGAGAGAGAGAGAGATTTGTTTAGTTAAAATAGCAGACTATGTTTTTAATTTTATGGGTTGTCATGGTCGTATCGAGATTTTTGACGTGATAACACGCAGATGTTGTCACAGTAAAAAACCTTGACACGTTCATGACAACTTCATTGTCAAGGTTAATAATCATGACACGAGCGTGACAAGGTATTGTCATGGTCTTATCATGGTAACCATGACAACATCCCCATGTTTTTTTTGTCAACATTTTTTACTATGACAACTCTTGTCGTGTGAAAGGTGACAATTTTTTTTGTGTAGTGCCATAAATATTCAAGACCAATTGATCAACCAACTTAACGCAATTTGTGACCACTTTGGGAACATGGTTAAAAAACTTAATGCCATGATCACTACATTGACCACTAGGTTTGCCATACCTCATGGAATGATATTTAATGGTCAAACATATGCACCACCAATTGGGGTATAGACAACTAATTAACCAAACCCTTAGTACCGTGTCTATTACGGACCTTATACTCGTGAAACCAATTTTAGAAATAACCTTAGTGTACGAGGGTATGCCAATACTCCTGTATTGAGTGCTACTAACACAATGTAAACTATAGTACCACCTAATACCTATCAACTAATGGATTAGAATGCCCTAATAGGAAGAACGTCTCTTTTCAGAGGTAGGAAGCACTAGGCCTTACCCAAATAAGACCATTTTAGGATTACCAAGTACATAAAATTGTGGTATTCTCAATAACCTAATGTTGGAAGTAGAACTCAGGCGGTTGAGGAACTATTAAAGGTTGGATAACCAAACTCCTTAAGTATCCTAATATGTGCCTTACCAAAAACAACAAATTGTGATCCCGCATGTTCCACCACCTTTGGTGAAAGTATATCCTATAGTGAACCATATAACAGCCCCACAAAATAAGCAACTACTAGTAGTAGTGGCAAGGAATGAGATTGTGGACCTATTAAATGAAATATGTGGACCATTAGCTCGGGAGTGGAGACCATGGTCTATAAAAATCCCTATCTAGAATAGGAAAATAAGATTGAACTTTCTAAAGGATTCAAATTACCAACATTCACCCTCTTCTTAGAAAATGGGAGTCAGTACAAAGTGGAACACATTGCTAGGTTCACTAGCCAAAGTGCTGATGTTGGAACAAATGATTACTTAAGGCTAGGTTTGTTTTCGAGTTCTTTCACGGATGCAAGGTTTGTATTGTTCATGAGTTTGCTACAAACTCTATTCACATTTAGCAAGAAATGGAAGGTATATTCTACTCAATGTTCTTCCAAAATAAACAAACAAGAGGTTCCCGTGACTAACTTTGCCAGATTAACTTAGAAGCCTTATGAAAGGGCTACTAAATTCATAAACATATTCAAAAGGGCTAGGAATTAGTGAAAATAGTTCTATGTGAGTTAGAATTTGTCAAATCAACACAAAATAATTTAGAGTTTAGGCTTCTAAAGAAGTTTAATGCCACTGAATTTAGAGACTTAGTATAACAAAATGCTAAAGTATCTAGATATGAGACCCTTTTAGTAAAGGAGCAGAAGAGAAACACCTATTTTTTCAAAATATATTATAAAGATTTAACTTTTAAATTGATGTTGCCAAAATTGCAGGAGATGAAATTATAATATATGAATCATTGGTACGAAAAGATACCACTGTAAAATACTTTGAACCAAAGTAAAAGGGAATAATAAAAAAAGTACTCTTTTGACATTACTAAGGTTGATGAAATCTTTAACTTCCTTAAAAGACAGAATGTTAAAACAACCTGATGATGCTAAAAAATCACATAATGTAAATAGCATAATGTGTTTTCTCACTTAAGTAATGCATGCTTTGTATTTAGTAATAGGCTTCAAGAGTTAATCAGGCTGGGGAAGATAAAATTCCCAACAAATGAGAAGATCACAATGGGGATGGATGAAGACCCTTTTCCTCAATGTCGATGAAATGGGGATTAATGTGAAATCAATCCAAATGTCTATGAACAAAGAGCCCGTGGAGTTGAGAGTGAAAATTAAGGCTTAACCAAAGTCTTAGAAGCCTAAACCATTTAAGATCCTAATAAAAAAGTGATGAATCACATGTGCATCAAATGTGGGGACTACTTGTAACACCCTGCACATTCTGTGAAGCGAGGTGGCTAGCCGCCGCCAAACTATGTCGGGCGTTACTAAATAAATTATCATTCTTAGCATGTGATAGATATATGAGACATATAAAAATTCATTCCACAAGATAATAATTTAAACTTTATTCAATAAATAATAACCATTCACGCGATAATAAAATCCATCATCATGTTAAAGTCCAAATAATCCAATCTCTAAATAAATAAATCTCAAATAATAATACAATAATAACCATCTGAATAAATCATAAACAATTGTGGAACCAAGTTGCCCACCAAATCCATAATCAAAGTCTCACAAAAATGTGACTGAAATGAAAATAAATATACTAGTAAGCTACTAAAATGTAATCCAGCTGCACCTCCAAAAATCTCCAAATAATCTTGTGCAGCTACTACAATGATAAAGTTAAAAGGTTTGTCAATGCAATGGGTCAGAGCCCACTGCATGAATACCATATGTTCTCCCTAATTAGGGCCCGTGAACCCAGAAAGTAGCATCATACATGATAAATATCACAATATAATATTTTAAACTAAACGAGATATATTAATCAATTAGTAAAATAAATTACTATCTATCTATATCTAAGTCACCCCTAAAGTTCAAGTGCAACTATTGATTTTATGAAAATATATCCATCTAATTTTATTCAATTAACCCGATTATTATTGTTACCCATCATTAATATCAGTCACGGGACTCCCGCTTAAGTTTTTACACCACACCATTCCCCTCGTAATAGCCATCCAATTCGTATTCTGTCATCCATGCACTTTTTTCGAGGATCCACGCAGGATACGTCATAATAGCTAGCCAACCCATTTAACTATCAGCCTTTCACTTATTATGCCGTCACACACCCACACATCACAATAGCCATCCAACCCGTTTAATTGTCAGTCATGCACTTATTAACGATGCCAAAACATTTTAATAACCATTTATTATCTTAGTTATTAATTCTCAAATTCTTATTTTCTCATCATCTCATATTCTTATTATATTATTTTTAGCCCCACACTATAATAAATCATAAATCCTCAAACCTACCCCTAGTCCCATACTTAGAGGTCTCCAAACTATACGCATGTCATACCTTGTGTTATAGCATGATTTTTTTTTATTAATTATCTCTTCCTATTATCGCGCCTAGGTTATCCAAATCAACGATACGACACAAACATCAGTCCCACCCAAGAATATCCCATTTGTAAAAATTTACACTAACTAGTCCCATACCTACAAAGTGTTAATCACAACTAAGGCGTACCTACTCGTCCCATACCTAGAAATTGTTCCTAAATTTAAGGTCAGAGCATATTACCCAAAACCCCGTCGTCCCCGCGATGATAATTCATGAATAAAGCAATAAGTCACACAATCCAATTTGTCAAGAAGCATGCAACTTATTCATGCGAACACAATTTACTTTAAATTAAATCATTCAATCCATCGTCATAATTAACATAATTTATTTCATTCAACAATTATAAATTGACATCATGTGAGTTTATGGAGCACACAATAATAATTTACTTTGATCATACCTACATGAATTTCATATAATTACACAAATCCCTTTTTAATTTAAATAGCGCAACTATGATTTTCTACATGCAAACCTACCCCCATAATGATAAAACCAAATCTCTATCCCAAGAACACAAGGGTTATGAGTCTTAAATCAAATTATGATTTTTCACAAAAAGAGTTCTAAATTAGATTTCATTTTCCCTAATTAAGATTGCCATTTATTTTAAGAAAAAAATGTAAATTAATGTTTAGGCGACATTTAAAAAGTATAATACTATAGAGAGAGAATAGAAATATTCATGCCTGAAGAAAAGTCGGTTGAAAATTCGGATTAGATGGTTGGGTTCCTCTCAAAAAATTGATAAAGACTCATTCCTGAACAATGTTGAGAAAACTTGATTTAGATCATTAAAACATGGGTTGAAAGTTATGTTCAATGGGGTTTAGGTTTCGTAGATGAAAGAGAATGAAATTATAGGAGGCTACTAATTTTTAAGAAGTCTAAAATGTGTTTTAAAAGTCCTAAACCCGTCACTTTATGTTTATATGCCAAAAAGAGTTTGAGTCCTAATCAAATACAAATACGAAAAAAACATTTTGGATGATCAAAACTTTAGATTTGGCTGAAGTTTGGAGGAGTAGTAGCTGAAGGCGAAATCAAGTTGCATAAAAAAATTCAGCTCGATCGGAAGGCTAAATATTTTGTTTCTCCTTAGGTTGGATCCTCCCTCGATTTTTGTACAAAAAATTATAATTTCCAAAATTTAATCCCAATTTAAATTCCACCTAAGACATTAATTTTATATATAATAGCACCATTTTTAGAAACCAAAATTAAATAGATTCAAAAACATTTAATTTATCAAAGATTTTTACAACTAAAAAATCTGGGGGTGTTACAATACTATGGTGAAATGTGCCAATTAGCGGCTTCAAAGGAGGAAATATCAGTACAAACGGTATAATAAAAATGGGAGCAATTATAAAACACTAAAGATCCTAATATTCCCATATCAACAAGAGGTTCAAAACAAGCCTTCTGGGAGAATAAGGTAACTCTTTGGTCCCTTTCTCCCCTAAGGATTTACTAAGATACAAGGTAATAATCAGTACATCAGACATGGCTTCAAAGAGGCCAAATCCCACCAATCTAGGGGAAATTTAGGGCCAGAAATACTAAAAACGTTTGCCCCAATGGTTAAATGTTTATCTGAGTGGTTCATGGCACAATATCCAAATATTGCATAGTAGTTAAATAATATACTAAGGAAACAAAAGATAATCAAACCTAATTAAGTGGATCTTGTCATGCGGAATGTTATGCAATACCCTGAGTCAGAGAGAAAAGAACTCCGGGTGGTGATCTATCAAACACAATAAAGAAGGATCCAAAGGGAGTACCAGTCCTAGCAAGAGGCGTCTGAGATTGTACGAACTAGTGTATTAAAATGTTTTTTATTTTGATCTTCTAAACCAAACCCAAGGTTTCACGGGGAATGATAGGGGAGTTAAGCCTCTTTCGACTTATTAGCAAAAAGGTTAAAATATTGGGGGAGACTATGAACATGGATAAAGGAAGTTGATCTGAGGAAAGCTCTTCGATTGAAGAAAAATAGGGAGAATGATGAAAGTTGATGCCACAATAACTGTTCAAGAGACTGAACAACAAAAATTTATAAAGTTTGGAACTCTACCTAGGCAAGTTCCATTTAATATAGAAGTTATCCTCCCTATGAAGAATAAGAATCATATGTAGACAAATTCGATCTATTTGTCTAATCCTTTGATATTGTATATGGGTTAAAAAAACCTACTATACGTATGAATAATGATATAAAACCTTTGTTGATAAAATATTAGATTAATGGAGTCCACATCAATAAAATATTGGTAAATAAAGGGGAAGCTATCAATTTAACATCACTCTCTGTTTTCCAGAATTAATAACAAAAATGGTAAATTAGTTTAAACTCTTATCATTATCATTAGTTTTTATGGAGATAAGAAGTCTACTGAAGTTGTACTACAACTTGATATTGAAGTAGTCACTTGAAAGTGTAAAACTACTTTCCTTATTGTTGAAGGTAAAACTAGGTTTAATGCATTTCTAGGCAGAGATTGGATCCATTCTTACAAATCTCTATATTACTTTAAAATATTTTACAAGCATTTAACAACCTCATCAACCGGATTATCCACATTGGAATGCAAATTACAAAATACTATAATGTTTGGAAAATACTATCCCTCCACACATTTCATTACTTCTTTACTAACCCCTCTATCTTTTGGCTTTTCCCATCCCCATGTCCTCTCTATCATCCTCCACACATCTAATTCCTCCTCTACTAACCCCTATATCATCTGGCTTTTCCCATTCCTCCGTATCATTATTTTCCAACCTTTTCACCTATTTTATATTTATCATAGGTAATTTACTCTACATACCCTACATGCACTATATATCAGTTCCCATAATCTCTCTCATTACTTTATATTATGTGCTCCTGTAATCGAGAACCCACCAAATGTTTCCTCCCTTACCACTATCTAATGCATTTTTTATTTTTTTGTGAGATTTGTTAATGCCATTCTTCAGTTGTTATATATACATAACCATACATCAGATTTTATTGATTTTTAAGAGAACATGGATTTGTATTTTGTTAAATATAGATACCTAGATGCATTTTGTATGATATGCATGAAATGCATTTTGTGCGATATGCATTTGTTTGTACTGCTAATTTTTTGTTAAATTTAGTATTTTTACATAATTATTTTGAAGAGGGTTTTTTCTGGATTTGGTGAAAATGACAGTCTGTCACTTTGTTAGAACTCGGCTTTTGGGCTTCCGTTAATTGTAAAAAAAAAAATTAGTTACGGCCTTCGCAGTGATGAATTTTTTTGTGGTGGAAAAAAGTAGAAGGAACAAATCAAAGGCAGCACAATCGAGTTCTATATATTCACCTTTGATTTTCATTATTTTTTAATTGATATAAGTATTTTTTGTCCCGGAAATTAATGTAGATAACACCCAATTGTATAGACTACATTATGTATTAGAGAGTTTGTATAGGATGACTAAATTTGATGAATATGTCATGAAAGAGTTGAATTTCATAAGTTCAACAAACCAATTGGGCATTATATTTTATAGGATGTACATTTTGGAAATACTAATTTTTGGCGATTATGTAGAATTGCGAGTAATGATTTCATATGAATGTGTTACTGTTTTTGTCTAAATATAATAATTATTTTACATTTTTTGCCCCAACACATCATGGAAAATTTTATGATTATGAAGTTTGATTTATTTATTTGATTTACTTGAATTTGTTAAACTAATATTGTTTAATGCAATAAACATTTGGTATTTTTTTAGTACTAAAGGAAAGTAGAATATTTTGCACTTCCTCTTAGATAAAATTGGTTTAGGATGAGTGCAAAAGAGACTCACATGTTAATGATGAGATTGAAAATTAAGTGGGTTTTATATATTACAAGAAACACTATATTTTTCTCTCTATACATAATAAGACGTACACATTAAGCGGTATATTATCTACATGTTAATGATGAGATTGAACATTAAGTGGGTTTTATATATTAGTTGTTATAATTTTACCCCATTAAGTTTTGTCCGATTTACAATAGAAAATTTAGTTATTTGATCAATGAGTATTAGAAATATATGTACTACATACTGCATTATATTGTTATAATTGTTTTTCAAAATTATATTTTTTTTAATTTATAATATTTTATATCACTACAATTTTATTGATTGTATGCAAATATAAATAAGAATGATATTTGTTAGAAAATTCGAGAAATATTTTTTTCCCTCTACTCTATACATTGCGCTTAGTCCGCACATCGCGCGGGTTTACAACTAGTATATTCTTATTTTATGCATCCAAAATTACTTTTGAACAAGGAAGATGGGTTTGTAGAAGTAGTGGAAGATGTTCTACTATGTTTAATTATGTTATAGCAGAGCTCTGACAGGAAAATGTGGGGAAAGTAAAGAAATAGTCTTTTGTGGCCAAGGTGTGATTCAGTCTCCAGAAAAAAGTTGGATTGATCTTGTTTTTAGCCTCATGGGGCCAACTTAAGGAAATAAAGTCATTGTCTAATAGTTCATACACACATTCTCATTCAACATGTTAATGAAAGCTTGACCATGGTTTTATATAAATTTAAAGACTTAGAGTTGAGCTCTAGTCTTGGTGATGAAAAGATAAAAAACTGGGTTGACTATGTATTCGAAGAAGATGTAAAAAATAAAAATTCTTAAAACATTGGTAAATTAGAAGGCTTACTAATAAAGTATGAGAAACTGGCGGTGAATCAATCTGAGCCCTTAATAAAAGTGAATTTAGGGACAAAGAAAAAAAATAATTAATATATCAGTGTCAGTCTCAGTAACATAGTAATTGGTCATACACCTTCTACACCATGCCAAGGACTACTTTTCTTGGGAGTATGATGAATTCCCCGACCTTAATAGAAAATTAGTGGAGCACATACTTCTAATTAAAGAAGGATACAACCCTGTCAAGAAGTTATCACAACAAAAATTAAACAATAGATAGAAAGTCTACTAAAAGGTGGATTCATATGAATTGATAGGTACGTTAAATGACTCTCTAATGTATTGTCGATAGTTAAAAATAATGGAAAATTAAGATACTACATCAATTTTAGGAATTTAAATATAGCTACTCCCAAGGATGAATATCCAATGATAATTGCAGATCTATTAGTTGATAGGTCAGCCGGTCATGCTATCTTGTTTATGGTGGATGATCATTATGTCTATAACCAAATATACATAAATGAAGAAGATTTGTATAAGATTTTATTTTGGTTCCTTCGTTGTTTGGGGATCTTTGAAGGAATTAAAATGAAATTTGGGTTGATGAATGAAAAGGACTCATACCAAAGGGGAATGAACACCATTTTACATGACATGGTTGGAACTTTTTGAGAGTGTTATATTGATGATATAATTGTGAAGCCAAACTTAGTAAATTATTATTTAATACACCTCAGGATATCTTTTAAAAGAATGAGGTTGTATCAACTTAAAATGAACCCTTTGAAAATTTCCTTTGGATATTCTGCACGAAGTTTCCTTGTATATTTGGTGCATCAAAAAAGGAATTCATGTTGATCAGAACAAGGCTTAAGCTATCATTGATATAGAAGCTTTGAGAAATAAAAAATAACTACAAAGGTTTTTTGGTCAAGTTAATTTTATTAGAAGATTTATTATTAATGCTCCATGAAAGACTAAAGTGTTTTCTCCTTTGTAGAAGATAATTGACTAAGAATATATGGATTGGAAGGATGAGCATGAGAAAGATATCAAAACACTCAATAGATAAAAAATACCCGATGAAAGACACTTGTGTTAGCACCACAAAGAAAAGATAAGACATTGAAATAATACATTTCATCTCTTGATGCATCTATTTAAGTGTTATTAGCTAAAGACTATGAAGATCATAAGGAACAAGTTATTTATTACTTTAGTAGGTTTTTAAAGGACACTAGATGTCGGTATTCAATAATAAAAAAGATATAGTTAACCTTGTACTTTGCTAATATGAAATTAAGATACTATTTTTTTTTCTAAAGAATTTTTGTCGTTTTAAAGTGTGATTTGATTAAATACTTACTAACAAGTCCTATTTTATGAAATAGGATTGACAAATGGATATTTGTTCTATCATAATTATGCTTGACTTATATGCTTCAAAAGGAAATAAAAGGCCAAGATTTTGTAGTTTTCCTAGCAGATCATCCATACGAGGATGAATTGGATGGGTAATATGAGATAGGTTATATGTCTATGGGTCCCTGGAAACTATGTTTTGGTGGTTTGAAGACCAAAATTACGACAAGTATTCGGGTAGTTATTGAATCTCCTTAGCACATTAAAACAAAACATGATTCTTTTACTAACCAAGCAGAGTACGAGGTTGTGATAATGGGATTTAAATTTCATCAAAGACGTAAGGATTCCGTTATAAAGTCTTTATTGACTGCTAATTGGTTATAAGATAGTTATTTGGTGAATATAAATGTTTCCATGAAGGTTTGGCTCTATATAACTAAGTAACATTAAAATTCGCTTTCCAAATTTGATGAAGGCACTTAAAATTTTAATTCCAAGTTTTTAAACGAAGAAGACAATGAAATGGCTCAAAAATATGAAGTTATAAAATTGATATTGACATCGAATCCGAACTAAAAATTAGTTCCATTATTGGCTTTTTACCTCTTCTGCATAACGGATGGCCATTAATAAAAATTGGAAATATCGATGTTCAAAAAGATTGGAGAAAACCAATAATGGAATATGTAAATGTTCCAAATACCAAAACTGATAGGGTTATCAAGTTGAGAGCAATCAATTATGTTATGTACGTTAAAAAACTATTCATGATAGGTGTTGATGGAATAATCATATAATGCCTCCAAGTAAAAGTGAAGGCTTAACCTTCATAGCACGAATCCTTAAGGGTATTTTTAAAGCTCATCAGGTTGGTCCGTCCAAAGATGAAATGGTTGTTCAGAAGGCATGGAATTTATTATCCATCTATTTTAAATTCGTAAGAGGATACCAAAAGTGTCAATAGCATGTTCCTTTAAAATATATGCCTACATCCAAATTCAATATGTGGTCAAACCTTGACTATTTAAAGGATGGAAAAATTATGTAATTGGAAAATTTTATCCCACATCTTTGAATTTTTGAAATTTTGTTTCGGTCTCAACTAAGTATTTCACCAAAACTGTAGAAGATGAGGCTTTGAAGCCATTCACCCAAAATGAAGTAGTATATTTCTTGCAAGATATTTTAAATAGGTTTGGTTTTCCATAAACCATAACCCCAGATAATGATTCTATCTTTGAATAAAAAATGATGTGATAATTCACTTCAGGGTAGGCATAACCTTAAAAAAGTAGCACCATTTATGCTCCATGAAATGGCCAAGCTAAGGCCACAAACAAAATAATAAAAGACAATTTGAGAAAAATGGTTGAGAAAAATCCAAGAGATTGGGAAAATTTGTTGCCAGAAGTTTTGTGTACTTATAGGACCTCTAAAAGCTTAAGTACCGGAATAAATCGATATGCCTTAACCTATGGGCATGATGTTGTGCTACGAGTCAAAATTACTCTTAATTCGTTGAGAGTTGTAGCCAAAGATGATTTGACAATTGAAGGCTATTATTATCATCTAAACTGGTATATTCATTTAGTCATGGAAAGCATATACTCTTGATAAATAATAGCAGATAAAGTTATATAAACTACATAAATGCAAATCTAGTGAAAAAAGTAAGAGATGAGAGAAAGAGATATAAGAGATAATTTACATGATTTGATCTAAAGTGGTGCCTACGTCTACAAGTGTTGTTGTTGATTGTATTAATTCAGTGGGCAAATGTCATGGATACATGCTTTCAAATTCTCTTTAGAGTTTAACATCATAACACTATGGAAAATTCTTGGGCCGAAAATTATCCCAAGAGGGGGAGGGGAGTGAATTAGGATAATGATATTTTGTCGACTTTTTAAGGATTAACATTCTTGAATTTTTTTCATTTTAATTTTATACAAATTGTAACTTAATAAAATCCTTTTCGTAGTTTGTTGATAAAATAACTTCTCTACTGTTTTCTTGCATCCATTCTCGTTCATATTCACATGCAAGCAATATAAGCATCAAGCATTTTTAAGTAAATCATTAATGTAAATAAAGTAAGGGAGGTGCGAGGGATTTTGGAACCTTGCGAACTCAGGTTTTAATGTGGTTCAGTACTCTCTATGTCCACGCTCAAGACGGTAATCAAGAACATCATTATCTGCAGTTCACTTACTGTCAAACCAAAACCTCACAAGGAACTCCACCTTGAAACACCGTAACCAATAAGATGATACCCTTGTCCTTGACCAAGCATTACACAAGCAATGTCCTAAAGAATTTAAATGCCTAGAGTACATGCATCAACAATGATAATGGTCGAGAAGATACAATTAAGTTAAACTATAATCAATAGTAAAATAATGGTAACTAAAACGTAAAGCAAAGTTGCTTTAATAAACTAATGGTGAAATAGATTTTCTTTCTTTTTCTAGAAAAGTAAAAAAACTGGATTCCCATGTATTTTTCTCAATGGGTATTTGGGTTAGGTTCAATGTCTTAGAAGAATCAAATTTTAATCTCGAAGCACACGTGTTGTTTTAGGGTATCTTGGTTGAAGAGAGATTTTGGATTTAAATAATTTTGAAACACAAGTGGGTTTGGGATATAAAACTTGGATAGGGAGAGTTTGCATCTTGGGAATTTGGTTTATATGGTTTGTTTCATAAAAGCAATCTTTTATCATGGACCGAACTTTCTCTCTCCAGAAATGCAACATTTCTATGATTATCAAGAACTTTACCTTAATGGGTTTGGGATGTATATCTTGGACGAAATGGGTTTTTATTCTTTGAATTCATATAAATTGGATAAAATTTGTCTAGGGTTGAAACTTTACTTTAATCGAGATTTAGAACAACGGAGATTTAGGTTTGAATCTCATATAGATGGGAATGGGGTTTAGGGAATGTAGGATGACTCAAGTTTTTGGTTAGAGATTGGTGATTTGAAATAGGAATGGGAGGAACTTATTTAAAGTGTGAAAAATATGGTTAATGAAGCCAAATATAGGGAAAATGCTTAGTACAAGTTTGGGAATCCATGGGATAATATGTTCAAAGGATGGAAGAAGTTAACAAGGCGAGAAGACAAAAAAATTCCACTTTCATTTGACTAAAAGTTGAGTTCAGTCAACTAAAACTCCTCCATAGGTATTATAAAATATGAGACGGCTCAAATAAAAGATTAGATGACTGGATTATTTTTTGGTGCTTCTAGTCGACGAAAACCCATCTTTGAGTCGGCTAAAACTCCTACTTTGGGTAAAAATGATGTTTATTTAATGCCTCTGGCATAGGAAAGGTTTAGGGATTGTTTAAGTGAGGGGGTCGAGCATATACATGTCAGAATATGTTACTTTACTTTTGTACAATTGCTCATTAAGTAAAATAAGAATAAAGTAATAAATATTCGCATTTTCAAACATTCTTTATTTATGTTTCTCTGACACGACGCCTAATTAAATACCGTGTGATCAGTCATTTATTAAATTAATTCAAAGTATCCAGTAAGTTCATTCCTAGCATTATTGTCGAAAACATTTACTTTATTAATAACCTAATAATTAATTAATCTAGTGTCAAAAACTTTTAATCCAATTATTAATATCCAGCAATATAAACTGATAACACATTCACGATTTTCATGAATGAAATAAAAATGCATAACAAATCATCTAACTGAATCAGACGAAACTAGAATAAATGTGCCAGTAAAGTATCTCAAATCCAACACACCATAATAATAACAAACCCTACTAAAAACTGAGTAATGAAATAAAGTGAATACAATATCTCTCTAACATAAAAAGAAACTGGGAATGGGCGACACATGAACTAACTTAAATGACTAAGCATGAAACTAAGATGACAATGATGGAGGCATCTAAATATGAGGACCTACATCTCCCACACTAGCTGCTGCACGCCAAATATTCCAACGATCTAAACTTGGTGTCCCTGTAGCTAGACACCTAAAATAACTGTACAAGAGAAAATAGATTTTGCAAGAGACAAGTCAGAGCCTGAGTGTAAAAGATTTTTAAAAAATTTACCAAGTATTCAAAAACTGCAATAAAGAAAATATTATATGCATGTTAGCTTTTCGAAAATACGAAAATACTTCAAATTATTGTGCCCAATTACTTACCATATTCTTGTATTGGACTGAGTTCTTTGTAAAACGTTCTATTTCACTAAAATTAACTACGTCACATAAATTGGAACACATTAGAAAATTTCCAGGATTCAGACCTATTTTTCAAATGAGACTGTATCTCATTTGAGCGAGAAGATGGGTCGTTCAAATGTCAGCTTCGCGCGAGATGCCATCTCATTTGAACGACGTCTTCACGCGACCTAGGCTACTTCATCATTAACCTCTAACACTTGCATTTTCCCACCATTTTTTTATTCTAAAACCTCTATAGATCAAACCCAAACACCAATTAACTAATTCTTAATGATATTCTAACATGTATATACGATTTCTAACAACCTATGATCATTAAATCATGCATAAGTGATGATAAAAATCCGAATCCCCAAATTAATTGGATAAACCCTAGTTCTTCATATTTTCATTCAAGAACATAATAAATCCAGATTCGTTCATCACAATTAATCATCAATTTGTGAATTCTAATCTACATAAAGGAAGGACTC
Organism: Sambucus nigra; assembly: GCA_949130495.1. Lineage (NCBI taxonomy): Eukaryota > Viridiplantae > Streptophyta > Magnoliopsida > Dipsacales > Adoxaceae > Sambucus > Sambucus nigra. The sequence continues at coordinate 547,680,917 of OX422207.1, forward strand.
AACCTGATTCAATTTTAAATTTTCAATCGATCATCTTACTCTCCAATTTCATCAAGATTATGAACAATACATGGGTATTATACACCTATACTAACATGAACATGATTATTTCTAAAGTTTTGTAAGGATTAAACACTTTCCTTAAGAAATAAGGTCTGATCCGTTGGTGTAGTTGGTATGGTTGCGATTCTCGCTCTCCGATGTACGTGGTGGTGGTCTTGGTAGTGTAAATGGTGCACTAGTGGTGTCTCTAGCCCTAGAAACCTCTCATCTTCCTTCCTCCTTTGGCCTCTCTGTGTATGAAAATTGATAACCCTAATATAACCCATGTACATGATATTTTATCCCTTTAATTTTCGTCAGTAGTTATAATCCAAAAATACAAATTACCAAAACGCTCTCCTGGGATGTCGCTTTAGCCTAAAATTATCCCGGGACCCAAACTAAACCCATGGGTAGACTTTTCTGACTATTTTGTCCCGTCTAAAAAAATTGACTCACTCGAAATGACCATTTGGGTGACTTATAAATAATTTACCTTTTATTCCATCAATTTTACCCCGACACGACTCAAACGCACGTCTCCACTTAGTTACCATAATTGTCGTGTTTCTCACTCGTGGCAATTTTTACAAATTTACCATCATATTCACAATCCTCTATTACTTTATTCACTCACTAATATTTAATATAATTCTCACTAAAAATACTAAGTCTTATCTCACTAGTTAATATTTATTTTCATCCCGACTAATTTCTATTTACTTTCCCATATTTAATTTAATAAATCCAATATTTAAAAAAATCATTCAAAAAATGTGGCGTTACACATTTCCCCCTTACAACGGAATTTCGTCCCAAAATTCAGAAAGTAAAAGTATACCTGGTAAAAACAACTCGGGATATTTTTTGTGCATCTAATCCTTGTGCTCCCGAGTAGAGTCCTCGACATTATGGTGTTGCCACTGAACACAACTAAGGGAAGCTTCCTCTCACTCCGGTCTAGGATAGCAATTGGTCCCTCCACGTAGGAACTATCGGGCTGTAGAATAATCTCCTCTAAAGAATATGGTTGTCAGCCAACTCATCCCAAAGATATATCAGCGAAGAAATGTGGAATACATAGTGTATCTTATACAAGTACTCGAGTAACCCAAGTCTGCAAGCCACTGGCCCAATCCTCTCAATAACAAGGAATGGCCCTACATACCTCGATGCCAACTTTCCTTTCTTCCCAAATCGCATTATCCCCTTCATAGGAGATACTCGTAGCAATACCTAGTCACCCACACTGAACTCTCCGAATAACCTCTTAGCATCGATGTATATTTTATGTTTATCCTAAGCAATCCTCATGCGACTCCTAATCACCTCAATCCTTGATGATGGATCGTGAATCACCTCTGGCCTGAGTAGCTTATTGTTCCCGACCTCTAACCAACAAGAAGGATAACGAAAAGGTCTACCATACAATGCCTCAAATGGGGCCATGCCAAGAGTAAAATTTTAGGAGTTGTTGTACGCAAACTCCACCAGTGGGAGTTACTGCTCTTAACCTCCTCCAAAAACAAGGACACACATACTCAACATATCCTCTAACATTTGATTAGTTCGTTCAGTCTTCCCGTCTATTTGTGGGTGACAGGCCTTACTCAATCATAACTCGGTGCCCATGGACTCCTTGAAGCTCTCTTAAAATTGAGACACAAAAATCCTGACCCTGTCGGACACAATATCTTGGGGCACTCCGTGTAATCTCACTATTTTGGCAATGAAAATATAAGAGTACAATGACGTAGTATAATCCGTCCGTACTGGTAAAAAGTGGTCTACCATAGTCACCCAATCTAAAATCACCCATATAGAATCGTGACCCCACCGAGAAGTGGGCAACCCTGTGATGAAATACATGGAAATGCTCTCCTATTTCCACATGGGAATCTCTAGCGGTTGAAGAAATCCTGTTGGTATCTGATGGTCCACCATTACCAGATGACTGGTGGAACACTTCAAAACAAATTCAATAATGTCTCTCTTCATCCCACCCCACCAATATTGTCTCCTCATATCATGGTACATCTTATCTTCGTCAGGATGTAATGTAAATTGAGACCCATGAGACTCTGTCATCACCGCTATCGCAAGTACTCCCCCTCGGGAAAAATCCGTCTACCGTTGAAGCGTAAGCCTTCCTCAAAACTCACTGAGTAAGATTCTTCTTCCCAGCTAAAAGTTGTCTAATCCTCTCTGGAAAAAATGGGTCCGTTGCCTGATCATGTACCACCCTCATCACAATCTGGGGTGTAATGGTCATAACTGACATGAATGATCTGGCAACTGCATCCTCATGTCCCAACTGCTTCCATTTTGCCTTCCACACCTTAGCCACCTCACCCTCTGGCCTACGTCTCAACACATATGCTACCACACTAGCCCTCCCTGGTGATACTCGATCTCAAACTGATAGTCTTTCGCCAACTCAAGGCACCTATGCTGACGCATATTCAACTCTCTCTAAGTGAAGAAGTACTATAATGATATGTAATCTATGTACAAACAAAACTTCTCTCCTAACAAATTGCGTATCCATATTCGAAGTGAAAACACGATTGTCACTAGCTCCAAGTCGTGGGTGGGGTAATTCCTCCCGTAAGGCTTAAGCTTACGTGAAGCATAAGCTATATCCTGATCCTCCTGTTGCAACACTCCAACAAGCCTTTGTAATGATGCATCAGTGAAAAAAAGTTACTCCACTCCTACTTTGGGGAGTGCTAGTATGGGTGATGAAGTTATATTATCTTTCAACTCATCAAATGCCAAATGTCACACATCATCCTAGACAAACGGTACACCCTTACGGGTCAAATTAGTCTTCGGGGCCACAATATTTGAAAATTCTCGGATAAACCATCTATAATACTCGGTTAACCCCAAGAATCTATGTCCCTCTGTCGGTGTCTTGGGATGTCCCCATTCCCTCAACGCTGACACTTTGCTTGGGTCCACTGATATCATCAACTCATAAATGATATGGCCTAAAAACTAAGCCTCTCCCAGCCAAAATCCACATTTCTCATACTTAGCATATAGCTAATGATCACGTAATGTCTTTAGAACCCAATGAAAATGATTAGCATGCTCCTCTTAGGTACGGCGATAAAACAAGAGGCCATCTATGAAGACAATGACAAACTGATATAGGAACTCTCTAAACACCTTATTCATCAAGTCCATAAATACAGCCGGCGCGTTGGTCAACCAAAATGGCATAACCTAAAAATCGTCGGACCCATATTTCATCAGAACGGTACTCTTAGAGACATCCTCCTCATAATGCAACTTCATTTCCCCATGTCCCATTTTAATTTTATGTCTAGTTTACCTGTACTTGTACTTTTTTCGTACGTTTCCTCGTCTAATATTGTGAGGAATACAAATATTCCAACCACCTTGGGTGCCCATACATCCTATGTCTTGTGCATTTGTACGCATGTCAATAGACCGCAATATACTAGTTTTAAATTTATCCTTGTATACTTGGTCTTATTATATGGTAAGGTGGCACAGAATTGTCCCGTTAACCGCGACTTAATCACTCTCCAAGTTGTCCCACTGATTTACTCGTTGGGTAGACCTTCTCTAATATTGTCTCACATTAATTACAATACGACTCTACTGGACTTAAAAGCTTAATATAACTATTAACTCTCAGTTATACTACACACATGTACAATAACTAAGGCACTAAGCCCGTGTACTAAAGACCAAACACTTCGCAACTCTTGATGATTGCTAATTTTTATGTGTGGGGTGTCTCGCAAAGCAAAATTCAAATAAGGAACCACCCCCGATACACTACTAACTAACATTGTCAGTCATCAAAATCTGTAAGCCCTCAGTACGTAACACGTACCCAAAATTCTTATCTACTAACAATAAAAGTCTACTCGTCCACCCTCATATCACCAAAGATGACATACAGCGTAATGCTCTCACTATCATAAATTCTCAGCACTCTATAAATAACGAGCTATGTCTCCGCGCTCCAGAATAAATGCAAAGCACTCTGATTTACATCAGTAATGGGTCCCTACACACCGGAATTAGATATAATAAGACAACATGCTCACCGAAGTCAAATATATAGTATACTATATATAGGTAGTCCTAACTCTCTTTCAGGTGATGTCTCGCAAAACAGTATATTTTACCTTGGATATTGAACTAAGTATTCAAACCATAATAATTTACCATCACTCAACCTACTAGTTTCCAGTTCAAGACAGATGATCAATACATTATACTCTCATGTCTCTTAAGGGAGTGTGAAAACTGGTACATACTATAAACCTCCTCTTAGTGTCTATACCCACTCGCTTGCAGGTGACACGAAGGTTTCCTTTACCCATGACAATTATATATTTGCTTCTAAGGTTAATGATCAAGCGTGAACTGTGCGTCGTGTAATACGCAAATCGTTGTTATCGGTTCGGCGACTCAATGCAAATAACTTAAACTACAACTACACTTGACATGCAAGCATAATGGTAAGTCGGTCATCTAGAAACCACAGGGAGTGATTGACTTTTAGATTTTAATTTCTTTACAACTTCAAAAACAAAACTGTAAAAGGTTATGGGTTGTTCTGGCAAAAAAGGGAAAAGAAAGAAGTTAAGACTAAACAATTTAAAAGTGAGAGTCGGGATTGCATTCCTACCACACGGACTAAACAACTAAAAATTAGAATTCCGGTTCGAAAGCATTTAACCAAGAATTTCTAATTAAGCATAAACATCACACAATAAGGAATTCAATCCAAAGTTGTGAGATTAAACATTTAATGAAAAATGGTCACAATAAACATTAACGTTGCATGATAAAGAAAGTTAAACGAATAATAATCTGACTTTAATACGCGAGGTTTCAATTAAACGCAATTTTATGCGAAACCTAACTTTCGGAGCTCGACGACGGTTAATGACGAAAATGCAAACCCGACCCTATTTATCAAAGGCCAATACATGAAGCCAAACAAATTTAACACTAAGGAATCAATACATAAATGAAATAAAAGTTAATCTAGGCGAGGAAATGAAAAGAAAGCATGGAAATTAAACTACAACAATGGAAATACAAGGAAAGAGACGATGGCTAGTATCCACTTACATTTATCGGTGTCAAACCAAGAAATAAATGGAGGAGAGGGTCAAGTTCCACAAAAAACCGCAAAAATCTCTCTAACCCTAAGTCTAAACAAACTAAAATGATATTTAGATATTATGTCCCCCTTTACAAAAAATGAACTATGGTGGGTATTTATACTAAGTTGCAAAAAGGAAAGAAAAGAAAAAGAAATGATAAAAAAAAGGGTTAAGTTTTAAATTAACAGTAAAAGAAATAAAAAAAAAAGAAAAAAGGGGACACAACAAAAAGTTGTTGGCACAAAATAGCAGGTACCGGTCGATCGCGGAAAAAGTCGGTCAACTGCGTGAATAGGAACGAGGCACACTGGAATCGATTGTGAACCAAATTTAATTACCCCGTCAGTCGTGAGTTGGCCGCGGGTTGACCGGTCCTTGCTGCAGCACCCAATCATACAACCCTGTAATCGCAACAGCACAAGACCCATAAATGGGCTGCATAAGTCAAGAACCTCCAAATAAACAAAAACCAGCACCATAGGTGCCTGGCCATGTTGGCAAAGACCCATCAAAATGCTGCTACCACCAAATCGCACAATACTCACACACCAATAATGGTCAAAAACCTAACAAGATCCATTTCCAAAAATGGTCAAAACCATAAAAATAGCAAAGTGGGTACTCCAAAAACCCGAGCCAACTGACCCACAACTATATCCGCAAGCGACCCAAGCTCCAATTTCAGATGAAAAGATCTAATTTCGGACGACAGCAAAACCTGAGCGAAATCAAAATCGCCTATGGAATCTTGTTGTAATTCAATGAGAAAGGGACATGGATGGAATTATTTTTATTGTTAGTTAATAAATAAAATAATAATAAATTAATATCTTATATTTTTACCCCGATTAAAGGTCCATGGAATATTCTTTTTGAGCCCGATTTGAGCATCGTTCGCAGACACACGAAGCTTGGCCCGAGAGCTACAACTTTCGTTGTGCTTCGCGTAAAAATCCCAAAGTATGAAATTACCGAATTGCCCCTGAACATGCGAATCGTGACGGAACATTATCGGAACGCGTTCAAACTTCATACTAAGCACCATAACACCTATAAAATCTCAATAATACCTCAAATAAAGTTTTAGGACATAAAATGGAGGTTGTCTTTTTAACGAGAATAATTATAGCAATTACGTTACTCGAAGGGGTTAAAATGCATAAGTTCAAGGGTATAAATGTGCAACATTCTATACGAATCACACCCCCTAACTTACACATTTCTAGTACCTATTAATGAAATTCAACGCAAGACGAACTATAAGAAAACCACAAAATAGGAGATATATACAAACGAGATAAAAAAGATAAAAGCCACTTTCGCGGGCCAGCGATTGCATTTAGTGTATGGAATAAGTTGATAAAACCCCTAGGTTACCCTAGTGGACGAGTGTCATCTCGTGAGGGTTTTCTGGGATGAAACCTACAAACTTCATACGGTTTCCTCAAAATACGATAAACCAACATGCGATAAGCCCAACAATTCGAATAAGATTTTAAAAATGTTATTAGAAAAGCAAATAAATTCACACAAAATTCCATATTATTAACATTATAAAATGAACCTCATGGAATTGAAACCTTAAAATGTTGGAGGGGAGCGAGCACAGTCAAGTAATGATTTCGTAAAAACTTATATAAACCGGATAAATATAAAAGCATGCATATATTCAATCATCATGGGAATTACAGTCATCAAATGAAATCACTCAAAAATGGGAGGTAATACACGGGACATGCGGACATAAATAGTAAATGTAAATGGATACTAGGCCGCACACATGTCACAAATGAAGAACGCTATATCGAAAATAATAAACTGTAATCTCGATGAAAGATACCCCTCATTAAAGGAGGGGAAATATATTTTCACAGTTTATCAAAACTATTTAAAAATTTAAATTAAATTTTCCCTAAGATCACATATCACTTTAATAGGGTTATAATGTAGGCTAGGCTAGGGTACGAAACGAAAGGTATATGTACGGATTCAAAGTTTTTGAGGATGAAAACTCGGGATAATGGTAAATAGTGGGCAATATCAAAATTGGAAAATGATTTCCAAAACAAGAATTAGATATGAAATTGTAGAGCAACAAGGAATATTGAACAATAAATACAACATATACAACCTTTCTCTTTCTTTTCTTCTTTTATTTTCTTTTGTTTTTGCTATTTTTTTTCTTTTTCACTAAACTTTTTTTCCTTCAATTCTCTCACTCTCTTATGCTTAAATTGAAACCACAAAACATGAACATCATTCAATACCAAGTATCATTCCAAACAAAGGTATGTAAGATAATATGTATGGTATATAACTCCCATTTGGAGTTGGTTATGGAATTTTGGGTAATGAAACGAAAGGATACTATTTTGGCTCAAAGGGGTTGACTAGGGAAAACATATAAGGTGATGTCAAGGCTAATATCGGTGATATAACAAAGATTTCCTAAGATCATTTCATAAAGTTTACGTAATTCTCGAGTCGAATCAATTTTGAAAATCATGCTCAAGTAATACATTTCAAGATATAAACTCAATTAATGAACGATCAAAAGAAAGAATAGTGAGATTACCGACGAATTCAACATTTTCAATGAGGAAAGATTAGTGTATATCACTCATAAATGAAGGTATGTCTTGAATATCACGTATGTAAGTATATACAATGCAAGAAAATTACCAAGTTATAAAAATCATAAACCAAATCAATAGAACAATAAAAGCGAATGTGCTCACGGGATAAAGTTTAATTCATTAAGTTATTCATAATATCAATGATTTGAGGACTAAACTCTAATAACTTCTAAAATAGAGAACATCCGTCGTTGAGTTGTCTATTGAATCGGGCAGTCATTGAAATTTATCATCGAAAACAAAGGCAAAATGCCCAATAAAGAAGAAAAAAGAAAGAAAGTATTTTTAAAATTTTTCAATTTTTCACAAAGAGGCATACTTAGTAACTAAATGTGAGCAAATCCATGGACTACACAAGAAATGGAAAGAATATCCCACACCCCCTAACTTAAATGTTGCATTATCCTCAATGTTAATCAAGAAGACAATATATAGAGAGGAAAAGAACGATATTACCCGAAATTGGAGCGATCTCTAATAAGCACGAGTCCAAATAATATACAAAACAAGTTAGTAGTGAGCATAACAAAAATAAATGACAAAAAGTTTAACTAATTACACTAGACTAAATTAAAAAGAAAGGAAAACTATATAAAGGAAAAAAAATAAAAAGCTAACTATTTACAACCTACTATTTAGACTACACACTAACTATACACTAGAAGTCTAAATAGTTGAGGATCCACCAAATAAAGGATTTGACTTTGAAAGATCAACGGTGGACCTTCCAAAGCGAACATGCCTCCCGAAAAATAAGAATTACGTTTGAACAACGGAAGACATGTGTGTGGTGGAAAAAGTGAACCATCGCCAATTCGAATTTTTGGGGGGGTGATGGGGGATTTGGATAATAAGGGGAAATATACAATTGAGGTCCAAGAAAAATTGACTCATCTCCAAAAGGTTTTTCAATTATAATGGGAGATAGTGCACACGTGGGGATAACATCCATAATAAAAACCAAGAGCGGCAAAGAGTCCTCATCGTCAAAAGGTGTAGAAGTTAAAAGTTTCTACCGACTCATAGGAATCAATCGGTAATTCTAATGGTTCAAAAATGGAAAATGAATATGGTGATAAAATAAATTCAATCTCAACAGACTCATCATCAAAAGGTTATTGAATTTCGGGGGAGAAAGATTCACATTCGATGAGAAAGTTTTTGAAAAAATGAGGTAAAACACAAGTTTCCACCTCCACATTGTTTAGCGCCAAAGAATCCATCTCATCGCAAAGTGATTCAAATCTCAATCCAACACCAAATAGGCTTTCCAAACCTTGGGCGTAAAAATTAAAAGTTTCTTCCAATGTAGTCTTCCTTATCTCTAGAACCTCAAAATCCTAATTTGGCTGAATGCCATCTTCAAAAGTATCAGAATAAGAATCGTCATTAGATTCGAATAATGAATCCAACTCAATCTCCAAATAAAGATTTTCCTTCCGATAAATGTTTTCAAATATTTCATTCTCAAGAAAATCTTGAAAATGGAAACTTGAAAACTATCCCCAAAGTAAGAATCATTAGAATGACCGTAATAACTATAATAGTAGGACATGATTACCTCGTTGTTTGTAAATAGAGAATTCGAGAAACAAAGTAAGCAACTACGAATCAAAGTTTCTTAGCGCTCAAGTATGTTATCCTATAAAAAAGGTTAAAACAAAGGATAGATATACAAAAGAAAAAAAACTACAAAATAATAAAACAATTACAATCTAAAATAAAACATTACCCATCAAGGGATCCATTTTGATCAAGTGTGAACCGTGCGTAGTGTAATACGCAAATCTTTGTTATAGGTTTGGCGACTCAATGAAAAAAACCTAAAATCCAACTACACTTAACAAGTAAGCGCAGTAGTAAGTCGGGTATCGAGAATCCACAGGGAGTGATTGAATTTTAGATTTTAATTGGTTCAAAACTTCAAAAATAAAAGTGTAAAATGTGATGGGTTCTTATGGTGAAAAAGGAAAAAGAAAGAAGTTAAGACTAAAAAATTTAAAAGCGAGAGTCGGGATTGCATTCCTACCACAGGGGCTAAACAACTACTAATTAGAATTTCAATTCGAAATCATTTAACTGAGCATTTCCAATTAAGCATAAACATCAAATAATAAGGAATTCAATCCAAAGTTGCGAGATTAAACATTTAACGGAAAAAGGTCACACACGGATTAAATTCGGATTATATCTATAAACACGAACGTTACGTGACAAAGAAAGTTAAACGCAAAATTATCCGACTTTAATACGCGAGGTTTCAATTAAATACAATATTATGTGAAACCTAACTTTCATAGCTCGATGCCCGTTAATAGAGGAAATAAGAAACTAAGAAAGCATGGCAATTAAACTAGAACAATGGAAATACAAGGAGATAGATGATGAATAGAATCCACTTACATTTATGGGTGTCAAACAAGCAAGAATAAAGAGGAGAGGGTCAAGTTCCACAAAAAAACTGAGAAATCTCTCTCACCCTATGTCTAAACTAAATAAAATGATATTTAAATATTATGTCCCCCTTACAAAAATGAACTAAAGTGGGTATTTATAATAAGTTTCATAAAGGAAAGAAAAGAAAAAGAAATAATAAAAGAAAAAGGGTTAAGTTCGAATTACACAATAAAAGAAATAAAAAAAAGGAAAAAGGGGACACAGCGAAAAGATCTCGACACAAAATCGTGGGTACCGGTTGACCACAGCAAAAGTCGGTCGACCCCGTGTATAGGAACGAGGCACACTAGAATCGATTGTGAACAAAATTTGATTATCCCGTCGATCGTGAGTTGGACGTCGATCGAACGGTCCTTTTTGCATCACCCAACCACACAAGACTACAATCGCAGTAGGACAAGACTCACAAATGGGTTTCATAAGATGAGACCCTCCAAACAAACAAAAACCAACACCATAGATCATGGCCATGTGCGCAAAGACCCACCAAAACGCAGCTTCCACCAAATCGCACAATACCCACACACCTATAATGGCCAAAGATCCAAAAAGCTCCATGTCCAAAAATTGTCAAAACCATGAAAATAGTAAAGTGGGTACCCCTAAAAGCCGAGTCAACTGACCCATAACTATATTCGCACACGACCCAAGCTCCAATTTCGAACGAAAGAAAAACCCGAGCACAAATCAAAATGGCCTCTGAAAGCTTGCTGTAATTGAAAGAGAAAGGGACATAGATGGAATTATATAGATTGTTAGTTAATAAATAAAATAATAATAAATTAATATCTTATATTTTTTCCTCGATTAAAGGTCCATGGAATATTCGTTTGGTGCCCGATTCGAGCACTGTTTGTGGATACACGAAGTTTGGCCTAAGAGCTACAACTTTTGTGGATACTTCGAGCAAAAATCCTGAAGTGTGAAATTACCGAATTGCCCCTGAATGCCCAAATCGCGACGGAACTTTCTCGAAACGCGCTCAAACTTCATACTAAGCACCGTAACACCTATAAAAGCTAAATAATACCTCAAATAAAGTGTTAGAACATAAAACATAGATTTTCTAATTAACAAACATAATTATAGAAATTACGATACTCGAAGGGGCTAAAATGCATAAGTTCAAGGGTATAAATGTGCAAGATTCTACAAGAATCACACCCCCTAACTTACACATTACTAGTCCCTAGTAATGAAATTTAACATAAGAAGAAGTATAAGAAAACCAAAAAACAGGAGATATATACAAAAGAGATAAAAAAAAAGAAAAAATCCACTTTCACGAGAGTGCGATTGCAGTTAGCTGTAACACCCCGCCTAAAATAATAACGGGTGGCCAGCCCTATACTACATTAAATCAGGAGTTTCATATGGTCTAGTGTCAACATCAACTGCCGGTACTATATAATATAGGACTAACAACCCGATATCATATAAGCGAGATGTTAAAATAAAATAAAACATGCAACAACTAACAAACCAACACCATAAAACTACTAATAAATAAGAGAAAGATGCAAGAAGAACTATAAGAAATGAAATGAAATAGATAATTACAACTGAATATACTACAAAGAAGTAAACCCGAATAAGCTGTCGAGTCACAGCCAATACAATGACTGAAATGGAATAAATATAAACATGGATATAAATATCCCTTGGGTACAAACCTGATGTACAACAATGAATTATACCTAGAATTTTTTTTTAAAGTAGGAGGCGACTACCAGATACATCCCGCAACAGTTCGCACCTGTCACGGCTCCCAAGACTCTGGATTGAAAGTCATCCGGCATCCATGCGGTAGGAAACCTATAGTATTATATATATATACAAGCAAGAGAGAAAACTAAACGGGTCAGAGCCCGAGTTGTGAAAATATTTAGCAAGTGTGTTAACCGTGCATAATAAATATCGGTGCACATATTTCATAATTAAAGTGGAATCGCACTCTCGTGGAACCCCAACTCACCTCTCATTTAAAAGCGCGCACCAATTCGCGTCCTCAATTTTATTAGTTAAATTACCCTCATTTATTAGGACAACCTAACTTATCATAGGCCTAGCGTATACCCACGAGATCTACCTTACTATCATGACCCAAGAATCCAACCCCTTTTTAAACCACATATAAGTATTTATTTGCAATCATAAGTGCCTTATTAGGCTTAGTGGATTCCGATTTATACTTTAACCATTTATAATTTAAAAATTTACCCAATATGCATTTGGGTTGAAACATATGATTTAAATTTCTAATTAATAAGCATGAAAGATTATTATTGACACAACTTCCCTCCAATTTCAACGTTGCGTTGCGTTTCGTGCGTGGGGTGTCTCGCAAAGCGAAATCTAAACAAGGAAACACCCCGTTACACTACTCCATGTCAACGTCGATCCTGGGGATCCATTATTCCACACATAAATATTGACAAAACTTCTCTCTACTCTCAACAATGTACAACATTTCGTGCGTGGGGTGTCTCGCAAAGCGAAATCCAAACAAGGAACCACCCCGTTACACTACTCTTTGACAATGTCGATCATAGAGGTCCATAATGCCGTACATATCATATAATACTACTATTACTACTACTAATACTATTACTACTACTACTAAATTTTAGACAATAACATGAAAACATCTACAATCTTCAATAATATACTTGGGATGATGTAACCGAAATGTTCCTTAAACGCGATACATCAATCCCCCAATCATATAGTACATCATAATCATCCAAGATGTACTCCATAAAAGTCCATATCCTTTTACCTAGAGGATATATATAAATATATATATAGGTATTTATTTCTAACCGTGTATATATATATATATATATACCATCATCAATCCAATAGCCAAGTGTACATAATACATATGATGTACAAGGCCAAGCACATAATATACCCGGCTATATATATCGCCGATAAACTGCATCAATGCTATCATCTTCCCAGTGCCCGGCTCACGTAGCAATACTGAGGCCACCTTGGTGGGACTAAGCGACACCCATATCGTGGTAAACTCACGCACACGACGTCCCGAGAAGTGGTCATAGCTCCAAACCGGCAATGAGACGAAACATACCCACCACGTCTCATCCCAAAATATAAAAATGTAAATCACAGAATAACACACGGGACGACTATGACCTGGGGAATATCCACACCCTGCTTTTCTAGCCAGGATGCTCACCCTCTACGTGCGCAACTTCCCAATGATAGAATGAGCGGGGTATGCTTAACCAAATAAGTATATATATCATTCATATGCACAATATATATACATCCATATGATCCAATCATATGACCAAATAGTAAACCATCATATACGGTTTAAGTATCCATTCCACATATGTCCACAACATAAATATATCAATATATTTGTATGCATACATATATATATATATATATATATATATATATATATATATATATACTAGGGTATGCTCGTGCCTGAAGGCACGCTGATAATTTTAAAAGCATAAAGTAGTCCCTTGGTGCGATGGCAAGTGCCCTCACCAAAGCTACGATTGGTCTCGGATTCGAAACACGGGAGAAACCTCTTCATGTATAATTTAAGTCTACTGTTTTTATATAAAATAAATAATTGTAAACAATTTTAAAAATTTGGGCAAAATTTCCTTTGTTTATAGGATTATCCCTGTATAATAAATAAGAAATACATCAACAAAAAAACTAATAACTTGTAATTCAATTATAATATCATTGTCTATAATAAGTTCGCAATTACCAACATACATCATCTTGATTTATGAATTAATCGACTGCTTTCACGACGAACATCCCACTAAAGATCTATCGGTTTCCTATCTTCCATCCCAACTAAAGATCTCATTTTCAGCAGCTTTGTATCAATTAATCGACTGCTTTCACGATGAACAACCACAACACTAATACCATTTGTTATTACCCTGGGGAGATGTCGCACCTCGTAATTTCTTATCAATAATTGCGCTAAGGGAAAGTGTTCCAAATATTCTGCAATTCACTTTCTCCATGTTTAGTTTATCTCCATGTTCAGCATCAAAAGTAGTGCCTAATCAATACAACAGAAATTGATGATATGTCATGATCAAAGACGCATACTCATTGTGAAAGTCAAAATAACTGTGCTTGCAGCATTAAAACAGAGCATATAAGTGAATTCAACAATACATGATGTAAAATGAATAGTCAAATTGTCATACATCATCATAAACATAAATAAAATAAAATATACAATAAATCTCAATCTCTAAATAAATAGTCAAATAAACATACATATCATACCGGCACAACATCTATGCAAAGCTCCTCATGAGTGTGCGCTTATCGAAATATCTGTAATTCGGGCCTAAATGCATACAATTTCAAACACTGGTTATTATTGGATGTTGCTTCTATCTAATGGTGAGATACCTAAATAAGAAATGAGTAAAGTGAATAGTAGAAAGAAGAAAAAAAGACGGGAAAAAAAAAATAAAGACTGAAATATTAGAGATCTAACTCATTCTCAGTGTTGTTTCCAAGTATGAGAAAATTCCAGTAAAGGTAGGAGCGTGACAAAAAACCAACCAAATCGAAACGTATAACCTGGCTACAGTGTTGTGTAGAGGTGGAAAATGTATAATCTGCTACAGTGTTGCATTTATAATGGAGAATAAAAGGCAGCAATAGTGACGTCATTATTGATTTGGAGCATACATCACCACATTCATCCTCACGGTTTAGTTTGTGTACTTTGCAAACCGGTGTGTAGCTCAAGTTTAAAGTAAATCGATGTACAAAAAGGAAGATGAATCCTTTATATTTCAGTTTAAAGTAAAAAAAATGGATTTTTTTTGCAAACCAGAGAGCTTATTATGCCTAGTGCGTAGAGGGGTGGAGCTGATACCTTAGTGGACAACAAAAGTTAATACTATTGAAAAGTATCAACGCAATAAATACTAATCGGTTGGAATAACACAAACAAATAATAACAGTGCATTATAGTTAAGAAGAAACCCCTCCAGACCTATTCTAATGGCAAAAAAGACTTTAAAAAAGGAAAAGTGACATCTGCATTTGTTGCAGCTACACCCTTGTCATAGTTTTTTAGAAAGACGTAGGTAGTGGGTCTTTACAACGAATGCATAGGGTGTCTCTTTATAACAAATTGATATAAAAAAATGTAATGATATAGCAGGGTACCTGGAGCTTTCCTTCTTTGTTTGGGCATGAGCATTGAATGTTTTAATTTTGAGACCGACATGGCCAAGAACAGGTTTACCCCAAGCTCGTTTCCAATTAAAGTATGACCATTAGAGAAATGATACAATAATCACATCTCTGTACAGTCTTTTATTTCTCTTGCCACCAAGGTTTTTATTTCTTTCTCCAAGTATCCTGGATATGAATGTTGGAACACAACCAGAGCTTGAACAATGGATGATGCGGAGTCAACATACTCATGCTCAACAAAAGCATTGCCTCTACATGGATTGAAGGAATTGCAGATTGGGTCGTCAATATATTATGTTCAATCAGAAAGCAATGTCAACATGATAAAAAAAATCTGGGAAAGTACAAATTTAAAGCTTGGGAAAGTACAAAAAATCTGGGAAAGTACAAATGGGGTCGTCAATATATTCTGTTGAATTAAGCCTTGATCTTTCTTTTATTTCTTTTACATGATATGATTCTTTTTCTGCTAACCCTGAATAAATTTAAAACAAATTAGGACAAAAGAAGCCCAATATGTATCAACTCCACCAAACGATATAAATATGGCTCAGAATGGTGTTTAACTTATGTAGATATCAACAACTACATAAACTAATGAAGCAAGGAACGTGGGGAAATTATGTGTTATGAGGATTCTCCGCAGTGTGATTCCAAAAGAGAAATAAAAAATAAACTATATTTGATGAAATAGTTCGTTGAGAGCTGCTGTTAATTTTTTATTTATGTGTTATGACATACAGTTTATTTGATGAAAAAACAAACATTGGGGAAATTCTATGTTATGCCATATAGTTTATTTGATGAAAAAAATAATTAATTTTCATCAAACTGCATTTGATGAAAAAATGAACTTCAGGTGAAAAAATAAACAACGATGCCATCAAATAAATAAACTTTTTTCATCAAATAAAAAGTTCATTAAGAGCTACTCTTAATTTCATCGATGGAGTTGGCATCGAAGGATTCTCCGCATCGCTGGAATCTCGTTTCATTTGATGCCCACTCTAACCTGAAACCTCTACGGAGAGCTGCTGTTAGATCATCCATTTACGCCAAAATGCTACCTAGAATGCAACTTATTAAAAGAAAGAAAACTCCACTTTATGTACTTACGTTATTTTTCATATAAGAATCACTCGGTCCTTTTGCCATACACCTAACATGCAACTTATTAAAAGAAAAAATAACATAAGTACGTAAAGTGGAGTTTCTTACCATCAGAAAAGGATAGAGTCGGGTTTAGCATCGTTTCAAACATGGCACAGATGCTCGCCGAAAGTAACCCAAAATCAGAAACAAAGAAACATGATGTAAAGACCTAAAGCCAACATAAAATCAAGGATATTGACAATTAATTTTTAACTAATCAGTTGACATATACTTCTAAAAACACATTGCCAAAACATATACAAGTAAGAGAAGTCAGAAAAAAAAAGTAAAAGTAAATCAAACATATTGGTCTTTTCTCAAACATCTAAGAGGCGTCAAAAATACACTTTATATCCTTTGAAAATTTACTCGCACATAACATCAGTGCACCAATTATCTCAAGAACTTGCATTATAAATAAGAGTCCCAATCACCCCTCACTCTAACATAACCCAAACAATCCCATTTCAAGATCAACACTTTTCTTACTATTTCTAATAATATCTTACACTTTTACCGGGAAGGAAAATAGTCCATAACTACATACCAAAACTAAAATGTAAAAACTCGCCCCAAGGGCCATAAAATAAAATGTAAATACTCCATATATAAAATTAGAAAGGAAGAGCCCTCACCTTAATGGGAAGGATTGGGAATGATTGCTTCGACTTTTTCGTCAAGGACAACGTTGGTAATGCAGTTTTACTTACTGAATTGTAGCAGCATAACCACCTTGAATGCAGATATAATCGGGGTAAGTTGATGAGAATGAAAGCCAAATTATCTCATATTTTGAACAACGCACCCATCTTGAATAGTGCACCCATCGTAAATGGTCACGGTACGATCAGCTCCACCCACTGCAACATTACCAGTTGAAGAGTTGAAAACAACATAAAATAAAATTTATACTCCATACAAAATTTATTTAAAATGAAGAAAATATTATAACAAAAAGGTTGTGAAACTCAATCAAACCTAAAATCCAAATAGACAATATATTGAGCACATAAGATGGAGTTACCTGAGTGCGTGGAAGAGAAGTTTGAGAGTGATGACCTTGTTGTTTTGAATTTCGACCCACTTCATGCAACACCAACGAAGCAATTACCAAAGAAAATATATTTGAAGTGCACAATTAGCTTATGAATATATCAAACATATAAGAGGCTATAAATGATAACAAACTAAAATGTTTTCAAACTCTAAATAACCTAAATAGCAATATAAGTGAATAGAATAACAAACAAGAATATAAGTGAATAGAACAACAAACGTGAATCGAACAGTAAACATCAAACGTATTAATGAACCATGAATTGAAACAGAAAATGATGGGTCGTATAAATCGACCATGAATTGAAATAGCAAACCGCAAACGTGAACAAGAATAGAGTACTAAATGAACAACAAACGATGAATTAAACATGAATCGAGTAGGTAAATATAGTGCAAATAGGTATAAAATCGATCATTAATGAGATCCAAAAATAAATGATGGAACAATTAAATTACTCGGGAATCCAACTCTGTTTTAAAGTAAAGGAATCCAACTCTATTTTTAAGGAATCCAACTCTATTCATATTAGAGCATGTATCACAGTAAATGACAAATTGAAAAAAAATAAATATCGACACAAACATATATGTTACCTGTAAAACACCTATAAAAAGGTTAGAAGAAGTAAAATAAAAATCTAACCAAATGAAATGATACCAGTGAATCCAAATTGAAACCTAATATCGAAACCATAAAACCCGAAAATCGAACCATTCGAGAGTATAAAATACCCAAAATCCCTAATGAAAATGCAACAAATAATCAAAAGCCCTAATAAAAATAAAGAAAAGATTCAAAATAAAATCGAAATAAGAAGATTCAAAATAAAATCAAAATAAGAAGATTGAAAATAAAATCGAAATAAGAAGATTCAAAATAAAATCGAAATAAGATACCTGGTGGTGTCGATCATGGATATCGATTTGAAACCTAAATTTGACAAAGTAAGATTCAAAATATTATAGATCTAACACAAATCTAACAAAAATCTGGAGATCTAACAAAAATATGTTGTTGGAAGAGATGTGTGTACACGTATGAAAACAATTGCATCTTAGATTCGTGTGTAAGGAAAAAAACGAAGCTATCAGACCAAAAGCCCACTAAAAATCACATCTGAGATGCGTGTGTTTGAAAATAATCGCTTCTTAGAAGCGTGTATGTGAAAGAAATTACCTCTAGGAGTGTGAAGAAAATGAAGAGGGGGCATTGGTAGGGGTGATGGCGGAGAGAGGGAGTTGGGTTTGTGTTGGGAGGAGGAGAGATAGGGGGTTCTCTTTCTTTCACACCCGTTCAGCATTGCCCAATTTTTGTCCAAAAGAAAGAGTGTATAGTCTAATGCGTGGATGAGTACCCTTGGATCGTACGCGTGGCAAAATGTAAACCCTTGGATCGTTCATGACATCATCTTTTCATCTTATGACATACTTAAATTTCCTACTTTATTATATAGATATATATATATATATATACACATATATTCACATATCCATATATCTATATATATAAAGTAGTTCTCGTTCATATGTATAAGATATACAAACCCGGCTACAAGTATACATAAATCCTCAATACATAAGTCGTCACCACAAACTCATATCATTTACCTTGATATGTTAATACAATCCCTCACTTGAAACATATTCAATCATTTTTCCTATGATGATTAGTCTCCCAAAATCATCTGTATTTGTATCTACATATATATTCAACCTTAGTGTTATCACCCAAAAATTTGTGTAGGAATCCATCACTACGCATCTCATCCATATTCAAAAGTACATAATTTCCTTTAGTACTATTTAACCATAGGCACATACATGACTTAATTGTCTAAAACATCAAATTATTCCAACCACTTTTCAAGTATTGGAATCTCAATGTTCATATCCCCACAATTACGTGAAAATTATCCTAACTAGAATTATACAACCTCCTCATATTCTAGTTGGTAGTACGATCCAATCGTTCCCAAAATTTGCCTAAGGTTCCATTGTTCTTGCGAACCCTTACTCCTATCGCATTACCAATTGTTCCTTAATTTAAACATTTCGAAGGATTCGTGACCCCTCTCTCTCGTTTGTCCCCAATTACAACTTAATAGAATCCTATCGCTATAAGGATTCAATATGAATATTGGCCTCTAATTTCCCAACATACCTTCTCAACTCTCCCTCTAGGAGCTCTAAACCCCTTATCGTCTCTATAATTTACTTTGGATTTATAATTAGGATTATAAACCCTAACGAGGTATCTCCAAAATCTCTATACAAAACTCTAATACATACATGGACATATTTCTCCCCAATTATACCAAGGAGTCCCAAAATCATAATATGTAAGAAACCCCTTATGTGTCTCCAAAAACACTCCTATTACATCATAAGAGAAGACCCCCAAATCAATAAACCCAACCAAAAAGGGTTTTAATTCACTAAAGAGAAAATTCCTCAAAATGCTCTGTTTCTGAATCGATTCTGCCTATCCGAATCGATTCGGCCCAACAGCGAATCGATTCGGCCCATCCGAATCGATTTGGTCCAAGGGACCTGAGATTCTGCAACCCTCCGAATAGATTCGCTAGGGGCGAATCGATTCGGTCCTAAAGACCTGAGGCTTCTGCAACATGGCGAATCGATTCGGTAGGGGCGAATCGATTCGGCCAGTTTAGAAAGCCACGAAAATGGCTGATTTTTTTGCAACCCAAAATTTCCAAAATTCGATTTATACCACTTCCAATCCTTAATCTTCAACCCCAACATGTTTTTAGACATCAAAACTCATCCTATATCTAATCTAATCCCTTTATATCCTTTAAAACCAATTACAATCTTCAATTTCAAGATTTAAACCAAAATTTAGGTTTTGATGTTTATACCCAAAAACCATTTCTTTAACCCACAAATTATGAAATGAAATACACAAATAACTTATTTAGCAAGATTAAACACTTGCCTCGATTTTGTAGAGGTTGGATCGTCCTCGTTGTCGCATTTGGGCCGGAAATCCCAAGCTTTTTCTGCTCTCTCTCTTCTTTTCTTCTTCTTTCCTTCTTCCTCTTTCTTTCTCTCTTTCTCTAATTGAGAGATTAATCCGTAAGCCTTTGATTCCTTTATAACATAAGTCCCAATTTAAATGTTAATACACACTTTAAATGACTCGTTTACACCAATTTGAGTCAAACTAAATTAAAAATATTCCGGAGCCGAAATAAAACTCAATGACAGTCATTTTGGCTATCCCGACCCTTCCGGGATCAATGGTACCCTCAAAATCATCATCCGGAATACTTTAAAACGTCCTCTATTTTGGACTTTAATTCCCAATTTTAGAATTTTCCAATTTAATTTAAAATTTATTTTCCCAAAATTTAATTTCTCAGTTTCAAAAATCGTGGGGTGTTACAATCTTCCACCCTTACAAAAATTTCATCCGCGAAATTTAAGACATGCCTAGGACCTCAATATCATCTAGTCCTACATCAACTCTTAGGATCACTATACAGATCCTTACTAGTTCTCACGTCGAACCATATAGATTTTTAAAACGAATAACTACCTTGGGGAGCCCATACACCCTGTACCCGAGCTCTACTCGTAAAATTTTAATGAGGCTCCATCAGCCTCAAATCATAACATAACCCTCGGCATTATTACCTATAATAACATACTAAATATGTAAAAGTTTGAAAATTCCCAATGGTTGAACTCTCCTCAATTCCTGACACTAGCTTCCTTCGTGCGGGGGAGGTCTCGCAAGCGAAATCCAAACAAGGAACCCTCCCAATACATTACTGTGTAGCTAGGACGGGGATTGAGGTTAGTTGAACCAGGGCTAAAGTTTTATAAAAAAAAAATTTTTTAAGTACTGCCCGAGGGCCTATACAACAATACAATATAATTTATATTTCGCGTCTTTTGACACGCCAAACAAACACCTTATGTTTAGAACACAAGGCCTCAACAAATACAATACTGCTAATCCTCACCTAGTTCTCAAAACTAGCACCACTAGGAGCAAAATCATCCGCTCAACATAAATCTACTAAACTCTGAACCTCTCAGTTATGAAATTTCTCTACATCACGTCAACACCTTTCCATAAACTAAGTTCTTTCCTCAATGAACCAATAACCTTAACAATTTACATTCCCAAAATCAATAGAGCCACTCTCTACTAGCTCATTATAAGACGTTTTACTATACCAAAAGATGTCGCACACAGATCACACTTGCTCACTCCTCCCCAAGGCCTAATTCTCCTCAAAGAATTATCTTCTTCATAAATCCTTCCTAACCATATGAAGGACAAAACGCAATTGCGGCAATCAAAAACTCCCTCAGTCCTACTTCACGAAATCGAGTCTCCAAATTTTCTCCCTCTTCCCAGAAGGTAATACTCCTGATATTGGTACAACTACACCTTCCTCACCTCGGTAAGAGTCACCAACATCAGGTTTCCTAACAAAGGTTAACGGGTTTCTCAACCTAAACTTCCCAAGGACTACAATAACCTTTCCTCAGACTTACTTTACTAAGTCCAAAATTCAATATTTGAGTAAATTTTCCTTTCTTACTCAACTACCGATAAATCACCTCACGCCACTGCTAGAAATCTCCTCAATATCTCCTCCGGAATCGGGGAAAACAAATACCCCCGATTGAAGCATACCCAAAATATGCTACGGGTATTGTACTTCTAATCCTATCCTTTCCTAGATGACAAAATCTTGGCGACGTCTGAAACGAAACAAGGACAAATGTTATGAGAACGTCAATCAAGTTAATATACTTCACAGAAGAAAACAACGCAGTGAACACAACATTATTAACTGTAGGGCTTTATGTCAAGAACGTTAATGGAAGAATGCAGAAAACTCGTACAGATAATAAGGACTCTAGAACCTGATGCTCTGATACCATCTATAACACCCTGCCTAAAATAATAACAGGTGGCCAGCCCTATACTACATTAAATCAGGAGTTTCAGATGGTCCAGTCTCAATATCAACTGCCGGTACTATATAATTTAGGACTAACTACCCGATATCATATAAGCGAGATGTTAAAATAAAATAAAACATGCAACAACTAACAAACCAACACCATAAAACTACTAATAAATAAGAGAAAGATGCAAGAAGAACTATAAGAAATGAAATGCTAGAATAAAATGAAATAGATAATTACAACTGAATATACTACAAAGAAGTAAACCTGAATAAGTTGTCGGGTCACAGCCAATACAATGACTGAAATGGAATAAATATAAACATGGATATAAATATCCCTTGGGTAAAAACCCGATGTACAACAATGAATCCTACCTAGAATTTTTTTTAAAGTAGGAGGCGACTACAAGATACATCCCGCAACAGTCCGCACCTGTCAAGGCTCCCAAGACTCTGGATAGAAAGTCATCCGGCATCCATGCGGTAGGACACATGTAGTATTATATATATATACAAGCAGGAGAGAAAACTAAACGGGTCAGAGCCCGAGCTGTGAAAATATTTAGCAAGTGTGTTAACCGTGCATAATAAATATCGGTGCACATATGTCATAATTAAAGTGGAATCGCACTCTCGTGGAATCCCAACTCACCTCTCATCAGAAAGTGCGCACCTATTCGCGTCCTCAATTTTATTAGTTAAATTACCCTCATTTATTAGGACAACCTAACTTATCAAAGGCCTAGCCTATACCCACGAGATCTACCTTCCTATCATGACCCAAGAATCCACCCCCTTTTTAAACCACAGATAAGTATTTATTTTCAAGCATAAGTGCCTCATTAGGCTTAGTGGATTCCGATTTACACTTTAACCATTTATAATTTAAAAATTTACCCAATATGCATTTGGGTTGAAACATATGATTTAAATTTCTAATTAATAAGCATGAAAGATTATTATTGACACAACTTCCCTCCAATTTCAACGCTGCACTGCGTTTCGTGCGTGGGGTGTCTCGCAAAGCGAAATCCAAACAAGGAACCACCCCGTTACACTACTCCATGTCAACGTCGATCCTGGGGATCCATTATTCCACACGTAAATATCGACAGAACTTCTCTCTACTCTCAACAATGTACTACATTTTGTGCGTGGGGTGTCTTGCAAAGCGAAATCCAAACAAGGAACCACCCCGTTACACTACTCTTTGACAATGTTGATCATAGAGGTCCATAATGGCGTACATATCATATAATACTACTATTACTACTACTAATACTATTACTACTACTACTAAATTTTAGACTACAACATGAAAACATCTACAATCTCCAATTATATACTTGGGATGATGTAACCGAAATGTTCCTTAAACGCGATACATCAATCCCCCAATCATCTAGTACATCATAATCATCCAAGATGTACTCCATAAAAGTCCATATCCTTTTACCTATAGGATATATATAAATATATATATAGGTATTTATTTCTAACCGTATATATATATATACCATAATCAATCCAATAGCCAAGTGTACATACTACATATGATGTACAAGGCCATGCACATAATATACCCGGCTATATATATCGCCGATAAACTGCATCAATGCTATCATCTTCCCAGTGCCCGACTCACGTAGCAATACTGGGGCCACCATGGTGGGACTAAACGACACCCATCTCGTGGTAAACTCACGCACACGATGTCCCGGGAAGCGGTCATAGCTCCAAACCGATAATGAGGCGAAACATACCCACCATGTCTCATCCCAAAATATAAAAATGTAAATCAGAGAACAACACACGGGACGACTATGACCTGGGGAATATCCACAACCTGCTTTTCTAGCCAGGATGCTCACCCTCTACGTGCACAACTTCCCAATGATAGCCTGAGCGGGGTATGGTTAACCAAATAAGTATATATATCATTCATATGCACAATATATATACATCCATATGATCCAATCATATGACCAAATAGTAAACCATCATATACGGTTTAAGTATCCATACCACATATGTCCAAAACATAAATATATCAATATATTTATATGCATACAGATATATATATATATATATATATATTTATATATATATATATACAAACTCGGCTACAAGTACACAAAAATTCTCAATATACAATCCGTCACCACAAACTCATATCATTTACCTTGATATGTGAATACAATCCCTCACTTGAAACATATTAAATAATTTTTCCTATGATGATTAGTCTCCCAAAATCGTCTGTATTTGTATCTACATATATGTTCAACCTTAGGGTTATCACCCAAAATTTTGTGTAGGAATCCATCACTACGCATTTCATCCATATTCAAAAGTACATAATTTCCTTTAGTACTATTTAACCATAGGCACATACATGACTTAATAGTCTAAAACCTCAAATTATTCCAACCTCTTTTCAAGTATTGGAATCTGAATGGTCATATCCCCACAATAACGTGCAAACTATCCTAACTAGAATTATACAACCTCATATTCTAGTTGGTAGTACGATCCAATCGTTCCCAAATTTTGCCTAAGGTTTCATTGTTCTTACGAACCCTTACTCCTATCGCATTACTAATTGTTCCTTAATTTAAACATTTCTAAGGATTCGTGACCCCTCTCTCTCGTTAGTCCCTAATCACAACTTAATAGAATCCTATCGCTATAAGGATTCAATATGAATATCGGCCTGTAATTTCCCAACATACCTTCTCAACTCTCCCTCTAGGAGCTCTAAACCCCTTATCATCTCTATAATTTACTTTGGATTTATAATTAGGATTATAAACCCTAACGAGGTATCTCCAAAATCTCTATACACAACTCTAATACATACATGGACATATTTCTCCCCAATTATACCAAGGAGTCCCAAAATCATAATATGTAAGAAACCCCTTATGTGTCTCCAAAAACACTCCTCTTACATCATAAGAGAAGACCCCCAAATCAATAAACCCAACCAAAAAGGGTTTTAATTCACTAAAGAGAAAATTCCTCAAAATGCTCTGTTTCTGAATCGATTCGGCCTATCCGAATCGATTCGGCCCAACAGCGAATCGATTCGGCCCATCCGAATTGATTCGGTCCAAGGGACCTGAGATTCTGCAACCCTCCGAATCGATTCGCTAGGGGCGAATCGATTCGGTCCTAAAGACCTGAGGCTTCTGCAACATGGCGAATCGATTCGGTAGGGGCGAATCGATTCAGCTTATTCAAAAAGCCACGAAAATGGCTGATTTTCTACAACCCAAAATTTCCAAAATTCAATTTATACCACTTCCAACCCTTAATCTTCAACCCCAACATGTTTTTAGACATCAAAACTCATCCTATATCTAATCTAATCCATTTATATCCTTTAAACCCAATTACAATCTTCAATTTCAAGATTTAAACCAAAATTTAGGTTTTGATGTTTATACCCAAAAACCATTTCCTTAACCCACAAATTATGAAATGAAATACAAAAATAACTTATTTAGCAAGATTAAACAATTGCCTCGATTTTGTAGAGGTTGGATCGTCCTCGTTGTCGCGTTTGGGCCGGAAATCCCATGTTTTTTTCCTCTCTCTCTTCTTTTCTTCTTCTTTCCTTCTTCCTCTTTCTTTCTCTCTTTTTCTAATTGAGAGCTTAATCCGTAAGCCTTTAACTCCTTTAAAACATAAGTCCCAATTTAAATGTTAATACACACTTTAAATGACTCGTTTACACCAATTTGAGTCAAACTAACTTAAAAATATTCCAGAGCCGAAATAAAACTCAATGATAGTCATTTTGTCTATCCCGACCCTTCCGGGATCAATGGTACCCTCAAAATCATCATCCGGAATACTTTAAAACGTCCTCTATTTTGGACTTTAATTCCCAATTTTAGAATTTTCCAATTTAATTTAAATTTTATTTTCCCAAAATTTAATTTCTCAGTTTCAAAAATCGTGGGGTGTTACATTAGCGTATGCAACAACCCGATTAAACCCCTAGGTCACCCTAGTGGATGAGTGTCTTCTCGTGAGAGTTTTCAGGGATGAAACCTACAAACTTCATACGGTTTCCTCAAAATATGCCAAACCAACATGCTATAAGACCAACAATTTGAACAATATTTTAAAAATTCTATTTATAAAGCAAATGAATTCACACAGAATTCCATATTATTAACATTATAGAATGAACCTCGTGGAATTAAAACCTTAAAATGTGGGAGGGGAGTGAGCATAGTCAAAGTATGATTTCATAAAAGCTTATATAAACCGAATAAATAGAAAAGCATGAATATATTCAATCTTTATGGGAATTACACTCATCAAATGAAATCACGCAGAAATGGGAGGTAATACATGGGACATGCGGACATAAATACTAAATGTAAATGGAGACTAGGCCGCACACATGTCATAAATGAAGAACGCTATATCGAAAATGAAAAAATGTAATCTCAATGAAAGATACCCGAGGCGGCTAAAATGTATAAGTTTGAGTGTATAAATGTGCAAGATTCGATACATATCAGTTAATAATGTCCATGGACCCACTAAAATCATATGTTGCATTGTAGCTACGTTACCCCAAATTCTCTCCATATCCCCAAGAATAGAGTAATTGTTTAAAATAGCGTACCTTCGAAAACATGTTTTGTTTGCGGTATCAGTGGAATGACTGCATATCAAACACTTTAGGCATGTAGATACTATAATTCTTCTTATTGTTATGGAGTTGGTGCTATGGGGTTAACTGTACTTACGCTCCCATGATGGGTACTCTATGGCTCCTAGTGGGCACCCTGAGGGGTCCTACCCTTCTCAGGACATTCTTGATGCTTGTGGCCATGCTTGCCATAGATGGAACACTTCTTAGTAAAGTTTAATCCCTGACGACCTTGCTTTCCCCGACCCTACTAGTCGTTGCCCTTCTACAAATGCTGCTAGCCCAACTGATTTTACTGATTTGATCGGGGTTATCCTTCGACCTATTGCGGAAATGCTTGACATTTATGGACAATTATTACACACCTAAAAGACCTTTTTCTTTTGAGCTTTCCCTGTTATTGGCTTTGCTGGCCCTAGAAGTCTTCGGTTTGTCCCCAATTTTTGTCGTACCTTTGGCCCGACGACTCTCAAGAACTTGCAACTATTGCAATGGAGCTCCTGCGCTATTGTTACCTCTTATCCTACCAAGGTGACTAACTTTCCCTATTATTTTTCCCCATATAAGTTGGACACGTTGATCGTAGAAATGCAATGTTGTAGTAGTAACTTCTTGTGCCACTATACTTCCCACCTCTGTGACCGCCATTCCCTAAGGTACCTAAGGTACTTGTTGATCTTGGCTAACCTTAAATCCTTCAACGATGTCAGTCTATCCCTCCCTCCTATGTGATATCTGAACTAAAGTCGATTTATATGAGTTCACCATCAATGTAAAAAATTATAGTAGAAGTACGTAAGGGCACAATTAAGAATATAAAAATCCGATTAATGGCGCTATATATAAAAGGACGCTATGCTGAAAACGTAATAAGACGCATAGATCCTAATGAATCTAGAACTTGATGCTCTGATACGACCTGTGACACCACACCGAATAAAATACCGGGTGATCAATCCTTTATTAAATTAATTCAAAGTATCCAGTTGGTTCATTCTTAACATAACCATCAAAAACATTTATTTTCTTAATCACCTAATAAATAATTAAGCTAATGTCAAAAAAAAATTAATCCATTTATTAATATCCGACAACATAAATTGATAACACATTCACCATATTCATGAATAAAATAATAATGCATAATAAACCATCTAATTGAATCAGAGAAACTGAAATAAACGTCCCACTAATATATCTCAAATCCAACGGAACGTAATAATAACAAACCCCACTAAAAACTAAGTACTGAAATAAGGTGACTACAATATCTCTCTGACATAAAAAAAAAACTAGTAATGGGCAACACATGCCCTAACTGAAATGACTAAGCATGGAACTGAGATGACAATGATGGAGGCATATAAATATGAGGATCTATAACTCCCACACTAGTTGCTTCATGTCAAATAGTCTAATGGTCTAAGCTTGGCATCCATGTGGTTGGACACCTAAAATAATTGGACAAGAGAAAATAGATTTTTCAAGAGACAGTTCATAGCCTGAGTGTAAAAGATTTAAAAAAAATTTAGCAAGTATTTAAAAATTGCAATAAAACAAATATTATATGCATGTTGGATTTTCGAGAACTCACTCGAGATTCTCACCTCTCGATTATTATGTACGCCTAACATACCTCTAAACTGTTCTAATTATGTTTATAACACCTAACTAGGTCATAGTCATAAACCCTCACCAGTAGTAATAATCATGTATTCCCCACGTACTACTATTATTACTAGATGTTTCTGCATTTACTATCATGAGTAAGAATTTCTTAATAAGATTAATTATTCACATACTTGATTTATTTCCATTAACATTCTCATCTACATATTCACACGGTAGATTAAATCACAAGTATTTATTTTTCATCACACTACTATAAGTAAATACTAATATGACATCCCTAGACTCAGCTATGGTGCGTGCATACTCTACTATGAAATCCCCGTACATCTCATACTGAATAAGGATAATCGGTTCAGAATTAGTCTTGAACCATATAAATACAACTCACAAATATTGGAGGCGAACATAGTTCCAAGCATATGGGCTACGCACATACCTATGCACCCATATGACCGTCATCACTATCGTTATCATAGATAGCCCGTATGTAGGTTCCACATTCTGAGGTACCAATCTAAAATCCCACCGAAGGCTCATCAAGATAAAGATTCTCCTCTCTTTAAGACCTCCCGTGATATCAAGTATGGTAGGTATGTTATACACATAATAAATACTACTATAGGTATTCACATAACCTATAAGCATCATTAGGTATACACACAATCAAAATATTTTAGTTCATACTCAGTATTACTCTCATGACTACTTACGTTATATTTATTAAATTACGAATATTCTCCCTCTCTCATAAATTCCATGGAAAACTTTCCCACACGAAAATACTTCAAATTATTGTGCCCAATTATTTACCATATTCCTGTATTGGACTGAGTTCTTCGTAAAACGTTCTATTTCACTAAAATTAACTACATCACATAAATTGGAACACGTTAGAAAATTCATAGGATTCAGACCTATTATTCAAATGAGATTGTATCTCGTTTGAACGAGAAGATGGGTCATTCAAACGTCAGCTTCCCGCAAGATGTGATCTCGTTTGAACGACGTCTTCGCACGACATGGGTTTCTTCGTCTTTAACGTCTAACACTTGCGTTTCTTCACCATTTTTATCCTAAAACCTCTATATATCAAACCCTAACACCAACTAACTAAATATTATTGATATTCTAACATGTATATAATATTTCTAACAACCTAGGATCATTAAATCATGTATAAATCTTGATAAATTTTGAAATCCCCAAATTAATTAGATTAACCCTAGTTCTTCAAATTTTCAGTCAAGAACATAATAAATCCAGATTCGTTCATCCCAATTAACCATCCATTTTGACTTCTAACCTACATACACGAAGGACTCAACGTAATTCAATTTTAGATTTGAATTGATCATCTTACTCTCCAATTTCATTAAGATTATGTACAATACGTGGGTATTATACACCTATACTAATGTGAACATGATTATTGATAATGGTTTGCAAGGATTAGATACTTGCCTCAAGAAATAAGGGACTAATCCATTGGTGTAGTTGGTATGGTTGTGATCCTCACTCTCTAATCTACGCGGTGATGATCTTGGTGGTGTAAATGGTGCCCTAGTGGTGGTTCTAGCCCTAGAAACCTCTCTTATTCCTTCTTGCTTTTGTCTCATTGTGTATAATAACCAATAATACTAATCTAACCCACGCATATCATATTTTAAACCTTTAATTTTCTTTATTAATTATACTCTAAAAATACAAATTACAAAAATGCCCTCTGAAGATGCCGATTTGGCCTAAATCTATCCCGGGACACAAACTAAACCCCTGGGTAGATTTTTCTGACTATCTCGACCCTTCCGGACACATTGGCGGACGTGAAATGACCATTTGAGTGAATTATAAATAATTTACTTTTTATTTCATTAATTTTGCCCATCCACGATTGATACCTGCGCCCGGACATAATTACTGTAATTGTTGTATTTCTCAGTCATGAAAATTTTTATAAATTTACAATAATATTTACAATCCTTTATTAATTTATTCTCTCAGTAATATTCAATATAATTATCACTAATAAACACTAACTCTTATCTCACTAGTTGATATTCATCTTAATCCGGATTAATTATCAATTAATTTCCCATGTTTAATTTAATTAATCAAGTATTTGAAAAAAATGTTATAATTACGAGGTGTTATTGCTTCACTGTGTGAACTTTTGAGAGCATGATGCTTGGGATCATGTCTTGGTTGATGTAATGATGTTTGAATTGTTGAGATTTGAAATTCTTCTTGTTAGATGTTTGAAATTTTCTTTGAAACTTGTGAAATGATCTTGTTGGGTGTTTTCTTCGTTACATGTTGGTGACTTTGCTCGTATTTATGGTTATTACTGATCTTGTATTTTTTTGGTATCTTTCTTTCTTTAGTAGCATAGTTGTAGAACATCTCATGACCCAAAGAGAATGTAATAAACCATTTAATAGGAAGAACAGGAGATCGACTCCGGCCGAACAGATATCAATAAATGATCATGTATCATCAAAGAGGTCGGCCCATTTTTCTTCTAGGCAGACTACATCAATGCCAACAAAGCTGACTGTTGGACTATAACTTAGTAACATTGTTAAAAGACTGGCCAATACCATGTTCGTGGCACCATCGATAGCAAACATATCCAAGAACATTCATTCATGGTTAAAACATTAAACTATTACTTATATTGGTTTTGATCCATTAAGAAACTTATTTTACACAAACCTTACTGAGGCAGACATACATTCCCTCACACTCATTCATTATAAAAGAGGGATAGCCCCATCGGTATCTAGGGAGGCAGGGGAATTCTTACATTCAAACTATCTAATTAGGGAGTGGATTGATATTGAGTGATTTGTACTATTCTTAGACCTATTGTCAATTGAAACCTAGTACTAAAATCTACCCTATTGACGTAGGCTCTTTCTTCAGAGTTAAACCACGTATATCTTGGTGCAACTCTTCTTATTCCTCACATCTATCTCCACATATCACTACATATTTATTTATTTTTATCTCAGATTGGATCTCAACTTGACAAGACAAAATCTTGATACTAATTTCAGACGATAAGACAATAGCATCATCTTGTTTAATTTAACTAATCCAGTATTTGAAAAAATCGTTATAATTACGGGGTGTTATTGCTTCACTGTGTGAACTTTTGAGAGCATGATGCTTGGGATCATGTCTTGGTTGATGTAATGATGTTTGAATTGTTGATATTTGAAATTCTTCTTGTTGGATGTTTGAAATTATCTTTGAAACATAGGAAATGATCTTGTTGGGTGTTTTCTTCGTTACGTGTTGGTGCCTTTGCTCGTATTTATGGTTATTACTGATCTTGTATTTTTTTGGTATCTTTCTTTCTTTAGTAGCATAGTTGTAGAACATCTCATGACCCAAAGAGAATGTAATAAACCATTTAATAGTAAGAACAGGAGATGGACTCCGGCCGAACAGATATCAAGAAATGATCCTGTATCATCAATGAGGTCGGCCCATTTTTCTTCTAAGCAGACTACATCAATGCCAACAAAGCTGACTGGTGGACTATAACTTAGTAACATTGTTAAAAGACTGGCCAATACCATGTTCGTGGCACCATCGATAACAAACTTATCCAAGAACATTCATTCATGGTTAAAACATTAAACTATTACTTATATTGGTTTTGATCCATTAAAAACATATATTACACAACCCATACTGAGGCAGACATACATTCCCTCATACTCATTCATTATAAAAGAGGGATACCCCCATCGGTATCTAGGGAGGCAGAGGAATTCTTACATTCTAACTATCTAATTAGGGAGTGGATTGATATTGACTGATTTGTACTATTGTTAGACCTATTGTCAATTGAAACCTAGTACTAAAATCTACCCTATTATTACTAGATATTTCTGCATTTACTATCATGAGTAAGAATTTCTTAATAAGATTAATTATTCACATACTTGATTTATTTCCATTAACATTCTCATCTACATATTCACACGGTAGATTAAATCACAAGTATTGTTAGACCTATTGTCAATTGTTAAAAGACTGGCCAATACCATGTTCGTGGCACCATCGATAATAAACATATCCAAGAACATTCATTCAAGGTTAAAACATTAAACTATTACTTATAATTGGTTTTGATCCATTAAGAAACTTATTTTACACAACCCATACTGAGGCAGACATACATTCCCTCACACTCATTCATTATAAAATAGGGATACCCCCATCGTTATCTAGGGAGGCAGGGGAATTCTTACATTCTAACTATCTAATTAGGGAGTGGATTGATATTGAGTGATTTGTACTATTCTAAGACCTATTGTCAACTGAAACCTAGTACTAAAATCTACCCTATTGACGTAGGTTCATTCTTGAGAGTTAAACCATGTATATCTTGGCACAACTCTTCTTATTCCTCACATGTATCTCCACATATCTGCATTATACTACATATTTATTTATTTTTATCTCTGATTGGATCTAAACTTGACAGGACGAAATCTTGATACTAATTTCAGGTGATAAGAGAATAGCATCATGTTGTTTAATTTAATTAATCCAGTATTTGAAAAAATCGTTATAATTACGGGGTGTTATTGCTTCACTGTGTGAACTTTTGAGAGCATGATTCTTGGGATCATGTCTTGGTTGATGTAATGATGTTTGAATTGTTGAGATTTGAAATTCTTCTTGTTGGATGTTTGAAATTTTCTTTCAAACTTGTGAAATGATCTTGTTGGGTGTTTTCTTCGTTACGTGTTGGTGCCTTTACTCGTATTTATGGTTATTAATGATCTTGTATTTTTGGTATCTTTCTTTCTTTAGTAGCATAGTTGTAGAACATCTCATGACCCAAAGAGAATGTAATAAACCATTTAATAGTAAGAACAAGAGATGGACTCCTGCCGAACAGATATCAAGAAATGATCCTGTATCATCAATGAGGTCGGCCCATTTTTCTTCTAAGCATACTACATCAATGCCAACCAAGCTGACTGGTGGACTATAACTTAGTAACATTGTTAAAATACTGGCCAATTCATGTTCGTGGCACCATCGAAAACAAACATATCCAAGAACATTCATTCATGGTTAAAACATTAAACTATTACTTATATTGGTTTTAATCCATTAGGAAACTTATTTCACACAACCCATACTGAGGCAGACATACATTCCCTCACACTCATTCATTATAAAAGAGGGATACCACCATCGTTATCTAGGGAGGTAGGGGAATTCTTACATTCTAACTATCTAATTAGGGAGTGGATTGATATTGAGTGATTTGTACTATTCTTAGACCTATTGTCAATTGAAACCTAGTACTAAAATCTACCCTATTGACGTAGTCTCATTCTTGAGAGTTAAACCATGTATATCTTGGTGCAACTCTTCTTATTCCTCGCATCTATCTCCACATATCTGCATGTTGCTTCATATTTATTTATTTTTATCTCAGATTGGATCTCAACTTCACAAGACGAAATCTTGATACTAATTTCAGACGCTAAGAGATTAGCATCATCTTGTTTAATTTAATTAATCCAGTATTTGAAAAATTCGTTATAATTACGGGGTGTTATTGCTTCACTGTGTGAACATTTGAGAGCATGATGCTTGGGATCATGTCTTGGTTGATGTAATGATGTTTGAATTGTTGAGATTTGAAATTCTTCTTGTTGGATGTTTGAAATTTTCTTTGAAACTTGTGAAATGATCTTGTTGGGTGTTTTCTTCTTTACGTGTTGGTGCCTTTGCTCAATTTATGGTTATTACTGATCTTGTATTTTTTTGGTATCTTTCATTCTTTGGTAGCATAGTTGTAGAACTTCTCATGACCCAAAGAGAATGTAATAAATCATTTAATAGTAAGAACAGGAGATCAACTCTGGCCGAACAGATATCAAGAAATGATCCTGTATCATCAATGAGGTCGGCCCATTTTTCTTTTAGGCAGACTACATGAATGCCAACAAAGCTGACTGGTGGACTATAACTTAGTAACATTGTTAAAAGACTGGCCAATACCATGTTCGTGGCACCATCGATAATAAACATATCCAAGAACATTCATTCAAGGTTAAAACATTAAACTATTACTTATAATTGGTTTTGATCCATTAAGAAACTTATTTTACACAACCCATACTGAGGCAGACATACATTCCCTCACACTCATTCATTATAAAATAGGGATACCCCCATCGTTATCTAGGGAGGCAGGGGAATTCTTACATTCTAACTATCTAATTAGGGAGTGGATTGATATTGAGTGATTTGTACTATTCTTAGACCTATTGTCAATTGAAACCTAGTACTAAAATCTACCCTATTGACGTAGACTAATTCTTAAGAGTTAAACCACGTATATCTTGGTCCAACTCTTCTTATCCCTCGCATCTATCTCGACATATCTGCATTTTACTACATATTTATTTATTTTTATCTCATATTGGATCTCAACTTGACATGACAAAATCTTGATACTAATTTAAGACGATAAGATAATAGCATCATCTTGTTTAATTTAATTAATCCAGTATTTGAAAAAATCGTTATAATTACGGGGTGTTATTGCTTCACTGTGTGAACTTTTGAGAGCATGATTCTTGGGATCATGTCTTGGTTGATGTAATGATGTTTGAATTGTTGATATTTGAAATTCTTATTGTTGGATTTTTGAAATTTTCTTTGAAACTTGTGAAATGATCTTGTTGGGTGTTTTCTTCATTACGTGTTGGTGCCTTTGCTCGTATTTATGGTTATTACTGATCTTGTATTTTTTTAATATATTTCTTTCTTTAGTAGCATAGTTGTAGAACATCTCATGACCCAAAGAGAATGTAATAAACCATTTAATAGTAAGAACAGGAGATCAACTCCGGCCGAACAGATATCAAGAAATGATCCTGTATCATCAATGAGGTCGGTCCATTTTTCTTCTAGGCAGACTACATTAATGCCAACAAAGCTGACTGGTGGACTATAACTTAGTAACATTGTTAAAAGACTGGCCAATACCATGTTCGTGGCACCATCGATAACAAACATATCCAAGAACATTCATTCATGGTTAAAACATTAAACTATTACTTATATTGGTTTTAATCCATTAAGAAACTTATTTTACACAACCCATACTGAGGCAGACATACATTCCCTCACACTCATTCATTATAAAAGAGGGATACCCCCATCGTTATCTAGGGAGGTAGGGGAATTCTTACATTCTAACTATCTAATTAGGGAGTGGATTGATATTGAGTGATTTGTACTATTCTTAGACCTATTGTCAATTGAAACCTAGTACTAAAATCTACCCTATTGACGTAGGCTCATTCTTGAGAGTTAAACCACGTATATCTTGGTGCAACTCTTCTTATTCCTCGCATCTATCTCCACATATATGCATTTTACTACATATTCATTTATTTTTATCTCAGATTGGATCTCAACTTGACAAGACAAAATCTTGATACTAATTTCAGACGATAAGATAATAGCATCATCTTGTTTAATTTAATTAATCCAGTATTTGAAAAAATCGTTATAATGACGGGGTGTTATTGCTTCACTGTGTGAACTTTTGAGAGCATGATTCTTGGGATCATGTCTTGGTTGATGTAATGATGTTTGAATTTTTGATATTTGAAATTCTTCTTGTTGGATTTTTGAAATTTTCTTTGAAACTTGTGAAATTATCTTGTTGGGTGTTTTCTTCATTACATGTTGGTGCCTTTGCTCGTATTTATGGTTATTACTGATCTTGTATTTTTTTCGTATATTTCTTTCTTTAGTAGCATAGTTGTAGAACATCTCATGACCCAAAGAGAATGTAATAAACCATTTAATAGTAAGAACAGGAGATCAACTCCGGCCGAACAAATATCAAGAAATGATCCTGTATAATCAATGGGGTCGGCCCATTTTTCTTCTAGGCAGACTACATTAATGCAAACAAAGCTGACTGGTGGACTATAACTTAGTAACATTGTTAAAAGACTGGCCAATACCATGTTCGTGGCACCATCGATAACAAACATATCCAAGAACATTCATACATGGTTAAAACATTAAACTATTACTTATATTGGTTTTAATCCATTAAGAAACTTATTTTACACAACCCATACTGAGGCAGACATACATTCCCTCACACTCATTCATTATAAAAGAGGGATACCCCCATCGTTATCTAGGGAGGTAGGGGAATTCTTACATTCTAACTATCTAATTAGGGAGTGGATTGATATTGAGTGATTTGTACTATTCTTAGACCTATTGTCAATTGAAACCTAGTACTAAAATCTACCCTATTGACGTAGCCTCATTCTTGAGAGTTAAACCACGTATATCTTGGTGCAACTCTTCTTATTCCTCGCATCTATCTCCACATATATGCATTTTACTACATATTTATTTATTTTTATCTCAGATTGGATCTCAACTTCACAAGACGAAACAATGATACTAATTTCAGACGCTAAGAGATTTGCATCATCTTGTTTAATTTAATTAATCCAGTATTTGAAAAATTCGTTATAATTACGGGGTGTTATTGCTTCACTGTGTGAACTTTTGAGAGCATGATGCTTGGGATCATGTCTTGGTTGATGTAATGATGTTTGAATTGTTGAGATTTGAAATTCTTCTTGTTGGATGTTTGAAATTTTCTTTGAAACTTGTGAAATGATCTTTTTGGGTGTTTTCTTCTTTACGTGTTGGTGCCTTTGCTCGATTTATGGTTATTACTGATCTTGTATTTTTTTTGGGATCTTTCATTCTTTGGTAGCATAGTTGTAGAACATCTCATGACCCAAAGAGAATGTAATAAACCATTTAATAGTAAAAACAGGAGATCAACTTTGGCCGAACAGATATCAAGAAATGATCCTGTATCATCAATGTGGTCGGCCCATTTTTCTTTTAGGCAGACTACATGAATGCCAACAAAGCTGACTGGTGGACTATAACTTAGTAACATTGTTAAAAGACTGTCCAATACCATGTTCATGGCACCATCGATAACAAACATATCCAAGAACATTCATTGAAGGTTAAAACATTAAACTATTACTTATAATTGGTTTTGATCCATTAAGAAACTTATTTTACACAACCCATACTGAGGCAGACATACATTCCCTCACACTCATTCATTATAAAATAGGGATACCCCCATCGGTATCTAGGGAGTCAGGGGAATTCTTACATTCTAACTATCTAATTAGGGAGTGGATTGATATTGAGTGATTTGTACTATTCTTAGACCTATTGTCAATTGAAACCTAGTACTAAAATCTACCCTATTGACGTAGGCTCATTCTTGAGAGTTAAACCACATATATCTTGGTGCAACTCTTCTTATTCCTCGCATCTATCTCCACATATCTGGATTTTACTACATATTTATTTATTTTTATCTCAGATTGGATCTCAACTTGACAAGACAAAATCTTGATACTAATTTCAGACGATAAGATAATAGCATCATCTTGTTTAATTTAATTAATCCAGTATTTGAAAAAATCGTTATAATGACGGGGTGTTATTGCTTCACTGTGTGAACTTTTGAGAGCATGATTCTTGGGATCATGTCTTGGTTGATGTAATGATGTTTGAATTTTTGATATTTGAAATTCTTCTTGTTGGATTTTTGAAATTTTCTTTGAAACTTGTGAAATTATCTTGTTGGGTGTTTTCTTCATTACATGTTGGTGCCTTTGCTCGTATTTATGGTTATTACTGATCTTGTATTTTTTTCGTATATTTCTTTCTTTAGTAGCATAGTTGTAGAACATCTCATGACCCAAAGAGAATGTAATAAACCATTTAATAGTAAGAACAGGAGATCAACTCCGGCCGAACAAATATCAAGAAATGATCCTGTATAATCAATGGGGTCGGCCCATTTTTCTTCTAGGCAGACTACATTAATGCAAACAAAGCTGACTGGTGGACTATAACTTAGTAACATTGTTAAAAGACTGGCCAATACCATGTTCGTGGCACCATCGATAACAAACATATCCAAGAACATTCATACATGGTTAAAACATTAAACTATTACTTATATTGGTTTTAATCCATTAAGAAACTTATTTTACACAACCCATACTGAGGCAGACATACATTCCCTCACACTCATTCATTATAAAAGAGGGATACCCACATCGTTATCTAGGGAGGTAGGGGAATTCTTACATTCTAACTATCTAATTAGGGAGTGGATTGATATTGAGTGATTTGTACTATTCTTAGACCTATTGTCAATTGAAACCTAGTACTAAAATCTACCCTATTGACGTAGTCTCATTCTTGAGAGTTAAACGACGTATATCTTGGTGCAACTCTTCTTATTCCTCGCATCTATCTCCACATATCTGCATTTTACTACATATTTTTTTATTTTTATCTCAGATTGGATCTCAACTTCACAAGACGAAATCTTGATACTAATTTCAGACGCTAAGAGATTAGCATCATCTTGTTTAATTTAATTAATCCAGTATTTGAAAAATTCGTTATAATTACGGGGTGTTATTGCTTCACTGTGTGAACATTTGAGAGCATGATGCTTGGGATCATGTCTTGGTTGATGTAATGATGTTTGAATTGTTGAGATTTGAAATTCTTCTTGTTGGATGTTTGAAATTTTCTTTGAAACTTGTGAAATCATCTTGTTGGGTGTTTTCTTCTTTACGTGTTGGTGCCTTTTCTCGATTTATGGTTATTACTGATCTTGTATTTTTTTGGTATCTTTCATTCTTTGGTAGCATAGTTGTAGAACATCTCATGACCCAAAGAGAATGTAATAAACCTTTTAATAGTAAGAACAGGGGATCAACTCTGGCCGAACAGATATCAATAAATGATCCTGTATCATCAATGAGGTCGGCCCATTTTTCTTTTAGGCAGACTACATGAATGCCAACAAAGCTGACTGGTGGACTGTAACTTAGTAACATTGTTAAAAGACTGGCCAATACCATGTTCGTGGCACCATCGATAACAAACATATCCAAGAACATTCATTCATGGTTAAAACATTAAACTATTACTCATAATTGGTTTTGATCCATTAAGAAACTTATTTTAGACAACCCATACTGAGGCAGACATACATTCCCTCACACTCATTCATTATAAAATAGGGATACCCCCATCGGTATCTAGGGAGGCAGGGGAATTCTTACATTCTAACTATCTAATTAGGGAGTGGATTGATATTGAGTGATTTTTACTATTCTTAGACCTATTGTCAATTGAAACGTAGTACTAAAATCTACCGTATTGACGTAGTCTCATTCTTGAGAG
The DNA here is from genome assembly GCA_949130495.1 of Sambucus nigra. Taxonomy (NCBI): domain Eukaryota; kingdom Viridiplantae; phylum Streptophyta; class Magnoliopsida; order Dipsacales; family Adoxaceae; genus Sambucus; species Sambucus nigra. The sequence goes on from OX422207.1 coordinate 547,721,232, forward strand.
TTAAACGACGTATATCTTGGTGCAACTCTTCTTATTCCTCGCATCTATCTCCACATATCTGCATTTTACTACATATTTATTTATTTTTATCTCAGATTGGATCTCAACTTCACAAGACGAAATCTTGATACTAATTTCAGATGCTAAGAGATTAGCATCATCTTGTTTAATTTAATTAATCCAGTATTTGAAAAATTCGTTATAATTACGGGGTGTTATTGCTTCACTGTGTGAACATTTGAGAGCATGATGCTTGGGATCATGTCTTGGTTGATGTAATGATGTTTGAATTGTTGAGATTTGAAATTCTTCTTGTTGGATGTTTGAAATTTTCTTTGAAACTTGTGAAATCATCTTGTTGGGTGTTTTCTTCTTTACGTGTTGGTGCCTTTTCTCGATTTATGGTTATTACTGATCTTGTATTTTTTTGGTATCTTTCATTCTTTGGTAGCATAGTTGTAGAACATCTCATGACCCAAAGAGAATGTAATAAACCTTTTAATAGTAAGAACAGGGGATCAACTCTGGACGAACAGATATCAATAAATGATCCTGTATCATCAATGAGGTCGGCCCATTTTTCTTTTAGGCAGACTACATGAATGCCAACAAAGTTGACTGGTGGACTATAACTTAGTAACATTGTTAAAAGACTGGCCAATACCATGTTCGTGGCACCATCGATAACAAACATATCCAAGAACATTCATTCATGGTTAAAACATTAAACTATTACTCATAATTGGTTTTGATCCATTAAGAAACTTATTTTACACAACCCATAGTGAGGCAGACATACATTCCCTCACACTCATTCATTATAAAATAGGGATACCCCCATCGGTATCTAGGGAGGCAGAGGAATTCTTACATTCTAACTATCTAATTAGGGAGTGGATTGATATTGAGTGATTTGTACTATTCTTAGACCTATTGTCAATTGAAACCTAGTACTAAAATCTACCCTATTGACGTAGGCTCATTCTTGAGAGTTAAACCACGTATATCTTGGTGCAACTCTTCTTATTCCTCGCATCTATCTCCACATATCTGCATTTTACTACATATTTATTTATTTTTATCTCAGATTGGATCTCAACTTGACAAGACAAAATCTTGATACTAATTTCAGACGATAAGATAATAGCATCATCTTGTTTAATTTAATTAATCCAGTATTTGAAAAAATCGTTATAATTACGGGGTGTTATTGCTTCACTGTGTGAACTTTTGAGAGCATGATTCTTGGGATCATGTCTTGGTTGATGTAATGATGTTTGAATTGTTGATATTTGAAATTCTTCTTGTTGGATGTTTGAAATTTTCTTTGAAACTTGTGAAATGATCTTGTTGGGTGTTTTCTTCATTACGTGTTGGTGCCTTTGCTCGTATTTATGGTTGTTACTGATCTTCTATTTTTTTGGTATATTTCTTTCTTTAGTAGCATAGTTGTAGAACATCTCATGACCCAAAGAGAATGTAATAAACCATTTAATAGTAAGAACAGGAGATCAACTCCGGCCGAACAGATATCAAGAAATGATCCTGTATCATCAATGAGGTCGGTCCATTTTTCTTCTAGGCAGACTACATTAATGCCAACAAAGCTGACTGGTGGACTATAACTTAGTAACATTGTTAAAAGACTGGCCAATACCATGTTCGTGGCACCATCGATAACAAACATATCCAAGAACATTCATTCATGGTTAAAACATTAAACTATTACTCATAATTGGTTTTGATCCATTAAGAAACTTATTTTACACAACCCATACCGAGGCAGACATACATTCCCTCACACTCATTCATTATAAAATAGGGATACCCCCATCGGTATCTAGGGACGCAGGGGAATTCTTACATTCTAACTATCTAATTAGGGAGTGGATTGATATTGAGTGATTTGTACTATTCTTAGACCTATTGTCAATTGAAACCTAGTACTAAAATCTACCCTATTGACGTAGGCTCATTCTTGAGAGTTAAACCACGTATATCTTGGTGCAACTCTTCTTATTCCTCGCATCTATCTCCACATATCTGCATTTTACTACATATTTATTTATTTTTATCTCAGATTGGATCTCAACTTGACAAGACAAAATCTTGATACTAATTTCAGACGATAAGATAATAGCATCATCTTGTTTAATTTAATTAATCCAGTATTTGAAAAAATCGTTATAATTACGGGGTGTTATTGCTTCACTGTGTGAACTTTTGAGAGCATGATTCTTGGGATCAAGTCTTGGTTGATGTAATGATGTTTGAATTTTTGATATTTGAAATTCTTCTTGTTGGATTTTTGAAATTTTCTTTGAAAATTGTGAAATGATCTTGTTGAATGTTTTCTTCATTACGTGTTGGTGCCTTTGCTCGTATTTATGGTTATTACTGATCTTGTATTTTTTTCGTATATTTCTTTCTTTAGTATCATAGTTGTAGAACATCTCATGACCCAAAGAGAATGTAATAAACCATTTAATAGTAAGAACAGGGGATCAACTCCGGCCGAACAGATATCAATAAATGATCCTGTATCATCAATGAGGTCGGCCCATTTTTCTTTTTGGCAGACTACATGAATGCCAACAAAGCTGACTGGTGGACTATAACTTAGTAACATTTTTAAAAGACTGGCCAATACCATGTTCGTGGCACCATCGATAACAAACATATCCAAGAACATTCATTCATGGTTAAAACATTAAACTATTACTCATAATTGGTTTTGATCCATTAAGAAATTTATTTTACACAACCCATACTGAGGCAGACATACATTCCCTCACACTCATTCATTATAAAATAGGGATAACCCCATCGGTATCTAGGGAGGCAGGGAAATTCTTACATTCTAACTATCTAATTAGGGAGTGGATTGATATTGAGTGATTTGTACTATTCTTAGACCTATTGTCAATTGAAACCTAGTACTAAAATCTACCCTATTGACGTAGTCTCATTCTTGAGAGTTAAACGACGTATATCTTGGTGCAACTCTTCTTATTCCTCGCATCTATCTCCACATATCTCCATTTTACTACATATTTATTTATTTTTATCTCAGATTGGATCTCAACTTCACAAGACTAAATCTTGATACTAATTTCAGACGCTAAGAGATTAGCATCATCTTGTTTAATTTAATTAATCCAGTATTTGAAAAATTCGTTATAATTACGGGGTGTTATTGCTTCACTGTGTGAACATTTGAGAGCATGATGCTTGGGATCATGTCTTGGTTGATGTAATGATGTTTGAATTGTTGAGATTTGAAATTCTTCTTGTTGGATGTTTGAAATTTTCTTTGAAACTTGTGAAATCATCTTGTTGGGTGTTTTCTTCTTTACGTGTTGGTGCCTTTTCTCGATTTATGGTTATTACTAATCTTGTATTTTTTTGGTATCTTTCATTCTTTGGTAGCATAGTTGTAGAACATCTCATGACCCAAAGAGAATGTAATAAACCATTTAATAGTAAGAACAGGGGATCAACTCTGGCCGAACAGATATCAATAAATGATCCTGTATCATCAATGAGGTCGGCCCATTTTTCTTTTAGGCAGACTACATGAATGCCAACAAAGCTGACTGGTGGACTATAACTTAGTAACATTGTTAAAAGACTGGCCAATACCATGTTCGTGGCACCATCGATAACAAACATATCCAAGAACATTCATTCATGGTTAAAACATTAAACTATTACTCATAATTGGTTTTGATCCATTAAGAAACTTATTTTACACAACCCATACTGAGGCAGACATACATTCCCTCACACTCATTCATTATAAAATAGGGATACCCCCATCGGTATCTAGGGAGGCAGGGGAATTCTTACATTCTAACTATCTAATTAGGGAGTGGATTGATATTGAGTGATTTGTACTATTCTTAGACCTATTGTCAATTGAAACCTAGTACTAAAATCCACCCTATTGACGTAGGCTCATTCTTGAGAGTTAAACCACGTATATCTTGGTGCAACTCTTCTTATTCCTCGCATCTATCTCCACATATCTGCATTTTACTACATATTTATTTATTTTTATCTCAGATTGGATCTCAACTTGACAAGACAAAATCTTGATACTAATTTCAGACGATAAGATAATAGCATCATCTTGTTTAATTTAATTAATCCATTATTTGAAAAAATCGTTATAATTACGGGGTGTTATTGCTTCACTGTGTGAACTTTTGAGAGCATGATTCTTGGGATCAAGTCTTGGTTGATGTAATGATGTTTGAATTGTTGATATTTGAAATTCTTCTTGTTGGATTTTTGAAATTTTCTTTGAAAATTGTGAAATGATCTTGTTGAATGTTTTCTTCATTACGTGTTGGTGCCTTTGCTCGTATTTATGGTTATTACTGATCTTGTATTTTTTTGGTATATTTCTTTCTTTAGTATCATAGTTGTAGAACATCTCATGACCCAAAGAGAATGTAATACACCATTTAATAGTAAGAACAGGAGATCAACTCCGGCCGAACAGATATCAATAAATGATCCTGTATCATCAATGAGGTCGGCCCATTTTTCTTCTAGGCAGACTACATTAATGCCAACAAAGCTGACTGGTGGACTATAACTTAGTAACATTGTTAAAAGACTGGCCAATACCTTGTTCGTGGAACAATCAATAACAAACATATCCAAGAACATTCATTCATGGTTAAAACATTAAACTATTACTTATATTGGTTTTAATCCATTAAGAAACTTATTTTACACAACCCATACTGAGGCAGACATACATTCCCTCACACTCATTCATTATAAAACAGGGATACCCCCATCGTTATCTAGGGAGGTAGGGTAATTCTTACATTCTAACTATCTAATTAGGGAGTGGATTGATATTGAGTGATTTGTACTATTCTTAGACCTATTGTCAATTCAAACCTAATGCTAAAATCTACCCTATTGACTTAGGCTCATTCTTGAGAGTGAAACCATGTATATCTTGGTGCAACTCTTCTTATTCCTCGCAATTATCTCCACATATCTGCATTTTACTACATATTTATTTATTTTTATCTCTGATTGGATCTCAACTTGACAAGATGAAATCTTGATACTAATTTCAGATGATAAGAGAATATCATCATCTTGTTTAATTTAATTAATCCAGTATTTTAAAAAATCGTTATAATTACGGGGTGTTATTGCTTCACTATGTGAACTTTTGAGAGCATGATGCTTGGGATCATGTCTTGGTTGATGTAATGATGTTTGAATTGTTGAGATTTGAAATTCTTCTTGTTGGATGTTTGAAAAATTCTTTAAAACTTGTGAAATGATCTTGTTGGGTGTTTTCTTCGTTACGTGTTGGTGCCTTTGCTCGTATTTATGGTTATTACTGATCTTGGATTTTTTTTGGTATCTTTCTTTCTTTAGTAGCATAGTTGTAGAACATCTCATGACCCAAAGAGAATGTAATAAACCATTTAATAGTAAGAACAGGAGATCGACTCCAGCCGAACAAATATCAAGAAATGATCCTGTATCATCAATGAGGTCGGCCCATTTTTCTTCTAGGCAGACTACATCAATGCCAACAAAGCTGACTGGTGGACTATAACTTAGTAACATTGTTAAAAGACTGGCCAATACCATGTTCGTGGCACCATCGATAACAAACATATGCAAGAACATCCATTCATGGTTAAAACATTAAACTATTACTTATATTGGTTTTGATCCATTAAGAAACTTATTTTACACAACCCATACTGAGGCAGACATTCATTCCCTCACACTCATTCATTATAAAAGAGGTATACCCCCATCGGTATCTAGGGAGGCAGGGGAATTCTTACATTCTAACTATCTAATTAGGGAGTGGATTTATATTGATTGATTTGTACTATTCTTAGACCTATTGTCAATTGAAACCTACTACTAAAATCTACCCTATTGACGTAGGCTCATTCTTGAGAGTTAAACTACGTATATTGATGATGCTAAGAATCAACACGGCTTCAAGGGCATCTTAGCCCCCCATGATGACCCTCGTGGTGGGGTTCTCCAGACTCGACTTCAAAGGCATCTTAGCCCCCCTTGATGACCCTTTAGTCATAACAATAAGGGTGCATGGGTGCAATGTAGGGAGTATCCTCATAGATGGGGGAAGCTCAGCACATGTGATGTTCTGGCCTTGTTTCAAGAGCTTGGGTCTTATCAGGGCAAGGCTGGTGCCCTACCATCACCCGTTGATAGGCTTCAGTGGTGAGAAGGTGCACCCATTGGGCATGTATGAAATGGATGTACGGATGGGGGATGAATGTCCTAAGAGGCTGACCAAGAAGATTAACTTTTTTGTTATGGACGAAAATGTCTTCTCAGCCTATAACCTCATCATCGGAAGAGTGGCCCTCAAAGAGTTTGATGCCGTGCCGTCGACGGTCCATCAGATGCTAAAATTCTCGACTCCTTATGGAGTAGGGGAAGTGCAAGGGGACCAAACCACGGCGCGAGAGTGTTACTTCAACTCGACCGAAGAGAGAGAGGACCATAAGAGAGCAACCACCACTTACATCATTGACACTCTGAATGCCTCTGAATGCTATATTGTCTCTGAATGCTATTGGGCTCTGAAGTCATTACATAATATGTTGTTCTCATAACCAACTTCAGTAAATTAATGATGTTAAGGGTCTGAGGTCCTCTATCAAGGTGTCTGAGCTCAGACCTCGTCACCACCGAGTGATGTTATGAGGGTCTGAGGTGATCACCTAAGAGGTTACCCCCATAATAAATATCACGAAATTAATGATGTTAAGGGTCTGAGGTCCTCTGCCAAGGTGTCTGAGATCAGACCTCGTCACCACCGAGTGATTTTATGAGGGTCTGAGGTCATCACCTAAGCTGTTAGCCTCATAACAAACTTCACCAAATTACTAATGTTAAGGGTCTGAGGTCCTCTGCTAAGGTGTCTGAGCTCAGACCTCGTCACCACCGAGTGATATTATGAGGGTCTGAGGTCATCACCTAAGAGGTTATCCCCATAATAAACCACCAAATTAATGATGTTAAGGGTCTGAAGTCCTCTGCTACGGTGTCTGAGCTCAGACCTCGTCACCACCGAGTGATGTTATGAGGGTCTGAGGTCGTCACCTAAGAGGTTATCCCCATAATAAACCACCAAAGTAATGATGTTACGGGTCTGAGGTCCTCTACTAAGGTGTCTGAGCTCAGACCTCGTCACCACCGAGTGATGTTATGAGGGTCTGAGGTCATCACCTAAGAGGTTATCCCTATAATAAACCACCAAATTAATGATGTTAAGGATCTGAGGTCCTCTGCTAAGGTGTCTGAGCTCAGACCTCGTCACCACCGAGTGATGTTATGAGGGTCTGAGGTCATCACCTAAGAGGTTATCCCCATAATAAACCACCAAATTAATGATGTTAAGGGTATGAGGTCCTCTACTAAGGTGTCTGAGCTCAGACCTCATCACCACCGAGTGATGTTATGAGGGTCTGAGGTCATCACCTAAAAGGTTATCCCCATAATAAACCACCAAATTAATGATGTTAAGGTTCTGAGGTCCTCTGCCAAGGTGTCTGAGCTCAGACCTCGTCACCACCGAGTGATGTTATGAGGGTCTGAGGTCATCACCTATGAGGTTATCCCCATAATAAACCACCAAATTAATGATGTTAAGGGTCTGAGGTCCTCTGCTAAGGTGTCTGAGCTCAGACCTCGTCACCACCGAGTGATGTTATGAGGGTCTGAGGTCATCACCTAAGAGGTTATCCCCATAATAAATATTTGATCTAAGAATGAAGCAAGCACTGTCATGGAAACTGATCTTTATTAATAACCGCTTCTCAATAGGATGATACATTTACACAAAATCCTAGGCAACATCATATGTAATATTTCTTGAGATGGTCAGCATTCCATGGTTTAGTGAAAGGTTCTCCTTCTAGGTTTTCCAGCCTGTAAGTGCCAGACACAACCTCTTCTGTTACTTTGTAGGGGCCATGCCAGTTTGGGTGAAGCTTGTTTGCCTTCTGTAGGGTCTTCTTTAGCACTAGGTCTCCCACTGCAATGGGTCTTGACTTCACCCTCTAGTTGTAGAATCTCGCTGCCCTCTGCTAGTAAGCTGCTTTTCTGACCTCTGCGTCTTCTCTTCTCTCTTCAATAAAATCTAGGTCTAGCCTCCTCTTTTCCCCATTGCTGTCAGGGTCGTAGGCCTGAATCCGATGAGTTGGTAGTCCTACTTCCGTTGGTATGACAGCCTCAGAGCCATGTGCCAGCATAAATGGGGTTTCCCCTATTGGTGCCCTTGACGTGGTTTTGTAGGCCCACAACACTGCGTAGACCTCTTCTGTCCATCTCCCCTTCGCGTCTTCCAACCTCTTCTTGATTCCATCCAAGATGGTTCTGTTCGTGACCTCGGTCTGGCCATTTGGCTGAGGTCGACCAAGAGATGAGAAGAACTATTTAATCCCCACACTTCGGCAATACTTCTCCAAGGAGGAGTTCTTAAAATGGGTCCCATTATCCGAGATGAGCGTGTTTGGGAGGCCATATCTACATATGATGTTCTTCCACATGAACTAGAAGGTCTTCTGCTCTATAATTATTACCATCAGCTCTGCCTCTACCCACTTTGAAAAGTAGTCAATGGCGACTATCAAGAACCTATAGTTGTTGGCAGCTCTTGGCAGAGGTCCTACCAAGTCAATTCCCCATACCGCAAATGGCCATGGAGAAGAGATTGACGTCATAGGCTGATGGGGTTGATGAGGGATAGTGGCGAACCTTTGACATTTGTCGCACCTCTTCACATAGTCTACAGCATCCTTAGACAAGGTAGGCCACCAGTATCCCTGAGTGATGATCCTCTTGGCTAAGGGTCTTACCCCTATGTGGCTAGAGCAGGAACCCTCATGAACCTCCTCTAAGGCCTGGGGTACCTCCATGGGATGCACACATCTGAGGAGAGGTAATAAAAACCCCTTTTTGTACAAGACATCTCCTACTATTGAGAACTTGGCAGCCCTGTATCTCAACTTTCTCCTTTCCATCTTGGACTCTGGTAGCTCTCCGTCTCTTAGGTATCTGACGAGCGGGTCGATCCATGAGTCTCCCAGGTTCAGATTGTGGCAAGGGATACATACCTCGTCCTCCTCGATGCTTGCCTTTCCTAAGACCTCGATGGGAATGGTCCTCCCCAAATCTGTCTTCATTGCCGAGGCCAGCCTTACCAATGCATCAGCATGGTTGTTGCTCAGTTGAGGCAATCTCTTCAGCTTTACCTCTTAAAAATACTCTAGCAACCCTATGACCTTCTTTAAGTACTTGTCCATCCTTTCATCTTTGGCCTCGTATACCCCCAACACTTGATTGACAACCAACCTTGAGTCGCTATGGAGTAGGAGTCGCTTTACTTGAAGAGTTGTAGCCAATAAGAGACCTGCTATCATGGCCTCATACTCGGACTCATTGTTGGAAGCCTGGAAGTTGAATCTCAAGGCGTATTCAATGTTGGCGCCATCTGGAGCTGAGAGTACTAGCCCCGCGCCGCTTCCACTGTCACAGGAAGATCCATCAACGAAGAGGCTCCATACATCTGCATCTGCTGAGAAGACCCCTTCTCTCATAACCCCCTTCTTGAATAGGTATCAATCCTCTTCGTTCTCTTCTACTCTGCACCGGGTTTTGCCTGGGATGACCTCTTCTCGGCCTCGAAAGACGTTCGATGTAGTCTCTTCTGAATCTCGGAAGACACTTTGGTTCGTCTCTTCGACGTCATTTAAACCTTTCTCTGTCTCGGCCTCTTCCAAACCTCTATATGCTTCTTCCCAGGTGAACTCTGCGATGAAGTCTGCGAGGGCCTGCCCCTTGATGGCTGTCCTAGGCTGGTAGGTAAGATCATATTCTCCTAGCTCGATGGCCCAGGTCATCAATCTTCCGGACTTCTCAGGTTTGTGCAGAACCTCCCTTAGTGGGGAGTCAGTGAGGACTACCATGGAGTGAGCTTGGAAGTAAGGCTTCATCTTCCTCGAGTCATGTATCAGGGCATAAGCCAACTTCTCCATTCGGGGATAGTTCTGTTCAGACCCTTGAAGAGCCTTACTGTTGAAGTACACAGGTCTCTAGATTCCATCTTCTTCCCTTATGATGGCCGCGCTGATGTCCGATTCAGAGACTGCCAGATACACAAATAACCTTTCCCCCGTGACGGGCCGAGACAGCAACAAGGGAGGCCCCAAGTAGGACTTGAGTTCATTGAAGGCTTTTTCACACTCTTCGTCCCACTGGAAGTCCTTCCTTAGAACTTTAAAGAATGGAAGACACTTGTCCGTTGCCCTAGAGACAAACCTGTTAAGGGCGGCCACGTTTCCTGTGAGTCTCTGGACATCCCTGATACTCCTAGGAGTCTTCATGTCGAGCAAGGCCTTGATCTTCTCAGGGTTTGCTTCAATCCCCCTCTGATTAATGATGAACCCCAAAAACTTCCCGGCTGCTACCCCAAAGACACACGTCGCTGGGTTGAGCTTCATTCTATACGAGTCCATGACGTCAAAGGTCTTCTCAAGGTCCGCTACGTGCGTACATGCTTTCAGGCTCTTCGTTAGCATATCATCCATACACACCTCCATGGTCTTACCTATTTTTTCCTCGAACATCTTATTGACAAGACGTTGATACGTTGCCCCCATATTTTTCAGACCGAAGGGCATCACCTTGTAGCAGTACGTCCCTTTGTCAATAATGAAGGCTGTCTTCTCAGAGTCTTCATCATCCATGAAGATTTGGTTGTATCCTGAATAAGCATCCATGAAGCTCATGAGCTCGTGCCCTGCCGTCGCGTCCACCATCTGGTCTATCCTAGGTAAGGGGTAGCTGTCTTTAGGGCAAGACCTATTCAAGTCGGTGAAATCTACACACATTCGCCAGTTCCCATTGGCCTTAGGCACGATTACTGCATTTGAGAGCCACTCTGGGTAGGTGACCTCTCTTATGAACTCAGCCTCTTCCAACTTTTTTACCTCTTCCCGGATGACATCATACTTCTCCCTAGAGTACACTCTTCGCCTCTGCTTGATCGGCCTGGCATCTCTGTCTACGTTGAGCTTCTGGCTCATGACCTCAGGGTCAATACCATGCATGTCTGGATGAGTCCATGTGAAGATACTCTGCCTCCTCTTGAGGAAGTTTATCAGATCTTCCTTGATCCTTGGCTCTAAGGCCTTGCCGACCTGGACTATTTTTTCTGGCTCGTCCTCATTGAGGACGATGGATTCTACCTCTTTCGCGGCCTCTCCCTTCTTCAATTTTGTTTCATCTCTCGGGTCAAGAGTGTCAATGCTATAAGTGGTGGTTTCTCTCTTATGGGCCTCTCTCTCTTCGGCCGAGTTTAAGTAACACTCCCGTGCCGTGGTTTGGTCCCCTTGCACTTCCCCTACTCCATAAGGATTCGGGAATTTTAGCATCTGATGGACCGTTGAAGGAACGGCTTCAAACTCTTTAAGGGCCACTCTTCCGATGATGAGGTTGTAGGCCGAGATGACATTTTTGTCCATAACAAAAAAGTTTATCTTCTTGGTCAGCCTCTTAGGCCATTCATCCCCCATCCGTACATCCATTTCATACATGCCTAATGGGTGCACCTTCTCACCACTGAAGCCTATCAACGGGTGATGGTAGGGCACCAGCCTTGCCCTGCTAAGACCCAAGCTCTTCAAACAAGGCCAGAACATCACATATGCTGAGCTTCCCCCATCTCTGAGGATTCTCCCTACATCGCACCCATGCACCCTTGTTGTTATGACTAAAGGGTCATCATGGGGGGCTAAGTTGCCCTTGAAGTCGAGTCTGGAGAACCCCACCACGAGGGTGTCCATGTTTACCTTCTTCCTCTTCTTCACTGCGTCAGAAGACGTCAGATTCACAACCTCAGGCCTGGCCACTGACTTGGCCTCTGCTACATGAGCCTTCCTATTGGCTACCTCAGAGCCACCTCCTGCAAATCCCCCACATATGGTGCTAACACCAAAGGAGATCATTCCGACCCTCTTCACCGGGGTGTTGTCATCCTTTGGCGGGAGATCTGGGTCATCTCCATCATCTCCCTCTGAGTCATCGTCCCTTTTAGCTGGGACATCTCCACGGCATCTGTCATTTCTTCTCTTCTTAGGGTCTTCTCTTTCACCCTTCGGAGCCTTGCCATCCACATACTTCCTCAGCTTTCCGGATTTTAGCATCTTCTCAATCTCATCCTTTAAAGAAAAGCATCTATCTGTGACATGGTCGTGATCCTGATGGATCTCACACCAGAGGTTTTTGTTCCTCTTATGTGGTGGGGCCTTCAGCTTTTCTGGCCACCTCAGAGTCCGGTCAGTCTTAATCTCATTAAGGATGTGTTCACAGCTCACAGTCAGTGGAGTGTAATGAGCAAACTTGTCATCACCTGACCTATTCTTCCCCTCTTTCTTGCCTTAGGACCTCCCAGTGTTACCGCGGTTCTCCTCCTCATATTTGGCTGCCATCGCCTCTTCTGCATTCATCACCTTCCCTGCAGTGGCCAACAGCTCCGCCATAGACCTGGGGGGTCTTCCGCCAATTTCCATAGTAGCTTCCCCTTCTGAAGGCCTCCTATCAGGGCGGTCATGGCTATGCTCTCTTCATAGTCTTCAACCTCCAACTTCTCTTTGTTGAACGTTGCTATGTAGTCCCTTAGGCTTTCACCCTTAGCCTGTTTGACGTACAGCAAGTGGGTAGTCTTATTTTGAGGTCTTACCCCAAAGAAGAACTTGTGGATGAACTGCTCAGCCAGGCCCTTGAAGTTCTCAATTGAGTTCTTCGGAAGGGAGGTAAACCAACTATGAGCTGCCCCTGTCAATGTCCCTGAGAAGGCCCTGCACTTCATCTCATCAGGTATCGAGTAAATGTCTGCCGTCGACTGATACATCTCGATATGGTGCACAGGGTTTGTGCTTCCATCATACTTAGGAGTCACTGTAGGAGGCTTGAAATTGGCCGGGGTTGGGAACCCCACTATCCTAGCCACAAATGGGGAGCCCTCCGAGTAACCCCTCTGCAATGGGTCCCTTCTCTTAATGAGGTCTCCTATCTTCTCCTTCAGGCGTTGGATAGAATCATTCGAGGGTCTTCTGTCATCAACTTGGCCGAGGTTATCCCCTACCACCTCCCTGAGATGGACAGAGGGTTCCCCAGCCACAACACGTTGACTGTTGACCTCTTCTTGCTCCCTGGCTCTTCCTCCACAGGGTTGGCCTTGGTCTGGCTGACCTTGCCTACCCCCTCTTTGAGAGCCTGTTGCGCTCCTCGACCTTGATAGCCTGTGTCTTAGGTCATTTATCGAGCCCAGCCTCTAGAAGGCCGACCCTCTGCTCAACCTGTCAAAGGCCGACCCTCTTTGTTGGGCCTCTTCTCTTCTTCGGCCGACACATCCATCTCGGCCGACACATCCTTGGCTCTGCCTAAGAGGCCGTATAGTGTCATTTGACACCTCAAACGGCTCCCAGCAGTCTTCTGGGGCCTCCTCAGCTTCTAGGTCATCATACCTGTCCTCTGGGCAAGGGTTTCCCTGCCTCCCCAGGCGCAAGCGCCTAGGGTCAGCAACGTCCCTCCTCCGCTGGGGTGCAGGCTGGTCCTTCATCGGCGCCTGGGGTGGTCCCCTGGCGTCGGAATAAGGCTGAACTACTGCCGGAGTGATCATGTCCGGTGAGACTCCAGGTGGCCTCATCATCATGGTTTGACTGAGCTGGACAAATTGCTCCTTCATGGCTTGTTGTGTTGCAGCTAAGGATTTCAAGGCTGCTGCTACCTCCGCCATTTCGGACTGGGGAGGAGCCTGGCTGGAGCTAGCCCCTCCACCTCCGGGCGGCGGAAGAGGCGGTGGTAATTCTGGTGCCATGTGTTAACAATAAAGAGCTTGAGCAGCAAGTGAGATTAATACCTTTAAGGACCTCTTTCAATGGTGAAACAACTCCACGCAAGGGGTGGTTCCTGGTTCACCACCAGAGTCTCCGATGAGGTTAAGCAGAAAAAGAGGAAGAGATAGCTTCTTGTTCCCACAGACGGCGCCAAAATGATGATGCTAAGAATCAGCACCACCAGATAAGGTGTTTCCAAGTTCAATATATGAATAATAATGGCAACACAGCTATATAAGGAGATAAGAGAAGGAGATGAGGATAAGAGGAATCATCACCGGAATATAAGTGGTTCAGCCAATCTGGCCTACATCCACTGTGAGTGTGTGAGTAATATCACTGAAAGAAGGCACTAATGGCCATGGATACAATCTTTCAAGCTTTCTCTCTCTACTGTAGATTTAGACAGAGTTTTAGCTAGGGTTGAATAACTGGGATCCCTTTGCAAGGTAGGGGATGATCCCTATATATAGTGCCTAGGGGGTGTAATGTACCCCCCATGCATGTAATGAGCATGTGGGTGGTAGCCTCACCAATGGGGGAGTGCCATCTGTCACTACCACATTTAAGTAATGATGATGAAATATTTTCCCCACATGTGGAGAATAATCTTGTTACAACTGATTTGTGCCCATGTGTCCTTATCCAAATGTCAACAGGTGCTCGGTAGTCATATTGGTGGATTACCTCGGCCTGGGAGAGGTCGAGTTGTAAAGGCTTGATGCCCGTTCAATCTGAGATGTGTCATAGTGAGTCTCGGCCTGTTCTTAGCCGAGACATATGCTGGGGTCGTCCCCAGCCGAGGTTGGACATATAGCATGCTGATGATTACTTAGTGCTTCTTGTCACCTCGGCCCAAGCCGATGTAGGAATGGTCCCATGTTGAAGGTTACCAAGGCTCCTTGTCACCTCGGTCTACTCTCGGCTGAGGTTGCTATACCCAGGTACATGAGGGTGTTGTTGATGCCTGCGATGCGCGTAGTGCCCCTTGGAAATGTTGGTGATAGTGTCGGCCTAGGCCGACCCTGGTCCGGCCGAGGGATGATATCCTGAGCCCATGGCTTATCTAGTGTCGATAATATCTCGGCCCAAGCCGAGGTTGGCGTCTTAAGGCTGAGGTTGGTGTCTCTGGGCCGAGATAACACTTGGGGCATATCATATATCTTGGTTCAACTCTTCTTATTCCTCGAATCTATCTCCACATATCTGCATTTTACTACATATTTATTTATTTTTATCCAAGATTGGATCTCAACTTGACAAGACGAAATCTTGATACTAATTTCAGACGGTAAGAGAATTGCATCATCTGTGGGAACAACAAAAGCCAAGATTTGTGTCATCTGATTCCTAATTTCTAACTGCGGGAATTCTGTAAAATAACCCTTAATTTTATTGACAATCATCTCGCTGATAAAATCAATCGATTCACTTGAATTCTCACTTCAAATCCTATATTTACTATTCCATTTCATAAATCTTTATACTCTAAACCTAGATACACTAATATGTAGCCTAAAATCACTTCTCCATCTCTAATTTTTCAAGTATCCATTCATACTCTATTTTCCTATCATAATAATCTATTTCTTTACCAAATTTGCAAAAAATTGGCTGATCGCCAATAAACTAGGGAGGGTAACAAGCTACACCACCCATAACCCCTATTAGAATAGGGTTTCTAGCAAAATTCTTGCACATCTTCGTTAAGAGCCAAAACGCTATAATAGAAAACATGAGACAACTCACTCAAAGTGTTTTTGCCTTATAGAGCTGACCACACACAATCCCAATGTCCCCTGTTATTGAAAAAACCAGATAAATGAATGTAATCAACCCCTCATTCCCTATACATTTACATAAGGAAAGAGAACCGAGCAAAACTGGTGGAGAACCCAAGAGGCTAAATTTGGGGTCTGATATCAGCAGACCTTCTCATATCACAAGGGTAGAACATGAAGGATCCTCCTACTATCCAGGTAAAACCTCTACCATTAGTTCAATTGAATATGATGATGAACAAACATATTCATTCGAACACATAAGTGCCATTGAAAGGATCAACATATTTCCAATCTTCAATAGTTAGGTTGGAGAGGGGTGTGAGCGCATCCTCACCCTAACATAAGGATGAGACGAGAGGAATATATAAAATAGAGTGATGATGGCTCTAAATGTAATGCTATGTCCTAAAAAAGTCCGAGCAAGTTGGGCACAAAGAAGAGATCTCGGGGAAGAGTCATGGATGAGCTGATAAAGACATATGGACAGAAAAATCCCAACCATGAATGGGATCATGCAACGCATACAGGATCGTCTAAGCAAACTCATTAAAACTAAAAACCCACTCCGAGGGGGATTTATATAGGGATCTCCATTCGTGACCTCCAGGATAAGCTATCCCACCCCAACAAAATTTAATCCACATGTGATCTCCCTAGGTATAAAGGAAAGTAAGATCCAATTTTACATGTTGAGCAATACCAAGCATCGTGGGACATATTTGCAGTAGCTGATGAGATGGGTTGCGGAGCTTTATCAGGCACTCTCACATGACTTGCTCATATTTGATATTATGGGTTACCAAAAAGGAAGATCTTTGATTTTAAATAATTATCCGATCACTTCGTTAATAATTTATATTTTGAAGAAAAACTTTTAAGAGGGTATCTCACTTGTTAAGCAACCGTCAATGTGAAGATTAAACAACAAAGGAGTACATTAAAAACTTTTGTACAAAAAAGCTAAAGGCAGTGGAATAAGATGAAAAAAATTTCATCACTATAATTATGAGTTAATCATATACTAGAAAGTTGTATTGGGAATTGCCCAAGGAGACTCCAAAGTACATGGTTGAGATATTGGCCAAACCAAGAAAGATCATTAACGTAGAAGAAGCAATGGTTGCAAAAGATTCCAGACAAAAAAAAACTTAAATAAGGTAACAAGTCATAAAGAAAGGAAAACTGAAAAGTACGACCCTAGCTAAAGAATAAGAGGAAGACATAGATGAAGTTTGATGAGTATAATCCCTTGACAATAGGAGTACACCATATCAATAAATAGATAAAAGGAAATGGTTAATTGAAGTGGACAAATAACCTAAAAACACCCACTAGAAGAAGAGATAAGAATAAAATTTGCAAGTTCCATAAAGTCCATGGGTAGTGATCTGATTCTCAGGAAATGAGGTATACCCATTGGGCATAAACGAGCTGAAGGTTGGTATTAGCTCTTTATCAAGATATGGAAAAGAGACTATGAGATTCTTTGTTCTTGATAAGAATGTCGCATCTATTCATAGTATTATTTTTAGAAGAGCGGGTCTTAAGAAATTTGAGGTTGTCACCTCACATGTTCATCAATGTCTAATGTTCCCTGCCAATTTAGGTGTAAGAGGGGTAAAGGGAAACTAGGTACAAGGACACGAATGCTACTACACTATGATCGGCAAGAAAGAAAGAAAGAAATTAGATTAAACTTATCAAATTAATAATAAGATCCTCGAGATTAAGACAAGTGAGTAATTAGAGAAGTAATTGAGCAAACAGAACCAGTAATCCTGGATAATGTGCATCCTGAAAGGATAGCCCAGAATGGTACGTCCCATGATCTCATCCTCAAAAAGAAATTGGATGGCTTCCTATGAGCTTGAAAATATTTTTTTCTTATATCCATGAAGACATGCCTGGAATTGATCGATCCATTACTAAGTACGAGATCAATTTAGTCAACGATGGAAAGCTGGTAAAGTAAAAAAAATGTGTATTCTCAGAGGAGAAGAACATGGAAATTCAAAAAGAAGTGGACAAGCTTAATAAAGATGGTTTATTTAAGATGTGATGTATCTCGAATAGCTAGCAAAGGTTGTAATGTTATCAAACTAGAACAATAAGTGGAGGATGTGTGTGGACTTCACAGAATCGGATAAGGCATGTGCCAAGGATTTTTATCCATTAGCTCGAATTGATCAATAGGCGAACTCAATAGTTAGACCCAAATTACTAAGCTTCGTGGATGCTTTTTCTTATTAAAACTATATTAAAATAAACAAATAAGATAGTGACAAGACCTCTATATTCAACAGACGAGGTACTTTTTCTTATAATGCTATGCCTTTCGGACTAAAGAATGCACTTGACACATATTAATGGTTGGTGAGTAAGACGTTTTATGACACCCCGCCTAATTAAACCCTAGGTGATCAGTCCTAAATTAAATTAGAAGAAGTTTCTCAGTTTGTTCATTCTTAGCATCACTGTCGAAATTTTTTTAATTACTAACCACTTAAGTGAAATTAGACTAGTTCCATGTTTTATCTTTCATTAACTCAATGAAATACTCATGCAGAAATAAATGATGAAAAGTCACAAGATAACTGAATTCAACCATAACATATAAACAAGAATCTGGCCGAATAAATAATCGGCTAAAATCCGACACAAAAGTAAAGACAGATAAAAGTAAATCTCAAAGTATCGAAAATAAATACTAAATAAAACCGTGAGAAACATGCTCGAATATCTGATAGAAAATCCCGATACTAGGAATAGAATGAATAGAGGAGACTATCCAAATCCTGCAACATCCACATATGTTGCAGCAACGAATCCTTGGAATAAATCAAGCCTAGCGTCCCTGTGGCTAGACACCTAAAGTTTTGAAAATATTTTATAGCAAGGGTTAGAACCCAAAAAACATTTAGCAAATGATTAACTTGCAGTAATAAAATATGCATGAATGCGCTTCAGATTTTAGTTAGTGTCGCACTCCCTTGAAGACAGACTCACCCCTTAACTAATGTGAACAACTAAGGCCTTCTTTATATCCCACCTAGTCCTCTACCCCGAAACTAGATACTTGATTTAACTCTCGCCATCCTCCCTACTCAATCCCGAGTATTTTTAATGCATGACTTATAAGCTATTTAACCCCTTAACTTAGTTAACAATCTTTCCTTGAAAGCCATATAACATTCACTAGTTATATTAATAATACACTTTTCTCCATGTATTTAAATTTCCCGTATATAATTATTCACCCCACTATGTACGTACAATTTTCTTACAACAATCACACATGTTGAATGTGAATATAACCCATATATAATTAATACAATTCACTTCATGTATTAGCTATTTATCCCATTATATACATAGAACCATATTAGAACATTCACACATATGTTGAATATGAATATAACCCATCCTCCCAAGTAATAACTCACCGGATGTATTCTCTAAAGTATTATCACACTAGGTATACTCGCATAACCTAGTTTCCCTAAGTCAGAATCGGTTACTAATTGGGAAAAAATATAAACATAATGGAGGCGGTCATATTCCTTCCCTGAAAGTAAAATAAGCCCCTTACCCATATAATGGATGCTATAACCTGGGGATATACTCTCCTCGCTCCTCAAGCTAGGGGATTCACCCACTATGCACAACCTCTCTTGATAGCACTAGAGTATATGTATTAATAATATCTAACCACTGATATTTATAGGCACACACCATATATATACTATCGCACACCGTATATATATATATATATATATATATATATATATATATATATATATATATATATATATATATATATATATATATATATATATATATATATATCCCGGCTTTACCGTGTACTGAGTCTGTAACACTATCCTATACTTAGTATCTCGAGTTTATGGTCCAACTCTGATTATTAATTAATTTGCACATTAATTAATTAAATTACTTTTGGTGTCGCCTAAACATTATACTCGGACTCCCTCTCGTGGTCCGAAAAAAAATATAATAACCGAGTCTAATCCTCGAATCCGAATTAATTATTTTCCATCCATAATTACTTAAAGGGAGTAGTGTCTCCCTACTACTATACCTGAACTTATTTACTCAGTCTGTTATATTACTTTTCAAAATTTATTCTCCAAATTTACATTTGTGTGTCGCACTAAATTTCCACCCCACCCCTCCCAATTATTATTCCCTAATAATTGTGGGGATATAAATTTTCCTAATTAATTTTCTTCCTTAATTAGACTTGGTGGAAATTAAACTACAAAGGAAATTCCACTGAAAACTCCCAAGGCTGAACTGTCAAAAATCCCCAGCCATCGATCTATCGATCACCAACCATCGATCGAACATGTCCTATTCTTCTCCGACCTCTTGCTTCTGCCATTAACGAGAACCTCCATTCTCTAAGATTGTCTTTGGTTCATCTCAAGCACACATAACATTATAAATATACGGGAGCATGATCAAGACCTCCCCTAGAACCTTAAACACAATTTAAATTTCACACATCTCTACTTTTTTGAATTTGGGGAATTTTCGAGTCTTTAGTCGTTCAGTCCCAATTTCATCTGTTTATCCCACATTCGTTCATCAATTTCTACTTGGTTTTCATAGCTGAATAAATAATCAAAGAACTATGTAACACCATGATTTCCTACATTAATTTCATTCAAGTGTTCTATATACAAAGCCCCCCTTTTTGTACCCTTTTACACCCAAAATGAATTTTGATTTACACATCACAAAAATATGAATTGGATATCATAAATAAACTTCACATCAAGTAAACCACTTGCCTTTTGGGGTTCGTAGGGTCTGATCCGTTTGTGTAGAGGAAAGCTTGATGGTGAGCACCCAATCTGTTCCTTGCTTTATCTCCAAAAGAACCCCAAATTTCCTCTAACTGCTCCCTCTCCCTTTCTCCCAAATTCTTAGATTTAGGTTTATATTTCTCTATCGTTCCCAACTCTTAGATTTATGTATTAAAACACAAATCCTGTTTTTAGCCTAATGGGCCAAGCCTAATTGACCCAAATAGCCCCATGTGGGTCCGGTTATGCCTAAGAACTCCTCGTGACCCGTTTACTTCCCTCGGGTACACTTTTCAGACTATCTCGGTCCATCCGGACTCATCCATGCACTCAGAATAGACATCCAAACTAATTTATAAAAATTCTTATCTCACACCCAAATTAGTCTATACCCACTCCTGGCTGAGATAAATAAATGCAACGTCACTAATACACGTTATGACGTAAATAAAGTACTAATATTCACTTAGTAATTAAATTTCCCTAAATATTAACCATTCACTCCCCGATTAATATTTAAATAAACATTACCATAATTAATTCAATTAAATTACCATACACAAGTAATTGAAAATTTCTCGAATTAATTAAATATTAAATGCACAGAAATATGGGGTGTTACATGTTAGAGAAGAAAATAGGTAACAATATAGAAGTATACGTCAACAACATGATAACAAAAAATGTGAAGATAGATGACCATATTGACGACCTCGTCCAAACCATCAACAAGCTAGAGAAATACCAAATGTGTGTTCAGAGTCAGGGATGGAAAGTTTTTGGGTTTTATTATAAATCAAAGGTGCATAGAGGCCAACCCTAATAATATCCCAACATTGATCAATCTACAGCCTACCAAGAGCAAGAAGGAAATTCAAATCTTAATAAGTCACGTGGAGGTCTTGGATAGATTTTTATACAGAGAAATAGATAAGTCCCTCCCATTCTTTGAGGTGGTTAAAAGAACTTTTGAATGGATTAAAGAAAGCCAAGTTGACTTGTTAAAGAAAAAAAAAGTACCTAGGATCCTCCCTATTTCTATTAAGACAAATCCTCAGAGAAAAACTATACTTATATGTACTTGTGAGTGATTCAGTAGTTAGTTTGGCTTTGATAAAAATTGATGGAGGAATTTAATGACTACTATATTATATAAAAAAAGCTTTTGCTGCTACAAAAGTGAGATATTCCCAAATGAAAAAAATTTCTTTAACTCTGATTGTGGCATTAAGGAAGATGAAACTGTATTTCTAAGCCAACTTTATTGTGGTCTACATTAGTCTCCCACTTCGGATAACCATCCACAAACCTGAAATGTTTAGAAGACAGATGGCGTGGTGATAGAGTTCGGTGAATATGATATAACATGTGATCCAATGACTATAGTAAATGGCCAAGTTGTAGCATATTTTATTGAAGAATTCACCTCTGCGAAGAAAAGATCAATCGAGCAAACTACTTGTAGTTCCATCCGGGCAAGCTATTTTAGTTCTAGCCAAGAAGATCCAAAGATTAGTAGATCCCTGCTCTGAACACAAAGAGGCAAGTTGTATGGATGAATTTTCAACAAAAATCATACGGTTCCTTTGTACAAGGATACTTTAAACAAAAGCTATTGTGTTTAATATATTCACAGAGGGATCGTCATGTTCAAGCACTAGCAGAGATCGATAAATAGCCAATGTAACTAATGGAGCCGACATTGAACATGCTTTCTGTTTTAAATGTGAAGCATCCAACAATCAAGTAAAATATGATGCTTTGATTACTGGATTATAGTTGGTTGCATCACTTGGATCCAAAAAATAATGGCTCACAATGACTCTCAGTTAGTGGTAAATTAGGTCATAGATATTATGAATCAAGAGAGGGGAACATGTTAAAATATCTTGAAAGGGTGAAATTGTGGTTGCCAAAACTAAGAGCAATCCAAGTTATTTGAATTTTGAGAATTGAAAATACTAAAGATTGGATTTAGCTAAAGGGAATTGGATAAATGAAGTGCAAACCGTGTTGTCGGCCGACAGGACAACACTCAAAACAATAACAGGAGAAACACCGTTGTGGCCATTCGTGGTCAAATTCCCTCCGGCACCTGTGGAATATCGGGGTCGATCGTCATTATATGGGGGATAACATAAAGAGATGGAATTGTCAACCTATTTTCCTCAAAATAGGCAAAAGAATGTTATCGCCTCAAGAGAACAACATTATGGTCAAACGTATGCTTATGAAACTAATTAGTTCAAAGGTCTTGGTACTAAGTTACAGAATGAGAAGGTGTTAGTCACCCATTCCCCCCTTTCGGCCTCTCATGCGCTAATGTTAATCTTATCATTTTAGACTCCGTGATGTGTGTGTACATGTCTATAATATAAACGGTGTGAGGATGGAATCATCCAACTCGGGTCATGGAAGGGACATAATGGATTAATTCATAAGAGTGTTCTTGAAAATAATGATAACAAAAATATGATGCAAGTGCTCGTCAAACCATAAATCTCTATGAAAGAGAGAATGTACAAATCGGGAAAGATTATAAAACTCAAAATACATGTAATAAGATATAAAAAGAAATATATAGTCGTGATAAATAAATCACTCAAATCTCAGGATTTTCCCAAGATGCCTCTCTAGCCCAAGGGGCATCGAAGTCCATGTAGTTCAAAAATAACATAGGGGTAGTGTTCAACCCATAAATTCAAATATGGGGCTTCTCTTATGTATGTGTAGATAAAAATGTGTTGTATGAGTGTAAATTTGAAATGGGAATCCGACTTTTTAAATTTATGGATAAACCCTAATTTTCTTTTCTTTTTTTATGAAAATAGATTATGTGCAATAATACTAATAAAGAGTATAGATTAGTTGATGTGATGTGATGTAATGAAACAAAAGTATCAAAGTAGAAATAAGATAAATGTCAATTAAATGGAAATACTTGAGAAATGGGCGGAGAAGTAGGCTTCTTTATGAGTGCTTGTTACCGATTTTGAGATGCCAATATGTTGATCTTGAAATGGTACATAAGTGGAATTAATAGGTGGGGTGGATTACCATGTAAGGTAACAAACTTATTGAAGAAAATGTGGAGAAATGGGATTTTTAGGAAGAGGAAAGGCTCTGAATTTCAAGGGAATGATCTCTGACTTTCTCAGAGGGGTATCCCTTGTGTATCCTTCAAGGTGAAGTCATGGCCCCTATTTATAGGGTCAAAAAGTTTATCGAATGACATAGTGATTGACCTGCCTATCAGTAGGGTGATTGCCTTATCGGACAAGGACAGGTTTCCTGGGGGCCTATAAGTAGTCTAGAATGTTTCTTTTAGAAAACGGGCATAAATACAAACTGTAAGTTTTAATCGTGCATTGGGTCTATAATTGCAAAGGGTATTTAGTTCCCTTTAAGAATAAATTTAGCCACTCCATGTTTCGAGAGTTGACTGAAGTTAAAAGCGACACGACAGTGCACGATGGTCTCAAGGCATAAGGTTTTTGGAGGAAAAATGATCGTTCGTCCGAACTGTAAGGCTAATTCGCTCACGGGGTGGACTGTTTGAAAGGGAATTCATTTAACCTCAATATTTTATCGAGCTTAACTCGGTTTGGAGAGTTGACTAAGGTTAAATTAGGCCTAAAAGTGCCCAATGACCTTTTAGAATAAAAGGGGTCATTCCTCTGAACAATACGGTCGATTCATGCACGGAGCATACCATTGGAGAGGGAATTTAATGACCTTGAGATTTCATTGAGCCTCACTCAATCTGGAGAGTTTACTAGACTCAAACAGGGATTAGGAGTGCCCAGTGGCCTCTAGATAGGTTTTTGGAGTAAAATGGATTGTTCATGCCAACTGTGAGGTCGATCCATGCATGAGAAGGACCGTTGGAAATGAAATCCAGTGCCCTTTGAAGATTCATTAAGACTTTCTTAAGATGGAGAATTTACTAGAGTCTAATGGGTCCCGAGATTGCCCAGTGGCCTTGATATTGGTACTCAGAGTATGACTTAGGGTTTATGGTGAACGGGTTAGTTCTAGTCACCTATGGAGTTCTTAAGGGGGTCCTAGTATGGGGTCTCCATAGAGACTTTTGACGGTAAAGCTTGGAACATGTTAAGGCCTTAAAATGATAGACACCACATCAACGTTGGGGAAAAGGATTAGGATCAATTTTGTGGACCTATAAGATGAAGGGTGATCGTTGCAGAGGGTCGAGGTCACTTCTAAGAACCTAAACTTGCGATGACAAATTTCATAGGGCAAGGGTAATATTGAGAACCTAGGGAGTGTTGAAGTAAATTTTGCAAACCTAAGTTGTATAATAATCGATTCTGAAGGTCGGGGTCAATTCTGAGGACCTAAATTTGAGCGATAGATTCTATGGGCCGAGGTTAATTTTGAGGACCTAAAATTATGATGACTAATTTACGGCCAAGGTAAATTATGAGGACCTAAAGTTGTAGCGATTGATTCTATGGGATTAGGTTAATTATGATGACCTAAAGTTGAGTTAAGGTCGAGTATGTGGCCAATCGATGTCAATTCTAAGGACTTAAATTTGTGATGACTGATTTTACTTTTTGAAGTCAATTATGCAAACCTAAGGTACGGCGATCGATTCTACAGACAAAGTTCAATTCTGAGAACCTAAAGTTGTAACAATCGGTTTTGCGAGTCGAGGTTAATTCTGAGGACCTA
This sequence comes from Sambucus nigra, assembly GCA_949130495.1. Lineage (NCBI taxonomy): Eukaryota > Viridiplantae > Streptophyta > Magnoliopsida > Dipsacales > Adoxaceae > Sambucus > Sambucus nigra. Next base: position 547,746,474 of record OX422207.1, read on the forward strand.
AAGTCAAGTCCGAAGGGGAATGATCTGTTGGGGAAAAAGTGAATGATTTTGATGTAGGTGCACTTTTGGTTATACCGGGGAATGTGTAGACCTATGGTTTTTGCCACGAAAAATGTAGTAAGATCGAAAGAGATCACACTGTTGATTTCGTTGGGGAATATGATTTCCATGGGAAAATAATGTTTTGTATTTTTAAAGATTTTTTGGGCAATTTTTTGAGATTTTTTTTAGATTTTTCAGCAATTTTAGGCTGAAATTTAGATGGGACTACTGATAGGTAGGTCTAGGGAGGTGCCTATCGATATAGGGCATGGACTCGTAGGTTTCATAGGTAAGAGTAAAGCCCACTACCTACTAGCATGGTTAGGGGGTTGTAGATCGACATGCCCCTCAATCTTCAATAAAAAAAGGGGTGTCTCCTCCTCACTTTTAATGCCTTCAAGTGATTGAATTACTTATTTTATCCCTCTAAGTGTCATTCCTAACTCCTTTTTTCTTCAATACTTCAAATAGCGGGAACTTTTAGCAATGGAAACACTAAGTTGTTGTCCATTGATGATATGGTAGGCTTGTAGTGGCAGTCAGTGGTGCCCTTTACATCAGACAATGAAAATACCTACGACTCTTTGAGTTAGTTTCTGATTAGAGGATTTTATTGGGCGAGCTAGAGCACTACCATTCGACAAGGGTAAATAACCCTAATGGCTATGTGAGAATTATGACCTTTACTTCATTTTTTCTTTTCCTTTTCCCGTGATAATGAAGGATTTCCCTTTTGTATTTTATATATTGATATAGATCCTTCAATCCTTTGGTACCAGGGGATGAACGGGTTAAAGGATGTTTGGGATATTCTCCTCGCGGTTATATACTGATGGTGTTATTTATCGAGTTTGGCACGTTAGTCGATGCATTAAAGGAGACACCGTGCTCTACTGAGGTGTTGTGACATTACCCACATGTTCCATTTGAGGTTTAAGGAGATGATAATTACTTCAATTGATGTTGCACAGCTGACGGGGATAGATTGTGAGGTGCATCAGATCTTGGTGGATCGTATCTTACAAGTTACACTGTAGACCATGCAGGCTTCTCTAAAGGGTGTGGGTATAATCATGTCTGGGTATTTTATCTAGATTCCCGCACTAAATGCAATTTTATGAAAGAGATGGTTGGACGTGACAGACGGACGACAGGTGTGACAGACAACCCATTTGTTTATTTACTTCTACTTGGGGGATTTATGGTGGTGACGAGTAGTGATGTCATCCACTTGTGATTTTTTTCCGTACTTGTGACTTATGTCTGATGTACCTATGTATGATTAGGGGAGCTTTACATCATCATCCCTTTATATTTCTCTATATGCGTTCATTCGGTGCTGCTAAGAGACTTTTACCACACCTACATACCTATGTATGATTTTTTTGGCATATTTATTTTTAACTAGATACGAATTCTTTATTAGGGATGTAAGTGTCCTTCTACCATGGGGACTTTCCTTTACGGTCCATAGGGGTTAGAGGTATGCACGTGCAGATATGATGGTTTTTGGCGCATGAGTTTGGGTACGTCTAGTATTTGAAGGTTAAAGTGTCGAGGTTAATTATGGAGGTTGAGGTGGTGGCCCCACCATCGGTTCCCCCAGTGTTTATGAGGTGGGTGGGAGAGATATTGGATGATGCCAGGGCTGAGGTGATGATAGCCGATCCCTACACGCTGTACACAGACACGACGATGAGTTATGATTATCCTAATTTCATGACCAGTTGGTTAATGCACTCTTGCATATATGAAGTGAATAATATGCCTCCACCTGCCAGTGCTTCAGGTAGGGATACTAGCGCACCACAGTACAGGAGGTGGTGTGGCGTCAGCGGCGGAGGAGGCACTTCTTTTTCAGGTCATTCCTCCTTCAAGGAGACGTTAAACATGTCCCATAGTCCTCATGCATCGGTATCCGGTTGATCGGGCTTACTAATAATCCTCTCAGGCCTGAAGTATACTCCTCTTCTATTATCTTTTTTTTTCATTTCTTATTTTATTTTTTCTCCATACTGACTCACTCGTCTTTTGTTATTTTCTGCTTTCTTTTTCTTTATAGTTTGTTCGGGTGCCGACCAATTAATCGCAGGGAATGAAGGTCTGGATGTCCTTTATATCTTCTTATGTGAGGAAGTCATCCACATTATTCATGGTTCCGCTAGCTACTTCTGATGAGGGTTCCGGCTCTAGGAGTGAAGGGTCTATCGCCCATCACAGAGGGAAGCGTGTGCACCATGGGGGTTGAGGATTTAGTTAAAGGGGTTATGAGAAAAAGGGCTCGACAGAGTCCTATTGCATTTTATTTTTATTTTTATTTTTTGTTAATGCCAAAATGTAATAATTCTAAAAAAGAATTATATCTGAAAAATATGCATTTCTTTTATGTACTATTCTTAATTTAGTGACTTAATCTACATGCAGTTATTTTTTTGCTGAGATTATTTACATATTTGGAAAGACAGAGATAAGTATAAAAATTATTTTGCATAAAAAAAATTACTTGTTGAAAAGAGTACTAAAAAATGGAATAACTCGGGGGTAAACTTTTTTCACAATTAGAACTTTTGGAAATTGATTTCGGAAAAAAAGAGGAAAAATGGAATTTGTTAAAAGGGGGGTTGTCGATCGGCATACCCCTTGTCCAGTATATCAGCACTTTATGCATATTTAGATTATTAGCAAGCATAGGGGTTGATGATATTTTGGGTGGGTTTTCTTTACTTTTGGATATAAAAAGGTGTTTAGGGAAGTCATTTTTCACCACTATGTTTATCTCTCCTTTTGTGTCTTTCTTCTCGTTATCCAATGGCTCTCCCAATGTTTGAAGACTTTTCTTCCTACCTTGAAGGTTTAAAGGGCATGTGTATCTATAACGTTTATTATGATACCTTTAGCTTTCACTGTTCCTATTTATGGTGCGATCAGGCTATAGACTATAATTTTTAGGAGGCGGCAATGAAATTCTAGTATCCCAAGGATCACACTTTTTGGTTTGGTCTAGATGAATCATGCCCTATTTATGAGAAATTTTCAGCAATATTGGGGGTTATCCTCAGTGTGGTAGTGGTTGTACCTGACTTGTCCCATTCTCCTTGGGTATCTTTGGCGGAGTTACTTCATATCTCTCCCTTGGTGGCTCGGCCATTAGTCTATAGTGAGAATATCTCTCTCCTAGAAGTTATGAACTCGGTGTTCCAGAGGGACTCAATTGACGTTGATTTTTCCAGAACTATTGTCTTGGGCCTCACTTTTAGGTTGTTACTGGTAACGGGTGACCTGACGAACAATCCTCAGGTTTCCACGATATTGGCGTGGATGTCCCACCACTGTAGTCCTATGGCAGTAGTATTGGTGAAGACCTTTAACAGTCTCGATTCTTGGAAGGAGAGACATTGTGATTTGTTGAGGGGGAGCCTCGTGATGCTAATCATTTGTATTTTCAAGAGGTTTTTCCTGGTGTCCCCTCTTGAGTATTCCTTGTCGAGTGTTTCGAACTTCTTCGTCCAGCCCTTCTTTAGTTTCGATTGTTCAATAAAGAACTTGGTTTACTGGTTCATGGAGCATAAAGCCTAGCATCTTCATTAGTCGGTGCCATGGTGGGGGGACCTGCAACCAATTTTACAGTAGGGAGAGTACTTGTGTATGTGTCTGGTTGACCTTCGCCAGACTTCCTTCTATTTTCCTCAAATTCTTCTGCGCCAAGTGGGGTGAGAGAAGATAGTGCCTCCTCATATAACTAACTGCTTCTCGGTAAAGGACTTAACTGAGTCTTCACGAATGATACTGGGATGTTTTTGGCAACCGTCGGCCGATACCCATTTCCCATAACTTGTTAGAGGGTTTTGGCATATGTCGGGGGATTACCTAAAAGGGTTGTGGTAGTAGGTAGTTAGGAAGATTTTGCAGGAAGAAACTAGGCATTGGTAGCTTGTGGCTTTTGGCACCATAGAGGATGGTGTTATGGTTTTGTCCAAGCTTGTCTAGGCATACCAATTCATGGAGCGCATACGGAGAAATGACTAGGAGTGGGAGAGTTGAGGACCTCCGAGAGAAGGTAATGATAGTGAGGCATTGTCGTCTAGCTTTTTTGATAAGTTTGGGGTGATATTTGTGGTAGTTTATGTTAGAATTTAGGGATGTTTTAGTATTTTTTGGTAAAGATAGTTATCTGGCAGGGGTTAGGTAGGTTGCTTATAGGTTAAAAAGGGTGGGTCTTTTTTACTCCCTCTACTGAGACTTCATGCAACGGTTGTGTTCATTCATTTGAAATAATAATACCTTTGATCATATTTTGTTGTGCCTTTTGATGAGTTTTTCATTTGAACTATCTATACTAATTGTTAAGGCATACATAATTATTTTGTTCATGTAAATGATGAGATGGACCACCATTTTTGGGGGTTAGAAAACAATAGCATTTAGTGAAAAGTAAAGGATCGTTCCCATGTATGTCATACGTGAAACCTATGTACCTATGTGGGTTTTGAAAACTTTCATGGGTTCGATTTTGGAAAGAATTGTAGAGGATCGGATCCTTTGTAGTTATGGGTATGGGAAATGAATAATTTTTTTAGAATAGAAGTCGGATTAGAAGAGTTATAGCTCGCCAATAATTTAGATTAACACTACAATTTCTTGACACATAACATATTGATTGGGCACGCATTTCCTTCTCTATTGAGATCTGTGAGCATAGTGGTGTTGTTTGATAGAATTTTCTTCAGGATGTAGGGGCCACTCCATTTAGGTTTGAACTTCCATCTAAGGTCCCACACAGGTTATAAAATCTCTTTAAGGTCAAGGTCTCCTTCTTAGACACCGCGGTTCTTGACTTTCCTATTGAATGATTGCACTACATGATAATGGTATCCCCGTACGTGGTACGTAGCCTTAATTCTCTTTTCATCCAAGAGTGGGATTTTATCATAGTGGCTCTGATGCCATTCTTCTTTATTGACCCTGATCTCGAGCATGACATATAGGGAATACACTTCTAGGTCAATGGGGAGGAATCTTAGCATGATTATTATTATTTGGTTTTTACTTGTATTATGTTTGACTAAATGCAAGAAAACAATGTTGGATAAGACCCAAGCCTGGGAAAGAAATGTTTTTAAAATATAAGACATGGTTTGACTTGTTTCCATGCTCACGAATAGCGTCATGTTTAGAAAAAAAAGGTAAAATAGCACAAAAATTATGGCTGTACACCGAATCAAAATTTCAGCAGAGTTTCGTACAGTAATCGATAAACTAATTATGAGTGCTCTAAGGTTAACGCCTATATTGTCTTTATGCACTTATTGGGTTATTGTAAGGGTATTTTCACGATACACCTCTTTCCTATAAGCTTAATCATTCATCGATATGTGTGGACAAGCCTTTCGATATACTTGAGTGTATGTGAAGTGTCTCGCGATATTCTTTGTGGGGACAGTACGTGTGAGAGAGCATTCAATATATTCAACGTACATGAACAAGTTCCCTGCTATATACTTCCCGTCATAAGCTCTAAAAACTAGTACCATACGATATATGTCAAGGTATGAGGCCAATGGAAGGTGAGAATCATATCTCATAGGTTAACCGCACCCAAGAAAAGTCGGAACCCATCACGAAGTGACCCCCAATACGGGACAACAAGTTTGGTCAATATTGCAATGCTCTAGTGATGTAGTGCACAAAAATGCATGAGTGTTAATTAGTATCTTATGGATAGATATTTTATTTACAGGCTAAGTAAGGGGAGTACTACCACTAATGAGGGAGAATATACGAATATCATGAAAAGTAAATCTAGCATGGAACATGAATACTATACTAAACATGGTGATAGGGAAGCATGTGAATACGTGGGTGAGATGTGTAAGGTGATAGAGTGACATGGGAGTAATTGTCGTAATTATGTGAACATATACATGTTACTATCTTTGATAGTGAGCCTAAGCAAGGATCATTTACATGTGGTGTGTGACATGGGTAAGTGAGCATGGATATATATATACAAGTGAGAGAAGTGTGGGTGTGTTCTAGTGAAGCTAAGTATGGATAATCTATAAGTGGTGTGTGAAGCATGCGAGTAGAGGTGAAACTATATTCGAGTTTAAGTGTGTAAAGTGAGCATGGAGAATATAAACAAGTGTGAAGTGAGCTTGCACAAGTGAGTGAAAAGTGATATATACATGAGGAGAGAGCATGGTAGAGATAATCTTGAGATAGGCATACAAATAAAGTAAGTAAAGGAGTAAAGGGAACATACAAGAAGGATAAAATTTACACATGCAAAAAAGTAGGATAGCAAATAATAACAGCCATATAGAAATATAGTCTAGTCCTCTAATAAAATATCCCTAGAATAATGGCCACTATGCCCATCCGGGGTCCGATTCCCTCCAGTACACGCGTAATATTGGGGTCGGTCATCACCGTGTGAAGGATAACTTAAAGAGATAGACTCTCGAGACTATTTTCCTCAAAATAGGCAAAATAATTTTTCTACCTCGAGAGAACGGCATCAAGTTAAAACTAATGCTTTCAAAACCAAGTAGTTCGAAGGTCTTGGGACTATGTTAGGTAATAGGAAGGTGTTATTCACCCATTCTGACCTTTTGATATCTCATGGGCTAATGTTAATCTTGTCATTTTAGACTCCGTGATGTGTCTGTAGATGTGTATAATATAAATGATGGGACAATGGAATCATCCAACCCGCATCATGGAAGGGTTGGAATGGATTTATTCATAGGAGTGTTCTGAAAAATAATGATAACCAAAATATGATGTAAGTGCTGGTCGAACCACAAATTGCTATGAAAGAGATAATATGCACATCGGGCGAGACAGAATTATGTAGGAGTATAAAACTCAAAAATATATATTGTAAAATATAGAAGAAATATATAGTCATGAAAATGGGGGGACTCGAATCTCGGGATTGGACCAAGGCGCCAACATAGCCCAAGGGGCATAAAAGTCCACGTAGTTCAAAAATAACATAGGAGTGGGACTTTTCTTATGTGTGTGCACATAAAAATATGTTGTAAGAGTGAAAATGTGAAATGGAAATCCCACTTTTGGAATTTATGGATAAACCCTCTATTTCTTCTTTTGGTGTTTTTTATGAATATGTCCAATAATACTAGTAAAGAGTAGATATTAGTGGATGTGATGTAATGAAACAAAAGCATAAAAGCCGAAATAAAATAAATTTCTAAAATGGAAAAAACTAGAGAAATGGATGGAGAAGTAAAGCTCCTTATGAGTTTTTCTTTAGAATTTGAGATGCTAATATGCTGATCTTGAAATATTATGGAAGCGGTTTGAAGAGTTGGGGTAGATTACCAAGTGAGGTAAGAAAGTGATGGAAGAAAATGTGGTAAAATGGGCTTTTTGGAATAAGGAAAATCTTCGAATTCGAGAGCATTGTTCTTTGACTTTTTGACAGGTGTACCCCATGTGTCTCCTTCTAGGTGAGATCATGGCCCCTATTTATAGGTCAAAGGGAGTGTCGATCGGCATAGGTATTTACCTACCTATAGGAAAAATTCTTGACTATTCATGCAATGAAGAGGAGACCCTTTTGATAGGCAAGGTTCCTAAGGTGCCAATAGGTTGTCCGGAACAATTATTTTGAAAAATAGGCATAAAATGCAAATTCTAAGGCTAAATCACTCACTGGGTGGACCGTTGGATATGATATTCAGTACTGTTTAAGAATCCATTAAGTCAATCCCCGATCCATTAGTTTACTAAGTTAAAGGAATCTTGAAAGTGCCCGACGATCTCTCGAGAAGAGGTTTTAAAAAGGAAAGCGGATCATTCGCCTGAATCATAAGGTCGATTCATGAATGGGATGAACAGTTGGAAAGGTAATTCAGTTATTTTCAAGATTCCATTGAGCTTCGCACGGTTCAGAGTGTTGGCTAAGCTTTAAAGGGTCCAGATAGACCGATGATCCTTTGGAGTAAAAGGGGTCGTTCATATAAACCATAAGGTCGATTCATGCACATGGCAGACCGTTAGAAAGGGAATTTAGTGCCCTTTGATATTTCATTAGGCCTCTCTTGAGATAGAGAGATGACTGTAATCAAATAAGGCTCATGAGAAATCGATGGACTCTAGATGAGTTTCGAAGTAAAATGGGTCGTTCGCATGGACTACGAGGCCAATCCTCCCACAAAACAGACTGTTGGAAAGGGAATTGAGTTCCCTTAAAATTTTAATTGATCGTCACTCAAGATAGAAAGTTTATTGCAGTCAAACGGGGCCTAGGAGAACCCGATGGGATTTATATCAATACTCGGACTATAACCTAGGTTTTATAGTGAACGGGTTAGTGCTAGGGACCTGAGGAGGTACTTAATAGGGTTCTTAGGATGGGTTGTTTACTACCTTATATGTTTTCCTTTGGCAGTGAAGCCATGGTCCTAATTGAAGTTAGCCTCCCAAGCTAGAAGGTCCTCAACTTTGATTCCCCCAAGAGTGATTTTATGAGAAGGTTAGATATAGACATGGTAGAAGAGGTCAAAGTGATAACAGGTCTTAGAGTAGCATCTTATCAACATTGCACAAAAAAATTCTATAATGAAAGAGTTAAGCCAAGTACCTTCAAAGAAGGTGAATGTGTTTTGAATAAGGTCATGCAGAAATCAAACAAGTTAAAAGATAATTGGCACGGTCTTTACGGCATGTCTAAAGTCCTATAACTTGGTACTTATCATCTTGAGGCCCCTGAAGTAGAGTTGTTCAAGAAACCTTAGAACTCTTGGTACATTAAGAGGTATTATCATTAATGAAATTTTTTTGTTAATATTTTTGTAAGAACAAAACTCATTAATGAGAATGTATATTATCACAAATTTAATTTCATTCTTGCCAAAGTCACTTTGACTTAAAGAGATGGGTAAGAAGCTACAATTGAAGACATAATAAGTTCAAAACAAGGTCATGTATCTCAAGCCAACTCAATTGACCAAATCATATCCTTGTCTACTTAAAGTTCTTTCAAGGTCAGGTCGATTAAGTTCAACCTAATTGACAAAAGCAAATCTTTGACTTCTTAGAATTCTTTCAAGGTTATGATGGACAAAGTTAACCCAATTGACCAATGCACATCTTTAACAAAATCTTTCGAAATGGGTGTGATGACAACATTCGACAGCATGCATTTCCTAACTGGAAAACAAACACAGTTTTCACAAGAGATCTAGTAAGACTAGGCTATGATGATAAGATCCGATAAGCACGGAAAAAAGTCCAAGAGATACTGATAAGACCCAAAGAAAACATGGATTAAATAGAAAAACTAACCAGATCCAATCATTGAAGTCCATGAACTAAAATACTTGGAAATTTTTTATAAACTATGTGATGAACAATTCAAATTGGTTTCATGTAATACAAAGTAATGAGATTGCCTTCTTATTGAATGAAAAGCCCAAAATAGCTTAAGTTTTTCCCATTCACAATTAAATAATATATGGGTGTAAGGATAATACTTACAAAAAAAGGAAAATTAGCAAAAAAAAAGTTAAGCAGAAGCATCATTAGGAGCCAACTTAGTATTCCCATCAACTGGAAGCTTCTCAACTTCAACAAGGCCATCGCGAGCCATGGCCTATTGCCCTTAAACAACTTAAATCTCATCCTCAAATGATGACCCTGCTTTAACTCTTTTTTAGGACTCATCATATTCATCCATGGCCTTGGACTTATCATCATTTCCTTCCCACGACATAAGAACTTTAGCAATATCATGGTAATGTTTAGATACCCTATTTTTTAGTTCATCTTAGCCCTAGAGGAAGGCCAATAAGGTGTCAATTACATACTCTTTAGAAGATTTGAGGGCTTTGATATTCATTTACCTAGTCATCAAAACAGTAACAAGTTCATCAGTCATTTGAACTTTAAACTCATCAAGCTTGTCTTTCACAGACTTAAGATCTCATTGTAATTGCGTGATTTATTCTTCAAGTTTACCGAACTCTTCAACATTGGTCGCCATTTGGTCATCAATTTCTTGAATATTGGTACGAGCCTTTGATATGACGTCCTTAGGAAGTCTAATTTTATCTTCAAGGCCCTCTTTATCATTCCTCAGCTCATCATAAGAATTCAAGGCAGATTGATCATTCTCCCTCAGCATTGTTGTGACCATGTTACCCTACATAGGAAAAAATGGAATAAATTAACTAGAGGACAAGAGATCGGATCGAAAGAGAATGTGTTAAATTAAAATGATTTAACTCACCATAAATTCCTTATGGAAGGAAAAATTACAAATATTATCCACATCCAAATTTTGCACGAACTAAAAGTCAGGGTTATATTCCACGTAGCCAAAGTCTTCAAGTGTGTTAGCAGAATTTAGACGAATAAATTTTTTTTCCATAAGGAGCTTCTTCTTGTTCATTAAAAAGACAAGCTCATAGGTATCAACATAGACATAGGAAGATGAAGAGTCCCCCTTGTACATCCTCTGGGCATGTTGGATATCATTATAAATCCTTTCTTGGGCATTAAACATGGGCTATTTTTTATACTTGATAGACGATCATCCAAGTGCCACTTATTGCTCCTTTGCCTCTACTCAAATACATTTCTTAGCCTTTTGTCAACAATATTTTTCTCCTTGACCTCCTTAGCTTCCAATTTAACCTCCTTAACATTTATATGATGATGTCTAACATAATTTTTTTGTTTAGTGTGAGCCTCTTCCTTGGCTTTTTTAGCCGCTACGCACTGAGCAAGTTTTTTAATGTTTTTAGCTCGAATTTCCTTTAACTTATTGAGAGAAACATTGGTTGGAGCCATGACAAAGGAACTTGAATCTGGAGTGGAAGTTCTACAAAAAATAGGAACAACTTGGTACGAAATATAGTAACATGTGAGAAAAAAGGATGAGCTAAGACTTACAGAAATTTCTCACCATTTTTGATGTCTTGATCATCCTCTTCATAATTTACTTTAACTTGGATAATCTCCACCTCATCTTCCTCATCTTCCATAGAACTCGTTTCATCAACATCAATTGGACTTAGTGGATTATAAGTGTTAAGATCCATAGTATTGATGCTTAGGTAGTTCATTATGGCCCCAAACATCTTAGTGAAGTATACATCCTCAATGGTCTAAGATTCAAACTTGCCTAATCAGCTTCCCCACCATTTTTTTCAAATGATGTGGGCTTCTAATAAATAAAACTAAGGGAGCATAGTCTATGGGAATGCTTATTCCTCTTTTTGGGTCATTGGGGAGTAACACCCATGCACCAAAGATATAGAAAAACTTAGTTTTCTAGCTGTTATTGCTACTTTGGGCGTCTTCGACTATTTGGGTATTAGATTTCTAAGGAGAAAAATAGTAATACCCAGAGTTTTTGTGGTTATCCATTAAACAATACACAATCCTAATTATGTCTTCATTAATGTCAACCCCCCCCCCCCCCCCCCCCAAACATATTTTTTAAAAGATCATGGATCGTATTATAAACATACATGCATTTGGAGGAACTTGGGTAAGGACCATTCCATACCCCTTTAAGATGGATCTTATTAAGTGGTGGAAGGAAAGAAAAACTCCCACTTGAATTTCCTAAATGGGAAGCAAACTTCATTGGAATTTCTCTTCTCGGATTCCCTTTCCTCTAGGTCAGGAATTTTAATGGTCACATCGTTTGGTTTGGAGTATAAAATTCTAAGGTCAGCCAAATCCTCAGCTCGGTTATCACTTCGGTACCATACGTAATTGGAGGTTATAGGATGGTTAAATGAGGTTGGTATTTCTCTTTTTTCCACCTCCTTAGTAGTTAAAATAACCTCAGCAGGTGTGGTGGAAGGTGAATGGTTGGCAATTAAATCCCTCTACTCAGATTTCAGATGAGTAGATTATGTGTTGCTACTGGTGTCAATGTAATTTTTCAACCAACCCTATTGTTAATATTATCAAAACTCTACGAGGTGTGATATTCTAAAGTGTTCTAGTTAACACTTCGAAACTGACATGGATGAAGAATCAAATTTTGGAATGAAATTGGGGTTCTCTTTGTCATCTTTAGGTTGAAGAACCTGGAATAAAATGAGAAACCTCTCGATAAAATCTCCAGGGAAAATGTATTTTAGATCAATATTTTATTTCTTGATTGTCAAAGATTCACTCGTACAGGGCACACTTACACCCAAAACAAACATAAATAAACCTTAGAAATGGAAAACCATAAGTGAAATTTTCTTAGCACAGCACAAACCCAAAAATGACAGAATAATAAAAGACTTGAGAAAGATGTCTCAAAGAATTCATGATGATCGAAATGAACTAGAAGTTGGGTCGTTGAAATATTCAAAGGCTCACAATTGATATGTTTATCTCCCTCTCTCTCTCTATGAAAGATTGAATGCACAGAATTTTAAAAGGATGGTTGATGTTTCACTCCGCTTTCATAAGGGAAAAAATGTATATGTTAAACATGTCCGTCGAAGACCCACTAAATTATTTACACATGGCTTACTTAAGCCAGTTACAGATTTCATTAAGAAAACTTACAAGTCATTCTTCTCGATCGGTCGAAAAAAATAACTGTCAATCTCGGAATCAAGAGATGTTAACCCATAACCTTTTTTAAAAAAATTCAACCACTTCTTTGAAGTCATGAGAAAAGCCTTGTGGATTTTTTTATAATATATTTGTAGAAAATCTCATGTCCCTAAGAGAATATAATAAAACAATTCAATATCAAGTAAAAGGGCTCGACCCAAACAGAACAGATACCAAGGAATGACCTCGGCTCATCAATGAGGCTGCCCCTTTTCCTTTTGGGCAGACTACGTAAGTTCCATTAAGGTTAACTAACCAAATTTAACTTTAGTAAATACGTTAAAGGCTAACCAATACCAGGTGCATAGGACCATCGACATCCAACATGTTCAGGAACATTCGTTCATGGATAAAACATTAAACTAGTACTTATCTTGATTGTGCTTCATTAGCAAGATGCTTCTACCATACCCATACTGATGCAGACAAACATTATCTCTCGCTCATTCATTATAAAACGATATATCCCTCATTAGGATCTATGGAGGCAAGGGATATTCTTACATTTTAACCTTCTAATCATAAAGTGGAGAGAGATTGAGTGAATTTTACTATTATTAGGCTCGAGTGTCATGATTTATAGGTTAAGCAATTATACACTTTACATGCTAGTGATAGAATAATCATATAGTAAGTTATGGGCACATCGGGGGAATATTTGTATATCTCCCCCCATGTGTGTGTGATGCTGACATTATCCAAATCACATTGTACATGCTTGATCTGACAAAGTTACTTAACGGTGTTAGACTGCTATCTGCTAACGGCGTTATCTGAGTTGTCTAGAATACTAGGACAGACCTAATTTCATGCGCTAACCTAATAAATATTGGAGCCGGTCTCATTATTAATTTAGCCTACTTCATATCTATAGGTTGTGAATCTATGTGTCCTTGTCCGATTGTTCCACGAGCTATACCATATTTTTGTTATAACAACAGCCCCAAACTTTTCCCATAATTGTATCCTATAGTGGGTTATCTGAAGTATCATGTCTTGTGAGTATGTGTCAAGCAGCTTGAGTAAGTGAAGTGTTAACTAAAATGTCATTAGCACTTGTTCTTGTAAAATTATAAGGATATCCTTAGTTTGGTATTTCCTCGACTCATCTGGGGCCTAGCACATTTAGATGTGAAATTGTTTGAAAAAAATTATTTCTCTTGAGATCGTCATGTGTTTGCTAAGAGTGGCAAGTAAATTTAATGCATAAGTGTCTCGGGCAGTGTGTGCACTATTCGTAGGCATCAGTTACAATTCTAATGCACGATGTCAACCTATTTTTCCAAAAAGTAATCATTATACCTTAAAAAGTATAAAAACATATTTCAAATGCCATTTCACCATTTTCAAAGCCATTACATTTGCACGAGCTTTGTTAGAGAGAGAAAATTACTTCCGCCATTCCCAAATAATTTCTTTCTTGAAAGATCTTTTTTGACGAGGAATTTTAGTTTCCTGACATTCATTGGAAGAGCTTAACCAATTTCTTATTCTTTTTTTTCAAACTAGGGTTTTGGGTATACCCATTAAAAAATTCTAAATTTAGAAGGTTTTCTTCTACGTGTTTATTCAATTTTTTGTGATTTATTTTGTTGTTGATTATTTTTACTGGATTGGAATATTGGTGGTGGTTTTATGAGATATTTACACATCTTAGGTGGCCATCAAGTTGGTTGGCATAGGGTTTTCAGATTTAGGGATTTTCTGAGATTTATTATTTTTTTATCTCAAATTCCTCTTTCGATGTTGATTGAATGCATATTACTTATACTCAAACCAAACAGCCCCAAAGCGTTTAATTGTCCACAAAATTATACCCTTCATGAGTGAAAGCTCCTAGGATAAAAGTGTGTTGAAACATATTCGCAAACTTAACGAAGTGTGCCCTAGTTTCTATATGTCTATGAGAACAGTTCCATCACGAGTTGTTCATCCAGATGATACCCCTTCTTATCCTAGGTACACTACTCAAGCTCAATTTATATATTTATATGTTATGCATCCCCAGATGTGGAGTATAGGAATCCAGAGTTTGTAGGTCCCCATAACATTGAAGAGGTCAACCACTAATCTAGTAGTAGAAATTTAGAAACACGATTTTTGACATATAAATTACAGACATAGAGGCTTCAGATGAAATGGTCATGTCTGATAGACCCATGTCCTCTACCTCCCTTGCCAATATACGTCATATTGAGAATAGTTCTTTCGGGAGTTTTTATTATTATTATGATCTAACCAATAATGCAGCCCAATACCATGGTTGTGATGATACAAATAATGAGCTAGACAACCCTAGAGACACTATATAGTCTCCATCAGTATCAGGATGAGGATTCCAGATTGTGATGAGCGATTTTATAGTCATAGTAATGTCGATGATATTTATTTCCCCTCATGGGCTCTTTCGGTTGGAGTTCGTCTTTCACTCCACCCCATTATAAGGTCGATCTCAAGGGGGTATACGGTGGCTCTCACCCAACTACCCCTAAAGACCTACCAAACAATATAGGGGTTAATGGTTTATTTGTAAGACTAACTAGTTTTTACCTTACTAGGGATTTGTTAGATTTTTCTATAGCATAAAATAAAATGCCAATGCTCCTCGGTATAAACTATTTGTCCTTCATAAGATCACATTTAAAGATGGTGAAATTTTCCCAAATGAATAATCACAGATGGAAGAACTAATATATGTTCCTAAAAATAATTGGGACTTCCATTGACATGAGAGGGCTCAGACTGACATTATCACCCGCGATTGGTGTGGGCTTAACAAGATTGGTACAAGATGTTTCTCTACTTTCCTTTTAGTTGTGTTAAAAAACATGATGGAAAGGATGTTTACAACTAACCCATAAAAATTTGAGGCTAATTTATACCTTTAGAAGTTCATTGAGATTGGATATTATAATCCTCCATAAGGTTCACCCCCTTGAGAAATTTAAATTCAGCATTTGGATGAGGGAGACATTAAAGCCGAGAGAGAGGTTAAGTTCAAAGAATGTAAGAAAACCTTGACAATTGCATTAAATCTGATGAGTGTCAAAATTGTAAGTGGCTTTAGACCCACGGTTTCTCCCCTCTCCACCTCAAATGGATAAGAGGAGAGAAGATTCAAAGAGTGGGAGAAAGGTTTAAAGTGGTCCATACCTCAGGAAATGGACCTACGACCATTTTCCAAAGGGCGTATTCATTTTCATTATAATTTGGTTGAGTATTACTGTCTAAGAAATCCCTTAAGATTTGGTAAGGGGTGTTTTAGGTCTTACGAACATTGTTAGCAGTATAGGGATCCTTAGAAAATAATTTAATGAGTTCTCTAAGGGTTCCTATACAAATATAGACTTCGTAATGGTCCAAATACAAATATAGACTTCGTAACAATGGGTTATGAATATACAATAAGGTGGGGACACTAGTGGATTGCTAGGAATATTGTTAGTCTTTTTTTTGTACGATCTAATCTCTTTAAATTCTAAAGATTGATCATTTTCCACTTTCTATCAGCTTTCTATTAATATGATAACTTTTTCAGAGAGGACAAACGAGTTATCACAATATGTCTTTATCAAATCTGAGTTTTGTCGGTGTCAGTCGTAAGGTGGAGTGTTGGGAAAATATTTGCAAGTTGAGGAAGATGGTTTTTAATTGCATTTCATATTGATGGGAGCATTAAATGCAAGTGGAGGTGTGTAGTCGTGGTAGGTGGAATATTGTTCTTCTTCTCACCTACTATATCAGACAACTTATAGTAGGACTGCGGGATGTGAATGAGGGATATGGAGAGATAATGGACTTATTAAAAATTGATTCTTAAGTAACACGTGTCCCCACATCCTAGGACTGAGGTTTGGTTAAACTTTAGACAACATTATTCTTCAATCTGAGGTTGGGAGAGAGAGCAGACTATAACAAAACCTTGATTTTGAGGTCTCAATGCTCGTTGGATGGGGTATGCTATAACGACTAACTTTTTATATGGAAAGAATGAATTATTTAGGTCTGACATAGTTCCATATCTCACCATTGGGGTTATTGAAGGTCGTATCAAATAACTAACGATCCTTGTGAGGTTAGTGACTATCTATGGAACCTCTACCCTACCTCAAGGGCAGTTGGACAGTTGGAAAAGACTTTAACACCAAGTGTGAAATAGGATATCATTAGTATCCCCTAGTTTCTTCTTACAATGGTTGTAAGGGGAAACATTCAGTGATGATATAAGGATCATGCACTTTATTTACCCTAGATATAAGTATTGAAAGATGTAATATAATAGAGTACTTAATAGGTAATTTAGTATAAGTGATGAGAGAAATTGAAATGAAAACAAGGATTTAATTGATTGCGCCATTAGCCTTTTTAATAGGGAAACACTCTCAGCTCGTCACAAGTCGGCCTTCGAGTTTAATTCGGGTTAGGTATTAGAGTCATTATGGGAACACACTATATATTGACTCACTTGAGTCTGCATATATAGGAGTTCCAACTAGTTTGGATATATATACAAAATAGGTTAGTATAGTTTGAAAACTCTATCTCGTCCAAGGTACATACTTCATAGAGAAATTCAGTCCTAGAGAACCTTCAAAGGGAAGTAAATTCTAAACCCTAAAAACCACAATTAGGACACTTGCATTGCATCATACATATCATATATTGTGTCAATAATTTTTTTCAACCCTTCACATCTTTGTAAAATCAATTTATTTCAATTCAAAATCATTTTATATACTTTAAATAATTTTCAAGATTTTTTGAATTAATTAAAATTTGGCTTTTAAAAGTTTTGTGGGTTAAAGGGGAATTTCAGAAACTTGATTTATTTGCTGATTGTTTGGCTGGGTAGAATTCGAAAGCGCTAGAGAGTTGGAGGTGTGACTTGTAATTATTTTTAGAACATGCATTTTATATCCCATCTGGTGCGTACACGTGTTGGCTTCACAATGTTGCAATTTGTTCTTTCTCTTAGGCACAAAATTCATATACCATCTCAGCCCTTGGATCAACTTCATCAATGATCTACATGCGTTAAGAGTTAATCTGCGTGACCCAAGCCTTAACCAATCAGTTATCTTTTAATTCCCTGCTTGTGATGAACCGTTGGATCTTAGTCAACTTATTGACACTCAATATCATCCATTGGATTGGTGTTAATGTTCTCGATCTCAGCCATTGGATTGATCTAAGTCAATTGTGTTCCCTTTGCTTTACCCCCTCTGAAGTGGATTGATACCCTTAAGTACCTCTACACTTGAGATTGTTATATTTGTAGGTAATTAAGGTTTTAACTAACTTGGCTTTCAACAACAACGACACACAAAAATTAAGTTATCAAATGGCGTCGTTGCCATTCTTGGTAGCGTGAAGCACTCGGAGCGGATTAAATTTTGTAGTTCATTTATCTCCTATATTTTGTTGCATTTTAGTACCATTTTTTGTATTTTATTAGGAGGCTTGTATTAGGTTTATTCTATCCTTGCTTGTATTGCGGTGCATAGAGACACCTTTATTTTATTTTTCATTCTAAATTTATAATAAATCGAAGATAAACGTGATTGGGAAACCGAACAAGGTAGAGAGAGGGCGTCCATTGGCAAGGATTTAGAAGCCTCTCTATCTTGGGTCGATAAGACTCTCGGGGCCGACTGAGATAGGCGTGATCTCCCCCCGATCGACTCAACAATTTCGGCACCCCACGGCCTAAAAATAGTGGGAGGTACATTTCTCAAACCCTCGCGCCTCTCCTGTTAGAGAGTCAATTTTGTGTGCTCTTGTGTGATTTTATTCTTGCATTTATTTTCGAATGGTGTGATGAATTAAATTGCTAAGACCTACACCCGGTCACTCACGAGAAGGGATTTCATCACCCGACTCACTCGCTTACCTATTGTGTGCTACCCTAGCCATCACTATATTTAAAATCAATTAACTAGGTAGACCAATAGGAGAACATTTTTGAAAAGGTGATAACTCAGAAAATTTCATTTTTTTGTATCGCCCGCGGACTTAATTAAAATTTGACTACCCTTTCACTAAATTTAAAGATAAAAATTGGCTATGTGTTAGTTAGGTATTATCCTTGACTTGTGTGTGTCCATTTTATTTTTCAGTAGTCGGTTTTAGTGAGTTCGTTCAAAATTCAAAGAGTAACTATATATTTCCCCACCCTTTTTCTTCCAAAAAAATCCAAAAAAAAATTTCTTCCATTATTTTTAGAAAATCCAAAAATATTTTCTTTCCTTTTCAAAAAATTTAAAAAACTCCAAAAAAATATTTCTCTCCACATGGCCGAAGAACATCCTTCACATGACTACTTTGGTCATTTTCCATTGACACGCAACACGTGTGAGGGTGAACCCGAGCCATCTCTTTATGAGATATTTAGTGGTCTCACCTCTCTCATGAGTACCATAGATACTCTTGACCCGTCCATGCACGCACCTCATTTTTCATCACCATCGGTGTCAAGTGTCGACATGTCTCATCCTTTGTTGTGCACCCATTGTTCCTGTGCCGATCACATGTCCCATGAGTCCCCTTACATTCCATATCCATCCGAACCCACCATGGAACATGTGTATCCATATTACACTGTTCCGAAACCCACCTCGGCCCATTGTCATGATATACCCAATCCCGAGTGGTGTGAGTACCCGAGCTATTCGTGGAGGCCTGATCACCCTCCCATGAAATATGAATCCCAACCCGATCTTGTGGATCCTCACACGTTCCAACAGTCGTCATGGTAACCTTTTGCACCCATTCACGATCAGTTCCCTCACTACGCACCCTTTGAATTTCAACCATTTGTCCATCACGAAAGCGATCCTTTTGTGTATGATGAACTTGGTCCCACTCCACACATTTCATTTGAGTATTCTCCGTATAGTCATGATCAAAGCGGGTTATGTCCACCTCAACCACCGCCAACACCCATCACTCCACCACCACCATCATCCACCTCCGCTCTTAAAAGACTCTTGCAAAAGTTCATACTCGAGCAAGAGCAAGACACTCAAACTCAAACTCTCCAAAAGCTTGAACAACGATTAAATGAATTGGAGTGTGCATGAGAGTCGGACATTCCCATGGCTCCACCCATCGTTGCAACCTAGTGTGACCATGATGTGTCCTCTAGTGACATGTATTTTGAGCGTGAACAACCCTACCACCCCGAGAATCTCAAATTTAAGACCATCCCATGGTCTGGGCCCCAAGTCGATAATTGTGTTGACTTACCATTCATTAGTGAGACTGATCCAATTCCATCATGTCTTCCTAAACCCCACCTTGAAGTTCACATTCCCACTCCCGCCGAATCCAAAACAAGGCCCGAGTCTACATCTATCAAGCTTCACCCTTGTGTTCCCGAGGAACCAATTTATCCTAGGTTAGCTCCTACTATGAGAGCTCACCATTTTCCCGATATTGAATCCGTGATAGTTCCTAACTATCCGGATATGTATCCTGATCCACCATGCATGGCTCCCTTTGAGCCTGATATTTCTAGTGAATCCTCTATCTTAGATCTTGGTGCCTCGTCTTACCCACCCAGCACATTTACTGTGACACCCCGCCTAATAAAATACCGGGTGATCAGTCCTATACCAAATTAAAATAGGAATCCCAGTTGGTTCATTCTTAGCATCACTGTCAAAAACATTTTAAAACGTACTAACCACCAGGTATTCCAAAAGTTGGTGCCAAATTTTAAATTTTTAATTAAACAAAATAGTACATGCGGAAATAAATATAAACCATTCACATAACTGAATAAAACTCAACTGAATAAGTAATTACACAACTTGCCGAATAAACTATCGGCCACCAAAGTGAAATAATCCAATACAAATATTCAACACCGGAATAAAACAAATTTGAAAACTGTACTGAGAAGACTGGGCGACAAGACCTAATTAAAACTCAAACTGATGAATAATTCCTACTCTAGGAATAAATGAACGATGCATCCAATCCAAACTCCTGCTAGCATCCACATATGCCGCAGCTCCGTATCCCTAGAATAGAATATCAATCCTGGTGTCCCTGTGACTGGACACCTAAAAGGTTTTGAAAATAGTTTTATAGAAATGGTTAGAACCCAAAACATTTTGAAAATATTTAGCAAGTGAATTAACTACAGTAATTTAAAATACATGAATGCGCTTCATATTTAAGTTAGTGTCGCACTCCCTTGTCGACATTCTCACCCCTCCACTATTGTGCACACTTAACAGTTACCTTAACCCCCACCTAGTTGTACTACCCCGTCCAACTAGTCCTGGTATAACCTTCCCTTGCCACACTACTCTAACCCGAGTATAATGATTTTTGAATTATAAGTTATCTCACAATTAACTTAATTAATTCCTTCTTAAATAGCAGCATATAACCGTGTCACAAGGTATATAAAGTAAATGCATCACACATTGTATTATTACCCACATATAATATTGAATACCATTGTATACGTATCTTTACTAAAACATCCACATATATAACATACGTATATCCATCCCTCTGAGTATACCCTCACCGGATGATTCCCTCTAAAGTGCTATCTCACTAGGTGTGCTCACAAAACCTAGTTCCCCAAGTTGGAATCGCTCACCAACTTGGCCCAAACTATAAACGTAGTGGAGGTGGTCATGTTCCTTCCCTGAAAGTGAGATAAATTCCTCTCCCATATACCAGACGCTATGACCTGGGGATATACTCGCCCTACTCCTCAAGCTAGGGGATTCACCCACATCGCGCAACCTCCCTTGATAGCACTAGAGTATATAAATTGAATAAATATCTAGTCACTGATATTTAATATCACACACAATATATACATATATATATATATATATATATATATATATATAAAATATATATATATACTATCACTACACCGTATATATATAATATAAACCCCGGCTTTACCGTGTACTCAAAATCTCGTACACTAGCGTGTAATTTCCTGAGTCTGTGGCCCGACTCAACATAATTAATTTTCTCACTTAATAATTTATCATCTTCCCGAGTCTATGGTACGACTCTAATATAATTAATTCACACCTCAATTAATACAATAATTTCCCCGAGGCTATAGTCCGACTTTAATTAAATTAATTAACAACCCATTAATTTAATACCTCCCGGAGTCTATCGTCCCACTCTAGTTAAATTAATTAACACACCTATTAATTTAATACCTCCCCGAGTCTATCGTCCGACTCTAATTAAATTAATTAACACACCTATTAATTTAATACCTCCCCGAGTCTATCGTCCGACTCTAATTAAATTAATTATCACACTTATTAATTTAATACCTACACGAGTCTACAATCCGACTCTAATTAAATTAATTATCACACCTATTAATTTAATACCTACCTGAGTCTACAATCCCACTCTAATTAAATTAATTATCACACCTCTTCATTTAATACCTCCCCGATTCTATCGTCCGACTCTAATTAAATTAATTAACACACCTATTAATTTAATACCTCCTCGAGTCTATCGTCCGACTCTAATTAAATTAATTAACACACTTATTAATTTAATACCTACCCGAGTCTACAATCCGACTCTAATTAAATTAATTATCACACCTACTAATTTAATACCTACCCGAGTCTACAATCCGACTCGAATTAAATTAATTATCACACCTATTAATTTAATACCTACCTGAGTCTACAATCCGACTCTAATTAAATTAATTATCACACCTATTAATTTAATACCTCCCCGAGTCTACAATCCGACTCTAATTAAATTAATTATCACACCTATTAATTTAATACCTACCCGAGTCTACAATCAGACTCTAATTAAATTAGTTAACACCTTAATTAATTTCATTAGTTGGCATCGCCCAACCATCCTACCCGGACTCGCTTACTTGGACCATAACTTAATGTTTTCCGAGTCTATGTTCCGACTCTAAATTAATTACTCTCTCAATAATTAATTTAATACTTTTTCGAGTCTACCTTCCGAGTCTACCTTCATTTATTAACACATCCATTAATTTAATAACTTGGTGTCACTCAACCATTATCCCCGGACTCACTCACTTGTCCCATAACTTAATATTTCCCGAGTCTATGTTCCGACTCTAAATTAATTACTCTCTCAATAATTGATTTAATAGTTTTCTGAGTCTACCTTTCGACTCTACCTTCATTAATTAACACATCCACTAATTTAATAACTTCGTGTTACTCAACCATTATCCCTGGAATCACTCACTTGGACCATAACTTAATATTTCCTGAGTCTATGTTCCTATCACAAGGAAACACACAATAGGCATTCACAACCCAAGTAATCCTATAAAAGAGTAGGTATTTACACAACTCAATTATTCATACTTGTACGTAATATATTTCTCTCTAATATTCACCGTACTTGTTTGCTTTACGAATTTATTTCACTTTCGTATTAATTCAAGTATTCACATAACTCTAAGGGTCCTAGTTACCCCTTGTTATATCAATTCAGTAGTTACCCTTGTTAACCCACTGACCTAACGATTTTAAGTTCACTCATGCTTTTCCGTAATTATATTCTTATCATCTCGAATTAGAGTACGTCACAATCAAGCCTATGAATCTCCACTTTAACTCTCTCAAAAAATTAAAGTCAAACACTTAATCATAGAGATACTTCCATATAATTATTCCATTAATATATTTCATCAAGGTCCCAAACACTTCCCCGATAAAATTTTAGACATTTGAGGCTTAAAAAGAAAAATCTCAAATTTTCTAGCAGATTAAACACCCTCTAGTAAAATTTTGAATTCTCCCTCTATAGAACTCCGATTAACCTGATTCCAAGTTCATTGGATAGATAAGGGAAATAACTTTCCATTAATGTATCGTTCACACTCTAATTCGAAGTAAAATTCAAATCGAACACATTTAAATTCACGTCAAAATTCTGGGAGATTACTATGTTGACAGATCAAACACCATGTAGTAAAATGTCGATTACTCCCTCTACAGAACTCCGATTGACCCGATTCCAAGTTCATTGGATATCTAGGAGAAATACCTTTCCAGGAATATATGGTTCACACTCTAAATAGAAGTACAACTCAAATGGCATACGTTTAAAGTTGTGTTAAAAATTCGGGCAGATTCACCTCTTGTGTTTATCAAATAAACCCTAAGTCATTCAAGATTCATGTTATTTATCCCAGAACTCATAAAGATTCCATGTTAATCATCAAATATATTCAAATTTCATTTTATCTTTACTTAGGGATATATAATACACCTATTTCTTACTTTGAATCTCAGCCAAGTACCCATTTTGTACCCATTTATCCCCAAAACGAATTTTAGTTTACACATCACTAAAATATGAATTGGATATCACCATTTACACATTACAGCAAGTTAACCACTTGCCTAGAATTGTTCGTAGAGTCTGATCCATTGGTGTAGTCCCTTAATTTGGCTCCAAAATCCCCAAATTGGCTCTTGATTTACTTTCCCCCAAATTTTCTCTCAAACCCTAGGTTTAGAGTTGTGTTGACTACCGTTCCCTAGCCTCTCAATTTGGTTAAAAACCCTTAATCCCATTTTTGGCCATCTGGGCCTAATTAAAATGGTCCAACTCACCCCGTGTGGGCCCGGTTATGCCCAAAAATACCCCGAGACCCAATTACTATCCCCGGGTACTCTTTTCTGACTATCTCAACCCATCCGGACGCAACCGCGCACTCGGAATTGCCATCCGAAATACTTTTTGACATATCCATATTTTGACCCCAAAATGTGACACACATTAATTCAAATAATTAAACATAAAGTCGCCAATTATAATTAATTTGGCTCACTCAAATAAATTCTCCAACTCATGAATTTGAGTTTCTCCAATTTAAATATTTTTATCACTCCCAAAAATAATTAAATATTAAATCCTCAAAATTATGGGGTGTTACATTTACCAATTCTACTCTGATGGAAAAGTTGATCACTCAATCGTTTATTTCCACTCCTCCTCCTACGAGTGCCCTTGAGGATCACTTCGCGCCTCATGAGGAGTGTGTTTCTTCCACTCTTGAATTGGATCATTTTCCTCCACCATTTATAACACGCGACCCACCCATTATCCCTTCCATCCCACCACCTGGTTTGGATCTTGATTTTTGCACCTTGCCTGTTCCCAACAACATTTTTAGATCTTCACCTGAAACCATCCTCCACCATCTATGAGAGTATTTATGGTGATAATCTCCACTTTTGTTACACTGAGCTTGTTACTTTATGCCCTCCACTCTCTTTTGGTGTTGATTTTTCCCATCGACAGCTCCCTGGCATGTCACGACGCAACCACTATCATCATCCATTCATAGAACGGTCGTGTAATTTTTATGAGGCCCAACCCTTTACTATTTCCACACCATTTCGTCTCCCTCACCAACTTGAGCACCATGCTTATAGGGCCCTTGTTTCCCTCACTTTTAAGCTCAACAAGGCCCGAGACCGATACCTCTTCACCCTTACCCTAATACCGACCCGCCCATAGTCCATCGATTCTTTGCATCGTGTAATGCAATTTTCCATACAAGTGCATTGACCCTCTTTAGCCTTTATCCAGCAAGACTGACTCTTCATTCTTGTTTGGGGGTGATTCTCCTCACCCAATTTTTCTACCGCCCCGTTCTTTCATAGATCTTATCTTTAGGGTGAAAATGATTCCGTCTGGCTGAAGACATTAAACTTAGCACTACCAGGAGGCAACCCGCATTTCTTATACTAGTCTCATCATGTTTGGGGATGGTGTTTCACATCACCCAATGCTTTATCATGTTTATAGACTTGTACACATTTTTTCTCTTATCATTTATTCAGGTTTATTCTTGGCTCCATCTGTCAACATCATTAGCAGTTGATTCTGGTAATCTCTTTCCTACCTTATGATCTCAATTTTTAAAATCATTTCACTTAACATCGAGGACGATGTTCCTTTTTGTTTGGGGGTGGGGAATTTTATCAAAATCGTACCTCTTTTGAAAATTTTTGAGTTTTAAACGTGATTTTTAAAATTTCATCCAGTTTCTTTCATCTCACTCATTGATGTGAATTTTCAATCATCCATCTTTCAAAAGTCTAAAAATCAAGCTAGAGAATATTTTTCTAATACCTTATGTAATACATAACAAG
The DNA here is from genome assembly GCA_949130495.1 of Sambucus nigra. Classification (NCBI taxonomy): domain Eukaryota; kingdom Viridiplantae; phylum Streptophyta; class Magnoliopsida; order Dipsacales; family Adoxaceae; genus Sambucus; species Sambucus nigra. The sequence goes on from OX422207.1 coordinate 547,772,294, forward strand.
GCATGTTGCATCATGAATTTCTAGACTCAACAAAATTTGCGCACTTATCAAGTCACTACGGTTTAGAGTTGAGGAATACTCTAATTCTCAAGAGAACCTTAAGGATCACCAGTAGAGACTTTAGCTTGTGAGATTTGTTCCTTTCACCCTTTCATAGTGTTTTACGCACTCTCCGAGTCACAAGTTGATTCAACTTCTTTTGGGTCCTCACTAAATCGTTGTATGATCTCATTATTTTTCATAAAATTTTATCTTCATCACTGAGAATGACATCTTTTTCGAGTTGTAAGAAACGCGTGTCTTGAAATTTGTCCCGAATACTATATTTTCATCCATACACTTTCCACTTTTCCATATCACATTTCCATTTACTCATCCATTACCTTCCCATTTATTTCCCTCATCATCCATACACACTCCCCACTCCATTCATATAACATCCATCATCATTTTGAGAAAAAGAATGTTGATTCCAAATGTAAATGTCTTCATTGTTGGTTTGAAAAGAGAGAGAAAAATAAAAAAAAAATGGAAAAATAGAAAGAAAAAAAAGAGAAAAAAGGAATATAGAGAAAAAGAAAAGAAAATTCAAAAAAAAAAGATAAATAAAAAATATAAAAAATAAAAAGGACAGTTTGTAGTTTATTTTGTTGTAATAAAGACATTAGTTCTTCAAGTATAGTACACTCTTCTCGCTCATCCATCATACATCCATCATTTCACTCATCACTCATCCATACATCACCATCCAACCTCATCCCATCCTTATCATCTCATTTACCCGTAACCCATTATCATTCATGTTCCCCCAGGTGTTCGGGCAAATGAAAGTCAACGTGGTGAATAACTTGACGTTCTCACTGTAGTGATTAGCATTTCTTTCATGAGATCACTTTTCTTTCAAAATGTTCGTTCTTTCTTATGTGTGTGTTAGACATTTGAACTTGCTTACATTTACTCACCTCCTCACACACAAGAGCGATACACTTACCCTAATCTCGAGAGTTCGTTTGAGAGAGTTATATCCAATGACATTTTGAGGTTGAAGCGTTGATTCCAAAAAGGCAATTTAGGAATTAATTTTGTGATACTCGACCCATTTTGATTGATTCACACTACACATGTTGAGTTCTAGGAAGGATGTGTCTTGTGTATTTACTTAGCTAAATCTTTTTACACATTCTTGCTTGTATTTCTAAAATCATTTACCTCTTGATGGATTGTGTGATTATTATTTGTCTAATAAGAGATTGACTGCCTTTTAATAAACTTTTGCAAATAAGAATTTTATGGGTATATTCCCTGCAAACCTTCACGAGACACAACTTGTCCTATAGGGAAACCTATAGGTTTAAAGGCTTGTTGCACATGCTAAGTGCAATCGTAAGTGCCCGCGAAAGTCGTACACTTTTGGTTACTTATCTTTCTCTTTCTTTCTATCTAATTGCTCGAGGTCTAGCAACGCTCTGTTTCGGGGTGGTGTCATAAGCACCAAAAAATGTACATTTAAACGCCGAATAGATGTATTTTAGTTGCTAATTCTCGGCAATATGGGTCTTATGTGCTTAAATGTTTATCTTGTAAGTTAAACGTCCATTTGCGGTGTCAAAAGCTATATATTGATGCAAATGCACGTTGAATGGAGCTAATTCCCTCTCCTGTAACCAAACTCGAGCCTAAACCTAGCCCAAAGCATCACCCCAAGCTTATGTGTGTTTAATTTGTGTCTTTTTATATTTTTTAGATTATTGGTTTGAGTCATTTTCATTTTTAGTATTTATTTTTTATTTATTTACTATTTTTTAGGTTTTGTTTTCTATTTTTCTATTTTTTATTTTAGTTTTATAATTTTATTTTATTTTGATTTTTATTAGTTTTTTGTTTTATTAGGATTAGTTTTTCGGAGTTTATTTTTAGTTTATTAGATTTTAAATTTTTTAGGACTTTAGTTTTCATTTAGATTTTAAGTTTTTATTTCTTTTGTTTTATTTCAGTTTATATAAGCTTAGGTTTTTATTTTTTTAGTTTTAATATTTTTATTTGTTTTTAGTTTGTTTTATTTTTAGTAAGATTTTATTTTTTATTTTTAGTGTTATTAATTTTAGTTGTGTTATTTTATTTAAGGGTCACAATTTAAATACACACACTCACACCTTAATACCCAACACCCACCCTATCGTACTCCTAAAACTACTCCCCACCCTCACCCACCTTGCCTTACACCTCACACACACAATCCTTCCCAACCTATCTTCAACCTCCCACCTCTTTCTCTCTCCTCACCTCCATAACCAAAAACCTCCACAAAAGCTAACCCACCTCTTTCTCTCTCCACAACCCCCAACACCAACTCCCAAAACCCGAAATCCTCACCACCACGAACTCGGACCTACCCGAGTTCAAAACCGGACCACCGAAGGACCATAACTGGCGGCGATGCCAGCCCCCCTCCTGCATCAACCCGACGCGACTCCCCGCTTCCCCCAATCCCAACCTCGCACCTCCTAAGCCAACCCAAACCCTTGATTTACCTCGGAGCTACCTCCACTCCGTCCAACTCAAAAAAAAATCTCGGCCATTACCACACTCCGGCGAAGTCTAGCCCATACCATCGGCGACCCTCTTTCTTAGACCCACACAAAATCGAGCCGTCCCTCCTCTTACGACCCGATAACTATCGAATCCGAACCCACTTCAAACCAAGAACCCCATGACCCATCTCATCCCAAAACCCATTTCCCTCTTTACAACCCAAAGTCTAAACCACGATCTTCACCTACCAATTTCCAAAACCCACAAGCCAAACAATGAACTCATTAAAACCCATGTGCCAAATAAAAACCCCTTTTACCCAAATACCCCCAACTACCAATTTAACCCAACTTCCCATTATACCCCCTTTAACTAAATCATATTTGTTCCAATCCCCTCATCCACATGACCTCACACCCCATTTCCATTCACATTAAACCTTCCCAAAAATACCCCTTAGCCCCAAGTGTGCCATGCATCTACTATAAAAGAAGAATGAAGTCCCCATTTGGAAGATATATCATCAAATAGAGAGAGAATTAGATAAAGAAACACCATTTTTTTAGTAGCTTAGTTTTTTTTAGATTACAGAAAAAATCAAATAAATTGAGTGTTGTAATTAACTGAGATGAATGAAGAATTAATGCAATTGAAGGCAATTTTGGTTTGATTACTCCTCTCTAATTTTTATTTTATGCTCTTATTTGATTCTAATTTTTATTGGATAATGATTATGGAGGGCTAATCATCCAATTCAAGGGATGAATTGAAACTTTCATGAATCCAATTAGGTTTAAATGTCAATTATAATTTTGTTAGCTTCCTTTGATTATTAAATTTAATTCCTAATTATTTTCACATTGAGAAATGGAAAATCATCCTTGATAAAGGATTAAAAAATTTATTATCATTTGATCATTTGATTAAAACAAGAGATAGGCTTATCACTTGATTTAAATGTTAGTATAATTTTCATCTACTCTTGTTTTTACTTTGTCTAATTAAAATTAGTTTGGTTAATCAATCCTAGCGGGTGATTAATTTAATTGATTTTAATTTATTTAGAGTAGTGCTTGTGGGGATTAAACTTACTTTTCTAAAAGAATATTCAATTAATTCATTAGTGTAATGAGAATTAGCTTTTGAATTAAATGAATATTTTGGAAATTGATGAAATAAAAATTGTGCAAGTTAGACAATTTTGTGTGAATTGAGGGTGGATTTTCCGTCCCTTGAATATTTTCTCTCATTTAGTTGCACTCCACTCACTTTTAGCACACACTTGTTTATATTTTTCACATTTTACTTTTAGTTTGATTACCCCCTTTTATTTAGTTTAGTTTAGTATTATTTCACCTCACCTCACCCAATTGTTTTAATATTTGAAAAGCTAAAAAAAATTTAGAAAAGTGATAAAGCACAAATATAACATAAAAAGTGAATTACAATTGTGTTCCCTTTGCTTTTCCCCCTTGGAAGTGGATTGATACCCTTACTTACCTCTACACTTGTGATTGTTATATTTGTAGGTAATTAAGGTTTTTACTAACTTGGCTTTTAACAAGAACAACACACAAAAACTAAGTTATCATAAACCCCCAACAAAACCATGTCAAAAACCCTAAAATAAGTCATTTTTCGTCCATATCTGATGGTCCCGGACGACCTCGTTTTTTGGGCCGGTCGACCTCTCTTTTGACAGCCCCCTTTTCCTCTCCGAACCAATTTTTGATGCGTTGTACGAAAATGGCCATAACTCCCTCATACGAAATCAAAATGATGCGTGGTAGGAACTGACGCGAAGATAATTCAATTTTATACATGATTCTATTTTGAAACCCTCCAAATTATACAGTATGAAATTACCAAAATGCCCTTGAAGTAGAAGAAAATACTGAAACCTTCCAGAAATGGCCATAACTTCCTCATTTGGAGTTAGAATGACGCACAGTCAGTGGCCACAAAATGATAATTTGATGATCTACATGTTGGTAACTTCATTACATACAAAATAGTGAGTTTGAAAAGATCATATTGCCCTTGAAGTAGCTTTAGACGACGAAACTTCTCTAAAATGCAACTGAACCTCACTTTTAGCGTTCCAATACCTACAAAAGCACAATTAACCTCTGCCAAACATATATATGTCAAAATCCGAGGTTGTATAGTTAACGAGAATAAATATAGGCATTAAGAATGTAAAAGTTCTGGAATGCATAAAGATAAAGGGCGCGAATATGCAATATTCGTGATGTATCACACCCCCTAACTTAGACATTGCTAGTCCCTAGTGATGAAACAAAAAAAACATTTCCATAGAAGGAAATAAAAAATGTATATATCCATGAAAATATAATTGCCACTTTCATTAGGAACACGATTGCATTTAGCATATGCAATAAGCCATTAAACTCCTAGGTTACCCCAGTGGACAAGTGTCGTCTTTCAGGGACGAAACCCACAAACCTCATATGGTTTCCTCAAAATATTCCCAAACCAACATGCAACAAGACCAACAACAACGAAAAAGATTTCATACACATTATTAGCACAATGAACGAATTCAAACAAAGTCTGAAATCATTAACATTATAGAATGCACCTCATAGAATTGAATCCTTAAAATGTGGGAGGGGAGCGAGCACATGCAAAGTGTGATTTGACAAAAACTTATATAAATCGGATAAACATAAAGGCAAGCATAAATTTAATCCTCACGGTAATTACACTCATCAAGAGAATTCACTTAAAAAAGGGAGGTAGCACACGGAACATGCGATCATAAAGAGTAAATGTAAGTAGAAACTAGGCCGCACACATGTCACAAATGAAGAACGCTATATATGAAATTAAAAATTATAATCTCAATGAAATATATGGCTCACAAAAGGAGGCAAAATGTAGTTTCATACATTATCAAAACTATTTAAACCTTTGAATTACATCTACTTAAGATCACATAGGACTTTAAAAGGATTTTAATGTAAGCTAGGCTAGGGTACGAAATGAAAGGAATATATGTACGGGTTCAAAGTGTTCGGAAATGAAAACATGGAATAATGGGAAGAATGCAAGCAGTAGAAAAATTGGAAAACAAGTTCCAAACAAGCATTGGATATAGCATTTGGATAGTAATCAAAGCTTATTGAACTATATACACAATATTTACAACTTTCTCTTTATTTTATTTTCTTCTTTTTCTCATGTTTTCTTTTTCTTTTCACATTCTTTTTCATCTTTTTTTTCACATCTCTTTTCCTCACTTTTCTCACTCTCACATGCCTAAATTGCAACCACAATACACAACAACATCATTCAATCCCAAGTAACATTCCAAACAAAGGTATGTAAGGTGTATGTATGGTTTAAAACTCCAAGGATGAGTTGGTTATGGGGTTAGGGTTATAAAACGAAAGGCTAGTATTTATGCTCAAATGGGTTGACCAAGGAAAACATTTAAGGGGAGGTCAAGCTCAATATGGGTGATATAACAAAGATGGCCTATGATTATTTCAAAAATTTTACGCAATTCTCGAGTCAAAACAAACTTTAAAAATCATGCTCAAGTAATACATTTCAAGAATGAACTCAATTAATGAACGATCAAATGAAAGAATAGAGAGATTACCAACAACTATAACATTTTCAAAGAGGAAAGAATAGCGTATAACACTCATAAACGACGAAAGTCACAAAGCTTACTCAATGTAAGTATATACGATGTAACAAAAGATTACCGAGTTATAAAAATCTTAAACCAAATCAATAGAAAAGTGCATGTGCTCATGGGATTAAAGTTTAATTCATCAAGTTATTCATAATATCAATGATTGAGGACTAAAGTCTAATAACTTCTAAAATCGAGAACATGCATCCTTGGATTGTCTATTGGATCGGGAAATTATTGAAATTTATCTTCAGAAACAAAGGCAAAAAGCCCAATAAAGGAGAAAAAAGAAAGAAAATATTTTTGAAATTTTTAATTTTTCTAAGAAAAACCTACTAATTAACTAACATGTGAGAAAAAACATGTACAACATGGACTAAATAAAGTAATGGATAGAATATCCCCCACACCCTAACTTAAAACCTGACATTGTCCACAATGTAAATTAAGAACAAGGTTAAAGAGAGGAAGAGAGCGATATTACCCAAAATTGAGCGATCTATAGAAAGTACAAGTCCAAATATTCTACAAAACAAGTTAGTACCGAGCATAGCAAAAGCAAATAACAAAAACTTAACTAATTACAAGAGACTAAATTAAAAGAAAGAATGACAAAAGAAAGAAATGATAAAAAGCTAATTATATACAACCTACTATTTAGGCTTCACACTAACTGTACACTAGAAGTCTAAAAAACTGAGGGACCACCCCAAAAATGATTTGACTTTGGAGGACAACCGGTGTACCCTCACACTCAAGCATGCCTTCCAAAAAATATGGATTCTATTTGAACCACGGAAGGCATGTATAAGGAGGAAGAAATGAACAACCGTCAACTAAAAGTTTTGGAGGGATGATGGGGGATTTGGATTGAACGGGTGACAAAAACATGTGGGGACCGAGAAAAGTAGAATATCCCAGGAATTTAGCAAGTGTAATGGGAGGTCGCGCACACGAGGGCAAAGATGCCTTCATGGTACTCCTCGTCGATGAAAGGGTTTAACGTTTTAAAGTTCGGTATCGATTCATCGGGTACTTGTGACGGTGTGATTACAGATAATGAAATGGGGAGGAAAGAAATTCAAACTCAAGAGATGAGTTATCATCGCTCAAAGTTGGAATTTCAAAAGAGATAGAAATCATTTTCAATGAAACTTTCTTCTTTGGGATCCAAAGATGAAATCATCTCATTGCAAATGGTTTGTTCCAATTTAGGAACAAATTCCTCAACTGGTTCAAAACATTCCTCGACTTCAAAAGTCCCGAAAAAGAAATTGTCGTCGGATTCGAATAATAAATCCAAGTTTTGCTCCCAACAACGATTTTCTTCCCGATAATGATTTTCAATTTTCTCATTTTTAATCATATGCAAGCCCTCACCGAATGTCATAGGTCGAGGTGAGGATACTTGAAAATGGTAACTTTGAAAATTACCATCGGACTTAAACTGAAACTCATTATTATATGAATTTTGAAAACTATTGCAATTGGTTTCAAAATTCCTATTATACGGAGGTAAAGGCCCAAAATCATTATCATCATCATCAAAATACATGCACTCCAAAGCTTGACCTTTGTAATACTCGCCCAAAGTCATTTTAGATGTTGTAATTTTTTGGGATTCTAAGTATTGACCAAAAGTCAAAGGTTTGCGAGAATTTTGAGAATTATCATAATGATTACCGAAAGAATTGGAATAATACATGCTTACCCCAAAAACTGGCTTGAAGTGACGGATTCCACAAAGATATGCGCGCGCGAGAAATTCAAGCGTTTCTAAGTGCTCAAATGTAAAAGTCCTGCAAAAAATATTAGCAAATAATACAAATAAAAAGAAAATACTATGAACTACTAATTCCAATAAAGTCTAAAACAAACTCATCCCCGACAACGGCGCCATTTGATCAAGGGTGAAAGGTGGCATTGCATCAAAATGCCAATAGTTGTTTTCTGTTCACCGCCTTAGTACAAAATCCTAAATTACGATTGCACTTACGATACAAGTGTAGCGATAAGTCGGGTATCGAAAATCTATGAAGACGAGTTGCTATAATTTATCGGATTTAATACTCCTAAAATAAAAGTGTAAAAGATGATTATATACAAAAAAGGAAAAGATGCATAAAAGGCAAATATTAATCTAGGCGAGGGAAAATAAAGCTAGATTAAGAAAGCAAGTAAAAACTATAAGTTGCGTCGAATATCCCTCACCCGAGTTAATTAGTATAAAATGGTTACATGGGTCGACGAGTTATTACAAATGCATCTCGTTTTGACAGTTAATTAAATCAAGGGTTGTCACACCTTTAAATTTTCATTAAAGCCTAATACGATTTTGGCGTCAGTAAATACCCCAAAAATTACGCAAACAAGGTCGTAAACACGGAGCATACATGATACTCCCAGTCAAATCCCCTAGGCGTACTAACTAGGACAACTCACCCGAAATAGACCCGTAAACTCCATCACCAAAGAAAAGAAACACATCAACCCTAGGTGAGTTCAATCCAACACAACCTAGACTAAATTAGCAAGAAATCATGGTGAAAGACATGTATTTAAAGCAAGGAAGTAAATTAAAACAAGTAAAACTAATTATCAAAGCTTGATAACTAGTTAACAACACAAGAAATAAACAATGGGAGATTTATTAAAGTGGAAGAAGATGAATAGTAAAAACTTACATACAAAATGGGATGGAACCCTAAGAGAGAGAAGCTCTCAAAAATGTCACTTAAAACTAACCTAAATGAATTATATCCCCCAAATAAAAGCCTACAACATTCTATTAATACCCCAAAATAAACCCCCAACAAAACCATGTCAAACAACCCAAAATAAGTCATTTTTCATCCATGTCTAATGGGCCCGGTCGACCTCGCTTTTGGGTCGTTCCACCTCGCTTTAACACAACCCTTTTTTCCACTCTGAACCAATTTTGATGCATTGCATGGAAATGACCATAACTCCCTCATACGAAATCGGAATGATACGTGGTTAGAACTGACATGAATTTAATTCAATTATCTACTTGATTCTATTATGAAACCATCCAAATTATGCAGTATGGAATTACCAAAATTCCCATGAAGCAAAAGAAAATACCAAAACCTTCTGTAAATGTCCATAACTTCCTCATTCAGAGTTAGAATAACGCACGATCAGTGGCCACGGAATGATATTTGATGATATACATGTTGGTAACTTCATTCCATACAAAATTGTGAGTTTTAAAAGATCATATTGCCCTTGAAGTAACTATAGACGACGGAACTTCTCTGAAATGCAATCGAACCTCACTTTTAGCGTTTCAATACCTAAAAAAGCACAATTAACCCCTGCAAACATATATATGTCCAAATCTGAGGTTTTTTGGTTAACGAGCATAAATATAGGCATTAAGAACGTAAAGGTTCTAGAATTCATAAAGATAAAGGGCACAAATATTCAATATTCGTGATGTATCAAGTAGCACAAAGTTTTCTAGATTTTATCTGCATAGGGCTGCTCAAGACATAATTTTCTTTCGTAGCTTTTAAAAAGTTAAGTCTTGTCACATACTAGCTTTTATCTCGCATGTCATTATTTTTTAGTATGTCCTTTCTCTCTAGGACCTTCACCAGTGGGTGGATGGGAATGACCCAGTGATTAAGATGGCTAAATTAGATGAGCAGACGATGGATGATATGAAGAAAAAAATGGATGAGAAAAAAATTCTCACAATGACGACATGGTCAAGCTTTCAGACCACTATAAGATTCGCATCATTGCATTGGAGGATGACAACAAGGAAGTCCCGAGGAAGCAAGCTGAGCAAAAGAATGAAAATTTGAAATCTAGATATGAAGTGGTTGTGGAGGAATTTAAGGAGTATGCGAGTTTACTGCCTATTCCATTCAATATCTGTAAAATGGTCCCCAAGAAACGTGTAGGAGATTGGTCACTAAATGTCTTGATCTCATCACCAAATATCCTTAGGGGGACAATACCCTCAACTCCATGGGTTTTTCTGACCCTTAGACCATATATGCTTTTGAGGAGATCCAGGACAAGAGCGTTAATGAGGATGATACCGATGCTAATTCTTGCGGGATGAGAAGAAACATATTGTCGAAGAGGAGACTCGTGTCACAGACCAAGATGCCACAAATGCTTAAGAAGAGTCGACCATGCTTGAATTTTCCAACACTGGTGACTTCGTAGTCAAAAATTGACTTCCTCTATTTCAAATTTTAGGTTACGATATGTGTTCTATGGTGCCTAAATATGTTTTGTAAACATTAATATCATCCCACTTTTGGGATTCTAGAACTATTACTAAACTGGCACTATGTTGGGGTGCTTTTGTCCTATGATGATCGTGAATGGTATTTTGATGTACTCGTCTTTTTTTTCATCATCATGTTTGTATACTTATGAACTTTTTTATTTTCTATTCATTTTCATTATTCATCGAGTTTTCATGGAAAAAGGAATTTGGACTAAGAGACTTATCTCATTTTAAAATTATCGACAATATATCTTAATGCTTTAATCAAAATTTCACCATTCATTAATGATGTTAAGTCTCACCACAATAATAATGATGTTAACTCTCTCCATAAGAATAATGATGTTAAGTTTCCCACCTCTCAGGATTTATATGATACATGCCTAGGAGATGAGACTCTAAGTATTCTCTTACCTCCATGAGAGAAATTTCATTTTAGTTTCACCATTAAACAATGAGGTTAAGTCTCACCATAATAATAACGATGTCAAGTTACCAACCTCATAGGGTTTATATCAGACATGAATAGGAGATGAGACTCGAATTATTCTCGTTCCGTCGAGAGAGATATTTAATTTTATTTTCACCATAAAATAATGATGTTGAGTCTCACCATAAGAATAATGATTTTAAGTTACCCACCTCTCAGGGTTTATATGAGACATGCCTAGGAGACGAGATTCCAAGCATTCTCACATCACAAGAGAGATATTTTGTTTTTTCACCATAAAATAACAAAGTTAAGTCTCATCATAAGAATAATGATTTTACGTTACCCACCTCTAGGGATTTATATGAGACATGGCTAAGAGACGAGACTCCAAGTATTCTCGCATCACCGAGAGAGATTTTATTTTTTTCACCATAAAATTATGATGTTAAGTCTCACCATAAGAATAATCATGCTAAGTTTCCCACCTCTAAGAGTTTATTTGATACATGCCTCTGAGATGAGACTCCAAGTATTATAACACCACCTAGAGAGAGATTTCATGAATATATGATAATTAAAATAAATATTAAAAATATAAGACAATACTTAATTTATATTCATCAAGATTTCTCATAACAACGGTTTATTACATAACAAAAATGTTGTTAGGCTATTACATAATTTCCACAATGATAATTTTTTTTAGATGATCAACATTCCATGGTATGGAGAATGGTTATCCTTCAAAATTTCCCAGATGATAGGTACCGAAAAGACTTCTTCTGTGATTTTATAAGCTCCATGCCAATTTGGGTGAAGTTTATTTCCCTTCTTGATTACCTTTTTTAGTATGAGGTCAATAAATTTTAATGGACAAGCTTTGACTCCATTGTTATAAAACTTTGTTTCACTTTGCTGGTAGGTTGATTGTCATATGCCCACATCTTCTCTTCGTTCTTCGATGAGGTCTAAGTGAAGTCTTCTCTCCTATAAGTTTAGCTTTGATCATAAATCTAGACTATATGAATCAGCAATCCAATTTCAATTGAGATTAGTGCTTCCAACCCATATTCCATCATAAAAGGTGTCTCACATATCAGCATACTGTTGGTGGTTCAATATTCCCATAGGATATTATGAAGTTCATTAACCCACTTTCCTTTGGCATCCTCCAATTTCTTCTTTATCCCATCCAGTATTGTCATGTTTGTCACCTATGTTTACACATTTCCCTGGGGTCGAACTGGTGCCAAGAAGAATTCCTTTACGTTGACCTTTTTATAGTGGGAAGCTAGAGACATATTCTTGAATGTCTTTCGATTATCTGATATCAAAGTATTTGGGAGCCCATATTGGAAGATGTTATTTCTCCAAATAAATCTAAAGAAGTTATCTTCAAGGACAGCTACCATGGACTCTCCCTCTACCCTCATCAAAAAATAATCAATCACAAAAATAAGGAAATAAAAATTCCCTTTAGCTCTCGATAATGGGTCGACCAAATCGATTCCCGAGATTATAAAGGTCCATGATAAGAGATGGGAGATAGTAGTTGATGGTGTTGATGACATATATTTTCAATAAGTTTACACTTATCGCGGTTAAATATTTAGCTAGGAACATACTCGGTTAAATATTTAGTCAGGTCAGGTCAATAGTAGCCTTGCATTATAATTTTATTTTCTAGCAATCTTCCTGTTATATATCTTGCGAAGCTACCTTTGTGAACATATCTGAGCACATAACTTACCTCATTAGGATGCATAAACCTCAGGAGGGGGAGCATATAATATTTCTTTCGTAAAACACATTCCCTATAGTGGAGAACTTAGTGTCATGGAAATGTACTTTTCATAATTTAACTTTACCCTTTAGGATATTTCCATCCCTCAAGTATTCAATTATCAAATCAATCTAAGATGGTCCTAAATTCAGGTTAAAACATTCTGGAATGTCGGCGTCCTCACGATTGATGTACTAGCACCGTTCATCGAATCTCGACTCTTGCAAGGGAATTCTCTCTTCCGTTCTTAATTCTCATATTTATATTTAATTTCACTCCCTTGAAACTTACAAAGGAAGTATTTACTCTTTATACATAATTGTCCATTTTTCATATTTTTCCTCATAGATTCCCAAAACTCGATTCACCACAAACTGCGAATCATTATGAGTAGAAAGTTAGCCAACACCTAGCACCTTTGCGAGTGCAATTCCTCCAAATAAGGATTCATACTTGGCTTATTTATTACATGTTTTGAAATTAAACCTTAGTGCACATTTGATATTGGTCTCATGTGGGGCTGATAAGATTAGTCATGCCCCACTTCAAGCCGCACGCGATGAGCCATCAACAAACTAACTTTGTACGGGCTTTTCTGAAAAGAATTGGCCCTCATCAAGAACACTATTCTTTAATAGGAAAACTGGATCTGGAATACTCCTTATAGTCTTTGCCTCAAGAATCTCGATGGTTTCTAGTCCTGAGCTTTCAGCTTGCTATGAAATCTCAACTTTTATTTCAACTTCGGTTCCTTCTGTCGATTCCCATGTGACTTCTACCATAACATATACCAAAATATGCCATTTGATTGCATTTCTTAATTAGTAGACGATATCAAACTTTCCTAACTTAATTGACCAGACATTAGCCAACTCAATTTCTTGAGTTTATGCATTACTTGTCTAATAGGTGTGTCGGTGAGTACCACCATTATATGGGCCTAAAAGTAGGGCTTCATCTTTCTCACGACATGTATTAGGCGAATGAAATATTTTCCATCTTTGGATATCTCATCTCATCCCCTTGTTGTGCTTTACCATTATAATATACAAGCTTCTCAAGCCCATTGTCATTTCAAACAATGGCCACACTGAGAGTAGACTCGGAAATGGCTAGATATAAATATAATTTCTCCCCTTGAGTGGGCTAAGATAAAATCACTGGTGAGTCTACATCGGGTTTTAGTTCTTTGAACATTATTTTTCATTCGTCATCCCACATGAAAATTTTAAATAAGATTTTGAAAAAAGGTAACCATTTATCAGTGTCTCATAAGACGAACCTATTAAGCACAACAAGTCTTCTCATTTGGCTCTGAATGTGCTTCATATATCCTGGGTTCTTCATACCGATTAATTCCTTTATCTTAGGTGTGTTAGACTTAATTACCCTTTGATTGACTATGAACCCCAAGAGCTTGCCCATATTGGAACCAAACATGCACATGGTTTCATTCATCTTTATCTTGTAGTGGTCCACAGTGTCAAATGTTCTTTCTAAATACTCAATATGAACCCTATCCCTTAGACATATTATCAACATAAACCTCCATCTTCTTATCAATCTTATCTTTGAACATCTTGCTGACAAGCCTCTAAAAGATGTAACCTTCATTATTTAAGCCTAAATACATCACCTTATAACATAAGGTACCTTTATTCATATTGAAATAAGTTATCTCTATGTCACCTTCAAACATTGAAATATGGTTATAGCTCGAATAAGCATCCATGAAACTCATGTGCTCCTGCCTCACTGTGGAATCCACAATTTAATCAATTTTGGGTGTAGGGAAAATGTCTTTGGGGAAAACCTTATTGAGGTTTATAAAATCCACCCACATTCTCCACTTGCCATTCTGTTTTGTCACTATGACAACATTTGATAGTCAATTTGGGTATTTGTCTTCTTTGATAAAATCTATCGGCTGTAACTTTTTCATATCTTCTTGGATTATTGCATATCTATCTCGTACAAACATTCGTCTCTTCTGTTTCATTCATTAACATAATTATCAAGGTTAATCTTAAGAAAAATGACAATGGGGACAATCCCCATCATGTCACTATGACTCCATTCAAAGTTAATTTGTCTCTTACGCAATAATTTAACTAAATCTTTGTTCAATGATGGTTTAAGGGACGAGACAAATTGGATGTTTTTTTGGGTTCTTTCGCATTAAGGATGATGGATTCTACCTCTTTCACGGTCTCCCCCTTCTTCAATGTTTTCTCATCTCACGGATCAAGGGTATCAATATTGTAAGAGGTGATTTTCCTCTTATGGTCTTTTCTTTCCTCTACCAAGGTGAAATAGCACTCGTGTGCTACAACTTGATCACCATTTACTTCCCCTACCCCATAAGGTGTTGGGAATTTCAACATCTGAGGTATAGTGGAAGCCACAAATTTAAAATCCTTTATTCTTTCCCTTCCCGAGATGATATTATAAGCTGAGATCACAGTTTCATCCATCGGAAAGAAGTTTATTCTTCTTGGAAAATATATTGGCCATGTTCCTATGAGGACATCCATATAAAACTTCCCCAATGGGTGTGCATCGTTAAATCTAATCAGATGATGATGGTATGGGACAAGTCTATTCTTTTTAATCCTTAAGCCTTTGAATCAATCCCAAAACAATATATCGGTTGAGCTTCCTCTGCCTACCAAGATACAACACATATTATAGCCATGAACTCCTGTGCAGATAACAAGTAGGTCATCGTAAGGATATAGGACTCCTTTAAAATCTAACTCGTAAAACACCACTACGAGACTTTTGATGTCCACTTTCTTTAATTTTCTTAGTGTCCACTCAGACTCTGATATGATAAATCCATTATTTTTGGCTCATCCTTAGCTTCGATGATATGAGCCTTTCTATATGTTGGCTTCATTCCTTCACCTATTATTCCCCTGTATATAATCTTAAGATAAAAAAATTAATGTGGAGATTACCTTTAATTTCCTCAGTCTTCGTTGAGAGATCTGGGTCATCCTCTTCATCATCATCATCCGACTCTTTGTCATTTCAATTCTATTGAACTTCTTTATTCGTTGTCATGTTATCCCTTTATGAGGATTACCTCTTCCTATTATTTTTTAGGCTTCCACATTTATCGACATAATTATTTATCTTTCCCTACTTTATTAACTTCTCTATCTTATCTTTTAGATCATAACACTTGTTAGTTGTGTGTCCACAAACCTTATCAAACTCACACCACTTTTTCTTATCCCTTTTGTGGGTAGGGGCCCTATGTTTCTCAATTCAATTAAGTTCTTTGTTGTCTTTGATCTCGTTCAAAATGAGACTGGGGATAATAGTGAGTGGGGTGCACTTTACAAACCAATCTTTGACTGTCTTCTTCTTGTTTCTACCCTTATATTTGTCTTACCTCTTCAAATACTTACTGCTTTTGGAGTCCTTCTAGTCTCCCCTCTTGGCCATTGTGGGCTCCTCCGCATTCATGATTACCCATGCCTTATCGAGAATTTTTGTCATAGATTTTAGAGGATGTTTGGAGAGGTTCTAATAGAGTTGTTTAGGTTGAAACCCTCTAATGAGGGTTTTCATCATAATTTTTAACTTCCAACTTCACTTTTTCAACCAAGATATAAAATCTCTCAATGGTTCATTCTTACACTATCTCAAATTCAGTAGATGAGTCACTTGTTTTGCAGGTTCCATGTCGAAACAAAAACTATGGATAAATTTCTTAGCCATATCTTTAAAATTTGATATCCTTCCATTAGGCAGGAAAGTATACCACGCGCGAACAACATTAATGTGAGTGCTAGAAAATGTGCGATATCTCTTCCCGTCGGGGGTGGAGTAAATGTCATTTGAGGACTAGTACATCTCTATGTGGTGTACTAGGTTCATGCTCCGGCCCTTCCTGGGCATCACCACTAGAGGTTTGTACTTTCCAAGTGTCATAGATCCGACAAAAATTATTACGAAATGAGATCATCCATATATCCCTTGTAATAGGGGTCTCGACTATTGATGAGATAGTCGATCTTGTCATTCATTCTATGAATCAAACTGTTCTAGGTCTTCTCATCAACAGCATCATTATCCCCTTAACCTTCCACCTCTGAGACCCATCTATGGGTCATTACTTTAGTAGGGTCCCTCTTTCCACTAGTTACCTCTTGGCCTTCTGTGTGGAATAATTGATTCTTTAGGACATATCGACTTGAATGTCAAATTAGGTCGAGATAATCAATGGCTAACCCCCTGCTTTGTCTTATAAATGCATTATTTATGTGCTAACTCTGGGGGGTATACTGGATGCTTTAACCTTGATAAACATGAGTAAAAGTAGGGGGTTTACCTTTTCAATATGATATGTTTAACGTCTCATATAACTCGTCCTAATTCTAGCAGTGATCCTCCTTGTACAAACCTTAAGTCTTCTATCTACCTCCTTAATAAGGTGGAGATGACTAAAGATCAATAATATATTTCTTCCTCGAGACATACTCGGACTCTTTCATTATATCTAGGAGTGGTCCCACATATAGTAGTGGTTCATCTCTTCTCATAACTCCCAGCGTGATAGGGTTTATGATCGGGTCCTCTAGGATCTGAGTCATTATGTT
Organism: Sambucus nigra; assembly: GCA_949130495.1. Taxonomy (NCBI): domain Eukaryota; kingdom Viridiplantae; phylum Streptophyta; class Magnoliopsida; order Dipsacales; family Adoxaceae; genus Sambucus; species Sambucus nigra. The sequence continues at coordinate 547,789,589 of OX422207.1, forward strand.
TTGGTTGAATGCCATAAAAAAAATTTCGTGGCCAATGGCCTGGACCCCAGAGATTTTAGTGTTACCATTTCTGTTGGCCAACTAAAACAAAGCAGGTGATCGGATGGAACTAGCCTCGATATTTTATGATGGATTGAAAAACATCAACGATCAAAGAAAGAAAATAATCAACAATAACAGGGGTGTAAAAAACGAAGAAAATGGGGTGAATTAGACAAAGGAGTTTATGAACTCCACCACCCAAAATCTATTGATAGTGATTCTGATCCAACAATGGTGGATTTGAATCACAACCATAGGTAATAGAGGAAATCCAAGCTAAGATAATAAAAATGTTCCTACATATAAAGCCAAATTGACGATACAAGAATCATGCATTGTATCCACCCTAGATATGTTTATTGTAAGACGTAATATATCATAGTAATTTAGTTGAAGAAATGAGAGAAATAAATATGAACACCAGGAATTAAGTTGTGCACTCGTTGGCCTACATCCAATATACAATGTATGAGAAGGTTTCACTATAATGAGGCACAAATAACCATTGTAGACATAAATATAATATTTATATCTCTATAATATTTTAGATGAGAAACAGTCGGATATCTAGAAATCGATCCCAATGAAGAATACAAAATGTTCCTTCAAAAGGTGTGCGGTGCATAGTGTCACTCCCAACATGCATTCCATGACCAACTAATGTTGAGGGCATATAAGAGAGCGACACAATTTTATTTTAGTGGTGAAGTAATGATGATGAAGATACCCTCATGTGGGTGAGTATTTTTAACAATGGCATTGTTGATACCAAATTTAGTATGCTGACATGGACTACTCACTTACAGACGCGTGTCTGCTAACGTAGAAAATATATATACTTCTACCGAGCAACTCAATATTACCGAGCAACCAAAAAGCCACGAGGAACTTAGCGGCCCCGAGCAGCTCGAGCGTATCGAGCTACTTAGGCAGTCCGAGCCGCTTAAGCGGTCCGAGTAACTTAGCATTCAAATCACGATAATCAAGGAGACGACTGCCTAAGTACAGATGTACATGTCTACTAGATAACAGTGCATTTCATTTCATTTGTACAGCCTCAAGGCTATAAATACATTGTAACCTCCTTATTGGGGAGGGAGGGGAATTTCTTGAGAAAAAACATACCTCGAGAATTCTAAACAAACAGTCAGCAATAACAGAAACAGTGGACGTAGGACATTCTTGCAAGGCTGAACCACTTTAAAAATATATTGTCTATTATTTCATTATCTTTTTTTCTGTGATTAAAATAACATCTGGCTGGTATAATGGCTAATTTGGCCCAAGGGCAAACGGCCATGCAAGAAACTATGCGTCAACTCATACAAATCGTTCAAGGCGGAGTGCCAGCCCAATCAGGGTAACGAAGCATTCAGAGAAATACTCGTTTACTCTCTTCTCTAAGACAAACGTTATTCCCAGAGGAATGTCAGTCCAGACGCACTGATTCATATTGTACTGAGAGATCCAATTATCCTTCTTATCAGCCTGGATGGACTTTCGCGGTACGAATTACAGATACTCAACAAGACATCACTCTATCTACAGAAAGGACAAGTGATCTTGAAAGATTGAGTAGAGTCTCACCTTTTTATCATTTAGGTCCTAGGAGGAATAGAAGTCCCCCTAGGACTATGTCGAGGAACTCTCAACGACCATCTGATTTAATGGAAGGCTTTACCCAATCACGACCAGCTGCTCGTCATGAAAGATCCCAAGAGGCAAATTCAACATGATCAGTTGCTCGAACCAATAGGATCGAGGAAGTAAATGATGCGTGGAAAGGCTCAATTCAAAGGTTGGAGGATAGATTAGGGGAGATGGCTAAAACCAAAAATCCTCTACAAAGGATTTTCGTCCGAGGAACACCATTCATATAAGAGATTGTGGACTTTCCTACGCCATCAAAATTCAAAGCTCCTGTGGTGACGCCTAAATATGATTGAAAAACTAATCATGTTCTCCATATAGAACAATACCAAGAAGCAGCTGATATCTATGCTATTTCAAATGAGATGCGATGCAGGGCATTTTCAGGAACCCTTACTGGATCTGCTCAGTTGTGGTACAATAACCTTCCTCTGGGGAAAATCATGACTTTCTTTCAGCTAGCAGAACTCTTTATTGGAAATTTTTGTTTTGGAGCCAAGCCAGTCAAACGAGTAGCACACTTGCTAAGTGTTAGACAGAAGGAAGGTGAGAGCACCACGGATTATATTACTCGTTTCAATAATGAGCAGATCGAGGTCATTGATTACGAGGAGAAGACAGTAATTACTGCTCTGATGAGTGGACTATTGCCAGATAAATTGTACTACACTCTAGCCAAAGATCCGCCTAGAACCATGGTAGAACTAATGGAAAAAGTAGCCAAGATTATGAACATCGAGGAAGCTATGGCTACGAAGAAGAATATGGACACCAAAGAAACCAAGGTTGAGGTTGATAAGCCTGAGAAGAAGGAGAAAAAGAACAATGGTGGTAACAGGCAGTCAAAAGTGAAGCAAGCATTGGAACAATTGAAGAGATTTGGAAATTATACTCCTTTGAAATTAGATATAAACCACATTCTGGAAGAGATCAAGAACAGCGGGGAGTTGAATTGGCCAAAGAAAATGAAGGCAGATCCTGACAAAAGGAATAAGTCTAAATATTGTGAGTTCCATAAAGATCATGGTCACACGACCAAGAACTGCATAGCCCTTCAGAATAAAATTGAAGCACTCATCAGACGAGGAAAGCTGACCAAGTATGTTAATCGTCAAAACAGTGGAAAGAACAACGACCGAGTAAGGCAGAGGTCTAGATCTCCTCATCAAGCAAAAGAAGATAAGAACAAAAGTCATGAAGAAGACTCGAATGATGACCAAGATGACCCCAATCTCCCCAAAAGACCAAAATAGCCAGAACGTGAGGTATTTTCTATCCATTTCGGATCATTTGAATGTAATGTCATTATAGGTGAAGATGCAGGAGGTGGAGATATCACTGCTGAGAGAAAAGCTTACCTCAATGAGGCTCAAGCTTGCTCGTACATTCAGCGAATAAATCTGGCTGAAGATGATCGCCCGAGGAAGGTGAATAAGGAAAAACTGGTTATTGGTTTCTCTAAGAACAATTTGGACGACGTACTATATCCTCATGATGACCCATCGGTGATCAAGATGAGAATGAAGGAAGTGGTGATTTCAAGAGTACTACTGGACAATGGTAGCTCGATAGATATCATGTTATATCCATGCTTTGATAGTTTGAATTTGAAATTATCCTAGTTGGAGCCATACCATAGACACCTCCTTGGTTTTACTGGCGAAAAGGTTTTTCCACTTAGGACGATCAAGTTGGATATGCTTATTGGTACATGGCCTGCTTGTCAAACGGAAAGAGTATGCTTCTTCATAATGGATAAAAATGTCCAATCAGCTTACAACATCATCATGGCAAGGGTAGGATTACAAAAATTCGAAGCAGTACCATCTACTGTACATCAGTGTTTAAAATTCCCAACCAATTTTGGAGTAGGAGTGGTAAATGGAGACCAGAAAGTAGCTCGACAATGCTACTATTCATCTGTTGAGAAGGAGGAGAATGAAGAATCCAGAAAGAAAACTACTACCTACCAAATAGAAGATGCGGAGATTGAAACATTAGACCCTAGAGACGAGTCCCAACTCATGAAAGGACAGGTCATGGAGGATACTGAGAATGTCATTCTGGACGACGATCATCCAAAACGAACAACTCAAATTGGTGCATCCTTGGATAAATCAATAAAATAAGAATTGATTGCATTTCTAAGGAGAAGAAAGACTTTTGCGTGGAGTCATGAAGACATTCCAGGAATAGATCCGAATATCTTGTTTCACGAGCTCAATGTGAACAAGGAAATCAAGCCAGTAAAGTAGCGAAGAAGAGTGTTTTGTCCTAAGAAAAATCAAGCTATACAGGAAGAAGTAGAGAAGCTACAAAAAGCCTCTTTCATTGAGTATGTCAAATATCCTGACTGGATAGCAAATGTGGTGATGGTAAAGAAGAAAAATAACAAGGGGAGGATGTGTGTAGACTTCACCGACCTTAACAGGGCATGCTCGAAGGATCATTTTCCTTTTCCCCGAATTGATCAACTGGTGGATGCTACCTCGGGGCACGAACTATTAAGTTTCATGGATGCTTATTCTGGTTATAACCAGATTAAAATGAAGCCTGAAGATAGGGAGAGTACCTCTTTTATTACCCTGAGGGGAACTTATTGCTATAATGTTATGCCTTTTGGACTTAAAAATACAGGTGCTACATATCAGCAGTTGATGAACAAGGTGTTTGCAGAGAAATCGGTCATAACATGAAGGTTTATGTTGACGATATTCTAACGAAGAGAAAAAAAGCTGATGATCATCTAGTTGACTTAGGCCATACCTTTGATCATCTAGAGGAATATCAAATGAAGTTGAATCCCACCAAATGCATATTCGGAGTACGAGAGGGCATGTTTCTCATATATATTGTTAACCAACGAGGAATTAAGGCGAAACCGGAAAAGATCAAGGCTCTATTGGAGCTGCGATCTCCGACGACGAAAAAGGAAGTGCAAAGTCTCACAGAGCGAGTTGCAGCACTTAATAGGTTTATATCACGAGCAACTGATAGATGTCTCCCATTCTTCAAAATACTTCAAAAGACTTTTGAGTGGAATGATGAATGAGAGAAGGCTTTTCAAGAATTGAAGAAATACTTGGGTGCACCTCCATTGTTGTCCAGGACAGTGATGGGAGAGAAATTATACTTATATTTCGCAGTTTCAGAGAATGCGGTTAGCTCGGCATTGATAAGAATGGGGGATGGAGTGAAAAAACCCATCAATTACACTAGTAAGGCCTTCCGAGGAGCAGAGATCAGGTATCCAAGGCTGGAAAAGTTAGCACTGGCATTGATTGAAGCAAGTAGAAGAATGAGGCCATACTTCCAAGGTCATACTATAGTTGTGTATACAGACATGCCGTTAAGGCAAGCTCTGCACAAACTAGAGAAATCAGGAAGATTGATGTATTGGGCTGTAGAATTGGGAGAATACGACATAATTTATGATCCTAGGTCATCACTCAAAGGACAAGCAGTGGCAGATTTTATCATAGAGGTCACCTATCCAGACACCTCCGAAGAGCAGAAGTTGAATGCCGACCAGCCTGGATGCTACATGATCATCAAATTTAAACCCCGACCAACTTAAGTCGGTTGATGAGCAAAAGAAGATTGTCGACGAACAGCAAGAAGTGTTAGAAGAGGACATAAAGAAGTAACAAATATTCCACCGAGGAACTCTGTCTGACCAAGAATTTGACAATGAGATACCTGTGTGGAATTTATATGTAGATGGCTCTTCTTGCACTACAGGCAGCGGAGCAGGGGTTATTTTAAATAGCCCTGATAAAATTAGTGTGGGGTATGCTCTGCATTTTTAATTTTAAGCTTCTAATAATGAGGCTGAATATGAAGCTATGACTGTGGGTCTCAGTCTAGCCAAAACTATGAAAGCAGAGCAAGTCGTTGTATTTAGTGACTCATAGTTGATTATAAATCAAATGTTGGGAGTATATGCAGCAAAAGGAGAATTAATGATCCAATATCATGTGAAAGCAATGGAGATTGTATCGAGATTAAATGCAGTATAGTTAATTATAATACCAAGGTTGGAGAATACAAGAGCAGATGCCTTAGCTCGGTTAACCTCAGCCACACGCACCGAGCTATGAAGAACAATCCCACTAGAAATCTTGGATAGTCGAAGCATTGATGAAGATATGATGGTGAACTTCATTACCCTTAATTTAGGACCATCTTGGATGGATCCTATCAGGGCTTATACTGAGGAGGGGGATTTACCAACTGATAAACTCACAGCCAAGAAAATAAAGTTTAAAGCTTCTCATTATGTATTGACTAATGGCATTTTATATAGACGAGAAATTATAGCGGTGTTATAAAGATGTGTCCACCCCTCCGAGGTGAAAAATTTGATTGAAGAGGTCCATGAAGGGTCTTGTGGAGCCCATGTAGAAGGTCGGGCACTCTTGCAAAGAATAACAACACAGGGATATTATTGGCCGACGATGAGAGCTGATTGTACATCTTACGCAAAGAAGTGTGATAAATGTCAACGTTTCTCCTCTATCCGAAGAACTACCCAAGCATTGCTAACACCCATCATGTCTCCTTGGCCATTCACCATGTGGGGAATAGACTTGGTCGGGCCACTTCTAACGACCCGAGGATGATTTAAATACCCCATGGTCGCTGTGGATTATTTTACTAAATGGGTAGAAGCTGAGCCTATGTATGACAAGGTGTATCAATTTATTTGGAAGAACATCATTTGTAGATATGGTCTTCCTCATGCACTCATCACAGATCATGGAACTCAGTTAGACAACGAGGATTTCGCTGCATATTGTCATCAGTCAAATATATTGAAGACCCACTCTGGACCAGGCCATCCCCAGAGCAATGGACAAACTGAGGTGACGAATAGAACGCTACTGAATGGTTTAAAAAAATGACTGGATGATGCAAAGGAAAATTGGATTAACAAGCTACATTCTGTGTTGTGGGCTTATCGTACTACACCGCGAGCAGCAACAGGAGAATCTCCATACATGCTGGCTTTTGGAAGTGAAGCATTTATACCTGCCGAGTTGGGCCTACCCACACACAGGGTGCTGAATTTCAATTCTCCTATGAGTGACTTGATGAGGCGATTAGATCTAGATTTGCTCGAAGAAGTTAGAGAAGAAGCAGCAATCAGGAACGTTGCATACCAACAACGAACAACTCTATTTTACAACAAAAGGGTAAAGAAGTGTGATTTGAAGGAATGAGACTATGTGCTGAAGAAAGTAATTCAAAAGCACAACAAACTGCAAGTCAATTGGCATGGACCCTATAGAGTAACAGAAGTTGTTCGACCAGGGACATACAGGATTAAAACCTTGGAAGGAGAAGAATTTAAGAATGCATGGAATGTAGAGCATCTACGCAAGTATTATCAGTAGTTGGGATCCCTATGTAAATGCAGTTTTCTTCAGTATGAATAAAGTGTTAAATGTTTTACCCAGTTCTCTCTTTTTATTGAAATTCTTTCAGAGTATTAGTGCTACACACTATGCATCATGTTCAGAATATCCACCAACTCCGGTTGGTCAGCAAATTAATCTCCTCCAACTCCGGTTGGTCAGAAATAAATATCCACTAAATCCGGTTGGTCGTAAAATTAATCTCCTCCAACTCCGGTTGGTCGGGAATCAATATCCACCAACTCTAGTTGGTCGGAAAATTAATCTCCTCCAACTCCGATTGGTCGGGAATCAATATCCACCAACTTCGGTTGGTTAAAAAATTAATCTCCTCCAACTTCGGTTGGTCGGGAATCAATATCCACCAACTCCGGTTGGTCAGCAAATTAATCTCCTTCAGCTCTGGTTGGTCGGGAATCAATATCCACCAACTCCGATTGGTTGGCAAATTAATCTCCTCTAACTCCAGTTGGTCGGGAATCAATATCCACCAACTACGATTGGTCGACGAATTAATCTCCTCAAACTCCGATTGGCCGAGAATCAATATCCACCAACTGCGATTGGTCGGAAAATTAATCTCCTCCAACTCCGGTTGGTCGGGAATCAATACCCACCAACTCCGGTTGGTCTGCAAATTAATCTCCTCCAACTCCGGTTGGACGTGAATCAATATCCACCAACTCCGGTTGGTTGGTAAATCAATTGCAATCAACCCCGGTTGGTTAAACTAAGCAGGATCATGGGATGTAAGCCGTTTCATTGCTTAGAATCAAAGAGTGATAAGTCACTATAATCAAAAAAATAAAACATATCGAAATATGCATGTATTCACAAACAAAGATATTCTGCAAAATACTTAGAAGAAAATAAAATAGCAAAAGATGAAAAAAACTTCTTCATTCAAATTAAGAAGAATCACATATGCTGGGAAAATTACAAGTCATTACATCAAAGATTTTACTCTATTGGTTTTTTCCCTTCTGCCTTCGAAACAGGTTCTACTCCAGTAGGACGATCATCTAAAGCATAAGGAGAGTTTATGAAATTTACATCTTGAAGCATTCAAACATTCATCACTGATGCTCGATCAAGCAAATCCTCTAGGCGAGATATGTCAAAACTTGAATGAAGACTGTAATCGCCGAGGTACTTTGAAATCAAGCACTGAGGAATTGTCCGAGCAGGAATCCAACTCGTGTCGAGCTTAAAAGGAGGCATGGGCAACTCAAGAAATCCAAGATCATAATAATCCCATAAGTAGTGACCCCGCTCCACTTTTAACACGCACAATGCATTTAGCCACCCTTGCTTGTACCTTTTTTTATTTGACTGTTGAATTCGATCATCAAGATGGTAAAGGGCTTCATTGTAGCTAGCCATCCAAAATTCTCTGGGTTGTTTGTGGAACTGGTAAGTTAACCTCTCCAGCTGCTCGTGGAGATTCTTCACCAGGATTTCCTTATTTTCCAAGGCAGAGCTTTGTGTGAAAAGTTGCTCGTTGAGGTTCAGATTCTTCTTATACATCTCTGCTAAAGTCTGGTTCTTTTCCATCAATTGAACTGCCTAATTTTCCAAAGCTTCTTGAGTTCTTGCATCTTCAATAGAGATCCGACTAGCCCTTGCTCGTCCTCGAGAAGAAGATATTGATCGTCCACTAGCAGAGGTGGAAGGTCCAGCTCTTTTTAGAGTTTCCAATTCATCTCTTAAGTTGGCATTTTCGACCTCCAAGAAAGAGAAACCTTCATCAGTGACAGGGACCAGGGCCCCCAAGGAAGATGTGGCAGACTTAAGTTGTTTAATCTCTCCATGCAAAACAAGGTTTTCCTGCTCCAACAACTTGGCGATATGCCTGTGTTCTTCAACCTCAAGTTTCAAAATGCTCTCTTTTTTCACATAAGCAGAGATAAACTTATCATATCCTTTGCCAGCACTAAGTTTCTGATATTTTTTCTCATACCCTTGGTGAAAAAGGATAGAAGACTCCTTATATTTTTGTTGGAGTTCATCGATGGTACCCTGGAGATTTTCAATCATCTCATAATATGCCACATTATTGGCTACTGCACGATCGAGCAAACACTTCAGATACTGGTAAGCTTCAGCTGCTCATTCAGAAGACTTTGAACCCAGGATATCAATAATTTGAGCATCATTCAAATCTGCATGACTAGCCTTGAAATAGTCATTGCATTTTTTCATCAGTTCGGTGTCATGAGCTGACAAGAGCTCCATCCTAGCCATAAACTAGTAAAGAAAAAATATAAAAAGAATCAATAAGAATGCAGACAGAGCAAGTAAATGAATAAGTCAAGCTAAACAACCAAAAGTTTGAATTTTATTTCATCACAAAAATAAGTACACAGCCCAAAATTACATTCAACAAAGAACAAAAGAAAGATCCGAACAACTCTACACCTTCTCCTTGTTTCCTAAGATTTCCTCGAAAGGCTTGGACGAAGAGGTTGGTTGCTCGGAGGGCAATAATAGCTTCTCGGCAGAAGTGTTCGTTGGTTGGGGCTGCTCGGAGCAAGGTTCAACAGCAGGGGCCTGGTCCCCAATTATTATGGAAGATTCTTCTGAGGCATCTTCGTCCTCTTCTTCTTCTCCAGGAGAGGGAGGAGGGCCATGAGTGTGTCGCTGGAATAGTTCAAAATTCTCAGTGCCTTTTAGCTCCTGCAGAGCTGTAACCCATCCGTCCCTGAAATACTTAAGGCTGGCAAACTCCATTTGAGAGGACATAGAAGCCAGGCCTTTATTCCAGCCTTTATCCCAACCAACGCTGAAGGACTTCTTAATAGCATTTCTTCTTTTTGCCTTCTCTGAGGAAGTCCTCTCAATCAGAAGTTCCTCGACAGCCTTCAATTTCTCTTCCACCTCCTGCTTCTGACGATCAACATCATGAAGTCTAACAACTTCCCCTTTAGCAATTTTGAGCTTATTCTTAGGCTCTTCAACATTCTTGAGCTTCGCCTCAAGATCTTTATTATTCTTCTCAAACTCTCTCAATTTATTCTCCAATCCTTTGGAGGCTTCCACGGCTCGATTTCTCTTTTGCTCAATGGAATTAACCTTCATCTCCCAAGAAACTTTACTTTCTTCATACTTCTGATGAGAGTCTTTCAAATATTGGGTTAAACCAGTAAAAGCCTTTTCTACTCCATCCGAGGAACTGGAGGCCCTGATGGCTTCATCCCTTTTTACAATGCTGTTGAAACACGTTACCAGCTGAGAAAGGAGATAACTCTAAGTCAATGTATGAACATAGCATTAAAAAAATGAAAGTCTCAGATCAATAATACTTACTGAGGCAATGTGTTGAGCAGCTAGAGTAGTAACTCTCTCACGAGTAAGAGAGTTTTCAATGTCAGGGACCTATGGGATAGTCCAAGATTTTACTAAGCCCACAGCGGACCTCGGGGGAATAAAAGTTGAAACACCACCTTCAACAGATGATAGTTGAGAGACTGGTTTAGCAAGTCTCTCAGAAAGATTTTTCTTTAACCTCCTTGGAGGAACAGGAACATTCTCAACTAAGGACGTTGTCTTAGTTGGTGATATGACAATAACCTCACTAGGAGGAGTTATAGAAACAATCTTGCTTTGGACGACAGGGGGATTTTCAATGATCTTACTCGGAGCCACAGGGGGCTTCTGACCAAATTTCTTCGTAGCATCAGAAGGGGGTACCTCTACAGTCTTTACCCACTCTTCTGGGACATCTTTTTTACTTTTCTTTGCCTCCACAACAGGAGAATCAGACTTGTCAAAAAAGGAAGGAGCTTTTCTCCTCTTCATTATGTCACCAACAGGAATATTTAACTCTGATAAAGAACCTTCCACGCTAGTATCAACAGATGGTACTTGGTCAACTTCCACCACCATTTGACAAGCAGTAAAGGATGAAGTGTAACTCTTGTACTGCAATAAGTAAGAGGCCAACCTAATGTGTTCCTCGTCCACATACTGGTGCAAACTCCAGATAAGTTTCAAATGCTTTAAATTAACCTCTGCCTCCTTTAGAGATTTTATTTTGCTGTTAATTGCAAATAATAAAAATTACATGTCAGTGATACATTTTATCAAACATCAAGAAAACGATATTTCAAAAAAAAACAACAACCTATTCCATTGCTATAAGGGGACACCTGGGACCCTGATATACATCATCTCCATTTAATGGAGCATGTTGCCATTTTTTCATAACAACCCCATGTTCAAAGTAATCCCTATTAGCATCTGGAAGATTGACAACTAAAGCCCTATTCAAAAACCTAGTTTTCAAATAAAAAGTACTATCGCTGACAACCCATCTGTAGCAAAATATAATTTCTGGAATTCCTAAACGGGTTCCATGAATTTGGTTTAACCTATGGACTCTATTAACTATTCTCCAGGTATTTGGCGCTATTCTTGCAGGAACAACGTCAATATATTGACAGAACTCCAAACATAAAGGATTTGGAGGAAAAGAAAAGCCACATTTGGCCACAAAGAGACTTGGGAACCAATGTCCCTCAGCCAAAGAAAAATAGTCAGAGGGTTCAGAAAGTTCTTCTAATATGACCCACGAAGGAATTGAAAATTCAGAACGAAATTTGTCAAGATATTCAAAAGGGTAAACCATGATGAACAAAATAAGTAAAAGAGAAGGAAGAAGAGCTTACAGGAGAGTAGTGAATCAGTTGACAACGAACAATGGAAGAAACAAACGCACACGATAGAGAAGAAATGAAAAGTTTGAAGACATAGGTTTGAAAAGTAGAAGACGATAAGATTTTTTCCATGCTTAAATACTTTACCTAGGGAATATAGAAAGGTAATGATTAATAAGAAAGACGTTTGCGTATTCGGCGGCTAAAAGAAGAAAAAGAGCACAAATATCGAAGTGGTCATGAAAATTCAAAATATTTATGAGGCCTGATACTGTGCAGCCAAAAAGAAGTTATATACATCGAATGATCTCCTAAAAACTATACAATGAGTGCAGTTTCCAAGAAGCATGTCGCATACTTTTCTTCAACATCAAACTATGAAACATTGGGGGTTTCTGTTGATACCAAATTTAGTCTTCTGACTTGGACTACTCACTTACAAATGCGTGTCTACTAACGTATCAAATATGTATACTTTTATCGAGCAACTCAAGATTATCGAGCAACCAAAAATCCACGAGGAACTCAGCGTCCCTGAGCAACTCGAGCGTGTCGAGCTACTTAGGAGGTCCGAGCAGCTTAAGCAGTCCAAGCTACTTAGGCGGTCCGAGCAACTTAGCATTCTAATCAGGATATTCAAGTAGACGACTGCGCATTAAATGTTCATTTATTACCATACAGATGTACATGTCTACTAGATAACAGCGCATTGCCCTTTCATTTGTACAACCTCAAGGCTATAAATACATCGTAACCTCCTCATTGGTGAGGGATGGGAATTTCTTGAGAAAAAACATACCTCGAGAATTCTAAACAAACAGTCAGCAATAACAAAAATAGTGGATGTTGGCCATTCTTGCAAGGCTGAACCACTTTAAAAATCTATTGTCTATTATTTCATTATCTTTTTTATCTGTGATTAAAATAATTAGGTCAAATCTAATTTTTTACATCAACAGGCATTATTCTGGAATGACTGAGATACCTCGATCTTACTTTCCATGATTGGTCGAGTGTATTTAGAGAAGGTTTTATCATTCGACTAATGTCAAATGTACCAATTCCATCGAGAATCTGTTTGGTTCTTGGATCTATTTTCATGGTCAATGAGATAGGATAGTCATCTATGCTTAACATACATATCCCTAGGTCTTGAATATTTTTCCTTACAGCATGAGTGTCATTTGAGGCTGATACTCTTTTTAGTATTATGGGTTAGGAGGTTTGTCCTATCTATGGGATGAGACTATAGTGTCTATGGTTATTGGAGAATCATCTAGATGAGATGATACTTATATATATCACTTATCTTCTTTGCAATTTTGGGTAGAGCCTTAACTAACCACTGGGATTTATGTCATCATTAAACCATATTGGGAAGGATCTTGCATGTGACTAGGGACAGGATTTGGTGAATAATATCTTATATGTGAATGAGGTATTTGACTTCGATGCATTACATTTGTTAGAATCCTTTGCATTGGGGGCTATAAATGATCCCTTTCAACTGAGCAGAACTCTTCATTGCTAACTTCCTTTTTCTCTATTTCTTTACAAAACTTCCCTGAGCAAGCAATTCTTTTTGTTTGAGTGCACAATATCTTCTGATCAAATTTCCCCTTCCAAAGTCTTGGACCCTAAGACTTTGTTAGCTATTGGGTCAGATGGTTCTCTTCCTACCTTGGTGGAACTGAAAGCCGAGCCCTCGGTTCTCCTTCCCGGTGGATCAATTCCACCAGGCACAATGGTGATAAGCTATAAGGGGTGTATAATCTTAGCATTACTGGTGGGGATCACTAAGCCTCATAGATATCTAAATAAGACATGGCCAAGTTATGGAGAATATATCGAATCCTAAATAATGTCATCCTGAGGATTACTAAGACCAATGATAGGGCCTTCTCTATGGTATATAATAACATATTCTTTCACGAGTAGTTCGCTTAATATGAGGCCAGATTTCCCCTAACCATGCCAAAGATCAGTATTTTAACTACTATTAGCATAGCCCATTCTCAGCTGGTGGCCAATTCGTAGAGGACTTTGATGGCTACAATCCAAGCCTTTAGGGAGTCTAGTGGGGGGAAATGTGATGTCTCCTAATCCAAATTATTCAAAATAAATAGTTTTGAGGATAAAAGAAAGACTACTGACAGAGGTAAAGTATCTAACCCGTAGGCCTAACGTGGTGGGCTTTGAAAATAAGCATAATACCCTGAAAAACTGGAAAGAGAAACTTAAAGCCCATGTTTTGGCCCACCCTTTGGTGCAATCCTCCATCAGTGAGTAAGTAAATGCTCATTTTTTATTTTATTACTTGAATTGACCTCTTTTTTATATTGGATCTTTTTACTTGCCCTTTGTAGTGGTTCCTGAGCCTACTAAGTCAGAGTATAAAAAAATTACAGAGGCCCAAAAATTGGCCTCCACTCCCTTTGAGGGCATAGTTATTCCTATGGGCCTTTCTAACTATTGGATAAGATATAAGCCTAAGACTTTGACATATGTTGGAGTTCTTGAGGCTTCTAAAATTTTTGTGGGGACTACTTTGGGGGATAGGCCATTTGCTTCAGTTTCTCAGAAGAGTAATGTCATATCTACAGATATAATTGAGGTTCATAAGGATTTTGAAGGTGAGGATGACCTAGTTTGAAAGTCCTATATGGTAATTGTAACTCCTTGACCCTAGTTGAAAGGTTACTAAAGGACTAATTTGATTCGATTCGCGCGTTAATTATGAAGTTCAATGAAACACCCTAAAATAATGTTTGTAATCCAGTTTTATTATTTAATGTTACACATATTAGCATGCGAGTTCAATTTACAATAAATTCATGAAATGAACCAAGGGAAGTTCCCCAAGACCAAATAAACAGAGCCACTAACATAAATTCAAGTAAACACTTACATGTATAACGCACATATAACACGAAATTGCGTGCAACCTTCCATAACAAAAGGAGGGAGTGAGCTGAATGCTCAGTGGGAATTATACAAATTCAGTATAAAAATGAATGGCAAAAAATAATACTCACACGCTACACTATATGCATGTGAAATTATGTATGTATAAGTATATATACATTTTAAAATACATATCCCAATGTATTAAACCGTTTTATTCCAAAAATGTCATTTAACCCATTAATTATATTTTTCTTTACAAAAAATCATTTGTATCATTATGCTTGAAAACTAGCATGCCTTCCCATTAACGCACACAGTCAAACAATTAGCAATTGTTAGGAAAAAAATTCATTTAGTTTCAAAAGTTTATTGCCCAACGTTTATTAACTCACGCCAAAGTTACTTAACCATATTATAGGACTTCAATTCAATGGACGCACACACCGTGTTCATAAAATTATTAATTTTCCATTGCAAGCCTTATATAACACACACTTATGTTTATTATGATTCAAACCTCATTAGGTAGATTAAATATCATTAAGTCGTCTTATTTAACCATCCCATGTTACCACATAAACATTAAACTTTTATTGCGTTATTCTTGCATTACTAAATCAATGAATCAATATCATTAATTTATGAATCTTTCATGAATATTCAATTCATCACTTAGGATTTCTTAGAGGATTCCTCCGATACACACACCCATTTTAACACATGCACACCCACGGTTTCAAGGAATTTCACTGCTCGGTACCGAGCGCCAAGTAAACTGCAGTTGGTTTAGGGTCTTTAACAATTAGGGACAGCGTCGCCCTACTTAATTATTTAACCAGACATCATCTAATATCATCATCTTGCCAATGCGTTTGACACTTTTCATATTACCCACATTAATTTTCCTTTTTTGGGCCGAAGCTAAAGCCTTTGACTTAACCGTCCATTTTCCCATTATTCATTTAGAAAAAACCATTATATTCCATTGAAGTCTTTTTTCACGCATGTGTTGATTTTTCCACTAAAATCATTTCCATTTAAGGATTCGTTTCATTCTTTCTACATACGTGTTAAATAATTGTGAACATTTTTGTCTCGTGAAAAATTTCACACTTTAAGTAAATTGCAAATTTATCCAATTTACATCAAAATAGATAAGTTCACTTTTGTCTTCAAGTGTTACTTACAAAAAAACAAACACCTTTTTTTGTAGTTTCAAACTTAACACGTAGGCGTTTTAGTCAATATGACACCTTTTTAACTTATCACTTTGTGAAAAAGCACATTTTTTCACAACACTCCATTTAATATATAAAATCATTCTTTTCACATATTAAACTCTACACGGTTTATTTATGAGTTTTAACACTAAAAATCCGTTTTAGTCAACATTTACACATTTTACACTTTGCATTTCAAACTTAGTGTTAAACACTTTAATTATGACTTTTTGCATAAAGACCCATACTCATTTTACTCACACTTTGTCTTCTACACTTTCATCATTTACATTTTCACCCAAAGATTGCAAGAAGACTACACTTTCACATAATTATACTTTTAACCGCAAAAGCTAGTTTGTAAATGAAACTCCATTTTCTTATTTACTAATGATTCATCAACATTAAAATCAATATTTTAATATTATAAAAAGGGCATATACATGCCAAGTATTTTTCACATCAAGGAAATCATTTATTCATCTAAAAAGCATGAGATTAAAATATTTTATTTCATAAAATGTTTATGTATAGTGGGCAGAAAATTATCTATTTTTAAAACCCATTCAATCCTTCATTTTAACTGCCCTTTTTTACTCAAAACCGTAGGAGTGTCAATAATAACCCATTAGTGAACGATAACCATTTTTTCTACATTTTTTACACCAAATATTTAAAATTTATCACTAACTTTAATCTCATTAAAACCCAACTCTAGTTTTAATTTTTGTAATATAACATGGAGTAATCATCAATAAAGCATTAATGAATATTTCTAGACATTTAAGACCTTAAATATGCAATAAATCATGCTAAAAACATTGGCAACTTTAAACTACTTTAAAGTTATGAGTTTACCACCTCATGTTCTTCAATGGAAGAAAGTGGATTTTAGGGAAGAGGGGTGACTCCCGTACCTTCAAAGGTGGCCTCAAGGGGAGTCACTTTAGCTTCTCTTACATGCGACAAACTTGACTCCATGGATGTCCCAAGCAAGACCCCTTCCAAGCTCACAAAACCCATTTTATAGCTCCTAAAATCTACTTCAAGAACACCCACTAGTTGTCCAAAATTTGAATGGGACTTTAATGTAGTTTTGAGGTCTTTGTGATGGTATTTAGGTGGTGGTAAAAATGAAGGGAATCATCTACACATTTTTGTGATGAAAATGTCTTGGAAGAACACAAGGATGAGAGGAAAATATTCCACAGGAGCTCCATTATTTTGAACAACAATGGCTTCCACTATCTCTCTTTCTCTTAGGCTACGTGAAAAAGGTAGAAGAGAAGACCCCAGAACTCATAAAATTGAGTGTCTAAAAACATGTATAACCCTTCCAAAGTTAACCTAAATTAAACTTAGTACCGATTAACAACTGTTGTTAAAACATATTAGCCAATTGCATGTTTATCCTAAATCATCCATCTAGGTGATAGAATGATAAAATAAACCAATCCACGTAACACACTAATACGAGAAACCCATAATGCCAAAAACCTTGGACAATCCAGTAATGGAAAATCACTATGTACATGATTACGACGATTTTAGACTTACACAATGACCTTGAATTACAAAGGACACGCTAGCCTTGATGCTCTTCGTTCCTCAACCTTCACCACAGTGACACGCATGATTCCACCCTCGAAGAAGCCATAATGTGTGAGTCCACACACGCCTCGATATCCATCTAATAGGCTCAACAACCGTCCATAGATTAGAAGAATGAATCCACCACTTCTTTATTGCAACACCACACCATGGAGACAATCATATGTGAATATCAAACAGTGTATGGATTCCTCCACAAGAAACGATTATCAACTAAACGAACAGAATAAAACTTGTTTCCCACAAATAAGATCTCAAATCATATAACAGATGAAATTGGGATGTCTAAACGATTAGGTGTAAACTAGGGTTTGGGTTTGAAAAACTTGATTGTAGATGGACACAAATAGGGAGAGATTTTTGAAAAAGTTTTGGAGATCGAAAAGTAAGAAGAGAACTCAAATAAAACCGCTACCCTACAAACTGTTTAAAGGAGGTTTTGCAAAATCTAGATAAGTGTGAAAAACTTTGAGAAAAATCTCAAAATATTGAAAAATGTATGGCTCGTTTAAATGATGTCAATCTCATTTGAACGAAGCCACACATCTCGTTCGAACCATCTTAAAATGACATTTCTAATAAGAAACTAGTGTAGACCAAAAATTGGGTCATTCGAAGATAAATGGATATTGTTTTAACGACTTGTATAGGATCAAATGAATGACATAGTTAATGTCATTCTAATGACCAGCTGATTTTTCTAAAAATATTTTTAAAACCATTTAAAAATATCCAAAACTAATTTATTCAAAGTTCAAAAATATAAGTGTCCATACCTGAGAGATCCTTGGAAGCTAAGGATGAAATTTGACAGTAAACACGAAACGATGAATCTAAAACTTCTAACTTGGCCACTGCGTCTATAAAAAAATACGTTATAGGAATGAAAGGCAAACAAACTCAAGTCCTAACCTATAACCCAAAGGTTTTTCCATACACGAAATTAGCTAAAACATACAAATTGACTCGATTCGGAAATTTGTCAAAATAAATCTTCCCCTTTGGCTATTCCAAGACAAAACACAAAACAAAAACCTATGGTTGATTAAGCTCTCTAAAAGACTCAATCCTTAAACCCAAAAGGAAAAAGTACAGACACTTGATAGACTCACGTTGAGTAGCTTTACTTTTATGTCATCCTTTTTGTATCGTTACAAACTTGCAAACTTAAACATACCTTCAAATTTAAAGAGAATATATATCAATATAAATTCCATAAAAATAAACTCTCCCCTTTGTCTAACAATCTCCACCTAAGTTAGGATGTCTCCCTCGAAGGAAAAAATATCCCCTTCACTATAAATATTGAGATACTGTTTCTCCACCTTTTTGTTATGGAATGTACTAAGATAAAGATGTATAATAAAATCATTTTTCCCCAATATAACCAAATTTCTCCTTAAATGAAATATGGGTAGCTATAACATAAAATCAAGTACATCATGCAGTGGTGTAAAGTGCAACAAGCAAAGACAAACACAACACAATAACACAAGATAAAATAATCCAATAATTGAACAATTGATACCAATTTGATGCATTAATGAGATATCAATGATAGGAAGAAACAAATGATACAAATATGATCATGTGGCATACCAATTTGAAACCATTTAAAACTAAAACAAAACATCTGGCATACATGGATTAAATCCAAAGACTCAAAATAAAATGATATCATATATATAAATATTCAAAAGACACATGGGGCAAAGACACATGGGAATATATAAAGGTATAAACACCACAAACAAGACACAAAACACAAAAATCTTTCCATACTAGCATAGTATTAATGTGTATGAACAAAGGTGGTATGGAGTGAAGGGGCATGAACTAGCAACAAGTGAAATATGACTCAATTACTCATAATATGTTTGAGGAGTTGTATTTGACAACTTTGACTTTATCAAATGAATATTTAGCCTCATAGTGATAGATAAAGTGGACTCATATATGAAAAAACACGCACAGTGTACATCGGCCTAGAAAATATTGATGATTCTCAAATCAGTAGTGCTAAACAAGAATTTACTAACTCATTATTCAAATCCATTGATCTTTTCATTATAACACCCTCAAAATTATTGATATTCAATTTTTTCTCTCTCATTTTGAAGAAACCTATTTAATTAAAGAATCAAAGAAAAACTTTAGCCTTCACATTTTTATCTTTTATTTTACCTCTTGATTTTGTTAGGCTCTTTCCAATCATTTCCTTTCACGTAGGGAATAATTCTTCCTTTGTAACCCTTTTCTCGTGCACACTCATATTTTTTAATAAAATAGAAAACTCAAGGGCAATGGTTCTCATATTCACAAATAGACCATAGTAAAAAAGATATGTATAATGACTAGATTTATTAGAAAATGCCTTACTTAGATCATGTAATATATGAAGTTTAAATCCAAGCAATATCATGCATGTGTTTGGGGAGGCATATGAAAAGTGGATCCATTAAGCATGTCATTTTCAAACTACTCCATGAAAGAATGATTAAGAACAATACTAAGCATTGAAAATGATAATCAACAGTACTAGATGCATCATTACATTGAATGAAGTGGATTTAAACACACCAATATACAACACAAAATGTGTAAAATTAAATTACACATAAAAAAATAATTTTGAGTTTTTAAACATTTTTTCAAAAGATGCCACATAAAAATAAAACTCTAAAGCAAACAAAATCTTTTTCTATTTTTCACAATAAATACCCAAAAAGGAAAATCAATATACAAAAGACTCAAACATCATACAACTAGAAAACCCATATAACATGGAGTACAAAAGACAGTCTATGAAAACTTGCAAACACAATCAACCAATAGATTTAGCATTAGAAGTATCATGTGCAATAATTATTCAATCAACAAGTCTAGCATTTAAAGTATCAAAATTATATATCCTAACCCATATACGTGTGGGTTTTTGGAACCTCAATGCCTCTGGTCTTACACTTCTTAGGACATTTTCTAAGATCAAAGCAAAAACACTTAAGGATCCCTTTTCCTGCCTTAAAGTGTGAATGTGAAGACACGACAAGGAATGTTAACTAAGGGTTGACCTTTCCAATGTCCTTGGCAATGTTAGACTCTCTAAAAAAGCATGGTCTTAGATTTAGTAGCAAAATCATTTGGATGATTGAAGTTAACCCCATAATTTTCATCTTTGATTCAGACGTTGTCAAAAAATTTATCTAAGTTTTCCAAACAAGTCTCCAAATGAAATTTAACATTACTCGAGTCTCTCAATCTATCTTCTAACTTCATAATCTTAGACTCGAGAAAATGATAACACTCATTAAAACCAAGGCATCCTTTCTTCAAAATCTCCATTAACCCATAATGGTTATCCCATTCCTCCTCAACAAACGTGAGCTTCCTCTAAGAGTTTTCTCACCTGCCCTAAGATCCCTAATCAATATGCTATCATCATTACCTAAAAGGAAACTTGAATTTCACTCTTCTCCTCCTCTTTATAATCGTCATCTTCTTCTCCACTCTCTCCACCATCAATCACTTTGGAATAAAAAAAAAATGGGCTTAGAATTTTCATGCTCAAAATTACTTTCATCAAAAGATTTTCCATCAATGCTCACATGATTAGACATGAACGCGGTGTAGTTACGCTAAATAAGGGAATTGGGTTACTCTTACTTAGTTTAGTGGGACACTCAGATGCCCTATGCCCATAACCCTCACACCCACAGAATCTATCTAACTCATCCCTCTGGAAATTATCATTACGATTTTTTGGGAATTTTATAGCCTCATTAAACTTTCTTTCCACAAACTTCTTTTCATCGTTCGATTGTTTTATAAACTTGATAAATTTCTTAAACTTTTTGCCAAACATGGCCATATCATTTGAATTGATGTCAGACTCATCATGTGAAAACAATTGTTACCTATTTTTTATGTTTTATAAAAATGCCCTTATCTTTCTTCCTATTTTTGGAGGAAAACATGTCGAACTCATAAGTTTGAAGGTCACCGACAAGCTCTTGAAGTTTCGTAGAGTCCAAAGTTCCCATGGAATTAAAAACAATAACTTTTGAAATAAATCTTTTAAGAAAGGAACTTAATATTTTCTTGACTCCATGGTTTTTAAGTATTATCTCTCCTAAGTTTAAAGATGAGTTAGCATAGAACTCATCAAAGGATTCACTCTCCTCCATCCTAATGATTTCAAACTGAGTGGTGAGGTTTTATAATTTGGAATCTTAACAACATTAGTTCCTTTATGGGTTAGTTGGAGTATATGTCAAGCTTCTTTGGATGTCTCACACATCATGATACAATGGAACTCCTCCGATGAGACTGCACAAAATAACTATTGTAAACTACGTGAATTATAATTAGACAATTTTTTCTCATCTTCACTCCAACATTCCATGGGTTTAGGGACACAAAATTCACCTACTAAAGTCATGGGTGGGGACCAACACTTAGTAACTTCTAACCAAACCCGCTCATATATAACGTTAAGTGATAATTTCACACTCATTTTTCAGTTGTGTAATTAGACCCATCAAATGGTAGTGGGCTTGAAATCAACTGACCCTCAAATTAAAAATCTCTTAGATTCATGCCTAAACATGTATCTAACTTAATAACTCACTATTACCTCTCTGATACCACTTGAAAGACCTATAGAGTTATAATATGGAAAAGATTCAACAGAAGAAAACCAATATTTTTAAGTTTTCTCAAATTTATGTTCAATTAAACAAGTCAACCCAAATTAAAATTAACACCGATTAGATAATTATTGTGATAAAACTGAGGAAGAAGTTTTATATTTATCCTAAATCATGCATCTAAGTGATGTTAGGACAAAATAAATCAATCCACACAACACGCTGATGTACCAGAAAAATCCATATAGAGAAAGACCTAGGATGGCCCAACCATAAAAATTTACTATGTATGGAATTACAAAGGACATAGTTGTGGACTTACATAATGACCTTGACACCCTAGATAGCCTTGACGCTCTTCGTTCCTCATTTTTCACCACAATCACATGCAAGAATCCATCGGTGAAGCAGCCAAAATGTGTGAATCGACACATGCCTAGGTATCAGACAAACAGGCTCAACCACCATCTACGGATTAGAACCTAGAATTCACTACTTCTTCACCACAATACCACACCATGGAGTCCACCATGTGTGAACAACAAATAGTGTAAAGTGTCCACTGCATGAAACGATTCTCAACTATATGAAAAGAATAAATGTTGGTGCCCACAAATAAGATCTAAAAGAACATAGTATATGAAACTTGGATCTTAAATGATTGGGTATAAACTATGATTTAGGCTTGAAGAACTTGATCCTAAATGATCAATTAAAAAAATATATCTTTTTGAAATAATTTGGGAACTCAAAAAGAATGAATAAGTCTCAAATGAAACTACTACACTGTAACCCTATTTAAATGGGGTTTTCAAAATCTAGATAAGTATGAAAAATTTTGAAGAAAATCTCAAAATATTAAAAAAATGCACTAACTCATTCGAACGAGGTCAATATCGTTCGAATGAAGCCATCATTTGAACCAGTATCTAATGACATTTCTAATGAGAAACCAGTGTAGACAAAAAATTGGGTCATTCAAAGTTCATTGGATTATGTTCTAACGAGTTATATAGGCTAGTTTAAGCGACATATTCAATGTTATTCTAACGACCCACCAATTTTTTCTAAAAACATTTTTAAAACCGTTTAAAAGAACCCAAAACTAAATCCATGGATAAAAATATATGTGTATTCATACCTAAGAGATCCTTTGAAGCTAAAGACAAAATGTGGCACTAAACATGACACGATGAACGTAGAACTTTTAACTTGGACACTACGTATTGAAACAAGCACCCCATAGGTGTGAAAGGTAAACACACTCAAGTCCTAACCCACTACTCAAAGGTTTTTTCCAAACATTAAAAAATCAAAAACATACAAAATGACTCGATCGAGAAATTTGTACTTACAAGGTCAAAGATGAAACTAACCATTCAAATATTGTAGGATTATTTGCTTTAGCGGATGAGCATATCCTATTACTTCTTTGATGGGTAACTCTGACCTTTGTTCAATTCATTATATGAGTAAGAGGAAGTGAGAATTCTTGCTGAGGTTGTGATCAATAGAAGGAGGAGGACCAAGACCACTAACCATTTGAGGTTTGGTCCTCTTATGAACATTCTCATATGTTGATGTAAAAAACTAGAATTGATCTAATTTTATAATCACAGATAAAATATGTAAATGCAATCATAAACAAAGAGAGAGAGAGTTTTTAAAGTGGTTCAGCTGTGTAAGAAAGCCTACGTCCACTATTGTTTTATCGATTTCAGAGGTTATAGAAAGTTATGTACTCTTGTAAATAAGAATATCCTAAAATTCATTTGACCTTGGTCTTGACGAAAGGGATACAATGTATTTATAATGACCCGAATGTCAAGGGGCGGAATGTCAAGGGATATAATGCCTTTATACATTTATGCATTTACATCGTTACATAAGAAAAATATGACGATTGGCTGTATAAACCACGTGTAGTCTGACCCTTGGCACGATGACTCTTCATTGGTCTTGTTGGTCGGCCTTCGTTATGTTGGTCAGCGTTCGTTGTGTTGGTCAGCAATCCTTGTGTTGGTTGGCAGAGTACTATCTACTGACTAGGATTTTTCTATGTATGAGGGTATGTATTCATTTCTAATTGGTCTACATAAGTGGATAATTTTGGCATCAACAAACGCCCGTAATATTTCATGCTTGATGCTTGCATGAAATTATAAAGAATTTGATTCTGGAAGTAGATCGTAGTATTTTCATGATGCTTGTTCAGTAGTAGACCTCCCATACTTGTAAAATTTACTAACACTATTTGAAAATGCCATTTGTGCGAATAATTTGAATTTTAGTGAACCTCCAAATGGTAAATGGTATTTTTGACCTTATGCATCGCGAAGTCGTCAGAATGTCAATGGTTAGTACATTTAATCATTATGTTCATTATTTTTGAGACAAACTATATAAAGGTGGGAGGTTTTTTCAAACTTTGCCTTACCCAAAATCTTCGAACTCTAGCAGATATTTCCAGAGATCTTTACGCGATTGTTCTCTATCATCCATCTTTCCCTTTGATAATTCTTGCGAAATCCTTCATGTTGTATAAGAACTTTTTCTTTCTCTCTGTTTTTCTTCATTTCATATAAGCCATGTTTCACATAGTTGATATTTATTCTCTAGAAGAATTTAGGGAAGAACGAAAAATTCCTTATTTGGTTGATTTAGAAATACCTCATAACCCTATAGATGTTTACTCTTCAGCAGAGGGTCATTGTATCCCAACTTTGTTTATATATGAGTGCGGTTTTACCTTTCCACCAAACACTTTTCTTCTTCATTTCTGCCAATATTTTGACATTGTTTCAATGAGAGTAGCCCTCAACACGTAGAGAGTTGTCAATGGTGTGAATAGACTGAATAAAATATACATAACCCATATTGGGATTCCAGAGATTATGTTCTATTATATATCATTTATTGTAGGGAAAAACACTTCTTATTTGAAGACCAGATAAGCCAATAAGGCTTTAGTGTTGAATTTTCCCGATTCCATTAAGGATTGTTGGGATCATGCTTTAAGAGTAAAAAATTGGCAACATGCTCCACTTGAGAATGGAGTTGCCTATCATGGTCCCAGGTGCCCTCAGTATGGGAATGGGATAAGTTGTTAATTCATTGGTTTTCCCTATTTACTGATTTCTCTTCTGACATATGCTAATTGTTGATGCTTATTGGTTTTTATAGAAGAACGTAAGAGAAAGTGACATAAGTTGAGTGAAGTGAATTTGGAGGAACCAAAATTCTTGTCGGGTTTGAACCAAAGGGAAAGAGAAGAGCATCCCCGATCATCTTCTGTGTTTTTGGAGTATAAAACTTCCATCAGTTATTTTATATCTCGACTAACAACTGATGTTTCTCCAATTGTAATTAATTTGGAGAGGGATCTAGTGTCTACTTCATTGAGCATTCAATGTGCCTGTGTTGGTGCTAAAGTTAGAACATCTTCTTTCTTTGATTCCAACCTTCCTCTTTTCATCAACATGGGCAAGAGAAAAATTCTAGACCTTTTGGAGGATAATTCTGCAGGTAGTGCTAAGAAAACCGTTGATACTAATACCTAAAAGAAAAAGGTTGAGGCTAGTAAAAAGCCCCCATCCAACAAAGGTGATGAATCTCCTCTCAAAAGACTTAAGAGAGGTCCTACTAATAAGAAGGTTGAAAAAGATGTTGATGCCGACCAACATGGATTGATCGGTATGGTCCCATCTATTGTAAGATCATCTGTTGCCTTAGTCCTAGCTTGGCTAGGAATTTGATTAATTCTCGCACCCTCCCAGACCATCGAGCCGTTACTGCGTCAATGACCCAATCACAACTATCAGTAAGAGCTACTCAAAGCTTAGCCTTGGTAAGTTTTCATATTTGAAGTTGGTCGAATACTATTTATATCTTCTTTGATTTATATTAACTTAGATTTTTCTTACAGTTCTTGGTTGATTACAACTAAATGCTGGATAAGAACGATCAGCTATGTTCTTCTTCAGGAGAAGTATAGGAGGCCTTTGAAGGTCTTATGAAATCTGTGATGGATTCCTAGCAAGCTTTGGAGACATAGAAAAAATCTTGGTAGGTGAAGATCGAGACTACCGAAGAACCATGACAGAAAGATGATGATGATGATTTGTCTATGGCTAACTCGACCATTGCTCAAGCGAAGCGCAGGATAAAGGTTGCTGAGGAGAAGGTAGCTAAATTATCTACCGACATTTCTGTTGAGAAGACTAAAAGGAAGAAAATAAGATAATAATCCTTCAATAAGGTATGGGATAAGGCCATCTCTTCCACTTCTTCCTAGATGGTGTATGCTCGAAAGAAATTCTTCAAGGATGCTTGGTTGGCAACTCCGATAGAAGTTGGTACTGACGAAGATGTAGAGATATTTATGAGGAACAATGCAGGGTCCACTCCCCCAAATCTTAATAATGAGATTGGTGATGATGCAGGCTTAGGGGAATCATCTTTGTCCATTGAGCCCAGTATTCCCTCAGCTGGCAAAGATACTGCTCCTATTGATTCAGCTACCCCTTTTGTCATCCTGAGTATAAACCTTAAAGCTGAGAAGGATAAGAAGAAGGTGTTGACGTGTTCATCTCCTGGTATTTGTACCTTTCTTTTATTTTCTTTTTGTCTCTTATCTGATGTACTTATAACGTTCCTTATTAATTAACGAAAGAATTTTTCCTTTAATTAACATTTCCTTTATTGTTTCTCTGTCTTCTTTTATTGTTTATCAATTATTGATTTATCTTTCTAGTTTATGGACAAAATGGAAAACATTACCTCCATTGACTCTGACCTAATCAAACACTATAACAGTATGTTCAAAGCTAGTCACTTGGACTTGACTTATGAAGAATTAACAGACTTACTTAGCGCAAACGCTTATGATGAGGCAAGGGATGCATACACTTATATCAAGTTCCTTCTTAATGGGGTTGTGGCAAACAAAGTTGCATACTATGATATGATTAAGATTTTTAGACAGAGCATAATGAGAGAAAAGCATTGTTACACAAAATCTATGAAGCCAAATACAAGGCCTTAAGCGAAGAACATGGTTTTATAAAAAACTTGAAAAAAATGCTTCTGCTTACATGAAAATGGAATTATTACTGAACAGAGAAGTAGATGAAACCTGGTAAATTGACAAGCTCTTGAAAGAAGAGGACAATAGACCCCGAAATGAGATTGATACTTTAAAGAATTCTTCTACTACTGTTGTTGATGAATGGTCTTCATTTTAAGTGAAAGAGAATTCTAAGCTTGTGGAGGAACTTGAGACTCTAAAGAAATCTAACCCTGGGCAATCCTCCAGACGATCAAAAATGATCAGAGTAACTATTGAGGAGGCTAGGAATAAGAAGACCTTAGTCAACCAAGATGCTCAATTGAAAGCTAAAAGTCAAGCTGTTATTAATTTGTCTTCACAACTAAAAGCTAAAGACAAGGCTCTGGTTGACCAGTCTTCCCAATTATAAGTGAAACATGGTGTAATAAAGAGGCTTCAGCATCATGTTGAGAGATTGAATTTTTAATTTCACAATAAACCTCGAGAAGTATGGATGGAAGTCTACAATGAGGCTCTTATCCATGTTAATGATCATCTTTCCCAGAGTTGTGATAAAGGGTACAGATAGGGATGGGCCAATTGTCTAACTTTGTTAAAGCATAATCGGGACATGAAACTGTGGTATTGTAATGCACCTAGCCTTCTAGATTGTGACAAGCCTCCATTTAAGTTAGATAAATCATGGATACCTCCTGACCCTATCTCTCACTATTTAATCACTATATACTTGAGGGATTATGATCTCCATGATGTTCATGAAATAGTCCATCCTTCACATCTGATTAACCCCTCGAGCAGCAGTTACAGGAGAAAGTTGGAACACTTCAACTTTATTAATTCTCCTTATACATTGGATGATCCTCCTGGTGGGATAGAGAGAGTTCATCCGACTTCCAAAGCTGAAGGGAAGAGTCCAGCTGAATGATTTTCCTATATTTTGTTATTCATTTGAATGTAATACAATTTATATTAATGGAAATCCAAAGATTTTTTTTAACTTATGATTATTTTAAGCAATCAGTTAACTTGTGATTATATTGCCATTGGTTATACTATTACACTTAGATATATTAATCCAAATTTCGTATTAGTTACAAGTGGTAATGCCATTAATTCTACTAATTCACTTAGATATATTAATCCAAATTTAGCATTAGCTAACAGTGGTGATGCCATTGATTCTACTAATGCACTTAGATATATTAATCCAAATTTTGCATTAATTATTAGTTGTGACCAAGTGTATGAGGAATATATGTTTATATTCCAGTAATTAGGAATTTTTACATGTCTTCCTACATTTAACATAGTCAAGTAAAACTTATTTGTAACTTTTTTAGTTGTATACGAATTTTACACTTCTTGTTCTTGACTTGTTTATACAAAATCATACATTAATTAATCAACTTCTTGTTCATGATTTGTTTTTACGAAGTCATACATAAAGTAAATTTCTATTGTCGACTAAGTGCTGAGGATTTTAACCCTGTTTTGACTTGGTTATTTTCGTTTTCGACAAAGTGATGAGGATTTTAACTCTATTTTGACTTGGTTATTCTCGTTGTCAACAAAGTGTTGAGGATGTTGACCATATTTTGACTTGGTCGGAGTTGAAGATATATATGTAGTGTGTTAGATGTATATCATCACCGTACTCCGAAAAAAATTAAAAATTTAATGGACTAAAATGAATATTTCATTGATACTCAAATAAAAGCAAAAGAGATACAATAATGGAAATCCTTTGAATTACTGATAATATTTTCTGAGGTGCTCAGCATTCCAAGGATTTTTGAATTCTTCACCATCCTAAGTCTCTATCCGATAGGTCTCTAGTCGGATGACAACTGATATGCGATATGGGTCATTCTAGTTGGCCTCAAATTTTTTATTCTTCTGGATAACATTCTTCAGAACATAATTTCCCTCTTTTATGTTAGTTGGCTTGACCTTTTTATTATAAAAGCGAGTAGTTATGTGTTGGTAGGAAGCATTTATCAGAGCATCATCTTCTCATACTTCCTCCAACATATCGAGATCTAGTTGCCTCATCAAATCACTGATCGTGGAAATAATATTCAATATCCTCTGGGTTGGTAGGCTGATCTCGGTTCGTACCATGGCTTCATTCCCAAACGTAAGTACGTATGGTGTTTATCCAGTTGTTATTCTCAGCATTGTTTTATAAGCCCAAAGAATAGAATGTAGCTCATTAATCCAGTTGACCTTGTAAGCATCAAGCCTCTTCTTCAACCCGTTCAGAAATTTTATGTTTTTCACTTTTGTTTGACCAATCCTTTGAGGATGGCCTAGTTTAGAATGTAGTTTTTGGATTTTCGACTGAACACAGTATTCTCCAAATGCCTCGTTGTCGAATTGGGTGCCAAGATTTGTAATGAAAGCATATGGTAAACCATATCAACATATTTTATTCTTCCAGATGAAATGATACAATTTCTTATAAGTCATATCAACCAATGGCTCTGCCTCCACCCATTTAGTGAAATAATCAATAGTTAACGACTAAATATTTTAACCTGCCTTTGGTGGTCGGTAATGGACCGACTAAGTAAATTCCCCATATAGAGAATGACCCAGGCGAAGTTATTGGTGTTAAAGCAGAATTAGGTGTTTTATGAATGGCAAAGAATCTTCGCAACTTATCACACTTTCTCGCAAAGGTTGTGCAATCTACCCTCATAGTCGGCCAGTAGTATCCCTGAGTGTTGATTCATTGGAGCAATGATCGACCAGAGAAATGAGCCCCACAAGAACCTTCATGCACTTCTTTGATCAGATATTCAACTTTAATTGGATGGACACAATGCTACAAGGAGATCGGTAATCCCCCTCTGTATAAAACTCCTTTTATCTAACACATATCTCGCTCATTTATATCGGATATTTTTTACCTCTTTAGCATCAGGTAACAGGGTACCATCTTCAATATAAGATTCGATGGGATCCATCCAGGAAGGTCCCAGATCTATAACAATGAAACTAACCATCAGGTCCTTATTAATACTCCGATTATATAGGATTTTGATTGCGGTTATTCTTCTGAGATCAATTATTATTGCTCGTGCTAGACGAGCAAGTTCATTAGCTCGGGTGTTTGCTATTCTTGGGATCATGTTAATTTGGAAGGTAGGAAACTTGGTTATAACCTTCATAGACTTAGCAAGATACCTGGTCATCAAATCTCCTTTGACTCCATACAAATTTAGCACTTTGTTAACGACCAACTGTGAATCACTATGTTCCACTACTTGCTCAGCGCCTATTGAATGAGCTAAATTTAGCCCAACTATTAAGGTTTTATATTTTGCTTCGTTG
Organism: Sambucus nigra; assembly: GCA_949130495.1. Lineage (NCBI taxonomy): Eukaryota > Viridiplantae > Streptophyta > Magnoliopsida > Dipsacales > Adoxaceae > Sambucus > Sambucus nigra. The sequence goes on from OX422207.1 coordinate 547,820,141, forward strand.
TTTGATGATTTGAATTGAAACCTGAGAGCATACTCAATATCAATATTATCAGGAGTATTAAGTATTATACTTGCTCTACTGCCAATAGCACATGAAGATCCATCCACGTACAAATTCCATAACGAAACATCATTATTGAAAATTTTTGTTGTAAATAATCCATGTTGGAATGTCTTCTTACTCTACTACACATATTTATGTGCCATTTCCTTAATTTTTGATGACTCATGTGCATCAGCAACCATATCCTCATGCTTTTGAGTTGAGCTCTCTTCTTTCTAAGACTGCTCGGTAGGCAATTTTTATTGGTCAGGAACCTCTGGATAATTAAATTCAGTAATAAAATATGTGAAAGCTTGTACTTTTAGTGAAGATCTTAGTTCAAAGATAATGTCACACTCTCCTAATTCTACTTACCAGTACATTAGTCTTCTTGACTTCTCGAGCTTGTGGAGTTCTTGTCGAAGAGATAGATCAGTATACACAACTATGGTGTGCACTTTTAAATAAGGTTTCATACGTCCTGAAGCCTCAATAAGTGTTAGGGATAATTTTTCGAAATGTGGGTACCTGATTTTATCTCATATGAGCGCTTTGTTAGTATAGTACATTGGTTTTTATATTCCATTGTCCTTTCTTACCAAGTCCAAGCTCACTACTGACTCAGAAATAGTTAAATATAAGTATAATTTATCACCCAGACTGGTCGAGAGAGGAATGGTGGTGATCCCACGTACTTCTTCAAATCCTAGAATGCCTTTTCACATTCTACATTCAAATCAGAAGTCCTTTTCAACACCTTTAAAAATGGTAAGCACTTATCTGTTACTTGGGAAACAAATATGTTTAAGGTTGCCACTCTTCTAGTGAGCCTCTGTACATCTTTCTTGTTGGTCGGCAATTGCATTTCAATCAAAGCTTTTATCTTTGCTGGATTAGCCTCAATTCCCCTTTGATTAACTATGAAGCCGAGGAACATCCCTTCTTGTACTCCGAACACACACTTAGTTGAATTTAACTTCATCTGATGCTTTTCCAACAGATCAAAAGTTTCATCGAGGTCGGTAATATGATTTGAGGATTTTCTACTTTTTGTCAACATATCCTCCACATAAACCTCTATGTTCTTGCCCATATGCTCTTCAAAGACCTTTTTCACCAACCTTTAATACATTATTCCTGCATTCTTGAGCCCAAAGGACATTATATTGTAGCACTAAGTTCCTCGGTTGGTGATGAAGGTTATACTTTCCTTATCTTTATATTTCATCTTTATCTTGTTATAACCATAATAAGCATTTATAAAGCTTAATATCTCATATCCCGACATATCATTAATTAAATGATGAATTCCAGGCAAAGGGAATGGTCTTTTGGGCATGCTTTATTTAAATCAGTGAAATCCATGCACAACCTCCATTTATCATTCTTCTTCTTGACCATTACAACATTGTCCAACCAGGATGGATACTTCACATATTCAATAAACTAGGCTTTTTATAGTTTTTCTACTTCCTCTTAAATAGCTTGATTCTTCTTAAGACAGAAAACCTTATATGTTTGCTTGATTGGCTTGGCATCCTTATTGATATTCAGCTCATGGCAGAGGAAATTGGGATATATCCCAGGCATAGCCTCATGGCTCCAAGAAAATACATATATCCATCGCCTCGGAACATAATCAATTCCAGTTAAAGGACAAGACCCAATGTTGAGCCGATCTACACAGTTCTTTCTGGATTGTCTTCATCCAGGATAAGGCTTTCATTTGCTTCCACAATCTATCCCTTAACTAGCTCTATTTTATCTCATGGATCTAAGGTTTCAACTTCTGATTCACCGTTAGGCTCAGTATTATCCACCTGGTAAGTTGTAGTGTTCTTCTTCAATTCAATTAGGTCCTCTTGCTCGGCTAAGGAGTAGTAACACTCTCTATCCACCTTTTGGACATCTTTCATAGTACCTACCCCAAAATGAGTTGGATAATTCAAGCATTGATGGATTTTTGACATAAGAACTTTAAACTTCTTTAACCCTACCCTGTTGAGGAACACATTATAGGAAGATTGATCAATTTTATCCATCATAAAAAATGTATTTTATCTGTATGACTTACTGGCATAAATTCTAGCTTTATCGTCCCAAGAGGGTAAACTTTTTCACCAAAAAAACCTATTAATGTCATGTGGTAGGGCTCTAGTTGGCTGAGCTTCAAGTCCAAACTCTGAAAGCAAAGATAGAAAATAATATATGTCAAGCTCTCATTATCCACCAAAATTCTGACAATGATAGTATGCTGGATCCTAAATTTGATAACCAATGGGTCATCATGGGGATAAAGTACCTAGAAAGATCATTATTTGAAAAGATAATCACCACTTTGTCTTTGTTGACCTTCCTCATTCGATCATCTTTGTTCAGGTTAATTCCCAGGGTATAGGAGCAAGCCTGGGCACCATTCAAGTAAGCCTTACTTTCGGCAGAGTGATCACCTACTCCTACTTCACCACATGTAATCATATGAAAATCAAATGAACCAAAAATGATCATATCTACCTCACGTTCTAGTTTCTTGGCAGTAGGTTTGGATTATCTTCGTAATCATTTTCATGATTTCTCTTCCTATCATTTCTAGACTTGGATGGAGAATTCGACCTTCTTCAAGGTTCTCTGTAATCATGTTGATCAACAAATTTATTAAGTTTTCCTCATCGAATGAGGGATTCTATCTCGTTTTGTAAAGAAACACAGTTATCCATCGTATGACCATAATCCTTATGGAATTCACAATATTTGGATATGTCCCTCTTGTTATGGGGTGCCCTCAACTTCTCAGACCATCGCAAATCCTTATTGTGCTTGATTTCCTCTAGGATATGGTAAATGTTGACACTCAATGGAGTATATGTTCCATATTTTTTTAGCTTGTCCTTTTTCTTTGGCTTCTTATCCTTCTACTCTTTTTGTTTATGCTTTGTCGGCCTCATATCAGGCTTCATGGCTAGACTCATTTTTTTGGCCATTGCTTCTTCGGCGTTCATTATTTTTCCTGCTTTGTCCATGAGTTCAGCCATAGTTTTAGGAGAATGTTTTGCCAGAGTATAATATAGTTTCTCAGGAAGCAAGCTACTCATAAGAGTATTGATCGCTATTTTTTTCCTCATAATCAATCACCTCTAATTTTTTATTATTAAAATGCGTAATATACTCCCCGGTACTTCCCCCACTTGCTGCCTTACATTTGTACGATGAGCTACTCTTTTCACTAGCTTAGCTCCAAAACAAAAGTTGCTAGTGAATAGCTCAACAAGCTCATTGATGCTGGTAATTATCCTATGGGCAGTTTATTGTACCATATTTGGGCTTAACCCTTGATGGTACTTGAAAATGCTCTTCACCTTATATCATCGGGAACTGAATAGATTTCAGCTGCAACTTGATATTTCTCTATATGGATAATTGGGTCAATTTTATCGTCATACTTGGGAGTAACCACGAGAGCTTCAAATTTAGATTGAGTAGGAAAATACGCAATTGCCAAAATAAAAGGAGATCCTTTAACAAAACTTTATTGTAAACGATTTTTTGCCTTTACCATCTCCCCTAACCGATATTCCAACCGTTGGATTGATCCATTCCATGAAGAATTTCCTGCATCAGATCTATGCAAAGCAGCTTGGCTGTTTAGACTATTTTTCTGCACTGAACTCTCCTCTTGGCATGTACAGAATGTCAAATGCTTGATCTTGATCTTACTGAGGCCTCATGTTGGTCGACTGGATCTTGAGTGTTCCTGGATAACGCCCTAGGAGTGTTTTAATTTGCGCGAGGACCCAAATGATCAAAGGGGGAAGCTCTACTTATCCTTTCCAATACACTTGGCCTTTCAAGAGAAAAAGAATGGATATCATAGGGTTCTGCAGACCAAAGTGATGAACTTGCTCTTGGATAATAGAACATGTATTATAAAGATCTGGAATAACTATGTTTGATGGATCTTAGAGGTGAAGGTATCATTTCTCTTCTATACAAGGGAGTCATTTTTAGTGACTGATCCAATTGCCTCACCATTTCCTGCATGGGTTCTTGTCCCCTGGAAATACTAGCAATGATTCGAGTTAGGTTTGTTGCCATAAGCTGAGCAGATGGAACAAGTGGGTTGCCTTCAATTCTGGCACTGGACTCAAGGTCATTTAGCTTGTCTTGAAAAAATGTATATAAGGATGAGAATGGCACTTAAAAACACTTTCCCACAGACGACACTAATCTATTGATTTAAAAGGGTACACTTGGTCTAATTTTATAATCACAAATAAAATATTTAATTTCAATGGTAAACCAGAGAGAGTGTGTTTTTAAAGTGTTCCATCTTTCTAAGAAAGCCTACGTCCAATGTTGTTTTATTGATTTCAAAGGTTACATAAATCTTGGTACTCTTGTAAATAAGAATATCCCAGACTCCGTTAGACCTTTCCCTCCATGAAATGGATACAACATGTTTATAATGACCCCGAAGTCAAGGGACGAAATGTCAAGGGTTGGAATGCCTTTATACATTTAAGCATTTACATCCTTAAATAAGGAATATGATATTTGGTTTTATAAATCACGTGTAGTATGAACCTTGGCATGATGACTCCTCATTGGTCTTGTTGGTCGGCCTTCCTTGTGTTGGTCAGCAGACTTACTATCTACTAACTAGGATTTTGGCTATGTAGGAGGACACGTTTTCATTTATAATTTTTCCACGTATGTGGATAATTTTTGGCATCAACACCATATACGGGGTCAAACTGGTGGATGCATCCAACCTGAGTTATGGTTTTATTATATGCTCAGATTTAGATCTCTAAAAAACCCTACCACTGCTCTAGCCAAAATTGGGGGTAGGTGGGACCCTTATACTCATGCAGGAAGATCCTTCTATTACGAGGGACTTGCAGTCCTTGGTATCAACGGCTGAAGCTACATGGGATGTGGTACCCCCTCACATGGGGAAATTTTTTAAGGGGCAACAGAGGTGCCCAGTATGTCAGAGCGGATAGAGCCTCATTCCACGGTGGTAGAACCCCTACATATGATGGCGAAGATAAATAACTCTTACATGGTGACCACTTTGAGGTCTAGGGTTACCTTTCCAATATTGAGTAACTAATTCACTTGATGGGAAAGGTACTTGCATATTTTCCTTACTCCTTACTTAACTTTCATCCTATTTATTATCTTCATACGTTTTTCTCTTGCAATACCAGCTCATGATGGAGGATTTCTTGGTTAGTGCTCTTGATCTAAATAGAGCATGGAAAAAGGCAAATGAGATGGCCGGGAGTTAGGACCTCACTTAAAATAATTTTTATCGGATGATCGATGGTCCAAAGATTCAGATAGGGGATCCAAAAAGATATTAAAACTTTGAAGATTTAAGATTTTATTTTGGAACATGAAAGGCTCTATGATGAGAAGATCCAAACAGATAGTGCATATTTACTAAATTCTTCTCAGGAGTCTTTAAAGAAGACTGAGGAGTTGCTCACCCTTAACCATATTGATCTTGTGGTGACAAAAGTGTACCTTCAAGGCTAGGAAATTGAGCTCCAGTTCATTAAAGGTAAACTCCTTCGGCTGGAGGATGAGGTGTAGTTCTCAAAGGAAATTATCAAACACTTGTCAACTGAGAAGACAAAGTTAACCTGTGAAGGTCAAGAGCTTAAAAGGAACTATGTTGAGGTCCTAGTTAAATAAAAAGTACTTGAAGGGTGGTTATGGGCCACTGTTCAGAGCCAACTAGATGCCTATCAAGAGTCCGATATTTTTAAAAGATACTTCTTTTAGAACTTTAATGTTGGTTTAGAATCTTACAAGGCCAAGGTCTAGGAATTGTTTCTTGGGGTGGACATCTATGGTATGTCCTCAAGGCCTTTAGTCAGAGGAATAGAGCTCAAATGAAAAAAGTGGTAATGGTGATGATATTAATGATGCTTTTATTTCCAAGGTCCAATGGAGAAGGAGTTAAAGAAGTCTTATGCCTCTCTGCCTCTAATAAGTGAAGCCCATGTGAACCCCCAAGTACTCAACCCATGAAAGGATTTTTATGTAATCTCTTTTTAATTTAAATATTGACTGGTCATGGCCCTCATTGTTGTAATCTTCCTTTTTACCTTCAATAAGGAGGAATTTTTTAGTGTAAATGTGTTGTTTTTCCAATCTTCACTTCATGCTTACTTTACTTTTATCTTTGCTAAGTTATTTAATGAACTAGCTGTGATGTCTCGGGTCTGACTTGCATATGGTATACCCCATGTCTGCTAAGATTCCTTGGTAAAGAAAGATGAGTAGGTAAGCCATTTTCTCGAAGGCCCTGAGACCTCTTATTCATATTTGCACAGTTCCTCAAAATCAACACTTTTGTTTTGTAGTGGGGCATTGAGCCTTAGAATCTTAGAACTTTGATTCTTCTGCTATTATGAGATTGGAAACCCATAATTTTTGTTCAAGCACTTAGACACCTAAATATTGTGGGCATAAATGTGCAGAAGTCAAACTTGTAATGGGTCTTGAGACCTTAAGATTTAAAATTTAAATTTGAACACTTGAAAATACATCACCCTTATAAAGGTCCTAAGACCTCTGGATTGAGCAAAACTAAAACCTAAAGTCTCACAAAGGGGCACAAGACCTTTGAAATTAGGATTTTTTGAACTATGAAATACTTATAAGGGTCCTAAGACCTTCGGACTTTAAAAAGATTTTGAATTTTTGAAGTCTTTGTAAGGGTCTGAGACGCCAGACTGAATTTTCTTATAATTTGAATTCCTTGTAATGGTCTGGTACCTATGGTTTGAGACCTACAGACTGAATATTTTTATAATATGATGTCCTTATAAGGATCTGGGACCTCTAAAATTAGAAAACATTTTAAATTTTAGGGTCCTTTTAAGGGTCTGAGACCTTCGAACTGATTCATTTGTAATTTTAAGTCCTTATAAGGGTCCAAGACCTCCGGAATAAAAACATCTGTAATCTAAAATCCTTATAAGGGATTGGGACTTCCTAGATGAAAAAAATTAAAATTTTGAAGTCTTTGTAAGGGTCTGAGTCCTCCGAACTAAAAAATTTGGTTATCAAAAGTCCTTATAAAGGCCTGGGACCTCCGGACGAGGAAAAATTGAAATTTTGAAGTCCTTGTAGGGGTTTGTGACCTCCAAACTAAAAAAATTGTAATTTCAAGTCCTTATAATTGTATGAGACCTTCGAACTGAAATTTTGTATAATTTTATGTCCTTATAATAGTTAGGGACCTACTAAAATAGAAAAAATATGAAATTCTGAAGCCTTTGAAATGGTCAGTGACCTCCTCACTTAATGGTTTTCAATCTTAAGTCCTTATAAGGGTCTGGGACCTCCAGACATAGAAAAATTATAAAATTTTGTAGTCCTTATGAGGGTTTGTGAGCTCCAGGATTAGATTTGTAGTAATTTGAAGTCCTTATAAGGGTCTCGAACCTTCGAACTTAGATTTTTTTGTAATATGATGTCCTTATAAGGGTCTGAGACCTATGAACTACAAAAAATTTAGTTTTGGGCAATTGTTTTGCACTTAAATGCTGACCCCCCCAAAAAATTTAAATTTTCACAAATGAAGGGTATAAGGTTCATACCACTTTTTTTGTAACCCAAGGTAAAGGAAATGTTTTATTGTAAGGAAATGGATTTTTCACGAGTCCTTAAACCTGAGCCTTTTGGAATTCTAGATGAAAATCTCAATAATTAGTATTTTATGGGTCCTAAGACCTTTTGACTGTACTTTCTCTGTTGTTTAAACTTGAGGAATGTATTATTTTTTGGGCCCTAGGACCTTTGAATGTTAGTATTAATCCAAGGCTAAAATCCTTGCAACTTCAATGGTGGGTTTTAAGACAATAATTTTTAGAGTGATACATCATCAATTAAAAACAATCTCTTTTTCATTAAAACAACGGAGTACATGATTTATAATGGTTCTTAGGGGATGACATACATCTTCTAAGGCCTCTACTGCTTTTGGTCCTCAACCTTCATTTGGGATCTCAGCCATTGTGGTGGAGGCAACCATCCTTATTTCATGAAGTTGAGGCTCTTATGCAAAGAATCTCTAGAGGGAGCTCAGGAATTGGTGGTGGTTAAGGTAAAACCTTTGTGAGATCCAATGGATCTTTTGCAGTTTTGTTGGAGCCTTTACCAAGCATTGTGATGCACTGAGAAACTTATTTTTGTCCTTCATGGATGTGATTTATCACTCCCAAGCCTTTTTCTAGTATCCAAACACCTTTGACGCTTCCTTAGAGGATGGAAACCTCATTACCATCATGCGGGTTGATATCACAGCATCTAAGTCATTGAGAGTGGGTATCCTCAAGATAACATTGTAGTCTAAGTATAAGTCCACCAATATGAATTTATTCCAAATTGTGGTGTAGCAATACTTGAAACCAAGGGTGAGGGGAGAGTGACATACCTTAGGAAGTAGGTTCGTTCGTAGTTAAATCCAATTAGAGGGGTAGTTGACATCTTCTTTTGTTTAGTGCCAAGTCCCATAGCCTAAAATTCATTCAAGAACAGGATGTCCACGGAGCTTCCTATATCAATTAAGATCCTTCCATTGATGGTGTTCTCCATTATTATTATGCTCACAAAATGATCAAAGTGACTTTATCTGGCCCACTAGATGTCTATTTCCAGGAAGGCCCTTAAAATCCCAAAAATGTGAGTACGGAGACATTGTCTAAACAAAAAGTCATTTTTTAATTTTTTAAAATTAAACATAAAACATAAATAAAACTGACCCAAATAAAACTTTGCACCAATGTTAATCCGAGTTATCGTGATAATTTGATTTACCAAACTTTGTTTGAACCGAAAACATGCATCTAGGTGATAACAGATAAAATAAATAAATCAAACACAACATTCCTATGTTCGAGGAAAACCAACAATTGAAAAAATCGTAGATGGTCCAGTAACATAAATCACTATGATAAGGTTTTACAAAAGTTGACATATGACTTACTCAACGACTCGACGCCCATGCAAGAATTGATCCATCTTCGATCTTTAACCTCTCCTCCACGGTGCAATATAGGAGTCCATCCACGCAAGATGTCATAACATGTGAGTCCACACACCCCTCGATATCCACTGAATAGGCTCAGTAATCGTCTATGGATATGAACCTAGATGCACCGATTTTTCACCGCAACACCATAAACACGGAGTTTTCCATGTGTAAACAACAAACACAGAATCCATCATATGAAATGTACTAAACAATGATGATTAAAACCTTCTTGGTTCCCAAAAATAAGATCTCAAATCATATAAAGGTTGAAATTTGAATCTTTAAAGTCTTTGGGTGAAACTAGGGTTTGGGAGCTTTTAGATAAGTATCAAAAAATAAATCTTTCAAAATATTTCCAAAGGTCTCTTTAAAAACTATTGTTTGATCCCCTTTATATAGAAAATATGATTTTCAAGGAAGAATTCTTTTTGAGGAACTTCATTCAAATGAAAACAAGACCTCGTTCAAACAAAGAAGAAATCTCGTTTGAACCAAATCAAATCTTGTTCGAACGAACAACCAATCGTTTTCCAACCATCTTCGAACAAGCTTCAAATGAGTTTTGTTCTATAATAGGTAAACCTTGTTTGATGTTCGTCTTTCACAGCATAATTTTCGTTAGAACAAAACCCTGATGTCATTCGACTGACCTAAAAAAATATTTTTCTTTTTAAAAAAATATTTTAAAAAACCTCCAAACAAATTTACTCAATTAGAAATGTGCCCTTACAAATCTCCCCCTTTGGAAATTTAGAGACAAAACCAAAATAAAAACACCTATGGTCCATCAAGAACCCTAAAAGACTCATTCCCTGGCCCCAAAAAGAAAAAGTACAGACGCTCTATAGACACATACTTTAAGTATCTTTGCTCACTTAAAATCTTTGCCGCTTGTTTTAAACCTGCACACTTAAATACACCTTCAAATGCAAAGGGAATATATGAAGTATAAAATCTACATAAGAATAAAAACTCCACCTATGTCTAACAATCCCTAACCTAGGTAAGACGTATCCCCTCAAGATGTTAAGGAAAAAGGTATAATATCAAGCGATGATGTAAAATTCATCACAACATAAGCAGAAATAATCCACACACTCATTAATTAACACCAATATTGATGTAAATATGATATGTACTTGAATACATAATGAAGCATGAGATACCAGTGCAAAAAAACAACGATAGATACCAATATGATCATATAGCATGCCAATTTGATTCAGAGATAAAGTATATGGTAAACATGGATTAAATGCTAGCGCAAAGAATAAAAAACAAAACGATACCATACATAAAAATATGTAAAATATACCAATGACAGGCACATATTTATAGGTATAAGAGACCACAAAATTGATGTAAAACACATAAGCTTTACTCACTACCATAGTATCGATGTGTCCAAACATGTGGGAGGGAATGAATGGGCGTGAACTAGATACGAATGAATTATGACCCAATCGCTCAAAAATGTCCAAGGAGTTCTATTTTACTGCAAAATATTATCAAACTAAAATTTAGCCTCAAGTGAGAGATAAAGTGAACTCAAAGAACAAACAAGTATAATCCACACAAGCCTAGAATTTGGTGATTCTACAAATCAATACCATCATGACATGATAAGAATAACTAGTATTCATTTTGTAAACCCATTGATATATGCAACTATAACACCATCAAAAGGTAAATAAATAACATATTTTTCTCTTAATTCTTTCAATGTAACAATTTTTTAAAATCAAACAAACAAACTTTTTGGCCTTTAATAATCTTTCTATTTTTTCCTCTCATTTTTAGGCTATTCTAATGGTGGCTTTCTCGCATAGGAGATTTTCTCCTTTCGTTGCCCTTTCCCGTGCACCCTCATATATTCAATAAAAATCAAACAAACTCAGAGGCAAGAGTTTTTGTATGCACAAATCTCCCATAGTCAATAGTTATGTAGATGACAAGATTGATGGGAGAATATCTCACCTCGCTTAAATATAATGTGTGATGCTAAAGTTCAAAAGAGCACGCGCATGTGTGTGACTAAGCATATACAAAGTGAATCCATTATGAAAATCAAATTCAAAACACTCCATTCAAGCATGAGTAAGAACAGTCTAAGCCTTGGAAGCCATAATCTAATGTCATAGTCACATGGAAACATGGAATGAAGTGGATTCAAAAAAACCAATATGCCACACAAAATATGTAAAACTAAACTACACGTAAACCAAAAATCATTTTGAGTTTTTAAGGAAATTTCAAAATGATACCTATTTTTATTAAAAAATTGCCAAAAGACAAAAAAAATATTTTTGTATTTTTCAATATAACCCAATAAATGAAAAATCAAAATACAAATGACTCAAACCACATACAACTAGCTACTACACATATCATGAAGTACAAAATCTAGTTTATGAAAACATGCAAACACAATCAACCATTAGATATATAATGATAAGTACCATGTGAAAGCACTCGAGAATTAGTAAGTCTAACATGTAAAGCCTCCAAATCGATTATCCTAACCCACATACGTGTAACATGATGCTAAAGGGTTTTGGCAACCTCAATGACTCGATACTTAAACTTTCTAGGACCATTTTTAAGATAAAAAAAAATTTCCTAATATGAACTTTTCTACCACAATGTGTACATATGTAGACATGACAAAGGTTGTTACCTAATGGTTGACCTTTTCTAACTTTTCTAGAAATGGTTGACTCTATCAAAACGAATGTCTTGGATTTAATGGGGAAATCATATTGATCATTGATGTCAATACCACACTTGTTTAATTCAGATGGTGCCTATCATTTTATCAAACATATCTGACATATATTCCAAATTAAATTTGCATGACTCGAGTCTCTCAATCACTTTCTAGCTCCAGTATCCTATACTTGAGTAAATTCCCAAAATCTCCAAACTTAAGAAGCTCCTTCTTTAAAACCTCCAATAAAACATGAAGGCTATCTCTATAATCCTCAACATACTGGAGGTTATCTCTAAGAGTCCTCTTGTATGCTCTAAGATCCTCAATCAAAGTACTCTCATCATTATGCATTTTTTTAACCTAGCTTCCAACTTGAAGTTTTATTTTTTTACCTTCAACGTTTCTACAGCCAACTCACGAAAGGTAACTTGTTGTTCACTCGCCTCCTCATATTTTTTATCCTTATCTCCTTATCCACTCATTTCACCATAAGTCAATTAGGAATAAAAAACAATGACCTTGAAAGTGTCATGCTCGGAATTATCTTTAAGGACGATTTTTAATTTCATCTCTCGTGGCTAACCATAACCATGAACGCGATGTACTTTCAGTCAATGGGGTAATTACTTCCCTCTTTCGAATCACTATCCCTGAGGGTGGCATTTTAAACCTTCAATTTCTTTGCCTATTAAAATTATCATCATAATTTTTATAAAATTGATTGGCCTTCTTATATTATTTTTTCTCGAACTTCTTTACATCTTTTGATTGTGTTTTAACTTGAGAAATTTTCTGAAATTCTACATGGCCATATCATCAGAATCAATGTTAGATTCATCATTCGAAACAAGTGTTTCCTCTTTCCTATATTCTAATGCAATGCCCTTATTTTTCCTCTTCATTTTGTCGAAAAATATGTCAACCTCATTAGTTTGAAGATCACCTACAAGCTCTTCAAATTTTGTAGAGTCCAAAGTACCCAAGGATTTTAAAACCTTCACTTTTGAATTAAATCTTTAAGTCAAGGACCTTAAGATATTATTTACTACTCAATTTTTGGTATTCTCTCTCTCAAGTTAAAAGAAGAGTTCACAATATCGGACAATCTAGCATAGAACTCGTTAAAGGTTTCATTCTCCTCCATATTATTGATTTCAAATGGAGTGGTGTAGTTTCGGATTTTTGAAGCCATAATAGCACTAGTTCCTTTTTGAGTGAGTTAGAGTATGTCCCAAGCATATTTAGACATTTCACATGTAATAATACCATGGAACTCCCCGAGTGTGATCGAACAACGTAGAGCATTTAAACTTAGAGAGTTATAATTTTCTAACCTATGCTAATCCTCACTCCATAATTCTAAAAGTTTTGGAATCGTAGATTGACTAACTAAGGTTGTGTGACAACCCGCCTACTAAAATAATAGGTGGCCAGCCCAATACTCTAATAATCACAGGAATCATAGATGGTCCATTCTCAGCAACACTGTCGATTAAAATAATAGCATGAGATAACCACCAATCATTTTAGAGAATGGACTATCAAATTTAAAATTTTGAAAGTAAAAGAAAAACACTTAGACAATTCCATTTTGTAAAAACGGTGGATATGAAAAACCAACAATAAAGAATGACAATATACTAAATAATCACCAAATAAGCTATCGGTGAACAGACCAATACAAATAATTACACCGAGTATTACACATTAAATATTACATTATAATAAATGTGTGCAATGCTTTGGGCCACACGCTCGAATAAATAAACTGAACATGACTAGAGTACAATGGGAATAAGCGTCTAATACAAATAACCTAGAACACCCGCAATATGCTGTAGCTCCATGACAACCAGAATGGAAATGTAAATACGGGTGTCCATGCGGTAGAGCACCTGTACGGAAAGCAGTATATGCAGAAACAAATAAATATAGACGGGTTAGGGCCCGATTTGATATGATTCCCATATGACTGAAATGCATGACATTTAAGTGCGTAATTCTCTCGCAATTAACAATAATATTTCTCAACTCTCATTCTAAAAGCAACCTAACGCAATATCAATGATGATGCTCTAGTTAACCCAAGTACTAAGGACTAACTTCTCCCCATTCTCAACACTATGCCCTATTCGTGCGTGGGGTATCTCGCAAAGCGAAATCCAAATAAGGAACCCCCCTATACACTATTACAAGGCAAGGTCGATCGTCGAGATCCATTAGACCCTAAGTACAATATTGATGAATATAATCATCTAATTTAATTTCCTTTAACATAGTGATAAGGGCTAAACTTATCCCCTGTCTCAAGACTATGCCCTATTCGTGCGTGGGGTGTCTCGCAAAGCAAAATCCAAACAAGGAACCCCCACCCCCGATACACTACTTTCTAGCCAAGGTTGATGGTCAAGATCCAATTAGACCCTCAACACAGAATTTATATATACATAAATGGGAAACCATCTACAGCTACTCAAAAACATAAATAAATCCATCCATCATGTAATGGCACAATTCCTAATTTCTTTCTTTAGGAATATACTTAAATGGTACAAAATTTTATCAAATGTTTACCAATTAATTTCATTTCAACAATTTCTTTACCAATTTTATTTACTTTCTTCCATCCAGGAAAAATACATTTTTAAAGCAAGTTTTATTATCATAAAAATGATTTACCTTTTCATAAAGTCCCACTTCCGTTATTCCATCCAGGAAGTGTAATCAAAAGTCATTTGTATTATCATAAAAAATACTTTTGTATACCATATGCTTCCATCCGGGAAATGTATCCGAAGCCAAACGATATATCCCATTTCCCTTCTTCCATTCGGGAAATGTAATTAAAGCCAATTCATTATCATGGATTGCTTTAATTTTATCTAAGACCGTCCCTCCGAGTTTCCCCACTGGATGTGACCCTAAATGACTATCATTTTCCAGGGCCCATCAAACAAGACAACCTAGGAACCTAACAAACGTCGGGAAGCGGCCATATGCCTACGAGAAAGTCAAGACCACACCTAGAATCTCCTAACCAGCGCAGTATAATAAACTCCCATATGGCCTAGGGACTATATCCACCCTGCATTCATTAGCCAGGGGGCTTCACCATGCGCGCTCAACTTCCCTTATGATAGCGATTTAGAGAGGTGTGTAATGATAAATTAACATTTTTGAAAAACATTACTTTTTCCTTTTGAAAACGTTCACTTTTACATTCTCAAAATCATTTGTACTTATTTCTCATAGTACTACACATTATCATATGTCTTTCTTATTCTTAGTGTCATATTTTATTAATGACCTAAGACCAGAAGTGCCAATATCCTCAAACTAGTCTCCAAGAGTTGATCTAATTTCATGAACCATCAAAGTTTGTCTTCATCAATAATAGACTCCCAAAAAGCCCAACATTAACATTTTATCTCCAATTTATCTTTAGGTTAACTTTCCTATATCTTTCGGATATTAACTTACACAAATTAGCCCTCGGGGTAAGCCCAATTATCCCATTTTATCCTAGGACATTAGTCTACCCAAAACATCCCTTTAGAACTCCCCATTACTTCCCAAAGGAAGGTCCCTAAACCCTGGACCTAAAAGAAAAAGGGCTAAAAATCAAACGAGGAAAAACTCACAAAAATAGGGTAAATTAATTGATTCGCCCCTTGGGCAGAATCGATTCGCCTAAAAGACGAATCGATTCGGTGAGAAAAAATTGACATTTTGTAATAGCCGAATCGATTCGGTCTTAACCCGAATTGATTGGATCTCCCAGACCTGTAACCTACCCCTTAACCGAATCAATTCTCCTGGGAGCCGAATCGATTCAGCCTTGGGAATTTGCCCAGTTTGGGCTAAGGGTTGTAAGAACCCTAATATTCCAAAAACCCCAAACCTTGATTTATTCCAACATTAACAACAATAATTGTTCCCAAATCATTTCTACACAATTACTAGCTAATACTTATTCCTCAAATCAAGTTAAAACCATAAAGAACCCCTTTAGGGTTTAAATCTCCAAAACTTAACTACACATGGAACTTATCACATTAAATCAACATCTAGCAAGTAAAAAACTTGCCTCGAGGTTGTAGTCTTGGATCCTCCTCCGGTAGCAACGAAATCCGGCCTCAAATATCCATTTCTCTCTCTATCTCTCCATTTCTCCCAACTCTCTCTTTTATCTCTCTCTCTCTCTCTTGGCTTCTAACACAAGAATGAGGGAAATAAAGGGGTGGGAGACTTAATCAGGTCTTAAAATAAATTTCCTCTTTTAATTGTTAATAGACCATTAAAATAACTCGTATCCACATAATTGAGTTATAACCCACAAAAAGTGCCCAAATCTCAAAAATACAACTTGGCACTTATTTCGACTATCTCGACTATTCTAAAAACAACCGCACCCCCTATTTTGGCATTCGGGAAAATGTGAACAAATTTTATGTTCTAAATTCATTTTATTTCATTAATTTTACACAACTTAAAGTATAGGTCATAACTGTCGTTTCACATACAACGAAGAAATATATCACAATAAAATGTTATATACCTTCTCATAACGGTAAATAGACAAAACATAGTAAATATTATCCCTAAATCTCACGGGAAATAATATTTACTCCCACTTCCTCAATTTTATAAAATTAGCCCATCGGGCAAAATAATATAAAATAGTCGCTCAAAAACCTGGGATGTTACATACTCCCCCCCTTAGAAGGGAATTTTGCCCTCAAAATTCAGGCGTACCCCATAATCATAACAAGAGTATACTATACCGAACTATTGTGCTATCATCCTAGAAAACCCCTCGACAGTGCGGCGTCCCCATAGGACTCAGACTAAGGTCATTACTATTCGATCTTAGTCCATATCATCATGCTTTAACATAGCACCAAATCGTTCCTCAAGAACTATCAATCCTGCCGTTCTACTACGGAAGGAGATACCTACACATCTCGACACAAATTTCCTTACTTATTGAAACACGTTACACCCTAACTAGGGGATAACTGTACTAACTTATAATCGCTCACCCAACACTACTTACTCCTATTTGCATTCGTGGAGCCCTTGAAAGCATATGGCTCAATGAGCCCAATCATTAAGGAAAAGTTCTCGGACCACTCCAAGTCCAAGAAATATACTATTCGCTAGTTCAATTTCAACGAACATGCAAGGCACACAGCCAACTATGCTAGGCCACACACACAGCCCCATACTTATAGAAAATAATCCGAATAATTGTACGGAAGTTCTAACCATAAAAGCCACTACTCTCCGTCGGTATTCTACCTGGCGCACCTACTATCCCATCCGCATTTCCTTAGCAAAAGGGAATTTCCAATTGATAGTCCTTTACGAACTCCAACTTGTTGCTCGTAAAAATACCAAATTTCCTGCCCAGGAAGTAGTGCCTCTCTTTCTCTAAGGCGAATACTACCACCATGAACTTAAAATCAAGCGGGGGTAACACTTCTTATGAAGGTTAATTCTGTGAAATGCATAAACAATGGGTCCATGCTCCCGTATTAATCCTTCACATTCCTGGCAAAGACTCGTTCATAAAATCCACTTTTGAACTTAACAACATGAGTGCAGGAGTAAAAGTCAACTCCTCCTTTTAACTCCCCGAAAGATAGGCTACCAACGTAACACTCTATCTACGAGAGGCCCCACCATCTACGACCTGACGTTTCGAATCACTCGAGATCCTATACCTCTTCGTTCTAGGGACCAAATCCTGCTTAGAGTTAACCCACAAACCTATTATGGTCAACTCCCTACCACCTTCCTAAAACAAATATCGCATGCCTTAAGGGCCTTACATCCTAAAAATCCTAAAGTCGATCTACACCCTATTGAAGTCGTATAAATATAATACTAATTATGCCCCTAGTTTCCAAGACCTTTACCGACTTCCAACATTAGCTTGGTTTTATGCGTGGGACATCTCGTCGAGGCGAAATCGAAACAAGGAACCTTCTCGTTACACTACTACCTCGCATCGTCGGTCGTCGAGAAGTAACGGTCGAAGACACATGATCGGGATCGCTAAAGTCCTAATTCGTAACTCTAATAATGCACTTATACCATAACAATCAACTGAGGCATTTACTTTCTGTAAGATGACACAATTACTTTATCCCAATATACACACATCTTTTTACATGGACTTATCATTAAGGCATAATCATAAGTCTCTATCTGACTTTCATATCTTAGATTTCCCCACATCGACCAGAGGAAAAACTATCACAATGCTCATATATCGCACATCAACTTAGCCCTCTCATCACTCATGTAATAACCCGCGTAATTTTTGGGGTATTTTCAAAATAAAGAGGAAAAATAAAGTTTTTGATAAAATTATTTTTATTGATCAAATATGTTGGTTATTATTTTTTAAGGCGAGAATTTCAAACGGTTTCGAAAATGGAGTTTAAACGGATTTTTAAATGATTTTTAAATATTTTTAACTCTTGAAATTCTAAGTCAGCGAACATTAAGTAATTTTCAAGAGTTGTTTTGACTTCCAACTCTTCATTTCTTTGCCTTGTTTAAAGAAGTCTTTTGGATTCCAACTCTTCATTTCTTTGCATTATAAAAGGAAGTCGTGGGCAACCCTTTTAACCTACTTTTGGCACAAATTTTGGCAGCAAATATATTTTATATTCCTCTTCTTTTTATATACACATCGGCCATTGAGATTTTTGAGTTCCAACCTTAGATTAGAGGTGTTCTTGGGGCTATTTTATTGGAGGTTCTTGGAGGATATTTTGTAGATCTTTTGTGTTGATCTTGAGGATGTGATCATTAGTTTCTCATCATGGTTTGAGGTATGGGGTTTTACACAATATGCTCCTTTAAATCTCGAGAGTTTATTCCGTTGATTTCATATTTAATTGAACTCATATTTGAATTGATAAATTCTTGGAAATCTGGAAAAATAATTGTTGCAATTATTTTGATTCATGTGGTATTATTCATGTTGTTGTTGAGCACGTTGTCATGAAATTTTAATATGGCACGGAGGTTGGGCACCCGCCAAAATTCCTGTATCTCGGGCTACGGCTTGATAAAGCATATACGGATGTGGTAAGGCCTAGTGACCCGGTTAAAGTGTTGTTGAGAAATTATATTGATAACTTCTTTGAGATTTGCATTTTGATTTGAATATTCATACTCGTGTTGTTACGCTTTGTTCATCGCTAACATATATTTGTTGAGCATCTTTCTTGTCGTATTGTGTACTTCCCCATATTTTCTCTTAGTGGCAGGTTAGCGTGGATTTTGGGGCGCTATAGAGATTGATTTTAGCAAGGATTGTTTAGGAAAGATTTGTATTATTTATTTTTTTGTATAGAGCATTGGAGATTTATATTTTATTTTCGAGTTAGTTATTGTATGTAATTCGAGAGACTTGTTGTATTTGAAGAATTGACATTAGTGGATTTATATTATTGTGGGTTTATTTATATGCTCTATACCTTGTCACTTGTGGATTTGGATTTATTTTATCGCATTAGCGCTCCGTTCGCTCTCCCCGGGCGGGCGGGGTGTTACAACTCATTTACGTGATTCTCGGTTAAACCTTCCAACCCAGCACCCAACCATAAAAAGAAAGAAAAAGGAAAATAAATTTAGCATCTCTCCATTCCCAATGTCGTTAAGGTTTATGCGCGGAGTGTCTCGCAAAGATAAATTCAAATAAAGAACCCCTCCGACACAATCCCCTTAACTTGTTGGTCGTGGAGATAAGGGAAAAACATAAACAAACAAAGCATACAAGAAATCAAGCAATCAAATAAAACAAACAAACACAAGAAATGAAAACTACCTACATACCGTAAACCACCTCTATAAAGTCTCAATCCTATATCTAGGTGAGATATTATAAAAAATTAGTCCTCTCTAGAACTAGAAATAGGATAGCCTCGCAATTTATTTTCTTGCTATCGAACGAACCCAACCAAGAACATCTCCACTCGCATATTACATATAATACGAGTGGCACATACCACAAACGTGCCTCTAAAATATCACCACTCGCTCAATAACGAGAAGAAAAAAATATAGAACTTCCTACCACGGAAGCCATATAGGTACTTTATATAATAATATAGTTACAACCACAAGCTCAATATACACACACGAATCTAGGGTTAATACAAGACTACACCATCTTATCATAAGGAATACACCACCCTTAACTAAGGTGGGATTCCCGCCAATATCCTTGCCAACCAAACTGGCCACGACTAATGGTTCCAAGACACATTATTCTAGTCTTACAAACCAAACTACTTCCATCCATGCCCCAACTAGGGATCCCATCCTTGTCGGTTATCTTCAATCGACAAGATCAAAACGAGTAGTTCCCTTAACTTCCTTAGCAAGGTGAACATTCTATTAGCCTTTCGAGCCATAGTTCAATGAGTCTTCCCCACGTGGATGTCCACCGTTGGGGTCTCATGAACACTACTTTTCCAAAAGCGTTAGCAACACTTACTTGTGAGCCTATCGTTTCCATTAAAAGACTCTCTCTCCCTTGTACCAACCTTATTTCGGTGTACAGCTTCTTTAACCGTAACACTCTTTATTCATTGTCGGACTCTAACCGAACCTTGCGTGAATACTTGAGAATCTACTTTCTCATCATTCCTGAAATCCCATAAAAACTAGCTGTTGAAAATATCTAACGGGTTTCTATATGGGAAAAACCTCCCGTTCAACCAAAATATGGCGACTACCATTTCTGCCACTTCAACCCTACTCCTATGGGTGAAAGACCTTCCTCCATACAACCGAACTTCACATGTGGTCCTCATCAAGGACCCCTCAAATCCAACTTAATGTCACTTGGAATCCCAAGCTTAGCACCACTCTCTACTGACAGCGGTACATGGAAAACTCTATTCACTGTACTTAGTAGTCACGATAGCAATAGTAAATAATGCTACGAAGGGAGCGACCTCTCAAGCGGACCTCATCCCCTACTACCACTTACAGCTCTTAGTAATCCCATCTCAAAACGAATTCATAATGGCATCCCTTAATGCCCATCATATGATGACTTACTAGTCTCACACGAACGCGCTAAAGATTTTCAGGGTTCTCATCTCATAACAGAAAAACGAAATCTCACAAGAGAGATCAATGATCTTAATCTTAGGGCACTATATCAAATCAGAAGTAACGCTGAAAGCGAAATACATCCGCACAGATTCCTAAGGACTCTAGAACCTGATGCTCTGATACCATCTGTGACAACCCGCCTACTAAAATAATAAGTGGGCAGCCCAATACTCTAATAATCACAGGAATCATAGATGGTCCATCCTCAGCATCACTTTCGATTAAAATAATGGCATGAGATAACCACCAATCATTTTAGATAACGGACAATAAAATTTAAAATTTTGAAATTAAAAGAAAAACACTTAGACAATCCCATTTGCAAAAACGGTGGATATCAAAAACCAACAATAAAGAATGACAATATACTAAATAATCACTGAATAAGTTGTCGGTGAACAGACCAATACAAATAATTACACCGAGTATTACACATTAAATATTACATTCTAATAAATGTGTGCAATGCTTTGGGCCACACACCCGAATAAATAAACTGAACATGACTAGAGTACAATGGGAAGAAACTTCTAATACAAATAACCTACAACACCCGCAATATGTTGTAGCTCCATGACAACCGAAATGGAAATGTAAATACGGGTGTCCATGCGATAGAGCACCTCTACGACAAGGAGTATATAAAAAAAAAGAGAAATATAGACGGGTCAGGGCCCGGTTTGATATGATTCCCATGTGACTTAAATGCATGACAGTTAAGTGCGTAATTCTCTTTCAATTAACAATAATATTTCTCACCTCTCATTCTAAAAGCAACCTAACGCAATATCAATGATGATGCTCTAGTTAACCCAAGTACTAAGGAATAACTTCCCCCCATTCTCAACACTCTTCCCTATTCATGTGTGGGGTAATCCCCCTATACACTACTACTAGGAAAGGTCGATCGTCGAGATCCATTAGACCCTAAGTACAATATTGATGAATATAATCAGCTAATTTAATTTCCTTTAACATAGTGCTAAGGGCTAAACTTCTCCCCAGTCTCAACACTATACCTTATTCGTGCGTGGAGTGTCTCGCAAAGCGAAATCCAAATAAGGAACCCCCCCGCCCCCGATACACTACTTTCTAGGCAAGGTTGATCGTCGAGATCCAATTAGACCCTCAGCACAGAATTTATATATACATAAATGGGAAACCATCTACAGCTACTCAAAAACATAAATAAATCCATCCATCATGTAATGGAACAATTCCTAATTTCATTCCTTAGGAATATACATAAATGGTACAACATTTTATCAAATGTTTACCAATTAATTTCATTTCAACAATTTCTTTACCAATTTTATTTCCTTTCTTCCATCCAGGAAAAATACATTTTTAAAGCAAGTTTTATTATCATAAAAATGCTTTACCTTTTCATAAAGTCCCACTTCCCTTCTTCCATCCAGGAAGTGTAATCAAAAGTCATTTTTATTATCATAAAAAATACTTTTGTATACCATATACTTCCATCTCCCTTCTTCCATCCGAGAAATGTATCTGAAGCCAAACCATATATCCCATTTCCCTTCTTCCATTCGGGAAATGTAATTAAAGTCAATTCATTATCATATATTGCTTTAAATTTATCTAAGACCGTCCCTCCGAGTTTCCCGACTATACGCGCCCCTAAATGGTTATCATCTTCCAGGGCCCATTAAACAAGACAACCTAGGAACCTAGCAAACATCTGGAAGCGGCCATATGCCTGCGGGAAAGTCAAGACCACACCCAGAATCTCCTAACCAGTGCAGTATAATAAATGACCATATGTCCTAGGGACTATATCCACCCTGCATTCATTAGCCAGGGGGCTTCACCACGCACACGCAACATCCCTTATGATAGTGATTTACAGAAGTGTGTAATCATAAATTAACATTTATGAATATCATTACCTTTTACTTTTGAAAACGTTCACTTTTACATTCTCAAAATCATTTGTACTTATTTCTTTTAGTACTACACATTAGCATATGTCTTTCTTATTCTTAGTGTCATATTTTATTAATGACCAAACACTCGAAGTGCCATTATCCTCAAACTAGTCTCCAAGAGTTCATGTAATTTCATGAACCATCAAAGTGAGTCTTCATCAATAATAGACTCCCAAAAATTCCAAGATTAACATTTTATCTCCAATTTATATTTAGGTGAACTTTCCTATATCTTTCGGATATTAACCTACACAAATTAGCCCTCGGGGTAAGCCCAATTATCTCATTTTATCCTAGGACATTAGTCTACCAAAAACATCCCTCTAGGACTCCCCATTACTTCACAAAGGAAGGTCCTTAAACCATGGACCTAAAAGAAAAAGGGCTAAAAATCAAACTAGGAAAAACTCACAAAAACAGGGTAACTGAATCGATTCGCCCCTTGGGCCGAATCGATTCTACCTTGCGAATCGATTTGCCTAAAAGCCGAATCGATTCGGTGAGCAAAAACTGACATTCTGTAATAGCCGAATCGATTCGTTCTTAACCTGAATCGATTCGGTCTCCCAGACCTGTAACCTACCCCTTAACCGAATCGATTCGCCTGGGAGCCGAATCGATTCGGCCATGGGAATTTTGCCCAGTTAGGGCTACGGGTTGTATGAACCCTGAAATCCCAAAAACCCCAAACCTTGATTTCTTCCAACATTAACAACAATAATTTTTCCCAAATCATTTCTACATAATTACTAACAAATATTTATTCCTCAAATCAAGTTCAAACTAAGATTTAAGGGTTAAATCCTCAAAATCAACAAAGAACCCATTTAGGGTTTAAATCTTAAAAACTTAACTACACATGCAATTTATCACATTAAATCAACATCTAGTAAGTAAGAAACTTGCCTCGAGGTTGTAGTATCGGATCCTCCTCCGGTAGCAATGAAATCCGGCCTCAAATCTCCATTTCTCTCTCTTTCTCTCCATTTCTCCCAACTCTCTCTTCTCTCTCTCTCTCTCTCTCTCGGCTTCTAACACAAGAATGAGGGAAATAAAGGGTTGGGAGACTTAACCGGGTCTTATAACATAAATTCCCTCATTTAATTATTAATACACCATTAAAATGACTCGTATCCACATAATTGAGTCATAACCCACAAAAAGTGCCCAAATCTCAAAAATACAACTTGGCACTTATTTCGACTATCTCGACTATTCTAAAAACAACTGCACCCCCAATTTTGGCATTCAAGAAAATGTGAACAAATTTTATGTTCTAAATTCATTTTATTTCATTAATTTTACCTAACTTAAAGTATAGGTCATAACCGTCGTTTTACATACAACGACGCAATATATCACAATAAAATGCTATTTACCTTCTCATAACGGTAAATAGACAAAATATAGTAAATATTATCCCTAAATCTCACGGGAAATAATAATTAATCCCACTTCCCCTATTTTATAAAATTAGCCCATCGGGAAAAATAATATAAAATAGCCGCTCAATAACCTGGGTTGATACAAGTTGTAGTAGGTAGAGATCAACCATTAAGAACCATTTTCCATACCCTCTCATTTATAGCCCTAAGTGTTAATTTTATACGCATTTTCCAGGATTCATCATTAGACCCAACAACCATTGATTCCTTAGAAACCGAATGACCCTCCTTTAAAAAAAACCTCTGAAAATCATTCATAAACACGAATCTAACATAAAACTTAGTGTTCCATATATGATACGAATTTTAAATTCCTAAAAGGAAAGTATGAAGATATAGTCTAAACAAAAAGTCAATTTTTAATTTTGTAAACTTTGCCAATTTTAATTCGAGTTGTGATAAACCGATTTATAAAATTTTATATTAAACTAAAACATGCATTTAGGGGATAGCATATAAAATAAATAAATCAAGCACGACACGTCGATGTAAAAGGAAAACTCACAATTGAAAAAACCTTGAATGGGCTATCCTCACACATCACTATGATAAGGTTTTACAAAAGTCGATAGATGACTTACTCAATGGCTCGACGCCCTCACAAGCATTGACACTCTTATGTCTTCAACCTCTCCTCCGTAGTGAAATGAAACCCACACAAATTACAATAACTTGTGAGTTTACACATGCCTCGGTATCCATAAAATAGGCTCAAAAACTATCTATGGATATGAACATTGATGCATCGCTTGTTCACTGCAATACCACAAACAAGGAGTCCACTGTGTGTAAAAAAAAATTCAAAATCCATCGTATAACAGGTACTCAACAAGGATGAATAAAACCTTCTTGGTTCCCCTAAAATAAGATCTCAAACCCTATAAAGATCAAAAACTTGGATCTTCAAAGTGTTTGGAAAAAAAAGGGTTTATGAGATTTTGGATATGTATTAGAAAATAAATATCACCAAAAGTCTCTCTGAAATCTGATGTTTGATCCCCTTTACATAGAAAAAATGATTTTTTAGGCTACATAATTTTTGAGAAATTTAGTTCGAACAAAAAAGACCTCGTTAGAACCAAATCAAACCTCGTTTGAATAAACCACCAATCGCATTCGAACAAGCTTTGAACTAGCTTCAAACAAGTTTGGTTTTGTAAACAAATAAACCTCATTCAATGTTGTTTGGATGTCCGTCTGAAGGAGTTGCCATTTTTTAGAATGACACCCAAATGTCCTTTGAATGACTTAAAAAAATCTTTTTAAAAACAGCTCCAAATAATTTTATAAACACAAAAACCAAAAAAAAAAATCAAGGATCAAAATTCATACGCATTGATACCTGAGAGATCCTAAAAAATATGAAGATAAAACATGGCATGAAACATGGTACGATATGTAATCTTAAAAGATTTATTTCTTCTTCTTCAATCAAACACATCATAGACCTAAAAGATTAAAAACACAAAGCCTAACCTATGACTCAAAATGTTTTGTCCGGAACTAGACCAATACGTATAAATTGACTCAAATGGAAATTTTTCCTTACAACCATTATATGAACCTAATTAGGGGATTGATGTAGGAGAGAATCATGGTTAACTTATACCTCGTCATACTGAAAACTCCGGAGGTGGGCCTTCCTGGTTGTGGTAGAGAGGCCACCTCTGGCAAAGCCTCTAAAGATCTAATGGTTGTTAATCAGGTGATATTATACTTGTTCCCATCTTTTTTTTTATTATTTCACTAACCTCTTCTAGAATCTTTGAATCCAAATTCTTTGAGGTATCCCCTTTTGATCACCCCCTCGATGTCCTCCTTTAGTCTGATGATGTCGTTCGTGTTGTGGCCATGATCTCTATGTAATCAATAATACTTGTGTAGGTTAAGTCGCATCGGATATCATCGAAGTCATTCGAAGAACTTTCAGAGAGCGAGAAAATGAACTTCTCATGTCTTAGACTTAATGATCGTATAATCCACGTAGATCTTGACCTCTTTGTGTATCAGATCATGTAAGATCGTTATGGAAGCCCTTTGGTAGGTAGCCTCAGCATTTTTAAAACTGTGTAACAAAAGTTTCCCCGGGGGGTGATGAATGTGTTTTTTTCTTAATAATCAGGGTGCATCTTGATCTGATTGTATCCGGCAAACCCATCGATGAATGATTTGATAGCATATGTCCATGATCATGTTGATATTGGGTAGTGGGTAATCATATTTCGATGATGCCTTGTTCAAATCTAGATAATCAATGCACATGCAAACCTTTCCTCCTGATTTTGGCATGGGTACAATGTTGGCTAGCCATGTGGGATATTCGATCACCCGGATGAAGCCTACGTTCAACTATTTGACCACCTCTTCTTTAACCTTGAGAGACCATTCGGTGTAGAGCATTTGTAGTTTTTTCTATCGATTTAAATTTCGGGAGAGTTAGAATCTTGTGCTATGCTATTTTGGGATCAATTTTAGGCATGTAGTCGTAGGACCATGCGAAGACGTTCACAAATTCCTTTAAGAGTTCGTGCACTCATGCTCGTCAAGGGTGGAACTTATCCTAATCGCCCAGTTGACTACTTGAATAGAGATAGATATTAATAGTTTCATCCTCATTAATTTGAACGCGGTTATGTTGTTTGTTATTAACCTTACTAAGATCAGTTAAAAATTATTCATTTGCAAAATCATCATCATCAAGAGAGAGGTACTTAAGAGCAGCTGGGAGTGAAAATCTTCCTTTTCTGGTTAAAATGGAGTTGATGCTAGAACCTCCCCCTGAAAATATGAAAATTCACAAATAACAATATCAACTTGGAGAAGAAGGATCTCTTGAGAATGATGGTGGTCAAGGTGGTAGTGAAGAAATGGGCACTCCTAACTTAGAGAGAGAACGGGGAGAGAATACTACATCGTTTGGTATGAATTTGATAGAGTTACTTTTTAACTACGTTTTTCTCAATATCTCTTATGACCTTGCCCATGGGTCCTATTTATACTTGGGCACTGGGACTGAATTGACACTTTGGGCGTCAAAAATGATAGGGGAACTTAAAGGAGCAAGGTTTCCAATGTACCTTTTGTCCCTACTGGTTTTACAGCCGCATGTCCCCTCTGGATGATGACAGTTGGTACAAATCAAAATCAAAAAGTAAATGTGTCTATGCTTTATGATAAAATATTTTATTTGGTGAATAATATTTCAAGCTAAAACTTGTTGTACAAACTTTGTAAACTTGAGAGGGGTCTCAAGGACCACCTCCTCAAAAATATTTCTAAACTTTAGGTGGGGTCTTAAGGATCACCTCCTCTAAAATCTTTATAAACTTGGGGTGGGGTCTCAAGGACCACCTCCTTTAAAATCTTTGTAGACTTTGAGAGAGTTCTTAAAACGACCTGCTCGAAAATATTTGTAAACTTGAGGTGGGGTCTCAAGGACCACCTCCTCTAAAATCTTCGTATAAAATTTCATTTATTGTGAGCAACTTCTTGGTTACTCACTTTAGTTATGATTGGGTGTGAACTATGTAGGGACTGGATGACCCCTAGGGTCTTTCTACTAGTATTCTCTCACTCTTAAAGTGCTAAGTGGTTGAGCTCTCTCAACAAACCTTATTCCTCATCCACCAATCCCAAACTCCCAAGAGATCCCAAATTTCCTTTTTGAGACATGCTTGCTCAACTAGCATACTTGTACAAGAAAGTAAAGTATAAGTATTTTAATATAATTCTAAGTAACAAGTCTTGAGGAGGAGGTCAATCTAAGTGGACCTCCTCTCCCACTAGTTCTTTTTGAGTAAGTCTCTTCATTCAAGATACATATCTGTGATTTTTAGTCTGTTGGGGACGAGGAGCTCCTCCAGGTGAGAATTCTCACCCAAAACTCTTTTTATGTGATTTTTGGGCTTTTGGGAACGAGGAGCTCTAATGTGGGCCTCCTCGTCCAAACTCATTTTCTGTGATCTTTGGAATTTTGGGGACGAGGAGCTCCTTAATGTGGGGCTCCTCACCAAAACTCATTTCTTGTGATCTTTGAACTTTTGGGGACGAGGAGCTCCTCAGGGTGGGGCTCCTCACCCAAACACATTTTCTGTGATCATTAGACATTTGAGGACGAGGATCTCCTCAAAGTGGGGCTTCTCACCCAAACCCATTATCTGTGATCTTTGGACTTTTGGGGACGACGAGCTCCTCAGGGTGGGGCTCCTCACCCAAACTCATTTTCCGTGATCTTTGGACTTTTGGGGATGATGAGCTCCTCATGGTGGGGCTCTTCACCCAAACTCATTTTTTGTGATTTTTGGACTTTTGAGGACGAGGAGATCCTCAAGGTAGGGTTCATCACCCAAACTCATTTTATGTGATCTTTTAAGCATTTTGGAGACAAGGGGCTCCTTCTGGGGGACCTCCTCTCACTAACTCTCTTTATGTGATTTCTTGAGTTTTGGGGACTAGAGGTCTCCTTATGGTGGACCTCCTCATCCTTACTCCCTTGTTTGCTAACTTGGGCCATGTGGGATTCCCTCTAGGTGGGCTCACTCACCCTAGGCTATTTTAGAATAGTAGATGTACACCCCTCTACAGTACTTAAATCTTTGTTTATTTCATTATTTGGAAAAACAACGTTAAGAACCTTGTTAATGGAGGTCTCAATTAAATCATTATTAGAAAATGGAAGAACAACAAACAAGGAAGAAATAGAATAAATGTTTGTGTTGGATTGTATCTCAGCAGGTGGAACTGGTATAGCCTTTCAGTTGAGGAGGGGTACATCAGTAGTCTTGATCAGGATAGATGGATCTGATGATGTAGCATCTGGGTGGATCATGCAGAGTGTTAGACGGACCGTTGGAAAGGGATTTCAATGCCCTTCAAAGATTCATTAAGCCTCGGTCGAGCTGAAGAGTTTGACTTTTTGGTCAAATGGATCCTGGGAGTGCCCGATGGCTTCTAGGTCAGTACTCGAGGTATGACCTGGGTTTGTAGTGATGAGGGGAGGTACTAGGGACCTAAGGAGAGTTAGGGGGTAACACAATGGGGTGTCTACAGTATTGTTGTACCTCTCTTATTTTCATATAAATAAAACCCAAAAAAAATAAGAAAAAGAGGGTTTACTCCTGAATTCCAAATAGGGAGTCTCATACTTTTCTCACACTTTTCTCACCACTAAAACACTTTTTCTACACACACACACACTCCCAAATAAGCGATCTCCCATTTGGATTTATGGGATAAACCCCACCCCTCATTTTATATGCGAACTACGTGGAGTTTGATGTCTTTATAGGCTACGTAGACATCTCGGGGTAAAACCTAAGACTCGAGTCCTATTCTCACTTTCTCCCTCATTTTTATATCTTCTCTAAATCAAATTTTCTTATATTCTTTATACTTGTTCTTAGTGACGTATTACTCGATATGCATTATCGTTCAAATATAACAATCAATGTAAGGGTAATCGCGTAAATATTATTTCTTAATATTATTTTTACACCTTCCTACGGATGACTCGCTTTATCTCTTCCATGATACAAACCGAGGATTCCTATCTCCATTATATATATACACATGAACACATATCACGGGGAAAATAAAGGAAAATAGAAAATATCCATGAGAGACCGAAAGGGCGGAATGGGTGCCTAACACCTTCCCATTTCGTAACTAAGGCTACGAACCCTTCTAGAAACATTTTGGTTTTGCATGCACCAGTATGTCTTTGGATGTCATCCTTCGGGATGGATTCCCCTTTTTCTTTTATCTATTTTGAGTAAAATATATTGGCGACTCTGAATCTCTCTACATTTTTACACCTCATCTCAAACGACGTCGGTCGAAGTGCTTCCGAGAGGGACGCGCGGGACCCGAGGATCCTCCCTACATGCGCCCGCCCACGGCGAGTATTAGGGATGGCCACAGCGACATAATCTGGATTGACCGTACAAGCCGAATTCCCCATAAGTGCTAACAATTCTTCTTTTACACAAATTATCCCTTTTAATGTCCTATTCTTAATTTCATATACTTCATTCGGTGTAAGGTTTGCTAACTAATTGAATTTCTTCTCACAAAGTGACCTCTGTCCAACTCTCTTGTGTGAGTTCAGAACAACGTTCGTATCTCACTCTGAACATCTAATGAAGGAACTTATGGTCAAACTATACATATGCGCCTTCTTTTGACAAAACATTCCACTTCTAAGTGTGGTGGTTACCTCTCACCATTGAAACCCCGCTTTTATGAGTCAAGGAAAAATTTACCCAAATTTTCATTTATGATGAGCCATACCCCATCATTTCCCGATTATCCATACCCCATCATATGTCCAAGCCTTTGGATATATTACGTGAGTTGGTTAGTACATGCCATGTCTACATTTCTAGTATTTCCCCTGCTGGTTATTTTAAATGTTTTACCTAACTCTTTCTCTCTCATTCCAACCTTACTGGGAGAGTCTCAATTGACCCCCACTTTCTACTATAGTTATGCCTGGAAGTCACAAGTTGCACCTTAGCCGTCTATATTGTCCTGGACTTCCCTGTCATAATATGGGTGACTTCAACTACAGTCATCCTTCTTTAGTAACTCAAATAACCTCAACTGATCTTTGCCTCCTGTTATCCGCCCAACTGTCTTCGCCTGACATACTGCATTGTTTGGCACACGAACACACCCGAATGCAAATAAGATTCACTATCGCATATATCATAGCAGGAGAATAAAATCTCACCCAAGAAATAACAATCCTAAACATAGGGATCTACATCAAAGAAAACTATGCTGGAAGCATAATAAGCCACACATATCCTAAAGGACACTAGAACATGATGCTTTGATACCACCTGTGACACCGCGTCTAATTAAATACCGGGTAGCTACTCCTTTATTAAATTAATACAGACTATGAAGTTGGTTCAGTCTTAGTATCACTGTTGAAATACAGTTAATTAAATACTAGCCACCTAATATTTAAAAAAAAAGATGCCAAATTTTATTAATTAAGTTAACAAATAACCAAGAATTAAATCATTAACCATCAATAGCATAAACAATCTCATATGCATAACCAACGAAATGAAATCAACTGAATCTGGAGTAAACACTCCAATAATGATAATGCCAGAGTATATAAAGTCCCAATACAAGAGTCTGAATAAATAAACCAATAACTGAAATGATGAAAGTCTACAACTATGACCTCTAAATAAGAACGGGCGACATGCCCTAACTGATACAAATGTCTCTGAAGGAACCAAGGATAAATATCAAGGCGTCTAATACCAAGATCCTATAGCTTCCACAGCAGCTACAACACGTCATAAAAATGGAACTCATATGCTTGGCGTCCTGTGGCTGGGCACCTAAAATGTTTTTACAAAACAAAATAGATTTGGAAGAAAACGGGTCAGGGCCCGATGTGAAAACAGTTTAAAATTTTATCAAGTGTTTAAATTACAATTAAACAACACATATTATATACACGTTAGTTGCGTACTCTCACATGAGTTTCTCACCTCTCAACTATTATGCACGCTTAACGTATGCCCTTAACCCATCCTAGTTATGCCACTAACTAACTAGTCTGTACCACTTTCACTTTCGTATTCTACCATAGGATGTCTACTCTTAGAATCAAATTAAATTATGTTCATACCCCATATTCACATTCATGAAATTACTTATCTCAAGTGTTCATTAATTCTCATTCTTAACCTATTCAAATATCTTATCTTATTCACATCTACTAAGCAACAATGAACTAGTCACAAGTACATAAGTATATCACTCTCAGTACATAAATACATATATGGCACCCCTAGGCTAAGCTGCGGTGCACGGATACTCTGATATTAAATCCATGTACATCACGCACATAAGGATCACATGTCCCGAATCACTCAGGAACCGTCTAAATACAAATCACACATATTGGAGGTGAACATAGTTCATATACCCATGGGTCACGCACATACCTACGCTCCCATGGTCAGCTGATTTATCCACTCACAAAGAAGTCATTCACAGTCCTATGTCCTTAAAGTACCAGTCTAAACCCCCCAAAGGCACACAAGGATAAGAGGGTCATTTTCCATAAAAAAAAAAATAACCTCCCATCATAGAAAGTATGGTAGGTATGTCATACACATAAGAAATCCATACACTAGGCATTCACACAACCAAAGTATTCATATTACAATATAATTATTCACACATTCCATCTAGTAAGTCTCGTACATAATAAGTTTAACCCGATATCATACGAAGTACACATTTAACTTGATAACTCTCTCGTCATATCAATTTGAGTACCTAAACCTATCCCAAAAGGTTACTACGTCTTCAATTAATTTCTAATGTTATCTCAGCAATTATAAAATCACTCTACTACTGTTCATACCCCTAAATTATCTGTCATTCCACTTTCAGTTCCAAATCGAAAGATTCAAACCGTCCTCACTCGGTAACCGCTCAAAATTATAACGCTTGATCCCATAAGTTATAACATTTTCCGGGCAATAACTAAGACCTTACTAACCTTAACTAAGTCCCACAATATCAATTTAACTCCATTTACCCTCAAAGGAAAATAATTTCCAAAAATCAGAAGGGGCCGATCGATCGAAGAAAAGGGGTCGATTGATCGATCGTCGATCGATCGACGTTCTTGAGTCGATCGATCGATGAAGCAGGTATCAGCCCAGATTTCTTAAACAGTTACGGGTTTCATCCTTTTTACACCTCTAATTCTTCCATATAACGTCCCAAACTCCCAAGAAAGTTCACTAATCCTCCTATTAACATAACGACATCATCTCTAACGTACTAGAATCATTAAACCCTTATGGATTATGAGTTTCTTGGATTAAAACACCCAATTTTCATATAAAAACCCTAATTCTTCTATTTCTTCAAGAACGCTTTAAAATTCAATACAATTTCATAATTCTCTAGCCATAAATCATATTTTCGTGGTTGCTATTATTTCCATCATTAAACAACATGCAAGACCTACCCAGATTATGATTTAAATTCTTCAAATACAATCAACTTTCATTATTCAAGGTTAATCTCCAATTCTAACCTAACATGGATGATATATGCGCTAAATTATTACAAGTTAAATCACTTGCCTGGTAAATAGAGATTCTGATCCGATGAAGACGTTATTGGTTGTTTCCCCTTCTCTTTTCGATCATATATCCGGTGGTGGTGGTGGTGTGTGGTGGTTTTGGACATGGAAGCCCTTGGACTTCTTCTCTCTTCCTCTCTAACTGCCGTTATGATCTATGGTTGTGAAAACCTTAAGGAACTCAAGTGTTGGCTGATAAATATCTCCTCATTTTCGTGGGTCACTATTCACCAAAAATAGAAATGACTAAAATACTCTCCCAGGTTGTCGGTTAGGCCTAAAAATGCCCCGGGACCCAAACTAAACCCCCGACTAGTATTTTCTGACTATATCGACCCTTCCGGACATGTTTGCGCACTCAAAATGCTCATACGGATGATATAAAAATAAAATACTTATAAATCCATTAAATTGGGTCCTGACATGACTGGCACGCGCGTCCCAACTAAATTACCAAAACTACAGTATTTTTAACTCACGATAATTTTAATAAATTCAATAATCCCATATTACCATAATCACTCGGTAATATTCAACAACATTATAATAATCAAATACTAACTCTCGTCTCGCTAGCATTTAAATCCCGATTAATTTCCAATTAATTATCCCAAATTAATTTAATAAATCTCATAATTCAAAGCAATTTAATTTATTAAATAACATAATTAAAATCTATGAAAATACGGGGTATTACACGGATGAAATGCTATGTGTCTTTGTTTGTGGCAAGGTGTTACATGTGCCATTAGGTGAAGGTTGAACACAAAATGCCAGCTGGATTATTGCAACCACTTCCAATTGTTGAGTGGAAGTGGGAGCATATCACTATGGATTTTATTATAGCTTTGCCTCAATCTGAGTGAGGGAACGATGGGGTTTGGGTTGTAGTAGATCGTATCACTAAGTCATCACACTTTCTACCAATTAGAGTCACGGATAGCATAGAAAAATTGGTTAGGCTTTATATTGAGGACATTATCTGAATACATGGTGCTCCACTCACTATTGTTTCAGATAGGGATCCTCAGTTCGTCTCTCAGTTTTGGAGGATGGTTCTGGAGGAATTGGGTACTAATCTGAATTTGAGTACGGCTTATCACCCCGAGACTGATGGGCAGTCTGAGTTTACTATTCACCTTTTGGAGGATTTATTATAAGCGTGTGATTTATACTTTCTTGGTAATTGGGATGAGAACTTGCCTCTTGCAGAATTTCTTACTATAACAATTATCATTCGAGCATAAAGATGCCCCCTTTGAGTCACTATATGGGAGATCGCGTTGTTCCCCAGTATGTTGGGCAGAGGTTGGCGAGAAGCATCTCACGAGTTTTGATATGATTAGGTAGTTGATTCACAAGGTTGATATGATTACACATAGAATTGTTACAACCCAAAGTAGGAAGAAGAATCATGCTATAATCGTCTTATACCTCTAGAGTTATGAATAGGTGATCATGTGTTACTGAAAGTCAGGGCCCGAACCGGTAGCAAGAGGTTTGGCCAGAAGAGCAACCTCGCCCCTCAATATATCGGTCCCTTTGAGATCTTAGAGCAGGTTGGGGAAGTATCTTATCATTAGGCATTGCCTCCTCACTTGGCTCATGTTCATAATTAATTTCATTTTTATATTTTGAAAAAATATCTTCACGATCCTACTCATGTGATCAACTGGCAAAATATCGAGTTAAAGGAAGATACAATGTTTTCGACGTGACCTTTATCTATTTTTGACTGTGAGGATAGGGTACTGCGTAATAAGGTTATCCCTTTGGTTAAATTCCTTTGGGAATTATAGGGTATTGAAGGCGCTACTTGGGAGAGAGAAGTTGAGATACGGGAGAAATATCCACAGCTGTTTGAGTGACTTAGGATTTATTTCGGGGACGAAATTTCCTAAGGATGGGAGAATGTAATACCCTCACTTTTTATTACGTACTTGTATTCGGCTTATCTATACGTCAAAGCATCATTTTTGAAAATTTTACGTTGTATGTCTCGCATGGGAGTTTATTAATGCTAATATGATTTATTAAGCACTTTGGCAAAGTTTGATGCAATTCGAACAAAAAACGAATGATGCACGGACATGAGTAGTAGAATTATCACTTTTTGATGGTATGTGATATTGCGAAAACAAAACTTTGTACTAATTGTTTAAGACAATTGGTAAGTCAAAAAAATAATTTGACCATATATTTAAAATCATAAAAATACATATAAAATTACCATGGGGTCAAAAAAATAACAATAATAAAATAAATAAATAAATCATTTTTCGTCAAAAAATGAAAGTGCTCAGAAAAATCTGAAACTTTGCAAACAAATGTAAAATTTAATTTGGAACAACTTTTCTTTCTTCGAAATTCTCAAAAAAATGGTTTAGACTTTGTTTTGGGGAGATTTTATGTCTAAATTATAGTAAAAATTGGTTTTAGGTAGTGTGGCTGGCTCATTTATTGGGTGGTTAGCTTTGGTATTTTCCAAACATGGGCAAAATGTATTTCACTTATATTTTCAAGCCTGGGAGACTTAAATGAGTCAAAATATTGAAAAAGGAATCTTAAAAATTTATATAAATAAGGGTGGGGAGATTCAATGAACCAACTAAACCAAATAAACATAAAATCATCATCTTCTTCTTCTCTTATATCATTAAGAGCAAAAATACTTCTAAATTTTGTATCTCACCCCTATAACCATATTCTCTCTCATCAAACTCCATTAAAGAAGCTCAAAACTCCATTAAAACATCACACAAACGGTGGGGCAACTTGGTGTGACTTGAAAGCTTGATTTTGGGAGCATAGGTGTGAAGTTTAGGAGCAATCTAGGAGCACTTGAAGTTTTCTTCTCCAAAGTTATCTCCTCTTCATAAATCAAGTAGGATTTTCCTCTTCCTAAATTTATGTTTTCAAAATTTTAAAACACCCATGTAGATGAAAGATGATTTCTTGTTAAACATTGCTAGTTCTTGTATTTTGTATTATGCAACCTCATGTTTTTTATGTGTTAAAATGAACTAACTTTGTTGATAAAATTTTATAATATCATACTTGTATAAATGAACGATTAAAACATGAAAATGGTTTTAAAAAAAGGAGGTTATACTCATATACTACTTGAATATGAATTTATAGGATGCATATACATGGATTTCTTAGGTAGAAATCCTCATTTCATGTGAATATGCTTGAATAAATTTTAGACATGAGAAATGATATGTTTTGAAATGAAATAAATAGATTTCATCATGTTTTGAAATAATGATAAATTTCAGCCCCTACTTTGATGTTGTTAAAAAGTAAAGATATTGACTTAAAATGGTGTAGAAAATCCACTTAAAACCTTATATTTGAACTCTACATTAAAATGGCAATTTTAATGATTAAGTTTATGATTAAATGAGTAAAATAGTGTAGAAAAATAGTTAGTAAATATAAGATCATGATTCCCACTTGAAAATCCGTTAAAACGATGAAAATTGGTGTAATAATGATGTAGAAATCCCATTTGAAATTTGTATAATAAAGTCTATATTAAAATGGTGATTTAATGACTAAATAAATATTAGAATGGGTAAAATATTATAGAAAAATAGAAGGTTACTAAAGATATGTTTTTCTCTTAAAAACCCATTTAAAGGATGCATTTTGGTGTAAAAATGGCACAATGGCAATTTTAGTAATTATGTGAAAAGCTAGTGGAACATAATGTTTCTTTACATTAAAATTCTTGTAAAATCATTTTGAAGCTACTAAAAATGTGTTGATGCATTAATAAATAAATAAATAAATAAATAAATAATGTAAATGGTGATTGGATGTTAGTGTTGAAAGTATGGAGTTATTATTAGTTGGTCTCCTCAGCTATTTTAAAAGTAAGGCAAAGAATGAAGTAAAGAAGTAACACCAAAAGATTAATGCGAGTACTTGGAATAATAAGAATAATAGTAAGAATGTGAATATTTGGAAGAATGTGAATACATGAAAATATAATGATATTCGGATGTTACCAGAAAGAATAATTACGGAGGGCATGACTTCCCTAGAGAAGAAAGACCCCAAACAATTTGGCCAGTGTATCA
Source organism: Sambucus nigra (assembly GCA_949130495.1). Classification (NCBI taxonomy): domain Eukaryota; kingdom Viridiplantae; phylum Streptophyta; class Magnoliopsida; order Dipsacales; family Adoxaceae; genus Sambucus; species Sambucus nigra. The sequence continues at coordinate 547,857,698 of OX422207.1, forward strand.
CATGTGTGCTCGATACCAACGGTGAAAGGCAATGAAATCGTGGATGTTGGAAAATATGAAAGTAATAAAAGTAATATTCATGAAAGATTGGGAAAATGAATGGATTAATGTATTTGAATAAATGTAACTTATTAATATTAGGATGACAACATGTTGGATTACTAAGTTAAGTTTCAGGCACGAGACATAAAAATGCCTAAGTGTGAGTTGGGCACATAGCCCAGGTGCATTGCATGTAGTTGCATCAACATTTAATCAAATGGAAGTCTTTTTTTACAAAATACTAAAAGACATTGTATATGTATAGTATTTTGTTTATCAAATTATTGCTTAGTATTTTCCACCCTACTGGGCATTCGCATACCCCCTTGATTTTCCCACCCCCTTGTTTATCAAACTTCAGTTGGTAACACTAGAAAGGATCTCTGTAAGGATACTGAGGGTGTGACTCGAAGTTAGATGCTCTGTTGACCATTCCATAATATCTTTAAAATTTATATTTATAGTACTCTAAATAATGTTGGAACTCTATTATCAAATTTGGACTACTGTCTTGTTTTACTCAGTGAACTTCATTTCGATAGATTAATTATGGTATTAAATGTTTTTTTATGAACAAATTCATAAGTTGGTATTATTATGCGTGTTAAAATCTATTCTTTTCAAATTGAAATTTGACAAATGAATATCATATCCTTAAATCATTTTTTTTAAATTTCTTAAATGATAAAGTAAACTTTTCCCCCTCCCCCTTTAACACCCCAATTCGGATTTGGGTTATTCCAACGGTAATCTAAATCCGGGTCGGAGCATTGCAATAGAGGAAAAGTGAGAAACGAGTCTCAGCATGATTATTATTATTATTATTATTATTATTATTATTATTATTATTATTATTATTATTATTATTATTATTATTATTATTATTATGTTTTGACTTGTATTAGGCTTATGTTTTGACTTGTATTAGGCTTACCTAAATGGAAATATGTAAAAGAAGGTTTGACTTATTGTTAGGCTCATGGAGAGGGTCCTATTTTGGAAAATGATGAAATCGCAAAAAAAATTTGGTGCTATATCGACCCGATATTTGGCAGAGTTTCAGGTACTAAACGTCAAACCAAATTTGAGTTCCCTAGGTTTAACGCCTATATGTGATATGCAGTTATTGGGCTAGGGGAATGGTTTCCCCCTTTGTTAGGACTTCCACGATATACGTCTTAGTTTTGAGGGAAATCGGTATATGTGAACGAGCCATTTGATATACCTGAGTGTACATGAGTTTCCTCATTATATACCTCATGGGGATAATACGTGTGAGAGGGAATTCAATATACTCGACATACATGAATGAGCTACCTGCTATATACCTATCGTCATGACTTTGGTCAAGCGGTACGATGCGAGAAGAACCATCTGATATATGTCGAAAGTACTTGGCAAATGGAACGTGAGAGTCATATTTCTTAGGCTAATTGCGAACTACTGGACCATCACCCATCACAAAGTGATCCCTGAGTATGGGATAAAATTTTGGTCAATATCCATGCTCTTGGTGATGTAGTGTGCAACATGCCTGATTCTTGATTTGTATATTGTGGGAAGTGTATTTTTATTTGGCATGAGTACTATACTAATAAGGGAGAATGTACAAGTGTTTTGAAAAGTAAATCTAGCATGGAGATTATACTAAGCATGGACATGTGAGAGTGAGTGATGTGTGAATATCTATAAGAAAGTGTGTGGTAGTGAACCTAAGCATGGATCAACTACAAGTGGTGTGTCATAAGTGTGAGTGAGCATAGATATATACAAGTGTGATGAGTGGAGGTATGTGCTAGTGACACCTAAACATGGATATTCAAAGTTGTGTGTGCAACATGTGGATATAAGTGAACTTATATACAAGTTTAAGGAGTCTGGGATGTATTGTAACATCACGTAATTTAATTTTGGTAATTATTTAATAAATTCAAAAATCAAAGAAAAATAAAATTTTGGATTTAATTGTTCTTAATAATTTAATATGTTGGTTTTTATTATTGAGAAGTAAAATTTCAATTGGAATTAAAATCAGAGTTAAAATGGAGTTTTTATAAAACTTTTACTTATTTATATAAACTGGCGGATTTGGGCAGATTGCCAGGGCCGAATCGATTTGGTTTGTGGCAGAGGCGGCAATATGGTTAAGGGTAATTAGAATCCTAATTGTACCAAAATTACTAAATCACTTATATATTTAACTAATTCGGGTTGGACTTCATAAATCACTTTTTCACAAACTTTTGCACTAAAAGGCACCTCCAAAATTATCTCCTCTCATATACAAACCTTAGCCCCAATTTTTATCAAGTGTTTAACTCAAGATTTGAAAGCTTAATTGGGGTTTACTCAATATTGTTTAAGAGTAACTCTTTGATAATTTTTCAAGAGGAATTCAACCTACTCAGATTTTTATTATTCAACTAATCTCCGGCATGAATACTCTATTCTCTTCCTTTAGTACTATGCGTTTTAAGCATCGCCTAAACCCTTAATTACATGTTTTTCGTAAAAGAAGTTAGTAACTTAATTACAAAAGGTGATAACTAATTATGGTACTGTTTTTATGAAAAAATTTGATATGAAATAAGATTTGAAACCCTTGGGTGCGTAGGAGAGAGTATTGGGTTTTGATCATTATGATTGTAGGATCACACGTAGAATTTTGAGGGGGTTATTTAAATAAAAATCGGGACGTGTACACACGCATCAAAATTAAGTAATTAATAAAAGTGAAAAGTTTTGGTGTGATCCTCAATCTTGTGTGTTTATTAATCTATAATGATTAAATGGAAATATTTGTGTTAAGAAAGACTGTGGTAATTATTAATAATTAAATTAAATTGTTCTTTGAGAAATATATTTGTGATATTATTTATATGTGTTGTGGGATTTTTTTGATTTATTGATATTTATATTCATCATCGCGGGCACGATGGGATTTTGGTAGTATGCTCTCACCTATATTTTTGGATGCTTACTAGGTATGGGACTAGTGGGTAGGCCTTAGTGAGATTTATGCTTTCTAGGTATGGGACTAGTGAGTGTAGACTTTTTCGGATGGGTGATTCCGGTGTGGGGCTGATTTTTATGTTCTGACGTCAATTCACTAGCCTAGGCATAATACTAGGAATAGGTTATTAATAGAAATTCATCCTATACAAAGGGTGGGACGTATTTGTGTTTTGGAAACCCTTAGGTATGGGACTAATGGGTGTTTTGAAGATCTCACATCGATGATATGGTTGGGGTAGATTTAATAAAATAATGAGAAAGATGAGAAATTAAGACTTAATATCTAAGATAATAAAATAGAATTAAAAATATATCGGCATTGTTAATAACGTGAAGGACCAACAGTTTGAAAGAGGTTGGTTGGTTATTGCAACATGTGGGTGTGTGGCGTCTGAATAACGTGCAGGTTTGGCAGTTTAAATGGACTACCTGTCTATGAAGACGTGTCATGCATGGAACATCGTACATAACGTGCAGGGTCGATAGTTTAGGCGGACTGGCTAGATATGGTGAGGATAATTGTGTATGCATAGAAGAGCGGAAGTACGACAACTAAACAAATAAAATGAGATTAAGATTTAAGTGGGAGTCCCACAAAGTGATGTTTATGAGATAGATTATGAGATGGCATAGTTGAGTATTTATAGTATATCTTTTTTATTTACCCACATCATTATTAATTATCTCGTTTAATTTAAAATATTCTATTGTAATATTTATCATGTATAATGCTACTGTCTGGGTTCATGGACCCTATTTGAGGGGAGTAGTGTGTATTCATGCGCGGGGCTCTGTCTAACCTTTTTCAAGAATAAGTATTGGAGTAGTTGCATAAGTTTAGCTTAGTTTTCATTCTGTCGCATTTGATTATGAGACTTTTCTTATGGATTTGGTGGGCCATTCGGTTCCACAGTTGTTATGGTTTTATTCAAATATTTAATTATGGATTCAGTTTATTGGAGTTTTATTTAATTTGAGATTTGGATATTATTGGAGTTTGGCATTGTGATGGTTTTTATATCACTTTGATGGTTAATATTTTCGTGATTGATTTCATTATGACTTTGTAAAATGAATTTAATATGTCTCATATCTGTCACATGCTAAGAATGGTATGTAATTTAGTGACGCCCGACTTAGTTTTAGTGGCGGCCGACGCTAGAATTAAGCATGGGTTACAGATGGTATCAGAGCATGGTCTTAGGTCTCGTAGGTTGTGAGTCCATTTTAGCTTCCTTGTTTCTTATCTTTAATTCCTTTTGATGATTTGTACACTCAGTTATTCTGAGTCTAATGTTATTTTGTTCCTATCTTTTTAGATAGAGAACATTAGGAGAGCTGGGACTAGGAGAGAGGATTCCATTTCTGGTCCTGTGTCTCAGGATAGATAGCGACAGATTGTTTTGTATGCCGAGGAGTTAGAGGCTATCATACATGAGGCCACTACGGCCAGTATGAAGATCGGGAGACAAATATGGGTGACTTTAAAGGCACAGCAGCAAAGTACACCCATTTCATATTGGGGTAGGGTGAGGACCAGGTTGCATAAGGGAAATCCTCCCACCTTCACAAATAAATCGGACCCAACGGTTGCTCACCAGTGGAGGAGAGATATGGAGCGACACTTAAGGATGGTGAACTGCACATACGTGAAGAAGAATATGTTGGCTACATTCAAGCTGACTGGCGATGCATTACAGTGGTGGGAGAGTATCACCACATCGGAGTATAGGGACCAATTGAGTTATGGAGAATTTTTGACAAAGTTTAATAATAAGTATCTTCCGTACGCTATTAGGAGCGCGAAGAAGAGAGAATTTATGGAGTTGGATCAAGGTTCAAATTTGATTGTCGAGTATGAACAGGAGTTCACTAATTTATCTATGTTTCTATCGATGGAGGTTAGCACTGAGGTGAAGAAGATGGAATGCTTAATTATGGGATTATCTTGGTCGACTAGGCAGATGGTGTTGGGAAATCCGACATACACTACGCTCAAGTGGTGGATGTCGCAATGTTACTATGGCAAGAGAAAGATAACTATCAAAAGAAGTTTGGAAGGAGACAAAAGTCTAATGGACAAGGAGCAGAAAATAAAGTTCACAATGACCAAGCATGGAAAAACAATAGAACAAATCAGGAGCAACAAGGACAAATAGAGGAACAAGTGCCGAATAGGAAGTTTGGACCTTATATAGGCGCATGTTTTGTTTGTGGAGAGGAAGGACACAAGGTAGCACGATGTCCAAAAATGGTGGGCCAGCAAGGCCAAGGAACTCATGGCCAACAAGTCCAGGGACCTCCAGCACCAGTATCGACAGCTGTACATGGAGCGCCAGCAGCAGCGAGAGTGTCAGGTGGATAGGGAGTGGCCGCAACACCAACAGCGATCGAATTTGGGAGTAACTACCTACTTCAGCCTCAGGTGGAGTAGTCATGGCAGGAACTACGACATGGCTAGTAGAGTATCAGTACATAATTATTTTCTTAGATACTTATATATATATAGGTGATATGTATATTTCATTTTATCGAGGGATGTGCGCGTAGGATTGGGTGTATGGGAGCCTAATCGTGGGTTTTATGCGTAGGCTTTTGAGCACCGTATTTTTATCTTGAACGTTAGGCTTCTTCTAATTTCGAGGATGAAATTCATGTGTTAGTGGGGAAGTATGTAACACCATGTAATTTAATTCTGGTAATTATTTAATAAATTCAAAATTTGGAGATAAATAAAATTTTGGGTTTAATTGTTCTTAATAATTTAATATATTGGTTTTTATTATTGAAAATTAAAATTTCAATCGAAATTAAAATCAGAGTTAAAATGGAGTTTTTTATTAAAAAAATACTTATTTATATAAACTGGCGGATTTGGGCAGATCGCTAAGGCCGAATCGATTCGGCCCTAAACCGAATCAATTCGGTTTGTGGCAGAGGCAGCAGGATGGTTAAGGGTATAGTTAGAATCCTAATTGTACCCAAATTCCTAAATCACTTATATATTATAACTAATTGATGGTTGGACTTCATAAATCACTTTTTCACAAACTTTTTCACCAGCAAGCTCCTCCAAAATTATTTCCTCTCATATACAAACCTTAGCCCCAATTTTTATCAAGTGTTTAACTCAAGATTTGAACGCTTAATTGGGGTTTACTCAAGATTGTTCAAGAGACACTCTTTGTTAATTTTTTGAGAGTAATTTTCAACCCAAATTCCAAAATACTCAGATTTTTTTTATTCAACTAATATCAGGCATGAATACTCTAGTTTCTTCATTTAGTATTATGCGTTTTCAGTGTTACCTAAATCCTTAATTACGTATTTTTCTTAAAAGAAATTAGTAACTTAATTAAAAAAGGTGAGAACTAATTATGGTACTGTTTTTATGAAAACTTTTTATATGAAATAAGATTCGAAACCCTTGGGTGCATAGGAGAGAGTATTGGGTTTTGATCGTTATGGGTGTAAGATCGCATGTAGAATTTTATGGGGGTTATTTAAATAAAAATCGGGACGTGTACACACGCATGGAAATTACGAAATTAATAAAAGTGGACAGTTTTGGTGTGATCCTCGAACATGTATGTTGATTAATCCATATGATTAAATGGAAATATTTGTGTTAATAAAGACGAAGGTAATTATTAATAATTGAATTAAATTGTGCCATCACAAATATATTTGTGATATTATTTATATGTTTTGTGGGATTTGGTGATTTATTGATATTTATATTGATCATCGCGGGTACGAAGGGATTTTGGTAGTATGCTCTCACCTATTTTTCAGGATGCTTACTAGGTATGGGACTTGTGGGTAGGCTTTAGTGAAATTTATGCTTTCTAGGTATGGGACTAGTGAGTGTAGACTTTTTCGGATGGGTGATTTCAAGGTGGGGCGGATTTTTACATCGTGTCATCGATTACCTTGCCTAGGCACAAGACTAGGAAGGGATTATTAATAGAAATTCATCCTATAGATAGGGTACGACATATTTGTGTTTTGGGGTCCCTTAGGTATGGGACTAATGGGTGTTTTGAGGATCTCACATCGATGATAGGGGTGGGATAGAATTAATAAAAATAATGAGAAAGATGAGATATTGAGAATTAATACCTAAGATACTAAAAACGGGTACAAAATATATTGGCGTCGTTAACAATATGAAGGACCGACAATTTGAAACGGTTTGGGTACTATTGCAACATGTGGGTGTGTGGCATCTGAATAATGTGCAGGGCTGACAGTTTAAATGGGTTGGCTATGTATGAAGACTTGTCGTGCGTGGAACTTCGTACATAATGTGCAGGGTTGACAGTTTAAAATGATTGAATGGCTACGGAGAGGGGAATTGTGTGTGTGTGTGTGTAGAACATCGAGAGTACCGCAACTAGACAAATAAAATGATATAAAGATTTAAGTGGGAATCCCACAAAGTGATATTTATAATGAGGAAAACTAAACTGCTGGAATAACTTAAATTAAGTTAAATAATTGGATAATTGGACTTAGATGATGAGATGGCATAGTTGAGTATTTATAGTATATCTTCATTATTTACCCCCATCGTTATTAATTATCTCATTAAATTTAAGATATTCTATTGTGATATTTATCATGTATAATGAGATTATATGGGTTCATGGACCCTATTTTTGGGGAGTAGTGTGTATTCGTGCTCGGGGCTCTAACCCGTGTGTTGACTAACCTTTTTCTGGAATAAGTATTGGAGTAGCTGAATAGGAATTATTAGAGATCATCTTGGAGGTGCAGCTGGAGTATTTATTTTATTCTTGGTAGGTTAGTTTAGTTTTCTTTTCGTCGCATTTGATTATAAGAATTTTATTATAGATTTGGTGGGGCATAAGGCTCCACAGATATTACGGTTTTATTCAAATATTTGATTACAGATTCAGTTTATTGGAGTTTTATTAATTTAAAATTTGGATATTATTGGAGTTTAGCATGGTGATGGTTCTTATATCACTTTGATGTTTATTATTTTTGTGATTAATTTCATTATGATCTTGTGGAATGAATTTTATGTGTCTCACATATGTCACATGCTAATAATGGTATTTAATTTAGTGATGTTTGGTTTAGTTTTAGTGGTGGCCAACGCCAGAATTAAGCGGGGTGTTACATGTACATGGAGATTATTTATAAGTGTGTCAAGTGAAAAGTGAGTGGGAGGTGATATAAACATGAGGTAGATATATACAATAAATAATAGAGGAGAAAAAAGGGGACATATAGGTAGGTTTCTATACACACAAGCAGAAAATGATAACACCCATGCAAACAGAGTCTAGCTCTCTTAAGTCAGTCCCTAGTAGTGTCACCATTATGGCCATCTGGAGATCATCCCCCTCTCCAAGAAGCTTTCTGGGGAAAAGAGGGAGAGATAAAGGTCTCGTGCCCCTCTCTATATCGTGGGGTGCTTCGTTCGATGTTGATTTTGGGGTGATGTAAAGAGATAGAGACGTCAGACTATTTTGTATAAAATAGGAAAAAGAACATGTCGCCTCCTCGATAGAGTGATATCAAAGACAAACTGATGTTTGCGAAACCAATTAGATCAGAGGTTTTGGGGGGCTAAGTTATGGAATAGGGAGGTGTTAGGCACTCAACACGCCATTTTGGTCTCTCATGGGCTTGTGTTACTATTTTTCTTAATTTCTTCGCAAAGTGTGTGCATGTATATATAAGTGGAGATCAGAATCGCTCAACTTTCATCATGGAAAAGATGGAGTTAGGTCATCTATAGGAATGTTCCTAAAATAATAATTAGAAAAATATTATGTGTGCGCTGATCGAGATATTGATCATTATGGTGAAACGATAATATATGTTAGATAAAATGCAAATATAAATCACAAATATGATATATATGGATAATATATTAATAAAATAGAAAAAAGATGAAAATATGATAATAGGACTCGAGTCTCGGGTTTTAGCCCGAAACACCTACGTAGCCTATAAAAGCATCAAAGTTCACGTAGTTTGCATGAGGCATAATGGTGGGGGTTATCCCATATATTCAAATGGGAATTTATTATATGTGTGCATGTGTAGAAAAGATATTTTTATTTTTGATAAAATGTGATGAAGAATCCCATTGGAATTTATTGGTGTAATCCTTTTTTTCTTTTTTTTAGGCTTTTTTATAGAAAAAAATTATATGCAATATAGCTAATAAAGGATGCGGTATTAATGCGTATGATCTAAAGTAAAAGCAAAATTGAGAATTTATATAACTAATGTGAAAATAAAGAAATTTAAAGAGAAAAGGATGTTTGGACCTTCTTTGGAGACTTAAGGCTTGACCTTGATCCTTGATGAGCTTCCTTTCAAGTTGGGATGAACGTTGGATGAGAGATAAGGGGATATTTGCTAAATTGGGTATGAGAATAATGGGAATGAAAGGTGGAGAAGAATTTCACATACGAAAACCTTACTCATTGCAGAAGAATGTTGCTCAGATCACTAATATTGATGAATCTAGTGTGCCTTTCGAAGTCAGATCATGATCTCCTTATGTAGGGTAGGGTATTGTCGATCGACATAGTCCTTGCCCTGCCAATTGGCAAGTAACCCAAGACACGCTGCCAATAGACATGGAAATGGGCCTCCTATTTGGCCATCTCGTGTAGATTTTTCAAAAAAACCTCATCAAATGAAATTCATAAGTCCAAATCGTGCACGGGGATTATCGTTAGAAAGTTAATTTAAATACCTCTACTAATACTTAAACCTATCTTTGGTCTGAGAGTTTACTTTAGGTCAAACAGGGCTCGAAAGCACCCATCAATCCTTTAGACCGAAGATCGTCGAACGATGATGGATCGTTCGTCCAAACTGTAAGTCCAAATCACGTACGAGATGGGCCATTGGAAAGGTTATGAGGGGTACTTTGACGTTCCAAAGAGCTTCGCTCGATTTGGAGAGCTGACTTTGGTCAAATGGGGCCCGAAATATCCTGGTGACATTTTGAAATAAAACGAATCATTCGTCTATATCATATGGTTCACTCGTGCATGGGGCAAACCTTGGAAAGGTTATTCAAGGCCCTTAAAAGATTGATTAAGTCTCATTCAAGATGAAAAGTTAACTATGGTCAAATAGATCCCGCAAGCACGTGGTGGCCTCCGGATCAATTTTAAGGGGAAAATGGATCACTTGTTCAAACGGTTATGATGTTTTTTGCATGGGGCGAACAATTGGGAAGGGTTTTTAGATGCCTTTGAGGATCAATTGAGCTTTCTCTCTGACGATGGAGTTAATTTGGGTCAAATCGGGGCTCGGGAGCGCCCGTTGGCCTTCAAATCGATTTTTAATAGTAAAATAAATCGTTCATCCAAATTGTTATGTCGATTCATGCATGGGGCAGACCATTGGATAGGGGATTCAAAGCCCTTCAAAGATTCATTGATTTTTTTCTCTGACGATGAAGTTAATCAGAATCAAACGGGGCCTAGGAGATCCCGGTGGCCTCTAGATCAGTACTCGGAGTATGACCTAGGGTTTGAAGTTAATTATGGAGGTGATAGGTCCTAAGGAGAGACCTAAGGGGTCCTAGAAAGTGGTGTCTATAGTCTCCCTAAGGTGGGAGAATATGTTTGTCCTCTTTACCTACTCTGGAGAAGCTATAGCCTTCCATATAGAGATATCATCCTCATCATTCTTGTACTCCAGTGCCCTTTTGAGTTGTTAAGTCATGGTCTTGGGAGGATTCTTACTGAAGGAAGTCAGAAATTCCTCTCAAGTGATGCATGTGATGAATGAGTCAATGTAGATGGTGTTATTCAAGTCGCTAACCTAGAGAGCTTCTTAGTTGAACATCTTGGCGTAATCCCTGGGGGATTTCTTAGCCTTATGTCTAAAGCAGAAAAGGGAAGTGAGTGGCTTATTAATTTCCTAATCTTCGATGAAATGGATAAAGAAACACATTGCAAACTCTATAAATATCACAATGGTTACTAGTTTGAGCTTGGCTAACTAATGCCTAGCTGTCCCCGTTAGGGTATGAGGAAAAGATTGGAATAAGGACTTATTTGGGATCCTAGAGGATAATTAGGGATCTATAAGTTTTTGATTGCTTGATGGGGTCTTTGGACCCTTCGAAAGGCTCAATATTATGCATTTTCTACTTTTGGGAAAAGGTGTAATGGTCGACATCATTTGAGAATGGTGAAAATTCCTTTTGGAGGACCAACGGTATTGGGAGTTTGAGTCATGTATCAGTTGAGGAAAGTCCCTAATCGATTTTGTATCTTTTTTAGATCTCCATCCCATGACCTAACTACCCTAGAACCTCCTTGTGAAAAGTCTCGAGGATGTGACGCCTTATCCTTGGCAGGGATTTGAGTTATTGATCGTTGGGGGCCATGGCACACCTTATAAATAATTTTCTCCTTTTAACTTGTGCTCGTGGTTTTTCCCAATGTCGATGTTCTACTTTACCATAGGTTCTTCTACCAGGAAGGGTAAAGGAAGCCTAGTGAGGATGGTAGAAAAAATTTCCTAAAGAATTTTTTATGAAAGATTGTACCTGGGGAACAACCATGATGTTGGGGAAGTGATTAGGTGGTTCAGGGTTTAGACGTATTTCTTTGGGATATTCGAGACCTTTGCGAAATAGGATATGATCCTGCAGTTTTGGATATTTTGGAGGTCCTCTGGGGACGTTATCGGGGAGATATTTGCTTGGCTTTTAAGAGTTCCGCTGGGGAAATAGTGATTTCGCTTGAGGGAGTGTAAAATTTTCTTGGTGAAAATGTTCAAAATCCTTTTCGGGGTTCTTAGGAATTTTTTGAGGATTTTTTAGTGTTTTCCTGATTTTTGAGGAATTTTTGTATGAAATTTTAAAGAGGGTGTCGGTCAGCATGGTGTAGAGGGTGCCATTCGGCAGTGCATGGACTTTTAGACTACCTCAGGAAGGTAAAGGGGAAATGTTGATCAGTAGATGTGGGGTCACTGCCGATCGGCATGACCATTGGTATCATATATAATGGGAGTGAAGTCCCTTCATTTTTCACAGCTCCTTGCCTTATCTCTTTCTACGATTTTCCTCTACAAATCGTTCTAGCATTTCGTGATCTGAAAAATGGCCTCTTTTATGAGAACTACAGTTCATTGGGAAAGGTTGGTTGTTGATGACTTGGCAAATGTGGAGTGGAGGGACAAGGCACCTCTTACTTTGGGCAGTGAGAACTCCTTTGATGCGTTCGAGCCGATTGCGGATGAGCGGACCTTGTTGCGGGAGCCATCGCATCATCGCTCTTCAAGGGTGTTTAACCCTGGGGGTTATGTAAGTAAAATGACAATTGGCATTCTCTTTTATGTTTTCATCTTTTGATGAATTCTGAAAAGGTTTTTCTGAAGCCCTTATACTCTTGACTAACTTGAGTCTATATTGTATAAGTGTTCATCTAGTTTGGAAATTGTGACAAAATTTTGTCTAACCTAGAAACCAAAGAACCTCAGGGCTTGCATTACTATTTTAACTTTGATTGAAGTGACCTAGATTTAATTACCAACACTCACACACAGTAGAATGATTTATTTACATGTCATGTTGCATATTAGTGTGTGTATATATGTTGAGTGTTTTTAAATCCCTAAATTTGATTTTTAAATATTTTTTGGGATTTTTTAAAACATTTTAAAATAGGGTTTGATTAATAAAACTTGGTTTTAAAAGGTTATGGGGTAAATATGCTATTTTAGAAATATTATTTTAACTCTCTAAAGTTGGTTTGGGTAGAAACCAAAAGCGGCAGAGACTTCAGGGTTTACTTTGTAATTATTTTGACGCGCGTTTTATCTCGTGTTATTCACCAACATTTGTCACCCTCTGATTGGTGAGAAGTGTGTTTCTTTGAAGAGAGTAAAACTACGGCTGTTTCAACACTTGGATCATATGTAATCAACGATCTGCATGTTTTCTATCATAATCCCTGTGATTACCTTTTGAACCAATCAGAAGCGTTTTAACCACCTCTTATCGTATGCCCTTGAATCTTAGTCAATCCATCTTGACTCTATCTGGACCCTTGATTTTGTCCCTCGATCTCGAACCTTCTCAGCCTCCTATAAATGGAGCCCTTTACTCAGCTTTCTGAGACTTTTGTTATTTCGTCATTTGAGAGAAAATAAAGAGAGAGTAGAGAGAAGAGAGAGAGAGAGAGAGAGAGAGAAATCAGAAGAGAGAGGAAGAGTTAGAAACCCTAACCCTAAATCGTCTACGCAGTTCAAACCAAATACAAACCTTCAAACCTCTATACTTTACCAAACACAACCTTGAGTGTTTGAGTATTTTTTAGAGATGATTTGAGAGTTGGTTTGTAGCTGTAACCTCTTGTTCTTTGGATCTTGTTTCCAACTTAATCATTTTCTTAGATCTTTTGTTCTAGTATATTGAAACTTTCAGATCTAAGTTTTTCATGATATATTACACTTAGTTTGCATGTTTGTTTCTCATCTTGAGAAATATTTTGTTGATTCGTTTTCTGTAAATGTTTTTAACTTTGAAATCAACAAAAATGTTTTATGTTTCTAGTTCTTTTGAAACAAGACCTTAGACCTAGTTTGGAATCACACTTGGAGGTTTTCAATCTTGAAAAACTTTTCTAAACTCTGAGATTGATTAAGACCTTCACTGTCTTCTAAGCAAGGTATCCGTGGATTCTGGGATTGTTTTAAAGGTCAAAAAGGTTAAGTTTTGTGAGAAGAGAGAAAAAGAAAACTCACAGCATATAGACTTATTTGTAATTTGCTAGGACTGTTTGTACATGATAAGTGTGTGTGTGTGCATGCATGTGTTAGAAATCACCTCCACAAACACTTTCACACTACAACACGAAAAGTGTTGGTAATAAGATCTTGAGATAAAGAGTCGACGTAAAGAGCTTGAACAAATTGGAGTTAACAAACTGAGAGGACAACATCAACAATCAGAACTGTAGAGAAGTTATAAGGACACCAGAGGGTACATTCCTAAACTTATATAGGTCTGAGTTGTATGCATGTTTGTTATATAGTTTGTAACTGTTAAATTTGTTTATAGTGGATTTTTGTTTTACTCCGTAGAGGGAGTCGTGGATGTTTCCTCAATTGGTGAGGTTTTACCACGTAAAAATCTTGTACTTAATCTTCATACATCTTCTCATCTCATTATTGGTTGTGCTGGGTTTTAAAGTTTTTTTAAAACTTTTTTATAAACTTGTTAGTAAAATCTTGAATAGATCTCGTACATACTATTTTGTTAAACACATCTTGTGTTCAAATAGTTTTGGTTTTTCAATAAAAGAGTTTCTCAAAAAAACAGATCGGAGTTACTTAAATAGTTTATTTTTAATAAGCGGCTTTAGTAACAGAATTTCAATTGGTATCAGAGTGGGATATACTTCTTTTAAAGAGATCCTGTGTTTCTGAAAATCAAATATGGATGAGAAAAATGAAAGATTTGGTAACTTGACCAGACCTCCTATATTTTATGGAACCAATTTTGCTTACTGGAAAGTAAGAATGATTGATTTCATTCAAGGAACTCTGGGAGATGATGTCTGGGATATTGTTGGAAATGGTTACATTTTTCCTACAAAACCAGCCACTGAAGGAAGTAATGAGAGGGTTAAGAAAGTTTTAACTGAGTTCACACAAGAAGAGAAACAAGTTTCTCGAAAAAATAACAAAGGAAAGAATGCAATATTTATGTCTATAAATGAACATGAGTTCAAAAGAATCTCATCCTGTACCACTTCTAAGGAAGCTTGGGACACTTTAGTTACTGCTCATGAAGGTGACACTAGATTTAAAGCTGCTAAAACTCAAATGCTCATTCAACAGTATAATTCCCTAATTATGTCTGAGACTGAGTCATTTGATGACTTCTATATGAACCTGACTGATATTGTGACTAAACTGCATGCTAATGGGATAACTTATGATAGACAAGAAATTGTGTCTAAAATTCTGAGATCATTACCACAGAAATTTGATAACAAAATATATGCTATTGAGGAAATGTGTGATATTAATCTCACTCCTGAACTACTCAGTAGTAAGTTAAGAACTGTGGAAATGGAACTGGAATTTAAGAAAAAATTAACCCAGTCCCATAGGAAACAGACTAGTTCCAATTTAAGCTTCTCTTCTAAATTGATTAAGCCTGAGTTTAATACTTCCAATGATGATTCGGATGAGGAATGCGATATAGATAGTTTGGACAATCAGATTGCCTTAATGTCAAAACAGTTTAAGAAAATCATTAAATTTAGAAACAACATGGCAAATAAACAAGGCAAGTCTAATTATCCAACTCCTTTCAATCGCAGACCTCATGATAAAAGCCATGATAAAAATCACAAGGACTCTCACACTAGACCTAACAGAGACCTTAAGAAGACTGAATGCTATAGATATGGTAAACTAGGACACATTGCACAAGACTGTGAGTTAACTTGAACACTCAAAACAAAAACACTAGGGCCAACATTTGCAAGACACGGGATGATTCAAGTGAATCTAAAAATGAGGAACTTGAGTCATCTGATGTTTTTAACCCTTGCATGTATTTCTTTGCCAAGATTATCTATAATGATGATATGCCTGTGTTTGTTAATGAGGATGAATATAGTAATTCTACTTTTGATGTTTCGAACACTGCTGTTACTGGTTTAGATGCTTTGATTACTGAGAATATTGCTACTTGTTCTTCGAGGTGTGTGAGTCAAAGGGAAAGCGATAATGATGATGTCAATGGGTGTGTGAATACAAAGAATGAAGCCCTAGGGGTCACTTCACACACTACACTTAGTGACTCGGACAATGAAGACCTCCCAGATATTCACACCCTCTATGCTAAAACTCTCAATAAAAGCACTAGACTAGAAAAGATTGTGAAAGATCTCACTAAGAAGTTAGAAGATCTGTGCCTAATGGTTAACCTAAATGCTGAAGAGTATATTACCCAATGTTTGACTCATAAAAGCGAAATCAGAATGTTTGATGAAAAACTCAAAAATTTAAATGAAGCAAATGAAACTCTAGAGAAAAAATACAAAGGGACATTGTTAGAATTGGAACAAACTAAAGAAAAGACAGCAACTGTTTTCAAAAAATTTACAAAATTTGAAAATAATTCAAAATGTTTTGATGAATTTGTTGCTGAATCAAAAATCAATTCTGATGATCGAACTGGAATAGGGTTTTTCCCCAATTTGAAAACACAAACAAAATCTTTTGAACCTATCAAGTTTGTGTCAAGAGGCAAAAGACCTATTAAAACATGTCCAGACTTTCATTCTCTAAAAATTGAGTTTGATTCAAAACATCAAAATTCTAACATTGGGGAATCAAGTTGCTCTAAACATGAAAGTTCACTTAAGGCTAAATGTGTCTGCCCCTCTAATAGGAAGAGTGAGTCTGCATTCAAGACTGTCACACCTCGGAATAAAGCTCAACCTCAAAACTTCTCAAAACCTTTGTTTAGAGACTTTCCTAAGGAGACCCCAATCTTGAACAATCTTTATTGCTCTTACTGTGATATATACGGTCACTCTTTTGATAGTTGCTATGCTAGGAGACTAATTACACCTTTCTATAGTTCTCCTATTTATCAGAACTTTAACTATTCTAGAAGGAACCGAAACAATTATGTACTTCCTAGACATGCTGATAAAAACTCTAATTATAGGAAGAGAAAGACCAAACCTAAGAGAACATTTCCTAGAAGGAATCCTAAGCACTTTCCTAAACCAAATGCTCATGTTTTTCATAAAACTCAAAATCATGCGCAAAACATTTTTCAACAAAAATCTAATGCTCGCAAATTTTATCAACTGAGAGCTAATAAGAGCAAAATGAAAAATAGAGCAATATGGGTTAGAAAAGATTATCTATTGCCTCAGATGAAGTGTAACATAGTTGTTGCTGCTTTAAAAGTTGAACACACATCATCTGGATGGTATTTAGACTCTGGATGTTCTAAGCACATGACTGGGGATGAAACTAAACTTTTAAACACAACCAACTTTGCTGGTGGTAAAGTCATTTTTGGTGATGGAGTTTCATCTCAAATCATGGGCAAAGGAACTCTCCAAGAAAATGGACTTCCTGTTCTAGAAAATGTCCTTTTAGTTAAAGGTCTTAAGGAAAATCTACTTAGCATATCGCAATTTTGTGACTCAGATCATACTGTTACCTTTTCAAAGACCAATTGCAAAATTTTAAATGATAAAGGTGAATGCATAATTACAGGATTCAGAACTCGTGACAATTGCTATACTGTCATGAATAAATCTGAAATCTGTAATGTTGCCAGAATGGATGACAACGAGATATAGCATAACAGAATGGGTCATATAAATTAAGATAACCTTAGTAGACTTACCTCTTAAGAAATAGTTAGAGGAGTTCCTAAAATCAAACCCATTCCTAACATAGTCTATGGTTCCTGTCAGGAAGGTAAAATTGTTAAGGCACCTCATAAGAAAGTTAATGATATTCTTACCTCAAATCCCTTGGAGCTCATCCATATGGACCTAATGGGTCCCTCACAAATTGTTAGTCTTTGTGGACACAGTTATATTTTAGTTATAGTTGATGACTTCACCAGATTTACTTGGGTATCCTTTTTAAAACAAAAGTCTTACACTTTTTAAACTTTCTTAAAAATTCTTCTCCGGATTGAAAATGAAAAGGACACTCAAGTAAATAGAATCCGTAGTGACAGAGGTGGTGAATTCAAAGACACGGGTATTATTGAATATTGTGACTATAATGGTTACAAACATGAATTCAGTGCTACTCCTCAACAAAATGGAATTGCCAAAAGAAAGAATCGTACCCTTCAAGAGATGGAACGTGTTATGTTACATGCCAAGAATTTACCTAAGTATTTTTGGGTAGAATCTATTCGTACTACTTGTCACATCATAAATAGGATCTATCTTAGAAAGAATTCCAAACAAAATCCTTACGAACTTTGGTACAAGAAAAAGCCCAATCTCAAGTACCTTAGAACTTTTGGTAGTACTTGTTATGTATGCAAAGATAGGGAACACTTATCCAAATTTGAGAGCCGAGGTGATAAAGCTATATTTTTAGGATACTCACCTAACAGTAGAGCCTATCGAGTGTATAATCTTCGCACTAAAACCTTGATGGAATCCATAAATGTAATTGTGAGTGACACTACTATAAAGAGTAAGAATGGTGAATCAACTATTGAGGAAGGGCCTACAAACATTTTAGAAAAAAACACTCCTGAAATAGATGATTCATTACCAATTGAGACACCTGAAGTACCTAACTGGGTTTCGAAAGATCATCCCATAAATAACGTAGTTGGTAACCCTAGTGAGACAGTACGTACAAGATCCCAACTAAGAAACTATGCACATTATGCATGTTTTGTTTCCCTAGTGGAACCAAAGAATGTAAATGAGGCATTGAATGACTCTCACTGGATTTCTACTATGCAGGAAGAACTTCTTCAATTTGTCATTCATGATGTTTGGTATCTTGTTCCTCGTCCTGATCACAAAAAGGTTATTGGCACGCGTTGGATTTTTAAAAATAAGTCTAATGAAAATGGGATAATCATTAGAAATAAAGCTAGATTAGTTGCTGAAGGATACTCTCAAATTGAAGGAATAGATTTTAACGATACTTTTGCACCTGTTACTCGTTTAGAATATGTTCGTCTGCTCTTTGCTATAGCCTGCCACATGCATTTTACACTTTACCAAATGGATGTCAAATCTGCATTCCTTAATGGAATATTGACTGAGGAGACCTATGTAGAACAACCTAAAGGGTTCATTGACCCTCAATATCCAAATCATGTATTTCGTCTCAAAAAGGCTCTGTATGGCCTTAAACAAGCACTTAGAGCTTGGTTTGAGCGTCTTTCCAGTTTCCTCTTAGATAAAGGTTTCAAAAGAGGTGGAAATGATCAAACTCTTTTTGTCAAACATTTTGACAAACACATTATTATTGCTCAATGTTGACGATATTATCCTTGGATCAACTTCTCCCTCAGAAGTCAAATCCTTCTCTAAAACTATGCATAAGGAATTTCAAATGTCTCTTATGGGGGAGTTACAATTCTTCTTAGGCCTCCAAGTCAAACAAAATTCAGAAGGATTATTTGTATCGCAATCCAAGTACGCTTTAGAGATAGTAAAGAAATTTTGCCTCGAGAGTGCTAAAGATGCTAAAACGCCCATGAGTACTACGTTAAAATTTTCTAAAGATGAAAATGGAAAATCCGTAGATCCTACTCTATATCGTAGTATGATAGAAACCTTACTATATCTTACTGCCTCGCATCCTGATATTATGTATGTTATGTGTGTATGTGCTCGTTATCAAAATAACCCTAAAGAGAGCCATTTGAATGTTGTTAAACGTATCATTAAATATGTAAAAGGCACTCTAAATCTAGGAATTTGGTACACTAATGACACACCAAGCACTATAATTGGGTACACTGATGCTGACTGGGTTGGGTGTACTGATGATAGTAAAATCACTTCAGGAGCATGTTATTATATAGTTAATAACTTGGTAGGATGGAGTAGTAAGAAACAAAACTTCACATCACTCTCGACAGCCGAATCTGAATACATAGTCGCTGGCAGCTGTTGTGCTCAATTACTGTGGCTTAAACAAATGCTAATTGATTATGGTATTCAAGAAAACCAATTGCATCTCTATTGTGATAATCAAAGTGCGATTAATATTTCTAAAAACCCTGTTCAACACTCGCAAATAAAGCACATAAAAATTAGACATCAGTTTATACGTGAATTGGTTGAAACTAAGGAATTAGAAATCAATTATCTTCCTACTAATTTGCAACTCGCAGATATGTTCACCAAACCTCTTGATTATAATATATTCATTTCCTTGCGTAAATCTATTGATATGGTTTGTGCTGAGTAATACATTTGCTGATTATCCAAGTTTTTTTCCCTTTGTCCATTTGAGACAAAATGGGGAAGAAATTTGAGTCTCTAATGATTGTTTATATATGCTAAAAAGCTTGATCTTAGTGTATTGCAGGTTTCTGTACAGTCATACTCAACTGATGTAATAGGGTATTCAATTGTTAATAGTTGAGTTATGTACTTTTGCTTTCTAGGATTTGGGTAGATAGAATCTTTATAGGAATAGGTTTTTCTTATTCTTTTTGTTGCCCTACGAGTCCTAGTTGACTCAAAGGAGATTTTGTCTCATATTTCCAAAGGGGGAGATTGAAGCCCTTATACTCTTGACTCACTTGAGTCTATATTGTATAAGTGTTCATCTATTTTGGAAATTGTGACAAAATTATGTCTAACCTAGAAACCAAAGAACCTCAGAGCTTGCATTACTATTTCAATTTTGATTGAAGAGACCTAGATTTAATTACCAACACTCACACACAGTAGAATGATTCATTTACATGTCATGTTGCATTTTAGTGTGTGTATATATGTTGAGTGTTTTTAAATCCCTAAATTTGATTTTTAAATATTTTTTGGGATTTTTTAAAACATTTTAAAATAAGGTTTTATTAATAAAACTTGGTTTTTAAAGGGTATGGGGTAAATATACTATTTTAGAAATATTGTTTTAACTCTCTAAAGTTGGTTTGGGTAGAAACCAAAAGCGACGGAGACTTCAGGGTTTACTTTGTAATTATTTTGATGCGCGTTTTATCTCGTGTTATTGACCAACATTTGTCACCCTCTGATTGGTGAGAAGTGTGTTTCTTTGAAGAGAGTAAAACTATGCCTGTTTTCAACCCTTGGATCATATGTAATCAACGATCTGCATGTCTTCTATCATAATCCCTGTGATTACCTTTTGAACCAATCAGAAGCGTTTTAATCACCGCTTATCGCATGCCCTTGAATCTTAGTCAATCCATCTTGACTATATCTGGACCCTTAATTTGGGCCCTCGGTCTCGAACCTTCTCAGCCTCCTATAAAAGGATCCCTTTACTCAGCTTTCTGAGACTTTTGTTATTTCGTCATTTGAGAGAAAATAAAGAGAGAGTAGAGAGAAGAGAGAGAGAGAGAGAGAAACCAGAAGAGAGAGGAAGAGTTAGAAACCCTAACCTTAACCCTAAATCGTCTACGTAGTTCAAACCAAATACAAACCTTCAAACCTCTATACTTTACCAAACACAACCTTGAGTGTTTGAGTGTTTTTGAGAGATGATTTGAGAGTTGGTTTGTAGTTGTAACTTCTTCTTCTTTGGATCTTGTTTCCAACTTAATCATTTTCTTAGATCTCTTGTTCTAGTATATTGAAACTTTCAGATCTAAGTTTTTCATGATATATTACACTTAGTTTGCATGTTTGTTTCTCATCTTGAGAAATATTTTGTTGATTCGTTTTCTGTAAATGTTTTTAACTTTGAAATCAACAAAAATGTTTTATGTTTCTAGTTCTCTTGAAACAAGACCTTAGACCTAGTTTGGAATCACACTTGGAGGTTTTCAATCTTGAAAAACTTTTCTAAACTCTGAGATTGATTAAGACCTTGTTGTCTTCTAAGTAAGGTATCCATGGATTCTAGGATTGTTTTAAAGGTCAAAAAGGTTAAGTTCTGTGAGAAGAGAGAAAAAGAAAACTCACAGCATATAGGCTTATTTGTAATTTGCTAGGACTGTTTGTATATGATAAGCGTGTGTGTATGTATGCATGTGTTAGAAAGCACCTCCACAAACACTTTCACACTACAACACAAAAAGTGTTGGTAATAAGATCTTGAGATAAAGAGTCGACGTAAAGAGCTTGAACAAATTGGAGTTAACAAACTGAGAGGACAACATCAACAATCAGAAATTTAGAGAAGTTATAAGGACACCAGAGGGTACATTCCTAAACTTATATAGGTCTTAGTTGTATGCATGTTTGTTATATAGTTTGTAACTGTTAAATTTGTTTATAGTGGATTTTTGTCTTACTCCGTAGAGGGAGTCGTGGATGTTTCCTCAATTGGTGAGGTTTTACCACGTAAAAATCTTGTACTTAATCTTCCTACATCTTCTCATCTCATTCTTGGTTGTACTGGGTTTTAAAGTTTTTTTAAAACTGTTTTATAAACTTGTTAGTAAAATCTTGAATAGATCTCGTTCATATGTTTTGTTAAACACATTTTGTGTTCAAATAGTTTTGGTTTTTCAAGAAAAGAATTTCTCAAAAAAATAGATCGGAGTTACTTAAATAGTTTATTTTTAATAAACGGCTTTAGTAACAGAATTTCATTTTCTCTTTTGGTAGTCTGATGTCTCTTTGAAGAAGATGAGTGCCCGCGGGACGACGGGGCATAAGGATGTCTAGGAGCATCTTCCACCTGTAGTGCGTTGGGTGGTATCATCAGCGGGTTTTGGGAGGTTAGCGTCTGCGCTGGATGAGACGCCTCGTTCGACAGCGGTCTTGTGCACTCTGGGGGAGAGGTGGTGGGACACAAACCACGCCTTCCATTTTGTCTCTGGGGAGATGACTGTGACTCCCATATATGTTCAGTAGCTGCTGGGGGAGGATTGCGATGGGGAGCAGATAGAGGTGGATCGCTCCCTGCGGGTGAGACCGAAGGCGGTCCAGGAGGCGCTCAGTGACGTAGGGAGGATAGCATTTGGGGATTCCATTCGGTTGTCCCTATTGAAGGATGTTTTGTTGGGTAAGATGGTTGACATATAGGACGGTCTGCAGGTGAGGCAGATGGCCCGGTTGTTTATCTTACTATCGCTTGGGGACTTTATGGTGGCATCGAGCGGCGACGTCGTCCACTTGTGGTTCTTGCCGTACTTGAGGGTGTTTTCGAACATCCTTTTCTATTATTGGGGGAGCCTGACTTTGGCAACCCTCTATTTTTCTCTGGATGTATTCAGTCAGTGCTACCGGCAGACTTTTATAGGATCCATGTATCTTGTTGAGTTATTCTTTAATTTGCGCGTTTTCCTTTCATGCATTCACACGTTCCTTATGCGTCTCTTTTTTTTATTGCAAGTTCTTGTCTTTGGAAGATGTGGTTCTATGAGGTGATTGGGTGTAATACCCAGCAGATCGCTCTGAAGGATGAGACTGTTGGGGACTTTTATTGGTTGTATTGATGGCGCAAGGCCAATTAGTAGTCGAGGGGATCTCTTTCTCTGGAAGCGGTGCGTCAGGTCTTGAATGGCCTGACTAGTGATAGGGTAAGGCTTTTCCTTCCTTATTTTTGTTCTTTGTATGATCTAATTTTGTATTGGCTTATACTTGCTTGGGATTTTTTGGTGAACTTTTACCCTTGGGGGATTGCAATTCAGTACAAGGGTTGACTAGGGTGAACGCGCAGCTGCGGAGCTTACTGGAGCATGAGTTTGGCCACTCTTGGAATCTTAGGGAGAGGTTGGTTCAACAGATCGCTGAGGAGGAGTTGGTGGTGCCACCTACGCAGCCTCTTATATCTATGAGATGGGAGCGGCTGTTGTGGAAGGATGCGAGGGTCGCGGTGATGATCAGCGAGTCCTACTTATTATACACTGATACGGTTGCATTGTATCTTTACATGGACCTTGTGATGAGCTCGTTGATGGTGCCCAACATATATGATGCCTTGCCTTCCCCTCCCGCGGGTCTGAGTCGACCAGTGGGCTCATCCCACAGCGGTGGTGGTCCATCGATGTCTACGGTGGCGGTGACTTCAGAGGTTCCCTTCGTACGATCACATGCCCCTTCGTACAACATCCAACGGGCTGATGGAGGGATGGTGCCTATATTGCACCATCCTCATGCGATGGATCTGAAGGAATTGGGCTTAACAGAGGAGGTCCTTCATCCTGTGGTATACCTTTCTGTTCCTCTATTTGTTTCTTTTTGATTTATTTTCTGCTTTGATACCGATTCTTCCTTTTCTTGCAGCAAGTCCGAGTGTCGACCACTTAGTTGAGGGATATCAGAGACTGGATATCTTCGGTAACTGCCGATATTTGGGATGCGATCTCAGTTTCTTCTTGCTTGGTGTCGTCTGCTTCGTACGGGGAGGATTCTGGCTCGAGTAGCAGTGGTGTGTCATCTCATCACAGGGGGAAGAGAGCGTGTAGCAGGGGTGAAGTTTAGGTTAGAGGGAGAGAGAGAAAGTGTGGGTTCGGGTTGTGTCCCATTATTTTTTCTTTTCTTTATTTCCTGCAAAATTTGATGTACCACAGAAAAACATATATATGTAAAGCAATGGGTTTTTTTTTATTATCTTTTGTTAATGATGAATGAATGCATGCACATGTTCTTTTTACTTTGCTGCTTAAACCGTAAAAAGAGATATTTTTGGGATTTTGAAGAAAAGTTTTAAAGGTGATAAATTATACGAGGGATTTT
Source organism: Sambucus nigra (assembly GCA_949130495.1). Taxonomy (NCBI): domain Eukaryota; kingdom Viridiplantae; phylum Streptophyta; class Magnoliopsida; order Dipsacales; family Adoxaceae; genus Sambucus; species Sambucus nigra. The sequence continues at coordinate 547,882,126 of OX422207.1, forward strand.
TAAAATTCTGTTCAGAATATCAATTTTTTTTAAATGAGTTTCTGATTTTGACAAAAGAGGAAAAAGAAAAGTTTCCAAAAGTAGGGGGTTGCCGATCGGTAAGCACCTTGTCCTGCCAATGAGCAATCAAGTCCAGTCCCATTAATTCAAAGTCTTGATGGGCATCCCCTTCAGCCTTTTGTACTTTGTGAGGAAGGATTCCGTCTGATTTTTGCAGGGGTTACATCTTTTGGGGTGGTTTTCAAGTATAAAATAGGGGTAAGAGTGGAGTGTTTTTCTCACACCTTCACATTCTTACGTTCCCACATTCTCATTTGCTTACTATTTCTTAATCTTTCAAGATGGCTCTCCCTAGTAGCATTGAGTTTGCTAACTACCTCGAAGCCCTGGAAGCAATGTGCCCGTATAATGTCGACTACGATGCTTTCAACATGCGTCGAGTATTTTTGTGGCACAATCAGCCCATTGAGTGGAACATGTTGATGGCGGTGGTACAATTTTGGTACCCCGAAGACCATGGATTTCTCTTTGGGTTGGATGAGGCTTGGCCTACCAATGAGGAGTTTTCTGCCATACTGGGGATAAATCCCAGCATTGTTGTAGCTTTTCCTGAGTTTTCCCATTCTCCGAGGGATTTATTGGTCGGACTTCTTTGTATTTCGCCTTCAGCGACTAGGCCACTGGTCACTGGAGGAATGATTTCCCTTTTGGTGGTGTTACAATTCGTGCATTTGTAGGAGGTTGGAAATGTTGGATACGCCGGAGCTGTTGTTCTGGGCATGGTTTCAAAATTGCTGCTGGTGACAGGGGAACTGTTGGTGGACCCACAACTTGAAGTCGTTACTTTATGGATGTCATACCATCGCAATCCTACATTGGTGATATTGGTGGAGACTTTAAACGTCCTGGATGCCTGGGGAGAAGGTCGTTTTGACTTTCTGACGGGTAGCCCCGTGTTATTGTTCGTGTGATTGTCTGAAAGGTTTCCTATGGTGGCTCCTCTAGAATATCCTTTGTTGGTTGTAACCAACTTCTTCTCGCGTCATTTCATCAGCGTTGTCTTGGATATTGAGAGCTGGGAGAACTGGTTTGTGGATCATTGATCTCTAAATATGTACTGGTCAGTTCCATGGTGGGGGCAGCTGCTACCTATTCTAGAGCTCGGAGAATATCCGTACGTTCGGCTAGTTGGTTTCAGACAGACCTCTTTCTATTTCCCTTGGCGGCTTCTATGCCAATTTGGCAGGGATCAGATCGTGCCACCTCAGACACTAGACTTGTTTCTAGTAGAATATTTGACAGAGCATCTGTGCATGCGGCTTGGCTCTTTGTGGGAGAGTCGACGTCCGTCGACCCGTCCCTCTCAGTCTGCAGGGAGAGTTTGGCACATCCATGGGGATTATATAAAGTGGTTATGGAGGAGAGTGGTCATCAAGATGTTGGAAGTGGATACTGGACAAAGGTGGCTTGACTTATCTGATACCATGGAGGGAGGTGTGGTAGTTTTTCCAAAGCTGGGTCGAGCTTATCGGTCCATGGAGCGTCTGCGGCACTCTATTCAGGCAGGGGAAGCTTGGGGACCCCAGGATGTAGATGATGATGATGAAGCGGGCTCTTCTGGTAGCTATGGGTAGGACTCTTGGATAGTTTATTTTGTAATTGGGAATAAATTTGTGTGTTTATTTATCTTTGAAGGTAGGGGAGGGAATTATCCGTTCCTTTTCTTATGTAATTGTACCGTAATTTCTTATGAGTGAAATAAATAAGTTTTTGATCATCCAACTATGCCTTTTGATAAATTTGTATTTTGAGTTATCTATACCGATCGCTAAGGCATGCATAATCCTTTTGTTCAAGTATATGTTAAAGTGAACTATCATTCTCAGAGATAAGAAAAAAATTGTTTTTTTTGTGAAAAAGAAGGGATCGTGCTCATGTAAAATGTATGAGCTACATACGTACCTCTGGGGTTTTGAAATATTTTTTAATTTTCTTAAAAATGGTTTTTGAAAAGGATCAGGCCCACGTAGTTCTGGGTAGAGGGAAATGAGGAGATTTTTTTTCTTTTCTTTAGAATAGAATGGAGATGAGAAGAGTCGTAGCGCGCCGAGATTTCAGACTAGGGGTAAATTTTCTTGAGATGGTCCAGGTTAACTGGACGAGCCATATTTTCTCCATCTAGATCGATGAGCATTGCGGCGCCTCCGAATAATATCTTTTTGATAATGAATGGGTCGCTCCAATTGGGCTTGAATTTCCCTTTGGGGTCCTAGATGGGTTCTATTATTTCTTTGAGGGCTAAATCCCCCTCTCAGACAATGCGGTCCTTAACTCTCTTATTGAATGATCGGGCTATTCGGCGATGGTTTCCTTGTATGTGGTATAAAGATTTCAATATCCTTTCATCGAGGGTCATCTCCTCAAGACGGCTTTGGCACCAATCTTCTTCGCTGACCTTGCTTTCAAGCATGACACGCAACGAGGGTATTTCTAGCTTCACGGGTAGGACTGCTTCCATGACGTAGACTAGAGAGTAAGGGGTAGTCTCATTAGATGTTCGAATTGAGGTTCGGTAGCCCCAGAGAGTGTAAGGGATTCGGGCGGCCCAATCTTGACAACTTTCAGTCATCTTACTGATAATGGCATTGAGGTACTTGTTGGCAGCTTCGACTGCACCATTGGTCTGAAGTTGGTAGGGAGAAGATATGTGTCTCTGGATCCCATACTCGTTGACCACTTCTGTGACTTTTGCCTCAAAATGCAACCCGTTGTCTGATACTAGCTCATGCGGAACCCCATATCGGTAGATGATGTTTTTCTTGATGAACTTGGCCACTTTCTTGGCGTTCAGAACTGCATAAGACTCAGCTTTGACCCATTTGGTGTAGTAATTAATGGGAACTATTATGAACTCATAACCGTTGGAAGCCTTCGGTGTAACCTTCCCTATGATGTCGATGCCCCAGACAGAGAACGTCCCGGGAGAAGTCATGTTATATAATTCATGCGGAGGTAGATGCTGAAGGTTGGAGAAATGTTAGCATTTAAGGCATCTCCGAACTTAGGCGGTGCAATCTTGGGTCATGGTGGTCCAGTAATAGCCTTATCGAATGATCTTTCTTGCAAGCATGTGACCGTTCATATCGGACCCGCATTCCCCGCTGTGGATTTTCTGCATTATCTTTTCAATGTCAGCCCCTGCGATGGTGTGTAGATGGGTTACATTGAAGTTTCTCTTGAATAGTGCATTATGACAGATGATGTACTTGGCATCCAGTCTTCGGAGGGTCGCTCGATCTTTCTTGTTGGAACCCTCAAGATACCTACCATGTTCAAGGAGGTGCCAGATATCATAGTACCAGCAACTGGCTAGCTAAAGATCTTTTGTGGTGACGAGCTCAATGTGGTAGCAGTGGGTAGGTTTGTCTTACTTTTGAATTAGTAAGGGAGTCATTGTTATTCCTTCGGTCATGTCGACCATGGAGGCCAAGGTAGCAAGGGCATCGGCTAAGTTATTTTTTTCTCGAGGTAGGTAGTGGAAGGTGATATCTTGGAATTGGGAGGCTAGTTCTTCTAAGTAGGCATGGAAGGGTTGGAGTTTCTTGTCCTTGACTTTCCACTTTCTTACCACTTGATTGATGATGAGGGAGGAATACCCGTAGACATCTAGGTATTGAATACCTTTCTTGAGAGAAACTTTGAGGCCTACCGTGCATACTTTGTATTCAGTCATGTTGTTGGTGGAATGGAAATCCAATTTGATGGCGATGGGAGTATGGGAGTCATCTGGGGCAATCAGAAGTATCCCAATGCCATATACCTTTTTATTGGCAGTTCCGTCAAAGAACATTTGCCATCGGAGATTGTCCTAGGCAGTGTGGAGGATGTTTTCATCTGGGAATTCGGAGATCCAGACATCGGCTTCATCCATGGGGTAATCAGCGAGGTAGTCAGAGATGGCTCTTCCTTTCATGGATTTATGTGTGACGTATACGATATCAAACTCGTCTAAGAGCATAAGCCACTGAGCCATTCGGCTGGATAAGGCGAGTTTCTCAAGCAGGTATTTGATGGGGTCTATTTGGGATACAAGTTTGATGGGGAAGGCGAGCATGTAGTGTCGCAACTTTTGGGTAACCCGGAAAAGCGCGACACATGCCTTTTCCAAAGCAGTGTAGTTGACTTCGTATCCAAACAATTTACGATTGGCATAATAGATGGATCTTTCTTTGCAGGAATCTTTGAGGTATTGGGTTAGCAAAGCCCTAGCTGCACTGTCGGTTACGGTTAGGTATAGAAGCAAGGGAAGACCTTATGGTGGCATGAGTACTGCAGGTTGAGTCAGCTACTGTTTGATTCGGTCGAAGGCTTCTTGGCAGTACTCATTCCAAAACTTGGTTGAATCCTTTCGGAGTAGTTTGAAAATGGGTTCGTAGATGGAGGTTAACTGGTTGATGAACCGGTGATGTATTGCAATTTCCCAAGGAAACCTCAGACTTTTTTCTCTGTTCGAGGAGGTGGAATCTGAAGTATGGCTTTCAGCTTGGCAGGATCTGTTTTGATCCCTTTCTCACTGATTACGAATCCCAAGATTTTTCCTTTTGTAATGTCGAAGACACATTTATGTGGATTGAGTCTCGTATGATATTGTCGTAGTCGTTCGAAGAACTTTCGGAGAGTGCGAACATGACCTTCTCTAGTTTTGGACTTGATGATCATATCATCCACATAGACCTCAACTTCTTTGTGAATCAGATCATGCAGGATGGTTGTGGCAGGCCTCTGGTAGGTAGCCCCGGCGTTCTTGAGATCAAATGGCATGATAGTGTAGCAAAAGATTCCCCATGGGGTGATGAACGCAGCTTTTTCTTGATGATCTGGGTGCATTTTGATTTGGTTGTATCAGGAAAACCTGTCGATGAATGACTTGAGAGCATGACTAGATGTGTTTTCCACGATCATGTCGATATTGGGTAGTGAGTAATCATCCTTTGGAGAGGCTTTGTCCAAGTCCCGGTAGTCTATGCACATCCGAACTTTCCCTCCTGATTTTTGCCCAGGAACTATATTGGCTAGCCATGTGGGATATTCTATCACACAAATAAAGCCTATGTTCAACTGTTTGACCACCTCTTCTTTGACTTTGAGCGACCATTCGGTGCGAAGCTTTCTTAGCTTTTGTTTAACCGTCTTATAATCTGGAAGAGTGGGGATTTCATGTTGAGCTATTTCGAGGTCAATTCCAGGCATATCGTCATAGGACCATGTGAATACATCCACAAATTTCTTCAATAATTCTTCGAGTTTTGCGCTCATGCTCATCAAGGGTAGCCCCTATCCTAATCTCGCATTGTTGGCTACTAGAATCGAGGATAATAATAACAGTCTTTTCTTCATTAACTTGAACGCAATTATGTTGTTTGTTACTAACATTATTTAGATCAGTTAAGAATTGGTCATTTGCAAAATCATCATCATCAAAAGTTTGATTAGAATCTAAACAGTTAATGTAAGGCACGACAAGATACTCAAAATCTTTGTTTATTTCATTGATAGGAAAAAACAACATTGAGAACCTCACCAAAGGAGGACTCTATTACATTTGAGCAAGGATAGACAACAGAAGAAGAAATGGGGTAAACATTGGGGTTAGGTGGGATTTCAACAGGTAGAACTGGCACAGCATGCCAATTGAGGAGAGGTATATCAGCAGCTTTAATCAAGTGGGATGGATCCAGTGATGTAGTGCTTGAATGAATTATGTAGAGTGTCAGCCCTAGTGTTTGTAAGTTGAATGAGTCCTCGGAGTCACTTTCCTCAGAATCTTTGGTATCTTTGATGAGCGGTTGTGCACAGTGTTGGGAACTTTTGGTTCATGGGTAGCTGTCTTGGAAAAACATCTCTATTCTAGGCTTCATCTTCTTGTCTGTATGGTCATATCATAGTTCTAAAAATTCACAAAAGGGTAAATCCTCGCCCTCTTTGATGTATCGTCCATTCAAGGGATCACCTGGGATGGTATGGATGTAGTCTACTCTTCTCTTTGGTCGAGACTGGCGGATCATTCTGATGACTTGTTCTGATGGTTGAGACCCCAAACCACAAGGGGGGAAATATTTCTTCAGTTCAATGGGCTCAAGTATCCCTTGTTGTCTTTGCCCTAGCCCCATCCCGGGCATGAAATGCATGTTTCTGAACATCTGAATCACATTGACGTTGCCATGAGGGTCATATTCTGGATAAAACCTTTCTTTGAAATCGTCCCCTACTCGGAGTAGAAGTGGTTCAACTCGAAATCCTGATATGAGCATATCATTTTACCTGTGTTGTATCTCAAGGATTATATTACTAGTACTTGCACCCTCGGAGTTATAGTCATCGCCCAAGATGGTGATGACTCATCCGTCGGCGAAGAACTTCAATTTCTGATGGAGTGAGGAAGACACACCTTTGATACTATCGAGCCAAGGTCGTCCGAGTAATAGTTTGAAACAAGTTGGGATGTCAATAACTTGGAATTCAACGATAAGGTTTATAGGCCTAGCACCTATTACAATTTTTATGGATCCCATCACCACTCGATGGGTATTATCATAGGCACGTACAACAAAGGAAGTTGGAGTGAGGTCACTTTCTTTTATTCCTAAGCATTTGAAGGTTCTTAATGGGCGGACATTCAAGGCGGATCCATTATCGACAAGATAGAGTGGTACAATTTTCCCCATAACTTCGACGGATCTATTGAGTGCGTGATTGTGGTTTGGATCAATTTTGGGGATTTCTTCTTCAGAAAAGGATAGAATTAGGGTAGAGGTCAAGTATCTAACCAAATTTACTGCTTCTTCTGGTGTAGTAGAGGGGGGAATTATGGGTCCAGTGATCAACTTGATCAAAAAAAATTTATGCAGATGGGAAGACATGAAAAGCCCCCATAGAGTGATGTTAGCTTGAGTTTTCTTCAGTTGATCTAGGATCTTTCTCTCCTCGAGGGTCATTTCTGGCATAGGAAGGTTTTTAATGCCTTTCCCCATGTCATTGGTTGGTAATGAGCTTGGGATCTGGTAATGCCTCCCTGATCTAGTCATGTGATTTACTAAAGGAGGGAAAAATATGAACCCTGTACCTTCGTCTATCTCGAGTTGTTCTGCTACCTTATTTATTTCTTCGAGGAGTTCTTCAAATGATATCACCCCACACATGTCCGCTATCGGTCCAGCCTTCTCGAGATCTTATTCTTCATTCGAATCTCTGAATTCTTCCCCACATTCGTGGCAATAATTTTGTCTTTCCATGTAAAGTCAATGCATTCCACAACTTCAATGGCTTCTTCATACAGGTCTTCCCATTCTGTGGGGATATGTAAGGATGAGGGGACCAGGTGCCCTTTCAATTTCAGAGTATCAAGTAACTCGGTCATATTGCAAATATCGTTGGTTTGCCTGAATGATTCTAATATGATCTGGATGACATCATCCAGGCTGACTTCATCGATTGGTACTACCCAATTGTCTGACTCTCGGGCCCATTTTTGTGCTTCCAAAAATAGTGTACTGAACCTTTGACAATCAATGATCATCTGTGAGGGAAATTTTTGCCCAAACTCTAGGAGTTGGTTTAACACTTTTGATAATTCCATACTTCCATTTTCAGAACGGGTACGAACAACGATGCATGCTCTGGTAAGGAGTGACAGTGCCTGATCAGCGAGGTTAACAGGGTGCAGGAGGAAATATGGGCAAGTTTGGATAGGTTTAGGAGAGTATATGTGGGTGATTTGGGTTGAGGGATCAAATTATGGGTTCTCTTATAGAAAGATAGCATTGGTATGATTTGGGAGTGGGTTGTGAGTAGTGTTTGGCTTAGTATTGGATGGTGGGGCAATGGTACCCTGGTCAATTAGACCTTGGATTATGTTTCGGAGGTGAAAGCATTAGTCAGTGGTATGGCCAGCGATTTGGTGAAAGGTGCAATTGTCACCTTCCTTGAATTTTATTGGGAGTGGATTTGGCAATAGACAAGGATCCAAGGGTTTGATGAGGTTTCGGCTTAACAGGGCTTGATAAACTTTGGAGAGGGGAGCATGGAGCTCGGTGTATTCTTTTCAGACTGGAACAGGGTGGATTTCTGGTTCCCATGAAGTGGTTGGTTGAGAGATGTTATTGATGGTTAAGACTGTAGTACTGGCAGGTTTGTTTCATTTTCTGGGGGTGAGCTGTTCGGACACCTTCTTTGGTTCAACTTCTGTTATAGCAAGACCTTCCTCGATTTCTACTCATGCTTCTCTGATAACTCGATAATGGGGATATTATCGTCCTCCCATGGTTGCTCAGACATGGGGCAAGAAGTTCTTCTTCACTATACTGACTTGTTCTTCCTCAAAAGGCCGATTGGTCATGGTAGGTGCTTTTTCCCTCCATCGGGCTATGTAGTTATTGACTGATTCCCCAGAGTTCTATTTAACCATATCTAAATCATGGCGGGCGACCTCAAGCTCTTTATTGTACTTGTACTACGACATGAATTCTCAGACCACATCCTCCCAACTACGAATTCTGGACTCCTCGAGAGATAAAAACCATCGGAGGGCGCTATCCTTCAAAGTTTGCTAAAATAATTTGGCCATCACCTCTTCATAAGTCTGTAGGAGAGTTATGGAATGGTAATAACTGCGAAGATGGATGATCGGGGGTCCACTTCCTCCGAATTTCTCAATATTCGGCATCTTGAACTTCTCGGGTAACGTCGCCTTTGGATAAGGAGACATCTGGGTGTAGTCCATGTAATTCCCAGAGATTCTGACTTGGTACAACTTCTTAGTTAGCATCTTGAGATCTTCTTTGAATTTGCTCAATTCTTCCTCTTTCGAATCAACAATCACTGGCAAGTTAGCCCCAGGCTGGGCAAGGTTCGTCATCGAAAGCTAGGTAGGCAGCGTCCCATTAACTTAAGGGACACGGGGAGCGTGCTGATACTCTTCAGGAACCCAAATAGGCTCGGGTGGACCCATAATGTGAAGGAATAGGGCCTCGAACTCTTGAGGAATAGGAGCCTAGTTTTGTTGCATCTACCGGACCTCAGTCTGAAGGTTATCAATCTTGGACACGAGCTGAGCTAAAACTGCCATCAGATCTGGTTGCGCAACTGGTGCTTGATCTGTGTTCTCCATAGAAAGAGGATGGATACCGAACTTAAAGGAAGTAATAGGGGAACGGACATAACTTCGGGGTGATTTGATTGAAGATCGAAGCCAATAAGGAGCTAGGCCAAGGGCGTGCAATCGTCCTAAGAAGGCGTAAAATAGAATTTATTTTTTAGAAAAGGAATGAGAATATTTTGAACATTTTTTTTTAGATTGAAAGAAAAAATATTTTTGAATTTTTGGTAAACAAATGAGAAATGTTTTTGGATTTTTGATAAAGAAGGGAGAAATGTTTTGGGTTTTTGATAAAGAAAGGAGAAATGTTTTTTTTTAATAAAGAAAGGAGGAATTTTTTTTAATTTTTTTTGGGAGACGGTCTCAGCATGATTATTATGTTCTCACTTTTATTAAATTCTCCTAAATGCAAAATGAAATGCCGTACGGGACACGAGCCTGGAAAAGTTGGGTTTGTAACATATGCAAAGTTATGACTGGACTTATAACCAGGATCACAGGCAGGGTCCGATTTTAAAAATGCGCAAAAATTTGCGTGGCGGGTCAACTCGGAATTTCGACAGAGTTTTAGGTTTAAATCGGCAATCTAATATGTGTGTCCTAGGCTTGACACCTATATGTGGGTATACAGAGTATTGAGTGAATTGAAAAGGGGTTCCCCCCCTTTGGCATGACTTTCACGATATACGTCTTGCTCTTGCGGGAAATCGGTACATATGGACAAGCCATTTGATATACCCGAGTATACATTAATTTTTTCACCATATACCTCATGGGGACGGTACGTGTGAGAGAGAATTCGATATACTCGGCGTACGTTAACGAGTTCCCTGCGATATACCTCCCATCATGACTTCGGTCAAGTGGTACGATATCGGGAAACCGTTTGATATACGTCGAAGGTACTTGGCCAATAGAAGGTGAGAGTAATATCACTTAGGCAAACTACGCCATGTCAGACCAACGCCCATCACGAAGTTACTGGACAAAATATGGTCAATAACAATGCTCTTTGGTGATATCGTGTCAATTATGCATGATCCTCTTATTAGTATCTTATGATGAGAGTGCCTTTCTTGATCATGACCAACAGGAAGAAAAGTACAAGTACCAATGTTACACCCAGTATGGGTGATGTGTGCAACATGAGGATATATGTGATCCTAGGTGCACGTAGTGTGAAGTGTACATGGAGAATTTTCTACAAGTGTATGAATAAAAGCATAAGTATGGGATATACATGAAAAAGGGGAACATGCAAAATGGGGGGAAATATAAACAAGCATAGCATCCATGTAAATAGAGTCTAGCCCTCATAAAATCCCCAGCAGAGTCGCCACTGTGGCAATCCTAGGATAGACCCCCTCGCGGCTCGGCGGGAGAGGATCCCTCTAGGTCTCTCACGTCCCTCTCGGGAGCGCTTCGGCCGACGTCGGTGAATTAGGTAAAAAAATGTAGAGAGATAGAGTCGCCAGTCTATTTTACTCAAAACAGACAATAGAAAAGGGAGCCATCCCGAAGGACAGCATCCAAAGACATATTGATACATACGAAACCAAAATGATTCAAAAAGGGTTCGGAGGCGAAGTTACGAAATGGGAAGGTGTTAGGCACCCATTCCGCCCTTACGGTCTCTCGTGGGTTGTTGCTATTTTCCTTTATTTCCCCGTGATATGGGTGCATGTGTATATGTAGTGGAGATAGGAATCATCGACTTGTATCATGGAAGAGATAAAGCAAGTCATCCATAGGAATGTTCCTAAAAAGTAATATTAGAAAATAGGATTTATGTGATTACCCTAGCGTTGATCATTATAATGGAATGATAACGCATGTGGAATAATACGTCACTAAGAACAAATATATGTATATGTAAATATATAGAATCTAAAAGAATTTAGTTTAGAGAAGATTGGAAATGAGAGAAAAAAGTAAGAATAGGACTCGAGTCTCGGGTTTTACCCCGAGATGCCTACGTAGCCTATAGAGGAATCAAATTCTATATAGTTCGCATGCAAAATGAGGGGTGGGGGTTTATCCCATAAATCCAACTGGGGGTTCTCTTATGTGTGTGTGTAAAAAAAAGTGTTTTAGTTGTGAGAAAAGTGTAAGAAAAGTGTGAGAATTCCCATTTGGACCACCCTTTTTCTTATTTTTTTTTAGTTTTTATTTATATGAAAATAGAGATGTGCGATAATAAAAAAAAGTATATTAGGTTATGGGAGATGAGAGAATAAAAGTGCTAAGTAATAAAACAAATTAATGCGACTTTATGAGAATTTAAAGAGAGAATGGAGAAAATTGGACCTTCCTGAAGATCTTGGGCTTGATCTTGAATGTTGGAGAGCAGCCCTTGCACTTGGATGATGATGAAGGGTAGTTAATTCACCAAGTTTGATGAAAAGGATGATGAAAAGTGACGGTTGGAAAGGGATTTGGATGTGGAAATCACGCTGACTTCGAGAGTGGTTTTCTGGATTCGCTGAGATTGATGTCTTTTAGATCTGGGATCCCCTTGCAATGAGGTTAGGCCATCCTTTTTATAGGCCCAGGGTATTGTCGATCGTCATAGCCCTGGTCCTGCCAATCGGCAGGTGCGTTTAGGCACACTGCCAATAGGCAGGGTCAGGGACCTACCGTTTGGCAGTCTGTTTCAGGCTCCTTCAGAAAATAGGTCATAGAGCGCAAACCATTGATCCAAGTAGTGCACGGGGAAAACCGTTGTAAAGGTATTTCATATACCTTCAAAAGTCCTTTGGACCTCTCCCAGGTTCGGGAGTTAACTTTGGGTCAAATGTGGCTCTAAAGCGCTCATCGATCCTTTGGACAGGGAAACTTCGGACGTAAACGGATCGTTGATTCGTATGGTAAATTAGAATCGTGCATGGAGAGGACCGTTGGAAAGGTTAGGATATGTACTTTGACAATCCAAAGAGTTTGACCCAGTTTGGGGAGTTGACTTTTGTCAACCGGGCCCTGATAGCATTCGATGACCTCTCGAAGTAAAATGGATCATTCGTTCGTACTGTAAGTCAGAATTGCACACGGGGTGACCCATTGGAAAGGGGTTTCAGTTTCCTTTGAAGATTCATTCAGTATCGGTCGAGATGAAGAGTTGACTTTGGTCAAACGGAGCCTGAGAGTGCCTGGTGGCCTCCTGAACGGGTTTCGGGGGAAATTGGGTCATTCGTCCGCATGGTAAATCAGAATCACACACGGGATGGACTGTTAGAAGGGGATTCAGTGCCCTTTGAATATTCATTCAGTCTTGGTCGAGCTGAAGAGTTTGAATTTTTGGTCAAACGGAGCCTAGGAGCGTTCGATGGCCTCTAGATCAGTACCTGGGGTATGGCTTAGGTTTGCAATGATGAAGGGAGGTGATAGGGACCTTAGGAGAAGTTTAGGGGGTGATGGAATGGGGAGTCTACAACAATCACTAGAGTTGTCCCATGTTTTACATATGTTTTCCCCATTGTTCTTATTCAAATTAGTTTTGCATCTATTGGCATAATGTCCCATTCTACCATATATATGATATTTCACATCTTTTAAGTCAATCATGGGTTTATTTTTTCATATGACTGTTTGTCATTATGTCTTTCATGAGGTCTGCGATTTTGGTTACCTTGATAATTTTTTGTGTCTTGTTTAAAGGCTACTGCATTTCTGAATTGTATAATCATTTTTAAATGCTTGATCATAAGAGATATTTGATTATCAAGGTGATCAAAATCATATCCATCACTTAAGTCAAGGTCATAGTCTAAGGGACTTATTTTAGGTGAAGACAATTGTGAAGAAAACACTACATTAGAACCATTGGGTCTCTTGTTTTGGGCAGTCAACCATTTTTTAAACTCTAACTCCATCTCAACAGTTCTTGATTTTCCACTTAGCAACTCAGGAGTCAGGCTTGGGTCATCCATTTCTTCTATGGCATATCTCTTATTGTCAAACATAGCAGGTAATGACTGAGAATCTTTTGAACGATTTCTTTTCTACTATAGGTTATACCATTTGAATGCAATTTTGTGAAAACATTAGTTAACCTTATGTAGAAATTGTCAAAAGATTCATTGTCATCCATAATCAGTGTATTTTATTGCTAGATTAACATTTGGGTTTTTCTATCCTTAACATGTTCTTCTCCCTCAAGGGCGGTGACTAAGATGTCCCAATCCTCCTTGGAGGTAGAAAAGATAGATATTCTTTTAAATTCATTTTTGTTAATGGACATAAAGATAGCATTCTTGACCTTATTATTATTTGGAGACATCTTTTCTTCTCTCGTAGTAAATTCCCTAAGATGGTTCTTAACCCTTGTGGGATCAGTTTTAGATAAATACTTAGTTGGATGTTTATACCCTTTTTCGATCATATCCCAGACATCATCACCAAGAGTTCCTTGAATGAAAGCAACCATTCGTACTTTCTAGTGAGAAAAGTTGTTTCTATCAAATAGACGTGGCCGAGAAAGGTTACCTAATTTATCAAATCTTTCATCCATATTTAGAACTTTAAGATCTCGAAAATAGTTTCTAGAGTTTCAGGATCAAAAATATTTGATAAACCTTCTCTGATACCACTTGAAAATAGTTTGTTTACTAATTTAATAACAAAATGTTATAGATTAAGTAAACTATGATTATAAACTCCTTGAACAAAGCTCTTTTTGAAATATAACACAAGATGTGTTTTGGACAGGTTCTGAATATGTATTCTGGATTTGTTAGATTAATTATCTTAGGTTTTTAAAATTAAAACCTACTACTAAGTCATAAATGAGAAACCATTCACAGAAGCAATTGATAATATTCAAGAAAATGAACATAGGATTTTTAACGTGGTGAAACCCTAAAGTAAGGGTTAATTTCCAAGTATTTAGGAGATTATGGTTTGCATGATGAGATAGAAATAGTTCGGCCTCTTTAGTTACTGGACACTCCGAGCAGCAGCAATAGGAGAATGCTTTGAGATTTTAACTTCATCAATTCTCCATACACTTTAGATGATCCTCCAGCAGGCGTGGATCCATTGTCGAGCTCCTCAAAGGATAAAGGAAAGTGCCCTGCAGAGTAATTTTGAGAATAACTTGTTCCTGTATTATACAGAACATTTGCATGTAATCATCATTAAGGAAATGCAATTTTATCAACTTATCTAATTTATTTTTGGTTGGTTGAATGACTTTGTTGTTTCATTAGTTCTACTGATACACTTAGACATTTGCCTAAATTTAGTCTCAATTATCATTGAGATTATCATAGGTTCTACTGTTATACTTAGATTTCTATGTTTAATACCAGTTACCATTGATGTGGCCATAAGTTCCACTAGTTCACCTAGATTAAAATCCAAGTTTATCACTAGTCACTTGTGGTATTGCCATAAGTTCTACTAATGCTCCTAAATTTTTATGTTTAGCATTAGTTACCAATGGTGACCAAACATATGTGGAATATGTGTCTACATTCCTATTTAGGAATCTTCATAACGTTCTTCCTCCATTTTGCTTAGTTAGGATAAAACTTGTTGATTTTTATATAGAGTTTTATCCCTGGTTTTTCTTGACCAAGTACTGTGGACTTAAAATCCTATTTTGACATGGGTTTGTGTCCTTTGCCGATTAAGTATTAAAGTATTGAATTTCTGCTGACTTGTCGACAAAGTATTTAATTTTCTGGGAGCAAGTATTTATGGGGATGCACATCATCAGTACTTCAATGAAAATTGAAAAAATAAAATATAAGGAACCAACTTGTTATTAAATATTGAATCAAAATGATTATAAGAGTTGTTGCTCGTTACATTACTGGTAATATTTCCTTAGGTGCTCGGCATTCCAGGGATTCTTGAATTCTTTACCTTCCAAAGTTTCAATTCGATATGTTCCTAGTCAAACAACAGCTGAGACACGATAAGGCCCATGTATTTTTTTCTCCAAGCTTATTGGTCTTCTAAATCACCTTCTTAAGTATATAATCCCCCTCTTTTATGTTGGTCGTCTTCACCCTCTTATTATAAAAGTGTGCTTCTTGTTGTTGATAATAAGAATTCCTCAAGGTTGGATCTTCTCCCACCTCTTCTAACATATCAAGGTCTAGCATTCGCATCAATTCACTAAAGGGAGAATCAAAATTCAAGACTTTGTGAGTTGGCAAAGCTATCTCAGCTGGTACCACTGCTCTAATCCCAAACATTAGCATGTATGGTGTTTCCCTTGGTGTAGCCCTACGAGTTGTTCGGTAGACCCATAATACTGAGTGCAATTCATTTATCCAGTTCCCTTTTGCATCATCAAGTCTCTTCTTTAACCATTCAGAAAAGTACTATTCGTCATCTTGGATTGGGCACAATATACTACAAATTCCTCGTTGTCGAACTGTTTACCATGAACGGTAATGAAGGCATATGGTAAACCATATCTACAAATGATGTTTTCCAAATGAACTGGTACACCTTCTCATCGAGCATATCCACCAATGGTTCTGCTTCAACCCATTTTGTCAAATAATCAACAGGTACAACCAAGTACTTGAATTTTTCTCGGGTGGTCGGTAGTGACTCGACCAAATCTATTCCCCAAATAGCAAATGGCCAGGGTGAAGTAATGGGATTCAAATCTACATGTGAAGTTTGGTGAATGTTGTAGAACTTCTGTCACTTGTCACACTTCTTTGCAAAAGCTTTATAATATGCCCTTATGGTCATCCAGTAGTATCCTTGAGTGGTCATTCGTTGTGGTAATGATCTTCCTACTACATGAGCTCCACAATACCCCGCATGGACTTTCTTTATCAAATCTCTAACCTCCATTGGGTGGACACAACATTGCAAAGTCCTGTTAACCCCCTCTGGTATAAAACTCCTTTATCTAACACGTACCTCATTGCTTTATACTTAAGCCTTTTGGCCTCAACTGGATCTGCTAGCAGAATTCCTTCTCCAATATAAGCTTTGATGGGATCCATCCAGGAAGGTCCCATATCTACTACAGTGAAATTAATCATCAAATCTTCATCAATACTCCGACTAGCTAGAATCTCAATGGGGATTATCATTTTAAGTTAAATTCTGGTTATTGATGCTAGCCGAGCAAGTGCATCAGCTCGGTCATTCTCCAATCTTGAAATTTTGATCATCTGAATAGATGGAAATTTAGAAATAACTTACTAAGCTTTGGTGAGGTACCTTGTCATCAATTCACATTTGGCTCCATACAAACTTAAGACCTGATTGATCACTAATTCAAAATCACTTTGCGTCATAACTTGCTCGGTGTTTAGTGATTGAGCCAAACTTAATCCCATAAATAATGCTTCATACTCTGTTTCATTATTTGAGGCCTGTAACTATAATCTAAGTTCATACTCAATATCAATCCCATTAGGGGTATTGAGTATAATACCTGCCCCACTTCCTGTTGCACATGAAGATCCATCCACATATTGACTCCCTACTGGGATGTTACTGTCAAAGCCTTTGTTTATCAATGTCGCATAATGGAATACCTTCTTTCTTGTCTCCTCATATTTCTTAGTCATCTCCTGCATCCTAGTTGACTATTCTGGTACGTCAAAAATTGATTCATCTGAGCTCTCCCCATCTGGAGTTTTTGGTCGGTATTTGGTTTAGCTTACCTCTATTGGAGTTTGCTCTGGCTAAATGCCTTGTTGCTCGAGAACCTCCAGATAAGTAAACTTCTCAATAAAGTCTTCTACGGCTTGGCCCTTCAAGGAGGACCTCGGCTCATACAAAATGTCATACTCCCCCAGTTCTACTACCTAGTACATCAATCTCCTAAACTTCTCAGATTTATGAAAAGCTTGCTGAAGAGGCATATCAGTGTACATCACTATAGTATGCTCTTAGAAATAAGGCTTCATCCATCTAGAGGCCTCAATAAGTGCCAAGGCTAGTTTCTCCATTCATGAATATCTGATTTTTGCTCCTCGGAAGGCTTTACTGGTGTAGTAGACTGGCTTATGTACTCAATTATCTTCTCATATCAAAGCTGAACTTATATCCAACTCAGAAATGGCTAAGTGCAAATACAATTTTCCCCCCAAAATTGTTTAGGAGAGTAATGGTGGTGATCCCAGATATTTCTTCAGCTCCTGAAAAGCTTTCTCGCATTGTTCGTTCCATTCAAAGGTCTTTCTCGGAAATTTAAATGATGGCAAACACCACTCTCTTGATCGAGACACGAATCGGTTCAAAGCATCTACTTGCCCAATGAGCCTCTCAACACCCTTCTTACAAGGTGGGGATTGCATTTCAATCAACGCCTTTATTTTTTCAATAACTTCAATTCCCCTCTGATTTACTATGTACCCAAGGAACGTTCCTTCTTGCACACTGAATACACATTTTTTTAGATTCAACTTCATTTGGTTCTTTTCCAATTGATCAAAGTTTTGGCTGAGGTTGACAATATGATTAGAGGCTATTTTACTCTTTGTCCGCATATCACCCATATACACTTCCATGTTCGTGCCTATTTGAAATTCAAATACCTTTTTTACCAACCTCTGGTAGGTAGAACCTACATTTTTCAAACCAAATGGCATAACATTATAATAATAAGTTCCTCAGGGAGTAATGAAAGAGGTATTTTCCCTATCTTCATGTTTTATTTTAATCTGGTTGTAACCAGAATAGGCGTCCATAAAACTCAATAGCTCATTTCCCAACGTTGCAACCACAAGCTGGTCAATTCGGGGTAAAGAAAAATAATTCTTTGAATAGGCTTTATTCAAATCAGTGAAGTCCACACACATTCTCCACTTATTATTTTTCGTCTTGACCATAACAATGTTGGCCAACCAATCTAGATATTTCACATCTTCAATGAATGAAGATTTATGAATTTTCTCTACTTCCTCCTGAATAGCCTGATTTTTCTCGGGGTTGAATACCCTGCTCCTTTGTCCTTATTGTCCTTATTGATGTTGAGTTCATGGAAACGAAAATTGGGATCAATCACAGGCATATCCCCATGACTCCAAGTGAACACGTGCTTTCTTTGTCTTAGGAACATCACTAGTTCCTGTTTAAGAATAAGGTCTAGCATTGAACCCACATGTGTAGTTCGTTCTGTCTTGTCACCGTGTAAGATGATATTCTCCATTATTTCAACAATTTAGCCTTTCACCATCTCTATCTCTTCTCTTGGATCTAAGGTTTCAACCTCATATTCTCTATTGGGCTCATTAGTGTCCAATTGGTAAGTGGTGGTCTTCTTCTTTATTTCCTCTAGACCCTCTTGCTTGGTAGAGGAGTAATAACATTCTCAGGCTACTTTTTTAGCACCCTTCACCACACCTACTCTAAAGTTGGTCGAGAACTTTAAGCACTGATAGACTGTTGAGGGAACTACTTCAAACTTCTTCAACCCTACTCTGCTCATGATGACATTGTATGTTGACTGCATGTTCTTATCCATTATAAACAAAAATAACTTTCTCAATTCGACTTTCTGGACAGGTTCTAAGCAACAACTCTAGCTTGATTATGCCCAAGGGATAAAAAATTTCACCAGAAAAACTGATCAAAGGCCTGTGGTATGGATCTAGCTGACTGATCTTCGAATCCAGGTTTTGAAAGAATGAATAAAACATGATATCTGCTGACCTACTATCGCGAATCAACACCTTGGAAATGATTGTATCTTGATATCAGAATTTGACCACTAGAGGGTCGTCACGGGGGTACAGAATTCCTGACAGGTCATTTTTAGAAAACCCAATCACCAACTTTTCTTTATTCACATTCCTCGGCCTATCTTCCTCGGCTAGATTGATCATTTGCATGTAAGAACAAACTAAAGCCTCATTGAGGTAAGCTTTATTCTTAGCAGTATGATCTCCCCCTCCAGCGTCTCAACTTGTAATCCTCTGACAATCAAAGGAACCAAAACTAAGTGTAAATACCTCATGTTCTGGTTGCTTGGTTTTTTTGAGAAAATTGGGATCATCTTCAGGATTTCTTTTCTTTTTTTCCCTGGTCATGCATGCAGACTTTGACCTGCGCTGAGCTTCTCTATCGTCCTGCAGATCAACAAACTTGTCCAGTTTTCTTCGATGGATGAGGGTTTCTGTCTTATTTTATAGACCAATACAGTGATTTGTTGTATGCTTATGGTCCTTGTGAAATTCATAGTATTTGCATTTATCCTTCTTCCAAGCAGGTGCTCTTAATTTCTCTAGCCAATGTACCTCCTTGCTATGCTTAATTTCCTCCAAAACATGGTTAATGCCCATATTTAATGGAGTGTAATTATTATACTTTCGGAGCCTAGCATCTTTCCTTTGCTTTGATTCCTTCTACTCCTTTTGCTTGTTTTGATCATTCTTCCCATTTTAACCTTAGGTTTTATGACCGAGCTCCGCTTCGTTATCATTGCATCTTCCGTATTCATTATCTTGGTTTCTTTGGACATCAATTCAGTCATAGTCTTAGAAGGATCATTGGCAAAAGTGTACTAAAGCTTCTCAAGAAGCGTTCCACTCATAAGAGATATAATAGTTATTTTTTTGTCCGTAGTCAATGACCTCCAACTTTTCATGGTTAAAGCGAGTGATGTAGTCCCTAGTGCTTTCTTCTACTCGTTGTCTCACACTTAGCAGGTGAGCTACTCTCTTTATTGGCTTGGCTCCAAAATAGAAATTACCAATGAATAGCTCGGCCAGCTGTTTAAAATCAGCAATTTGTCCCTAAGGTGGGATATCGTACCATACATGGGCATGACCTATTATGGTACCAGATAATTCCCTACATCTCAACTTGTTGGGGATAGCATAAATGTTTACTGCTACTTGGTACTGTTCTATGTAAAGTACAGGGTCAGTTTTCCTATCATACTTGGGAGTAACAGCAGGATCTTTGAACTTCAAACGAGTATGAAAATCCATAATACCTTGAACAAAAGGAGACCCTTTTCACAAAGCTTCATTGCAAAGGTTTATTTACCTTCATCATTTCTCCCAAACTGTCTTCCAACCTCTTGATTGAGCCTTTCTAAGCATGATTACCCGAATCAGATTTATGCAATGAAGCCTGGTTGTTCTGACAAACTGTTTATGCTGAGCTCTCCTCCTGAGAGGTCTTCTCGGTATGGACAGATCATCAGGCACATGATTTAGATTGGGTTAAGTCCTCGTGTTGGTCGGTTGGTTGTCGAGTATGCCTCGACAATGCCCTGGGAACATTTTCATTCCCTTTAGGTCCTAGGCGTTTAAAGGGTCATACTCGGCTAAGCATTTTTAAGGCACTTAGACTTTTAGTAAACAAATATTGCTCGTCATAGGGCTCTAAAGTCCTAAGGAAAGAACTTGATCCTATAACATAAGGACGTGTCTCTGGAAGTCCAAGAGTGGCTATGCCTGTTGATTCTTGGATGTGTCAATGGCATGTTTCTATGAAAAGATAAGGTGGGAGATCCTACTTGTAGTGTTTGGGCCAATTGTATGATTGTACGTTGCATAGCCTCCTATCCTCTACCAAGACAAGCCAAGATCCGAGTGAGATCATTATTTGTTGGAGGAGAAAATAAAATAGGCAGATTGCCACCGTTTCTAGCACTGAACTCGGGAATGTCAGTCATCTTTGAGTTATTACGTTCCCATAGACGGATCCAATATGTTGATGTAAAAAACTAGACTAGGTCTAATTATTTAATCATAGATAAATATATGTGAATAAAAGAGAGATAAAAGGTTTTTAAAGTCGTTCGGCTATAAGGGAAAGCCTACGTCCACTGTGTTTCTTATAATCTGATTGTCTATTGTGTTTTGAATGGCTTAACCTACCTTTGATGAAGGGATTACAATGTATTTATAATCTCGTAGGGAGGTAAAGAGATGGAATGTAAAAGGATGGAATGCCTTTACATATTAGGCATTTACATCAGTACATGACGTTCATAATATACATGACTATTGGCTCTTTACTGACCCTCTTGGTCGGTATTCTTATTATAGTTTGGCATTCTGCATGTTGGTCGGCGGGTCAATATCTTACTAACTCTGATTCTTACCATTCTCTATGACACGTGTCCATCTCTGATTGGTCCACGTAAATGGATAATTTTTGGTATCAACGCTATAAGTACATTACTAGCTATAAAAAATGAAAACATTTAAAGATTTCTTTATCAAATATAGTTAAAAGTCATGCTACTTATGGTTTATTTTAGATATTTATTTATTATTTTTTCAGGAGTAATGAAACTATATTAGATCACTTAGAGTCAACACCAAGAAAATATATATGGGGGGGAAACTGGTGGATCTACCATCCGGGTGAAAAATAAATCAATGAAAGTAGCTTCTTTTTTAACGATCATATGAGCTCTAACACTGCACAATATCCCCAATAACTAGATCAGAAGGAGAAAATGCTTAATATCCATACTAAGTAGTTGAAAACATGCACAAAATTCAATAGTGAAATGTCTCTAACATAATAAGATCTAAATATATGCAATATATAGCCTTGACTCATTGTTCCATAAGCCTTTCCACGATCATCTATTTTCATCCAACCATGTTTATGTCAATAGTTAGGAAGAAAAATATTATTACAAATACATTAATAGAAAGGGATAAAAGGAATAAATTAGAAGAATCCTTACAAAGTGATCGATACACTTACCCCATGATATTTTGTTGATGATCATGTCCAGCATTATTTTATTTTTTTTATCCTCTGCAAAAAGTCAAATAATAACAACTGAAATGGGTTGGACCTAAAAGAGTATATAAGGAAGCATAGAGATTTTTACATGAGTAGACTGTAAGGACACAAATTTCCAATTGAGTCCATATATAGTTCTGGCTCAATTACGGACAAAAACATTTATTCATAGGATAGTATGTAATTGTAATACTCTCAAGCCGATGAAGTGTTTATTGAAGACATAGCGGCAAAGAGTATAAAGCTTCATCAAATATGCCAGTTTGCGTGCCTCGTTTCTACGTCATCAATCATAGTTCCATGCTCCCAAGGTATGAATGCAATTATATATATATAGGAGCTTGGAACAAGTTTATTGGGTGTTAGGTTTTATAAAAACTGCGTTTTGTTTTAAGAAAGAATTTATTAAAACTTTAAATAAATGTTTATAAAGTTTTCTGGGCTTAAACAAGAATTTTCAAACTTTCTGTTTTGTTGTTCGATAGAGTCGTTCGAACGAGATTGTCGTTCGAACGAACTTGCCAACGAGTTCCCATATTAGGCCACTGACATGTCATTCGATATGTCGTTCGAACGAACCTTCTATTCGAACGAGATATCCAACGAGATTCTAACGAGTTCAATCTGGAACGTAGTTTGAAGTCTCGTTCGAACGAGATTTCGTTCGAACGAGATGCCAGGCGGGAACAGTTTTTTGGCAGTTTTTTGGCAGTTTTGCACCCACTTCCCCACTTGGTTTTCAACCAACATTTTCAGACTTTATTATGTGCGGGAATAACATTTTCCAAAAAAAACTTTCCACATATTTTTCATCTATTAGAGAGAGTTTGAGAGCAAAAATTGTTTAGGAAAATGTTCATGTTTTGAGTGAGATTTTTAGAGAAAAATTTCCCTCACTCTAGTTTGTACACCCAAATGAGTTTATTCCAAGTTCTTATATACTTATCAATTGCTTGGAGTTTGGCACCGATTTTCTCTACACCGAATTGAAGATAAGTTTTGGGTTTTGCCTCCACCACCCACAAAGAAAGAAGAAGTGTATCTATGTTGATTTACCCACACGGAGAAAGGCTCTATGCTCGGGTGATGGTGACCATATAAAGTCCTATCAGTGGATTCCTAGACCGCGGTGGTGTTCCAAGGTTATTCTCTAGGAAGAGGTTTCTACAAGAAGAAGCATCGGGGCTTGAGAGGGATCGAGTCGTGTGTTGTAAGTCTATCTGTCTTGTAATTGTAATTCCATATTTAGTGGATTTGTGGCTAGGGCCGTCCGAGGTTGTTTCCCGTCTTGGGTTTTTCCTCGTACATCGCGGCGTAGTGTGATTGATTTATTTTATCTTGCATAAATAACGTAGAACGCATGCTTAGGATAATTCAAGATAAAATTCAGTTTAAATTATCACACTCAATTTAATTTGGACTTAAATTGAATATTGGGTAATGTTGTTTAATTCAAGTCATTTGCTAAAATTTGGTTTCGCCTAATTTGCTAATATTGATAAATATGACTTAGGCAAATTCTAGGACTTGGATTAATTAATTGGTTTAAGTGAATATATTAATTTGATTAATTTTACTTCACTTGGTGTAATTTTAATTCATTTAAGGAATTAAAATTTGTTGTTGTTTTAATGTTGAACCATCACCTTACGCTTCCGCATCTTGTGTTTATTTGTAAGGAAATTATATTTCAGTTGAGATAAATTAAGAATCCGGGGTTTCCATACTTTACAAATTGGTATCTGAGCTTTGATTCATAAAAGCTCGCTTTTACAAATTGGTATCAGAGCCAAAGCGATAAATTATTTCATTAAAGATCCTTAAATAATTTTTTGCTAAAATGGATTTTTCCCCATTTTCAAATTTTCCTATTTTTGATGGTTCAAACTACGCGTATTGGAAAGCGCGTATGAGATCGACACTAAAATCTATCGACGAGTGAGTTTGGATGTCTGTTGTTAACGGGTGGTCCCCACCAACTTATTTAGTTGAAAATGAACGAGTTATCAAACCCGCCGATAGATGGACTGAAAATGAGTTTAAACTTGCTAATTTCAATCCCCGTGGTTTAAATGCCTTGTTTAGCGCTGTCACACCGGACGAATTCCGACGTATTATGACTTGTGAAACCGCTAAAGAAGCTTGGGATATTTTACAAATAACTCATGAAGGAACTAGTGTCGTTAAAGCTTCAAAACTCCAAAACCTCACCACTCAATTTGAAACTATCAAAATGAATGAAAAAGAAATGTTTGATGAATTCTATGTTAGACTTTCTGATATTGTTAATTCATCTTTTAACTTGGGAGAGAAAATACCTGACGACCGTGTTGTAAAGAAAATTTTAAGGTCCCTACCCGATAGATTTATTCCAAAAGTGACCGTTTTAAATTCTTTACCAACTTTAGCCTCTACGAAATTAGAAGAGCTTGCAGGTGATTTACAAACCTATGAACTAGATATGTTTCCCTCTAAAACTGAAAAGAAAATCAAAAAGGGCGTTGCTTTAAAAGCCCGAAAAGAGGTCAAACAAGTAGTAGAGAGCGAGAGTGATAGTGACTCGAAGACATGGCTTTGTTTGCTAGTAAATTTAGAAAAATTCTGAAAATTAACAAAGATAAATTTAAAAATGATTTTAAGAAATTTGATACTTCTAAACATGATAAAAGCGAGAAGATTTCTAAAGCCGAGAAAATCCCTAAACCTTGTAATGACAATTTAGATAGGGACGGGTCTAATAAGTGTTTTGGTTGTGAAGGTTATGGCCATAGGGCTTATGAGTGCCCCACTAAACTAAGGAAAGAGGGTAAGCGACCCATTTCATATAATGCGACCCTTAGTGATAGTGATAAGGAAGAGAAGCCCGATTCCCCCACTAAGAAAAATTTTGTGGCTTTTATGGCTAGTCATGTGAGTGATAGTGAGAACTCATCGATTGATGAAACGATAGCACATGCCACTTCCAAGGTCATTGTACATGATTCTCTTGTTTTTGATGATAGTGAGAGTGGAGAAGAAAGAGCGAGTGAAAATGAAGAAGAGGTTAATGTGAGTGAACTTCAAAATGCTTTTCAAGAGCTTTATAAAAAATTTATTAAATTGAAAAGAGCTAACTTGAAGTTAGAAGCTAGTTTTAGAGAAAGTGTCAAGGTCGTTGATGAAAGTTCTTTAATAGAAGACCTTAGGACACGGGAGAGGACTCTTCAAGAGAAGCTTGAATATGTAGAAGGCGAAAGAGATAGCCTTAGGGGTTTAATGGAATCCTTGAAAAAGGAGCTTCTTGCTTTTAAAGAGAGAAATGTTTTATTAGAGTCTAACATTTTTGAATTGCAAAATAAATTAAAAGACTCTAGTAATGTCAAATTTGATTTGGAGTGTCGTTCAGAAAAACTAGATAAAATGTTAGGAACGGTCCAAATTAAAAATGACACTTGTGGTTTAGGCTTCAATACTTGTAATGAATTTACTCATAATGCCCAAACCAATGTTTTAGGAGAATCTACTAGGAATGCATTTAAAGATCACTCCTTAGGTAAATCTTTTCCACATGTTTTTACTTGTACACATTGTGGTCGAAAAGGTCATCTTAGAAAATTTTGTTTTGATCTTAAACGAATTCCTAGAAAATCCCATAGTAAAGTAACCACGGTAGTTAACGCTCCAACACCCCAAGATAGTCATTCTTCATTAATTTGGGTTAGGAAATCCGACTTGGTTGCTTTGCAAAATAGGGTTTTTGATTCTCATTTACTTTCACATGCTTCCTCCCTTGCTAAATCTAAAGGATGAATGTGTTAGTGTTTGCATACTTTAGCGTTTGTACTTCATGCTATATTCACATGCTAAACGTATGCTTGTATTAGTCTTTTTCTAGTCATTGCCTCATTTCATATCATATGCTAGAAATTATGACTTGTTTATCTTTTTGTATTATATTTTGTGGTTCAATTAATTGAAAAATATAAAAAGATTTTTGTTTATCATTTGTGTTTTATTTATTTCATTTAAGCTAAATGAAAAATACAAATGATTTTTTGTTTATCCTTTTGAGTATATATCTTTATTTTTGAAAAAAAAATGTTAAAAACTCAAAAAGATCTTTTTTGTGTGTATTTTGGTTTGACCCACTTTAAGTGGCATATACTTGTGTTCGAATCCCATCTTTTACGCTCCCATGTGGATAGAACTTTTTGTTTAGATTGTCAATCCTTAAAATGTTCTTTACCATATTTTATGGAGTAGTTGGATTTTGTGTTGTTTAAATGGATTCTATTTTTATATGCCTCTTTTCACACATGCACTAGCTCTTTTAAAATCTTAATGTCACATGTTATATTTGAGCTTTTTGAGGTGTTCTCCTACCAATCTAGTCATCTACATATCTATGACCTAGGAGGACTAATGCATGTCAAAATCCGTTGCATGTGAGATTAGTGTGTAAAATGAAAACATGATAAATATAAATGTGCACGGGGAAGGGCTCCGAAAGGATGAATTAAATCCTTTGCGATAGTAAGCCACCGTTTATTGGATCTAAAAGAAATACGTGATCCAAAGGCCTAAAAACAGACTATTTGGCATTAAAAAGAAAACAATTGCCAAGGCCTATGTTTGTTTAAGATATTCATTCAAAAGAAAAAGAATATATATGCTTATTGAGAGATAATTGGATGGTATATCAACGGTTTGCACAATGTCCGTTTATCCTAGTTGTCTTTAATGTCATGACTCTATTTGGTTTGTAGAATCATCATCATGCTACGCTTGTATGCATTGTGTATGTTTGTTCATTGAGTTCAATCTTTATATTGTCACATGAGGTCATATTTAAATGTGATAAAGTTTGCAATCAAATGAGAACTCCGTGAATGTTTATTAAGTGTTTGGGTCTAAATTTAATTGTTGCTAGTTCACACCCCAACACATACGTTTCCATATGACACATTTTTGCCATACGAGTGTGCAAACTTATTGTATTTTGTGTTATGTGTGTGTTTATACCTATATACATATGCAAGTGCTTTATTGGTATATGTCTAGTATATATATATATATATATGATATGTGTTTGCCTTTGCCTTGCTTTTATTGCCCATATGCCTTCATGACTTATCACTTTAAGCATCAACATGCTTTTATGTTTAGTAGTTCTTTATCCTTTGCCTATTCCTGAACAAAAAGGGGGAGAATGATGATAGGGGGAGAAATGGTATCTCATCCTATTATTATCGTATCTTAGTTTAATGATGATAGGGGGAGAAATGGTATCTAATCCTATTATTATCGTATCTTAGTTTGCGGGAGATTTATATTAGGGGGTGACATCTTTCTAAGTTGGTCATGTGTTTGATAAAGGGGAGAATTAATTTAGGGGGAGTAATTAATTAAAATTGCATTTAATACTTTGATATTCCCTATGCATTTGATGAGTTTGCTTAAGTGTGCAGGATTTCTTCTAAAGCGGCATTGTTTAAACGGCAAAGCATTTGATCCGTGGGTTGAGTCAAGTTTGGGGGGGTTATGTTTTGAGTCTAGTGAGCTTGACGGCCCTTTAGGATTTTTGTTTGGTTTTTGTCCCGGAATAGCCAAAGGGGGAGATTTGTAAGGACACAAATTTCCAATTGAGTCCATATATAGTTTTGGCTCATTTCCGGACAAAAACATTTATTCATAGGATAGTATGTAATTGTAATACTCTCAAGCCTATGAAGTGTTTATTGAAGACGTAGCGGAAAAGAGTATAAAGCTTCATCAAATATGCCGGTTTGCGTGCCTCTTTTCTACGTCATCAATCATAGTTCCATGCTCCCAAGGTATGAATGCAATTATATATATATAGGAGCTTGGAACAAGTTTATTGGGTGTTAGGTTTTATAAAAACTGCGTTTTGTTTTAAGAAAGGATTTATTAAAACTCTAAATAAATGTTTATAAAGTTTTCTGGGCTTAAACAAGAATTTTCAAACTTTCTGTTTTGTCGTTCGATAGAGTCGTTCGAACGAGATTGTCGTTCGAACGAAAATGTCGTTCAAACGAACTTGCCAACGAGTTCCCATATTAGGCCACTGACATGTCGTTCGATATGTCGTTCGAACGAACCTTCTGTTCGAACGAGATATCCAATGAGATTCTAACGAGTTCAATCTGGAATGTCGTTAGAAGTCTCGTTTGAATGAGATTTCGTTCGAATGAAATGTCGTTCGAACGAGATGCCAGGCGGGAACAGTTTTCGGCAGTTTTTTGGCAGTTTTGCACCCACTTCCCCACTTGGTTTTCAACCAACTTTTTCAGACTTTATTATGTGCGGGAATAACATTTTCCAAAAAAAAACTTTTCCACATCTTTTTCATCTCTGAGAGAGAGTTTGAGAGCAAAAATTGTTTAGGAAAATGTTCATGTTTTGAGTGAGATTTTTAGAGAAAAATTTCCATCACTCTAGTTTATGCACCCAAATGAGTTTATTCCAAGTTCTTATATACTTATCAATTGCTTGGAGTTTGGCACCGGTTTTCTCTACACCGAATTGAAGAGAAGTTTTGAGTTTTGCTTCCACCACCCACAAAGAAAGAAGAAGTGTTTCTATGTTGATTTACCCACACGGAGAAAGGCTCCATGCTCGGGTGACGGTGACCATATAAAGTCCTATCGGTGTATTTCGAGACCGCGGTGGTGTTCCAAGGTTATTCTTTAGGAAGAGGTTTCTACAAGAAGAAGCATCGGGGCTTGAGAGGGATCGACTCGTGTGTTGTAAGTCTATCTGTCTTATAATTGTAATTCCGTATCTAGTGGATTTGTGGCTAGGTCCGTCCGAGGTTGTTTCCCGTCTTGGGTTTTTCCTCGTACATCGCGGTGTAGTGTGATTGATTTATTTTATCTTGCATAAATAACGTAGAATGCATGCTTAGGATAATTCAAGATAAAATTCGGTTTAAATTATCACACTCCATTTAATTTGGACTTAAATTGAATATTGGGTAATGTTGTTTAATTCAAGTCATTTGCTAAAATTTGGTTTCGCCTAATTTGCTAATATCGATAAATATGACTTAGGTAAATTCTAGGACTTGGATTAATTAATTGATTTAAGTGAATATATTAATTGATTAATTTTACTTCACTTGGTGTAATTTTAATTCATTTAAGGAATTAAAATTTGTTGTTGTTTTAATGTTGAACCATCGCCTTACGCTTCCGCATCTTGTGTTTATTTGTAAGGAAATTATATTTCAATTGAGATAAATTAAGAATCCGGGGTTTCCATACTTTACAAATTGGTATCTGAGCTTTGATTCAGAAAAGCTCGCTTTTACACATTCAGAGAAATCAAGTATATGAAGAGAAATCTTTACAAAATTTAAATAGGAGAAATTGAGGAGAAACTTTCAAGTAATACTCCTAATTCCATATCATTTGTGGGGAAAAGAGAAAACATGGACCTACTAACTCTATTATACCTTTAAAATTATAGAAATGATAGAATTAGGTCCAAACGTAATATTAGTGACCTAAAAGTTCAACTAGCAAAAACTACCATGAACAAACAAAAGGAACCTATAAACTATAAACTATTAATTGAATGATTTTTTTAGATGAGTTACATTACCTTATGTTATCTGCCATTTCACTGTGATAAAATCTGGGATCAAGTTATGAAATTTTCAAAAGTAAAACCAATACTTTTATTTTATATAAAATAAAATAAAAAAGTTAATTTTTTTCTTTGAAATTTAGTCAATAATTATATTTCCGTTAATTGTGCATTTATTTTTGGCATTATAGAAGAAAAATATGGAGATGGTTCTAATTTGGATGGATGAGGACATTAATATGATTGTATTGAAACATGTCACAAAATAAATCCTTTGGTTCTTTTAGTTTCCAGTTAGAAAAAATATCTTTATGTAATAGAGAAATGGTAGGATGGAAGCCATTAAAAACTTACAGATGTGAGATTCAAAAATATGATGTTTGACTTGGGTACTCCCTTAAACACGAAAGTAATATAAAACAATATAAAAATCTATCTTCATAATAGTCAAAAGTAAAACACACACACAATATAGATAAAATTTTGTGCAAACATGTTGGCCTTTGTCACCCTCTCTAGGAATAATAATTTATCATATCTCGATGCATTTACAACACGCTTGCATCTTTCTCCAAATTCTAGCAACTGCAAATAGTTAGATATGCCTATACCTTTATCTTATTATTTCAAATCATACTAATCATTTATTTCATTCTAAAAAATGAAATGCCTTTTATTTTGTTAGAAAAATCTACAACATGCTCACAAATTATCCTAGCAAATCTGTTTACCACAAAAAGAGATAGAATAATAATAATTTCACCAATTTTTTAAATGTGATTTCACATGGTGTTGCACCTTGGCTCTAAGGTCGTGTCGTGTAGATAGAAAAATTTATCTCTTTGATGTTTTCCTCTTAATATAATTTTCATATGATTTGTTTTGATTAAAAACTAGGCGTCTCTAGGATGGATTTGATTTTATGTGTTTACATTCCATTATATTTCCCTAGAAATTTATAATTGAATTTGTGGATGTTTTGTCACAAGGATACCATTATCCTTGTTCGTAATTTTGTATTTTGCTATATATGGAGTTTATTTATAACTCCTCAAAATAGAGGCTCAAAAATCTCATTTGGTTATTAAATTTTCCACTTAAGCATAAGTTATGAAACATCATGAACTTACATCATTGATTTACAAAAGAACATGGATTAATATGTATTTTCAAGCTAATGGGATTATTGATATCATTTACTTCCTTTTAAAGTATTATTGGTATTGTAAAGATTTTAACAAGATAAATAAGATGGTGGTGTAAATATTGTACACACGGTCTTTAATAAAATTTGTGGTGCTCCATAACATTATATCGAGAGAGAGAGTAGATTGGGAAAGGGACGTTCTCGCCATAGATAATGCCAATAAATAATCCTGCAAGTTTATAACTAATTAATTAAAATGTTCAGTGAAACTTAAATAAAAATGAATTATATACACACTGACATATAGATCCAACAAATCAACACATCGCCAATAAAAAACTACTCATTTTTTTCTCACAACTTGCCAAATGAATTGCAATTATATCAACAACCTTATGATAATTATTTAATATATGTTAATCATATTCTTCATTTCTTCTTTATACTTCTGAATGATAAAAAAATCCAATATCAAGGACTTGGAATTATATGAGGCAAATTATTACTTTACAAAGAGCCTATACCTTATATGAATGTTATGGTGATTGCGATTAAGTATCTGAGATTCCATTTGAGTTTGGGGAAGTTTCAAGTTTTAATGTTGTAAAAAATGTACTAAAAATTCAATCGATATAAATTCACCTCCCATCAGTGAATTATTGCGGATTTTTCATAAATATATTTTAGGAATTAATAAAATATTTGGGTGAAGTCAAGAATCTCATTATCATTACAGTGAAAAATAACCTGAACCTATAAAAATCCACTCTAATAATACCTTCTTTGAAATGATGGTGCTGATTTTAAAAATCAATCTATGACTATCGACTTCTCCTGCATATTCATGTTACATCTCACATTCCCAACCTAAACCATATATAAAAATTTATTTCCTGTCTTGGTGATAATGAAAACAATACTTTATTAGTTTTCATTAAAAAAATTAATGTACTCGAATTTATTTTGCAACGAAATTTCTTGTATATTGTAAAAAATGTTGCAAAAGAAAATTTGGAGAGAACCTTGATTCTCACTTACCTCACCCTTTCATTCAGAGTGATGATTATCTTCAAATCCATATTAATAACTTATTTACCTAATATAATTTGTGTTAATCCAAAACTATAGGCACCGTCTAAAAAATTGGCATGGTGATTCTTCCAGTACTCTAGGTCCAATCGTTGCTAATAACTTTAGATAGGAGATACTAAAATGTTTAAAGAAAATAGAATTTAACCTATATTTATAATTGCATTATCATAATAAAGTTTAGCAAACATTGTGTCTATAACCCTTTGAAATTCTTTTAATGATTCCTCTACATTTCACACCAAATCTTAGGATATTATCTTAAGCCCAACAACTTATAATATTCAAAACATACATCAGATCCTCACAACATTCAAAACATACATCAAATCCTCCTAGATATGATCATGTGTATTCGTGGGAGGATGCGCAAAATAAAAAAGATCAACAACTGTCAGTATCGAGTAATGAATGAGACGATAAGAAAAGTTAGTAAAATTTTCAAAAGAAAAAAAATATTGCAATGAGACTCTAATGGGGCTTACCTCATTCCCATAAATTAGAGGATTTTATGCTTGATCATCTCCTCAAATAGTATAAGACCATCCGTTGTTATCAGTTGGTCAACCCTCTCCCTATTGCTTGTACTAAATTTAGGGTCAACTTTAGTTTAAACAGTGATCCTATCCCACTATCGGGGCACCTTAACTTCCCTATGCATTAGCGACTCGTCCTTGTCAAACTCCTATAATCTCGAGATAAATATGTCCTGAGATTTCCAGTTGTGATTAGAAGTCTGGTTCACGTGAAAAAGTTTTCGGTCCGATTAGAGAGCAAAGAAATGGTAATAAAAGGGTTGAATATGGTGGTAACAGTTGAATAACACGCTCGGAAGAATTCTAGGGGTAAATCTTCCTTGTAAGCAAGCCTCAAAGGAAAACTGACCCCATAATCGTCCTCCAAGCATTGGGGCTAACTGGGTTGGAGAAACATTGATATCGGCAGTAATTCCTCTAACTATCAACCCGAATGGAAGATGAAAGACAACTTTGAACATTTGCTCATAAATGGTAATCTCTTCGCCATTCCTAAGATCATTGTCCATCTCATCCTCGATCGAAACTGTCATGTTTATCACTGAGTCAATGCAATACAAGTGTCTCCAGATAATGAAATCAGTCTCTAGGACGTCACTCCAACACTTGTATCAACCTCAAGAACTTTTTCCTCATCAACCTCAGTAATAAGAACTTCACCAAACTGATCTCGATATAGATAAGTTGACTGAGTTGTTGCAGTAGGAGGCCTTATTATCCTAAGGGTGGAATGTTATCTCCTTATATCTTATTAGAGATATCATAAATGGGGGGTTAGGATCCCCATGCTGACGAGATGAGGTGCTGGAATGACCCATGTTACTTTATTCAACAAAATCAACAGTCTCGTCCAACCCAGGGCGAGCAACAATCACTCTCATGGCTTCCTCAAATGAGTCGAGGTTTGCAGTTCCAACTAGAGGGTTCAAACTCTCAGACGGTCTATAACCCTTATAGGACGATATGTTATCACTACTAATGACAATAATACTTGGAGAATAAACTTCAAGTGAAATATCTCGAAGGGTAAAGATGGTGAGCCACAAGGGAAGATGTACTACTGTTAAAGGTGTTGAAGGGACTCTCTCGATGAGATCTATCTCAGCTAAATTGAGCCTCAGCCTTTTCCTTCTCTCGACTAACACGATTGCGAAGGCAACGTAGCTCAAGATAAGTCTCATAAAGATTATGGTACATTCACAAAGAGTTACTTAAAAGGTTTCTACGATTTGAAAGATCAAAAAGTAAAAGTGAATCATTTTGAAGCAAGAACACTCAATAACACTCTCATGAACTAAAAATCCTATTCTGATGAAAAAGTCATCAAAAAATCACAAAAGTAACCAATTCCCTCCAAAATCACACAACCACCATCAAAAGCTAGCATAGAGCCTAAAAGCCTTAGAATCAGCACCCTAAAACCACCACAAAATGAGATTCAAATTCTGGAAAATCACTGGAATAAAGTAAATCGAAAAATGAAAAGCGGGAGGAAGGGTGATTTAGTATTAATGAAGAGATGAGGAGGTCTGATTCAGAGTTACATGGAAGAAGAAGGGGATCAAAAAATGATGGGAGATGTCGAAGAAGGTGATCGAAGGTGGCAGATGTGACCACCCGCCTAATAAAATACCGGGTGATCAATCATATACCAAATTAAAATAGGAATCCCAGTTGGTTCATCCTTAGCATCACTGTCAAAAACTTTTTAAAACTTATTAAGCACCTAGTATTCCAAAAGTTGGTGCCAAATTTTAACTTTTTAATTAAACAAAACAATACATGCGGAATTAAATACAAACCATTCACACAACTGAATTTAAATCAACTGAATAATTATTTAAACAATTTTACGAATAAACCATCGGCCACAAAAGTGAAAATAATCCAATACAAACATCCAACACCTAAATAAATACATCTGAAAACTGTACTAAGAAGTCTGCGCGATATGCCCTAAGTAAACTGAAGCTGATAGGAGATTCCTACTCTAGGAAAGAATGAATGATTCATCTAATCCAAGCTCCGGCTAGAATCCACATATGCCGTAGCTCCGTATCCCTGGAATAGAATATCAATTCTGGCGTACTTGTGGCTGGACACCTAAAAGGTTTTGAAAATAGTTTCATAGCAAGGGTTAGAACCCAAAACTTTTTTAAAATATTTAGCAAGTGAATTAACTGCAATAATTTAAAATGCATGAATGCGCTTCATATATAAGTTAGTGTCGCATTTCCTTATGGACATTCTCACCCCTCCACTAATGTTCACACCTAACGATTACCTTAACCCCACCCAGTTGTACTACCCCGTCCAACTAGTCCTGGTATATCCTCCCCATGCCATACTACTCTAACCCGAGTATAATTATTCATGAATTATAAGTTATTTCACCAATTAACTCAATTAATTCCTTCTTAAATAATAGCATATAACTGTGACACAAGTTATATAAAGTAAGTACATCACACACTGTATTATTACACGCATATAATATTTAATACCATTATATGCGTACCTTTACTAAAAAATCCACACATATATCATACGTACATCCATCCTTCCGAGTATACCCTCAACAGGTGATTCCCTCTAAAGTTCCATCTCACTAGGTGTGCTCACATAACCTAGTTACCCAAGTTGGGATCGCTTACCAACCTGGTCCAAAACATAAACGAAGTGGAGGCGGTCATATTCCTTCCCTGAAAGTGAGATAAGCCCCTCACCTATATACCGGACGCTATGACCTGGGGATATACTCACCCTACTCCTCAAGCTAGGGGAATTCACCCACATCGCGCAACCTCCCTTGATAGCACTAGATTATAATTAAATAAATATCTAATCACTGATATTTAATAGCACACACAATATATATACATATATATATATATATATATATATATAGATGGCATAAACCCCGGCTTCACCGTGTACTCACAACCCGTAACACTAGCTTGTAATTTCCTGAGTCTCTCGCGTGACTCAACTAAATAAATTTTCTCACTTATTAAATTATCATTATCTCGAGTCTATGGTCCGACTATAGTTTAATTAATTCGTACATTAATTTATATGATATTTTTCCCGAGTCTACGGTCCGACTCTAATATAAATACATTACACATTAATTTATATAATAATTGCACGAGTCTACGATCCGACTCTCATTTAATTAATTTACACATTAATTAATTAATACCAATCCGACTCTGTGATTCAACTCTCATTTAATTCATTTACACCTTAATTAATTGATACCAATCCGAGTCTGTGGTTCGACTCTCATTTAATTAACTTACACATTAATTAATTTATTATCTTCCCGAGCCTACAGCCCGACTCTAATCTAATTAACTACACATTAATTAATTAAATACTTTCCCGCGTCTACAGTCCGACTCTAATTTAATTAATTAATACATTAATTAATTTAATACTTTTCCGAGTCTACAGTCCGACTCTAATTTAATTAATTAACACATTAATTAATTTAATACTTTCCCGAGTCTATAGCCCGACTCTAATTTAATTAATTACTCATTAATTAATTTAATATTTTTTCGAGTCTACATTCCAACTATAATTAACTTAATTAGCACCTCAATTAATTTATTACTTGGTATCGCCTAACCCTTTATACCCAGACTCGCTCACTTGGCCCGTAACTTAATATTTCACCTTAATTCCTTTACTAATGTAGAGTCACCCAACTACAATACCCGAATATTATTCCTCGGCCCAATATCAATACTTATGAATTATTTCCCAAAATTCGTTTATCTCATGACATACAATTTTCACCCTCCTAAACCCAATTATATCACCCTATAATTGTTAAGGAAAAATATGCCACATGTGAATTTATCACTACACAACAAGTGGGGAAAATCGAAACTAAAA
Source organism: Sambucus nigra (assembly GCA_949130495.1). Classification (NCBI taxonomy): domain Eukaryota; kingdom Viridiplantae; phylum Streptophyta; class Magnoliopsida; order Dipsacales; family Adoxaceae; genus Sambucus; species Sambucus nigra. The sequence goes on from OX422207.1 coordinate 547,918,238, forward strand.
ATTTCCCTTATATATATATATAAACTGGCAGAACTGTCAGAAATTACCGACCATCGATCGAACAGGTGGTCGTCTTCTCCACCTTGCTGTTTCCTCTATGGACAAAAACCTCCAAGTTCTATCCTTTCCTCTGGTCTAAACCAAGCACATTCAACACTATATCTACATAGGAATATGATCAGGGCACCTTACAGAACTTCAAACTAAATTTAAATCCCACGAATTTGTACCTTTTCGATTTGGGGAAATTTTCCGTGTTTTTACACGTTAAATCCAAATTCCCTCTACGTATCTAAATTCGTCCATAATTTCTATTGGGTTTCACATTCAAATCAGATATCTATTCTCAGAGATATGTAACACAAATATATTATTAATTTGAATCTCATTCAAGTGTTCCATTAACAAAACCCCATTTTTGTACCCATTTATACCCAAAAAAATGAATTTTAATTTGCACATCACTAAAATATGAATTGGATATCATAGTCTACATTACAGCAAGTTAACCACTTGCCTAGAATTGTTCGTAGGGTCTGATCCGTTGGTGTAGTCCCTTGATTTGGCTCCAATAATCCCCAATTGGCTCTTGATTTGCTTTCCCCCAATTTTCCTGTCAAGCCCTAGGTTTAGAATTTGTGTTTACTGCCGTTTAACACTTCCCCAAATTAGGTTAAAACCCTTAATCCCGTTTTTGGCCACATGGGCCTAATTAAAATAGCCCAAATCACCCCATATGGGCTCGGCTATGCCCAAAAATACCCCGAGACCCAATTACTACCCCCGGGCACTCTTTTTTTACTATCTCGACCCATCCAAACTCAACCGTGCACTCAGAATTGCCATCCAAAATACTTTTTGACATTTCCAAATTTCGACCTCAAATTCTGACACGCATTAATTCGGACAATAAAACTTAAAAATCGCCAATTACAAATAATTCGGCTCACTCAAATAATTTCTCCAAATAATAAATTTAAGTTTCTCCAATTTAAATATTTTATAACTCCCAAAAATAATTAAATATTTAATCTTCAAAATTACGGGGTGTTATAGTAGAAGAAGCATAACCCTAGAGAGAGAGAGAGAGAGAGAGAGAGAGAGAGACAAAGCTCTAGTTTCTGCTCTAGTTCGAAAGTTTTAAAAAAATGGCAGAAATGGGGGAAATATGCCTAAATTAGTATTCAATCAAAAAATTGTTAATGATGAGGCGTGAATACCAAGACATGGCGTGGCATGAATGGGTTCCCACGTTGGCTAGACATGCCATGAATAATACACCCAGTCTCTATGAATCACATCACCTCTGACACAAATAAAGGATGACCGAGAATGGGGAAGCATCTCATAGTGGGTATGACTCGAGGCAACATGGGGGTGATTTACCATTACATCAGATCATATGACCATTACTCCTCAAGATATTCTTGAAAACTAATAGATAATTAGTCCTCCAGAGTCACAGTCTATAGGTCTTTCATAGGAAAATATGAGACACTAACCAGAATCGTCTTTAAGACATATGGAACCAAGTTTAAACCTCGCCCTCTTACTGATGCAGAATGCTAAAGTTTAGGGGTAATTGATATACATAATTATAGTCTCGTCCATATGGAACCCTGGCATCCAACTAGACATAACTATCTTGTCCTACAGATGAAACCAACCTTGTCACCTATCCCTGATATATAGTGGTAACTAACCAGACACTACATTCTCATCTCACAAGGGAGACAAACCTCACTTGTACGAATGGAAAAGTGTTGATCTCAAATTACACTCATGTTACAAGCCATAATACTCAAGGGCAAGGGATAAGTTTATCGAGAACAGACTACCTTTTTTCTCGTCTTGGCTTTCAACATAGAACGGGGCATAAGATAGACTCTCGACAGGGACGATACCTACAATATCACCTCAAATGATACGTCCTACAAATATGTTCTTACAAGCATGGAAATCACGATAGAGGCATTTCAATCATGTCCACACAAAAACTTTTATTGGATATCAACAATCCGTGTGGGGTAATCTTCACTATGAAGATCTTACTTTATGAATAGACAACTAGCACTCTCTCATCGGAACCTCTATTTTGCATCAAACACATGTTGTGGGTGACACTGTGCACACGTCATCCTATATAAGGCACACTTTATCTTCATAATTGGGATCGACTTCTAAACACCCTACTGTTACTCTGCAAAATAGTTCGAGAGAGAGATTGTATTTTGTCTCTAATGGCATTTTATGCCTTAATATAGTGAAAAATACTCATACTTTTCATAGTGGACTTAAGCCAACAGTTGAACCACTTAAACCCTTGTGTTCATATATATGTATCTTACCTCTTCCACTAACTTACTCGTTAATTAATTATTTTACTACATGTCTGTAATTCTCGCACCTAGGTGAATTAAGTGCATGATCTCCATATAATCAAAGATCTTTAAGAGTGATAAGTACTCACAGCCTTCATATTAAGAAGAAATGAGATATTATGCATCACATGTGGAGGCTTTGATGTCGATTATCGGGACCGATAGTTACTAGATGGTGTCTACACTGAGGGGTAGAGGAACTTCAACCAATTATAGGGAGTTGGTCGACATCCTTGGCGAGGTAACTATAGACTTATTTATTTCATTTTAATAGTTCTTTTTGCTTTAATGTATCTACTTCTTACATATTTTTACTATTTTATAGGACAAACACGTGATTGAGTCTCCTGTAGGTGATGCCATTGAGGGTCAGAGGTCTTGGAAGATGGCCTTACTGATGGTTGAGTAGTGAGATATAGCCAAGATGGAGTGTCAGCTCATGGTTTGCCATCAATAACTTGATATGGTATATCTGTTGGATAAAATTATGAGCTTTAGGGATCAGATAAATTTTTTGGACCAAACCTCTATGCTAAATGAGAAGACTATCCGAGATAGTGTTTCATTGCTTTTTTCTACTCGGAACTCTTTATCTCAAGTTAAAACGGAAAATATTGAGGCTTTGATCAAGTATAGGGAAGTCGTGGAGGCCTTATAAGAAGAAGTTCTTAATATTGAAGTTTCTAATGACAAACTTCTCCATTTAATTGAAAACATTAATGGATTCAAGCAATAATTTTTATACCACGGAGCCGGGAGGGACCGTCTGATGGTCGAGGGCATCAAATTTCAAGTGGATCACTCTAGATGTCAAGTAAAACATACTGATCTTTTAAATAAGATGAATTCTATGGTTTGGATTTAGTTGGATGCTTATCTTAACTCTGAGGTGAATAAGAGGCATCTTTTCTAGACGTACTTCCCTAGATTTAATCTTGTAAGGCCAATATCAAACTACTCTTCCTTCAGGTCGATGTCTCCGATCTCTTCCCTATGGATCCCTACTCTTTTGAGCATAATTCTGATACTGAAAGAAGTAATGAGGGTGAAGTCGTTGACAACTCCACCTCAGAAGACAAGGACAAAAAATCAGAGAATGAAGCACCTACTCCCCTAGGTGAAGCTTCGTTAGGCCCCAGTGAAGGAATGTGAGCCCTTTCTGAAGGAAACATTTATGAAGACCTAGTCATGAAAATATTTTTAAATATTTATACTCTATTTTTGGCTAGGGGTCTTCGATGTAACACATGTAACTCTTTCCTCTTGAATGGTAAATGTCATTGAAACTTTTGAGTTCTCTTTCACTATTATTTATTTTTCTTTTGTTTACCAATTTTTTTTTGCTTGATCTTGTCCAAGGTAGGTAATATCCCCCTATGCCCCCCTAATATTACTTGGTAAAGTAATTAAAATAATCAACAATATTTCTAAAGTTCACCTCAGGGTCCACAAACCATTGTAACATGAGCTTGTATGGATGGAAGGCTATGGAGCTAAAACCTAAGGTTTTGTTATGGTTTATAAGACCTCGGAACCTTAACTCACTAAGGATAAAATCCTGAGGAGTTTAAAAATTACACCTATTTAAGAATGACCATTTCAGAATATTTATACAAACCCTTAGCCCCCCCCACAAAAAAAAAAAAAAAAAAAAAATTTAAGAGCGAAATATAAAAAAGGTGATTCTGCTAAGGGTCTAATGACCTTAGAATTAGAATCAACTATGGGTGAGAAATTGAGAATCTTGAAAGATGTTCCGCAAAGGTTCCTAAATAATATCGACTAAGGATGAAAGCCTTGGGATTTAAACTATGAAGTTCCGCCAAGGTTCCTAATACCATTGAACTAACTAACTAAAGATAAAAGCCTTAGAAGTTTCAAAAATGAAGTTACTCCATGGGTCTAAAGATCTCTAAACCCAACTAACTAATGATGAAACCCTTAGAAGTTTAAAATATTAAGTTCCACAATGGGTCCTAAAACCTCAGAACTTAACTAGCTAAGGATGAAAGCCTTAAAAGTTAAAAATAGGAACTTCCACCTTAGGTCTTAAGACCTTTGAACTTAACTAACTAATGATAAAATTAGTAGAAGTTTAAAATGTTAAATCTGTTAAGGGACCTAAAACCTCTAAACATAACTAACTAAAGATAAAAGCCTTAGTTGTCTGGGGTTTGGCACTTTTATTTTAAAACTGGAAGTTTGAAATTATTTTGTACATAAACACGTAACCCCTCAAAAATTTTGAGAGTGGAAGTTTTTTTAAGTCTTGGCATTTTTCGATTGTGGTTTTAAGAGATTTTTCATCTTTGAAAAGGATCACCCCCTAAAAATCTTTTAAAATGTCGGATGAAATGTTTTTGATAGTTTCTAATGTTTTTGCTCTTTTATTATTGAAAACATATTTTAGGTGAAAAAAAACCCTTTTGGCAAATCAGTATGCATCCTTAGACCTTAGCCAACTCTCGTGGATTCAAGTATGGAATCTTTGGTAACTCTTATAGTCTTTTGGGGGCCGTTATACCATTAGAATGTTTATTTGAGCCAATGATTAGAGGCTTGAAAATATTTCTAGGTCATTTAATACCCAAAAGCCCTTAGGAAGCAAGTATAAAAGCCTTGTAAGTCTTAGGGTCATTTGTTCAAGCCCCCTTGGACCTCAAACTTTTTATTTTGAGATAATAATGAAATCCTTGCAACTCACATTGTGCCCTTGGACCTTTGTTTAATTTAGATTCAAGGATTGAAGCCTTGTAACTCATATAAGCACTACATTGAGATCATGTAGGTATTAAAAAAATTATTTTCATATACATATTTAGAAATATTTCTTTAGATGTTCTATCTTCTAGGGGTGAGGTAGCTAATATCCGTCCAGATCTTTAAAATAATATCAACATGGCCTTGCTATCTTTGTTACCATATAAGGGCCTTCCCATTTGGGACCCAACTTTCCTTCACTTCAATTTTTAGTGGCAATGGTGACATCACTTAGGACCGAATCACCCATTTTAAACTCTCCATGGTGAACTTTCTTATTAAAAAATGAGGTTATTATAAACAACCACTCTGATCAGTGAAGCTTCCCTCCCCTGTTCTAGTTCTTAAAGGGGCCTTTTAAACCCCTTAGTAGTGGATTTTGATTCATACTAATCTATCGTCTATGTTGTTGTCTCAACATCGATGGGAATAATTGCCTTAGTGCCATAGGTCAAATATAATGGGATTTCTCCAGTTGGACCTCTGGCCAGATTACGTACAACTATAAGATGTTTATCAGCTCGTCAACCTATAGATCTTTGACCTTATATAGTTTTCTTCAAACTGTATATGACGGATCGATTGGTTAGTTCAACGTTCCCATTTTCCTAAGGGTGGCTTGGTATTGAGTAGTGGTTATTGATCCAATAATTTGAGAAAAATTTCATGATGGCTAGGCTGTTAAACTATTTCTCATTTTTGGAGATAATAACTCTTGGTAAACCAAACCTACAAATGATGTTCTTACATGTGAAGTTGGTGGCTTTCTTCTCGGTGATGGTGACTAAGAGTTCACCCTTTGCCCATTTCATAAAGTTGTCTATTTCCATGATATAAAACTTACTCTAATCTATACTAATATGTGACGTTCCTACCAAATCCACCCCCATTGAGAAAAGGTCCATAGACTTAGCATTGGGACCATATTCTCTATTGGTTGTTTTAGTACGGAGGTGAACCTATAGAACTTATCACAGCACTATACCAAGAATTTGGCTTCTCTGCCCAATATGGGCCAAAAGTATCCTTTCCTTAAAACCTTTTAGACTGGGGTCTTAGGGCCAGTGTCAGCACCATAACCACATTCACGGATATCTCTAAGGACATAGCTGGCCTTCGGTGAACTGAGACATTAATGAGATGATAAAAAGTACCCATTTTCAGTAGGACCCTGTTATCGAGATTATATCTAGATTCTAAGGACTTCAGGCATCTAGCTTGCAGTTTGTCCTTCGACAGAATTCCGACCCCAATGTATATTTTAATATGAGTATTATAAACTGAGCTTTGGTCTGCTTTTACAATGTTCATTTATATTGGGATGATGCTTGAGTAATCCAAGGTGACTATTAAAACATTTGGATATACCTTATTTGAATAAGAATGTCATTCAAGATGGCTAAATTCAACATTCTCTACCCCAGTAATCCTTCATACACTAAATATAAGTATTTTTCATATGGGGTGATTTATAATTTCTAAATACCCTCCCATTTAGTCAGCCTTGGCTTCATAGACCTCACTGGCCTGATTGACTACTAATGGGGATTCACTAATAGACTCCACCTGTTATAATTTTAGGTGGATGGCCAAGCTTGGGACAACGGCCAAAGCTCTATAATATGACTTATTATTTGAGTCTTAAAGATTAAAAAAGGGAGGGCAAGAGAAATCATACTCCTTATAGTATCAGAAAGTGTAAACAAACTCCGTAGATATTGGAAGATCCATCCACATGCAAGACCCGTGTTGGAAAACTGGGGCCTATCTCTTGGAATAGTAAGAGCTTGGGCTCATTGGGCATCACTAATTCTTTTTATATGCTTTTGATATCTTCATCTACCTTCTCTAAGTGGTTGAGCTCTAAAATGGAATCAATTAAGGTCTGACCTTTGATGGCACTCTGTGGAAGGCACTTGATGCCATATTACCGCAACTCCATAAACCCCTTGATAAGACTTCTTGAGATATCTAGCTTATATAAGATTTTTTGGAACTTTTAATCCTTCATGACCTCTATGGTTTATTATTAGAAGTAAGGTGTCAAAATTCAGGCCAAGGTAATCACGTTAAAAATAAGTTTATGCATTCTGGGGTATTTAATTTCATCCCCCTATATAGCTCTACTCACATAATACATGAGGTATTGGACCCCATACTCTTCTCATATAAAACTTGAGCTGACTGTGGTTGGGGAGACAACAAGATATAAGTACAATACTTCCCTAGTAATGGTTCAGGATAAGACATGTGGATATCATAAGTACTTCCTAAGGCATTGAAAAGCTTCCTCATCATCTGGTCTCCACTAAAAATCTTTGTTCAATATTTTTAGAAAATGCAAGAACTTTTTCGTGGCCTTGGAGACATGATGATTGAGGGAAACAACTTTTTTAGTAAGTCTTTGGACTTCTTTGATTGTCCTTGGAGATTTCATATCTATCAAAGCTTAGATCTTTTCTAGGTTGAAATCTATGCCACATTATTTGACCATAAAGTCTAAAAACTTGACTTCAGGCACCCTAAAAGCATGTTTCTTCAGGTTAAGGCCCATTTGATTTATCTTAAAGATTCCAAGGGTCTTCTAGAGGCTATGAACATGATCCTAAGCTTCTACATTCTATACTAGTATTTCATTTATGTAAACCTCTATGGATTTTCTAATTAGGTCTTTGAATATGGAGTTCACCATCCTATGATATGTAGAACATGATTCTTTTAGTCCATAAGTCATATATATTTATTGAAGTATGTTCCTCTTTCTATGATGATTGAAGTCTTTTCTCATATATAGGAGCTATTTTGACCTGGTTGTACCTAGAATAGGTGTCCATAAAGGAGAGGATATCGTGACCAATAATGGAATCCACAAGCATGTTAATGTGATTTAAGGGATAACAATCCTTATGACAAGCTTTGTTCAGATCAGTGAAGTGAACACACATTCCATTTCTTTTTGTCCTTTGGAACCAATACTACACAAGAAAGACAATATGGATATTACTGTTCATTAAAGAAATCGTCTTCTAAGAGCTAGTTAAACCTCTCATCCTGGCCCATGGTTTTGGTCCACACTGATGTGGTGAACCATGACCTAAGGGACTACCACGATCTTGTCTGATTGGATCCAAGAAAATAGTTAATTATATTCTTTCAACAACTAGGTTAGCTCATTTCTAAGGGAGGATATGTGAAACCTCGTAAAATCTAATAATCGATTGATCAAATGTAATCTAAATAATACAGGAGTCTATACAAATGAGTACCATTATAACAAAACTAATAATAAAATAAAGGAATTAAAGTAAATAATTGAATCAATAATCATGTGGAATACCAAAAACATCTGATGTTAGCCAAAATATGTCCACCTATAAACACATGGTAAGGATCCCACATAGGAAGAATAAAGAGAAGTGCGGCTAAAGACAAAGGGGATCATACTCGCCATCACAACCTGAGCCACAGACAAGTCGTAGACCTATGTGCTAGGAGTAGTATTCGAACTGGCCACAACCATGACTTTGATAGGTAGCGACCTCCTATGCCAATATAGCGTAGTGTTTATCGTAGATATTGACACGTTAATAATTTCTTCCAGCTGTCTACCTTATATAATTATTCAATCTCGACATTACTTATCCATGTATCACATGCATAATGCACATGACACTCTAACTAAACTCCTATAAATATAAGTCCTTAACTCCTCATTTAGGAGGACACTTTTGGTATTGAAGCTTTTCCAAACTCGTTACTCTCTCTCTCTCTCGCTCTACACCTAAGACCATACTTAGGTCTCCTGCTCCTATCACCTGAGACACATAAGTTCGCGACCTCTCTTCAGCCTATGCTATAAGGTCTTATCCCTCTCAGCACATTACTTATATATTCATGTATTTAGTCATTCTTTTCTCTTATATGCCTCTAAGGACAATAAATCTTGTATAACTATATATGAATAATGAGAGTAAGGAACCAAAGTGGACGGAGGCTCTTTTTTATAACCAAACCACTATATATCTTGTGTTGCATATCTTCATCTCTCTTTTATTTTATTTTCTATACTTTTGACAATTGAGTATAGCTTTGATGGCTTGGATCATTCTTATAGATCCATTTTTCTACACAAACTATTTGGCGCTATCGGTGGGAACGAGGTATTCGCTGAAAAGCTTGATAGATCAAGGTCACATAACGACTAGTAACTAGGCATGCGTATATAGTCAGCTTACTATTCTTTTAGGCATGTTCTCTCATGCTAAGACCTTTATATTAGGAATTAGTTATTAACTTGTGTTACTTTGTGAAAAAGGTTTTCTTAATACCATCACTGACATTATTAAAGTCTATCGCATAATACTAAAACCGCCTTGCATAATACTAATAACTTAAAGTAAACCTAAAACATAAATCTGACCAAATAGAATGTAAATAGCAGCAAAGAGAGTGGGTACGTAGACCATACACTTAGATCCTAAATCGACAGCAAATGATGAAATGCAAATTGAAAGATCAGGATTGAGGTGGGAACGATGACCTAGGTCCTGGAAAGTGAAGTCAACAATAATGTGAACAACAAGTAGAATAAGATTATAATTGAATTTAGACTATGATATCTCTATGCATCTTCCTATCATCTATTAGTTTCTTTTAAGTTTATCCCAACCCAAAAAACCCTAGATATATCATGTGTATACACCCAAGCTCAAGTAATCCCATGATTAACTATTATTCATCTTGATTGAATATAACTAATGGATCCTAAATAAATTTACACTAAATGTCTCATTTGTATAAGTAAGTAAATAAATGTGGTTACAAAATCTAATTTTAATATAATTACGATCCCATCCACGTACATGATTTAATGGGCGCCACTCAAGCCCGCAAATAACAAAGGCCTACTTTAATGCCTTAGGGGATCTCTTGCGTGTATTAGGTAGAGTTATAGGTTGTCTTACCCCCATAGCCCCAAAACATCATCAAAGGATAGTCACTACGCCTTCACCTCAATCATATGTCCCCATACCCATGCCATATTAAAGGATTCCCCGATATTATCACCATAAGATAATATAGGTATGTCGGCCCATAGTGTTCAGGGTAAAATATGACCAATTTAAAGCCCATCTCTATCACCAGGTTACTAACATGGTTGACATTGCACACACATTATAAGGATATCCCCTCTACTATGTAAACCCCGAGGACTCGGTACCAGTTATGTTGCACATAAAATACAAGAGTAGTAAACCCTAGCACACAAAGGTCAATCAGTGTTAATCAAAATCTATTACTTTACTAAGTCCCATAAAGTTAGGTATTCAACTAGAAAATTGAATACCTTAAAAAAAAGATTCAAAATACTACTACATTAATAAGTAAATTCAAATTATCCTCAACTATCCCCAATTTCCAAAAACCAACTGTAAACAAAATTCAACACAACTTAACCCAAACATAAGGAGGCCGATCGATCAATTATGGGAGGTCGATCGATCGACTGTCGCGGATACATTCTTCTTACTACTTATGGGATTTGAGTTCCAAACCTCCATTGAACTGTTCAAAGCTCTTAAATATATAATAAAAACTCAATTTCCTTCATATATCGACGTGACACCAAATCCGCCGAATTGTCATGGTCATTGACCATGACAACTTCATCTTGTCAAGGTCGATGACCGTGACAATACTGGGCGAGATAACTTTTTTTGTCACGGTCATGTCACGATCATTGACTGTGACAAGTTCTTTAGAATTGTCACGATCGTGTCACGATCCTTGACCGTGATAAGATTTGTCACGGTTAAGGACCATGACAAACCCATGACATTTAATAAAAAATTATCATGGTCAATGACCGTGACAAGTCCGTGACAACTTTATTTGTCAAGGACTTGTCACGATTAATGATCGTGACAATTCTGGGCAGAATTGAAAAAAATTATGTTGGGCAGTATGGCCACTGCCACTTCCCAGCATTATATTTGTACTTGTTCAAACATCATATATCTAAATAAAATAGAGATAATGCAAATATACATTCAAAATAGATAGAATATGCATCACCGTATAATCCAAATATAATTCAAATGTAATAATTTAAGACAATTCAATTCAAACTTTAACCAATGCCACTAAATGTCTGGGATATGGTTAACGCTAAGGAGGTGAGTAAGCCACACGATATACGAATTAACACATCCACTAATATACGCCATGCCGCATTGTTCGCGCAACCACAATTGGGAGTTCTCCTTTCCGGGCATCATATGCGTGACGAGCACCCTGGACTCGATGTCTTGAAGCTCATGTTCATGAACTACTGCACCCTGGATGATATTCGGGTCCCACAACCCCTCCCCTATTCGCTGGCCATCAAATATGTCCATTATAAACACGCTCGGCGAACCAAGTGTCTACATCGTTCTGTTGAAGGGAGACAAATAGGGAAGTGGATCATCAAAGTCCGCACGTCTCGACGATGAAGAAGCGAGGTCCACATCCTCGTCCTCATCCTCCCACACCTCCTCCCGCATTGCCTTCTCATTCCCTTTACCCTTACGGTTTCCGCTCAACGAACGCTTCACGAATGAGTACATATCCTGGACCGTCGCGTCCAAACGGGACAGCTTCGCGTTATGTGAATCCACTGTTCGAGCCAACTCGGTGTCGCTCGTCTCCAATCCGATGATCCTAGATTTTGCCACCCGCGAGCTCACTCCCCTTGTCCTCCCCTTGCGATCAGAGCCAAGCACTTGGCTGAGTGTGTCTGTGGACAAAGATGCCTTGTCGACATCATACTGTGACTCATGCACTTCCTTAAGCTTTGCCTGAAATGACAAAAAGCACATGATTAGTAAAATAAGTAACTTAAAAAATTATAACATAATTAACACAAAGTAAACTATTGGATTACTTATAATCGTGGCCGCGATGCTTGGGGACACCTCCTTGTCCTTCCCCTTCTTCATCCGAAGAGCCACGTAATTATCGAGCCTATGTGGCCTACCGCCAGGGCCACTCCCTGTCCCCTGAAATAAAATAAAGTAAAATTAGTATCGACCCCGCAAAGTAAAATAATACAGAATAAAATATTTTATGTAGTTATCAAAAAATTAAATCTTACCATCATCCTATGCTCCACCTCGGCGTAAGACGTCCAACCGGAGTAGTGCACGTCCGTCTTTTTTGCCCGGTTTTCCCTTCCCGATTGGCGAGATGCCAATTGTCGCTCCCCAATCTCATTGTCAATGAACCTTTGCCATTGTGCCAGTGAGATCGTTTCCTTCGGCGGGATGGATTCATGCCTTTGGATAATGGACTCTCGTGTCTTCCCAAAGTACCGGGCCCGAATATTTTTCTTCCACGTCTTGTGTTGCTCCCTCAACTACTCCAAGACGGAATCACGTAGCTTTGGATCTAGGTTGAATTGTTCATGTCCAACAAATATAATGTTAGTTACAAATAAATATAAATATAAATATAAAATGAAATCGAAATTGATATTGAAATTGAAATATTCATATAAATAAAAATATAAATATATTACATGTAGTGCCACCCAAACAGCTAACCTGAGCTCATATGTCACCTTTTTCCAACTAATGTACCCCGGGCCGATGATCGTCTTTACCAGCTCGAGGGATCTTAATAATATCCCCGACTTGTTCTCGATGGGCATCCCCAATTTGCCATATTTGGGGAGACTAGGGGCCGAGGAGCCCTCGTCGCCTCCGCTACCACGGAGCCCAGACGACATCATCATAACCAACATCATCATCCTCGCCTTAATACCTGAAGGAGACATTTGTTGTAAAAAAATGTTATTAATACATATCAAAATGAATTAAAAGAAGACATGCAAATATGTACAATTACTACAAATAAAAATGAATTGTTACTGTTAAATACCTCAATTTTGAATTCCAAAACAACAGCATCTAGCTCATAATATGTACAAGAGTGAAACATCCCCACCCCCACCCCTAGTTCCCATACACATGCACACTACACAAGAGTGAAAATGATAAAGTGCAAATCAATTAAAAGCATTAAAAATGGATGTTTCGTTACAAATTGGAATATTTATTACAAATTGAAAAATTGTTTGAAATTCGGGTTATCATCAAAAATGGATTGATATTCGGTAGGAGCAGCCAAGTCATCCACACTACTATTTAGAAGCTTTGGTGCATGTTGGACAATTGACCACGGCTCGTTGTTGATATACTCCGAGTAAAACACTTGGTTAACCTTTTGAAATGCACAAACAAACGGCTCATCACTCACGTGGTCGTTGCTCTTAAACTTAGACAAGTCAACCATGATCAAATTTTTGACAGGATCAACTTTACAAGCATTTTTATCCTCAAATCTTACCCAGTCACAGTAAAATACAACCTCTTTGAAGCTTATATAATACAATTCAAATATCTTTCGGATTACACCATAGTAGGTCATTTCATCTTCAACGAGATTTTTATCTTTTGCGCTTGCTCGAAAGAAAGTAAGAGCCCTGTATGAAATGCCCGAGTTCTGTACATTTCTACTTTCCTCGTACACTTTAGCGCCGAAATTATAATCATTCAATCGATACTTTTGGTACTCTTGTGCCTCGAACAAGGGTCCAGTGGCTAGACGAGCAAGCCTTGATGTCGCATCACCCATCTTTAAGAGCTGAGAATGGAGTAAAATTAATTATATTAGTGGTAAAATTTGTGTGTAATGTAATGTTATATAACGGTCATTTTCATTATAATTACCTTTTGTGTCAACCACAACCTAAATTCACTGTCTGATTGTACCATTGTTTTTCGTCTTTTATTGTTCTCACAGGATTCATATTTTCTGCATATTACAAAATTAATCATGTATAAAATAATCTAAAAAAATGTTAAACATTATAATAATCGAAAATTACTTTTTCCATTATTCGATATCTTCATGTGTGTCAAATAGATAACGAGCTACTTGTTCATGTTGCAAACTCGTTAATTTCATCGTTTTCCCATCACATGACCACCATCATCGACGAACTCATCAGTGTCATCAACGCTAGTCGAGTCAACCATATATTCCTGAGTATATACTGATGACTCCACAGTGATGTATTCCTCTACAATTGATCCTGTAATGTATCATGTATTCTTGACGTAATCTTTAAAAACTTTCATCAATCTTTCAAACGGATATATCCACCGATATCTAACTGGACGAAAAAGAAGTGCCTCGTCGCATAAGTGTACCAACAAATGAACACTTATGTCAATGAATGTTGGGGGAAAGTACTTCTCCAATACACAAAACGCTTCGATCACTGCCAATTTTGCTGCCACTATGTGTTCTCGATTGACTACCTTCTCACACAAGAGTGAGAAGGTAATACTAATTTTCATAATAGCCCTCCGCAAATCCTTGTGCTTGGATAAACAGTGCTTAAACAATAGAGGAACCAATTGCATGATCACATGCCAATCGTGGGACTTACACTTATGTAAATTGTGGGTACACGGATTTAGAATGACGGGCCTGGACGAGTAGCCCAATTGAAGCGGCCCAGATTCCAAACCTGTCATATCTTAACATTAATTCGGTTATGACTTTGTCTTCTCCCATGTTCTCGTAAAGAGGTGTTCTAGGAGAAGATGGAAAACGTGGGGGAGTCCAACACCGCCACTCCCTGAAAATAAACATGTATATAATAAACCCTAGGTCTGGGGCATAAGACACGCACTGTATTCTCTATAAACATTCCCCGGAGTACATAGAAATAATACTGACTGCTCCACCATGGATGTAGGCATTCTTACTGAACCACGTACATCTCGTGTTCTGTGATTGGCATTTTATCTTCTTTATTCTGCTTGGTGATTGAACTTCTCTTATATATTTGTGTTTAATAATAATTGTCACCACAATTGGCGCCGTCTGTGGGAAAGCGTTTATCTTCCCTGAGAAAGCCCACACCAATAAAAAAAGATTGAAATGTCCAATCACAACAGTAATGCTCCTCAGGCAAGAGATATCCAAGAGCCGCCTGCTCCTCGAAGGATCATATATGAAGTTCGGTGTTCAGATCAGAGGGCTCGCCTAGAGATTCTAGCCTTAGAAGAAAGCCAAGGACCAGCGAGGTCCACACAAATATCCAGGTTGATTGATGCATATGAGGCGAGGCTCTACGAGTAGAGGGAGTCTTCTCGCAAGCACGAAGCTGAGAATGCTCGCCTCAAAAGAAGATTAGAAAGAATGGAGAGAGAGCTCCATCGTGGTACGAAGAGACGTATGTATCGCACTCCTAGCCCTCAGGTGAGCAAGTCTCGCAGCCGAGGAAGGAACCCCAGGCACGGATCCCAAAAAGCTGAGGGAAACGAGTCAGAGGACGACCTGCTCGAGAAACTGTGACTAGCTCACAATCACAGGAGCCTAGATCGCAACAAGGAGAACATACGAAGTCTGGTCCGAAGGGAGATTGACCAACACCCTGCATATCACGGTACCAGATCGACCCGAGAACTCGCTAGGCGAGCTCTCAATACTCAGATGAAATCACATTTCTCGAGGGAAATAGAAGAAGAGGAAGCCCCTAAGAAATTCGCTATTCCAAGGTTCAAAATTTATGATGGTAAAACCGATCCCATTGATCATGTTAGGCAATAGAGGCAAGCCATGACCCTCTGGAACCATAGAGATGCACTAATGTGCTGAATTTTTCCCTCGAGCCTACTTGACGTGGCACAAAAATGGTTTGAAAGTCTCCCCCACAGGTCCATCAAGAGTTTCACGTCCCTGGCCTAACTCTTTACGGCCCGATTCATTACTAGTAGCTCCCATCCCAAAAGGATGGATGCTTTGATAATAATGAAAAAAACGCCTCAAGAGACCCTCTGAGACTATTTTAAGAGGTAGTGGGAGTTATTCAACGAGGTCGAGGACTGCTCGAAGCAAGTGGCAGTGGCCTCTTTCAAAATTGGGCTGCCCAGCTCTTCCCTTATGTACCAGTACCTGATAAAGAAAGAGGCTATGACCATCGATGACCTAATGGCTCGCATCGAGAAATATGCCAAGGTGGAGGATATGAACCGCCTCAGCACAGGGGAAAATGGCCGAACTAAGATCGCTGCCAAGGGCAGTGACAAAACTGAGAACCAAAAAAAAGGAGGAAAGAATGGGGGCAAGAATGGCTCCTAGAACGGAGGAAGCAACGATGTGGCAAAATCTTTTCAGGCCGTCAACACCATCTTCAGAGAACCAATTTACAAAATTCTCGCAAAAATTAAAGACGAGCCATTTATCAAGTGGACCAGGAAGATGGGAGGATATCCCTCGAAGAGAAACAACGTGCTAAGATGCGCTTTTCACAAAGAACGAGGACATAAAATCGAGCATTGCAAGGCTCTTAAGTCCCACCTTGAAGAGCTGGCTCAGTCCGAGCATCTGAACGAATTCATGGAAAAGAAGGCAGATAAAGTTGCTTCCCATAAAGAAGCAAGGCCCGATAATGTACTCGAAGATGATGCCGTCCATGAATTCGAAGTAATCCATGGGGCATCTGACGTGAAGCATATTCAAGGAAATTCAGTTAGAATGGAGGTAAAAAAGCTTACAGCAGTGATGCAAGCTTTTCAGATTGATCCAGCAAAGACACAATCAGGAAAGCGTCGGCGAGGAGATGACGTCGACTATAGTAAGCATATCGTATTCACAGATGAAGATCTGGTGGGAGTGAGAACCCCACATCATGATGCTTTAATCATTACTCTTAGAATAGCGAACTATGACGTTAATAAGTTGCTCGTCGACCAAGGAAGCTCATCTGAGGTAATGTATCTCACCTGTTCAGAAAATTGAAATTAAGCATCGCCGACCTGAAGGAAGCTATTGTCCCTTTGGTGGGCTTCGCTGGAAAGGTAACTATGCCCTTGGGAAAGATCCTACTGCCAGTAAGGGCAGGAAATGTTTCTAAAATGATCGAGTTTCTGGTGGTCGACATTGACTGGCCATACCACGCTATCCTTGACAGAGGGTGGCTGCACGCAATGAAGGCAGTCTCCTCGACCTACCATCAGAATCTCAAATATGTGACCGAGCGAGGAGTAATGGAGATCTATGGCGATCAAGCGATGGCAAGAAGGTGCTTCATAGCAACTATCTGCTCGAGACCAGAGAAGAGTGCGGATAAGCCCAGCGAGAAAGCTGAGGAATAAGAAGGTTTGATACCTTCGAAATAGCAATTAAAATACAGAAGGCCCAGAGTAGAGAAGACTAGGTTCCTCCCCTCTGAACGGGTCGTCGAGGACCTGGAGGAAGTCACAGCTGGAGATAGTGATGATAGCAAGATCTTCTTGATCGGAGCTTCTCTCACAGATCGGGAGAAGAAGGAGTTGACGATTGTGCTGAGAACCAATGTAGACATCTTCGCATGGGAACCATACGAGTTGCCTGGAATTAATCCTAGTATGGTTTTTCATCAGCTTCACGTCGATCCCACCTTCAAACCAATCGCGCAGAAGGCACGGCGAACTGCACCCGAGAAGGCAAAATCCGTGGAAAAAGAATTTGAAAAATTGTTGGATGCAGGATCCATACGGGAGGTCCGATTCCCCAAATGGTTATCTAACCTAGTATTAGTTCCAAAGAGCAACGGGAAGTGGAGAGTCTGCATCGACTTCACTGATCTTAATAGGGCTTGCCCCAAAGACAGCTTCCCTCTTTTGAAAATCGATCAACTAATGGACGCCACAGCAGCTCACGAGAGAATGAGTTTTCTTAATGCATACTCGGGGTATCATCAGATCCCCTTGTACGCTCCATACCAGGACAAGACAGCATTCATCACCACCGTTGGATTGTATTGTTACAAGGTCATGCCCTTCGGGCTCAAAAACACAGGGGCAACCTACCAGCGGCTAGTCACCAAGATGTTCAAGGACCAGATGGGAGACACCATGGAAGTCTACATCGACGATATGCTGGTCAAAAGTAGGGAGAAATAAAACCACCTCTCAGACCTATCAAGAACCTTCGAAATCCTCAGGAAGTACCGAATGAAACTTAAGGCAAGCAACTGTTCTTTCGGTGCCCAGTCAGGAAAATTTCTTAGGTACTTGGTCAGTAAGAGAGGCATCGAGGCTAACCCAAACCAGATCAATGCAATAAATAGGGTACAACCTCCTCGAACAATCTGGGACATATAGAAGCTCACCGGTATGCTCGTTGCCTTGAACCGCTTTATCTCTAAGTCCTCCGAGAAGTGCAAGCCTTTCTTCCAGCTCCTAAAGGGAAACAAAACGGTAGAATGGAACCAAGATTGCTCGCAGGCATTGGATGAGCTCAAGTCTTACCTTAGCACCCCACCACTATCCGTCATACCACAGGAAATAGATTCCTTGTACTTATACCTCTTCATTTCCAACCACACTGTCAGTTTTGCATTCATGTGCAAAAAAGCCGGAATCCAGCACCCAATTTACTATGCGAGGAAGACCTTATTAGAGGCCGAACAGCGGTACCTACCACTAGAGAAGCTCGATTTTGCACTTGTAGTTGCCTCGAGGAATTTAAAGCACTAATTTGAAGCTCACACTATCATCGTCCTTACATCGCACCCCCTTAAAGCAATCCTAAGGAAAGCATATTTGTTAGGCAGACTATCTAAATGGTTAGTCGAGCTCGGGCGATTTGACATTCAATTTCAACCAAGGAACGTAATCAAAGGGAAATTCCTTACTGATTTCATAGCCGAATTCACAGGTGAGCATCCCCTCAACCAACTTCAACCCGTGAAGCAAAGAGAGAATCACACAACCGGGGAAGTCTAGAAATTGTTTGTTGAGGGAGCCTCCAATTCAAAGGGGGCAGGAGTAGGCACTATGCTTATCACTCCAGAAAATGAAATCCTTGAACAAGGAATTAGGCTTGGATTTGAAGCCTCCAACAATGAAGTAGAATATGAGGCCATGATAGACGGCCTCCAGAAGGCACACACACTGGGGGCAAAGCAGTTACAGTTGTTCGGCGACTCATAATTAGTCTCCAATCAGATAAGTGGAGACTACAATGCAAAAGATGAAAGGATGGAAGCCTAACTCGCCTTGGCAAAAAGGCTATTGGCTAACTTTGAGGAAGTCAATGTCCAGCAGTTTCCCAGAGGATAGAACAGCCATGCTGACACCCTAGTAACCTTGAGTTCAGCAATCGATTTCGATTTAAAAAGAATAATCCCCATCGATTTCCTCGCTCATCCGAGCATTAACCATAACAACGAGCTACCAAGCGTGGAGCAGGTTCTCCAAATTGAGTCAGCACCCAGCTGGATGGACCCTCTAAGGGACTATTTGAAGGATGGCTCCCTTCCAGATGATAAAAAGACCGCTCACCAGATAAGAGTCAAAGTTACTCGCTTTCACTTATCTCCTGAGGGCAAGCTTTATAAGAGATCATTTTCCGGTCCCTACC
Source organism: Sambucus nigra (assembly GCA_949130495.1). Taxonomy (NCBI): domain Eukaryota; kingdom Viridiplantae; phylum Streptophyta; class Magnoliopsida; order Dipsacales; family Adoxaceae; genus Sambucus; species Sambucus nigra. The sequence continues at coordinate 547,937,842 of OX422207.1, forward strand.
TTCAATGTGTTCACCCGAGGGATGTCGAACAAATCCTACATGAACTCCACGAGGGAACCTATGGAGGCCATATTGGTGGAAGGTCATTGGATTTCCGAGCAATGAAGGAAGGCTATTGGTGGCCATATATGCAAAGAGACTCTGCATTGTATTTTTGCAAATGCAAAAAATACCAACTTCATGCTCCCATGGTCCATCAACCCCCCAGCGATCTAAAATCACTTTCCAGCCCATGGCCATTCGTCCAATGGGGGATAGACATCGTAGTACCTCTTCCCACCGCTGCCGACAATTGCAAGTATATGTTGGTCGCAACCGACTACTTCACCAAATGGATAGAGGCAGAGCCACTGGCGAACATCCGAGACACGGATATGATAAGATTCATATGGAAAAATATAATCACCCTCTTCAGGATCCCTAGGACCATCATCACTGACAATGGAATGCAGTTCGAGAGCGGTTCCTTTCAGAATTTCTATAATGACCATGAAATCAGACACCATTTCAGCTCGGTGGACTATCATCAAAGTAATGGCCAAGCCGAGGCTTCCAACAAAATGGTGATCGATGGGCTAAAGAAATGATTAGAACGAGCCAAAGGCGCATGGGAAAATGAACTACCTCATATTCTCTAGGCCTACTGTACCACCCCACATCGAGCAATGGGGGAAACCCCATTCTCACTGACGTATGGAATGGAAGCAGTCATCCAATTGGAAGCAGGCTTACCCACTATGAGGTCCACCCTTGTCGACCAAGGCCACAATGATGCAGCATTGCTCGCTGAGCTTGACCTAGCTGACAAATGCCGAGAGATTGCCTTGGTAAAACTAGATAGCTATCAGCAACAGCTCGCAAAACATTACAACAAGAAAGTCAATCTAAGGGCATTCCGAGTTGGAGACTACGTCCTAAGAAAAGTCCTGGGCAGCTCAATAAAACCGTCGGATGGCAAGTTAGTACTAAACTGGGAAGGACCATTCAAGATAATAAGAGATGATTTGCGAGGATCCTATCACTTAGAAACGCTGGAGGGCAGAGAGATACCTCGAGCATATAATGCAGCCAATCTTAAGAAATTATATTTCTAGATTCTTCTTTTGTATTGTACTTATGAGACTGGAAGCTCGTTTCCTTATCATTAATAAAAGTTGTTTAGCATTTGCATTATATGAAGTGTCAGTTAACTAGTATATGAACTTTATAACTCACACACCCTTTCCAAGTGACAGGCACATTAATCATTATGCCATAGCAGGGAAATCACCCTCCTCGGGTTTTTGTTATAAAAGACGAAAAAACTCTTAGCATTGCCCCTGGAAATATATGAAGCCCTACAGGAGCCTCTTAGAATTTCCCCTGGCAAAATATGAAGCCCTACAGGACATCCTTAGGCAATATGGCCAGTACAAAATTGGCTGCCAAACAATGTTTGGTTAATAAAATCCTGATCGGATGAAGCATCCAACACCAGGTGTGTCCTCGCCAATTTCCACACTCAGACCTAAGGAAGTGTGACGACATGACCTAAAAGTTAAGATGGGGCAAAATGGTATCTTATAAGCATACTGGACTGGAGGGAGACTTACTCGACAATACAAACTTACAAATCTAGTCAGCCAAGAGAGGCCCAAGGTTATTAAGCAAAATCTAAGAGATGTGGAAAATATAAAACACTTGTTGAGTCGGTAAATTCGCCCAGAACATAAACTTTATATTACTTCATCACATTTACAACAAATACAACCCATGTTTAGTCGGCAAGCTTGCCCAAAACATCAACATTACATTACTTCATTACAAAATATAAAGAGTTACTACTAGCAAAATCTTAATGAGGGTGAGGCCTCTGAACAAGATAATCAGACACTTGGGATCTTCGACCGTCGTCGGGATGGGTAACTAGCTCCTCCGCGGCTTCATTCGCATACGACTCCAATAGCTGCCGAGGGATGTCATTAATAGGGATCCACTGATCATCTCTCCGGAATGGGTTAGGCAGTAGAGTAGAAGGAGAGATCTCATGACGATACCAAAGCATTGAGTTCCGTGGGACTTGTAGCTCCTTCAGGTCACTCAACCATCCTCTAATGAAGGCAAGCTTTTTAAACTCTGTTAGCCTCGTCGGAGCATCTAACCAACCTTAGTCATAACCGTCGGCCCATACTTGCTGAGGTCCTCTCCTAAACAAATGACTTATCCGAGTGACGTCCCTTTGAATCCCAGTAGCAATCACGTATGCTCGTTGGACATCACCTCGAAGCTCTTCCATTTCCCTAGCTGAACTCCTTGCATTTCTACTGGCTCGCGGAATAGTCGGCAGGGCAGATCCTCACAGCACCGGAGGAACATCGCTTGGTCCAGCTCCAGCTCACGACGAGGAAGAGCCTCGCAATACTGTAGGAGCGATGCTCGGCGCATGCTCCCTGAGCTGCGAGACTTCCCTCCTCAAAGCCTAATTCTATTACTGAAGAACTTCTCCCACCTGATTGATCTCTGAGGCATCTAGGAGCCTTGCACTTAGAGTATTCACCTCTTCCTGGACTGAGGTACCGACCTCTCCCATCTCTTGGAGCTTGTCTTTCAGTTTAACGACGAGCTCAGTCTGCTCTATGAAACGCTTGTTCCTCAATCGCAATGATTTGAAAATCCTCACAATGGTATGACGAACTTCAAAGCTTACATTAGGACCGATAAGTCTTCCCAATTGAGAAGTGGTTGGTATATAGTCATCCACATCAACAAACTACAGGCCATAAAAAAGCGGTAAAGAAAAAAATAAATCAGTGCACTGGGAAAAGAAACCTTTTTATTTCATTAATAAGGATCAAAGTACATCGAGAAGTAGAAAGGAAAATTACAAGAAAAGATACAAAAGTAATCCTAAAAGAAAATTAGTCTGCCCAGAAGTAGCTGGTTTCTTCCCTTTGTCAGTAAAAGTAGAAACAACTCCCTCAGCAGGAACAACCTCTGTCGCCTGAATAGGAAGGGCATCAGCAGGGACTGGCTGGGAGGTAGGGTCAACACCTTCGATGGCTGGGGCAAGGACTTCATCCACAATTGGCCTTGGGCCTGGATCGTGCTCATCGAACAGAGGAGAAGCGACATCCACACCAGCAGCCAAGAGGGCCTTATTCCAACCCTTCTTGAAGTTCAGACGGCTAATATAGCCTATCTAAACCTCAGCGTCTTCGTACGCAGCAGCCCACCCAAAGTTATATGAATCCTCCTTAATGGTGGTTGCCTGAGACTTTTTCTCCTTCAGCTGCTCGGTCAGTACTTTGTTCTCCTCCACGATAGTCATCTTGCTCGAGCAGAACAGGTCGTAGGCTTGCCGCAGCTCAATCAATTCTTTAACTACTGCTTCCCTCTCTCGATTGGCCTCAGCAAGAGCCAGGTTGGAAGACGTTCGAGCAGCATCATCGGCCTTCAGACTAGCCTCCAGCTCAGTACCCTTCACTTTTAGGGAAGCGTTCTTCTTATTCAGCTCGTCGTTCTTATTGATCAGCTCATCACGGGAGCGATAGAGCACGGCAAAATCAGTCACAAACTGCAAGAAAAATAAGATATTAGAAAGAGGAAACAGACAGAAATTAGGATACATTAAAGAAGAGAAATAGACTTACCAAGGCTAGCCTCTGGCTTGCCTGCAGAGCTAACTGGTCAGTCCCCACCGTCCTTTGGCGGTCAGCAGGAAGGACTGCTCGCTCGAGCAGTGCAGGGGCCAACTGGGGGGAAGGACAACTGAGGCCCCCTCTGGCAACGCGAACATAGGCACTAAGGCCTTCCTATCCTTTGTCCTTACCTCCACTTTCCTCCTCTCCTCTTCCTTTTCCTTCTCCTTTTCCACTTTCCTCTTCTCCTCGACCTTCTTCTTTTCCTTAATTTTCTTCTTCTCTTCTTCCCTCTTTCTCTCTCTCTCTCTCTCTCTCTCACCTGCTCTTCTTCCTTCCTCTTCTTCTCCTACTCCTGAGCAGTAGACCGGGAACCAATAGCAATAGCCCTAGTGATGGACTTCTGCTTCTTCGACCTCTGAGCAAGAAGCACATGGTCATCATCATCATCTCGGATCAAATTCTTCCTTGAAGGAACCATTTCTTTGCTAGAGCTACTGGACGTGCTCGAAGGGTCTTGGGCTTCAGAAACCCCTTCCAAATCAGAAGAACGGTCACCACTGGAGCTCCCCTTATTAAAATTTCCTTCAACACCGCCTCTGATGTCACTCTCAGAACTACTCTCCTCCTCGTCTAACTGAATGGGATCAGGAGCAGCTTCTTCGGAGGTATCAAACTCAGGAATGCTATCTACTGGCCTCGCTATAAAGCTAGAGCCAATGTTTTTATACTTGAGCAAGAAAGCAGCAGACCGGGGATGCTCGCCGTCAGCTAGGGGCTCCCTGATATTCCAAGCTTTGACCAACTCAGAAAGACGAACCTCACTGAGAGCAGGTTCCAAGTTCCTCGACCTCGCTGAAGAAAAAATAAGAAAAGAGTCAGAGCAATCTCACATTAATAAAGAAATTGAAAGGACAGAGCAAATACTACCTATATACTCTTCCCCATAAAAGGGAACAGCAAACCTATCAGACCTCGACCCCTCAGTCTGTGGGGAGAACTTCCAATTTCTAGCAAGAAAGCCATTTTTCCAGTAATGCTTGTGGGAATCAAGTAGGTCAAGTACCAACACCCTGTCAAGACTCCTGTCCTTAAGATAAAGAACACCAGAGCTAGTGCAAGAAAAGGAATAGCAAAAGGAGACTTCGGCGAGCCCTAATTTGGTGTCATATAGTTGATTTATTCTATGAACGCCATTAATTATCTTCCATACATTGGACGAACACTATGCAGGAACAATGTTAAAATAACCAAAGAAATGCAAGAATAAATCGTTTGGAGGAAAAGTAAGTCCCCCATGAGAAAGTAACAAGATGTGAATCCAATGGGCACTCTCTATCTCTCTAACATTTCTAGGAAGAGAGGCGCACTCAATCTCCACCCACTCATATTGTAAAACTTCCGAAACTCGGACAACGATCTGTTACCTATCTTTGCCATTTGTAAACCCTAAACTACAAATTCAGAGAAAGCACAGAGAAAAAGCAAAAGAGACTTATGAGATGAGAGATTGACTTGGACAGTGCAAGAACACAAGTCCAAACGACGAGGGAGATCAAAAACAAGGAGAATGAAGATCTGGAGAAGAGGGCACAAATTGCTAAAACTCACAGAAAGTTCGCAGAAGATAGAAGAACACTGAGAAGATTGAAACGAAAACTATAAAACGTTGCCTAAAAAGACTTTTAAATGTTGCTAATCATCGCACACAGGACCTGAAGCAACTGCCGCCTAATCCATTCCTCAAACTTTGGGAAGAGTTGCATGATGTATAAAGAAGCCATTATTACAAATCATTTAAATTTATTGAGCCCAAATTATGGCCCAACAAACTTAGGGGCAATTGTGGGTACACATATTTAGAATGACGGGCCTGGACGAGTAGCCCAATTAAAGCGGCCCAAAGTCCAATCCTGTCATATATTAACATTAATTCTATTATGACTTAGTCTTCTCCCATGTTCTCATAAAGAGGTGTTCCAGGAGAAGATGGAAAACGTGGGGGAGTCCAACACCCACACTCCCTGAAAATAAATATGTATATAATAAACCCTAGGTCTGGGGCATAACACACGCACTTTATTCTCTGTAAACACTCCCCGGAGCACATAGAAATAATACTGACTGCTCCACCGTGGATGTAGGCATTCTTGCTGAACCACTTACATCTCCTGTTGTGTGATTGGCATTTTGCCTTCTTTATTCTGCTTGGTGATTTCACTTCTCTTATCTATTTGTGTTGAATAATAATTGTCACCACATAAATCATGAGTAACATAATTCACAATCCTTGGCAAGTTGGACGAAAAAGTAGATGGTCCCTTCAAATTATATACTGTGTCTAAAAGCACCTTCTTTTCCCCACTCGTCAAAGTAAACGCACCAGGGGACATTATTGTACTTCTCCTACTATCTTCTTTCAACCATAGTTGTGGCTTGAGTTTCAACGATTTAAGGTCTTTTCGTGCATTTTCCCCATCCGTCGAATGACTCCCCCCAAGGCAAGTTCCCACAATATGTTCAGCGAAGTTCTTCTCTGCATGCATCGCATCCAATACATGGCGCACCAGGTTATTCTTCCAATAAAGCAAGTCAAATAAAATTGACCTCCTAGACCATGCCTTTCTTGTCTCAGTTTCATTCCCAGTTGGGGTCTTCTTATGCTTAACGTCCTTAAATTTGGGATTCTTACCTAGCATATTAGGGCCACATTCAAAAGATTTACTTTTAATTTCTGAACCCAAAAGTTATCTCGGTGATAACCTATGTTCAACCCCTCCCAATAAAAAATTGGAACCTTTCTCAGATCTAAAACTATGACCCGGGAGTAAAAACCTCTTGTGGCAATGGTATACATTTTTTGAGCTAAAGGATAGAAAAAGAGATTCAGTCTCCTCTCCATAAATAGGATACCCTAAATAACCATGTAATACACAATTGGATAATGTCCCATAAGTTGTAAAATCATGAATTGCCCATATTAACATAGCTTTCAGCGTAAACTCTTCTTTTCTAAAAGAGTCAAATGATTTCACACCCTCTTACCATAACTCATTTAATTCTTCTACCAAAGGAGTTAGGTAGACGCCGATGTCATCACTTGGTGCCTTTGGCCCAGGTATCAACAAAGCCATCATCGAAAATTCAGGTCTCATACACTGTGAAGTAGGGAGGTTGAGTGGGGATAGGATCACTAGCCATACACTCTGATTGGTGCTTAGATTTCCAAATGGATTGAAACCATATGTTGATATAGCCAAACGAATGTTGCGTTATTCTCGAGCAAAATCGGGATACTCATAATTCATCCTCCTCCAGGCAGTACAATCAATAGGATGATGCATGATATTACCCCCTACTTCTGCCCTAGTATGCCAAGTCATTGCCTCTGTTATCCATGGTATTATGAAAAATCACTTTAATCTAGGCCCAACGGGAAAATATTTCAATACTTTTTGAGGAACTTTTGATCTTGTGCCTTCCTTACTAGTAGATTTGACATATCTAGGTTCATCGCATATCGGACAACGATCGAGATTTTCATACTCCTTTCGATATAGTATGCAGTCATAAACACAAGCATGAATCGATTTATACTTCATTCCTAAACCTTTCAAACTGTTCTTCATAATAGGATAGCTATTTGGAAGTGTATTCTCCTTGGGTAATAAGCCCTTCACCCATTTTAGAATTCCTGTCATGCTATTTCCAGACAAACCGTACTGCATCTTCAAACTGTGCAAACCAACCATGGCATGTAAAGTTGTTTGATCTTTCTCACAGCCAGAGTATAACAGTTGGGTCACCTTAAATTTTAAACTTTGGTAGTCATCGTCAAGTTTTATTGTGATATCTTCACGAGTACTTGAACCTTCTACATCATCAGTAACCTCATTCTCCTCTGCTTCATAAAGTCTGTACGCATCATCAACTAAATCCTCTAACATATTATGATCTACGTCATCCCCTTCTACATCTATCCTACTTGTTGATGGTTGTTGTGAAGGTTGGTCGGGTACAAAAGGAACTTTCAATTCATCGTGAAAACTCCAAAATCGATAACTATCTTGCATACTTGATCTTAACAAATGTAGTTCAACTATTTTCCACTCAAACTCCTTACCATTCTTACACCTAGCACATGGACACAGAAACTCTTCATCATTATGACATCTCTTTGCATATTTCACAAATTCATTAGCACCTCTGCGAAACACATCACCGATTCTATTTGTCTCACCCATCCACTCTTTGTATTTCGGACATCCCATCACAGCTACCACAACTAATAACCTATTAAAGGTACGAAGCGTATATTCATGGATTAGTATAAACAAAACTTAGATTTATAGTATGTTTCATTTAATTATGTCTTATTTATATTCATATTCAATTTATAATAGTAATTTCTATTTCCTCCATATCCTCTAAAGGGTGAGTGGTCCTATCCCATTCAAGACCGCATTTTTCTGTAATATACTTAACAGCTCATGCACATTGTTACAATTTGAAAAACAATCGGCAGCATATCCCCGTAGTTCTCCAAGTACACGACGTAGATTGGCAAGTGTGAGTGTTATTTCAATTGATCAATTGAAATAATAGTCGCACTTGTCAATCTAGTATGTACCCAGAGAACATTAGGATACGACTGCAGAACTTCCTCCAAAAGTAACAACTTTAAGCCACTAAGAATATTATACAGAAATTATGCAGTCCCAAACTATCCAAACAGGACAATTTCGAGAGATCTCATTACAGGGGTAATGACTCTCGAACCGGTCTAAGGGCTACTGACTGCGTACGCATAAGAACTAGAAGGCTAGTATCTATGAGCACTATATGTAATTTCAAGTATGTTTCATTTAATTATCATACTATATATATATTGTTCGATATACAAAGTAATTTTCAAAAAAAGTTGAAAAATCCCACCCCCATATTGGCAATAATCCAGTGGTCATGCCACTTTTAAAATTAACCAACCCAACATCGATCCACTATAATCCAACAGCAATGTCAACAACAAATGTGTATCACGTACTCCTTCTAATTCATCTACTCAATTAATTATTTTCATCAATTAAACTAACAATTAAAGTATACAATTATTAATTTACTAATTTACAATGAAGGGCAATCCTACTTTCATAATTAATCATATATTAATTTACTAATTTACAATGAGGGACAACCAATCAATTCGTTTACAAGGGACATTACGCACAAACACACACACTACGCACACATATACACACACGCGCACATACACACACACACACACGCAGCCCCCACCCTTACCCCACCACCCACCCATCCCTGCCCCTCCCCCCCTGCCCCACCCCCTCCCCGCCCCCCATCCACCACACACACACACAAACAGCCCCCCACCCTGCCCCACCAAACATGCACGCACACACGCACAGCCCCCCCACCCCACCCCCTCCCCACCCACCACACACGCACACACACACATACACACACACACATGCACATATACACACACACACACACATATATATATATATATATATATGGAAGAGAGAGAGAGAGAGAGAGAGAGAGAGAGAGAGAGAGAGAGAGAGAGAGAGAGTAACGTGAAAGTAGAGAGAGAGCATAGCGTAGAGAGAGAGAGAGAAAAAAAGGAGGGAAGAAACGGTGGGGGAAAAAAGAAGGGGAAAGGGTTTTTTACTGCGACATTTGTCACGGTTGTGTCACGGTCATTGGCCGTGACAACATTACACTTATTGTTACGGTCAATGACCATGACAATCCTTTGTCACGGCCTTATCACAGTCAATGCCCGTGACACAAAACGCATGTTTGTTGTCACGGTCATTGACCGTGACAAGGCTAAGCGCTGGAAGGGTGTCAATTTACCCATTTTGGTGTAGTACCGCAATCTTGTCTGATTGCATCCAAGAAAATAGTTAATTTTTTTCCTTCAACAACTATATTAGCTCATTTCTAAAGGAGGAGATGTGAAACCTCATAAAATCTAATAATCGATTGATCAAATGTAATCTAAATAATACAGGAGTCTATACAAATGAGTACCATTATAACAAAACTAATAATAAAATAAAGGAATCAAAGTAAATAATTAAATCAATAATCAAGTGGAAGCCCAATAACGTCTGATCTTAGCCAAAATATGTCCACCTATAAACACATGACATATGGTAAAGAGCCCACATAGGAATCATAAAGAGCAATGCGACTAAAGACAAAGGGGACATACTCGCCATCACAACCTGAGCCACAGACAGGCCGCAAACCTATGTGCTAGGAGTAGTATTCGAACAGGTCACAACCATGACTTTGATAGGTAGCGGCCTCCTACGCCAATAAAGGTGTAGTGTTTATCGTAGATATTGACACGTTAATAATTTCTTGCCACATGTCTACCTTATATAAGTATTCAATCTCAACAGTACTTATCCATGTATCATGTGCATCATGCACATGACACTCTAACCAAACTCCTATAAATATTAGTCCTTAACTCCTCATTTAGGAGGACATTTTTGGTATTGAAGCTTTGCCAAACTCTTTACTCTCTCTCTCTCCCGCTCTACACCTAAGAGCATACTTAGGTCTCCTGCTCCTATCACCTGAGACACATAAGTTTGCGACCTCTCTTCAGCCTATGCTATAAGGTCTTATCCCTCTCAGCACATAACTTATATATTCATGTATTTAGTCATTCTTTTCTCTTATATGCCTCTAAGGACAATAAATCTTGTATAACTATATATGAATAATGAGAGTAAGGAACCAAAGTTGACGGAGGCTCTTTTTTATAACCAAACCACTATATATCTTGTGTTGCATCTCTTCATCTCTCTTTTATTTTATTTTCTATACTTTTGACAATTGAGTAAAGCTTTGATGGCTTGGATCATTCTTATAGATCCATTTTTCTACACAAACTATTTGGCGCTATCTGTGGGAACGAGGTATTCGCTGAAAAGCTTGATAGATCAAGGTCACATAAGGACTAGTAACTAGGCATGCGTATATAGTCAGCTTACTATTCTTTTAGGCATGTTCTCTCATGCTAAGACCTTTATATTAGGAATTAGTTAATAACTGGTGTTACTTTGTGAAAAAGGTTTTCTTAATACCGTCACTGAAATTATTAGTCTATCGCACAATACTAAAACCGCCTTGCATAATACTAATAACTTAAAGTAAACCTAAAACATAAATCTGACCAAATAGAATGTAAATAGCAGCAAAGAGAGTGGGTACTCAGACCATACACATAGATCCTAAATCGACAGCAAATGATGAAATGTAAATTGAAAGATCAGGGTTGAGGTGGGAACGATGACCTAGGTCCTGGAAAGTGAAGTCAACAATAATGTGAACAACAAGTAGAATAAGATTATAATTGAATTTAGACTATGATATCTCTATGCATCTTCCTATCATCTATTAGTTTCTTTTAAGTTTATCCCAACCCAAAAAACCCTAGATATATCATGTGTATACACCCAAGCTCAAGTAATCCCATGATTAACTATTATTCATCTTGATTGAATATAACTAATGGATCCTAAATAAATTTACACTAAATGTCTCAATTGTATAAGCAAGTAAATAAAGATGGTCACAAAATATAATTTTAATATACTTACGGTCCCATCCACGTACATGATTTAATGGACTCCACTCAAGCCCGCACATAACAAAGGCCTACTTTAATGCCTTTGGGGATCTCTTGCATGTATTAGGTAGAGTTATAGGTTGTCTTACCCCCATAACCCCAAAACATCATCAAACGATAGTCACTATGCCTTCACCTCAATCATATGTCCCCATACCCATGCCATATTAAAGGATTCCCCCATATTATCACCACAAGATAATATAGGTACGTCGGCCCATAGTGTTCAGGGTAAAATGTGACCAATGTAAAGCCCATCTCTATCACCAAGGTACTAACATGGTTGACATTTCTCACACATTATAAGTATATCTCCTCTTGTACATAAACCACGAGGACTCAGTACTAGCTATGTTGCACATAAAATACAATAGTAGTAAACCCTAGCACACAAAGGTCAATAAGTGTTAATGAAAATCTATTACTTTACTAAGTCCCATAAAGTTAGGTATTCAACTAGAAATTTAAATACCTTTAAAAAATAAGATTCAAATACTACTACATGAATAAGTAAATTCAAAATTATCCTTAACTATCCCCAATTTCCAAAAACCAACTGTAAACAAAATTCAATACAACTTAGGCTAAACATAAGGAGACTGATCGATCAACTATGGGAGGTCGATCGATCGACTGTCCCAGATACATTCTCCTTCCTACTTATGGGATTTGAATCCCCAAACCTCCATTGAACTATTCGAAGCTCTTAAATTCATAATAAAAACTCAATTTCCTTCATATATCGACGTAATAACAACAATCCAAACCGACATATATCAATATTATACACTTATAACATGATTAAAGGTTAATTAGAAATTTAAGTTAAGAACCCTAGGTTTATATAATCAATATAATTTTATTCAATTGTACATCTATTTAACCAATTATAATGGGGATTTTGATGGATAAAGAGTATATGATCAATCTCTAACAGTCCTAGAGTGTTTTCAATTCGAATTCATGAAGACTTCCTCAAATTTTAGATTATGTAATTAACCTAATTTCCTTATCTTAATTAGAAAATTACAATTACATCTAATTAAACCTCCAAATGATATTATAATTAGACTAGATTTAGATTTCAATGAATAGGAATATTTTAACACAAAATCTATTAAAATCCTAGTATACTTAAATTTGCCTTAATCAAGCTTGTGAATAATTTTTCCCAAAAAACTCCCAATTCCTCTTCTCCTCTTGAAGTTCCTTATCTCTGACCTTAGTGATCCTCCCGAATTATAAAATATGAATTAGGCAAACCCTAATGACTCCTTAAAATCTTTAATCCAAGAAATTAGGCTTAATTCATTAATGGGCCTCATCTAATTGAGACCAAAAACATATCCATCGGACTAAACATTACCATTGTCATATAATAATCCAATAGGCCTAAAACTTATTCTTTTCGAATAAAATGAACATTATATGTATCCTAAAACAAGCCCAAAATACAACATAACTCAATTAGTAATTTAACTTGGTATTTTTAATAAATTAACTGCTAGGTGCTTGAAAGTCAATCATTTAATTATTTATTAATTTAATGCGAATTAGAACATGACATTGAAGGTACAATCCAATCAAGGAAACCCTCGATACCAAATACCTGACCATTCCATAGTCACCCATAATACACAATCAGATTATGATATTTATTTAATGTTTTACCATGTATTAAATCCGATTTCTTATATGATTTATATAACACATATAAACATATAAAAATAGTGACATCATATGTCATAACAGGAAAATAAGATAGGATAATTTCATAATTTATTTAAAGCATAAAAATATGGGGTATTATATCCCCCCCCCCCCCCCCCCTAAAATAAGGAATTTTTTCCTCGAAATTCAAAGTTTACCAGACTCGAATAACTGTGGATACCTCGCCAGTATGTCATCATCTCTCTTCCAGGTAGACTCTGCCTCACTGTGGTTTCCCCACTCTAACATAACTAATGGAATGACCTCCGCTCAAGAATATGCTATGACTTCTCCTCATAGCTAGCATCCTGCTGTAGCTAAATTCCATAGAGATCAATATGGTGATAGACTTCCTCGTCCTTTGGAAACTTCCTCAACATGGACAGATGGAAAAAATCTTGTGCCCTCTTAAGATGATCGGGTAAGGCCAAAAGATATGCCATCAGGACCACCCTATCCAGTATCCTGAAGGGACCAACATATAAGGGACTTCATTTTTTATTCGAATATAATCACACCCTTCATCGAATAGATCTTAAGTAACAGTTTATACCCCACTTGAAACTCATGTTAACACTTTTGTTTATCAGCATAACTCCTTTGTCTATCATGTACTGCCTTCATTCATGCTCGAATAGGTGTCACCTTCTCGGAGTTCTCCCGAATAATGTTTTCTCCAAATATCTTGTGCTCCCCAGACTCTAACAAATAGTTCGACGAATGACATGGTCTCACATATAATGCCTTGTACGATGCCATCCTAATAGTCTGCTGATGACTATTACTTTATGCAAACTACACAACTAGTAACTGTGTGTCCCAACTTCCCTTCGGATCAAACATGCAAGCCTGAAGCATATTTTTAAGAATAGTTCACCCGCTCAGCCTAACTGTGCGACTGAGGGAAAAATGATGTACTCATTTTCAATTGCACCCCCATTATGTCATGCAAACCCCTCCAGGATTCGGAAATGAAATTTTTGTCTCTCTCGAACATGATATCTAGAAGTACTCCATGAAGTCGTACTACTCTAACATAAATAATTTGGCATATTATTATGCGGTGTAATTTATCCGAAGTGGAAATAAATGAGTTATCTAAATTTATTTATCAATAATGATCCATAAGTAATAGTGACCCCTCTAGGATCTTGGCAATCACACAATAAAATCCATAGAGATTCTCACCCACTTCCACTGAGGAATCTTAAATTGTTGCAACTCCCTTATTTGTCCCTGGTTCTCCACCTTTACTCTCTAATAGGTAGCACGTCTTGACAGGAACTCAAAAACGTCATTCTCATCCCTAACAACTAGTATAATATCCTCATGTACTATTACATCTTATCCCCTCTAGAATACTCCATATATCATGAATCGTGGTCCTTGGATAAAACTTCCTTCCACACCTGTCGATCCTCTGGCACTACTAGCCGTCCCTGTAATCGTAATCTCCATATGACCTCATAAAAAAGAATAAATTCCATCAACCATGAGCTCGTTCTTCTTTTCCTGATAAAAAGGAAAGCATCTGTGATTTGATAGCCGGGGTAATAGTTACTATAACACCCCTTATTCTAGAGTATTTATAATTTAATTAATTTGGGTACATTTAAATTACACGTGTGTAGGAATTTAATTGAATTAGTTATTATGTGTGAAAAAATTATTATGTGATTATTTAAAATATTAATTGGGAGAGAAAATGATCAATATTTATGCATGATAATTACTAAGTGAATAGTAAATGATTATTTCACATCATAACGAGTGATAATGACATGGCAGTATTTTATCTCAACCGAAAGTCGCGTGTAGAGTATACGAGATCGAGATAGAAAATTATTATAAGGTGACTTGGATGGTGATTTCAAGGCCTTTTTAGTCATAATCGAGCCTACACGGGGGTGTTAGTGTCATGTGGGCTCAACTCATTAGCCTAATTTCAAGATCAGGAGTTTTAAACCTAGGTTTTTGAATTAGAAGAAGCCATAACTCACATTGAAAACCCTAGAAATTGAGATAAGAGGGAATGAAGAAAAAGAGGGGACTTTAGAAACCAAATTCAAGTTAGAATTGGAGGTGCTTTGTTCGATTCGTCATCTCCTACATGAAATCAGGCCCTACGAATCCAATAAGGCAAGTAATTAACTTGCTTCTGATTTTTATTTGTAAAAACTCATGTTCATATCATGGTAGGTGTAGACAAACTCATTTTGGGGAGGGTTGCCACATGTTAAAATGGGTTTGGGGGGATTTAGGCATTTGATGTGAAATTAATGCTAAATTAATGATGGGATGCTATCATAAGGTATTGAAATCTGAATTTGAGTCGAAATCCAATAGCTAATGTGATTTAATTTGGATATAGAATCAGATAGAATGAGGAATTTAAATGAAAGTGAGAAAACCCTATTCGTGGATTAATTGATTTAGGTAAGAATCGTTAATGTTTAATGATGTATTTGATGATTAGAAAATATTGAAAACATGTATTAATCATTGGTTATGTATGGGTTGACTTTTGATAAAAATCCATGGAGGTTTGGGTGAACAAAATGGAAGAAAACGATTGGGGGAGATGA
This sequence comes from Sambucus nigra, assembly GCA_949130495.1. Classification (NCBI taxonomy): domain Eukaryota; kingdom Viridiplantae; phylum Streptophyta; class Magnoliopsida; order Dipsacales; family Adoxaceae; genus Sambucus; species Sambucus nigra. The sequence goes on from OX422207.1 coordinate 547,953,426, forward strand.
AGTTTACCAGAATCAAAACTACATCGTTTTGATTGATAGGCGAACCGGTTCGGCCCCTTGGCCGAACCAGTTAGGTGTACCTGATTGTTCAAACTATGGAATTATATGTCTTTTCGTTACGATCGCGTGGGTGCCCACCATGTATTTTTCTGATTTTTTTAATTAGTTATTAATTTATTACGGAAGGGTGTCTGAGGTCAAAATCTTTGGTGGGATGTCAAACCTGGATTATTTAGGGATGTCTGTAAATGAGTGTAGGGCTCCTGAAAATATTGAGAAACATTATTTTTACCTTGGAATTAGATGGGAATGAATTTGAGGTATGGATTTAGGAGTGTTTAGGATGAATAACACTCAAAAATATATGAACGGATTCGAATGGAAATTTCGGATGAAATAAGGATACGGGTTAGATTGAGATGTGCTTAATATCTTGAAAAAAAAAATATATGTTGTGATATATAAAAATTGTAAGTTAAGAGTCGAAAAATAGACTCGGGTATTATGTGCTAGTACTAAGGGAGTCAAGCATGGGTTAGCCGAATTTAATTTAATTATATATATATGGGATTGTGACAGTGTATATATATACTTGTCTATTTTATAAATATCGATGTGAATGATATTTACGTAAAATCATACCACTATAGTTCTATCATCAGATGTTACGCAATGTGGGTGAATCCCTTGGCTACTAAATGCAAGGAGAGTATAGTCCCCAGGTCATATTGTTCGTTATTTTATTGTGTGATTTATTTTTGGGGTGAGACATTTTTGGTATGATTCGGTCTCATTCTCGGGGAAATATGACCACTTCCACTATGTTTGCAGTATTTTTACCTAAGTTCGGTGTGATCTAGTCCGACTTGTAGTAATCGGATTAGAGTGAGCATACATGGGGTATGATAGTGTTATAGAGACAAGCATCCGGTGAGTTATTACTCAGGATGATCGTTACTAAACGCGACATGTGTGTGAATATTCTAGTTACTAATATGTATATAATACAAGTAAATAATTGTATATGGGATAAATACATGAAGTGTGAATGTATTCTATATATAACTAGTGTGAACATTATATGATTGAGATGTATTTCAGATATAATTGGCGTGAGTGTTATATGATTAATTAAACTAAAAATGATTAGATAAGTTAATGAGTAGAACAACTTATAAATCAAAGTAAAAAATATTCGGATTAGAGTAGGGTGATAGAAAGGTTGTAACAGGACTAGTTAAGTGGGGTAGTAAAACTAGTTCGGTTAGAAGGTCAACGTTGGGTGTTTACAATTGATAAGGGGTGACTAATACCTAAAGAGAGTGTGACACCAGCTTAAATATGAAAAGTGTTAATGCATATTTAATTGTTGCATTTTAATTACTTGCTAAATATTTTTCATATAGTTTTTGGCTCTGACCCGTGTCAAAATATATTTTTCCAAAAACATTTTAGATGTCCATCGATAGGGACACTAAGCTTGATGATTCATTACAGGGATCCGTAGTTGCAACATTGTGAAAGCTTGCACGACTTTGTGTAGATGCTTCAGTTATTCATTACTAGACTAGGTTGATGATTCAGTATTTTATTTAGGCATGTTGCCCCTTCAGATATTCAGTACTTGAGTTTATTGATTAGACTTCATGGATTCAGTTTATTATTTCAGACTTGTAGTTGGATTTTATTATTGGGAAACGATGGTTTATTCGGTATTATTAGTTATATATCTGTCGTGTGATGGTTTAGACTTGTGTGGATGGTTTCGTTAATTAATTTTTATTCTGCATGTTGTTAAGTTAAATCAAAGATAAAATTTTACACCATCTTAATTTAACATAGGTGGTTAGTAATTAAAAAAGTTTTTGACAATGATACTAAGAATAAACCAAATGAGATTCCTAGTAATTTTAATAAAGGACTGATCACTCGTAATTAAAATAGGTGGGGTGTCACAGTTATAATGACTAAAAAAGAATCAACTAGATCCATATCACATGTGGTGCTCCACTATGCTGCCCAAATATCCTATAAGTCATCCTAATACCCTACCCATAATGCTACTACAGTAATAGTCAACCTCCGACTGAATGCATCTACTAACACATTCGCCTTCTCGGGATGGTATATAATTAAAAAGAGGCAGACCTTATGAACTCTAGCCATCTCCTCTATCTTATGTTCAGGTTTCTCTGCATGACCAGGTAATGAAGACTCTTATGATATGAAACAATGTGAACCTATCTCCCAGTAAGTAGTGTATCCATATATGAAGGGAGAAAACTAATGTCGATAACTCCAAATCATATGTCATGTATTTTCCCTCTTACGGATTAAGCTTACGAGAAGCATAAACTATGGGTTTCTCCTCCTCCATCAAAACTCCTCTCAAACCCTTAAGCGATAAATCAATATAAACCATGTATTAAATTACACCTTGAAGTAAAGCAAGCAAATTTTTAGTGGTTAGCTTCTCCTCGAGCTCCTAAAATACTCACTGACAGTCAACAAATAATACAAATGGTACCCCCTTCCGAGTGAGGTGAGTCAATGGCTCAAAAATCTTTGAAAACCCATGAATAAAACTTCTGTAGTACCCAACCAAAACCAAGAAACTCCTATCTTCTGTAGGCATCATGGTATTTCATCACTCCATAACAAGAGGTACCTTGCTAGGATCAACTAAAATATCACTCTCAGATACAACATGTCTTAAAAATTGTACCTCTCGGTGCCAAGACTCACACTTATATAACTTGGCGTAGACCTTATTCTCTATAAGGGTCTAAAAAACCATCATCCAATGAGAACATGATCCTCCTTTAAACGTCAATATATTATTAGGATATTGTTAATGGACACAATGACAAAATGATCCAAGTGTTGATGAAACACCCGATTCATGAGGTCCATGAAAATTATCAGCACGTTGGTTAGCCCAAATCGCATGAGTCGAAATTAATATGATATATAGTGTGTAAAAAAAGTCATCTTCACAATTTACTCCTCCTAAATTCATACCTGATGATAACCTAAGCTCAATTCAATCTTGAAAAATAATAACGCACCCCTTAACTGATCGAACATGTCGTTGATACGTGGAAACAAATACTTTCTCTATGTCGTGAACTTTTTATATCACTATAATCCATAAACAGTGAAAGGGAACCATCCTTCTTTAGAAAGAATGTAGTAGCTCGCTAAGAAGACGTGATCCTCCATATAAACCATCCTTATTTAGAACCATCCTTCGTTATCTCTCTCTCTGTACTCTCTTGCATATCCAGCGGAGCCATACGGTACGGGGCCCTAACTATGGAGCTGGTGCCTGGAGCCAAGACAATACATTCTCTCTCTGGTATGAGATAATCCTAGTACCTCCTCAAATACATCTGTAAAATCCTGAATGATCGATATAGAATCTAATGATATAGTGACCTCCTCAGATATACTCGCATCAATATAATATAAATGTAACCAATCCATACCCGATATGACATCATACGTAGAAATAGCCAATAACACCAAGCCAACCGAAACATAAAGTTGGTCGATCTCAACTTCCACATCTCTATAAACCTAACATAAGGCATCACCCCTATCTACCGGGGTATCCACATGCATAGAAATGTCCGCGATATATCTACCATACCTAACGAGGAAGGAAAAATATATTTAGAAAAAGAATGAGACACTCATATTTAAAAAGTATATGAGAATAGTTAACTTAAACATAAAGCATACCCTCAATCACATGGGGTTGTGCTGTCTAACCTACTGGTAGACATTGAACACACTTCCATAATGGAGTTATATGCTCCCCTGCACCAGCACCCTTAGAGGAAGAAATGTCAGATGCTCTAGTGAAGGTGGAAATGCTAGAAACTGGGGTGGGGCTAAAAGAGCCTGTTAATGTTCTAGATGATGATGGAAATTTCCATCTTGATTGCCTCTAGAGAAGCTCTAGAATTAATTAATAGTCTCGACAAATGTAAAATAGGCACCCTTGATAGGGTAGTTTGGAGGATGACCCTATTGTCCCTGACCCGGACCCTGGGGTCTATCTTGTGGTCTCTGGCCTTGTTGGCCCTGCTGACCCTGATGGGCGTGTTAAACCTAATGGCCATGTTGTCCCTGATCACCTTGATAAAAATGGTCATCCTTGGAAATATATAAGAGGGTTGCTACCCTTGTGCTAGACCTCTCTGATGCTAACCAGAGCCTCCCTACCCTTGGGATGCCTATTTGATATCTTTAGTCTTTAGACCTTAGATGACTCCTCCTTTCTACTTCTTCACTTATTTCTCTCTTTGAAACTCTTGATGGTCATCACAATAAAGTGGTAAAATGTACACTAATTGGGTGTACAAAGTTAATGTCAGGTTTACCATTAGTACCTTCTTTATCCTCCATGTCAACCCTGAGATAAAATTGTCAATCTTTTTCTCTTTAGAACTCTCCATATCTAGTGCAAAGTGTAAAATACGAGTGAACTCTCACTCATACTCACCAACCATCCAATCATCCTAGTCCATCCTATCAAAGTGAGTTGTCGACCTATTATATTGGATGAAGGGAAGTAGTTGCCCTCAAACTTCATTAAAAATTGTGCTATGGTCAACTGCGACCCATCCTCTGTGGAGTAACAGACTCCCACCAATACAAAAGCATCCCTAACCAATTTAAAACTTGCAAGGATATATTGTTGGATATCAGTACACTCCATCAATATCAAGTGTTACTCAATATCGCGCCTTCACTGTAGCGCTACGATGGGATATGTAGATCCTGGGAACTTTGGTGGGTGTCCTTATTGGAATCAGTCCTATCACGCTCCTAGGAAGAAATGTATTGATGGGAATGCATGGGTACAACCATGAATGGTGGTTGCTACGGATGCAGGGCTTGCATATTCGCAACCACTATTTGGGTGGGCACCTATCCCTATGGTGGTGGTGATGACTACCACTGAAGCTCAGGTGAAACTGCCTCTGACTTGGCCGTTCTGATCGGTCACTATCGTAACTGGAGTTTAAGAGTATTCTTCACCTGAAAGATAGTAAACTAAAAAAATATCTATAAACATATGAGTAAGTAGGGTACAATCATCTAAATATGAAATCTCTCTAAAGTTTCAAATAAAATAATGCAGAAAGACGATGAATGCACTTAAGACCCTAGGGCACTAGAACCTAGAATTTCTCATACCAATTGTGACACCCCATAAAATCGAGTTATAGGCTGATCAAATATAAAATAAATAATACAAGATTTTATATAATTGAGTACCACATACTAAGAAAGTAATAATAAAATAATATAAGTGAAGTAAATGACTAAATCAATATTCAAGTGGAAGCCCAATAACATCTGATACCTTCACTGACATAACTAAAGTCTGACACACAATAGTAAAACTATCTCACATAATACCAATAATTGAAAATAAAATACTACATAAATTCGTCCTAACAGAACGTAAATAGCAGTAAAGAGAGTGGATACAATACTTGACACCTACATCCTAAAATAGGTCACAAATGATGAAATACAAATCGAACGATCAGGGCTGGGGGGCGAGCAGCGGCCTAGTTCTTTAAAAATAAAGTAAAAAACAAAAATAATAACAAGTCTAGAATAAAATTATATTTTTAAGTTATCCCAACCCAGAGAACCCTAGATATCTCATGAGTCTAAATCAAAGCCCAAGTCGTCCCATAATTAAGTATTACTAATCTCAATTGAATATAAATAATGGATCCCAAATAACTCTACTAATTATCTCAAGTGTATAAGTATATAAATAAAGACAGTCACAAATTATACTTTAACAAAAGTAAGGTCCCTGCCACATACATAAATAAATGGGATCCACTCAAGCCCGCACATAATGGAGGCCTACTCTATCTACTTTGAGGATTTCTTGTGCATATTGGGTAGAGTTATAAGTTATCCCACCCTTATAACCCTAAAACATCAATAAGGGATAATCACAATGCATTCACACCAATGATATAGCCCTATACCCATGCCATTTCAAAGGATCACCTCGTCTTATCACCACGGGATAACATGGGTATGTCAGCACGTAGTGTTCAATGTAAAATGACCAAGGTAAAGCCCATCTATATTACAGGGGTAGTTGTCCATGTCTCACGCTACCCGTAAGTATATCTCCTCTAGTACGTAAGCCTTAAGCATCCAATACCAGGTATGTTGCACACAAAATACAAGTGCAATAAACCTTAGCCCAAAAAGGTCACTAAGTCTTAACCAAATTCTCTTACTACACTACGTCCCATTAAGTTAGGTAATCAACTCCAAAATTCAAAACATCTAGATAATAAGATTCAAATGCTTTTATAGGAATAAGTAACTTCAAAGTTATCCTTAACTATCCCTAAGTTCCAAAAACTAACCTAAAATAAATTTTACTTAATCCTATGCCAACCCAGGGGAGGCCAATCGATCGACTGTCCCAAATACCTTCTTTTTCCTAGTTTCGGTATTTAAACACCCAAACCTCCATTGAAATGTTACAATCTTATTAAACCACGATTAAAACTCAATTTACTTCATATATAGTTGTAATAACATCAATCCAAATCTATATATACCAATTTATACAATTATTTCACGATTAAAGGGTTAATTGCAAACCTAAGTTAAGAACCCTAATTTTATGTAATAAATCAAAGTTAATTCAATTATACGTCGATTTTACCAATTAGCATGGGGATTTTGATGTATAAACAGTATATGATAATTCTCTAACCACCCTAGAAAAATTCAAATTTGAATTCATGAAGAAATCCTCAAATTTCAGATTATGTAATTTTAACCTATTTTCCTTTCTTAATTAAGAAAATTACAATTACAACTAATTAAACATCCAACTTAGATTATAAATATAGTATATATATATTTCAATTAATAGTAATATTAAAACACTAAAGAAATTAAAAATCAACTAAAATTAAACTTGTAAAGCAATTAAACTTGCCTCGTTGAGCTAAAGTTTGTCCACGATCACCTTGTAGGGCGAGGGTAAGTCTACCACTACTAACTTATTCCATATGGTAGAGTAGAAATACTTTGATCCAACTATAAGAGGCATATTAATATACCCCATGGAGTAGGTCTACTTTTCATTGAACCTAATTAAGGGAGTGGTGATGGTTTACATATGCTTCATGGTAAGGCCCATTAACATGAAAGAATTTAGGAACAAGATGTTTGTTGAGATCATGATATCAACTGATACCTTTTTTAAGTTTGTATTGACCACAATCACAATGTTGACTAGAGGGTCATCGTGTGGGAGGAGTATTCTCCCAAGGTATATGTATGGAAAGATCATCATGGGAGATTCTTTTGGTGATTAGTTCTGGTGATACACACTATTGACATGCACTCAATCTTGTTGCATGCTGATGAGATGAGATTTTTAGGCTTTTGAGGAGGGTGAACCATCGATGACTCCTCTTAAGGTTTTATTCACAACGATCAAAGGGACGTCATCTTTATTTTTGTTATTATGGAAAAAATTTCTAACATATTAGACATAAAATCCTTGAGATATCCCTTCTTGATAAATCTTTCGATAGCCTCTTTGAGTTGGAAGCAATCACTAATGTTATGCCCATAGTCTCTGGGTAACCGTCAATACTTAGACTTATCCCTCCTTTACTTCGAAGCTCTAATGGTCTTGGGAAGAGGTACGAGCTCTTGTGTTATCTTGTATAGTGGTTACGAGTGGAGTTAAGTGTTTGGATTTTGGAGGTCCATTATTATTTCCTCCATTCTTCCCTTCTTAGCCTTAATCGCCTCAGGGGACTTTTCGATACGGGAAAGCACATATTTACATTTACCTTATTCAGGAGATGATATAAAGAGCTATGTAATGATCGCATCTTTCGCATTGATTTATTAATATCTCTCCAGTTGATCGATCATGGACAGAGGGGGTTTCTTTCTAAAAGCCCTCATCAAGTTCTCTGCTATAAGAGCTGAGATAAAGGTATACACACAACTGGTGTTATTTATATCATCCACTTGTAGAGCTTCTTAATTGAACATCTTCGCATAGCATCTGAGGGTTTTGCCAAATTTTTTCCTAAAGTAGATGAAATAAGTAACTTGATTTTTCCTCTTCTGAGACCCTATAAAGTTGCTAAAAAGAGACATAGCTAACTCCACGAAGCTTCCAAAGGTCCCTGGTTCGATCTTGGAAAACCAGTGCCTAGTTACCCCACTAAAAGTAGCGGGGAAGGATCTATACTGGACCTCATCAGCTGTATCTCAAAGAAGCATGAGTAATCTATAAGTCTCTAAGTGATGAATGGTATCTTTGGAAACATGAGAGGGTTCTTCCATTTATGGGTAAGAACATAATGTTGAACCTAGTTAGAGAATCAAAATAGCATCTTTTAGAGGGACAACTCTATGGTATTAGGGGTTTGCATCTTATATTAGTTGGGGAAGTTCCCCGATTGGTATTTCATTTTTTTATCTTGTTATCCCAGTGCTTAGCTAACCTAAAACCTCGATGGGGTTGATCTCTTGGAAGTGACAACTTATCCCTAATAGGGATACAAGTTATAGACAATTGTGGAGCTCTAGCCATATCCTCCTAATCAACTATCCCTCTAATAAGGGCTCTTGGGTTCCCCTACTTCTACTATGCTCTGATCTATCTAGTTCCTCCACCATGTGTGGTAAAGAGATTCTTCTGAGAACGTCATTGAGTTGATCTTGAAGCTCTTTTTGTCGGTTTCCATCTCTTTGAAATAAAGAACTATCTTTGTTATTAGTTATCATCCTATAAAGAATGAAGTTTGTACGAGAATTTAATTGAATGGAACTGTCGTTCCCACAAATGATGCCAAACTAGTGGGTATTGAAATTATTTGAGGCCTCAGACCCAATAGATTCTCCCCATAAGACCTCAAATAGGTTAGTTGGGAGAAGTGTCAAAATGTTAGACAAGTATAGAAAGTGGTTTGGACCTCAACTCAGAACCATACGTCCACTGTGAAAGGTGTTTCTTTGTTAATTAAATTATAAATGAGATTATTATAATCTATGGGCCCCTTGGGCTTTAGACAAGAAGGTCCAAAGGATCAACAATATTATTATTTATGAAAGAGTACTTAGGATGCAAATGATGGACTTCTCTAAGGGGTACCTTATCCCCGTTTAGGATTTAACATAAAATAGTAAGTATGAGAGGTTGTAAGTAGTCCAAGCCTTCTCTTATGTCCTCATAACAGTGGGTTAACAGGGTATATGGCAATAAACAATTATTATGCCTATATTGGCTGGTTATTTTTCTTTTAATTTTCCTTATCTTTGCTTGATTTTTCATGCCTCTATCCATTCACGAGACTCCTTTATATATGCATTCTCTTTCAGAGTGAATAAATGGACTGTGGAAGCATTGTTAGGGTTGCTTTGAGATTTAACGGCTATAGTAACTTGGTAAAATATTAGTGAAAGTCTTGTAGGTGGTGTAAGGTAGTTAATTGGAGCATTTAATGCGTATAGTAGTCATCAGTGATGGTGGGTGTCAATAGTGGAGGTAGGTATAATAGTATTTGTACCTTATACCTACCGACTAAAGAAGTAGTAGAAGCTTAGCCATACATCTGAGTGGTTTGGAAATACCCAATGTTTATTGGTAATTATAGGAGCATGTTATTATGATATGTCATGATGGTTGCACCGAAGGATAATGGCCATTGGACCTTCAAAAGTAAGTTCTCATTATGCCAAGGTCCGTTCAGTTGGTTTTATGCTTGGATACATTGATTATGTGTTCTCTGATTTGTGCCTTTGAGGTTGGATTGAGTGACTAAGTATCTTGTGACAATAGTGAGGTTGCAATGACTTTTAATTATGTTGTGTTATATTTCACAACATATTCATGGCCTTTGAGGCTCAATATTGGTCTAGTAGAGGTCCTTGTTAGACATTAGGGCTTCCTCCCTTGTACGGGTGACGGTGAAAGGGATGTGAACCTTTGGGATTCCAAAACACTTAAATATAGTATTACTGGGAGGTAATTGATCACAGAATCACAATAATTTTAAAATTTATGGTAATTATTTTAAATGAAGTTTTACATGTTTTTCGTCCCCTGTCAGGGAAGTTCTATATAAACATTTTAATTTTAAATGAATGGTGGATGGGTATTTATAAAAACTAATGTTTGTTCATAACGATCAAGTAAGAATCATGTTCTTGAAATGATTTTCATCATTGGTAGAACGAGGATTTCTTTAGATTAAATATCGTGGTGAAACCCGGATAGGTTTCGTAATTCGGTAGTGATCATCATTAGTAGCCAAAAATAGTGCTAATTGTCGAGAAGAGATTTAATTCTTTTCCAAACGAAAAATATGAGGATTAGGATAAGTCTGAAGTAAAACAATTTGGGTTAAGAAAACTTCATATTCTTCAACAGTAGTGAAATAGCCGAAGTGTACGTATTCTGATTACAAGTATGAAAATGTAACCATTTCTACTTTTATATAAGTTGGCTAAATTTCATGTCAAAGTATTCAATCTCGAGTCATTCAAGTTAGAAATATTAAATCATGGTGAGACGATAAGTAGAGAGTGAGGATCGTTCATTATACTTCATGAACATTAAACTTTTATTATCGCCAAGGCATCTCTACTTCATAAGACTTCCATTTATGAATTTGAAGATTCATTATTTTATGGTTTTGTGATTGAACATCTTTGGGTACGCACACACACAGTTTTGACAAAGTGTGTTTATATGGACTGAACATGTGTTTTTGAGTATTGAGATGTGATGTTTATACCTTGGGGAAAGACAAAACATTTTCTAAAGTGCTTTTGTTTATGGAGTTTGTCAAAACTTTATTAAACCATTCCCAAAGTCCCATATTGGACCAATTCGCATGACCTACACACTTTTGTAAGTCTGCATAAAATAGTGCACACGACGCCAATTTATCCCCATGCATACGGTTGCATGTTTTATGTATGTTCTTTGATCACTGCATAAAACCGTGCCCATGGTGGGAAATTACAACCCTGCACAAGGAGGAGTAGATTTTTAAAAAAATCTCTACAAATAGGTTTATTCCCTCCGCTTTTAAACAATTTGAATTCCTCATTACTTCTCTACATTTTAGAGAGTATTTTAGAGGTTGAGAGATTTTGTATTGTCTTTCTATTTTAAAATTCACTTGTTCCCTCCAAATTGAATGAAAAAAAACTAGATCTATACTTGATACGGATCCACTTAGCCAAAGTTCATTCCAAACAATTCTACATCTGAATTGGTGATATACACTCCTAGATCTAAAATGGGGGTGTCTCAAGCAATTAAAGTGTTCAAGTCATGATGAGACTCTAAGGAGGAAAATTTACTTCTTTATTCGTCCTATAGAGATTATGATGGATCTCTTATCGTCAATGGGGGAAAGTTTGATGTTCACACCTAAATTCCCGTGAGCGTATGAGATAGATGTTGTAAGGCCCTAAAAATGATTAGGAAGGTTAATTACATGAATAATTGTAACTTAGGAGTTATAAGTTATAAATTGGTTATGTGTGTTAAACGTGTTAATTATCATATTTAGGGGATGCATGCTCATGTGATTTATGTGTTGTTTACATTAGGTGCTAATTGACCTTATGATCGGGGATACCATGTTTAGAACATATGATTAGTTGTGTGGATAAATGCATAATAAATTATGTTTTTAATGCATGATTATATTTATAAAAGTAAATTAGGGTGTTCATACGAAATTGGCAATGTTTGGTCTCCAAATGTGAAAGTTTGAGATTTTCGGTATATTGCTACTCTCCTGTTCGAGCCCAAATTAGGCGTATTAATTTATGATTTTGGGAAAACACAAAATATGAAAGTTGTAGATGTTTAATTTATCTACTCATAGACGCAAAGAGGGAGTAAACCGGGTCACGTGATAGTGAGTAATGGTAATTTTACCAAGGTGGGACAAATGTGTCATTAATGGAATTGTCTAATTCGACCTGTCAACCAACCAATCACGTGTTACCACTACCCCTATTACTATTGGACCACCATAAAACGTATTTCTGATTATAAATGAGAGGTGTGTATTCTTCCTCATAAGAATTAACAAGTTTTGCATAAAGAGAGAGAAAGAGAAGAAAGTTAAGGAAGAAATCTTTGGAAAAATTCTATAAATCGAGGAATCCTCGTAAGGCAATTACATCTTTATTAAAGTTGGTAACATGGATGAGTTATATACTTGGCATATTTTTATTTTTGATTTGGATTTATATTTTAATGATACCCATATTGCTGAATTGTGTTGGAACATGGATGGGTTAGAACATAAGTTAGAACTGAAGCTAGGATCGTAAATGCATACATTAAAGTCCTAAATTTACATCATCTTTTTGTAAAGCATTTTGATTCAGAAAATTCATGATTATGATGTATATTTCTGCTAAAACATGTTTATTATATGTTTACATGAATTATACCCGAGGTTAAGGTTATGTATACTTAAAAATGTTAAGTTATGCCTTAATGTTCTATTTTGACCAACTTATGCTAAAAATGACCTACTTATGCTAAAAATGACATAAAATGTACTCATACATGTATAACATATCCGAAAATTGTGTCAAAATACCAAGTAATTAACCTTTGGTGATAGTTTGAAGTTTTGGTTTCAAATCTGCCCTAAAGGAGCAAGAATGCATACCAAGTGTTTGACGTTTTGCTCGACATAGAAAATGTGCCCTAAAAATTATGAAACATTAATTTTATATCATTCAATGTGTTTACTGATATTAGGTGGAATATCATGCAAATTTCTGTTGTATAAAAATTATGAAAATTCCAGGAAGTTGAAGTTGTGTTGCTGTTTTTCTTGAGAAACGATTTGGAAACGGTTGTAATAAAATGGGCATGACTTTGTTTAGCGAATTGATAATTTAATTCCGTAAATTGTGTTAGAACCCTAATTACTTGGGTGTTATAGAAATGTGAAGTATCATATTTATTTCCTCCTTAGTTATTTCTGATTTACCAAATGATGTGATGTATTACTAGGTTTAATGTTAATTGGTGTATTCAGATACTAATGACGTTGACTTGTTAGGTGGGAAAGCCGCTAATACTACCATACCAAAGAAGTAGTTTAGTATTAATCTTAGCACCAAATCCAAGGTGAGTGACCTTCCCTATGAAATATAGATGATTATATGTTCATATGGAAATGTGTAGTTCAATACATGTGTTAAAATGCTTATGGCAGTGATGTTGTATTTAGGAAACATATGCATATGATTGAAATGTTAAGTGATGTTATTTAATGTTAAGGACTATGGTGGGTCCTACATGATGTGGCGGTCCTGTTAATCCAAATTAAAGGTTTGTGTACTCGGGCCTAATAAAGGGATGTGGTGGTCCCCAATAACAGTGGTGGATTAATTGGACTGTGGCGGGTCCAGGCTTGCGAGAGTTTCACAATTCCTATTGGGTTATAGCATTAGAACAAAATAAAAATGGTTATTCAATTTGGTTATAGGTGTGGTATATGGTCATTCACTAAGCTTATATTTCTTACACTCCTGTAATTTTATGTTTCAGGTATGCCTATCGTTTGGAGTTCACTGCCAAGTTAGGACCTTAAAATGGGGGAGTGATGGATATCTAGTATGGTTTGAATATCAAGATTCCTTTTGTGTAATTATTAAACTAAGGATATTGGTTATGTAAAGTTATGTAGTACTTATAAGTTATATGCAAAGGCAGTTATGTTTTCATCTACACATACGTTTGAAAAAAGAAAAAAATCTTATGCTATTTTCCTTAGAGATTTAAATTAAAGCATTATTTAAGGCAATTTATCTCTAATTAAAAGGATGAGTTTAACTTAATTAAGTCGGGGCGTGACAACTTGGTATCAGAGCGTGGTTATTAGGTTATGGACAGGGTGTGAGGGTCTAGATTGGCAGTGGACACTAGAAAGTGAGTTTGCTATGCGTCTAGATTTTGACTAACAATGTTAATATTAAACTGTTGTTATTATATTTTGTTTAAGTTAATTATATTGCAGTGAATGATGGATCCACATGAGCCGCATGATGGAGCAGAGGGTGATGCATCTTATGTTCCTAATAGTCAACAAGGACATAGACATATTTAAGTGGAGAAACCAGAGTGCAACAACAACCTATTGATGATGTGGGAAGAATATTACGTGCTGTGGCACAACTTATGGAACAAGCCAGAGGTGGAGGACATGCTGGGCATATAGGTACAAATTGCATGAGAGGTTCATGAAGTTAAATCCGCCTGCATTTACTGGGACTACGGATCCGTTAGTGGCAGAGGGGTGGATTAGAATGATGGAAATAATATTCAAGGTGATTGAAGTGCGAGAGGAACAAAAGGTTTTGTTAGCAACCTTTAGGTTAGAGGCTGATGCAAAGTTATGGTGGGATGAAACAAAAAGGTTACTTACTATAATGGGGGGAGTGGTGCCAATAAATCCTCCACAAATTACATGGGATAGGTTTGTGAAGGTGTTCTTTGAAAAATATTTCCCAAGGCTTTATAGGAAAGAGAAAGAGGAAGAATTTATCACGTTGAAACAGGGGAACCGAACAGTGGAAGAATATGAAGATTTATTTATATCATTATCTAGATTTGCACCTGGCTTGGTGAGGACGAAAGAAATTAAATGTGATCGGTTTCAAACCGGGCTGAGTGTAGATATAAAAAGTATGGTTTCTAATATGAAGATCACGAATTATGTGGACTTGGTGGATAGGGCCATGGTGTCAGAAAAGTCAATAAAAGAAATGCAAGTTGAACACTCGAAGAAAGCTAGACATCATGGTATAAGATCATATGGATGGGAGGCGGGAACCTCAACTCAGAGTGTAGCACGAGGAGTACCTAAGGGCTAAGAATTTAAAAATAATAGAAATGCACGTGGAAGATTTCAAGCTCGAGGTGGAAGGACTGGGATGAATCGGTCAGAAAATGCATCTGTGATGGGACCGAGGGCCATATTTTGTTATAGATGTGGTGGTCAAGGGCACATGTCTCGGGAGTGTACAATAGCTGAGACGACACCTTTATGTTTCCATTGTCATCAATCGGGGCACTTACGAAAGAATTGTCCAGCGATGGGAGCTACAACTTCAGTTGGGAGTGTGATAGTAGGAGATAGGATTTCTACACCAAAAGTACACAGGGGGAGGTAGAGGAGGTGTGTCTCAAAACCAAGGCCAAGGCAGAGTGTTTGCACTGACGTAACAAGATGCACAAGCTATGCCTAACGTAGTGATAGGTACACTTTATATTGGTGATAAAGATGCTTATGTGTTGATAGATCCTGGTTCCACACATTCTTTTATTTCTTTGCTTTATCTGTTGCATCTTAATAAACCATTATCATCATTAGATTCTGGTTTAGCTATTGTTACTCCAGTGGGGGGGTTGGTTTTTATTGAGAGGGTATATAGAGAGTGTGTGGTGCGAGTGGGTGAAAAAGAATTACTAGTTGACTTATTACCTCTCGATATGCGCGACTTTGTTATAATATTGGGTATGGATTGGTTAGCCTCATATCATGTATGTTTGGATTGATTTAAAAAGGAGGTAGTGTTTCGATTACCGGGTGAACCTGAATTTAAATTTATCGGGGAACGAAATGTCACTCCAACATGTTTGATCTCTGCTATAAAATGTTATGAACTGCTAAGGAAAGGATGTGAGGGTTATCTTGCTCATATGGTGGACACACGACAAGAGGCTGGAAAACTATCAGATATACCAGTAGTTAATGAGTTTGCAGATGTCTTCCCAGAAGAACTCCCAGGGTTAGCACCAGACCATGAGGTGGAATTTTCGATTGAGTTAGTACCAAGAACTGCACCAATATCTATTGCACCATATCGTATGTCACCTGCAGAATTAAAAGAGATAAAGATATTATTGCAAGATTTGTTAGATCGTGGTTTTATAAAGTTTGGTGTATCACCATGGGGAGCCCCAGTATTGTTTGTGAAGAAGAAAGATGGAACCATGAGGTTGTGCATCGATTATCATCAATTGAATAAGGTGGCTATCCGTAATAAATACCCACTACCCCGCATTGATGACTTGTTTGATCAGTTACAAGGAGCCAAAGTGTTTTCCAAGATCGATCTCAGATCCGGATATCATCAATTGAAAGTAAAAGATTGTGACATTTCTAAAATTGGCTTTCGTTCCAGGTACGGACATTATGAATTTCTTGTCATGCCATTTGGGTTAACAAATGCACCGGCTGTATTCATGGATTTGATGAACCGTATATTTCACCCATACGTGAATTCTTTTGTTATTGTCTTCATTGATGATATTTTGATATATTCTCGTAGAATGGATGAGCATGAACACCACCTGCGTGTTATTTTACAGACCTTGCGAGAGTAGTAGTTGTATGCTAAATTTTCTAAATGTGAATTTTTGCTAGACAGGGTAGTATTTTTGGGGCATGTTATTTCTGCTGATAGTATTTGTGTTGATCCCAAGAAGGTAGAAGCAATAATGAATTGGGAAAGGCCAACTAGTGTGACAGAGGTACGTAGATTTTTGGGATTGGCGGCTATTACAGAAGGTTTATATCGGGGTTTTCTTCTATTGCATTGCCATTGACTAAGCTTACCAGAAAGGAGAATAAGTTTGTGTGGAGTGGTGATTGTGATAAAAGCTTTGAAAATTTAAAGGGTAAGTTGACATCAGCTCCAGTATTGACTATCCCAACAGGTACAGAAGGTTTAGTTATTTATAGTGATGCTTCGTATCAAGGACTTGGATGTGTATTAATGCAGCATGGAAAGGTAATTGATTTTGCTTCTCGATAGTTAAAGATACATAAACGCAACTACCCTACTCATGATCTCGAGTTAGCTATAGTAGTTTTTGCATTAAAGATCTGGAGACATTACTTATATGGTGTTAGTTGTGAAATTTTTACAGACCATCAAAGCTTAAAATACTTGTTTACTCAAAAAGACTTGAACTTGCGGTAAAAAGGTGGATGGAACTTATAAAAGTTTATGATTGCACGATACATCACCATCCAGGTAAAGCTAATGTTGTTGCTGATGCTTTAAGTAGAAAATCTCTAGGCATAGTATCTTGTATTTATTGTATTCGAGTTGACCTGTTGAGAGAGTTAGCTCTAATGAGGGTGGAATTAACTTTGAATGAGTCTTACAGAATAGTAGCACATTTAATTGTTAGACCCACGTTGATAGACTGGATAAAACAAGCACAGGCAGGAGATATAGAATTGGAGAAAGTTAAAGATGATATGAAAAAGGGTAAAGCAAAGGAATTTTCTATTCGTGATGATGACATTGTTTTGTACGGTAACTGTTTGTGTGTACCCAATGTGCCTGATTTAAGAAGAACCATTTTAGTGGAAGCGCATTGTTCTTTATATGCTATGCATCCAAGGATCACGAAATTGTATAGAGACTTGAAACAATGTTATTGGTGGTCGGGAATGAAACACGACATTGCAGATTTTGTTGCTGGATGTCTAGTTTGCCAACAGGTGAAGGCAGAGCATCAGAAGCCAAGTGGTTTACTACAGCCATTGCCTATTCCTAAGTGGAAATGGGAACATGTTACTACAGGTTTTATTGTAAGTTTACCAAAATCATCCCAAGGGTTTGATTCTATTTGGGTTATCGTTGATAGGTTGACTAAGTCTGCACATTTTCTTCCTGTTAAAACCACTTACTCTATGGATAGATATGCAAGATTATATGTGGATGAGATTATTAGATTGCATGTTGCACCTGTTTCTATTATTTCTGATCGAGATCCTAAGTTCACTTCTCATTTTTGGCCTAGCTTACAACAAGCTTTGGGGACCAAATTTAAATTTAGTACAGCTTTTCATCCTCAGACTGATGGGCAGTCAGAAAGAACGATCCAGACACTCGAAGACATGTAACGAATTTGTGTATTGGAGTTCAAGGGCAGTTGGGATGAACACTTGCCACTAATAGAGTTTGCTTATAATAATATCTATCATTTGAGTATTGAGATGGCTCCTTATGAAGCTTTGTATGGGAGAAAATGCAAAACTCTAATGTGTTGGACTGAAGTAGGAGAACGAAAACTACTTGGGCCAGAAATTGTACAACAGACTACTGAAAAGATCAATCTTATCCATAATCACTTAAAGGTGGCGCAAAGTAGACATAAAAGTTATGCAGACAATCGAAGGAAAGAATTGAAATTTGAGGAAGGTGATCGAGTATTCCTACGTGTTTCTCCTTTGAGAGGGGTTATGAGATTTGGGAAGAAGGGAAAGTTAATAACCAGGTACATTGTCCCTTATGAGATAGTGAAACGGGTTGGAGTTGTAGCTTATAAATTGGCATTACCACCAGAATTATCCCGGATACACGATGTTTTTCATATATCCATGTTACATAAGTATGTGCCCGATCCTTCACATGTGTTTATCTCACAAGCGATAGAGCTTCAAGATGACTTAACCTATGTGGAGGAACCAATTGCTATTTTAGATTGAAAGGAGCAAGTGTTACGTAGTAAAACCATTTCACTAGTTAAAGTGATGTGGAGAAGTCAGAATGTGGAGTATGCCACCTGGGAAGGGGAGAATAACATGAAGAAGCAATATCCTCATATATTTGGTAAGTTTCTTATGCGTTAAATTTCGATGACGAAATTTTTATAAGAGGGGTAGAATTGTAAGGCCCTAAAAAATGACTAGAAAGGTTAATTACATGATTAATTATAACTTAGGAGTTATAAGTTATAAATTGGTTATATGTGTTAAACATGTTAATTATCATGTTTAGGGGATGCATGCTCATGTGATATATGTGTTGTTTACATTAGGTCCTAATTGAGCTTATGATCGGGGATACCATATTTAGAACATATGATTAGTTATCTGGTTAAATGCATAATAAATTATGTTTTTAATGCATGATTATGTTTATAATGCATGATTATGTTTATAAAAGTAAATTAGGGTGTTGATACGAAATTGGCAATGTTTGGTCTCCAAATGTGAAAGTTTGAGATTTTCGGTAAATTGCTACTTTCCTGTTCGAGCACAAATTAGGCATATTAATTTTATGATTTTGGGAAAATACAAAATATGAAAGTTGTATATGTTTAAGTTATCTACTCATAGACACAAATATGGAGTAAATCGGGGCCCGTGATAGTGAGTAATGGTAATTTTACCAAGGTGGGACAAATGTGTCATTAATGGAATTGTCTAATTCGACCTGTCAACCAACCAATCACGTGTTACCACTACCCCTATTGCTATTGGACCACCATACAACGTATTTCTGATTATAAATGAGAGGTGTGTATTCTTCCTCATAAGAATTAACAAGTTTTGCCTAAAGAGAGAGAAAGAGAAGAAAGTTAATGAAGAAATCTTTAGAAAATTTCTATAAATCAAGGAATCCTCGTAAGGTAATTACATATTTATTAAAGTTGGTCACATGGATGAGTTCTATACTTGGCATATTTTTATTTTTTATTTGGATTTATATTTTAATGATACCCATATTGCTGAATTGTGTTGGAACATGGATGGGTTAAGAACATAAGTTAGAACTGAAGCTAGGATCGTAAATGCATACTTTAAAGTCCTAAATTTACATCATCTTTTTGTAAAGCATTTTGATTCAGAAAATTCATGATTATGATGTATATTTCTGCTAAAACATGTTTATTATATGTTTCCATGAATTATACCCAAGGTCAAGGTTATGTATGCTTAAAAATGTTAAGTTATGCCTTAATGTTCTATTTTGACCTACTTATGATAAATATGGCATAAATCATGGAATACTTATTGGAATTGAGTTATTCAAGTTGGAGAGTAGAATATAC
The DNA here is from genome assembly GCA_949130495.1 of Sambucus nigra. NCBI lineage: Eukaryota > Viridiplantae > Streptophyta > Magnoliopsida > Dipsacales > Adoxaceae > Sambucus > Sambucus nigra. The sequence continues at coordinate 547,973,365 of OX422207.1, forward strand.
TCATACATGTATGACATATCCAAAAATTATGCAAAAATACCAAGTAATGAACCTTGGGTGATAGTTTGAAGTTTTTGTTTCAAATCTGCCCTAAAGGAGCAAGAATGCATACTAAGTCTTTGACGTTTTGTTCGACATAGAAAATGAGCCCTAAAAATTATGAAACATTAATTTTATATTATTCAATGTGTTTACTGATATTAGGTGGAATATCATGCAAATTTATATTGTATAAAAATTATGAAAATTCCAGGAAGTTGAAGTTGTGTTGCTGTTTTTCTTGAGAAACGATTTGCAAAATGTTATAATAAAATGGGCTTAACTTTGTCTAGAGAATTGGTAATTTAATTCCGTAAATTGTGTTAGAACCCTAATTACTTGGGTGTTATAGAAATTTGAAGTATCATATTTATTTCCACTTTAGTTATTTCTGATTTACCAAATGATGTGATGTATTACTAGGTTTAATGTTAATTGGTGTATTCAGATACTAATGACGTTGACTTGTTAGGTGGGGAAGAAGCTAATACTACCATGCCAAGGAAGTAGTTTGGTATTAATATTAGCACCAAATCCAAGGTGAGTGACCTGCCCTATGAAATATAGAGGATTATATGTTCATATGGAAATGTGTAGTTCAATACATGTGTTAAAATGCTTATGGGAGTGATGTTGTATTTAGGAAACATATGCATATGATTGAAATTTTAAGTGATGTTATTTAATGTTAAGGATTGTGGTGGGTCCTACACGATGTGGCGGTCCTGTTAATACAAATTAAAGGTTTGTGTACTCGGGCATAATAAAGGGATGTGGTGGTCCCCAATAACTGTGGTGGATTAATTGGACTGTGGCGGGTCCAGGCTTGCGAGAGTTTCACAATTCCTGTTGGGTTATAGCATTAGAACAAAATAAAAATGGTTATTCAATTTGGTTATAGGTGTGGTATATGGTCATTCACTAATCTTATATTGCTTACACTCCTATAATGTTATGTTTCAGGTATGCCTATCGTTTAGAGTTCACTGCCAAGTTAGGACCTTAAAACGGGGGAGTGATGGATATCTAGTATGGTTTGAATATCAAGATTCATTTTGTGTAATTATTAAACTACGGATCTTGGTTATGTAAATTTATGTACTACTTATAAGTTATAAACAAAGGCATTTATGTTTTCATCTACACATACCTTTGAAAAAAGAAAAAAATCTTATGTTATTTTCCTTAGAGATTTAAATTAAAGCATTGTTTAAGGCAGTTTATCTCTAATTAAAAGGATGAGTTTAACTTAATTAAGTCGGGGCACGACAGATGTACTTTCTTGCATTATATAAAAATCATTCAAGTTGAATAAGAGATTATAATGCGTCGATATATTTTATCCTTTGGTGTTGGTTTTTCCTCATAAAATCCAACTTATGGATTCTCTGAATATTGTGTGTATTATTTTTTTCACTTATATCACACTACAGTTAAATTTGAATTAGGATTGTTCCATCTAGTGTAATTGTCCTAGATTTCCTAATTGGGACATATATTTATTGACTCGCGTGGGTTACATGTGCCATATCTGTTTAAATTGAAAAAAAAATTTGGCAAAAATTGGACATAATTGTGTCTAAACCTATGCACCCCCTCGAGATTTATTGGAGTAAAACGCTAGTATCTTAAAATACACACATCCATAAAGTAGTTAGAACTTTTATAACAACAATGTCCATTTTCCCTTGATTTATAAGGAAAATGACATGGTAATTGTCCTTCTCTTAAAATTAAATGCAAGTATTATGATCCGATCTACACTAACTCTATATCTAGACTCGGGAACCACAAATCAAGATTGCAAGTCTTTGGAGCAGTTCCATGTTATCGGGAAATTGCTTAAACTTGAGATGTTTCTATTTATGAGCAATAAGAACAAGGAAACAATATTAGTAGTAGGAAATCATTTATATTACGGTGAAGACATAAATATTACATATGTAAATTATTTTAATGTACCTAGTTTTAGAAAATTTTGTTTCATTTTATAATTTGGTTATGAACAAATATTCAATTATTTTAAAATGGTCGAATGATTTAATTAGAAGTGGAGGCACTTCTAGTCTTGAATCTCATTTAAAAGGTAAAATGATACCGAAAGGAAAATTGCCAAATATGTGTTGGAAATGGTTCATTTCGATTAGTGTGTATCTATGACTATCCAGTCATATAGATGGTTTTGAGAGATTTATTAATGATAAATCATGGTATGCATATGTTTAACTTATGCACCGCATGTCTAAAGATTTTGATTAGTTCAAAGTATATAAGAGTAAGGTTGAACATAGGTAAGTTAATCTAATCCAAACTCTACGATATGATTATGGTGGTGTGAATATCTTGGGAAAGTTAAGGAATCATTTATAAGAGCGTTGGGATTATATCCCAGTTGTCTACACCATGTATTCCATTTTGGAATCGTATGGAGGATAGGAAGGAATAAGACTATTTTAGATATGATAATATCCATGGTAATTTATTCAGGACTATAATAGCTGCATTGGTATTTACGTGATATAATATCATATCTATAATATCCATTTTGAAACGACGATTGAAATTTTGGCAACGAGGCTGAAAAAGACGTATTTTCCCTAAGACGGTTTTCTAAAGTTCAAAACATTTACAAAAATGCCATCGAGAATACACACTACCGGTAATACCAATAATATTTTACAAATGTGTAAAGTCGACAACTGACAAGCATCAAGAATGTAGCCCGAGCTACTACCAGGACTAAATGCTCCATACTTTTAAGCAACCATCAAGCATGGAACATTGGAGGATTCTGTTGATACAAAAAATTATCCACTTACGTGGACCAATCAGAGATGAACATGTGTCATCCAGCATGGCAAGAATCCTAGTCAACAAGATATAGACCCGCCGACCAACATGCAGAATGTCGACCAATAATAAGAAGACTGACCAATAGGGTCAGCAAAGCGCCAACAGTCATGTATAGTATGAACGTCATGTACTGATATAAAAGCCTAATTTATAAAGGCATTCCATCATTTTACATTACATCTCTTTACCTCCCTACGACTATAAATACATTGTAATCCCTTCATCAAAGGCAGGTTCAAGCCATTCAAAACACAAGAGACAAAATATAATACAAGAAACACAGTGGATGTAGGCTTTCCCTCATAGCTGAACCACTTTAAAAACCTTTTGTCTCTCTTTTATTCACATATATTTATTTTTGATTAAATAATTAGATATAGTCTAGTTTTTTACATCAACATATAGTATCTAAGAGGAAAGACTAAAGGATAACTTATTATTGATTTAAATATAAGAAATATCATGTATAAATTAACTTTGAAAATAATTTTCAATCTATAGTGATAAGTAGTTTTTTTTAACATATCAATTTACATATAAGACATCTTATTCTTTTTTGTGATTTGAGAAGATTTTGATGTCCGAAAATTATTAAGAGATGTTAATTTTAAGTTGCTACTTTGAAAAATAATATTGATTAATGCAAGTATTATGAATAACTAAATATACAAAAAATTGTAGCTATTAAATGATAAAAATATATTCATACATATTCTTTTAATATCACTCTTATTCTGCCTTATATATGCATTCATCCGATGTGAGGTACACGTACAAGGCAAATGAATACCAACTAATTTGTTAAATTAAACTCCGGGAGAGTTGAAAACTAGTTTTCCAAAAACAACGAAGGTGTCCTTAATAATTACAATATGAACGCTCCTACGGCGTACATGGATCTAACTAATGTGTAAACAGTACTTCTTGAGACCAGCAAAGGCCTCCTCAACATTGGTTGAAGAAGAACGAAGAGCATCATCCTTCTCCAACATCTGGTTGAAATCAACTAGGAACTGCAAAAAAGAAAGGAAAAGTCAGTACAAGAAGTCAAAGACAAAGTACAAAGTATGAAAGAGTAAAGGATGAATTCTCACCATATCAAGTCTTTGAGCAGCCCTTTCAGAGATTTTAAGTCTCGTCATAGAAGAAGCAGTACCCCTATGGTCTGGAAGAGTACCACACTTAATTAATTTCTTAGCCACGCCTGGACCAATGGCTATAGAGGAGCCAACACCGGATGCAGTAACGCCGACCAAGCTCTATTGGTCGACATCAACAACTTCTCTAACTTGCTTGGTAGGAGGACCTCCTTAGTCGTTTCATAATATATTCGCCATCCTTATTAGCTGAGGGCTTCTTACCAACATCATTTTTCTTCTTTGACACACCACTATCAACAGGCTTAGTGGTGCCAGTAGTAGCAGCATCCTCAAGAAGATTAGGAAATTTTCTTTTTCCCGTGCTCACTGAAAGAGGAAAGTCAGAATCAAAAGAAGAGGAGGGGCCAATAGCAGGTTGACCACCACCAGATGTAGTGGCAGATGAAGTGGACACAAGATCTTGGTCCAAATCAATCACAATGAAAGGCACAACAACTGTGGGACGAGCTATAAAGGATATAATTGAGCTCTTGTATTTCAACAGGTATGAAGCCGACCTAGTATGCTTCTTAACAATTCGTTGCTGGATGCCCCAGAGAAACTTGAGCTCTTCAAGTTTTATGTCACCCTCCTTAGGACACTTTCTCTTCTTCTCAACTGCAATCAAACAAGAAACAAATGTTAATTAACATATTAACAGGTAATTCATGAGCATGGATATATAAAATATATTACAACATATGCCATGACGCTCTTGAGGGCATCTTGGCCCGTTTTATACTTCATTCCCTTTAAGAGGTACATATTGCTAATTTGTGGCAATAACACCATGATCGAAGTAGTCCCTATTGGAGTCAGAAAAATTGACAACTATAGCTCTATTTACATACCATATCTTCAAATAATATGTACTGTCACTAGTTACCCATTTGTAACAAATCATGATCTCAGGGATACCGATATGGGTCACATGGATTTGATTAAGCCAATGGACACCATTAACTATTCTCTAGGTGTTGGGGGGATACTCTAGAAGGTACAATATCAAAGTATTGACAAAATTCTAAGCAAAAATGATTTGAGGGAAAAGTGAAGCCACATTCAGCTATGAATAGGGAAGGAATCCAATGACTTTCAGACAAAGAGAAAACATCTACACGGGTTAGGCAATTCTAGGTCTACCCAATCTGGTATATTCCACTCATTTCTAAACTCATCTAAAGAAACAACAACGTAAACCATGATTTAATATGAAGAAAAGAAGAAAAAAAAATGATTCTTACAGAAACTTAAGGATTCAATAAGAACTATAAGACAGAAAGAACGATCGCACAAAAGCTCAAGAATTTGCAGTAAAAACTTAGAAGGTTTGAGGCAAAGAGACAACCGAAAATATACCGTCTTTTATAGATTGCCTTGAAAACTGACGAGCGTAATGATTAAAGTGAAACGACGATTGAAATTTTGGCGACATACGAAAAAAACGTATATTCCCTTAGACGGTTCGTTAAAGTTCAGAATATTTACAAAAATGCCATCAGCAATACACGCTATCAGCAACACCAATAAAATTTTACAAGTGTGGGAAGTCGTCAACTGATCAAGCAACAAGAATGTAGCCCGGACTACTACTAGGACTAAATGCTCCATACTTTTAAGTAAGCATCAATCGTGGAATATTGAGGGTTTCTGTTGATAAAAAAAATTATCCACTTAGTGGACCAATCAGAGACGAACACGTGTCATCTAACATGGCAAGAATCCTAGTCAACAAGATATATAAACCCGCCGACCAACATGTAGAATACCGACCAACAATAAGAAGACCGACTAACAGGGTCTGCAAAGCGCTAACAATCATGTATATTATGAACATCATGTACCGATGTAAATACCTAATTTATAAAGGCGTTCCATTCTTTTACATTCCATCTCTTTACCTCCTTATGAGACTATAAATGTATTGTAATCCCTTCATCAAAGGCAGGTTCAAGCGATTGACAAAACAAAATACAAGAAATACAACGGACATAGGTTTTCCCTTATAGCCGAACCACTTTAAAAACCTTTTCTCTCTTTTATTCGCATATATTTATCTGTGATTAAATAATTAGACTTAGTCTAGCTTTTTACATCAATATATAGTATCTGAAAAGAAAGACTAAAGGATAACTTATTATTGATTTAAATATAAGAACTATCATGTATTAATTAACTTTGAAATTAATTTCCAATCTATAGTGATAAGTAATTTTTTTTTAATATATCAATTTACATATAAGACATCTTATTCTTTTTTGCGATTTGAGAAAATTTTGATGTATGAAAATTATCAAGGGATGTTAATTTTAAGTTGCTTCTTTAAAAAATAATATTGATTGATGTAAGTATTATGAATAACTAAATATACAAAAAATTGTAGCTATTAAATGATAAAAATATATTCATACATACTTTTTTAATATCAATCAATTTTAATATCACTCTTGTTCTGCGTTATATATGCATTCATTCATCCGATGTGAGGTACACGTTCAAGACAAATGAACACCAACTAATTTGTTAAACCCCGGGGGAGTTGAAAACTAGTTTTCCAAAAACAACGAAGGTGTGCTTAATAAGTACAATATGAACGCTCCTACGGCGTACAAGGATCTAACTAATTTGTAAGCAGTACACATTAGAATAATCGACTAGAAAGTTGAAAAGCCGGCATTGGGGAAAAAGGTATGCCCAATACATATTAGGTCAATAGTCAGCGTTTCACCTTTCCTCAACCTCCTGGTCTTCGAGCCTATCCCTATTAAATCCACTTCTCTTCACTTCTCCATCCAACCTTTCCTCCACAATTGAGCAGCCTAATTTACATCGAAATAAAAAAAATATGAAGACTGCAATAGAATCAGAAACTGCAGATTTGGAGGCAGAGGATGTGTTCGACCAAATACCCGACCCTTTAATCCTCGCCATCTTCAACAACGTTTCAGACATCAAAACCTTAATTCGCTGCCGAGGCGTGAGTAAAAGATTCAACTCCCTCGTCCCTCAAGCTGATTCTCTCATGCTCCGAGTTGACCGGGTCATCTCATCTACCGAGCCGGACGATGAAGACTCCTTTGTAATCACCTTCCTGAGATCTATCTTCAAGTCGCTCCACGATCTGGTATCTCCGAAACCTCTACCGATCCAAACCCAATCACAAAACTCCCCTTCCCGGATCCTCCGCGGGTTCGAAAGAATCAAGGATCTCCAGATCGAATTGCCCTCCAGCGATTTAAGGTTAGAGAAAGGGGCGGTAATACGGTGGAAAGCAGAGTTCGGTAAGACCCTGAGGACATGCGTTATCCTGGGTTTCTGTGGGGCGGGTGGAAACGAGGTGGAATTGAGCGGTGGTTTGAAGATGAGAGTTGTGTGGACAATAAGCGCTTTAATAGCGGCATCCGCTAGACATTACATGGTGAGAGATGTGGTGAAAGAACAGGGAGGTGTAATTAAACTGGTGGTGAGAGATAAAGAAGGTGAAGGGACCATTGTGATGGGAAAAGATGGGTTGAGAGAGTACAGAGAGAGCGGTAACGAGGAGGCGCGTCTAGAGGGAGAGGGCGTGTGGTGGAGGAATAACCGGACGACGGTGCCGGCGGTGAGGATGAGGATGAGGCACGAGCCTTTGTTGGAGCTTGCTGGTGGGTTTAAAATGGAGGGTGCTACCCTAGTGGTAGTCAGGCCAGCTAGCGGTGCCGCGTTGGGGACGGAGGCGGAAGAGCAGAGTGGAGATGCTGATTTGGCGTATGGATCGTTCGGAGGGGTTTATGACGAGGCGGTGAGGAAGTTGCTCAAGAGTCGGAGTTACCTACTGGAGATGAACTCCTTCTGATCCAATACTGTGTGTTGAGGTATCCGTTACTTGAATTTGATTGAATTCAATTCAGTGAAGGACCATGTCACCACAAATTAAAGAAAAAAGGAAAATACACCATATGTACGTACTATTGAGTACTGACAAATACACCCCAGGCAGCTGTGCTCTTTTTTGTATATATTCGATTTAAATTGCTTGTTAAGGTCACTGTATGATACTCCACATTATTTCTCTCGTATCATGTACACCTTTGAAATTAGACATCTCTAAGCCCATTTTGCAAAAATGTTTTCTCATAATATTTCAATATTATTTTTGCTTCCACAGTAAATGCTCCCACACATGCACAATATTAACCACTGAACATAAGAAAAGTTATTTAAAAATGCGAAAAGGCACTAGAAGACGGAGATAAATGATCGCTTCAACCGTTGTGCGAGCATAATTTTGCTTGACGTAGAAGTTAACAAATTTTATGACATTGGATCACTTTTCTATTTATTTTTTTGGCTTACTGTGCCATAACAAAATCACAAATTCCGGAAAAAATGGTATTTAGTAAATTTATTGATTGCTTAAGAGATAGATGGTATTTGCGTCTACAATTGAGTAGGCAAGATGAAATGAACTGATTAATTTGAAGTTTTCGTGGATCCGTATTTTAAATCGGAGAAGAAGTCTCATCATTAGAATTAAAATTATATATATGTATATGATAGGATATTAGCAATCTTTGCATTGACTGCGAAAAACCTGAGGTCTATTCTATAGGAAAGTGGGCAAATCTTGAAAACTTAGTTTTCATATTTTGCAGAATTGCCACGAATATTTGGCCACTTTTGAAGTTTTAAAAATTTTAATAAAATTCTAAAGTATAATCATTACTCGCAAACATGAGAAAAAAATTGGTTTTTTTAATACATAAAAATTTAGACAAAAAGATAACAAAAAAGGCATATTTGTTTTTTTTTAATTAGTAAAAACCAGGACACAAAAGAGAAGAAAAAAACATTTTTTATTTTTTAATGAATACAAATGGGAGGAAAAAGAGAATCAAAACATAGTATATTTAATAGATCAAATATGAGACGAAAACTAAAAAAAATACAATTTTTATAATAAATAAAATTTGAAGAAAAAGACAAGAAAAATATTTTTTTTTATTTCTTTAATAAATAAAAATGGGCAAAAAAATGAGAAGAATGAAAGTACTTTTCGTCTTTTTAATTAAAAAAATTGGGATGAAGAAAAAAAACAACAAAAAACAACAACAGTTTTTGTATTTTTTAATCTATAAAACTAGGACGAAAAAGAGAAAAAAATAGTTTTATATTTTTTTAATATAGGATTGTTGGGTCGAAAAAGGGCAAAAAAATTAATAAAAAAGTTGGGGTAAAATATATCAACTCTCTTGAAGTATTGATTTTTTTTTCACCCAATGCTTTTTCATAAAAAAATGTCGATAAAATGCTATTTTAGCATAAAAATGTTAAAAATTTGTTGAAAAGAGGATGGGTGAAAAAAATGAATAGTTCAGAGGTGATGACAAAATCAATCATTATAGCACTGTTCATTAACCATCTGGCGCAAAAGGAAGAATACGTAAAGGTTTTTGCAAAAATACGGGCTCAAAGCTTCACTTGAATAAATCAGGTATGAGGAGCATCACCAGTAGTAACATTCTCAACAGAAGTGGGAGCAGAAGTGTGCGTCAACCCTTCGCATTTGACTAACCTTTATAATTTGGTGGGCATCAGTGGATGACGCCTATGCCTTTATCATTTGCTTGATCGCAAGGGCAGTGGCTTCGTCATCATCCCCTTCCCGCTTACTCACTTCTCCAACTATGTCGAGGAAATTTTTCATCACCCTCTCTTTTAGCTCCTTGTACCCATCAAGGAATAAAGATAGGTTGTCCATGTTGACGACAACTGAGGACTTGTACTTCTCTACAATGGTTTCCTCTGCCTTCGTAAGAGCCTCCTCAGCCTTCACCAATTTCTAGTTGGCATCGTCTAAATCCTTATTAGAGAGGGTCGAGTCATAATTTTCTTTCTTCAAATCTTCCTCCAGTCTCTTGAATCTTACAACATCTGTATCAATCTGTTCCTGTCACACCCCGCCTAATTCTGGCGTTGTCCGCCACCAAAACTAAGTCGGGCGTGAGTAAATAAAATACCATTCTTAGCATGAGACAGATATGAGACATAAATAACTTAGTCCATAAGATAAATAATTGAATCAACCTCAAATGATCATAAACAACTAAGCGATAAAAGATAGATTACATGCTAACTTCGAAAATCCAATCTCCAATAATGATTAATTAAAAATCTAAATAAAGATCCAACTCCGAATAACTGAAATAAATCCCATAAACAACTTTAGAACTGAATGGCCCAATAACTCTCTAAACTGAGTATCATAATGAAATACGACTGAAAGGAAAGTCTAAGCTAAAACAAAACAACAAAGTAAATCCTCTCCAGCTGCACCTCCAAATGATAATCTCCAAAAATCTTATGCAGCTTCTCCAATTCTCATCCTGAAAAAGATTAGTCAACGCATGGGTCAGAGTCAAAGCCCCGAGCAAGAATACACACTACTCCCCTCAAATATGATCATTGAATCCAGACAATAACATTATACGCAATAAATATCACAATAGAATATTTTAAATTAAACGGACTAATTTAAACGCGATAAATATAAACCACTAACTACCCGTAAAAATCCCATTTATAAAGGCACACCAATATAATTTTAAATTCCCAACTCCCACGATGTTAATTTAATTAAATTAACTAGCTTTTATTATTTTATTATAGCGGTCCTCCCGCCTCGGGTGATTTCTCCACCAAAATACACATCCCCTCGTCAAAACGCTGGTTGGCCCGTTTAAACTGTCGACCCTCGCTGATTGACAAGGTTCAACACACGACACGACATAAAACGCCGATTGACCCGTTTAAACTGTCCGCCCTCGCTGATTATGTCGCCAATATATTTTAATGCCCGTCTTATTATCTTAGGTATTAGTTCTCAATTTCTCAATTCACAATTTATAAACACCCCACCATTTAATCGACGTGAGATCCTCAAAATACGCCTTAGTCCCATACCTAAGGGTCCTCAAGTTATCAATACGTCATAACCTATGTATAAGAGGATTTTCTAACATAAATCATAACCTAGTCTCACACCTAGACTAGCGTAACGACGATAAAGTAATAAAAATCATCCCACCCCCAACACAATAAAATCGTGATAATTTTTCCTCACTAGTCCCATTCTTAGAAGGCATTCTAAATTATCGGGAGAGCAATAATACCCAACAATCCGTCCTCATAATGATATTTAATAATTACAACAAGTCATACCAACAAGAATAATTAGTCAACGTATAAAACTGCGCATGATAGTCCAATTCAATTAAATCTTTAATTTAATTATCACAACGTCAACAATACCCAAATAATTTTATTTAATTATTTTAAATTAAATATACCAAATTTTCATCATATATATATATCAAAAACCAAATTTTATTATCTCTACATGTATTACATGAGTTATACGCACCCAAAAGTGAATTATTTTAAAGCTAGATTTTTTCTACATGCAACTTACACCAATAAAACTCAAAATCAATCATTAATCCTACGTACGCAAAGGGTTATGAATATTATTCAGATTAAAAGATTTTATAAAAACAACTCCATAATTAATATCCACTTTTTCTAATTAAGTTACTAATTATTTTTAAGAAAACATGTAATTAAGTGTTTAGGTGGCACTTAAATGCACAATACTAAAGGAAAAGAATAGAGTATTTATGTGTGTAAAGATTGTGTTGAAAATCTGATTAGAAATCTGGATTCCTTGCGAAAAATTAGCAAAAGAGTATTCTTGAACCAACTTGATTAAACACCAATTAAGCCTCCCAAAACTTGTGACAAAAAGCTTGATAATGAAGAAGGTTGATGATTATGGGTGAGAGGAAAAATATTTGGAGGTGTTCTCCGGTGAAAAACTGGAGAAAAAGTGATTATGAGAAGTCCCCCTACGGATTAACAAGGTTATATAGTGATTAGGAGTCCTAATCCTACACAAATACTAAAAACAGCTTACTGCTCACGTTTTCTGGGAGGGTCGATTGATTTACCCCCAGGCCTCGATCGATCGATCATACCTAAAATCTGGCAGTTTGCCTAAAAATTTATAAGGGACAAAAATTGTAAAATCAATATAAAATCCATTTTAACTCCGATTTTAATTCCGCTTGAAGTTTAATTCTTCTAAAATCATAACCAACATATTTAGTCAATAAAAATTATTAAATTCAAAAATTTATTTTTCCCAAAAATTCCAATTAATTAATTAAACAATAAATAAAAAACATGGGGTGTTATATACTTCCCCACTAGCAAAGAATTTTGTCCCCGAAATTAGACGAAGCATACACATCAACACTTAAATCTCACAAAAAAATAAGGCTCACATATGTCTACCCGTAGAATACCACAATTAGGTGCCCATACACCCAATCCTACGCGCACCTACCCCACGAACAACAAAATAACATATATTGCCTATATGCATACGCATAACTATAAAAATAACGGCGTACCACACGTTCTCACAAATCCCACACTCGATCCTATATCCGAAAGTCATCAAAATGCTAACCTTCTCAAATTAAATCTCAACATAAAAAATAATACGTACGATACCTAACATCTGTACTAAAATATCCAAAATAATTATCGTCTCCAAAATTCATTTTAAGGATCCTCACATCAAGCTTACTAATTCTAAACTCAATGCCTACAACGTCCTTAACTCAAAACTTCACATCTCCAAGAAAAACATCTAACACGTATTCTAGACCCTCTACCTTAAGGAGTACGAATCAATCAAAGAAAATCAAATATTGGCAGCGCGGAAGCTAGACGGACTCGTAACCTACGAGACCTAAAACCATGCTCTGATACCATCTATCACACCCCGTCTAATTCTCGCGTCGGTCTCCACCAAAACTAAGCCGGGTGTGAGTAAATAAAATATCATTCTTAGCATGAGACAGATATGAGACATAAATAAATCAGTCCATAAGATAAATAATTGAATCAACCTGAAATGATCATAAACAACTAAGCGATAAAAGATCGACCACATGCTAACTTCGAAAATCCAATCTCCAATAATGATTAATTAAAAATCTGAATAAAGATCCAACTCCGAATAACTGAAATAAATCCCATAAACAATTTTGGAACCGAATGGCCCAATAACACTCTAAACTGAGTCTCATAATGAAATACGACTGAAAGGAAAGTCTAAGTTAAAAGAAAACAACAAAGTAAATCCTCTCCAGCTGCACCTCCAAATGATAATCTCCAAAACTCTTATGCAGCTTCTCCAATTCTAATCCTAAAAAAGGTTAGTCAACGAATGGGTCAGAGCCAAAGCCCCGAGCAAGAATACACACTACTCCCCTCAAAAAGGATCCTTGAATCCTGACAATACCATTATACGCAATAAATATCACAATAGAATATTTTAAATTAAACGGACTAATTTAAACGCGATAAATATAAACCACTAACTACCCGTAAAAATCCCATATATAAAGGCACACCAATATGATTTTAAATTCCCAAGTCCCACGATGTTAATTGAATTAAATTAACTAGCTTTTATTATTTTATTATAGCGGTCCTCCCGCCTCGGGTGATTTCTCCACCAAAATACACATCCCCTCGTCAAAACGACGGATGGCCCATTTAAACTGTCGGCCCTCGCTGATTGACAAGGTTCTACACACGACACGACATAAAACGTCGGCTGGCTCGTTTAAACTATCGGCCCTCGCTGATTATGTCGCAAATATATTTTAATACCCGTCTTATTATCTTAGGTATTAGTTCTCAATTTCTCAATTCACAATTTATAAACACCCCACCCTTTAATCGATGTGAGATCCTCAAAATATCCCTTAGTCCCATACCTAAGGGTCCCCAAGTTATCAATACGTCCTAACCTATCTATATGTGGATTTTGTAACATAAATCATAACCTAGTCTCATACCTAGACTAGTGTAACGACGATAAAGAAATAAAAATCATCGCACCCCCAACACAATAAAACCGTGATAATTTTCCCTCACTAGTCCCATTCCTAGAAGGCATTCTGAAATATAGGGAGAGCAATAATACCCAACAACCCGTCATCACAATGATATTTGATAATTCCAACAAGTCATACCAACAAGAATAATTAGTCAATGTATAAAACTGTGCATGATAGTCCAATTCAATTAAATCTTTAATTTAATTATCACAACGTTAACAATACCCAAATAATCTCATTTAATTATTTTAAATTAAATATACCAAGTTTTCATCATATATACATCAAAAACCAAATTTTATTATCTCTACATGTATTACATGAGTTCTACGCACCCAAAAGTCAATTATTTTAAAGCTAGGTTTTTTCTACATGCAACCTACACCAATAAAACTTAAAATCAATCATGAATCCTACGTACCCAAAGGGTTATGAATATTATTCAGATTAAAAGATTTTATAAAAACAACCCCATAATTAGTATCCACTTTTTCTAATTACGTTACTAATTATTTTTAAGAAAATGTGTAATTAAGTGTTTAGGCGACACTTAAAATGCATAATACTAAAGGAAAAGAATAGAGTATTCATGCCTGTAAAGATAGTGTTGAAAATCTGATTATAAATTTGGATTCCTTGCGAAAAATTAGCGAAAGAGTGTTCTTGAACCAACTTGATTAAACCCCAATTAAGCCTACCAAAACTTGTGACAAAAAGCTTCATAATGAAGAAGGTTGATGATTATGGGTGGGAGGAAAAATATTTGGAAGTGTTCTCTGGTGAAAAAATGATTATGAGAAGCCCCCCTACGGATTAACAAGGTTATATAGTGATTAGGAGTTCTAATCCTACACAAATACTAAAAACAACTTAGTGCTCACGTTTTCTGGGATGGTCGATCGATCTACCCCCAGGCATCGATCGATCAATCACGCCTAAAATCTGGCAGTTCGCCCAAAAGTTTATAAGGGACAAAAATTGTAAAATCAATATAAAATCCATTTTAACTCCGATTTTAATTCCGCTTGAAGTTTTATTCTTCTAAAATCATAACCAACATATTTAGCCAATAAAAATTATTAAAATCAAAAATTTATTTTTCCCGAAAATTCCAATTAATTAATTAAATAATAAATAAAAACACGAGGTGTTACAGTTCCCTCATCTTATGAACTTCTTCCTATACTTGACTAAGAGCAACTGTCTTGTTAATTACCTACTCATTTTTCTTCTTGAGTTCTTTTGAGGGTTTTTTCAAGTCATCATTAACTTCCCTCAAACTATCCTTTAACTCCTCATTCTTCTTTATTAGGATTTCATGCTACTCCTTTGTTCCTCGTATGCCATGTGATTGTAATGGCTTTCTCTCTCCAAATATTAGCACCCATGGAACTCTGTAAATAGACCAAATCAGTAAAATAGTGACGAGTAGTATGTTTAGGATAATAAAGGAATAAGTAAACTTACCACTGCCAATCGGTGTTGGGTCAATCACCATAAGGCATTTGGGTCGTACACCCTTATTAACTCAAAGTCCTTGCTATGATCATGATACCCTAGTAGGTCGGTTGCATTGTTTATATGCTGGTAGATGGAATTAGTGTCCTTCTTGAGATCATCTAATGTTGCCAAATGATCAGGGTCAAACATGTAGTGTTCGACCTCCCCGTAATCAGGAGCGATCCTTGCACTCTGAACAAACGACAAGTTGGTCGTCCTTTAATCTGCACTCTTTCAAAAGGAATGCCCCCAACCCTTAGAACCTTCAGGTCTCTTTAAGGGATGGAGCTATCTAGAGGTCTTTTATCCCCTACGGTAGGAAGAGAGGACATGGGTGCTTTTCCTTTTTCCTTAGTCCGGGCAGTGGCCTCGACCTCAACTGCTCGCCTAACATCAGTCTCAACTTGCTTCTGTAACACCCTGCAATTTTATTGATTTTTATATTGGGAATCAATTAGGATTAATTAAATTATACTTGGAAATTAATCAGGTAAAATAAATATTAATTAGCGAGATAAGGGTCAATATTTTTCATATTGAATATTACTTAGCGAATAAATAATAATAATGATAAGGAAATATTATAATTGCCGTGAGAGAAAAATACGACAGTTACGATAAATTTAGTCGGGACACGCGTGTTAGCCATGTTGGGACTTAATTTGAGAAATGAAATATAATTTCACCTTTTATTTTTCATATGGTCATTTTGAGTGTGTCAATGTGTCCGGAAGGGTCGAGATAGCCATAAAAGTCTATCTGGGGGTTCAATTTGGGTATTGGGGGTACTTTTAGGCTAAACCAGCACATCAGAAGGGTATTTTGGTCTTTTGAAATTTTGGAGATAATAAACCAACGAAAATTAAAGGATTATATCTGATGAAACATAAAGGATATTAGGGTTAGTATCTACAAAACCACAGAGAGGCCATAGGAGGAAGAAGAGAGGAGGTCCTAAGGACAAATTACACCATTCTTGCACCACAAACACAACTATCGCATAGATCGGGAGGAGATGATCACAACCATATCATTCTTCTATAAAGAATAAGACTTTCAAATAGAGGCAAGTGCTTAATCTTGTTGAACTATGATTTGATATATCATCCATGTTAGAATAGGGTGATAATCTTGTATTATTCATCAAAATTGGATTTATAATTTGAGATATTAATCATGTTCTTGGGTAGGATTGGTGTTATATTTGATCCCTTATACATGTAGACTGAAATTGATGAGAAACATCATGAAATTTAGGAGGAAATCTGGAAAAAAACATTGAAGTTCTTGAACATGAATGACAAACTAGGGTTTTATATGTTTAATTTGAAATACTTGAATTTAAGGGTGTTCTTTGATGATTTAATGATTCCAATGCATTAGAAATCATGTATATGTGATGTTATAATGTTTATTCTGATTGGTTTGGAGATTGGGAATGAATCATAGAGGTTTTAAGGTTAAAAATTGTGAATACCGTAATTGCTATAAGTGGAGAAGACAAGACCTGTAGCAGGCGAATTGATTCGGCTCCTTGGCCTAATCAATTCGAGTTCCCAGAATTTCATAGTTTTCTCCCTTTTCATTTTGAAATCATGGGAAATGTCTGGGTTGACCTTGAATTAATTGTAAGAACTTATTAAGGGATATTCGAATTACTGGTAGGCTAAAGTTGGGTTTGAGATTAATCGCATGAGGATAGTTTAAGACTAAAATTGGTCTCGCATAACGGGTAATAAAAGTTTATTTGGATATTGACTTCCTATTATGGAAAATAAATAATGGAATGTAGGACTAAGACTAGTAGACCTTTAGTGGGATTGCCTACTGAATTTACTTAAGGGACACTTGACAACCCTTTCGGATTGAGAAACACTCGGGAACTTATATATATATATATATATATATATATATGGGTGGTGTGTATATCTATTATTTGATTTATATGTTTAATCATACCTAGGCTACTTACTATCACGGGAGGTTTCACATCGTGAACAGTCTTATTCTGATGAGCCCATTTAGGGGAGGGTGGGGGGAGGGTATTGACTTGTACTTTAAGGATTGAGCATCATTATGTTATTAATAAGGGTGTGACCAGTCATTTGGGTGCATTAGGTATAAGCGTATCTCAAAGACCTAGAGCTATATTCACCTCCAATATTGTGTGGTTTGATTTATAGTTAGAGGGAGAATATCTAAGCCAGTGTCCTTATATAGTACGTGATGTACCGTGACTTGATAGCAGAGTATGCTCACATCGCAGGTCTCCACCTAGGGGTGTTGTATACGTATATATGTACGTGTGATTGATTCTTCTACGATTATGTTAGTAATTGAGATAGATTGTGAAATCTAAATTACAAGTGTTTGAGAACTAAAGCCGTAACTAATAGATAGTGATATCAAAACTAACTAAAGTATATGAGTACTAAATCATGTAGTAGAGATTACTAATGAGTATAAAGAATTGAGAAAATGTAGTATTGTATTGTATGGGCAATATGGGGGGCACTATAATTGATTAGATATGAAGAGATGTAAGACGGGTAGCATAACTAGGTGGGTTAGAGTAGTACGTTAGGCGTGCACATTAGTTTAGGGGTGAGGATCCCAACTGAGGGCACGCGGTACTAACATGTATTTAATATCTTATCTTGTCACATTTTAAACACTTGCTAAATTTGTTTCAAACTGTTTTACTTGGGATTTGACCCGTTTCCAATCCTTTTTGTAAAAACCATGTTAGGTGCCCAGTCATAGGGACGCCAAGCATACGAGTTCCCACATTTGACGTGATGCAGTTGTTGTGGAGGTTGCGGGACCTTGTTATTAGACGCTTCCATATCTATTTTAGTTCTGATGCATCCTTATTTATCTCAGTTGGGCATGTCGCCCATTCTTAGTTGGATACTTTTTTTAGACACCTTGTATTTTCGTTTTTTTCTAGTATTGATTTAGACTTTACTCATGGATGAATGTATTTAGATTTTCTCTGGAGTACTATTCCAGACTCAGTTATTTACTTATGTCACTGTCTTTTTATTCATTGTTATGTGTGTGGAAATGGTGAATGATATTTATTCCGATTTATTTATTGCACTCTAATAATTAAGATTAAAATTTTGACACCGAGCTATTAGGGTATTAATAATTAATTTAAAATTCGACAGTGATGCTAAGAGTGAAACCATTAATGATTCATGTTTAATTTAATAATGGACTGAGCACCCATGATTAAAATAGGCGGGGTGTCACAGATGGTATCGAAACATCAGATTCTATTGTCCTTAGGATTTGTACGACTTATTACGTTTCAGCGTAGCGTTCTTTGATATAGAGCCCTATGATTGGATTGTTTCATTCTTCTTAGTATACACGTTTATGTCCTCCTGCTACCAACTATAGATGATGCGATACATGTACGAGTGCGGTTGGGCTTCGTACATCAAACAATATTGGATGACCAGTGAGGGTCGTTACAAGGACTGCATGAGGAGAGGATTAGAAGAAGCCATAGAGTATTTTGGGAACGGTGATAACGATAGGAGACACCATGATTATGGTTCAGGCAGATGACGATATGATAATCACTAGGGCACGAAAATTTCCCTAAGCACCGTCTTAGAGAACGGTGGTACAAATTTCAGACTCATTCAGTGTAGTCGGTAAAGGGGGAAGTCGGAGGGACCCTTTCAAAGAACCATCTATTAGGGTTTAGGGAAGAGAAAAATTGTTATGGGTAAATGGAAGGAGATAATCCAAAGGAAGTTGCGTATGGTGAGGTGTAGTGTCACTCAGGATTTAAATTTTCCCTCATAGGACCAGTGCTACCATGGTGGGAGATAGTCACCACATATAAGGAAATAGATAAGGAATTAAACGAGAAATTTTGGGCACGGTTTATTCAGACGAAGATACGAAGTAAGTATCTAGACTTTTCACAGGAGGGATGAACATAGGTTTATTGTGATGAAGAATTTATTTATCTAATTGAACATCGTACCCGGGGAGGTAGGTAGAAGAGATGAAGGTTCTTAAAGGTGATGATGTACTCCCGAGTAGGAGTCTCCAGTATTTATGGGAAATCAGTCTTGGATGACTTATGCACATGGCGTCACTGACGTACTTCTACAATGTTTATATCAATGTTTCTATGAGACGTGAGCCAAGAGAGTTGGAGATCATATCCAGAAAGGCAAGAATAAAGGTAATTGGTGAATGTGATGCACCACAAAGGGATACCCAACAAGGGACCCATTTAAATGATTTAAATTATTGAAATTCCCACCGAGTGACGCTGGATTCAATTAGGTCCGCTTTGGACAACAGTGTGTTCCACAGGGCCAATAAAGCCAAAAGAACAACAGGGGTAGCAATCGGGGCCAAGACTACCAGGTCCGAGAGAAGGACAATCCCTATATTTTTTATAGGGCCAGAGATAGGGGAATGGCACCAAGAGCTGTCCTATGTGTGGAGAGTAGGTCCGCATGTATCGACCTTGCCCGCAGTGAGTTAGGGGATAGGAGTGGGATGCCTAGCAGGGGAAATAGTTGTAAAAGATTTGAATCAGTGTGGACGAAAGTGTTATGTCCAGGGATCATTTAGACTGCCAGTGCTATTGGTAATCAAAAGTGTGAGTTCTATCCTAGGGTAAATGGGGTATGTTTTATGTGACATGATTAGGCATAAATTCTTCCCATTTATCCCCTTAATTTAGAGGCTTTTTTTGCTCCGCAAAGTGTAATTCGAGTGGATTTATATCATATCATTTCTATTGACAAGTTTCTAATGAGTATGTCGAGTTTTGTGTATTTTCCATCTATTTCACAGGTATTCAGTGTTTAGGAAGGACCAGCATCCTAATTAGAGTTCCATACCAAAAGCTTTAAGGAAATACAAGGAGGAAAGTTCCTGAAAAGTTGGAACTGAACCTAAGGGTAGGAAAAAGAACCGATACCATTCGGGGAAAGCTCCTGTAAATCAATGTCAAGTGGGAACCGAACCGATCCTATGCTCGAAGAACTTTCTGTGAAAAGTTAACAGGATGGAACCGAACCGAAGTGAAAGGAAAACGAACCGAACCTACACCTGGAAAACTTCCTGTAAAGAAATGTCAAGAAGGAATTGAACCAAAGAAGAGGAAACGAACCGATTCTATGCTCGAAGAACTTTCTGTAAAGGCTGTCAAAGATGGAACTGAACCGAACCCCTTAATAGGATCGGTTCTGGCTTCGGAAATTCGAACTTATCCACTTGTAAAATTAGAATCCTCCATGGTTGAAACTCTTAGAATTCGTAGATTATAAAAGGTAAACTCCTCCCAAACATAATAGGAGGCTTCTGATTCATTAGGGGAGCTTTGTAATCAGTGTAGAGAAGAAGAACAATAAGAAGCCCTAGTTTGCTTATTGTTTTGCAATTCAAGTAATATCATTCTGATTCTTGTTTTAATTATTACAGTAGTTACTTTTCTAATAGCAATTTCATCGCTCTTCATCTTCATTCAGTAGTAAAAATGTTTTCTTTCATTCCAAACGCGTTTTCTTCCAATTTTCATATGTCTGACTAAGTTTTCAAGGGTTTGGGTGCATGAACCCCACCCGATGTAATTCACAATAGTAGAAACGAAAGTTGGAATAAAAATATTAGATGAATTGTATCATAATTAATATGATACTACTTTATTTCAGCCTTTGCTTACATACTGTGCTGGCTACGATCCCTCATATGTGTAATACTTAGGAGAAATAAAGGCCGAATTTTAATTCAGCATTTGCTTACGTACTGTGCGGGCTACGATCCCTCATATATGTAATACTTAGGAGGATTAAAAAGTCGGATTCATTTAAAGTTTTAATTCTAAATCTAGTATCTTACGAAGTGAATTACTAGGGTGTGGGGGATTGTAACCCGACCTATTTTTCTCCATTCATAGTTATAGTTTTAGTCAAGTAATTCAAAATTCTGCAGTAGAAAAATTGCATTCATATTTTCATTAGTTAATCATTTTCAAAAGTGCATATAGTTGTATTTATTTCGCAAATCAAATCAACTTTTCCTTTTCTTTAGAGTCAAAGTTAGGTTTCCTTCATCTGTCCAACGTCGTCACGACCTCGTTCGTCCTATTTCCCTGAGGATCGATACCCGACTTATCAGATTATTACTTGAGCAACAGGCTTGCACTTGATCCTATATAGCATGCACATTAGACACATTCTTAGTCGCGTCAAGTTTTTGGCGTAGTTGTCGGGGAATTAGGTAGACGTAGGTTAGATTCTGTTAATCTAAAACTTCACCCCCCAAAAAAATAATTCAAAAAGCACAAAAAGATAATTCATCTCTCAAAATCCTATTAATGTAAAATCCTAAACTCACTCTAACCCCCCAAAATACTCAAACCAGCATTCACGAAAACCCGATAGTTGAGTACGAACCCGATAGCCCTCACACTCCAAATGTTCCACAATTATGGGTTCCATCTCCCATGCCTCCACACTCAATTGCAAGGAACACTCCGACATCCCTCTTAGGACACAACACATAGCACACTCCGAGTATACCAAGTGAGTATACAAATTCATCAACTGAGAGAGACATGTCATAACACGGTAGTGTAGCCACCGGTGAGG
Source organism: Sambucus nigra (assembly GCA_949130495.1). Lineage (NCBI taxonomy): Eukaryota > Viridiplantae > Streptophyta > Magnoliopsida > Dipsacales > Adoxaceae > Sambucus > Sambucus nigra. Next base: position 547,995,481 of record OX422207.1, read on the forward strand.
AAGAGGGTCCGTACCGCCCTTTGAGAGAAATCTTATATCCCGAGCTAACTGTCACTCCGGGATGCATTTTACTCCCATATAATGCAGGACAATTTCTCTTTAGGAATGGGATGATCCAAATACTTCCCAAATACCATGGAATGGAGTCAGAAAAGCCATATCTCCACATCAGGGAATTTGAGGAGGTTTGCGAGACACTCAGTGATCAAACTTTCACAAAAGATGTGGTCCGCATCAAACTCTTTCCATTCTCGCTAAAGGACAAGGCTAAGACCTGGCTATGGTTTTTACCTCAAACTCGATTGCATCATGGAACGATTTTCAATCTAAACTTCTCAAGAAATTCTTTCCTACACATCGAACTAACTCCATCAAGGCTCAAATTCAAACCTGTCGACAACTAGAAAATGAGTCGTTCGATCGATGTTACGAGTGTTTTAATGAGTTAATCACTTTGTTCCCTCATCATGGACTTGATAAACTGCAAATCATTTCCTTCTTCCATGATGGGTTGAGTATAAATTCTAAACAACTCGTTGAAACTATGTGTGATGGTCCCTTTGTCGACCTAGACGCCAATGATGTTGAGCTTCACCTGAGGTATATCGCCAAGACTACCCAAGCATGGGATACATCTGACCCCAGTGCTCATAATCGAACTCGCTAAATGACCACCACTCCACCAACACCCGTCCTATTTCACGTAGTAAAGAATATTATGACGGGTAGTCGACTTGATCTACTTGAGAAAGGAATGCAAGAAATACTTGAGATATGTGCAAGAGGACCAACTGGATCCATCCCGAACCCCATTGAGAAGGTGTGTCCTATTTGTGAGGTGGGACATTCAACAGAGGAATGCCCGACAATACCCGCCTACAAAGTTATGCTTCAAGAGAAAGTGAGTGGTATAGGAGGATTTAAGGGTAATTTCGGTGCGCCGCACGGGAATTCTTACAAACCTTTATGGAAAAACCATATTGGTTTTATTTATGGGCAATAAAATGATGCAATGAATCCTAATTCACATGTTTCCCCTCCTCCACCATCGTACTTTCAACAAGCACCACACATGAAAGGACATGTGCAGGCACCACCACCTCTGGGGCCATATATCACTCCACCGCGAAGAAATCTCGTGGATACGATAAACCAATTCATCACTACCCAGAATACAACCATTGCTAGACATGAGTGCATGATCAACAACATAAATGAGAATATTTCAAAGTTATAATCATCATTGAGTATCCAAGAGAAGGGAAAGTTTCCTGCCCAGGGCCAAAGAACTCACTAAGGTCAAACTAGTGTTAGATCCACCCATACAGAACATCAGGAGAAATGCCAAGCTGTGACCACTTTTCGTAGTGCAAGATTCGTTGATTGATCACCTCCTCCACACAACGCAACCAAAGACAAGGAGATTTCACTCGGCACGAAAGAGGCCGAAGATTTCCCCTTGAAAGAGAGTGATAAAGAAGACACTAGTGAGCCCGAGGTAGTAGTGAAACCACCCTCCGCGGCACCATTTCCTCAAAGAATAGTTCCTATCCATAACAGGACCATAAGTTAAGAAGTGCTAGAAGTGCTTAAGAACGCAAAGTTGAACTTACCTTTCCTCGATGCAATATGGAAAATTCCATCCTATGAAAAAGTCATAAAAGACTTAATGATAGTCAAGAGGAGGATCAAGGTAACGAAGAATGTGTTTCTAGAAAAAAATGTGAGCTCAGTCCTTCTTAACAATCTCCCCCTAAATATAAAGATCCCGGTGCCCCCACCATTTCCTGCACTATTGGAGAAAACAAATTTGAAAAATCCTTACTCGATTTGGGAGCAAGTGACAACATTCTACCTTATTCGATTTATAGGAAACTTGATCTAGGTGATCTCAATCCCACAAGGATCACTCTCCAGTTAGTGGATCGAACTGTGAAGATACCAAGGGGTATAGTTGAGGATGTGATAGTCCAAGTGGACACTTTTTACTTCCCGATATATTTTGTTATTTGGGACACGGATACCTCATTCGCTTCGAAAAATCATGTTCCCATCATCCTTGGATGCCCATTCTTAGCTACGGCTAACGCAGTGATCAATACTAGAAATGGGTAGATGGAAATCACTTTTGGAAATATGACTTTGGAAACAAACATCTTCAACATAGCTGAATAAGAAGGGGAAGAAGATGATCTTCAGGCGGTGAGTTTAATTGAGGAGGTCGTAGAAGAACGCTTTGAGGAAAATTACTGTGGAGATGCCTTAGAAGTTTGCCTAGCTTCTAATCATGAGAGTGAGGGTGCCTATACCGAGTTTGAGAGGGAGATAGAGGCGTTGAGAGGTTTACTCGATGAGAGAGCACCGGACGAGGATGCGAGATATGTTAATTAGGTTTCTCGATTAAAAGAGTTACCGCCAAGGGAAGCACTCATGGTGCCCTCTAGCGACACATTACCGACTCTCGAGTTGAAGAAAATACCCTACAAAGTCAAGTATGCTTTCCTAGGTGAGAGTGAGACATTTCCTGCTATTGTCTCCTCTAGCTTAGATAAAGAGTAGGAGGGTAAATTATTAAAGATTTTGAGGAAGCACTAAGAAGCTTTTGTTTGGTGTATAGCTGATTTAGAGGGGATAAGCCCCCTAATTAGCACCCATAAGATTCATCTCGAAGAGGATGTTCAGCCCTCGAGAGAAATGCAAAGACGGCTAAACCCCATAATGAAAGACGTGGTGAGGAATGAAATTATAAAGCTATTGGATGCCGGGATTATCTATCCAATATCGAATAGCAAGTGGTTGAGCCCCATTCATGTCATCCCGAAGAAGTCGGGCATGACTGTGATTGAAAATTCCAAGGGAGAGCTAGTTCCCCAACGTACCACCACTGGATGGCACGTTTGCATTGATTATCGAAAACTCAATGCGGGAACTAGAAAAGACCATTTCCCCTTACCATTTATTGATCAAATTCTTGAAAGAGTGTCGGGTCACCCTTATTATTGATTCCTAGATGGTTATTCTAGATATAACCAAATTGAGGTAGATATATTTGATCAAGAGAAAACAACCTTCACTTGCCCTTTTGGAATGTTTGCCTACAAACGTATGCCATTTGGCTTGTGTAATGCACCGGCGACCTTTCAAAGGTGCATGTTGAGCTTATTCAGTGACATGGTTGAGAGAGAGCTAGAGGTGTTTATGGACGACTTTAGTATTTTTGGCACCTCCTTCGACCTATGTTTAGCCAATCTTGAGAAAGTACTAGCCCGATGTGTGGAAAAGAACTTAGCGCTGAATTGGGAAAGATGCCACTTCATGGTAACTGAGGGTATATTTCTTAGCCACATAGTGTCATCCAAAGGGATCGAGGTTGATCGAGAAAAAAATGATGTCATAGCTGATCTACCCCATCTAAATCGCTGAAAGACGTGCGCTCCTTCTTGGGTCATGCGGTGTTTTATAGACGGTTCATTAAGGACTTTAGTGCCACCCCTAGACCCTTAAGAACCCTTCTTATGAAGGACACCCCATTTCAGTGGACGAAAGCATGCCAAAGTGATTTTGAAAAACTAAAAAACATGATTGTGTCCGCTCCTATTATGCAAGCTTCGAATTGGTCCTTACCATTCGAGCTAATGTGTGATGCTAGCGATTATGCGATAGAGGATGTTTTGGGACAAAGAAAAGACAATAAGGCTCATGTCATCTACTACGCTAGCCGAACCCTTACCGGACCTCAACTAAATTACTCCACCCCGGAGAAGGAGTTGCTAGAGATAATATGCTCACTCGATAAATTTCGGTACTATCTTATCGGTTCTCCCATCACTTGCTTCACCGACCACAAGGCGTTAAAATATCTACTTGTGAAGAAGGATGCAAAGCCACACCTCATAAGGTGGATCCTACTCCTACAAGAGTTTAATCTCTCCATTAAAGACAAAAAAGGAGTAGAAAATGTCATTACCGATTACTTATCACAACTTTCGTCCAACGTACCTAGTGATCCTAAACCCATAGATATATATTTTCTGGATGAGAAACTTTTTTCCACCTCTTCTTTGCCATGGTTTACGGATATAGTGAACTATCTTGTCAGGGGAGCCGTCCCTCCCGATTGGACACCACAAGATAAGAAGAGGTTCATCACTTGGTCGCGCATGTTTTTCTATGATGATCCATTTCTTTTTAAATATTGCACCGATCAGATCATCCGACGATGCGTACCGAATGACGAAATCCCAAAGGTCATCTAATTTTGTCATTCGAAAGCATGTGAAGACCACTTTTCCTTGTAAAAGACCGTCGCTAAAATTCTTCAATGCGGTTTGTATTGGCCCATAATATTCCGGGATGTGAGCAATTATTGCAAATCTTGTGATAGGTGTCAAAGGATGGGAGCGATTACCCAAAAAGACATGATGTCATTAATCCCAATACTCATTATTGAGATCTTTGACTACTGGGGTATTGACTTCATGGGCCCTTTCCCCATCTTTTGGTTTCCCATACATCCTTATCGCGGTAGACTACGTTTCTGAATGGGTGGAATCTATAGCTACCAAGACTAATGACAATAAAGTGGTGATAAAATTCCTACATGAACACATACTTTCTCACTTCGGTGCTCCAAAAGCGATAATTAGTGATAATGGCACGCACTTTTGCAATAGGCCATTCGAGAAGCTCATGAGAAAGTATGGCGTTGTTCACAAGGTTGGAAAAACCTATGACCCACCAACGAATGGATAGGCCGAATTGGCAAATCGTGAAATCAAGCACATACTAGAGAAGGCCGTCAATCCTGATCGGAAAGATTGGTCCCTTCGATTAAACGATTCGCTATAGGCCTACCATACCACATACAAGAACCCACTCGGAATGTCCCCATTCCTCTTTGTGTATGGAAAACCTTGTCATCTTCCTGTTGAGTTGGAGCACAAAGCATATTGGGCCATTAAGAGATTAAATTATGATATGGATAAAGCCGCTGAAGCTCGCAAGCTTTAACTGAATGAGTTAGAGGAGATACGCAATGATGCATATGAGAATGCCAAGATTTCAAAAGTCTGGATGAAACTAGCACACGATAAGATTATCTGACAAAAATAATTTCAATTGGGACAAAAGGTACTCCTTTATAACTCCCGGCTTCATCTATTTCCGTGTAAATTGCGGTCCCGATGGACTGGTCCATTCGTTGTGAGAAGAGTATCTCCCCACGGAGCGATAGAGTTGGAAGATCCAAAAGGGGGGAACGCATTCAAAGTCAATGGACAGCGCCTAAAGCTATATGTTGAGGCGTGCGTAGAATAGATCGACACCATCTGTTTGTCGGACCCTGTTTACGGGGTATAATGAGCTTGAGTTGAGACGTCGTCTCACCCCCGACGCGTATGGGGTGAATTCTTGTGTATAGTAGTTGTTCTTGGGTAGATTATCTTGAGTCCTTAAGTAGGTTATGTGAGGTTAAGTTTAGGATCACACACACCAACACGCACTTCATGAGGGAATCTAGAAATACACGTGGGAGAGTAAGTGAGAAAGTGTCCAGAAATTTGAGGGTATGGGATTCTAGTGCAGCAGTCTAAGAAAGAGGGTTCTGCCTGAGATGGAACTGAACCGAATCCCCTAATTGGATCGGTTCGGTTTTGATATATTGTAAAATAATAATAAAAAAAATAAAACCAAATCGAATTGCCCCTGAACCGAATCGGTTCGGGTTCTGCGATTTTGGTTCTTCCCGAGGTGACCATTCCTTCCCCCTATCCCCTCCTTTCCCTCCATTCCTCCCCCCTTTCTGTCCAAACATCCATTCCCCTTTTCCCTCCAAATTCTTATCCCCCAACCCTCCCCACCAGCAGTAAAACCCACCTCTCCCCTCCCTTTCCATCCACACCTTCATCTCATCCCACCTCTCTAAACCCTATCTCCCATTCCCAATATTCCCCAATCTTTCCATGGCAAATGCCGCTCTTTCCTCGAAATATATGTCCATCGAGATTCTACCCAACGACAATGGGGAATACCGCTCCCACATGGAGCGCGTATGGTGCGGATTTTTTTTCAACCTGTCCCGCCAACTTCACACTGAGCGCGTCGTCAATTGGGACGAGCTGCCTCGCTCAGTCACCAAACTTTTCAAGAAGAGAGGGTGGGTGCAATACCTCCAAGAACCCCACAATGTAGTTTGGGCGGATGAAGTCCGATCTTTCTATGGATCTCTCATCCGTACGGACGAGTTAGAGTGCCAAGCCTTTGTCAATGACCGCCCCATCCCATTTTCCTTGACTATTCTCGCTTGCACCCACCCAAAAATCTATGACTACCCAACCAATGCCCCCACCATTCCAAAACAACAATGCATCGACCGGCTCGCAGCTAACGATATTTGGGAAAGGGGTACCTTCCTCGTGGGCAGCCAAAATGATAAGGCGCGCATCACCTTCCATATAGTGTTCGCCAACTTGCATCAAACCACAAATGACTCGGTTATTCTCCCTCGCCAAGCGACCCTCGTGTACCACCTTTTCGACCCAAACTTCACCATCAATCTATCCCGCATGCTTTACACCGATATTCCTTACGTGGCCTGGGAGCAAAAAGGTGCAGTGCCCTTCCCTTATGCACGCCTCATAACCTCCCTCCTTGTCGACGCTGGTATATAGCCATCTCTCTCTTTCCCTTGCACTCGGAGCATGTAAGGTGTCACGCACTCGGAGCGCCCAACAAAGGGATGCCCTTCGAGCATGCAAGGACATTTTTCTCAAGTCCGATATCTTACATTTTTGTATATCGTACGCTGCTACAAAAGGCACGTCACTTCACGATCTCACATGATGGCCTCTATCCAAATTCTAGGGATCAAGAATTCAACATCTCCATCAAGTGTCCCACATCTGCCTCAATGACTCCATGTTCCACGATTTTAGGGATTTTATGCAAGTGGTATGCAAGAGAAGTCAAAAAAATAAAAGAAAGGAAAGATAGGAAAGTTCAAGGGCATTTTGATAATTTTATAGTCATAGTCCAGAGTTATGGTCAACTGTAAAGTTGAGTAGCTCGACACCACTAAGATACTAGAAGAAACGATACCTCAATCGGAGCTACGGGGAAGGAGTTATGACTTTTTGAAGTTGGAGAAAATTCCTTAGAAGAATTATGAGTTATTTTATCCCTAAAACCAATGAAGTTTCGCGAACCACACTGTGAACCGGTTCATGGGGTGAACCGGTTCAAGGTACAAGATGAACCCGTTCGGGGTACCTGGCGTTGGCAAGAGACCCAATGACTTGAAATTCTTTTTGGTTTCCTCATAAAATCCAACTTCAGGGGAGTTATTTTTCATGACTTGGAGAGACCATTTTGAGAGTTCTATTAGCTCAAGTCTTCATATTCTTGAGTCCCAAAACTCATGTTTTGATTCACACATCATTCCCATATTTTTGTGAATCCTTTTGAAACCCAAGAACACTACTTTTCTTTTGTTCGTACTTGTGTAGAAGTCGCTCTCTTCTTGATTACCGCTCACCTGGACTTCCTGTGGGAGATTCCAGCCGATGACATCAGAACCGACACCTGCGGGTATTTCTGTGTCACACTTATTTTCATTATAATCCGCGTAACTGTATCTTATAAAATTATAGTGAAAATTAAAAGGTTTTTCCCCTTTGGGGGATTTTTCCTCATTTATGTGTTTTCGTTTGTGATTGACTGTTCTTGCATGATCATATTAATTTCAATCACACCTAGATGCATGTTTTAGGATTTAATTGAAAAAAATGAGATTTAATTAAATAATTTTCTTATTTGAATGCACGCGCACTCTTCAAATTGGTATCAGAGCCAATTACACAATTATACTGTGTAATTTTTAGCAAAATTTTTCTAAGATATCAATTTTCTGAAAAATTGATTTTTGAAAAAGAGCGTGTTCGATGGAGAAATTATATAATATAATGCTAGTTTTTGACGGTACTAATTATGCTTATTGGAAATCCCGCATGAAATTTGCATTAAAGGCCATTGATGAAAGAGTCTGGATTTTGGTTGAAAGAGGGTGGACACCTCCCTCCATCACTGTTGAGAATGCAACTAGTTTAAAATCTGTCACTGCTTGGACTGAAGAAGAATTTAAATGGTCACCTTTTAATTCAAAGGGTTTAAGTGCTATTTTCGGATTTGTCACTCCTGACGAGTTTCGACGCATAATGACGTGCACCACGTTAAAAGAGGCATGAGATGTTTTACAACTTACCCATGAAGGAACTAATGCTCTGAAAGAGTCTAAACTGCAAAATTTAACAACTCAATTTGAAACAATCACCATGCTTGAGACTGAATGTTTTGATGAATTTTATACTAGGTTATCTGATATTGTAAACACTAGCTTTAATCTTGATGAACACATTCCTAATGCTAGAGTTGTTAAAAAGATTCTTAGATCATTGCCTAAGCGTTTTATCCCTAAAGTTAATGTGCTAAATTCTATGGGTAATTTAAACACGCTTAAATTGGAGGAACTTGTAGGAGACTTACAAACGTACGAAATTGATATGTTTCCTAAATCGGTCAAGCCTAAAAGATAAGAGATATGCACTTAATGCCTGGGATGGAAAGAGTGAGGGGTCGGCAAGAAAGAGGGTAAAGTCATTTAGAAAAAGGGAGATAGAAACGTTAGATTCTGAGTGTGACTTTGATTTAGATGATTTGGCCCTGTTTGTAAAAAATTCAAGAAAATTCTCAAATTCAAGAAAAATGGTAATTTCAAAGATAAAAAGAATTTTGAAAAGAAAAATGAAAAAGATTTTAAAACCCTCATAAGAAAGACAGTAAGAGATGTTATGAGTGCGACGGTAAGGGACATATAGATTTTGACCGTGCTACTAGACTGAACAGACTTGCCAAAGAAAAGGGAAACATTGTCCTTAATGCTACCCTTAGTGATGACAGTGAGGTCGAGTCGGTGGACTCTAGAGACGAGTCACCGCATGAGTGTAACTTCACCGCATTCATGGATAGTCTTGTGAGTACTTCTAGTTCTCCTCACGATGATGAGGATGCTACTTCATAGGGACACGCCGACAATGAGAGCAATAAGAGTGAGCGGGGTGATGATGCAAGTGAGAGCGAGAGTGATCTTCAACTTGCCTACGCCAAGTTATATTCTGAGTCATTTAAAACCAAAAAGAGTAACAAAGCATTAGTTCTTCGGATCACAGCCTTAGAGGAAGATTTAGAAAAAGTGAGAGAGAAAGATCCCTCTACCTGCATTACTTTGAGAGAGAGAGAGAGAGAGAGAGAGAGAGAGAGTCTGCCTGTTTTGAGAAAGAAAGTTTGTTTAGATAAAGAGAGAGTTTTTTTGATAAAGAGAAAGGGGACTTGACTAAACAAGTGGCTAGTCTTACCAGTGAACTCCATTCCTCCCTCGAGACTCGGAAAAAACTTGAATCCCTTGTAGCCAAGCTTACTCATGATCTTGAGAGAGCACGGGAAGTCAAGGTTCAAATCGAGGAAAAATCTGGAAAGATGCTCCTCGACCCCGCTTTAGGTTTTGGTGATAGGCAGGGAATAGGTTATGATGCTGCCTCCACATCCCAAATTGCAACTGGACTAGTTCCTAAGTTTACCATGACTCCATATGGCCATCATCAAAAACCATGAAGAAGAGTTCGACCAAGAAAAGAAAACCTAGGTCCGCCTAATATTGTGTTCTTTTGTACATACTGCAAAAGAAAAGGCCACCTCAGGGAGTTTTGCTATAGTTTGGGTCGGACATGATGTACTACTGCCCCACCATATCATATTGATGATTTTGCCAGTCTGAGAGAGCGTGTTGAGTTTTTAGCTGCCACATCACCGAGTTTGATCGAGGAATTCCTACAGATGTCTTTGCCATTAGTGAATGCTTCCCGCATCCTAACTAAAACCAACAACAACAAGGGTAAACAAAAGGCTACCACTTCTTGGGTATCTAAGAAAGATGAAAAGGCCCTTGTTGTTCATGTCTCTCTCAAAGCACATAATAACTCACAATGGTATTTTGATAGTGGGTGCTCCAGACATATGACAGGTGATGTATCATTTTTTACCTACCTAGAGGAGTATAAGGAAGGTAGAGTCACCATTGGAGATGGGAGAAAGTCTAGCATCGTAGGAAGAGGTACAATAGAGTTTCCAGGATTTCCTAAGCTAGAGAATGTTTTGTACATGGTTTGAAAGCAAACCTTCTCAGCATTAGCCAGCTATGCGATGTTGACTTTGTAGTAAAGTTTGACCGGGATGCGTGTAATGTCTATAATCAAGCCGGTAAACTTTTAGTGCAAGGGGTGAGGATAGAGTATAATTGCTATGGGATTGTGACCATATTCTCACTTGTCTGCAATAACTCCACGATCACTCCTATGGATCTGTGGCACCAACGTCTAGGTCATGTGAGCATTAGAGATTTGAATCGCTTAGCTAAAAAGGACCTAGTACATGACTTACCATCGTTTGGAAAGCCAACTTCCACAGTTTGTGGCCCCTGTCAGTTGGGAAAGAAAATCCGTAGCCCCTATAGGAAGTTGCATTCCATTACCACCTCTCGTGTACTTGAGTTGATTATCATGGATCTTATGGGTCCTACTCGTACTGAGAGTCTGGGTGGTAAGAGTTATATCCTCGTGATGGTGGATGATTTCTCCATATATTCGATTATAGGTTTTCTGAGAGAGAAATCCGATGCTGTAGAGTTTTTAATGACCACGTTTCGTGTCCTGCAAAATCAACACGTAGTCACTATTAACAGGATACGTAGTGAAAACGACACAGAATTTAAGGAAGCAAAGGTAGATTTTTACTGTGACAGCCTTGGAATCAAACATGAGTTTTCTGCTGTGAAGACTCCTCAGCAAAATGGGGTTGTTGAGCGAGAGAACAGGACGATTCAGGAAATGGCTAGATCTATGCTTCTAGGTCGTAAGGTTGCTAGGAGGTTTTGTGCAGAGGCAGTGTCTACTGCATGCCACATGGTGAATAAGGTTTACCTGCATCCACACACACTTAAGACGCCTTATGAATTGTGGACTGGCAAGAAACCCAACCCTGCATATTTTCGTGTCTTTGGGAGTAAATGAAACATCCTACGGGATAGAGAATAATTAGGAAAGTTTGACTCCCGAAGCGATGAGGGAATATTTCTAGGATATTCATCAAATAGTAGAGCGTACCGGGTTTTTAACCTGAAGAGCTCTAAGGTCACGGAATCAATAAACGTCACCGTGCAAGATGATGAACCTTTAACGTTTATTAATACTAGCCTTTAGTGTGAGGATGAGAACTATTCTGGCAGTGATTTACTTATCCCTTACCCACACCCGGTGGACCATACTCATATATTAGGGGACACACCTGCTTGGGTTCGCAAGAGTCATGATCTTTCCTCAATTATAGGCGATCCCACTCTTGGGGTCATGACTCGTGCTCAGCTAGAGAATGTTGTTAGACATTTTTGCTACACGTCCAAAGTCGAGCCCAAGAATCACAAAGAAGCACTCAAGGAAGAACACTGGATATCTGCTATGCAAGATGAGTTACTTCAGTTTAAAAAGAACAATGTCTGGGAACTTGTCCCCCGACTTATTGCGACTAATGTGATACGTACCAAGTGGATTTTCAAGAATAAAATGGATGGAAATGTTACCATAATCAGAAACAAGGCTAGGTTGGTTGCTCAAGTCTACACACAGATAGAGGGTGTAGACTTTGGGGAGACATTTGCTTCTATTACGACGCTTGAGTCCGTACGCTTACTACTCGCCATCGCATGTCATTTGTGCTTCAAGTTATATCAGATGGATGTCAAGAGTGCCTTTCTAAATGGCATTCTATAAGAGGAGGTTTACGTGGAACAACCAAAAGGGTTTGATGACCCTAAGCACCTGGATCACGTCTACTATATGAGGAAATCCTTGCATGCTTTGAAGCAAGAACCGCGTGCTTGGTATGAGAGGTTTACTTCCTATCTCTTAGCCTATGGCTTCAAGAGAGGGGGGTTGATATGATGTTATTTATCAGGAGAGATGATGGATATATTTTGGTTGCCCAAGTCTATGTGGACGACATAGTCTTTGGATCCACGTGCTCCCAACGTGCTCACCACTTTGAGGAGGAGATGAAAAGTGAGTTTGAGATGAGCAAGGTAGGTGAGCTTATTTTCTTCCTTGGTCTCCAGGTTCGTCATCTTGAGGATGGGATGTTCGTCTCCCAATCCAAGTATGCTAGAGACCTAGTGAAGAAATTTGGTTTCGACTCCTCTAAGAATGCACATACACCTATGATTACTTCTATCAAGATTAGTAAGGACACTTCAGGCAAGGACGTAGATCAAACCTTGTATCGGAGTATGATAGGTAGTCTTCTCTTCTTGACTTCCAGTCGTCCCGACATAGCCTTTAATGTTGGAGTCTGTGCGCGATATCAGGCGTCCCTGAAAGAGTCACACTTACTCGCTCTAAAACGTATTATCAAATACGTGAGTGGGACTCTCACATACGGTATTTAGTATTCCTTTGATACCAATAATCGTCTATCCACCTATTCAGATGCCGATTGGGCTGGGGATGTAGATGGTTGTAGGAGCACTTCTGGTGGGTGATTCTATTTTGGTTCTTCTCTTGTCTCCTGGTTGAGCAAAAAGAAAAACTCCATCTCTTTGCCCACTACGGAGGCTGAGTACATCACCGCCGGGAGTTGTTGCACGCAACTCTTGTGGATGAAGAAAATGTTGGAGGATTATGGGATATAATATGACACCATGACCATCTCCTCTGATAACACGAAAGCGATACACATTTCTCGCAATCCCGTCTAGCATTCGCGCACAAAGAACATTAGGATACGCGATCACTTTATACATCAGTTAGTTGAGGAGAAAGTCATATCCCTAAGTTTCGTACCCATCGACTGTCAGTTAGCCGATATTTTCATAAAACCTTTAGATGCCCTTAGATTTGAGAGTCTTAGGAAGTCTTTAGGAATTTGCACACTTGATTGAGGGGTTGGCCCGTGTCTAGCATATGATGCATTATCTTTCTCATATCATATGTTTCCTATTGCTAGATTGTATCATATGTATGATTATTCCTTTTATTTCTTTATTTTTTTTGAAAAATCCAAAAAGATTTTGTAGAAAAGCTCAAAAAGATTCTATTTTGGTAAAATTTTGAAAAATCCAAAAATATTTTTGTATTTTTTTATGCACCTTTTATGGATGAGCATTTAAGATAGTCGAGTCACAATTTCTTTCCATTTATCCTTGTGACTGTTTGATAGAGATTTGAGACGCTACATCATTACATCCATGTGTTTTACATTGTTTGGAGTCTTTGAGATGTGATTAGTGATATCTTTCTACACGTTTGACTCCTATCTCCTTTATTGCACACATGCATGACTTTATTTGATTATTGTACTTGTCTATCACATATTATATTGGGTGTTTTCATCTCAATTATGTCTATACAACGAACTATATGCGATAAAACTTGACAAGATTGGAATGCATGTAAAAACCGTTTGGTGAGATTGTGTTTTTTTTTTTTAAAATGGTGAAGGGCTACGAAAGGTAATTATCTATCCTTTGCGTTTAAGCCACCGTTAAATTGGACCTAAAAAAATTAAGGACTTTTATTATCCGGGGTCCAGGAGGTTAAAAGAGCACAAAAAATTTAAAGGCAATAAAAAGAATTTCATGCCAAATATGGTCCATTTAGGTTTCACCATAAATTATCCAAAGTTTGAGAATTTAGATCACCCCTATTCAAAATATACATCTGAGGGAGTTTTGTTAGAGATTTTAAACGGGTTTGCACTTCCTTGAAAGTTCTGAAAAAGCATGAAATCGTTTAGGATGTTATTAGTGTGGAAATCATTCTGAGCTTTGATTTGTTGATTTAATTGAGTCAATCTCTCATATTTCCATTTTTTTTACACCTAAGGAAGATGTTGAGTTTATTCGTTAGGAGTATCCGATATTCATCGTGCACATATGTCATGTCTGTATGCATTGATTTTCCTATCGAATTAGATCACACCCCTACATTTACGTTATCATCGACTTGGTTGTTTTTGTGTTTGTTCATGGTGTGATTCTTTGATTGTATATTTTTTGTGATTTTTTTTTACAATTTCAAAAATAGAAGTTTATTACCTTGTGACATTCTCCATTTGCATTTATTTCTGCTTCTCATTTCTATTTATTTGGGGACATAATAAAAAAGGGGAAGAAAGAATTATCATATTATGGGGGAGTTTTGAGATTTGTTTTATGCTGGTATCTATGTTTATCTCATTTCAAACTTGATACGTCACTTGGTATTTGCTTTATCTCATGTGTGTAGGTACTACGTTGATGATCATTGATTTGCACACGATGATGAGAAAAGATTTGAAGAACAAACGAGGAAGACTTATTTATTTGTATCCTTCCAGTTTTGGGTTCATGGGAGGGTAGATTTGTATAGGTCAATTGAATGATAATAATTCGGATTTTTTAATTTTGTATCGGCATAGACATATGGGAGATTTATAAGGACATTTTTCTCAAGTCTGATATCTTACATTTGTGTATGTCTTATGCCGCTACAAAAGGCACGTCACTTCACGATCTCACACGATGGCCTCTATCCGAATTTTAGGGATCAAGCATTCAATATCTCCATCAAGTGTCCCACATCTGCCTCAACGACTCCACGTTCCACGATTTTAGGGATTTTATGCAAGTGGTATGCAAGAGAAGTCAAACCAATGAAAGAAAGGCAAGATAGGAAAGTTCAAGGTAATTTTGTTAAATTTACAATCATAGTACAGAGGTATGGTCAACTGGAAAGTTGAAGATATCGAAGCCACGAATATACTCGAAGAAACTCCACCTTAATCCAAGGTACGGTGAAGGAGTTATGACTTTTTGAAGATGGAGAAAATTCCTTAGAAGAATGCTGAGTTATTTTATCCCTAAAACCAACGAAGTTTCACGAACCACATTGTGAATTGGTTCAGAGGTGAACCAGTTCGGAGTATAAGACGAACCGGTTCGAGTTACTTGACACTGGCAAGAAACCCAATGACTTAAATGTTTTTTGGATTTCCTCATAAAAGCCAACTTCGGGGGAGTTATTTTTCAAGACTTGGGGAGATTATTTTGAGAGTTCTATTAGCTCAAGTCTTCATATTTTTGAGTCCCAAAACTCATGTTTTGATTCACACATGATTCCCATACTTTTGTGAATCCTTTTGAAACCCAAGAACACTACTTTGTTTTTTTTTTCATACTTGTGGAGAAGCCGATCTCTTCTTCATTGCTGCTCACCTGTAGTTCCTTCGGGAGATTCCAACCGACGACATCAGAACTAACACCTGCGGGTATTTCTATGTCACACTTATTTTCATTGTAATCCGTGTAACTGTATCTTACAAAATTATAGTGAAAATAAAAAGGTTTTTGCCCCTTTGGGGGATTTTTCCTCATTTATGTGTTTTCATTTGTGATTGACTGTTAATGCATGATCATATTAATTTCAATCACACCTAGATGCATGTTTTAGGATTTAATTGAAAAAATGAGATTTAATTAAATAATTTCCTTATTTGAACGCACACGCACTATTCAAAGCAGTCCGGGAGGTGGTTAATTTAGAGGCCGAGGAGGAGATCCATGTTGAAGAGCCTGCGATTGAGGACGTCGAGATGGGCAGGGTTGAATAAGAAGAATACAATGAGGATGATGACTCAGACTTTGAGCCTCGGGTGCGGATTTTGATAGGTGCCTTGCAACTAGTAGTGGCAAATGGGCAGTTATGGGCGGGTAAAAAATGGATATGGATAAAATTGGGCGGGTCGAAAGCGGACCAGACATAATAATTTGGGCGGGTTTGGTCGGGTTAAATTCGAGTCGGGTTGGGTCAAACCCAGATCGAGTCAGGTTCACCCACTTTTTTCTTTTTTGAAAAAAAAATTATTATACCATATACAAATAAATATGGTATAGTAATTTTTAAAAAAAAATATACAAGTAAATACTTGAATAAAAAAAATCTTTTAACTCTTTAGTAATTTGAGTTTTATTTTTGTAAGGGTTCAAAACCATTTTGACCCGCTAATGACCCGTCAACAAACAGTCTTATTGGATTGTTCAAACCATTTTGACCCACAAATACAATTAATGGGCGCCAAACACATTATTTTGGGTGGATTATGGGCGGTTTCATCCACAAGAGCCCATATTACCGGGTCTACTTGCAACGGTGGAATCCCATTTTGACGGGTTCATCACACAATACAATCGAGACCGAGCGTCCTATCAAAGGGATCAAGACGCCTACCGAAGGAACACGAGAATGATGCATCAACTCCAAGCCCATATATACGAGCTCAACTTCGGTGGACCGCCCCTAACTTTCTTCTATGATCCCTATGATACCAGCGCACCCGGTCTTGCAAATTCGCCTCCCCAATGAATCCCTTGTCTATTTTATTATTGTTTATGTGTTGTGGTGGCTGTTTAAGCATTGTTGGTTATGTGTTCTACCGTACCCTTTGTAACACAGTTGTTCAGTTTCTATAAAAATTATGCATTTCTGTCCCATTAGTTTGTTTTATTTTCTCGCACCTTTTATTTGCTTTGAGTTAGATTTTAGTCCTTTTTTCTTGAGGACAACGCAAAAGTCTAAGTTAGGGGGGGTCACAAGTGCGTCTTTCTAAAACTACACAAATTTTCAAAAATGCCCAGAAATTTCAAAAAAATCATAAAATCTTAAAAAGTCCAAAAATATATATTTTTCAAAATAAATAATAATTGGAATTCATATTTTTCAAAAATATCATTAAAAGTCGGTGAAAGTTTCAAATTATAAAACATAATACACAAAGCCGAAATTGATCAAAGATTGAAATTGAGCGAACGTAGGAGACTTAACGAATAAATGTGGAGATCAACAACCCCGGTGAGATTCGAGCCTTTCATTTTTGTGAAATTTAGAAATCAATCCGAGTTAATTGTTAACTCAAAAGTTCTTTTTAGCGTCTAATAAGTCGTCAAGGATCTCAATCCTTTCACTTTGATCGGTTATGGAAAATGTGTGTGATATTGCCTTGAAAAATGTGCCAAAATAGATCTGTAAACTTAATTCGTCTCGAAATGCATATGGTAACGCAATTAGTATTTTGGACAATAAAGTAGGCCCACGTTTGTCACCAAAAAATATTGGCCAGAAAAAGTAGAGAAATATTATCCATTTTGTAAACCCAAATTGAGCCAAATATATTTTGCCCTTTCGTTTGACAACCCGAAAAAACCCCAAATGTCCCGGAATTGTGAAAACTGATAACCCTAGAAATTAAGTCCGAAAAGCGCAGAAAAGGGGCAAGAAAAAAGGTAGCTATGCTCAACAAAAGCATCAAGAAAAGAGAAGTGTGAAAAAAAGAAAAAAATTAGAAAAAATAAAAGAACAAATGAGCGAAAGCCCGGAAAAGCGCTGACAAACATTATATGAAAATTTTCCAATTCCAGATTTCCCGCACCATTCTCATTTTACCCAATACACACTTAACCCAAAAAAGTCCTAACCGAGTCCAAAATTGCGAAATTGGTTACCGCGTGGAGAGCAAATACACAAAAAGATAATAAAAGAGATCAAAAATACGAATTAGAGGAAATGTTCCCTCTTTCTTACAACCATAATTCGATGATGAGATCCGATTACCATAAAATTTTTGTTTTTCTACTTGTATGCGTGAACTTGGTTCCAATACCTTTACTCTTATAAATCACGCATACCGAGAGAACAGACACATTCCGAGTGATTCGTTTGTGAGAGAATTCCATGAGATTTTGAAATCAAAACGAATTTTTGGATAAGTAACATAATGGTCAGTCGATGAAAATTCGCGGTTAAATTTTCGGCTTCACGCACACGTACTATGATTTGAGACTCTTGAACATGAAATGATGATGACTATTTTCTGGAAAAGTTTGAATTATACAATTTTTGCATATTTTAAGTTTTCTTTGAGTCAAATTTTGTGGGTATATTCACTGCAAACCCTCACGAGACACAACTCGTCCTACTAGGGTAACCTAAGGGTTTAAAGGCTTGTTTCACACGCTAAATGCAATCGCTCACCCGCGAAAGAGGTATTCTATCCCATTTTTGAGTTAGACCATGTTTTGATTCTTTTTACATTACTTGGGACGATCAAAGTTATAAGCTAGGGGGGTTTGATTAGGCATAAATTCTTCCCATTTATCCCCTTAATTTAGAGAATTTTATCTCTCTTCAAAGTGCAATTCGAGTGGATTTATATCATATCATTGCTATTGACAAGTTTCTATTAAGTACGCCAATTTTTGTGTATTTTCCATCTATTTCGAAGGTATTTAGTGTTTAGGAAGGACCAACATCCTAATCCGAGTTCCATACCAAAAGCTTTAAGGAAATACAAGGAGGAAAGTTCCTGAAAAGATGGAATCGAACCTAAGGGAAGGAAAAAGAACCAATCCCATCATGGGAAATCTTCTGTAAAGAAATGTCAAGAGGTAACCGAACCGAAGGAGAGGAAAAATGAATTGATACTATGCTGGAAGAACTTCCTGTGAAAAGTTAACAAGATGGAACAGAACCGAAGTTGAAGGAAAATGAACTGAACCTACACTGGAAAACTTCCTGTAAAGCAATGTCAAGATGTAACCGAACCGAAGAAGAGGAAAAACGAACCGATCCTATGCTGAAAGAACTTTCTGTAAAGGATGTCAAATATGGAACCGAATCGAACCGAACCCCTTAATAGGATCGGTTCTGTTTTCGGAAATTCAAACTTATCCACTTGTAAAATTAGAATCCTCCATAGTTGAAACTCTTAGAATTCGTAGATTATAAAATATAAACTCCTCCCAAATATAACAGGAGGCTTCTAATTCATTAGGGGAGATTTATAATCAGTGTAGCAAAGAAGAATAATAAGAAACCCTAGTTTGCTTCCAGTTTTGCAATTCAAGTAATATTATTTTAATTCTTGTTTTCATATCTGCAGTAGTTATTTCTACAGTGAGCAGTTTCATCCTTCATCACCTTCAAGTGTTCGTAAAAATATTTTCTTTCATCCAAAAAATGTTAATTAATACGATACTACTTTATTTCAGTGTTTGCTTACATACTGTGCGGGCTACGATCCCTCATATGTGTAATACTTAGTAGAAATAAAGACCGAATTTTAATTCAGTCTTTGCTTACGTACTGTGAGGGCTACGATCCCTCATATATGTAATACTTAGGAGTATTAAAAAGTCTGATTCATTTAAAATTTCAATTATGAATCTAGTATCTTACGAAGTGAATTACTAGGGTGTGGGGGATTGTAACCCGACCTATTTTTCTCCGTTCATAGTTATAGTTTTAGTCAAGTAATTCGAAATTTTGCAGTAGAAAAATTGCATTCATAATTTCATTAGTTAATCATTTTCAAAAGTTTCATATAGTTGTAATTATTTCGCAAATCAAATCATCTTTTCCTTTTCTTTAGAGTCCAAGTTAGGTTTCCTTCATATGTCCAACGTCGTCACGACCTTGTTCATCCTATTTCCCCGAGGATCGATACCCGACCTAACGAATTATTACTTGAGCGGCATTCTTGCATTTGAGCCTACATAGCATGCACACTAGACACATTCTTAGTCACATCATGACACGAGCGAGTCTTAGTATTTCGTTAGCACTAGGTTCACACTTGAGACATGTTTAGTACATGTATCGATAGTGTTACTATGGTTTGTATATATTTATCGTTGTGTTGCGTGGATGTTTTTCGTTCCATCTGTAGGGTAGAGGGTGGGTACACTTAAAGATTATATCTTGGTGGGTTAACTCATTTAGAGAGATGATATTTGAGTATGACGTTATCCTGGGTATAGTTTAGTTAGCGACGGGTTGAACGATGGTGGGCTGTTATAAAAAGGCTATCGTGTTTGCTATCCCAGGGCAAGGTATGTTGTTTAGAGATGTGCCACGTAGAAGAAGGTTAAGCTCTGCTTATATTATATCATGGAGGAGACTCCACATGTTATAGTTGTCTCACTATCTTTGATCCCAATGTGTAGGGATATGTATTGATATGATTCAGGGTATATTAAGTTAACTGTTGAGCGGAGGGATTTAACTCTTTATCGACTTAATGCAAGAAGACTAGTGATAGTGAGAGCACAGTGTTGTATAACTCCTATAATGATGTGGGAGTGAATGGTTAGACTTGTACATATGGGGATAGGATTTGGATGTTCTGATCATGGTGTAGGACCTACGGATCTCGATGACCGACAATGCTAGGTAGTAATGTATCGTGGGGATTCTGTCACACCCCACCTAATTCTGGTGTCGGCCGCCACCAAAACTACGCCGAGCATGAGTAAATAAAATACCATTATTAGCATGAGACAAATATGAGATATATAAAATTAATCCACAAGATAAATAATAATAAAACCCAAAAGATAAACCTTCCAACTAAGCGATAAAATATCCATCTCCATGCTAAACTCAAAGTAAATCCAATCACTAATAATATGAAACTAAATAATCTCCAACTAAATCCAATGAAATGACTAAATAAAACCTATACAACTTTGGAACCGAATGGCCCGATCATAACCACAAACCATGTCTCAAAATATATACGAAGGAATGGAAAACTAAACTAAATCAATACGCATAAGGTAGAGCAGCTCCTACAAAATCTCCAAAATACTATGCGGCTTCTCCAAATACTATTTCCTGAAAAAGTTAGTCAATGCACTAGGTCAGAGCCTTGAGCATGAATACACACTACTACCCTCAATTGGATCCTTGAATCCAGACTGTATCATTATACGCAATAAATATCACAATCAAATTTTTTAAATTTAAACGGGATAATTAAAAGCGATAAATATAAATCACTAACTACCTGCAGAGATCCCCATTTAAAAAGGCACACCAACATGATTTTAAATTTCCAAGTCCCAAGATTGTTAATTTAATTAAATTAACCAAATTTTTTTATATCCTCAACTTATTATGGCAGTCCTCCCGCCTCGGGTGATTTCTCCACCAAAATACATATCCCCTCGTCAAAATGCCGGTTGACCCATTTAAACTGTCGGCCCTCACTGATTGACAAGGTTCCACACACGACACGATATAAAATGCCGAATGTCCCGTGTAAACTGTCAGCCTTCGCTGATTATGTCGCCAATATATTTTAATACCCGTCTTATTATCTTACGTATTAATTCTCACTTTCATAATTTCACAATATATAGATTACCCCACCCTATTAATCGATGTGAGATCCTCAAAATACATCTTAGTCCCATTCCTAAGGGTACCCAAGTTATCAATACGTCCTACCCTATGTATATGATGAATTTCTAACATAAACCTCAACTTAGTCTCATGCCTAGGCTAGCGTAACGACGATACTGTGACAAAATCAGCCCACCCCAAAGATAATAGAGTCGTAATAATTTACCCTCACTAGTCCCATATCTAGAAGGCGTAAATCATAAAAGGCCTATCCACTAGTCCCATACCTAGAAGGTATCCAAAAAATATAGGGTCAATAATAATGCTCAACAACCCGGCGTCACAATGGTATTTTAATAAAATCAACAAGTCACATAAATAAGAACAATTAATCAATGTACCAAACTACTCATGATAGTCCAATTCAATTAAATCTTAATTTTTTTATCGCATCATCAAAATACCCAATTAATCTAAAAATAATTATTTGAACTTAAATACACTGAGGTTTCATCATTAATACAACAATATTCCAATTTCATTACCTTAACACAAATTACGCGAGTTATATGCCCCCAAATCTATTTATTTCAAATTATGGTTTTTCAACATGCAACCTACACCAATAAAACCCAAAATTCACTCATGAATCCTACGCACCCAAGGGTTATGAATATTAATCATATTATGAGATTTCATAAAAACAACCCCAAGTTTTATGTGTTCACTTTCTCTAATTAGATTGCTAATTGGTTTTAAGAAAAACATGAGATTAAAGTTAGGCGACACTTAAAAAATGCATAATACTAAAGGAAATGAATAGAGTATTCATGCCTATGATTAGTTGGACAAAAATCTGAGTAGAAGGTTGAACTCGTCTTCAGAAAAAACCGATAGTTTCTTCAAAACTTGTGTAAAGTAGGGGCTAGGGGTTGAAGTTGAGAGAAATATGTTTTGAAAAATCTTTCTGGATAAAGTTTGAGAGAAAAATGATTTTTGAACCCCCATCCCTATATTAGTTCAGTATATAAAGGGTTTAAGAGTTGAAAAATAATTAGGAATATAATCCATCCATCCACCGCCTATCGTTCGAACGAGCACGCATGTCGTTCGAACGACAATGCGGCATCGTTCGAACGACAATGCGGCATCCTTCGAACGACACCCACAATTCCCCAAAAAAATCTTTTAAAAATCCGACTAAATTATCTGATGAAATATTAGCGGAACAAATACGCACCTTCTTGATAAAATGTACCCTATAACCTTTTTATAAAAGGCCAAAAGTAATTCCTGATTGAAAATTATTCGCAAAACCAAGTTAAAATCTTAAAGGCAATTAACTCCAAAATTTTATTTTAGTCCAAATTAATTAAATTCAATTAATTAAAACACAGGGTGTTACATACTTCCCCACTAGCAAAGAATTTCGTCCTCAAAATTAGACGAAGCATACACATCAACGCGTAAATCTCGCAAAAGAAAATTAGGCTCACATCTGCCTACCCGTAGAATGCCATAATTGGGAGCCCATACACCCAATACTACATGAACCTACCTCACGAACAACGAAATAATATATATATTTCCTATATACATACACATAACTATGAAAGTAAAAAGTACCACACACTCTTACAAATCCCCCACTCAATCCTATATCCAAAAGTCATTAAAATGCTAATGTCTTTAAATTAAATCTCAACACCAAAAATTGATACATACGATACCTAACATCTGCACTAAAATCTCCAAAATAATTATCATCTCTATAATCCATTTTAAGGATCCTCACACTAAGCTTACTAATTATAAACTCAATGCCTACAACATCCTTAGCACAAAATTTGACATCTCCAAGAAACACATCTAACATGTATTCTTGACTCTTTACCTTACGGAGTACGAATCAACAAGGGAATCAAAGATCGGCAACGGGGAAGATAAACAAAATCATAGCCTACGAGACCTAAGACCATGCTCTGATACCATCTGTCACAACCCCGCCTAATTATTGTGTTGGCCGCCACCAAAACTACATCAGGCATGAGTAAATAAAATACCATTCTTAGCATGAGACATATATGAGACATATAAAATTAATCCACAAGATAAATGATAATAAACCCAAAAAGATAAACTTTCCAACTAAGCGATAAAAGATACATCTCCATGCTAAACTCAAAGTAAATCCAATCACTAATAATATGAAACTGAATAATCTCCGACTGAATCCAATGAAGTAAATGAATAAAACCTCTACAACTTTGGAACCGAATGACCCAATCACAACCATAAACCATGTCTGAAAATATATACGAAGGAATGGAAAACTAAACTAAATCAATACGCATAAGGTAGAGTAATTCCAACTGCACCTCCAAGAAAACCTCCAAAATACTCCAAATACTATTTCCTGAAAAATTTAGTCAACGCACGAGGTCAGAGCCCCGAGCATGAATACACACTAGCCCCCTCAATTATGATCCTTGAATCCAGACAGTAGCATTATACACAATAACTATCACACTAGAATAATTTAAATTTAAACAGGATAATTAAAGGTGATAAATATAAATCACTAACTACCCGCAGAGATTCCCATTTAAAAAGGCACAAATATGATATTAAATTACCAAGTCCCACGATTGTTAATTTAATTAAATTAACCAATTTTTCTTATATCCTCAACTTATTATGGCGGTCCTCCAACCTGGGATGATTTCTCCATCAAAATACACATCCTCTCATCAAAATGTCAGCTGGCCCGTCCCTCGCTGATTGACGAGGTTCCTCACAAGACACGACATAAAACACCGGTTGGCCCGTTTAAACTATCGGCCCTCGCTGATTATGTTGCCAATATATTTTAATACCCGTCTTATTATCTTAGGTATTAATTCTCATTTTCACAATTTCACAATTTATAGATTACCCCACCCTTTTAATCGATGTGAGATCCTCAAAATACTTCTTAGTCCCATACCTAAGGGTCTCCAAGTTATCAATACGTCCTACCCTATGTATAGGACGAATTTCTAACATAAACCTCAACCTAGTCTCATGCCTAGGCTAGGGTAACGATGATACAGTGACAAAATCAGCCCACCCCCGAAATACTAGAGTCGTAATAATCTACCCTCACTAGTCCCATACCTAGAAGGCGTAAATCATAAAAAGGCCTACCCACTAGTCCCATACCAAGAAGGAATCCTAAAAATATAGGGAGAGAAATAATACCCAACAACCCATCATCACAATGGTATTTTAATAAAATCAACAAGTCACATAAATAAGCACAATTAATAAATGTACCAAACTACGCATGATAGTACAATTCAATTAAATCTTCATTTTATTATAACATCATCAAAATACCTAATTAATCTCTTATAATTATTTTAAATTAAATACACTGAGGTTTCATCATTAATACAACAATATTCCAATTTCATTACTTTAACACAAATTAAGCGAGTTATGCGCCCCCAAATTTATTTATTTCAAATTAGGGTTTTTCAACATGCAACCTACACCAATAAAACCCAAAATTCACTCATGAATCCTACCCACCCAAGGGTTATGAATATTATTCATATTTTGAGATTTCACAAAACAGCCCCAAGTTTTATTTGTTCACTTTCTCTAAGTATATTGCTAATTGATTTTAAGAAAAAACATAAGATTAAAATTTAGGCGACACTTAAAACGCATAATACTAAAGGAAAGGAATAGAGTATTCATGCCTGCGATTAGTTGGATAAAAATTTGAGTAGAAGGTTGAACTCTTCTTGAGAAAACACCAATAGTTTCTTCAAAACTTATGTAAAGTACGGGTTAGGGGTTGAAGATGAGAGAAATATGTTTTGAAAAATCTTTCTGGAGAAAGTTTGAGAGAAAAATGATTTTTGAATCCCCAGCCCCGTATTAGTTTAGTATATAAAGGGTTTAAGAGTTGAAAAACTATTAGGAATTTAATCCATCCATCCAATGCCTATTGTTCGAACGAGCACACATATTGTTCGAATGACAATGCGATGTCATTTGAACAAAAGGGCATGTCTTTCGAATGAGACCCACAATTCCCAAAGAAAATCTTTTAAAAATCGGACTAAATTATCTGATGAAATATTAACTGAGCAAATACGCACCTTTATGATAAAATGTTTAAATAAAACCTTATAACCTTTTTATAAAAGACCCGAAGTAATTCTTGATAGAAAATTATTCGCAAAACAAAGTTAAAATCTTAAAGGCTATTAACTCCAAAATTTTATTTTACTCCAAATTAATTAAAGTTAATTAATTAAAACATGACGTGTTACAGATTCCTTGTTTGGATTTCATTTGCGAGACATTCCACGCATGAATCCTAGAGAATGTCGGGAGTGTAGAGATGTGTTGGTCACTAGGGCATGAGTTACCGCTTTAGTTATTGCACATGTAGGTGGGTGAAAGCATGAGATGAGAACTATTTTTTTGATATAATACCTATAGAGTCGAGTAGTGATGTGTGAAGAGAATTGGGTAAAACGTTTTGCACCACTAGTTAATGGGTGGGGCAATCTCGAGGGGAATTAAATCATTTTATTAGCGTAACTTGGTTAGCCATACGGTATAGCCACACTGAGAATGCCGGGTCGGACTTGTGATAAGTATGTTACATGTGGAAAGTTTGAGATGATTTTGCAGTTGTGCACGGGATATGGGGTGTATGGGCACCCTTGTTAATTTGACTTTCAGCATCGCTTGTGATAAGTAGACTTACGAAGATGTTGTAAATATTTTTGTGGGTCAGTCAGAGAAACAAGTGGAGTAGTGTGAGAGAATGAACCTCGTTCGAGAAAAGGATATAGTTCGACTTTGAGTATGTGACGAGAAAACTCCGACAACCGAGACGAGTCGAAAGATATTGGAATCAAATGGAAAAGGTATCACTTGACAAAGGAAAACCCGATAACTTTTGGTGGTGGAGAGGGATCTCACCGAGTCAAATTCGTAAGAGTGGTTTGCGCATAGATAGGGTGTTAAAATTCTAATAGATGGAAAAAAAGCCTAAGAAGTGCATAGTTTTGAAGCAAATTCACAGACCGTGATTTTTGTATATCTCCGAATAAGGGAATAGGATGTGCCACGTGACGTGAGAGGTTGATTGTGAGGATTTCAGGTCGAGTGAGATATGGTGAAGTTTCTTCCGAGTGCGCCACTCATCAGGGAAAAGGTTGGTTCGATATACTAAACCGAATGTGGTGATAGATTGACGATTCCAGGGACAGAATGGATAAGCATATTGATAGAGTTCTTTACTGGATTTTCAAAATCGCTAAGTAGTCATAGGTTTCTTTGAGTTGTGAAGTGAATTTTACTGGAATAAAATAACCATTATTAATTGAGGTGTGTTATAATAATAGGAAGAATGCGCAGTATGTTATTAAAGAGAATGAATGAATCGGCACAGGGTGCCACCTAATATGGTTATGAATCAGGATGAGACCCATGAGCCCCACCTTAGATAGGGAGTGTCAGGAGGCGATGAGGACAATGTTGTGGATTGAGCTAGACGTGTCAACTATAGTCGAATGGATAGTCGGGAGGGATGAAATAAAATGTGGCAGAATACGAGAAGGCATGTTTTGGACTTTCGGAATAATTAAGAATATTAACTCCAATTGGTAGAGCTACATGTGATGACTCGTAACAGAATATTAATTGTGAAGTGACTTCTGAGGCTTCATAGGAAGAAATTTTGGCCCACCCTTGGGATAGTAGAAAAGGGGGAAATAACAAGTTTCTCATACCCGAAGTGATTCATGATCCGTCGAAAAGGATTTAGTCAACCCACATCATTTTCATATAGTTCCAAAATGTAATGAGAGTAGATTGATGTGAATCAAAATTTTGAGGTCTGACATGAGTAGTTAGGGATAGCTGAGGGTGTATCCTGCAAGGAGTGATAGCTTGGTACAATAATAAGGGAAATTGGTACCTATAGAAGTGAGACCTTTTCTAACATAGAGATAATAGAGCCAGTGAAGTATAGGCTAGTCTTTTGAGACATTGTTATTGAATTTTCCATAGTTTTGTGTATCGTTACATAATTTAGAGATTAAGTATAAGGGAGTATTGGATGCAAGGGCTTGAATGAACTTGTTGCTAAATCATGGGTCATAATGAGTAGACCTCCGGTAGAAACGGTACCATTGGTGTAGGTATACTCGAAATACCAAAAGATTATTGCGA
Organism: Sambucus nigra; assembly: GCA_949130495.1. Taxonomy (NCBI): domain Eukaryota; kingdom Viridiplantae; phylum Streptophyta; class Magnoliopsida; order Dipsacales; family Adoxaceae; genus Sambucus; species Sambucus nigra. The sequence goes on from OX422207.1 coordinate 548,023,032, forward strand.
GTAAATTTTTGGATATATTAGGACGCAGTTGTATGAAAGAATCTGAGGTGGTAATATGGGGCGTCATAGTGCCGACGAGTCTACTTAGGAGCGCGGGGATGAGATGCACGAAAAGTATCTAGAGTTATTTGCACTAGGTATTTCCTTTTTTTGAATTTCGGGATGAAATTATGTTATTAGGGGGGAAGTATGTAGCACCCCATAATTTTATTAATTTATATATTGGGAATTAATTGGGATTAATAAAATTATATTTGGAAATTAATCAGGTAAAATAAATATTAATTAGCGAGGTAAGGGTTAATATGTATTCATATTGAATATTACTCAGTGAATGAGTAATAATAATGATAAGTAAATATTATAATTACTGTGAGTGAAAAGTACGACAACTATGGTAAATTTAGTTCGAACGCGTGTGTCAGTCATGTCGGGATTTAATTTGAGAAATAAAATATAAAATCACTTTTTATTTTCCATATGGTCATTTTGAGTGTTCCAGTGTATCCGGAAGGGTCAAGATAGTCAGATAAGTCTACCTACGAGTTTAGTTTGGGTCCCAGGGTACTTTTAGGCTAAAATGACAGCCCAGAAAGGTATTTTGGTCTTTTAAAATTTTGGAGATAATAAACTCCCCAAAATTGGAGGATTATATATGATGAAACGTAGAGGAGATTAGGGTCCACATAGAGGACATATGAGGAAGAAAAGAGGAGGTCCCAAGGAAAAATTGCACCATTCTTACACCAGAAACACCACCATCGCGTAGATCGGGAGGAGAGGATCACAACCATACCATTCTTCTATAAGGAATCGGACATTCAAACAAAGGAAAGTGTTTAATCTTTCTAGACTAAGATTTTATATATCATCCATGTTAGAATTGGGTGATAAACTTGTGAAATTCATAAAATTCAACTTTATAATTTGAGATATAAATCATGTTCATGGGTAGGATTGGTGTTATATTTGATCCCTTATACACGTAGACTGATGAAATTGATAAATAACATCATGAAATTTGGGAGGAAATATGGAAAACCATTGAAGTTCTTGAACATGAATGATAAACTAAGGTTTTGAATGATTAATTTGAAATAATTGAATTTAAGGGTGTTCTTTGATAATTTAATGATTCTAATACGTTAGAAATCATGTATATGTGATGGTATAATGCTTAGTATGATTGTTTTGGAGATTGAGAATGAATAATAGAGGTTTTAAGGTTAAAAATGGTGAATCCCATAACTGCTATAAGTGGAGAAGACGAGACCTGTAGCTGGCGAATCGATTCGAACCAAGGCCGAATCGATTTGGTTTCATAGAATTGCATTATTTTCCCCCTTTTAATTTAGAACTTATGGGAAATGTTTGGGTTGACCTTGAATTAATTGTAAGAACCTATTAAGGGATATTCCATTTATCGGTAGGCTAAAGTTGGGTGCCAATTAGTCGCAAGAGGAGAGTTTAAGACTGAAATTGGTTTCCCATAATTGGTAATAAAAGCTTATTTGGATATTGACTTCCTATTATGGAAAAAATTAAGGGAATGTTGGGCCAAGACCAGTAGGCCTTGAGTGAGCTTGCCTCTTGAATTTACTTAAGGGACACTTGGCAACCATTTGGGATTGATAAACACTCGAGAACTTAATATGAGAAGTATTACGTTACGTAGAATATTCGAGTGATACTATGCTACGTACGGGGCATATGATATAAGTTATGCGTGTTCCTATGATGACATTATATATATATATATATATATATATATATATATATATATATATATATATATATATATATATATATATATATATATATATATATATATATATGGGTGGTGTGTATACCTATTGTTCGATTTGTATGTGTAATCATACCTAGGATACTTACTATTAATTAGGCATAAATTCTTCATATTTATCACCTTAATTTAGAGTCTTTTAACATTACGTGCGATTTAACTCGAGTTGATATATCTCATATCATTGCTACTGACACTTTCTAACGACTATGCCAAGTTTCGTGTATTTATCATAGATTTTGTAGGTACTTAGTGCATGAGAAGAAAGAAACAAACCGGTAGAAAGAAGGAAGAGAAATGAAGAAAAGTCAAAGGGAAAAAGTGTAATTTGCATCTGTAATTCAGAAGAGAAGCCTAAAGAAGAGTTGAAGACCTCAAGTCTATGATCGTATAGGAAGAAACATCATCTAAATTCGAGTCTCGAAGCACGAGTTATGAAGTTTCAAAGTTGAGAGAAAAATCATATGGAAAGGGAAATTTCTATAAAGACCAAACCCAACCCATATAGGATAAAAAGAACCAGTTCGGATGGTAGATAAACTTTCGGTGAAGATATAATCGAACCGATAGAGAGAAAATAAAACCGGTCCGATAGTGAAGAAAATTTCTGTAATAAGATAATCAAACCCATGCATCTAACTGGATCGGTTCAGCTATCGAATTTCATCATTATCTTGTTACAAAATTAGATTTGTACATGGTTGAAACTCTTGTAAAAATGTATTCTTTTTATTCCAATGTATTACTAGACTTGGAGGAGTTCCTTTCATAGTTATTTTAGCATAATTTAGAGAGAAGGTAGTTTGGAACCCTAGGAGCATAGAGTTATAAATTTGTGATTCTCAATTCAGATTTCTTTAGTAAAGTTTGTTTATTCTCCTTATTTGTTGTTTGAATTCATTAATTAGTGCATGGTTTATTTGTTTATAATAGTTCATATATTATCTTTTTCTTCTAAGTTTAATTTCATCATTGTTTTAATTTACTTCATAGTAGAAATCATAATTGTAGTTAATTGCACCATGCTAGGCTATATTTCTCAGGATTGGGTTGCATGAACCCAACCCAATGTACTTTTCACGAATAGAAAATTAGAGCTATCAATTAAATAATGATTGAATCACATTGTGTAGTGATCACAACTGTCATAGGTCTTTTAACCTTGATTGCCCTTGGTAACCGGGGTGTTTAAAATGTGATGCGAGTGTTAGCTACTGCAGCACTGCTTTATTCTTGCTCTTGATTACGTATGATGCCGTCTTGTACCCTCATATATGTAATGCTTAGGATTAATAAAGACCGTGTTTAATCAATTATCTAATTCAAAAACTAGTTTTGTATCTAATAAATTACTAGGGTTTGGGGGATTGTATTCCAACCTATTTTTCTCATTCATATTTAGTTAATCACAATTAGTTCACTTCTGCTAAGTAGTTTAATTTAGTTTGAGTTTAGTTAGTAGAAATCAATCTCCAAATCATCATCTTTTTGTTCTTTTTCTAGAGTTAATTCAGGGTTAGTCATTCTTCCTATCGTCGTCATGAGCATTTCTATTTCCTTGAAGATTTGACGCCACCTTACCGAGTTATTTACTTACGCGACTGGTTTGCACTTGAACCGATATAAGAACACACTAGAGACACATTTGTAGTCGCCTCAAGTTTTTAGTTCCATTACCGGGGAAGTTAGGTAGATTGTTAGGTTAGGTCGATTTGATCTAAAAATTGACTCCAAATCTTAAAAAGCCAAAAAAATCATAAAATCAAAAAAATCCAAAAACAATTTAAAAAAAATTTAAAAGAAAAAAAATATAACATCTCTCATAGGCATTTCATGAAAAATCCGAAACAAACTCCCCAATCTACTCCTACCCGCATTCAGGAGAATCCAATAGTTGAGTACGACCCCAATAGCCCCCACACTCCTAATGTACCGCAACTTTGGGTCCCAGCTCCTACTCCCCCAACTCCATTGCAAGTCACACATCGACTCATACTTCCACGACACCGAGTGAGGATTTCAAGTCACTAGGAGAGAGAGACATCCACTACTCCTTCCGCGTTCGGAATTTACAATTTGGCTAAGGATGCTGAGTGGAATTATAAGTTTAATCAACTTGCTAAGAAAATAGAGGATCCCCACGGATCTTGCTCATGAGAAACTACCGGATCCACCCGAGCCCTGAAAGAGAAGGTGTGTGCTATTTGTGAGATGGACCATTCAACAAAGGAATGTTTGACGATTCCCGCCTATAAAGTCATGCTTAACGATCAAGTGGAAGTGATTGGGGGATTTAAGTGAAATTTCAATGCCCCGCATGATAACTCTTACAACCATTAGTGGAGAAACCATCCTAGTTTTAGCTATGGGAAACAACAGGCTTCGTTGAATCCAAATTCACACATTGCCCCTCCTTCACCTCCACATTTACAACACGCTCCACAGATGCAAATACATATGCAAGCACCACCTCCCGCACCATACATCACCCCACCATGGAGGAATCTGGAGGATAGTTTAAATAAATTCATCCAATCTCAAAATGCAACCAACGCTAAGCATGGGCGAATGTTCACTGAGATCCACACTAGTATCTCTAGGTTGCAAAACGTTTTAAATATCCAAGGGAAGGGAAAGTTTTTGGCCCAAGGACAAAGACCTACCCAAGGTCAAGATAATGTTAGCTCTACTTCCCATGATTAGCAAGAGAAATGTCAAGCCTTCACCACCCTACGTAGTAGGCGAGTCATTAATTTATCACCTCCCCCACATGACACACCTAAAGACAAGGAGGTTTCGCCCGGAATGAAAGAGTCCAAAGATACCCCCTTGAATGAGAGTGACACTAATGACACTAGCGAGTCGGAATTCATAGTGAAACTACCCACCATCGCACCATTCCCTCAACAGTAGGCTCCACCCCAAAAGGGAGCCTCCCGTGCAGATATGCTAGATGTTCTTTAGCAAGTAAAGTTGAATTTACCAATTCTCGATGCCATCCAGCAAATTCCCGCCTATGCCAAAGTCATTAAAGATTTATTGACCGTAAAAATAAGGCTAAATGTGAAAAATAATGTCTTTCTAGCACAAAACGTGAGATCCATTCTACTTAATGACCTCCTACCAAAGTTTGAGGACCCGGGTGCACCCACGATTTTGTGCATTATTGGAGAAAATCGAATAGAAAAAGTCTTGCTTGATTTAGGGGCGAGTGTCAACATTCTTCCTTACTATATATATAGGCATCTCAATTTGGGTGACCTTAAGCCCACACGAATCAGTCTCCAACTAACAGATCCCATAGTAAAGATACCTCGAGGGATTGTCAAGGACGTGATAGTCCAAGTGGACACATTGTACTTACCGGTAGACTTTGTCATTTGGGACACGTAGCCCTACATCCATGCCATCAATCATGTTCCTGTTATTTTAGGTCACTCATTCTTATCCACAACTAATGCTTTAATCAATACACATAATGGGAAATTCAACTCACTTTCGGGAACATGACCCTCACGATGAACATCTTCAATATTTCTAACCAAGTGGGTGAAGAAGATGAAATTCATGCGGTCGATCTCATAAAGGAGATAGTAGAGGAGAACATTGAGATAACTATTGGTAGGTATGCCTTGGAAACATGCCTTGCGAGAAGTGATGAGAGTGAGTGTACGTATACCGAGTTTGAGCAAGAGGTAGAGGGTTTAAATGCACTATTAGACGAGGGGGCATCGATTGAGGACTTGAGAGACATTAACTAGGTTTCTATATTTGAGGAGCTACACCCGAGGGAGTCATCCATGATCCCCTCTGAAGAAAAATTTCGCACCCTCGAATTAAAGAAACTAACCTCTAACATAAAATATGATTATTTAGGAGAGGATGAGAAATTTCCTGTTGTTGTCTCCTCTAGCCTAGATAAAGAGCAAGAGGGTAAGTTGTTGGAAATTTTGAGGAAGAACCGAGGTGATTTTGGTTGCAGCATAACATATTTGAAAGGTATAAGTCCCTTGATTTGTACCCATAAAATCCACCTCGAGGAGGACGTGAAGCCCTTGAGGGAATTGTAAAGAAGATTGAACCCCATAATGAAAGAGGTTGTGCGAGATGAAATTATTAAGTTATTGGATTTCGGGATCATCTACCCAATCTTGGATAGCAAATAGGTGAGTCCCATCCAAGTTGTCCCTAAGAAGTTGGGAATAACTGTGATCGAGAATTCTAAGGGTGAGTTAATTCCCCAACGTACCACAACCGGGTGACGCATTTGGATTGATTACCAAAAAATCAATGCGGGCACAAGGAAATATCATTTCCCCTTATGATTCATCGATCAAATGCTGGAGCGTGTAGCGGGAAACCTGTATTATTGCTTCCTAGATGGTTATTTCGGATATAACCAAATAGAGATAGATATGTTGGACCAAGAGAAGATGACTTTCACATGTCCATTTGGCACATTTGCCTACAAATGGATGCCGTTTGGTTTGTGCAATGCACCTGGGACTTTTCAAAGGTGTATGCTTAGTATCTTTAACGACATGGTTGAAAGAGGCCTTGAAGTTTTCATGGAGGATTTTAGCATTTTTGGCCCTTCTTTTCACCTTTGTCTTGTGAATCTCGAGAAAGTTCTAGCCCAGTGTGTGGAAAAGAACTTAGTACTTAATTGGGAAAAATTCCATTTAATGGTAATGGAAGGAATAGTTCTTGGCCACATACTGTCGTCTAATGGAATCGAAGTAGATAGGGATAAAATAGATGTCATAGCTGAGCTACCCCCACCTAAATCACATAAGGATATGTGCTCCTTCATGGTCCATGTAGGATTTTATAGAAGGTTTATCAAGGATTTTAGTGCCATCGCTAGTCCCTTGAGTAACCTCCTTATCAAGGATGCCCCCTTTGAGTGGAACAACGCATGGCAAGATGCTTTTGATAAATTGAAAAACATGCTCATTTCTTCTCCCATTATTCAAGCTCTAGATTGTTCCCTGCCATTCGAGCTCATGTATGATGCGAGTGATTACGCGATTGGGACTTTTTTGGGCCAAAGAAATGATAACAAAGCCCATGTCATCTACTACGCTAGCCGGACTTTAACTGGACTGGAACTCAATTACTCCACCACAGAGAAGGAATTGCTAGCAATAGTTTTTTCCCTTGACAAATTTCACTCGTTCTTCATTGGTTCACCCATCACATGCTTCACCAACCACGCGGTGCTGAAATATCTCCTTGGTAAGAAAGATGATAAGCCGCGCCTCATAAGGTGGATCCTACTCCTACAAGAGTTTAATCTCTCCATTAAAGACAAAAAAGTGTTAGAAAACATCATGGCTGATCATTTGTCCCGACTTTCGTTCGACATGCCTAGTGATGCCATACCCATAGATGAGTATTTCCCAGATGAATAAAATTTTTCCACCTCTTCCCTTCCCTGGTTTTTGGACATAGTTAACTATCTTGTCACGGGAGTTGTCCCTCCCTATTGGACACCCCAAGAAATAAGAGGTTCAATACTTGGTCGCATATATTTTTCTATGGCGATCCATTTCAATTTAAATTTTGCACGAACCAAATCATCCGACATTTTGTACCGAATGACGAGACTCACAACGTCATCCATTTCTGTCATACGGAAGAATGTGGAGGTCACTTTTCCATGAATAAGATATCCATTAAGATTCTTCAAAGCGAACTATATTGGACCACAATCTTCCGGGATGTGAACACTTATTTTAAATATTGCGATAGGTGTCAAAGGATGGGAGCTATTACCCGACTAGTCATGATTCCATTAACCCCTATACTGATCATTGAGATATTTGATTGTTGGGGTATTGACTTCATGGGCCCTTTCCATCCGTCCTTTGGATTCCTATACTTCCTCGTTGCGGCATATTACATGTCTAAATGGGTTGAGGCCATAGCTACCAAAATTAATGACAATAAAGTGGTGATTAAGTTCTTGAAAAAACATATACTCTCTCGCTTCGGGGCTCCGAAGGCAATAATTAGTGATAACGATAAGAATTTTTGAAATAGGAGATTACTCATAAGGTCGGAACAACTTATCACCCTCAAACGAGTGGGCAAGCCGAGCTAGAGAATCATGAAATAAAAAACATTCTAGAAAAAATTGTTTATCCTAACCGGAAAGATTGGTCCCTTAGATTGAATGATGCGCTATAGGCTTATCGGACCGCATATAAGAATCCCCTCGGGATGTCACCATTATGCCTTTTTTTATGGAAAGCCATGACATCTCCCCGTGGAGCTAGAGTACAAAGCTTATTGGGCAATCAAGAGGTTGAACTACAGTTTGGATAAAGCCGATGAAGCTTACAAGCTTCAATTTAATGAGTTGGAAGAGATGCGCAGTGATGCGTACGAGAACGCGAATATTTCCAAAGAACGGATGAAACTTGAACATGAAAAGATGATCCGACGCAAGGAGTTTCATTCGGAACAAAAGGTGCTTCTCTATAACTATAGGCTACACTTCTTTCCCAAAAAATTACGGCCTAGATGGATAGGCCCATTCATTGTAAGAAATGTATTTCCCCATGGAGCGGTGGAATTAGAAGATCTAAAGGAGGGAGATACATTCAAAGTTAATGGACAACTCCTAAATCCATATCTAGAGGCATATGGGGAAGAAGAAAACACGATCTGGTTATCGGACTCCGTTTACAGGGTTGAGTGAGCTGTAACGGAGAGGTCGTCGCACCCCCGACGTGTATGGGGTGACTCCTATGTACACTAGTTAGAATTAGGTTAGGGTCGTTAGGAGTCCGTAAGTGTAAGTCATGAGAGGATAGGAGTTCAAACGTGTGTTTCATGAGGTCATGGAGAGTTTCGAGAGATTTCGTGCGTTGGAATAATTGCAGGAGTTTTCAAAAAATTCGAGAGTGAAAGATTTCATGCTTAACGGAGGAGAAGAGAGTTCTATTCCGAACGGACCAAACCGATGCCACTGGACCGAATCTGTTCCGTTTTGCAAAATTATAAATAATAAAAGAGGGGAACCAGATCGATTTTCCCCTGGAACCCGGACCAGTTCGGCCTCTACATATTTTTTCCCCTTCCCAAGATACTCCCCCTTCTCCCAATCACTTCATTTCCCTCCTAATCTGTCTTTTCCCTCCATTCCTCCCCCTCTTTACCTCCAAAGACTCCCCCCCATCCCCCCACAACACTTATAGAATCCCACCCTCTCCTACCCTTTTCTCCCCACTCTAGCCAATTCCCTTCATACATACTCTCTCTCTTTATCTCCCATTTTCCAGCAACACATTATTTTTAAATGGCCAACTGCGCTCCACCTGTCAAGTACACCTCCATCGACGTCCTCCCCGATAGTAACAGGAACTACCATTCCTTCATAGAACGCATATGGTGTGAACAATTTTGACTTCCTACCATAAACTCCATATTGAGTGCCTCGTTAAATGACAGGAGCTACCCCCCACCGTCACTACCCTTTTTAGCACTAGAGGTGGTGCCAATTCTTTAACGAACCACATGAGGCCTAAGATTTTGTTGACGGAAGGCCCATTCCCTTCTCCTTAGACATTTTGTCCCAAAAGCTTGCCTCCAAGGGGGTTTCGATCCCAGAACGATTTGACTACCCAAGTGCCACTGCACCCGTGCTCAAAAGTACATGCATATCCCAACTTACACCCGATGAACATTGGGTCTGGGAAACTTTTCTGGTGGGACGCCTAAATGATAAGGCCCGCATCACCTTCCACATTATTTGATCCAACCTCCTCCAAACATCCAATGATTCGTCGACGTTCCCTAGTCAAGCTACACTCATCTACCACCTTTTTGATCCCACCACTACCATTCACCTTTTTCGCACATTCTACGCCGACATCATCTATGCCGAATTTTACCAAAAGGGCACAACCCTTCTCCTATATTCCCGCCTCATCACCTCCATACTCGCCGATGCCGGCATAGAGACCCCCGGGATTTTTCTTACCTACCAAAGCCCATTGGGCAAGAATCACGCAATAGAAATGCAAATGAATGGGAGGTTATAAGAGAAACAGTGGTAGAGATTGATGATTTTGATGATGATGAGGAGCATTATTATGATGATAAGGAGGAAGAAGACGAGGATGTAGAGATGGCCGAGGGCGCCGAAGAAGAGTATGATAAAGAGGGTAATTCTGACTATAAGTCGGAGGGAGCGGACCTTGATCAACGCATTTTTTCACTAGAAACACGCTTTAACAGTTTCATTAATGAATACCATACAGACCACCTAGCGGACTGTCGAGCGTACCAGCATGATACGAGTGTGATGCATCGCCTTCAAGCTAAGCTATATCGACTACATATGGGTGTTCCTCCACCGCCCTATTTTTACGACCCATAAGACCCAAATCCTCTGGGAAAATCCCACCCCCTCGGTAGCAATTTGTTGGTTTTGTTATTTGTATTATGTAGTTCTTCACATTTTCTATCCTTAAATTCTTATAATATATAATGGAGAACTTTGGATTTCCTATCTTTGCATTTCATATACCTGCTTGTGATTATTGTTTCATTTTGTCCTTTGTTCATTTTGATGCTCTCTCTTTAATTTTGATTTTAGTCGTTTTGCATCGGGACTTTGCCAAAGTCTAAGTTAGGGGGGGGGGGGGGGGGGGGTACGCATGCGCTTCAAAATTTCACAAAGTTCAAAATGCCCAAATTTCCAAAAAAAATTAGAAAATTTAAAAAATTTCCATAAAAATTGAAAAAAGCCAAAAATAATTTTTATTCAAAATAAAAAAAAAATTGGAATTAAATTTTTCAAAAAATGTCAAATTTTTTTTAAGTGTCGAATTGCAAAATCAAAATGCACAAATCCAAAATTTACTAAAGATGGAAATTGAGCGAAAATTGACGACTTAACGAATTAGTGTTGAGATTAATCAACCCGGTGAGATTTTGAGCCTATCACTTTTTGTGAGTTTTTAAATCAATACGAGTTAATGGTTAACTCAAAGTTCATTTCAATGTTTAAAAAAGTCGTTGAGGATCTCTATTCCGTTGTTTTGATCGATTACGGGAAACAAGTGAGATGCCGTCTTAAACATGCGCTAAAATGTCTCTAAACTAAATTATTCTTGAGATGCATATAGTAATGCAATTAGTGATTCGGACAATGAAGAAGGCCATCGTTTGTTACCCAAAAATATTAGCCATAAAAAGTTGCAAATTTTTTTCCTTTTTCAGCCCAAATTGAGCCTAATAAATTTTTTCATTTCGTTTGAAACCCGGAAAAACCCAATAGCCTTGAATTGTGAAAATGAAAAATTCAGAAATTCAATCCAAATGGTGCAATACAAAGGGGCAAGAAAAAATAGAAAGATAGTAACACCCCGTGTTTTAATTAATTGACTTTTATTAATTTGGAGTAAAATAAAATCTTGGAATTAATGTCCTTTCAGAATTTAACTGGGTTTTTAGTAAAATTCTAAATTGGGAATTAATTTGGGTCTTTTATAAAAACGTTATAAGGTTTTTATTTAAACATCTAACTGGAAGGTGTGTATTTTTTCAGCTACTGTAGTTTATCAGATAATTAAGTTGGATTTTTAAAAGATTTAATTTTGGGATTTTGGGGCTCATTCAAACGATGAGGCATGTCTTTCGAACGACGTCGCATGTAGTTCGAACCATAGGGGTCCTCGTTCAAACGACAGTGAGGCGGTGGCTTGGTTAGACTCCTATTTGTTTCCAACTCTTAAAACCTTTATATACTAAACTAATACGAGGATGGGACTTCGAAAATCACTTTTTTCTCAAACTTTTTTCAGAAATCTTTTCCAAAACATGTTTATCTCATCTTCAACCCGTAGCCCATACTTTTCACAACTTTTGAAGATTCAATTGGTTCTTTATCAATAGGAGTTTAACCTTCAAATCCAATTTTTGTCCAACTAATTCCAGGCATGAATACTATATTCTTTTCCTTTAGTATTATGCGATTTAAGTGTTGCCTAAACCTTAATATCATATTTTTCTGAAAACCAATATGCAATCAAATTAGAGAAAGTGGACTTAAAACTTGGGGCTATTTTTATGAAATCATTTAATATGAATAATATTCATAACCCTTGGGTACGTAGGATTCATGAGTGGATTTTTGGGATTTATTGGTGTAGGTTGTATGTAGAAAAACCATATTTTGAATTAAATGAATTTGGGGGAGTATAAATCATGTAAGTTACGTTGAGATAATGAAATTGGGATAATGCCACATTAGTGATAAAGTTCAGTGTTTATATTAAAATAATTAATTGAGATCAATCTTGGTGAAATTAAGATTTAATGGAATTAATCTATCTTCCGTAGTTTGGTACATTGATTAATTGTGCTTATTTAAGTGACTTGTTGTTTTTATTAATTGCTTTGTGAGGACGGGCTGTTGGGTATTTTTGTCTCCCTATATTTTAGGATGCCTTCCAGGTATGTGACTAGTGGGTAGGACTTTTGATGATATGCCTTCTAGATATGGGACTAGTGAGGGTAGATTATTACGACTTTATTATGTCGGGGGTGGGCTGATTTTTTTCACTTAATAGTCGTCACGTTGGCCTAGGCATGAGACTTGGTCGAAGTTTATGTTAGAAATTCATCCTTTACATAGGGTAGGACATATTTATAACTTGGGGACCCTTAGATATGGGACTAAGGGATATCTTTACGATCTCACATCAATTAAAAGGGTGGGGTAATTGAGAAATTGTGAAATTGAGAAATTGTGAATTAATTCCTAAGATAAAAACAAGTATTAAAATTTGTGGCGATATAACGTGTCAGGGCTGACAATTTAAACGGGTCAGTGGATGATTTATGTCGTTCCATGTGTGGAACCTTGTCATGGGGTGGTATCGACAGTTTAAATGAATCAGAGGCCATTTGACAAGGGAAAGTGTGACACTTTGGTGGATTACCACCCGGGATGAGAGGACCATCATAATAAAGTGAGAACAATAATAAAATTAGATTAATTTAATTAAATTAACATTATGTGACTTGGAAATTTAAAATCATATTGGTGTGCCTTTTCAAATGGGGATTTCTGCGGGTAGTTAGGAATTTATATTCATCAAGTTTAATGATCTCGTTTAATTTAAAATATTCTATTGTGATATTTATTGCATATAATGCTAATGTCTGGATTTAAGGATCCAATTTGAGGGGAGTAGTGTGTATTCATGCCCTGGGATCTAACCTCGTGCGTTGTCTAACTTTTCAGGAATTAGTATTTGGAGAAGCTGCATAGAATTATATAGGAATTTGATTGGAGGTGTAGTTAGAGTTTCTCTATCTTATGCATATTGATTTGATTTAGATTTATATTCCTTCGTATTTACTTTGAGACACAGCTAATGGTTTTGATTGGGCCATTCGGTTCCAAAGTTGTATGAGTTTTATTCAGTTACTTCGCTAAATTAAGTTGGAGATTAATCAGTTTCACATTAATAGAGATTGGATTTACTTTGAGATTATCATGGACATGGATCTTTTATTGCTTAGTTGGATGGTTTATATTTTGGGATTGATTATCATTTATCTTGTGGATTAATTTTACATGTCTTATATCTGTCTCATGCTAAGAATGGTATTTTATTTACTCATGCCCGACTTAGTTTTGGTGGTGGCTGTCGCGAGAATTACACAAGGTGTGACAGATGGTATCAGAGCATAATCTTAGGTCTGGACGATTATGAGTCCGTTTAGCTTTCGCATTGCCAATCTTTGATTCCCTTATTGATTCTTACTCCTTAAGGTAGAGGGTATAGAATACGTGTTAAATGTGTTTCTTGGAGATGTGGAGTTTTGTGCTAAGGACGTTGTAGGCATTGAGTATAGAATTAGTATGCTTGATGTGAGGATCCTTAAATGGATTATGGAGACGATGATTATTTTGGATGTTAGGTATCGTATGTATCGATTTTTGGTGTTCAGATTTAATTTGAGGAGGTTAGGATTTTGATGACTTTCGAAGATAGGAGAGCGTGTGGTACGCCGTTATTTTCATAGCTATGCATATTTATATAGGCAATATATATATTACTTTATTGTTTGTGGGGTAGGTGCGCATATGATTGGGCATATGGGCACCCAATTATGTCATTCTATGGGTAGGCATATGTGAGCCTTATTTTCTCATATTTTCTTTTGTGAGATTCACACGTTGATGGGTATGCTTCGTTTAATTTAGAGGATGAAATTCTTCGCTAATGGGGAAGTATGTAACACCTCGTGTTTTAATTAATTGACTTTATTTAATTTGGAGTAAGATAAAATCTTTGAACTAATGGCCTTTAATAATTTAACTGGGTTTTTAGTAAATTTTTCAATTCGAAATTAATTCAGTTCTTTTATAAAAAGGTTATAAGGTTTTTATTTAAACATCTAACTAGCAGGTGCGTATTTGTTCAGTTCAACTAATGTAATTTATCAGAAAATTAAGTTAGATTTTTAAAAGATTTAATTTTGGGATTTTGGGGCTTGTTCAAATGACAAGGTATATCGTTGGAATGATGTCGCATGTCGTTCGAACGATAGGGGTCCTCATTCGAATGACAGTGAGGCGGTGGGTTGGTTAGACTCCTATTTGTTTCCAACTCTGAAACCCTTTATATACTAAACAGATACGGGGCTGGGGCTCAAAAAATCACTTTTCTCTCAAACTTTCTCCAAAAAGCTTTTTCAAAACATATTTCTCTCATCTTCAACCCCTAGCCCTTACTTTTCACAAGTTTTGAAGATTCAATTGGTGTTTTCTCAAGAGGAGTTCAACCTTTAACTCAGATTTTTGTCCAACTAATTTCAGTCATGAATACTCTATTCTTTTCTTTTAGTATTATGCATTTTAAGTGTTGCCTAAACCTTAATCCCATATTTTTCTTAAAACCAATTAGCAATCTAATTAGAGAAAGTGGACATAAAACTTGGGGCTATTTTTATAAAATCTCTTAATATGAATAATATTCATAACCCTTGGGTACGTAGGATTCATGAGTGGATTATTGGGATTTATTGGTCTAGGTTGCATGTAGAAAAATCCTAGTTTTGAATTAAATGAATTTGGGGGTGTATAACTCATGTAAGTTAAGATGAGATAATGAAATTGGGATTATGTCACATTAATGATGAAATTCAGTGCTTACATTAAAATAATTAATTGAGATCAATCTTGGTGAAATTAAGATTTAATGGAATTGGTCTATCATGCGTAGTTTGGTACATTGATTATCTGTGCTTATTTAGGTGACTTGTTGGTTTTATTAATTACTTTTGTGACGACGGATTGTTGGGTATTTTTTTCTACCTATATTTTAGGATGCCTTATAGGTAAGGGACTATTGGGTAGGCCTTTTGTTGATTTACGCCTTCTAGGTATAGGACTAGTGAGGGTAGATTATTAAGACTTTTTTATGTTGGGGGTGGGCAAATTTTTGTCACTTTATCGTCGTTACACTGGCCTAGGTATGATACTAGGTCGAGGTTTATGTCAAAAATTAATCCTTTACATAGGGTAGGACGTATTGATAACTTGGGGACCCTTAGGTGTGGTACTAAGGGGTATTTTCAGGATCTCACATCAATTAAAAGGGTGGGGTAATTTATAAATTGTGAAATTGAGAAATTGTGAATTGATTCCTAAGATAAAAAAGGGTATTAAAATTTGTTGCGACATAATGTGTCGGGGACGACCGTTTAAACGGGTTATATGATGATTTATGTTGTGTCATGTGTAGAACCTTTTCATGGGGCGGGGTCGCCAGTTTAAACGGATTAGAGGCCATTTGACAAGGGGAAGTGTGACAGTTTGGTAGATTACTACCCGGGACAGGACGACCGCCATAATAAAGTGAAAACAATAATAAAATTGGGTTAATTTAATTAAAGTAACATCGTGAGACTGGGTAATTTATAATCATATTGGTGTGCCTTTTTAAATGGGGATTTCTGCGGGTAGTTAGTGATTTATATTTAGCGCGTTTAATTATCTTGTTTAATTTAAATATTCTATTGTGATATTTATTGCGTATAATGCTACTGTCTGGATTCAAGGATCCTATTTGAGGAGAGTAGTGTGTATTCATGCTCGGGGCTCTGACCTCGTACGTTGACTAACTTTTCAGGAATTAGTTTTTGGAGAAGCTGCATAGAATTGTTTAGAGATTTGCTTGGAGGTGCAGTTGGAGTTGATCTACCTTATGCATATTGATTTTATTTACATTTACATTCCTTCATATTTACTTTGAGACACATTTTATGGTTTTGATTGGGCCATTTGGTTCAAAAGGTTTATGAGTTTTATTTAGTTACTTCACTAGATTCAGTTGGAGATTATTCAGTTTCATATTAATAGAGAGTGGATTTACTTTGAGATTAGCCTGGAGATGAGTCTTTTATTGCTTAGTTGGATGGTTTATGTTTTGGGATTGATTCTCAATTATCTTTTGAATTAATTTTATATGTCTCATGTCTGTCTCATGCTAAGAATGGTATTTTATTTATTTACAACCAACTTAGTTTTGGTGGCGACCGATGCCAGAATTACGCAGGGTGTGACAGATGTTATCAGAGCATGATCTTAGGTCTCATAGTTTATGACTCCATTTAGCTTCCACGTTGTCGATCTTTGATTCCCTTGTTGATTCATCCTCCTTAAAGTAGAGGGTGTAGCATACGTGTTAGATGTGTTTCTTGGAGATGTGAAGTTTTGTGCTAAGGACGTTGTAGGCATTGAGTTTAGAATTAGTATACTTGATTTGAGGATCCTTAGAATGGATTTTGGAGTTGATGAATATTTTGGATGTTAGGTATCGTATGTATCGATTTTTGGTGTTCAGATTTAATTTGAGGAGGTTAGTTTTTTTTATGACTTTTGGAGATATGATCGAGTGGGGGATTTGTGAGAGCGTGTGGTACGCCGTTATTTTCATAGATATGCGCAGGTATATATGAATATATATATATATATATATATATATATATATATATATATATATATATATATATATATATATATATATATATATATATTATTTTGTTGTTCATGGTGTAGGTTCGCGTAGGATTGGGTGTATGGGTGCCCCATTATGGCATTCTACGGTTACGCATATGTGAGCCATATTTTCTTTTGTAAGATTTACGCGTTGATGTGTATGCTTCGATTAATTTAGAGGATGAAATTCTTTGCTAATGAGGAAGTATGTAACACCCCCTGTTTTAATTAATTGACTTTAATTAATTTGGAGTAAAATAAAATCTTGGAATTAATGGCTTTAAGAATTTAACTAGGTTTTTAGTAAAATTTTCAAGTGGGAATTAATTCGGTTATTTTATAAAAAGGTTATAAGGTTTTTATTCAATCATCTAACTCGCAAGTGCATATTTGTTCAGCTAATGTATTTTATCAGAAAATTAAGTTGTATTTTTAAAAGATTTAATTTTGGGATTTTGGGGCTCGTTCAAACGACAGGGCATGTTGTTCGAATGATGTCGAATGACAGGGGTCCTCGTTCAAATTATAGTGAGGTGGTGGCTTTGTTAGACTCCTATTTATTTTCAACTATGCAACCCTTTATATACTAAACTGATACGAGGCTGGGACTTCAAAAATCACTTTTCACTAAAACTTTCTATAGAAAGCTTTTCCAAAACATATTTCTCTCATCTTCAACCCCTAGCCCCTACTTTTCACATGTTTTGAAGATTCAATTGGTGTTTTCTCAAGAGGAGTTCAACCTTCAACTCAGATTTTTGTCCAACTAATTTCTTGCATGATTACTCTATTCATTTCCTTTAGTATTATGCATTTAAAGTGTTTCCTAAACCTTAATCTGATATTTTTCTTAAAACCAATTAGCAATATAATTTGAGAAAGTGAACATAAAACTTGGGGTTGTTTTTATGAAATCTCTTAATACGAATAATATTCATAACCGTTGGGTACGTAGGATTAATGAGTGGATTTTTGGGATTTATTGGTGTAGGTTGCATGTAGAAAAACCCTAGTTTTGAATTAAAT
The DNA here is from genome assembly GCA_949130495.1 of Sambucus nigra. Lineage (NCBI taxonomy): Eukaryota > Viridiplantae > Streptophyta > Magnoliopsida > Dipsacales > Adoxaceae > Sambucus > Sambucus nigra. The sequence goes on from OX422207.1 coordinate 548,040,893, forward strand.
GAATTTGGCGCAATATAGCTCATGTAAGTTACGTTGAGATAATGAAATTGGGATTATGTCACATTAATGATGAAATTCAGTGTTTATATAAAAATAATTAATTGAGATAAATCTTGGTGAAATTAAGTGTTGATGTAAAAAATTAGATTATCTCTAATTATTCTTTTACAGATAAAATAAATAAGACAAAAGAATTTTTAAAGTGGTTTAGCCTTAAAAGAATGGCCTAAGTCCACTATTTTTGTTATTGCTGACTTTTTGTTTGGAATTCTCGAGGTAGGGTTTTTCTCCAGGAATTCCGATCCCTTACAATGAGGATGATACAATGTATTTATAGTGTTGAGGCTATACATGTGAAAGGGTAATAAATAACTGTCTAATAAGCATATACATCTATATGATAATAATCAACATCTAATGCACATTTAATCCTCTTAATTGTCTGGTAATAAATGCTCTGATCAAGGTGCAGCTCGGACGCCTAAGCTTCTCGGACCGCCTAAGTATCTCGATATCCATGAGTTGCTCGGTGCAATAAAGTTCCTCGAAGAGTACCTACTGCTTAGAGTATTTGAGTTTTTCGGGGAAGTTGAGTTCCTCGAAGTCAAGGTGTTATTCAGAAATGTTTGTTAGTGCCATGTAGATTTACACGTGTCTTCACTTAATTGAGCCATGTCAGCAGACTAAATTTTGTATCAACAGAAGCCCCCAATGTTTCACAGTTCGAGATTGAGGAGTGTGGAATATTCTTCTCGAAATATGGCGGGATTAAATGGTCATCCTGAATTTTAGGAGCGTTTTCTTTGCATTTATTTTTCTTTTTGAATTCATTGAATCAGACTTTTTGAAATTTTCTAACTGCTTCGGTCTCCGCGCCCTTTTTGTCCTTTTAGCCGCCAGTAGCGCAAATGTCTCTCTTTGTAATCATTATTTTTACTCCTTCCCAAGGTAAGGTATTTAAGCGTTGCAGAAAATCCTATCGTCTTTTACTTTTTCAAATCTGTATCTTTGAGTTTTCCATTTCCTCTATCTCTTGTACGCTCATCCTTTTCATCGTTCGTTGTCAACAGATCCATACTTTTTCTGTAAGATCTTCTTTCTTCTCTTTTATTTCCTTTATTCACCATGGTTTACCTTGTTGAGTCGCTTGATAAGTTTCGTTCTGATTTCTCTATTCCTTCATGGGTTGTTTTGGAGGAACTTTCTGAACCTTCAGCTTATTTTTGTTTGGCTGAGGGACATTGGTTCCCCAGTCTCTTTGTAGCTGAATGTGGCTTTTCTTTACCCCCAAACCCTTTGTGTATGGAATTCTGTCAATATTTTAACGTGGTTCCTGCAAAAATAGCCCCCAATACATGGAGAATAGTTAATGGAGTTCATAGATTAAATCAGATTCATGGAACACGTATAGGAATTCAAAAAATTATGTTTTGCTATAGATGGGCTGTCAGCGACAGTACTTTTTACTTGAAAATTAGGTTTTTAAATAGGGCTTTAGTGGTCAATCTCCCAGATGCCAATAGGGATTATTTCGAGCATGGTGTTGTTATGAAAAATTGGCAACATGCTCCACTAACTGGAAATGATGTGTATTAGGGTCCCAAATGCCCTCCCTATGGCAATGGGATAGGTTGTTTTTACTTTACTTTATTTTATTGAAATTATGATTTCTTTGTGTTTGATAAAATGTATCACTGATATTTTAATTTTCATTTATTTGCAATTGACACCAAAAGAAGGTCTCCAAAAGAGACAAAAGTTAACTTAAAACATCTTAAACTTATCTGGGGTTTGAATCAGACTGTTGCCAACGAGCATATGAGATCAGCTTCATACTTGTTACAGTATCAGAGTTACACCTCGTCTTTTATTGCTCTTCCAGTGATAGGTGAAGTAGAACTAGCACCAGCTTCTGAAGGTTCTTCTCCTGAGTCACACATTCCTCTTAGTGATAGGATGAAGAGAAGAAGAGTTCCTTCCCTCTTCGAGAAATCTACCTCTATTTATGGAGAAGCAAAAAAAAAGCAAGCATGATGTCCCAGAAGAAGGGACAAGGAAAATCGATGCACCCCCTCCGGCTGCTACTATGAAGGATGCCGAGAAGCCCCCAGTGACTCTGAGCTAGGTCGCTACTCCAAGCGAGGTTATAGTTATATCACTGACCAAGATGACATCCTTGGTCGAGAATGTTCCTGTTCCCGCGAGGAAGATAAAGAAAAGCTCCTCGGTCAATGTGGCTGAATCCATCCCTCAGCCTCTAACTACCGGAAGTGGTGTTCTTACTTTTGTTGCTCCGAGTTCTGCCATGAGCTCGGTGAAGTCTTGGATCATTCTCGAGATCCAAGGTATTGAAGAAAATATTTCCAGGGATAGGGTTACCACTTTGTCAGCTCAGTACATTGCCTCAGTAAGTATTGCTAATCTAAACTTTCACTTTTCCATGTTATGTGCTTGCACTGACTTATAATTATTTCCTTTTTCCAGTTGGTAACTTGTTTCAATACAATTCTAAAGAAGGATGAAGCCATCAAGGCGTCCATCTCCACTGGTGGTGTAGAGGAGGCTTTTGTAGGTCTAACGCAGTCTTTAAAAGATTCTCGTCAGAAGTATGTTGATGATAAAGATGCTTGGGAGAAGAGGCTTAACTCCACTTAGCAGGAGAGGGATCAGGCTATTGAAGTCTCCAAGGGGTTGGAGAAGAAAATAAAAGACTTGGAGGAGAAGAACAAAGAGCTCGAGGAGAAACTCCAACATGCTGAAGATTTTGAAAATAAGCTCAAATCTGCAGAGGAAGAGGTAAGTAGACTTCGTGACATTGGTCGTCAGAAGGAAGAAATGGAGAATAAATTGAAGGTTGTCGAGGAGATTCTTAAGGAAAAGGACTCCTCAGAGAGAGAGAAAAGAAGAAAATCTGTTAAGAAATCCTTCAGCGCTGGCTAGGATAAGGGGTGGAATAAGGGTTTGGCTGCCATGATTTCACAAATGGAATATGGAAGCCTCAAGTACTTTAGGGATGGATGGGTCATTGCTTTAAGAGAGATGAATGTTGATGAAAATTCTGACCTATTTCAGCGACACATCCCTGGCCCCCCTCCAGCTCCTGGGGAAGAAGAAGAGGACGAAGCTGCATCTGAGGAATCCTCTATGGTGATGGGAGATCAAATTTCTCATCCCCTAGTTGTCCAGTCCTCTTGCGAGCAACTTCAACCATCCATTATTTCAACTGAGTAGCTTCCATCACCCACCGAGCAACCCTCTGTGCCATTCGAGCAACCTACCTCCTCGTCCCAGCCTCCCGAGAAAGTTTTGGGAGATAAGGAGAAGGTGTAGAGTTGTTCGGATTTTTCTCTTTATTTATTTTTATCAATTGTAACTTTGAACTATGTACTTCCCTTTTATGGTGCAATAAAATTTGAGATTTTGATTATTCATATTGTTGATTCTCTTCTTCTTGCTCTGTTTGCACTTTTATTGATTCTTGTTATCTCTTCCTTTTACTAGTTTATGGCCAGGATGGAATTGTTATCTGCTCATGATACAAAATTGTTGAGACAATGCAATGAATACTTCAAAGCTGGTCATACAAATATGACTGAATCTCAGATTGCTGATATCCTCGGTCCAGATGCTTCAGAGAGAGCAATCGAAGCTTACCAGTACTTAAAATGTCTGTTCGACTGGGCAGTGGCTAATAATGTAGCATACGAGATGATTGAAGACCTCCAGGGCACTCTCGAGGAGCTTCAACAACAATACAAGGAATCTACAGTCCTCTTGCACCAAGGATATGAGAAGAAGTATCAGCAACTAAATGCTGATAAGGGATATGATAAGTTATTTTCTTCTTATTATGTGAGGGAGAGAACTTTGAAGACCGAGGTCGAAGAACACAGGCAAATAGCTAAGTTGCTAGAGAAGGAAAATAATAATCTGCGAGGAGAGGTATCCCAGCTGAGGTCTGCAGCCTCTACCTCAAACGCTTTGGTCCCTGTGAACGATGAGGGATTCTCTTTCTTGGAGGTCAAAAATGCCAATCTGAGAGATGAATTAGAAACCTTGAAGAGGATTGGGCCTTCTACCTCTGCTCAGGGACGAGCAAGAGCTTCTCGGGGATGATCAAGAGCTGCTCGGATTACTATTGAGGAATAAAGAACTCAATCAGCTCTGGAGAACCAAGCCTTCCAATTGATGGCAAAGAACCAGGCATTAGCTGAGATGTCTAAGAAAATCCAAGCCTTCGACAAGCAACTGGCTGCCCAAAATTCTGCTTTAGAGAATAAAATGAACTTGGTGAAGAATCCCCACGAGCAGTTAGAAAGATTAACCTACCAGTTCCACAAACAACCTAGAGAGTTCTGGATGGATGGTTATAATGAAGCCCTTTATCATCTTGATGATCGGATCCAAAATGTAAATAATGTGGGTTACAAGCAAGGATGGATAAATGCTTTGGGCGTGTTGCAGTTGGAACAAGGTCATTACTTGTGGAATTACCACAATCCTGGGTTGCTCGACCTACCAGTGCCTCCTTTCAAGCTTGATATTAGCTGGATTCCTGCTCGGGCCATTCCACAATGCCTAATTTCAAAGTATCTCGGCGACTACATTCTTCATTCTAACTTAGAGATATCTCGCCCAGAACACCTTCTTGATCGGCCATCAGTTATGAACATCAGGATGCTTAAAGATTTGAACTTCATAAACTCCCCCTATGCCTTAGATGATCCTCCTGCTGGTGAAGAACTTGTTTCAAATGCCGAGGGGAAAAAACCCATAGAATAGGATTCCTGATGTAATAATTTTTATGTGTTTTCATTCTTAGTGTACATTGTTTTGGATTTAATAAAAACTTCTATTTTTCTTTGCAATCTTGATTGTCATTGTCTTGTAGGTATTTTGTAAAACATTTCACTTATTTACTAATGAATGTGCATGTATATTTGTTAAAAAGATAACAATATTGTGTTATTTGCCGATCAACTAAAGTTGGTGAAAACTTATTGTCGACTATCCTGAATTTGTGGTAATCATTTGACGACTAACCAAAATGGATGATATTTTGTTTCCCAACCAACTTGGTGGTAATTTAAAATGTTACAAGTATTAAAAATTTTGCTTGATCACTTTTTAATTTTAAGCCATTAGTTGACTTTTATCACATAATCCTGCTTTGTTTAATAGAAATGTTCCCGACCAACCGTAGTTGACAGATTTTCATTCCCGACTAGCCTTAGCTAGTGGATTTTTAATCCCGACCAACTATAGTGGGTGGATTTTCTTCCCAACCAACCGTAGTTGGTATTTCTAGGAAATATTTTTTATTCCCGACCAACCGGAGTTGGTGGATTTTCTTTCCAACCAACCGGAGTTGGTATTCCTGAGAAATATTTTTTATTCCCAACTATCCGGAGTTGGTGGATTTTCTTCCCAACCAACCGGAGTTGGTATTTTTGGGAAATATTTTTTCTTCCCAACCAACCGGAGTTGGTGGATTTTCTTCCCAACCAACCGGAGTTGGTATTTCTGAGCAATATTTTTTATTCTCGACCAACCGGAGTTGGTGGATTTTCTTCCCAACCAACTGGAGTTGGTATTTCTGGGAAATATTTTTTCTTCCCGACCAACCGGAGTTGGTGGATTTTCGTCCCAACCAATCGGAGTTGGTATTTTTGAGAAATTTTTTTTACTCCCGACCAACCAGAGTTGGTGGATTTTCTTCCTAAACAATCGGAGTTGGTATTTCTGGGAAATATTTTTTATTCCCGACCAACCGGAGTTGGTGGATTTTCTTCCCAACCAACCGGAGTTGGTATTTCTGAGAAACATTTTTTATTCCCGATCAACTGGAGTTGGTGGATTTTCTTCCCAACTAATCGGAGTTAGTATTTCTGGACTTGATGCGTAGTGTGCAGCACTAGTACTCTGAAAAAAAATCAACAAAAAGAGAGTATTGAGAGAAATAACCAAAACTTTATTCATATTGAAGAATACTGCATTACATGGAGATGAGACTACTGATAATATTTACGAAGATGATCTGCGTTCCATGCATTCTTAAACTCCTCCCCTTCTAAAGTTTCAATTCTATATGTCCCTGGTCGAACAACCTTTGTTACTCTGTAAGGCCCAAGCCAGTTAGCTTCCAGTTTATTGTGCTTTTGAATTACTTTCTTCAGCACATAGTCCCTTTCTTTCAGGTCTCACTTCTTCACTCTCTTATTGTAGAACAAAGCTGTTCATTGCGGGTAAGCAACATTCATGATGGCTGCTTCTTCTCTAACTTCCTCGAGCATGTCCAAATCTAACCATCTTATTAAATTGCTGATAGGGGAATTGAAATTCAATACTCTGTGTGTTGGGAGGCCCAACTCGGCAGGTATAACAGCTTCACTTCCAAACACCAGCATGTATGGAGATTCTCCTATTGCTGCTTGGGGAGTAGTACGATAAGCCCACATTACTGAATGTAGCTCGTTGATCTAGTTTGCTTTCGCGTCATTTAATCTTTTCTTCAAACCATTTAGCAGCGTTCTGTTTGTCACTTCAGTTTGTCCATTGCTTTGGGGATGGCCTGGTGCCGAGTGGGTCTTCAAGATATTTGACTGATGATAATAGGCACCGAACTACTCATTATCGAACTAGGTTCCATGGTCTGTAATGAAGGCATGAGGAAGACCATATCTACAAATGATGTTCTTCCAAATAAATTGGTACACCTTGTCGTACGTCATATCAATGAGGGGCTCAACTTCCACCCATTTAGTAAAGTAATCCACCGCGACCACAAGATATTTAAATATTCCCTTGGTAGTTGAAAGTGGTCTGACCAAATCTATTCCCCACATGGTAAACGGCCAAGGGGAACTAATGGGTGTTAGCAATGCGTGGGGAGTTCTTCGGATAGAGGAGAAGCATTGAAACTTGTCACATTTCTTGGCATAGGATACACAATTAGCCCTCATCGTTGGCCAGTAGGACCCTTGCGTCATCATTCTTTGTAAAAGCGTTTGACCTGCTACATACGCTCCACAAGACCCTTCATGGACCTCTTCAATCAAGTCTTTCACTTCAGAGGGATGCACACATCTTTGCAAACCTGCCATAATTCCTTGTCTGTATAGAATACCATTAGTTAGTACATAACGAGCAGCTTTAAACTTCAATTTCTTTGCTGCGAGTTTGTCAATCGGTAATTTCCCTTCCACAATATATGCCCTAATGGGATTCATCCAAAATGGCCCTAAATCGAGGGTAATAAAGTTCATCGTCAGATCTTCATTTATGCTCCGACCAACTAAAACTTCAATTGGGATTCTTCATATCTCAGTACGAGTAACTGATGCTAATCGAGATAAGGCATCTGCTTTTGCATTCTCCATTCTCGGTATTCTGACCAGCTGAACAACAATAAATTCTGATACCAATTCTATTGCCTTTGCATGGTACTTAATCATCAACTCTCCCTTTGCTGAATATACACCAAGCATTTGGTTTACAATCAATTGCGAGTCACTGCATATGATTACCTTCTCTGCTTTCATGGTTTTTGCCAAACTAATACCTACAATCATCGCTTCATATTCGGCCTCATTATTAGAAGCTTTAAATTGAAAGCACAGAGCATATTCTATATCGACCTCGTTTGGTCTTTTCAATACAATCCCAGCTCTACTACCTGAGGTTCATGATGAGCCATCCACATATAGCTTCCATATAGGAATCTCATCCTCAAACCTTTTATTGGATAAAGTTCCTCGATAGAATATTTGTTACTCCTCTATCTCCACTTATACCACACCTCGCTACTCGTCGACCATCTTCTTTTGCTCTCCGACCAACTTAAGTTGATCGGGGTTTAAATTTGATGATCTTGTAACATCCACAAGTTGGTCGGTGTTCAGCTTTTGCTCTTCGGGGGTATCAGGATAAGTGAACCCTGTTATAAAATCTACTACTGCTTGCCCTTTTAGTGAAGATCTAGGCTCATAAATTATATCATATTCACCAAGTTCTATTGCCCAATACATCAATCTCCCTGATTTTTCTGGTTTATGAAGAGCTTGCCTCAATGGCATATCGGTATATACGACTATGGTATGAGCCTGTAAGTATGGATTTATTCTTCTACTCGCTTCGATCAACGTCAGTGCCAACTTTTCCAGTTTTGGATATCTGATCTCTGCTCCTCAAAAGGCCTTACTAGTGTAATAAATTGGTTTTTGTACTCCATCCTCCACTCTTATTAATGCCGAGCTAACTGCATTTTCTGAAATTGGCAGATATAAATACAATCTTTCTCCCATCACTGGCCTGGACAATAGTGGAGGTGCTCTTAAATATTTCTTTAATTTTTGAAAATCTTTCTCGCATTCTTCATTACATTCGAAAGTCATTCGGATTTGAAGAATGGGAGGCATCTATCAGTTGCTCGCGATACAAATCTGTTAAGTGATGCTACTCTCCCTGTAAGACTTTGCACTTCTTTCTTCGTCGTTGCAAATTGTAGTCCTAATAGAGCTTTGATCTTTTCAGGGTTTGCTTCAATGCCTCGTTGATTGACAATATACCCGAGAAACATGCCTTCTCGTACTCCGAATATGCACTTGGCCGGGTTCAACTTCATTTGATATTTATCTAATTGATCAAAGGTCTGGCCTAAGTCAACTAGATGGTCAGCATCTCTCTTGCTCTTTGTCAGCATATCATCAACATAAACTTCCATATTACAACTGATTTGCTCTGCAAACACCTTATTCATCAGCCGCTGATATGTTGCACCTGCATTTTTCAAACCAAAAGGCATAACATTATAACAATAAGTTCCCCTAGGGGTAGTGAAAGAGGTACTCTCCCTGTCTTCAGGTTTCATTTTGATCTGGTTGTAACCAGAATAAGCATCCATGAAGCTCAACAGCTCATGTCCTGAGGTAGCATCCACTAATTGATCAATTCGGGGCAAGGGATAATGATCCTTTAGGCATGCCTTGTTGAGTTCGGTGAAGTCTACACACATCCTCCATTTGTTATTCTTCTTTTTCACCCTCACCACATTTGCTAACCAGTCTGGGTATTTAACATCTTCAATACAATAAGCTTTCTGGAGCTTCTCGACCTCCTCCTGTATAGCTTGGTTCTTTTCGGGGCTGAACACTCTTCTTCTCTGCTTCACTGGCTTGATATCCTTATTCACATTGAGCTCGTGACATAAGAAATTTGGGTCTATTCCGAGAATATCCTCATGACTCCAAGCAAAAGTTTGTTTTCTGCTTTTTAGGAAAACTATCAATTCCTGTTTTAGTGAGGCATCTAACGACGAACCTATCTGAGTTGTTCATTCTAGATGCTAGTCGTCCAGAATGATGTTTTCAGTAGCTTCCACCACCTGACCTTTCATGAGTTGCGACTCGTCTCTAGGATCCAATGTTTCAATATCTGCACCTTCATCCACTTGGTAGGTAGTAGTCTTTTTCCTAGATTCCTCCAGCTCTTCCTGCTCGACAGATGAGTAGTAACATTCCCGAGCTACTTTTTGGTCACCCTTTATAACTCCTACTCTAAAATTGGTTGGAAATTTTAGGCATTGATGTACCGTAGATGGTACTGCTTTGAACTACTTCAATCCTATCCTTCCCATGATGATATTGTAAGCTGATCGGACATTTTTATCTATCACGAAGAAGCGTACTCTTTCTGTTCGAGAAGCAGGCCATGTACCAATGAACATATCCAACTTGATCGTCCCAAGTGGAAAAACTTTCTCACCAGCAAAACCGAGGAGGGTCCTATGATAAGGCTCTAACTGAGATAACTTTAGATTTAAGTTGTCGAAGCACGAGTAGAACATAATATCAGCCAATATACCATTATCAACCAGTACTCTCGAGATCATCACTTCCTTCATTCTCATTTTGATCACCAATGGGTCATCATGAGGATACAACACACCTGTAAGGTCATTCTTTGAGAAACTGATGACCATTTTTTCTTTGTTGACCTTCCTCGAGCGATCATCTTCAGCCAAGTTTATTCGTTGAATATATGAACAGGCTTGAACCTCATTGAGGTAAGCTTTTCTTTCTGCAGTAAGGTCTCCACCTCCTGCATCTCCACCTGTAATAACAATACAATCAAATGATCCAAAATGTATTGAAAATACCTCACGTTCTGGCTGTCTTGGTCTTTTGGGGAGATTGGGGTCGTCTTCTGGATCATCTCTATGGTCTCTTTTCTTGTTCTCCTCTGCTCGACTAGGAGATCTAGACCTCTCTCTTGCTCGGTCGCTTCTTCTTTTTTCATTTCTACGATCAACATACTTTGCCAATTTTCCTCGTCTAATGAGTTCTTCGATCTCATTCTGAAGAGCTATGCAATTTTTGGTCATGTGGCCATGATCTTTGTGGAACTCACAACATTTGGCCTTATTCCTCCTGTCACGGTCTGACTTCATTTTCTCTGGCTAGTTTAGCTCCTCGCTGTTCTTGATTTCTTCTAAAACGTGGTTGATGTCTACCTTCATAGGAGTATAATTTTCAAATTTCTTCAATACCTCTCATGATGGCTTTGTTTTTGACTGCTTGTCACCACCATTGTTCTTATGCTCTTTCTTTTTAGCCTTATCAACCTCCACCTTGGTCTCTTTGGTGTCCATGTTCTTCTTCGCAGCCATAGCCTCCTAGGCATTCATGATCTTGGCCTCTTTTGCCATCAGTTCTGACATGGTTCTGGGTGGATCTTTGGCCAAAGTGTAGTATAACTTGTTGGGAAAAAACCCACTCATCAGAGCCGTAATCGCTGTCTTTTCCTTATAATCAATAACTTCGAGTTTCTCGTTATTGAAACGAGTTTTATAATCCCTGGTGCTCTCACCTGCTTTTTGTTTAACACTTAACAAGTGTGCTACTCGTTTAACCGGTTTCGCTCGAAAACAAAAATTTCCAATGAAGAGCTCGCCCAGTTGAAAGAAAGTTAAAATCTTACCCCGAGGAAGATTATTGTTCCATATTTGAGCAGATCCTGTAAGAGTTCCCGAGAATGTCCTGCATCTCATCTCATCTGGCACAGCATCGATGTCGGCAGCAGCTTGGTATTGCTCTATATGAAGGACAGGGTCAGTTTTTCCATCATATTTAGGAGTCACAACAGGCGCTTTGAACTTTGATGGTGTGGGAAAATCAACAATTGCCTTGACAAAAGGTGTCCCTTGGACAGAAGTTCTTTGTAGAGGATTCTTGGCCTTAGCCATTTCCCCTAATCTATCCTCCAACCGCTGAATAGAGACTTTCCATGCATCATTTACCTCATCGGGCATGTTGGTTCGAGCAACTGATTGTGTTGAGTTCACCTCCTGGGATATATCTTGTCGAGCAACTGGTTGTGATTGGGAAGAACCCTCTCTTAGATCAAATGGTCGTCAAAAGTTTCTTGACATAGCCTTAGGAGGACTTTTATTCCTCCTAGGGCCCAATCGATCAAAAGGAGAGATCCTACTTAGTATTTCCAATGCAATAATCCTTTCTGGAGAGAGAATGATGTTTCGTTCAGTATCTGTGGCTCGTACTGATGAAGTTCGACCCGGTTGGTAAGAAAAATCATCAGATTTCTCAGTGCGATATGAATCGCTTTGCCTAATGCGTGAAGAAAGTAAACGAGTATTTCTTTAAACACTTCGTTTTCCTGAATGGGTTGACGCTCCACCCTGGATAGTTTGCATGAGTTGTTGCATAGTTTCTTACATGACTGTCTGGCCTTGAGCCAATCTGGCCATAATTCCAGCTAGATCTTGGACATTTGGAGGAGCAGATGGATTTGGGGGGTTTCCAGTGTTTCGATTGCTGGATTCAGGATTGTCAGCCATTGATAATGAATTGTTTTTGGTGAAAACGATAATTACAGTCGTTTTCCCACAGACGACGCCAATTTGTTGATGTAAAAAAATTAGATTATCTCTAATTATTCAATTATACATAAAATAAATAAGACAAAAGAATTTTTAAAGTGGTTCAACCTTAAAAGAATGGCCTACGTCCACTGTTTTTATTATTGCTGATTGTTTATTTGGAATTCTCGAGGTAGGGTTTTTCTTCAGGAATTACGGTCCCTTACAATGAGGATGATACAATGTATTTATAACCCTGAGCCTATACATGTGAAAGGGTAATACATAACTGTCCAATAAGCGTATACATCTGAATGATAATAATCATCATTTAATGCGCATTTAATCCTCTTAATTGTCTGGTAATAAATGCTCTGATCGAGGTGCAACTCGGATCGCCTAAGCTGCTCGGACTGCCTAAGTATCTCGGTATCCATGAGTTTCTAGGTGCAATAAAGTTCCTCGGAGAGTACCTATTGCTCGGAGTATTTGAGCTGGTCGGGGAAGTTGAGTTCCTCGAAGTCAAGGTGTTGTTCAGAAATATTTGTTAGTGCCATGTAGATTGACACGTGTCTTCACTTAATTGAGCCATGTCAGCAGACTAAATTTGGTATCAACATTAAGATTTAATGGAATTGGTCTATCATCCGTAGTTTGGTACATTGGTTAATTATGCTTATTTATCTGACTTCTTGGTTTTATTAATTTCCTTTGTGACGATGAGTTTTTTGGTATTTTTTCTCTCCCTATATTTTAGGGTGCCTTCTAGGTATAGGACTAGTGGGTAGGACTTTTGATGATTTACACCATTTAGGTATGGGACTAGTGAGGGTAGATTATTACGACTTTATTATGTCGGGGGTGGGATGATTTTTGTCACTTTATCATCGTTACGCTGGCCTAGGCTTGAGACTAAGTTGAGGTTTATGTCAAAAATTCATCATTTACATAGGGTAGGATGTATTGGTAACTCGGGGACCCTTAGGTATGGGACTAAGGGGTATTTTGTGGATCTCACATCGATTAAAAGGGTGGGGTAATTTATAAATTGTGAAATTGTGAATTAATGCCTAAGATAAAAACGGGTATTAAAATTTGTTGCGACATAATCTGTTAGGGCTGACAGTTTAAACGGGTCAGAGGAAGATTTATGTCGTGTCATGTGTGGCACTTTGTCATGGGGTGGGATCGACAGTTTAAACGGATGAGAGGCTATTTGACAAGGGAAAGTGTGACACTTTGGTGGATTACCACCCGAGACGGGAGGACCATCATAATAAAATGAGAACGATAATAAATTTGGGTTAATTTAATTAAATTAACATCGTGGGACTTGGGAATTTGAATCATATTGGTGTAACTTTTTAAATGGGGATTTCTGCGGGTAGTTAGTGATTTATATCTATCACGTTTAATTATCTCGTTTAATTTAAAATATTCTATTTTGATATTTATTGTGTATAATGCTACTGTCTAGGTTCAAGGATCCTATTCGAGGGGAGTTGTGTGTATTCATGCTCGGGGCTTTGACCTCGTTCGCTGACTTACTTTTCAGGATTTAGTATTTGGAGAAGTTGCATATAATTGTTTAGAGATTTGCTTGGAGGTGCAGTTGGAGTTGGTCTACCTTATGAGTATTGATTTGATTTAGATTTCCATTCATTCGTATTTACTTTGAGACATAGTTTATGGTTTTGATTGGGCCATTCGGTTCCAAAGTTGTGTGAGTTTTATTCAATTACTTCACTTGATTCAGTTGGAGATTATTCAGTTTCATATTAATAGAGATTTGATTTACTTTGAGATTAGCGTGGAGATGAATCTTTTATTGCTTACTTGGATGGTTTATCTTTTGGGATTGATTATCATTTATCTTGTGAATTAATTTTATATGTCTTATATCTGTCACCTACTAAGAATGGTATTTTATTTACTCACACCCGACTAAGTTTTGGTGGCGGCCGATGCTAGAATGACGCGGGGTGTGACAAAAATGCTCAACCAAAAATAACATGAATTGAAAAATGCAAAAAATAGAAAAAAATAAAAAAAGAAGAGAAAATGAGCAAAAGCCCGAAAAGGCACTAACGGACATCATAATAAAATTTTCCAATTTCAAAATCCTTAACCATTTTCCTTTTTTTCCCAATTCACCTTATAACCAGAAAGGTCCTATCCGAGTTCGAATTTCGAAATTGATTACCGCGTGGAGAGATAGAACACGAATAGATAATACGAGAGATTGATTTGTGTTAATAATAAATGATGTTTTCCGTTTTCCAAATGACCGTATTCCTATGAAGAGATCTATCCACCTAATAATTTTCGTCTTTAAAATTTGTGGGCGTGACCTTGTGTCCATTGCATTTACTCTTATACATCACGCATGGCGAGAGAAGTAGCCACAATCTGAGTGATTCATTTGTGAGAGCATCCCGCGAGATCTTAAAATCAAAGCAAATTTCGAAAAGTAATGTAAAGATCAATCGATTGAAATTTGCGATTTGATTTTTGGCTTCGCACACACACAAACACACTATGATTTGAGACTTGTGAATAAGATTTTGTGGTGAAATTTTTTAGAAAAGTTTAAATTTTACAGTTTTTAAGTATTTTGAATTTTCTTTGAGTCAAAAATGAATTTTGTGGGTATATTCACTGCAAACCCTCACGAGACACAACTCGTCCTACTAGGGTAACCTAGGGGTTTAAATTCTTGTTGCACACGCTAAATGCAATCGCTTGACACGAAAGAGGTATTCTATCCCAATAAGACATTTGATAAGATTTTGACCTTGTATTGATTCTTTCACATTTCTCGGGATGTGCAAAGTTCTAAGTTAGGGGTTTTTGATTTGGCATGAATTCTTCATATTTATCCCCATAATTTAGAGTCTTTTAACATTACTTGCGATGTAAATCGAGTTGATTTATCTCATATCATTGCTACTGACACTTTCTAATGAGTACGCTCAGTTTTGTGTATTCTCATTGATTTTACAGGTACTTAGTGCATGAGAAGAAAGAAATAAATCGAAAGAAAGAAGGAAGAGAAAAGAAGAAAAGTCAAATGGCAAAAGAGTAATTTGCATCTGGAATTCGGACGAGAAGCTTAAGAAGAGTTAAATACCTCAAGTCTATGAGCGCATAGGAAGAAACAACATCCAAATTCGAGTCCCGAATCATGAGTTACAAAGCTTCAAAATTGAGAGAAAAATCTTATGGAAAGGGAAATTTCTGTAAAGACCAAATCAAACCTATAGGGGATAAGAAGAACCGATCCGGATGCTGGCTAAACTTTTCGTGAAGATCGAACCAAACCGATAGAGATAAAAATGAACTGGTTCGGTAGTGAAGAAACTTTCTGTAATAAGAGAACCGAACCGGGGAATTTGATCGGATCGGTTCGGCTATCGAATTTCATCATTATCCTCTTCCAAAATTAGAGTTGTACGTGGTTGAAACTCTTGTAAAAATTTATTCTTTTTAATCCAATGTATTTCTAGACATAGAGGAGTTCCTTTTCAGAGTTCTTTTAGCATAATTTAGGAGAAAGTAGTGAAGAACCCTAGGATCTCAAAGTTACAAATTTGAGGTTCTCAATTCAGATTTCTTTAGTAAAGTTTGTTTCTTCTTCTTATTTCTTATTTGAATTCATTAATTAGTGCATGGTTTATTTGTTTCCAATAGTTCATTGATTATCATTTTTTTCTAAGTTTGATTTCATCATGGTTTTAATTTCCTACAGAGTAGAAATCATAATTGTAGTTAATTGCACCATCCTAAGCTAGATTTCTCAGAGTTGGGATGCATGAACCCAACCCGATGTAGTTTTCACGGACATAAAATTAGTGATATGAATTAAATAATGATTGAATCGTGTTATGTAGTAATCATAACCATCGTAGGTATTTTAACCTCGTTTTTCCTAGGTAACTGAGGTGTTTAAGAATGCGATGCGCGTGTTAGGTACTGCATCACTGCTTTATTCTTTCTCTTGATTACGTATGATGCAGGCTTCTACCCTCATATATGTAATGCTTGGGATTAATAAAGATCGGGTTTAATTAATTATCTAATTCAAAAAGTAGTTTTGTATCCAGTAATTACTAGGGTTCGGAGGATTGTATTCCAAACTATTTGCCTCATTCTTATTTTGTTAATCACAATTAGTTCACTTATGCTAAGCATTTTAATTTAGTTAGTAGAAATTTTCTCCAAGTCATCATCTTTTTGTTCTTTTTCTAGTGTCAGTATAGGGTTAGTCATCCTTCCTATCGTCATCACGAACATTCGTCGTATTTCCCAAAGGATTCGACTCCATATTACTAAGCTATTACTTATGCGATATGTTTTCACTTGAACCGATATAAGAACGCACTAAAGACACATTTGTAGTCGCGTTAGCTATCATGGTAGGTTTCACCTCACGTATCGTCTTATTCTGATAAACCTATTTGGGGGATATTGACTTGTACCTCAGGACATAGACCTTAGGGATTGATCTCAAATTGTGTGAGTGAGGGTGTGACCCGTCATTTGGGTGCATTAGGTATGGACATATCCCAAAGGCCTAGAGCTATGTTCCCCTACAATATTGTGTGCTTTGATTTATGGTTTAAGGGAGACTACCTGAGCCAGTGTACTTATATAGTACGTGATGTACTCGAACTTGATAGCAGAGTATGCCAACACCGCAAGTCTCCACCTAGGGATGTTGTATACATATATATGATAAGAGTGATGTATATATGTACGTCCGATTGATTCTTGTACGAGTATTTAGTAGATACGATAGATTATGGTATCTAAATTTCTCAAGTGTATGAGAACTAAATCCGTAACGGATAAATAGTGATATCTGTACTAAATAAAGTATAAGAGAACTAAACCATTTAATAGAGATTACTAATGAGTGTAAATAATTGGGAAACTGTAGTATTGTATTGTATAGGAAATATAGGGGGCACTATAATGGATTAGATGTAAAGAGATGTAAGCCCGACTAGTTAGATGGCTAGCATAACTAGGTGGGTTAGAGTAGTACGTTAGGCATGCACAATAGTGGAGGGGTGATGATCTCAAGCGAGGGCACCCGGTACTAACATATATTTAATATCTCATATTGTCGCATTTTAAACACTTGTTGAATTTTTTTCTATCTGTTTTACTTGGGCTCTGACTCGTTTCAAATCCTTTTTGTAAATACCATTTTAGGTGCCCAGCCATAGGGACACCAGACATAGGAGTTCCCACATTTGACGTGTTGCAGCTGCCGTGGAGGTTGCAGGAACTTTCTATTAGACGCTTCCATATCTATTTCAGTTATAATGCATCCTTATTTATCTCAGTCGGGCATGTCGCCCATTCTTAGTTGGATACTATTTTCAGAGACCTTGTATTTTCATTTATTTATAGTATTAATTTTAACTTTACTCATGGATGACTTTATTTAGATTTTCTCTAGAGTGTTATTGGAGACTCAGTTATTTACTTATGTCATTATCTTATTATTCATTGTTATGTGCGTGGAAATGGTGAATGATATTTATTACGATTTATTTATTGCATGCTAATAATTAAGATTAAAATGTTGACACCGGGATATTAGGGTATTAGTAATTAATTTGAAATTCGACAGTGATGCTAAGAATGACACATTAATGATTCTTGTTTAGTTTAATAATGGTCTGATCACCTAGGATTAGAGTAGGTGGGGTGTCACAACTTCCTTTCCCCTACATCGGTCCTCTTTTAGGCACCCCCCTTCTTCTTTGCCTGACCCTCAATATCCATTTACCTTTTATGCTTGGCTTCTATTTTTTGCGTCGAGCCAGCTCCATTTGAGTCATGTTCAACTATTTGGGTGCCATGCAAATAATAAAATCAGAGTGTGACTGCTCCAAAGCAACAGGGGTTGTAACTTAAAACGAATGTACTGAATTAGTAAAAAATAGCAGAGATAAGTTGAGGATGAGAAGAATAATAAGATTACTACCTATCTTAACCTCGACATCATCATCCTGTGTAACTTCAGTTTCAAGGTTCATCTCGAATAAAAGGCCTCCTTCTACTAGAACAGTGATCTCAATAGGGGTATTCCTGCCCAGGGGAATATGATACCTGACACCGATAAACTTCTGAACATAAAATAAATCTTCAAATTATGGTGGGTTAGGCAAGGAGTATGCCTCGACCAGGTCCTGTAGAATGGTGGGGAGCTTTGCAGCCTTATTTATTGAAACATAGATGGGGAGAATTATATAAACATTGTACGAATAAAGGTTAAAAAGTTGGAAAGAAAATGAGAAATATACCTATCTTGTTCATACTATTCCACTATCGAGGGACTTTAGATGACCGATCTCTCTCATGGCTTTCGAACTCCCAAATCACCCTTCATAAAAATGAATTGGACCTTCCATCTGTGGCTACTAGTCTGGACGAACTTGAACAAGTGTGATTTTTTAAGGTAGAAATAATAATACCCATGGACATATCTGAAAACATCTCTGGTTAGTTTAAAATATGTACGAGCTTTCCCAAGCATCATAGCAACCAGAATGGCCCTATTGGTGTTCTAAGGGACTTGGATAAGAGTGACACCATAACCACTAAGGATATACCTAATAACAGGATGAAAAGGAAGATAAAGTCCCACTTTAAGTGCCCACAAGGGAAGGAAAAATTCATCCTAGAAAGAGGTGTCATAAATCCTATCCTCATGAGTAGGAAATTTGTTAGAGATGCTAATAGGAATACTATATTTCTCCATCAGGACGTCAGGCTCATCTTCCAAAATGTCACAAGCATGCCACCTAATATCTGTGGTGGAAGGGTCATAAGAATCTGATGTGTCCTTACAAGAACTCTCCTCATCCACATA
Organism: Sambucus nigra; assembly: GCA_949130495.1. Taxonomy (NCBI): domain Eukaryota; kingdom Viridiplantae; phylum Streptophyta; class Magnoliopsida; order Dipsacales; family Adoxaceae; genus Sambucus; species Sambucus nigra. The sequence continues at coordinate 548,059,654 of OX422207.1, forward strand.
ATCATCACTTATTGGTTCCTATATAGGGTAAGTAAAAGTAACATGCCCCGTTGGAGCAGCCTTTTCAAATATAACCCTCTTAGCAGAAGAATATTAATCCACTACAGACATAGACACTGTGTTTGCTAATTTTACCTACTAATCAACGGGACTCACCGCCTCATGTTTCTCAAACTCTGGATCCTCGAAGGGTGCTCCGATAGGAAATTGAGAAGAACCAACTGAAGAGGTTACCCAGAGTGTTTAGTTTGGGTGTCCGGGCTCGTCTTCAAGGTGGACTACTTGAAAGGGCTTCAGAAACCTCCTTGTAAGAATACTCAGAAATCAACTTCCAACTTAGATAAATAATTTAGACACTTATGCGCACGGGGCTTGTAACTCATCAAGAATACCACAAGAGCAAGGTACTAAGTGCTTGGGTGCTAAAAGGTATACTAAAGATAGGTATTTCCTGCAAACGGATCAGAAAATCCCCAAAAGATTGTATGATCCTACGAAAACCAACTCAATGGCCACATAAAAGGTAAAAATCTCAAAATTAAACACTAATAAAAACTCTATTCAATATAATTAAAAGAACATAGAGAGAAAATCTCCATGAACTCGAAGAAAAAAGAAAAGCCTAGAAACGAAATGGCGAAGAAGTTACGTACTTGAAAAACCTAAGAAGGGTTGAAAACCGTCGATAAAAGGCTCAAAATTTGATAAGCGGTGAGAACTTCACTAAAAATGGAAAACACTAGCCGAGGTTACAATAACTTGAAGGGATGGTTAAAGACGAATGCATTTTTAGGAACTGGGTAGTCTCTTTCTTTATCTCTCTCTCTCTCTCTCTCTTAAATGCTTTGAATATTTGAAATGGCTGTGGGAGTTTAAAAAGAACGAAGGTGTTCTTATATACTTTGCATCAGGTGGTAAATAGACTTGATCATGATGTGTGACATCTTCGTTAAAAAAGGCAAACAGCACAGCAGCTGCAGTGAACTGATGCATACATTACCCCAGACACACATGGCGATCATGTCAGGTGATAGTCCAAGATAGGTTACACATGTCATTACACTATAGCAAATATCAAGTACATATAATCGGTGTAGCCAAACAAAATTAAAAGATGTTCGGATATCTATGGAGCTGACCAAACCTAACTACTTAACATTCTATCCAGTCATTCCTCATTACTAGCTACTCTACATATCTAACGTTCTAGAGGACCTACTATCTTATCCAATCATGAATGGAGTCTAGGGGGCTTTTATTGTAATGTAAATATGGGACATGGAGTAGACCAATAGTATTGTGACAATTATCACCAGAAGGTGCTCGAATTATTTAATAAACTGGGTCGGCCATGCCAATCTGATTGGCTTAATGTTAGTCCTCCTCGGTTAGACAATTAACCATCTACAGCTGACGCTATCAATAAGTTCCATCAAGGCACATGTGAGTCACATGGTGGAATGTGGATAGCCCTACTCACACCATTACGCGCATGGATTATTCTACACAATAGTTCACCTTTTTAGTAGCCTATAACTAACTCACGACGACTCATCCCATGACATGTAAAAGGTGTATATGCATGATCTGTAAAGTCATTTTGCTTGTCCCACTACTCTCTCTCTCTCTCTCTCTCTCTCTCTCTCTCTCTATCTCTCTCTATCTCTCTATTATAACTACCTATAAATAGGACTCAATCCCACATGATAAGGGATTCGAATTTCATCGAACGACCATAGGTAAAAAACCTAGAGACAACTTCTAGAGCTAGTAACTATCCCTTTCATGGTGATTGCCTATTGAAATACATACAATCAACACTACACTTGTGGATGTAAGAATCGCAATGGGTGAAACCACGTTAATCTATGATTTCTTTTTTTGTCTCACATCCCTCTCTGCTCATCCCAAATTGACAAGTTGGTAGTTTTTATTTAATTATTTGTTATTGTTTATTCACTACACCAAAATGACAAAATTGTCACCTTTCAGCCGGACACCCTTGTCAAGGTCATTGACTGTGACAAAAATACACGTTTTGTGTCACGGTCATTGACCTTGACACAACCGTGACAAAGAGTTGTAACGGTCATTGACCGTGACAAGGCTGTGACAAATTTACTTGTCACGGACTTGTCACGGTCAATGACCGTGACAATTCTTTAAATAATTGTCATGGTCAATAACCTTGACACGACCATGACAACTTTTGTAGTAATAAAAGCCCTAGTCTTCTTTTTTTCCCACCTTTTTTGGTTTCCCCCCCCCCCTCTCTCTCTCTAAGCGATTTCTGCTCTCTCTCTCTCTAAGGTATATTTTGTTTCTCTCTTTCTCTTTCATTTCTATATGTGCGTGTATGTGTATGTGTGTATATATATGTGTGTTTATGTATGTGTGTATGTGTGTGTATATATGTGTGTGGTGATGTGTGGTGGGGGAGGGGGAAGGGGGTAATGGGGGTGGGGTGGTGCAGGTGTGGTGGGGGTGGGGTGTGGTGGGGGGATGGGGGCAGGGGGTGGGGTATGTGTATATGTGTGTGTATATATGTGTGTGGTGGTGTGTGGTGGAGGAGGGGGAAATGGGGTAGTGGGGGTGTGGTGTGGTGGGGGGAGGTGGTGGTGGTGGTGGGGGTGTAATTTTTTAACTAAAAATATGATAATATTTTGTTATAATTTGTTAAAACTATGTAAACCTTAGTATGAATGCAAGGTTAGTGATAGTTAGAATTGTGTAAATGTTAGAAAAAGTCTAGAATTCATATGTTAAATTTAATTATATAAATATTTAAATTTGATAATAATTTTATTCATGAAATTAATTCAATTAGGTAAAACCCTAGATAATTTTTTAACAGAATTTGATAATATTATATAAAGTTTAGTAAATTCACAAAATGTTGCCAATTTTATGTTTTTAGGAATATCATTAGTTACTTTCGAGCCCAACTATGTAGAATCCATACACATGCATGTTGTTAGAAAGTCTTAAATTTAATTCTCACTTTAATTTGTAGATACTCTGTACTTGGTTGGATTTATCCCTTTATGATAATGAAATTTATGCTCCAATTATAATTATCTCATGTCATAATTTTATTGATAAACAATAAATTAATAAATTAATAAAAATATGAAAATACCCCAATTGATTTAGTAAGATTCGTTCTAGACTTCATTACAAATTATTCATGCCAAACCCGACTCTCTTATAAGATATGCATTGTAACAACCCGCGTAATTTTGGGCAATTTTAATTAATTTCTGGAAAATGGTGGAAAATAAAGTTTTTGATAAAATTATTTTTATTGTTCAAATATGTTGGTTATTATTTTTAAAGGCGATAATTTCAAACGGTTTCGAAATTAGAGTTAAAACGGATTTTAAAATAATTTTTAAATGTTTTTAACTCTTGCAGTTGTTTTGACTTCCACCTTTTCATTTCTTTGCCTTATTTAAAGTAGTCTTTTGGATTTCAACTCTTCATTTCTTTGCATTATAAAAGGGAGTCGTGGGCAACCCTTTTAACCTACTTTTGGGACAAATTTTGGTAGCAAATATATTTTATATTCCTCTTCTTTTTATATACACATTGGCCCTTGAGATTTGTGAGTTCCAACCTTAGAATAGAGGTGCTCTTGGGGCTATTTTGTTGGAGGTTCTTGGAGAGGATTTTGTAGATCTTTTGTGTTGATCTTGAGTATGTGATCGTTGGTTTCTCATCGTGTTTTGAGGTATGGGGTTGTACACAATATGCTCCTTAAATCTCGCGAGTGTCATTCTCTTTGAATTCTTGTTTAATTGAACTCATATTTGAATTGTTAAATTCATTGAAATCTGGAAAATAATTGTTGAAATTATTTTCATTCATGTGGTATCATTATATTGTTGTTGAGCACGTTGTCATGAGATTTTAAGATGGCACGGAGGTTGGGCACTCGCCAAAATTCCTGTTTTCGGGCTATGGCTTGATAAAGCATATACGGATGTGGTGAGGCCTGGTGACCCGGTTAAAGTGTTGTTGAGAAATTATAAAGATGAAAGGCTATTGAGATTTGAATTTTGATTTGAATATTCGTACTCGTGTTGTTACGATTTGTTCATTGTTAATATATTTGTTGAGCATCTTTCTTGTCGTATTGTGTACTTCCCCATATTTTCTTTTAGTGGCAGGTTAGCGCGGATTTTGAGGCGCTATGGAGATTGATGTTAGCGAGGATTGTTTGGGAAAGATTTGTATTATTTTGATGTATAGAGCTTTGGAGATTTGTATTTTATTTTCGAGTTAGTTGTTGTATGTAATTCGAGATATTTGGTATTTAATTTGAATAGATTGAGATTAGTGGATTTATATTATTGTAGGTTTATTTAGATGCTCTATACCTTGTCACTTGTAGATTTGGATTTATTTTATCGCATTAGCGCTCCGTTCGCTCTCCCCGGGCGGGCGGGGTGTTACAAATGGTATCAGAGCATCAGGTTCTAGTGTCCTTTAGGGTCTGTACGGCTTATTGTGTTTTCAGCTTTGCGTTCTTTGATGTAGAGCCCTATGTTTAGGATTGTTGATTTCCTTGGTGGGATTTCGTTCTCCTGCTAGAACGTAGATATTAGTGAATATTATTTGCGTTCGAACGGGTTCGTACGAGAAGTATGGCAGATGAGGGCCATTGGACGGATAGCGGAGATCGTACTTAGGAGGTTATGAAGTATGTTCGAGTATGATGACCGTAGTCGAGGTCACCCCTATTATGGAAAAATTGAGGAGAGTCATTAGTAGAAGTTCTTGAAATGCGGGAATTATGTGTGTTACCTAACGAAGGCAATATATTCAAAGGCTTGGGCATATAGTGGAGTGTGGTGAACTAGAACTAAAAATTTGGGGGTAAAATTTTTCTTGACTCATTGGAGAAAAGTTATAATTGTGGGATTCAACCACCACCACCCACGAATGAGGGTATGTTTTCTATCTAAGGAATTATGAGGCGTATATTGATTGTTGTAGCGATTAATATTGTGTGGGAAAAAAAGGATTGCTAAACTTAGCCTATAGCACTGTTATTTACGTAGACTCACCAAGGGGTGTGGGACACCTATGTTTTACATGTTATCACGTGGGTTTGATTTTTATCATGGGATTACTTCCTTTGGGCATGTCCGAGCATGATGTGACTATCGGCATGCATTGACTTGTGGTATACGAGAGCGTATGTACTACTATTAGCCAACGTCTTATCTTCTAGAGAAGAGTAGATGAGTAGACTATATTTGAAATCAATAAAACCTTTTTTTTTTGTTTGTTTAAATTGATAAAACTGATATTTTTTTTTGATAAACCAAAATTTTATACACTATTGAATAAGGACCTTAGGAGTTTCGATGTCCGACTACTTTAGGAAGTAGTGTATCTGGGTGGTTCCTTGTTTGGATTTCGCTTCCGAGACACCCCACGCATGAAACTAATAACCGTTGGGAGTCTAAATAAGTTAGGCCCTTAGGATATGAGTTTATAACATTTGCTATTATAATGAAAGTGTTACGATAGGGTGTATGGGCGCCCTTGATGATTGGATTGTAGTAGTTTTCAAAATTGTGAAACAGTAAGTAGTTGTGACTTCAGGATTTGTTTGTTTAATAAGTGAGGATCATTTTTCCCAAACTTTGTCACGAGGACGGTATAGGGAAGATTGGGTATAATTTAAATTTGATTCAGTTGGAACTATATGGTGAGACTTAGTGTAATATCGATGGGGATTTTCGTTAATGTACTGTATGGGTGGTACTACTTAGATTTCTTGCGATGTGAGATTTATACTCGGAGTTGACCTTATCAGTATGGTTCATTTTTTTGAATTTCGGGACGAAATTCTATTATAAGGGGGGAAGTATGTAATACCCCGTAATTTTAATGACTGTTAAAATGGGTTATATTTTAAATTAATGGATTAATTGGATCTTATTATAAATTAATTCATTTGGGTTTTATCCGAATTGTGGATATTAAGATGGATGATTCTGAATATTACTTGAAGATATTTAGGTAATATATGAATGTGATGTCATTGATATGACGGTGTGATATAAAATTGGTAATTTGAATTTTTAGTCAGACGCGGTATGGAACGTGTCGGGACTAATTATTAAATTAAAAAGGAAATTTATTTTCTATCGACCTTATAGTCATTTCGACTCCGTAGTTGCGTCCATAAGGTTTGAAATAGTCAGAAAAAGTCTATTTGGATGTTAATTTTGAGTCTCGGGTCATTTGGAAATGAATAGACAACCCAAAAGGGCATTTTGGTCATTTTTCTAGAGGGGATGAATAGTGATTTCGGGTTTTGTCTTATTATAAGTATTTGGAGATTAGTTGAATGTGGGTTCATTCATCTCTTCTACACAAAATTGAAAGTTCATCTTCTTAGAGAGAGCGAAAGGTTGCTTGGGAAGAGAAAAGCTTGCTTGGAAACGAGGAGAACTAAAGACCAAAGGTCACCACCACCAACCAACACCGAAAGTGGCCGGAAAAAGGGAGAACCACATATGTTATTCAACTCCAAAGGGTCAGATCTTCATTAGAGGCAAGTGTTTGATATTTGAAATTTAAGTTCGTATATTGTCCATGTTAGGATAGTTATAAAAAGAGATGATTTTCATGCTTGGAAGATGAAAGGATATAGTTGTTAATGGATTTTTGGAATCTAAAAATATATAGGAATTAAACTCATGTTGTAGGTAGTTAGTAATCCAATAAATATTCATCAATCTGTGGAAGAAATTCTGAAAATAATTTAGTGTTCTTGAAGATAATATGTTGACAATTTTCTGAAAAAAGAGACAAAAACTAGTGGAATGAGAAGAGCCAATTTGGAATGTTTAGATCTTCTTTTTGAGTGCATTTGGATGAGATTTACGAAAAAATCAAAACACATACTGACTCAATTTTTCGTGTAGAATCCAAATCTGAAGTCGGATTGATGATTTCAATAATTTTTGGATCTGATTTTTCTGAGTATTTAAAATATGAGAATTCATGATGTTGTTTCTTTTTAATGTTGGTTCTTATCCCAAAACTTTTGTAGATATTCGGTGATTATTAATTGGATATTATGGGACTTAGAGAAGATAAGTAAGCCCTAATTAAGATTTGAATTAATTTGATTGGGATTTAATTGATTAGAATTATGATAATTAAAGTTAAAGAGATTTCGGTTGCTAGATTCATGTGTTGGATTCTAATCTTCTTGTATGAGGATTAAGGATAGTTCAAGTAGGGGAGATTTAATATAACACCTGGGTAGCCTTAGGGTTACAATTTAAACATCAAGGACTGAGTTTAAGCTCATTATTAATTTCATAAGGGCTGAGTGTAGTACAAGAGTGTAGTGGTATGGCTCCTGGATAGAGATGGGAGTTTAGAACACATTTGGTTGAAAGAGGGGATGAGGTTATTCCGATCGCATATTTGAAGTTAACGAACCTCCTCGATCGACAAAGTTAAGTAGTAGTGTATTGGAGGGGTTCCTTGTTTGGATTTCGCTTTGCGAGACGCTCCACGCATGAACCTTAATGACGTCGGGAGTGTAGAGATGTTATAGGATACGAGGATAATTAAATTATGAAGTAAAGATATGACATTTTAATACGTGGGATTTAAAGAGATATAATGTTACGTAAGGGAATAATCTAAGGTTAATGTGAGTACCTTGTTGTTAGTATACTATAGGTATGATAATACTTATTTGATTGATTAATGATTATTTATATGACATACCTAGCTTACTTGCTATCGGTGGGAGGTTTACGTGTGAGGGAAGCCATATCCTGATGAATCCATGGGATCTTTGATTTGTCGCTCGAGAACATAGATCTATGAAAGACTTATCGGGGAGTTGATAAGTCCGCTGACTATGGGTACGTAGGTATGTGCGTGACCCATGGGTATGAGAACTATGTTCGCCTCCAATGATTGTGTTGTTGTTAATGGTTCGAGGTATCCTCACTGAACCTTTTGTCCCCTTTTCGGCGACCAGCGATGATGGGACATGATAGCAGAGTAATGCATTGCACCGCAGCTGTGACTCGGGGTGCCGTATTATATATGAATATATATATATATATATATATATATATATATATATATATATATATATATATATATATATATAATGGCTTAAATGAATGAATGGATATTTATTATGGTTAAATCTATCTACGGGGATAATTGTAGATAACGGTGAATAGAGAAAGATAATTGAATGAAGTTAATGAATGTTTATTGAAAAACTTAATTCATATTAATGAGAAATGATTCACGTTAATGAGAAACGATGAGAAATGTAAATGAACAATAATGTGACGTATGGTATGGGACATATGGGGATTATGATATTGGGATGGAATTATAATATGGAGACTAGAAAAGAGGAACCATTAACTAGGAGGTTAATAGGAAACGTTAAGTGTGGACTCTAGTTGAGAGGTGAGAATGGCAAGTGAGAGTTGGGTCTAACATGTACATAATAAAAGATTTATTGCACTTGTTAAATACTTGCTGTTTTAAAAATCATTTTCACAATTGGGCTCTGACCCGTTTCCTTGCATATTTTCTTTTCTATTGTATCTTCTATATCAGGTGTCCAGCAATAGGGACGCCAACCTTAGCGGATTATGACATGCTATGGATTTATGGGGTTTTGCTTAGACGCCTATCATCATTTGATTCACAGTATTCTCTTAGTAGGGCATGTCGCCCAAAGGATTCAGTTATCTTCTTCTATCGGGGTCAAATACTATGGTATTCGTGTCATTTTAATACATTTGATATTGTTGGGATTACTGTAATGGATTAATATTATTTGGGAATATTTATTCCAATTGCATTCAAATTATTTTGTGTTATCTAATTGGTTATCAGTGCTGTAGAATAAAATGTGTTGTGTTATTCTTAAACTGGAAATGGATTTTGTTAAATTAAAATTTGAAAAGTTTTTAACACTAGCTGAATTGAGTATTGGGTGAGTTGTAAATATTTTCGACAGTGATGCTAAGAATGAGCCAACTGTATATTCTGTTTTAATTTGGTATGGGACTAGCCACCCGGTATTTAATTAGGCGGGGTGTTACAGGTGGTATCAGAGCTTAGGTATACGAAAACCCTCGGGGCTTGGGTTTTGGGTTCATTGCATGGATAACAATTTTTGGAGATAGCAAATTTGAGGTGATATTCATGTTAGGTTTCGAGATTAGATGTGAGGAATTTATTTTTGGAGACGAGATTATTTAGGAGATTGTTGTCCTGATTTTGAGAGTTAGGCATTCGGCGAATTTCGAGGGCGAAATTCCATTGTTAGTGGGGAAGTGTAACAACCCGCGTAATTTTTGGCAATTTTAATTAATTTCTGGAAAATGGAGGAAAATAAAGTTTTTGATAAAAATATTTTTATTGCTCAAATATGTTGGTTATTATTTTTAAAGGCGAGAATTTCAAACGGTTTCGAAATGAGAGTTAAAACGGATTTTAAAATGTTTTTTAAATGTTTTTAACTCTTGGAGATGTTTTGACTTCCACCTATTCATTTCTTTGCCTTATTTAAAGTAGTCTTTTGGATTTCAACTCTTCATTTCTATGCATTATAAAAGGGAGTCTTGGGCAACCCTTTTAACCTACTTTTGGCACAAATTTTGGTAGCAAATATATTTTATATTCCTCTTCTTTTTATATACACATTGGCCCTTGAGATTTGTGAGTTCCAACCTTATATTAGAGGTGCTCTTGGGGCTATTTTGTTGGAGGTTCTTGGAGAAGATTTTGTAGATCTTTTGTGTTGATCTTGAGTATGTGATCGTTGGTTTCTCATCGTGTTTTGAGGTATGGGTTTTTACACAATATGCTCCTTAAATCTCGCGAGTGTCATTCTCTTTGAATTCTTGTTTAATTGAACTCATATTTGAATTGTTAAATTCATTGAAATCTGGAAAATAATTTTTGAAATTATTTTGATTCATGTGGTATCATTATATTGTTGTTGAGCACGTTGTCATGATATTTTAAGATGGCACGGAGGTTGGGCACTCGCCAAAATTCTTGTTTCCCGGGCTATGCCTTGATAAAGCATATACGGATGTGGTGAGGCCTGGTGACCCGGTTAAAGTGTTGTTGAGAAATTATAATGATGAAATGCTATTGAGATTTGAATTTTGATTTGAATATTCGTACTCGTGTTGTTACGCTTTGTTCATCGTTAATATATTTGTTGAGCATCTTTCTTGTCGTATTGTGTACTTCCCCATATTTTCTTTTAGTGGCAGGTTAGCGCGGATTTTGAGGCGCTATGGAGATTGATGTTAGCGAGGAATGTTTGGGAAAGATTTTATTATTTTTGATGTATAGAGCTTTGGAGATTTGTATTTTATTTTCGAGTTAGTTGTTGTATGTAATTCGAGATATTTGGTATTTAATTTGAAGAGATTGAGATTAGTGGATTTATATTATTGTGGGTTTATTTAGATGCTCTATACCTTGTCACTTGTGGATTTTGATTTATTTTATCGCATTAGCGCTCCGTTAGCTCTCCCCGGGTGGGCGGGGTGTTACATGCATATTGTGATAAAATATAATGAGGATAAGAGACTTTTGAAATATAAAAGAATCTCAAAGAATAAATATAAAGATAAATGATTAAAAAAGTAGATAATTGCAATGAATATACATATAAGATGATGATAAGAGATCGTGCAATGAATAAGATGATAAAGCACGCGTTTTGGGTCACAGTCATTGACCTTGACACGACCGTGACAAAGAGTTGTCACGGTCATTGACCGTGACAATGCCATGACAAATGTAGTTGTCACGGTCATGGTGGGGGGGAGGGGGTGGGGTGGTGGGGGTGAGGTGGGGTGTGTGTGTGTGTGTACGTAGGTGTGTGCGTGTGTGCGTGGCTGGGGGAGGGGGCAAGGGGTGTGCTGGGGAAATTTTAACAATTGTATAGCTTTAATTAAGAAATTGTATAGCTTTAATTGTATAGTTTTAGATGAAAGTAAATTAATAATTAGTGCCAATTTCATATGAAAGTAAGATTGCCCCTCATTGTAAATTAGTAAATTAATAATTGTATACTTTAATTGCTAGTTTAATTGATGAAATGTTGGGTTGGTTAGTTTTAAAAGTGGCATGGCGTGTGCGTGTTTGTGGTGGGGGTGGGGGTGGGGGTGGGGTAGGGGTGTGTGTATGTGTACTATTAACATTTTTTTTATCTGTACTAATAACATTTTTTTACAGCAAATGTCTTCTTCACATATTAAGGTGAAGATGATGATGCTATTTATGATGATGTCGTTTGGGCTCGGTGGTAGAGGAGGCGACGAGGGGAACTCCGCCCCTAGGCTCCCCAAATATGGAAAATTTGGGATTACCATCGAGAACAAATCGGAGCTATTAGCGAGGTCCCTCGAGCTGCTAAAGACGATCATCGGCCCGGGGTTTATGAGTTGGAAGGAGGTGCCATATGAGCTAAAGTTAGCTGTTTGGGCAGCACTACAGGTAATATATTTCAATTTCAATTTCGATTTCAATTTCAATTTCAATTTCGATTTCAATTTCAATTTCAATTTCGATTTCAATTTCAATTTCAATTTCAATTTCGATTTCAATTTCAATTTCATTTTATATTTGTATTTATATTTATATTTATATTTATATTTATATTTATATTTATATTTATATTTATATTTATATTTATATTTATTCGCAACTAACATTGAATTTGTTGGACAGGAACAATTCAACTTGGATCCAAAGCTACGCGATTTCGTCTTGGAGTAGTTGAGGGAGCAACACAAGACGTGGAAGAAAAATATGCGGACACGGTACATTGGGAAAACACGAGAGTCCATTATACAATGGCGTGGATCCGTCCCGCCGAAGGAGCCGATCTCATTGGCACAATGGAAAAAGTTCATTGACAATGAGATCGAGGATCGACAACTGGCATCTCACCAATCATGGAGGGAAAATCGAGAAAAAACGACGGACGTGCACTACTCCGGCCATACCTCTTACACCGAGGTGGAGCATAGGATGAAGGTAAGATTTAATTTCTCTATAACTACAGAAATATATTATTCTTCATTATTTTACTTTGCGAGGCCGATACTAATTTTACTTTATTTTATTTCAGGGGGTAGGGAGTGGGCCAGGGGGTAAGCCACATAGGCTCGATACTTATGTCGCTCTTCGGACAAAGAAGGGGAAGGACAAGGAGGTGTCCCCCAGCGTCGCGGCGAAGATTGAAAGTAATCCGACAATTTAATTTTTGTTAATCACGTTATAATTTTTTAGTTTACTTATTTTACTAATCATGTGCTTTTCGTCGTTTCAAGCAAAGCTTAAGGAAGTGCATGAGTCGCAGCCTGATTCCGACAAGGCGTCTTTGTCCACAGACTTACTCAGCCAAGTGCTTGGCTCTGATCGCAAGGGGAGGACAAGGGGGGTGAGCTCGCGGGTGGCCAAATATAGGATCATCGAATTGGAGACGAGTGACACTGGGTTGGCTCGAACGGTGGATTCACACGATGTGAAGCTGTCTCGTTTGGAGGTGACGGTCGAAGATATGTACGCATTCATGAAGCTACATTGGGCGGAGACCGAAAGGTAAAGGGGAAAGGTAAAGGTAAGGAGAAGGCGATGGAGGATGAGGATGAGGAGGAGGAGGTGCAGGAGAACGAGGCGCAGGAGGACGAGGATGTGGACCTCGTTTCTTCTTCACCGTCACGTGCGTATTTCGATGATCCACTTCCATATTTGGCTCCCTTCCCCAGACCATTGTCGACACTTGGTTGGCCGAGCGTGTTCATATTGGATGTATTTGATGGCCAGCGGATTGGTCGGGGGTTGAGGGACCCGAATATCGTCGAGGGTGGAATAGTTCATGGACGTGCGCTTTAAGGGATCGAGTCCAAAGTGGTCGTCATGCATGTGATACCCGGGAAGGAGAACTCCCTATTGTGGTTGCGCAAACAATGCGGCACGATGTATATTAGTGGGTGTGTTAATTCGTATATCATGTGGACAACTCACCTCCTCACATTTACCCAAGACATGTAGTAACATTATTTTTAAGTTTGTACATTTTAATTATATTTGGATTATATTGTCATGTATATTGTTTCTATTTTGAATATTTGGATTATATCGTCATGAATATATATTTGCACTATCTTGGGTATATTTGGATATATGATGTTTGAATAGGTACAACCAATATTGTTATAATAGGTACACATATATTACTGGGCAACGGCAGTGTCCATACTGCCCAACATAATTTTTTTCAATTATGCCCAGAATTGTCACGGTCATTGACCGTGACGAGTCCTTGACAAAAGTTGTCATGGACTTGTCACGGTCATTGACCGTGACAATTTTTTTAAATATTGTCACGGGTTGGTCACGGTTGTTAATCGTGACTAACTTGTCACGTTCTCTCACCGTGACGATTCTAATGGACTTGTCAAGGTCAATGACCGTGACACGTCCGTGACAAAAAAATTTGTCTCGCCCAGAATTGTCACGGTCATTGACCTTGACAAGTCCAATTTGTCAAGGTCAATGACTGTGACAATAGTGAAGATTTGGTGTAATGATTATTAGTATATTATAGCTAAGGCCCACAATCTATATACCAATTTTAGATGATAACAACATATATATATACTAGGGTGTACCTGTGCCGATGGCACGATGATAAATTTGTTTCGATGACATTTTGTACCAGTGCCGATGGCACGATGATAAAGTTGTTCCCGTGATACATGTGTACCCGTGTCAATGGCACGATGATAAATTTACTCCCGAATATTTGTAGCTATAGGACACTCACACTCCCATTAGTCAATTTTATGTCAACATGATATATTAAAAATTGATTACAAAGTAATGAAGCATGACATTGTTACACATCTAAAAAAATAATGATTTTCTTCCATTCCATCACCCAAAAAATAGTTCATAATTCAAAATTGAAACCAACATGATTAGAGTCCATCCAAACCAAAAATTTTCACAAAAATATTTCATGTCGTGTCGTGGTTAATTTGATCGAATTCTTTTTCGTGTTTTTCTTTTACTTGAATCATATTCTACATAAGTAAAAAAATAATATTTCATTTCATGTCGTATTGTGACTTGTCATGTTTACTTTAGTTGGGATCATTTTTGGTTAAAAAAAAGATTTTGTGTTGCACCACTTACCCTAATATTTTGTACCCCTACCGATAAGAGGACGATAAATTTGTTCTCGTGACAAATTTGTTTATATTCCGGCATCAATGGCCCTATCTTTCATAGGGACATGTGGAGTATTGTTAAGTCATGGTACACTATCAAATTAATATTGTTGTGATATGTATATCCTAGAGCTATGTGCACAAAAATAACATTCAAATATTTACTTTTATAGGAATAAAAAAATGATCATCCCGATATTTTTTATTAGAATAAAATCTGTAGTTTTGTAATAAATGCATCTAATCTCAATATATATAAAAAATATTAACCCTTAATTTTTTTGAAATTAACCCCATAATATTTATCAACAATTTAAGAATAAAAATCATTAAATATTAATGGCATGGTACTTTAATGCAAGGTGTACTAACTTGGATATCAAAAACTTTTTTATATTAGCTACACTTATGGATTCAAACTGGGAAGTGGAGGGAGTGATGCTTTCATGGTAATCTTCCTCCTAATTAGCATTAAATTTAATAATGTAACTCTGCATATAATTTTTCGTAATAGTTTAAGGCAGTATAATATGCCATAAGCTAGAGAAATTAGCTCTAAGAAAGAAGACAATAAAACCAAACTATTTGAGGGCACATAAGATTAATCAACTTGTTAAGAGAGCAATTTATCATCAATTCTTAAAATCATTAACAACTCAGGCACGTAACCAGTTTGAGGAGAGAGAATAACAACTTCCTTAATAGGGTGTGGCCCACATATTTATTGCAAGGTGTACTAACTTGGTTATCACGTGACACCATATCATAGAAAGATTCTCCACAGACCCGATTCAATGTAGATTTGGTGCAACCACAATGGCAGGTTGGATTATTTGAGGGTTGTCATTTTGGCAGACGATGCAACCCTCCCATATTTAAGGGGATTTGGCAGAAGAGCAAGAAATATTTAAATTTCTGAACCTCAAAGAAAACTATGCCACTCATAATTAAGACTAAAAACATCACCTTCTCATTATAAGTCCTCGAGATTTATTTCTCAAATGAACAAATGAGGACAATATACCGAAAAGTAAATATATATCAAGAAATATATGAGAATACGCCAACATAAAAAACATTATAGTGATTGTAAAAAAACAAATGTGAAAATTTTCATATAAGTACAGACAGTAGGATTAAGATAGAAAATTTTCATATAATGATTCACCTGATCGTAGCTAAACAATATAAGTCATAAATTAAAAAAAACTTGCGGTGATGGGTATTCGTCCATTGAAGATACGGATCCACCAACGTAATCACCATGTAATACCCCGTACTTTTGGCTATATTTATTTTTGGGATTAATTAATTAAATGCGTATTAATTGGAAATTAATCCGGGTTAAAAATACTAACGAGATGCGAGTTGGTATTTGATTATGTGCATATATGATTATATATGAATTTGGAATTATGAAATTTGTCATGAGATTTATATACGGCAATTTGGGAATTTTGTTGAGACGCGTGTGACCGCCGCGTCATGGTATATTATGTTAATTATAAAAGTGATTTTTATTTCTATTATCCGTATGGTCGTTTTGAGTGCGCCAACGCGTCCGGAAGGGTCGAGATAGTTAGAAAACACTAGCCGGGGGTGTAGGTTGGATTCCGGGGTATTATTAGGCCATACCGGCAACTAAAAGGGTATTTTGGTAATTTTGTATTTTGAGGAATTAATAATGACAAAAATTAGGAGTCTTAATCTGATGTGGATTTAACCCACTAAACCCACTAACCAACCCATATTAACCCATTAAGCTACGGAGGTTATCATTTAGGTTTCCAACTTTCCCAAAGAAAACCCTAGCCACCATAGCCACCTTTGGAGAAGAAGCTTGGAGAAAGAGAGAGAGAGGGAATTCTGCAGAAATATTCACCAAAGCAACACCAAAATTAGAAATCCAATCAAGGAAAGTGATTTAATTATATTTAAATTCATAGAATGTTCTTTCCATGTTAGAAAATTGAAGAATTAAAATTGTTCTTGGAAGATGAATGAAAACCCATGTTAATTGGACTTAGGATTTGAATATTGAGGACAAATTGCAAGTAGTATCACATAGAGATGATTATTCTGGTATTAATGTATGTTGAGTATAATAAAGACAAATTTAGAATGGGCTATTGATGATTACAAGTTTTAGGGTTCATGTTCTTGAGGAAATTGGGGAAAAAGTGTAGAGATTTGTATATTAATCGATGTTAGGGTAAGTTAATCCTTCAAAGCGTGTTAGGATGTGATTATAATATGTTTAGGATTGTTTAGAGACCTTAAAACGATTGTTGGGACTTAGTTTAGAAGAGATTTGAGGAGTAAAAATGGTGAAAAACGAGATTAAGAAAAATCTGGGACGAAACTGGTAGGTCGTTAGAAGCCCCTGCCCAGGTCGTTCGAATGAACTCGTTCGAACGAGCTTCTAACGAATTGACCAGTCGCTTCTAACGAAAGAGAACTTCGTTCGATAATCTCATTCGAACGAGATATCGTTATAAGGTACAGTTCGTTCGAACGAACTGGATCTCGTTCGAACTGGATCTCGTTCGAACGAGACTTCTAACGAGCCGACAGTGGAACCTCGTTCGAACAATCTCGTTCGAACGAGACTTCTAACGAGCTGGCAGTCTGGGCCTTTTTGGACTGTTTTTATCTTTGGAGTCCCGTAAACTTGTTCGAGGATATAGACAACATTCCGATGATGATGTAATGATAGAATTGGGACTTTTGGGAATTTATGAGAAGGAAATTATATACGAGAGTTAAATTAAATGGACGGCTTGGGTTGAGACGTGAGTGTGTACTACGACGTGAGAATAAATTATGGCGCGTATGATTATAAACCGGAATAGTATAAATTGTGATAATTATAAGTTGGTACGAGAATGCGATATGTACTACGATTAAACTACGGGATTACTAAGACGTGTGTTTACTTAGTATTGGTATATGAATTGTGTGTATGACATACCTACCATACTTGCTATCACAGGAGGTTTGCGTTCGCTTAGGGCCCTCTAATCCTTGTGTTGCCCGGATTTAGACTGGTTACCTTGATGAACATAGGTCATAGAAAGACTTATTGGGATATTAATAAGTCCGCTGATCGTGGGAGCGTAGGTGTGTGTGTGACCCATGTGATGTGACTGTGTTCGCCTCCATTATTTTTGATGTTGTTATCTGTGAACTATTCCTGAGAGATTCGGAATATGTAATCCTTATGTACGTGATGTACCGGGATGGATAGCAGAGTATGTGTGCACCACAGCTTAGTTCTCGGGGTGCTTGTATTGTATATTTATGTTGTGATTAATATACACTTAATTAATGGGAACCTTCATGTTAATGTTGTCAATATAATTACGGTATTGTTTCGAGAAACATAACGGGTTAGCTGATAGTGAAATATATTGCATATTGAGCATCTGAGTTTACGTTAAATCCATATTTAATTACGAGCGTTATAATGTTAATAGAACCGAGTAATAAGGGTAGGACCTATGACAGTCTAGCTAGATATGATGTCACTTTGGTAGTGGTTTGTGTCGTTGTAGATGGGTACTTACGTTAGGAGTGCACAGTTAGACGAGAGGTGAGAATATCATGTGAGTGCACGTCTTAACATGTACTTTGCATTTAATGTTTTAAAATGTTTTTAAAGCACTTGCAGGTTTTTAAAATATAACTCCACATTCGGGCTCTGACCCGTTTGCTTTCAAATCTACTTTTCTTGTAAAACCATTTTAGGTGCCCAGCCACAAGGACACCATGCATAGGATACTCATTCTGGTGACGAGCTATAGCTGTTTGTGGAAGCTACATGGATTTTCTTGTAGACGCCTCTATCACTTGGATTCCAGATTCATTATCTATCAGTTGTAGGGCATGTTTCCCATTTCTATTAGAGTTACATTTCCATTATAGTTTTCAGACTTTGGCATGTATTGATTTAGTATTCAGTTTACTTATCAGTTGTGGGATTTGTAGTGAGGAGTTTTCCTCCAGACTTTATTTACGTTATGTGATGGTTATTCTATTTACTTCATTATGGTGAATGGTGTTATTATTCTTTATTACACTTGTTGCATGTTAATCAGACTTTAAATTAAAATTTGACACTTACTTTTTAAATACAAGGTGGTTAGTAATCTTTAAAATGTTTTTGACAGTGATGCTATTAACTGGACCAACTTGGCATTTTGAATTAATTTAATAAAGGAGTAGCTACCCGGTATTTAATTAGTCGGGGTGTCACAGGTGGTATCAGAGCATCAGGTTCTAGTGTCCTTTAGGATCTGACGGCTTATTATGTTTCCGCTAAGTTTCTTTGATATAGAGCCCTAAATTTTTGGACTATTGTACTCTTTTTGTGTATGGTTCGTTCTTCAGCTATTTTAAGTTTATAAACAGCGAACTTATAAACTTTGTTCTTATTTCAGATGCCTCCACGACGTGCACGACGAGTTCCCATGGATGCAACGCCCGAACCCCAGCCCGCTCCAGTTCAGGGCATGATGAACGCCACTGAGGTTGCAGCTATAGTAGCCCAAGCGGTAAATGCCGCTATTGCTGTTGTTCAGCAGGCACCACCTCAGGCGCCGGTTGCCGCGCCAGCACAGTCAAATGCATTCCCGTCTGCATGGGAGCGTGTACGTGATGCTTTTCAGAAAGCGCATCTGCCAGAGTTTGCAGGTAGCTCAGACGTGGTAGTCTCGAGACAATGGAGGAAGGATATGCAGAGGCACTTGAGGATGTATGAGTGCACGGATGTTCAGAAGCAGGTGCTAGCTACTTTTAAGCTAGTTGGATCTGCGCTACAGTGGTGGGAGTCTATTACCACCATGGAGGAGAGGGATACTCTCACTATTCAGGACTTCTGGGTGCGGTTTGACTGCAAGTACTTTTCGTCGGCTGTTCACACGGAAATGAGGAGGAAATTGATGAGTCTGAAGCAGGAGGGTAAGGCCGTGGCCGAGTATGAGGCCGAGTTCACGAATCTGTTGAATATTATTCCAGATGAGATACAACCAGAGAAGAAGAAGATTGAGAAGTTCACTGACGGGTTGACTTGGAGGATCCGTCAGCATCTGTTAGGGAACCTTTCCTTGGCCACATATTCTGATATTGTTAACGTTGCTTTGTTACACTGCCAGGACCACCGCTTTCATATGGCTGAGGGCAAGAGGTCGAGAGAGTCTAGCCATCAGGGCAGGACTAGAGGACATGGTGCCGGTGGGGCACAATCTGTTTAGGGGCAGAGGCAGGGTGAGAAGGGTTCGCAGCAGGGGGATCAGAAGAGGTTCCGATCAGGGAACTACAGGCAGGGACAGGGAGGTTTCCGTCTGGGCCATCAGGGTCCAAACGGCCATCAGGTCCAACAGGGGCAGAATGGGCAGCAGTTTCACCAGGGCCAGCAGGGCCAAGGGAGGAACGGTAACGGCCACCAGGGCCGGGGACAGCAGGGGCAGAGAGGAGGGAACTTCCCAGGGAAGTGTTTTGTTTGTGGCAAGACTGGCCATAAGTGATAGGATTGTCCTGATAGGGGCAGGACCCCACAGCAGCAGCAGCAGCAGCAGCAGCAGGGTGCTCGCCAGGAGCCACAGAGACCTATGTTTCCGTCGCTCTCCCCGCACCGCCATAGATGGCAGCATTGCCACCCATTCCAGCAGTCCCAGTCTAGCAGGGGCAGCTACAGTATGGACGTGTCTACAACGTCCACCAGGCTGCAGTTCCACAGGCACCGCCCGCGATTGAGGGTACGTTTCCTATCCATGGCACTATGGGTCGGGTATTATTTGATACGGGGGCTACACACTGTTTTATAGCTACACACTTCGCGAAAGATTTAGGATTGTTAGCTACGGTAGAGAGCACAGTGACGTTTGTCGACTCACCATTGGGGAGTGGGTCACTTATCTTCTTTATATGCCGGGGAGTGGGGGTAGAGATTGGTGGTTTGGTATTACCTGCAGACATGTTGGTATTAGATATGCATGTTCACGATGTGATTATCGGTATGGATTGGCTCGTAGCTTATAGGTCCATGATTGATTGCTTCAGCGGGAGCATTGTTTTTGCCATTCCGGGGCAAGAGATGTTTGTAGTGGCGATGCCTCGCCCAGAGGGAGGATCGACCGCTCATCTGTATTACATAGAGGAGGATACCTCTAAGGAGGTTGTGATTCCTTTAGATTCGATCCCGGTTGTCAGGGAATATTCGGATGTGTTTCAGGAGATACCAGGCTTACCCCCCAATCGAGAGATAGACTTTGTTATAGATTTGCTACCGGGTACGAGACCTATAGCACGCGCACCGTACCGTATGGCTCCAGCTGAGATGAGGGAGTTACGGGATCAGATAGAGCAGCTATTAGGTCAGGGCTTTATTCGCAGGAGTACCTCACCTTGGGGCGCTCCAGTTTTGTTTGTGAAGAAGAGGGACGGTTCACTGAGATTGTGTGTGGACTATCGGGAGTCGAATAAGGTCACGATACGGAATAAGTATCCATTGCCTCGAATCGATGACTTATTCGACCAGTTGAGAGGAGCTTCTTTCTTCTCAAAGATTGATTTGAGATCGGGATACCATCAGTTGCGTATCAGGGAGGAAGATGTCTCGAAGACTGCGTTCTTATCGAGATATGGTTCTTACGATTTTCGAGTTATGCCTTTCGGCTTGACCAACGCTCCAGCTGTGTTTATGGACTTGATGAACAGAGTGTTCAGGGATTTCCTAGATCAGTTTGTCATTGTCTTCATCGATGATATTCTGGTTTACTCCCAGACAGAGGATTAGCACACCGAGCATTTGAGGCAGGTTTTCCAGACACTTCGTCAGAACGAATTGTATGCAAAATATGAGAAATGTAGGTTTTGGCTGAAGGAGGTCCAGTTTTTGGGACACATTATTTCCCACCAGGGAATATCTGTTGATACGGGGAAGGTATCAGCGGTGAGGGAGTGGGGACAACCCACGACACCAACGGAGATTCGTAGTTTCTTGGGTCTAGCAGGATACTACATGAGGTTTATTCGGGGTTTCTCGGAGATAGGAGGTCCTTTGACACATCTGACTCGTAAGGGTGTACCATACATCTGGAGTGATGCCTGTCAGTTGGCATTCGATGAATTAAAGGACAAATTGACCTCAGCACCTGTGTTAGCATTGCCGAAACCGGGAGTTGAGTATTTGGTTTACACCGATGCATCTTTGCAAGGGCTTGGAGGTGTATTGCTGCAGGAGAGACAGGCCATAGCTTATGCTTCCCGTAAGCTTAAGCCTCATGAGAAGAATTACCCCACGCATGATTTGGAGTTGGCGGCAGTGGTATTTTCCCTACGGATTTGGAGGCACTATCTTTTGGGGGAAAAGTTCCAACTGTTCACGGACCACAAGTCCCTACAGTACCTGTTCATGCAGAAGGAATTGAATATGCGGCAACGTAGGTGGCTTGAGTTTGTGAAGGACTACCAGTTCGACATCCAGTATCACCCGGGAAAGGCTAACGTGGTAGCAGACGCGTTGAGCTGTAGGCCAGCAGATGAGGTGGCAGAGGTGTGGAGGGCTAAGTGGAAGGAATTGGGACACCAGGATGCAGTGGCCCGATCTTTCATGTCTGTGATGACCGTTACACCGCAGATTGTCACGAAGGTAGTACGGGCACAGGCTAATGACTCATTCTGTCAGGAGCAGATAGTTTGATTACTAGCAGAGGGAGCCGAGTCCTATACCATTAGCTCAGATGGGGGATTAGGCTTCAATGAGAGATTGGTAGTTTCGGAAGGGGATAAATTGCGACACGATGTGATGGCAGAGTCGCACGGCTCACGGTTCGCGGTACATCCCGGAGGGGACAAAATGTACTAGGACATGAGACGCCAGTATTGATGGAGCGGTATGAAGAGAGATATCGTTGAGTTTGTTTCAAAATGCGCCACTTGTCAGCTTGTAAAAGTGGATCAACAGAGACCGGCAGGACTGCTACAGCCATTGGAGGTCCCGGTGTGGATGTGGGAGAGCATATCCATGGACTTTATCACGGGGTTGCCTACGTCGCAGAGGGGTCACAACTCCGTTTGGGTAATTGTGGACAGGTTGTCCAAGGTCGCTCACTTTTTACCTGTAAGGACTGACTACACTACGGGACAGTATGCCCAACTCTTCATTTTAGAGATTGTGAGACTTCACGGCGTGCCCCTAAATATCGTGTCTGACAGAGACAAGATATTTGTTTCGAGGTTTTGGGAGAGTTTCCAGGAGGCCATGGGCACAGAATTGCGGTTGAGTACAGCTTATCATCCGCAGACTGATGGGCAGACCGAGCGCACAAATCAGATGTTGGAGGACATGCTACGCATGTACATTATTGACTTCGAGGGTGGATGGGAGGAGTATCTTCCACTGGTGGAGTTTGCTTACAACAACTCCTATCAGTTTACTATTGGCATGGCTCCGTTTGAGGCATTGTACGGTAGGCCTTGTCGTTCCCCAGATGTTGGTTAGAGGTGGGGGACAACAAACTACTTGGGCCGGAAGTTATTCAGGATACTTCGGTAAGGATTGAGTTGATTCGGAGTCGCATTCGGGTAGCTCAAGACAGGTAGAAGAGTTATGTTGATGCGAAGAGATTTTTCAGGGAGTTCCAAGTGGGGGACCAAGTTTTGCTCATAGTATCTCCTATGAATGGGATTATGCGATTCGGGAAGAAGGGGAAGTTGGCACCAAGGTATGTGGGGCCGTTTCCTATTATTGAGCGGATCGGACCGGTTGCGTATAGACTTGGGTTATCGGAGCATTTGCATCGAATTCACGTTGTGTTCCATATTTCCTCGCTCAGGAAATACCTTAGAGATAATTTGGCCCATTCTCACATTGCTGTGGAGGACATCGATCTCCAGCCGGATAGCTCCTACGAGGAGGGGCCGATTGCTATTTTGGACCGAAGCGAGAGGAACTTGCGGTCAAAGATAGTCCCGTTAGTGCGTGTTCAATGGTGACATCACAATGTCGAGGAGTCCACATGGGAGCGCGAGGATGAGATGCGCGAACGTTATCGAGAGTTGTTTTTAGCAGGTACTTTCTAGTTTCGAATTTCGGGACGAAATTCAGTTATTAGGGGGGGAGTATGTAATACCCCGTACTTTTGGCTATATTTATTTTTGGGATTAATTAATTATATGCGTATTAATTGGAAATTAATCCGGGTTAAAAATACTAACGAGATGCGAGTTGGTATTTGATTATGTGCATATATGATTATATATGAATTTGGAATTATGAAATTTGTCGTGAGATTTATATACGGCAATTTGGGAATTTTGTTGAGACGCGTGTGACCGTCGCGTTATGGTATATTATGTTAATTATAAAAGTGATTTTTATTTCTATTATCCGTATGGTCGTTTTGAGTGCATCAACGCGTCCGGAAGGGTCGAGATAGTTAGAAAACACTAGCCGGGGGTGTAGGTTGGATTCCGGGGTATTTTTAGGCCATACCAGCAACTAAAAGGGTATTTTGGTAATTTTGTATTTTGAGGAATTAATAATGACGAAAATTAGCAGTCTTAATCTGATGTGGATTTAACCCACTAAACCCACTAACCAACCCATATTAACCCATTAAGCTACGGAGGTTATCATTTAGGTTTCCAACTTTCCCAAAGAAAACCCTAGCCACCATAGCCACCTTTGGAGAAGAAGCTTGGAGAAAGAGAGAGAGAGGGAATTCTGCAGAAATATTCACCAAAGCAACACCAAAATCAGAAATCCAATCAAGGCAAGTGATTTAATTATATTTAAATTCAGAGAATGTTCTTTCCATGTTAGAAAATTGAAGAATTAAAATTGTTCTTGGAAGATGAATGAAAACCCATGTTAATTGGACTTAGGATTTGAATATTGAGGACAAATTGCATGTAGTATCACATAGAGATGATTATTCTGGTATTAATGTATGTTGAGTATAACAAAGACGAATTTAGATTGGGCTATTAATGATTACAAGTTTTAGGGTTCATGTTCTTGAGGAAATTGGGGAAAAAGTGTAGAGATTTGTATATCAATCGATGTTAGGGTAAGTTAATCCTTCAAAACGTGTTAGGATGTGATTATAATATGTTTAGGATTGTTTAGAGACCTTAAAACGATTGTTGGGACTTAGTTTAGAAGAGATTTGAGGAGTAAAAATGGTGAAAAACGAGATTTAGAAAAATCTGGGACGAAACTGGTAGGTCATTAGAAGCCCCTGCCCAGGTCGTTCGAACGAACTCATTCGAACGAGCTTCTAACGAATTGACCAGTCGCTTCAAACGAAAGAGAACTTCGTTCGATAATCTCGTTCGAACGAGATATCATTAGAAGGTACAGTTCGTTCGAACGAACTGGATCTCGTTCGAACGAGACTTCTAACGAGCCGACAGTGGAACCTCGTTCGAACAGTCTCGTTCGAACGAGACTTCTAACGAGCTGGCAGTTTGGGCCTTTTTGGACTGTTTTGATCTTTGGAGTCCCGTAAACTTGTTCGAGGATATAGACAACATTCCGATGATGATGTAATGATGGAATTGGGACTTTTGGGTATTTATAAGAAGGAAATTATATACGAGAGTTAAATTAAATGGACGACTTGGGTTGAGACGTGAGTGTCTACTACGACGTGAGAATAAATTATGGCGCGCATGATTATAAACCGAAATAGTATAAATTGTGATAATTATAAGTTGGTACGAGAATGGGATATGTACTACGATTAAACTATGGGATTACTAAGACGTGTGTTTACTTAGTATTGGTATATGAATTGTGTGTATGACATACCTACCATACTTGCTATCACGGGAGGTTTGCGTTCGCTTAGGGCCCTCTAATCCTTGTGTTGCCCGGATTTAGACTGGTTACCTTGATGAACATAGGTCATAGAAAGACTTATTGGGATATTAATAAGTCCGCTGATCGTGGGAGCGTAGGTATGTGCGTGACCCATGTGATGTGACTGTGTTCGCCTCCATTATTTGTGATGTTGTTATCTGTGAACTATTCCTGAGAGATTCGGAATATGTAATCCTTATGTACGTGATGTACCGGGATGGATAGCAGAGTATGTGTGCACCACAACTTAGTTCTCGGGGTGCTTGTATTGTATATTTATGTTGTGATTAATATACACTTAATTAATGGGAACCTTCATGTTAATGTTGTCAATATAATTACGGTATTGTTTCGAGAAACATAACGGGTTAGCTGATAGTGAAATATATTGCATATTGAGCATCTGAGTTTACGTTAAATCCGTATTTAATTACGAGCGTTATAATGTTAATAGAACCGAGTAATAAGGGTAGGACCTATGACAGTCTAACTAGATATGATGTCACTTAGCTAGTGGTTTGTGTCGTTGTAGATGGGTACTTACGTTAGGAGTGCACAGTTAGACGAGAGGTGAGAATATCATGTGAGTGCACGTCCTAACATGTACTTTGCATTTAATGTTTTAAATATTTTTAAAGCACTTGCAGGTTTTTAAAATATAACTCCACATTCGGGCTCTGACCCGTTTGCTTTCAAATCTACGTTTCTTGTAAAACCATTTTAGGTGCCCAGCCACAAGGACACCATGCATAGGATACTCATTCTGGTGACGAGCTATAGCTGTTTGTGGAAGCTACAGGGATTTTCTTGTAGACGCCTCTATCACTTGGATTCCAGATTCATTATCTATCAGTTGTAGGGCATGTTGCCCATTTCTATTAGAGTTACATTTCCATTACAGTTTTCAGACTTTGGCATGTATTGATTTAGTATTCAGTTTACTTATCAGTTGTGGGATTTGTAGTGAGGAGTTTTCCTCCAGACTTTATTTACGTTATGTGATGGTTATTCTATTTACTTCATTATGGTGAATGGTATTATTATTCTTTATTACACTTGTTGCATGTTAATCAGACTTTAAATTAAAATTTGGCACTTACTTTTTAAATACTAGGTGGTTAGTAATCTTTAAAATGTTTTCGACAGTGATGGTATTAACTGGACCAACTTGGCATTTTGAATTAATTTAATAAAGGAGTAGCTACCCGGTATTTAATTAGTCGGGGTGTCACACACCAGTCCCACCATTTTCGTCTCCAATTAAATGATAAAAAAAGCTAAGTAAACATTAATAAACCCCCTGAGTAAAAATCGTACAACATGAATAAGAACTATGAAATCATACCTTGAATTGAATAGTTTACGTGTGCAATATATGAGATGATGAGAGAAAGAGACTTCACTCTTTTTACCTATGCAATACAGATTTTCATGTTTCTTTATCCTTCCATTTGCACAAACTTGAATCGTCAGATTTAAACCCTGGAGAATTAAGAATTGAGAGTTCTATCAAATTTTAAAATGAGTATATCAAACCATGTCCTCTTAAAAAAACATAAATCATGTGAGAGATGTCAAAATCTTTCAAGATCTGACATCTCTGATACCAAAAATTCAAAAATCAACAGGAAACAACTTTGAGAATATTCACAGCACGCTTAAACTTCTGCACACTTAAACTTCAGCAAGTATGGAAGAAAATCAACAGGAAAACCCACCTTCGATCTCACTCGCCAGGGAAGCCACCGACATAAAATAAACTGGAGAAGCAGATGGTGTAGAAAATTGAATTATGTCAAAATATTATACTCTTCATCAACCCATATAAAAAAACCCAAACACGTAAAATCAAAACCTTAGAAAGTAAGGGAAAAAATCTGTAAAAAAAATATTACCCCAAACTAACCGGTGACCACAACGACGGTAAAGCTGTGGTTGCTACCAAACTTCCTCTGTTACCAACCATTAAAAAAATTAGAAATGTGCACCAAATCTTGGGAAAAATTGATTCACTAATGCTCCGATTTGTGAAGCACTAACTGGATTGTGAAGTAACAACAAATAAAACTGGATTGTGAAGCAACAACAAACTACCTCCATCTTGTGGATGCAGAACGAAGAACCTTGTGATGAATAGTAAGGATCTGAAGCTGTAGAGAGTGAGAGAGGCCGAGGGGAAGAGAGAGAGAGAGAGAGAGAGAGGGATGAATAGTCTTGAGCCTTGTGCTCTGTAAATACCTCGAGCCTTGTCCCCTATGGTGTAAATGACCTTTTTGACAACAAAATCGTCTTAATAGTAAAAGCATTCACAACCGTTGGATTCAAAATCGTAAGAGGTAATCTGAGCCACCGGTTGATAAAGACCAAACTCATCAGATTTAATCATGACCGTTAGTTGGGAGAGACCAAAACCCCCGCCTCCTTTATTTTATATATTTATATATATATAAAGTCAGGCTCTCCAACATATCACTTAGCAATATACCTATTAACATACCCATTTTTTTAAAATAGTAAAAAAAATTAATTTTAACCGAACTCGGTATATATAATCAATATACTGAGGAGATCACCTACGAAAATAATTATAAAAAAATTCAACCCGAAAATCGGTGAAACAAAAAGTGGGTATGTATGATCATTTTTTGTTCATTCAAATTTTTTACATCATCTCATCCACTTCCAGGTTTAATTTTTGGATTATTTATTTTGTAGAGTATTATATAGTTCATATATACCACGTTTTCTTAAAAAATACATTTTTCATTAGTTTAAAAAAATGAGTATGTTCATAAGTATGTTAAGTGGGGTATGTTGGAGAGCCTAACTGTACACACACACACACACACACACATATACATAAATATACACACACACATATATATATATATATATATATATATATATATATATATATATATATATATATATATATATATATATATATATATATATATATATATATATAGGTACTCATAGTTTAGAGATGTGATAATTTAGGAGTTAGATTTATTAAGATTTGAGAGTTGATAAACCTAAACCATAATTAAGTTGATAATCGAGCATCTAGAGATTAGGATGATTTGGGGTACGCTTGAGAGTAAGCTGTATCCTACTTTGTAGTATATGTTTAATATGTTTTTAAGATATTGTAAACCATAATTAACTTGACAATCGAGCGTTGGAGGATGTAGATAATTCGTGTACGCTTGAGATTATGCGATACCATATATATATATATATATATATATATATATATATATATAGAGAGAGAGAGAGAGAGAGATAGAGATAGAGATAGATAGATAGAGAGAGAGAGAGAGACCCTACTGTAAGGAGTCTTTATGGTGCAGACCCCAGTACATATCATTTTTTTAAATAGTAAAAAATGATTTTTTCATGTCATAAAAAAATTCAATCAATCAAGTGGTTGGCGTTGACCCAAACTTTCAACGGTTGAAAATGCATATGTATACCATTTTTTACACATCACCTCATCTTAACGGTTTTTTTATTAATTTTTTTGATGAAAAAATTTTGAGATGATCTTCTCACCATGGAGATCATATCCATGAAGTTTCATAAAAAAAGACCTTACAATAAATATATATATATATATATATATATATATATATATATATATATATATATATATATATATATATATATATATATATATATATATATATATATATATAGAGAGAGAGAGAGAGAGAGCAAGGCTTTTCTATATCACGCTCTGTACATCACACCATACATCACACTTAGTTCTAGGACCTAAGAAATCTTTTATCTATTTTTAATTTTTTTATTGAATTTAACCTTTCAATCAACACATGTTCAAAATTTTAGATCAAAATACATTTTTTGGTTATTTTTAGAAAATCCACAAAATTCTGCTGGAGCAGACTCTTATAAATGAGGTATTTTAGCAATTTTTTTTAAATTTTAAAAAATACCTAGAAGTTTTATTTTGACCTAATTTTTTTTAAACATATGTTGATTGGAAGGTTATCTTCATGGATAAAATGAAAAAATTGGAAAAAAAAAGTTTTTTAGGGCTTAGAATTATGTGTGATGTATGGGTAATGTAGGAAGCATGATGTATAGGAGCCTATTGATCTATCTATCTATCTATCTATATATCTATCTATCTATCTATCTATCTATCTATCTATCTATCTATCTATCTATCTATCTATCTATCTATCTATCTATCTATCTATCTATCTATCTATCTATCTATATATATATATATATATAGATAGAGAGAGAGAGAGAGAGAGAGAGTTTGTGTGCGTGTGTGTGTGTATATATATAAATTAATGTTCTATGTGAACATGCCCATTACTCCTAGTGAATCTATTAGTCAAGGTTTTCGATTCAAGTGAGTGTGACTTTGTAATGAACTATCGCTTGACGCAGGTCTATATGGAGGTTAATATGCTGTGATCACATGTTCAGAATGGCCACAGCCTCACGATAAGTGATGAAAATGGTTCAATTCATTAGGAAACTTAGGCTATGGTGTTAGTTCATGTTGACACATTTATATCGAACCTTCAGTTGGTCTAGAATTCATGATGAGAGAGCTCAATGATCATTCGTCTCATATTTGTGTGCATATTAGTTTTAAAATCTATTAGGTGGGGGACTCCTATATGGTTATCAATAAAAGAAGAAGATGGTCCCCCAAATATAGATGCCTTCGTGTGGTTCATAAGATATTTATACATGTATATGATGTTAATCCAATGATGGATATCGTGATGTAAAAGTCTATGTCACATTTGTGGATGCTTAATGATATTCTATGTATATCATCTTTTGGGTTGACCTAAGTGCGGGTAGTATGGGATCACATTGTATATATACATTATAGTTCAAAAATGAACATGCTTAACTAAAGATGTTAAAATAGAGTGAACTATCACGTTATGAGATCGTAAGCATCTAAATGATTAAAAGATGGGTATTGGGTTGTATAATGTACGTGTATAGTTTAATACATCCTTATTGCATTCATTTGGTAGTTGCTTACTTATTAGTCTAGAGATATGTACATTTAGTATATTTATGCCTGGGGTTAGGACATGCTCATAGTACTTACACTAGATGATATATGAGATATTCATTGCATATGAGTGTCGACGAATTGAATGTTTATTATAAATGAGTCGCATGATTTACATTGATGTTGGTGGAGGTATTTTATGCAGCTTTTGGTTTCTAACCCAAATATATAAATCTTTTCACCCCACATGTATTAATATTTCTATATACATGTCTAGCGCGGCTGAATGGTCAGACTTGTAGTTATGGAAATTCATATAGGTATCCTCGGAGTAGGAGTCATTAGTTCTTTGCAGTAGTCACTTATATTCAGGAATTTGTTTTAGAGGCGGTTGTGGTTATACTTATTTTATTCCGGTTGATAATTTTGTACAAGGAGATTTTTATTATAGTGGATTTGGATTTATTAGAGTTTTAGTTTATCTCAGTTTAGTTATTCTTGTCATTCTTTATTGAGTTTTTATTGTGGGTGGATTTTATTTACCACAAAATTGTTAAATTGTTGATGTTAGGAATGATATAAATTATTTTCGCCCTCCCTAAATTTAATGTCCGTCCTGATCAACTGGGTGTGGAAATAGGCAGGGTTACATCTTCATAAAAATGTTTACTTTATGTATGGACACAATTATATGTATGATGATTCGTGGAAGTTAGTAGCATAGTTGTATGACGTATTAGGTAATTATTTGTTAAAACAAAATGATAAGATGATTATGATAAAAGAATCAAATATTTAATAGTTATACGTATAATGGATTGTTTGAGTAAATGGTCATGGTGGCACGAGACTCTTGACACTAGTTAGGCCAATACAATAAACTAGACTACATAGAAAATTATCGGGGGGTGGGGGTTCCTTGTTTAGATATCATTTATGAGACGTCCCAGTATGAAGTCTAGTTTGGTCGAGAGTTAAAAATAACGGGAGTAGTATATTAAGATTCTATATGATGAATAACGTTATTTTATAATGGTTTGAATTATGGGAGTTGTAATTTTTTTTATCTCTATGAGATATTGCTAAGAGAATCATTTCTGAAGGACATGACAATGTATATATATATATATATATATATATATATATATATATGTGTGTGTGTGTGTGTGTGTGTGTGTGTGTGTGTGTGTGTGTGTGTGTGTGTGTGTGTGTATAGGGTATTTGGTAAGTATGCCTATAGGAAATGAAGTTTAAAAGTCACTAACATGAAACTACAATTTAAAAATATGTGCTACAATTAGTAAACATGATATCACTGGAAATTCTTAAACAAATGAATTGTGAATGGATTTTATTGATTATTAAGATATTAGTTCATGTTTGTGTGATGAGAGGTAACACTATATTCAATAATGCTTTTGATTTTCATTTATATAGGATGGATTGCATGCCGTGGGGCTAGTTACCTCAAAGGGGCGTGAGGGAGTAGACACGATCACAGTAGTGGGGTGTATACGATGGAGGTTATTTTCGTATCGCGGGTTTTAGTGATCCCAAAGGGATTTGGGGGCCAAACATAGTTACAATTATTTGTGGAAATTTCTTAGGGTGTATACGGTGAAGGTTTGAATTTTTTATGCATGGCGTGGGACTAGTTACCTTGAGAGGGATAATGGGGGACTAGATATGTCCACGGAATTTAATAATGTTATAGTGATTAATTGGTAGCAATTATAACTGCAAATTACCAAATAAAGAATAACGTTTTTACGTACGAGTAAGTCAAATTATTGCTTATCTCTTACCATAGAAAGTCTTTTCTGCCTTATATTTATAAATAATTTGTTTAATTAAAAGACTCTATTATGGTAGTTAGTGAATCTATTAGCTGTGTTTGGGTATTATACTCTAATCGGCATTACGTAGATGGTGTACTTGTGGGGTTTTATTCCTCTTTCTTTAACTAATTTTTTAGGGTTTAATTAAAGTCAGATTGTACATATGGAGCAATGTTGGATTGAAGTCGCATTAGCGTATTTAGTGGGATTGGAAAACTTGGGAATTTTAAATTATATTCTTAATTTTTTCTTTCCATTTGTTGTGTATGAGACATCATTTTATGGTTTAATTATGCCACACCCCATTTTTGGTATCAATGTACAAAATAGTAACAAAGCAATGAAATTAAAGTTGAGGCAAAAACATAACTTAATTCATTAATACAATATTACAAATATTGTACTACCACCAAAGGGGTGAATTATTCATGGTACATTTTATTCCAAAATTGAAAAATGATGTAGGTCATTGAGAAACGCCACTCTTTTCTCCCATCTTCCTTAATCTCCTTCCATATAGTTATATATTCACAAATATGATCCGTGCGTATCACAAAAAGGGATGGGGTATGACTTCCTTATCCTAGAACATCTGGAAGGAAAAAGGAATTAACACGAGTACGCTAAGTATAGTTTAACTAGTTCAATTACAATTATATGTATATAAGAGTTGGAGTGTGTATTTAGTTAACTGTTTTCTAAATGAAACATTAACAATAATTTTTCATAAAGAAGATCAAGGATTATTAAACTGATAATCCCATACTTATCGGTTTACTAATGGGTATATAAATAATTAAGCATGATTAGTATAACCAAATAATATGGTCAACCTAAGACCTTTGGACAAAATAAAGAACTAGGCACACTAACTAGAGTGGCAGTCATACGTATATAACGATAAATACAAACTCTCAAACATCTGAGACCTTAGTCCAAGTAGAAAAATTCTGTGAGATAACACGAGAATTTACTCTCTAGTTATTACTGATGCTTCAAACAAAGACAATTAGTACATAAGTGCACATGTGAACTGATTTAATCATTGCAATAACCTCATGAAATCAATTATTATATAAGGAGGGTTTAAATTGATCCAAATGATCCATATTCAAATTTGATCCATATTTAACAACATATGTAATATGGTAGCATCATAACATGCACATAATAAGAATAATTAATGGCTATCATAGCGTAATATCAATAGAATTTATATAAAGTACATTCAAATTACTATTGAAGAGGAAAAACAACTTGTTAGCCAAGTAAAATTTAATGAAAGTTTATTAAAGTCGGGATCAAGACGGTCAGGTGCTTGATTATCTGTTAATCAACATAATTGTAAGCGTATGTTGTTGGTAATATGACTAACTAAAAAATAAATGAAAAAGTTGTATCTTTTAAAGTTTAGGGGATAATTTATAATTAAACTTGAGAGTTTAAAATGTAAGGCTTAACATCCTACTTGAAAATTTGTGAAGAAAGAATTTTTGGGTTAAAATTTATCAAAGTGTGTAGAAAAACGTTGGGGTGAAAATTCATAACTTCAAAAAAGAAGAAGGTGTCAATTTGTAAATTTTTGAAAATACTTTTAACCCAAAACCTTGTTTTTTATTATTATTTGGGCTAGGGATGACCAACCACTACATTACTTTATACCATTTTGACCAAAAAAATTTAATAAAAATATTAGAAAAAATTTAGAAATATTTTGATTGGTCGGGTGCACTCACACGCTTGGTCAATGTTTCTAATTGAAAAGTTCACCTTCAACCTATCGATAGTGGACTTAGGTTTCGATAAAACATTGACCTTGAATAACTTCTAATCTTCTAAACCATTTGGGATGATTCCTAAACCAATCCAACCTGAATTTTCATAAGAAATCCAAATATAGAGGTTTCATGGATCAAGGTTCAGTATTCAATGAGTTTCAACTATTGTGTATTTTTTCAGAAAATTAGACCAAATATTTGTGTATTTACAGAATACGACAAAAATCTTGGGTCTTCTTTAGTCTTTTAATGATTTATTGTATTTTCTCGATGCTTTCTTGAATTATTTCACGACCAAATTGCTTATTATTTCTTGATTCGGTTCAATATACTAGTGATCGACATGGTCTTCCATACAAGGCTTCGAATGGGGAGGCTTTGCTACATGACTGGTATTTTTTGTTCTATTGGAACTCAATTAATGATAAGTTTTCACTCTAATTTTTGGGCATATCGAAAGCACTGACTCTTAAAATTTTCTTCAATGTTTGAATAGTGTGTTCTGATCATCCTTCAGTATGGGGATGAAATGCGTTCCTAAGATGAAGTTTAGTAACCATTGCAGTTTGGAGTGCTATCCAAAATCTACCTGCAAATATAGAATCTCGATCTGTTACTATAGATAAAGGGATTCCATGCAATCGAATAAATTATTGGATGTAGAGTATACTGAGCTTTTGGAAATAATCAATAGTTTTTACTCAGATAAAATGGGTGGATTTTGTGAGTAGGTCTACTATCACCCACACATAATAATATCCTTGGGATGTACGAGGTAGTCCACTATCAAAGTCCATTATGATGTGATCTTATTTCCACTCAGGGATAGAAAGAGGTTGGAGAAGTCCATAAGGACACAGGTGTTCTATCTTTACTTGTTGACATGTGAAACATCTTTTCACAAAATTTTCAATATCATTTCTCATATTTTCCACCAATATTGGTTCTTTAGTACATGTTAAATTTTGAGCTTTCGGGATGTATTATGAATTCAGAACGATGAGTTTCTTATAGTACCTATTCTTGCAATGATGATTCATCAGGTACATACAATCTATCTCTAACTCATAAACTTGTATCTATATCAAATGAAAACTCTTGGATCTTACTTCTAGTTTATTGGTTTATCAAAAAGTGATCTTGGAGTTGTTGTTCTAAGATTTTTTAAATCGTAATGATGATTCATCTAGTAATACCTCTTCTTTCAATGATGATTCATCGGTTACACACAATATATCTCTAAATCATAAACTTGTCTCCTTATTGTATGATGACTCTTGGGTCTTACTTTTGGTATTTAATTTTATCACAAAGTGATCATAGAGTTGTTTTTCAAAGATTTTCTTCCTTAGGTTTCGATAAGCAATGATATTGGTGAATTTTGAAAAAGGCGGGGTTAGCTGAAGATCGTATTCCTCCATGGTAGAAGCAACATAATAAGAAATCAAGTTATTAATTCTTCTAATAGGGTTACAACTTAAGGCGTAGACTACAATGTTTCCCTTTCCTGGATGATAGTCTAACTTGAATCTCTAATCCTCTAAATATTCCATTCGACGTCCTTGTCTCAAATTCAAGTTCTTTTGGGTGAAGATGTATTTTAAAATTTTATGATTCGAAAATACTTGGAATTTCTCACCCTATAGATAACAACACCATATTTTTAAAGAAAAAACTACGGAGGCTAACTCAAGATCATGCATAGGATAATTAAATTCATGAATCTTGAGTTTTTGCGATCCATACTCAAATTACCTGTCCTTTTTTCATTAGGACACAACCTAAACGTTGCAACGAGGCATCAGTGTACACGTCATAACTTACATTACTAGAAGGAATTATTAGGACGGTGCAGTGGTCAACTTGTCGTTTAAAGTTTAGAATGTCTACTCACACTCGACAGTCCATAAAAATGGTACTTCCTTCCTAGTTAACTTCATTAATTGAAGAGCAATTCTAGAAAATTCTTCTACACAAAGACGATAATAACTAACTAACTTGAGAGAACTCTTTATCTTGGTGATAATGTGGGATTTTCCATTCTAAACTGGGTGTGATTTTAGCTGGATCGACTTGGATTCCACTTTCATAAATCGCATGTCCTAATAATTTCACCTCCTTAATTGAGAAATCACATTTTCCCTTTTTAGCACACAACCAATGATTTCTCAAGTTACCTAAATTTGTCTCTAAATCTTGGCCACAATCTTCGAGATTATGAGAATAAATGAGGACGTCATTAATGAATATGATAACAAATTGATTCATAAAAGGTTAGAATATCCGATACATTAGGTCCATGAAAGCTGCAGGGAATTAGTTAATCCAAAAGACATTATGGTAAATTCAAATTTCCATAATGAGTTCAAAATGAGGTTATGGGAATGGCTTCTTCTCTTATTCATTATTGATGTTAATAAGACTGCAAGTTTTCCCTTCAAAATATCCTTATACCCCAAAGTTGATTGGATAAATCTCTAATTATAGGTAAAGGATAATTATTCTTAACTGTTACCGAAATCAACTTACGGTAGTCTATGCATAATCTAAAAATCCCATCACTCTTTTTCACAAACAACACAGGTGCTCCCCAAGGATTTGAATTAAGGCAAATAAAACCTTTACCACGTAGGTCATCTAGTTGTGGATGAGGTTCACAAAGTTCTAGATGAGCCATTCGATACAGAGTTATCAAAATAAGATTAGTATTTGGGTAAAGATTGATGGTAAACTCCATATCTCTAGAGGGTGTTATTCCTGGAAATTCTTCTAAGAAAACATCATCGAATTGTTCTAGGATTTTAGAAAATAAATGGGAGGTGGTACTTTGGATTTTAGAAGTTTAAGGATAGGAATGACCCATTGCTTGAAACAAAAAATGATGATTTTTTTATTCTCGAAAGTATACCCTCATTAAATAGAATTCGATATAAGCTTCATGTTTTGATAATACATTCATTTCGATAATAAATATCGAATTCATGTATATGATGGATTATTAAATTTATAAGGAGTATACCTAAACCTAGCTAAATCTTACAATTATCATACCCTTGAGTGGGTGTGCTAACCTAACCGGTAGGTAATTATACTTCCAAGGGAATGCTCAATGACTTTGGTAAAATTTATAGCTAGTTTAAGACCAATGAATGAACGAGTTGAACCAGAATCAAATAAAATATGATCGAAAAAATTATAAAAGAATATTGTACCTTCTACCACATCATGTTATGGTACAATTTTTCACACAATTGGGGACTGGATCAGACTTTGTACCCATTATAGGGCTTGCATTGATTGTAGAAAGGAGGTGTTCTTCTAGGTCATGGGGAATTACTCAGTCTGTTTTGGGTCAGAGGTATAAATTAGGACATCGTAGACAGATATGTCTTACCTCTTGACACTAATAGCATCAAATTACTAAATAAGTAGTGCTATGGTGAATTTAAGAATAAACTTGTGAAATAGAGCTGGGATAAGATTCGGTTCAGAGCATGGGTAAAGTTATAGTAATTTGATGTTATTAGTGTCAAGAGGTAGGACATATCCGGTTGGGGTATTATTAATGTAGGACATATCCGGTTGCTATTAGTAAGATTCGGTTCAGATCATGGGTAAAGTTATAGTAATGTAGTTGTTCCTACTCATAATATTAGGTAGGTGTACATATCCACTAGTTGCGGTATTATGTTGGACAATCGAAGCGACTTCAATAAGTTAGGAAAAATCTTGAATTTGCAAAGGGGTAACAGAGGTTTTAATTCTTGGATGCAACCCTCTCTCAAAAGGCTTACATTTCTTTACTTCAGTGTTCATATAATCAGTTGCATAAATTGGATAAATATGTAAGCTTAGCTTCAGACTAGTCCATGAGTAGATTAGCTTGCTATAATTTCAAAAAATCTAGAGTCAACTGGGCTCTTTCAGTTTTGAAAATGTAATTTTTGAAGAAGATTTCTTCAAACTATTTCCATGTTAGGATAGATACATTACGACTTTGAGTTTCTTCTTACCACCAAAAATCGGCTTTACCTTCAAACATATAAGATTCCAAAACTATATGGAGATTTGTAGTAATTCCTATCCCATTGAATACCTTTGTAATTTGATCTCTCCATTTCTCGGCCTCACTTTCTCCTGGCTTCCCAAGAAATGGAGGGGGTCATTGTCTCAAATATTCCTTGAGAGCATTCATTCGACATGGCTTATTGATAATTTCTTCCAAAATCAGGTGTGAAATCGGCGCTTGTTGTTATCTGACTAGAAATGTTAATTCCTGAAGGAATTTCATAATTCCTTCGGTGTGAGTGTCCTTAATTCGAGTTTCGATGGAAGGAACACGAGTGTTAACCATCCTA
This sequence comes from Sambucus nigra, assembly GCA_949130495.1. Lineage (NCBI taxonomy): Eukaryota > Viridiplantae > Streptophyta > Magnoliopsida > Dipsacales > Adoxaceae > Sambucus > Sambucus nigra. Next base: position 548,097,788 of record OX422207.1, read on the forward strand.
AAACATAATATAAAATTTACATAATGAAGATATATAAGAATAAAATCTTAAACAACGGGCACATAAAAGAAACTGTAAGTTGTATTATACAAAAGGGTCATTAATACTAATAATTCTAGGTTATCATAATATTAAACAACCTAAGCATATATGTAACACCCTAACCCAGATTTATGGGTCAACCTGGTCCTAATTGAGTCATTAGGTGTTAGATGCAATGAAACAACTTAGATAATGTTTCTAGTCCAATTTTATTTTAGTTAACATTTCACTTGTTTACCATGCGATTCCAGTTTTAAGATAAACTACGTGCAGGACCCGTGGGGAGTACCCCGAGTTCAAGTAAACAGAGCTACTAACGTAAACTAAATAATGTATACTTACCTATAGTTAGCCCTTAAAATAAGAACCCTCACCCAACCTGCCGTAACAAAGTGAGGGTGTGAGCCTATGCCGAGTGGGAATATACAAGCAGTATAGAAATGAAAGGGAGAAAGGAATACTCACACGATATATACATATGCATGTGATATATATATATATATATATACACACACACACACACACACACACACACACACACACTAGTGTATGCCCTTACCTGAAAGGCACGAGGATATTCGGGAAAGCTAACATAATCACAACAAAATAACGGTCGACCCGATTTAATTTTAGAACAAATAAGTTTTTTGAAAAAAATTTGGCAACTTTTCCCTTATTTATAGAACTATCCACCTATTTAAGGTATAAAAAACACTCCAACAATCAGATAAATAGTCACTCATGGACCTTGTATAAACTACGTCACCTAAAGGCACGTCTATAATTTTTGAATATAAAGAACGTGCTCATTACATTTATGGTGAAACTAAGTCACCAACCAAAATGTGTCAATAAACTACAAAACTTTCTTTTCAAATATAAATCTAAAACACTAATTTAGTCTTTTAATAGAAATCATATTGTTTCATAAGATTCTTGGATATACCACACCATTATTGTAAAATGCAACACTAATTTAGTCTTTAGAACCTTGTAAACTGAAATGAATTATAATTCTTGAAAAAAGTAAAAACGGTGATCAAATCTGAAAAAATACCATTTAAAGAACACATTTTTCTATATCTCATAAAACAGAAAGAATAACAGTGACAAAAACAAATAGACCATAAAAATTTTTTAAGAAGAAATTCAGTCATTAAATTTTTCCTCTTCTTCCCAGCTGCTACTTTAAGAAAATATTTTCTGCTTTCTAGTCTTCATCAAATATATGTTGCTTCTTTAATCAGGCCTAGAACGAATGCTAACAATTGGAGCAACTTTCTTGGCAATGATATCAGCACCCTTCCCTTTAAAACCTTTGAAATGGCTTGAATGGTGGAAGGCGTTGTCTGACAATAACCACAGATAAGTGTAGCACTTGAATCATGCCATATTGTACCATAGAACTCAAACTTTTCATCATCTTAACACCTTGATGGTAGCCATCTCTTAGCTATGCCATACCATCTTTCACTGCTGTTTGGATACACAACTATGATCTTTCCAGATCATGTGAATATCAAACCCAAAGGTAATCAGTAAGTGATACTGTCCGAGCCATCAACCTTGAGGCTGGGGGCTTGAGAACAATGTTGACCACCCATAGAACTACATAACCCATTGTGGCAAATAAAATATGTGTTGACTTTGAATACATCGAATAAATTCAATAGCAGTGAATCAGTGTAAACCACAACAATAATTAAATCAGCATAAAATACCTTCTTAAAACTCCATCCAATCTGAGCCCTATGGAATCCATCCAAGAAGAGGCTGTAAAAATTAATACTTGAAAATATGTATAATACCTTCTCTATTATAATCCAAATCTGAAAAGTAGACACATGACCCAATGTCAGCGCACCTCATCACTGAAACCGACTCTAGGCGATCTCCACTTTATATCTGTTGAAAGACAACTGGAAACTGGAAAAGTGTTGGGATCCAGATCAATATCAGCAAATGGAACCAAATGTTCAAGAAAAATTATTAGTTATACTCATCGTAAAAGGCATAAAACAATTGGATTAATCCCAAATAGAGTTATGATTAATCAAAGGAGAGGAAGAATGAAATACTTTTCCATTTTTAGCTAAGTTCCCTTTCTTATAAAGTTTCTCCCCCACATCAGCTGAAGCATGAAATAGCTCATCGTTGCTTTGGATAGAGTTTATGACATCTTATTCGACTAGGATTCTATGAATATATTGGTATACATTCTTTACCATAAGCCACACTCCGTAATTACGGACCTCAACCACTGGCATATCCATCCCTAGTGGAATAGTTGGTCATCGGAGCAGTGCATTTATATCAACCCTCTGTTTAACTGTACCAATAAACAAAAATGATTGAAAAAGTAATAAATAATGAACTCAACATTTTTTCTGCTACTTCAAGTAGAATCCATCAACTAATGTGAATTTAATCTCACTGAGAAAAGAAAGGCAGAAAAAATAATAATAATTTGTTTGAAAAGGTCCCATTATAACATCCAAACAACGATTGTTTTGTTTCCGCTATATTTGGATCAAGGGATGCAAAGGTTCTTAAGGTTCTCTTCTTTGGCATACCAAGTTGGTATGATATTGGAAAGATGGGGATAAATATCCTTATATGAATTACTTATTGTTCCCTCTGCTACTCCAGTTGCAAGCACCACATCTGCAGATCCACACTTCCATCATTCAAATTCTAGCATAAAATAATTATAATAACCACAATAAAACATGCACCTAGAATGTGTGCTAATAAGATAATAGGGGAGTTCTCTCTTTAATTTTTATATAATATTCAATCTAATGTACTAAAAAATAGTCCGGTCTCTCTATCACTCCATTTATGACCCTAATAAAAAGTTCTCACTTCCAGAGTTCTCCCTCCACAGGTGACCTTCACAACTATGAGTTTGTGGCCACTGCTAGCTGTCGGAGTTCACTAAAATAGAGAGTCCAGATCAGGTGAGGATATGATATGATGGAAAAAGACGGGAATCACCTTTTCAGTTAACTGTACCAATAAATAATGAACTCAATTTATAAACCAACAAAAAATTGATCAACTCAAAATTCAACACCCTAAAACTCTAAAAGTTGAAGTGTAAACAGGCCCTATAGAACTTTAAAATTGAAACTAAAGAATCCTATAACAACATGTTTCCATTAAAATGAGGAATAAAAAGATAGAAATGTAGAGACTTATTTTGAAAACAAAATACAAACACCAAAAAATATACATGGAAAATTAAATATACACTCTAAATAGAAACACTAAATAATGGAGGTCTAGTCAAATCCTAATTCTAAAACACACAAAGTTAGTAGCCAAAATTAGATGTATGAAGATATTTTTAATGATCTATGATAAAATTTGCACATGGTAGTCACAATCTCAAGTTGAACAAACCCAATCATATAATACAAAAATTTACCCAGTAGGATGGCAGCCGTGGAAGCTATCATATCCGAGAATAGAGATTGGCAGCACCGGCTTCATAAATTACAGATAAAATGTATAAGAATCATACGTAAAATTCCCATGTTTGTAGTCTTATTTTCATATTAATTTCGAAACCACGCATATATACACATAAAAGAAACAAAGAATCCAAATCGAACATTGGGATATCTCCGCTATATTTTTATTGTATGTGAATCACAAAGATAATTAATTAAACATCCAACCCAAATAGCTACAAAATAATAGAAAACCTTGAATATTTGTGACCTCTCTTGGACCACTCTGCTAATTCTATTTGTGCATACAGACCTATCACTTTGTCCAACTATAGTTTCAAAATGATTCCTAGTATCCTCTCTGATAGGCTTAACTTAATAGCCCCCAAATCATCTCTAAACATCAATATGGCTTTGCCCAGGCAGGAAAATTCGACATGTAATGTGTTTTGCCTAAAAAGAATAAAAAATGCTTTGGTGGAAATGTAGGTATAAAGTTTGACATTGACAAAGCTTTTGATACCCTCTCCAGGCCATTTATTTTTATACTCTAAAAGCCTTTGGATTCAATGACACTCCCATATCATGGATTAACAGTAGTATCCTCACCACTTTCACGACATTTTTCATCCCTATCGGAGGTAATTGAGGATATGATCAGGAATAAGATTACTTGCAAGCTTTTCAATAATTTACATCCTACCCAACATAAATGTTCTCTCATTGGATTGAGGATATGATCATGAATAAGATTACTTGCAGGATTTTTAATAATTTACACCCATTATTGGATTACCAATAATTGGGCGTTCAACAACATGACCAAATTAATCTTGGCCTACCATTGGATCAGATCCAATTGAAGAAGACAATTCGGCTGTTGCACCCCTTTTGTACAGCCCAACATACAACTCATTTACCTTTTCAATAAGCTCTGAGGTTTCCGAGAGTAATTTTCTGAACTAATACTCGTGTATATTTCAACTATGTCCAGTTCCTTAATTTCAGAAGAAATTGTGTATTCAGTTGATCAATGAGAAGAAGAGATTTCTCTCTCCAGGTTTAACATACGTGACTATAGATCAGATATGTTTTCCATCAGTTGTTAGTTCAGATTGCTCCTAAATCACCTGAAAAGTATTCAAGTAAACCAATTCCAATCAATAACACATTTGGATCTAAATGATTATGTGAAATATTCCGAATAAAAAATTGTATATATTGATATGCCACTATTTTTAAGAAAAACAAATAAAATAAACCCTCACATATGATGACGCATAACAAAAATGAATGAAGTTCTATAACACTTTGAAATAGAAATCGATGAAGGAATAAAAATTTCCACGCGAAAAGAAAAAATATTAAATTCACAAACTAACAAAATGAAACATACACGTGTCACACATTAAAAATAAAACATAACATCGTTGGTTTAGAATTCATGGACGACTACACTGTAAGCCAGAAATGATGAGTCGTCAGAAAGAATCATCACCAATATCCAATCAACAACATCTCAATAAAACATGCAGATTCAAACAAATTGGGGAAAATTTAATACAAAAACATCCAAAATCAAAACACAAATTAAACAAAAAATAAAATAAAAAATATGTATCTGTTGGTATTCCACATATTAAACCAAAGAAATAACTTGTCAAAATCTCAGACATATAGAGGCAAAGAAGATCATCACCGGATCTTCACCTGTATACTAAGGATTCACCAACATGTTAGTCATAAACTCATCAATTTAATGAGAAACAATACTAATCATCCTCTCTCAACTCCCAAATCATGTTGGGCAACTTTAACGATTAAACTCGGGCATAAGGTAGCGTATAACCCACAAATATTTTGGCAAAATTCTAAATGTACACTTTTTTAAATGCATACGAATTGTTAACAACTTCAATGAAGAGTTTGTGAATGTACGCTTAATGTATGTTAACAAAAGGTTTAAGAAAATCTGCAATAATTACTAACTACCCATTTGAATCAACGTAAGAATAGTTAAACTAATGAAAAAAAACCATCAGTTGGGAAACAATGAGGCTATATACATGAAATACATGGGGAGAAAATAACAAATTTCACTTTGTTACCAAATATAATTTCTATTGTAGATTGAAATGAGTATATAACATAGTAGATTTAAATGAGTATATAACAAGTCTGCATACAATGGCAGTGCCTCAAATTATTTTAGGTACCAGAATTAGGGTGGCCGTTAAACCTAAGAAAAAACGTGCTTTTCAAAATCAGAGTGGAGTCCCAAAAAATTAGGAAAGTTATGGTGACGCCAATAAACATAATTATCTTCCTTGTGAAAAAAACTTCAACCACAAAGGAGGGGATTTATAACAATATAGCACAATTATCTTAACATACACAAAATACAAATCATGACGCAAATGATCAAATGTCTTCTGCAAGTATACTATATCCAAGTCTGAGAGAAGAACACAATAACCAACCTATAAGAACCCCCTCAAGATATGGAATTTCATCCCCTAGACCGCATGATTGCCTCCTTCCCTCGCAACTGAATCGATACCCAAATAAATCAGTAAACATAAATGACAAAGAATTGTGATTCATAATTAACAAATAAATTAAGTTGAATGACCAAGCATTATAAGTCACAACCAAACTGAGATAATGGGGAAAACATAGCTGTCAAAGTTTATAAACCTTAATTATAAGGAAAGATGTTGGATTTTCAAATCTAGAATTGGTATTTTAAGAGAGTAGTATGCATAGACTAACATTGGTATTATATTAACAGTATTAAAGAACTAATTGAACATAGGTATCGCAAAATTAATCTCACAGTACTAATATCAACGCAAGAAAATCTAAAATAGAAACATTGAGAAAAAAAGCCAAAATCTATAAATCTCAAACCATAGAAAATGTCATAATTAAGTTAAAAAGAACAGTATACTAGTGTATGCTATAAATATGAAGATAGTTCAACATAATGCAAGTTGCTAATCCAAGAGAATCCAAGACAGAACAAAGTATAAATTAAAATTGCAAAACCATAAATAAGTTATTAGAATATTATTCCTCTTTATTAATTCCATTCGAAAAACTAAAACCTAAAAAATTATTCCCCTACTTGTACTAATGACTTGTTCCACCTTGTGTACAAATTGATTAAGGAATGAGATGTGAGTTCCATTGAACGTATAAGACAATTAGGATACCCAAATTAGTAACCTCGTGTTCGTTGCCTCGATACTTAAAAGAGCGAGGGAAATGGCGAAGAACGTAACCGAGGAAATAATATGATCAATAAGAAAAATATGAAATAATATGAGAAAAATAGAAAATAATATGAGAAGTTTTCATAAGATGAGGAAAAAAGAGTGGTGATCACCTGTAGATCTGAGACTTTATGGTGTATAATTATACAAAATATACTCACATAAAGTATAACAACTAAACTAAGACTTTATGGTGTAAAGTGTGACAACCCGCTCATCAAAATAAGTGCTGGCCAACCCGATACTGAAATAAAAACAGGAATCATAGATGGATCATTCTTAGCATCACAACAATATAATAAGTATGCAGGATAACCACTCTATATTTTAGAAAAACGGGTTGCCAAAAAATTTTGTTTTAAGTTAAAGAATGAATTTAAACAACACAATTTGAAAAGAAAGTGGAAACCCAAAATAACTTATATTACATCAACAACAAGTATACAATAAGGGGACCGGATATGCTGTCGGTCAACATTCACTACAACGTAATACAATAGTTTAATTAGGTTACATAATACATTACAATAAGCAAATACAATAGCTTGGGTCACACGCCCGAGTAAATGACCCGATCGTAAATAGAATACAAAAGTGGAGGCATCTACACAAAATATCCCATAATATCCGCAAAGTATCACAACTCCCCAAAACACCGGAATAGGAAGGTCAAAACAGGTGTCCTTGCGGCGGAGCACCTGAGCGAATAAGAGATTCATGCACAATAGGAAATATGAACGGGCCAGGGCCCGGTTTTATATGATCACTAGATGAATAATGAGTATGACAATTATGAACATATAATTATGATTGATAAAGATGAGAATCTACCTACACAATTCAATGCATAAACTAAGGAAATTTAAATAATCACAAGTCTAATTTAGTTACGCAAGAGGATTTGAATGAATAACATTAATTAAATTCTCCATCATTTACACTGTTCCAGTTCATTGTTCCATTTCTCATTATGAAAAATAATCGCAATTCTTTGCTCTTTACAGAATTTCCATCAATCAAGTCCCACTTGAATAAGAATAGTTTTATTGATATACATATAACGATTCTAAGATAGCCCGTCCGGGTTTCCCCACTGTGTGCGCCCCTAAATGAATATCATTTTCCAGGGCCTATCCACCAAGACAACTTGGGATACTAACGCAACGTTGGGAAGTGGCCATATACCTACGAGTGAGTCATAAGCACACCCAGAATTACCTCACTAGCGCAAATAAATAGAACATACATAATAACCGGTCATATGGCCAAGGACTATATTTTCCCTGCATTCACTAGCCAGGGGACTTCACCTCATGCGCGAACTTCCCTTAAGATATCATTTAGAGATGTGTGTTTAAGTAAATTATTATTTACCATTTTCATTTTCATTTCCATTTTCATAAATATATCACATTTTATCCGGAGCCATACATAATTCATATCATTATTACAACCTCAAAGAATGAATAAACTCTTAATTTATTCTCCAAACATTTTAGGGTGTTATTATAAACCACCAAAACTATCATACCTCAATTGAGCCTGTAAAGTCTCCCAATATGACCTTATAACTCCTAGACTCATAATAGCTAGCTAAAGAAAAAGAAGGCCCTAACATCACTTTGTACACCCCCAGAATAAGACCCATTTAAACCATTTGTAATGTAGGGTAGTTAACTAACTCATTTAGGACTCTAAGTTTACTTCATACAAGAAGGTTCCTAAGTCTTAAGACTAAAAAAAAAGGATAAAAATTGAGTTGGAAAAATAACTCAAAATAGCCTGATTTCGAATCGATTCTCCTTAGGGCCGAATCGATTCGCCCAAAAGAGAATCGATTCGGATGAAAAACCCAACTTTTTATTTTATCCGAATCAATTTGGCCTTCACCCGAATCGATTTGGGTCTCCAGACCTATATCCTAACCCCTTAGCGAATCGATTCGCCCTGGGGACCGAATCGATTCACCCCTGCGAATTTGCCAAGAAAGGGACTACAGGTTATGAACCCTAGGTTTTCCCCAAAACCAATTCCTACTCCATTTTTACACACATCCATCAACATTAATTTACCCAAATATATCCTACATGATTATCAACTACCATAACCTTCAATACCATCAAATTAAACCATGATAGGGCTCAAGCACCATAAAATTCATATTTGTTCCACTGATTCATATACATAACAATCATATAATTTATTTAACCTAAATCACATATTAGCAAGTAAGAAACTTTCCTTGAGGTAGAAATATCAGATTCTTGGAAGATGGAAGCAAGATCAATTCCCAAATCTTCAATCTCTCTCTCTTTTCTTCTCTTTTATCCACACTTCTCTTCCTCTATCTCTTACTCTAGGTTAGTAAATAGACTTAAGAGAAATAAATGAGGTGCAAGACTAAATCGTGCCTTTAGTCTAAATTCCCAACTTAAATGGTTAATATCACATTAAAAGTGACTCACAACTACACATTTAAGCTATAACCAGTCAAAAGTGCCCGAAACATAAAAATACAATATGACACTTATTTCCACTATCTCGCGCATTTTGGGACTAACTACGCCTTCTAAATTGGCATCCGATAATTTTATAAATCATTTCAAGTTTCGATTTCATTTAAACCATAAATGTCATTTTAAAGCATATGACACTATAAAACGTAGCATGATGATATTTACTTACACATACAGTAAATATGTAACGATTTAGTAAATATTAATTTTAAACTCATTCAATTAATATTTACTCCATTTTCCAACATTTTATATAATTATTTCACATAGTAAATTAATATAAAATAAGTTCTCAAAAGCGAGGGTTGTTACATACTCCCTCCCTTATGAGGGAATTTTTCCCTCAAAATTCAGGCGTACCTTGTATAAAGAGATGCAGATAGTTTTACCGCATATCATCCTCACGCACCCGTGTCGATTCCTTGGCATCGTGATGACCCCATTGATCTCGCACCAAGGGCACCACTCGTGATCTCAATTTACGATTTTCGTGGTCTAGGATTGCAACTGGTTGTTCTTCATACGAAATATGAGGTTGCAAATCGATGTCCTCCAAAGGAATATGCCAAAGGGCTCCTTCACACCTCTTATACTTTTTCAAAGAGGAAACATGGAACACATCATGGAGTTATTGTAAGTGTTCCGATAAGGCAAGTTGATACGCTATTGGACCTACCTTTGCAATAATAGGAAAAGGTCCCACGTAGCGCGACCTGAGCTTTCCTTTTTTCCCAAAGTGCTTTATACCTTTCATTGGCAATACTAGCACCAAGACTTGAACCCCAACTTCCAACTCTATATGCCTTCTATTCACATCAGCATAACTCTTTTGACGATCTTGAGCTATTCGTATGCGATTTCGGATGAGTTCAATCTTGGAAGAAGTATCCTTAATCATTTCAGGTCCAAGAATGTTATTATCCCCAACCTCCAACCAACAAGTGGACGATCTACAAGGTCGACCATAAAGTTCTTCATAGGGTGCCATCCCAACAGTAAATTGGTACGAATTATTATAAGAAAATTCGACCAAAGGGAGATATTATTCCCAACCACCTTTGAAATCAAGCACACGCATTTGAAGCATATCCTCCAACATTTAGTTGACTCTTTCTATCTACCCATCTGTTTGAGGGTGATAAGAAGTACTCAATTTCAATTAGGTTCCCATAGCTTCTTGGAAACTTCATCAAAAGTGGGAAACAAATATCGTATCTCTGTCGGAGACTATATTTATTGGCACCCCATGGAGTCTAACAACCTCCGTAATAAATAGCCGGGCATAACGAGCAGTATTGTAAACGGTGCGTACCGATAGGAAATGTGCCGACTTAGTCAAACGATCAACGATAACCCAAATAGAATCATGACCACTTTGCGACATTGGCAAGCCTGTGATTGTAACACCCCATATTTTCTTGCATTTAATATTTAATTAATTCGAGAATTCAAAATTACTTGTGTGTCGTAATTTTAATTGAATTAATTATGGCAATTCATATTTAAATATTAATCCGAGAGTGAATGGTTAATGTTTAGGGAAATTTATTTACTAAGTGAGTAGTAATAATGTATTTACGTCATTTCGAGTATTAATGATGGGATATGTACTTATTTCGGTCGGGAGTCGGTATCGACTAATTTGGGTGTGAAATAAGGATTTTTATAAATTAATTCTGATGCCAATTCTGAGTGTATGGTTGAGTCTAGATGGGCTGAGATAGTCGAAAAAGTGTACCCGAGGGTAGTAAATGGGTCACGGGACGTTTTTAGGCATAGCCGGGCCTACACGGGGGCATTTGGGTCACTTGGGCTTGACCTATTAGGCAAAAAACGGGATTAAGGCTAATTAAACAATTATAAGAAATAAGTAAATGATTAATGTGAGTGGAGAAAAAGACTCAGGGGGTTAGGAAACCCTAATAGCAGTTAAACGCAAAGTTGGGGATCACAGGAGAGCCAAAAAGAGTCATCTTCAACATTGGGCATTCAACTCCAAAATCAGACTCTACGAAACCTAAGGCAAGTGGTTAACTTGATGTAGCATTTAAATTGTACTTCAATTCATATTCATGTGATGTGTGTAATCAAATAAATTCGTTTTGGGATATAAAGGGTATAAACATGGGGTTTTGCAAAACATGAATCTGATTTCTAAATTGAGTTGAAATTCATGTATAATCTGAGTTGTGTATTTGTATATGGTAAGATGTGTAAACCTGGATGACATAGGAATGAATTGGTGATACGAAATTGATGTTTAAATGGGTAAAAAAATTAAACTAGATTTTACCCCAAACTTGTGAAAACAGTAGAGGAAGTGAATTAAATGATGTTTTTGGACTCTATGGAGATTCCACATAAGGTTTTTGATATCTATTGTCAATGGGAAAGATTGGTTTTCAATATAGAAGAAGTTGGGGTTTGGAGGTATTCGGCCATGGCTGAAACAGCCAACTTGGGGAAGACGAGGACCTGATCGATCGATCGAAGGTGGACCATCGATCGGTCGATGGTCCGAAAATTTTGACAGCTTCGCCCAGTTATGTATATAAAGGGAAAATTTATTATATAATCTTTCATGTTTTAATTAATGAGAAATTAATACATGAGTTTAAATCTAATTTAATTGTGAATAAAATTAATTAGGATTTGAGGGAGACCTGGTGTGGCACATCATGATTATATTAATTGGGGTTTGGAGGAAATTAGGTGTGACACAGTAGAGTTAAATTTTGGGAATTTTAATTCGAAATGATTAAATACGGATTGAGTGGACAAGTCCGGGAATATTGGTTGAGCGATCCCGAGATGTAAATTTTATTTCGGTGAAAGCTAAATAATTTAGAGTCGAGAATTTAGACTCGGGTGACGTTATTTCGGGCCACGAGAGTAAGACTGAATATATTGGTTGGAGCGATACAAAAAGAAATTAATGTGCAAATTAATTTATAATTAGAGTTGGGCCATAAACTCATAGTAAAAATGGAATAGGCTTGTGTTACGGACTTAGTACACGGTGTAGCCGGGATATTTTATATATATATATATACACTGTGTGATTTTATATATATGGTGTGGGCATTAATATCAGTGGATAGATATTATTATTATATACTCTAGTGCTATAGGGGGGGGGTTGTACGTAGTGGATGAATCCCCTAGCTTGAGGAGTAGGGTGAGTATATTCCCAGGTCATAGCGTCCGTTATATGGGTGAGGGGCATCTCACTTTCAGGGAAGGAATATGACCGCCTCCAACATGTATGTATTAACCAAGTTAGTGAACGATTCTGACTTGAGGTAACTAGGTTATGTGAATACACCTAGTGGGATATCACTTTAGAGAATTTATAACCGGGGAGACTTTACTCGGGTGGATACTATTATTAAATGTTGTTTCAGTATGTTCATGAATGATGTAATATGACTATAAGTATAAAATTATGTAAATAATTATATACGGGATCATTAATACAAAGCATGAGTTGTATTATACGTATAACAGATGTGGAAGTTATATGAAATTTGAAAGGGACATGATTTAATTAAGTTGATGTTGATAATAACTTAAAAATCATAATTAAGGCATACTCGGTTAGAGTAGGGTGTTTATAAGGGGTTATATAATTTATCTAGTCACGAGGTAAAGAACTAGGCAATTTTTAATTAAGGCGTTATTAGTGCACATTAGAGGAGGGGTGAGGATGTCCTCAAGGGAGTACGACACTAACTAAAATATGGAGCGCATGAATATTTACTTATTACTGCAAGTTAATCATTTCATAAATGTTTTTCAAATGTTTTTGGGTACTAACCCCTGCTATGTAAAATTTTAAAAACCTTTTAGGTGTCCAGCCACAGGGACGCCAGGCTTGACCCAATTCCAGGGGACCGTTGTTGTAGCATACGTGGATGTTGCGGGAGTTTGATAGACGCCTCATTCTTTCATTCCTAGTATAGAGACTCCTTATTAGTTATTTGAGCATGTCGCTCACAGTTCATTTAGTTTTTGGTCAGACTTGTTGCGATTGATTACTTGTCTTTATTTTATATTTGTTGGAGCTTGGGCCGATGGTTTATTCGGTCAGTTAATTAATTATGAATGGCTGTTTCAGTTAATTGTGATTATTGTGATATTTTATTTCTGTTTGAGATTTGTATTTAAGTTAATGAAAGATAAAACTTGGCACTAGTCTAATTTACTCACTTAGGTGGTTAGTAATAAAAAAAGGCGACAGTGATGCTAAGAATGAACCAACTGACAAACCTGTTCTAACTTAATGTAGGACTGATCACCTGGGGTTAATTAGGCGGGGTGTCACAGTGATGAAATCCATCGATATACTCTCCCACTTCCACATCGGTATCTCCAAGGGTTGCAACAAACTCGTCGGTCGTTGATGATCTATCTTGACCAATTGACAAGTTGCACATTAGGACACGAACTCAGAAATATTCCATTTTATGCCCGCCCACAAATACTGACGGTGCATGTCTTGGTATATCTTATCCCCACCAGGATGCACTGAAAATTTAGAACCATGAGATTTTGTCATCATGGCCCATATTAAATTCCCTTCGTCTGGGACAATGAGTCTTCCGTGGAAACGAAATCCACCCTTCGAACTTATAGAGTAAGATTCTACTCCCTTGGTCAACAATTGGCGTATACAGACCTGACAACCTTTATCCCTTCCTTGAGTTTCTACAACCCTTGCCACAATAGTACGCGTAACGGTCAACACCGACATAAATTACCTAGCAACATCGTCCTCCTGACTAAGCTCCTTCCATTTGGCTTTCCATACCTTCGCTAGCTCCCCCTCAGTCTTTCCACTTAAAGCATCCGCCACCATATTCACCTTGCTCGGGTGATAGTGGATGTCAAATTGATAGTCTTTCACAAACTCTATCCATCGGTGTTGTCATATATTTAAATCTTTCTTTAAAAATAAATATTGCAACGATTTGTGGTCAGTGAAAAGACTAAACTTCTCCCCTAGGAGATAATTCCTCCAAATCTTCAAGGGAAAAACTACTACGGCAAGTTCCAAATCATGCACCGGATAGTTCTTTTCATAGGGCTTTAGCTTGCGAGAATCATAAGCAATATCCCATTGCTCTTGTTTAAGTACACCTCCCAATCCTTGTAGAGATGCGTCGGTAAAAACTAAATATTCAAATCCTGGTCTTGGTAATGCAAGGACTGGAGCAGAAGTCAACCTATCCTTGAGCTCGTCAAAATTTAACTGACAAGAATTATCCCATACAAACCTCACCCCTTTCAGGGTTAAATTTATGAAAGGGCTAGAAATTTTAGAGAAACCCTTGATAAACCGACGGTAATAACCCGTCAATCCCATAAAACTACGAATCTCGGTAGGTGTCGTGGTCTGACCTCACTCCCTCACCGCAATAACTTTACTTGGGTCTACCGAAATACCCAGGGCTGTCACAGTGTGACCCAAAAACTGTATTTCCTGCAACCAAAAATCATACTTCTCAAACTTGGCATACAATTGGTGATCCCTCAACCTTTGCAGGACCAATCGAAAACGAGTATCATGATCGGCTTTTGTTCGAGAATATACCAAGATGTCATTAATAAACACGATAACAAACTAGTTCAGGAAGTCACGAAATACTCTATTCATGAGGTCCATAAACACTGCGGGGGCATTAGTTAGTCCAAAGGGCATAACTAGAAATTTGTAGGACCTATATCTCGTTAGGAAAGCAGTTTTGGACACATCTTTCTCCCTTATTCGCAACGGGTGATACCCCGTCCTAAAATCTATCTTAGAGAAGTACACTGCTCCTCTAAGTTGAGGACACGACCTCTTGAAATGGACCGACTCTCCACATTGAAAGCATCGATTCATCATGTTCTCCTTATTTCGGCCCCGATTATTTCTAAACTTCCCAACTCCTTGGCCTAGATGGCCTCTACCTCCATTACCACCCCGACCGTCTTGTTGCTATTACGGGCCACCTTGACCATGCCTATTGTTGTTGGCCCCAACATCGGATCCACCAAAATGCTGCCGTTTAGACAAGTCCCCTTGCTGGGGGTCTCTTTCTTTTTGTTTATTTCTCGAAGATTGGGACGAGAGAAATGCTCCTCCTTCTATCCCACTGCCTTTGGGTTTACCAGCTTGACCCACAACTGAAGCCTTCTTACTACCTTGAACATACAATCGATGTTCCTGACAATGGAGTAACGCCACATTCATCACGTATCCAAAAGTCTGAAAAGATGGATTACCCAATAAATGTTGCCGTATCCTCCAGTGAAAAGCTATAATAAATTTGGATATCCTCCTCTCCTCCGGAGTCACGTCGTCCCTCCCAAATCTTGCCAACTGAGTGAACTCCTCTTCATACTCCGCAACTGATCTCTCACCTTGCACCACATCCTGAAGCTTCCTTCTCATCTCCCTTTGAACTGCGGGAGGGAAGTATATTCGATCAAACAAAACCCAAAAATCACTGATGGTCATAGTATCTCTATGCTCCGGCATAGTCATTGACTCCCACCAATGTAGTGCAGCTCCAACGAGTTTGAAAGTAACAAGGGTTTGTTTTCTTTCCTCGCTACACTCCTCCATTCGAAGATGGCACTGCATATCCTTCTTTCACTGATTAGCTACTATGACGTCCGACCCTCCTTGAAATTTTGGGGAATGGACCTTTAAAAAGGATTCCCTAACTCTCTCCCACGGAGAAGGTCCAAGAGGAGGTTGTACATCCTGAGCTCGTTGTTGTTGAGCTTGTGGCAAATGCTGAACCACGACGGTCATAGAAGCATTAACCGCTTGGGAAACGATGTTTGCTACATCAGCAACATTTATAGTTCCCTGCTGAGGTGGGGAGGACCTACTTCGTAATCTACATCTCCATTACTTCTAGCGGGGTGACCACTCTTAGGAGGCATCTGAGATAAGGAAATAATAGAATTAGAATAATATATAAAGCAATATAATTTGTAGAAGGTCGCAAACATAGGCAACAAAAACAGTCCTAACAATAAGCTATATATCAAAGAACGATACGGTAGAACGTGACAAGTCCGCATAGATCCTAAAGACTCTAGAACCGGATGCTCTGATACCATCTGTGAGAACCCGCTCATCAAAATAAGGGGTGGCCAGCCCGATCCTCAAATAAACACAGGAATCATAGATGGATCATTCTCAGCATCACAACAATATAATATGTATGCAGGATAACCACACTATATTTCAAAAAAATGGGTTGCCAAAAAAATTTATTTTAAGTTAAAGAAAGAATTTAAACAACCCAATTTGAAAAGAAAGTGGAAACCCAAAAGAACTTATATTACATCAACAACAAGTATACAATAAGGGGACCGAATATGCTGTCGGTCAACAACCACTGCAAGGTAATACAATAGTTTAATTAGGTTACATAATACATTACAATAAGCAAATATAATAGCTTGGGCCACACGCCCGAGTAAATGACCCGATCGTAACTAGAATACAAAAGTGGAGGCGTCTACATAAAATATCCCGTAATATCCGCAAAGTATCACGGCTCCCCAAAACACCGGAATAGGAAAGTCAGAACGGGTGTCCTTGCGACGGAGCACCTAAGCGGATAAAAGATTCATGCACAACATGAAATATGAACGGGACAGGGCCCGATTTTATATAATCACCAGATGAATAAAGAGTATGACAATTATGAACAGATAATCATGATTGATAAAGATGAGAATCTACTTACACAATTCAATGGATAAACTAAGGCAATTTAAATAATCATAAATCTAATTTAGTTATCCAAGAGGATATGAATGAATAACATTAATTAAATTCTCCATTATTTACGCTGTTCCATTTCATTGTTCCATTTCTCATTTTGAAACATAATCACAATTATTTGCACTTTATGGCATTTATCTACAATCAAGTCCTTCTTGAATAAGAATAATTATATTCATATACATATAACGATTCTAAGACTTCCCGTTCGGGTTTCCCCACTGTACGCGCCCCTAAATGACTATCATCTTCCAGGGCCTATCCACCAAGACAACCTTGGATCCTAACGCAACGTCGGGAAGTGGCCATATCCCTGCGAGTGAGTCATAACCACACCCAGAATTACCTCACTAGTGCAAATAAAAACAACATACATAATAACCGATCATATGGTTGAGGACTATATTCGCCCTCCATTCACTAGCCAGGGGACTTCACCTCATGCGCGAACTTCCCTTATGATAGCATTTGGAGAGGTGTGTTTAAGTAAATTATTATTTACCATTTTCATTTTGATTTTCATTTCCATTTTCATAAATATATCACATTTTATCCGGAGCCATACGTAATTCATATCATCATTACAACCTCAAAAAATAAAAAAACTCTTAATTTATTCTCCAAACATTTTAGGGTGTTATTATAAACCACCAAAACTATCATACCTCAATTGAGCCTGTAAAGTCTCCCAATATGACCTTATAACTCCTAGACTCATAATAGCTAGCTAAAGAAAAAGAAGGCCCTAACATCACTTTGTACACCCCCAGAATAAGACCCATTTAAACCATTTGTAATGTAGGGTAGTTAACTAACTCATATAGGACTCTAGGACTCTAAGTTTACTTCATACAAGAAGGTTCCTAATCTTAAGCCTAAAGAAAAAGGATAAAAATTCAGTTGGAAAAAAACTCAAAACAACCTGATTTCAAATCGATTCGCCCCAAGCAGCGAATCGATTCGCCTAAAAGCGAATCGATTCGGATGAAAAACCCAACTTTCTATTTTAGACGAATCAATTTGGCCTTAACCCGAATCGATTCGGGTCTCCAGACCTGTATCCTGACCCCTTAGCGAATCGATTCGCCCTGGGGACCGAAATCGATTCACCCCTGCGAATTTGCCAAGAAAGGGACTACAGGTTATGAACCCTAGGTTTTCCCCAAAACCAATTCCTACTCCATTTTTACACACATCCATCGACAGTAATCTACCCAAAGACATCCTACATGATTATAACCTACCATAACCTACAATACCATGAACTTAAACCATGATAGGGCTCAAGCACCATAAAATCCATATTTTTTCCATTGATTCATATACACAACAATCATATAATTTATTCAACCTAAATCACATATTAGCAAGTAAGAAACTTTCCTTGAGGTAGAAATATCAGATTCTTGGAAGATGGAAGCAAGATCAATTCCCAAATCTTCAATCTCTCTCTTTTCTTCTCTTTTATCCACACTTCTCTTCCTCTCTCTCTTACTCTAGGTTAGTAAATACACTTAAGAGCAATAAATGAGGGGCAAGACTAAATCGTGCCTTTAGTCTAAATTCCCAACTTAAATGGTTAATATCACATTAAAAGTGACTCACAACTACACATTTAAGCTATAACCAGTCAAAAGTGCCCGAAACATAAAAATACTATATGGCACTTATTTCAAATATGTCGCGCATTTTGGGACTAACTACACCCTCTAAATTGGCATCCGGCAATTTTATAAATCATTTCAAGTTCCGATTTCATTTAAAACATAAATGTCATTTTAAAGCATATGACACTATAAAACGTAGCATGCTGATATTAACTTAGACATATAGTAAATATGCAACAATTTAGTAAATATTAGCTTTCAACTCATTCAATTAATATTTACTCCATTTTCCTACATTTTATGTAATTACTTCACACAATAAATTAATAAAAAATAAGTTCTCAAAAGCGAGGGTTGTTACATAAAGTGAATGTAATTAATCATGAAGTTAACCTTTATTTCAAGACTTTTTATAATAAAGCATTTGTATATATCACATAAGATATATTCAATAGAAAGTGTAGCTCACCACCATTCTGATGGAGAATATATGATGTTCCTTATAATCAATGGTTTAATTCTAAAAGGTAAAGCTGTCAACATATAGTAACCACTATACCCATAACTATATGAACTAATAGGTTTAGCCCAAACCAAAAAAGAACAGCTTAACCATAACTATATGAACACCAAAAAAGAACATCAATACCAAATTTTACCTAAAAATAAAAAATAAACACAAATGAGAGATTACCTGAGATGTCATGAACACCAAAAATCTATTTTTAAATTTTACTCCCAATACTGTTTCCAAGACAAGTACCACATGTACTCAAGTTAAAAAAAATAATATTGGCGTATAAACCACAAAATGCATTCGATACATTAACAGGAGACCACGCAAACGTACCTGCGATCCTATAATCATCCGAGCGTACCATTTCTTGATTTCGTGACAATCAATCAAAATACAATGTAGAATAAAATGAAAAACACATGTTTCATCATAAACATAATAGCAAAAACCCTAAAATGAAATTGAAATAATCATCCATAGCACGGTGCAAAATGATCATCACAGTTGCAAAAAAAATAGTGGAACCTTACACTTATCTACATATTGAACATTGTAAGAAACAATATAGTGACAAAAAATTGAAGATATTTGTAAATTAAATAATGCACACCATCACTATATTAAGTAAACTTAGAAATTTGAACAACTCGTAGAGTACCAAATCTTCTTCCACACTAAATTTGAAACTCGCAGAAAATAATCCTTAAATCTCAAACAACCATAGACTGATTGAGCTTCTTTTTGTACCGCTCAATACAAAACAGATAATACCTGAGTTTGCAACCTAATAAACAAAATAAAGAAGCATAAATAAAACTTCTGAAATTTCCAAACCCCATAAACCCAAACCCAAGAAATTCCAATATTTCCAAAACCTAACCTAGACATGGGAACACCGATAAAGAGAAAGAGAAATGGAGAGAGAGGGATAGTTCTTCTTCCCAAGATTGATAAGAGAGAGAGAAGGAGAGATAGAAGTGTACTTGGTTAGTGTAAAAAAGGTTCCAAGGTAGTAATTTCCTATTTTATCCGTGTATTTGAATTTTAGTAAGACAAGGAAAGGAAATTAAGGGTTAAAAAAGAGGGGGAACTCAAATATTGAAGAGGAAAAAATGGTAAGAGGGGTATTTTAATCTCAACCATTTGATCGTTGCCTTATAAGCTTCGATCTGAACCGTGAAGTGTCTTCCTATCTTATAAATAGTGAAAACACCATTGTAACTTATTAAATATATACCTTTGAAAAATACATATTCAAATGCATTAACTGTTTTACTTTCAAAACTTTACTCATTTAGATTAATTTACATTAATCTTGAAAAAACTTTTTTATTTCTTACTTAGCATTTCTCACTTTGTTTAACACATCCATTTCCACAATTAACACCACTACACTTGATTCATTCCAACCCATTCCTTTAACAGAAGCACCCCCTTTGTTTCAATAAAATATACTTAAATATTTCCATCAAAAGTACCATTTTAACACACGCATTCACCATGTTAGAAAATAATTATTTGTTGTTTGAAAATCTTTCGACACATACTTATGAAAATTATGGGTTTAACAACTTAGGTTACTTAACCACCCGCTTTCCCACTTTACTTTAGCCTTTTTACCCTAACTTATGGACATTAGTATATTTACGAATTTACTTGTCAATTTCACCTTTACCAGAACATTTAATTTATTCATTCAAGTTTGGTTGTATTAAAATATTTTACCACACAACGCTTTTCTTGACATGTTCCTTATTTATTTATCTTTTCTCGGAATTTCACCATTTACCGAATACTTATAAATGATCCACACTGACAGCTATGCGCACCATATGCTCCAACCAATGGTTTAGGGCTTTTCACCCAAGGGCTCCGGGCCTTTCTTGCTTTATCCCGATGTCATCCAAGTTCTTTTTTTGTCTTTTAACATTTTACAGATGTCCACATTATTCCACTTCCTTACTTTTACCCGGTCGAAGCCAAAACCTAAACTTAATCGTCCATTTTTCCATTAACACTTGGAAAATTGTTTCCTTTCTCCTTTAAGTCCCTTACCCACACACACGTGATTTATACTAAAATCATTCACACTTTAGGGCTTAGTTAATTTTTACACACATTAGTGTAAAGACATTCTTTAACATTTTCATTCCATAAAAATGTTCCATTTTAAGTAAATTAACAATTTACCCTTTGTTTACCAAACTTGCAATTTAATTCCTTAACAAGTATTATTTTTCTCAAAATTATTATTAAGTTTCCATCTTAACATTAAAAAAACTTTAGCCATTTTAAAACTTGTTTATTACCACACTTTTGCCAACTTTCACACTTGTTACTTTGACCTCCTTAACACATAAAATAACACCATTTACACAAGACTTCCTTTTATTTTTTAAAAGTTAAAATTTCTTCCATTTAGCACTAGTAGTCTCATACTATACATTATTCAACATTTTGTTCCAGAAAATATCCATTTCAAAGGTTTTCATTATTAGTCTTATTAGAAAACACATTAAAATAATATTATCAAACATTTTTATTCCATTATAATGTTTATAATTTCCTTTGCACTGGAAACATACAAAAATAACATTTCTCACATTTTTATTCCATAAAAATGTATATTTTTTCATTTTCACTAGAAATACACTAAATTGACATTTCTTACATTTTTATTCCATAAAAATGATTATTATTTGTTTTTCACTAGAAATACACTAAAATGACATTTCTTACATTTTTATTCCATAGAATTATTTATTATTTCTTTTTCACTAGAAATACATTAAAATTCCATTTCTTACATTTTTATTCCATAAAAGTGTCCATTTTCAGTTTTATTAGAAAACACACAAAATAATATTTGTCACACTCATTTTTATTCCATAAAAATATTTAATTTTAGATTTACTAGAAAACACAAAAAAATAATATTTTCTAACATTTTTATTCCACAAATAATGTCTATTATTATATTCTGAAATTTATTCTATTTTCAAGACCTATTTTACATCATCCTTTTGATACCATTTAATACAAATATTGACATGATTAATAATCAACACTAGGGTGCAAGCCAACAAACTAAACACATATATTTGACCTAATATATGGAATTAACATGCTGAAATATATTACTCATTAATCTTAAATTAAAGTTAGACTTCCCACCTTAATGGAGCTCAAAATAGTGGAAGGCATGAAAGATCAACGGAGATGACAAACCCCCCACCTCCTAAGGTGGCCTTAAAGGGGTTGTCTTGCACCATCAAGTTTAGCTCCAAGAAACACCATTAAAGTCCCTTTACAAAACCTCCAATAATGTATTCTTCTTCTTTTTCTAAAATTAACCCCTTCAAATGCACATTAAAACCTCCCAACAACTAGCTTCTAATTATTTCGTACTCTATTTTAATAGTGGGGAAGAGTAGATATTCGGTGTGGGTGTAACTATTACACCGAAGATATTGGATAGCTACTGGGAGAATGGTGAGAGTGTTTAAGATAATATGAGAGATGATTATTCTGCGATTTACCACTCTCACACCTCTCTCTTATGATCCAACAAATGAATTTGTCACCAAAATAAGAACATTATTACCTCACTAAAACGCCCATATCAGGTAGAAGTTTCTCCTAAGTTGACAACACATGATCGACAACTAGTAAGAAAATAAGGTTTTGGCTTATTTATAGGTTCACAGTCCCAGTGTCTTTCTTTCTACAAGATTAAAGATCCATAAAAAGCTATCTAATAATCCATCTATTCCATCCATATCGTTCGTACCATAAACTGACATCGAATGAAATAAGTGGTGCAAAGCTAGACAATAAGGTTGGAAGACCTACTTGTGTCAGTTAGATTGTTTCGTTTGAACAACTGAAGTCATCAATCAAAAGACATCAGCTTGTCGTTAGAACGACTCTGATCGTTGTTCGAATGAGCCAGAAATAAAGTTAGCTATCCTAATTCGATTCTCAGTTCGTTCGTACAATATGCATAATCCCATTTGTGGTAATAACTTTAATATATAGATCCTTCTCACTAATTCTAATCTTTCATCATTTATGAGATTTCCCTAATAGTTTCAAATTTTCAAGAAAGGCATACATAATTTATTTCCTAAAATTTTTATAATCCTTATATAAGACTTTTATATAACCCATAATTCAATCATTTCTTTGACTCTAATTTATACTTCATCGTATGTAATCCATGTATATAATTTGATTGCTTTATCAGGCAAAATATTACAATATCTTAAGCACTCTGTTTTTTTATACAACTATTGGTAGCTTACTCCACCTATATTTAGTGTCGTCACTATATTTATGACTACTTATTTAATATATTGGATATATGAGGAGGTAGGTTATCTTATTCTTTATTCTATAACTACAACATCAGTCTAGGAAGGATCAGAGTCAAGAACAAAGTCAAAGTCGTCTGGCTCAAAGGGGTCATAATTCATAGAGCTACTAGAAGATCCTAAAGAAAGATCAATAAGTTATTCATTTGAGGTAGCTTAGGGGTAGAGTGGAGGTGGAGAGTGAATATTATTCACATAGTCTCACTTTTTTATCATTACTTAAGCTTCACTAGAGATACGATTTGTCCACACTAGTTTCTTCACGTCACAACTAGAATTTATCAAATCATCATCCACTTCCAGAACCATAGTGCTAAGTCTAATAAAAGCTTATCCCTTTACCATGTTTTTAATCTATTAATGGGAACAAAATCGAAGATGAAAAGATGCGAGTCACAAATATTCATCCTGTAAAACATATTTAATACATGATGAAAATAAAGAAGTTAAGAAAATTGTAAAATAATTAATATGTTATATGAATCACGTATAGGATTCAATCCCAATGAAATTTAGAAACAATCTATGATATCAACTTGTCACACCATATATTTGGTATGAATGAATAATATAGTAACAATGCATTGAAATTAAACTTAAGGAGAAAAACATAACTTTATTCATTAATATAGTGTTGCATAAATTGTATTACCACCACAGGGGTGAATTATTCATGTTACATTTTATTTCGAAAAGCTAAAAATTGACATAGGTCATTGAGAAATGCCACTCTTTCCTCTCATCTTCCTTAATCTCCTTCCATCTAGTTATATATGCATACATATGATCCATGCGTATCACAAAAAGGAGGGGGTGCTAATTCCTTATCATGGAACATCTAGAGGAAAAAATAATTAACACGAGTATGTTAAGTAGATTTTTACTAGTTCTACAACAATTATACATATATAGAAGCTGAAGTGTGTATGGAGTTAATTATTTGCTAAATAAAATGTAAATAATAATTTTTTATAAAGATGATTAAGGATTTTTAAATCGAGAATCCCATACTTACATGTTTACTAATGGGCATAGAAATAAATAAGCATGATTAGTATAACCAAATAATAATGTCAACCCAAAACCTTTGGAAAAAATAAATAGCTAGGCACACTAACTAAAGTGACACTCATACGTATGTAGTGATAAATCTAGGCTCTCAGACATCTGAGAACTTAGGCAAAGTATAAAAATTTTGTGGGAACATGGTGATCTAATCCCTACATAATACTGATGCTTATAACAAAGACAATTTGCACATAAGTTCATAGGTGAACTGATTCAATCATTACAATAACCTCATGAAATCAATTGTTAGATGAGAAGGATTTAAATTGATCCAAATGATACATATTCAAATATCAATGATATTTAACAACATATGTAGCATGGTAGTATTAGAACATGCACATATTAGGAATAATTAATGGCTATCACAGTGTGATATCAATAGCGGTTATATCAAACATGCTAAAATTACAATTGAAAAGGCAAAACCTACTTGTTAGCCGGGTAACATGTGATTAAGGTTGAATGAAGTCGGGATTGAAATGGTTAGGTCCTTTATTATCTATCAATCAACATAATTATAAGTGTATGTTGTTGGTAATAGGAGCAATTAGAAAAAGAAAGGAAAACCTATATCTTTTATCATTACGGGCTAATTTGTAATTAATATTTAGAGTTTAAATTCTAAGGCTTAAGGTCCTATTTGAAAAATAGTGTAAGACTTTTTGGCTCTAAATTTATCAAAGTGTGTAGAATGAAGTAGGGGCCAAAATTCATAACTTTAAAACACAAAAAGGGGTCAATTTGTAAAATTTTGAAAATACTTATAACCTAAAACCTAGGTTTTTGGTAATTTGGTCTAGGGTTAACTAAACACTACATTACCCTATACCATTTTGACATAAAAATTTAATAAAAAAATTGAGAAAAATCAGAAATTTTTGATTGGTCACGTGCCTTGTCAATGTTTCTTGTTAAAGAGTTCTTCTTCAACCTCTCGACAATTGACCTAGGTTTTAATTAAAAATTGACCTTAAATAACTTCTGATTTCCTAAACCATTTGTGATGAATCCGAACCAATCCAACCTAATTTTTTTTTTATAAGGAATCCAAATATATTGGTTTCATGGATATAGTTTAAGTATTCATTGAGTTCAAAATGTTATGTATTTTCCAGGAAATTTCCAAACATTCGTGGATTTATAGAATATGGCAATGGATTTTATGCTTATAGTTAGGTTTATGCTATCCTCAGGAATATTTTGGCTTTAGTTTAAAGGATTGAGGTATCCTAATTGAAGAGAATTTTGAATTTTTAGTTTCTAAAACTCGAAAACACTTTTAATAAAATGGGTTTCAAAACTTATGAGTTTTTTAAATTGTCCATTGAACTGGAGCTCCTAGGTTCATAAGAAACACATTGCTCACTTTAAAACATGTTTAGAATCAAAGAATGAAGTTTCACCGTTAAAGCTCAAGCTTTAATGGAGTTTTTGAAGGTTTTCACGTATACAATTTGTTCTACATGTAAGGATTTGGGTTTTTAGATTGGGTTAGGTATTATGATGGTGCAAAAAATATTTTTAATTGAGAAAAAAAATTGATGCATAAAATCATAGGTTACCAGTTTGGAGCAAAAAATTCAAGTTTGGTGCTTGCTGAAGGGATGAATTTTGAAGCTGTAATTCAAGGGAGCTTTATACCCTAGGCTAAGAGGAGTTGATTAGTGCTTTTGGGTAATTGGTTCTCATGGGTTTTAATAAGACAAAACGTGGTGGAAAGAAGTTCACATGGCAAAATGGTCGAGGGAATGTGAATTTTGTCATTTTCTGCTAAATAGTTTGGTTTTATTTTTGGTCCTTAAGGAGAAAGTTATATATATATATTTGGTATTAATACGATAAATTTTCCTCTTTGAGGGGTATTTGTGTAATTTCAATAAATATTAAGTGTTAGGAATGTAAAATTAAATTAGGTGAGGTCTAAGGGTTCAATTTGATATAAGTTTGGATCCTAGGGTGAATTATAGGTTACGTTATACTTCTTTTAAAGTTTGGAGGGGTAATTTGGTCATTTTATAACAGGGTGGTGAGGTGGTGGTGGTGATGGTGTACTTGAGTAATTCAGAAAAATTATAGAGTTTTATATTTAGTTTAAACTTTATTTAAGGTATTCTTTAATTTGATTAAGTTATAGGGGAGACATAAGGTAATATATATAACTATCGGATCATAATTAATGGTTATATGGTTTAGTACTATTCGAGTATTTCCAGTTACTTTGAATTATATGGAGATTAAACTGTATGCAATTGAAAATTTAAAAAAATGGAATTTTTTTATTTAGGGTTATTCAATGTTGTTTGTCATCTATTAATCTTGTTATGAAAAGTTTTAAATGGTATCATATTTGTGTCACATTCTAAGAATGATATTATTTTTTTTTCACTTTTCAAATTTTTTTAATTGATCTTAGTCATCTTAATTAATATTATTCTAGGTATTACAACTTCATATGTTCCTAAGGCCATCAGGGGTGAAGATGAAAAGTTCAAATGGGATGGTGAGCTTCCTACTATCATAGAACATGTTCTTCCCCCGTTGGAGAGCATGGTTATCCTTGATTTGATAGTCGTCCACGTAAGATCGTTGATTTTCCTTTATATTTATCACTTTCTATTTTTTAGATATCACTCACTCACTCACTCACTATAATATGTTATTTATTCAATAAATGAACATGAACATATGAGGATGTCTATGGTATCATAAAAACTGACCTCTAATCCCCCCCTCTTTGATGAAGGGTAAGAGGTCTAAGGCCATGAAACAAATGAAGTTTAGTACTTATGTGTAGATTACAATGACTTTTATGAAGATGGTGGTTGAGTCTGAGATGAATAAGAGCCCATCATTAAAGATGGTTGTGAAAACCTTTCCCTTTCTATAAGCATCATTAGGGGCATGTAAGTCCTTTGTGGAAACCAAGTGTGTAAGTTCTATTCTAAGGGGCTTTCATCCCATAATCTAAAATGTTATTATATAGGAGTATGATGGTTCCCAGGTAAAGGGGAAGGAAGTGGGTGGGACCCCTATGAAATCTTATAGAAGGTCCCCTTTAAATGAGATGGGAAAATATAGGGCTTCGCCCAGTTTCTCTTTTTATCCTAGAGTCTATGTTGAGGTGAAGCTAGGAGGGATGAGGTTCTATGAAGGTGATTACTATTATCAATTGTCATCTTCGAAGAGAGAGATTATTACGCCTCTGTTATGGAGGTTTTGTCGCTGATGAATATGATCAATTTTTCTGAGATGTCTCTATATTGAGGAGCAGAAGGACCTTTGCTAATTCTAAGCAATTTGACACATACTTGGAAAGGTAAAGACATACTTATTTTTTTTTTTAGTTATCCTTTTTGCCTAATTTGTTAATTGTTATAACTTTTCTTGTGTTTTAGGTTCAACATCGGACTAAGGCCCTAATGGTTGATGCCATTGACGGTCAAATGGATTAAAATAAAGCCTTACTGATGGATGATGAGTAGTATTTTTACAAAATTGAGGTACATTAGATGGACTACAATAAAAAATTAGAGATGGCCTCTTGGGAGGATGAACGGATGTGCCTTAGGGATCAAATAAATTTTTTGATGCATACCCAAGTTCTGAAATCCTTCGCTACTTTATGTTGCTCACAATTTACTAAATGAGGATAAAAAGGTCAATGTCGAGACCCTAATATAAAACAAGGTAATTGTAAAAGACCTCCAATATGGGGAGTTCAAGCTTCGTGGAAACAATGATAAACTCACGCAAGAGACTGATGAAATCGATCTATTGAAGTATCATGTCTCAAACCTCAACACTGGGAGGGACCAAATGATGATCGAGGGCCTTAAATTGTAGGAAGAGTTGTTTGGATTTAAGTCAATCATACCGAGATTTAAGGGAATATGTAATATGTGATATGTATTGAAATATATGTGTATATAAGATCAGAGGTCTATCGAAGGTCATTTTTCCATAAGTACTCTTTAGGCTTTGAATCTTATAAGGTCAAGGTTCAAATTATTTTCCTTAAGGTTGAAGTCTCTGATCACTTTGATAAAAATACCATCTTTGTGGAGGAAAGTGGTAGTGAGGGTGAAGTTATTGAGGCCTCCACTTCTAACGAATCCCTTGCTCCCTCACCCACTGAGATTGAAGTCGCACCAAGACCCTATGTCAAATAATCACCTGAGATAATTATGAAAGAAGATGTTGTGAATCCCCATCCTCATAAAGCTTTTTTTGATATTTTTTTGGTTTGTCCATGGTTCCATTGATGTTGAACTTCCAATTCCTATATCTCTAAAATCAATGGTTGTGTTTTGGAATTTTTAACTTCTTCTTCCTTATCATTTCTTTTCTTTTTTTTTTTTGCCTAGAAATTTTTACATGTGCTTGTGTTTGTCTGAGGTATGTGAGGTAGGCAATAACTCCCTTTAGACCCTAAGATTATTTGGTAAAGAAATCAGAAGATCTTTCTAAGTTCACCCGAGGGTCTATAGACCTTTGCAATATGAGCCATATAATATTAAGTTCCTCCAAGAGTCCTAAGACCTTTGAACTCAAATCGATTAAGGATATAAGACTTATAAGTTTCAAAACTGAAGTTCCACTAAGGGTTAGAATACCTCTTGACTTAACTAACCAAGTATGGAAGCCATATAAGTTTAAAACTTTTCACCTTTTTGAGATTTTAAATCTAAGAATTTTTTAAAAAACACTTAGCCCCATAAATATTGTTAGGGTGGAAGATAAAAAGGAAACTCTTTTAGAGTCTAAGAGTTAATGATTATAATCAACTCAAGGTGAAAACCTTAGAATCTTTAAAAAGATTTCATAAAGTCTCATGAGACCTTTGAGCCATAATCCTCTAAGGATGAAAGCCTTAAGGTTTAAAATATGAAGTTACACGAAGGGTCCTAAGTCGTCTAAACATAACTGACTAAGAATGAAAGCCTTAGAAGTTTAAAGTTGAAGGTCCACTAAGGTTCTTATCATCTCTGAACCATACCCCCTTAAGGATGAAGGCGATGGGGTTTTTAAGTTGAAGTTTTACTAAGCTTCCTAAGACGTATGAAATTAAACAAACTATGGATGGAGTTCTTAAAAGGGTGGGGTTTCCTCCTATATTTTAAACAAGAAGTCTGAAATTGTTTGTATACCAACCCTTACCCCCTAAAGAAATTTGAGGTAGAATTTTTAAATCCTAGTTTTTTTAGCAATGGTTTTATTTATTTTTTGTCTTTTTAAATGCTTCAATCCCTAAAAATATTTCAAAATAAATCGAATTTTCATTTTAGAAAGGGTTGCTATGTTTTTCCATACCTTTGTTTTTTTAAAACATGTTTTAAGTTCAAAAGAGTCTTTTATGTTGACCATTTTTGTCCTTAGACCTTGGTTAACTCAAGTGTAATCAATGTGGAAGACTTGTGATTACTTTTGTTTATTATGGTCAACAGCCCTAGACTATTTATTTTAGGGAAGGATGGGTGCCACACAACTCTTACTGGATCATTTAATACCTTAAAGGCCTTAGGAACAAAGGATTAAATCGTTATAGTTCTTAGAGTCGTCCGTCTGATGTCTCCATGACCTTAGCTATGTGTTATATTTAGTTTTT
This sequence comes from Sambucus nigra, assembly GCA_949130495.1. NCBI lineage: Eukaryota > Viridiplantae > Streptophyta > Magnoliopsida > Dipsacales > Adoxaceae > Sambucus > Sambucus nigra. Next base: position 548,128,038 of record OX422207.1, read on the forward strand.
TTGGGTTGTGATTAACTTAAAAATAACTAAAATATTATAAGAAGGTGCATCATTATTATTATGGACCAAATTTAGTTATATTAATACTCACTATAGACTTTTTAGGTTTAATCAGGTTTGTAGAATCATTTTTTAGGTCTTAGGTAGTAGCAAGAACCTCAACTATAATTTTGTATCGACCCACGCTTTTGAGCGGCTATTTTATATTATTTTACCCGATGGGCAAATTCTATAAAATAGGGGAAGTTGGAGTAAATATTTTTTCCCGTTATATTAAGGGATAATATTTACTATGTTTTGTCTATTTACTGTATGAGAAGGTAAATGGAATTATATTGTGATATGTTGCGTCGTTATATGTGAAACGACAGTTATGGTTCATATTTAAATTGTGGTATAATTAATGAAATAAAATAAAATTGGAACATAAAATTTGTTCACACTTTCCCAAATGCCAAAATAGGGGGTGCGGTTGTTTTTAGAATGGTCGAGATAGTTGAAATAAGTGCCAAGTTGTATTTTGGAGTTTCGGGCACTTTTAATGCGTTATGACTCAATTAAGTGGATACGAGTAATTTTAATTGTGTATTAGCAATTAAAAGAGGGAATTTATGTTTTAAGACCCGTTTAAGTTCCACCACTCCTTTTATTTCTTAATTTGTGTTAGAAGCCAAAGGAGAGAGAGAGAGAGAAGAGAGAGAGCTTGGGAGAAATGGGAGAAAAGAGAGAAAATGGAAGATGAGGCCGGGAATTGTTGCTACCAGAAGAGGATCAGAGACTACGAACCCCGAGGCAAGTTTCTTACTTGCTAGATGTGATTTAATGTGATAAATTGCATGTGTAGTTAAGTTTTGGAGATTTAAACCCTAAATGGGTATTTATTGATTTTGGTGATTAAACCTTAAAATCTTAGTTTTGATTTGATTTGAGGATAAATTATTAGTTACTAATGGTGTAGAAATGATTTACGAGAATTAGATGTTGTTGGTGTTGGATAAAATCAAAGATTGGAGGTTTTGGGATTTTAGGGTTCATATAACCCGTCGCCCAAACTGGGCAAAATATCAGGACCCAATTGATTCGGCCCTAGGGGCGAATCGATTCGGATAAGGGGTAGGCTACAGGTCTGGCAGACCAAATCGATTCGGGTTAAGACCAAATCGATTCAGACAATTACAGAAAGTCAGTTTTTCTCACCGAATCGATTCGACTGTTCAGTGAATCGATTCACAAGGGCGAATCGATTCGGCCCAAGGGGTGAATCGATTCGGTTCACCTATTTTTGTGACATTTTTCCTAGTTTGATTTTTAGCCCTTTTTCTTTTAGGTCCAAGGCTTAGGGATCTTTTTTGGGGATTAATGGGGAGTCCTAGAGGGTTGTTTTGGGTAGACTAATGCCCTAGAATTTAATGGGATGTTTGGGCTTACCCCGAGGGCTAGTTGCGTAGGTTGATATCCGAATGAAATAGGAGATTAATCGAAAGATAAATTGAAGATAAAATATCAATGTTGAGACATTTGGGAGACACTCCTTGAGGGAGATTCATTGTAAATGGTTTATGATATTATATTGAACTCTTGGGGACTAGTTGAGGTTAATGGCACTTCGGGTCTTAAGTCATTAATAAAATATGACTCTAAGAATAAGAAATGTATATTATTAAATGTTGTACTAATAAATAAGTACAAATGATTTTGAGAATAGAAAAATGGATGTTTTCAAATGAAAAGGAAGATGGCTTCTATAAATGTTAAAAGGTATGGATACACACCCTCTCTAAATCGCTATCTTAAGGGAAGCTCGCGCATTGTGGTGATGCCCCCTGACAAATTAACGCAGGGTGGATATAGTCCCTAGGCCATGTGAGCGTTTGTGATTGTATATTTTCTGCGATGGGTAGGAGATTCCGGGTGTGGTCTTGACTATCCCACAGGCACATGGCCGCTTCCCGACGTTTGGTAGGATCCAGGTTGTTTAAATAACATGCCCTGGAAGATGATAGCCATTTAGGGGCGCCCACAGTGGGAGAGCCCGGACGGGCGGCCTTAGAATTGTTATATATATGTGTAATTATAACTATTCTAAATCAAGTTGGACTTGATGTATATGGGTTCCATAAAGAGCACAATGAAATGCCATAAAGAGCATAATGAAGTGTCATAAAGAGCACAATGAAAATGCCACAAAGAGCATATGCTGATGATTATATTCCTGATAAGGAAGACATTTTTACAAAGTGTATAATTGAGATGAAATTCCACAAAGAGCATAAAACTATGATTTTATTTTCTAATAAGGAACGAATTTATGAAATGAATTGGTATACGATGAAATTGATTGGTGAGCATTTGATAAAATGTTGTACCATTTATATATTCCTAAAGAATAAATGGGAATTATGTTTTGATGGTGAATGGATATAATTATGTATCCTTAAGTAGATGTAGATGAGACCTCTTATACATATATAAATACATATTATATTGTACTAAGGGTCTAATGTATCTCGATGATCAACCTTGCCTAGTAGTAGTGTATCGGGGGGGTTCCTTGTTTGGATTTCGCTTTGCGAGACACCCCACTCACGAATAAGGGCATAGTGTTGCGACTGAGGAGAAGTTAGCCTTTAGTACTCAGATTAATTAGGACAGGGTCTAATGTATCTCGACGATCAACCTTGCCTAGTAGTAGTGTATCGGGGGGTTCCTTGTTTGGATTTCACTTTGCGAGACACCCCGTGCACGAATAAGGGCATAGTGTTGAGACTGGAGAGAAGTTAGCCTTCTGTTCTTTGTTTAATTAGAACACCATCATTGATATTGCGCTAGGTTGCTTTTAGATTGAGAGGTGAGAAATATTATTGTTAACTGGGAGAGAATTACACACTTAACTGTCATGCATTTTATTCACATGGGAATCATATCAAACCGGGCCCTGACCCGTATCTATATGTCTTTGTTTCTCCACATACTATTGTCGTTACAGGTGCTCTACCGCATGGACACCCGTATTTACATTTCCATTCCGGTTGTCATGGAGCTACAACATATTGCAGATGTTGTAGGTTATTGGTATTAGACGCTTCTTTCCATTGTATTTTAATTAAGTTCAGTTTATTTATTCGAGCGTGTTTGCCCAAGCGTTGCACTCATTTACTATATTGTAAATATTGAAATGTAATACTCGGTGTAACTATTTGTATTAGTCTGTGCACGAACAACTTATTCAGTGATTATTTATGAAATTGTCGTTCTTCATTATCGATTTTTTATATCCACCATTTTAGCAAATGGGATTGTCTAAGTGTTTTATTTTATTTACAAAATTTTCTTTTATTGAAAATCCGTTTTCTAAAATGATTGGTGGTTATCCCGTACTATTATTTTAATCGACGGTGATGATGAGAACGGACCATCTACGATTCCTGTGATTATTAGAGTATTGGGCTGGCCACCTATTATTTTAGTTGGCGGGTTGTAACAAATTTATCGAGTCTTTTATTCAAATTTCAACCCTTCACTCGTAGAATGTAGGTTTCAATCTTTCTTTCTCATATTTATTTATATCATTTCTATTTTAGTAGTTAGTGTTAGATTATTGTTTTTGGTTTTCTTTATGTTAGAGTTATTTATTTATATTCAGAGTTGGATATCCATTGATAGAGTTTTAATTCTTATGTTCGGGATTGGTATCGGAGTTATATTTGTTTTAGGCATGTTGTTAATGATGGGTGTTGAAATTGTATATAGCCTAAGATCCACATGTTTCTCCGTTTTGGACCATAGGCATACAAGAGGATAGAAATGTCAAAGTGTGAGACAATCGCTTAAAATGGTTCGAACCTCAACAGAGAATCCTATGTCCACTATTAAATAGTTGTTTTATTGTTTATTATATCACGAAAGAGTTATTAAAATATAAAATTCCTTTTAAGCTTTGGTCATGAGAGTCTGAGGTACTACGACCATTATTAACAATCCAAAGGACCTTACGAAGTAACTAAGGGACTTATCTAGGGGATACCGAGTTTTGATTTAAATCTTAACAAAGTTAATAAGTTATAAGATAATTGGAAACGATCCATCTTACACGTATATACACTCAATAGTGGGATGAGAGGCAACAAAGTAAGAAGTAAACACTTATGAATGCTAAAACTCTTTGTTCTTTGGGTGTTTGATCACTTGAACGTGTCTTTAAACTTTCCTTAGCCTATGATTTATGTGAAAACATTAGGAGAGAGAATAAGTGGATTCTCGCAACATCGATATGGTTACTCCCAAGTTTGACAGTGTTAGTATAGTGATAGTGTGTTGGTCAAAGGTTTTTTTAGGTGGTGTAAGGTAGTTTCTGAGTGCATTAAATGTGTGTGGAAGCCTTCAATACAAGTGGATTTGACTAGTGGTGGTAGGTGAAATAGTGTTTTGCTTTTCACTTACCCGTCACACTAGTTATAAAACCTTTACCGAAGGTCTAAAATTTTCATGATATTTCCATAAGTTTACCTTGAGGTGTCACTCGATGACACATCTATGTTCAAAGGGTTAGGTGACCTTAGGAGGTCATTTTTCTTTAGATAGAGGTTTGTCTCGACTGTCAGTCATGATAGATTCCTGGTATTATGGTCTTTGAGCCTACTTGGGGAGACCTATTGGAAGGACTAACCCTTGGACGAGGACTGATGGATAACTATGGTCTTCTACAGTACTAAAGACTTTTTCTTGAGATCAACAAAGGTATTGGGGACCAATCATTGGTTTGTCTGAGGTCAGAAGACCACATTTTGACTTCTGTCCTGACACGAGGGTATTTGAGAGGACCAATTGCCTTTTATATCCCAAGTTTTTAATAGGGTATCATCAATAGTCCCTTATTTCTTCTTGTAAGATTATAAGGGGAAACACTTAATTATTTACATAAGTTGGGTTGTAAGTTTGTAACTATCCACTAAGATTATTGTAATCATTATATTTTCATTAGGAAGGATCTTTGTACGTGTCTAGGAGCAAGTGTTGGGGGCTGAGAGCATTTATTTCATTAAGAGAATTAAGGTGTCTTATTAGATGGCCTAAGGAACTAGAACTCTAAACCTCGGGGTCTATAAAAGATCCCTTTCGGTTGTGTTGAATCCTTAAACACTCACCCTAGATATATTTTCTCTCTCTAAAACCCTTGAGTAAGAAAACCTTTTCATTTGGATCATGTTTTATAAAAATATTTCCCTTCAAAGGTTTTGGACCTAAAACCCTTTTCTCGCAGTGGTCCTCATACTTTTCTAACTCCGGATGTGCATTCAAAGGATTAAAATTCTGAACATCACTCCACTTGGTATGTTCCATGTGGTACAAAGGTGTTTAGCTATCAGGGATTTCACAACCCTAATTTTGCTGGAAGAGCTTATTTTCTTTCTTGAATCTTTGAGAAAGACTTAAAGGGGATATGAAAGACCTACTAGATCCCTTAGATTTCCATTTTAAGGGCTTGTGGCCTAATGAGAGAGCATGTTCAATGGTCATCTAAAATGTGTGCCTTAAGGAGTTCTTCATCTAATATAATTATAGGTTCCTATGGCCATTCCAGGTAGTGAGGATCTTTTAATCTATCGAAATATCCCCTTCTCAATTAGTGGCAAATTCATGGAGGGCTCTGATGGTTGTAGTTCTAGATTTCAGGGAATCAAGTTAGGGTAAGGATAACGTTAACCCAACCCGATTCTTTAAGTTTTATAGGGTCTGAAGTACTTAGCTCCATGGCTAGGATGGTCTTTGTCATGGACAAGGATGATTTTCTAATGAAGTAGAAGGAGAGGTTCATTTTCATTGATGGAGCTTGAGCCACATGGGACCCAATTAAACCAATTAGTTTCCCTACCTTCTGGTTTAGTCATTCGAATGTATTAAGGATGAAGTTTACCTCTACCTTTGTACTTGAGTTTATTCAATAATATTAGTTAGGAGATTTAACATTATCTTTTACATTATAGCAGTTATTGAGCTTTATCAAGAGGAAGTGGATAGGACTACTAAGGCTTGAAAGTTAACCTCTATACCTTTTTTGAGATCCTTGTCACAACCATGCATCTCTTAAACTGTGAATTAGGACCCGAGCCTAAGGACTTGAACTCTGGACATGTTCTTTGGGTCCCCAAAATCATTATTGGGAATACACTAGAGTTTGAGCCCTTTGTCTTGGTGTCTTAAAAGAGGAAGAAAGCTGCAGAGGTCTTCACTAAAGTCCTTGAGGCCTTTTGAGGGTGAGGATGGTCAAACCCTAGCCAAGTCCAATCTTCCCATAGGCTTGAAAAGGTTCCCCCTCGGCTAATGAGCCCTTTTTTTTCTATAGTTTAACCGTTTCCCTGTAAGTAGCCTTTTGTCTTTTTTTTTTCTATAATTTCCATAATTCATTGTTCTCTAAAGGCTAAATCTGATTCATTACTAATTTAGTAGATGAATGTGACGAACAGAGGATAGCCATACACCTTGACAGAGAAGTTCCAGTTGAAATTGTGTTTAACAAGAAAAAGAGGTCAAAGGCCAACAAAACTTTAAAATTCAACACCTCGAGAGACATTCCAATTCCCTAGGTCAAGCTTGTGGAAGGGGAGGAGTTGACGTCTGACCCAAGTGAAGGATTAATGATGCAGCCTATAAAAATCCTACCCTTTGTGCAAGAAAAATTATGAGTAGGTGGGACCTCTTGGGCAACCCAAAATGATCTTTATATTTAAAGGGACTTGTATCCATTGATCTTATAAGCTTAAGTAGCTTTAAGTTATCCCTTTCAAAAGGGAAGTCTATGGTGGTTCCCCCTCAAAAGGAGGTGGAATTTAAGGGTGCTTCTAAGGTCTTGATTCAACCTAATAGATTAGCCATTGTAATGGGGGAACATCTATTCGCCCATATAGTAGAGAGGTATTCTAAACCTCGGGGTGTTGAGGATATGGAATCCTATTCCTTAGCCTTGAATACACTCTATCGAATACAAACTAACTTCTTAGATAAGATGCCTATATTGAGGGTTAGGGGGACCTCTGCCAACACTCGAGAATTGATTCAATTATTAGGTATGGTATTTAGGTATTTTCTTTTGTCTTTTCCTTAGTGAACTTTGGTTCTTGGTAAATTGTTCTCATTTTTATCCCTTTTTAGACCCAGTATTTGGTTGAGGCTCTTATGCTGGATGCCATTGATGGAAACATGGGGTGGAATAAGACTATTGAGATGTACTATAAATGGCACCTTGTATAGCAAGACCTTTGTCAAATAATCAAGAACCTGAGGTTGGAAGTGTCTTCTCATAAAAAAGAAAAGATATGCTTCATGATGAAGATCACTGAGTTGGATCAAGGATAGTTTTTCAATAAAAAGGCCCTCATGGATAGGGCTTCTCTTTGGCCGCTACTTTGGACTCCAATTTTTATATGGAGAAGACCTATGCTTTGTCTCATCTAGATCATAAGTTAATGGTAGAGGCCTTATGAGATCATACCCTTAAGCATCAAACTATTCATGTGAAACTTGTGTAGGCTGAGAAGGATAAGGTTCTTTTAAAGAAGTAAGTTCTTGATCTTAATTCTATGAAGAACCTTTTGATCTACATAGGCTAAGAAATTCATAATGACTATGTCGAGGTCTTGGTGAGGCATAAGGAGCTCCAGGGGAAGGTCCAAACTAAAGTGAAGAGATAATCAGATGCCAATCTGAACTTAGATCCATTTAATATGTTTATTTTGAAGAATTTCACCCTTAGTTTTAAATCTTGCAATGATAAAGTTCAGAAGGTCTTCCCTGATGTGGATGTCACCGAGTGATTCATTAAATAGAGCTCATATGATGAGAATAAGAATGGTGAATATTTTAATGAAGCCTCTCCCTCCCAGGTCCATGAAAAAGAAGAAGCTCTAAAGAAATCTATATTGAAAAAAATATATTCTCACAAAACATAATAAATTTTAATGCTAAATAAAAGCATAAGTGATAAAGAAGAACGTTGTATAGCCAGATTTGGCTTATGTCTATAGGTTAGGGGGAGGGGAGCCTTTATTTTTATTAATCGGAGATTAATACAGAGTTGCAGTATAATCTCATGGCCATGTCCTTTCATTAATATACTGTGTCCCTTTTACTATCACTATGTGAGGCTTTATATATACAAACTAATATAATGTTCTCCCTTATTATTGGCATACACATGTGATATATTTTAATTTAGGCATGACACATGTTCGTATTCATCGAGATATCTGCCAGTAACAATAGTGGTCATGCTAGCCATTGGGAGCACCTACTTTGGTCAAGCCTTTAAAGGTTTAAATATACAAGAATTGTCAAGAATGAGTTTTCGGCATACTAATCCTTTGATCACTGATGGTTCATTGTTAAGGCCATTGCAGTCTCTAACTTAGTGGTGTGATCGGGGTAAACGATTTGTTAATATATCCCGGAGTCAGGGGACTTCTGTTGCAATAAAAAAATCATCACCTATATTCCATTCATTTTTCCTTATCTGATTAGTGGGTAGTAATCATAACATGTCATTTAAACTTTGTTCATAAATCTCTCTTGCTAGTTACCCCCAACCTTTTTCATTAGATGGGATGAGCCAAAGAGTATTATAGATATCCAAACACTGCATATGCCACATGATCATCAACTAGTATCATCCCAAGATGATTGTGATAGTCATATGCCTAATCATGATTTCTTCGACGCTTGAACCAGCGAGAACTGTCATTCTAGGAAAAATGTCATATGATAGAGAATAAATAATCATCACTTCCTAGAGACACACATATTTTTGAGTCACTAGTGGTCATTCTTATCAACCTCACGTGCCCCACATGAGGCATGCCTTGCACCTGAAGCTTATGCGTTATTTGATATGTTAAGATTCATCTATTGAATTCGAATGGTCTCTTTACACCCATATACAAGGATTTTTTCTTGGTTTATTTCATTTCGTGCCACTCTCAACTAAACCTTTCCACTTTGCTATTTTTTCTCAACTCCTTTTATGAATTTCATCCACTACAACCCTCATTCTCAACTCGTATGCTTCTCCTCTCGAGTTATTTACTTTCATTTCTCATTATGAGTTATATGAGTCTTAGTTTCACATTCCATTTCACTAGGATTACTAAGTTTGTTTTTAGATTACCAAAGGGTAATAATAAAATTTAAGACATCATATATTCCAATTCACCAGTATTCCAATATATATAGAGGCTCCATTCGGTCAATACTTACTCTTGGCCTCACAAGTAAGGATTCAACATCAAAGAGACCTGGAAAACATGGTGAAAATTATGGAGGCATTTAGGCATGAGAATAACAAACGAATGTCCTATACTCGAGGGATTTCCTTATCTCATTACTTTGGGAAAAATGTACACTCTAGGCCTCATAACCCTCCCCCTTGTAGAGCCCCTAGTGCTACCCCATATGGTCCCTCATCGGTCGTTCCTTTTAGGGGTAACCCATTAGGTCCCTACGAAGCCGTTAGTTGTTTGAATGATGAAATGGGTAATGAATGTGTAAAGAGACTAGCCCTTCCAGATGCCTTGTCCGTTCATGTTTTTTATAAGTGTGCTTCTACAAACACTCTTTTTAGGCCAAACTCGATATTCCCCTATCAAGGGCCATTCGTGAAGTCCTTGCTTTAATAAGCCTCACCCCATACCAATTGATCCCAAATGCATGGAGGATCCTTGCCAGCTCCAAGGTTCATTTTTATTATATATTTGGAGTTGACCATCCTCTATGAGTCAGTGAGTTTCTGACCATTTACAATCCCACATCCTCATAAGGAGGTTGTTACACCTTCACTTGTAGGATGAAAAGAGAGTTTTTTTTACTTATCTTCCCTTATCTAATAATCGCTATAGACACCACCTTTTTTTATGTCAAATAGGAGGGGTTGGAAGATAATGAATAAAATGACCCGACATTGCATATGCGAACGATATCCCTAACCTGGAGAAAACTAGTCCCGAGTGAGTTTTTTCTTCCCTTAGTAATCTGATGACGACTTTCTCTTCTACTTGACATTGATTTTCTTCTCTCTATTAACTTACATGGACTTTCAAAGAGCTTTCAGATATTCCTACTAATTGAAGGTGAAGAGAAGATGAAACTATAAGAAAAGCTCGCCATTTAAAAGAACTTTATGATTTAAAGAGCTTGAAAGATCTAGGTTTTATTGCTAGATGGGAGGAAGTGCATGACCAAGATGATCTACAGCTAATGGAAGATATCAAGTAATATTTCCTCATTCTCATTCGATTTTAGTATGCATATTTCCCATACTCATTAGGTATACTTCGTTCATGCCGATCAGTTTGATCCTCAGTATGGCTGTCGAGTGTTGTACTTACAGTTTCAATCTTCTTTTGTTCTTATATCTTCGTATGCCATGTCTTTTAAGGGATACCAACGTGTGCTTCAAAGGATGTCTCAAATCCTACCAGTCAATCTGTCTGCTCCTTCTCAACTGATCTCTCAGGAGGAAAATGTAAATCCCCCCGCCGAAGGGGTTAGAATTGGATCTTTCCCTTTTTTTCAATGTAACTGAGGCAAAAAATTCATTCGTTTAGTTGACTGAGGAGGGAGATTTATAGCGAAGGTGACAAAAGAGGCCTATAGAGGGTGTGATCACTCATTATTACATTAATTGTAGGATGACACTAAAGGAAAGATAACTTCTTAGGAAGAGGGGAGCACTAGGGCGCCCTGTTTGAGGTATGGAAATCTGGACGAGAGCTACATGGAATTCTAGATTGCCTATCTTTCCGAAGACCTTAATTCGCTGAGTGGGGGGAGATTGGTAGTGCCATCGATATTATTTGGTTGGATACCAAGGTACAAAGTTTATCTTTATTTTCCTAAAAGTAATTCTAATGAATTTGCTATTCGGAATTGAACTTTGTTGACTTGTTCGTAGGTGAGGTAGCTGGGTTTTTTATGTCCTAAAAATGGCAAAGACAAAACGATAAGGTAGGGGAAATCCTATTACTTAAGGAAAAGTTAGAGACTCTAAAAAAGGCCAAGACTGAAGTGGATGATTCTTTGGTGAGTGCTCAAAGGGAGAAAGATGAGGAGAAGGTTGCTAAGGAGGCCTCTCAATAAGAAATTATTGTCTTGAAAACTTAAATAATAGCTGAGTTTGTTGAGTTAAGGCGTCACTTAGACCTACGAACTATAGGGAAGAAGGAATTTATCAAAAAAAAAAGATCTTTGGTCCCATTGATCTGGTTCAATTACTTGAGGTCCTTTCTTTCTTTGAATTACTATGGGGGGGATCAAGTATCAGTTCTTCATCAACTGCTAGAACGAGATGATCCGTCGAGTGAAGGATGCTCATCCTGGCTAAGACCTCTCTTCCTTAAATACAAATGATGTATATATTAAGGAGGATCCGATTCCATGTGGGCGATGTTTCATACCACGAGCTGATGATTGCCCAGTGGCCCGCGACATGTTTCAAGGGTGAAGACTTTCTGATCTCCATGTGTGAGGAGATTTTTCGGATCCTTGATAGCATGCCTCCCCTTCCCCTGCTCCATGAATTTTACTACTCTCTCCCTTCATTTATTATTCTCTATATGTAATATTAGCCTTGACTTCTGAAGATCTATTTTTCTTACTCTATCCAGTGAACATGCATTCTTGTTGGCTTTAGTCAATGAACACATATTTTTGTTGGCTTCGTCCCCTTTATTATATGTACTCCTATTGTCTAGTTTTTACTATGGCTGCTTGTATTATGTATGTTTCAAAACACTTATTTGTGAATAATGGGCCGTTCATCCACAAGTTGGTTGGTGGTGATAAAATTTCATTATATATATATATGTTAAAGCATTTGTTTATACATGATGAATGACCAGTGTTGTTCGTACTTGTGATGTTGATCGGGTGGTTTATACTTGGTTGACGAATCGAGTTGTGGAGAATCACTTGTTTGTGTGCAATGGACAAATCATGTTACCCCAAATGATTTTGTTGCACCCCTGTGTGTTTGTGAGCGTTTACGAGTTGTTTTGAATTATTTTGTTTATATACGGCTGACGAATCGTGTTTTTTATACTCCAAAAGTCAATTGGAAAAGGGTGGCACAAATGATCATTCATGTTCCAATCACTAGTTTTTTGAAAATATTTTTAATAAGAATTGAACTCTATAGAAGCATTCCAACCTCATTTCCCTCCATATCCACCCCGAGTATACCCTAACTTTTTAATTTTAAATGAATTGTGCGATTGGTGACAACGATTCTTGACTCGGAGTTAACCCTATTATACTCCACCAACCTCTCTTAATGTAATGAATCAAATATATGGTGTCATGAGTTAACTTAGGGATATACTAGGCCACTTATTCGGAGGCTAGGATACTAGGAAATGCATACAAGAATGCTGTCTAGTGTTAGACTTCTTCCTCCTAGTGATTGGTTAATAATTTGGTATAGAAAGAATGCTTAGGTGGGTAGGAGAAGTGTAATTTGTCAGAGATTTGACCATACGGAGAAACAATGATCTGAGAAAACATTTATTTATTGATAATCTAATTATTCAAAGCTACATTCGAGATAATATAAGTAAAAGAAAGAGATTCAAAATAACGTCTACTAAAAACTACAGTTGGAAATTGAAAGAAACAAGGAATAAAAGGTAGATCTCAACTTCCGACCATCGTCTACTGGTAGTATCATTTTAAATTCTTAACACTCTATTATAATGGAAGGGCTTGAGTTTTTTGATCTATGATCCTATAGGTTCTTGGTCTGAGGGTGAGAGCCCCTAAATATAACCCTTCCCACTTATCTGCCAACTTTCCATGACTGGTATTCCTAGTTGATTGTATTGTTTTTTATGAGAACAAAGTCACCGACTTTGAATGTATTGTTCTTGAATCTTCGATTATAACAACATTATTCTTTCTGATGGATTGTTGAAATCCTCAGTGCCACTTCCCCTCTTCGTTGTTTCAAGAGGTCCAAATTCTCCTGGAGCTGTTCTTCATTGTACTCTTCTTAGAAACACTTGGACTTCTAATTCTATTTGAAAAATGACTTCAATTGTCTAAGGAAGGGAGAATGGGGTAGACCCTGTTGATCCCCTCGTTGTCATTTGGTATGCCCATAATATTAAGGCTAGTTTGTCTGACCAGAGGACTTTGGAGTTACGTATCTCCGTCTTTACCCCATGGGGGTGCATTTGGTTTGTGACTTTGACCTAACCATTCCACCTCAAGTGTCCCAGAGCCGAGAAGTATTATTTAATTCTGAACTAATCACATAAATTTTTATGTGAACGTTATTAAATTGCCTTCCATTGTCTATGGTGATAGTGTTGGGTACGGTGAACCGACTGGTTATAAATTTCCAGAAGAACGCATGAATTTTTTGGTCGACGATCCTGGCCAACAACTCTACTTCTACATACTTGGTGAAATAATTGATTGGTACCTACATTAACTTTTATTGACCTTTTTAGATTAAGAATGGGCCCAGTATATCCTTTCCTCCTAACACGAAAGGCCAGGGGAGACGATTATAGTCAATTCTTTGATGAATTAGTGAATATAATTTCTAGTTCATTGTCATATGTCATAGGTTATCACATAGTCTTTGTCATCCTTTTTCATCATTAGCCAATAATAGCCCTAAGTGAGGGCTCTTAGGGCTAAGCTCCTCCCCATGTGATGCGCCCGCAGGCTCCTATGTGTAACTTGGTCTGGATAGTTCTTTCCTAGGTGGGATGGACACATCAAAGGATCGACCTTGAGTATCCTGTGTGGTATAATACCCCTTCATACATTAGATACTTTGTATTCTTGATGTGCACTGTTAGTACCTCTACCGGGTCATCTTGGGCAATCCCCTTGTAATGAACAACATGTATTTATCAATCCAAATAGGGCCCAATTCTAAGTGGACAATTGAGCTTTCCTCTTCAGTGTGAATCTTATCTCGTATAATATTTCCACCAGTGGATTCCTATGATTGGTCGAGGCCAGCTTCGCAAGGTGGTCGGCATTGATGTTCTCTTCCTTTGGCATGTTATGGATGTTGATATCCTTGAACTATTTCGTATTAGTTAAAATTTTGTAGATCTGATATCATATTTTTTTCCCTTGGACTGATAGTCCCATATCACCTATTGGACCACCACATTCGAATCGCTAAAAAATTCCACTTGATAGGCATTAATGGATAGGGTGAGTCGTGCCCCTGCTATTAGTGCTTCATTCTTGGCTTCGCTGTTGGAAGGCTTGAAGTTAAATCACAGTGCGTATTCCACATTAGTGCCCTCGTATGATTTGATAATTAGTCCTTCCCCACACGCTTTCTTGTTTGATGATCCATCCACATGGATCATTTAGCTTGGTTTGCCTTCTTTAATTTTTTTATCGCATCCTCCCTCCCTTTGGTCGAGAATTTTGCAATGAAATTAGCAATGGCCTTCACATGTACTATTAAGTTTGGTTTGTATCGTATGTTAAATTCCCCTAGTTCCACTAACCATTTCATGAGACTTTCTGAGAATTCTAGTTTATGGATAACACGCCTTAGAGTGAAATTTGTCAAAACCACTATTGCTTGAGCTTTAAAATATGATCATAGCTTTCAGGGTGTTATGATCAAGGTGAATACTAGTTTTTGCAAAATTGGGTATCTCATCTCTACTCCCAAAAATACCCTGCTTACATAGTATACTCTATGTTGGGTCTCTTCATCATCTTGGATCGAAATTGAGCTGAACGCTATTAAGAAAATGGTGAGATTGGCATAAAAATCCTCTTTTGACTTTATTTTGAAAGTAGGATAATGTATGTTAAGTATATTTTTAGGTCCTAAAAAACTTGTTCACACTCGTCCATCCAAATAAATCATTTTTTAATGTTTTGAAGAACTGTATGAACTTATCCGTGGCCTTACTTAAGAACCCATTCAGTGCGTCCACCCTTTTTGTCAAAGATTGTACCACCTTTACCGTTCTTGGACTCCTCATGTTCAGAATGGCCTCGATCTTTTCATCATTTTCCTCTATCCCCCTATGTGTCACCATGAACAATGGAAACATTATCGAAGCTATGCCAAACGTGCATTTCTTAAGGTTTAGCTTCATCCCATACTGATCAAGGATATTGAACATCCCCTTAAGATGTTCTACATGTTCTTGCACCTTTAGACTTTTTACCAACATGTCATCAACTTAGACCTCCATCGTCCTATTTATCTTTTATTCAAACCTTTAATTAACCAGTCATAGGTATGTTTCCCCAGCATTTATCAGTCCTAAGGGCACTGCCTTATAGAAATAGGTCCCTTGACCGGTCACGAATGAGGTATTTGGCCCATCCTCAAGTGAATCCTAATCTTTTTATTCCTGGAGTATGAGTCCATAAATGATTGTGTTTCTTGTTCCTGTTGGACATAAATGCTTGAGTGAGGATATGAATCCCTTGGACATGAATCATTCAAATCGGAGTAGTCTACATATAGTGTTCACTTCACATTTGGCTTCCTCGCCTTCGCTATATTGGATAACCACTTGGGGCATTTGATGTCCCGATTAGCTCTTTCTTCCAATAGCTTTCCTACTTCCACAGAGGCTAATTGATTCCTATATGATGCAAACTTTATCTTCTTCTGTCGAACTGGCCACTTTGTCAAATCCACCTCTAATCGGTGCACATTACTGAGGCGTCAATGCCCAACATGACTTCGTGGCTCCATGCAAACATCATATGGCGTTCTTTTAAAAACTAAATCCATATTTTTTTCTTTTATTCAAGTAACGATGAACCCACATATACTACCTTCTTTGGGAGGCCATTATATAGAGACATTAGTATTAGATCCTCCACTGGAGACTCTGATTGGTCTCTTACCTCGAGTACAAACCGTCAACATTAAAGGTTTCCTTTCCTTCTTAAAGGATGAGAAATAGTGGTTTCGGTCCCGTGAATAGATTCCTTGCATCGTACCTATTCCATCCGGTGTTGAGAATAGAATGTTCAGGGACTTAGTTGATAATACCACACCGAGATTACTATAGGTCATTCAAACTGTTCATATATTTTAGGCTAATGGGGATCTAACTAACAGGAATTTGCACTGTGAGTAAATTATAGGATAATGGTGAAGGGTAATTCCACTAAGACATCTAGGTATACCTTCTCTTCGGAGAATCCCAGTAATCGGACTTGTGCTGGTTTCAAATAGGCTCCTTCTATCTTCTCAAAGGATTCATAGAATATCAGGTTGGACAAGATTCCCGCATCGATCATAATTCTTTATACTGACCAACTGGATATTTTTATTGTGATCAATAGGGGATAATCATGGGGCGTGATAATGTCCTTAGAATCTTGAGACGTGAAAATAATATATTTTCAATCCTTGATGGGTTTATTGACTTTCACTTCTAAAATTTTTGTTTTTATACTCGATATGTTTTTTGTATGAGGCCAACTCTTTTCTAATTGCAAATCCCTTAGATATCATGTCGATCCTCCTTACCTATTCGAACGTGGATACATCCCTTCTATCTTCCCCTTGGTTGTTTATCTTCGGACCATCTCCTTCTTCTCTCATCTCACCTCTATCCACCCTTTTTTCCCGTCGAGGGTCCCACTTTAAATAAATTCCTTGAGGTACTATCTCTATACCATTGCCTTGATCTTGTTCTTGAGATGAAGGAAGTCATTAGTTTCATGGCTATAGTCCCTGTGGAATTGATAGTAAAGGATGGAATTATATTTTATAGGATATTTCTTTGGCTTGTTCAACCACTTCAACATTCTATGATCCACCATCATATTAAGGGCCCATCCTACTGTGGTTTTAAGAGGAGTGAACTACTCGATACTAGTTTGATGCACTTGGAGGACCCCTCGAGGCTTATGGATTTCTTATCCCTATTTATTACACATACCTTCTCTTTCCATGATCTTCTTATTACATTCTCTTTACACGTTCCTCTTCATACCTTCACTCTCCTAATCTTTGGAAGGCCGACTTGATTGCGGACTGCTGAGCGTGTCTTCAGCACGAATATGCTTCTCCACGTTCCTCATGAGTTTTGTCATATTCATAAGTGGATTCATGGATAGTGAATACATGGTGTTTTCAATGGGCAATCCCCTCATAAACGTTGACAAAACCACCTATTTATTGGGATGATATATGAGGAGTATTTAATCATTGAATATTTTAACATATTCCCTGAGGCTCTCTTCCCCACTCCATAGAACGTTAAAAAGATGATAGAGGGACATTCGATGCATTCTCCTCTAGTTAAAGTCCTAAATAAAACATTCGCAGAGCTCCCAAAAATAGGTGATGAATTGTGGGGGAAGTTGGTTAAACAATGTCCTTGTCAATCCCTTCAACGAGGTGGTGAAAGCTCTGCACCTTATTTGGTCAGGGATACCGTGACATTAAAAGATTCCATCCTGAAAAGATTGAAGTTTGATGGCATAGGGTAGATCATGACTTGCAGTATGAATGATGATTTTTGATCGACTTCTCCGATAACTTTATTAGTCAATGGGGGCCCAATGACTCAAGATAGTGATGCTTGGTATACGGTTAAGGAGGGCATTGGCCATGGCGGTGGCGACACCTAGTTTTATTGACTTTGTTCTCCATATGGCTCTTGGTCCACCTATTTCTTTAGCAATTTATATGGGTGAGGAAATTATTATAACAACTTCGTTAGTTGATCTTGTAGGGCCAATGGTTGTTCTCTAAGTCCTTTGATAGCGTGTGTGACCTTGTTCTTATTCATGGTTGTGGAGATAGTTATTACAACAGATGATGCCAATTATGTTAGTGAAAAAATTAGATTCTCACATAACACAATACATTTGTAATGCTGAATAAAAATAAAAGGAGCTGAGAGACGAAGAAGAACAGTATATATACGTGGTTCAGCGAGATTTGACCCACGTTCATAGGTCAAGGGTAGGAGGAGTCTTTATTTTTTATCAAAGTGAGATTAATACAGAGTTGCAGAGTACTCTCTTTGTCATGTATCTTTAGTAATTTTAGTGTGTCTTTTTTACTATCACTACATGAGGCTTTATATACACAATCTATTACAACATTCTCCCTAGTTCTTAGCATGCACGTTTGATATATTTAAATTTAGGTGTTATTAGTGTTCGAATTCTCTAAGATACCCCTCCCACAACAATTGAGATCGTTCTTACCGTTGGGAGCACCTAATTTAATCAATCTTTTAAAGAATCAAATATATAGGAATTATCGAGGATGTGACTTCAGCTAATCGTGAAGGATCATGCATTGACGAATATTTATCCTTCGGATAGTATTGGTTCACTGATAAGGCCCTTGTAGTGTATAAGTTAGCGGTCCGATCGGGGAAGACCATTCTCCCATTTGTCTACGAGTTAGGGTCCCTAGACTATGATATAAAATCCATACCCGTATGTCCTTCGTCATTCAAATGTCGTTCAAAAATTCCCCTCATCAAAAGCCTCTCCCTCTGAGCCCCAATCAAGGCCCTACAAAAATGAAGCTTGTGTTGACCGCACCAATCTCAAACCTTGAAGAGGATTTTATGTAATCTTTTCTTTTTTATGTTTAGGCTACGGTTTTTTTGATGCAAACCCATGATCCTTTATCGTTGAATGACAATGGGTTGATTTTAGCGTCTTTTACTTCTATACTACTTTAATAAAATTTATATTTATTGAAATGCCACTCTTTAAAACATTCTTGCTTTATTTGTTTTCCTGAGGAATCTTTTCATATCATTTATCTCTCTAAGGCCTACCACTAGGTAGTAGTCCCTTAACCCCTCAAAACTTCATATTAAAGAAAAAATGACCGTAAATAGTGAATTTGAAGTAAATCTGAGGATACTGAGACCTCTGTCACGTATTTGTGAAGTTTCTTAAGTCAAGGCCAAGGTTCTATTATGCATCATTAGACCTTGGAACCATTGATCAACTGATATTATACTTTTTTAGGATGAATGGTCCCAAATATTTGTGCAAACACTTAGCTCCGCAAAAAAATTGTTAATAAAGGCCAAAAATTTAATTTGCTAATGGATATAAGACCATAGATTTTAAATTATAATTTGATTTTTTTTTCATAAAGGGTCCTTATACTTATGAAACAAGTTTTTCTAATGATGAATGTCTCTGTATTTAAAACTAGTTCTAATTAGGGTCCTTAGACCTTAGAATTTAAAATTTGATTCAACCTTAAACCTCCAACACTAGGTTGTGAGACCTCTGAACTTAGGCATTTTTAATATGACAACCCATGAAGAGTCATCAGACCTCTGGATTTGGAAAATTGTTAACTTGAAATCCCACAAAGGGTTATATATCCTCTAAACATAAGAAATTTGAAATCTAAATTCCCCCAACGGATCATAAGACACATAAGAATATAAATTTGAAGTCCCACAAAGGGTCATAAAACCTCTAGACTTAGAAAATTTTGAACTTGAAGTCCCACAAAGGGTTATAATACCGCTGAAATTAGGAAATTTAAAATATGAAGTCCCATAAAGGGTCATAAGACCCCTAGACTTAGAATCCTTTGAGGTCATATTGGACTGAAATGCATGAGGACCTTATCCCCCTTAGGATGATATTCTGAAGTTCCACGATGGGTCCTAAGTCCTTTAAACCGCGGGTGTTGCACTTTAGGTTAGGGTATATATATATATATATATATATGCATTTTGACACTTAACCAATCAATTGTTTTTGAATAAACGGAAGTTTTGAACAAGTGTCAGATTTTGTAGGAAAAATTGGTGCTTGGCACTTGGATATTTTATAAAGAATGGGTAAAATTAATGCTTCGCTAAGGTCTATGCTTTTTTATATAAATTCATTCTTCTAAAAAACATTTTATAAGTGCATAAAAAGCCTCGAGGTTAACTTTTGTGGGTCCTTGTACCTTAGTCAGTTTGAATGGTATCAAAGGTGAAAACCTTGATGATTCCTTTAGTCTTTTTTGGGTCTTTGGATACTTGCCTATTATTTTAAGCTAAGGATGGAGTCCTTACAACTTGGGGTTTGTGTCATTAGACTTTATCTGAAACCTAGATCTAAGGCTGAAGTTATAGAAACTCTATATTTTGGGTCCTTAGACCTTGGTTTAAGTTTAGACCCAAGCCTTATATCATTTCAACTTAGTGTGTGGGTCCTTAGACCTTAGATTGTTTTAGATCCAGGACTAAAATCCTCTAATCTCTTAGAGAAGAATTGTATTCACACATCATAGGCAACAAAAAGGATTCTTTTCATTTCATTTTAAAGTATATCATTGAAATTATTTTATGAGATGTTATATGCTCAAGGGGTAAGGGTGTTTATATCTTCCATGTCTTTGAGAGAGTACCAACCTAGCCTCACAATTTTCGTCACCACATATGGGCCTTCCCATTTGGGTTCCAACCTCCCTTTAATTGGATTCCTTGTCATAATGGTTAATTCTCTTAACACTAAGTCCTCCATTTTAAATTCTCTCCAGTAGACCTTTTTATTGAAGTATGAATTTGTTCTTTTCTTATATGTAGCCATTAGGATCAAGTTAGCTTATTTTTTCCCTCCAGCTCATATAAAGATATGTTGAGACATTTATCACTGTCCTCTAGTTAGAATTAGAATATTCTATGCATAGTCTCTTATACCTCTATTAGGATCACTACCTCAATGATGAAGGCTAGGGAGAATAAAGTTTCTTCCATTGGTCCTCTGATCGTGGTTCGGTAGGCCCACAAGATTCTTGAAAGTTTATTAGCCCGTATCCCTTTAGAATTTTCTAACCTCTTCTTTAGGCTCTAAAAGAAGGTTCAATTAGTCACTTCAATCATGTCATTGTCCCGAGGATTCACCGGAGATTAGTAATGGTTGGTTATTCCATCGTCTGAGAAAAACTCTCTAAAGGAAAATCTCTGAAGGAAGGGTTGTCAAACTATTTTCTATTTTCTGAGATGTTGTCCTTGGGCCAGTCAAACCTACATATGATATTTTTCCAGATGAAGTTGGTAGTTTTCTTCTATGTGATAATGGCTAAGGGCACAGCCTTAGCCCACATAGTGAAGTAGTCAATGGCTACAATGGATAATTTGTTTTAACCCTTACTGAGGGGAAGAGGTCCTACCAAGTCTACTTACCATTGAGAAAATGGCTATGGACTAAGCATCGAAGCCATAATCTCTATTGGCTAGTTTGGAACAAAAGAGAACTTCTGATATTTACCACATCGCTAGACCTGATCCTTGTATTCCTTCACTAATATTTCCCAAAAGTCCCTTACCTCAATACCTTATAAACTAATGTCTTAGGTCATGTTTGGGCACCACAAACACCTCCGTGGAGGTTTTCACGAATGTAGATGGCCTCTGGTGGGCTTAGTCACATTTTAAGTGTTGAAAAGTATTTATTATTGAATAAAACACCATTTTTGAGGTAATATCTATAATCAATGGGCTTCATCCAATTGGTTTAGATCTTATATTTGGGTAGAACCCTATCTATGAGGTTGGCCTTGATATGATTGGTCTAGTCTAACCTTTGGTTGACCTCTATAATATTAATATCAGGATGGGTGATACTTTGTTGGTCCAATGTAACAACTATAACCTCAAGATCCACCTCATTTAATGAACCCACTCGTATGAGATCTTCAACCTCTGAATTTTATTCTCGTGGGACCTTTTTAATGATAATGTTAGGGATCCTTTTGATTAGTTGGTGCACAATTTATATGTACCCCTCCATCTTGTCCCCTTTGGCCTTACAGACCTTATTTATATGGTTGACCACTAGATAAAAGTCACTCGTCATCTCTACCGATTGTGCTTTTAAATTGATGGCCAATTCCAAGCCTGTAATCAAGGCTTCGTAGTCTGCCTGATTATTAGATGGTTAAAAAACATAAAACAAAAATTAAGAGAAATAATACATCCATAAGGGATTACTAGATGTAGTCCATATCCCCTTCATGAGATATTTGAGGATCCATCTACTTGCATAGTCTATATGGGATAGATGGGGTCTATATCATGGAACAATGCTTGTCTTGTATCTTTGGTCGCTCTAGTGACCTCTGACCCTAAGCTCTTGGGTCATTCTTCCACTTCTTCTATGTTGCTAAATTTTTTAATAAAACTAACCAAATCCTATCCCTTGATTGAACTCTTTGACTAATACATGATATCAAACTCACTTAGTTCTACATACCATTTACCAATCCTTACCAGGGTATGAGGCTTATAGATGACCTATCTAAGAGGTTAGTAGGTTATGACCAAAATGGTGTGGGAATTGATGTCCAACATGGATACTTACCTTCAACCCTTATAGATCCTAGCAGATGTAATAGATGGGGAACTGGACCATAAACTCTTTTCGGATTAAATCTTAGCTAATAGTTATTGGTAAGGGAGGTAGATGAAAATAACGATCTTCCTATGTGATTGTTAGACATCGAAGATACGGACCCTAGGTACCTCTTGAGGTATTTAAAAGGCCTCTTCAATCTCAATAGTCCATTCAAAGGCCTTGTTTGGCACTTAGAAAAAGCACGTAGTTGTGTTTGGCCTTAAAGACAAACTGATTGAGGGTGGACACTCTTCTAGCTAGTATCTTGACCCCTTTGACTATCCTTGGGGACTTCATATCTCGTATAATTTGAATTCTCTCTGGATTGGCCTCTATGAATCACCTAGTGAAGATGAACCAAAATAACTTGACTCTAGAAACTTCAGAAGGACATTTCTTTGGGCTGAGGCTCATTTGGTTCCGTCTTAGGATGTCAAAGGTCTATATGAGGTTCTGTAGGTTGTTTTAAGCCTCCAAGCATTTGACCTGCATGTCATCGATGTAAAGATCCATGTTCTTACTAATAAAGTTTTTGAAAATGGAGTTCACAACCCTTAGTTAGCTAGCACCCACATTCTTTAGTCCAAATGGCATAACTTTGTAATAGTGAGTACTTTTGTATATAATGAATGAGGTATTTTTCTCATCTACTTGGGAAATTCTGATCTAGTTGTACTCGAAGTAAGCATACAAGAAGGAGATGATATTATTACCCACTAAAAAGTCTAATGTGTGTCAATTCGAGGTAGATGATAGAATTCTTTGGAGCACAACTTATTGAAATCGGTGAAGTCTACACACATCCTCCATATTTTATTGGCCTTGGGCATAAAGACCACATTTGAAATCCATTTTTGGTACTTTACCTCTTTGATGAAGTTGGATGCTAAGATATTGTTAACAACTTAAACTGCATAAATATTCAATTCCGGACCAGAGAACCTTTTCTTTTAGTGAATATGCTTATGATTTGTGTCTATGCTAAGTAGGTGGACCATCACCTCATTATCAACCCATATCATGTCTGAATGACTCAAGGTGAACGCACAAGTATTCTATTTTGTGAACTCTATAAGTTTTTCTCTAATGTTGGAGCTTAGGTTGGCCCCAATCTGCATTTCCTTAGTTAGGTCTTTGACATCAATGCACACAATGATCATAGCCTCTGTTATCTAAGATCTTTGATCCTTTTCCTTATCCCTCAGATTTCAAGTGTCCATGTTCGATAGCTATATAACTAGGCTCTCTATAAAGATCTCAGCCATTAATGGGGGAGGATGTAGGGCCTTTGACAAGACATTTTAGACTTTTTATGAACATTCTTAGACCTCTAACTCTAGGGAGTATTTTATGACTTATTTTCATTTTATGGCATGTGATGTGTCACTCTCGAACTTTCTTTTGATCTCTAAGCACTTTTCCAAGTCCATTGGAGGTTAGGAACCTCATCACCAATATCCAGGTCGAGAAAAAAAACATCCAAATCATTTAGTGATGGTATGCTTAGGATCACATTGTATGTTAAGGGCAGATCCACCGCTATGAACTTATTCCAAATGGTTGTGCAATAATCTTTAGAACCATGCATTATGGGTAGAGTGACATATCCCAAGGAATAGGTCCACTATCCGTTGAATTTAATGATTCGAATGGTTACAAGTTCCATATGTTTTGCACCAAGGCCCACAACGTTAAAATTTTCTAAGAACAAAATATTTGTATAGATCCCTATATCAATTAGGACCTTCTGCATATTGGCATTCCCCGTTATCAGTGTAATTATAAAGGGGTCATTATAAGGAAGACATACCCTCTATAGGTGTCTTTTTAGAAAAAAGATCATTGGAATTCCATTAGGAGCTTGATGCAAGAGAGATACATGTTTGACCTGCACTTCTTCATGTTGGATGCTCCTTAGGAGTAATTCCCCGACTGGAATTTGTGGGTTACTCATGGTCAACCCGACCCGATATGAGCTTTAGATGTGAAGTGCAATGAGACAACTTAAATAATGCTGTTAATTCAATTTTACATAATTAGCATTGCACTTGTTTATCTTGTGAATCCAATTTATATTAATCTATGTGAGGGACCTGTGGGAAGCATTCCTGTAATCCAAGTATATAGAGCTACTAATGTAAAATAAAAGGATACTTGCCACTACAATGCTCTCAAAGTACGGAATCACACCCAACAAGTAGTAACAAAGACGAGGGAATGAGCCTAATGCCCATTGAGAAAATGAAATAATGTAATAAAGAATCTAATGGTGGAAAAGAGACTCTAACACATTATGTCTAGGTGTATATGAAACTATCGCATATATATATATATATATATATACTTTCATTCACGAAATCATATCCATTCCAGAAATGTTACTTATTCCTATGAATTCACCATAATCTTCTAAAACACCCCTTTTTTATTTGATATGATATTTATTTCTTAATTTAACACGCCCGGTCAAATACTTTGAACAAATAACTTTTTATTTTGTGATAGATACTTCTTTTATTGAAATCACCAATTTTACTTTTACCTAATTTTACATTAGTATTTTCCTTGAAATTAACTTTTGACACACATAAGCAACATGTTAGAAAATATTTATTTCATTAAAAACCTTTCATAAACACTATCCTTTGTTAATTATGGGTTAAACCTCTTTAGGTTGCTTAATTACACCTTTGACCACTTCGTTTTACCATTCCTTTTACTTCATGGACATTAGTCAATACTTGTCCTCATTATCCATTAACTGAAACATTTATTAATTAGTTTCAAGTTAGGTTGTTCTTTCATTTATTCACCACACAACCCATTTCTTTACATGTTCCCCTTTTATTATCTTTTTTTCGAAATCTTCCAAATATCCACATACTTTAATAGGCTCTAAACCGTCGGATATGCTACCATATTCTCTCGTAAATGATTTTGTATTTTCAACCCGGGGCTCCGGGACCTTCTTAATAATTTTGGGTCCCATTGGAGTTTACATTAATTTGTTTTAATATTTATGAAATGTCCACATTTTCCCACATTTACCAGCCGAAGCCAAATCCCGGGAATCTCATCCCATCTTGTGTTACACTATGGAAATCACTATTTCTTGTCCTTTACACACTTTCATTGATTTTATCTAAAAATCAGTTTTGTTTAAGTTTATTTTTTGCGACAGCATTTCGAACATTTTTATTTCATAAAAATGTTCCACTTTACATAAAATTGCAATCTTACCCATTTGTCTCCAAACTTGTCATTTCCCCCATTTTCACAAGTGTTATTTTGTAAAAAAAAAAATAATTAAGTTACACACTAACTTCTTAAATATTTTTAACTCAACAAAAAATATTAACACTTTGGAAAAGCATACTTATCAAGTTGAAAATATCTTTACTTAATTACTTTCTTTATCAAAGAAATCATTTGGCATTTTGGGGACTGTTTTACAAGAAACACCATTTTCCTTTATTTTCACATGTAGTCTAGAAATGCCCACTTACCACTTTTCTACATGTTTTAACACACTTTAAGGGATGAAATTTACACTTTATTTATTTCATGTTAGAAACAATTAAAACATTCATTAACCTTATTTATATGCTCATTATCAAAATACTACCAGTTTATATACATGAGGAGATGGATTTTCTGTCCAAAAATCTAATAAATGGGTATAATATATGGTTCATTATAGAAATTTCATAATATTGTCATAAACATGCTTTTCAGGCTAAAAGATATTTTTATTTCTCCAAAACTTGAGTAAATGTCTATTTATACAAAAATCCTAATTTTCACAAGAAAACCTTAAGACATTTGTTCATAAAATATTTTCAACAGTGGAAATATCATTTCAAACATTTTATTAAAATGTTTAGATATAAAGATTTCTTGAAAAGTATCATTTTTCTCAAAGCTCTTGGGGTCTTTCACAAATGATTTTTCACAAAACCATAAGAAATAACTTTCTTAAATCACATATGCATTCTACTCTTACAAGCTCTAAATAAAAGACATATACTATGAAAAATAGAGTTCGTAAGTTAAGAGCACAGTTTTCCACCTCAAAGGAAGCTTCAAAAATGGTGTGTAAACAGTAGAATAAGATGGAAACCGCCCACCTCATAAGCTGGAATTAGCGAGGTGGCTTACCTCCACTTAGATTTTCTCCTTGAATGCTCCATGAATATCACCTTCAAACTCCATGATTTCTTCTACTTTCTTCTTCTTCAAAACCCCTGAACAATATCTCAATGGATTTGTAACTTTGTCTAACAATAGTGTAGGTGGGTTTCGTAAGCTTAAATATAGTGGAAAATGGTTATACTATGGTGGTCTTGGGTGGAAGGATGTTCTTGCTAGGGTGGTGTGCGGTGGTTGGTGGGGGAAGAGCTCAAAGAGCTAAATATGGAGAGGCCAAATCTGATGGAAAGTTCCCCAAATGAGCCAAAGCCTCATACAAATACTCCAAAACCGTAAGGGTTAAATCCCCCAAATGACCTTACTCTCAACCTTTTACCGAATGGTTCATCAATACTTTACCCAAAATTTTGATCTAAGTTGTTGAGAGCTCGACACATCAGCCAATCCAACGATCCATGTAATGAAAACACATTTAAATTTGAATTTTTTTATATTTTTCCCGATCGTTCGAATGAGTTTCAACCTTGTTCAAATGAGGTGCCCTCTCATTCGAATGACGATTCTAACGAGGTACAAATGAGGCAAAATCATATAATTAAATGGGGCATGGGAATTACCTCATTCAAACGGGAAATATACTTTTGTTCAAATGACTGGGAACTTCATTTGAACGTGACTTTCTGACGATATTTAGAGAGAAAGATAAATTGACCATTTTCTCATTCGTTAGCAGTCATTAGAACCTCGTTCAAATGTCTCATACCAAAAATTTCAATATTAACTTTAGGACATAAAAGATCGAATTCAATTACATTGGGGCCACTATGTTACCCAAATTTGGTTTATGATCCATCTTAACAAGCCCATAGCCCAATTGGTCATACCAAGTGGTTGAAGTCGTAGGGCGAGTGTTACATTAGGTGGTCCTTTTTGGATGTGGTAGAGCCTCCACCTCCGATAAAGTCTCCTGAACTACTTTGGACATTAATGAAATGGACAACGTCCTTATTTTTGTTATTTTTTTCATTTTTTCACTAACCTCTGCCAGCATCTTTAGTTATAAATACTTTTAGATAACCCCTTTGATCCCTTCTTCGATTACTTCTTGCAGTCGGAAGAAATCATTGGTATTGTGAACATAGCTTTTTGGAAATTGGTAGTACTTTGACTTATATTTTTTTGTCTTCAGTAGTCCTCATGGGCTTATTTGGAGGCAAGAGATCATGTGCCTCTTGTACTGTATAGACTTCATGTACGGTGATTGTGAATTAGGTGAAATGCTTGGCCTATGGAGGGCCAATGTTTTTACTTTTGCTATTATTATTCTTGGACTTGGTTATGTTAGGGTATCCCCAATGATAGAAAAGACATCTTTCCTTTTCCCTTCTTGGGGAGAGATTATGGCATGCCTTTTTGATACAACATCCTTAACATTCACATACTATAGAGATAATTTAAGTATCTTAGTGATGGACCTTAGAGGCTTATTGTTAAACTATATTAACAATTTCTCTAAAGTTAGGCTTAACATAATAGTGGATACATAAATGGTTTCATTTAGATCATCTCCCTAGAGAGCTTCTTGGTCGAACCTCTTGTCACAATACCTTTGAGAATCTTTGGTTTTTTATCTAAAATGGAGGAGGGAAGTAACATGTGTCCTCATCTTTTGATCCTCAATAAAATGGTTGATAAAATATCTTTTCACCTCAGTGAAGCTTATTACATTCCCTGATTTGAGCTTTGAAAACCATTGCCTAGTAGTTCCTCTAGAGGTAGGGGAAAAGCTCAACACAAGACCTCATAGGATAAAGAGAAATTTTTAGGTCTCCAAGTGATAATTGCAATCCTTAGATCCATCTAATGGTTTAATTGTTGGGATATTACATTTTTGGGGAAGAGCACAATATTGAATGTCATTTGAGAATGGGTAGGGAATTTTTTTGAACCAAATCAATGGTGTTCAAATTTTATGAGTTGTACAAGTTAAGGAAATTCCCCAACCAGTCTTACATCTTCTTAATATCATTATCCGAGGGTCTAGACACCTTGGAATCACTTTAAGACTGATTTTCGAGAAGTGTTAATTGGTCATTAAGATGAATGTATGTTATTGATCATTTGGGGGATCTAGGCATACCCTCTAGATCAGTATCTACTTTCTAATTGGGGCTCATGGTTTTAACCATTCCTGCTATGTTCTGGTGCAACTGGTTCCTCTACCACTAATTAGAGTTTGAAGCCTATTGAGAATCTTAGCTAGCTGTTATTGGAGGTCATTTTTTTCGATCCTCTATTTGTTTAAAAGAACGGTATAGAACAACATTGGTTGTCATCTTCAAAAGGCTAGAATGCATACTTGTAAGAAATAAAACTTGTCATTCCAATATAGGCACAAAGATGATGGGTTTGAAATCGTGTACGATTTTAGAAGCACAGGTTCTCCTTTCTGGACCTAAGATAGGTAAGAGTAGAGAAATGATCAAGTGTGAGAAATTATTTAATGTGGTTTGGACCTCGGTTGAGAATCCTACGTCCACTGTTAAAGATATTTTATGATGTTTATTAGATCACAAAAAGAGTTACTAAAATCTAAAAGACCTCTTAAGCTTTGGTCAAGAGAGTGTGAGGTCTCCCGACCTTTATCAAGAATCAAAAGGACCTTAGTAGGAAAATAATGGAATTAATTAAGGATTATTTAGTATTCATTTAAGTCTCAATATGGTATAAAAGGTATGTGGTAATAGGAAATATTTCAAGTTAGAAGTATATACTTTCAACAGTGGGTTGAGAGGATACAACATAAGGAGTAAAAACTTATGAATTCAAAAACTCTTGGTTTTATGGACGTATGATCACCTGAACGTGCCTTAAAATTTTCCACAGACTCCAATTTATATTCAAACTCTAAGATAGATATTTAACAGAATTTCACATCATGGATTCGATTATTCCTGGGTCTGACGGTGTCATCAAGGTTGTGGAGTGTTTTCCAAAAAAATTCTACGTGGTGTAAGGTAGTTGATGATTGCATTAAATATGGATTGGAGCCTTCAATATAAGTGGGCTTTATTGGTAGAGGTATATGAAATAGTGTTATAATTCTCACCTAATTGCTAGACTGGTTAAGGAAGATTTTCCGGAGCTCTTGCAGGTTTGGAATTATCATTGAACTACCATAAGTTTACCTTGAGGTATTACTTAATGACACACTTCAATGGTCAGGGTTAGGTGACCTTGAAAGGTTATTTTTATTTTGATAGAGTCCTATTTTGGCTGTTAATCATGATACAATCCTAGTATTATGGTCTTTGATCCAGTTGGGTAGACCTGTTGGAATGACTAAACTCTTGTAGAGGGACGGAAGGAATATTTATGAGTGCTACAATAATGTGTCATTCTCTTAAGCTCGAAGGAGCTATTGGGGACCAAATAATGGTCTTTCTTAGGTCAGAGGTCAGACTTAGGACCCTTTCTCTTGCGTAAGGGTAGTTTAGAGGAGCAAGAGCCTTTTATATACCAAGTGTTAAATAGGGTATCTTAAATTACTACCATATTATTACCATTTTATATTTCTTTCATTTATGCTTAGAAAGATACAAATTGTTTAAAATCATGTATGATTTATTTTTAACACTGATCAGTACACTTATAGATTTAATGGTGTGTCATAATTGGCATCAAAGGATTTCATGCTTTAGTCCCCTAAGGTCTTGAGTATGTCTGTCGCTTTTTTACGTAGAGTTATTTAATACTTTAGATATTTTTTATTTGGACACTTATATTCTTCTTTTGTGAAATTATTAAGATGATTTTTTATGATCTTTCTAATGGAGAACACACAGAAAGGGCCAGTACGCCATGGAAAGTGTGCCGAGTCAGAAGCATTATAGCCTTTGTAACAACCACAGGGGCAGGTGCCAGCACTTGCGCCTACAGACTTGGCATCCATCATAGCACAAACAGTTACAACTACCATGTTTGCAATGCGCCAAGACCATCTACCACCTTTAAAACTCGTAGGTACCATCAAACAAACTATAACTGATTTAATGAGCCATTCGCAGTTTCACATTCTGAATTAGTTCATACTTACACATGCATGGCTTAATCTTTGAGACAGGCATTGGACTACTGGCAGGATCAACCAGGTAGCATTCCTCATCGACACTGAGAACGCCTGACCCTAACCGATGTAACATTTACATGGGATAACAATATAATTGCCTTTGAAAAATGCAATCCACCAAACTTTATAGGATCTACAAACACCATTATCTCTCTATAGTGGAGGTAATATATCGAGAGGCATCTGGTTTTAGTAAAGTTCTCGGAGGTTCAAAAGCATATGCTGGCTAGTTTGAAACTAGTAGGCGATGAGATTCAATGGTGGGCGACAAACACCCTGGATGAGGATATATTGAATATGGTCATAGAGCAATTTTGGGTGATGTTTTAGGAAAAATACTTCCCCACTACAAGAAAAATGGTCATTTATGTCTGTCAAAAACGGACATATAAAGCCCTAAAATAAATGTTCATAAAACTAACATCAATAAGATCACATTTATGTCAGTTTTTAAGAACACACATAAAAACTATGGTATTCAACATGTTTTTAATCATATTTTCAGGAAAAACTGACATAGATAATATCACATTTATCTCAGTTTTAGCAATTTTATGAGAGTTTTTTCAAAACTGACATAAATGTTGATATAAAAATAAAAAAAATATCATTACTCCATCAATAGACAACTTTGAGGTTAAATCAACCCTTGTAAATAGATAGTAATGAAGGTCATAAATATCACTAACT
Source organism: Sambucus nigra (assembly GCA_949130495.1). Taxonomy (NCBI): domain Eukaryota; kingdom Viridiplantae; phylum Streptophyta; class Magnoliopsida; order Dipsacales; family Adoxaceae; genus Sambucus; species Sambucus nigra. The sequence continues at coordinate 548,159,389 of OX422207.1, forward strand.
TGATATATAGATCAAGATACTTACAGTAAAAAAATATTGATGTAAGCCACATCATATCCAAAAACTAGCTAGTGTGTGAGCTATTTGATGATATGAAAAAACTAGCTAACATATAGTTATCTACATGATAATATCCTAAAAATAGTGATGATACATCATAATATCAAAAAACTAGCATTACGAGCTACATCATAATATTAACAATTCTCAAGCTATGACGTGTCGAACATAATAATTGATCAAGTTTGTTCTCAACGCTATTTAACCCAAAATGAGTAACCCTACAATAAAATATAATCAACATAGTTTCAATCGTAACACGTTCATCTCACTAAATTTTCATTACAACACAACAAAATATATTTATTCGGAAGTACCTAATATATATAATCCGTAATGAAATCAATGAACTCCTTTTGAACTTCATTTAGCTCATTCAACGTGTACGTCGCTTTATCAAGCAATCTTCTCTTCTAAAAAATTGAAGATAGAGTTGAACTTATTATTATTGTATATAATAGTTAATAACTAAAAAGTATTTTATATAATAGGAGGAAAAGGAGAAAACATTGGTAACATACCTTTGTTTCAAAAGGTATGAGAGGATCCTCCATAAAGTACTTCATGAACTTCAACACAAAATATCAACAATGAAGATTACCATTTCTTTGCATTGGGCACTAGTTAACACAAAACATTATTACCAGAAAAATAATAAAATAGTACAAGACGAGAAGATTTTTTTACAACACAAACAATTATAAAAAACTTTAAAAAAACAATTGGACAGAGTTTCCTCTATTTACGGGACTATCCACCCTATTTAAAAAATATAAAATACACCTAAAAAGTTAATAGTTCATAACATATATACATACATAGAATACATATATCAGAGCTATATATATATATATATATATATATATACAGCAGCAGCTCGAAGAACGGATGACTAGAACAGATCGGTAAAGGCCTTACTATATTCCTTTTCAGGAATAACAACCTTAGAGCTTCGACTACTATCGGCTACCTAATTATCGGGAAATTGGGGTTGGAGAATCATTGTCGTGGTGGTGCTACGAGATGGCGAATTATCATATAGAAGAATCGATCTGCATATATATATATATATATATATATACAAACACACACACACACTAGGATATGCCCGTGCCTGAAGGCACGATTTTTTTTCCCGAAAGTGTACGTCGTTGATTGGACCATAGGCCATATTTAGTTCGCAACTGATAAATGATTGAACCATACGTTTGCAAAAAAATTTTGAAAGATTTTTTGCATACGTGCATACATACACACACATAATAATATATACATACAATTGAAGTCATTTTTGAAAGTTTTTTTTTACATACATACATACATACAGTTTAAGTCAATTTTTTCTTACAACACAAATGTTTATACATTTTTTACAGATATAAAACACTCCAATCCATCCAAGACTTCATATAAATAACTTAATAGACATTAAATAGTAATTTAAGTCGTACACTTCTAATTTAGAACAAAAATATGTAAACTTCTTAGAAAATTTGGACATAACCTCCTTTGTTTATAGGATTATCCACCCTATTTAAGAAATAAAAAACTCCAACAACAATATCCAATCCCAAGAATATACGCATAAAAGAGGGAACTGTATTCAACATTTACCTTTAGAAGTCATTACGAATGAACTCAAATACAATAAACGTACCCAATCAAAATACGTGTCGACACCGTTATATAAACACATTTAAAATGTGAAGATGATGGAAGAACATGAATATCTTGGCACTAATCCATAAACACATCATGATTCTTATTTTTCTCACAAAGTTGGCGACTTCGGTTGGTACAAAAATCGACTTCGAGTGCTTTCGATAGATAATCCATAAACATATATCAATGCCAACTTCATTATGATTTTTTTTTATTCAAAGATTCCATTTCCCTAAGAAAAATCTCCATTTGTACATAAAATACTTTTGATGTATTCTCAATCGTTTTATAAGGTATACACAATCTTAATTAAGGAGGATTGACATATGAGTACACTATTGGGAAAAAATCATTATGTGATGAGATGTTGACATCGGCAACAAAAAGCAGTCCCCCACTTCTACCTCGAGCAACTGAATCGAACCATATCTAACAACTGAGAAATAGCAACAAAATTCAATTTCTCGCAAAATATAACTTTATGAATCATAAAATGGTAGATATTTTTCTAACAAAATAGCAACTCATAAAATGGTAGCTGAATCGTTACCTTCATGCAGATTAATAAAAGGTATCAATAATAGGATGAACTTATAGTGTGAGTCATCACCTTATAAATGACTAAAAATAATAAGACTATAAATTTAACACAGTATGCAGGACAGCTGCTTCAGCTTGCAAGCTTCCAAGACCGGGTAAGAACAAAGATCTATAAAGGCCATCAGTTTGTTGTTAATATAAATTTAAACAAAATAAATAGTGCTTTGAACCCATAAATCAAAGAATTCAAAGATCAATCTTCTCTCTGGTTATTTTCACACCAAATAACAAAAAAAAGGAAACATTGCAGGGGTAGGGGAAAAGGAAATACCATCGAACATCATCACATTAGTGGCCAGAGCCCAACGTCGGAGATCACCGCATCGGCGTACAGATCTTAAAAAATGCAACATATCATCAAAAATGCAACAGGTCTTCAATTTCAGAGATTACGATTTCTCCTGTGATATAATTTTCTCTCCATTTCGCCTGTGAAGAAACAAATCAGAAAGAAGAAAACCCTGACAGTAATAACCCTATAGATAAGGGTTTAAGGGTAGTAACCCCATAGATAAGGGTTTAAGGGTAATAACCCCAAAGATTACAATTTTACTTTGAATAAGCGAATAACCCCTGATGGTAATATACTCATAGATTACTATTTCACTCTTATCTATGGCGTTGCCTCTCTTTTCTCTCCAATTTCACTTTGAAGAAGCGAAAGCTGAAAACCGTGATGCATAAACCAAATTAGGAAAGAAAAAAAAGACAAAGAAATAACCCCATAGATAAGGGTTTAAGGGTATTCAATGTAATGAGGGTTTGAGAGAGATATAGATAGGTCTTGTACCTGTGCCACATCCGAAGGTGAAAATAAACATATTTGATGGAACTTTCCAGCCTCCCTCGAGTTTACTGGAAGGTATCATAGTCTCTCTTGTCAAAGGCAGAGAGGCGAGACGAACAATGATCAGGAGAAGAAATGAGTTTGAGAGAGAGAAACAGAGAGGCATAAGGAAGCAAAATCAAAACCCAAGCATGTTTTTCTCTTTTTGACTCACCGGGCTTTTGTTCGAATAGTGTCATTGACAGGTATGGACGGAGGTTTTATGGCGGTGGGAAGGATTTGGATTATGGGAGAGACTAAAAAAAACATCAGATGAGTTAAGGTTTTGAGAGAGAAAGAGATATTATGCTTCTTGAGCCTTGCGCTATACCATAATGCGTTTCTTGAGCTTCCTTTCTTCTCGATCCTTGTGATCAATAAAGTGGGTGGGTGGCATATTTTTAGATGTGTAAGATAGATAAGGGGAAATGATCTGGACTCTTGATTTCTAGTTATGGTGACTTTAATCTCAACCCTTAAATTTGTTATCATCTAGGTGACATCACCTTTTAATCTTATGACATATATAAGTTTTATACTTTATATATATATATATATATATATATATATATATATACACGTGTACAAAGTAAGAACTTATAGCAAGCAAGGACCATGTTGTTTACCTTAGATGCATTCTCTCCTTACCTGTAAATGCATCTCAAATGCATCTTAGTTGAAATATATGTATCTTACTATAACTCCTCGTATGAGCATTACTCTCTGTGTGTGTGTAGAGAGAGAGAGAGAGAGAGAGAGAGAGAGAGAGAGTGAGATTAGCAAATTCATTGCATAAACAAATGATTTTGGGGTTGTGCTACACCACTTAAGATTGCATAAAATTAAGAAATCCATTAATAAAACGATCATTTAGGAAAATTTCAATAGTAGTTCAAATTCAATACATTAATTATTCTTTTCTTTTTCTTTATCATTGACACTTGTAGATCAAGATGCAAAATCTCTCTTCTGTACTTTAACGAAAATTGGCACTTCGGTTGCCACTGGCTGGAAAAGCTTGCACGCGCACACACACACACACACACACACACACACACACACACACACACACACATATATATATATATATATATATATATATATATATATATATATATATCAATCTAGCTATTTATAGTAGTACTCTCCGATGCCTCATTATATTTGTATAGCAGCAAAACAAATATAATTAGGAGTTGGACCAATTCATGGCCTCAAAGAGTACTATTATATATATATATAGTTGGTTAGCTGCTATATAACTAGGCCAGCAGCCCCCAACGCCTTTGTTATTTTCCTTATTCATTTAATGTATTCAAAGTAATGGGAGAATTGAATTGTTTATAACATGTCTATTGTATGCATATAACTAATCTCCGGAATGCACAAATCCATATCCGGAATGCAACAACATATCTTCGGAATCCAGCCGCATCCCATCATCCAATACCATCATTTCAATCCACGAAACCCACAATTATATAACATCATCATACATGTTATATAACAATAGCTATATGATAAAATTTATCTTAATACAACACCACGATGCATTCTGTCTTTTCTTATCGATGTTCATGTGTTAATCCTACTACATATAAAGATAATTCAAAGGCGTGAATTAGGAGATCACAATAATAATGTACTCATAATGCATGTAAAAAAAGTGAAAATTATATTATACTCACGTAGTGACATACATCTTATCTTTGTCACTCGGTACCTTATTCAATGAATCCAACCAATAAATAGTTCTTGTGGACAAATCAATGACAATCAATTCCCAATGGAACCTGTAAAATGAATATTATCGTAATTATATAGTACATAATGTAAAGAATGAAATCAATTTACCTATTTACATATCTTATAGATTGTAAGGAATGAAACAAATATGACTTCTGCTATCGGTTTATCATCCTCCTTACTCACCAGAATTCGAATTGAATATAATTCCGATAAGAACTTAGAACAAAACTCACTAGCTTCTTCTTCTATGTAATATTGAGCAATATAACCTTCTAGGCGATTACAATTTCTCGCATAACCCTTTAACAGTTTCATGTACCTAACACATTAAAAAAAAATCGTTACACTTATTTACTTATCTCAGTACACGATAGTAAAGTAGATTGACCTAACCTTTCAATTGTGTACATCCATTAAAAGAAAATAGGACCGTAAAGTTTGACCTCCCTCACAAGATGCTGGTGGGAACTATTTTTCCAACAAACACAATGTGATCAAAATTTCATTATGAATTTCTTTTAGTTTTTACAAGTACACTACTTTCCCATAAAGGGCATTGAAAAAAAATTATACTGTCATGATTGTATATCTCACATGTTTTGGCAACACCAATTGAATTACAAATGGAAGAAGTTTTTGCATTAGAATATGGAAATCATGATACTTCAAGATATACAATTCCAAATCTTCCACATAGACATGCCTTATAAAATTATAAGAGTACCTAGTCGGGACCTTAAGGTCATAAAATCTTTGGCAAAACATTTTTCATTCCTCTATTGATAACGTATAACATGATGCTAGTAGGTATGTCACTTTTTCATTAACATGTGGCGCTAACTCACATTTTATGCCCATTTCTTCAAGGTCGAGTCGACACTTCACCTCGTCTTTAGTTTTTCCTGGAATATTAAGCAAGGTTCCAATGATACAGACATAAACATTATTTTCAATGTTCATGACATCTAAGTTATGTCGGATAGGCAAATCCTTCCAATAAGGAAGTTTAAAAAATATCAATTTTTTCTTCCAAAAATTTTCAACCTCGTCATTTCTAGGATAACATTTTTCAACCCCATTAGCTACCCTCCTCGGTCTCTTACAATTTGATGATTTCTTCAAATTAACTGCCCTCGCCTTTTTTACCTTCTTTCCACATGAAACCTTAAGTCTCCTAACTTTTATCAATATTTTTTCACCGCTTACAGGCTCATGGGAGTCTTGGAACTCTTGATCATCGTTAAAAGCCTTTTTATGGCTTCAAAATGTATGGTTTTGTAGAAGGTAACTCCTATGTCCCATATAAATGCACTTGCCACAATGTCGTAATCTGGAGGAATACGTTTTTTCACTACATATTGGACAAGTATTATAGCCTTGAACAACACTTACAGATAAATATCCATATTCTGGAAAATCATTAATTGTCCATAACAGTATTACCCACAAAGTAAAAGATTCTTATCGAAAGGTGTCGTAGGATTTGAATCTTTCATGCTATAAGGTATTCAGATCTTCTATTTATGAAGCCAAATAAACATGTATATTATTTCTCGATTGTTTTGGACCCGATATCAATATAGTCAACATTATAAACTTTAACTTCATACACGATTCCGGTTCAAAGTTACTGTTTTCAACATAATAGACCACCAATTGTACCTACTACTAAGGGAACTATGAGTATTAATTTCGTCCGCTGATAGTGCTAACCGGATATTTCTTGGTTCTACTGCAAAATTGGGCCATTTTTCATCAACAAATTTCCAAGTTGGTGAGTTTTCTAGGTGACGCAACAAATCATCAACAATTATATCATCTGCATGCCATGTCAGAGACTTAGCAGTCTCTACAGAATGAAACCACCTTTTAAATCTCAAAATGGGTGAAAAGTACCATAACACTTTCGTAAGAACACCTTTTTTCTTACCACCCCCTTTTTGTTCTTTCAAACACTTCTTCTGTTTGAACTTGGATGTTCCAAAAGTAGGGCATTCAACAAATTCTTTATACTCTTTTCTATAGAGTATCCAGTCATTAAGGCATGCGTGTATCATTGAAAAGTCCATTCCAAATACCGATAACCAACGTTTTGCCTCATTATTGGATGAAAGCAATACATTATCACCCGGAAACATGTCAGCAATGATTGATAACATATTTGAAAATCATTTATCAGACATATCACTCTTTGATTTAAGATTGAATAGATTGACGATAGAGAATAACTTTGTATACTTTCTACATCTTTCATACAATGGCTTCACCACATCTACAAGAAACTTCTAAAAAATTTCTTCCTTTCATGTGAAGTATTTTTTTATAGCCTCCACTATGTCAATCAACTCTTCAACATCCCCCATTTTACCCATACTATGATCGTCACAGATTGGATCGCCCATATTAACATCCGACAGTGTTTCATGACGATCCTCCTCTCCGTGCAATTTCCATACAGTATAATTCGGATCGAAACCCGAACTATACAAATGTTGTCTGATTTCTTTAATGCCCATTTTTAATCTATTCTCACATTGATTACAGGGGTATCTTATGAAGTTCTCATCCAAGGATGCATTTTGACGAACTCTAAGAAAATTATCAACCCCTTCTATATATTCTTTTTATAATCTATCCTTACTCATCCAAGACTTGTCCATTCTGAACCAAGTATGTAAACCACCATGAGTGAGATATAAACAATAAAAGTTATGTAATTCTTGAACATAATGCAATATTATACAAAATCAATTGATACAAATGTTATATATATATATGATAACATGGTTTTACAAATGTCTAAGCACAATAACGACTCAGATTTGGCCACATCTCCCACTAAAAATGAAGGGCTTAGATTAAATCTTCAATTTTCATTCAAAATTTGAAAATTGTAATTCCCCCCCACATTTCATTTTCCCCCTTCTTTCTCTAAACACAAACTAATTTCCCTACCAATTTTGTCCTCAGCCTCTCACACACGACTGTCTCTCTCTCTCTCTCTCTCCAGATTTCTCTCTCCATCTCACTCCTCAAGATCCCCACTCACAAACCTTCTCTAAGCAATCCATTTTGGACGGAACCAAAACTCAAAATCGATTAATCCAAAACCGAGAACTAGATTTAAACCAAAACTCAAAATCAAAAACTCAGAATCGATTCAAACAAAAACCTTAAACTCAAAATTGGGGTTGGTTTAAATCTGAAGTCGAGTTTGGTTTCTCTAAATAAGGATAGGGTTAGATCTCTCTCTTTATGGATATTTGATTTTTCCATTTTTTATTTTTTTAGTGTTTATGTTTTTTTTTTTTCCAGATCTCATAGCTGAGGTATTTTTTGGGTTCAAAATCATTTTTGTATGGAAATCAAGGTTTGGAACCTACAGTTTTGTCATAAGTTTTCCAAGTATAGAAATCATGTGTGCCTAATTTTCTTTACTTTTCCTTCATTCTAAAGGTATTTCGGGGATGCAAGAGGTTCCCCCAGTATAGAAATCTTGGTAGTTCTTTGATTTATCTTATAAAATAGTTATTTTTTCATTGAAGTTTAAAACGACCCCCTCTAAACATAATTGTGTTTTAGTTTAATTTGTTATGTGTGTATTTTTTATAAGATCATTGTCCTCTTATCTCCTAATTTTTTTGTTTTAGTTTTTAGTACAACTCCATATCTATTTATTTGTATATTAGGATATTATGTTGATGGGTCTAGAAATTCATAATAATATCCATATTAGGTTTTGGTTTTCTGATTATTTATTGTTTTCAATTCATTTCTCTCTAGACAGGGGATTATGATATACAAGTCATAACCATACTCAAAGCCAAGCTCATATTTGTGTTTTTCATTCTGTTTGATCACATGTTATTTATATTTTGTCATTCCTCTCATTTTTTCTTTGTTTTTGTAAATATAAATAGAATATTCCAAGATGTATTCATTGCTATACATACACAATTTAATCATCTTGCAGTTAAATATGTTCATTGTTTTTTAAACTTGATCATGTATTTTAGATTTGTACCTTTTATACAGGAGCTTTTATAATATTTCCTAGAGCGTTGAAATTTAATTCATTAAGACTTTTGTTTGTTTGTTTGTTTCAGGTGTTTAGTTTCTTGAATAAATGTACTTCCTCGCTCTTTTAACATGCTATTTTTATTGTGTTGTATTCTAGGTGTTCAGCAAAATAAAAAAATGATTCTTTTTTTGCAACCTTTCTTTGATTTCATTTATATATATATATATATATATATATATATATATATATATGTACATACGTGAGTGTGTGTAGTTGAATAAGCTGTCTAAATAGTTATTTTTCGGCTTGATCTATATGTTCTTGGGATTTATTTTTTGTTTATATATGTTAATTATAGTTTAAATTTGTGTTTGTTGATGCATCTGCTATTGTTTTGACAATGTGCTTGGGCAGGAGGGGTGTGCCATATTGATGTAGTGTGATAATATTTAGTGTGTGAAAATAGTCAAATGTTGGTGTCAATTGAGAAAATTTAGTCTACAATGGCTTAACTTTTCACCTGTCCATATATGTCAGATTTGGGTCTATGATATGTTTTCAGTACACCAAATCTGCCGGCTTATCACGGTCATTGATCGTGACAAGTCCAACTTGTCAAGGTCAATGACCATGATAAGTCTGCGGGTGACAACTTTTGTTATCACGAATTTGTCACGATCGGTAACCATGACATGTTCATTAGACTTGTCACGGTCTTTGACCTTGACAAGTTTTGTCAAGATTAATGACCATGACAAACCCGTGGCAATCATTAAAAAAATGTCACGGTCATTGACTGTGATAATTCTTGACAGAATTGAAAAAAAATTATTGGGTAGTATGGCCACTACCACTGCCCAGCAGTATATTTTTACCTGTAATAGCAACATTGTACCTATTCAAACATTATATATCCAAATAAAATAGAGTTAATGCAAATATACATTCAAAAAAATATGCATCACGATATAATCCAAATATAATTCAAATGTAACAACTTAAAACAATTCAATTCAAATAATGTCACTACATGTCTGGGGTAGGTCTGAGGAGATGAATAGGTCACACGATATACAAATTAATACACCCAGTTATGTGCATCCTGCCACATTATTCGCGCAACCACAATTGAGAGTTTTGCTTCCCGGGCATCACATGCGTGACGAGCACCTTGGCCTCGATGTCTTGAAGAAAACATCCATGAACTGGTATACCCTGGACAATATTCAAATCCTTCAACCCCTACCCTATCCGCTGGCCATCAAATATGTCCTATATAAACATGCTCGATCAACCAAGTGTCGACATTGATGGGTCGAAGGGATCTAAATAGGGGACTGGATCGTTAGAGTCCGCATGTGTCGGCGATGAAGCAGCGAGGTCCACATCCTCGTCCTCCTCCTCCACCACTAACTTCTCCTTCCCTTTTGCCTTACGGTTTTCGCCCAACGAACGCTTCATGAATGATAACATATCTTTGACCATTGCTTCTAAAAGGGACAGCTTCGCGTTATGCGAGTCCACCATTTGAGCCAACTCGGTGTCGCTCGTCTCCAATTCGATGATCCTAAATTTGGCCACCCATGAGCTCACGCCGCTTCTCCTCCCCTTGCGATAAGCGCCAAACACTCGACTGAGTGCGTCTGTGGAAAAAGATTCCTTCTCAGCATCAGACTGCGACTCATGTACTTCTTTAAGCTTTGCCTGAAATGAAAAAAAGCACATGATTAGTTAAATAAGTAAATAAAAAAATTATAACATAATTAACAAAAAGTAAACTGTCAGATTACTTACAATCATGGCCGCGATGCTCAGGGAAAACTCCTTATCCCTACCCTTCTCTGTCCAAATAGGCACATAAGTATCGAGCCTATGTGGCCTACCCCCAGGGCCACTCCCCGCCCTTTGAAATAAAATAATGCAAAATTAGTATTGGCCCCGCAAAGTAAAATAATACAGAATAATATATTTCTGTAATTATAGAAAAATTAAATCTTACCATAATCCTATGCTCCACCTTGGCATAAGAAGTCCGGACGGAGTAGTGCACGTTTCTCTTTTTCGCCTGATCTTCCCTCCCCGATTGGCGAGATGCCAATTGTCGCTCCCCGATATCATTGTCAATGGACTTTTGCCATTGTGCCAATGAGATCAGCTCCTTCGGTGGGACGAAGTCACGCATTCGAATAACGGACTCTCGGGTCTTACCAAAGTACTGGGTCAACATATTTTTCTACCACGTCTTGTGTTGCTCCCTCAACTGCTCCAAGACGGAATCGCCTAGTTTTGGATCCAGCAGGCTGAATTGTTCCTATCCAACAAATACAATGTTAGTTGAGAATAAATATAAATATAAATATAAATATAAATATAAATATAAATATAAATATAAATATAAATATAAATATAAATATAAATATAAATATAAATATAAATATAAATATAAATATAAATATAAATATAGATGTAAATGTAAATATAAATATAAAATGAAATTGAAATATTCATATTCATATAAATATAAATACATTACCTGTAGTGCTGCCAAAATAGCTACCTTGAGCTCATTTGGCACCTCCATCCAACTAGTGTACCCCGAGCCGATGATCGTCTTTACCATCTTGAGGCATCTCACTAATAGCCCCGTCTTGTTCTCGATGGCCATCCCCAATTTGCCATATTTGGGGAGACTAGGGGTCGAGGAGCCCTCGTCTCCATGCTACCACCGATCCTAGGCGGCATTATCATAATCAACATCATCTTCCTTGCCTTAATACCTGAAGGAGACATTTTCTTTAAAAAAATGTTGTTATTAGTACAAATCAAAATGAATTAGAAGAAGACATGCAAATATGTACAATTACTACAAATCCAAATGAATTATTACTGTTTAATACCTCAATTCTGAATTCCAAAACAACAACATCTAACTCATAATATGTATAATTACTAAAGATCCGAAACATCCCAACCCCACCCCCACCCCTACTAACCACACACACGCACACTAATAAGATTGAATATGATAAAGTGCAAATCAATTAAAAGAATTAAAAATAGATTGATAAAGTACAAATTGGAATATTTATTACACATTAAAAAATTGTTTCAAATTCGGGTTATCATAATAAATGGATTGATATTCGGTAGGAGTAGCCAAGTCATCCACACTAATATTTAGACACTTTGGCGCTTGTAGGACAGTTGACCACGCCTTTCTTGTCTTAGTTTCATTCTCAGTTGGGGTCTTCTTATGCTTGACATTCTTGTCTCGATTTCATTCCCAGTTGGGTGCTTCTTATGCTTGACATTCTTAAATTTTGTATTCTTACCTGGCATATTAGGGCCATATTCAGAATATTTAGTTTCAAATTTTGAACCTGAAAGTTATCTTGACGGTAGCCTATGTTCAACCCCACACGATAAAAAATTGGAACCTTTCTCAACTCTAAAACTATGAGTCGGGGGTAAAAACCTCCTATGGCAATGGTATATATTTTTTGAGCTAGCGGGTAGACTAAAAGAGTTAGTCTCCTATACACAAATAAAACACCCCAAATAACCATGTACTACACAACCGGATAATGTCCCATAAGATGGAAAATCATGAATTGCCCACATCAACATAGCTTTAAGAGTAAACTCTTCTTTTTAAAAGAGGCAAATGATTGCACACCCTCTTCCCACAACTTATTTAATTCTTTTACCAGAGGAAACAAGTATACGTCGATGTCATCACTTGGTGCCTTTGTCCCAGCTATCAATAAAGACAATATCGAAAATACAGGTCTCATACACTATGAAAGAGGGAGGTTGAGTGGGTCTAGGATCACTATCCATACACTCTGATTGGTGCTTAGATTTCCAAATGGATTGAAACCATCTATTGATATAGCCAAATGAATTTTGAACTCTTTTAAAGAAAAATCGAGATACTTAGAATTCATCCTCCTCCAATCTGTAGAATCAATAGGATGACGCATGAGATTACCCCTTACTTCTGCCCTAGCATGCCAAGTCATTATCTACGCTATCCATGAAACTGTGAAAAATCGCTTTAATATATACGCAACGGGAAACTATTTCAACAATTTTTGAGACACTATTGAGCTTGTGCCTTCCTTACCAGTAGATTAGACATATCTAGGTTCATCGTATACCAGATAATGATTGAGATTTTCATACTCCTTCCGGTATAGTATGCAGTAATACACACAAGCATGGATCGATTTATACTTCATTCCCAAACCTTTCAAACTGTTCTTCATAACAAGATAACTATTTGGAAACGTATTCTACTTGGGTAGTAAGCCCTTCACCCAATTCATAATTTCTGTCACGATATTGCCAGATAAACCGTACTACATCTTCAAACTGTGCAAACCAACCATGGCATGTAAAGTTGTTTTATCTTTCTCACAGCCAGAGTATAATGGTTGGGTCACCTTAAATTTGAAACTTTGATAGTTATCGTCAAGGTTTATCGCAATATCTTCACGAGCACTTGAACCTTGTATATCATCAGTAACCTCATTCTCGCCCGCTTTATAAACTCCGTACGCATCATCAACTAAATCCTCTAACATATTATGATTCACACCGTCCCCTTCTACATCTATCCTACTTGTTGAAGGTTTTTGTGAAGGTTGTTCGGGGACAAAAGTAACTTTCAGTTCACCTTGAAAACTCCAACATCGATAAATATCTTGCATACCCCATCTTAAGAAATGTAGTTCAACTGTTTTCTACTCAAGCAACTTACCATTATTATAGCTAGCACACAGACACGAAAACTCTTCATCATTATGACATCTTTGTATCTATTTCACAAATTCATTAGCACATCTACAAAACACATCCCCTATTCTATTTGTCTTATCCATCCATTCTTTGATCAATTGAAATAAGAATCACACTTGTCAATCTAGTAGTACCCAAAGAACATTAGGATACGACTGCAGAACTTCCTCCAAAAGTAACAACTTTAAGCCACTAAGAATACTATTATATAGAAACTATGAGGTTCCAAATTGTCCAAACGAGACAATTCGAGAGATCTCATTACAAGGGTAATGTCTCTCAAACGAGTCTAAGGGCTATTGAATGCGTACGCATAAGAACTAGAAGACTAGTATCTATGCGCACTATATGTAATTTCAAATATGTTTCATTTAATTATCATACTATATATATTGTTCATGATACAAAGTAATTTTTAAAAAAAGTTCAAAAATCTCACCCCCATATGGACAATAATCCAGTGGTCATGCCAATTTTAAAATTAACTAACCGAATATCGATCCACTACAATCCAACCGCAATGGCAACAACAAATGTGTGTCCTGTACTCCTTCTAATTCATCTACTTAATTAATTCTTTACATCAATTAAACTAACATTTAAAGTATACAATTATTAATTTACTAATTTACAATGAGGGGCAATCCTACTTGCATATGAAAGGGGCTTTAATTATTAATTTACTAAAGAACTTAACAACCAATCAATATTTAATCAATCAATTCTTTTACAGGGGGAACTACAATATGAGGGGCAATATCTAATAAACCAATAAAAATTTAATTAAAAAAACACACACGTGCCCATAGACACACACACACAGTCCCACACCCCCGCCCACCCACCAGCCCACCAGCCCCCCAGCCCTGCCCCCCCCCCCCCCACTGCCACTGCCCACCACACGCACACACACACATGCACATATATACACACTCACACACATATATAAACACACACACACACAGTGCCCCCCTCCCTCCTCCCTGCCCTGTCCCCTCCCCCTACATGCAGATACACCCACACACACGCACATTTACACACATATATATATACTCACGCACATATACACACACATATACATAGATGGAAGAGAAATAGAGAGAGAAAACATACCAAAATCGTAGAGAGAAAGAGTGCAGTCGCTTAGAGAGAGAGAGAGAGAGAGAGAGAGAGAGAGAGAGAGAGAGAGAAATGGAGGAAATAGAAATCGGTGGGAAAAAAGAAGAGGGAAGGTTTTTTTACTGACAAAATTTTCACGGACATGTCACAATCAATGACGGTGACAACATTATACATTTATCACGGTCATTGACCGTGACAAGCCTTTGTTGTGGTCTTGTCACGGTCATTTACCATGACAAAAAGCGTGTTTTTTTGTCATGGCTAATGACCAAGACAATGGTCGCCAGTTGAAGGGTGTCATTTTGACCATTTTTGTGTAGTGTTTATTTTTATAACTTTAGGTTTTAAATATTTACTATCGTCATACAGTTATTATTTTTTAAAGTTTACAGTGTAATAGTTTATAGGTTTTAAGTATTTTAAGCTTTAGGTTTCAAATTTTTAAAACTTTTCACCTGTCCATATAGTTATTATTCTTAAAAGTTCAAGAATCTGTATAGAAATCAAAATAAAATATTACTCAATGACAATTGTTAATACAAAATAGTAGGGGAAATGTGTAGGTTCGGTATCTTGGATATAAAATGCAACTTATTGATACGAGTAGTGACGAGTTCTTATGCCCTGTTTGTCTCTGTGCTCCCTTTGTCTCTCTTATTGATCATTTGTAATGGGTAGGTAAAAGATTTGATAAGGTATTATCTAACACGTCTATTTTTAATGATCAATGGTGTAAATTAGAAATGAACATACACACTGTGATTAATGAACAAATGAATGTTTTTCATTTTTTTAGTTTATTGAACAAGCTAGAGTTATGCTAGCTCAGGCTCGAGCAAGTTCAACCCATGTTGAAAACTCGGTTGACATTAGTGTTGGTAAAATAGGCCAAGGCATGTGCTTTGGTTTTGGTAAAACAGGCCAAGCTAGAGTTATGCTAGCTTAGGATTGAATGGGACCGTTTTGGTTTATTTGAAGTGCTGTTGGGAAGCTTTACTACTGCACGAAATCATTTTTTAAGTATGTGTTTTTGAAGGAATGAGAATATTTTCATCTGCATATGTGAAGCACAAACATCGACCTATTAACTTTCAATCTTTTTTGGGTAAGTTTGTCTACATATTTGAGGCTTCTTATTGCATTAAAACCTACTATTTCAACTCATGTTTTTGTGGGGTTTTCATCTATGTTTCTTGGTTGATGCATAAAGTTCTAATAAAAATGCTTGCATTGGTAGTTGCAGACTATAACACCCCGCCTAATTAAATACCGAGTGGCGAGTCCCATACCAAATTAAAATAGAATATACAGTTGGCTCATTCTTAACATCACTGTCGAAAACATTTACAACTCACCCAAAACCCAATTAAGCTGGTGTTAAAAAACATTCCAAATTTTAATTCAGCAAAATTCATTTTTGGTTTACGAATAACACTACACATATTATTCTACAACACTAATGACCGAACAGATAACACAAAAGAATTTAAATGCAGTTGGAATAAACATTCCCAAATAATTATCCAATACAGTAATCCTCACAATAGTAAATGTATTAAAATGACACGAATACAAGAGTATTTGACTCAGATAGAAAAGAGATAATTTATTTCCTTTGGGTAACATGCCCTAACTAAGAGAATATTGTGAATCAAAAGAAGATAGGCGTCTAATCAATACTCCATAGCTCCATAGCTCATCATAATCCACTAAGGTTGGCATCCCTGTTGTAGGACACCTGATATAGAAGGTACAATAGAAAAGAGAATATGCAAGGAAATGGGTTAGAGCCCGATGTGAAAATAATTTTGAAAACAACAAGTATTTAACAAGTGGAATAAAACATTTATTATGTACAGGTTAGTATCCAAATCTCATTTGCTATTCTCACCTCTCATTGTAGAGTGAACAGTTAACATTTTCTATTAACCTCCTAGCCAATGGTTCCTCTTCTAAATTTCCATAATATGATTTCCATCCCATATCATAACCCCGTATGTCCCATACCATACGTCATATAATCATTCACATACGTTTCTCATTAACATGAATCGTTTCTCATTAATATGAATTAAGCTCTTCAATAAATATTCATTAACTTATTTCAATTATTTTTCTCAATTCACCGTTATCTACAATTATCACACAGTAGATGATTTAACCACTATCCCCGAGACACAACTGCGGTGCAATGCATTACACTGAATATCGTTGGTCGCCGAATAGGGGTCTAAAGATTCGGTAAGGACTTCTTGAACCACAAACATCAACATACAAATTGGAGGCGTACATAGTTCTCGTATCTAGGGGTCACGCACACACCTACGTACCCACAGTCAGCGGACTTATCAACTCCACGATAAGTCTTTAATAGACCTATGTTCTTCAGCGACAAATCAAAGATCCCATGGATTCATCAGGATATGACTGACCTCACGCGCAAACCTCCCACTGATAGCAAGTAAGCTAGGTATGTCATACACATAATTTATTGATCCATCATATAGGCATTATCATACCTATAATATAATATCAATAAGTTACTCACATTACCCTTAGATTATTCCCATACGTAGCATTATATCTCTTTAAATCCCACGTATTAAAATATCATGACTTTACTTCTTTAATTTAATTAACCCCGAACCTCTCTCAATACTCAAGGTTCAAATAGGTTTTTCCTCAACATATATTCAACAAGAAGTCACTAATACCCTACGGGTCCATATCGTCATATCTTCCGAAATACTACGAATTAAACTCTCCCTTTAATTTAAGGTTAAAACCGATATTTTCAAATCTCTTATGAACACATCTTCTTTCACTTAGGATTAAACCCTCTTGTAATCTTAAGGATACCCAGGTGTTATATTCAATCACCCCTACTGGTCATATCTTGAATCCTTATGCATACCAATTATAATCCAATGAATAAATCTAGCAACCGAAATACCTTTCAATATAATTATCATCATTCTAATCAATTAAATCCCAATCAAATTAATTCGGATCTTATCTAGGGCTTCTGATTTTCCCAAAGTCCCATAATATCAAATTTATAATCACCAAAGATCTACAAAAGGTTTGGAATAATAACAAGCATTAAAAGGAAACAACTTTAATAATTCTGGGGAGGTCCATCGATCGAAGGCAGGGGGTCGATCTATCGATCTCCCAGATATCAGCCCAATTTTTTTGCATTTCTTCTACTACGAGTTTCATCGTTATTGATCATTAAAACCTTCATAATAACAACCCAAATGACTTATAATCCTTAATACATGATATATCAACATATATAAATGATTTCTAATGATCTAAACATCCTAGAATCGTCAAGAGATTGAATTAAAAGCATGTTTTTATCCTCTTTTTTCAGAAAATTATATACATGATATCTTCAAGAACACAACAATGATTTTCAGAATTTCTTCAACAGATTGATGAATATTTCGTCGATTACTAACTACCTAAAACAAGAGTTTGATTCCTATATATATTCAGTTTCCAGAAATCCATTTACAACTTCATCTTTTTCTTCCAAACATGAAAAATCTCATCTTTTATAACCATTCTAACATGGACAATATACAAACTTAGATTGCAAGTATCAAACACTTGCCTATAATGAAGGTCTTGTCCTTTGGTGTAGTATATCACAGGTGGTTCACCCTTTTACGATCAACTTCCGGTGGTTGTGACCTTTGGTCTTTGTTCTTCTCCTTCCCAAGCAACCTTTCACTCTCTCTAAGAATATGACTTCTCTATTTTGTGTAGAAGAGATGAATAATCCATGTACACTTAATCTCCAAATAATTATAATAGGACAAAATTTGAAATCACTATTCACCCCTATAAAAATGACCAAAATGTCCTTTTGGGTTGTCTTATCATTTCCAAATGACCCGAGACTCAAAACCGAAATCCAAATAGACTTTTTTGACTATTTCTACCCTTTCGAACGCAGCGACGCAGTCGAAATGACAATAAGGTTGATAGAAAATAATTTCCTTTTTAATTTAACAAATTAATCCCGACACGTCCCATACTGCGTCCGACTAAAAATTCAAATTAATGAATTAATATCACAGCCATATAAATAACATCACATTCATATATTACCTAAATATCTTTAAGTAATATTCAGAATCATACATTTTTAATATCCACAATTCGAATAAAACCCAAATTAATTAATTTATAATAAAATCCAATTAATCCATTAATTTAAAATATAACCAATTTTAAAAGTCATTAAAATCACGGGGTCTTACATACTTCCCCCTTATAAAAGAATTTGGTCCCGAAATTGAGAAAGATCAATCATATAGGTAAGGTCAACTCTGAGTATACATCTCACATCGCAAATAATCTATGTCATACCGCCTATACAGTACATTACCGAAAATCCTTATTGACGTTACACCAAGTCTCACCATATAGTTCCAACTGAATCGAATTTAAACTTTATCCAATTTTCCTATCTCCTCCTCGTGACATACTTTGGGAAAAATGATCCTCACTTATTAAACAAATAAATCTTGAAGTCACAACTACTTACTATTTCACAATTATGAAAAATACTACAATCCAACCATCCAGGGCTCCCATACACCATATCATACCACTTCCATTATAATATATCACAGAGATTATAAACACATATCCTAAAGACCTAACTTATTTTGACTCCCAAAGGTTATTAGTTTCATGCGTGGGGTGTGTCGCAAGCGAAATCCAAATAAGGAACCCTCCCGATACACTACTACCAAAAGTAGTCGGTCATCAAAACTCCTGAGGTCCTTAGTCAATAGTATATAACCTATCTACGGGTTTTATCGATCCCGATTAAAAAGTCTACTTATCTATTATCTTATTAAAGATAAGATGCTGGCTATAATAGTACATACACTCTAATATACCACAAATCAATCCACGCCGATTGTCACATCATGTTCGGACATGCACAAAGTAAATAATCCCGTGATAAAAATCAAACCCACATGATGACATGAAAAATATAGGTGTCCCACACCCCTCGATGAGTCTACGTAAATAACAGTGCTATAGGCTAAGTTTAACAACCCTTTTGCCCATACAATACTAATTACTAACAAAAATCAATATACGCCTCATAACTCCTTAGATAGAAAACATACCCTCATTTATGGGTGGTGGTTGTTGAATCGCACTATTATAACTTTGCTTCGATGAGTCAACAAAAATTTTACCCTAAATTTTTAGGTCTAGTTAACCACACTCCATTATATGCCCAAGCCTTTGAATATATTGCCCTCGTTAGGTAACACACACAATTCCCACATTTCAAGAACTTCTACTGATGACTCTCCTCAATTTTCCATAATAGGGGTGACCTCGACTATGATCATCATACTCTAACATACTTCATAACCTCCTAAGTATGATCTCTGTTATCCGTCCAATGGCCCTCATCTGCCATACTTCTTGTACGAACCTGTCTAAACGCAAATAAGATTCACTAATAAATACGGAATCTTACCAAACAAATCAACAATCCTAAACATAGGGCTCTACATCAAAGAACCCTAAGCTCAAAACACAATAAGCCGTACAGATCCTCAAGTACACTAAAACCTGATGCTCTGATACCACCTATAACACCCCGCCTAATTAAATACCGAGTGGACAGTCCCATACCAAATTAAAACAGAATATATAGTTGGCTCATTCTTAGCATCACTGTCAAAAACATTTATAACTCACCCAATACCCAATTAAGCTGGTGTTAAAAAACTTTCCAAATTTTAATTCAACAAAATTCATTTTTAGTGTATGAATAACACTACACATATTATTCTACAACATCAATAACTGAAGAGATAACACAAAAGAATTGAAATGCAGTTGGAATAAACATTCCCAAATAATTATCCAATACAGTAATCCCCACAATTGTAACTGTATTAAAATGACACGATTACAAGAGTATTTGACTCAGATAGAAAATAGATAATTGATTTCCTTTGGGCGACATGCATTAACTAAGAGAATACTGTGAATCAAAAGAAGATAGGCATCTAATCAATACTCCATAGCTCCATATCTCGTCATAATCCACTAAGGTTGGCATCCCTGTTGCTGGACGCCTGATATAGAAGGTACAATAAAAAAGAGAATATGCAAGGAAACGGGTCAGATCCCGATGTGAAAATCATTTTGAAAACAACAAGTATTTAACAAGTGCAATAAATCATTTATTATGTACAATTTAGTATCGAACTCTCACTTGCTATTCTCACCTCTCATTGTAGAGTGCACACTTAACGTTTCCTATTAACCTCCTAGTCAATGGTTCCTCTTCACTAATTTCCATAATATGATTTCCATCCCATATCATAACTCCGTATGTCCCACACCATACGTCATATAATCATTCATATACATTTCTCATTAACAAGAATCGTTTCTCATTAATATGAATTAAGCTCTTCAATAAATATTCATTAACTTATTTCGATTTTTTTTTCTCAATTCACCGTTATCTACAATTATCACACAGTAGATGTTTTAACCACTATCCTCGGGACACAACTGCGATGCAATGCATTACTCTGCTATCATGCCCCAATATCGTTGGTCGTCAAATAGGGGACTAAAGGTTCGGTAAGGATTTCCCGAACCACAAACATCAACATACAAATTGGAGGCGAACATAGTTCTCGTATCCATGGGTCACACATGTACCTACGTACCCACAGTCAGCGGACTTATCAACTCCCCGATAAGTCTTTTATAGGCCTATGTTCTTCAGCGACAAATCAAAGATCCCATGGATTCATCAGGATATGACTGCCCTTACGCGCAAACCTCCCTCTGATAGCAAGTAAGCTAGGTATGTCATACACATAATTTATTAATCCATCAAATAAGCATTATCATACCTATAATATAATATCACCAAGGTACTCACATTACCCTTAGATTATTCCCATATGTATCATTATATCTCTTTAAATCCCACGTATTAAAATATCATGACTTTACTTCTTTAATTCCATTATCCCCGAACCTCTCTCAATACTCAAGGTTCAAATAGGTTTTTCCTCAACATATATTCATCAAGAAGTCACTAATACCATACTGGTCCATATCGTCATATCTCCCGAAATACTACGAATTAAACGCTCCCTTTAATTTAAGGTTAAAACCGATATTTTCAAATATCTTATGAACACATCTTCTTTCACTTAGGATTAAACCCTCTTGTAAACTTAAGGATACCCAGGTGTTATATTCAATCATCCCTAATGGTCATATCTTGAATCCTTATGCATACCAATTATAATCCAACGAATAAATCTAGCTGTCGAAATACCTTTCAATATAATTATCGTCATTCTAATCAATTAAATCCCAATCAAATTAATTCGGATCTTATCTAGGGCTTACTGATTTTCCCTAAGTCCCATAATATCAAATTTATAATCACCAAAGATCTACAAAAGGTTTGGAATAAGAATAATCATTAAAAGGAAACAACTTTAGGAATTCTGGGGAGGTCCATCGATCGAAGGCAGGGGGTCGATCGATCGATCGCCCCGATATCAACCCAGGTTGTTTGCATTTCTTCTACTACGAGTTTCATCATTTTTTATCATTCAAACGTTCATAATAACAACCCAAATGACTTATAATCCTTAATACATGATATATCAACATATATAAATGATTTCTAATGATCTAAACATCCTAGAATCATCAAGAGATTAAATTAAAAGCATGTTTTTATCCTCTTTTTCCAGAAAATTACATACATGATATCTTCAAGCACACAACAATGTTTTTCAGAATTTCTTCAACAGATTGATGAATATTTTGTGTATTAATAAGTACCTACAACATGAGTTTGATTCCTATACATTTTCAATTTCCAGAAATCCATTTTCAACTTTATCTTTATCTTCCAAACATGAAAAATCTCATCTTTTATAACTATTCTAGCATGGACAACATACAAAGTTAGATTGCAACTATCAAACAGTTGCCTCTAATGTAGGTCTGATCCTTTGGTGCAGTATATCACAGGTGGTTCACCCTTTTAGGATCAACTTCCGGTGGTGGTTGGTGGTGGTGACCTTTGGTCTTATTTCTTCTCCTTCCCAAGTAAGCTTTTTTTTTTCTTCCCAAGCAACCTTTCACTCTCTCTAAGAATATGACTTCTCTATTTTGTGTAGAAGAGATGAATAATCCACGTACACTTAATCTTCAAATAATTATAATAGGACAAAATTTGAAATCACTATTCACCCCCTATAAAAATGACGAAAATGCCCTTTTGGGTTGTCTTATCATTTCCAAATGACCCGAGACTCAAAACCAACATCCAAATAGACTTTTTTTGACTATTTATACCCTTTCGAACGCAACGATGCAGTTGAAATGACTATAAGGTTGTTAAAAAATAACTGTCCTTTTTAATTTAACAAATTAATCCCGACACGTCCCATACCGCGTCCGACTAAAAATTCAAATTACTGAATTAATATCACACATCCATATCAATAACATCTCATTCATATATTACCTAAATATCTTTAAGTAATATTCAGAATAATACATTTTTTATATCCACAATTCAGATAAAACCCAAATGAATTAATTTATTATAAAGTCCAATTAATCCATTAATTTAAAATATAACCAATTTTAAAAGTCATTAAAATCACGGGGTATTACACAAACTCACCATGGTCATTTTGAGTACTTATTTATTATTCAATTTTAATGTTTTTTCTTTTTCGTGACATAACTAATGGCTTAATTGTATCCTATATAAACTATGACTTATGTAAATGGTTTATTTTCTTCATTGAATTGTTTTATGATAGTTGAATTAATTAGTAAATGTTTTATACAACATGACTCCTTTAGTCTTTGTATATGAGAAACAGAGGATAAGAAGTGGGGAATTTTCGAGTTCCTTGGTATGGTTCATTAAATCTATTGAATTAATTAACATTTCCTCCCTCTCTTTGCCTATATTTAGGTCAAATGGTCGTTGACCGATAGTTTCAAGAAAACCAATGAAAATAGTTGGTACTTATGGTAATAATATTACGCAGTCCTCTGTGCTTTGAGGATGCCTTGCTCATGCATTTATAATTAGTATTTATAGTATACAACCGTGGAGAAGTAACTTCCTTGATTTTTATATTAGTCTTTATGTTTGTTTTGGTTGTTGTATGTCATTAAAGCCTTTATTTCATCTTTCATTCACAATTTAGTCTAGATTAGTTCATTTCTAAAATGAATTACATATGAAGATTTAATGCTTATGGCAGAGCAGAATATGGATAATTTTATGTGCCATCGACATGGGTGTGAATGTTGGGCAGAAATTATGGCACCTTCACAAGCTCAAAGAAACACGAATGCCTCATTACGACATCTTATTAGTATCGGGCCTGCATTGTGGCTCCTATTTCTATCCACTCCTAACTTCCATCTCTATCCTAAACATCACTCCCATCACCACTACTACACCCATAGTCTAAAATTAGCAACCATCAGGTTTTATCCCTCTCTTTACATGCAGTGATATCTCAAATTATATTTTTCATTTGCACATTTCTGATCTGATATCAATTATTTTCAAAAAGCATTGTCTTTTTTTAAGGGAATGTTTTTTAAGATGGTTTGTCTACATTCAATCTCCATTTCAATATACGACAGTACAATGTCACTCTTTAATGTTTAAAAGAAAAGAAATTTGAATATGTCAAGATGAACTCATTTAGGTAATGTTATTCCACATCATTAGAAGGTTCCTGTTTGTGCTTTTTATGTACAAATATATTGATATTGAGTGTTTACAGTTGATGTTGGATTTAGTTGATGACGGTGAATGGAGTCAACTATTTTTATTCATTTTATAGTCTATTGTTTCTTTATTTATCATATTGTTAAGATAGGTCATGGTACAGAGTAAGTTATGTCTGAAAAAGTTGTGTGTTTGTAAGTGATTGAAAACTTGAAATGGAGCGTATTGAATATAGGAGTTAGTTTTATTTGTATTATATTTTTTGTATATTTCAATACATTCACTTTTTGTGTTAGTAACAAGTACTTGGTAGAGATTGTATGGTTTTTATGATTTTGTATAGTGGTTTCATTTTGTATGATTTTGTATTGCAATCTCTACAAATACTTTGATTTGTATTTTCAGATTTACTAAACATCGGAATAGGAAAAAAGTTCATTGGGACAAACTTTATCAAGGCTATGGTTTATGTTAGTTATGTACATTACCAAGTTTGATCAAATCACCTGTTGAAGAGTGGACATGGTGGAGTATTAACAAATAATCTTTACGGTAGTTGAATATGACTAAATTTACTCTTATAATTTAAAGTAAAAGAATGGTATGCTCGGTTTGCATTTCATACAATACATGATCTATTTGCATTCAAGAAGTATAGTTAAAGCTTGAATATGACAGTTTGCATGTTGCTCATTAATATTTATATATTGCCAATCCTCTTTTCATGAGATGCAAATGATTTTAGGACTAAGATTTTGTTTTCAGATTTGAATGTTGTGTTCGGATCAATGTCCACCACATGTATTTAAATTTGATTTTTTCAGATTTGAAAAATAGCTGATGTATTTTAGTTAGTTTCCCTAAAATATGCTTTTTGAAATTTACTATCAATCTTCTTTTTTCCTTGAATGGAAAGGAGATTAGGGCCAAGATTTTTATCTAGAATGTTAGAAATTGTATGGTTGTTGAGTTTTCTATTATCATAAGACAAAGAGAGAGAAAATTATCTATGTTTGTTGAGTTTAGGTAATTTTAGTGCATCATTATGCTTAGTACACCATTATGTTGTCTCAAATCATTCTCAAGATAGACAACCTATCGATTAATTTTACTTCGCGAGAGATGATACCTAACTTATCTAATATGTTAAAATACAATGCAGGAACTGATACTGAGCCGAGACACACCACAACGGTGTAACCACGACCACCGTGTTGTGGTTTTTTGAGCAATCACCTCCCTCTTGCGTGTGTGCACATTGTAGCAAAACGACCAAGTTGAGGATGCTTAATGGGTCCCTTATGTCATTGTGTATGTTTAATTTGGTACATAACCAATACCGTTTGTAAGGACATAAATTTCCAATTGAGTCCCTGTATTATTTTAACTTAATTACGTGAACAGAACTGTGTTTGTAATATGGCATAGGAAGATTTTTATTTGTGTCACGATCCCAGTTGGTCGATGATGTATTGAAGAAATTGAAGTTCTTGCGGCAAAGATTTAAAGAAATAATCATGATGATGTTTAATTGGTGCAAGTTTACTCATCTTCAAAGTTAATTGCATTCCGAGATCACTCAGGTATGAATGCGTATAATTAATTGTGCTCGGAATAGTTTTTATAAAAGATAAGGATGCATTTTTATAAAGAAAAATATTTTAAAATGTTTTTAAAAGGTTTTAAGCGTTTACACTACATTTTACTTTAATATAATCGAAATAGAGTTTGACTAACTTGGATATCTCTAAAATAGACGTTTTAAACAAAAAGTCAAAGAAAGTCAAACTAACACAGCATCGTTCGAACGACATGTCAACTCGTTCGAGCGAGATGCTCTTGTCGCGCGAACGACATGGAAATATCGTTCGAGCGACACTCTTTTTGAGGCGGCACTTAATTGTTATTTAAAGTGTGTTTTTATCAAAGTTTTGTAAGTGTGCATTCTCGAAAACAACATTTGAACCAGAAACTTGTTTGCACACATTTTTTTAAGGTTTCAAAGCTTAAACACATCCTTAGAACTTTGCAAAGTTTTTAGATATCATTCTTATATGTTTAAGTGATCTTGCTGCACCAAAGTTATTTTTTCTACCATTGAACATAATTTGCAGTGAAGAAAAGAGAAGGACTTATTGTTCGACATCGTAGACGAATCAAAGCCATTCGGTGGACACCGAGACATACATGGACGCATGTGTTGTGGACAGGTATCGTGGAAGACGAAATTTCTGTGTGGGCACTATTGAAGAACAGTTAATGATTAGAAGGAGCGTCAAGACCCGTGGGGATCGAGTCATTGAGTAAGGCTAATCTGTCTTTGTAAAACCATTGTTCATAGTGATTTTCTAGCTTGGGTCGTCCGAGGTTGTTTTCCCGTTTTTGGGTTTTTTCCTCATACATCCGACATTGTGAGTATTCCTTACTTTACTATACTTGCTTTAATCACTAGATGCATGTTTAGGATTAATCAAGATAAAATTGGTTTAAAGTAACAATTGGGTTTTCACAACTTGGTTTGGTTCATAATTAAAAGTTGGATAATTTTCGGAGAAAATTGGTTTTGTTTAAAACACACATATTGGGCACTTTCACCATTGATAATTGGTTTTATTTGTTTTAATGGTGATTACAAGCTTTACGAACATTAGTTTTCAGAAATGTGGGTTTCAAAATGACTACACAAGTTACAACAAACATCCTCATTTGTAATGGTCCTCCTAATAAGTTACGTCATGCCCAATATAGAAAGACCTTGACTTAGTGCAATAACTTTCTTTTAAGGTACTAATCTGCCTAAAATTTGATGTATTACCATACATTTTGATTTAGTTTAGTTCATTTTATTGAAAGCAAAGATCATCAATAATGTGTATCATTTCTATGTATTTATTATTATAATTTTTTTATGTACATGAGAGAGGCAGTCTTATGCGTCTTATTTTAAGCTTTGAATGTATTGGATTTTAAAAATAAGTAAATATTTTGTGCACAATTTATAATTCTCCTCGCTAGAAAGCCATCCTCCAAAAACCATTGCAATTCTTTGGAAACTATTTCATTGGTAAAGAGAAAAACATATTGGGTGCATCAATTAAACATATAACAACTAAAATCAGGTGAAGTTTTACATGACTAAACACGCAGGAGATCTAACAAAATGAAAGATAATAAGTTTACAAAGTAATTTAGTTTAAAATAACTGCAGGTGAACTGTGATTTGAGACCGTCTTGAAATTGCATGGCTACATGATGACGATGCAAAAAGTGTTGTAAGCATGCAAATTGGAGTCATGACGCATATGACTTGAGAAATCATGTCTTGAAAAATGAAACTTTTCATGAACAATGGTGTGTTGTTATGATATTTTTATGTAGTGACATAAAAAAAGAAGCAATATTGCAGAAAACTAACTATTGTACTGCAGACTTCTTATTCCAAAACCAATATTGTACTGAAATTGCCTTTTCTTCTTGAATTACATGCGATGTTATTTATTTAAAGGAAAAAATGAACAAGACGAAGAAAACCACATAAAATTCTAGAATCATAAAATCACATGTTGGACTTGCGTCATTTTCTACTACCATTAGAAATTCTAGAATCATAAATGTTAATAAGAATTAGTATGATGATGAGCCAGAGTTAGAGATTATGTTATTTGTAGATGAAGATGAATGTGTTAGAGGTGTTCAAACAGTTGGTGAAAACTCCATGTAAGCGTGATTAAGATATCGGACTTTTATATTTTGGGACTTTCGGTCGTGGATGGATGTTAGTTTGTATCTTTTTTTTTCTGTAAGACTTGGAACCATATGTTCAGACTATTCTATTGTGATGGTGATTATGTTTTATTTATGACTTTTAATGTTAAAGGTTGTTTGAATATTATTTTATATGGCACGTCTTCTAAATTTTATGTTAAGAATGCTTTAATAGTGTATCTTATGGAAAAAATATGTTTTATTTCTTTTGTATATATTTAAATATATATTATATGTATCCTAACGTCTCGTATCCTTGTTTTTAGAAAAATCACATGTCGCATGTCATGGCAAAACAACAATCCTCAATATGTTACAAGCACATATAAAGAAGGAAATTAATGGTAGAGCTCATCAACATATTTCAAAACGAAATGTATCAACATATTACCCACAAATTGATTGAAAAATAGACACGCCCAAACTGACTATGATATGTGAAAATAATAGATAAAAGATCCTGTTAATTTAACATCATACCTCACTAATGCTATTTAAGATTTGTTCAAAAAGATGAAATCACCGATCCAAATATCTAATCACAAAACACTGGATCACAAAACACAATAATCATGGAGCATATAAGAATATTCAAGAATCCATATAATGATTTTATTAACAGACACTTGTTTGATAATATTATAAAAAATAGGAATTTCATAAATAACACCACATAATTTGATAATATAATACCACAAACATGCACTGACCCCTTTTCAAATGAGAATAAAATGAGGGAAATTTAACCAAGTACTAACTAATAATCAAATGTTATTTAAACATTTCAAGGGAGTAAAAAAAAATCAACTCATAATTCCACCCTGATACACACACGTACAAAAACACACATACACACTGAAATTAATTGAAATCTAGCACATCATACATATTGAAATCAATTACAATCTACAGACTAAACACTAAAGGATCCGAACATCAAGGCTGATACACACACATACACACTGAAATTAATTGCAATCAAGAACATCATACACACTGAAATGAATTACAATGTAGAGACTAAACACTAAAGGATCTGAACATCAAGGCTGATACACATACAAACTAAAATTAATTGCAATATAGAGCATCATACACAGTAAATTAATTGCAATCTAGAATACTAAACACTTAAGGATCTGAATAGAAGTGGCAAAACATGCTCGAAAATGCTAAATTCCCCGTATTAACGCAGTTTTTAAAATACAGGGCCCATATTTTGTAGTTGTTGGTCAAATTTGGGCCCAATCATGGAAAGTAGTCGGCCAAATATGGACACCCATCTAACATGTGGCTTTACAATAAACTAACCCAAAAATCACCACATTTTCTCATTTCACAACGACACCCTCCCTCTCTCAACAACCTAGAGTCTATCTTAGTTTATTTTTTTGTTTTTCATTCTACTCTCTTCCTACCTATTGATCTCTCTACTTATCTCATCTCACATACACAAATATATATATATATATATATATATATATATATATATATAATAATAATAATAATAAGTTACAAAACTTATGTATGTCATAATCTTAGCATATGATGTCATCTATATGAGTTTTTTCTGCACTACCCTTTTTGCCCTTGAAAATTTTGGATTCCCCTCTTTTGACACACTTTAATTTTTTGCCCTTCTCTTCAAAATTCAAAACTAGGGGTATAATAGTATTTTAGTATTTTGATGTCACTTTTTTTTACTCTCACTGTAGTGTGAAACACATTACTTTTGAATTAAAACCCTTTTTCCCCAACCTATTTTGACGGAAGCTTTATATTTGCACTAAAGACACATCCGGCCGGCCAAACTTCATAGCTGCAAAACCTCATACCATATCACCAATAACCTAAATTTCCCACCACCAAACCTCCTACCACCAATCTCCATCTCACTCTATGTCTCTCGAACTTTCCCCCCTTAGCGTTGATGCCTCAGTTCTACCACACAAAAGGGGCTTTCTCTGTATTTGCTAACGTGAGCTCAACTAGCCAACACCACCATCAGATTTTCCTTGAAATTTTTCGTATCGTTTTACTCTCTCTCTATCTCTCTCATATTCAGGTTTGTTAAAGTTTATTTTAATGTTCTGTTTTGAACTTTATTTTGTATTTTTCCATCTAGGTTTTGGAAATGTTGTTCATCTCTCTCTATCTAATTTTGTGTTTACGCACTTGTTATTTGTGAGTGTAACTTGGTATGGTTTTCTTTATAGCATTGATTTCAATTAGTTTTCTTTTTAGGAACTATATGAAAGATGAATTAGTTCAACAGATTTTTGTGAATGAACTATTTGGGCATGACAATACTTTTGATCTAATGTATTGCGCGTTTCCTTGAATTGTTTTTTTTTTAATTTTTTATTAATTAATGTATTCAGTAACAAAGGATGTGATTTTTTTTCCGAGCTAAAGTATTGTACACTGTTTGGAATGACTGTGTCTTACTCAGGTACACTCATGAATATTTTTGCCGAGCTAAAGTAAATTTTTAATCCCCCCCCCCCCCCATATCCTCCTATATATATTTCCCTTTTCAAAATTTGATAATGGATGGTGAATGAGGGCCTATTTGAGATTCTATTTGGGATTAATATACTGGTGTTAATTGTACTGATCTATTTATTGAATTTGATATAGTTGAATGAAATCTCTTCTTTGTTTGTGTTGTACATTTTTCCAACCTATGGGTCATTTGTAAGGTGCCTGAATTTCTTCTTATGTTGCTAACATCTCAACATTAAATGGTCTCCTATTGTAAACATTCAACATTCATTTTATAGTGCCCACCTAATTCTTTACTCTAATTACTTATGTTATTTTTTTCTTTATCATTGCAGGAAAGTTACTTAAGTTTTGTCAATCACATCCGGCTTTCCAATTGGAGAGTAAGTAAGAATAAGTGATTAATTTGCTTCATCAGTTACAAATTCGAATATGAGGAATTATGAAACAAATGATTTGTAAAGGAAAAAAAATTATTTTTGCCTATTTGTTTTAGGTTTGAAAGTATCCTATTTAATTTTTTTGGTGGTGAATGCAATGAAGTCGCAAACATTTAACCTTATATTGTGCTTGAAAGATAAAGGAAAAATTGACGGTATTGTTATTTGTTGCATAAGCAACGATGTGGTGTTTCATAATATATGATGTATTTGCATTGGACTCGCTTTTGTAAATTTATTTATATTTTTTAGAAAGAACAAGATGCTGATTAGAACATAATATATGATCTATTTTGACTAGGAATGAAGATCATGACAGATACTAGAACAAGAAATTGACTACTAATTTTGAAATGGGAGGACAAGAAGATAGTGAATCTTGAAATGAAAATGGAAAATCAGTTGATTCTTCTACTTTGAACTACCAAGCTAAGAAAGAAGAATCTTAGAACACAAACAAAATTGTTGATGATGGCCAACACAGTCAAAATGATTCATCCAATTCTTCCGTCTCCCAAGTAGAGAAAAAAGCTCACATTGACCCGGGAACTTTGTCAGAGAGCGGCAATGACAGGAACAACCATGAAGATGCAGTTGCAAAGTGACATTTCTTACAGTAATGAAGACAGTCATGAAGATTTTGATATTTCTTTTTTGAGCTAAGATTATTTTGATGGACGTGATATGTTTATGAATTTTCAAATGTTTTTTAAAAAATTCTAAAATGACCTTTTGTTCTTTTGGTGACTTAGGTATGAAACTGATTTTAATAACCGATTCTAAATCTTCAATACTGTTTCAACCGGTAGAGAACTTGGGGATATCACTTGATCAGAAGAAAGTGAGGAAGATGAGAGCTTCTCCATTTAACAAGAAGACCGATTCTATGTTGGTAAGGGTGTCGATTGAGGAGCCGATAGTGAGGAGAAAATGGTGGGATCAGGTTCTACCATTAGCACTGCTGAATCTGTGAATGAAGTCCTCACCAATCTAACTGCCTATAGAGAAGGGATCAGAGGGCAGATAGAACAAGGCTAAAAAATAATTCTCTAAACCTTTAGTAGAATTTTTGAAGTGTATTGATATATACAACAGACACATTGATTACCCAATTACCACTGATAAATATGGTAAAGTTTATGATTTTTTTTAGAACTATTGATGGCCCAAAGGGATTTTTTTCTACTCTTTTCTTGAAGTGCATGTGTTTGTTCATTTTTCTTTAGTTTGGATTTATTTAGGCTCTTCAAAATACTTGATTTCTTATACTTATGCAAATTGACTAATTGACATCAACCCATATCATTGTCCATTAACTATTTGTTTAAAAACTTATATAAGATTTAGTGATATGTATTTACAAGTCTAACATATCCAAAGTTATATAATGATTTAATGATGTTTTATTTACTATGTTTTTGCGTAATATGCATAATTATGCTAATTTTACGATTTTGTTCTATGTTTAAACTCGATCTTATATAGTATGTAGTCTCTTTTGTTTAAATATCACTTGGTTTCATTATTTCCATGTCTCAAATGTAATTGTTCCATGTCTCTATGATTATTTTATTCTAAGTTAATCTTTTCTATTTTCCAGCATGGTCCTTTAATAGCTTTTCAAGATCCCTAAAGCCCTTCCTCATATGATGTTAAACCCAAGGAAGTCTCTCATTAGGACTAACTTTTTCCCCAATATACTTTATTATAGCTAAATTTTGAAGTGGATGTATGCTTGAGGGAATAATATTTGCAGCCTGGTAATTTATTGCTCTTTTCTAAATATCATGAGGAAAGAATAGATGATGAGGATACTTCTCTTGGAGATTCATTAAGATGGCAAAAATGTAAGCAACTACCATGTCACCATCCACCAGTACCGACACATAACCAATAGGATTGAGCTTTGAAAACTTGGGACTAAACTTCTCTGTTGTGACCAACTAAACAAGTTTGTACTCATATTGGAGGCCTTTCAAGTTGAGAGCGATAAGCAAGAGCTACGCCAGTATGAATAGAGAAATATTCATCAAATCACTGATGATAAATGATTCAGTGAGCAGTGACTAATATGGTAAAGAAAATTTTATAAACAAACGATAATATCAATACGATTGGGGAGAGGAGACAAAAGAGTGATTGACGACTTAGTTTCACCATAAATGTAGTAAGCAATTTATTTATTTTCAAAAAATACAATACATATACTATATAACTAGCACACACAGAATACCATTGATGAATTTGCAATTGTAGTGTTTTATTGATTTTGGGGTGATGGATTCGATAATGAATGTTTAATTCATGTTGAATGTTATTATGCAGAGAAAAGGAAGTTCGATTACGAAAAGACTGTGCAGTCGTACAACAAGAAATTTCCAGAAGGAAAAGATGCCGAAGGGGAAGAGTCAGGTCAGAAGTGCATGACGATGAGGACGACAACGGAGAGGGTGACGTGTAGATAAAAAAAATCAACTGACGGTCCATGTAAAAGATTGAGGAGAAGTTAGTAGGTATTCTGCAATATGTTAACCTGGAAATTGGGAGTAATCTACTCTTATCCTTGATAAGTAGATTCTTTTTTTTTGGGTTTTTCAAAAAGGCTCCATTGTTTGGGAGAAATGAAATTAGTTTCTTTCAATGATAATTCAGCTAGGATATATATCTTATAAAACAAGGACCCCATTACTTATCAGCTATTAGTTCCAATTTTTTCTTTATATTTCCACTTCTCTATTGAGTAATAAACGTTCTCCTCCAAAGTTTTCAACCTGTGATGAACTCATGACACTATTAGTATTGATGACACTATTAGTGTATGCACAGGGACTGTCATAGGCATGGATTCACGACACTATTAGTATTGATGAACTCATGATAGGAGCTGATGGTAAGTGTTAACAAATCTACTCCGTGGGGAGTTCATGATTTTTGGTTTCCAGATCTCTAATTTGTGTTTTAAATTTTTTTTCCTACGTTTCGAATTAGTTTTAGTGATTATATATTATGTTTGATTCAAATTCTATTTCTTCCTATCTCCTTGGTGATTATATATTATGTTTGTTTTGGTATTGCAAGTACACATTTGACATTTATATTTTTTTGGTAGATTGCAATTAGTGTGGTTTTAGCACCACTGTTTTATCATTGGTCTCGTGACAAAAACACCTCCATTCTTCCCATCACATACAAACAAAGGTAACTCTCAATTTCTTTACTTGAGTTTCTTCTTTATATTTCTCTGTACTCTTCTATCTTTCTTTGAGTTTTGATGTTCATTTGAAAATTAATAGATCAATATTTGCTTATTTTTTCACTAAACTTATTTGCCTATTTCAATGAAATTTTTACCTTTTTATAGAAAAAATGGATATTTTTGTACTACATTTGTTTATGAAAGTCACAACATTTTTTATCCTTATTAGAATTTTTATCTAGCGATTTGATTGCAGTGATTTCATTTATTTGACCATTCTTTTGGATTTTCATGTGATTATTGGAAGCTTTATTTTTTGTGGATCTAAAAAAAGCTTTGGTGTAGAGAAATTGAATAATGAAAGGTGAACTTTGAGAAAAGATGAATTGCAATCCAATCTCTATAGTAGTCAATAGACAAGGTGATTCCTCCCCATGCCATCAAGCTCAAGAGTTTGGAAGAAGGCCCTCCTGTGAAGCATTTACAAACTCAATGTGAAAATGTGCAGAACCGAGTGAGCGAAAATTTAGCCATAGAAACAGAGCATACATTGAATGGAAATATCAATATATCCTTTGATCATGATTTGATTATTTCAGAATATGTTCATCAACTGCCACTGTGTATCAATATCAGATCTAAGCTATTCGATGAATAACTTATTGCATTTGATTAGGCAGTTCTTTAATTAAAGGTGTTGGTTTACTTTTTTTTATCAATAAGTAGGCAATTTATTTTGATTTAGATATTAATGGTACTATACGTGGATGATTTAAGATTAATTAACACAATTTATTAATGTTAATTATAGATAGATTTCATATTAACTTAGGAAATCAATCTTTATTTTGGTAGTTGAGTGTGCAGGCTTTATATTATTTGTTTATATTGGTAGTAAGGGAATTGGTTGATTATATTGTTTAGATTCATGCAACACTTCGAGGGGTATCTCATCAGCAAGGAAATATGAACTACAGAGATGACCAGTAATTAGGACATATGAAGAAGGTAGAACTGCAACACTTTGAGTGATCATCCAGAAATTTTGTAGACGCTTGACCAACTACCTAAGATAGTCCTAGATTTGTTACGGGTTGTCAGAAATTATGTAATGTCTTAGACGATTTGTAGAGGATTGTTATGATCTGCCCAAAAGCGTTCACATAGTCTTGAGAAGAGAATGATGTACGAATTTATTTACATTCACAATAATAATTCGGTCCACCTGAAAAATTGCTAGCACTCTCGAATCCACAAACTTCCTAAGCTCCATCAACCACCGAATTTCAATGCAGATTCTCCCACGATTGGGTTGATATAACAGTTGCGATCCTCACAACTTAGTGAATAATATTTAGTTGAGCAACATTTTAAGTCGGCATTGGAGTAAATATAATTAATTACTTTGCGCCATTAGAGTGGCTTATGGAGTTGCCTAAAAATTCATTTGTGGCAAATGGGAATAAATTGTTGGGAATCTCCCAAGTTTTGAAATCCATTTTCCTTCCCCTAACAGTATGAGAAGAAGGGGGTGGAAGTTTCAGATTGAAGTTTCGCTCTTACATCAAGATTCATTTAACACGTACTATAATTTAAAGTAATTGAATGTAAGTTTCACTCCTACATCGTGGAAGTAGTTGAATATTTTAAGGTAGAAAATAGATTTGAGATGAGATGTTTGTTATGTTTGAACATACTAATATTTATAATGATATGCTTTTGGGTGTTGAGCAATATAATTTTAACGTTATGCTTTTGGATTTATTTTTTTTGTTGTGCTTGGAAGATAAGCCCTTGAATGATCGTACTTTGGAAATTATGTAATTACATACTTTGGAAACTATCGTCGTTTTGCGATTATCAGCGTGCCTTCAATCACGGGCATACCTTATTTTTTTTTTTTATATATATATATATATATATATATATATATATATATATATACACACACATACATACAAAACACACACACAAAGCAACCGATATGGTAGACATATGCTTATATATATAGTTAAACATACACAAACTCAAAGTATAGACCACTATACATATATACACATAACCGCATAGACACTAAAATACTTATATAACGAACTATACATAGAGAAAAATAAATTTCCATTCTGAAATTGGTATATAGTTCCGAAATCAGGCCAGGATACCTGGGTAGTAAGGCCACAAGAATTAGAGATATAGATAGAGAGGGCAAGGCTAACAGAGCCAGGGTTATCATGATCAATCCCAAAACCAAAGATAGAAGGACCGTTAATAAGTTCGAACATTCAGAGGTGCATGCTATGCATTCGAAAAGCAGTGGCAGTAATTTAGGACATTCAATAGGGGAAATAGGGCATATTGGTGGCAGTTTCAATAGTGGAAACAAAAATTTATGTTAGCCACAACTCAGTATCGGGCATTGCAACCACCACATTAATATCAGGCATTGCAACCTCCATCGCCTAAGGACCCAGTGGAGAGTCACCCTTAGGTACATTATTTATGTTTTTTCAACGTGTATTAGCAGGATCAAAAGGCCCCTCCGCAGGCCCTATATGGTAGGTTTTATGTTTATGAAAGTTATGCATGAGTTTTATTAACGTGGGAGAATAACACTCATTTTGGGTATGGAACTGTGATTGGGCAAAAACCAAGTTGTCATTTAAGGACACCATCATTGTTTTGTTTATTATCTTAATACAAAAACCTAAAATTTTAGTACATAATTTTTCAGTATAGCAGTGAGTAGGGTATCGAATCCATTAGGAACACATATTAGAATTAAATTGACTTAAAACATCAAATAACGTGTAAAAGATGATCTTTGGATTTTTGTTTTAATATACTTTCACTTTGTATTAAATTTGAGGGAGGTTTTGGATCACGTTTTTTACCTCCGAAATATGTGAATTCGAGCTTGAAAGATACAAGTTGTTTTAATGGTTAGACGCTTAGTTTCATAAGATATAAAACATATAAGGTATAAACCTTAAATAAAAGATGAAATCTTTAATAATGAGAGTGTTAAATTCTAATAAACATTTCATCTCATACTAAGAGTTTGAAAACACAATGCTTGACACTATGTGTGAAGCCGACACATTATTATATTTAATATATATATACCCAAAGTGAACCCTCGTACTCTGAGTCACCAACCTCGTCCAGTCTCACAGCCAAGTTGACAAGAAGCTTGTGACAACCATCAGCAAGGTCGTCTCTCATAAGGTCGGCCCCTCATACACCAACCTCGACTCTGCATCAGCTGAGGTCAGCAGAGTCTCACAGGCTCAATCAAATGCCAACTTCATCATTGGCCTCAACCAACTATACCTAACCTCGACCATCCTTCCTGGATGAGGTCATCACGATTAAAGACAAGACAAAGCAACTACATCTGACTCCACCAACCTCATACTCATCCAGGATTAGGTTACACTAGTCAAGGATGTAGGGCCG
The DNA here is from genome assembly GCA_949130495.1 of Sambucus nigra. Taxonomy (NCBI): domain Eukaryota; kingdom Viridiplantae; phylum Streptophyta; class Magnoliopsida; order Dipsacales; family Adoxaceae; genus Sambucus; species Sambucus nigra. Next base: position 548,197,393 of record OX422207.1, read on the forward strand.
AACATTTACAAGAACATGTAAGGTTTTGAACACGTGGACAAATCAGTTATAACCGAATCATTCCCCTCTTGTGGGGGAATATTAAGGTCATCATTATCTACATAAGATCATCCAAGTGTCATCCTCACACTTGTTCGATCCTCATGCTCATTACATGCTTGGGGGTGGGTACATTACACCACCCAAACACTATAAATAAAGGTCATCCTCTACCTTGTAAAAGAATCCATAATTACAAACCCTAGCAAAACTCTGGTGCATTTACAGTACAGAGAGAAAGTGGAGTGATTGTATTGCCAAGGCTATTAGAGCCCTCTTTTGAGAATGATACTTACACTCACGTAGGCAATTACCAAACCACTTATATTTGTGTGTTTCTCCTCTTCTCCTCACCCCCTCTACATATCTGTGGGATTACTTACTGCCATTGTTATGCATGTTTGAGCTCTACTACCATTTTATCAGGTGGTGGTGTTTACTCAATCATCATTTTGGTGCTGTTTGTGGGAATGAGAAGATTCATCTCTTCCTCTTTTGTTACTTAATATCATCGGAGACTCTGGCGATGAACCAGGTCTTACCCTTCGTGTGAATCTATGTCACCATTGAAAGAGGTCCTTGAAGGTATCAAGCCCTTTAATATTTTCATTACAAGCACTACATTCTAAACATATGGCACTAGAGTTACCACTGCCCCTTCCACCATTTGGTGTAGGACCCAGTTCTAGCCAACCACCACCCCAATCTGAGATGGATGAGGTGGAAGCAGCCTTGAAGTCCTTAGCTGCCACTCAACAAGTGATGCAGGAATAATTTGCCCAACTTAGCTAAAACATAATGATACCACCTTGGGTCTCACCGAAGTTGATTACTCCAGAGGCTTCTCAGCCATAACATGAGACCAAGGGACCACCCCAGGCACCACGAAAGGACCAACCTCCTCCTCAACAGAGGAGGGATGTTGCTGACCCTAGGCGTATATGTGTGGGGAGAAAAGGAAACCCTGCCCTTGATGATAGGTACGATGATATTAAGGTAGAAGGTTCTCCTGGATACTGTTGGGAGCCATATGAGGTCTCAAATAACACTATACATCCTATACTGCAGAGACGAGGTCAGTATAAGACACGAGGTGGTGATTCACAATAAAGAGGGTCAGATTTTGATCGCTTAAGTAGAGGGTTGGACTTTGAGAGGCTCAACCCAATTAATAATCTAAGGTAGAGGCTATCATGGTCAAGGAGCATAGCCGACTCACAGAGGGGAGGTGATGAACAACGGCCTCATCATGGACAACCCCCATATGGCTGAGACTGTGGTCAGGGGGAAGTCAACAACTCACATTGCCCTAATGTAGGAGAACCCTTGGTTCACCCCTTGGAGACAGCTGGGGACAACATTGGCTAAGACGATGTTGCAAGACCCTGGAATTATTCCAACCAAATTCTTGAAGAGAAGATTGGGAACCTCATAAAAATCCGTGACCCACTACAAAGGGGGTTTTTAGAGGGCTCCCCATTTATGGCAAGGATTGTCAACTTCCCAACCCATGCCAAATTTAAACCACCAATAGTGTCTTCCAAGTATGATGATCCTACTAACCTAGTGCAGAACATTAATATGTATCGATCTATAGCAAACATTTATTCAATCCCTGATGAGATGAGGTGCCGAGTTTTGTTAAGCACTTTAATAGGAGTTGCACATATTTAGTTCACTTCTCTTCCTAAAAACTCCGTCGAGAACTTCAAGGGTTTGGCAGAGCATTTTATACATAAATTCTATTTTGGGGTAAGACCTCAGAAGAACACCTCATCTTCCCTATGTAAAGCAAGGCAAGAATGACAGCCTTAGAGACTACATCGCAAGGTTCAATAAGGAAAAGTTAGAGGTTGAAGATTATGAAGAGAGCATAGCCATGACAACTCTCATTGGAGGACTTCAAAAGGGAAAGATACTTTAGAAGCTTGCTGAAGACCCTCTTAAGTCTATGGCCGAGCTGTTAGCGATAGCTGTAAAGGTCATGAACACAGAAGAGGCAATGTCAGCAAAGTATGAGGATGAGAATGGAAGTAGTAGTGGGAAATTTCAAAGGAACAAGGATGGAAATAAGAGGGCTACAAACCACAAGTTTGCACACTATACTCCTATAACTGTGAGCTGCAAATACATCCTCAATGAAATAAAGCATGATAGATCACTGAGATGGATGAAGAAGCTAAAGGCCCCTCCGCATAAGAGAAATAAGAACTTATGGTTTGTATTCCATCAGGACCACGACCGTGTGACTGACAAGTGCTTCGCACTGAAGGACGAGATTGAGAAGATGTTGAACTTAGGAAAGATAAAAAATTATGTTGATGATAGAGACCATAAGGTGGTATAGATGACCCAAAAAAGAAAAGAAATGACAGATGCTGACATGATGTCCCTACTAGAAGAGCTGAGGACTCATGTGATGACGAAGACCCCGACTTCCCACCAAAAGATGATAATGTCCCAGTGAAGAGGGTTGATATGATTTCTTTCAGTGTGAGCACCATCTATGGAGGACTAACATAAGGTGGCTCAGAGGTTGCTGATCATAAGGCCCAAGTAGTGGAGGCCAAAACGGTGGCTAAGGTCGAGGTTGTGAACTTGGCCTTCGCAAAAGTTAAACACGAGAAGAGGAAGAACGTGGATATTAACACCCTCATAGTTAACTTATCACTACTTGACTTTAAAGGTATCTTAGTTACTCAAGATGACCCTCTGGTAATCACCACAAGGTTACATGGGTTTGAAGTTCATAGGATACTCATTGATGGTGGTAGTTCAACAGACGTTATGTTTTGGCCCTATTTTAAAAGCCTAGGCCTCAATAGAGCTAGGCTTATCCCTTATCATCATCCCTTGATTGTCTTCAGTAGTGAAAAAGTTCATCCATTGGGAATGTATAAGATAGATGTTCGAATGGGAGATGAATGTCCTAAGAGGTTCACCAGAAAAATTAATTTCTTTATAATGGATAAAAACATCTTCTCATCTTACAACCTCATCATAAGATGAGTAACCCTCAAGGAATTTGAGGCTGTGCCTTCACGGGTCCACGAAATGCTAAAATTCCCAACTCCCTATGGAGTAGGGGAAGTGAAAGGTGACCAAACATCGGCACGTGAATGCTACTTCAACTCTGCATAAGAGAGAGAGAGAGACTCAAAAGAGGGCAATAACCACATACAACGTCGACACACTTGATCCTAGAGATGAAACAAATCTTAGGAAGGGATAGACTACGGAATAGGTAAAATCCATCGTCCATAATGAGGATGAGCTAGAAAAAACCATCCAAATGGGCAAAGCCCTAAGACCTGAGATTAAGGAGGAACTAGTAAGGCTGCTGAGGAAGAGACAGAGAATCTTCGCGTGGAGGCATGTAGACATGCCAGGTAACTCAATGTTGTATAGGATGCCAATCCCATCAAATAGAGGAGAAGAGTGTACTCAAGGGATAAGTATGATGTCATCAGAGAAGAGGTTAGAAATATCGGAGAGGCTAAGTTCATCAGAGAGGTCATATACCCAGAGTAGTTATCTAATGCTGTCATTGTGTGAAAAGCTAATGGAAATGGAGGATGTGTGTAGATTTCAATGATTTGAACAAGTCATACCCAAAAGATAGTTTCTCCTACCTCATATTAATCATATGTTGGATGCCACAATAGGACATGAGCTCATGAGCTTCAAGGATGCATATTCCGGGTATAATCAAATCTTTATGAACCCCGAAGACTCATAAAAGACAACATTCATCACAAATAAGGGGACCTATTGCTATAAGGTCATGTCCTTTGGGCTGAAGAATGTAGGCTCAACTTATCAACGTCTTGTAAATAATATGTTCGAGGACCAAATAGGGAAGTCGATGAAAGTGTGTGTGGACGACATGCTGACGAAGATCCTGAAGGCCGACACTCATGTGGCCGACCTTCAAAGAACTTTTGACATCATGGACAAGTAGAGAATGAAGCTCAACCCGGCCAAATGTGTCTTCAAGGTGGGAGCAGGGAAGTTTTTGGGATTCATTGTCAACCAAAGCGGAATAGAGGCTAACCCCTACAAGATCAAGGATTTTTTAGAGATGAAGACACCCAGAACCATCAAAGACGTTTAGAGGCTAACCGAAAGAGTTATTGTACTTAACAGGTTCATCTCGAGAGCTATAGATAGGTGTTTTCATTTTCAAAGTTGTTAGAAAGGCCTTCGAATGGGATCAGTAATATGACAAAGATTTTAAGGAAATCAAGTCCTACCTCAGATCCCCCTACTCCTATCATGGCCGATCCTAGGTAAGAAGTTATATGTATATTAGTTGTCTTAGAGTCATCCATCAGGGCCGCAATCGTAAGAGAGGAGGATGGAGTGAAGATGCTAGTGTTCTTCAATGTAAAGCTCTTCAAGTATCTGAAGAGAAGTAAACTCCGATCGAAAAGTTAGCCTATGCCTTGATACATGCATCTAGGAAAATGAATCCATATTTCCAAGCCCACACCATCGTCATCCTCACTGATTCACCACTTAGACTGGTCCTTCATAAGCCTAATAAGTCAGGCAGGCTGATGACCTAGGACATCGAGTTGGGAGAATATAACATTGTCTATCAACCCAGGGTTACCATCAAGGGGAAGGAACTCAAAGACTTTGTAACCTTATTTACATGGGAAGAGGCCGCGGTTGAGATTAGTCAAAAGGCTGCAGAAGAAAAAAATGAAAACTTCTTCCAAGATTCGTACGAGGTTAAGTCAAGCCAAGCCAGAAAAGGAATTATTGAGAATGAGGAAGACATGTCCCTCTTTAAGGAAGGGACCCTATCAGAGGGAAACTTCTATTTAGATACAACCATTTGGAACCTATTCGTTGAAGGGTTATCTTATGAAAGAGGAAGTGGAGCAGGGCTGATAGTGTGAGCACTAGATGGTACCGACATCGAGTATACATTGAGGTTCAACTTTAAATATTACAATAATGAGTCAGATTATGAGGCATTAATAGCAGGTCTCTCTTTGTCAAAGGCCCTTAGTGTCGGCCAACTGCTGGTCCACAGTGACTCAAGATTGGTTGTCAACCAAATTCTGGGGGTATATGAGGCCAGATATAAAAGGATAACCAAATACCTAAAGAGGGTGAGAACGATGATATAAGTATTCAAGGAGATAAATATGAAGATGATAGAAGTATTCAAGGAAGTAACGATGATAGAAGTAAAGAATATAGTCGAGCTGATGCACGCGCGAGGTTGGCCTCAGCAACAAGGGTAGACATAAGAAGAACAGTACCAGTTAAGATTCTACTGAAGCCGACCATAGAAGAAGAACATATTGCTAAAAATTTCCTGAATCTGAATATGGGAGAATCATGGATTGACCCTGTTATCAGATACATCATAGAGGTAGTTATGCCAGAGTCGAAATCGAAAAGGAGAAAGTTGAGGTTCAAAGGTTCTAAATTCTCAATGGTACGAGATGTTGTGTATAAAAAAGGGTTATTTCTCCCTCTCCTCATATGACTTCATCCTTCAAAGGTTCCACACATCTTGCACGATGTGCATGAGGTCTCTTGTTTAATTCATATAAGATGGAGGCTATTGGCTAAAAGATTAATCACCCAGGGGTATTGGTGGTCGACCATGGCCAAAGATGTAGCTGTGTATGTGAAGAAATGATATAAGTGTAAGACATTCTCTACCATACCTCGTCAGCCACACCAACCTCTTTCTTCTATCAGCTGCCTGTGACCATTTGCAATATGGGGTATTGACTTTGTAGGACCCTTGCCAAGAGTTGTAAATAATTATCAATTCTTAATAGTGGCAAAATTGATCACTTCTCCAAAGGGGTAGAGGCTGAGCCAATGATCACAATCACTAAACAGAAGACCTTCCAGTTCATCTAGAAGAATATCATATGAAGGTATGGTCTTCCAAACACCCTCATCTCAGACAATGGAACCCATTTCAAGAATATATCCTTGGAAAAATAATGCGAAACAGTAGGGATCAAAAAGTTCTTCTCTTTTCCTGGCCGACCCCAAGAAAATGGTTAGACGGAGGTCACAAATAGAATAATCCTTAATGGGATAAAAAAGAGGTTGGAAGAGGCCAAAGGAAGATGGATATAGGAAGTATATGCCATTTTATGGGCCTATATGAAGACAACGAGGCATAAATAGGAGAATCTCCATTTATGTTAGCCCCTGGCTCAGAAGATGTCATCCCAATAGAAGTAGGGATTCTCACTCATATGGTTCATACCTATGACCCTCAGAGGAATGTGGAAGCGAGAATACTTGATCTTGATTTGATTGAAGAAATAAGAGAGGATGTAGAGATAAGACACGCATCCTACCAGCAAAGAACTGTGAGATTCTACAATTAAATGGTGAAGTTAGTGCCAATAGCTGTAGGAGACCTAGTCTTAAAGAAGACGTGGAAAAAATCAAATAAGCTCTATCCTAATTGGCATGGTCCTTATAGGTTAGTTGATGAGGTTGTGCCTAGTACCTACTGGCTATAAAACCTTTAAGGAGAACCTTTCTCTAACCCTTGGAATTCCGATCACTTAAAGAAGTATTATATATGATGTTGCAGTTGTTCTTATCTTTTTGTAATACATGTACCAGTTTATAAAAAGGATGTTGATGAAAAGACATTAATGTTGTGCTGATACTTGTAGTGTCGTTAAACATCATTAGTTTGGCAAAAGTTTAAGAGGAGAAACATCATAATATGGTGACCTCAATCTTTAAATATCATTATTTGGTGAAAATTAATGAGGGTAAACATCATAATATGGTGACCTCAGAACTTTAACATCATTAGTTTGGTGAAAAATTTATGAGGTGAAACATCATAGATTGGTGACCTCAGACCTTTAACATCATTAATTTGGTGAAAACTTATGAGGTGAAATATCATAGATTGGTGACCTCAGACCTTTAACATCATTAATTTGGTGAAAACTTATGAGGTGAAACATCATAGATTGATGATCTCAGACCTTTAACATCATTAGTTTGGTGAAAAACTTATGAGGTGAAACATCATAGATTGGTGACCTCAGACCTTTATCATCATTAGTTTGGTGAAAGACTTATGAGGTGAAACATCATAGATTAGTGACCTTAGACCTTTAACATCATTAGTTTGGTGAAAAATTTATGAGGTGAAACATCGTAGATTGGTGACCTCAGACCTTTAACACCATTAGTTTGGTAAAAAAACTTATGAGGTGAAGCATCATGTATTGGTGACCTCAGACCTTTAAAATCATTAGTTTGGTGAAAAATTATGAGGTGAAACATCATAGATTGGTGACCTCATACCTTTAACATATAAGATTGGTGACCTCAGACCTTTAACATCATTAGTTTGGTGAAAAATTTATGAGGTGAAACATCATATATTAGTGACCTCAGACCATTAACATTATTAGTTTGGTGGAAAACCTATGAGGTGAAACATAATATATTAGTGACCTCAGACCATTAACATTATTAGTTTGGTGGAAAACCTATGAGGTGAAACATAATATATTAGTGACCTCGGACCTTTAACATCATTAGTTTGGTGAAAAGCTTATGAGGTGAAACATCATAAATTGGTGACCTCAGGCCTTTAACATCATTAATTTGGTGAAAAATTTAAGAGGTGAAACATCATAGATTAATGACCTCAGACCTTTAACATCATTAGTTTGGTGAAAAACTTATGAAGTGAAACATCATAGATTGGTGACCTCGGAACTTTAACATCATTAGTTTGGTGAAAAATTTAAGAGGAAAAGCATCATAGATTGATGACCCCAGACCTTTAATATTATTAGTTTGGAAAAAAACTTATGAGGTGAAACATCATAATATGGTGACCTCAAACCTTTAACATCATTAATTTGGTGAGAGTTTAAGAGGTAATACATTCAAGTATAATATCGTATGAAGCAAGAAAATCTGATGAAGATTGGACTAATGATTGTCATTAAAAAGATGAGTTACAAGTCAGAGGCATTAAGAGGCCATCAGAAGTTCAAAAAATAAGAGATACAAACAAGGGAAATCAAAATTACAACTTTGAAAAGATTCACAAAAGGGCCTATGTCTCTGCAGCTATAGTGGTTTTGTCACGGTCGACATTTGTCACCTCAGCTTCATCATCATGATGGGTAGCATCTTCAGTCTCAGTGACCTCTAGGGGAGAAGTCTTGGCTGGAGCAGCGTTATCCTCCTTAACTTCCAGCAAGGACTGAGGAAAAAGAGGATCTCCAAAGCTGAGACCCACAAAGTCTCAAGCAGTCAAGTTCCTAGACTCTTTTCCTTAGTGGCTGCCAATTTACCAATTACTTTGATACCCCTCTTTAGGTATTCAAAACCAAAGCTGATAAACTCGTCTGAGACGTTGTAGTCTTCAATGGTCTTCTCTACAGTGTCTTTAACTATAGCCCTGACCGCAGCATCTACCTTGGACTGAAGGGCATCATCCTTGGCCTTCAGGGCTAAGTCATGGTCCTTTTTAAGATTAAACATATCATTGTACCTCTACTTGACAACCCCCTTTAGCCTTTCAACCTCTGCATTCAAAGAGGCTTGAACCTTCTCAGCTTCTTGGCCGTTATCTATAAGGGAAATCCTCTTTAGAGTCCAATCAACTACGCGATAGAAGGACAAGACACCCTGCAGAAGAAGATTAGATGTAAGAAAATATTATCCATAAAAAGATGAGGTTAAACTTATGAAGAATATATGAGCTATAATTTCTTAAAAGTCGAGGCTACACTTGTGAAGAGTAAGTGATCAAATGAGCAAAACTAGTACCTGAGTTGACTTATGGAGGGAGAACTCGGCCAACAATATGATGTCCAAAGATCATAAGAAACCCTTATTCTCTTCAGTTATTATTGTGCTGATAGCATCGGCAGCCTTCAGACTGTGTCCAATGAGGCTATCCTTGATTTTTAGTTGAGATAGGCGAGCAGCTAAGGCATCGTCTATAGAGATGGGGATAGCACGATCCCGAGCTTGAGCCTTACTCTGCTTCGTATGCTCTGGGTTGGCCGTGGACTTCCTCTTTTTTGTAAAATCGGCCTTGGAGGTGCCGACGTTATTCTTAGTGATAGCTGGGGGTACATTTTTGCTACCCCTTTTTTCCATTATCATCACAAGACTTGAAGAAGACATTTCCCAAAGGTCGTTTGATATGCCTGTTGGACGCTCTACAACAGATAAGTCTGTCAGTTAGTCAGTCAGAGATATAAAACATAAGAGTTAAAACTTATTAAGAAAGAGTAAGACTTACGAAGCTCTTCCAAGGGAACACCCCCTAAACCTGTCTGAAATAGGTAGTAGGGGGTCATCAGATGCTCGTATTTAACAAGACGACCCTTATCACCCTGACTACGAAGTTCTTCAATAGTTTTACAGTTATCCTGGCTAAGTCCAGGGTTAACTTTGGAAGCAAGTGAGACCTTTTCCCACCTCAGAGGGGTCCTTGTAATCGACGTTCCAGAGGCCTCATTGGAACCAAATTCCCATCCCCTAGAAACAAAGAAATACCAAGGTTTCCAGTTATGGTTTGAAGTTTGGGTAACCAATAGAATTTTCTTCTCTGATTTCTTAGCTAAGAAGTGGTAATAGCTAGGGTGGTTTTAGGCCGCAGAGGGCACATAAAAACTAGTGAAAACCCTAACTGGAAGGTCTGAGTGGTGTGTAACCCTCTAAAGGATGATGTCCCCAATCATAACCCTCCAGGCATTGGGGGATAGTTGGGAAGGGGAAAGTTTATATGGGAGAGTATAGCTATGATGGAAGGCTGGATAGGAAGACAAAAGCCTAATTTGAACATCTGCTGATAAACGCAGATCTCTCCCTCTCGGCCATCAAAGGCCCTCTCACCCCTCAGAGATTTACTAAGGATGATGGATGAATTTATGGAATAGAGGTGCCTAAAAGAAAGAAGGTCTTACTCACTAACGTTACTCGATGTATCAACATCACACTCCTAACCGCCATCACCGTCCACATCAACATCGGCCTGAGAAGGTGATGGAGCACCATCTGGAAACCTCTGAGCGAATTCAAACCCAGTGGCAGCTGACATGGGAATGGACTCAATGGGAGGTGGAAATGTTACATTTGAACCTAAGACTTCAACATAAGAAGACCTGTGGGAAGTGCTATAACCTCGGTGGGATGAGGCACGACTCGAAACCTCGGTTTACTTAGAACCGCACCTTGCCTACGAGAATAATCCATAGCCTCTTGAAAAGAGTGTACAGACATGGGTCTGAGGAGGATGACTTAGATATACGTGCTGGATCCTCATGAACCTGGCCAGGTTTAGTAGGATCGGCTGCCTCAGGGTATATAACCTTCAGGGGTGGAGGAAAGATAAACCTGAGAGGAAGGGACTCAGCCCTATGAGCTTCCTCTTGGGCTAGCCCTATTTGCCTAATTTTCTCGAAATTTTTCTCACGAAGAGATGGCAACTCTTCTATGAGTTGGTACATGGGTCTGAGCATAAGTAAGATGACACTAAGGGACTCAAACCACAAACAGGTACACAACTAGAAAGAACTCACACTCAAGATCAAAAAGGGAAAGTTGGGAAGTTTCAAATGAAGAACTTTAGGAACTTTCAAGAAAAGGGTCGCCTGAGAAGGTGGCCGAAGGTTCACCGAAAACCTAAAGTAGGGTTGTTTATGGCTAAAACAACCTTGGATATACCTACAACTATCCCCATACCACCTAATCACTACAAGCCTAGCCTAATAACCACTCGTCAGTGGTGCAAAGGTTCGCCAGAAAAGCAAAGGTTCGTCGACAACTCAGAAATAATGATGCTGTAAGTAAAAATTGAAAAGAGATGTGGAAAATAATACCTGGTTAGTTGCGAGAGAGAGAATAAGAGGTTTGGGAGCAAAGAAAACTCTGAATCACACAAACAATAGAAGGCTTGAAGAGACAGAGTTGCAGAAAGCTTAGGCGGGAGAAAATAGGAAGAAGAAAGAGAATGAGGAAAGAGAAGAGGGTTTTTAAACCTATCTAATGATGGGGCACGAGTCCCAATGCCCCATCATTAACCTAGGGAAACCCAATGGGACAATAAGAATCATCACACCATGCGAAGCACGCTACTCACTTTGATGAGTGACATGTGTAAGGGAACCATTGCACCCCCAAGGCACTAAAAGAAATTCAGACATGGCCTAGTATAACCCACAATCACCTACTCACATAAGTGGCTAAGGGCCAGGTGTGATTGTTATGCCCAAAATGCAGCCTCGTACTCTGAGTCACCAACCTTGGCCAGTCTCACAATCAAGTTGATAAGAAGCCTGTGACAACTATCAACAAGGTCATCTCTCATAAGGTCGCCCCCTCATACACCAACCTCGTCTCTGCATCAATCGAGGTCAGCAGAGTCTCACAGGCTCAATCAAATGCCAACGTCATCATCGATCTCAGCTGACATTACAGCTACCCAATGCCTAACCTCTGCTAGACTTCTTGGCCGAGGTCATCACGATTAGAGACAAGACAAAGCAACTACATCTGACTCCACTAACCTCGTACTCATCCAGGATGAGGTTACAGTAGTCAAGGATGCAGGGACGAGCATTTACAATCACATGTAAGGTTTAGAACACGTGGAAAAATCAGTTATGAATGAATCATTCCCTTCACGTGGGGGAATATTGAGGTCATCATTATCTACATAAGATACCCTAGGTGTCATATTAACACTGGTTCGATCCTCATGCTCATGCTCATGCTCATTGCATTCTTGGGGGGTACATTACACCCCCCAAACACTATAAATAGAGATCATTCTCTACCTTGTAAAAGGATCCATAATTACAAACCCTAGCATAACTCTGGTGCATTTACAGTAGAGAGAGAAAGTGGAGTTATTGTATTGCCAAGGCTATTAGAGCCCTCTTTTGATAGTTATACTTACACTCACTTGCACGGTGGACGTAGGTAATTTCTGAACCACTTATATTGGTGTGTTTCTCCTCTTCTCCTCACCCCTTCTACATATTTATGTGATTACTTGCTGCCATTGTTATGCTTGTTTGAGCTCTACTACAACTTTATCTGGTGGTGCGGTTTACTGTGTATATATATATATATATATATATATATATATATATATATATATATATATATATATATATATATATATATATATATATATATATATTAATCTTTGAATATACTTCCATACTATAAAAAAATCCTAGGAAAACACTAATTTCAGATGGGTGGGATTATGATCCAAACCCTATTTGACTATTGAGACATATTTATCATAGCGATAAACAACCTATAAAGGCAATAAAGTAATTATTATTTTAGAAAACAAATCATTAAAAAAATAAACTTATTCTTTAGAGAATGAAACTAATTATACAATTAATTAAACTATTATAAAAGCAAAAAAATAATTAGTTTAATTAATAAAGTAGTAAAAGTATTTAACAAAATAATTAATAAAAACTAAAACATATTGAACACTAAAAAATAAAAATAAATTTTCGAGAGATAGAGAGATACGATGCTGAATTGGTGAGATTTGAGGTCGGAGGTGGGTCGTAATTATAGGCAAAAATAAGAGGTACGTGGGCTTCTAGCTTGTCGAATCATTCCGAACCTATTTGACCTTTAAGTTGACTGGGCGACTTGACTTTTGACTTTTAATTTCTTTGACTTCAAATTTTACTCTTCATAACTTTTTCGTTTGACATCGTATTGACATACGGTATAATCAAGGCATTCCTTGTTTCAAGGCCAATAATCGTCATGAAAAGTTTGAGTCCAATACTATCTTTGTGAAATTCCCTTTTTTCACTGGAAAGCGCATTTATGGGCGTTTCTTGCTCAGAATGCCTCCAAGTTCACGTAGATTTCCAAACCGTGTAATAAATCTAAAATACCTTATCTAAGCGATTAACTAGGAAAATTGGGTTTATGTAGTAAAACAGTGAAAGCACATATTTTTGTTTGGCTTTGTACACGATAAAATGTGCAGAAAAGGGGGAAATATATACAATAATGTTTCTAATCACAACCCCTAACTAAGGTATTGCTAGTCCCTAAAAATGGAGTGGAAAGTAGATCAAAAAGACCCCAAACTTGTTTTAAGTAAATATAAATAAAAATCACTTTCATGGAACATACGATTGCATTTAGCTTATGCAACAAGCCATTGAATTCCAAAGTTTCCTTCGTGGATGAGTTTTATCTCGTGAGAATTTCTATAGATAATACTCACAAACATCGCATTTTTTCTCAAGATAGTTACTAAAAATCCAATGCAAAATCAAGATTATCAAAAGATTTTAATGAGACATTAGCATGTGAGAATTATTAAAGTACAAATGTTATTAGAAAACACCATATTTGGAAATCATGAAAGTGTGTGGTCAACACAAATATATGTTTTGGGTAAAACTCTTACAATCCAAATAAAATTTCAAGTTTGTACTAACTCAATTCTCACTGGAGATTACACTCAACAAATGATATGATAATGACCAGTGTAACACTCGGGGTATTTGGGCATCAATATTAAATGAATTTAAAGAGTATAATGCACAAATGCTAATGATGAAAAATGGTGAATTTAAACGAAAACAATTAACCTCATGAAAGATGTTGCTAATTATAATATATTAAATAAACCCTAATGGCTCGTTTCAATCACATTGACTTTTGAACCATAATTACATGAGGATCACATTAGACATTCATGAGGTTGAAATGTGAGCTAGGTGAGGATAATGAAATGAAGGGAATTTGGGATTCAAGTGTATTTGGGGTAAAAATTTAGGATAGTGGTTAAGTGTGGGAGAAAAATAAATTGAAAGATAAGTTTCTTAGTCTAAGTAGAAGTCTAGACACCACATTATAGGACTCCCCAAGTCTCTCCTTAGGTCCCTAGCACCTCCCCAATTCACCACAAACCATACGTCATACTCTGAGTACCTATCTAGAGGCCTTCGGACACTCTCGAGACCCGTTTGACTTTTATCAACCCTATCATCAGAGTACAATCCCTTTAAATCTTATAAGCGAATTGAATACCCTTTCCCATGGTCCGCCCAGTCCGTGAATCGGAATAACAGTCCAGACGAACTCACCATTTTATGTCTAAAAATCGATTTCAAGGCCATCGGGCCCCGATCTTACCCCAATCAACTTCATCACCAGAGTGAAAGATCTCTGAATATTCAAAGGTAACTGAAACCCCTTTCCAATGGTCCACCTCATGCACAAAATGGTACAACCGTTTGGACGAACGATCCATTTTCCCCTAAAAACTAATTCGAAGGCCACCTGGTGCTCTCAAACTCTATTTGAACGAATTTAACTCTTCAGATCGATCGAGAATGAATGAATCTTTGAAGGGCACTGAATACCCCTTCCAGCAGTTCGTCCCATGTACAATGCTGACTTACGATATAGACGAATGACCCATTTTACTCTAACAAGTCACTGGGAACTTTCGGGACCCGAAAGACCAAGGTCAACTATCCGAATCGAGAGAAACTCTTTAGAATATTGAAGTACATCTCTTAATATTTCCAACGATACACCCCATGTGCGATTCTAACTTAACGTTCAAATAAATGATCCATTTTTGTCCAACGATCTCCATTCCAAAGGACCGATGTATGTTTTTGAGTCACATTTGACCCAAGTCAACTCTCGGACCTGGGAACTATCCAAGGACTCTTGAAGGTCTCTGAATTAACCTTCTAATGGCATTCCCCGTGCACGATTCAAATCAATGAGTTACGTCCTATGACCATTTTTCCAGGGAAATCTGCACGAGACTATAGATTAGCAGGACCCAGACCTCGCGTATCAGTAGTGTGCCTAGGGTCAGCTATCGATTAGAAGGACCATAGCTATACCAATTGGTAACTCACTCACCCTATAAAAGGAGGGCATGACTCACTCCAAATAACACCTATAACTCAGTTCCATTAGCATCACTGATCTCAGTAACATTATCTCAATGAGCGAAGTTCCCTTATGTGAAATTTTATCCAAGTTCACATTCCCATCCCTTTCATACCGAATTTTGCAAGATATTATTCAATATTCATATCAAGCATCAAGGGAGTTCATCCAAAATCAAGGGCAAACTCTCATTCTTCAAAGAAGGTCCAAATCATTCCCTTATCTCTTTAAATTTCTTATTTTTGCATTGGTTATATTAGGTTCATAATCTAGTTATAACCTTAATTCATTTATATTAATCTCTTCATTTTTACTAGTATATTGCACATACTATATATCCTACAAAAAACCCAAAATCAAGAAAAAAAAGGTTATACCCATAAATTCTGAATGAATTCAACTTTCACATTTTTTAAAACTAATTTTTTGTCCAACACATAATTTTATAATAAAATTTCATTTGAATCTATGGGATAAACTCCAACCTCACACCGCATGTTAGTTACGTGGACTTTGATGCCTTTATAGGCTACATAGGCATTTCGGATTAAAACTCGAGTCTCGAGTTCAACTTTTGATTTTTCAATTCTCATAAAATCTATATTCCTATGTTTCATCATATTCTTGCATTATTACATCTTAGTAATTCATTATTAGCGCTCCACCCGACATATATTGTCATTTCTCTATAGTGGTCAATATCGTGATAAGTGCGTAAATCATATTTTCTATATATATTATCTTTGGGCACATTCCTATGGATGATTTCACTCTATCTTTTCCATGGTATGAGTTGAGTGATTCCTATCTCCATTATATATACACTCACACGGATTGCACGAAGAAATAACAAAAAATAATAACACAAGCTAATAAGAGGCCAAAAGGGCGGGATGGGTATCTAACACTTTTCGATTCAGTAGCATACTCTCGGACCCTCCAAACTATTGATTTCGTATGCATCAGTTTGTTTTTTATGTTCTCCTCTCGAGGCGGTGACATGTTATTTTATCTGTTTTGTAAAAAATATACTGGCGATTCTATCTCCTTATATTTACCCCACATCGACGACGGCTGAAGCTCCCCCGAACGAGATGCGAGACCTCTCCGAAATGCCCAAGATCGGATCGGGATGGCCATAGTGGCGACTCCACTTGGGACTTTCATAAAAGGGATAAACTTTGTTTGCATGGGTGTTTTGTTTACTTGTGTGCGTATGCACCTACCTGTATGTTCCCTTTTTCCCCTCTATTATTTCTTGAACTTATATATCTCATACTTATATCACTACTCACTCACATGCTCATAGAAATTCTCCATGTACACTTCACACCATGTGCACCTAGTATCACTTATATCCACATGTTGCACACATCACTTAGAAGTCCATGCTTAGGTGTCACTAGCACACACTTACACTTATCACACACCACTTGTAGATGATTCATGCTTAGGTTCAGTACCACACACTCACTTATGGATAGTCGCACATCGATCACTCTCACATATGCATGCTTAGTATAGATTTACTTTATATACTTTTACATGATACCTTGCTTGGCATGATGCTCATCAATAAATATACTCTCTCCATAAGATACTAATCAAAGAATCATGCATTTTTTCATTCCACATCACCAAAGAGCATTGCTATCGAGCAAATTTTATCCCCAAATTGGAGGGTCACTGGTCCAGCAGGTCGCAGTTAGCCTAAGCAATAAAACTCTTACCTTCCATTGGTTAAGTACCTTTGACATATATCGAACGGTTCCCCCCACATCTGTAAGGACATATTTTTATAAATGTCCGTCACAGTTAATTATGTCATATACCGCTACAATTGTCGAAGAATTAAAGAAGTTTTCATCTAGAAAAGATGAATCTGAAGTACAAGTTGTCTTCAACATTCAAGCCCAACAATATGATCTTTGGTAAGATAATGTTTAAAGTTTCATTTACATTTCATAGTAAGAGTTTTGGGATATTTTTAAAAAAGATTTTTTGAAAATCTTTTATATAAAAATGTTTTTATAAATTTTTTTTATAAAAAGGTTTCATTACTATTTTAGAAAAAAATGTGTTTTGAAAAGTTTTGAGGAAATTTTCTAAGGCAGTAAGTGGACCTCGGTTTAGATGCTAAGATTGTTCAAACGAGATCACCATATCATTCGAACGGAATTGATATGTCATGCGTAGTTCTTCGAGTGACATGTGGATCTCATTCGAGTGAGATGGGCTTCTCGTTCGAGCGACGTTACTTTTTGGCTGACACGCTGACCTCATGCTTATCCTTTGACCGACTTAAATTTCTTATAAAAGGGGTCTGGCACCTTTTCTTTTGACGTGGAGAAAGAGTTTTAAACTTTAGACTATTTTCTTTAGTTTGTTTATCTGCGCAAAATCAATTTGAAAAATATCTTTTGGCAGAATATTTTCTTCTCTAACAACAAAATTTTAAGGGTTCAAATATTTTGTTTTTTAATTCACAAAATCACAATTACTTTTATGTGAATTGTTTTGTGGAACCCAAGAACAAATTTTGCTTTAGTTTATTCTTTGTGGGGAGAACTCTACAACTGGAGGGCTGCGTGCTATTGTGGAGGGAGTCCTTATAAAGTTCACACTTATGGAGAAGCCGTTTTCTTCTTCATTGCTGACCATCTGGAGTTCTTGCGGGAGATTCCAGCCGACGTTATTTCTAGTCGTTTCTTTGAAGGTTTGATGAAGACACCGTGCATTACACTTGTGGGTGATTATCTGGTTGTATGTAGGTCAATGATCTTGTGAATTCTTCGAAGTTCTAGAAATAAATGGTTTTGCCCTTCGGGGATTTTTCCTTAATATTTGTATCACATGCTTTATCAGAGCGAGTTACGCTAATCTATCGCGTGATCCTGATTTTTCAATGATTTATTTTTTTGTTACGATTTAACTTCTCACGTCGTCAAATTGGTATCAGGGCGGGTTACACTAGTTTATCGCATATTCCTATTTTTCGCAAAATTTGTGTGACATTGATTTTTTATGAAAAAATTTGTTTTGTGAAAAATCGCAATTTTTTCAATTGAGCACTTATCTAATCGGATGCCCCCCCTTTGATGAAACGAGTCAGATTTTTGATGATACAAATCATTTGAATTTGACGCTTGCTAAAATAATTGGTTTTTTGGAAAAAGAAAATTCTCGTTTCAAATCCGCGATGGATCTTTTGCAAACGGTTCAAAATCAACTAGATTTTTATCGTGAAAATTTTGTTTCCTTGGACGACGACTTTGTTTCTTTAAAATTGTGAAAGAAGGAAAGTGATGACATGGTCCTATTTTTAGAAAAATAATTAGAGGTCTGTTGACGCCACTAAAATGGCAGTGGCCATTTTTTGTCTTCAACAGATGCAGATAAATGATGAGGACGAGATTGAAGATGAATATAAACACTCACATCAAACATATAAGAGAAAAATATTTTTAAAGTGGTTCGTCTATAAGGAAAAGCCTACATCCACTGTTATTTTATTCCCAGGGGTTTACAATAGCACAATGTGGTAGAGAGAGGGAGAAAAAGGGTGTGGATCTTGTGTATGGTGTCTCTCGGTTCTTGGTTTTTTCTCCTTTGGCTAAGGGAATACATATATTTATAGTGATGGGAGATAAAGAGATTCATTGTATGTAGACATTTATACATTATGTCTACATTCAACGAATCTAATTGTTGAATTGCTTGGTATGCTATGTGTTGTCATTTACAATATAAATGTACATTAATGCTCATTAAATGCGTAGTTATCCTTTGATCTTCCCGGTTGGTATGCCGACCAACTCTCCTCGGGTGTCGACTAACTCTCCTCGGCTGTCGACTAACTCTCCTCGGGTGCCGACTAACACTCCTCGGGTGCCGACCAACTCTCCTCGGGTGTCGAATATTTCCACGTAGGATGACATGTGTCCTTTTCTAATTGGTCCTCGTAGATGGAGAATTTTTGCGTTAATAGAAGCCCCCAATGCTCCATGCTTGATGGTTTACTTGAAAGGATGGAGTATTTATTCTGCAGTGTTTCTCGGTGCTCGTGAAATTCTTGATCTACCTTCTTGATTTGTTCAACATAAAGTGCATTATCTCCTGGAGGACATACAATGCAGGCTGATTGATGGTTGCTAATCTTTCTTTTGAGGAACTCCGTGTGCTATGTATCACCCCTGGGAATTTGGATGAAGCCATGCCATAGTATGCAACTTGTAGCTTGTCATAATATTCAAGTATGTTGATTGGTTTTCCAGCCGACCAACTGCTTCCTGTGTCGAGCAACTGAATGCTAACTTTACGTGCTCGATTTTTCAGATTTATGCTCCTCTGAATACTTTGTCGAGTAACATATTAGCTTTTGAACCCAACTCTTCAATCTTATTAGTACCAAGCTAGTGGTGGACTTCGAAACATTTTTATACAAATTCTTCTTCATTATTGGTCGGGACAGTAGTAAATATCCCAGTGCTGTAGATGCTGAATTTGACTCCTCCGTGTAAGTTTGTGGAGTCGAATTTGATACTCGACTGCATGACGTTATGTGAATGTGCCACCGAAAGAACAACTGAATTTGTAATAGAAGCCCCGAAGTGTGGAATATGAACTTTGAGTACTTTCTTGGCCTTGAAATATGCTGGTCTTGCTGGAAAAATAAGGCCGAGGAAATATTCCATGAAATGACTCCCTGAGATCTTTGCATGTTTGCATTTTCTGGCTTCTATTATTTAACTCAGTTCAAGTGTTTAAGAAGAATATATGTTGACATTTCAATTATGAATTTTTACATTTCTTCCATCATATGATTCTTGTCGACATTTGAAGAATCTGTTTGAATTCCATCTTGGGAATTTCTACATGTGTTCTTTAGCTCAGTACGAGTGTTTGAGGAATAAATGTTTGAATTCTTAATTAGAAATTCCTACATGTATCTCTTCTCTTAACTCGATTAATTCAAGTATGAAGCTCTATGCCCAGAAATCTCATGGTGCCAATTGAATTGTTGTCTGCAGTCTTGCTGCTGTGCTGTGTGCAGTCTAGCTGCGTTGTTTTTGTTCGGTATTAACCTTTTAAGGTCTTTATGTGATGTTGATGATCATCCAAGAATTGTATGGACAGATAATTTTTCTTGAGCACCTGTTGAGGCTGAAAAAAATTATGATTAGAATAATTATTCAGCTGACCAATATATAGTGTGCATCGGCTTCAATATTAGACAATTTGAATTTCCAGATAATAATATGAGAGATAACAATCAAAATATCTCGTGTTCTCATAAAAATATGATGTACATAAACGTGTCTCCATAAAAATCTTTAATGGACTTGTGATTATGAAATTTTCATTTATTCATATTTGGAAATAAAAAACGATCCACTAATTTAATAAAATCGTGATTTGCAATATTTTGCAGATTTGATAAATGAAAAATTGGACAACTAATCTATGTTTATAATCATAAAAAGCATGACTGAATCAAAATATGTATGTATGTATGTACGTACAACATATAATTGATTATTAATATATGGATAAAATTAATCGTATCAACACAATTACATATTATGATTATTTGTGCAGAGAACATAGTTTTCTTGGAGAGAGAGAAAATGGGTCTGATTCAATTCATGTTAATATCGGAATGGAAAATACATAATCGTTCTTAATGTTTACACCTATCCTAACATATTTGTTCATAAAATCTTCAAGTGGATCCATAGATGCAAGAATTTGTATAATATTTATGAGTCTAAAATTCACCAGATCCCCAAATTGAAATCGATCACACAGTTAGTGCATATAAAAATTATGACTAAATTAAAAGATTTCCAAATGAATCAAATTTGTATATACTCATATAAAAGATATTTATGAATATAGAGAAATTATTTTATCCCCTTAAACAAGAAACAATATAATATGTACACAAATTTCTCAAACTTTGTGATTATGAAATGAACATTTATGCAGATTTTTAAAACTAGATTCTACAATTTGTGAATATAAAATCATGATTGAATTAAAAAATGTATGCACAATATATAATTGATTTGATCTCTAAGTTTATGGATATAAACATATGAGAATCATGATTTGAACAAAAATATAATGGGAATTTGAATAGTCATCAAAGATCTTTCAGAAATTATTTCAAAATCAACAAAGAAAATTATCAAATCTTATCATCGTCGTATATATTGGTATATTTAATCATTTAAAATATTTATTCCATGTTATAAAATTGAAACTTGAGAATCAAGCAAAAATTTATGATTTATGAAATCCACTATTTTTCAGATATCAAAATATGAATGAATCTAACTGTTATGATTTAAAAATCATGATATGCAATATTTTGCAGATAAAAATTGGACAATTAATTTATGTATATAAACATAAAAATCAAGATTGAATCAAAAGATGTATGTGTAATATATAATTGATTATACATATAGAAAATAAAATCTTAGCTTTTGATGGAGAACAATGCTTGTAATACGTTCCCACAGACGGCGCCAATCTGTTGAAGACAGAAAATGGCCACTACCATTTTAATGGCGTCAACCGCAGATAAATGATGAGGATGAGATTGAAGATGAATATAAACATTCACATCAAACATATAAGAGAAAAATATTTTTAAAGTGGTTCGGCTATAAGGAAAATACTACATCCACTTTTATTTTATTCCCAGGGGTTTACAATAGCACAATGTGGTAGAGAGAGGGAGAAAAAGGGTGTGGATCTTGTGTATGGTGTCTCTCGGTTCTTGGTTTTTTCTCCTTTGGCTAAGGGAATACATATATTTATAGTGATGGGAGATAAAGAGATTCATTGTATGTAGACATTTATACATTATGTCTACATTCAACGAATCTAATTGTTGAATTGCTTGGTATGCTATGTGTTGTCATTTATAGTATAAATGTACATTAATTCTCATTAAATGCGTAGTTATCCTTTGATCTTCCCTGTTGGTATGCCGACCAACTCTCCTCGGGTGTCGACTAACTCTCCTCGGGTACCGACCAACTCTCGTCGGGTGCCGACTAACACTCCTCGGGTGCCGACCAACTCTCCTCGGGTGTTGAATATTGCCACATAGGATGACATGTGTCCTTTTCTAATTGGTCCTTGTAGATGGATAATTTTTGCGTTAATAAGGTCCTTAAAAATTCGATGGTTCGTGTTTGTGCCAAAGAGGACAAAAATATTTTTGTCAATGACTTTATGACGTGACGAGACACTTAGGGAAAAGTTTTCTTTAATTGAGGGGGAGTGTGATAAACTATTAAGTTTAATTGAAAATTTGAAAAAAGCGTCCTTTAAATTGGAAGAGTCTAATTCTTTGCTTGAGTAAAAAAATTTTAAGTTAAAAAATGATTTGAGAGACTCGAGTAGGTTTGTTAGTGATGGTAATGGCTCATCTTGTTCTCATGCTTCTAGTGATAAAGCCAAAACCAATATTTGTTTTATAGGGCAACCAATTCCAAGAATGTTAGAAAACGTCAGCCCATAGGTGTCGTTCCACCCGTTTACGCATGTTCATATTGTTATAGGAAAGGTCACCTCAGACGATTTTGTTTTGATCTTAGAAAAAATCCTAGGAAGTTTATGTCTAGTGTTCCATTGGTTCCTAAATTCCCCACACGACGTTCCACATCTATTTTGGTTGGGAAATCACTTTTAGAGGGACTAGATTTTAGACAAGTTGATTCCCGTTTGCTTGCACATGATTCTTCTATTTCCATATCATATAGATGATTGTATTTGCTTGTTTGTCATATGCAAGTTTTTGTCTCATGATATTTATGTTTGCTAGCATCGTGACATGTACTTTTTGTATAAATTTTAATTTTTGAAAATTTTTGAAGAATACAAAAAAAAATTATTTTGATAAAATTTTTGAAAAAATCTGAAATGATTTTTATATTTTGTTTGCACCTTTTATGGATGGAAACTTACGATGACCAAGTCACAACATCATTTCAATTTTCATGTGACTATTTGATAGTGTTTTGAGACAATAGGACAATTCATCCATGTGTTTTATAATGTTTGGAATCATTAAGATGTAATTAAGTGTTACTTCCTACATGTTTGACTCATCTTTTCCTTTATTACACACATGCACGTATTTGTTTGATTATTTTTCTTGTCTTATCACATGTTGGTTGGATTTTTTCACTTCAATCCTGTCCGGAAAACGAACCAAGCGCGATAAAACTTGATAAGAAAGTTGTGCATTTAAGAGCAGCTTGTGAGTTTGTGTGCTTTGTTTGAAAACGGTGAAGGGATTCGAAAGATTTCCATTTATTCTTTACGATTAAGCCGCCATTTAAATTGAACCTAAAAAATTAAGAAATTTTATTATTCGGGGTCCAAAGAGGTTTAAAAGAGCCTGAAAACATTTAAAGGCAATAAAAAGAAATTCATGCCAATTATGGGCCATTTAGGTTTTTGCACCAATTCTCCAAAGTTTGAGAATTTAGTTTAACACCTCTAAAAGAAAATATATACGAGGGAGTTTGGATGTAGAATTTAAACGGGTTTGCACATCCTTGAAAATCTTAAAAAATCGCTAAATAGTTTTGGACGTTATTGGTGTGGAAATCACTTCGACTTTCATTTGTTGATTTGCATAAGACGATGTCATCTAAATTCAACAAATTTTTACAGCTAAGGATACTTTTGATGTTCATTCGTTAGGAGTACACATGCATCTTGCACTTATGATTGATTGAGTTTATTTTCCTATTGAAAGTATTCACACCCATACATTCGATTTTCATGACATGGTTGTTTGAGTTTAAATCCATGGTGTGATTTTTAGTATCTTATTTTTGTATAGAAGATTGAAAAATCCAAAATAGTTTGTGAAATTTTTGAGACATACCTTGGCATGCATGTAGTTTGATCCATGTTTTCTATGAACTTTATCGTGACACTCCACGTTTTGATTTTTTCTTCTTATATGTCTAATTAAGGACATCATAAAAGGGGGAGAAATAATTACCATGTTATGGGGGAGTTTTTGCATTATGGTGGAGATTGGATTTATTAATGCTTTATTCTTATATCATTTCAAACTCGATGCATCACGAAGGTTTTTGCTTTATCTCATATGTGTGGGTACAAAGATTAAAGATCATGATGTTTCACACCCTGATGAGAAAAGCTTTGAGAGTTTTTATGTTGAAGAAAAATTTGAGATCTTGCAAATTTTACCTTTTCAGTTTTGGGATTCATGGGAGGGTAGATGTTTATAGGTATTTTGGTATTTGATAATTTGGATGTTTTTATGTATGTACCGGCATAGACATAGGTGGATATTTTTAAGGAAATATTTTTATAAATGTTCGTCACAATTAATTATGTCGTATACCTTTATAATCGTTGAAGACTTGAAGAAGTTTTCATCTACAAAAGACGAATCTGAATTACAAGTTGTCTTCAACATTAAAGCCCAACAATATGATCTTTGGTAAGATAATGTTTAAAGTTTCATTTACATTTCATATTTAGAGTGTTGGGATATTTTTAAAAAAGAGTTTTTAAAAAGATTTTATATAAAAATGTTTTATAAATGTTTCTTTATATAAAGGTTTCAATACTGTTTTAGAAAAAAATGTGTTTTGAAAAGTTTTGAGGAAATTTGCTAAGGCAATAAGCGAACCTCGGTTTCGATGCCAAGGTCATTCAAACGAGATAGTCATCTCGTTCGAACGACATTGAGATACCGCGCTTAGTCATTAGAGCGACACGTGGATCTTGTTCGAGTGAGATGGGCTTCTCGTTTGAGGGACATTACTTTTTGGATCACACGCTGACGTCATGCTTATCCTTTGACTGACTTAACTTTCTTATAAAAGGGGTCTAGTAGGTTTGCTTTTGACGTGGAGAAAGATTTTTAAACTTTAAAGTGTTTTATTTGGTTTGTTTATCTGCCCAGAATCAATTTGAAAAATATCTTTTGGCAGAATATTTTTTTCTCCAACAACAAAATTTTAAGGGTTCAAATAATTTTTTTTAATTCAGAAAATCCCAATTACTTTTATTTGAATTGTTTTGTGGAACCCAAGAACATATTTTTATTTGGTTTATTATTTACGCGGAGAACTCTACAACCGGAGGGCTGCATGATATTGTGGAGGGAGTCCTTATAAAGTTCACACTTGTGGAGAAGCCGTTTTTTTCTTCATTACTGACCACCCGGAGTTCTTGCGGGAGATTCCATCCGACGTTATTTCTAGCCATTTGTTTAAAGGTTTGATGAGGACACTTTGCGTTACACTTGTTGACGACTATCAGGTTGTATGTAAGTCAATGGTCCTGTGAATTCTTCGAAGTTCCTGAAATAAAAGGTTTTGCCCTTCAGGGATTTTTCCTTAATATTTGTGTCACATGATTTATCAGAGCGGGTTCTTATCGCGTGATCCTGATTTTTCAAGGATTTATTTTTTTGATACAATTTGACTTCTCACGTCGTGAAATTGGTATTAGAGCGGGTTGCGCTAATTTATCACGTATTCCTATTCTCTGCAAAATTTGTGTGATTTTAATTTTTTTTTAAAAATTAGCTTTGTGAAAAATCGCAATTTTTCTGTTGGGTAACTTTTCTAATCGGATGCCCCCCTTTGATGAGACGAGTTTGAGTTTTGATGATATAAATCATTTGAATTTGACGTTTGCTAAAGGAATTGATTTTTTGGAAAAAGAAAATTCTCGTTTTTAATCCACGATGGATCTTTGGCAAACGATTCAAAATCAACTAGATTTTTATCGTGAAAAATTTGTTTCCTTGAACCATGACTTTGTTGCTTTAAAATTGTCGAAGAAGGAAAGTGATGCTAGGGTCCTATTTCTAGAAATAGAAATTAAGGACCTTAAAAATTCGATGGCTTGTGTTTGTGCCAAAGACGAAAAAAATATTTTTGTCAATGAGTTTGTGGCACGTGAAGATACTCTTAGGAAAAAGTTTTCTTTAATTGAGGGGGAGCGTGATAAACTATTAAGTTTAATTGAAAATTTGAAAAAAGAGTCTCTTAAATTGGAAGAGTCTAATTCTTTTCTTGAGTAAAAAATTTTGAAATTAAAAAATGATTTGATAGACTCGAGTAGGTTTGATAGTGATGGTAATGACTCATATTGTTCTCATTCTTCTAGTATTAAAGACAAAACCATTATTTGTTTTAGAGGGTCAACCAATTTCAAGAATGTTAGAAAAGGTCAACCCATAGGTGTCATTTCATCCGTTTACACATGTTCATATTGTAGTAGGAAAGGTAACCTCGGGCGATTTTGTTTTGATCATGGAAAAAGTCCTAGGAAGTTTTTTTCTAGTGTTCCCTTGGTTCCTAAATCCCCCACACGACGTTCCACATCTATTTGGGTTAGGAAATCACTTTTAGAGGCACTAGATTTTAGACATGTCCATTCCCGTTTCCTTGCACACGATTCTTCTCTTGCCATATCATATAGATGATTATGTTTACTTTTTTTTCATACGCTAGTTTTTGTTTCATGATATTTATGTTTGCTAGCGTTGTGACATGTACTTTTTGTATAAATTTTTTTTTTTGAAAAATTCCAAAGAATAAAAAAAATTATTTTGATAACTTTTTTGAAAAAATCCAAAAAGATTTTTGTATTTTGTTTTCACCTTTTACAGATGGACACTTAGGATGACCAACTCAAAAAATCATTCCATTTCTCATGTGACTATTTAATAGTGTTCTGAAATAATAGGTCAATTCAACCATGTGCTTAATAATGTTTGGAGTCATTAAGATGTGATTAAGTGTTACTTCCTACATGTTTGACTCTTGTTTTCCTTTATTGCACATATACACGGATTTGTTTGATTATTGTGCTTGTCTTATCATATGTTGGTTGGGTGTTTTCACTTCAAACATGTCCTTAAAACGAACCAAGAGCAATAAAACTTGATAAGAAAGTTGTGCATGTAAGAGCCGTTTGTGAGTTTGTGTAATTTGTTTGAAAATGGTGAAGGGTTTTGAAATATTTTCATTTATCCTTTGAGATTACGCCTCCGTTTAAATTGGAACTAAAACATTGAGGAATTTTATTATCCGAGGTCCAAAGAGGTTGAAAAGAGCCCAAAAAAATTTAAAGGCAATAAAAAGGTATTCATGCCAATTATGGGCCATTTAGGTTTTTGCACCAATTCTCTAAAGTTTGAGAATTTAGTTTAACACCGCTAAAAGAAAATATATATGAGGGAGTTCGGATGGAGAATTTAAGAGGGTTTGCACGTCCTTGAAAATCTTGAAAAAGCGCTAAATAGTTTTGGACTTTATTGGTGTCGAGATCACTTTGACTTTCATTTGTTGATTTGGATAAGACGATGTCATCTAAATTCAACAACTTTTTACACCTAAGGATACTTTTGATGTTCATTCGTTAGGAGTACACATGCATTGTGAACTTATGATTGATTGAGTTTATTTTTCTATCGAATGTGTTCACACCCATACATTCCATTTTCATGACTTAGTTGTTTAAGTTTTAATGCATGGTGTGATTTTTAGTATCTTATTTTTGTATAAAAAATTAAATAATCAAAAATAATTTGTGAAATTTTTCAGACATACCTTTGCATGCGTGTAGTTTGATCCATGTTTTCTATGCACTTTATCGTGACACTCCATGTTTTTATTTTTTTCTTCTTATATGTCTATTTTGGGACATCATAAAAAGGGGGAGAAAGAGTTATCATTTTATGGGGGAGTTTTTGCATTATGGGGGAGATTTGATTTATTAATGCTTTATTCTTATATCATATCATACTCGATGCATCACGAAGGTTTTTGGTTTATCTCATGTGTGTAGGTACAAAGATTGAAGATCATGATGTTGCACCCCCTGATGAGAAAAGCTTTGAGAATTTTGATGTTGAAAAAAAATTTGAGATCTTGCAAATTTTACCTTTTCAATTTTGGGATTCATGGGAGGGTAGATTTGTATAGGTATTTCGTACTTGATAATTCTAATGTTTTTATGTATGTACCGGCATATACATAGGGGGATATTTGTAAGGACATATTTTTATAAATGTCTGTCACATTTAATTATGCCGTATACCGTTACAATCGTCGATGAATTGAAAAGTTTTCATCTACAAAAGACGAATCCGAATTACAAGTTGTCTTCAACATTCACTCCCAACAAAATGATCTTTGGTAAGATAATGTTTAAAGTTTCATTTACATTTCATATTAAGAGCGTTGGGATATTTTTAAAAAAGAGTTTTTAAAAATCCTTTACAGAAAAATATTTTTATAAATGTTTTTTTTTATAAAAGGGTTTCATTACTATTTTAGAAAAAAATATGTTTTGAAAAGTTTTGAGGAAATTTGATAAGGCATTAAGTGAACCTCGGTTTTGACGCCAACGTCTTTCAAACGAGAACACCATCTCGTTCGAATGACTTTGACATGTTGTGTATAGTTGTTCAAGCGACACGTGGATCTCGTTCGAGCGACGTTACTTTTTGGCTGACATGCTGACCTCATGCTTATCCTTTGACCGACTTAACTTTCTTATAAAAGGGGTTTGGAAGCTTTGCTTTTGTCATGGAGAAAGAGTTTAAACATTAGAGTGTTTTCTTTGGTTTGTTGATCGGCCTAGAACCAATTTGAAAAATATATTTTGGCAGAATATTTTCTTCTCCAACAATTTTTTTAAGGGTTCAAATATTTTGTTTTTTAATTCACAAAATCCCAATTACTTTTATGTAAATTGTTTTGTGGAACCCAAGAACATATTTTTCTTTGGTTTATTCTTTGTGGGGAGAACTCTACAACTGGAGAGCTGCGTGCTATTGTGGAGGGAGTCCTTATAAAGTTCACACTTGTGGAGAAGCCGTTTTCTTCTTCATTGCTGACCACCTGGAGTTCTTGCGGGAGATTCCAGCCGACATTATTTCTAGCCGTTGCATTGAAGGTTTGATGAAGACACCGTGTGTTACACTTATGGGTGATTATCAGGTTATATGTAAGATAATGGTCTTGTGAGATCTTCAAAGTTCTAGAAATAAAAGGTGTGCCATCCTCGATCCTCGCCATGCGGGCGGGCACGCGAAGGGAAAGGATCCTTGGGTCCCGCGTATCCCTCTCGGGAGCACTTCGGTCGGCGTCGTTTTAGATAAGGTGTAAAAATGTAGAGAGATTCAGAGTCTCCATTCTATTTTAATCAAAATAGACAAAAGAAAAATGAGAGTCCATCCCGAAGGATGGCATCCAAAGACATACTAGTGCATATGAAACCAAAATGATTCGAGAAGGGTTTGGAGGCTAAGTTACGAAATAGGAAGGTGTTAGGCACCCATTCTGCCCTTTTTGTCTCTCATGGATATTTTCTACTTTCCTTTATTTTTCCCCGTGATATGTGTGCACGTGTATATATATGGTGGAGATAGGAATCCTCTACTTGTATCATGGAAGAGATAAAGCGAGTCGTTCATAGGAAGGTATAAAAATAATATTAGAAAAATAAATTTTACGCGATTAACCTTACGTTGATCGGTATAAGGGAACGATAGCGCATATGGAGTAATACGTCATTAAGACCAAGTATATAGAATATAAGAAGATTGGATTTAGAGAAGATAGAAAATGAGAGAAAAGTGAGAAAAAAGGACTCGAGTTTCGGGTTTTACCCCGAGATGCCTGCGTAGCCTATAAAGGCATCAAAGTCCACGTAGTTCGCATACAAAATGAGGGGTGGGGTTTATCCCATAAATCCAAATGGGGGATCTCTTATTTGTGAGTGTGTGTGTGTGTTAGAAAAAGTGAGAAAATATGAGACTTCCTATTTGGAATTTATGAGCAAACCCTGTTTTTCTTATTTTTTGGGTTTTATTTATATGAAAATAAGAGATGTGCAATAATACTAAATAAAAAGTATATTAGGATGTGTGAGATGAGATAATAAAAGTGCTAAGTAATAAAACAAGTTATTGAGAATTTAAGAGTTAGTTGAGAAACTTGGACCTTCTTGAAGATCTTGAGCTTGATCTTGAATGTTGGAGAGCAGCCCTTGCATTTGGATGATGATGGAGACTGGATAATCCACCAAGTTTGATGAAAAGGATGATGAAAAGTGGAAGTTAGGAAGGGATTTGGATGTTGAAATCGCGTTGTCTTCGAGGGTGCTTTTTGGGATTCGCTGAGAGCAATTTTAATGAGATTTTAAGCTCCCTTTGCAAATGAGGTGAAGGCCTCCTTTTATAGGCCCCGGTCACTGCCGATCGACATAGACCTGGTCCTGCCTATCAGCACTAGCCAATAGGCAGGGTCTGGAACCTACCGTTTGGAAGTGTGTTTTAGGCGTTTTCGGAAAATTGGTTGCCGAGGGTAAACCGTTGGTCAGAATAGCACATGGGGTAGACCGTTGGAAAGGTAATTTAGAGATATTTGAAATTTATTGGACCGTTTCCAAGTTCGGGAGTTAACTTTGGGTCAAATATGTCTTGGAAGCATTTGTCGGTCCATTGGACGGGGAATCATTCAGCGCAAACGGATCATTCCTTTGCATGGAAAGTCCGATTTGCGTACGTAGCAGACCGTTGGAAAGGTTAGGAGATGTACTTGACATCCCAAAAAGTTTGACCCAGTTTGGGGAGTTTACTTTGGTCAACTGGGCCCTGGAAGCATTCGGTGACCTGTCGAAGTCAAATGGATCGTTCGTCCGAATGGTAAGTTGGAATTGTACATGGAGCAGACCATTGGAAAGTGGTTATAGTGCCCTTCGAAGATTCATTCACCCTCGATCGAGATGAAGAGTTGACTTAGGTCAAACGGAGCCCAGGAGTGCCCGGTGGCCTCTTGATCAAGTTTCGAACGTAAACGGATCGTTCATCCGCATGGTAAGTCAGAATCGTGCACGGGACAGACCGTTGGAAAGGGAATTCATTGCCCTTAGAAGATTCATTTAGCCTCAGTCGAGCTGAAGAGTTTGACTTTTTGGTCAAACTGAGCCTAGGAGTGCTTGATGGTTTCTAAGTCAGTACTTGGGACATGACCTGGGTTTGTAGTGATGAATGGAGGTGCTAGGGACCTTAGGAAAGTTAGGGGTAACAGAATGGGGTGTCTACAGAGCCCCTCGATGGGTGAGTTTTCAACAAATGAGAACCATCGAATAGACAGCACATGATGTTTTTGAGGGAATATGACCGATTCAGAGTGACGAGGCCGATTCTGAGGACTTGAGGGGTGTGCTGGGGATGACCAATTTTGTGGGTCAAAGCCAAGTCTGCGGTCTTAAGTGATGAGGGTGACCGATTCTGCTAGTCAAAGTCGATTATATAGGCTTAGTGTGAAAATTTAATAACCGAGGTCAATTTTGACCTAAGAGTGGTGATGATCGAGGATCGAGATCAATTCTGACCTAACTCAGGTGAAGATCCAAGACCGAGGTGAATTGTGACCTAAGAGTGGTGACGACCGAGGACTGAGGTTAATTCTGACCTAACTCAAGTGACGATCCAAGACCGAGGTCAATTCTGACCTAAGAGTGGTGACAACCGAGGATCGAGGTCAATTCCGACCTAACTCAAGTGATGATCTAAGACCGAGGCCAATTATGAACTAAGAGTGGTGACGACCGATGACCGAGGTTAATTCTAACCTAACTCAGGTGATGATTCAAGACCGAAGTCAATTCTGACCTAAGAGTGGTAATGACCGAAGACAGAGGACCGATGTCAATTCTGACCTAATAGAGGTGACGATCCAAGACTGAGGTCAATTCTGACCTAAGAGTGGTGACGATTGAGGATCGAGGTCAATTCTGACCTAACTCAGGTGACGATCCAAGATCAAGGTCAATTTTTACATAAGAGTGGTGACGACCAAGGACCGAGGTCAATTCTGACCTAACTCAGGTGGCGATCCAAAATCGAGGTCAATTCAGACCTAAGAGTGGTGACGACTGAGGACAAATGTTAATTCTCACCTAACTCAGGTGATGATACAAGACTGAGGTCAATTCTGACCTTACAGTGGTGACGACCAAGGATCGAGGTTAATTCTGACCTAACTTAGGTGATGATCCAAGATCGAGGTCAATTTTGACCTAAGAATGGTGACGAGCGAGGATTGAGGTCAATTTTGACCTAACTCAGGTGACGATCCAAGACTGAGGTCAATTCTGACCTAAGCGTAGTGACGATTGAGGACCGAAGTCAATTCTGACCTAACTTAGGTGACGATCCGAGATCGATGTCAATTCTGACCTAAGAGTGGTGACGATCGAGGAACGAGGTCAATTATGACCTAACTCAGGTGACGATCCAAGACCGGGGTCAATTCTGACCTAAGAGTGGATAAAGATTGGATTTTGATTCTGCTGGAGAAAGTGCTTTATGATTTTAATCTGAGCTGGGGAGCTGATAGCTGGGGAAGCATTTGTTTCATTAGGAGGCCTCACAAGAGGAATAACCAATTTTGGTGTTGTCAAAAACTCCGTTGGGGAAGTGATCAGGCAATCCTTAGAGATCCTTTGGGGCTTTACCGGGAGGAGATTCACTTGGTTTTTGAGGATTTCACTGGGAAAGAGGGGGTTACACGTGAGGGAATGCGATATTTTCCTATTGAAAAGGCTCTAAATCCTTCCTGGGATTTTTAGGAATTTTTTGAGGATTTTTTAGGTCTTTCTGGTATTTTCTCTTAATTTCTGTACGAAATTTAAGGGGGGGGGGGGGGTCTGTCGGCATGGTATGAGGGGTTCCATTCGGAAGTGGCACAAACTTTTGGACTACCTCGGTAAGGTAAGGAGTCAATGTCAATCAGTATGGTAGGGGTCAGTGTCGATCGGCACGACGCTTGGCATCCTATAAAAAGGGGCGAATCCCTTCATTTTTTTACATCTTCTTTCCTTTCTCTCTTTCTGCGATTCCTCTGAAAATCGTTGTAGCATTCCAATCTTCAAGACATGGCCACTTTTGTAAGCACCACAGTCCACAAGGAGTGGTTGACCGTTGATGACTAGGCGAATGTGAAGTGGAGGGCCAGGGAGCCTCTTGCTTTGGGGAGTGATAACTCCTTTGATGCATTTGAGTCTATTGAGGATGAGCAAACTTTGCTGCAGGATCCATCACGTTATCGCTATTCAAAAGTGAATCCTGGTGGTTATGTAAGTGACTTGACCTTTGGCATTCCTTTCTTTTGGTGATTTTCTTTCTATCTTGACTTCTGATGTGATTTTTCCTTTTTACGAGTCTGATATTTCTTTGAAGAACACGCGCGCCCGCGAGACGACGGGGCTCAGAGATGTCTGGGAGCATCTCCCACCTGTGGTGTGTTAGGTGGTATCATCAGCGGGTTTTGGGAGGTTGGCATCTGCACTGGATGAGACGCCGCGTTCGACAATGCTTATGTGCGCTTTGGGGGAGAAGTGGTGGGATACTACCCACACCTTCCATTTCATCTTCGGGGAGATGACTGTGACTCCCATAGATGTGCAGCAGCTGTTGGGGTTGGATTGTGATGGAGAGCAGATAGAGGTGGATGGCTCTTTGCGGGTGAGACCGGATATAGTGCGTGCGGCACTTGGTGATGTAAGGACGATAGTTTCTGGGGATTCTATCCGGTTGTCTCTGTTGAAGGATGTTATGTTGGGCAGGGAGATTGATGTGGAGGAGGAGCTGCAAGTGAGGCAGATGGACCGATTATTTATTTTGCCGGTGTTGGGAGGTTTTATGATGGCGTCGAGTGGCGACATCATCCATTTGTGGTTCTTACCGTACTTGAGGATATTTTCGAACATCCCTTTCTATGATTAGGGGAGTCTGACTTTGGTGACCCTTTACTCTTCTCTGGATGCATTCTGTCGGTGCTGACGGCTGACCTTTGTAGGAGCCACATACCTTTTTGAGGTATTCTTCATTTTTCTCACTTATTTTCATGCATTCACATTTTCCTTTCATGCATTCACATTTTCCTTTAATGCATTCACATTTTCCTTTCATGCATTCGCATTTTCCTTATGCGTCTCTTTTTGTTTATGAATTCATACGTGGTTCTATGAGGTGATTGGGTGCAATACCCCACTGATCGCTCTGAAGGACAACACTGTTGGGGAATTTTCCTGATTGTATCGATGGCGTAAGGACAATCGAAAGTCGAAGGGATCTCTATCCCTGGAGGTGGTGCGTCAGGTCTTGAATGACCTGACCAGTGGTAGGGTAAGACACTTTCCATATTCAGTCTTGGTTTTTTCACCTTCTGATCTTGTATTGATTTATGCCTGCTTGGATATTTTCAGGTGACCTTTTATCCTTGAGGGACAGCCATTCAGGATGTGGGGACGACCGGGGTGAATGTGCAGATGAGGCATTTGCTGCCGCATGAGTTTGGTCATTCCTGGTATCTCGAGGAGAGGGTGGTTCTCCAGATTGACGAGGAGGAGGTGGTGGTGCCACCTGCGCAACCTCCTACGTCTATGAGGCGGGAGATACTACTGTTGGAGGATGAGAGGATCGCGGAGATGATCGACAATTCCTATTTATTGTACACTAATACGGCTACACCGTATGACTATATGGATTTTATGACGAGTTGGTTGATGGCTCCCAGCATATATAATGCCCTGCCTTTTCCTCTTATGGGTTCGAATTGGGCGGTGGCATCTTCCCATAGTGGCGGCGGTTCGACGACATCTACGACGGTGACCTCGGAGGTTCCTTTCGTCCTATTGCACACTCCTTCACACAACATCCGGCGGGCTGATGGAGGTATAGTGCCTATGCTGCATCGTCCTCACGCGATGGATTCATAGGAGTTGGGTTTGACCGAGGAGGTCCTTCGACCTGCGGTATACCTTTATGTTCCTCTCTTTCTTTATTTTCTATTTGGATCATCTCTGCTTTGATACTGATTTTTCTTTTCCTTTCAGCAAGTTTGAGTGTCGACCACTTGGCTTAGATACATCAGAGACTGGATATCCTCAGCGACTGCCCATATTGGGGATGCGGTTCCTGTTCTTTCTTACTTGGTGCCATCTGCTTTGTCCGGAGAGGACTCTGGCTTGGGTAGTGGTGGTGTATCATCTCACCGTAGGGGGAAGAGTGCACGTCGCAGGGGGGGAATCTCTTAGAGAGAAAGGTGGGGGAGAGAGAGAGAATGTGGGTTCGGCCTGAGTCCCGTTCTTTTTTCTTTTTCTTTTTATTTTGTGCAAGATGATGTATTATAGAAAATGGATAGATGCAATGCAATGGAGTTTTCATTATCTCTTATTAATGATGAATGAATTCATGCACATGCGCTTTTTACTTTGCTGCTGAGACTGTAAAAAAGAGTATTTTGGAATTTTTTGAAGTAAAGTTTTTTAATTAAAAGGGGAAATTATATAAGGAGGAAAAGGGATTTATAAATTCTGTTGAGAATATGAATTTATTTTTATTGAGTTTTCTGTTTTGACAAAAGAGGAAAAAAGGGAAATTTCTAAAAATGGGGGGTTCCGATCGGCAGGCACCTTGTCCTGCCTATCGGCAGTTCAGTCCAGTCCCATCAATTCAAAGCTTTGATTGGTACCCTCTTCAGCCTTTTGCATTTTGTGGGCTAAGATTTCCTTCGATTTCTGCAGGGATTATGTCTCTTGTGAGGGTTGTTAAGTATAAAAAGGGGATAAGGGTGGAGTGTTTTCATCACACCTTTTCATTCTTACTTACTTGTCCACTATCTCTTAGCGTTGCAAGATAGCTCGCCCTGGTAGCATTGAGTTTGTTAACTACCTCAGAGCCTTGGAAGAAATTTTATCTTATAATGTCGACTATGATGATTTCAACATGTGTCGAGTCTCCTTTTGGTGAAATTGGCCTATTGAGTGGAACATACTGATGGCGGCGGTATAATTCCAGTACCCCGAAAACCATGTATTCAGCTTTGGGCTGGATGAAGTTTGTCCTACCTACGAGGAATTTTCAGCCATGCTAGGTGTAAATCCCAGTGTTGCTGCGGCCTTGTCCAAGTTTTCCTATTCTCCCAGGGATTTTTTGACTGGGCTTCTTCATATTAGAACTTTGGCAACCAGATAATTGGTTGTTGGAGGAATGATCACCCTCCCGACGGTGTTGCAGTCCGTGCATTTACCTGGAAGTAGGTGTTACTAGTTATGCTGGAGCCGTTGCTCTGGGCCTGGTTTCAAAATTACTCCTAGTTACTGGGGAACTGTTGGTGGACCCGCTACTTATAGCCATTACTTCATGGATGTCATACCATCGCAATCCTGCGTTGGTGATACTAGCAAGACGCTGAATGGTTTGGATGCCGGGCGAGAAGGTCGTTCTGACTTTCTGAGGGTAGCCTCGTGATGTTGTTTATGTGGTTGTCTGAAGTATTCCACTTGGCGGTCCCTGCAGAATATCCTTTGTCGGCTGTGCTCGACTTCTTTTCACGTTACTTCATCCACGTTGGCCTGGATATTGCGAGTTGGGAGATTTGGTTCGTGGAGTATGGGGCTCAGAATTTGTGTTGGTAAGTGCCTTGGTGGGGGCAGTTGCAGCCTGTTCTGGAGCTAGGAGAGTACTCATATG
This sequence comes from Sambucus nigra, assembly GCA_949130495.1. Classification (NCBI taxonomy): domain Eukaryota; kingdom Viridiplantae; phylum Streptophyta; class Magnoliopsida; order Dipsacales; family Adoxaceae; genus Sambucus; species Sambucus nigra. The sequence continues at coordinate 548,233,964 of OX422207.1, forward strand.
TGTGTTTGGTTGGTCTCAGACATACCTATTTTTATTTCCCTTGGCATCTTCTACGCCAATTTGGTTGGGCACAGGTTGTGCCATCTCGAACCTCAAATTTCTTTCCAGTAGAAGATTTGACTGAGCGCCTGCATCTGTTGCTTAGATCCCTATGGAGAATTGACGTCTGTCGACCCATCCCTCTCAGTATGTGGGGAAAGTTTGGAATGTCCCTAAAGATTATATGAAGTGGTTGTGGAGGAAAGTAGTCAGCAAGTTGTTGGCAGTGGAGATTGGACAAAGGTGGTTTGTTTTATTTAACACCATGGAAGGGGGCGTTGTGGTCTTTTCGAAGATGTTTCGGGCTCATCGATCCATGGAGTGTTTACGGCACTCTATTCAAGCAAAGGAAGTTTGGGTACCCCAGGATGTAGATAATGAGGGTGCAGGCTCCTCTGGTAGTTATGGGTAGGACTCTTGGAGAGTTTATTTATGTAATAGGGAATATATGTGGGGATTTTATTTGGCTTTTTATGGTAGTATGGGGGAAGGAAGTTATCCGTTCCTTTTCTTATGTAATCCATTTTGTAATATCTTATTAATGAAATAAGCATGTTTCTGATCATCCAGCTGTGCCTTTCGACGAATTTTGTATTTTTTTTAATTATCTATACCGATCGCTAAGGCGCACATAATCCTTTTGTTGAAGTTTTTGTTAGAATGAACTGTCGTTCTCGGAGATAAGAAAAGAATGGTATTTTGAAAAAGAAAGGGTCGTGCTCCTGTAAGATGTATGAGCTGCCTACGTACCTCTGGGGTTTCTGGAAAAAATATATATTTTTTTAAAGAGGATCAGACCCACATAGTTATGGGTAGAGGGAAATGAAGAGAGTTTTTTTAAGAATAGAAGGAAGATGAGAAGAGTCGTAGCACGTCGAGATTTTGGACTGGGGGTAGAATTTCTTGAGATGGTCCAGGTTAACTGGATGAGCCATCTCTTCCCCATCTAGGTCAGTGAGCATGGCGAAACCGTCAGATACGATTTTCTTGACAATGTAGGGGCTGCTCCAGTTGGGCTTGAATTTTCCTCGGGGGTACCAGATGGGTTCTATTATCTCCTTGAGGGATAAATCATCTTCCCGAACACCTAAATCCTTGACTCTCTTATTGAATGATCTCTCTATTCGGCGATGGTACCCCTGTATGCGGTAAAGAGCCTTCAATCTCCTTTCATCTAGGAGGGTCAGTTCATCGAGACGTCTTTGGCACCAGTCTTCTTCGCTAACTTTGCTTTAGAGCATGACGTGTAGTGAGGGTACTTCTAGATCCACAGGTAGGATTGCCTCCATACCATGGACTAGAGAGTAAGGGATAGCCCCAATAGAGGTTCAGATTGAGGTTCGATAGCCCTAGAGGGCGTACAGGATCTTGTTAGCCCAATCCCTACAGATTTCGGTCATCTTACTGATGATGGATTTGAGGTTCTTGTTGGCATCTTCAACTTCACCATTGGTCTGAGGTCGGTAGGGATAATATTTGTGTCTTTTAATCCCGTACTCATTAACTACTTATGTGACTTTTGCTTCGAAGTGCAACCCGTTATCTACCACTAGCTCATGCGGGACCCCATATCGGAAGATGATATTTTTCTTGAGGAATTTGGCCACTTTCTTGACGTTCAATACTGTGTATGCCTTAGCTTCGACCCATTTGGTGAAGTAATCAATGGAAACTAGGATGAACTCATGTCCGTTTGAAGCCTTTGGTGTAACCTTCCCTATGATGTCGACACCCTAGGTGGTGAACGGATAGGGAGAGGTCATATTGTATATTTCTCGCGGAGGAAGGTGTTGAAGATTGTAGAACTGTTAGCATTTGAGGCATCACCGGACATAGGCGATGTAATCTTGGGCCATGGTGGTCCAGTAATAGCCCTGTCAGATGATCTTCTTGGCAAGCATGTGACCATTCATGTGGGGCCCGCATTCCCCGTTGTGGATCTTCTGCATTATTTTTTCAATCTCAATCCCTGCGATATAGTGTAGATGAGTTCCATCGAAGTTCCTCTTGAGTAGAGCTTTATGACAGATGATATACTGGGTGGCCAGTCTTCAGAGGGTTGTTCAGTCTTTCTTGTTGGAACCCTCGGGATACCTACCATATTTGAGGAGGGACCAGATATCAGAGTACCAGCAGTCGGCTAGTTCGGGATCTTCGGTGGGGATAAGCTCAATATTATAGAAGTGGGTTAGTTTGTCTTGCTTTTGAACTAGGAAGGGGGTCATTGTTATTCCTTCGGACATGTCTACCATGGAGGCCAAGGTAGGGAGATCATCGGCTAGGTTATTCTTTGCTCGAGGTAGGTAATGGAAGGTGATATCTCAGAATCGGGAGGCTATGTCTTCTAAGTGGGCATGGAAGGGTTGAAGCTTTTCATCCTTGACTTTCCATTTTTTGAGCACTTGACTGATGATGAGGGTCAAATCCCCGTAGACATCAAGGTATTGAATACCTTTCTTGAGAGCAACTTTGAGGCCTACTATGCATGCCTCATATTCCGTCATGTTATTGGTGCAAGGAGAATCCAATTTGATAGCGATGGGAGTGTGGGAGTCATGAGGGGCGATGAGAAGTATCCCAATGCCATATCCTTTTTTTATTGGCAACGCCGTCAAAGAACATTTTCCATCGAAGGTTGTGTTAAGCGGTGCAGAGGATATTTTCATCTGGGAATTCAAATATCGAGACATCTTCTTCTTCTATAGGGTAATCAGCGAGGTAGTGAAAGATGGCTTTTCCTTTAACGGCTTTCGGCGTGACGTACATGATATCGAACTTGGTTAGGAGCGTCAACCATCAGGCCATTCGACTGGATAAGGAGGGTTTCTTAAGAAGGTATTTGATAGGATCCATTCGGGATACAAGTTTGATGGGGAAGGCGAGCATGTAGTGTCGCAACTTTTGGGTGACCCAGACAAGTGCAACACATGCCTTTTCTAAAGCAGTGTAGTTGACCTTGTACCCTGCCAATTTGTGAATGGCATAATAAATGGTTCTTTCTTTGTGAGAGTCTTCAAGGTATTGGGATAGCAAAGCCCCGGCTGCAGTGTCAGTTATGGTTAGGTATAAGAGCAAAGGGAGACTAGGTTGTGGTGGCATGAGTACTAGAGGTTGGGTCAGATACTGTTTGATTCGATCAAAACATTTTTGACAGGCCTCATTCCAAACCTTGGTTTAATCCTTTTGGAGGAGATTAAAGATCGGTTCGCAGATGGAGGTTAGCTGGCTGATGAACCGACTGATATATTATAATTTCCCAAGAAAATCTTGGACTTATTTCTCTATTTTGGGAAGTGGCATCTCAAGTATGGCCTTTAACATCGCAGGATTTGCTTCTATCCCTTTCTCACTGACCATGAATCCTAAGAGTTTTCCCTTTGTAATGCCGAAGACACATTTTTGTGGATTGAGTCTCATCTGATACCGTCGTAGTCGTTCGAAGAACTTCCGGAGAGCGGGGACATGACCTTCTCTAGTTTTGGACTTGATAATCATATCATCTACATAAAACTCGACTTCTTTATGAATTAGATCATGTAGGATGGTTGTGGCAGCCCTTTGGTAGGTAGCCCCAGCATTCTAGAGACCAAATGGCATGATGGTGTAACAAAAGATTCCCCATCGAATGATGAATGCGGTTTGTTCTTGGTGGTCTTGGTGCATCTTGATTTGGTTGTATCCAAAAAACCCATCGATGAATGACTTGAGAGCATGACTGGATGTGTTATCCATGATCATGTCGATATTGGGTAGCGGATAATCATCCTTTGGAGAAGCTTTGTTTAAATCTTGGCAGTCCATACACATTCGAACCTTCCCTCCTGATTTTGGCACATTTATTATATTGGCTAGCCATGTGGGATATTCGATCACACCAATGAAGCCCACGTTCAACAGTTTGACCACCTCTTCTTTGACCTTGAGCGACCATTCGGTGCGGAGATTTCTCAATTTTTATTTAATCGGCTTGTAATCTGGGAGAGTGGGGATCTCGTGCTGAGCTATTTCATGATCAATGCCGAGAAACTCATCATAGGACCACACGAAGACATCCACGAATTCCTTTAGCAATTCTTCGATTTGTGCGCTCTCATGCTCATCAAGGGTGGCCCCTATCCTAATCTCACGCAGTTGGCTACTAGAACCGAGATTAATAACAATAGTCTCTTCTTCATTAACTTGAACGCAATTATGTTGTTTATTATTAACCCTATTTAGATAAATTAAGAATTATTCATTTGCAAAATCATCATCATCAAAAGTTTGATTAGAATCCAAGCAGTTAATGTAAGGCACAACAAGATACTCAAAATCTTCGTTTATTTCATTAATAGGAAAAACAGCATTGAGAACCTTATCAAAAGAGGTCTCGATTACATTTGAACAAGGATAGACAACAAAAGAAGAAATAGGGTAAACATTGGGGTTAGGGGAGATTTCAAGAGGTAGAACTGGCTCAGCATGCCAGTTGAGGAGGGGTGTATTAGAAGCTTTAATCAGATGGGATGGATCCATTAATGTAGTTCCTGAATGAACGATGGAGTGTGCCAGCCCCAGTGTCTGTAAGTTGAAGGAGTCTTTGAAATCACTATCCTTAGTCTCTTCGATATCGTTGATGAGCGATTGTACTTGGTGTTGGAAATTTTTAGCCCATGGGTAGCTATCTTGGAAAAATATCTCCATTCCACGCTTCATCTTCTTGTCTATATGGTCACATTATGGTTCTAGAAAACCTCAAAAGGGGAAGTCTTCTACTTCTTTGATGGATCATCCATTCAAGGAGTCTCTTAGGATAGTTGGGATGCAGTCTAATCTTCTCTTTGGTTGAGACTAGTGGATCATTCTAATCTGTTGTTCTGATGGTTGATACCCCAAGACACAAGGAGGGAAAGATTTCTTCAGTTCGATCGGCTCAAGTATCCCTTGCTTCCTTTACCCTAGCCCCAGTCCGGGAATGAAGTGCATGTTTTTGAACATCTAAATCACATTGACATTGTCATGAGGGTCATTTTTTGGACAAACCCTTTCTTTGAAACTGTCCCCTATCGGGAGTAAGAGTGGCTCAACTCGGAATCTTGATAGGAGCATATCATTTGACCCGTGCTATATCTCAAGGATTGGACTGCTGGTGTTTGCACCCTCGACATCTTTGTTGTTTCCTAAAATGGTGATGACTCGCCTATTAGTGAAGAACTTCAATTTCTGATGGAGTGAGGAGGACACACCCTTGATACTATAGACCAGGGTCGTCTGAGCAACAGGTTGAATCAAGTTGGGATGTCTATGACTTGGAATTCAACGACAGGGTTTATAAGGCCAACCCCTATTACAAGCTTTATGGATCCCATCACCTACCGGTGGGTATTATCATAGGCACGTACATCGGCGGAGGTTGGAGCGAGGTCGCTTTATTTTAGGCCTAAACACTTGAAGGTTCTTAGTGGGCAGACATTCAAGGCGAATCCATTATCGACATGGGAGAGTGGCACGACCTTCCCCATAACTTCGACGCAGATGTTGAGTGCATGATTGTGATTTGGCCAAATTCTGGGGATTTCTTCTTCAAAAAATGAAATCACTCGGGTAGAGGTCAAGGATCCGACTAGATTTACTGCCTCTTCTGGTGTGGTATAAGGAGGAACTATGGGTCCCGTTAGCAGCTTGATTAAAGCATTTTTGTGCAATTAGGAAGACATAAAAGCCCCCATAGAGTGATTTTATCTTGAGTTTTGTTCAGTTGATCGAGTATCTTCCTCTACTCGATCGTCATCTCTAGTATAGGAAGGTTTTCAACTCCCTTCCCCTTGTCATTTGCTGGTACTGAGCTTGGAACCTGGTAATGTCTCCCTGATCTGGTTATGTGATTTACTGAAGAAGGGAAGAACATGAATCATGTTTCCTCATCAATCTCAGGTTGTTCTGTCTCCCTATTTATTTCTTCGAGGAGTTCTTTAAATAATATCATCCCACATATGTCAGCTACTGGGCCAGTTCTTCCTAAGGCTTTTTCTTCACTTGAATATTCAAATTCTTCCCCCCCATCCGGTGGCAACAATTTTTTATTCCCATGTAAAGTCAATGCATTCCACAACTTTAAAGGCTTCTTCATATAAGTCTTCCCATTCTGTGGGGATATGTATGGTTGAAGGGACCAAGCGCCCTTATAGCTTCAAAATGTCGAGTAACCTGGTGATACTACAAATGCTGTTGGTTTGCCTAAATAATTCTGCCATAATCTGGACAACATCATCTAGGTTAACTTCATCGATTGCTACCACCCATTTGTCTGAATATCGGGCCCACTTTCGTGCTTTCAAGAACAGTGTACTTAATCTTTGGCAATCGATGACCATCTGTGAGGGCAATTTCATCCTGAACTCTAGGATTTGGTTTAACACCTCTAAAAATTCCATATTTCCATTTTTGAAATGGGTACAGACAGCAATGCATGCTCTGGTAACGAGTGACAGTGCCTAATTAGAGAGGCTAGTAGGGTGTTGGAGGAAATATGGGAAAATTTGAAGAGTTTTAGGAGAGTATATGGGTGTGATTTGAGGAGGGATCGAAATCCGGGCTTTCTTCTAAGAAGATAGCATTGGTATGATTTGGGAGTGGATTGTGAGTAGTGTTTGGCTTAGGATTGGCTGGTGGGGCGATGGTACCCTAGTCAATGAGATCTTGGATTATGTTTCGAAGGTGAAAGCATTGATCGGTGGTATGGTGTAAGGCCCAATAAGTATCGGCCTTGAAGTTTCTTGGGAGGGGATTTGGCAATGGATGGGGATCCAAGGGTTTGATGAGGTTTCAACATAACAGGGCTTGGTAAACTTTGGACAGGGGATCATGGAGCTCAGTGTATTCCCTTAGGATGGGGGCACGGCGACTTTCTGGTTCCTATGATGTGGTTGGTTGAGAGATGTTGTTGATGGTTGAGACTGTAACACTGGAAGGCTTGTCATACTTTCTAGGGGTGAACTGTTCGAACACCTTCTTCAGTTCAACCTCTATTTTAACAAGGCTTTCCTCAATTTCTACTCCTGCTTCTCTGAGAACTCGGAAGTGGGGATAGTATTGTCCTCCCATCGTCGCTCGGATATGGGGCAAGATGTTCTTCTTCACTATGTTGACATCTTCTTCCTCAAATGGCCGATTAGTTATGGTAGTTGCCTTTTCCCTCCATCAGGTTATAATGTTACTGACTGATTCCCCAGGGTTCTGTTTGAGCATCTGTAAGTCACGATGAGTGACTTCAAGCTCTTCATTGAATTTGTACCGCGACATAAATTCTCGAGCTACATCCTCCCAACTACGGATTCTGGATTCCTCGAGAGATAAAAACCATCGCAGGTCACTATCCTTCAAAGTTTGTTGAAACAATTGGGCCATCACTTCTTCAGAAGCCCCTAGTAGAGTCATGGAATGATGATAACTGCAAAGATGAACAATTGGGGGTCCACTCCTTCCAAACTTCTCGGGTAACCTCACTTTAGGATAAGGGGACTTGTGGGTATAGTACATGTAATTACCATAGATTCTGACTTGGTCTAACTTCTTGGTGAGCATCTTGAGATCCTCTTTGACTTTATTCAACTCCTCCTCATTTGGATCAGGATCCTTAGGTAGGTTAGCCACAGGCTGGGCAATTTTTGGCATCGAAAGTTGGACAGGCGTCTGCCCATTGACAGGAGGGGCACGTGGAGCGTGCTGATATTCTTAGGGAACCCAAATAAGCTTGGGCAGGCCCATAGCATGAGGGAATAGGGCCTCAGGCTCTTGAGGAATAGGAACCTGGTTTTGTTGCATCTCTCGGACCTCAATTTGGAGGTTGTCAATCTTGGACACGAGATGAAGTAGGACTGCCATCAGATTTGGCTGTATGACTGGTACTTGATCTGTATTCTCCGTGGGAAGTGGATGGATTCCGAACTTAAAAAAAGTAGCAAAATAATGAACGAAACTCCGAGGTGATTTGACTGAAGACCGAAGTCAATAGGAAGCCAGGCCAAGGGCTTATGATCGACCCGAGAAGGCGTAGAATGGGATTTATTTTTTGAGAAAAAAGGAAGAAACTATTTTTGGATTTTTGATAAATAAGGGAGAAATGTTTTTGGATTTTTCATAAAGAAGGGAGAAATGTTTTTTGGAGACGGAATTCAACATGATTACTATGATAATTAGGTTCTCACTTGTATTTAATTCTCCTAAATGCAATGCCGGACGGGACCCGAGCCTGGAAAAGTGAGATTTTTAATATATGCAAAGCTACGGCTGGACTTGTAACCAGGCTAACGGACACGGTCCCGTTTTAATAATGCGCAAAAATTGGGCAGCGGGCCGACCCAGAATTTTGACAAAGTTTTAGGTAAAAAATGGCAATCTAAAGTGCATGTCCTAGGTTTGACACCTATATGCAGGTATGCAGTTGGTTGGGTGAATCGGTATGGGTTACCCCCTTTGGCGTGACTTCCACGATATACGTCTTGCTATTGCGAGCAATCAGTACGTGTGGACAAGCCATTTGATATACCTGAGTGTACGTGGATTGCCTCACTATATACCTCGTGGGGACGGTACGTGTGAGAGAGAATTCGATATACTCAACGTACATGAATGCATTCCCTGCGATATACCTCCCATCATGACTTCGGTCAAGATGTATGATGCAGGGGAACCGTCCGATATACGTCGAAGGTACTTGGCCAATGGAAGTTGAGAGTCATATCGCTTAGGCTAACTGTGACCTACTGGACCAACGCCCATCACGAAGTGACCCTCCAGTTACTAGGTAAAATTTGGTAAATAACAATGCCCTTTGGTGATGTCGTGTGAATCATGCATGATTCTCTTATTAGTATCTTATGATGAGAAGGCATTTCTTGATTATGCCAAACAGGGACCAAAATATAAGTACCAGAGGTACACCAAGTATGGATGGGTGATGCGTTCAACATGTGGATATATGTGATCCTAGGAGCACGTGGTGTGAAGTGTACATGGAGAATTTTCTACAAGTGTGTGAACAAAAGCATAAGCATGGGATACACTTGGAAAAGGGGAACATGCAGATATAGGGGAAAAAATATAACATCCATGAAAATAAAGTCAAGCCCTCAAAATATACATATCCCCAGCAGAGTCGCCACTGTGGCCATCCCCGATCCTCACCATGCGGGCGGGTGCCTGAAGGGAAAGGATCCTCGGGTCCCGCGCATCCCTCTCGGGAGCTCTTCGGCTGGAGTCATTTGAGATGAGGTGTAAAAATGTAGAGAGATTCGTAGTCGCCAGTCTATTTTACTCAAAATAGACAAAAGAAAAAAGGGAAGCCATCCCTAAGGATGGCATCCAAAGACATACTAGTGCATAGGAAACCAAAATGATTCGAGAAGGGTTCGGAGTCTAAGTTACGAAATGGGAAGGTGTTAGGCACACATTCCGCCCTTTCTGCCTCTCATGGATATTTGCTATTTTCCTTTATTTTTCTCCGTGATATGTGTGCATGTGTATATATATGTTGGAGATAGGAATTCTTGACTTGTATCATGGAAGAGATAAATCGAGTCATCCATATGAAGGTTTAAAAATAATATTAGAAAAATAAGATTTACATGATTACTCTTACGTTGATCGTTATAAGGGAACGATAACGCATATGGAGTAATACGTCATTAAGACCGAGTATATAGAATATAAGAAGATTGGATTTAGAGAAGATAGAAAATGAGAGAAAAGTGAGAAAAAGGACTCGAGTCTCAGGTTTTACCTCGAGATGCCTACGTAGCCTATAAAGGCATCAAAATCCACGTAGTTCGCATACAAAACGAGGGGTGGGGTTTATCCCATAAATCCAAATGGGGAATATCTTATTTATGAGTGTGTGTGTGTAGAAAAAGTGTTTTAGTGGTGAGAAAAGTGTGAGAAAAGTATGAGACTCCCTATTTGGAATTTATGAGCAAACCCTCTTTTTCTTGTTCTTTGTGTTTTATTTATATGAAAATCAGAGATCTGCAATAATACTAAATAAAAAGTATATTAGGATGTGTGATATGAGATAATAAAAGTGCCAAGTATTAAAATAAGTTATTGAGAATTTAAGAGAGAGTTGAGAAAGTTGGACCTTCTTGAAGATCTTGAGCTTGATCTTGAATGTTGGAGAGCATCCCTTGCACTTGGATGATGATGGAGAGTGGCTAATTCACCAAGTTTGATGAAAAGTGGAAGTTAGGAAGGGATTTGGATGTTGAAATCGTGCTATCTTCGAGAGGGGTTTTTGGGATTTGCTGAGGGTGATTCTTATCTAATTTTTGGGATCCCTTTACAAATGAGGTGAAGGCCTCCTTTTATAGGCCCAGGTCACTACCGATCGACATAGACCTGGTCCTACCTATTGGCACCTGCCGATAGGCAGGGTCTGAAACCTACCATTTGGCAGTGTGTTTCACGCCTTTTCGAAAAATTGGTTGTCGAGGGAAAATCGCTGGTCAGAATGGTGCACGGGGTAGACCGTTGGAAAGATAATTCAGAGACCTTTGAAAGTCCTTTGGACCGCTCCCGAGTTCGGGAGTTGAGTTTGTGTCAAATATGGCTCAGAAGCATTTATCGATCCATTGGACGGGGAATCATTCGAACGCAAATGGATCGTTCATCCGCATGGTAAGTCTGAATCTTGCACGGGGCGGACCGTTGGAAAGCTTAGGAGAAGTAATTCGAAATTCCACAGAGTTTGACCCAGTTTGGGGAGTATACTTTGGTCAACCGGGCCCTGGAAGCATTCGGTGACCTCTCGAAGTCAAACGGATCGTTCGTCCGCATGGTAAGTCGGAATCGTGCATGGATAGGACCATTGGAGAGGGGTTTCAGTGCCCTTGGAAGATTCATTCAGCCTTGGTCGAGTTGAAGAGTTGACTTAGGTCAAACAGAGCTCGGGAGTACTCGGTGGCCTCTAGATAAAGTTTCGGATGCAAACGGATCGTTCGTCCGCGTGGTAAGTCAGAATTGAGCATGGAATGGACCGTTGGAAAGGTAATTCAGTTCCCTTTAAAGATTCATTCAACCTCGTTTGAGCTGCAGAGTTTGACTTTTTTATCCAACGGAGCCTGGGAGTGCCTAATGGGTTCTAGGTCAGTACTCGGGACATAACCTGGGTTTGGAGTGATGAAGGGAGGTGCTAGGGACCTTAGGAAAGTTAGGGGGTAACAAAATGGGGTGTCTACAAAAAAAAATTTCCCTTTGGGGATTTTTTCTTAATATTTGTGTCACACGCTTTATCTATTTATGGGTTGACACACGCACACACTTAGATGCATGATTCGGTGCTGAATTAATTTTTGTTTACATAGAATCCAATTGAATAAGTGTGCCAATGTAGAAAGTTGTGAATTATTTAAATCGATATCGCACACCACGTTTATTTCATTTTTTCAACATCATACCTCTTGACCGAAGTTGTGATGGGAGGTATAATATAGGGAACAAATTCATATACGTCGAGTATATTGAATTCTCTCTCACACCTATTGTCCCCATGAGGAATATAGTGAGGCAACTAACGTATAATCAGGTATATCAAATGACTTGTCAACACATGCCGATTGCCCTCAACAGGAAGACGTATATCATGGAAGTCATGCCAAAATTGTGAACCTTTCAATTAAACCAACAAATGCATACCCTCATATAGGCGTCAAACTTAGGATACTCATATTTAAACATCGGTTTCTACCTGAAACTCTGCCAGAATGACGGGTCGACGTGCTGCCCAAATTTTTGCGCAATTTTTAAAATGAGACCCTACCCATGAGCTTGGTAATAAGTCCAGCCATATTTTCACGTATTTTTTAAACCTAGTTTTTTCAGGTTCGGGTCCCATTCGGCATTTCCTTTTGCATTTAGATAATCCTAAAACAAGTGAGAACATAATAAACATAATAATCATGTTGAGACCGTATCTCGTCTTTTCGCTCTTTTCCAAAGGAAATATAAAAAACATTTCTTTCTTCTTTATAAAAAAAAATAGTACCAAAAATATTTTCCCCTTTCTCGTACAAAAAAATATTTTTCCTCCCCATTTTTCCGAACATTTTGCCATCATCTTTTCCAAAATGTCAAAAACATTTTCCATCCTTTTCAAAATAATAGTTTTTCCCTTTTACTTTCAAAAATACATTCGATTTTCTCTTTCTCAGGTCGAGCGCATACCCTTGGTCCGACTCCTTATTGGCTTCAGTCTTCAGTAGAATAGCCCCGGAGCCCCGTCAGTCCCCTCACTTACTTTGAGAACAAAATTCATCCGCTTTCCATGGAGAACACATATCAAATAACGATTACACAACCTAATCTAATGACAATACTAACTCAGCTCAGTGCCAAGATTAAGAGACTACAAGTTGAGGTTAATGAGATGTAACAAAATTGGGTCCCTATTCCTGAAGAGCCCGAGGTACTCTTCCCTCATGCTATGGGTTCTCCCGCACCCAAGCGTATCTGGTCTCTCGAGGAATATCAGTATGCATCATGTGCTCCTCCTGCTAATGGGTTGCTGCCTGCCCAGCTTTCTATGCCTAATCTCGCCCAACTAGGGGCTAACTTAGTAGTGACCGTTTATTCGAAAGAGGAGGAATTAAACAAGGTCAAGGACGATCTCAGGATGCTAACCAATAAGTTTGAACAAGTGAGAATCTTGGGAAACTACATGGACTATACCCACATGTCTGCCTATCCGAAAGCGAGGTTGCTAGAAAAGTTTATAATTCCCAATATCGAGAAGTTCGAAGGTAAAGGACCTCCGATTGTTCATCTTCATAGTTATCACCAAGCCATGACTCTCCTAAGGGATTTCGAAGAAATAATTGCCCAAATGTTTCAGTAATTTTGAAGGACATCGCCCTTCGCTAGTTCTTATCTCTCAAAGAGTCCATAATCCGTAGCTGGGAAGACGTGGCCCTAGAATTCATGTCACAATGCAGGTATAATGAAGAGTTGGAAGTTACCCATTGGGATTTAGATCTGCTCAAATAGAACCCTGCATAATCAATTAGAACCTTCATAGCACGTTGGAGAGAGAAAGTTGCCTCCATGGCCAACCGACCTTCTAAGGAGGATCAATTCAGCATCGTAAAGAAGAACTTCTTACCCCATGTCCAAGAGACATTGGGAGGATAATACTACCCTTATTTCATATCTCTTCGAGAAGCAGGAGTGGAGATTGGAGAAGGTTTTGTCAATAGGGAAGTTAAACTGAAGAAAGTTTCTAGACAGTTTACTCCCACGAAGTATGAAAAGACAGCCAGTGCTGCAGCCTCAACCATTAACAACATTTTTAAACCAACCACTTTATGGCACCAGAAATTAGCCTTGTCCCAGTCTGAAAGGAATACACCGAGCTGCATGCTCCCCTCTCTAAAGTTTACTGGACCCTCCTAAGACGAAACCTTATCAATCCATTGGATTCATACCCATTACCAAACCAACTCCCCAAGAACATCAAGCCAGATGCCCATTGTGACTTCCAAAAATTGATGGCCATACCACCGACCATTGTTTTCACCTATGAAATATGATCCAAGGTTTGATCAACCTGGGTGTCATGTCCCCACCAACCAATTCTAAGCCAAACACTACTCATAATTCACTCCCAAATCGTACCAGTGCCATCTTCTTAGAAGAAGACCCGAATTTCTATCCATCAACCTATATTACACCAAGTTAATTACCCATCATACCCATGTACACCCTACCAACCTCACCGACCAGGCACTGTCAATCCTTACCAGAGCATGCATCATTGTTCGTACCCGTTCTAGATATGGAAGTAAGGAATTATCATAAGTACTGAACCAACTCCTTGAATTCGAACTTAAATTTCGGTCCCAGATGATCATCGATTACCAAAGCTTCAGTACGCTATTCTTGAAAGCAAGAAAATAGGCTCGAGAATAAGACAGTTGGGTAGTACCTCTCGATGAAGTCAGTCTTGATAATGTCATCTAAATCTTGGCAAATTCATTTCAACCAATAGGTGATATTAGTAGCATGTTCGTACTGTTAGATTTTATGAAACTACAAGGACGCCTAGTCCCTTCACCTTTAAACCTCGTGATCAAATGGGAGGGTTTATATGAAGAAACCATTGAATTTGTGGAGTGTATTAATTTTTCATAGAAAGATAATATTGTCCCTACTGGATGGGGAGATGAATTCGTTGATTCAGATGAGGATCACAGTTCATAAAGGAGTCTCTTGGTAGTCGACATATATGGGATGATATCATTCGACGAGCTGCTAGATGAAATTAATAGGGTGGTTGAACAACTCGAGAATGATGTGTAAATGGGGTTTATGATTTTATCATCTTCTGTGAACCATATGTCCAGGTCAGGGAGACATTAATAAGTTCCAAACCCCCCGTCAACTCTACAAGAATGATGTCTTTCTCCGAAGTGGAAATCCCTAAGATCGAGCCAAACCATAATTATGATCTCAATATCTCTATCAAAGTCATGGTAAAGACTGTCTCTCTCTTTTTTTTTTGATAATGGATATGCTCTAAATGTTTGAACACAGAGAACCCTCAACTATTTGGGACTAAAAGTGAGTGATCGTGCTCCAACCTCTGCCACTGTAAGGGCCTACGATAATACTCGTCGAGAAGTGACGGGATTAGCCCTACAAATATTGTCATAGAATTCCAAGTCATCGATATCCCAACATGTTTCAATCGATTGCTTGTATGACCATGGCTCTATAGTATCAAGGGAGTTTCTTCTTCCCTGCGTCAAAAATTGAAGTTCTTCGGTAATGGGCATGTTATTATCATCTTGGGCAACGACGACATTACCAATGATGCAAGAACCAACAATCTAGTACTTAAGATACAACATAGGTCAAATAATATACTCCTATCTGATTTCTGAGTTGAGCAACTTCTACTCCCAGCTGGGGAAGATTTCAAAGATAGGGTTTATCCAAAGTATGACCCCCATGGAAACGTCAACGTGATCTAAATGTTCAATAACATATAATTCATGCCTGGACTAGGGCCGGGGTGACAACAACAAGGGATCCTCGAACCCATTATCCTGAAGAAAGATTTTCCTCCTTAGGGCCTAGGCTATCAACCGTCAGTAGAAGAACTCAGGGCAATTCACCATCCTCGACTGAAGAAAAGGCTAGAATGTGTCAAGACCATCTCAAGAGATTCCTTGAATGGAAGATTCATTAGAAAGGGTGAATATTTCCCCTTCTGTGGATTTCCTGAACCTTGGTACGACCACATGGACAAGAAGATTAAACTTGAAAGGGAGATCTTTTTCCAAGACAATTATTCATGGGCCGAGATTTCCCAACATCACATGAAACCACTCACTGAAAAGATATTAGGCGATGTCAGAGATTCTAAAGAAAGTGTCTTCGAAGGTTCCTTCAACTTATAAACACTAGGGACATAACTCTACAGATCCACTTAGGTTCTACATCATCTAATCCATCCTGCCTGATTAAAGCTACTGACACACCTCTCCTCAACTGGCATGTTATACCAGCTCCACCAAAACTCAATCCGACCCTAATGTTTATCCCATTTCTTCTTCTGTAGTTTCTTATTA
The DNA here is from genome assembly GCA_949130495.1 of Sambucus nigra. NCBI lineage: Eukaryota > Viridiplantae > Streptophyta > Magnoliopsida > Dipsacales > Adoxaceae > Sambucus > Sambucus nigra. Next base: position 548,249,602 of record OX422207.1, read on the forward strand.
CTGTGATGTAATAAAGACCTCTTTTGATGAGATTCTCAATGATGCTTTTCTTATCAATAAAATAAATAATGATTTTGAGTATCTTGATGTGCCTTACATTAATTGTCTTGATTCCAATCAAACTCTTGATGATGATGATTTTATAAATGAACAATTCTTAGCTAATCTAAATAAGGTTAATAACAAACAATATAATTGCGTTCAAGTTAATGAAGATGAAACTTTTATTATTAATCTTGGTTCTAGTAGCGAACTTTGCGAGATTAGGATATGGGCCACCCTTGACGAGCATGAACACGCGTAAATTAAAAGATTACTGAAGGAGTTCATGCATATATTCACATGAACTTACGATGATATGCCCGGAATTGATCCTGAGATAGCTCATCACGAGATTCCTACTCTCCTAGAATGCAAACCGGTCAAATAGAAACTATGAATGCTCGAAACTGAATGGTCACTCAATGTTAAAGAGGATTTGGTCCAATAATTAAACGTGGGTTTCATTCGTGTGATCGAATATCCCACATGGATAGATAACATTGTGCCCTTGATGAATCAAGAGGGAAGGTTCTTGGGATTAATAGTTAGCGAGAAAATGATAGAAGCAGATCATGTCATATTAAAAGCTATACTCAAGATGCCACCGCCTCGAATAGAGAAAGAATTCCGAGGATTCCTTGAGAAACTACAGTATATCAGACGGTTCATCAGCAAGTTGACTTCCATCTGTGAAACCATTTTCAAACTCCTCGAAAAGGATTCAACTAAGGTTTAGAATCAAGCTTGCCAAGAAGACCTTAATTGATTCAAATAATACCTGACCCAAACTTTGGTACTCATGCCTCTTCAGCCTTGTCTTCCCCTACTCCTATACCTAATCGTTACAGATACTGTAGTTGGGGCTTTGCTAGCCCAATGACTCAAAAAATCCCGCAAAGAGAGGTCCATCTACTATACCAGTTACAAGTTATCTGGGTACGAAGTCAATTACACTGCTTTGGTAAAAACGTGTGTCACCTTTGTTTGGGCCCCCAAAAGCTACATCATTACATGCTCGCCTTTCCTATCAAACTTGTATGACGAATGGATCCTATCAATTACTTAATAAAAAAGACTGCTTTGTCCAGCCGAATGGCGTTGGTTGATGCTTCTAGCTGAATTCGATATTATGTATGTCACGTAGAAGTCCACGAAAGGAAGAGCCATCACTGACTATCTCGCTCACTACCTTATGGAAGAAAACGACGTCTGGATTAGCGAATTCCTAGATGATAATATCCTTTGTACCTCTTTAGAAGACCTTCGATGATAAATGTACATCGATGGCGCCATCGATAAAAAAGGGTATGGCATTGTGATTCTCCTAATTGACCCTCATGACTCTCACATTCCCATTACCATCAAGCTGGATTTCCCCTGCAACAACAACATGACTGAATATAAGGCGTGTATGGTAGGCCTCAATGTCGATTTAAAGAAAGGATTTTGATACTTGGATGTTTATGGGGACTCAACCCTCGTCATCGGTCAAGTTATCAGAAAATGGAAAGTCAAGGATGAGAAAATCTTACCCTACCATGCCGACCCAGAAGAGCTAACCTATTAATTACAAGATATTACCTTCCACTACCTTCCTCAAGCATAAAACAACCTAGATGATTCCCATGATACCTTAGCCTCCATGGTTGACATTCCCGAAGGAATAACAATGACTCCTTTTCAAGTCCAAAAGAAAGACAAACCAACCCATTGTTACCATATTGATCTCATCACATAGGAAAATCCTCAAATGACCGACTACTAGTACTATCATATTTAGTGCCTCCTCAAACATGGTAGGTATCCCCAAGGCTCTGACAAGGAAGACCGGGCAACTCTTCACAGACTGGTTGCCTAATATATCATCTGTAACAAAGAACTATTTAAAAGGAACTTAGATTTAACTGATTTACACTACATTTTAGGGGATGACATTGAAGAATTGATGCAAAAAATCAACAGTGGGGAGTGTGGACCTCACATGAACGATCATATGCCCGCCAAGAAAATCATTCAACAGTATTACTATAGGACTACCATGGTTTAGGATTGCATCGCCTATGTCCGGATATGTCACAAATGTCAATAGTTCTCCAATCTTCAACACTTGCCTCCTCAGGAATCGTATAACACGAGTTCTCCCGGGTCATTCTCCACATGGGGCATCAACATCATAGGGAAGGTTATTCCTAAAGCCTCTAATGGACATAAATTTATCATGTTTTTCATGGATTACTTCACCAAATGGGTCAAAACCGAATCATACGTGGGTCTGAATGCCAAGAAGGTAGCCAAGTTGATCAAAAGGAATATCATCTACCGATATTGGGTTGCACACGAACTGGTATCAGAAAATGGGTTGCATTTAGAGGCAGAAGTTATAGCAATGGTCGACAAATATGGGATTCAAATACACAAATCCTCCTTCTACCGACCTTAAAGTAATGGTGCAGTCGAAGCCGCCAATAAAAACCTCAAAGACATCATCAACAAGATGATCGATAGTTGCCGAGACAGGGCTAACCTTATCCCTTACACCCTTTAGGGATACTGAACAACAGTTAGAACCTCTACGGGGGGCACCCCTTCCCCCTTACTCTATGGTTTATGGCATAAAAAGCATTCCGACTCATGGAGCTAGAAATTCCTTCACTGCATTTTATGCTGGAAAGAAATGTCTGTGAAGAAGACAGGCATCAGAGCCGTCTTGACATGCTATAACTTTTGGATGAGAGGGGATTTAAAGATCTATACCACATATAAGGGTACCATCACCAAATATAACGATCATTTAATAAGAAAGTTAAGGACCACAGGGTCCCAAAAGGGGTTTTAGTCCTTAAATAAATAGTAGAACCCATCTCGGACCCAGAGTGAAATTGGCCAATTTGAGTGGCCCTTACATCGTGAAGAAAATCCTGTTAGGTGGCATTGTTATGCTCTTCGACCTTGATGGAGAAGAGATGGCATGTCCAGTCAACCTGGACCGTATTAAGAAGTTATACACCTACCCAGGACTGCGTGGGTCCTAATCCTCTACAAAAACCTTTTTTCTCTCAAAAACCAAACTTTTCAAAAACCCCATAGGTACGTAGGCAGCTCATACACATCACGGGAGCATGACCCCCTTCTTTTTTTCACAAAATGCATTCTTTTCTAATCTTCGAGAATGACAGTTCATTTTAACATATACCTGAACAAAATGATTATGTAAGCATTAGAGATTAGTAAAGATAATTAAAATCCAAAACTCATCAATAGGCACAACTAGATGATCACAAACTTTTTTATTCCATTATTTAAAAATTTCGGTACAATTACATCGGCGTAGGGAGTCAAATGACTTGCCTTACCAACCTACTCCTAATTTTCGATAAATAAGCCACACCTAAAAACTATCCTTCAAAAATTACTCCCACACAGCACAACCAAAATAACAAAATACACTGCCGAACACCATCTCAAAATCTTCACAAATAAATTTCTCAGGGAAACCTACTCGCAGCTACCAGATGATCCAACCACATCATCATTGTCCATATATTGGGGCCCCCAAACTTCTCCTACCTGAATGGAATACCTCTGACACTTTATACCACAATAAGCACGGACCAGTCTAGGGAAAACCATGATGTCTGACTCCATGGTGTCAAAAGTGACGAACCACCATTAATCAGACTCTATTGCCAGCATCTTGGAAATACCCTCCTCCACAACCACTTCATGTATTCCCCTGAAACATGTCAGACCCGCCCAATAGATGGTGATAGATGAGATAATGGTCGGTGATTCTCCCACAAAGAGCCAAGATGCATGTGCATTCGCTCTGTCACGTCCTCCACCAGGAAGAAATCCAATGTCCGTGGTCGCTCAATTTGTTCCCAACCAAATTGGCACAACAGAGGCCAAAAAAAGTAAAAAGAGGTCTGCCTAAGTCCAACCAACTGAACATACTAGTACTCCCTCGGTTCCATAATGGGCAACAGTTCCCTCCACTAAGGCAATAACCAGCGCAAGCCTTGAGCCCTCTACTCTATAAACAAGTTCTCCCAGCTTTTAATATCTTGGGCTACAGTGATGAAATGGCACAAAAAAAAGTTTTCTACATCCAGCAAGGGATACTCAGGTGGGACCACCATACGAAATATATTTGACAGCCACATGAACGGCATTACAAGACTACCCCTAGAAAATCCGAACAGCCTTCCGTCCAGGCATCCAGACCATTCAGAGTCTCCCCCAGTATTAGAGTCGTAGGATTACGATGGTAAGATATCTAGGAAATAATGGTTGTGAGTTGAGAGTCCACCAGCAGCTCCCCAGTCACCAAAAGAACTTTTGAAACAACTCCCAGGATGACGGCTCCAGCATATCCAGCATCGCCAACACCTTGCATATGCACAAAATGCAGCACAGCGGGAAGAGAGATCATTCCCCCAACTACCAGGTATCCTGATGCCAAAGGTAAAATATGGAGAAGTCCCGCTAACAGCTCTCTAGTGGATCGGGGAAAATTCAGACATAGTCACCGCAATACTAGGATTTATCCCCAGCATGGCAGAAAATTCCTCATAGGTCAGGCATATCTCATCAAACTCAAAGAGAAATAAATGGTCTTCAGGGTACAAGAATTCAATGGATGCCATTAGCATGTTCCACTCTATGGATCGATTATGCCATAAAGACACTCGACGCATCCTAGTCGACATTGTATGGACACATTGCCCCCAAAGTATCGAGGTAGTTAGAAAATTTAACGCTACTAGGGAGAGCCATATCTCAAATGAACAGATAGTGAGAAAATGACTACAAAGAAGAAGGAATGTGGAGATGTGAGGAAATACTCCACTCATGCCCCCTATTTATACTTAGAAAGGATCAAACAAAGAAAAAGAATGCTGAAGAAATCGGAGGGAAATCTACCCCGCCAATTACTAACCCATTGAAGAAAGTGCAATCAAGGACTTAGATTGATTGCACTCGACCAACAAGCCGATAGGCTAGACAAGGGGTAAGCTGATCGGCAACCCCCTACTTTGGGAAATTTCCCATTTCCTTTTTCATCAAAATCGAAAAACTCAAAAAAATAAATTTTTATTCTAAAACTTCCTTATCCTTTTTCTTTATTTCACCCTATTCTAAATAAACTCTCTTAAAATAATTTATTTTTACGATCTCAACAGCATAGTAAAAATAGCATGCACATTAAGTCACTAAGGCAATAAAATTAACAAAAACTCCATTGCATAGATATATATTGTTGTGTTATATCAACTTTTGCAGGAAATAAGAATAACAACGGGACTCACCCTGCAACAACATATTTTCTCTCTCGCTCTCTCTCACTCCTTCCACCTACATTCTCTCTCTCTCGCTCTCTCTCTCTCTATATATATATATATATATATATATATATATATATATATATATATATATATATATATATATTTCTCTCTACTCTCTCTATTTAGGAACCTCCTTCCTTGTGGAGCACTCTCTTTCCCCGACGGTGGGACGATGTACCCCCACTCCCCGAGCCAAACCCATCCTGGGAAGAGTAGACGGTACAAAATAATAAGGCACCCAAATCGCATCCCGAATATGGGCAGTCACCAAAAATATTCAGTCCCGAACATCCCTCAGCAAAGTGGTCGACACTCAAATTTTTTGTGAGAAAAATAGAAAGAACAAATCAGTCAATCAAAAACAGAGAAAGAAATCAGAGAATCAAAAGGAAAAAAGATGAAAAGTATACCTCGGGACGAAGAACCTCCTCTGTCAAGACCATCTCCTCTGGATCCATCAAATTAGGGCGATGCTTCATGCACATCGACCCTACATCAGCCCTTCGAATATTATAAGTAGGAGAGGGTAGCCTTGTAAAAGAAACATTTGAGGATGTCGTTATCGCGGACGTCGACGGACCATGAACCTGCCTGGGGGAGAGGTATCCCATCATATATGTTGGGCAACATCATTCGGCTCAGAACAAAGTCTGGAAAATCACATGGCACCGCTTTGTCGGTATAGGATGAGAAAGGGTTGCCCATAATTGCCTCTATTTACGCATCATGTACCATCTCTCGCACCCGCCTTTTGTACACTGGGGGCTGCATCGGTGGTACCACCACTTCCTCCTCCATAATCTGTCGAACAACCCTCTCCCCGAGATACCAGGAGTATCTAAACTCATGTGCCAATAAATGTCGCATATGCACATTCACCCTGGTCACCCCCATGTCCCATATAGCCATTCCCCAAGGGTAGAAGGTCACCGAAAAAATTCCCCACCAGATAAGGATTAATATCAAAAGGGATCATCATGAATAAAAAGGTCAAAAGAAAAATAAGAAGGACTTACCCACTCACTCGTCAGGCCATGCAAGACTTGATACACAATCGCTAGATAATGAGGCTTCTTCGACTGTCGGTTGGACTTCTGCCACCGGTACATCCGAAAGAAGTCCCCAATAAACTCATCCTCTAAAGAAATTAGTTGGGTGTTAAACGCAATCACCTTATAAAACCACATCAGCAATGGATAAAGGTTGGTAATCAAAAATCAGGAAGTAAGGAAAATGCAAATTCATAAAGGAAAGTGATCTAGTTAAAGATACCTTAAGAAGATACGTGGCTCCAATAAATGTCTGTCGGTAGCACCGACTAAATGCATCCAGAGAAGAATAAAGGGTCGCCAAGGTCAGACTCCCCCAGCCATAGAGAGTAATGTTCGAAAGAATCCTCAAGTACGATAAAAACAAAAAATGAACGATGTCGTCGCTCGACGCCACCAGAAAACCTCCCAACACCATAATGATAAATAGCCACGCAGTTTGTTGCACCTGTAGACCATCCTACACATCAACTTCTCGATGAAGCAACAAATCCCTCAAATAAGACAAATGGAGAGAGTCCCCAGAAACTATCCTCTTCACATCTCCCAACGCCTCCATCACCGTCGATGGTGTCACCCTCAACCTCAACCTGCATCCCATCACACTCTAGCCCCAGTAGCTGCTGCACATCTATGAGAGTCACCGCCATCTCCCCAAAACCAAAATGAACAGTGTGGTTAGTGTCTCAATATCTCTCCCCCATAGAGAAAGGCGTCTCATCCAGCACAGACACATATCTCCCAATCCCAGCAGAGGACACCACCCACTGCACCAGAGGTAAAAAAATGCTACCAAACATTTACAAGACCCGTCGTACCCCGAGCGAGCATAGTCGATGTAGAAATATCAGTCTGTCAAAGCATAAAATAATCCCTTTGCCAAAATTCAAGAAATTAAGAATAAATCAACAAAAAAGAAGAAAAGAAAACCAAAAGCCATTAGCACTTACATAAATGATAGTGTTCAACACCATTGAAGAACGATGACGCGTCGACTCACGGAGAAGGGTCCACTCATCCCCCACAGGCTTAAAAGAATAGAAGGAGTTCTCACTGCCAAAAGTAAAGGGCAACCTAGCCCTACATTTCAGATTTGCCCAGTAATCAACATTAAGACACACCATGTATGTTGCATTTCTTACAAAGTTGGCCATCTTTTGATTTCGGAACCTCAAAATGGTTTTCAGAACACAAATGCAAAAGCAAATATGGAAGAAAGCCATAAAAATAAGGGGAACCCGCCCACTTTTGATATAAGGCTAAGGGGAATGCCAATCGGTAGTCCCCTGCTACCCACCGATCGACACTGGCCTTCCATCTTCTTTAGGTAGACTAAAAGACTGTGCCATTATCGTTTGGCACCCCTCAAACCATTCCAATCGTCACCCCTATGAAATTTCATACAAAAACTCGAGAAAATGCCAGAAAATCCAGAAAAATTCTTAAAATTTGCAATTGAGTTTTAGAACTTGTTTCACCAAGAAAAACATTTTCTCCACTCCCATTTCCCAGTAGAACTCTCACCTCTTAGTGGAATGCCCAAAACCGATTGGTGTCACCATTAGAAATTTCCCCATCTAATAAAAACCACCTCCCCAGCGAAACCTAAATCAGATACAAAACCGTATGACAAATATCCCTGGTGGAGCCTCCAAAGTTCATCCCTACTTAAGCCCTTAGAATCATATTTGACCCACGGTTTTGGTCATCCTCTTTTAGGTCATAATTGACCTCGGCTCCTGATCTTCACCTCTTTTAGGTTAGAATTGACCTCGGCCCCCGATCGTCACATCTTTAAGGTCCGAATTGACCTCAGCCCTCGATCATCACCTCTTTTAGGTCAAAATTGACTTCAGTCCCTGATCGTCAACTCTTTTAGGTCAAAAGTGACCCCGACCCTAGAGTGTCACATCTTTTAGGTCAAAATTGACCTCGAACCCCGATCGTCCACTCTTTTAGGTCAGAATTGACCTCGGGCCCCAATCATCACCTCTTTTAGGTTATAATTGACCACAGCCCCCGGTCATCACCTCTTTTAGGTTAGAATTGACCTCGATCCTCATCTCTTTTAGGTCGAAATTGACCTCGACCCACCATTATCACCTCTTTTAGGTCAGAATTAACCTCGATCCCCAGTCGTCACCTCTTTTAGGTTATAATTGAACTCGACTCTCAGTCATCACCCTTTGAGGTCAGAATTTACCTCATCCCCTAGTTGTCATCTGTTTTAGGTTAGAATTGACCTTGGCCCTTAGTCGTCACCCCTTTTAGGCCAGAATTGACCTCAACCCTTGGTCGTCACCTCATTTATGTCAGAATTGATTGTTGTCACCTTTTTAGGTCAGAATTGACCGAAACTTATAATTGGTCCCTCCCACCTTAGGTCCTCAAAATTGAAATCGGTTTATCCATCCCAATCATTACTTTAGGTCCGCATAACCGACCTCTTTCCAAAACATCATGTGGTGTCTATTCGACGATATTCACTTGTTCCAAGATCACCCATTGAGGGGCTCTATAGACACCACATTCTAGGACTACCCAAGTCTCTTCTTAGGTCCATAGAACCTCCCTAATTCACCAAAAATCCTAGGACATACTCTGAGTACTGATCTAAAGGCCATCGAGCGCTCTCGAGCCCTGTTTGACTTTTATCAACCCTATCATCAGAGAAAAATATCAGACTCCATTTCGCCAAAGTCAAATATTCATATCGACTGAGACTGAATGAATTTTTGAGGTGAACTGACACCTTTTGCAAAAGTTTTCCCCAAGCACGATTCTGACTTACGATACGGAGGAAAAACCCATTTTACTCCGACGGGTCGCCGAGCACTTTTGGACCCTGGTTGACTAAGGTCAACTACTAAACCGAGAAAAACTATTTGGAATGTCGAAGTACATTTTGTAACCTGTCCAACGGTCCACCCCATGTGCGATTCGGACATACCATTCAGACAAAATGAACCATTTACATCCAATGATCTCCCGTCTAAAGGAACGATGTGTGCTTTTGAGCTACATTTGACCCGAATTCAACTTCCCAACCCGAGAATGGTAAAAAAATCTTGAAGGACTCTAAATTACCTTTCTAATGGTATGGCCTGTGCATGATTTGGATCAACGAATTATGTTCTATGACTATATTTCCAAGGAAATCTTCACGAGACTGCCAATTGGTAGGTCCCAGACACTACCTATCGGTGGTGTGCCTAGGGTCACCTGTCGATTAGCATGATAAGGGCTATGACAATCGATAACCCCCAAACCCTATAAAATGAGGCAATGACCTCACTCCAAAGCACACCTACATCTCAGATCCATTAGCATCACTGATATCAACAAAATTCTCTCAATCAGCGGAGTTCCTTTATGTGAAATTTTATCCAAGTTCACATTTCCATCCCTTTCATACCCAATTTGGAAAGATATATTCATACCAAGCACTAAAGGAGTTCATCCAAAATCAAGGGCAAGCTCTCATTCTTCAAAGAAGGTCCAAATCCTTCCCTTATCTCTTTAAATTTCTTGTTTATGCATTAGTTATATTAGATTTATAATATAGTTCTTACCTTAATTCATACATATTAATCTCTACATTTTTACTAGTATATTTCACATACTCTATTTTCTACAAAAAAAAAAATCAACCAAAAGAGGGTTATACCCATAAATTCTGAACAAATTCATCTTTCACACTTTTCCAAAACTAAAACTCTTTTTTTCACACACACACTTTTATAATAAAATCAAGTTTGAATATATGAGATAAAACCCCAACCTCACGCCGTATGCGAACTACATGGACTTTGATACCTTTATAGGCTACGTAGGCATTTCGAGTTAAAACCCGAGACTCGAGTCCAACTTTTGATTTTCCAATTTTCATAAAATCTCTATTCCTATGTTTCATTATATTCTTGAATTATTACATCTTCATAATTCTTTGTTAGCACTCCATCCGACATCCATTATCATTTCTCTGTAGTGGTCAATATCGTGATAAGCGCATAAATCATATTTTCTAGATATATTGTCTTAGGGAATATTCCTCTGGTTGATTTCACTCTATCTTTTCCATGATATGAGTTGAGGGATTCCTATCTCCATTATATATACATTCACTTATATTTCATGTAGAAATAAAGGAAAACAATAACACAGGCCCATGGAGACCAAAAGGGTGGGATGTGTGCCTGACACCTTCCCATTCTGTAACATAGCCCCCAAAACCTCAGAAAAACTGGTTTCGTATGCATCAGATTGTCTCTGATGCCTCCCTCTGGAGGCGACGACATGTTCTTTTTATGTTTTGAGAATAATAGACTGGTGAATCTATCTCCTTACATTTACTCCATACCGACGACGGACGAAACGTCCCCGAGAGGGACGCGAGACCTCTCCAAGCCGCCCAAGCTCAGATTGGGTTGGCCACAAAAAGAAATGAACATACTAAAAGGAGTGTGTTTTTATTTTTTTATCATACAACAATGAGATTCTTACTCTTTTTAAAATCCTTTATTTTCTTTTCTTTTCATTCGAATTTTCTTGTCTTTTTATTCTATTATATTCTTTTCAACACAAAAAACTAAGCCAACTCATCTGCTAAATTGCTACTAGAAAATAAAGCATCATTTTTTGCTAAGTATGATTCCAAATGGAGGTAGTGAAGGTGTATATAGGTTTTAAACTCCAATATAGAGTTGGTTATTAGGTTTGAGTAATGAAAACAAGGGTTATATTTTATGATTAAAAGGGTTGACTAGAAGGTATTTAGTAGGTGAGGTTAAGTTATACATGGGTTAATATAAAATAGGGACTATAATGATTTCAAAGGATTCATATAATTCTTCAGTTGCAATAAAATGAACAAACATATAAAAGTTTGAATTTCATAATATTATCCTATAATGAATGATCAAAATAATAATAATGATATTCCCAATCACATGCATATGTTTTTTAATTGAGATAGGAATTTGTATATGCACACTCAAAAGGAGAAGGAGTCCCTAAAGCTCACAGGGTAAATAGTTCATACTATGCTTGCATGTTGGCTGAATTATATTTGTTGTAACCGAAACATAAACAAGTATTTGTGAAATGTGCTCAAATATTCAAAATTTCTTTTAAAACATGAAGTTTTTGATAATAAATATTGTATGGAAAGTCAATTATAATAATCAAGAATAAGATTTAGACATGAATCACTATTTGCTCAACAAAGTGGCGAAACTATAAGAAGATTATTGGAAGTAAAAGAGCAAAAGGCCTCATAAAGGGGAAAAAGAATAAAAATATATGTGTTTGAAACTTTTTCAATTTTTTATTAAAAAAAAACATGCTTCGGAGTAACATGAATCAAATTAATCAAAGTAAAAAAGAAATGGGAAGCATGTTCGACACACCCTAACTAAAACATTGCATTGTCCTCAATGAAATTGAGAGCACACTTTATAAGAGGGAAAGAGAGTTGTTACCCCTCATCGAATGATTCCAAAATATCACAAGTCCACTGATTTTACAAAGCATGTCAGAACCAAGTATTATCAAAAAATTATTTATTTATTTAATAAAAAATATCAAAAACAACTATGTACAATTAATCATTTAATAACTAATTTACCAAATAATAAAAAGTCAAATAATTCGGAAATCCACCCACACAGCATTCTAATCTTGTGGGGTTAATGGGGGACTCCCGCTTTATTTTAAGCCTTTAAAAAATGAGCATTAGATAAGGTTATATGAATCAAAGTCTTCCTAAGTGACATGGGTGAGGTCCTCATTGTGAAATTGTCCATAAAAATATATTATGATAATGTATGAGAGTATCCAATTTTGATAGAACCCATGACCCATAACTTATGTAATAACATTGAATATAGGTATCACCTAGTTTGATGGATTGAATAAGAGAGCCGATAAGAATGTGACCAAAATATGCCTAAGATGACAATCAGGTTAATCTTTCTATAATTAGCACTATTGAATTCATGTAGACATATTATGAGTTAGATGAATGGACACATGGATTTAAGACAAAGTGGACACATTGATTTAAGACAAAGTGGATTATTGTGGGGATTTTATTATTAAAACCAACTATTATGATGATTATTATTGATTAATAAATGAGTGTCTTAGATTAGTTAATATACGAATTTCATTTGTGGAAATTCCTTATATTTTTTAGTAAATCACCCCGATTTTAAGTGATCCGCAATGTCCAATCTGAGCCCAACTACCCCACTTTAATAGTATGAGAAAGGAAAATGCTCAATCCATTGATAGATAGTTGAAGAATAATTTATCCCAAGATTTCAGATTTAGGTCTTCAACTTCTTTCGAGAGGGTCTCACGCTACAATAGGAGAGTTGTTTACGTGTTCACACTAAAATCAAACTATAGAGGGGCTAGATAGTTTTCTCAAAGGAAATTGAATTGTTTTAAAATTATCTTTAATTTTATCTATCCAAGTTAATCATACAACTAGGTGCGATTATGACATCATGATTAGCCAAATATATATATATATATGATTAACCCAACCAAATAGGGAAAATCTAAGTTAATTGTAAAAAAAATAACTTTATGAAATTCCCAAGTTTAATTCAAATGGATATTCATAGATCTAATCTAAAACTAGTTATGTTTGTGACATCAATTTTAAAATCAATGTAGATAGCACAAGAGCGAACAACGAGACAGATTTATGAGGAAAAACTCCCCACTTATGGGTATAAAAACTCTAATCATCTTCACACGTCATTAAAATTGAAAGGATTTTATACAATGAAGGAAAATACCTCTATCTTGTTCCTGAAAAAGAAGTTATCTGATGAACCTTAAACTCTATCCCATTAAGAATAAGTGAGGAAGTGATAATATCTTCCTTATGATCACACTATGCCTGAACTCTCCAATAGCTCAAACCCCTCATTTATATTTTAGTTCTAATCTTTATTGATGATTTGGATCAATTAGATTAAATCTATAATTATTGGATCTAATAAAAAATGGTTTCAGTTCCTCACAAAATACAGATGAAGTGTAGATTTATTTTTTCTCTCAATTGTAAAAGTAACAACTGATTTTGTGTAATGAGATGCAATTGATATTATCTTAACCTCAAAAACACACTTTCGACATTGGAGAAGAACATAAGAATTAATAATTATGAAATGGAAGAAAAATGCTCTATTTATTGAACATTTTTATAAAACTGGAAGCATCATGCACATGTCTAAAAATAGGTCGCACACTATTTTTGGTAGTGATCAAGTCATACAAAAAATGTGCAGCCTTGCCCATGGATATACAATCAAGTCATGCACATGATTTTAAAACGTAACATAAATCCTTGTAGGTCATGCAAACATTCATGAAATAGAGTCTTGGAAAAAATTTAGGGTAGATACTATGTTTATTTCTAAACACACTCTAATCTTCAAATAAGGCCTTTCCTTTAGGTTAAACACAAAAAATGACAATACATAATCACTTGTTCAAATCAAAACAATGTCTTATAAAAGTCAAATTCAAAATGTGTGTGTGTGTGTGTGTGTGCATGTTTTTGTGTTCATAGCCTTAGACATCCCATCCTCAATTAGTAAAAAACAAACAACTTTGTGAGACTGGAAAAAAAAGTCTTTTATATAGAGACGATGTGCATTATTTTCATATTAGGAGGATTGATATAAATGTGTAAAATTATTTATTCCCAAAACCTTATTTGATCAAGAATTAGAAATTAAAAGTATGAACAAGGTTTATAGTTTAAACCTAGGGTTTCGAATCATCATAACTATTGCTTATCTTATTCGTGATACGAATGAGGAGAAATAAATAATGAAGACAATTATCTTGTTACTCTCCCAAGGTCTCCAAAAACGTTTGTAGAATCCCTAAAGAGCCTCGAATCTTCTAGTATATGATCCAACCCAAAGTAAGGCTTCAATGTGGGCAATCCTGGAGATAAAAACTTGGTGAAATATGAGATAAATTACTTTTTCTCTCCTCACGCGTAAAAAAATGATGAATAATATTTTTTCTATCCTCCTCTAACCTTCCATAATTGATCACACAACTGAAAACCCTATCCCAATATATATAGGTATAAGTCATGGCCTTGGGATGAAATGGTTTTCCAAAGAGTTTTCTCCTACCAGTTCGGTAATGGTCTAAACTAGGGACCTAAGACTAAATAACTAAATTAGCTCCAAAAAGACACTAGAAAATCCCAAATTACATCCCCATAATTTCATTTCTTTCTTTATTTAATCAAAATTTAGTCCACTACATAATAATAATTGCAATCCAATTTAACTACCTCAAAATCATTTACAATATAGATGTGTTTATTTGCAAAGTTTCTAGGGTACATAATATGATTCCCCACATTTAGTATATATTATGCACATGGGAAAACTAATTCCCCCTGCATCTATTTTAAACAACTTCTTATTTATTCCTCGATTATGATATTGAACTTATTTGATACTCTAGCATATATATATATATATATACTATCAAGGTATGTTGGTATAATCAAAACAATTTCTTCATCGATCATGTTTGTATTTGCATTTCCCCCCAGTTTGTGCATTAATTTTTCATATGTTTCATGGAGTGAAGATGGAAAACCATTAACTTGTAGAACTAGGGTTTATGTAATTTTCACTTTACAACCTGTAACATGAATCATAATTTTCAGCTATAAACATTCACAAATTCACCCTTTAAAATAAATCAAACCTGTTGAGTTTAGTTATTTGAATTGTAGTCTCAACAGTTTATTTCAATCATGTCTAAACCGTGGTCCCAAGACTCTATAGGTTTTTTAGTTATGGAAAATGTTTTTGGGTTTTTGATAATTTGATGAGTTTTCATGGGTATTGTGTGTTGATTTTTGTTGGTGAGAGGTTATAAGAGTGGATTGCATGTTTGGATTGTGTTTTTAGGTTGTAAAGTGGTGTTTTGAAAGGATTTAGTGTTGGTTTTGGTCAAGAACACAACTAGATTTTCTTGACCAAGAACTTAGAGATTCAAGGTTTTGATATACCCAAACTCTTAAATAATGAATTTAGATTTTTTCAATATGTTCTCGGCTTTTTGTAGTGACCAGTAATATAGAAATTTTTGGTATTAGGATGTCTGAGTCTGGTCTCAACCTTTTATATAAGGTTGTGTGCTTTACCTAATATTTTTCCTTCCATTGGCTTTGCACTTAATGTCATAGACCTTTGGTAGATCTTGTGCACTTATAATTCTTGAGCGAGTTTGGCTATGTCCTTAGGTCATGGTCATTTCCTAGGATTTGCATCTCTTTGAATTGATGTCTATTTTAATTTCATGTTGTGTCCTTTTCATGAGGTTGAGGTGTCAGAATATTCTTAGTAGCCATTTATCCTTTTAATTTTCAAGTTTTTAGTTCATAATGTCCATGACTTTCTAATTATGGATATTTATTTTGTTTGAAAGATTATTTTCTCGGCCTTATGAATTCAAATACTTGGTAATACATGCAAATTTTATGGAAAAAACATCCTGGGGTATCTCCTTTTAAAGTGGTGAACATCAAACCCCTTCAGACATTGAAGCCTCATAAACTACTTGAGTGTCTAATTTATTACATTGATTCATCTTTTGTGACTTTTCCTGACAGTAGGGACTCCATGGGTATAATTGGGGTGAACCAAATTGCTGAGGTGGATGCTAGATCAATAAATAATCAAAATAAAGTGGAGAATAAAAGTGGAAGGGAAGAGGTCGTGATCTATATAAAATGTATATTAAATGAGATCGTGGAAACTAGTAATGAGGAAGCGGGAACTTTGGGTCATTCTCAAAACCATGAAAAACATCTTGTTGCCCATAATTATACCTACAATATGAATGAGGAGTGGATGCCAAGTTTATACACAACCCATGAGTTCCGAGAGGGAACTATCTGCACTATTTCTTTGACATACCAACACTCATGATCCTCGATTCCCAATAATGGGATTCTCTTTCCCTTGTATTCCTCTATCCTAGAGTGTATGTTTCCAATTCCTACTCCCATTCAAAAAATACTCGAGGCCATGAACTTGGCCTCAACCCAAGTTGACCCCACTGGGTGGAGGACCATCCTTGTTTCATTAGTTCTATGGAGAAAGAAGTTTGACAAAAACATCACTCTCATGAAGTTATTTGACTTTTGCAGTCCAAATGAGGACACAATGAACAATACTTGGTAATACTACATGGATACATGGAGTGCCAATAGGTACCTTATGATTGGGAAGCTTTCTAGTACAAAAAACTGAAAGAAAATAAATATTTATCTCCGGGGACAACTCGGTGACACACTCTATAGAGTCTGACCACGAGAAGTCACATAAGATTACATGGGTTTGCGAATCCCCATCAGGAAGGTAGGACTTTCTTTATCTTGGCCCAACCTTTTGTTGATATATTTTATTTTTGGTTACTGGGTTGATTCTTTATTTTTTACTGTACGTGCTAATTTTGCTCTATAAAAACAATAAAAAGGATAGGATAGAGTCCACGTTTCAAATATTCGATTACAAGAAGGACGTTATGCCCATGGTCACTCTTAGGACCTTTTATAGGTCCGGAAATTATTTTATCCATATTACACCTATAAGGTCAAGCCCAGATGGTAATAAAGTCTTAAGCTTTTACTTAACTAGGACACAACCTATTGTTTATTTATTTTTCATTTAAACCGTCCATGGGTTTTTCATTTCTCTCTAATGTTAAGTTTTGTTCAATAAGTACCTCCACAAATGGTGAAATTTTAATGGGAATAAAAAAAGGAGTTGTTGCTTTCGCCACTTGATGAGTTAGAGGTAAATGGCTTGGTACTGATGTTTTCCCCAAGGAAACTTGGGGAAAGAAAAGAAAGAGGGTGGCGAACAAGACCATTGCCTATACAACTAAGGGCCCAACTGAGACTCTGACCTAAGATTCAAACATACAATAAATTGGAGACGTTAAGACCATGGCTGCTGGTGTGAAATTAACTTAAAAAAATGTTATGGATAAGGATTACAGTTCGAAGCCTTTTAGGAAGGTGTCCTTAAGATAAACACCTATGCAACCTACTCCTCCAACCAATACTAATACTTCCACTCCCAACCCTAAAGTGATTTCACAATGGCCAAAGGCTCAGATTAGGCCAAATGATCTAGATGCCCCATGGGAAACAAGGCTACCACTATTTTAATGATGAAATGGACTGTAAACTCTTCAAATCTTAAATGTTTGGTGCAGGAAGAGTTTGATGTCATGGAGCGCTACCAGCTCCATTTCATTCTTAGGGTAAGTATATATTATCTTTTTATGGTTGCGACTTCATACATTGAAATGTTTTCTCTTTACTTATTTCTTTGTTTTTTTCCTTTCAAGCTGTAAATGTTGAAATAAGCCAAGGGAAAAAGAACTAGGAGGTATAATCAGGTATTCAAGACATAAATTCGACTAATAAGATTGAGTTTGAGTTTGTCAAAAAGTCTTCCTTTGCGATCGACAAGAAGTATGCGGTTGTATCTTTTAAATTTAAAAAACTTAAAGATACGAACAAAATGGAAGCTGCCAAGAAGGCTGAAAATGAAGTCAAGGAAAAGTACAACCTGACTGCGGAAGTTCTTCACTTATCTAAAGCCAAATTTTTTGAGGCCACAACTAACAACACAGTTAATGACAAAAGTGTGGCATAACTTGTGGATTAAGTATCCTATTTAACTCAAATCCATGTTGAGGCCATGTAAAATGATGAGTTTGATCATGTTGAGGCCCTGAAGAAGGATGTTGAGGATGTTTTGTCCTCTTTTAAGACCTCAAAGGAATTTTATTTAGGACAGAATAAAGATTTTATCCATGGATACAATGAATTTAGGCTGAGAGTACCCAAGAACATTCCTAAGGCCAAAGAAACTATCTTTTCCTGGAGATTGACTACTGCCGAGCATAATTAGTTTGAGGCTAAATTGAGAGAGGCTAAGGAGAAGTTTCAAAGGGATATGAATATGGCATCACATCATGATTAAAAAATGGAAATGCCCATGTACGATGATGAAGGAGAGGATGGAAACTCTTAAAGCGTATCTATTCCTTCCTTATTTTTATTGAAACATTTTCTTGTAATTTATGTAATTTGCAGACTTGATTGTTATTGAACATTTTTTGAGATTGATTGAACTTCATTATTTTTGTTTCTATGACCTTATAATTGCATATTTTCAATTTATTTTTTTTCCTTGAATTTCTTACTTGCTCATTTTTGTTTATAACGAATCTCTGTAGACAGTCTCGAATATCTCTTATTTTTATATCTTTATATGAATTCTTGAACTTCTTTTGTATTTTTGATTTTACTGGTTTGTCATTGGTGATGCATACCTAGTAGCATGGCACGGTTAAAGGTTTGGAACTAAAACTTCATGTTCCTTAGGGTTTTAATACCCCCACCCCCAAGCCTTTAAGCATGGCATGATACCATCAACAATTATGGCTTCATGATATAAGTCTTCTTTTACACGGTCGTCCATTAATTACCACGACCTTCTTAATGAAATTTTTATGATAACCTCTTGGATCCCTAGATATGTACCTTTTATTACTATTTTCATTCCCAACATTTCTTGGTGATTTATGTTCCCTCAACAAAAGTTCACCGCCAATGATTATTTGGTCTCAATTTTTCTTAAATGAGTGTGTGCTATGTTAAGATATACCTCGACCCTACTTTGAAAGATACTCCTTCCTATAAAGGTGACCAAATTATTGTAGGTTTTGACAAGACCCATTAGAACAAAGTTCTTATCTTTTGAATCTCAATACGGACTAAGTCTCAGCGTACCAACTGAAGTTTACTTCTTACAATGTAGATTATTCTAGGGGCTTATGTGTCTAATGGGCTTGAATGATCCTTGATCTTAAATAGATGTTGCAGTCTAATGTCCCTACCTTATTTTTACCTAGTGGTATCACACTTTGCAGTTGTTTGGTTAGATCTAATGAAAGCTTATTAGAAATAATTGAAAATGAGATGAGTCGAACTTCAACTTTTCATTACTTATTCAATTGAGGGAATACAAATTTTTCTTTTCTACCCTAACTATGGCCTTGTCATAATTACAAAGGTATAAAATAAAAAATCTCCTTTAAAACTTCTTATAGGCTTTTATCACTTCTGTGCTTAATTATTTTCCATAGTATGTGGCCTCTCAACTTCATTATTCAGTCTGAGATAGTCATTGGTTGTGTAGCCACGGTCATTAGATAATTCACATCACTTGATTTTACCTTTCCTACGAGTAGAGGTTTTTATCTTCTCCATTCATTTTATGACTTTGTACTCCTTGACGTGGAACAAAATGGTCTCCAACTCTCAAGTGAGAAGAGTGAATTCTTAGTACATTATTACGGAAAGAACTTTATGCTTACTCTTATTTATGATATCACCTCTGCCACCCTCTCTTTTAAGGCCTCGACCTTTTCCGTCTTATCCCTGGTGTCTTCATCCTTCAATACATTATTGAAGGCCTTGGATTATAGAATGAGAATTATTCATTTGAGGAGACTGATCTGGCCTTAGAGAGTTTCATGTACTTCGTAGAGGTGGTTGATGCATGATATTAGGTGCACATTATCCTCCATGTTTTGGTTTCTCGAGATGCATCCCATGTGGTATTCTTTTAAAATATTTAGTTTTAAACAAATATTTCTTTTATCTGGGAGGAACTCAAAAAATTAAGAAATCTTAGTGTCATAAGTAGAATCATGTATTGAGTATATAGTAACAATAAGATGAAGCTTTTCCCATTAAGGACGCGACCTTTGAACTAATAGTGTTAAGGTAGTGGATATTTTAATTTATAAGGACTTTTTAAATGCAGTTAACATAATCTAACACAATTTTCTCATCGGGTGATTCTATCTTCTGAACCTTGTGATTAGTACGTTCCCTTAGACAAAATGGTAATTCGATAACAGGAAAAGTTAGTAAATTGTCCTAATATATCCCGGACGATTTCAATAACCTTTAAGGTCAAAGCCTCTTTTTATTTTAGCTATGGAAAGTTTTTGACTACTGGACCTAGCCTCATTTGAATTAACATTTCCTAAATAACATAAAATATTCTATGGGGGATTTCAAGTACTTTATGGAACTTAGGTTTATAAGAAATATTATTCTTTTACTGAAAAGATAAAATATGACAAAACTAATGATTTCGGCCTAAGCTGTGACATAGAGGAGGTTGCCTGTTCATGCAAACTAAAAGGTTGTGGGTCCATATGTTGTTTCAAGGGCAAAACAACATATTATAGCCCAAATTATATTTTCCACCCTAAAGTTTTGGCTAAAGATCCTTTAAAGTGTTTACCCAAGGCATACTATGTCCGTATGTGAAATCAACATAATTTTAGCGGCTATTACTTATTATATAGTTCATAACATGGATGATTTTCTTAAAAATAGAAAATATGCTCAACCCTAGTTTCCAGTCCTTATAAGACTGTGGCCTGTTCAACAACTTAGGCAATTTTGGACGTGAGAACATCCTTAGAGAATAGGTTTATGCCCAGAAAACCCTAAGATAGGCTTATGAAAATAAATATTAGAATAAAAAAAACCCTAATTAGGGTTCAAGTGATCATTTTGGTCTAGACACCAGAATTTCATCCATAAAATGTAGATTCAGAATTCCCTATGGAGAAAACAATTCATATTCTACAAAATTTATGAGAAACTCAGTAGAGTGCATCATTTCCCACAGACGATGCTAAACTGTTTTCGTCTAAAAATGATTTCATTAGTGAAAAAAAGCCACAAAATGTATACTTAATAGTCAAAAGTATAAAGAGGGTGAAAGAAAGATAATAAGGGTGAAACACGTGATTGAGAGTAGTTGGACCATAGAAATGGCCCAATGTCCACTATCGATCCTTAGGAATAGAAGAAGAGAGTAAAAGGTAATATATATGAAGATTAAATACTTATGTGAAATACATGGAATGGCCCTGTAGTAATATCGAGTACGAGTCTGCGATTGTGTAAGATAAACATTGTCATAGCAGGTGTCAAAGCTAGTCTCGGGTGTAGAGAGAAGCTGAAGTGAATTGGGAAGAGTTTGGTTACTCTATTATCTTTTTTGAAATGAGGAGTGAGAACCTCTATTTATCGGAGTCGGATGGGGGCCCCATGTGCATTGTTCATATGATTTATGAAAAAGTGAGTATTAGATGGAATTTTTCAAGAAGGTGGATAACTGACAATCCTTGGGCTGAGGTATAAAGTCCCCGACCTTTATTGCTAAGGTTGTGATGAGGAACTATCTCTACAATATGTTATGGTAGAAGGTTGAGGGATTATTGATAGGCCGTGGGCTTTAGATGATAAGTCGAGTCCTTTTGCTAATACTTATGTGGGTCTCCGTGCTATATGTCACCTAGGAATTGGATGACACATTTTGAGTACAAAACCAGGTGAAGAGTACTAGATTTTTGCTAAGTACATTCTCAAGTACCATAAAAGGACTATATATTATTTTATATGTGTAGATACCCCATCGTTATATCATCTAAATACCTCATATGGTCCTTAAAACCATCCCTTTCACCCTGAGACCCCATGTCCTTCTTCAAACCCTAATCTGGAGGCCATTGGGTGCTCCTGAGCCTCTTTTAACCTCAGTCAGCTCTCTAACTTGAGTGAAGCTAATTTCACATTCATAATGCTCTAAATTCCCTTCCCAGCAGTCCATACTATGCATGAATCGACCTTATGGTTCGTTCATACTTGCCTTTTTACTTCAAAACCTCGATCTAGAGGCCATTGGGTGCTCCTGAGCCCCGTTTGACCTATGTCAATTATCCAATCTATGTCAAGCACATTTCACCTTCATAGTGCTCTATATCCCCATTCTAACTATCCATATTGTGTGCAAATTGGCTTTATGCTTCGTGTGTACTTATATTTTTACTTCGAGAACCTCCATTTAGAGACCATTGACAATTTGGAGCCCCATTTGACTTTGGTCAGCTCTCTCAAACCTGAGAGTGGCCTAATATATTTTAATAGGGCTCTTAATCCCCTATCCAATAGTCCATCTCATTCATAATTCGGACTTACAATTTGTATTTTATGCCCATTTTTCTGAAAACATCCTTTTAGGACTTCCTATAGGCACCCCAGACCCTTTGCCTATATACAAAGGTGTTCTTTACTTTGCCAATAAGTTTTGGGTATGCTGATAGGTAGGCTAGAGTTTATGACAATCTCCACACCCCCTAATCATAATTTTTTTCTATTTAAGGAGGTCATGACCTCATTCATAAGGACCCCCCTTTTTAGCAACGAGAACATTCTCTGGCTCGAAATCACTACTCCAACATTTAAAAAATTTCCTAATCTAAACATTCTCTCCACTTTTCTTACATCAATTTCACACCACTTTTTTCCACCCTTATTACCTTTACTCCACCACCATGCAACCACCTTAAAAATCAGAATACACCACTTCAAAATCATTAGCAAAGTTCTATAGGAGGTCTATTTCTACCCTTTTACATCTCATTTAATTAGTGTTATTAATTTAATTTTTCCTTCACTTTTCATTTTTTTTTTTGCTTTATTTCACTTTCTCACCTCAATTAATCTCATTTTTTATTATTAGTACACAAAAAATATATTTTAATAAAACCAAAAAAGGCAAAAATTGGGTTTACCTATAAACCCCAAAGTAGGACTTCCTCGTTTTTATACACTTTTACACGAGAGCACATTTTCTTCAAACCCAACTAAAGAGAAGTCCTAAATTTGGGTTTATGGGACAAATGGCACCGTTGTGACTTGTCGAACTACATGGACTTTAATGCCTATTTTGTCTACATAGGCATCCTGAACCATTATCGGGATTCGATTCCTTTTTTGTTCATTGCGCAATTTTGTTTAAATCTCATATTTAGGAGTATTGTGCGTATGTATACGCCTATAAATTAGTGTTCCCACCCTACATTCACATTCACTTACTCATAGTAAATTGTGATTCTTTGGTCACTAACATCGTATTTTTCGATTATTCTCTTTCTTTCGTATACTCCTTAGGATGACTCCTCTACGTAATTCTCATGAAGTGAGTAGGATGATTTCATTTTCTCACTTATTTCCACATCACATACATTATACACATCAGTCACATCTTGGAGAAAAAGGAGAATATTATTATAGCCCATGAGAGACCGAAAAGGAGGAGTAGGTGCCTACCCCCTTTCCATTCTATAACTTACTCCCCAGAAGCTTGATTCATTTGGTTTCGTATGGATCAGTTTGTCATTAATATAGTGTCTTCAGGGACGGCTACATATTTTCCATATTTTTAGGAAAATATGTTGGCCACTCCATTTTCTATAGTTTCTTCCCCTTTTACGACATTCGATTTATATCTGTGATAGCCGTCGAAGATCTCTCAAGTGTAAAAAAAAGTACTTAAATCCTTGCATCCCCACATACACCGAGATATTTTCCATTTTATCTCTCCTTTCGTGGAGTTCCCTTGCCATAGGAATCCCAAATGGACACTGTTGTGACTTCTATGGGAACTTATTATTTTTATAGGAGTATAATCTTGTTCACATGGTTTTGTTTCCTTTTCTCTCCCCTTCTCTTTTTGTCTACATGTGTATATGTGCCTCCACTTGTATATTATTCTTTCTCTCATACTTACATGTTGTATATATGGCTTGTTCATATCATGATGTCTGTATCCTTTTCTTTACTATACTCTTTTTTCATATGTATACTATATTTCCTATCATATGCTTCATGTTTTATTCACCTGTGTATAATAACCCTATTTTTCCACTTACTCCCACTTACAAATCATCCATATCACTTGTAAACATTCACGCTTATTCTCATTACCACACACTCTCACATTCTTCTGACATGTACATAGCCACATGTTGCTCATATGTTTCACACACCACTTGTAGATATCCATGATTAGTCTCACTAGCACACTCTTCCACATTTCTCCCACTTGTATATATCGACATATTTTCTTCACCTACATCTATTCCCATGTCCCCCTCATTTTGTGTTTTCCTATGTATATTCGCACGCCTCATACTTTGTATACGCTATCATCCTTTATATACGCTCCATTCTTCATAAACATACTTGTTAGTTTAACTCTCCATGTTTATCCCCCTCATCCCATACTACTCTTTTATATTCTATGCTCTACTTAGTAGTACGACTTATCTCTCTTAGCATACATAAAACTCTCTATAAAATACTAATTAAGAGCCATGCATTCTTACACACTACACCACTTGAACATTATAATTTGACCAAAATTTTGTCCCATACTGGGAGATGAGTTAGTGACGAGTGTCGGTCCTGCGGGGCACAATTAACCTAAGCGATATAATTCCCACCTTCCACTGTCCAGTTACTTTAACACGTATGTAACGGTTCCCCCGACAAAATACTGCTTGACTGAAATCAAGATAAGAGGTATATAGTAGGGAACTCGTTCACGTATGTTGAGTATATCGAATTTTGTCACATGTACCGTCTTCATGAGGTATATTATGAGGCAATTCATATACACTCAGATATATCAAATGGATTTTCCACACGTATAGATGAATAATTATCCATATAAGCAAGAGTTATATTGTGGAGTTCATAAAAAATGAGGGAACCTTTTCACTAACCTACTAATGCATCAACCTCATATAGGTGTCTTCCCTAAGATACTCTTACCTAGTTTTCCAATTTTAATGTGAAGCTCTGTTAAAATTTCAGATGGCCTTAGCACTGAAATTTTCGTCCTACTTTGCCCATTTTGGAAGTAGGACCCAGTCTGTGAGTCTGGAAACAAGTCAAATTGTGTCTTGCATCGCATACCCTATCTTTTCCCCAGACTCAGGTCATATCCAAAACTTCACTTGCACCCTAGGCGAAACGTAATACAAGAGGAACCTAATAATAATAACAACGCTGAGGACTTTCCTTTTTTTCCTTTTTTCGAAAAATACCAAAAATATTTTCTTCTTTTTTCAAAAAAATATAAATACAAAAAATAATCAATTTTAAATTTAAGTGAACACAAAAATCATTTTTCCCTCTCAGGTTCGATCGCATACCCCAATATTTTCCTGGATCCTTATTGGCTTAGATCCTCTATAAATCCACCTCAGAGATCCATCGCTTCATCCACTGATTCTATAGAATTTGAGAAATCCCCCCAAAGACTATTCGTGGAGAACGCTGACTAAAATGCAAATGTCTAACCAGATCTAATTGTAGTCCTTGCTTAAATCAGTCCCAATATCAACAATCTCCAAGAAGAGTCCAAGAGTGTCAATCAATAGGGTTCAGACACTCGAGGTTCTCGATACTGATGACATATTCCCCTGTGTATGGGTCAATAGCTCCAGAAATGATGTTGGTTCCAGAAGACTACGAGCATGTCTCGCATGCCCCACCTGATAACGGGCCATCACTATCTAAGTTATTGATAAAAAATCTTGCCCGGATGGAAAGTAATCTTCCAGTTCATGTTCCTATCGATACCAAAGAAGGAGAGGTTAACAGGATCAAAGAATACCTTAGATTGTTGTCTAAAAATTTTGACCACGCAAAATCTCGGGGAACTCTGTAGATTACACCCACATGTCTCTTATCCTAAATATCGGTTTTGAGAGAAGTTCAAAATGTAAAATATTAAGAAGTTCGGAGGCAGTGGACCTACAATTTTAGACCTACATGACTACCATAATGTTATGACTTTCCTCGGAGCATCAAAAGAGATAATGGCATAGAGGTTCTATTACTCTCTCAAAGAAAGTACCTTTCAGTGGTCCTTATCACTTGAGGAATACAAAATCTATTATCGAGAAGACGTGGAATGAGAATTCATAACTTAGCACAAGTTCAATTAAGAGATAAAGGTTGCCCATTGAGAAATGGAACTGCTTAAGCAAAGCTCAGGTGAATCTGTTAGCAGTTTTATGAAAAGATGGAGGGAGAAAGTCGCCATTATGACAAATAACCCTTGAGAACCAGAAAAGTAAGAAGTGTGAAAATTAACTTTCTTCCACGTATCAAAAATTCAATGGGAAGTTATTATTATTCCCATTTCAAAGCCCTTTGAGAAGTAGGGTAGAAATCAAAGAAGGGGTCATAAATAAAAAAATTGAATCTGAGCCGATGAGGCTAACTGGGAAGTTTACCCCTCAGAAGTATAACAAGTCAACCAGTATTGCAGTCTCAACCATCAACAATAAAACTCAAACTCTAACCTCATGGATACCCAAAAGTCATACCAATCCTATTGGAATGGAATATACCAAACTCCATGCCCCTTTGTTAAAAGTTTATCAAGAACTTGTAGCCCGATATCTTACCAAACCTATAGAACCTCAACAATTACCAAATCCCCTTCCCTCCAATTTAAAGCATGATGCCCATTGTAACCTCTACCAAATCATCAGGCACACCATCGATCCATGTTTTCATCTGAATAATGTCATTCAAAGCCTTATAAATAGAGGGATCATTTCCCCTCCAGCTAATCCAAAGGACAATGCCACTTAGAATTATCTCCCAACACACCGAACAGGGGTAAATGCCATCCTCATAGAAGAAAATATAAAATTTGACCATTCCACAAGAATTGAACCCATCGAAACACCCGATCCATCCACCAATTAACCTAAGATCCTTATGGGTTATCCTTCTTGCCTTTTACATCCTAAAAATTCCACTGACCAATCTCTATCCCTCCTTACCTGGGCATGCATAGACATTCATAACCATTAAGAAGGGGGAGGCATGGAACTTCCTGTAGTCTTTGGTCAGCTTCCGGAATTTAGGCTGAAATTTCCCTTAACAATGGCCCTCAGAGAAAATAACTACAAAAATATCATCACCTATTCATGGAAGCTCAAAGGTGGTCCCAGTAATTCGATAAATGATTCGTACTAGCGGAAGAATTAAGTTTGGATGACATTTTACAGTTTATATTTGATATGTTCATCAAGAAGCAGGAAATATTTATTTCACCCGAGCTTCTCCCAATCTCGGAACTCCAAGGAAGTCTAGTCCCTTACTTCCAACACTTCCATTCTAAATGGGAAGAATTTTATGATAAGGCCATGGAGGTTTTGGAATATATTAATTTTTCATGGAAGGATGTTATTGTTGCCACTAGATGGGATGATGATTTTGACAGCTCAGATAATCAACCAAATGATTAATAAGCCGACTCAATACCCTCCTTATGCGAAATGATTTCTTTTGAGGAATTTCTAGAAGTTATGAATGAGGTATCCATCCTATCGAGGTAGATGAGTAATGAAAGCACGAAATGGATCCTCTAACCATCAAAGTTGTGGAAAGCACCGAAAACCCTAAAGGGAGTGATGATGATGAGCCGTTTAGCCTTCATACACTAGAGTCGGATCTTTGCTGCTCCATATGAAGTTCGAGTTGCCCGATCTGTCCAACAAGATCACCATTACTGATAAACTACTCCTCAACTATCATGCCATCCCTCTTAAGCCTGCCCAATTCAATATCGACCCTATTATTCACCCTTCTAAGAAACACTTGAATCTATTGCTTTTCTTTTATTTTTGATGTAATTGTGAACGAGACCTCCTTTGATAAGATCCTCACCGTTGTGTTTCTTAAAAATGTTTTCAATAAAATGAATAATGATTTCGAGCATATTATTTTGTATTATATTAGCTGTCTTAACTCTAATTAAATAATTAATAAAGATGATCTAATAAATGAGCAATTCTTAGCTGATTTAAATAAGTAAAGCAATAAACAACATAACCGCGTTCAAACTAATGATAATGAGACTATTTTTATCAATCTCGATTCTAGTATCATTCTGAGCGAGATTAGGAGGCCCAACCTCGATAAGCATGAGTGGTCATAATTTGAAGAACTTTTGAAGGAATTTATGGAATTATTTGTGTGGTCTTATAGCGACATGACCGATATTGACTCGGAAATTTCACAACACGAGATTTTTACCTTCCCAGAAAGCAAGCATGCTAAGTAAAAGTCGAGAAAGATCTATACATAGTGGTATCTGAAGTTCAAAGATGAAGTGGTGAAATAATTGAATGCAAGATTCGTTCACATGGACGAATACCCTATATGGTTCGCAAACATCATCAATGTGCCAAAATTCAGCGAAAAAGTCTGCATATGCATCGACTGTCGATTTTGAACAAAAAGTACTCGATGGATGATTGCCCACTACCAAACATCAACATAGTTATAGATAACACTACCAATATTTCCTTTAAATCATTTGTCGATGGTTTTACTGGGTATAATCTTATAAAAATGCATTTTGACCATCAGGAAAAGTCTATCTTCATTACCTTATGGGAACGTTTTTCTTCATGGACAAGTTGTTCAGTCTAAACAATTAAATGGCTACCTACTAGAGGGACTCTACAATCATTTTGCATGACCTTAGCCATAATGAGATTGAATTTTATGTTGACGACATGATCATCAAGTCTAGGACTTAAGAAGGTCACATTCCTATCTTAAGAATGAAAGGAAAACTCGTCAGCTTCATGATAATAAATAAAGGGACCAAAGTAGATCCTTCCAAACTAAAAGAGATTCTGGAAATGCCACTGCCATGTATGGAAAAAACGTTTGAGGCCTTCCGGGAAAACTCCAATACATTAGTCAATTCATCATCTAACTAAACTCTATCCGTGATATGATTTTCAAACTTCTTTGGAAAGTTTAACCAATGTCTAGAACGATGCATGTCAAAAATCTTTTGAACAGATCAAACAATACCTTACTCAACCTCTGGTGCTCATGTCTTCGTAACACGGTCTCCCCTTCCTCATATACCTCACCATCTCCAACACTATAGTAGAGTTTATGTTATCCTAATACTTTGAAGAATCATGAAAGTAAATATCCATCCACTGTGTTAGTTTAAAGAGATTAGGGTATGAGGTGAACTATACAGTGTTGGAAAAAGAATGTGTCATTTTAGTCTAGATCATACAAAAGATCCGACATTACATGAATGCATTACCTATCAAACTAGTGTCCTGAATGAATCCAGTGAAAAGCTTATTGGACAATCTTGCCTTATTTATTCACATGGACCGATTTTTTATGTTACTGGCGAAATTCGGCATCACATATGTTACGTTGCAACCCATGAAAGGAAGTGACATTTTCGACTACCTTACCAACAATCCCATAGGGGAGATGAATTTATGAATTTCTAGATTAAGATATTCTTTATTCTTACCATAAATATCTTAGATGGCAGATATTCTTCGATCGAGATACTAACAAGAAAGGATACATTTTTGGGATACTTGTGATCACTCGCGATCATTGTGACACTCCCATCTCCATCGAATTAGACATCCCTTAAACCAATAACATGACAATATATGAATCATGTATCATAAGGATCTAGTTCTCCCTCGAGAAAGGAATCAAGCGCAATGATGTCTATGGATATTCAAATCTCATAGTGGGGAAAATTATCATAAAATGGAAAGTCTAAGACGAGAATCTCCTACCCTTTGGTTGGATTATGGAACCTCCTAAATCATGGTTGTGGATACCACATTATAGTCACCCTTAAGTCTCTCCTTAGGTACCTAGCACCTCCCCATTCACCACAAACCCTAGGTCATACTCTGTGTACCGATCTAGAGATTGTCTGGTGCTCATAGACCCCGTTTGACTTTGGTCAAATCCATAGTCATATCAAAACCTCAATAAATATTTGAAGGACTTTGAATCGCCCTTAGACGGTCCATCTCATGCACGAATTGGCATAATGTTTTTGAAGGACGAACCATTTTACTATTAAAAATGGATCTAGAGGACATCGAGCGCTCCAGAGCCCCAATTTGACCCCAATCAACTTCACCGTCAGAGCGAAAGCTCAATGAATTTTGTAAGGTAACTAAAACCCCTTTCCAATGGTCCTAATTGTGCAAAAAATGGCATAACAGTTCGGATGAATGATCTGTTTTCCCCCCAAAAAATGATTCGGGAGGCCACTGAGAGCTCTCAGTCTCCGTTTGACTAAACTCAACTCTTTAGATCGAACGTAACTAAATGAAACTTTGAAGGTCCCTGAATACCCTTTACAACGTTCCGCCCCATGTACAAATCAACCTTACGATATAAACAAATGACCCATTTTTCTCTGAACGGTCACGGGGCACTTTTAGGCCATGTTTGACCAAAGTCAACTCTCTGAGCCGGGATGATCTCTTTAGAACATCGAATTGCATCACATAACCTTTCCAACGATCCACCTAGTGCACGATTTGGACTTAGGATTTGAACGAACGATGCATTATCGTCCGAAGATCTTCTGTCCAAAGGATCGATGGGTGCTTCTGAGCCTCGTTTGATCCAAAGTCAACTCCTGGACCTAAGAGTAACCTAAAGTATTCTCAAAGGTTTATGAATTACATTTCTAATGGTATGACCTATACGTAATTTGTACTTATGGGTGGCATTTTTTTACCTTTTTTTGAAAAATTTACACAAGACATCCCATTGGCAGACCCATTTCCCTGTCTTGGGCTACCTACCGATTGGCAGGGAAAGGACTATGCTGATCAACATTCCCCTACCATATATACGGAGATGATGATCTCACTTCAAAAGGGACCCCAGATGCATCAATATCATTGATCTCATCAATATTCTTCTACAATCAGTGAGTTTCCTTGTGTGAAATTCAATTCCACCTTTCATTGTCATACCAAATTTTGCAAAAATCACCTTCCCTCTCATCCAACATTCATCCCAATTTTGCAAAGAAGCTCATTAAGGATCAAGGTCAATCTTCAGGTATCCAAAGAAGGTCTAAACATCCTTCTCTCTTTAAATTTTTTTATTTTCTCATTAGTTATATAAATTCTCAATTTAGATTTTACTTTAAATCATACACATTAATAACTTATCCTTTATTAGTTATATTCCACATAATTTATTTTCTATAAAAAACAAAACAAAGGAAAAGAGGGTTACACCCATAAATTCCAACAGGATTACTCACCACATATTCTCAAAACTAAAAATATCTTTCCTAAACACACACACACATATGATAAACTCCCGTTTGAATCTATGGGATAAACCTCACCCTTGTGTCGCATGTGAACTACGTGAACTTTGATGCTTTTATAGGCTACGTAGGTGTCTCGGGATAAAACCCAAGACTCGAGTCCTATTTTACTATTATCCTATTTTTATCTTTTCCCTATTTTATCCATATATTATTCATATATATCGCACATGTGATTCAGACTTGCGCATCATATCTAAACATATACTATCATTTCATTATAACGATCAATATATCGATAAGCACAGACATCATATTTTTCTAATTATTATTTTCGAAACATTCCTATGGATCACATCACTCCATCCTTTCCATGATGCGAGTCGAACGATTCCGGTCTCCACTTATATATGCACGCACACACACAGAGAACAGAGAAATTATGGAAAATAGTAACATAATCCCATGAGAGATAAAAGGACGGTATGGGTGCCTAACACCTTCATATTCTGTAACTTATCCCCCAAACCCCTAAATTATTAGTTTTTCAAGCATTAGTTTGTCTTTGATGCTACCCTCATGATATGTCTTTTGCCTATTTTTGCAAAATAGGCTAGTGACTCTATATCTTTACAAAACCCCAACACCAAAGACAACCGAATCACCCATGATGTAGCAAGGGGCGTGGTACCTTTATATCCTCCTCTTTTCCCTCTGAAAGTGACCCGAGGAAAGATATGGAGGAAGATCTCGGGATGGACACAGTGGATACTTCGGTTGGGATAGTAATGACTTAAGAGGGCTAGACTATGTTTTCATGGGTGTTATCATTTTCTACTTATGTGCGTATACACCTTCATATATGTTCCCTTTTTCTCCTCTATTACTTCTTGTATATAGCTACCTCATGTTTATATCACCTCTTACTCACTTTTCACTTAATGCACTTGTAAGTACTCTCCATGCACACCTCATATTACCTACACTTGTACATAGGTTAATTTATATCCACATGTTGAACACATTACTTTGAATACCCATGCTTAGGTGTCACTATCAAACACCTCCACTTATAACACTTACATATATCCTTGATCACCACACTTATCACACACCACTTGTAGTTGACCACGCTTAGGTTCACTACCACACACTCACTTATAGATACTCACACATCACACACTCTCAAGTATCCATGCTTAGTATAATCTCCATACTAGATTTACATTTCATAATACTTGTACATTCTCCCTTATTAGTATAGTACTCATCATGACAAATAAAATACTCTCTCCATAATATCCTAATCAAGAATCATGCATTTTTCACACTACATCACCTAGATCATGGCTATTGACTAAAATTTTGCCCTATACTCGGGGGTCACTTTGTGATGGGCACTGGTCTGGCAAGTCGCAGTTAGCCTAAGAAATATGACTCTCACCTTCCACTAGATAAGTACCTTCATCGTATATCAAACGATTCCCCCCACATCGTATCACTTGATCACAGTCATGATGGGAGGTATATAGCTGGGAAATCGTTCACGTATGTCAAGTATATCGAATCCACTCTCGCATATACTGTACCACAAGGTATATAGAGAGGAAATTCATGTACACTCAGGTATATTAAATGGTTTTCCCACACGTACAGATTTCCCTCAAAATCAAGGCATCTAATGTGGAATTCATGACAAGGGAGGAAACTTTCCACTAACCCAACAACTCCATACCCTCATATAGGCATCAAACCTAGGGAACTCATAATTAGTTTTTTGGTTACTACCTGAAATTCAGCCAAAATGCCAGGTCGACATGTCTCCTAAATGTTTGCACGATTTTGCTTTTTTTTTTCAAAATGGGACCCTGTCCATGAGCCTACAAACAATTCCAAGCATGTTTTACATATTTTTCAACCCCAATTTTCCCAAGCTCGGGTCACATTCGACATTTCTTTTTTTCATTTAGGTAAACCTAATACAAGTGAAAGCATACTAATAATATTAATAATGATGAAAGTCTTCTCTCATTTTTCCTTCTTCCTTACGAGAACTGACAAAATTTCCTCCTCTTTTATCAAAATAAAAAAAAAACATTTCCCTCCTTTTTATCAAAAGGCCAAAATACATTTTTCTTCCTTTTTATTATTAATACGAAAAATAGTTTGTCCTCCCCTTTTCCAAAATTATCAAAAGAATTTTCCTCTTTTCCTATAGAAGATTCTTCCTTTTCTCTTCCAAAAATAAATTCGAATCATTTTCCTTTTCAAGCCGATCACATACCTAACCTTTGTCTTGGCTCCCTATTATCTTCGATCTTCCGTCGAATTGCCTCGAAGCTCTGTCAGTTCTCCCATTACTTATTTTGAGCCCAAAATTCACCTTCACCAACTCTTCATGGAGAACGTGGATCGAGTACCAAATGTACAACCTGATTTGATGACAGTCCTAGTCCAATTTGTCGCAAAGAATTATAACCTTCAAACCGAGGTTCATGAGATGCAGTGAAACCGGCTCCTTATTCTCAAAGAGCCCGAGGTCCTCTTCTCTTGCGCTATGGGTCCACCTGCACCTCATCTTATTTGGGTCTCAAAAGAATATCAACATGCTCCACCTTCCCCTCCTACTAATGGGCCACGACCAGCTCGACTCCCTATGCTGAATCTTACCCAACTAGGGGCTAACCTGCCAGTGGCTACTGATCCAATGGAATAAGATTTGAACAAGGTGATGGATGACCTTAAGATGTTTACCAAGAAGTTTTTCTAGGTCCTAATATTTAGGAACTGCATTGATTACACCCATATGTCTGCCTACCGTAATGTAAGGCTGTCGAAAAATTCAAGATGCCTAACATTGAAAAGTTCAGGGGTAGCGGGCCCCTAATTGTTCATCTTTGAAGTTACCACCAAGCCATGACTCTCTTATGTGCATCTGAGGAAATAATATCCCAGATGTTCCAACAGACTTTAAAAGATAGTTCTCTTCATTAATTCCTATCCCTCGAGGAATCCAAAATTCGGACACGACTAAGAATGTGTCTCAAAAGTGGGTACTCTCTACGCTTAAGTCAAATCCTGTCGTTCAAGTAATAATCTGATAATTCGTGTTTAGATTCTCATGGAAATAGGACAACGGAGTTGTAATGACATTGGACAAACGAAGGAACCCCAACTCTGACTCTAAAGAAAAGGAAAAAAAATGATTTGAATGGTGAAATAACTACAACTAGATGCAATTTTGAAATTGGTTAACTAATGAACTAAAGTGTGAATGGAATGCAACTATTCTAAATTACCTAAAATAATGATGATGATTGACTTAAAACTTGAACTATATGATGAGGAAAACAGGACGGGAATACAATCCCTCAACCCTTGCGTATTGATGGTATAAAACTAATCATAAATTTAAGTGATTAATTATACCCAGAATTTAGTACTTTGAGCATTACATATATGAGGTTCAATCCCGCACCATACATAATCAGAAGATGAGTAAATTGGTATTGTGATAGTTACATTTGAATTTGATTTTGAAGCATCCCGGTTACCCTGAAGCAAACAAGATCCAAAGATCTACAATGGTTGTGTTTCTATACAATACGGTCGTAATAAATCATTAAATTTAGAGGATTAATTTTATAGACATGCAACTACCACATTAGGTTGAGTTCATGCATCCCAACCTTTTAAATCTAGCCAGAAAAGTTAAACATAAATATGCATGACTAAACTATGTTGCATGCGAAAGAAATCAAAATTAAACTATCTGGAAATATGAAGGAACAATTAGAAACCTAGAAATGGTTTAAACCATGCAAGAAAAACAGCTTGCAAGAGTAATAATAGGGACAATAAAACTATGCATGAAAACTTGAAAGACAAGCCAGAATTAATCACTCTTGAATCAACCAAGTAATGTTATCTTCCTAAGATGTTATTCTACCTTTTTTCTCTATCAAAACTAATCAAAACTATGAAACACTATGTTTTCTAGGTCATTAACTTCGTACAAATACGTTTTAGAAGAAGTTGTAACAAAATGGGACTCTTTGGACCAATCAACAGCCAAGGAAAAATTCGCACATCAGGACCTCCGAACCGGTTCGCAAGTACCCTGAACCAGTTTGTAGTGTGGTTCGATAATTATTGCTGGTTTTGGGGTCTCATTTCTTCAATTCAACACTTAGAATTTTTTTTCTTTCTTCTCTTCTTTATCAGATTTTTCCTCAACTTCATTTGAACATATAACTCATTCACCGTAGCTAGGATTTAGGTGCAATTTCTTCCAGTGTTCTCGTTGTTTCGATATCTTTGACTTTCCAATTTACCCCTTCTCTGGTATCAGGCTGCAGAATTACAAAAATTCTCTTGAACTTGCCTTTTATTCATTGTTTTGATTTCTCTTTTGCACCGCTTGCATAATTAACTTGTAAAACCCATAAGAGAAACATAAAACACGAACTAATCGCCAACAAAGGTTATTAGCATAAATGTGAGTTAAATCCATATCAATTGACCTATTCAGGTTCAGAAAGGTACCTAAATTAAGGGGATAAATAAACAATATTTATGCCGAATCAAACCCCCTAACCTAGAACATTGCGCATCCCGAGCAATGTAAAAGAAAAAGAATAATGTCATAACTCTTCTAAATACTTTATTGGGATAGAATACCTTTGTCTCATGCGAGTGATTGCATTTATCATATGAAACAATTCATTAAACCCCTAGGTTACCCTATTAGGACGAGTGTTGTCTCGTGAGGGTTTGCAGTGAACGTACCCACAAAATTCGACTCAGAGAAAGTTATAAATACGAAAAAATTGTATAATTTAAACTTTTCCCGAAAATAGTCATTATCGAATCATGTTAAAGAGTCTCAAATTATAGTGTGTGTGTGTGTGCGAAGCCGGAAATTTAACCACGAATTTCCATCGATGGGATCCAAAAATTCATTTTGATTTCAAAATCTCACGGGATGCTCTCACAAACGAATCACTCGAAATGTGGCTATTCTCTTGGTATGTTTGATTTAAAAGAGTAAATTAAATGGAACGCAAGTTCACGCACACAATTATGAAAGATGAAATTATTCAGTGAAATGATCTCTTCATCGGAGTACGGTTATTAGAAAATGGGACCATTGCCTCTAATTCACGTTTTTTGATCTCTTTTATTATATTTTGGTGTTTTATCTCTCCACGTAGTAACCAATTTCGCAATTTTGGACTCGGTTAGGACTTTTACGGGTTGAAGTTGTATTGGGTAACATGGTAATGGTCGGGAGGGTCGGAATTGGAAAATTCATTTATGATGTCCATTTGTACTTTTTTTCCAGGCTATTGCTCATTTTTTATTCCTTTTCTCTATTTTTTCTATTTTTCACTTCGTTTCTTTTCTTGATATTTTTGTTGAGCATTTCTATTCTTTTTCTTGCCCCTTATTATGCACTTTTCGGACTTTAATGAATACTCAATTTTTGCAATTCCGGGCTACTTAGGTTTTTCTTTGGTTGTCAAACGAAAAGAAAACTTATTCGACTCAATTTTGGGGTACAAAAGGGATGATTTTTCACAACTTTTTATGGCCAATATTTTTGGGTGACAAACAATGGCCTACTTCATTCTCCAAACTACTAATTGCGTTACCATATGCATTTCGAGATGAATTTAATTTAATTTAGAGATTTCTTTGGCACGTTTTTTAAGGCAATGTCACACACATTTATCAAACCGATCAAAATGAAAGACTTGAGATCCTCGATGACTTATTAGACCCCTGAAAAGAACTTTGAGTTAAGAATTAAGTCGGATTGATTTATAAATTTCACAGAAATGAAAGGCTCGAATCTCACCGGGGTTGTTAATCTCCACACTTATTCATTAAGTCGTCAATTTTCGCACAATTTCCATCTTTGGTAAATTTCGTCTTTCTGTATTGTGTTTTTACAATTTGAGACTTTAAATCGACTTTTACTGATATTTTTGAAATTTTTGAATGTAAATTTTTATTTATTTTGAAGAAAAATATTTTTGAATTTTTTCCAAATTTTACGATTTTTTTTTTAGATTTTTGGCCATTTTTGAAAATTTGTGAAGTTTTAGAAAAACGCAATTGTGATCCCCCCTAACTTAGACTTTTGCATTGTCCTCAAGAAAAAAGGACTAAAATCTAACTCAAAGAGAACGAAAAGTGTGGAAAAATAAAACTAACAAATTAAAACAGAAATGCAAAATTTTATTATAGCAACGGAGGGTCATGTTTTACAATGGAGAGGGTAAAGCAAGCAACTAAACAATGTAAACAACCATCATTACACACAAACATCAAACACATCAAAAACAAACATGGGCTTCATTGGGGAGGAGGATTTGAGGGCCCAGGTGTGTTGGGATCATATGGATCATAGATGAAAGGCGGAGGGGGTCCACCCAAGTTGAGCTCGTAAAGATGGGCTTAGAGATTATGCGTCATGCTCGTGTTCCTTCGGTAAGATGCTTGATCCGTTTGATAGGATGCTTGATCTTGATTATATTGGGCGATGAACCCGTCAAGGTGGGATTCCACCACCGAAAGGCTCCTAGAAAAATTTTCACTCAGGGGCTCAAAGTTAGAGTCATCCTTTTCTTCCTCATACTCCTCTTCTTCCTCCCCCACATCCATCATTGGGTCATCATGTGCTTCCTCCCTCGCACCCTCATCGAGAATAGGATGGTCGGGGTGAGCCACTCGCATTTTTCATTCACTCCGAGTGGTGGAGATGCTTCCAATGGGGCGGGGGAGTTGGATTTGCTGCCCCGGGTCTTCCACCTTGGCATCAATCAAATGTTTCATAATGAGGCAAGCATGGGGGAGCGCGACTTTGCCCCACTCGTTGTAGGAGACATTGATGATGTCCGTGTATAAGTGTTGGGCCAAAGTTATCGTGCTTAAGGGGTCAAGGAAATGGTAAAGGAAGTTGGCGTGACGTAGTCGGACCACCGAGTCATTGGTGGTTTGGTGGATTGCTCCACATGCAATTAGCTGCATGAATCGCACCGTATCTGAGAGACTTCCTATGGGAAAATTATCCTGCACCCATTCCTCAAAGAGTTCCATTCAAGCAATGCATTCTTCTTTGGTGCGGGGGGAACCATTTTTGGGATATTGGAATGGCACGGGGAGGACAAACCCTTTGGCACGCATTTTGTGCGCAATGATGGCGACGGAGAACGGAATTTAGATACCTTCAAGATAGTCCTTGTGAAGCATGAATGATTTGCGAACGAGTGTCACGTAAAATTGGTCAATTACAGCTTCAAACATGTTGTTGCTCGTAGGAGAGAGAAATGAGTACTACCACCGGCGGTTGAAAAGTGTAGTGACGTCGCCGGGAAGTTTCTCCCAATTGAAAAAGCGCTCGATGTAGATTGGGCGTGTGGAAGATAAATAGCGCTCATCCCAATGGAATTCTTGGATGCACCTAAACACCCACTTACCCTCGTCATCAAGGACGGTGGTGTCGTCATATTTGCGAGGGTGGAAATTGCCTTGGCGGGGACGCGACATGGTGATAGAGAGAGATAGATTTTACGGTGTAGAAGAGAGGAAGAGTGAAATGGAGTGTGGTAAATGGAGATGGGTGAGTGTTAATTTATAGGTGTGGAG
Organism: Sambucus nigra; assembly: GCA_949130495.1. Lineage (NCBI taxonomy): Eukaryota > Viridiplantae > Streptophyta > Magnoliopsida > Dipsacales > Adoxaceae > Sambucus > Sambucus nigra. The sequence goes on from OX422207.1 coordinate 548,288,815, forward strand.
GATTGGATTTTGGTGGGAAATTTTAATGGGATGGGAGGTAATGGAAGGAAGGAAAGAATTTGGAAAAGGAAATGAAGGGAGGGAAGTTTGAGGGGGTGAAATTTCATAGGGGGGTGTATGGAGGGAAGGGGGAAATGGGGTTAAATTTTGAAAAGGGGGAGATGAATCTTCCAGGTACCCCAAATCAATTCATAGGTACCCCAAACCGGTTCGCCCCTCGAACCGATTCACCCTGGGGTTCGGGGGAGGCTGCTAACCTGAAAGCTGAATTTCTCTCCTCTCTAAAAAACTAAGTGTTTTTTTAAGCCTCCTCTCATGTGTATGGCCCCTAAAGATGTCCTAGACCCTAGGTTTCCCTAAAAACGCCTCTACCACGCCCCCGAAATACGTGTAAATTCTCTCAAAAATTGTTTTAACTAGCTCCCTCTCGTGAACCATGCTCCGGACTCCTAACTAACTTAACTCGCACACTAATACTGTACATAAGAATTCACCTCATATGCATCGGGGGTGAGACGACCTCTCATTTTCATCTCACTCGACCCCGTAAATGGGGCCCGATAGCCAAATGATGTCAACTTCTTCCGCACACACCTCTAGATATGGCTTTAGGCGTTGTCCATTTACCTTGAATGTATTTCCCTTTTATAAATCGTCTAATTCCACCACTCCATGAGGGAATACATTCTTCACAATGAACGGGCCAAACCATCGTGACCATAACTTACCCAAAAATAGATGAAGCTGAGAGTTATAGAGAAGAACTTTTTGTCCGGGAAGAAACTCTTTGCGTCGAATAATGTTATCGTGAGCGAGTTTCATCCTTTCTTTGGAAATTTTTGCGTTCTCATACGCATCATTGTGCATCTCTTCTAACTCATTTAATTGAAGCTTGCGAGCTTCACCGACTTTATCCATGTCATAATTGCACTTCTTAATTTACCAATACGCTTTGTGCTCTAATTCAATGGGAAGATGGCAAGGATTTCCATACATAAAGAAGAAAGGGGACATCCCGAGTGGATTTTTATATGCGGTACGATAGGCCCATAGTGAATCGTTTAATAGAAGTGTCCAATCTTTTTGAGTGGGATTGACGATCTTCTTGAGAATGTTCTTGATTTCCCGATTCGCTAATTCGGCCTACCCATTCGTTTGTGGGTGATAGGTCGTTACAACCTTGTGAATGACGTCACACTTTCTCATGAGCTTCTTGAATGGCTTGTTGCAAAAGTGCGTTCCATTATCACTAATTATCGCTTTCGGAGCACCGAAGTGGGAAAGTATGTGTTCCTATAGGAACCTAATCACCACATTGCTGTCATTTGTCTTGGTAGCTATAGATTACAAACATTTAGAAATGTAATCTACCGCGATAAGGATGTATAGAAAACCAAAAGATGGGGGAAAAGGGCCCATGAAGTCAATACCCTAGCAGTTAGAGATCTTAATAATGAGTATCGAGGTTAATGGAACCATGTCTCGTTGGGTAATTGCCCCTATAACTTGACACCTATCGCAAGATTTGCAGCAATTTTTCACATCCCAGATAATTATTGGCCAATAGAGGTCGCATTGAAGAATCATAGTGGCCATCTTTTTCATCGAAAAGTGACCTCCACAAGCTTCTGAATGACAGAATTGGATGACTTTCAGGATCTCGTCATACGGTACACATCCTCGAATGATTTGTTCGGCGCAATATTTAAAAAGGAAAGGATCGTCATAAAAAAATATGCGCGACCAAGTGATGAACTTTTTCTTATCTTGTGGTGTCCAATCAGGAGGGCTGGCTCCCGTGATAATATAGTTCACTATATCCGCAAACCAGGGAAAATAAGAGGTAGCAAAGAGTTGCTCATTCAAAAAGTATTCATCTATGGGTATCGAATCACTAGGTACGTTGGAGGAAAGTCGTGATAAGTGGTCGACAATGACGTTTTCTACTCCTTCTTTGTCTTTAATGGAGGGATTAAACTCTTGTAGGAGTAGGATCCACCTTATGAGGCGCGTCTTTGCATCTTTCTTTGCAAGTAGGTATTTTAATGTCACGTGGTCGGTGAAGCAAGTGATAGATGAACTAATAAGGTAGGACCAAAATATAGCACCCTGCCGCGGATGTATTCTCTCATACAGGGCGCGACCTAACCTCACTCAGGGCACGTCCAGAACTCATTTATGGTGCGGCCCTCTCCATCATAGACCACGGCATCCCACCTTAGGGTGCGCGGCCCTCCAGTTTGCAACACTGCTTGCCTTGCAAGCCGCACCACCCTTTTATCCATAACTGCCACAAACTCGGTATACGTTACGTGCTCAAGGCATCTGACTCAACACATTTGCTCATAAATAAAGGACCCTTACCTAGAAGAGAGGGATCGGTTACACTCACATCGGAGGCACTACAACACATATCCTCTCTACATCACCCCAATATAGGCATTGGAGGCCAAGGATCTGCATCACAGCCACCTCACGGGCTCACCGGAATCTCCAATACTGGCATGTACTCTCCTTTTAATCTCATACTTGTACGCCTCTATAGGCATGTTTATATTGTACAATGCAATGCACATAATGAGAACGGAGTGACACAGTGGACATAGGCCTATTTTAGAGGTTGAACCACTCTATATCTTGTCTTCTCTCTGTTTGCTTGCTTTACGTGTTTAACACACACCATCACTCTTGACCTACTGGTACGAGAAGGTCTTATGGTCGATTTCTCGTATCATCAGTTTGGCGCCGTCTGTGGGAAAATAGGTATTTCAATCTTGTTTCTCTACACATATGAGTTCTTAAACACCTTATTCGACCCCTGAGGGTCCTATGGATCATCTTCTCATGGGTCGGTTACTAGTTATTGGGCTCCGCTTTACATTCGTCCCCTTCAACGGGTATTTAATATTTCTGGATCTATCTTTGGATCTTCATTTGATGACTTTGGATCTATTTTACATACCCATGTGATATCACTCCATCTAGATAATGCTAAAAGGCATGGTGGGCTTTAGTCCCGAAAAGGTGGATGATTAGGGAACGGCTATATTTACTCCCATTTTTGTTGCCATCTACCTATGATCTAGGGGTTATCATTGAAGTTGTGCCGTATTGCGCACCACAAGGGAATTCTCTCATTAATGGACCCTAGTAGGTTTCCCTCGCGTAATTGAGGGAGAAAATGTCAGTTCCTGTCTTGGACATCAGTTTGGATTTTTCCCCTGCCTAGACAGGGGTGCGGCCTGTAAGTTCAACAATATCTCAGGCCGCGACCCCCACTAGTGCGGATCTATTACGACAGTTCAAAATCATCGTGGGAAGGATTTAAGTTGCCTTCCTCTCGACCTTGGTGAATAACATTAAAGGGCTGCGGCAGTACACTTAAGTGCCATACTTGTCGCGGACTCCTCAGCATATCATGGAGCAGTTCAAGTTCCCCTTCTCAATATTACTGTGATCACTCACTGCTGTTAGTTTTGTCTCAGATTCTATATACTTTATAAAGGCTAACAAGAGCAGAAATGGAAGGAGGATCCAGCTAGAGTGCAGAAGTCAAGGATGAGATTGTTCAACTGTACAATCACCTTAATCACCTCTATGACAGCCATGCCTCACTTCAGACCCAGGTCAATTACCTAACACAGAGGGTGCTAATGTTAGAGGTCGCGACCTCTCAAAATATAGGCCCAGTTTCAAAGGAAAAAGCTTTGTCTGCCACGGCAGTTAAAGAAGCCGCGGAATCAACCAGTAGGATTCAGAAAAGGAGGGCAGAGAAATTAGAAAATAATTCAGGTATCTATACTCTGTTGATTTTCCCAGTTGAAGAGATCTTTGAGTTCATCAAAGAGGATAAGCTTTTGAGGTGGCCCAAAAAGTTGAGAGCTCCACCCCACAAGAGGAACAAAGCTACCTGGTGCAAATTCCATCAAGACCATGGCCATGAGACAGAGCAATGCTATGCTCTGAAAGACAAAGTTGAAAGGCTAATTGGGCAAGGGATGCCGCATCGATTCCTAAAGAATGCATACAGGACCCAGCGGGACCTGACAGAGGCTGCATGCCGCACCTCATCCTTAGTCTTTCCAATTTCAACTATTTATGTTTATGTTTTATGAAGCTCAATTGTATCCTTATTACTTAAGACCTTATGTTTTATTAAAAAAGTCATTAGCTGAAGCAGACATATATAAACATATGAATAAGAAAATTTTGCCATATCTAATATTTCTCTTGGTTTCATAACCTGCTATCTCACAAAAAGACATTGTGTCTTAAACAGATTCCAGAGGAAGGATAACAAATTATCACGGAAGATTATTATTATTTCGGGATGCGCATATGGAGGGATTATGACCTTTATATATGTGCAACTACATCTTATCATATGATGATAATATTCACGAAAGCATCTGAAGACTAAAGGATCTTTCATTAGTCACGGGGCCTTACAATGCCCGTACTCAGCTTTGGGATGCGTCATCAGGCCAGGAGGCCTATTCTATCTAGCCAAGGATGACTCTCTATACATCAACAACTGTGGGTGGATTAATAACATAACCCAGTCTGGAGAGGCTTATTAGTGTCTCTCATATCAGCTGTGGGTGGCTTAATAACATAACCCAGCCTGGAGAGGCCTGTTAGTGTCTCGCATATTAGCTGTGGGTGACTTAATAACATAACCCAGCCTCTAACCCAGCCTAGAGAGGCTTGATAGTGTCTCGCATATTAGCTATGAGTGTCTTAATAAAATAACCTAGCCTGGAGAGGCTTGATAGTGTCTCGCATATTAGCTGTGGGTGGCTTGATAACATAACCCAGCTTGGAGAGGCTTGATAGTTTCTCGCATATTAGCTGTGGGTGGCTTAATAACATAACCCAGCCTGGATAGGCTTGATAGTGTCTCGCATGTTAGGGCTTGGTGACATAACCCAGCCCAAGAAGACTTGGAAACTCCAACATATGTCTACAGAGGCGCATTGTTCAGATAAACTAGAAATGTGTCGCATCTCACCGGTACGGTTACAGAGCCCTAGGAGCCACTCATTCATGAAAATGGTAAGGCACTAACATCTTGAAGCATGAGAAAGCTACAATGTCGAATGCGACGGTAGAAGAGAATCAGTTGTACCAAGTCTAAGGAAAGAGTTCTCCGCATATTCCATATTGGTTATTATGGGATAACAAAAGATAAACGGTTCAGACAACCGGGTGCAATGAAAGCAGCTAGAGATCTATGCAATCAGCAAGTCCCAGCCTTGAAATCCTGTCCGTGAAAATCAGGCAAAGATGTTTACATGACGCGACATAATAACGAGCCGCGGCTTGTACGCAGCTGACGTGACGCAGCAGTCGATGCCACGGATTTAACACCATTTGTATGGACGCAGACATTGACAAAACATCAAACTACAAAATCGACCTCTGACCGCGGACTTGAAATGTTACGTCTGTCGGGATGCGGATGCATTTTCAGAGATGAGGCAGTAACGTACAACAATTCATTATAGCAAGCAATGTAAGTCATGCAATATAAAAGATCAAGGAATACATTAAGCAGTCAATTGTAATGGTAAAAATATGGCCGCAGCCTTGGTATTAATAAGCCATAGATTACATAATGAAGGCTGCAGCCACAAAAGAAGTTCGAAGATTACAAAAGGGAGGGACGCAGCCATATATTAATGATGCAACATAAATTAGGAGTTCAAGAGGCTGCATCATCATCATCATCACCGTCTTCACCGCCCGCGGAAGTCTCGATCTCTCCTTCAGCGGCTTCTGCCGCTGCCTCGGCTCTGAGCCTTGCCCTCTCTTATGCTGCGGCCTTTAGTTCAGCAATGCACTCTTGATGTTCGACATCGCTTAACTTCCAGGCAAGGACCTACTCCTTGGTCTCAGGGAACCTCCTGATAAATCTCTTCCGCAGCTCCTGGTAGCCGCGGAGGTATGCCCTGTTATTGATAAGGAAGAAATCCTTGGATCCTTTGAATGACTCCACGGCATAATCTATGGATAGCTGGAGGGCGTCACCATGTTCTTCTTCCAACTTTTTCACTTCCGCGGCATGATCTTCATCTTTTCGGGAGGACTTGTCCTCTAGCTCCTCATATTTCTGCTGAAGAAGGGCAAGCTTGTCATTTTAAATTTCCGCAACACGGGCGGCCTCCGCAGTCTGGGCCTGCGAAGATTTCAGGAATTTCGCGGCCTGTTTAAAATTCTCCTTCACTTCCTCCCTCACCTTGATGACTTTCTCAAGGTCTACATGGGTTGCTTGAAGGGCCTCGGAGAAAGACTTTTTCCCCGCTTTAAAAGTAGAAGTCCGTGCAGCTTGCAAGTCCGCGGTATGTGCACTCTTCTCGGCCTCTTTCAACCTATATAAGGCCTCGTACTTCCTCTTCTGGACCACAATAACATCCGCGGCTTGAAAGAAAAGGCGTTAAAAAATATGGAAAAATATGAGATGCAAAGTAAAATGACAACTGGTACGTACCCTCAGAAGGCTATGGAGGCCACAGTCCTCCAGATCTTCATGATCTTCTCCAACTAGCCTTTCAAGGTCTGCGGCATCCAAGGATTACTTCATCCTCCGCGCAGCCTTTGCGGTAGTATCCCAGGAAGAATTTGGGTCAGGCTGCCTTAATTGAGGCCTTGGTCTACCATCTGGCCCAGACACTTCACGGAATTGAGGAGGTGGCAAGTTAGCATTAACCTCCACTACAGTTGGTGGTGGAGGAGAGGATGATTGAAGGGGCACTTAAGTTGACATCAGGCCAGCCGCGGCCAAGTTTTCCCCTATGTCGTCATTAAAATGGTACGTTGCAAGGTTTTCATCATTGACCACCTGATTCGCGGTAGGATCAGTAGCCTTATCGGCAGCGACAACGGCTGGGGATGCATTATGTTCTCCGGAGGGGGCCGCGGCAAGTCCCTTGGCTTTAGACCTCTTCCTCTTCCTGCTGCGTGCAGTATTATTTAGGACGACTGCGTCCTCATCCATCTCCTCTAGCTGCGCCGCTAGCAACTCCCTGTCAACTTCTTCGCCTGAAAAGGAATGGCATGAGTTCGAGTTCAAGAGAATAAACGACCGCGGAGTAAAAATTATGGTGCAGTTAGTTACCTTCCGCGCCCATTTGTTGAGGAATGGATTTGTTTCAGAAAAATCCTGCTTCAAAAATGGTTGCTGACGTTATGAGTGTGCTGAACTTCTTGTGCTCAGTAGAAACTTCCGCGGCCTCAGCAACCCTTTTGTTCCTGCCGCTTGTTCAAATGCAGATTGTCAAGGGCTGCAGAAAGAAAAGACGATTCAGGTTAGTGGAAGTTACGTGTGAAATAAAAAGGAAGCGGCTATAATCTTATACCTAATTTTGTTGGTGACCCACACTGCGGCCGCATTTTATATGTTCTCTCTCTTTCATTCTCCTCGGGATGCATCTCCCAGCCTTCACCGGAGATGTAAAAATATTTCCCCTTCCAATTATTCACACTGGTCGGTCTCCCAGTGTAAAGGGCCTCGTCCCTGCCGCGGATAGAGAGGTAATAATACCCAGGGAATTTCACTGTGTTCTCCTTTGGATGGTAAAAGTGAAAGAACTCCGCAAGTGTAATGTCCTTTTTGAACAATTTATCCCAAAGGAAAATTACAGCGAGAACGGCTCTCCAGCCATTAGGGTCTAGCTGTGTCGGGGCCAGGTTCATTGCCTGAAAAAGGCGACAGATAGGAACTGGGACTGGTAGCTGCAGCCCGTAAATGAAGGCGTGTAGCGGGAAGCAAATTCCATCATCGGATAGAACTATGCACGGTCTTTGGTTCGCGGCAGAAGCCGAGCATGTCAAATTTTCTGGAAATTCGAAGGCCTCAGCAACCTGCTCGACCCAATCTTGGGTCATTGAGCCGCGGATATCTAGAACGGCAAGGGGTCTCTCAGCCCTCCCAGATGTTCATCCTGGGTTATTTCTAACAGCCGCGGCATTGTCTCCTACACCCATTGGATGTGTACTTGAGTTGGCTTCCTCTTCCATCGGCGGAGATTGGGAATCCTTCCCAGATGCAGAGTCCGTGGAGTCTGAGTCGATTATCACGCAGTTCGGGCAATCTTTTAGTTTGCAGGGCCCAACTGATCTTAGAGGGGGCACAGAAGTAAGCTCGGGGGGAGAGGTCCCAAAATGCTTTACCTAAAAGCCTCACAGGAACTCATCAGGGTCAAAGCTCATATGGCTGCAGCAGTACCTGAAAAGCAGAGTTCGCAGTTAGGCTCCCGCAGCCAGTATGATTTGTAAGACCTCAAGAAGGCGCAGAAGGGTATTTTTGAATCAAAAAATGTCTAATGGGATCGTACTGTCCCAACAAGCCGCGGCCACATCCATATCAGAGGAACATAGAATGCCGCGATAATAAGATATAATTGCTTTTAGGGCATTCCTGGCCACGACCATTCCTAAATTTTTAGTCCACTATTTATTCTCTAGCAGCAGCTATAGTTATTTAACATGAATGTCTTGGGTTCATGAAAGTTTCAAAGCTATTACGAGACTACTAATGGTGGTGATTTGATGCCGTGGATGATAGTTTGAGGGACCGCGGCCATTTGGCACGGTATGACATAGATGTATTGTACCAGTTCACGGAAAAGATTATTGAAATCCTACCATGCCGCGGCCTCTATCCTAAACAAGTTGATTACCTAAATCTAATAAATTTTAGAATCAAACCCATAGAATATGGAGTGTTCGATCATGAACATCAAGAACAGTTCTACGTATTTCATATGCAGCATATGTGGAAAAAAGCAAAATGAACAAATAAAACCCTAGATTTCTAGCAAATGAACCAGGAAAAGTATCATAAGGGAAGAAACTGTAAATAGTGGTTGAAAAATCACCTGGAAATAAAGAAAGTTGCAAAGATCACCTACAGACCACTTTGAACCGCCACACGCCGCCTCAAAAAGTCACCGGAACGAGCAAGGAAGAAAGTGCAGAGTTTCACTCTCGATGTGCTCTCAAAAGTTTTGGAAACGTAATGAAGTCCACGGCCATAAACAATTTATATAAGGGAGTACGGAAGATGAATCGTCGCTTTGGTAGTGCCGCGGTACCTAGACTACTTTGCCGCAGTCCCAATTGATCTCCCTTGGCACTACGGCTTGGGGGCTTATTGATAGTACAAATATAGCACCCTGCCGCGGATGTATTCTCTCATATAGGGCGCAGCCTAACCTCACTCAGGGCGCATCCAGAACTCATTTAGGGTGAGACCCTCTCCATCAAAGGCCGCGGCATCCCACCTTAGGTTGCGCGGCCCTTCAGTGTGCAACACTGCTTGCCTTGCAGGCCGCATCCCCCATTTATCCATAACTGCCGCAAACTCGGTATACGCTACGTGCTCAGGGCATCTGACTCAACACATTTCCTCATAAATAGAGGACCCTCACCTAGAAGATAGGGATCGGTTCCACTCACACCGGAGGCACTACAACATAGATCCTCTCTACATCACCCCAACATAGGCATTGGAGGCCAAGGATCTGCATCACAGCCACCTCACGGGCTCACCGAAATCTCCAATACTGTCATGTACTCTCCTTTATTATCATACTTGTACGCCTCTATAGGCATGATTATATTGTACAATGCAACGTACATAATGAGAACGGAGCGACACAGTGGACGTAGGCCTATTTTAGAGGCTGAACCACTTTATATCTTGTCTTCTCTTTGTTTGCTTGCTTTACGTGTTTAACACACACATCACTCTTGACCTGCTGGTACGAGAAGGTCTTATGGTCGATTTCTTGCATCATCAGTACACATCGTCTAATTATTTGTTCGGCGCAATATTTAAAAAGGAAAGGATCGTAAAAAAAAATATGCGCGACCAAGTGATGAACTTTTTCTTATCTTGTGGTGTCCAATCAGGAGGGATGGCTCCCGTGATAATATAGTTCACTATATCTGCAAACCAGGGCAAATAAGAGGTAGGAAAGAGTTGCTCATCCAAAAAATTGTGACACCCCGCCTAATTAAATACCGGGCGATCACTCCTTTATTAAATTAAATCAAGGTTAACAGTTGGTTCATTCTCAGCATCACTGTCGATAAAAATAAATTTTCCAATTTAACACCCAAAATAATTAAGCTAAGTGTCAAAAACATTTTTCATACAAACTTTTCAAATTTTAATTAGAGAAAAGATTTATTTATTTAAAACAACATTTCTACAATTAAGAATCACACCACGATGAACTAAATAATAACATACATTCGTCAATCGAATGTCAACATAATAAAATTAAAATCACAAGTCCATACTGAAATAAATCCCAAAGAACAATACTGGAAATGACTGAAATATAAATGTCCCAATAACAAATGAGATGATAAAAAGGACGACACGTGCCCAATAAATGAGAGTACTAAGAGTGGAGTCAATAACAGAAGCCGTCTACTCAAGTGACCTGCAACTCCCACCTAAGCCGCAGCTCGTTCTTCTCAAGAGATCCTAAGCAAGATGCCCCTGTGGCTGGGCACCTGAATATATATATATATATATACAAGAGAGAGAGAGAAAAAGAAACGGGTCAGAGCCCGAAAGTGTGTTTGATTTTAAAATACGTTAAGCAAGTATTTAAATTGATACAGGCCAATGGAACAACATATTAGTGCGTCTCTCTCTTGAGAAATACTCACCTCTCTTCTAATGTGCACACCTATCGCACTAACCTTCCCAACGGTTTGTTTTAGCATCTAACATACTAGTCTTTCTAACAGCTTTAACTTAACTTAAATTACTCGTAAGATTTATAATACACGATATCCACTTTAAAATATGTTCCAACAAGTAGCCCAAAATTCTCTATTTTTAACTTCATAAAAATAATAAAGTTCCCGTGACATTTTATACTTTCTCAAAACAAGTATTTAATAATTTGAGTCAACAACCATGTTCTACTTATCAAATCTCAGTAGACAGTTTCAAATATCATAATCTCATATATATATATATATATATATATTAACTACTCGTATAATATATATATATATATATAACAGCACCCCGAATAAAACTATGGTGTGTGCATACTTCCACTATCCAAAGCCCCATATCACTCATTTTAAGGGGAATACATTCGGAATCACTCTCAAATTGTATTAACATAAATACACAAACAATATTGAGGCGAAGCATAAATTCCAAGTCTCTAAGATGGTGGCACATACCGGCGTCTCTTAGCACCGTCTGAACTATCACATCGATATCCTGTACCAAGGACATCTATCTTCTAGGTACAAATCAATATCCCCCATAAAGGTCCCATCGAGATAAGACTTGTCCCAGCGCGGAAACCTCAGGGATAGCAAGTAGCGTGGGTATGATTTTCACATGCATAATATATCTACACACAATCATATAAATATACCACTTTATCGAATTAATATAGGTTCTTCTCATCACCCGTAATTATAACCTTTATCCTTAATTACACAGTTATGGAATTTCATATAAGGTTTTATTCCTAACCTTAACTCGAAGGGTTTTCTCACTTATTACCTAACACTCATGGATTACATCCTCAAAATTCTGAAATTCAGTAAGTGACTTTATTAGATTCCGACTTAACTCTCTTACGTACCTCACCCTTTAAATTAATAAATCTACCACCCTAAAGTAAATATCCCATAAATACCATTTTCGTTGAAAATTAAAGGTAGTAACATTTATCCATATACCCTACTGATCCTCAATGTCTCCCAATTCATTTTATTTAGAATGCCCAAAGATAATTTCACTATAACTTACGTTAACTAATTAAACGAGGGAAATAGGAGTATGACAGGAGGGGTCGATCGATCGATGCTTGGGGCTCGATCGATCGAACCTTTGATCAATCGATGCTCTATATTCGATTGATCGATCAAGCAGGTCTGGGTAAAAATTCTGCAGAATTGCATTTACGGGATTCATCAAAATTCTTCATCAATATCCATATTTTCCAACACTAATTAACCCAAAAAAGTCTACTACTAACATACTAACATAATTCCAGATGTTTTTAACGTTCAGCATGCGTGTATACATCATTAATCATGGTTAAACAGTCCAAAATCTCATCTAAACATCAAGAACCCTAAAGTTTTCATAACTATTATCCAATTCAGTTTTTCTCCAGAATTTCTTCCTCATATAACATCAAAATTCGTGGGTAATACATCTATAACATCAAGAGTTTCCAGCATAAGGTTTTAATATTCTCTACATGTAATTTCCTATCAAAATTTGGGGTTTTCTTACATGGATTACATTCCTACTTAATCCTAAACTAATATGAACATTGCACTAACGAAATACGCAAGTTAAACACTTGCTTGGGATTTTCAGAAGTCTAATATCCTGTGGATTATGGTGTGGTTGCGTTCTCCTCCTCGCGATCTACGCGTTGGTGGTGACGGCGGTGCAAACGGAGGTGTTTTGGCCTTGAATCTCCTAGAAAGGTCTCTCCTCTCTTCTCCAATGGCCGTCCTAGGGTTCTGTATGTTCTAACCCTAAATGGCTAACCTAACCAGCTGATAAAGGCTGCTAAAATTCGTGGGTTTAATTACCCTATTTTGGAAAAAGACCAAAATGCCCTCCGGGGTCACTAATTAGGCCTAAAAACACCCCGAGACCCGAACCAAACCCCCGGGTACACTTTTCTGACTATATCAACCCTTCCGGACGCGTCGGCGCACTCAAAACGACCATACGGACAACTTATAAAATATTCACTTTTTATTTAACACAATTAGTCCCTACGTGACACGGGCACGTCCCGACTTAAATTTCCGAAATAGTCATTTAATTCACTTATGACATTCAATATAACCAATATAATATATTACTATGCTCATTAGTAATATTCAACAAGTTTCCCATAATTACTAACTCTAGTCATGTTAATAATTATAACATAATTAATTTCCGAATTTTTATTAAAAACAGTCACATTAAATTTAATAAATCACCAAATTAAATATAGCATAAAAATACGGGGTATTACATACTTCCCCCCTAATAACGGAATTTCGTCCCGAAATTCAGAAAATAAGGCATACCTGGTAAAAACAACTCTAGATATCTCTCGTGCGTATCTGCCTCACGCTCCCAAGTGGATTCCTCCACATTATGATGCTCCCACTGAACTCGCACAAGTGGAACTAATTTCGACCTCAATCTCCTCTCACTATAGTCTAGAATAGCCACTGGTCTCTCCTCGTAAGAGCTATCAGACTGTAAATCTATCTCATCTATCGCAATGTGAGTATATGCCATATCATCCCGAAGATATCGTCTTAACGACGAGATGTGGAATACATCGTGGATGCGATGTAAATATTCTGTCAATCCCAACCTGTATGCAACCGGCCCGATCCTCTCGATGATGGGAAATGGTCCCACATACCTCGGGGCCAATTTCCCTTTCTTCTCGAACCTCGTCACTCCCTTCATAGGAGATACACGCAATAACACTTGATCTCCCACATTAAACTCCCGGAAGAATCGTTTAGCATCGGCGTAGCTCTTCTGCCTGTCTTGGGCTACCTGAATACGACTCCTGATTATCTCAATCCTTGCGGAGGTCTCCTGAATCACTTCTGGTCCTAGCAACTTGTTGTCCCCCACCTCGAGCCAACAAGTTGGAGAACGACAAGGCCTGCCATACAAAGCCTCAAATGGGTCCATACCAATCGTAAACTGATAAGAGTTATTATAAGCAAACTCTACCAGTGGAAGATGTGGTTCCCAACCTCCTCCGAAATCGAGAACACACATGCGTAGCATATCCTCTAACATCTGATTAGTACGCTCTGTTTGTCCATCTGTCTGTGGGTGGTAAGCTGAACTCAACCTCAACTCGGTACCCATAGCCTCCTGAAAACTTTCCCAGAAACGTGACAAAAAAATCTTGTCTCTATCTGACACAATATTCAGGGGCACCCTGCGTAATCTGACAATCTCAGCAATGAACAATTGAGCATACTGACCCATAGTATAATCTGTCCGCATTGGCAGAAAATGAGCCACTTTGGTCAAACGGTCTACAATCACCGAGATAGAATCGTGGCCGCGCTGTGATGTAGGCAACCCTGTAATGAAATCCATGGAAATACTCTCCCACTTCCACGCGGGTACTTCTAATGGCTGAAGCAATCCTGACGGTTTCTGGTGGTCCACCTTCACTAGCTGGCAGGTAGAACACTTGGACACAAACTCGGCGATGTCCTTCTTCATCCCACTCCACCAGTATTGACGCCTCATGTCCTGGTACATTTTATCACCTCCAGGATGTACTAAAAATCGGGACCCGTGAGAATGAGTCATCACTTCATGACGTAATTCCGCTCCTTCTGGAACCACTAATCTCCCATTAAACCGCAAACCTCCATCATAACTAACAGAATAGGACTCAGCACCCTCGGCTAGAAGTCTCACAATCTGTTCCTGTAAAAACGGGTCTGTGGTCTGTGCATGTATCACCCTCGTAACAATCTTGGGTGTGACTGACATCACGGATATGAAGGAACGTGCCACTGCGTCCTGGTGACCCAATTCCTTCCACTTTGCCTTCCAGGCATCCGCTACATCGTCTATCGGTCTACGACTCAACGCATAAGCAACTACGTTGGCCTTCCCCGGATGGTACTATATATCGAACTGGTAGTCCTTCACAAACTCTAACCACCTGCGCTGACGCATATTCATCTCTCGCTGAGTGAACAGGTACTACAGTGACTTATGGTCTGTGAACAAACGGAATTTCTCGCCCAATAAGTAGTGCCTCCAAATTCTCAATGCAAAGACGACAGCTGCTAACTCCAGGTCATGGGTGGGGTAATTCTTCTCATGCGGCTTAAGCTTGCGGGAAGCAAAAGCAATAGCCTTATCTTCCTGTTGAAGTACTCCCCCAAGTCCCCGTAAGGACGCATCGTTATAAACCAGGTACTCCACACCCGATTTCGGTAAGGCAAGGACTGGTCCTGAAGTAAGCTTATCTTTCAGCTCGTCAAAAGCCAACTGATAAGCGTCGTCCCAAACATATGGTACCCCTTTGCGAGTCAGATTCGTCAATGGACCCGCTATTTTGGAGAATCCCCGAATGAATCTCCTATAGTATCCGGCTAATCCCAAAAAACTACATACTTCTGTCGGTGTCGTGGGCTGTCCCCACTCCCTCACCGCTGATACTTTGCTCGGATCAACTGCAATCCCCTGTTCAGAAACAACATGGCCCAAGAACTGTACTTCTCACAGCCAGAATCCACACTTCTCGTACTTAGCTTACAACTGATGCTCTCGTAGAGTCTGAAGGACCTGCCTCAAGTGCTCGGCATGCTCCTCCTCGAAGTGTGAATATTTCAAGATATCATCTATGAAGACGATGACGAACTGATCCAGGAACTCTCTGAATACTCGGTTCATCAAGTCCATGAAAATGGCAGGGGCATTTGTGAATCCTAACGGCATCACCCTGAACTCATAGGACCCATATCTCGACAAGAAAGCAGTCTTTGAAACATCCTGCTCTCTAATACGTAACTGATGGTACCCCGACCTCAGATCTATCTTCGAAAAGAAAATTGCTCCCCTTAACTGGTCGAACAGATCATCGATTCGAGGTAACAGATACTTATTCCGTATCGTGACCTTGTTCAATTCACGATAGTCCACACACAATCTTAGTGAACCATCTCTTTTCTTCACAAATAATACTAGAGTGCCCCAAGGTGAGGTACTCCTATGGATGAAGCCCTGACCTAACAGCTGCTCTATCTGATCTCATAGCTCTCGCATCTCTGCCAGAGCCTTGCGGTACGGTGCGCGTGCTATAGGTCTCCTATCTGGCAATAAATCTATAAGAAAGTCTATCTCACGACTGTGCCGTAGGCCTGGTATCTCCTGAAACACATCGGAATACTCCCTGACAACAGGGATCGAATCTAAGGGAATAACAACCTCCTTAGAGGTATCCTCCTCTATGTGGTACAAATGAGCGGTCGAACCTCCCTCTGGGCGAGGCATCGCCACTACAAACATCTCTTGCCTGGGAATGGCAAAAACAATGCTCCTACTGAAGCAATCAATCATGGCTCTATAAGCTGCGAGCCAGTCCATACCGATAATCACATCATGCTCGTGCATGTCTAAGACTAACATGTCAGCAGGTAATACCAAGCTACCAATCTCTACCCCCACTCCTCGGCATATAAAGAATATAAGTGACCCACTCCCCAGTGGTGAGTCGACACACGTCATGGTGCTCTCTGCTGTGGCTAGCAATCCTAAGGACTTCGTGAAATGCGTAGCTACAAAACAATGCATTGCCCCCGTATCAAATAATACCCGACCCATAGTACCATGGATAGGAAACATACCCTCAATCGCAGGTGGTGACTGTGGAGCTACTGCCTGGTGGACGTTATAGACACGTCCATACTGCAATTTCCCCTACTGCACTAGAGCTGCTGGAATGGCTGGTAGGGCTGGCACCTGGGCTGGAGCTGAGAAGGCAGGTGGAAAGAGTGGTCTCTGCGGCTCATTACGGGCTCCCTGCTGCTGTGGGGCCCTATCGCCCTCTGGGCAATCCTGGCGCTTATCGCCATGTTCACCGCACCCAAAGCATTTGCCTTTGAAGTTACCGCCCCTCTGACCCTGCTTTCCACGGCCCTGCTGGTCGTTACCTCCATGCCACTGGGCCTGTTGGCCCTGATGTGCACGCTGTTGGCCTTGCTGGCCCTACTGTTGTCCTTGCGGTCGCTGTTGGCCCTGCTGGCCCTGCTGATTAGGCTGGCCCTGATGACCCTTCTTGAAACCCCCGAATCCCTGCCTAGAATCACCTGAACAGAATCGCTTAGCAGGGTCCCCCTGATGGGAACTCTGTTCGTGCTGACGAGTCTGTCCATGAGTTGGTGCCCCACCGAAACTATTACCCCCGGTCCTGTCCTGCTGGCTGGACTCTCCTGCTCTCTTGCTTCCCTGAAGATGGAAGCCATGATCCTAGCAATGTAGTAACACTGCATTGAGTACATCAGTGAAAGTACTCAGGGATAGATTCCCAATAAGGTGCAGACGGATCCTCCAAGCTAACCCGTCGACAAACAGCAAAATCTTCTTCCTCTCAGTGAGTGCCTCATCCGGCACAATAGTGAGAACTCTCGTGAACTCCTCCTCATACTCAGCTACAGTAAGGTTATCCTGCTTCAAATTTAGTAATTTCTGCCTCATCTCAGTCTGCACTGCGGGTGGAAAATACTTGCGGTCAAACCGCTCCCAGAACAACTGAATAGGGATCGTGTCCCTCTCCTCCAGAGTAGTAGTGGACTCCCACCACTGTAATGCGGCTCCCACCAGCTTAAAGGAAGCCAATAACTGCTTTTGCAAGTCAGTGTACTCATACATACAGAGGTGCAGCTGGATGTCTTTCTTCCATTGGCTGACTGTAACAATATCGGAGCTACCAGAAAACTCAGGGGGATGCGCTTTCTGAAAAGCATCCCGAACCCTCTCCCATGTGGACGGAAGTTGTGCTGGTACTGGCGCCACTGCATGAACCTGGGGTGGAGCCTGTTGAATCACCGCTATTGCGGCATTCACCACCTGAGCAACAATGGCGGCTACTTCGTTCGCATTCATTGTGCCTGGTGCCGGATCTGCTGGTTGCTCGCCTTGGGCACGCTTATCTTTCGCAGCACGTCTCGGAGGCATCTGAAACGTGAACAAGTTTATTAGTCTACAGTTATTATCATATCTCAAATAGCTGAAGACTTAAACGTAAAAGCAAGAATACAACAATCCCAAAAAATAGGACTCTATAGCAATAACGTTAAGCTGAAAGCGAAATAAGCCGTACAGATCCTATGGACACTAGAACCTGATGCTCTGATACCACCTGTGACACCCCGCCTAATTAAATACCGGGCGATCACTCCTTTATTAAATTCAATCAAGGTTAACAGTTGGTTCATTCTCAGCATCACTGTCGATAAAAATAAATTTTCCAATTTAACACCCAAAATAATTAAGCTAAGTGTCAAAAACATTTTTCATACAAACTTTCCAAATTTTAATTAGAGAAAAGATTTATTTATTTGAAACAACATTTCTACAATTAAGAATCACACCACGATGAACTAAATAATAACATACATTCGTCAATCGAATGTCAACATAATAAAACTAAAATCACAAGTCCATACTGAAATAAATCCCAAAGAACAATACTGGAAATGACTGAAATATAAATGTCCCAATAACAAATGAGATGATAAAAAGGACGACACGTGCCCAATAAATGAGAGTACTAAGAGCGGAGTCAATAACAGAAGTCGTCTACTCAAGTGACCTGCAACTCCCACCTAAGCCGCAGCTCGTTCTTCTCAAGAGATCCTAAGCAAGATGCCCCTGTGGCTGGGCACCTGAAAATATATATATATATATATATATATATATATATATATATATATATATATATATATATATATATATATATATATACAAGAGAGAGAGAGAAAAAGAAACGGGTCAGAGCCCGAAAGTGTGTTTGATTTTAAAATACGTTAAGCAAGTATTTAAATTGATACAGGCCAATGGAACAACATATTAGTGCGTCTCTCTCTTGAGAAATACTCACCTCTCTTCTAATGTGCACACCTATCGCACTAACCTTCCCAACGGTTTGTTTTAGAATCTAACATACTAGTCTTTCTAACAGGTTTAACTTAACTTAAATTACTCGTAAGATTTATAATACACGATATCCACTTTAAAATATGTTCCAACAAGTAGACCAAAATTCTCTATTTTTAACTTCATAAAAATAATAAAGTTCCCGTGACATTTTATACTTTCTCAAAACAAGTATTTAATAATTTGAGTCAACAACCATGTTCTACTTATCAAATCTCAGTAGACAGTTTCAAATATCATAATCTCATATATATATATTAACTACTCGTATAATATATATATATAACAGCACCCCGAATAAAACTATGGTGCGTGCATACTTCCACTATCGAAAGCCCCATATCACTCATTTTAAGGGGAATACATTCGGAATCACTCTCGAATTGTATTAACATAAATACACAAACAATATTGAGGGGAAGCATAGATTCCAAGTCTCTAAGATGGTGGCACATACCGGCGTCTCTTAGGACCGTCTGAACTATCACATCGATAGCCTGTACCAAGGACATCTATCTTCTAGGTACAAATCAATATCCCCAAAAAAGGTCCCATCGAGATAAGACTTGTCCCAGCGCGGAAACCTCAGGGATAGCAAGTAGCGTGGGTATGATTTTCACATGCATAATATATGTACACACAATCATATAAATATACCACTTTATCGAACTAATATAGGTTCTTCTCATCACCCGTAATTATACCCTTTATCCTTAATTACACAGTTATGGAATTTCATATAAGGTTTTATTCCTAACCTTAACTCGAAGGGTTTTCTCACTTATTACCTAACACTCATGGATTACATCCTCAAAATTCTGAAATTCAGTAAGTGACTTTATTAGATTCCAACTTAACTCTCTTACGTACCTCACCCTTTAAATTAATAAATCTACCACCCTAAAGTAAATATCCCATAAATACCATTTTCGTTGAAGATTAAAGGTACTAACATTTATCCATATACCCTACTGATCCTCAATGTCTCCCAATTCATTTTATTTAGAATGCCCAAAGATAATTTCACTATAACTTACGTTAACTAATTAAACGAGGGAAATAGGAGTCTGACATGAGGGGTCGATCGATCGATGCTTGGGGCTCGATCGATCGAACCTTCGATCGATCGATGCTCTATATTCGATTGATCGATCAAGCAGGTCTGGGTAAAAATTCTGCAGAATTGCATTTACGGGATTCATCAAAATTCTTCATCAATATCCATATTTTCCAACACTAATCGACCCAAAAAAGTCTACTACTAACATACTAACATAATTCCAGATGTTTTTAACGTTCAGTATGCGTGTATACATCATTAATCATGGTTAAACAGTCCAAAATCTCATCTAAACATCAAGAACCCTAAAGTTTTCATAACTATTATCCAATTCAGTTTTTCTCCAGAATTTCTTCCTCATATAACATCAAAATTCGTGGGTAATACATCTATAACATCAAGAGTTTCCAGCATAAGGTTTTAATATTCTCTACATGTAATTTCCTATCAAAATTTGGGGTTTTCTTACATGGATTACATTCCTAATTAATCCTAAACTAATATGAACATTGCACTAACGAAATGCGCAAGTTAAACACTTGCCTGGGATTTTCAGAAGTCTAATTTCCTGTGGATTATGGTGTGGTTGCGTTCTCCTCCTCGCGATCTACGCGTTGGTGGTGACGGCGGTGCAAACGGAGGTGTTTTGGCCTTGAATCTCCTAGAAAGGTCTCTCCTCTCTTCTCCAATGGTCGTCCTAGGGTTCTGTATGTTCTAACCCTAAATGGCTAACCTAACCAGCTGATAAAGGCTTCTAAAATTCGTGTGTTTAATTACCCTATTTTGGAAAAAGGCCAAAATGCCCTCCCGGGTCACTAATTAGGCCTAAAAACACCCCGAGACCCGAACCAAACCCCCGGGCACACTTTTCTGACTATATCAACCCTTCCGGACGCATCGGCACACTCAAAATGACCATACAGACAACGTATAAAATATTCACTTTTTATTTAACACAATTAGTCCCGACGTGACACGCGCACGTCCCGACTTAAATTTCCGAAATAGTCATTTAATTCACTTATGACATTCAATATAACCAATATAATATATTACTATGCTCATTAGTAATATTCAACAAGTTTCCCATAATTACTAACTCTAGTCACGTTAATAATTATAACATAATTAATTTCTGGATTTTTATTAAAAACAATCACATTAAATTTAATAAATCCACAAATTAAATATAGCATAAAAATACGGGGTATTACAAAAATATTCATCTATGGGTATCGAATCACTAGGTATGTTGGACGAAAGCCGTGATAAGTGGTCGACAATGACGTTTTCTACTCCTTTTTTGTCTTTAATGGAGGGATTAAACTCTTGTAGGAGTAGGATCCACCTTATGAGGCGCGGCTTTGCATCTTTCTTTGCAAGTAGGTATTTTAATGTCGCGTGGTCGACGAAGCAAGTGATTGATGAACCGATAAGGTAGGACCAAAATTTGTCAAGAGCAAAAACTACCGCTAGCAACTCTGTTTCTGTGGTGGAGTAATTGAGTTGTGGTTTGGTAAGAGTCCGGCTAGCGTAGTAGATGACATGAGCCTATTTGTCTTTTCGTTCGCCTAAAATAGCCCCTACCGTATAATATCTAGCATCACACATAAGCTCGAATGGTAAGGACCAATTCGTAACTTGCATGATGAGAGCAGACAAAAGCATGGTTTTCAGTTTTTCAAAAGCGCTATGGCATGCTTACGTCCACTCAAATGGTGTGTCTTTCATAAGAATGTTGCTTAAGGGTCTAGCGATGGCTCTAAAGTCCTTAATGAATCATCGATAAAACCCCGCGTGGCCCAAGATGGAGCGCACAGCTTTGAGAGATTTTGGTGAGGGTAGATTGGCTATGACATCTATCTTAGCTCTATAAACTTCAATCCATTTGGATGAAAATATGTGGCCAATAACTATTCCCTCAGTGACCATAAAATGTCATTTCTCCCAATTTAGCACTAAGTTCTTCTCCACACACCGAGAAAGTACTTTTTCCATCTTTACCAGACAAAGATCGAAAGAGGTGCCAAAAATGCTAAAATCATCAATGAACACTTCAAGTCCTCTCTCAACAATGTCGCCAAATAGACTCAACATGCACCTCTGAAAGGTCACGAGTGCATTACACAAGTCGAATGGCATACGTTTGTAGGCAAACGTACCAAAGGGGCAAGTGAAGGTAGTTTTCTCCTGGTCAAGTACATCTACCTCAATTTGGTTGTATCCGGAATAACCATCAAGGAATCAATAGTAAGGGGGCCTGCTATTCTCTCAAGCATTTGATCAATAAATGCAAGGGTAAATGGTCTTTCCTAGTTCCCGCATTGAGTTTTTGATAATAAATGCAAATGCGGCACCCGATGGTCGTACGTTGGGGAACTAGATCTCCCTTAGTATTCTCAATCACTGTCATGCCCGACTTCTTTGGGACAACTTGAATAGGGCCCACCCACTTTCTATCTGAGATTGGGTAGATAATCCCAGCATCCATGAATTTAATGATTCCGATCCTCACCACTTCTTTCATGTTGGGGTTTATCCTTCTTTGCATTTCTCTCTAGGGATTGACATCCTCCTCAGGTGGATCTTGTGGGTGAAAATCAAAGGACATACCCCCTTCAAATCAGTAATACACCAACCGAATGCACCTTGGTTCTTCCTCAGAATCTTTAACATTTTAGCCTCCTGCTCTTCGTCTAGACTAGAGGAGACAACAACAGGAAATGTCTCATCATCTCCTAGGTATGCATATTTAATATGGGAGGGTAGTTTCTTCAATTCGAGGGTCAGAAATTTGTCGCTAGAGGGAACAATACGTTCCCCCCTTGGCGATAACTCCTCGAATCGAGAAATCCAACTTACATCTCTCGCGTCCTCGTCCGACGCTCTCTCATCAAGTAACTCTCTCCATTCCTCAACTTCCCTCTTGAATTCAGTATAAGTCCCCTCACTCTCGTGGATCGATACTAAATAGGACCCAAGGGCATCTCCATAATAATTTTCCTCAAAGTACTTCTCTACGATCTCATCGATGAAAATCACCTCGTGAAGATCATCTTCTTCCCCCGTATGTTGGGCTATATGGAAGATGTTAGTCTCTAAGGTCATGTTCCCAAAAGTGAGTTGCATATTCCCATTTCGAGTATTGATAATTGCGTTATCCATAGATAAGAATGGGCGCCCAAGAATGATGGGAACATGATTGCTCGAGGTGAAGGAGGGTTTCGTGTCCCAAATGACAAAATCTACCAGAAAGTAGAAAGTGTCAACTTGAATGATCACGTCCTCAACTATACCTCTAAGGATCTCCACGGCTCTATCCGCTAACTAGAGAGTGATATTTGTGGGCTTAAGGTCACCCAGATCAAGTTGCCTTTAGATGGAGTAAAGGATGATATTAACACTTGCTCCCAAGTCAAGTAAGGCTTTTTCAATCTTATTTTCTCCAATGATGCAGGAAATGGTGAGTGCATCGAGATCTTTGAATTTTAGCGGGAGATCATTAAGTAGAATGGAGCTCACATTCTATGCTAGAAATACATTTTTATTTACCTTTATCTTTCTCTTTACTGTTAACAAGTCTTTGATGACTTTTGCATAAGATGGAATCTTCTTAATGGCATCAAGGAGAGGTAAATTTATCTTTACTGTCTTTAGCACATTTAGCACGTCATCACGGGGGTTCCCTTTATGGAATGGAACCAGCCTTTGAGGAAACGGTGTTGTAGTAGGTGGTTTCACTACTACCTCGGGCTCGCTAGTGTCTTCTTTATCACTCTCTTTCAAGGGGGCATCTTTGGCCTCTTTCATGTCGGGCAAAATCTCCTTGTCTTTGGTTGCGTCATGTGGAGGAGGTGATAAAGAAATGACTGTCCCACTACGAAGAGTGGTCATAGCTTGACATTTCTCCTGATGTTCTGTATAGGTGGAACTGACACTAGTTTGACCTTGGGGAGGTCTTTGGCTATGGGCAGGAAACTTGCCCTTCTCTTGGATACTCAACGATTATTGCATTTTTGAAATATTTGCATTTATGTCGTTGATCATGTGATCATATCTAGAATTGGTTTTATTCTAATTGATAAATTGGTTCATCGTATCCTCGAAATTTCTCCGCGGTGGAGTGATATATCCCCCTTGAGGTGGTGGTACTGGCACATGTCCTTGCATGTGTGGAGCTTGTTGAAAGTGCGATGGTGGATGAGGGACAACATGTAAATTAGGATTCATCGCAGCATGTTGTTGCCCATAGTTAAAACCAGGGTGGTTTTTCCATGAAGGGTTATAAGAAATCCTGTGTGGTGCACCGAAATTAACCTTAAATCCTCCTACACCACTTACTTTCTCTTGAAGCATAACTTTGTAGGTGGGTATTGTCGGGCATTCCTCTATTGAATGACCCATATAAAAAATCACACACACCTTCTCGACGGGGTTTGGGATGGATTCAATTGGTCATCTTCCATATACCTCAAGTATTTCTAGCATTCCTTTCTCAAGTAGATTAAGTCGGCTGTACATCATAACATTCTTTTCTACGTGAAATAGGTCGGATGCCGATGGAGTGGTGGTCGCTTGGTGAGTTCGATTTTGAGCACTAGGGTAAGATGTATCCCAGGATTGGGTAGTCTCAGCAACATACCTCAGTTGAAGCTCAGCATCATTGGCATCTAAGTCGATAAAGGTACCATCACACATAGTTTCAATGAGTTGTTTGGAATTCATATTCAGCCCATTATGGAAGAAGGAAATGATTTGCAGTTTATCAAGTCCATGATGAGGGCATTAAGTGACTAACTCATTAAAATGCTCATAACATCCATCGAACGACTCATTTTCTGGTTGTCGGAAGGTTTAAATTTGAGCCTTAATAGAGTTCATTCGATGTGTAGGAAAGAATTTCTTGAGAAATTTAGATTCTAACTCATTCAATGATGAAATCAAGTTTGGAGGTAAAGACCATAGCCAGGTTTTAGCCTTATCCTTTATTGAGAAAGGGAAGAGTTTAAGGCGGATCACATCTTTTGTGCATGTTTGATCGCTGAGGGTCTAGCACGCCTCCTCAAATTCCATGATGTGGAGATATGGATTTTCTGAATCCATTCCATGGTAAGTGGTAAGTATCTGGATCATCCAATTCCTAAAGCAAAATTGCCCTGCATTATAAGGGAGTAAAATGCATCCCAAAGTAACTATTCGCTCGGGATATAAGAGTTCTCTCAAAGGGTGGTACGAGGATTTTTCCTCACCAGCGGCTGCACTAACGTGTTGTTATATATTTCTCTGACTCAAAGACTCTGTGTACTCGGAGGGTTCTCTGAAGTGTGTCCTAAGAGGTATAACGGAGTTTTATTTGCAATTGATTGTGACGGTGTGTGAGGTGGAACCCAGAATTGTGGAGCGAGAGGAGTGTGAGGGCTATCAGGTTCGTACTCAACTATCGAGTTTTTGTGAATGTAGGTTGGAGTATTATGGGGAATTGGAGTGAGTTCAGAATTTTGCATTAACAGTCTTATGAGAGATGATGTATCTTTTTGTGCTTTTGATTTTTGATATTTTGGATTTTTTTTTAAATTTTTTATCACAGTTTTAGATTGACTTGATTTAATCCTAAGTCTATCCAGATCATCGGTAACGGTGCCAAAAACTTAACGTGACTAATAATGTGTCTCAAAAGTTCGTACTTTTTTGGCTCAAGTTCAAGCATGTTGCTCAAGTAATAATCTGATAAGTGGGGTATCGATCCTTAGGGAAATTGGACAACGGAGTTGTAACGATATTGGACAGACGAAGGAACCCTAACTCTAACTCTAGAGAAAAGGAAAAAATGATTTGAATGGTGAAATAACTACAACTAGATGCAATTTTGAAAATGGTTAACAAATGGACCAAAGTATGGATGGAATTCAACTATTCTAAATTACCAAAAAGACTGATGATGATTGACTTAAAGCTTGAACTATATGATAAGGAAAATAGTACGGGAATACAATCTCTCAACCCCAGTGTATTGATGGTATAAAACTAATCGTAAATTTAAGTGATTAATTAGACCCAGAATTTAGTACTCCCAAGCATTACATATACGAGGTTCAAGCCCGCACAATACATAATCAGAGGACGAGTAAATCGGTATTGCGATAGTTACATTCTAATTGCATTATGAAGCATTTCGGTTACCCTGAAGCAAAAGAGATCCAAAGATCTACAATGGTCGTGTTTCTATGCAATACGGTTGTAATAAATCATTAAATTTAGAAGATTAATTTTATACACATGCAACTACCACATCAGGTTGAGTTCATGCATCCTGACCTTTTAAATCTAGTCGGACATGCTATAACTACCTATGCATGACTTAACTATGTTGCATGCGCAAGAAATCATAATGAAACTATCTTCAAATATGCAAGGAAAAAGTATAAACCTGGAAATTTTTTAAACCATGCAGGAAAAATACCTTGCAAGAGTAATAATAGAGAGAATAAAACAATGCATTAAAACTTGAAAGAAAAACCGGAATTAATCACTCTTGAATCAACCAAGTAAAGTTATCTTCCTAGGATGTTCTTCTACCTTTTTTCTCTATCAAAACTGATCAAAACTATGAAAAACTATGTTTTCTAAGTCATTCACTTCGTACAAATACGTTTTGGAAGAAGTTGTAACAAAATGGGACTCTTTGGACCAATCAACATCCAAGGAAAAATTCGTGCTGGTACCCCGAACCGGTTCACCCCAGAACCGGTTCGTAGTGTGTTTCGAGAATTCCTACTGGTTTTGGGGTCTCATTTCTTCAATACAACACTAATAATTTTTTTTCATTCTTCTCTTCTTTCTTGGATTTTTCCTCAACTTCAATTGATCATAACTCATTCACCATAGCTCGGATTTAGGTGTCATTTCTTCCAGTGTTCTCATTGTTCTGAGCTCTTTGACTTTATAGTTGGACCCACCCCCGGGACAAGGTTGCAGAATTATGAAAATGCCGTTCAACTTGCCTTCCCATCCTTTCTTTCATTGTTTTGATTTCTCTTTTGTGCCGCTTGTATAATTAACCTGTAGAACCCATAAGAGAAACACAAAATATGAAATACTTGACAACGAAGGTTAGTAGAATAAATGTGAGTTCAATCCATATCAGTTAGATTATTCAGGTTCACAAATGTACCTAAATTCTTACCCCATGTCCGAATATTTATGCCGAATCAAATTCGCAGTCGGGAGGATTTAGCCCATGAATCCATGTCGAAGTATAAGTACAATGAGAAATTGGAGGTTACACACTGTAATTAAGAACTTATCAAGAAGAATCCCAAAGAAACTATCTGTAATTTCATAGCAAGGTGGAGGGAGAAAGATACCACCATGACAACCTAGCCTTCCGAATAGGATCAAGTTAGTATTGGGAAGAAAAAATTCTTACCCCATGTCCGAGCGTTGATGGGAGGAAAATATTATTCATATTTTTAGCCCTTAGAGAAGCAAGAATGGAGATTTAAGAATGTTTTTACAAGATAGAACTGAGACAAAGAAAGCATCCGGATAGTTTACTCTAAGAAAATATGAGAAACCCGCTACAATCTCGATCATCAATAACATCTCACAGCCTTCTACCTCTTGGGCGCCAGAAATTCATGCCAACCTAGTCAGAAAAAAATACACCGAGCATCATGCTCCCATATCCAAAGTCTAACAAGACTTATTGTTCCAAAATTTCATCAATCCATTAGACCCTCATCCATTACCAAACCCACTTCCCAAAAATTTCAAACCCGACGCCCATTGTGATTTTGATCAAAATTTTGACCATAGCACTGATTAGTGGTTCCATATTTGGAATATAATTTAAGGATTGATTAATCGTGGTTTTATCTCCCCACCAGGCAATCCTAAACAAAACACACTCACAATCCACTTTCGAATCATGAAAATGATATTTCCTATAAAATGACTCGGAATTTGACTCATCTACCAAATGTTACCCTGTAAATCACCCATTATACCCGTATATTAACCTAAACCCCTTAAAGTTTGCCAATATTTTCTCCTGCATCCTACCTAATTTACCGATCAATCCCTGTCACTAATTACAAGGGCATGCATTGTCGTTCGTGCTTATTCTGGAGGGAAGGATATGGAATTTCTAGAAGTATTAAGCCAACTCATAGAGTTCGGGCTGAAATTACCCTCAGAAAAGACCATTGACTACTAGAAGTTTAGCACACTGTTCATGGAATCCCTAAAGTGGAATCGAGAGTCAAATAATTGGGTGGTAACCATTGATGAAGTCCATTTGAACGATGCAGTTTAGATCATGGTAGGCCTGTTTCGACAGACTAATGATATTTATAGTATATTCTAGTTACTCAATGCCTTAAGGCTAATAGGTAAGTTGGTCCCCTCACTTTTGTATCTCCCTATTGAGTGGGAGTATCTATATGAAGAAGCCTTTGATATTGTAGAATGCATTGACTTCTCATGGAAGGATGACATCGTTGCCACCGGATGGGGAGAAGAATTTCATAGTTTAGATGAAGATACAAGCTAGGATAACGTTAGCCTAGTTATCAGTGTATTTGGGTTATGAAAAAACACCACTTAAGTTGTTTAATTCAAGATTCAATAGTTTAAATGGCTCCAAACAGTTTTTTTTAAGAAACTCTTTAATCAAAACAAACAGCTAACAGATGATGTGTATAAGATATTATATGAACGAGTTATTTAAGGTATAGGTGTACCATTTTTGAAAAACAAAAGTTATATAGGTTCTAAATCAGCACAACCTCAAGAAGGTGATGAGCGGAGGATCAAGTATGCAAGTATACAAGATTTTAACGTGGTAAAACCCCACCCAATTGGGGAAACATCCACGGAGGTCTTTACACCTCAAAATCAAAATCCACTAAACTAAAGTAATAGATTACAAAGTATATAATAAACCAAACCCACAAGAATACTTAATTCTAAGTCCAGAATATTTACCAACTCCTTTGGATTATTTTGACTGCTCCGAAGGTTCTGATGCTGATTCTATTCCCCCAGCTTTGTACTTGCTTCTCCTTTTAGCTTTACATCAACTCTAAAGTCAAGAATATCTTTACTAACACTTCTTTAGTGTTGTAGTGTGATAAGTGTAAGTAGTGAAGTGCCTACCCACATGCATGCAACACACATACACACTTATACAGACAATATGCCTAAAAAATTACAAATATCGTTCTAAGATGCAGTGAGGATTTCTGAATCATGATTTGTTTGATAGTCTCAGACCACGGATCTTTATTTCTCTCCACAGTTCTTGAGGGAAACTTTCTATAAAAATCATCTGAGGTCCTAAACACTTTCTTTATTTTATTTACAAATCTATTTCACAAAATGTGAAATATTTCACAAAAGTGTAAAACCTCAGTCAAGATCTTAACTAGAACTAATTCTGATTTTTCTCATAAACTTGAAATAGAAATAAGTTTGTTAGTTCTAGTTTTGAAAACACTCATATAAAAGTAAAACAACCAACAAGAATAATTTCTTGAAAAAAGAAATCAAACTTAACGAGATCTAAGTGATATGTATCACACAGTTTGCGATCTCAAATTTCTATAAGAAGAAATTGAAATCTAAACTTTGTGACTTGGTTGGACAAGAGATTAAAGACTAGAGAGGATGGTTCTTCTCACTTTTGAACTCACTCAAACTCACAGAAGGGTTTTCTTGGGAAAGATTTGGCCGGAGTTTGATTAGGGTTTCTGATGCTCTCTCTCTCTCTCTCTCTCTCTCTCTCTCTCTCTCTCTCTCTATATATATATATATATATATATATATATATATATATATATATATATATATATATATATATATATATATATATATATATACTCTTATTTTCTCTCAGAACACAAAATGATCAAAAGATTGGAAACGTTCACCAGTTGGTCTCTATTTATACTAAGCTAGGAAGTATCTGGAAGGGATGTATAAGATCAATGGTTGAGATTAAGGTTATCATTAACGATGTAAATCTTACGGCTAAAGATGGACTGATGTTAAAAGAAATTTGATTGGTCCTCTTTTATATCACAAGAATTTAGGTAAAGACATGAAGATCGTAGATAGCAAAACATCTAATGGACAGGATTATGTATTAAGGTTGTGAGAGTAAACAAGCACAAATCTAGTTGCTCATAGATCTACATGTGTAGGACAAGGATCAAGCCTAAAATGCATGTTTAGAATTTTTAAATAACATCATATTCCACCAAAGAATTCTCTGCCACTTTCGAATCCTACCCAAACTTGTTTTTAGGAGAAAATGGTAAGTATAAATCAACCCACAACATTATTAAAACCAACTTTTAAATGTTTTAAAATATTTCATAAATTCCTAAAAATTATTTACCATATCCCAAAAATTATTAAAAAATCAATTTATGGGGTTTAACACACACACACACACACACCTAAATTATAAAGAATGCAACAAATGAATTCAATCCTAGGTGTAGTGTTGTTATTCTACCTTTGAGAGTTTTAAAGGAATTGGATATGTACTGTCT
Organism: Sambucus nigra; assembly: GCA_949130495.1. Taxonomy (NCBI): domain Eukaryota; kingdom Viridiplantae; phylum Streptophyta; class Magnoliopsida; order Dipsacales; family Adoxaceae; genus Sambucus; species Sambucus nigra. The sequence goes on from OX422207.1 coordinate 548,319,149, forward strand.
GAGGCTCTTTGGTAGACTAGGATATGACTCAATTTTGTCATTATTTCCAAATTAGACAAGCGTCTATATAATGTAGACTCAAGTGAGTCAAGGATATAGGGTGCTTCAATCTCCCCCTTGGGAAATATGAGGCAAAATATCCTTTGAGTTATCATGGACTATTAAGGAAACAAGAAAACATCAGAAAATCATATTCCTATACAAAATTCTAACTTCCCCATATCATAGAAAAGAAAATTATATTACCCAACTAAGTACAAACCAATACCCTAACAACATTCTGATAACATGAGGTAGTGATCTCCTAAAAATTAGATAACTAAGATCAAGGTTTTTAGTTGAATTAATCAAAATAATGTCCAAGTGGACTCAAAGCTTCTCCCCCATTTTGTCTCAAATGGACAAAAGGTCTACACACAGATGAGAGAGAGAAATATCAAAGCATAAACATCAAAGATACATTACAATTCTTCCATAACCATCCCAATTGATTTACGTAAGGATTCAAATCGAATATTAACCGAGGGTTTAGTGAATAAAACAGCTAATTGAAATTCAGTAGGCAGGTAATTAATCTCCAATTCCTTTGATTCGACTAACTCGCGTATAAAATGATGTCAAATTTTAATATGTTTAGTATGAGAATGTTGAACAAGATTTTTTGAAATACTAATCTCCAAAATAGAGATGTAATTATTCTTCAATAACGACATAGTCTCTTAACATTGGTTTTAGCCAAAGTAATTGAGAACATCAACTGCTTGAGGCAATATGTCAAGATTCAGCTGTGGATAAAGAAGTGCAATTTTATTTCTTACTATTCCACCCGAACAAATTATTACCTATCTAATAACATGCTCCTGATGTAATTTTACTATCATCAGAACACCTAGCCCAATCAGAATCAGTGTAGCCAATTATCGTGCTAGATGTGTCGTTTGTGTACCAAAGTCCTAAATTGAGAGTTCCTTTAATATATTTTATAATTCTTTTAACGCAAAGTAGATGACTCTCTTTAGGATTGTTTCGATAGTGGGCACACACACAAACAACATACATGATATCAGGACGGGAGGCAGTAAGGTATAAAAGACTTCCTATTATACTACGATATAAGGTTGAGTTGGTGGATTTACCATTCTCATCTTTTGATATTTTAACCAAAGTACTCATAGGAGTCCTAACATCATTGGTAGTTTCTAGACCGATCTTATTGCCCGACGCCAAGGGCACCCTTACCCTCCACTCCATGTTCTCCCAACCATCATTACCAAGCCACGCTATATGGGTCTTGTTACTTGAGAAATCTTCCATTTTCTAGTCTCGAACGAGGAAAGAACGCAAGAGCAGATTGAAGAAGATAGAAGAAGAAGATATGAATGTGAGAAGCTGTGAAAAATGAAGAGATATCGCCCCTTTTTATAGCAGTCTAAGGAGTATGTCGATTGGCAACCCCTACAACATGCCGGTCGGCAAACCCCTAAAATTTATTATAAAAAAATTCCCAAAAATGCCAAAAAGTTCCAAACATTTCCTAAAAAAATCCTAAAATTGAAAAATGAATATAATAACATTTCCTCGCTAAGAAAATAATTTTTCAAGATCCCAAATCCCCATCCTGGATAATACCACATTTTATCCCAAGCTTAAATCCTAAAAATCAGCACGCCTGCAAAGCCCACTGCAACTCCACAATGGAATATCAAAAAAATTCGTCTTCAGTAAAAATTAAATTCTTCCTCAACAGAGCTACTCATATTCCCGCACGAATTCTCGAATTTTTCCCAAAAAAATTAGAATGACCCCCAAGAAGAGCTAGAAGCCCTAACTGGACATCTCTCCCCACCAATTCATTCCCCAGCGGAATCCCAAAACCTCAATTTATCAAATGTTTCCCCAAATGGAATATCTAGACAAATATTTTTAGTTATTCTCAAAAGACGTAATCCCTAGACAGATGTCCCTTCCCTATTAAAGTCTCTAAAAGAGATAAATTTAAAATTCTGAGGAAAATTATTCCACGCACCTCCATTTAAGGTCCATAGAATTGACCTTGACCCTCATAATTGGTCACTTCGGACTTAAGGTCCTTAGAATTCACCTCGACCCTAAAAATTGGTTGCTCCAACTTCAGATCCTCAGAATTGACCTCAACCCTAAAAATTGGTCGTTATTTAATTAAGGTCCTCAGAAGTGACCTCGACCCTCAAAATTGGTCGCCCCCACTTAAAGTCCTCAAAATTGACCTCGACCCTCAGAATTGGTCGCCTCCTATTTAAGGTCCTCAGAATTGACTTTGACTCTCAGAATTGGTCGTGCCACCACTTAACGGCCTCAGAATTGACCTCGACACTCAGAATTGGTCGTTCTAACTTAAGGTCCTAAGATTGACCTCGACCCTCAAAATTGGTCACCTCCTACATATGATCCTTAGAATTAACCTCAACCTTTAGAATTGGTCTCTCCTACTTAAGGTCATCAGAATTGAACTCGACCCTCAGAATTGGTCGCACCCAACTAAAAGTCTTAAGAATTGACCTCGACCCTAAAAATTGTTTGCTCCCATCTTTGGTCCTCATAATTGATCTCGGCCCTCAGAATCATTCGTCCATGTCATTACCTTAGAATTGACATCGACCCTCTGAATCTGTCATCCAAGTCCCATTGGGTGTGTAAAATTGACCTCTTTCCTAACGCATCATGCGGTGTCTATTCGATAGCTTTCACTTATTTTAAGATCACCCATCGAGGGGCTATGTAAACATCACATTCTAGGACCCCCTAAGTCTTACCTTAAGTCCCTATCACCTCTCCGCTTACTACAAACCCTAAGTCATACTCTAAGTACTTATCTAAAGGTCATCAAGCGCTCCCGGGATTCATTTCACTACAGTCAACTCCATCGCCGGAGAGAAAGCTCAATGAATCTTTGAAGGAATCTGAATCCCCTTTCCAATAGTTTGCCTTATGAACAAATAAACATAATGGTTCAAAAAAATAGAGAATTTTACCATAAAAACCGATCTAGAGGGCACTGACGTTGTCGGGCCACGATTTGACCCAAATCCACCTCACCGTCATAGAGAATGCTCAATAAATCTTCAAAGGGCACTAAACCCCCTTTCCAATGGTCCGTCCTATGCACAAAATGACATAATGATTCGGACAGATGATTCGTTACCCCTAAAAACTAATTTTAACGCCAGCGAGGGCACCTGAACTCCATTTGACAAAATTCAAATTTTTAGCTCGAACAAGACTAAATGAATCTTCGAAGGGAACTGTATACCCTTTCCAATGGTTCTCCTAGTGCACAAAATAACCTTGTGATAAGAATGAATGATTTGTTTTACTCTAGACCCCATTTGACCCAAGTCAACTCTCTGAACTAAGTGAAGCTCTTCAGAACATCAAAGTGTCACGCATAAACTCTACAATAATATACCCCATGCACGATTCAGAATTACAGTTCGAATGAATGATCCATCGTCATTCGACGAACTTTTCCCCAAAGGACCAATGAGTTTTTCTAGGATGAATTTGACCTGAAGTCAACTCCCGGACCTGAGAGAGGCCCAAATGGGACTTAAATATCTATGAGTTAGCTTTCTAATGGTGTACCCTGTGTATGATTTGGACTTACGGATTGCGTTCTATGACCATTTTTTGGAAAATATGCATGAGACTGCCAATTGGTAGACCTATTTCCTTACCTGACAGTAGTGTGTCTTGGGTTACCTGTCAATTGATAGGGCAAGGACTATGCCGATTTGAAGTCCCCCTACCCTATATATGGAGGACACGCGCTCACTTTGAAAGGGACCCAAGATCCATCAATATCAGTTATCTCATAAACATTCTTCTACAATCAACGAAGTTTCCTTATGTGAAATTCCTTTGCACCTTTCATTTTCATACCCAATTTAGCAAAAATCTCTCTCATTCAATATTCATCCCAACTTGTAAGGAAGCTCATCAAGAATTAAGGTCAAGCTTTAAGTCTCTAAAAAAGGTCCAAACATCCTTCTCTCTTTAAACTTCTTTATTTTTGCATTACTTATATAAATTCTCAGGTTAGCTTGTACTTTAGATTATACACAATAATACCTTATCCTTTATAGTTATATTGCACATAATTTATTTTCTATAAAAAAAAATAAAACAAAGAAAAAGAGGGATACACCCATAAATTCCAACGGAATTATTCACCACAGTTTCTCAAAACTAAAATTATCTTTTCTAAACACACACACGTATATAATAAACTCTCGTTTAAAACTATGGGATAAACCCCACCCTTGTGCCACATCCGAACTACGTGGACTTTGATGCCTTTATAAGCTAGGTAGGAATCTCGAGCTAAAACCATGACTCGAGTCCTATTTTCCTATTTTCATCCTTTTACAATGTATCCATATATTATTCATATAAATCCTAATTGTGATTCATACTTGCGCGTCTTATCTAAACATATATTATTGTTTCGTCATAATGATCAATATCTCGATACGGGCACCATCACATTTTTCAAATTATTACTTTGGGAACATTCATGTGGATAACCTCACTCCATCCTTTACATGATGCGAGTCGAGTGATTCTGATGTCCACTTATATATACACGCACACACATTTCATGGAGAAAGTAAGGAAAATAGTAAGAAAGTAAGGAAAATAGTAACATAAGCCCATGAGAGACCAAAAGGGACGGATAGGTGCCTAACATCTTCCCATTTCGTATCTTAGCCCTTGAACCTCTGAACTATTGGTTTTGAAAGAATTTTCTTTGATGCTTCTTTCTCGAGGCGATGACATGTCTTTTGCCTATTTTATTAAAAATAGACCACAGGCTATGTCTATTTACGTCACCCCAACACCGACAACGATCGAAGCACCCAATGATGTAGCAAGGGGCACGAGACCTTTATCTCCTCCTCTTTTCCCTCCAAAATTTCCCCAGGATGAGAGATAGAGGAAGATCTCGAGATGGCCACAATGGTAGATATCCTCAATATGGTAATAAGAAAGACCGCACAACCCTTCATATGCCTAGTTATATGTATATCATCTGTGATAAGGCACTACTCAAGAGAAATTTCGATGGAACCCACTTCTATTTCATAGTACGGGTTGGGTCAAATATAAGATGCAAAATATCCATAATAGGGAATGTTGATACCAAATTTAGTCTGCTGACGTGGACCATTTACTTGAAGACACGTGTCAACCTACGTGGCAATTACAAACACTTTCAACGAACAACATACTGTCATCAAGCAACTCAGGCGGTCCAAGAAACTCAATCATACCGACCAGCTTAGGCACCCCGAGGAACTTAAGGCTTCGAGCAACTCAAACGTACCGAGCAACTCAGGCGGTATGAGCAATTTAAGCGTACCGAGTAACTCAGGCGGTCCTAGCAACTCAATGTACAAAGCGTCCAAATCAGGAGAATCAAAGAGATGACTGGGCATTAAATGTTAATTATTATCGTACAGATGTATATGTCTACTAGATAACAACGCATTTTCCTTTCACATGTACAGCCTCAAGGTTATAAATACATTGTAACCTCCTCATTACAAGGGGACTCTGGATCTCTGGGTAAACTATTTATCAAGATTTCCAGTCAAACAGTTAGCAATACAAAAACAGTGGAAGTAGGCCATTCTTATAAGGCTGAACCACTTTAAAAATCTTTTATCTTGTTTATTTTATCTGTGATTGATAAATTAAAGATAATCAATTTTTTTACATCAACAGATTGGCGCCGTCTCTGGGAAATCGATTGTAATTAGCGTTTTTCACCAAAATAATTCATTATCAATGGCCGATAATCTGGAATCCAGTAATCGAAATGCTGGGATCCCTCCAAACCCTTCTATTCCCCTAAATGTTCAAGATCTAGTTGGTATAATGGATAATCTGGCCCAAGCCAGACAACCATGAAAGAAACCATGCGACAACTTATAAAACTGTTCAAGGCGGAGTGGCGGCTCAATCAGGACAACAAAGTGTTTAGAGAAATACTCGTTTACCCTCTTCGCGAACTAGGCAAACTATATTCCCAGAGGAATCTCGATCCAGATGCACCTACTCATATCGAACAGAAAGATATAATGATCCTTCTTATTAGCCTGGTCGGACTTCCTCAGTACGAGCTACGGACTCTCAACAAAACATCACTTTATCTCCAAAAAGGACTAGTGCTCTTGAAAGGTTGAGTAGAGTCTCTGCTTTTAATCATTTGGGCCCCAGGAGGAATAGAAGTCCCCCTAGGATTGTATCGAGGAACTCTCAACGACCATCTGATCTAAGGGAAGGCTCTGCCCAATCATGACCAACTTCTCATAAAGAAAGATCCCAAGAGGCAAATTCAACACGATCAGTTGTTCGAACCAATAGGCCCGAGGAGGGAAACGATGCATGGAAGGGATCTATTCAGAGGTTTAAAGACAGATTAGAGGAAATGGCTAAATCCAAGAATCCTCTACAAAGAAATTTTGTCCAAGGGACACCATTTGTACAGGTAATTGTGGATTTTCCCACACCATCAACATTTAAAGCTCCGATGGTGACGCCTAAATATGATGGAAAAACTGACCCTGTCCTTCATATAGAATAATACCAAGATGCTATCGATATCTATGCAGTGCTAGACGAGATGATAGGCAGGGCATTTTTAGGAACACTTACCGGATCTGCTCAAATATGGTACAACAACCTTCCTCGGGGGAAAATTGTGACTTTCTTTCAACTAGCAGAACTCTTTATTGGGAACTTCTATTTTGGAGCGAAACTAGTCAAACGAGTAGCACACTTGCTAAGTGTTAGATAAAAGACAGGTGAAAGCACCAGGGACTATATTACTCGTTTCAATAACGAGAAACTTGAGGTAATTGATCACGAGGAGAAAATAACAATTATTGCTCTGATGAGTGGACTATTATCGAATAAATTATACTACACTTTAGCCAAGGATCCACCTAGGACCATGGCTGAACTGATGGCAAAAGCAGCCAAAATCATGAATGTTGAGGAGGCTATGGCCGTGAAGAAGAATACAGATACTAAGGAAACTAAGGTCGAGGCTGACAAGACTGAGAAGATGGATCAGAAGAATAATGGTGGCAACAGACAGCCGAAAGAAAAGCAAGCACTGGAACAGTTGAAGAAATTTGGAAATTATACTCCTGTGAAGGTAGATATAAACCACATTGTGGAAGAGATCAAGAATAGCGAGGAGCTAAACTGTCCAGAAAAAATGAAGGCAGATCCTGATAAGAGGAATAAGTCCAAATATTACGAGTTCCATAAAGGCCATGATCACACTACCAAGAATTGCATAGCTCTCCATACTGATATTGAAGCACTCATTAGACGGGGAAAATTGATCAAGTATGTTGATCGCTGAAATGGTGAAAAGACCAACGACTGAAGAAGGCAAAGATCTAAATCTCCTCATCGGGCAAAAGAAGACATGAAGATAAGTCACGAAGAAGATCCAGAAGATGACAAAGATGACCCCGATCTCCCTAAAAGACCAAGGCAACCAGAACGTGAGGTATTTTCAATCCATTTTGGATCATTTGAATGTAATGTTATTACAGGTGGAGATGCATGAGGTGGAGATCTGACTACAGAAAGAAAAGCTTACCTCAATGAGGATCAAGCTTGCTCATACATTCAGCGAATAAATCTGGCTGAAGATAATCGCCCGAGGAAGGTGAATAAAAACAAACTGGTCATTGGTTTCTCTAAGAAAGACCTAGCAGGAGTACTATATCCTCATGATGACCCATTGGTGATCAAGATGAGGATGAAGGAAGTGGTGATCTTACGACTACTAATGGATAATCGTAGCTCAGCAGATATCATGTTCTATCCATGCTTCGACAGCTTGAATCTGAAGCTAGCCCAGTTTGAGCCATATCATAGGCCCCTCCTTGGCTTTACAGGCGAGAGGGTTTTTTCACTTGGGATGATCAAGTTGGATATGCTTATCGGTACATGGCCTGCTTGTCAAACATAAAGAGTTCACTTTTTCGTAATGGATAAAAATGTTCAATCAGCTTATAATATCTTTCTTTGTAAAAGACAACCGGTTTGCAAGAGTTTTTCGAGTGTTTATTTTGAAACAAAAAAATAAATACATGTTTTTCCTACTTACCTTTGCAACAAATAAAACCTCAGTGTAAAGTTAAAGTGGAAGTAGAATAGGTCATTTCACTCATGATAAAAAATAATAATAAAAAAAGTAATTTTATATATTCTCCATTTTCTTAGATTTTTCAGGTACTAATAAAAAAAGGAAAAAAGATCAAAACATTTGTTGGGGTGCAACCGGGAGTTTCCAAAACATTGTCAACTAAAAACCACCATTTCAAGCACCTCGATAAAATCCCTTCCCCTAATATCAAGAAATAGTTCCCTCACTCTCAAAACTAGAGTTCTCCTCAAAAGTGGCCGATGACACCATACAAAACTTATCCTCCTTACTCATATGATCAGACACCAAAGACATCGAGTTTTGAATATCCCGTAACCACAATGTCGATACATGAATTGTCTATAAATGAATGAGTCCAGTAAAAGTAGGCAAAATCAATAATAGAGAAGGAGTTGAGAATTAAAGTGAGAATAAAAACGTAGTCATACCTCTCTGGAGAACATCCTTAAGAAGTGGAGTGAAACCATTTACCTCTGCCTATGGATGATGAGGCATCGAGACAACCTTCCCACCACCCATCCAAATGTGGTAGGAAGGAGTGGAAAATTGACTCACACGAACATCTTCTATAGTCGTGTCACCCCATGAGCTGTGAGCTAAAGATATCGACATACGAGTATCCCAACCTGATCTTGATACTGCTGGAGACATACCCTCCACATTGTAAATAAAATAAGGCATCAACTAACTGATCGCAATGTCTAGATGATCATATCCTACCACCGCCTCTCTGTCGAGAATATAGGTTTGACCTTCATTACCGTTATTTTTTCCTCGTCCGATATCTCCTTCACCCACATAATGAACTTAAGAGGAACTGAAGTGGGACCTCCAACTCTCCCTCCATCATGTGCCTTACCACCCTCTACACTATATACCAATTGTACCCAAACTCATACACTAGTAACCTATGCATCTGGGCATGTATACCTCTAACCTCTACAATATTTGAGGACAAATGTCAAAGGTAGAATGTCACCTGTCCCCAAATAAAGGTCGCTCACTTAAAATATAAACAAAATGAAAAAACTAAACTAATCCAAAAAGAATGGACAAAACCATAGCTTAACCTAATCACTCATCAAAGCATTCAACAATACCCTCACATCCTTTCGAGCCATAAACTCCATCAACTAAGTGTTCGATTTCCTCCATCGATACATTATATGAAAGTTCCTCGCCTCACTCTCATTCAGGGACAATAGTACAACATTATGTCCAATCCTCACATAAAACAACATTTATAGAAAGTGATACAAATATCAAGAAAGAAAAATTATAAAGACATAAGAAAATAAAGAAAGTTGAATCAACGATTAACTCCAAAAGATACGTGGCACCCGTGAAGGTCCATTGATGACACTGACTAAAGACATCCAAAGAATTATAAAGGGTTATTCGTGTGAACCTTCCCTAGTCAAATAAGATAATCTCTTAGATGATTCTCAAATAGGGGATAAAACATAAATGGAATGCATCACCACTTTTGCCACCACAAATCCAACCAATAAGAGAAAAATAAAAAATGGGTTCTCTGCCTCACCTACCGCCCATCAGTCACATTGATATATTTGGTCAATAAGGTCTCCTTCAACATTGATATCATTTTTGACTCTCCATAAATAATTCGTTCGATATACCCCAAGACAGCCTGAATCGTGATCTCAAAATGCACAGAATCCGATCCACCATGATCTAGTGACCCTCACACTTTAACATAATCAATCAATGAACATAAATGGGATTAAATTTCATCTCCCCATTTCCCAAAATTAACGTACGGGTGGTATCCCACCACCTCTCGTCTAGAGAACACAACACCATCAAAAAACATGATGTTTCACCCAAATCCCTAACTAGAGGGACAAATCCAGTATCTTCCACATCAACTGCATCGCTTGAGGCAGTTTCTTTTGCACCTTCTTTAAACCTATGAGAAACAAGAACGGATACTCGATGATGCAATATCCACTTACGAAAGAGCAAAAAACCTTCACATTCCTAAGGATAAAAGAGAGAAAATAAAATAAAAATAAAGAGAAATCGCTTACATAGCCATTTGGGTTCTTCACGCTCGCAGAACGATGGTTATCTAGATCCAAAAGTAGAACCCTCTCATCAATAATCATCTTGAAACTATCTTTAGTATTCTCACTCTTCAGTACTAACACCTCGACATCATGCCACTACAAGCCAACAAGTCATCGGTAGCCATCCAAGAGTTGTTTGCTTCACTTTCTATGATTTCTTTTAGAGAAAAATGCTTAAAATAGATTTTTAGAGAAAGAGAAGGAAGTTCACTAAATTGAAGGTGTAAAAAATGAAAGAGTTCACCCCCTATTAATAAGGAATCAAGGGGTATGTCGATCACCAGTCCCCGAGTCATGCCTGTTGATAATAACCCTTCACCTTCCCTAAGAATCCCAAGAGTCTGTGCCCTGTGCCCTGTGCCGATAGTCACACCTCTACTTATGCCTATCAACAGTCCCCTTAAATTTCATGCAAAAATTCTAAAACAAAAACAAAAATTTCCTAAAAAAATCATAAAATTCTCGATAAATCTCTAAAGGATCAAATAAATAAAATCTTCGAGAAGTTCATTAGACAAAGTGCATCAGCAGTCATAGATCCCTCATCACTATCATACTTATTAATGGAATCTGAATGAAAGAATGCCACCCCTCATAACTATTGGTCATCAAAACTCCTTAGGTTCATAGAATTGATCTCGACCCTCTGAATATGTCACTTTCACTCTTTAGGTTCACAGAATTGACCTAGGTCCACATAATCTATATTGACCATCTAAATTGGTCACTTTCACTCTTTAGGTCCTCAGACTTTACCTAGGTTCGCAAAATCATCCTCAACCCTCTGAATTGGTCACTTTCAGTCTTTAGATCCACATAATCAACTTTGATCCTCTAAATTGGTCATTTTTACTATTTAGGTCCACGTAATTGACCTAGGTTCGTGGAATTGGCCTCGATCCTATGAATCAATCATTTTAACTCTTTAGGTATGCAAAAAATTGACATAGAACTCAACCCCTTGAATTGGTCACTTTAACTCTTTAGGTCTATAGAATTTAACTACCTATGCATAATCAACCTCAACCCTCTTAATCAATCTCTTTCACTTCCTAGGGCTAAGAATTACCCTCGACCCCTAAACTAGTCTATTTAACTCTTTAGGTCCACATAATTGACCTCGACCCTCTGAATCAGTCACCTCAACTCCCTAGGTCCAGAGAATCATCTTCAACGCTCTAAATCGATCGCGTTCACTCTTTTAGGTCAGTAAAATTACCATTGACCCCTAAATTTCGTCACTACCTCATTTAATCCTCTATAGAAGCCTTTACCCACACACTCTTATAATTCCATGTGGTGTATATCTTTTAATGACTTCCACTTATCCTAAGCTATCGCGTCAAAGGTATATGTGGACACCCAATCCTAGTAGCATCCAAATACTCCTTAGGTACCTGACCTCATTCTTCTCACCCTCAAACCCCGTGTCCTACTCCAAACCCTATTTGGAAAAAATTAAATGTCTAAACCAAAAGAAGCTTAATGCACCTCAATAGGGATCTAAATACCCTTTTCCTACAATCCATATTGTGCTTAAATCGGCCTTATGATTCTCGTGAACTTGCTTTTTTACTCTAAAACCCCGATCTAAGCATCATGGGACGTTCTGATCCCCATTTGACCTTGTTCAACTCTCCAACATGAGATAATATCATTTCACATTCATATATCACTTAATCTTCTTTACAACGATCCATATATTTCACTAATCGGACTTACGGTTTGTGCGTACTTGCATTTTTACTCCGAGAACCTCCATCTAGAGGCCACTAGGCGCTTCTGAGCCCCGTTTGACTTTGGTCTCTTAAACCTGTGGCATAGGTCTTTAAATACCTTTTCCAATGGTTAATAACGTGCAAAATTTGGAATTGTAGTTTTCATTTTGTACCCTTTTTTTAAAAAAAAAGCCCTTTTTGGATAGCATATAGGCACACCAGAATTTGTACCTATCAGAAAAGGTGTACTTTACTTCCCAGCAGGCCTGGGGTATACTGATAGGCAGGCTAGGTCCAATGATGATCACCAAACCCCTAACCCTATTTTTTCTATTTAAGTAGGTTATGACTTCATTCCGTCTTGAGGGACCAGAACATTCTATGCCTCGAAATTAGTGTGTCGCTATCCTAAACATTCACTTTTTAAGACATTGTCTCCACTTTTCTTACATCATTTTCACACCTCCTTGTGCCAACCATTTTACCCTTACTCCACTACCATTCAACCACCATAAAAGCAACCTACACTTCTTCAAAAGCATTAGCAAATCTCTACCGGAGTCTAGTTCTACCCTTTTACATCTCATTTAATTATTGTTAGTCATTTAAAGTTTCCTTCACTTTTGATATATATTTTTTTATTTATTTCAATTTATCACCTCAATTAATCTCCTTTATTATTACTACACACGAAATATATTTTCATAAAAAAAAAAAAAAAAAGAAAAGAGCATTCCCCTATAAACCTCAAAGTAGAACTTTCGAATTTTTTACATAATTTTACACTTGAACACATTTTCTTCAAAACCAACTAAAGAGGAGTCCTAAATTTGGGTTTTGGGGATAACCCACACCCATATGATATGTCGAACTACGTGAACTTTGATGCCTATTTTGTCTACGTAAGCATCCCAACCATTATCGGGATACGAGTCCTATTTTGTTCATTGCGCAATTTTGTTACAATCTCGTATTTAGTAGTATTGCGCATATGTATACACCTATAAATTAGTATTCCCACCTGACATGCACATTCACTTCCTCAAAGTGAATTGTGAGTCGGTGGTCACTTGCATCGTTATTTGCTATTATTATCTTTCTTTTGTATACTCCTTATGATGACTTCTCTCCGTCCTTTCTATGATGTGATTAGAATAATTTCGTTTTCTTCCTTATTTCAAAATCACACGTAGTATACAGGTGACTCGCGTCTTGTAGAAATTGAAGAACATTATTATAGCCCATGAAAAACCAAAAGAGAGGAATGGGTGCCTAACACCTTCGTATTCCATAAATTAGTTCGCAGACCCTCAATTCATTTTGTTTCATATGCGTCGATTTTTCTTTGATGCCATTCCTTTGGGGACGGCTACATATTTTGTCTCTTTTGAGAAAAATACGTTAGCGACTCCTTTTTCCATCTTTTCCTCCCTTTTGATGATGACCTATTTATATTAGTGATAGCCTACGAAGATCACACGAGTGGTAGAAAGAGGTCTTCCACCCTCGAATCCCTGCATGCGCCAAGATATTTTCCCTTTTATCTCTCTTTTGGGGGAGATCCCATGCTAGAGGAATCTCGAATGTCCACACTAGGTTACTTCACAAATAGTGTAGTAATTATAGGGTATAGGGACTTAAATTGTCAATCAAATAAGCATTCCTAGAGATCAACCTCAAGGTATGTGCTTTACCCTATGATTTTAAGTCGTCATTTAAAGGATTATCAAGCACTCATGTATTGATAATTCGGCCATAAAAGTTAAATATGATGTCGCTTCGGAGGCAACGAAGGAAGATGTTTGTTTATGAAACTTCCTAAGTAACTTGGATGTGGTTCCTTATGGGAAGTCATCTATACCACTTGTGATAATTGAGGGGTTGTTGTAAAGTCAAAGTAACCAATGACTTATAGTAAGGTGAATCACATTCTGCTTAAGTATCACTTGGTTCGGGAGATTATGTAAAGGGGCATCATCATCGTGCCCAAGATTTCATCTGAGGAAAACCTAAAAGATCCTTTAACAAATATCTCACAAACTAAGGCTTTTGGTAGTCATGTAGAAGGAATGTTAAACAAATTTATAGGCACGTGGCTTTAATAATAAGTGGGAGATTATTGGATTTTTATTCCTAAAACCAGGTATTGATATTTTATTTATTAATAAAAGGATTGTCTACTTTATTTGAAATGAGAATCCTGTTTGTAAGAATGTTATATATTCATGTTTTAAATATATTATTCTATATATGTCGGTCAATTGTACTATGTAAGAATTTTTTTGAGTTAGGTTCAACTTAATCATGGGATATCGAAATTTTGGGTCTATTTTGGTTTAATAGTTCACAACCTAGAGAAGGATTTGGAATCCTATTAACGTGGTTCCGATTAAAATCCTATTAGTTATCTCAAACTACGAGAACATGTATGATGGTTTAAGAACTTGTATGATAGTGCAAAAGAGGGTTATGACCATCATATCTAGAAATTTATTAAACATAACCACCCATGAGATTTAAGTATAAAGTCTATCTTGATTAGACTTAGGTAATCACACAATATTTTCAAAGGTTGCATATACTTTTAATCCCGAGAGTTATAAGGATTGGAATGGTTTCACAATTATTTCTTCAATTAGTATGGGTGGGGAGCAATTCTTATTCGTATTGGGTAAATAGATCCCCACAACTTGGGAAACAATTTTGTGAGTAGGTTTGAGATCATAATCTGAAGGAATCCGTGTTCACAAAAGATATAGAATTTTGATATTCCATTGATAGATATATAAGATTTGTTTCCACGAGTTAAACCTCACAAGTTGCTTATTTAATAAGACAATTGAGTAGAAAATTTGATTTTCATTAAAATCAAGTAGTGGAAAATTTAGTAGACTAGAAGAGTATTAGAATCTTAACGATGGGAATCACATTATGCACCATTATCACCTTTGCAAATAAGACCCCATTATATCCGCGTATTTTGAAGATCGTTAAATTGGAGCACATATATAATTATTTAGTTGAATTTGTTATGATTAAATAAAGAATGAAAATAAATTATAGGGTTGTAATTTGGTATCTCTGAGTATTGATTTGGAAGCCAATTTAATTATTTATATTGGATCCCTAGTCTTTTCCATATGGCCAAGCCCAGTTTGGCCCAAGCCCACTTCTTATAGTAATATATTAGTGTAAGCTTGGGTTTTAAACCGTATTATTCATCATTAAGGGTTAGAGAGGGGGAGATAAAAAAAACTATTCATGTTTTTGTAAAGAGGTTAAGAGAGAGAGGTAAATATCTCATTCAAGTTCAAGAGTTTTTATCTTAAAGGTTTCCCACAAACCTACATAGATTTGGGAGGATCACATACTAAAAGATCCAATAGTTTTTATGGACCTAGGAAAACTTTGGAAATCAAAATAATTCATCCCTTTGATGATTCTATAATTAAGCAGTGGGGAATTCAAAGAGTTTACAACCTTCTAGTTTCCTCCATAAAGGGGAATAAGTCCCAAGGTCTATCAAAGACCTTTACGAGACTATTATCGTTAAAACATTGCTACCATAATAATGTGTTTAGTCATTACACTATACCTCAAAAGTCCAACTTAGAGGCCTCGAAACCAATGGCTTATAGTCTTAGATCAACTTAGTGGGCCCTCGCATAACAATAATTGTCCTATGATGGTTCAATAGTCTCTCTTCCATGATGGAACCCTCCTGATACATCACAAAAACATGATAAGTCTTCCATATGACCACCTCAACCAATCCCATACCCCTCAGACATTTGGCTAAGCATATGCATCTTCTCTGGCGGGTAGGTAGAAGGTTCATACATTGTTTTAACTACCACCAACACTCACTCCCAATAGCATTAAAGGCTCACATCCATATTAATTTCACCTGTCAACTACCTTACACCCCCTCCAAGACTTTCACCAAAACACCATCAAGTTACTGTAACTGTCAGTATGAAGGAATCCCTTGTTATGCCACTATAGTCTACTCATTATATCTCTAACAGAATGCCCGTATTTGGAAGGATAATAAGTAATTAACTAAATTGGTTAATCATCAAATAAAATGATAAAAAAAAATAATGTTTATTAGTTTTAGTGATGAATGACCTCTAAGGATGAGAGAAACCTAGCAATTTTCATCTTTTAAGTGTTCATTACTGTTAGTAGAATATATTAGACCTATTGGACCACTTCTCTCCACTTATATGTTGTATACTTTGATGAGTCCTAAACTAGGATAAGGAATCCTTATAAATGTCCATTAGTTGCTTCATAGGGACCCTTTGATTAGTAGTAAAGATCGTAGACGCCTCATACCTTCCCAACCAAAGCTCAAATGGTCCATAGATTATAATACTTTCATTTATAATATAATATAATAATTAATACCTTCCAGAGGGGGGTCAAAACCACTTTATATCCTTATTTATCACCTTGACACTTCTCTTTACTAACTGATCTGAGATCTCATGGGGATCACATGCTAGGTATAAGGTCTTAAACGATTTTAACACCAACTAGTTTGGATCCATTTGTGGTAACTAGGGTTACATTCAATCAAAATCATATAAAAACTTTGCTCTAGTTGGGATGACGATGAATGCAAAGTTAGATTGATCTTTAAAAGATATGGAGGATCTTCATAGGGAGCTTCAAGATTAACTCAATGATGTCTTTAGGAGACTTCCTTTACCACATATGGTAAAAGAACAATAAGATATGAACATAAAAAAACTAGGGAAAACAATGAGATATGGTTAAAGGGACAAAATGATCAGAAATACATAATGGTACATGACTCGTATCCCTATTAGGGATAGGTTGCCACTTCCTATAGATCAATGCCATTGAGGTTATATGGTAAATAATCCTTAAGATAATGAAATCAATAAGATTCAAGATAGGTTGGGGAAATTATTAAAGAAATACTCGATGCAAGCTACAAACACCACATACATGGCTCTCTAAACGACTTCATCTCCCTTATCCAATGAAGTACAACACTATGCCCTTCCCCTAATAGGAATATGCCTATTATTAGGCCCTTTGATGGGTCTAGAGACCCAATTGATCCCCTATAGACTTACACATTCCTTATGCTTCTCCAAGATACCCCAAAAGAGGTCCAGTTCAGGGCCTTCCTCACTTCTTTTAGGGGTGCGACTTGGCATTGGTTTGGTAATATCAAGCCTAGGACCATTTCAAGTTTCACAGAATTGTCTAGATCATTTATAAGCCACCGCATAGACCTTGGAAGGTAAGAAAGTTAGTTACTTCTCTCCTCCACTTCAGGCAAACTTTTAGCAAAGCCCTCATAGAATATGCCAAGATATTCATCAAAAAAGCTCTACAAGTGGACAACTTAAATGACACCATTTATGTGGATGCCCTTGTCACAGGTGATAAGAGGTCTTTTACGTTTGTATAATTGTTGCAATGACTCATCAATCAAAAATCCTTTTTGAACCTTCAATACAGTCAAACATGTATATGGCTAGTAAGGGGTATTAATCAAACATTTTAATGTGCACAATAGCAAAGTCAAAACTAGTATGATTTTTAAAACCATGGTTAAAGGTATGTTTATTATAACTAATTATGTGATAGTATTTAAAGTAAACTAATAAATTAAAAAAAAATAATGGATGAATGAGGTGAATAAATGTGAGAACAAAGAAGGAATGGGAATCCACTTGTATTGATTAATTATTTATTTTAATTAAGTGACTTTTAATTTTAAAATACAATAAGATTTATTTAAATTAAAAATTAGCTCTCGTCACAAATGTAATAAATATAAAATATTTTTTAGATAATTAAATTTAGACTTTCACAAAACTCTCCAAAATAAAACTAAAACTTTTTTAATGTACTACCCACAAGGGAACATTTATTAAAATTATTTTAAGTCTTTAAAAATTAGTTTTAGATTTAGAAATTTCTAAAGTAATATTTAACTTAAGAAAAGTCTATCTCTAGTTAGATTCTTAAGAAAATAATGAAATAAAAATCTATGGTTCTTTCTCAATAATAAGATCACTCATCTCTCAAAGGGAAAGGAATTTTAGGTTCATTAAAAATAAATTACCTTCTCTCGAAGCATGACTATAACCTAATGCTTTCTCTCGAAATCGATTTTGATATGTAAAAGTCCTATATTTCTTTTCAAATGAGCATAATAAAGATACAAATTACATAACTAAAATAAATAAAACAAAACCATGGAGACTTTGTCTCTCCCCATGAATGGAAGAGTGAGCCTATCACATGAAGTATTTGTACATATAAAATGTAAAAATACTCTATTAGGGGCATAAAAGAAAGTAAAAAAGATAGAAGATAACAATATTTAATCCAAGTCTCCTTACATTTCCATTGGACCTCAAAGCTTAGGAATTAAAGAACACCCATTTATCCGAGTTTACAACAATATTTAAATCTCAGAATATAGCTCACAAACTTAAAATTTGTATATGGGAATGTAAATTCCCTCGCACAATTGTCTAAAAATTACAAAAGAAATACTTAAAAGATTAATACTAAACTCACTTAAAATTAAACTACAAATATGAATGAGGAAATATGTTTACTCTCTAAGAATCGGCTCCCAAATAACGAAGACCGAATGCCCATTTTATACGTAGAAAGAAAGGTTTGCAGGCACTTTTGGTATTCTACAAATGTGTAGATTAGTAAATTGAATAATAAAAATAGGGTATGGGAAAACAATTTCTTTTAATAAGAGTGTGGATGGATGACTGGAGAAAAAATTAAAATTTTGGTTTCTTTTAAAAAATAAATGAGGAAGAATTGAGTTTTATGGAGAAATTAATAAAGAATAAAATATATGGGTCAATAGTAGAATAACCCAAAAAAGGAATATCGATTGAAGTAAATATGGCACGGACATGTGTAGCGCACGTGGGGCGCACGGGCGTACGAGTTAATGATTGTTGGGTAGCCATATGGTCCACCCGGATAGAGACACATGGTACCCAGGTTTAATTCCCAAGACTAAGGAAACCACCACCCTAAGATTCAAACGCTTGACCTTGGACTCACTCAAAACAAACCTCACCACTGATCCACTGTGTGTCATAGTAATATATATGCACAAAAAATATTAAGGACCTTAGTTCTTCCTAGATTTCATAAATTCACACTTAACCTGAAAAATCTTAATAACTTCCTTATACGACCTCCGATTGATGCACCAAAAGAACTGTCACAGGATTTGACTTTGGGTATGACTTGAGGATTTTACCTTAATTTTCTTTTGGTTTTGAACTTTGTACAGTAATAATTTCTCCATTTTAACTCATATTGATACGTCATTTGAACCTAGGCGCTACGAGATTCGAGGCCTACAACTTTTTTTATTTGTCTGAGTATGAAATTAATTGTCTAAAATGATAATTTTTCCCCTAAAAGTGCATATGAGGCTATTTCTTGCCCAAATTGCCTTGAAATAATGCGTTTGGATGCACAAATATGATTTTACCTATAAGATGAACAAATACCCGCCTTAGGCCAATTTTATCAAGGACTAACACATAAAACGTGTATATTTGGGGTATAAATTTAACACTTTTTGTGCTTATCACACCACCTCCAAACAAAACATTACTTGTGCTCGAGCAAGAGAAAAAAAAAATAAGAAACCAAAAGTGTGCCATTTATACGATTTCACTTAGCATGTGCAATAAGCTGTTAAACATCTAGGTAGCCCTAAAGGACGACTGTAGTCTCTTGAGGGTCTCTTGGTGATATACATAAAAAATTCAAACCATTTGGCGTAATCCGCTTATATATTTATTCCTCAAATTTTTCTTTGAATATAATATTTCAGTTATCATTAAATACTTATTTTTTAAGACGGGGTATTACATTCTTAGCTCCTTAGAAAATTTCTTCATCAAAATTCATGGTCATCAATCTTAGAATTTAATTACCTACAACCAGTTTCCAATCCTATGGCATCCTCAACACTATGGTCTAAAACCCAAAGATTTCATTTTCATCAATTACATTGCTAACCCAATAATGGAGGACACTAAGGTCTTACAACTAATCCCAAGTATGCCTAACTCGAGCATCGAAACAATCCCTCAAAATAATCGATATTCATAAAATATCACGCTACCACTAATGAACTCGTCATCATGAATGTTTCCTCAATAATTTTGGATCACGCCTATCCTATCCTGATATAACCTCAATTCCACTAGTCATCACATCATCAATCATGAGGCGGTCATCTAATCCCATTGGTCTACCAAATCGATATCTCTTATGAGATCCTTACACTGACCTAGAGTCATACTAGGTATCACAACACAAATATAAACGAGTAATCACATCCTCAATCTACACAATCCCAATAAAAGTGACTAACATCTAATGTTTTATCAGGTTCTAATGCTCACAATATCCTTGAGTCATAACCTCAAAACCCATGACCAAGTCATAACTAGCTATACCAGTCAACTAACGAAACATGTTAACCTAATCCAACCAAATGGCACATGCAAACTACATGCAAAAATGTGAGACCACGCATACGCATAAACTACTATAAAACAAAGGTGCTTTCAAAGAAGAGAGTACTCATGTACCGTGATGCATCAGCCTCAACCCCGCCTATCTCACATTACTACTGAGATTATACAACATTCACCTAAATAGAGACCCATAACTGACACAACAACTTCACATCACCAGGATCAAAGAAGAGGCAATAAGATGTAATGGATTAGACGACTGCCATGCTAGAATGAAACAATTGAATTAGGGCAACGAACCATGCCACGCAAATTAAGAACCATAACACACACTTAAAGTCTAAAACTTCATCGACCTACACGTGCGTTAAAGTCTTATCCATGGCACGCGCCCTGGATTGAATCGCTAATCATGACTACCCATTTTCAAAGACAACGATCGGGGAACCGATTCACTTGGGAAGCTAGAACACTAGGCTTCCCTCCTTAAGACTAAGGTTACTTGTTATCCTTCATATTAAATTTAAGTTACATTTCTCATTTCTTAATGTTAGTCACTATCCTACATACTCAAATATCCACAATATCCACATGTGATTGCTAACTTTCAAACCTTGAGATCTTTCTCATCTAGTGAAACACAACACTCACATAATTTTACCATACGGACTATCGCTACAATCCTTAGCAATATCCTATGTGATCCTAAACCATAACTATCAGACTAGTTACAGTGACACCTCGAATTTTAAATCATTATCCACGCCTAATACCTAATGTTTCTCCTCACTAGAGTCATACTAAGCCATACAAGTTGCACACGTAGGTTCTATAACCAATACCAACACTCCATTTAGAGTGTTATCTCTAAAACCATGATGAACTTCAGCGTGTCCTATGTCTCCCAAGTGTAAAACCTAACACGTATCAACCTATTTTTGACATTATCCACAAGGGTAATACCTTAACACAAGCTTATCAACGAGCCATGTCACTAACTCCTAAATATTTCCACAAAACGATACGACTAAATCGTACTATAAACATCAATAGACTATGTATCCATAAAATAAATTTCCCAATTCTCCATGAAAAGGACACCAATTCAATCATCTATAACGATCATGCACATTTTAGGGTATCAGTGATCACAACAAGATACTACCAAGTATGACAACCAATCATGGTAGTTAAATTTTTATTTTCTTTTATTTTTAAGGGGTAAACACTAAACCAATTACAACGTGTTATGCCAACTATAACTCTATGTCCTTGACATCATAAGATATACCCAAACTTCAAAGATATGTATCCTTGTTATCATAATACACGAAGAGCAATCTAAAGTGCACCATTACTGGGGAGTGTTTATTACTTGTACTAATAACTAATTAGCTAATCCTTAGCATATATCTCAAAGACATTATCAGTATGGATTCACATGCATGTCCATAACTATAATCCGATATCAAACACATCATGGCATATAACTTAACCTTATTGAACACACGTCAATGATAGTTAACTTATCTCACTACATAGCCTTCATGCCCATTTTATATATCACAAGCTATCACCACAATAAAAAATTTGGTAGGATACGGGGTATCTGGTATGTGACAACCCGTGATCTGAAATAAGGGGTGGCTAGCCCGAAACTCAAACATAATGGAATCATGGATGGAAATCATTCTCAGCATCACAATAATAAAATAAGTATATGGGAAAACCACCCAATAATTCAAAAAACGGGCTACCAAAAATTTTTGCTTTATTATGAGTTAAGAAAATAATTTAAATAACCCAATCCGAGGAGAAAGTGGAATTCCAAAAGAGCTTATATTACAACCGTAACAACAACACAATAAGAGGACCGAATATGTTGTCGATATACAGTTACATACAACATATTACAACAGTTTAATAGGTAGCATAATACATTCATTATGCAGTTACAAAATTTTGGGCCACACGCCCGAGTGGAAGACCTGATCGTATCCAGAATACAAGGAAATGAAAGCATCTAACAAAACATCTTGTAATATCCGCAAAATCTTACAGCTCCTCAAAAGCATAGGAGTAGGAATATCATTGCAGCGTAGCACCTGGGCGGATACAAAATTACATACATAACAAGGAAAATGAACGGGTCAGGGCCCAATTATTATGTAATCACCAGATGAATAAGAATCATGACACTTATGAAATATTAATCATGAATGATAAGGATCAGAGTCTAACAACATAATCCCAAAGCATAATAAATCAGTTTAAATGATTATGTCTTTTATTAAACTATGCAAGAGAATATAATTAGACATCATAAATTTTAAAAGCCCCCATCATTATTTACCATTTCATTCTAATTTCCATTCCTTAACAGGAATATAATACCATCATATGTTCTTATGGTATTTTACATATCTCAAGTCCCACTTGAATTAGAATGGTCATATTCTTATACATATAACGATTCTAAGACCGCCCCTCCGAGTTTACCCATTGGGCGCGCCCCTAAATGACTATCAACTTCCAAGTCCCATCAAACAGGACAACCTGGGTACCTAGTGCACGTCGGGAAGTGGCCATATGCATGCGAGTGAGTCATAACCACACTCGGAATTACCTCACTAGCGCAGAATAAAACATATAACAACCCCGCATATGGTCGAGGACTATAGTCTCCCTGCATTCACTAGTCAGGGGACATCACCTCATGCGCGAGCTTCCCTTATGATTGCATTTAGAGAGGTGTGTTTAAGTAAATTAGCATTTACCATTTAAGTCTCATTTTCATTTCCATTATTCATATTTGTTTCATTTTATCCGAAACCACAATCATTGAATATTCTCATTAATTTTCATCATATTTTAAGTCCCGAATTAATCTCCAACTGATCACAATAATGCTATAATTCCCAAGGTCTTACATACCTCATTAGAGCCCCTAGAGTCTCCAAGTATGGGCTTGCAACTCCAAGACACTTAACGAATTTCTAAAGAAAAGAAAGACACTAACCTAAATTTGTACACATCCGAAATAAGCCCCATTTAACCCAATCCTAATGTAGGGTAGTGACTTGACTCAACTAAAACTCTAGGACTCTAAGTTTATTTCATTCAAGAAGGTTTTGAGGTCCGAAGCCTAAAGAAAAAGAATAAAAATTGAGTTGGAAAAATCAACTCAAAACTGCAGGGTCCGAATCGATTCGCCCAAAAAGAGAATCGGTTCGGAAGATGAACCCAACTTTCTGCTTCAGCCGAATCGATTCGGTATTAACCCGAATGGATTCGGGTTTGCAAACCTGGAAACTGCCCCTAGGGCGAATCGATTCGGACATAGCCGAATCGATTCGGCCCTGCGAATTTTCCAAGTTGGCTCCTAAATTCACCCAACACCAATATACCCAAACCAAGATCATTTATTACCACCAACTGATTATAAATGCATCCAACAACATTGATCTACACCAATAAATATCCAAATTACTTCCAAGGATTCAAAACCCATAAATCCATAAAACCCTAACTTTGATAAAACATAATTAATACACAACTATCAATACTAATCATTCATCTTAGATCACATAATAGCAAGTAGAAAACTTGCCTTAAGCTTGCAAATTCAGATTTGAGGAAGATGAATGCAAGATCAATCTCAAAATCTTCAATCTCTCTCTTTCTCCACAAGTTCTCTTCTTCTCTCTCTCACTCTAGGTTAACAAATGCTCTTAAGAGAAATAAAAGGGCTTAGCAAGACTCAATCGTGGCATTAGTCTAAAATCTCTCACTTAAATGATAAATACCACATTAAAATGACTCCCAATACGCGTTATGCTAAAATCAGTCAAAAGTTCCCAAAACACCAAAATACAATATGGACCTTATTTCGACTATCTCGCACCATTCGGGACTAACTACACCCTCCAAATTATCATTTGGAAATTTTATAACTCATTTCAAGTTCTGGTTTCATTTTTAAACCATAATGTCATTTTAAATCTTATGACACAATAAAACACCACAAGGTGACATTTACCTACACATAAGGTAAATATGCAACATTTTAGTAAATATTAACTTATCTCATTAAATTAATACTTACTCCACATTCCAACATTTTATATATAATTACTTCACAAAGTAAATAAATATAAAATAGGTTCTCAAAAGCGAGGGTTGTTACATACTCGACCCCTTGTGAGGGAATTTTGCCCCCAAAATTCAGGCATACCTTGAATGAAGAGATGCGGGTACTTTTCCCGCATATCATCCTCACGTTCCCATGTTGATTCCTTAGCATTCTGATGACTCCATTGGACTCGCACCAAGGGCACCACTCGAGATCTCGACCTACGCTCCTCATGCTCTAAAATAGCAACGGGTTGTTCTTCATATGAAATGTCGGGTTGAAAGTTGATATCCTAAAAAGGGATATGACAAAGGGCACCATCGCACCTCTTATACTTCTTCAAAGAGGAGACATGGAACACATCGTGGATTTGTTGTAAAGGTTTCGGTAAGTCAAGTTGATACGCCACTGGATCCACCTTAGCAATAACGGGAAAAGGTCCAACAAAATGCGGTGCAAGATTCCCTTTCTTTTCGAAACGCTTGATACCTTTCATTGGTGACACTCGCACCAAGACTTGGTCCCCAATCTCCAACTCCATGTGTCTCCTATTTGCATCAGCATAACTTTTTTGGCGGTCTTGAGCTATCCAAATGAGATTCCGAATGAGTTCAATCTTAGAAGAAGTATCCTGGATCATTTCAGGTCCAAGGAATTTATTATCCCCCACTTCAAACAAACACGTGGGTGATCTACAAGGCCGGCCATACAGTGCTTCATAGGGCCCCATTCCAATAGTAAATTGGTACGAGTTGTTATAAGCAAACTCGACCAAAGGGAGATATTGTTCCCAACCACCCTTGAAATCATGCATACACATACGGAGCATATCCTTCAACATTTGGTTTACTCTTTCAGTCTGGCCATCTATTTGAGTATGATAAGAAGTTCTTAACTTCAATTCGGTCCCCATAGCCTCTTGGAAACTTTGCCAAAAGTGGGAAACAAAAATCTTATCTCGGTCAAAAACGATATTTAAAGGCACCCCATGGAGTCTGACAATCTCCGTGATGAATAATCGGGCATAACGAGCAATGTCATAATCGGTACGCATGGGTAGGAAGTGTGCCGACTTAGTCAAGCGGTCGATAATCACCCAAATAGAATCACAACCACTCTGTGACCTTGGCAAGCATGTAATAAAGTACATCGATATTCTCTCCCACTTCCATACCGGAATCTCCAATGGTTGCAACAAACCTGTCGATCGCTGATGATCTATCTTGACCAATTGACAAGTAGTGCATTGGGATACAAACTCAAAAATATCTCTCTTCATGCCTGGCCACCAATACTGATGGCACATATCTTGATACATCTTATCCCCACCAGGATGTACCGTAAATTTAGACCCGTGAGATTCTTCCATCACTTCCCTTCTCAAGTCCCCTTCATCAGGGACAATGAGTCTTCCACGGAAGCATAGTCCACCCTCTGAACTTATCGAGTAGGATTCCTCTCAGACAACAATTAGCGTATATGGTCCTGACAACCTTTATCTCTTCCTTGGGCTTCTACAACCCTTGCCACAATTATAGGCGTAATGGTCATCACTGACATGAACGCCCTAGCAATCGCATCCTCATGACTAAGCTCTTTCCATTTAGCTTTCCATACATGAGCTAACTCTCCTTCGGGCCTTTACTCAAAGCATCTGCTACCACATTCGCCTTTCCAGGATGATAGTGGATGTCAAATTAATAGTCTTTCACAAACTCCAACCATCGGCATTGTCGCATATTTAAATCTTTTTGAGAAAATAAATATTACAGCAATTTATGGTTCGTAAAAAGACGAAATTTCTCTCCTAGGAGATAATTCCTCCAAATTTTCAAGGCAAAGACAACTGCGGCCAGTTCTAAGTCATGCACCGGATAATTTCTTTCATATGGCTTTAGCTTGCGGGAAGCATAAGAAATAGCCCTTCTCTCTTGTTTAAGTACACCTCCCAATCCATGTAGAGATGCGTCGATGAAGACTAGGTATTCCAACCCCGGCTTTGGCAATGCAAGGACTGGAGCAGAAGTCAATCTAATTTTGATCTCATCAAAAGCGGCTTGACAAGAGTTATCCCAAACAAACCTAACCCGCTTTCGGGTTAATTTTATCAAGGGACTAGCAATTTTTTAGAAACCCTTAATAAAGCGACGGTAATAACCCGTCAAACCCAAAAAAATACGTATCTCGATAGGTGTCGTGGGTTGACCCACCGCAACCACCTTGCTTGGGTCCACCGAAATGCCCTACGAAGTCACAATATGACCCAGAAATTTCACTTCCCGTAACCAAAAACCACACTTCTCGAATTTAGTATACAATTGGTGATCCCTCAACCTTTGTAGGACCAACCTCAAATGAGTAGCATGGTTCGATTCCGTTCGAGAATACACAAGGATGTCATCGATGAATACAATAACAAATTGGTTCAGGAAGTCCCGAAATACCTTATTCATAAGATCCATAAATATGGCGGGGGCATTGGTTAGTCCGAAAGGCATAACCAAAAATTCATAGGACCCATACCTCGTCAAAAAAGCGGTCTTGGATACATCCTGCTCCCGTATCCTCAACTGGTGATACCCCGTCCTCAAGTCTATCTTATAGTAGTATGACGCTCCCCTAAGTTGATCAGATAAATCATCCATATGAGGCAAAGGGTATTTATTCCGGATGGTGACCTTATTCAATTCTCTATAGTCAACACATAACCGGAGAGAACCATCCCTTTTCTTCACAAACAACACTAGAGCACCCCATGGCGACGTACTACGCCTATTGAATCCCTGCTCCAATAAATACTGAATTTGATCTCTTAACTCCCGCATCTTAGTGGGAGCCATATGATAGGGATCTCTCGCAATCGGTCTCGTCTCGGGCGCTAAATCGATCACAAACTCAATCTCCCGACTCGGAGGAAAACCCAGTATTTCTCGAAAGACATCTACAAAATTTCTAACAACCGGAATAGAATCCAAGGGAACAACTACATACTGAGAAGTCTCCTCTGCGATACAATACAAATAAGTACTAGTACCTCCTTCTAAACGAGGCATAACCACCAAGAACATTTCTAGTCCCAAAATGGCAAAGCCTATACTCTTCCCGTAATAATTAATTATCGTATGATACTTGAGAAGTCAATCCATGCCCAAAATCACTTCATACCCGACCATGTCTAGGATGAGGAAATCGGCCTCAAAGCACAAATTACCAAGAGTAATTCCTATATGTTTACAAACAAGGAAAATGAGTGAACCATCACCCATAGAAGACTCAACGCTAGTGAAAGTGCTCTCTGCAGATTTTATCAACACTGTAGACTGAGCAAAACTTCTAGAAATAATTGAATGTGTCGCACCTGTATCAAACAAAACGCGACCCATATGCCCTTGAATAGGTAACTACCCTCAATCACCGACGGTGCTGGTGGAGCAGGAGGATGCATAGAATCCTAGATGTGATAAACTCTCACATACTGTAGCTGACCCTGCTGCGGAGAAATAACTGAATTTGGTGCATGTGGCGGAAACTGAACATATGGCTGCTGAGGGACTCTAAGAAGCTGACCCCCAACCAACTGAGGACACTCCTTCTTATAATGACCCGCCTCCCCACATTAGAAGCACTTTCCCAACATATTCTCCAGAACACGGCCCCGGTTGTTTCTAAACTAGTTAACTGGTTAACACCTTAGCCCAAGTGGCCCCTACCCCCTTAACCACCCCGACCTATTTGTTGCTGTTGTGAGGCACTCTGACCGTGCCTATTATTATTTCCACCTGAATTAAACCCACCAAAATGTTTCCTTTTTTACGAGTCCCCTTACTGGGAATCCCTGTCTTTCTGCTTATTACCCGAAGATTAGGATGAGGGAAAAGCTCCTCCTCCATTCCCACTACCTCCAGGCTTTCCCGCTTGCCCCATTATCGTAGCTTTCTTGCTACTCTGCATGTATAACTGATGTTCTTGGAAATGGAGCAATGCTTCATTCATTACCTCACCAAAATTTTACAAGACTGAATTACCCAGTAAATGTTGTCGGATTCTCCAGTTCAAACCTCCCATAAACTTTAAAACCTTCCTCTCTTCCGGAGTCACATCATCCAGTACAAAAATTGACAACCCGGTGAACTTCTCTTCATATTCTGCAACGGATCGCTCTCCCTGTACCACATCCCGAAGTCTCCTTCTCATCTCCCTTTGAACTGCGGGAGGAAAATACTTTTGGTTAAATAAGACCCAGAAATTAGTGATCGTCATGGTATCTCTCTGTTCTGGTGTAGTCATCGACTCCCACCAGTGTAACGCGGCCCCAACAAGTTTGAAAGTAGAAAGGACTTATTTCTTCTCCTCACTACATTCCACCATTCGTAGATGTCGTTGCATATCTTTCTTCCATTGGTTTGCTCGAATTACGTCAGAACCTCCATCAAATTTTGGGGAATGGCTCTTTAAAAAGGACTCTCTAACTCTCTCCCACGGAGAAGGTCCCGTAGGATCTTGTACATCCTGCGCTCATTGTTGAGCTTGTGGCATTTGCTGAGCCACTGCGGTCATAGCCGGATTAATCGCTTGGGCCATGATATTTTCTATATCCGTAGTATTAATAGTTCCTTGTGGCAGCGGCGGAGGACCAACATCCTCCTCTAGAACTATATCACGTCTCGCTGGGCGACCTCTCTTAGGCGGCATCTGAGATGAAGGAACAATAGAGTTAGAATACTATTCAAAACAATCTATATTGTAGAAGATCGTAAATATAAGCAACAAGCAGTCCTAACATTAGGCTTTATATCAAAGAACGCTACGGTAGAACGTGACAAGTCCATATAGACCCTAAAGACTCTAGAACCTGATGCTCTGATACCATCTGTGACAACCCGTGATTCGAAATAAGGGGTGGCCATCTCGATACTCCAATATAACGGAATCATGGATGGAAATCATTCTCAGCATCACAACAATAAAATAAGAATACGACAAAACTACCCAATAATTCAAAAAACGGGTTGCGAAAATTTTTTATTTTATTATGAGTTAAGAAAATAATTTAAACAACCCAATCCGAGGAGAAAGTGGAATTCTAAAAGAGCTTATATTACGACCGTAACAACAATACAATAAGAGGCCCGAATATGTTGTCGGTCAACAGTTACATACAACATAGTACAACAGTTTAATAGGTTACATAATACATTCATTACGCAGTTACAAAAGTTTGGGCCACACGCCCGAGTGGAAGACCCGATCGTATCTAGAATACAAGGAGATGAAAGCGTCTAACAAAACATCCTGTAATATCCGTAAAATCTTATAGCTCCTCAAAATCATAGTAGTAGGAATATCATAACGGGCGTCCTTGCGGCAGAGCACCTGGGCGGATACAAAATTACATACACAACAAGGAAAATGAACGGGTCAGGGCCCAATTTTTATGTAATCACCAGATGAATAAGAACCATGACAATTATGAAATATTAATCATGAATGATAAGGATAAGAGTCTACCAACATAATCCCAAAGCATAATAAAGCAGTTTAAATGATTATGTCTTTTATTAAACTATACAAGAGAATATAATTAGACATCATAAATTTTAAAAGCCTCCATCATTATTTACCATTTCATTCCAATTTCCATTCCTTAACAGGAATATATTACCATCATATGCTCTTATGGTATTTTACATATCTCAAGTCCCACTTGATTTAGAATGGTCATATTCTTATGCATATAACGATTCTAAGACCTCCCTTCTGAGTTTTCCCACTGGGTGTGCCCCTAAATGACTATTATCTTCCACGGCCCATCAAACAAGACAACCTGGGTACCTAACTCACGTCCGGAAGTGACCATATGCCAGCGAGTGAGTCATAACCACACTCGGAATTACCTGACTAGCGCAGAATAAAACATATAACAACCCCTCATATGGCCGAGGACAATATAGTCTCCCTGCATTCACTAGTCAGGGGACATCACCTCATGCGCAAGATTCCCTTACGATAGCATTTAGAGAGGTGTGTTTAAGTAAATAAGCATTTACCATTTAAGTCTCATTTTCATTTTCATTATTCATATTTGTTTCATTTTATCCCAAACCACAATCATTGAATATTCTCATTCATATTCATCATATTTTAAGTCCCGAATTAATCTCCAACTGATCACAATAATGCTACAATTCCCAAGGTCTTATATACCTCATTAGAGCCCCTAGAGTCTCCAAGTATGGGCTTGCAACTCCAAGACACTTAACGAATTTCTAAAGAAAAGAAAGACACTAACCACAATTTGTACACATCCGGAATAAGCACCATTTAACCCAATCCTAATGTAGGGTAGTGACTTGACTCAACTAAAACTCTAAGACTCTAAGTTTATTTCATTCAATAAGGTTTTGAGGTCCTAACCTAAAGAAAAAGAATAAAAATTGAGTTGGAAAAATCAACTCAAAACTGCAGGGTCCGAATCGATTCGCCCAAAAAGAGAATCGGTTCGGAAGATGAACCCAACTTTCTGCTTCAGTCGAATCGATTCGGTATTAACCCGAATGGATTCGGGTTTGCAAACCTGAAAACTACCCCTAGGGCGAATCGATTCGGACATAGCCGAATCGATTCGGCCCTGCGAATTTTCCAAGTTGGCTCCTAAATTCACCCAACACCAATATACCCAAACCAAGATCATTTATTACCACCAACTGATTATAGATGCATCCAACAACATTGATCTACACTAATAAATATCCAAATCACTTCCAAGGATTCAAAACCCATAAATCCATAAAACCCTAACTTTGATAAAACATAATTAATACACAACTATCAATACTAATCATTCATCTTAGATCACATAATAGCAAGTAGAAAACTTGCCTTAAGATTGTAAATTCAGATTTGAGGAAGATGAACGCAAGATCAATCTCCAAATCTTCAATCTCTCTCTTTCTCCACAAGTTCTCTTCTTCTCTCTCTCACTCTAGGTTAACAAATGTTCTTAGGAGAAATAAAAGGAATTATCAAGACTCAATCGTGGTGTTAGTCTAAAATCTCCAACTTAAATGATAAACACCACATTAAAATGACTCCCAATACACGCTATGCTAAAATCAGTCAAAAGTGCCCAAAACACTAAAATACAATATGACACTTGTTTCGACTATCTCACACCATTCGGGACTAACTACACCCTCCAAATTATCATTTGGAAATTTTATAACTCATTTCAAGTTCCGGTTTCATTTTTAAACCATAATGTCATTTTAAATCTTATTACACAATAAAACACCACATGGTGACATTTACCTACACATAAGTTAAATATAAAACAATTTAGGAAATATTAACTTATCTCATTAAATTAATACTTACTCCACATTCCAACATTTTATATATAATTACTTCACATAATAAATAAATATAAAATAGGTTCTCAAAAGCGAGGGATGTTACATGGTACTACCTATAAAACTTTGGGCCAAAACTTTTGACGCCACAAGAGATCATATTCCTCATTACCACTTTATTTTTTATTAAACCATGATTCAATACCACCATTTCAAACATTAATTCCGAAGGACTATATGGATTCATTCTTAAATTACCCTGAATCAATATGATTATCTAAACCCAAATCATAATCAAGTCACATAGGCATTCTAATTTCCATATAATTATTTATTCACAAGTCACTGTACTTAGTTACCTAATACCATAGATGGAACAACAAGAATACCAGCTAGAATGCAACTGAAATCATTAGGACTTTCAAATCATGAAACTTCCACATGATACATCTCACACAAGCCTAAGTTGCCACCAACTAACGACCTACACCAAAACTCGATACTTGCTAGCTAATACCACCATAATAAATGTAGACGAATAAGAATGGCTACTAGCTTAGACGATCACCAACTTAAGGAGAATTGCACATCAGGCATAAGGCTTTGACTTTACCATCAACGTACAAATTCAAACCTGCACCAGGAAAGCGTGACCGGCTCCAACTATTAACGACACTGAAAGATCCTCTACCGACCTCACCCCGTCACACCCGAAAGGAACATGAACCTAAATCTATGATACGAAGTTGTAACGCCCCAACTCGGATTTAAGGGTTAATAAATGATCAATCCAATCTGGTATGTACTTTATTTATAAAGTGTTGTGAAACAACCTAAATAATGTTTTTAGTCTAGTTTTATTATTATTTACCACGTGATTCCAATTTTCATAAACTACATGTTAGGACCCAAGGAAAGTGCCCCCAAAGCCAAGTAAACAGAGCAACTAGTCGTAAATGTAAATAATTACTTACTTGTATAACGCTCTCAAAGTACGGAACAACATAGAACCTACCGTAACAAAGGGAAGGATGTGAGCAGAATGCTCAGTAGGAACTATACAAATGCAGTATAGAAACGAATAACAAAAAAGAATACTCACACGCAACACTACATGCATGTGAAAGTACGTATGTATCTACATATATACCTTTGAAAATACGTATCTCAATGTATTACATTGTTTTATTCCAAAAATGTAATTTAATCCGGTTATTCTCCTTATCTTTACAAAGAATCATTTTGTATCATTATGCCTAAAAACTATCATTCCTTCCCATTAACGCGAACGGTTAAACAATTAGCAATTGTTGGAAAAAATCTTTCATTTACTTTTAAATGTTTATTACCCAACGTTCATTAACTCACGCCGAGTTATTAATCATTACTTAAGACTTTCTTTCAATGTACACACATACCCTATTTAGAAAAATACTCATTTTCCTTTGAAAATCTTATATAACACACGCTTATGTTCATTATGATTCAAACCTAATTGGGTAGCTTAAACATCATTATATCATCTCATTAAATCATCCCATTTTTCCACAAAAATATTAAACATGTAATGCATTATTCCTGCATTAGTAAATAAATGAATTAATGCCATTCATTTATACCTCTTTCATGAATATTCAATCCATTATTTAACATTTTCTTTAGGGATTCTGTCGACACACACACACATATCACAACACAAGCACACCCATGGTTTCACGGAATTTCACCACCCGACATTGAGTGCCAAGTAAACTGCAGTTGGTTTCAGGTCTTTCACCACTAGGGACAGCATAGCCATGCTTAATTATTTAACCCGACATCATCCAATATCATCATCTTTTTAATGTTTTCAACATTATTCCAATGTTCACATTATTCAATATTTATGGGCCGAAGCGAGAAGCCCGGACTTAACTATTCGTTTTTCCATTAACACTTGAAAAAAATTATTACTT
Organism: Sambucus nigra; assembly: GCA_949130495.1. NCBI lineage: Eukaryota > Viridiplantae > Streptophyta > Magnoliopsida > Dipsacales > Adoxaceae > Sambucus > Sambucus nigra. The sequence continues at coordinate 548,353,148 of OX422207.1, forward strand.
TCTCCTTTAAGACCTTTATTCACCCACACATTGATTTTATACCAAAAATTATTCATGTTATAGGACTTAATTCATTTTCACCCACACTAGTGTAAAAACATTCATCAATATTTTTAATTCATAAAAATATTCTACTTTGCGTACATTTACCAATTTACCCTTTTATTTCTAAAACTTGCAATTTAGTTCTTTAACAAGTGTCATTTTCCAAAAAGGTAGTTTAAGTTTCCAATTCAACACTTAAACACATTTAACCATTAAAAACACTTGTTTGTTAGAATACTTGACTCAACTTTCACATTTTAAACTTCACACACCTTTAATATAAAAATTCATACATTTTATACATTAAAACCCCATTTTTCACCTATTTGATAAACACACTTTATTTTTTAGTCTTTACATCTTACACCCATTTACCAATATTTACACAATAACTCATACTATTTTTTTATTATGAGTTTACACACTTTAAAATACCCATTTAAAGTGGAAGATTCATTTTTTTACATTTATCTTCATTATTCAAGTAGAAAATCACATTTTTATCTCATAAAATGACTTAAACAACCCTAATCTATTTCTTTGCACAAAATCACATTATTTGTCTTCAAAACATCATTTTAACACATTTTATTTCATAAAATGCCTATGAATAGTATTTTAGAATGTTTAACACCTTTAAAACTCATTTAAAACCTTATTTTAAATGCCCCTTTTTATTCAAAACATCAAGAATGCAATTAATCAGTCCATTAATGCAAGATAACCATTATTCTACACATTTTATACCCAATATGTGTAAATAAATATTCTAAAAATTATGTTCTTTCAAAACCCATTTCAAAACTTCTCTTTGAAACCCATTTTCACCCAAAATGGTGAGAAAGTTACTAAGTGAACCATATATGCAAAACCATGTCCTACATATATTTAGTCTAATATATGAAAATGAACCAGCTAAAAATATGCACACTTTAAACCTAAACCAAGGTTAGTATTCTCACCTAAATGTCTCTAAAATGGTGGTGGAAATGGGGGTGTTGGTGTAGGAGGAGCAACCCACCACCAAAGGTGGACTCAAAGGGTTACCAAATGCATCCTCCTAAACTCCAAAGAAATATCCACTTCGACTCCGTTAAAAATCACTTCATCTTCTATAAGAATAACCCCAAATATAGCTCTAAAATTCGTAGCTCTTCCTTATTAATGGTGAAAATGGGTGTACAAGGCTTATATGTGGTGGAACAATAGTAAAATATAATGGCATTAGATGGTGGAATGGTGGTGTAGGGTGTCTTGTGGTGGTTGAATAAGGGGAGAGATATCAAGGCTAGAGAGAGAGAGAAAATTTGATTTATCACGCCCAAATGGGCTAACATACACTTATATACTCCTTAAAACCCCTTCCCCAAATACCCCCCACAAAATATTGATTTGAGTCACTTTCTCTCTCCCGCCCTTTTTGTTTAAACTGTTTACTTGAGATTCATATTCCTTGCATTCTTTTCGCTAAAAAATCATATTTAAAATAGACGTTTAACCCCCCCAGATTATCCTATACAAGGCGCGCAAGAATAGGGACCTCCGCGCAAAATATATTTGTTTTCGATTTTTCTTCGTTTGGTAATATTCCTTATATTTTTATGAGTCTGAATATATGGTCAGAATATTTTTTTAGTTACCGATTGTCCTAAACAATTCGCGCAAGTTCGCATCCTGCGCGCCCCGTGCTGACAAAAATCCGCTTAAAATGGGTATAATGATTTTTTTCGAGTACATCAAAGAAGAGAAAGTGGCTCAAAATTAAATTTTAGCTCGATGTAAAAAATTTCATAATTTTCTGAGACTTTTATTTTTTGATGAAAAATGTTTTTTATTTATTTTTTGACTTTTGACCCCGTGGTATTTTCATATGTGTTTTTCTGGACCCTATAAAAGTGGTCATTTTGAAATTTGGGACCGCGAGGCATCCTACAAAAATGGCACAAAGTTACCTATCATGCGCGTCGCGTACTGCCCAAATTATCGCATTATTAACCGTGACCATGTTACAATTATTCCTTAGTATTTTCGCATCAAACTTAACCAACATACTTGCTAGGATTATTGGAACTTAAATATACATCCAAGAGAACTATGCCATGTGGAAATTTTTCACCTTAATTACTTTTCGTAATGCGCCACTTTTTGTGTCATTTGGCGTAATCACCTTATATATTTATTCCCCAAAGTTTTCTTTGAATATACTATTTTGATTATCACTAAATACTTATTTTCTAGGATGTGGTATTACACAAAGATTGTGAAATAGCATAACACATATACAAATCACATAATAACATATAAAATATAGTAAGTGGAATATCAAATGTCATGGTAGGCAAATAAATAATTAACAACACAGTTCTAATAAAGTCATATCAAATATGGGAAATTGCATTCCTCCCCCCTGAAACATGAAATTACGTCCTCGAAGTTTGAATTTTATATGCCTCACTTGATGATATCTGGATACCTCGACCGCATATTATCCTTTCTCTCCCATGTAGGTTCATCCTTAGTATAGTGACTCCACTGAACTCAAACTAACAAAAGGATCCTCGATCATAATGTTTTCTCTCTCCGATCAAGAATGCATTGTGGTCCATCCACATAGCTTGCGTCTGGCTGAAACTAAATTTCATCGAGGTCGATATGTTGATACGCTAACTTGTCCTTCAAGAACATCCTTCACATAAATACATGGAAGGAATCTTATACTCGTTGAAGATGCTCAGGTAAGGCGAAACGATACTCCATCGGACCTACCCTATCCATGATTATGAAAGGACTATCATATTTCAATGACAACTTCCTCTTGGACCATAATATAAAAACTACCTTCATTTGAGAGATTTTCAGAAGCTCCCGATGCCCTGCCTAAAACTCAAACATATGCTTCCCCTTATCAGTATAACTCTTTTATTAATGTTGGGTAGTATTCAAATGATCCCTAATTAGTTACTCCTTCTTTGGGGCATCCTCAATACTATCCAACCTAAATATACTTCTATTCCCCATCTCCATCCAACAACTCGGTGAATGACACGGTCTTTATTACAATGCCTCTTAAGGATCCATATTAATACTCTAATTGGGAATATTGTTATAAACGAACTCCATGAAGGAAAATTATTGATCCTAACTACCCTTGAAATTTAAAACACAAGCTTTCAACCTATCTTCCAAGATATGGTTCACCCTCTTCATCTGACCATTTATTTGAGGGTGAAATGCAATACTCATATTGAAATATACCCCCATGACCTCTTGAAAACATCCCCAAAACCAAGAAATAAGTATGTTGTCCCTATTAGACACAATATTAAGACGTATCCCATGAAGATTCACTCGAAGGAAATGAGACATCTTCATCAGTCTATCAATGATTGAAACAAAATCATGTCCATTTTGTGACCTCGTAACCCAACAATGAAATCTAGGGATATGCTCTCCAACTTTCACACAGGAATATCCAATGACTACGCCTCACTGTTGGACTTTGCTACTCCACCTTTACTAGCTAGTAGGGGACACTTAGACATAAACTCGACTATGTATCTCTTTATAACGAACCATTAATACTTACTCCTTATATAATAATGCAACTTATCATCCAATGATGCACTATGAACCGCGAATAGTGTGCCTCGATAAAAACTTCCTTTCATAACTCGAGACCATCCGACATAAATAAACGTCCACAAAATCTCAATCCTCCATCCAAGACAATTGAATAGAAGAAAACTCCTACAGATCGGATCTCTCTCACCTTCTCTTAACAAAAGGAGTCCAAAGTCTGGGTCTGTATCACCCATGACATAACATCAGTTGTAATGACCGCGACTTCTAAATATACCTATAATACTTCTATAGTACGCAAAGGACTCTTCTGGTCTACCCATAAAGTAGAAAACTCATCCCCTTTCATGCCCATAATTATTTCAAACTCAAAAAGTGGTCAACAACTCAAAGAGTTTGCTACCTCATTTTACATCCCTTGATGATAATGATTAAAGAAGTGGTAGTCCTTCACAAACTTTAATCCTCTCCTCCACCGTATGTTCAAATCCCTCTGAGTGAACGAGTACAGAAGATTCTTATGATATAAAAATCGCATAAACATATAATCCAACAAAGACTACCTTCGCTAACTCCAAATCACCAGTGGGGGCTTATAAGAATCATAAGCTATGAGTATTTCCTCCTGTATTAGAACTCCTACATACTCCTAAAGTTATGCATTAGTGTATACCATTTACTACACTCCACCCCATGGTAAAGAAAGTACGTATATGATTGTGATTCTCTCCAGTAGCTCCTCAAAATCTCTTTGATAGTCAGTGCTCTAAAAAAATGGTAACCCTTTCTGGGTGAGGTGTTTCAATATCATAGAAATATTCAATAACCTCTTAATGAACCTCCTATTATACCTAACCAAACCAAAGAAACTCTTAAAATCCATAGGCATCGTGAAATGTCCATACTCCATCGAAGAAAAAACTTTTCTTGGATCCACCGAAATCCCAACCTCCGATACAATATGGCCCTAAAACTAATCTTCTTCCAACCAAAATCTTCACTTTGAAAACTTTGCAAATAACTTATAATATAGAGGCATCTATAAAATTGGCATCAGATACTTCGCGAGTTCCTCCCTTGATAGAGAATATATCAATATGTTATTAATTAACACTATGTTAAACTAGTCTTGAAATGGGCCGAACACCCTATTCATAAAATCCACAAATAACGTTGGCGCATTATCAACCCAAATAACGTGACTTAGAGTTCACATGATCCATACCACATCAAAAAAAACATATTCAGAATATCCTCCTTCTGAATCTTAATGATACCTTAATTGAAAATCGGTCTTTGAAAATAATGACACACCCCTCAACTAATCGAAAAGATCATCGATATGTGGTAACTAATACTTATTTCATATTGTGACCTTGTTAAGCACCTGAGAGTCCACCCAAAGTCTCAGTGACCATCCTTCTTGAGAAGCAATGTTAGAGCTCATTGCGGAGACATAATCCTCTATGAACTCCTAATTCACAAGTTGTTGAATATGGTCCCTCAACTCCCTCATCTTTAATGGATCCAACTGGTATGATGGCCATGTAATGGGCCTAGTGTCCGATGCCAAATAGATGACAAAATATATACCTCATGAAGCAATAGCCCTAGTACCTCCTCAAAAACGTATGCAATTTCTCGAGCAAATAATATCGACTAGAAAGAATGAGTTAACCTTATAATGTAGTCTCATCAAAATAATATAGGTGAGTGTTAGGCCATCCCTTGATCCTAGGCATAGTTATAAGGAACAATTCCTACTTAGGGATGAAAAATGTGATCTCCTTCCTAGTACAATTGATCTACGTGTGACATTATGCTAAATAGTTCATTAGTCACATTTATTATATACAATTCTACTGTTGAGTTTGGCATGTTTCCCCGTGCATAAGATATTTTGCTATTATTGTTGGGTTTGGCAAGTTAAATGTGAATTTTAGAAGCATTATGAGCAAGAAACGTCCACAAACACGCTTCAAAGGGAAAACAGGGAATTTTATAAAGATAGTGCCAGACTCAGACTTTTCATGAAGATTTTTGGCTTCAAAACAAGTAACACCTCAATTCAAAAAATGTATCAATCTACTGCCAAATCAAGATGTTATGGAGATTCAAAGTTCAATTCAAAGGAAACAAAAGTGAAATGTTAAGTCTCAAAGTCAACTCAAAAGTCAAAGAGGTATGGATCAATCCAATCCAAATTCGGATCGATGTGACCACCTGAAAGCCCACTTGCCTCTTTTTTTCCTACAAATATGACCCACTTCCAACCTGAAATCTCACCAATCCGCCAACTTCTTTTCTCTCTCTAAAAACATTGTTTACATTATTTAGTTTTTAATAAAGTTTAATTTCTACTAATTATTTTGTTAATTATTTTTATTTCTTTATTGATAAGATTAATTAGTTTATTGCTTTTATAATTAGTTTAATTGCTTTAACAATGAGTTTGTTTCTTTTATAATTAGTTTAACAGTTTAATATTTAGCTTATTACTTGTATAATTAGTCTTTCGCCTTAATAAATATGTCTTACTAGTTACACAGGTTGGAGATAATAATCCCACCCAATTGAAAATAGTATTTTCCTATGAGATTTTTAATGTATAAAAGTATGTTAATAGTTTAATATATAATGAACTATGGAGGGTTAACATAGAATTTCTAGCATTATGTGTTTTCGAACTCTTAGTATGAGATGCAGTGTATGTTAGAAGTTTACACTCTCATAATTAAAGTTTTAAGCTTGCATGTAAAGTTTATACCATATATGGTTGATAGCTTTGCCTAAATGAGAATGTAACCATTAAAACAACTTTGATATTTATATCTCCAATTCATATATTTTATAGGTAAAAAAACTAATCCACAACCTCCATCACATTTAATTGCAAGTAAAATTATGTTAAAATAAAAATCTTAGAATCACTTTTTACACTTTTTTTTAAGTTCAAAACCAATATCATTATAATACTTGCTCCATGTTAATTCGATACCCTACTCTTCGCTAGACTCATAAAAAGTGTAGTAAAATTTTAGGTTTTTGTATTTAGTAAGTAAACCAAACAACGACAGTGTCCTTACTTGACAACTCGATTTCTACTCGATCAAAATGGCGTCGTTGCTAAGGAATGGTGTTGTTTAGAATTTTGTTATTTTTCAAAATTGTATATATTTTTATATCTCTTTTTTATTGCAGACTTGAACATTTGAGATCCCTGAAACTTAAAAACTCGATCGTCTACTACTTTGTTAAAATTCCATCAAAGAGTCATTTTTTCGGTAAGCTTGTCTTACTTTAACTCTTGCAATAGTAATAATAGTTACGATAAGTCGAAATATTTTTATAACAATCATTTTTAATTTTCCCCACCAATATTACCAAGGGTGATTATGCACAGATTTTTTAAAATCATTCTTAGGGAAATTATGTAAATAATTAGTATGACAATGGTCACAAAATATTTATGATAATAATGGTCGAATTTTTTTTGCTAATAGTTTCCCAAAGTATTGTAATATAATAACGTTGAATACTTTTATAATGAAAATTTTGAAATAGTTACAATAATGGTGCTGAAAATATTGGTTATGAAGAAACTGCCCCGAAATCTATGTCTTACGGTGAGTACTTGCAAAATCAAATAAACGAAGATATTGATCGTGATTATTGTAAGGTTATGGAAAATAGGGAATTTTATGAAAAATATGATGAATATGAGGATTTTGATCAAAGACTGACCAACCAGGAACAAAACGTGTTTTGGATGACCCAAGCCCTAAAAGAAATTGAAACTTCTCTCAGTGAGTTGTTTCCAATCCTATAAAAATTAAAAAATAATGAGGTTACTAAATTAAATACCCAAATCAATGTATTAGATTATTTAGTTAAAACTTGTGTTTCACAATAAAATGTGTTAAATAATCTATTCATTAAGAGTAACTCTAGCTTTGGGAAATTCAACTCGTGCTTGATGTCGATAAATATATCGAGGTTTGGATTTCTTGACTAATATTTTTCCCAACCATTACTACTAACTCAAGATTCGGTCAAAATATCAGATGCTTTTGACCCTTTTATAGTTAAAAAGTGTTTTCTTAAAATGCTCTTGATCATGGAGATTTTACCTACATGATCCCCGCCTCTAATTTCATTTGAAAAAATAGTGGGAGAAAATTTTTAATTTCTTGGGACCTATTTGTACTTATCTCCCGTTATATCGAAACTGCTCATAACCCACCTATCTATTTTTCTTGTAATCTATGATGGTTTTTTTTCTCCTCCCAAAACATGCTCCCCATTTCATATTATTAGTTACCTCCAAAATGGTAATAACTTTGGCCACCATGGTGGAGTCAGTAATACATGATTTATTTACATTCCTCCAACTAACATCTCCATGTGTACAACTAAAGTCATATTTGAGTAGGACTTCATGAAATTCCAATTTCACTGAAAAATCGAGTCATATTACACTAATGGTACAAGACTAACCATTGAGTAAACTACACATAATCTTTAATCCTTTTTTGGGTACTTTAGAATGTGCATTACTGGATTATAGTGATCCTCAAATATATTATACATAAATATGTTTATCATTACAATATCAAAGTATATATTTGGTTTGGTATACATCATATCATACATGAGGATGCCAACAGCCAAAGAATAAGGTATATTTGTCACCATCTCTATCTGATCATATTTCTTTGGCAACTGATCTTTAGATAGAGTGATTCCTATCCAAAAATAAAGAAAAATTTCCTTTCAATCATTCATTTTTAACTTTAAGAGTGCATCATCGATACAAGAAGCTTAGAATAAACCCAACATCCTACTACTCTGATCTCATATGAAATTGATCACAAGAATGACATTGGATTCTACTAAGTCCTTAATATTGAACTTGTTAGATAACCACACTCTTATATAAGGCAATACACCCACCTCATTCACTATTAGGAGAATATGATCACAAAATTTATTAGAAATACCACCAAAATTCTATCATGGTTATTATATGCAAAAGTTTTATTCGTATGACGAGAAAAAATAAACAATTAATTTCTTGATCAAATCGGATGTTCCAAAAACCTTAACACCAGCTTAAATATACAATTGGAGATCTTAATCTCTAATATTTTGTTTCTTAATTTGTTGTTATGAATCCCTTAAGCTTCATCATGTAGATGCCCTTGTCAATACTATAGCACAAGAATATGCCCTTGATACTAAAAGAATTCTAACAGACTTCAGCTTGGCTATCAATGATAAGGTTTTCTCAAAGTGGATCCATTTCTTTCTGAGTATGACCTTTTGCATAAAATCTTGCCTTGAAGGTTTCCACCTTCCCATATATCTATCCTTTTACTCTTGCAGACCCACTTGCACTTGATAGGTCTTATCCTATTAGCAAGTTTACAAGATCTTAAATCTAACTCGGTTACATCGAATTCACTGACATCATTGAGTCAAATTTCACTGTCCTTTTCTTGGAATACATCGTTGTAGTTCGTGGTACCCCATTGAAGTTCTGTTCGGATCTTGCTAAAATGTTCACCAAAATAAAATAACCTATAAAGATATCCCCTAACCCTTCCACTATGATGTAACTACATTTGTTATCAAGTATAAGTGACACGTGTTTCCTAATACTTTATAATACTTCTACTGCCCTTGCAAATCTATTATCGATACTAACTTGTATTTTTTATGATACTAATGGTGTAAAAACACTAGTAATCTGATATTCCTTTATAATATCTTGTAATTCTAGCTTCCTCATTGACATTTATTTCATTATGTAATTATGTTTAAAGAATCATATATTTGTACTAACAGTAACCTTTGTGTTCATTGGATTATAAAATAACAAAAAAATACATACTTTTGTCCTTCATTCCAACTTCATTTTCTAATTACACAGCACATGCGTCGGTCAACCCTATATCTTACCATGTGCAAGAGTGGGTTTCACCTCCTCCACAAATATATGGGAGTCTATGGGAGGTATTTTGATGGAACTAAGTGAATAATGAATGTATCCATATCTATTGTAAACTCCCATAAAGAATGTTGTAGTCCTGAATAACTTACCATGGACCTTACCATATCTAAAATATTACTCTTCTTCCTCTCCACTACACCATCCTGTAGTGGAGTTCTTGCTGAAGACAAATTTAATATTATAACCACCTTCAAAAAATGATTCCTACGATCTCCAAAGAGGTATAAACCCTATTGATCATATCCTAGTGTTTGGGTCAGTTTACCTTATCTATGATCATGCATGGTCTTATAGACTTTCAAATAATTAAAGACTTATGAATCGTGCTGCATAATGTAAACAAGTCCATATACTGACTAATAATTAATTTAATTGATCAATTACTCATGACCACCACTTAATTTGATAGTCATAGGAACACGTCTATAAATTATAATGAACCAACTCCAACACATATTTGGCTCTAGAACATTTGTCTATAAAGGGCCTCTTGGTAATGTTACCTTGTAAATAAGATTCATAGACTGAATTATCAATTTTAAACAAGTCTTTGAATTCTTCATAGATTAAAGTTAGCTAAGTGTAAGTGACAAAGTTATATTTGGTTCAACTTAGAAGGAAAATTTCTCTTTAATGATTGTCCATTAGAAGTATTAAGATTAGATCTAAAGTATTGGCGAGACATGACCAGTAATGTATAAAATATTTTTCAATGTACAAGAATAGATAAAGTATTTCCAATTTTTGATAAAAACATCTTCATAATTTGTTCGAATAATTGTTCAAAACGAACATGAAAATAACAAATTTCTTGAAAAAACTAGTACATAAAATAATTTCAAAAATCATTAGTTTGTATCCACGAAAATCTAGTACTAAATAGTCTAAAACTAATACTCATGCCTTGTTCATATTTCCCAGAATGAGGAACATTTATTCTTTACTTAGTTTTTAGTTATCAAGAATCTCTCCAAAGAGTTACAAACTTGATTTGTGATTCTCGTATCTATAGACCAGGTTGCTATAGACCGAACCTTAAACTTGATTTATGATCCTATTTTGAAGTCTTATAATTATCAACGAAAATATGTTCAATTAAGTATTCAATAATTAAACTTTTGATTAAATTTAAATTATCTTCCCTCTATGGCTAATTATAATCAATCCCATCTAGCATCCTAGTTACCTTATTAAATGGAGTTTCTTGTTAGGATCTTTAATCATTCTCCTTAATTAAGCAAACCTTATGAATTTTGATTATATTATTCAAAGATTAGAATACATATGTCCAATATAATACAATAGTTTATACGTTTTGATATTTCTATTAATGCCAATGACTTTGTTGGAAAGGTTATAATTAATTTATTTTGAGTGTATACATTCGGATCATTCTTTTAAATTAAATCTGGGATAATAGAATTTCAATGTTGGGAAAATCGAACATACTCACATATATTTTCAAATAAATATCACTTGATAATTTGAAAATCCCGTGATACCAGTATTAATGTCCTCCACTCAGGAGGACATTCAAGATAATATGAGGAACTAATAACATCATTATTGAAAATACTGATGGAGACCATGGGATTAATTTTCAAACCCCTCTCACACTTGATATTTTTAACTCGAGGGTGTTATTGCAAAAAAATATAATTCAATTTCCCAAATTAAACCAATTTTAATATCTTGAATTCTTGTACAAATTAAATTGAAATTAAAATAAAATCCTCGAGAGTGAATTTAATTTGTAGGATAAATTGATTTTAAGATTTAATTCATTTTACAGAAGAACAAGTACTTTTAATTTTCACACAAAATCATGATCTTGGTCGATCACACAATAAATCCTTGTTGTCCATAATTATGCGGACCCCTAATTAACTAATTAGTCAACACATGATGATCATCGAGATGATTATTGATGGAAAAATAATAGTAAAAAATATCACATGTAATCATAATTTATATAGGAAATAAATTCTCCTTTCTGTCATGATCAAGAGTTCTTCAAGAACTACAATTGTTCCAGTTATATTGATCTTCATGATTCACACTTTTAGAAGTTCTCCTCTGAAGACCTGTTGATCATGGGAATTACGAACCAAATGAAAAAGAATCAAAATAGCCAAACGGGTTTATCAGACTGATTCGATTAATCAACCTTTGGCAGACCCAATTGATTGGTTACAAGATCGATCATACTAGCCTAGACCCAATCGATCGTTTATAATCAAAACTATGTTGTTTTATTATTTTCTATAGAATGTCAAAAATCCCTCAAAACAACCTCCAAATTTTAACAGCAACACACCAAACTCAATGGGGACTCCCATCATTATAAAGCCAATGCAACCATAGGATTTTGAAAGAATTACCTCCCCTCACAATATCCTCTTATTACATGATTCAAATAAAAAATTAAATATAAAACCAAATAAAAGAATATTAATCATAAATAAACAATCGTACGGTCCATCTACATAGAACAAATAGACATGTGACCATAATGAAAGGGATAGCAATTAAAAATATACAAAACTATTTTATTAAAATTTCATATACAAATAATCATATACCTACAAATATACAAAATTAGGGTTATACAATAGGCAACATGGATCTTCTAAATGTAAACTAGATTTGTGAAACTCAACATATGGTTTAGATCATCATACATTTACGAGTCCTGTAAGTGATCTAACATATCAGATGACAATGATATAGATGATGTAGATAATAAAACATCATCATAGATCTTTTTGTGGATGATTAAAGTACCTTTTTATCTTCAAGTACATGATTCACCCAAAGAAAGCTATGTGTTTAGGAACTCTAGCAAATGAAAATTTTGAGAAAATAGAGAACAAATATTCTCTCTCTCCTTATTCACTAAAAAACTTGAATATTATTTTATCTCAGCACTATAACCGTTATATGGGTATGATGTGTCTTAAATCCCTAATTATGTCCTATATATAGGTATATGATACGTAACAACCCCCATTTTCCACGTAAAGGTTGGCAAGACACAATACGCCAAAGATGGGGCATATCTAATAATTTATATCATTCTCAGCATTAACAACATAATATGACAATTATAAATTTAATTTAAACAAACAATCTAAGTCAAAACTGGCAAAGAAATAAATCCAACTCATAACTAGGATAAAATAACCATTCAAATATCACAATTATCCCAAAAGACTGAATAATAAACTCGGGATTTTTCCTATACGATATCTGAAATAACAAAACTAACTAGAAGGAAAATAGCAACCTATGCTAAAGTCAAACGAACTGAAGTGATGGATCTGCAAATATGAACACAAGTTTGATCTACTGTCAGCCAAACAGTCCATGCCTATGTAACCCTGGGGGAAAACATTTCATAATTTGGGTCAGCCCCCTAGAGTTGCAAGAATTAACTTACTAAAACAATGTACAATAGTGCATTTAATTCACATTATACACCGCCCATCGGCACTCACATGTAGTAAGTATAAGTACCAACTATGAAGTCTGATTAATACATCAATAAGATAAGATTCAACATATCTAACACAATTCATACACTGAAGTTAATCATTTATACATATGCTTCTAGTTCCAAGAGTAACCCCTACAATACTACACACACGAAATAACATATCATCCATTATGCATTTTACGCAGTATTGGGTTCATTATCATTTATCAACATCATTAGACTATAGGTATTTAATTTAAATTAATTTATATAATTATATATGTCCTTACATGTATACGATACATAAATCCATCTACCTCTAGTGTCCCATTCGTGCCTTATCGGTAAGTCCAAAGGAGTCCCTCATCCAAATGTACATCAAAAAAACACATAAGCGAAGCTGTCCCTAAACAGTACAATGGCTCATGATCCATACCCTCGATGGTGACAATGGACCCCAGCCTCTATACCTACCTCCTTGTAAGTGGCGTTGCCTTATAGTACCCAAAATAATTACTTACATAATGCCTAGCCCACCTACACTAATGCGTGCTCCAGTATTGAGACGTACATAGCCCCAACCTACCGGTCATCCATGAACATGGGTATGTTTGAACAATTAAATGAATACATATTTTAATCACATCATATGTATACGTAATTAACTCTATAATTAGACCCAAAATCCCAGAAATTACATCTAACATTAGAGTCCATCTAAACCCAATTTGATCGTACTTACTCATCTAATCAATCTCAGATTTAGTGGATCAACATCAATTGAAATCCTATAACATGGATTCTAATGTTCAATTCCCAGTTGACATGATACCAATTATGGGTTTGTCTCCAAATCAATTAATTCTTAAAACCAATATTTTTAATTTTGTTCTCAGAATCATAGAATTTATTCCAATTAATCAAAATCATCAATTTATTCAATTAACCCATAATTGTTATGACAAAATGCATAAATGAATTAAGAAAACGCATTACAATTGAGCTAGCAAGAAAAATCTTCCCTTAAAATGTCGATTGGAGTCTCCCTCTCTTCGATCCTTGATCTTCATTCCTTCTCTAGACTTGGTAATCTATCCATTGGATGTGGGGATGCTATGGTTGCATTATGGTGGATGGTAAATGACCTCTTAAGTTGCTAATTACCCTATTTAATCACTAATACCTCGTTACCCATAAACCCCCACCTTTTGGACCCTAAACAAGCCCAAAACCATACCCGGATTGACCAAATAATTCCTTTAATGGTATACTTCCCCAGTCAAAATCATAGATGTCTAAAACATCTAAATTAGTGCACAAATCATCCCTAAACATGCCCAAACTATATCCACCCATATCACAGACTTTGATTATAAAAAAACCATTCAAATATAATAATTATCCCAAAAAACTTAATAATAAACTCAGGCTTATATCCATCTAATATCTGAAATAATAAATTTCTTGAAATGGAAATAGCAACCTATGCCGAAGTCAAGAGAACTAAGGTAATGTTGCAAATACGCATGTAAGTCTGAACTCATGTCAGCTTTGTCATCCCTCTCTATGTTAGTTTGGGAGAGGAAAACATTTTATAATTTGGGTCAGGGCCATAGAGTTTCAAGAATTAACTTACTAAAATAATGTACAATAATGCATTGTATTCATATTATACACCGCCCATCAGCACTAGCATGCAGTAAGTATCTCACCCCTCATCTAAGTGCAATACTATACGCGTTTCAACCCAAGTCCCAACTATGAATTATGATAACTACACCAATAAGATAATATTCAATAAGTCTCACACAATTCAGACACTAAAAATAATCATGTATTCATATGCTTCCAGTTTCATGAGTAACCCGTACTATACTACCCATTGAAAATAACTTATCATCCATTATGCATTTTACCTAGTATGGGGTTTATTATCATTTGTCTACATCATTAAACTATAGGGCTTTGATCCGAATTAATTTATGTAATGATATATGTCCTTATATATGCACGACGCATAAAAGCATCTACCCTTAGTGTCCCATTCATGCTCTATTGGTAAGTCCGGAGTTTCCCTAATCAAAATGAACATCACAAAGAATAAACAAGTGGGGTAGCCCTTACGCATTGCACCATTCAACGGTTCATACCCCCAATAGTGACAATGGATCCCAGCCTATACACATACCTCCTCGTAAGAGGCACTACCAAGTACGACCCAAAATAATGACCTACATAACGCCTAGCCCACCTATGTCAACACGTGCTTCAATCTCTAGACATACGAAACCTCAACCAATAGGTCGTCCATGAACATGGGTTTGTTCCAACAAATAAATACATACATAATTTTATTACATCATATGTATAGGTAATTAATTATGTAATTACCCCCAAGAAGTCACATTAATCTCCAATTAATATCCTTTTCATATTAATCTCCAATTGATATGCTAACTTTAAAAATTAACTATTTATTTAATTATAAATTTCCCCAACTAATAAAATAGTGACACGAATCCATTTTTAATAAATTATGCACTCATTTGGATGACATCCCACATACTCGCCTAAGTTTGTAAAAATCACCCAAACCATTCCCCGATCCTTCCCTGACCCAGGCCCAAAGGCCGATCTATTCGCCTCTATGGCTAAATCAGTTCGCCGCAAGACCGAATCAATTCGCCTTGGAGGCCAAATCGATTCTCTTTCTGGCATTAGCCCAAAACTGTTGCAATTATTTGATATGGGATTCATTCTCCTGAACCCAAATTCCATCCCTACGTCTTACCCATTTACATAACAATGAACCTAGAATCTTCATGATTTTACTACTCTTTTCATATGACTAGATAATCAAATTAACCCAAGATCATACTCCTAAAATCCCAAAAAGTACATCTAACATTAGAGTCCATCTAAATTAAATTTGATCCTACTTAGTCGTCTAATCAATACACCAATTGAAATCATCAAAATTGAAATCCTATAACTTGAATTGTAAGGTTCAATTCCCAGTTAACACGATACCAATTTTGGGTTTGTCCCCAAATCAATTAATCCTAAAAAACATTATTTTAAGATTTGTTCTAAGAATGATAGAATTTATTTGAATTAATAAAAATTATCAATTTATTCAATTAACCCTAAACTTTTATGACAAAATTCATAGATTAATAAAGAAAACACATTGTAATTGAGTTAGCAAGAGAATTCGTGCGTTAAACTGACGATTGGAATCTCCCTCTCTTGGATCATTGATCTTCTTTCCTTCTCTAGCCTTAGTAATCTCTCCATTGGTGTGGGGATGTGTGGGTTGCATTATTTTGGATGGGAAATGACCTCTTAAGATACCAATTACCCAATTTAATCTATAATACCAAATTATCCATAAAGCCCCACCTTTGGGCCCCCAAACAAGCTCAATTAAGGAAGGAATCTCACGTGAATGAGAAAACTTGGTGTGCTCTCAGGAGGGAACCTTGTGCATACGAGAAAACTCGGTACGCTCTTGAGTGATGCCTAGCACCAAGGCAATGTTGGCAAGGTGATGCCTAGAAACAAGGCAAGGTCGGTCGGATGATGCCTAGAAACATACCTATGTCTCGGGCCTAATGTTAGATGTCTAAAACACCTAGGCAAGTCCCCAAATCATCCCTAAACATTCCTAAACTATATTTAACCAAATCACACACTTTCCTTATGTTTAATCACCACATAACAATAAGTTAATTAACATAAAATTTATTTTCTACGACTGAACACATTATGCACAATTGAATCAAATAAACATGCAATCACAAATAAGCAACTTATTCTCAAATTAAATTCTACCAATTTAATTTACTCATGAATTTATTTAATTAAAATCTACCAATTTAATTTATTACGAAAACACAAGGTATTACATTCTCACCCCTAATAATGGAATGTCGTCCTCAAAATTTTCTTAAGCATGACACCAAAACTTAACCCGCACATATATCATAGGTTTAGGGTCAATTAGAGTGTACTTGTATCCGACGAGATAAAAGAAAAGGGCTAATCTATGCTTACCATAATATGACCGGGACACCCATATGCCACATATCATATACACACACGCACATAAACAAACATCACAGATGGATGACACATAAACATCCAAAATGAACCATACATACAATGCATATCTATAAGGCAAAAATATACTCGAATATCCTACTGAACGTGACTTGATTATTCTTGAGATTATCCCACTTATTCTGTAAGGACACAAATTTCCAATTGAGTCTTATGTAGTGTTGGATTAATTTCGAACAGAACAATTTGAGTCATGGGATCGAGTGTCAAGTTATATCCATCCAAGCCTATGACGAGTTTGTGTTGAAGACGTAGCGGCCCAGAAATTAACGCTTCATCATTACCGAGTTTACTGCCTTGTTTCTACGTCAACAACAACAATTGGATTACATTATCTCCAAAATGTATGAATGTATTTAATATATATATATATATATGAGACTTGGAATGCTCTATAGGTGAATTTTTTTTTTCTAAAATGACTTTTTATTTTTCATAAATTATTTTTAGAACTTGGTAATAAAGTTTTGGGATTAAAAATAAATTTTTTGGGATTTCTAAAATCTCGTTCGAACGAGATTGGATGTCGTTCAAATGAAAGCCAAAGTCGTTCGAACGAGATTCTGGTGACTTTTGGCATTTGGTTTCTGTTTTCTCGTTAAATATTCTCGTTCGAACGAAGTCATTCGAATGACCTGGGCAGTTTTCTAACATTTTTTTAATAAAACTTCCCACTTGCCCACTTGTTTTTCCACTATTTTTTCTGCATAACTAAGTGTGGGAAACACATTTTGGCTGAGAACTTTTCATTATCTCCAAGAGAGAAAGGGAGAAACATACTTCAGGGAAAAAATTCTTTTTTTTTATACTGTACTCCAAAATGATTCATTATTGAAAACACATATACCCATATATTTGTTTAATTCCAATCTTTCATATATATACATTGTGCTTGGAGAGTTGTTTGGCACCGGGTTCTACTCTACCATTTGAAGAGTTTGTTTGGGTTTGCTTCTATTTTCCACAAAGAAGAAGATTTTTTGTTGTGGTGTTACCACTTGAAGAAAGGCTTCGGGTGTGGGTTGATAGAGAATTAAAGACTCATTAGCAAATTCAAATATTTTTGTGGAGTTGGGGATTGTCGACTAGGTGGAGGTAGTTACAAAAAGATGCATCAAGGCTTGTACAAAATCGAGTCGTGTGAAATCAACCATCTGTCTTATAATAATAAATCCATACTTAGTGGACTTAAGGCTAAGACCGTTTGAGGTTTTTCCCATTTGGGTTTTCCTCGTACATCGGCGCGTAGTGATTTGAGATTTATTTTATCTTTCTATATCACCTAGATGCATGCTTAGGACTAAAAGATAAAATATGGTTTAAATCACTACTCATGCTTAATTTAGTGCTAAAATTAATTTGGGTAATGTTTAATTAATTTAATTCAAGTCATTAAATTTAATTTGATAAAATTTGGTTTGTCCTAAATAGAAAAATGAATTAATCTTGTTAGGCAACTTCTAGAACTTGGGTTGAAGTAAGTTTTTTAAGTGAAAATTAATTTGTTGATTAATTGTATGTCACTTTCAGTTAAGTTTAATTTTAATTTGAAAGAAATTAAAAAAAATTATTTTTGTGTGTTGTGTTGAACCATCCTATTCCTCACTTAAAGGAAATCCATATTTAATCTAAAAGAAGAATTTTAAAATTTGGGGGCTTCAAGTTGGTATCAGAGATGGAGTGCTCATTTATTACGTTAAGGTCCTTTTTAGAATTTTTTGTTAAAATGGAATTTTTCCCATTTTTAAAACTTCTTGTTTTCGATGGTTCCAATTATGCATATTGGAAAGCGCGTATGAAATTTGCACTAAAGTCTATATATGAGAGGGTTTGGTTGTCAGTTGTTAACGGGTGGACCCCACCCACATGTTTGGTAGAAAATGGGCAAGTCCGCAAACTCGTAGATAGATGGAGTGAGAATGAATTTAAACAAGCCAATTTTAATTCCCGATGACTAATTGCCTTGTTTAGTGCGGTTACACCGAATGAATTCCATCGTATTATGACTTGTGAACCCGCTAAGGAAGCTTGGGATATATTACAACTCAATCATGAGGGAACTAGTGTCGTTAAGGCTTCAAAACTCCAAAACCTCACCACTCAATTTGAAACCATCAATATGCTTGAGAATGAAACAATTGATGAATTTTATGCTAGCATTCCGATATAGTTAATTCATCTTTTAATTTGGGAGAGAAAATACCCCACGGTCGTTTAGTAAAGAAACTTTTAAGGTCCCTACCCAATAGGTTTATCCTAACTTCTTTACCCACCTTGCACTCTACCAAACTTGAGGAGTTAGAAGGTGATTTTCAAACCTATAAACTAGATATGTTCCCTTCCAAAAATGAAAAGAAAATAGATAAGGGCATCGCTTTGAAAGCCCTAAAGGAGGAAAAACAAGTTGCGATTGATGAGAGTGACAGTGACTCGGAGGACGTGGCTATGTTTGCGAGAAAATTTCAAAAATTTCTTAAATTTAATAAAGATAAGTTTAAAAATGATTGAAAGAAATTTGAAAAATCTACGCATGACAAAGCCAAAATGATACCTAAAACTTATAATGAAAATCTTAATAGGGATGAGTTAAATAGTTTCTATGGTTGTGAGGGATATGGCCATAGGGAGAGAGAGCGACCCACTAAACTAAGGAGAGAAGGCAAATAACCAATTTCCTATAATGCCACCCTTAGTGATGAAAGTGAAAAGGAAGAGGGACCCGATTCCCCCATTGAGCGCAACTTTACACCGTTCATGGCAAGTCATGTGAGCACCGATAATGAATCTTCCCATGAAGATATTGTTTTACATGTCTCTTCTGAGGCCTTTATTTTTAAATCCAAAAAATATGATGGTAGTGAGAGTGGAGAAGAGAGATAAAGTGAAAGTGATGAAGAGGTTGATGAGAGTGAACTTCAAATTGCATTTAAAGAATTATATGAAGAATCTATTAAATTCAAAAGAGAAAATTTAAAGTTAGAACCTAGTTTGAAGGAGCATGTCAAGGTCGTTGATGAGAGTGCCTTAGTAGAAGACCTTAGGATACGTGAGAGTGCTCTTCGAGAGAAGATTGAATATGTACAAGGCGAAAGAGATAGACTTAGAGGTTTAATGGAATCAATGAAAAAGGAGCTTCTTATGTTTGAAGAGAGGACTATTTTGCTGTAAGCTATAATTTTAGAGTTGGAAGAAAAATTGAGAGACTCTAGTGAGGTCAAATTTGATTTGGAATGTAGGTCCGCTAAATTAGACAAAATATTACGAACCGTCCAAGTCAAAAATGACACTTGTGGTTTAGGCTTCGATTCTCGTAATGATTCCAATAATAAAGGCAAACCCAATTTTTTGAGAGAATCTCCTAGGAACACTTCTAGAGGTCAATCCTTAGGTACTTATTTTCGACGTGTCTTTACTTGCTCACAATGTGGTCGAAAGGGTCATCTTAGGAAATTTTGTTTTCATCTTAAAACAATTTCTAGGAAACCCAAAGGTAAAGTAACTGAGGTAGCTAAGATCCTCAAATCCCAAGATTGTCACTCTTCACTAGTTTGGGTTAGGAGATCCGACTTGGTAGCTTTACAAAATAGGATTTTCGATTCTCATTTTCTTTCACATGCTTCCTCCCTTGCAAAATCTAAAGGTTGAATATGTTATCTTTATTTTTCATACTCTAGTTTTGTTGTTCAAGCTATAAGTTCATGATAGTTGTATACTTGTTTGTCATTTTTCTAGTCTATGCTCCATGATTAATTACATGCTAGAATTATGATTTGTGTATATCTTTTGTATTATATTCTTTTCATTTTAGTTTGCATTAAATGAAAAATACAAAAAGATTTTATTTTTCATTTGTGTTTTACCTTATAAGTAATTTAGGCTTAATTAAAAACACAAAATGATTTTTGTTTATTGTTTGAGTAAATATTTTTTATGTTTGGTTAAAAATTTCAAAAACTCAAAAAGATTTTTTTGTGTGTTTATTTTAGTTTGACACAATTTTTGTGGCATATTTTTGTGTTTGAATCATATCTTTTCGCTCCCATGTGACTAGAACTTTTGGTTAAAATTTTTAATCCTTAAAATGTTCTTCGTCATGGTTGTATGGAGTAGTTTAAGTTTGACTTGCTCATTGGATTCGCTTTTATATGCCTTTTCACACACATGCACATGCTCTTTTGAAATTTTAACTTCACATGTATATTTGAGATTTGTGAGGTGTTCTCCTACCAATCTAGTCATTTACATATCTTGTGATCTAGGAGGATTTGTGCATGATAAATCCGTTGTACGTGATATTTCTGTGATAAAAATTGATATATGAATGTGCACGGGGAAAGGATCTGAAAGGAAACATTATCCTTTGTGAGTAAGCCACCGTTTGGAATGGACCTAAAATAAATAAGTGGTCCAAAGGCCTAAAAGTAAAATATGGCATTAAAAGAAAAATAATTTGCCAAGGCTTAATTTGTTTCGTTTGATATATTCATTTAAAAAAATTATATGCATATTTTGATGGAGTTTGGATGGTATATCAATGGTTTTGCACAATGTCCTTGTTTACTAGTTGCGCTATCATTGTCATGACTCTATTAGTTTGTATAATCATCAATATGATAGGCTTGTATGCATTGTGCTTATTTGTTCAAAGATTTCATTGTATCTTGTCACATAAGGCTAAATCTTAGTTGATAAAGTTTTGCAATCAATGAGAACTCTGTGAACATGTTTTAGTGATTGGGTTTTAATTCATTGGTATCTTGTTCACACCCCTTCACTTCCGTTTCCATATGACAAATTTATGCTATAAGAGTGTGGAATACTAATGTTATTTTACTTTGTGTCATTTGTGTGTTTATATATATGTGTGTATTTATGCTTATTTTGTATTTATTGTGTATACATATATATGATATTTTTTTTTTAGTCTTTATCAGGTTAGCTAATCCATTTATGCTTTTAATTCATAATTGGTATCTATCTTTTTGCGAATTTTGGTTGATATTAAATACATTTTAGTTGGTATCATTTTTTATTGTATCATAAGTTAGTATCTAATCACCCTTGTTGTGGATTAGTTATCTTTTAATGGTGCCCATATACTTAAATGTTCTTATCACTTTATGCACCATCATATCTTTACTTGTTTTCCTATATTTTATATCCCTTGTTTCGATTTGAGGGGGAGAAACGGTATTGGTTTAATTAGAGGGAGATATAAATAATGTTTTATTTCTATATCCTTCTTCTATTCCTGAACAAAAAGGGGGAGAGATGGTATCTTAACCTTTAGTTTAGGAATTTTCAATTTAGGGGGAGTTGTGACCTTCTTAGGTAGATCATATTTGATAAAGGGGAGAATTAATTTATGGGGAGTATTTAGTTTACTTGCATTTAATATTTTGATATTCCCTATGTGTTTAATGGTTTTCTTAAGTGTGAAGAAATTTATTCTAGCAGCATCTTTATATCGGCAAAGCTATTTATCCTTGGGTCGAGTTAGCATCTATATTTTATTTTTTTTGGTGGGATGTTTGAGTCTAGACGAGCTTGACGGCCCTTTAGAATTTTTTTGTTTGGTTTTGTCCCGGAATAGCCAAAGGGGGAGATTTGTAAGGACACAAATTTCCAATTGAGTCTTATATAGTGTTGGCTCAATTATGGACAAAATAATTTGAGTCATAGGATAGAGTGTCAAGTTATATCCATCCACGCCTATGATGAGTTTGTGTTGAAGATGTAGCGGCCCAGAAATTCAATCTTCATCATTACCAAGTTCAGTGCCTTGTTTCTACGTCAACAACAATTGGATTCCATTATCTCCAAAAGGTATGAATGCATTTAATATATATAAGAGACTTGGAATATTCTATAGGCGTAGATTTTGTCTAAAATGACTTTTTATTTTTTAGAACTTGGTATTAAAGTTTGGGGCTTAAAAAGAATTATTTTGGGGTTTTTTAAATATCGTTCGAACAAGATTGGATGTCGTTCGAACGAAAGACAAAGTCGTTCAAATGAGATTCTGATGGCTTTTGGCATTTGGTTTATGTTTTCTCGTTAGATATTCTCGTTCAAACGACCTGGGCAATTTTCTGACAGTTTTTTTTATAATACTTCCCACTTGCCCACTTGTTTTCCAACTACTTTTTCTACATAACTAAGTGCGGGAAACACATTTTTGCTGCGAACTTTTCATTCCCTCCAAGAGAAAAATAGAGAAACATACTTGAGAGAAAAAGTTATTTTTTTATGTTTTACTCTAAAATGATTAATTCTTGAAAACACATGCACTTATATCTTTGTTTAATTCCAATCTTTCATATTTATACATTGTGCTTGGAGAGTTATTTGGCACCGGGTTCTACTCTACTATTTGAAGAGTTTGTTTGGGTTTTCTTCTATTTCCCACAAAGAAGAAGATTTGTTGCTGCTGTATTCCCACTTGAAGAAAGGCTTCGGGTGTGGGTTGAAGGAGACCAAAGGCCTCATTGGTGGATTCCAAGATTCCGTTAGAGTCCGAGATTGTCGACTAGGGGGAGGTGGTTACAAGAAGATATGTCAAGGATTGGACGGATTCGAATCGTGTGAATTAAGTCATCTGTCTTGTAATAATAAATCCATACTTAGTGAACTTAAGTCTAGGGTCGTCCGAGGTTTTTCCCATTTGGGTTTTCCTCGTACATCGACGCGTAGTGGTTTGCAATTTATTTTATCTTGTTATATCACCTAGATGCATGCTTAGAACTAAAAGATAAAATATGGTTTATATCACTACTTATGCTTAATTTGGTGCTAAAATTAATTTGGGTAATGTTTAATTAATTTAATTCAAGTCATTAATTTTAATTTGATAAAATTTGGTCTGGCCTATATAGAAAAATGAATTAATCTTGTCAGGAAATTTCTAGGACTTCGGTTGAACTAAGTTGTTTAAGTGAAATTAATTTGATGATTAATTGTATGTCACTTTTAGTTTAGTTTAATTTTAATTTGAAAGAAATTAAAAAAAATTGTTTGTGTATGTTGTGTTGAACCATACTATTCCACACTTAAAGGAAATTCATATTTAATTTGAAGGAAGAATTTTAAAATTTGGGGGCTTCATATTCTACTAGTGATGTAAATGTTACTAAGTGCTATAATCATGACACTCCTTGGCCTCACTGGCCTTAACACATATAATGTAACGCCGCCTAATGCGTTATATCTCCAAATATGTTAAACTATTAACCAAACATCCTAGAATCCCAATGTTCCTCAACTCCTGGTAGTATGGGCGACGTGATACACACCCCTATACTGTAACTGTGTCTACTACCCCTGAAATGGGGTGGGTAGCACTAGTAGTGCTGGCACTGTCTCCACCTACTAGGCCAACTCTACCCCTAGGGTGCATGGTACCCTCGCTCTTACCTAGATCTTATGTGATTCAGCATGAATATTGTATTTTTCACCCCTTATACTTATACATTTTACACCCCTCTGATACCTTAATTCCTATATTTATGCTCGTTATCCAGACAACCTCAGTTTTATATGTTAACATGCTATATGAGGTATAATTGAAATTTCTTAGGTATTTCGGTGCTTAGTGTGAAGTTTGGTCGCTTTTCGAAAAAGTTTCGTTGATTATTGCAGCTTCGGGGACATTTTAGTAATTTTAGCATTCCGATTTTAATCCCAAACTCTTCACGAAAGTTTAAGTCCTTTGATTTCTCTTTGTGTGGCCACTGTCGGTGTATGATTCCGATGTACAATGAGGGAGTTATGGCATTTTTAGGATGGTTTTATCTTCCGAATCACACTCAAGGTCACATTCAAGGGCATTTTAGTCATTTCATAATTTGGTTTTTGGCCTAGTATCTCTTTATTGTTGTATTCCTCTGAGTTATATTCGTATAGCCTCCGACCATTTCTAATTTTGAGTTATAACGAAGAAGTTACGGTATTTTTTGTAAAGTTGGACAAAGCTGAGAAGTCATGACCGTTTGGTGCGAATCGATTTGCACATATGTGAATCGATTCGGAGGAATGTCCACAAATTTCATGTTTTAAGTTGGTTTTTGGTTGGATATATATATTTAAACATTCTATTAACTTGGAGGGATCATTTTTAGACTTCATATAATTCATTTTAGGCTAGATTTTTGTGGGAGCTTTCCATCTCCTCTCTCTTGGGGTTTATACCCACTTTGTACGTAAACTACTATTCATTCATCTCTTTCCTTTAATGTAGTTCCATTTTCTTTGTTTAATCTTTTTTATATAGTTTAGTTGCCTTAGTAAGTAGTTGTTGTTTGTTAATTAGTTGTATTCATTACTTAATTAGTTGTATTTATTATTCTAGCCATGTTTAATACCTAGTTTAAGGGTTGGGTTCATTTCTCTGCCATTAATGGGTGTCGAGCTCCAAAAGTTAGGTTTTGGGAAAATCGCATTTAATCGAAACCTCACGTATTAAAATTGGTTTATTATGCGTTTAACTTTCTTTGTCACGCAATGTTAGTGTTTATAGAGATAACCCGATTTTAATCCGCGTGTGATGACCATATTGAATTTAATATTTTATCTCGCAACTTTGAGTTAAATTTCTTCTTGCGTGATTTTTTTGATTAATTAAAAATTCTCGGTTAAATGTTTTCCAACCAAAACTCTAATTACACTTATTTAGCCCATAGAGGGGATGTGACCTTGACTCTCGTTTTATTAATTCTTGTTTATCTTTAACTTATTAATTTTTTTCATTTTATTTCTTTTAAACCATATCACCTTTTACACTTTTATTTTTAAACTAGTAAAATAATTAAAATCTAAAATTCAATCACTCCCTGAGGATTATCGATACCCAACTTACAATTGTGCTTGCTTGTCAAGTGTAGTTGTAGTTTATGTTTTTTGCATTGAGTCTCCAAACTCATAATAACGATTTACGTATTACACGATGCACGATTCGCGTTGGATCAAAAATGGCGTCATTGCTGGGGAGTGTGTTTTAGATTGTAATTATTTTATTATTTCGCAGTATTTCTTTTGCATTTGTATTCTTTGTTTTAACCTTTTTTGAAGGATAGCATATTTGAGTGCTGAGAAACTTTTATTCTCGGTCGCTCACTTCCTTGCTCGGATTCTCCATCTACACACAATTAGGTAACCATGCCTTATTTTTATGGTTTAGTTATTCGTTCTAATGATTCTTAATTTGGGGATAGTTTTCAAGTTTTCCATTTTCAAGATTTTCTTGAGAATGAAAGACTTGAAAACATTTATCGGAATGAAAATATTTATTTGGAGCTTGAGTTGGATTCATTATTCGAATCCAATGACGATTTTTATTCCAATACTTTAGAAAATGGGTTTCAACCAAATGAGGATTCCGAGGTTATAGAGCTAAGGAAGCCTATTTTGGAAAAAACTTTTCTTCTTTACTACCAAGGATTGGAAAGCCTATTTGGTGCTGGATTGAGACTTGAATCACTTTGTGATGAGATGGATTCCTTGGCGCTAAACAACGAAGAGGTGAAAACTTATGTTTCACCTCAATTTTTCAAAGAATTTCTCATCGAATGTGAATCTTTCTCCCTCAAAATTCAATCTCCTTCTGACCATGAGTTGATTGAGATTTAATTTATTTCATCACCATATTTTTTTTCCATTATTGAACATTTAGAATTACCCGTTGATTCCTATGAGTCGGTAGAAACTTTTAAAACTTCGACACCTGTTGCCGATGAGGTCTTTTTGTCAGATTTATTTTCCAAGATGGATTGTATCTCTATGTGATGACCACCTCCCCTTCCAATTCAAAAACCTTGGGGAGGTGAATTTACTTTTCTTGGATCCTAAGTGTACCTTTCTCCCTTGTTATCCAAATCCCCCATCGTCCGCCCCCCAAATTGATAATTGGCGATGGTTCATTTCTTATGCCTTACACATGCCTTTCGTTGTTCAAATGAAATTCAAATCTTACAAGAGGCATGCATTCACAGGAGGGTCCAC
This sequence comes from Sambucus nigra, assembly GCA_949130495.1. NCBI lineage: Eukaryota > Viridiplantae > Streptophyta > Magnoliopsida > Dipsacales > Adoxaceae > Sambucus > Sambucus nigra. The sequence continues at coordinate 548,380,378 of OX422207.1, forward strand.
CATTGATCTTTCAATGTCAATTTTTTGTTTGGGTGGATCCTCAAAAATTTAGATTTCTAGTGTATACACTACAAAAAAAAGTAGTTTTTAAGACAGAGGCTTTAGAGACGGCTAAAATTTTAGTCTTTAAAGCATCACTTTTGAGACGGATAAAAATAACCGTCTTAAAAACTAATAGTATTTAAGATCTCTATTATTAGTTGTCTTATAAAGCCAAACAAATAAGACAACATATTAACACCCGTCTCAAATAGTCTACTTTATGAGACGGCTGAAATATTTTTAGTTCCCAACTTCCCACCTTTCACGATTTTTACTCCCGCTTGTAACCCAAAAAAAACTCCCGACTTCAGTGAAAATAATGGAAACCTTTTTACATACAAAGCAAAAAAAGGAATGCTCACGCCACTCACTGGACAAAAATGTCACCTCCCATTCTCCCCTTACATCGCCCCTCGCACTTCTCCCCTGACATCGCTACTCGCGTTAGATCTCTCCACTTCCCTCGCAGTTTGTAAGTAGTTCTCTATTTTCTCTTGGTTGCGGTAGTATTATGATTGTGTAGGTTTCTAGTTATGTAGGGTTTCAAAAATTAGGGTTAAGTGTAGTTGGAAATCATGAAATTGAGATTTTTTTGTTGAAGACATAAAATTTATTTTATTATCTATTGATTTCAAATTCCTTATTTGGTTGTTGTTAAAATGAAAGAAAAGGAAAAGCAAAAGCAAAAGGAATTTTGATGCCCCTTAATGTAATTGGTTGGTTATTGTAATAGTTGGAGTTTTTGTTACAGTAGAATTTACTTATAATCATTGAGTAATAATTTTTTCTGCATTATATTATAATTATGATTTTTTTTAATGGAAATCATATGTTTTTCATTTATGGGTATTTGACAGGGGGATTACGGATTGCGTGGCATATTTTTATTGATGTTTCGAATTCATATGGATAAAAGGTAATTTTAATTATTGGTTATTGATTACTATCATTAGTTTTGTACTGAATTGATTTCTAGTGGTGATACGAGGTTGAGGTTGAGCCAATTGAAAACCCGGATTGTCAATTGGTTGTTGTAGTATATTTTTAAGATTCATTTATGAGAATATTTGTAGGCTTGTTTGTATGAATTTTAGTTAGAAATAACGATATGTTTGTTTCTGTCAATTAATTCATGTTATTTGCAAATAGTTTATGCCATTAATTTGATTTACTATTCGATTAAGATTTTATTTTTTGATATATGTGACGGACCCAATTAATTCAAACATGTATTACCATTGAAAAAATATCCAATATTATTCAACACCATATCAAATGCTAAATCTTAACATTCATATCACTAAGTGTTGGGACACAAACTCCAACATGCGAGATGGTACCCGAAAGAAATAAATAAAAAGACAAGTAAATGTTTTCTCATAATAGGATTTAGGAGTTGAAAACTCAAAATAGTAACTGCATGGCCTAAAAAGAGGTGCGAACACCTTAAGAGGTACCAAAGTATCTCGTGGAAAATGTTCGTTTTCACATAGGACTCGATTTTTGAAGTTAACTAGTAAATATTTGTTTTTAAATTGAATAATAAACATTCATTTTGGGATTAAAAGTGAGTTTTGAGTGGCGCAAAACATAAATTAAGTGGCATGGAAAGGATCACAAATAACTCCAAGGTATTAAAGTAACCTGAGGGAAGGATTGTGTCCTCATGGGGCTCTTAGTTGATGAAGTTAACTAGTATCTTCTTGTTATAGGGTTGAAAATGTGATTTAGGAGTCAAAAACTCAAAATGGGAAATTGGTGGCCTAATAAGAAGTGCAGACACACCAAGAGGTATTAAAGTATCTTTTAGTAAGAAACTGTTTCATCATTAGACATCTTGTTTAAAAAATTAACTAGTAAATCTTTTTTGGTGTGTTAAAAATGGGTTTTTGGAGGTAAAAACTCGAAACATCAACTGAGTTTCCTTGAAATAGGCACGAAGACTGAAAGACACACAAAACTAATATGTGGGAAGTGTTTGTTTCCTAATTGAACTCCAATTGCTTATATTTACCGGTACACACTCGTTTTGTGGTATAAAGTGGACTTTAAGGAGAAAAAACTCAAAATATGAATCAAGTGGCCTTGCAAGAGGAATGAACACCCCAATAGGTGAACAAGTAACTTGTGGAAAGTGTTTATGTTCTGATCGAACCCTCATTTTTGAACTTGACTGGTGGATAGTTGCTTTGGTGTTATAAGCCAACTTTAGGGGTGAAAAGTAAAAAATAATATTAAAGTGGATTGGAAAGAGGCACAAATAATACCAAAGGTATTAAATAGCTCGAGGGAAGTGATTGTGTCTTTACAGGACTGTTTAGTGTTTGAAAGTGACTAGTGGAAATGATTTGGGCAAGTCTAGAACTGATAAGATTGTCTGTTAAAGTATGCTTTGGTTTTACTCATTTTGGATGTTTTCTCTTCATTATTATCTTGTTCAAACACAGGGAGGTCAGCATCAGTCACTCAGACAGTGGCGGGTGAGTCATTATTCTTCATATTGGATTGTGCATACGATCCTTACTAGGTGATTTTTTATAACCGACACTTGGATACCATATTACATGTCTTCTTCTGATGTCTTCTCGATGTCAGGTTCCAGCATGAGTATGTTAGTACTAAGGATGGTGCCGTCATTTCAACCAGTGCTAGGTCTTTTCGGGAAATGAAAATCGGAGCTGTCAGTTAGATTAGTAGTCATCCACTTGATTCTCATTTCAAAATGAACAAAACAATATTTTATTAATTAATAATAAAATATTTTACACATGATTTTAAAAATAAAACAGAATAATGAACCAACGTTGTTATGCTAACCCTCTAGTCCCATGATGTCATGCCTTACTTCTGCGGATCTCTCACACTTCTATAAGTCCTGACCAAAGGATGTCCAACTTCCACCTATGATTTCAATTTTTTAGTATAAACATTTAGGTCACCCCTTTAAATAAAAATTCATTATGAGCATACCCAAAGATAATACAGATATATAAATGAGCATGGATTCGAAACCTCATTATAATTATACAATAGTTTCCAACAAATCAGAAAATTCCCAATGCACATATGCTTTCTGGAGTCTAGACTTTTTCAGTTAGATTAGTAGTCATCCACTGTAACTAACGTTGGTGATTAGTTGGTTGCGAATATTAAATTTGTTCAGGAATTTAATGAAGGATTGACTCGAGTTTCATTTGGTTTCAAACGATGATCCAACTACATCAAGATCTCTATGCTGGAGTAAGCTGCCCCATCTCATCTGCACATGACCCTAAGCATTCTTTCAATATGAGACATAGTCAAACACATGAAAAATATGCCTCTGGGATTAGTACCTCCTTCTCAGACCAAAATTTGGAACAATCTCCCGTTAGAGAGTTCGTAAAACCCTACAACATTAACCACTCAGAAACCAGAGTGGCGACAAGTATGAAGACCATAAATGATTTGGACTTTGGCATCTTATGCTACATCTCTTAGCTCCCTGATTTTCGTAAAACTATCAAGCAAAGGTATTCCGACTTTATTGTGAATGAAGTAGATTTGGATGACAACGTTGTTCATTTAACTTCGTTAGATGTGCCACCTAAGGTTATATAATACAAATAGAGTTTACTTTTTCACCTAAATGACTGTGTCATCATTTGGCGATGACATTTATGAACTACGATCTCCATTGTGAGTGTCATCTTTCTTAGAACTGAGAAAAGTGTTATCATATTTCTTCTAATACCAAAGTGGGTTCTAGGATAAAAATAGATTAAAAAAATAAAAATTCATTTCTTTTTAATGATGTTTAGAAGAAACAATGTCACCGTTAGGATTTTCTAGTGTAAGATTCGTACTCCTACTCCTGGCACCAGTATTCATTGTGCAAGGAAATTTTATTAGAATATAGTTCAATATCAATTTGCTTAAGGTTTTGGTATTGTCAAATTTTAATAAGCCAAACACTGAATTGAATGCTCTAGATTTCTTTATTCTTTCTAGCTAGTTAATCATTTGACTATATTTTTTGTTGTTTTTCCCCTTCAATTGCAGCATTTAGTATGTGCAAAAATCTACTGATTGATTAGAGTATCCAAATAACATACAATCTGAATATCAGGAAGGTTGATTACAATGTTTGTAAGGCAATCTGCAACCATATTTGTCTCCCTAAAACAATGAGATAATGAATACTTAGTGAACTTTAAGGGTAACTTGATATCTTCTAGGCATGATTTAAGTCTCAATGGAGGTCTCCAATCTCTACTAATAAAATTAACCACAGACATTGGGCCTGACTCAATTAGTATTGAACTTTATACACAATTTGATGACCAAGCTTAAACCTTTGAGATCCATTGAAGAATTCAAAGAAAACTCATCTGAATCTGCATAGACAAAAATCATCTTTCCTTTATCATACCTAAATAAGAATCCCCCCCCCCCCCCCCCAAAAAAAAAACAGCTCTTCTTGAATTCCCCTTAGCAACTTCATATATATTCATTTTAAATCCATTAACAATAGGAAATTTTCGTTGAACAGGTTTAAACATAACATGTTTGGTTTTGAATTCTAATCCAAAGAGCTCATGGATACCTGAGTTAAAACTTGATCCCATGCTATCAAATTTCTTGGATTTACAGAACCAAGTGATCATCTAAATAGATTTAGCTTTAATGACCTAATGATTCACTCCGATATTATCACAGTTGAAATAAATTCTCCATATATGAATTGACATTTTACTTGGAATAAGGTTATCCCAAATGTTGCTTAGAACTCGGGAAAAAAGAGAATGAGTTTTAACACAATCGCAATCATAAACCTGAATTTTCATGATTCCAAATGCTCTGATCATTATTGAGATCCAAATTAGTAATGCAAACCTCCTTGACTACCATCATTTTCTTCCAACTATAGGATCCTCCCATAGACCTGCTACTCAACTTTTTATACCTATTAGACATGAATGTTGATTGGCATTAATAGTAAAAGAGCGCGTGTGAACTTTAATTTTCTAGATAGAGGTGTTTGAAAACTTCAGCACTGTCATTTGTTGATTATGGTCAGAGATAAGTTGAACTTTTGAATTAAACCTCTAAGAAATCCATATCTTTCCATTAGAGTTATTAGCACATAGTAACTCTTCAGCACTGTCATTTTTTTTAACATCGTCAATGTCACTTTTTTTTAAACATCAGCACTGCCATTTTTTTAAAATTCAAACCTTTCCACTATAGTTACTAGAACATAGTAACTCTCCAGCACTGTTATTTGTTTTAAAGTAAAACTTTTCATGTTTCATAAGAACTTCTATTAGTTCGGAAGTTGGAATGGATAAGGATTTCATACGAAGAACTCGTACAAGCAACAAATTTAAAATCATGCATTAGTGCTACTGAAATGATCTCTTTGCATACACATGTGTCTCTCACTCATTAAATGTGGGCGCAAAATGGGACGCCGAATGATGGAAATAATTATTCAAATGTTAGGGATGTCCAATCACTTGAACACTTGCTCTCGCCCTATTATTATCTCCCTCCTCACACGGTCACCTCCCGCCCCTATTCTTCTCCCTTCTCTACCTCCTCATGCAGTTCCCTCCCTGCTGAGTACTGGCGATGAAGAGCAATGAAGAAGGATGAAGCACCCCCCCCTTCCTTTTTCATCCACCACGAATAAGATAACAACCCCTTTCATTTGAGTATTTTTTTTCCAATAGATCTCATTAGTTGATTACTTTTTAGTTAATTAATTTTTAGTTGTTAGTATGCTGAAATTTTTTTTAGTATGCTAACCTTTTCAGTTATTGTTGTTAGTATGATGAAATTTGTCCCCAAAATTAGTTATTACTATGCTGAAATTTTAATTAGTTATTGTTGTTAAAAAATAATTTGTTGCTGAAATTTTAATTTGTCCCAAAAATTAGTTGTTGCTGAAATTTATGTTAAACTTTAATTTTAATTAGTAACTAGAACCTAATTAGAAATAATGTTTCAGATTTAGGTAATTATGTTGAAGATTTAGACAATTATGGTTAAAAATGGAAAAAAAAAGTAAAAACAACTCAAAAAATTTGCAGCGGGGGCTCCTACCCCCGGCCTTTGTCAAATATTTTCGCACCCACAATGGCCTATGCATGTGCTATTTTTTCCCCCCGAGATTATATATGTTCCGATTTTGATTATATTGCCCCACAATATTTATATTATGCACGATTTTATACTTAGAAAATTTTCGTCGTGCCTTCAAGCACGGGCATTTCGCTAGTAAACTTATAAACTAAAGAATTAGTGAGTAACAATGGAGGGCCAATTTAGGCTGGGGCGTAGAGCCAAGAACTAATTGGATCAAAGATATTTTTGAATTCTTCCAACTGTTGGAGTGTTTTTGTTTATTTTACTTTCATATGTCCTTATATGTAGCAAATTTTCATCGAGGCTTAGGTACACATTTTTGAAACTTTCTGATGCATATTATTGTGATGAGGGGCAACGCAATGACACACGTCTTGAGATTGTACTTCAGGTAAATGAGGTTGTACTTTAGGTAAATTGTTTAACATTAATTAGAGTAACTGTGATCATTTGTATGACCACTTTTAAATTGAAGTAAGTTGTAGATTTGGCCACACTTTTATCATAAAATTGTTTGAAAAATAGTGCGGGACATGTAGGGTATATATTGTGGCTATTCCTCCCTTAGTTGTTTACAATATTGTGGCTATATCTATCATTATTTTTCGTTAATTTTTATGTTTAAACAGGTTGGTTTTCATGAATAAATAACGGAAATTTTGCCAAATTAAAAAAATATATTAAATGTTTTTAAAAGCAAATAATTTGAAGATATACAAATTTTAATAAGGTTTTTAAAGAATGTCATAAATAGGAAGTAATAAAAATATTACTTCTTTGTTTACGATAACTGACAAAAAATAAATTTTATTGTAGGTCGAAATCTTTTATGGACAAGGCAAGACAGGTTTTGATGGAGGTCGTATGCTTCAAGATTGAGAGTTTACTTTACTTACATTATTTTATGTTAGGAATACATTGGTTTTTATGTATCTATTCAATTGAGACAAGTGGAATTTTGTAGAGATATTTAGTTTGGTGGTCACAATGTTGAAATTTTCTATTTTATCTCTGTATGGACTATAATTTAAATTGAATGGAAGATTGTGCGTTATATTTGTTTAAATGGAATGTCAAATATGTCATATATTATTTTTAATAGTTTTTGTTTAAAATTATATTAAGCATATTATGTAATGGATGAAATTTTTGAGATGGCTACGTTATCATCTCAAAAATACTTTTGGGACATTTGTTGGCACCTCTAAAAATAACTTTAAAAGATGTCTTTTTCGCCATCTCAAAAGGATCCTATAATCAGTGACCTTTTGAGACGGCGTATTTCCCGTCTCAAAAAAACTTTCTAAGAGGGCTGAAAATAAAAAAATCCGTCTCAAAAAGCTTTTAAAATAGGGGTCTTGTATTACACCCCTTTGTCGTCTCAATTAGCGTCATAAAAGGCTTTTGAGATGGCCAGGGGACTTTTTAAGACAGCTGGAGCAGCGTCTCAAAAAGCAGTTTTTTTTAGTGATAGTTAATTAGAAGTCCAAATAGTAGGTTGTCAATAGTTAGCTTTTTATTTTTTTTTATTTTTTTTCCTTTCTTTAGATTTTTTTTTTTTTTAATTGAAGTCTAATGTAATTAGTTAAACATTTTGTTATTTCTTTCCATTATGCTTGGTACTAACTTGTTTTCTAGATTCTTTGGACTCGTACATATCGGGGATCGCTCTAATTTTGGGTAATATCATTCATTTCCTATCTTGGTATTGTGTTCTTAATGCGCATCGAATACAATGCAACATTTAAGTTAGGGGGTGTGGGATATTCTATCCATTTCTTTGTTTTGTCCATGAATTTGATCACATGTTAGTTACAAAGCATGCTTTTTGTTAAAAATTTGAAAATTTTCAAAAATATTTTCTTCCTTTTTTCTCCTTTGCTGGGCATTTTTGCCTTGTTTCCGATGAGAAATTTTAGTAATTTCCCGATCCAATTGATAACTCAACGATGCATGTTCTCGATTCTAGAAGTAATTAGACTTTAGTCCTCGAATCATTGATATTATGAATAACTTCATGAATTAAACTTTATCCCATGAGCACATGCATTTTTCTTGGTTTAACGATTTGGTTTAAGATTTTTATAACTCGATAATCTTTTATTGCATTGTATATACTTACACCGAGTAAGCTTTGTACCTTCCGTCGTTTCTGAGTGTTTTAGAATTGATGTTTTGCTACAAGTGGATCACTGTTGGTGAGAGCACTTACCATTTGAAGACTAGGCAAATCAATAGGGACTTAGTAGTAAATCTTCATGACTCCAATAAGGATTATTAGGATTATGGCCTTGTTGTCAATAACCGACAATATGCTCTGAAAAACGTCGCTAATGCCGTTTAATACAAGATTAAACTGTATAAGCAACTCCGAAAAGTTTGTTGGAGAAACCCTTTTCTTTTGAAAATAAAAATTATAAACAAGATGTGTTTACAAAGAAACTTATGTACGAGAGTAATTAAGACTGTGTAATCAGTTTTTAAAACTAAGGCAGTTTCAAAAATTCAGCACACTTATAGAATGAGATGAGTAGATGAAGATAATCAACACATAGTTTTTAACGTGGTAAAACCTCTCCCAACAGAGGAAACATCCACGGTGACTTCTAAGTCACAAAAGTAAAAATCCACTAATAACAAATAATAGTTACAAATAATACAACATGAAAGCACACAAATCAACCTATTCTAAGTTTAGGAATATACCCCACTTGGTGTCCTTCTAACTTCTCATAGATCTGATTTGTTGATGATGTTCTTCCAGTTTGCTAACTTCCTTTGCTTTAGCTTCCTTATGTCGACTCAATGATCTCTGATCTTATACACAACACTTCCAGTGTAGTAGTGTGTTAAGTGTTTGTGAAGTGATTCCTATTCACATGCATGAACTCACACACTATTAGACTTACAGACAGTCCTAGTAAATTACATATAAAGTCTATATGCAGTGATTTTGTTTTCTTTCTTTCTTACAAAACTAAAAACCTTTTTGACCTTTAATATAACCCAGATTCCACGGATATCTCGCTTCAAAATCGGTCAAGATCTTAATCAATCTCTTTTTGAAAACATTTGTGAGATTGAAAATCTCCAAGTGTGAATCCAACTAGGTCAAGGTTAAGTTTTGTAAAAACAGAAACCATAAAACATTTTCAAAATCAAATCAGTAATGATTTTCTTAAATCAAGTAGAAAATATGCAGATCTAGTGAAAATGTAACATGCAGAGTGTAGATCTAAAGTTTTTATGAAAAAGAAACAAGATCTTCACACGAATGTTTAAGTTGTGAACAAGATCAAGGACAAAGAGGTTACAGCTTCACGTGAACAAACCACTCTCTCTCTCAAACACTCAAGGTTTTGTTTGGGGTTATGTGTATACGAAGGTTTGTTTCAGAAAAATGAAGTGTTTAGGGTTAGGGTTAGGGTTTGGTTTTGGTTTTGGGCTAACAGAGTTTCCTTTCTCTCTCTTCTCTCTTTTCTTTTCTCTCTTCTCTCTCACTTCTCTCTTCTTTCTATTTTTTTCTCTCAGAAAGACGAATGCCCAAAAGTCTTCTAAGGCTGAGAAGTGGAGGGTATTTATAGGGTTGAGGGAAGATTCTGGATGTTCGAGGGAAATCAAGGGCTGAGATCAAGTCTTGCAAACTTTGACTTGATCCAAAGGTCATAAAACAGCGGTGGTTAAAAATGATTGTGATTGGTTCATATGGACAGCACCGGGATTAACTAAGAACACATGAAGACCCTCGATTAGGAATGATCCAACGTTCAGCAATCAACCATCCAACCTTCTCAAAAAAGAAACACAAATAGGTACACCCGGAGGATGACAAGTGTTGGCTTGTGAGTGGTTCTCACACGCGCGTCTAAAATAATTACAGAAGGTACCCTGAAGTCTCTAGCGCTTTGAGATTCTACCCAACCAAACATTCGAGTGAGAAATGAAGTTTCCAAAATAGAATATTAACCCCACAAATTTTATAATCCCATTTTATTAAATAAAAACATTTAATTAAAACATGTTTTAAAATGTTAAAAAATATTTAAAAATTCCAAAAAAATTATTAAAGCTCCAATTCAAGGGGAATTAAACACACACTCAATTTTAAGCAATATGAACACATGTATGCACTTCTAATTTTGTGTGATTCAATTTATACCTTCATGGATCATTGAAGAGGATTAGAGAGATAAGTTCTGAGGCTTTTTGGATTCTAGGATGGACAACCAATTTTGTCACTATTTCCAAACTAGTTGAACACTTATACAGTATAGACTTAAGCAAGTCAAAGGTATAAGGTGCTTCAATCTCCCCCTTTGGAAATATGAGACAAAATCTCCTTTGAGTTAGCTTAAAACTCGTAGGGAACCAAAAAAGATAAAACCTAGTCCTATACAAAAGATACTATCTACCCATTTCCTAGAAAGTCAAAAATTACATAACTCAACTATTTACAAATTGTTACACTAGAAAAGGTAGACAATCAGTAGAAGAGATTCCTGCAAATATACACACTAAGATCAAGCAGTTTAGATGAAATGTGAACAAAAAATTGAACTCATAAAACTCAAATTTCTCCCCCATTTTGTCTCAAATGGACAAAGGGTAAAACTTAAAGTCTTAAGAGTTTAATCAGCGCATATCATGCCTATAGAATTTCACAAATACAGAAATCTGTTATAGTCTAAAGGTTTAGTGAACATGTCTGCAAGTTGCAGATCACTAGGCAGATAATGAATTTCCAATTCCTTAGTTTCAACAAGTTCGCGTATAAAATGATGCCTTATTTTAATATGCTTAGTTCGCGAGTGTTGAACCGGGTTTTTAGATATGTTAATGGCGCTTTGATTGTCACAATACAATTGTAATTGATCTTCTTTAATCCCATAATCACTTAACATTTGTTTTATCCATAACAATTGAGCACAACAACTTCCTGCTGCTATATATTCGGACTCAGCCATAGATAAAGATGTGCAATTCTGTTTTTTACTACTCCAACCAACTAAATTATTTCCGACATAATAACAGGCACCCGATGTACTTTTACTATCATCAGTACAACCGGCCCAATCAGCATCAGTATACCCTATGATGGTGCTACAGGTATCCTTAGTATACCTAAGTCCAAGATTAAGAGTGCCGTTTATGTACTTTATTATACGTTTTACACACAATAAATGGCTCTCTTTAGGGTTATTCTGGTAACGAGCACACAGACATACAGCATACATTATGTCTGGTCGTGAGGCAGTTAGATATAGTAGGCTACCAATCATACTACGATAGAGTGTGGAATCAACTGACTTACCATTTTCATCTTTGCTTATTTTTAAGGTAGTACTCATAGGCGTTTTGGCGACTTTAGCATTCTCTAAGACAAATTTCTTAACAAGGTCTAAGGCATACTTAGTTTGTGAAACAAATAGTCCATCAGAATTCTGTTTCACTTGAAATCCTAAGAAAAGTTATAGCTCCCCCATAAGGGACATGTGAAATTCCTTGTGCATAATAGCAGAAAATGATTTAACTTCAGAGTTTGAAGTTGACCCGAAAATGATGTCGTCTACATAGACTTGGGCTATAATAATGTTTTTGTCAAAATGTTTGACAAAGAGAGTCTGGTCATTTCCTCCTCTCTTAAAACCCTTATCCAACAAAAAGTTGGAAAGGCGTTCATACCAAGCTCGAGGAGCTTGTTTTAAGCCATACAGAGCCTTTTTTAGACGAAAGACATGGTTAGGGTATTTAGGGTCAATGAACCCTTTGGTTTGTTCTACATACGTTTCTTCGGACAGGATTCCATTTAGGAAAGCAAATTTGACATCCATTTGATAAAGTGTGAATTTTAAGTGACACGCTATGGCGAAAAGAAGTCGAAAAGATTCAAGACGAGTGACAGGGGCAAATGTCTCGCTGAAATCTATTCCTTCTATTTGAGAGTAACCTTGAGCAACAAGTCTAGCTTTGTTTCTAAGAATCACCCCATTTTTATCAGATTTGTTCTTAAAGATCCAACGTGTTCCAATAACATTTTTGTTTTGAGGCCGAGGTACAAGATACCAGACATCGTGAATGACAAATTGTAAAAGTTCTTCCTGCATAGCAGAAATCCAGTGTGTGTCATTCAATGCTTCATTAACATTTTTCGGTTCCACAAGGGAGAAGAAACATGCATAATTAGCATAATTTCTTAACTGGGATCTAGTACGAACTGGCTCATTAGGATTACCGACCACGTTGTCAATGGGATGATCTTTAGATACCCAGCCAGGTACTTTTGGACTCTCAATAGGTAATGAGTCATTTATTTCTCGTGAATCAGTTTTGAAATCATTTTCAGATTCAACCACAATAGGTGATTCAGATATCTTATTTTCGACAATAGTGTCGCTTACAATTACATTTATCGATTCCATAAGAGCCTTAGTACGCAGACTGTATATACGATAAGCACGACTGTTTGGAGAGTATCCTAAGAAGATGGCATTATCACCACGTGTCTCGAATTTATACAGATGTTCTCTGTCCTTACAAACATAACACTGACTTCCGAAGGTTCTTAGATATTTCAGATTAGGCTTCTTACCGTACCACAACTCATAAGGGGTTTGTTTAGAGTTTTTCCTAAGGTAAACCCTATTAGTGATATGACAGGCAGTTCTAATAGATTCTACCCAGAAGTATTTAGGTAGAGATTTGGCATGCAACATGACACGTGCCATCTCTTGAAGAGTTCGGTTTTTCCTTTCAGCAATACCATTCTGCTGAGGAGTCTTAGGGGAACTAAATTCATGTTTGTAACCGTTGTAGTCACAATATTCAACTATTCATGTGTCTATGAACTCTCCCCCTCTATCACTACGAATACAATTGACTTGTGTGTCCTTCTCATTTTCAATTCTTAGTAAAATTTTCAAAAAATTCTGAAACGTATCAGATTTTTGTTTTAAGAAGGCAACCCAAGTGAATCGTGTGAAATCATCAACCATGACAATGATATAACTGTGTCCACAAAGACTAACAGTTCTAGAGGGACCAATAAGGTCCATATGGATGAGATCTAAAGGTCTAGAGGTGAGAATGTCTTTAACCTTTTTATGCGAAGTCTTAACTATTTTTCCTTCCTGGCAATGACCACAGACAACACTTGAAATAGGTTTAATTTTAGGAATTCCTCTAACAATCTCTTGACTAGACAATCTACCAAGGATATCATAACTTAGGTGACCCATACGATTATGCCAGATCTCATTGTCATCCATTCTGACAATGTTACAGGTTTCAGAACTAGTCTTGACAGTATAACAATTGTCAGGTGTTCTAAATCCTGTAATAATGCATTCACCTTTATCATTTAGAATTTTACAATTGTTCTTTGAAAAGGTGACTGTATGGTCAGAGTCACAGAATTGTGATATACTTAGGAGGTTGGCTTTAAGGCCTTTAACTAATAGAACATTTTCGAGAACAGGCATTCCTTCTTCTTTTAGGGTTCCTTTACCTATGATCTGAGATGAAACTCTATCACCAAAAACTACTTTCCTACCAGCAAATCTGTTTTTGTTTAAAAGTTTGGTTTCATCTCCTGTCATATGTTTGGAACATCCTGAATCTAAATACCAACCAGATGAAGTGTGTTCAGCTTTTAAGGCAGTGATGACAATGTTACACTTCATTTGGGGTAAAAGATCATCTTTTCTAACCCAAATAGCTCTAGTTTTAATTTTGCGCAAGTTTGCCCTCATTTGATAAAATTTTCGAGACACATCTTTTTGTCGAAAAACATTTGGAGCAGCAAACTGATTATTGTGAAAAATTTGAGCTTTTGGTTTAGGAAAGTTTCTGGGAGCCTTTCTCTTAAATGAACTCTTAGTTTTGGTCTTTCTATTTCTGTAGTTAGATATCTTATCAGGTTGTCTTGGAAGGACATAATTGTTACGATTTTGCCTAGAATAATTAAAGTTCTTGTAGACAGAAGTGTCGTACAAAGGGGTGTTTAGACGCCTAGCATAACGACCTTCAAGGGAATGACCATAAATGTCACAGTAGGAGCAATATTGATTGCTTGAGGGATGAATTTCCTTAGGAAAACTTCTAAAGATGGGCTTAACAGCATTCTGTTCAGAAGTCCTATTCCTAGGAGGTATGGTCTTATAGGTAGAATCAGCCTTTCTGATCAAAGGACAGACGTATTTAGTCTTAAGTGAAGTCTCAGCCTTAGAATTACTAGACTCTCCAATGTCTTTCAGTTGTTGCTTTTGATCAAATTCCTTTTTAATAAAATGAAAGTCTAGACATGCTTCAATTGGTCTTTTGCCCCCAGACACAAACTTAATAGGTTCAAGATTTGTAGTTTGTGGTTTGTTCTTAGGGCAAAATCCAATACCGGTTCTATCATCAGAATTGGTCTTGGAGTCAACAACAAAGTCAGTAAAACAATTTGAATTGTTTTCAAACTTAGAATTTTTTTTTAAAACAGTAGCTGTCTTTGTTTTTGCTTCCTCCAGTTCTAATAATGTTCCCTTGTATTTCATTTCCAGGGTTTCATTAGTTTTAGTCAACTCTTTTAATTTTTGATCAAAAGTTTCAATTTCAGATTGATGAGTCAGACACTGGTTAGTGTACTCTTCAGCATTCAACTTCACAATAAGACTTAGATCATCTAATTTCTTAGTCAGGTCTCTAATGGTCTTCTCCATTCTAGTGCCTTTTTTAAGAGTTTTAGCATACAAAGTATGGATATCAGGGAGGTCATCTGTGTCTGAGTAGCTAAGTGAAGTGTGTGAAGTGACCCCTAATGATTCAGTTTTAGTACTCACGCACCCATTTGCATCGTCATTATCGAGATCACTTTGACTCACACACACGGAATTAGAACTAGCAACATTTTCAGACAATAAAGCATCTAGGCCAATCAAAACAGTATTCACACAAGCAGGATTAGAAGCATCATTATCACACACAGGCATATCATCATTGTAAATAATCTTAGCATAAAAAGACATGCAAGGGTCAAGTACAGTAGATGACTCAAGTTCCTCTTCATCAGAGTCACTTGAATCATTCCAAGTTTTACAGACATTGGCTCTATTGTGTGTGTTGGCTTTATTCAGATTAACTCTGCAATCGTGAGCAATGTGACCTAGTTTCCCACATCTAAAACATTCAATCTTTTTAAGGTCTCTAGTGGGTCTGGAATTGTTGTCCTTAGGATGTTTGTCAAGACCTCTCTCATGAGGTTTGGGATTAGACAGAGTAGGATAATTAGGCTTGCCTTGTTTAGTTGCCTGTTTGTTTCGAAATTTGACAATTTTCTTAAATTGTTTAGACATCAAGGCAATCGGTTTATCTAGTTTGTCTATATCACACTCCTCATCAGAGTCAGAGTTGGTCAAATTAGACTCGAGTTTGGGTATCTTAGAGGAAAAACTCAAGTTAGAGTTGGGCTGTTTTCTTTGAGAATGATTTAATTGTTTCTTAAAGTCTAATTCCATTTCCACAGTCCTAAGTTTGCTACTGAGTAACTCAGGGGTAAGGTTTTGATCATTCATTTCCTCAATAGCATACCTCTTACTGTCAAACTCTTGTGGTAATGACCTTAGGATTTTAGAAATAATTTCATTTCTATCATAAGTAATACCATTAGCATGCAACTTAGTGACTATATCAGTCAAGTTCATGTAAAAATCATCAAAAGACTCAGAATCAGACATGATCAAAGATTTGTACTGCTGGATAAGCATTTGGGTTTTAGCATCTTTAACTCTTGAGTCTCCTTCATGGGCAGTGATTAATGTGTACCAAGCTTCCTTAGAAGTGGCACAAGATGAGATTCTCTTGAACTCATACTCATTAATAGACATAAAAATGGCATTCTTGCCTTTATTGTTATTACGAGAAATAGATTTTTCTTCTTGGGTAAACTCACTTAAGATTTTCTTTACCCTCTCATCACTTCCTTCAGTGGTTGGTTTAGTAGGATAAGTGTATCCATTTTCAATAATGTCCCAGACATCATCTCCTAAAGTCCCTTGGATGAAGGCAACCATTCTTACTTTCCAGTAAGCAAAGTTGTTTCCATCAAAGAGTGGAGGTCTGGACAGATTACCAAACCTTTCATTCTTCTCGTCCATAGTTAGGTTTTTCAGAAAACGATTTCAGAAACACAAGATCTTTTGAAATAAAAGTTAACAGGGCTCTGATACCAATTGAAAAACGTCGCTAATGCCATTTAATACAAGATTAAACTGTATAAGCAACTCCGAAAAGTTTGTTGGAGAAACCCTTTTCTTTTGAAAATAAAAATTATAAACAAGATGTGTTTACAAAGAAACTTATGTACGAGAGTAATTAAGACTGTGTAATCAGTTTTTAAAACTAAGGCAGTTTTAAAAATTCAGCACACATATAGAATGAGACGAGTAGATGAAGATAATCAACACACAGATTTTAACGTGGTAAAACCTCTCCCAATAAAGGAAACATCCATGGTGACTTCTAAGTCACAAAAGTAAAAATCCACTAATAACAAATAATAGTTACAAACAATACAACATGCAAGCACACAAATCAACCTATTCTAAGTTTAGGAATATACCCCACTTGGTGTCCTTCTAACTTCTCATAGATCTGATTTGTTGATGATGTTCTTCCAGTTTGCTAACTTTCTTTTCTTTAGCTTCCTTATGTCGACTCAATGATCTCTGATCTTATACACAACACTTCTAGTGTAGTAGTGTGTTAAGTGTTTATGAAGTGATTCCTATTCACATGCATGAACTCACACACTCTTAGATTTACAGACAGTCCTAGTAAATTACATATAAAGTCTATATGCAGTGATTTTGTTTTCTTTCTTTCTTACAAAACTAAAAACCTTTTTGACCTTTAATATAACCCAGATTCCACGGATATCTTGCTTCAAAATCGATCAAGATCTTAATCAATCTCTTTTTGAAAACATTTGTGAGATTGAAAATCTCCAAGTGTGAATCCAACTAGGTCAAGGTTAAGTTTTGTAAAAATAGAAACCATAAAACATTTTCAAAATCAAATCAGTAAAGATTTTCTTAAATCAAGTAGAAAATATGCAGATCTAGTGCAAATGTAACATGCAGAGTGTAGATCTAAAGTTTCTATGAAAAAAGAAACAAGATCTTCACACGAATGTTTAAGTTGTGAACAAGATCAAGGACAAAGAGGTTATAACTTCACGTGAACAAACCACTCTCTCTCTCAAACACTCAAGATTGTGTTTGGGGTTAAGTGTATACGAAGGTTTGTTTCAGAAAAATGAAGTGTTTAGGTTTAGGGTTTGGTTTTGGTTTTGGGCTAACAGAGTTTCCTTTCTCTCTCTTCTCTCTTTTCTTTTCTCTTTTCTCTCTCACTTCTCTCTTCTCTCTATTTTTTTCTCTCAGAAAGACGAATGCCCAAAAGTCTTCTAAGGGTGAGAATTGGAGGGTATTTATAAGGCTGAGGGAAGGTTCTGGATGTTCGAGGGCAATCAAGGGCTGAGATCAAGTCTTGCAAACTTTGACTTGATCCAAAGGTTATAAAACAGCGGTGGTTAAAAATGATTGTGATTGGTTCATATGGATAGCACCGGGATTAACTAAGAACACATGCAGACCCTTGATTAGGAAATGATCCAACGTTCAGCAATCAACCATCCAACCTTCTCACAAAAGAAACACAAATAGGTACACCCGGAGGATGACAAGTGTTGGCTTGTGAGTGGCTCTCACACGCGCATCTAAAATAATTACAGAAGGTACCCTGAAGTCTCTAGCACTTTGAGATTTTACCCAACCAAACATTCGAGTGAGAAATGAAGTTTCCAAAATAGAATATTAACCCCACAAATTTTATAATCCCATTTTATTAAATAAAAACATTTAATTAAAACATGTTTAAAAATGTTAAAAAATATTTAAAAATTCCCAAAAAATTATTAGAGCTCCAATTCAAGGGGAATTAAACACACACTCAATTTTAAGAAATATGAACACATGTATGCACTTTTAATTGTGTTTGATTGAATTTATACCTTCATGGATCATTGAAGAGGATTAGAGAGATAAGTTCTGAGGCTTTTTGGATTCTAGGATGGACAACCAATTTTGTCACTATTTCCAAACTAGTTGAACACTTATACAGTATAGACTTAAGCAAGTCAAAGGTATAAGGTGCTTCATGCTCCCCTTCCCACAAAGGTAGATTATACTAGTCCTAGATGTCCACAATCAGGGCATGGCATAGGTTATCACGCCATTAATTATTTTACCTCATATAATTTGTGTTTCTCATGTATACCAACCAACATTGTTGTTTGTTTTTTATGCAGAGGAAAGTAAGAAGAAGTGCCCTAAGGAAGGGGAAATCAACCTCAATAACCTTAAATTTCTATAGGGTATGAACTAGAAGTATGTAGAAGAACATCCTAGGGATGCATCTTTGTTAGTGTAATACAAAAGTTCAATCACATCTTTTGTGTCCATACCTACAGTTTCTCTGCTCTTAATTGCCATCAACCTCGAGGAGGATCCTATGCCCACCTCTTCGGTTACTGAATCTGCAAGTTCTGAAGGAACTTATTCCTTATTTGAGTCCTTGAACGTTTCTAAAATTCCTCTTTCTCCTCTTTATCCTTCTGTAGATATAACTAAGATGAAGATGCCCAATTTGATGGGTGTTCCCTTATCTTTTCCTCCCAAAGCTATTGATATTAGCAAGAAGAAATCTAAGGACAATAATAAGAGGCCTGTTGGTGCTGATGGCACTCAAGTTGAGGAGCACCAATTTAAGAGAATAAATAAAGGTTTTCCTGTTCCTTCAAAATAGATCCAATAAGCACAAGTCGACCAGTAGGAATTAGCTGCTAAGAAAATCACCAGCCAAGAAGAGTTGGTGAAGAAAATTGAGGCCGAACTGGACATTAAGTCATCCTCAGTTGATCTTAACCCTGGTTTAGCCATGGGTTTGATCAAATCAAGGACCCTTGCAGCTGATCAGTCTTTATCATCCCCTATGCCTAGGTCTAGGCGGACTGAAAGAGCTTGCCATAATTTGGTATTGGTAGTTTTCTTTCGTTTGTTTATCATTCTCTTTATAATAATGAATTTATTTGATTCATTACCTTTGTTTACAGTTCCTAGTTGATTTTGACCAGATAATGGAGAAAGATGAACAACTACATTATTCTTCTGAAGAGGTTGAAGAGGCCTTTGAAGATCTGGAAAATTCTTTAGAATACTCCCGACAAGCATTAGAAGTAAAGAATTAGTCTTTGGAGGAAAAATTGAAGAATACCAGTGACATGGCCAACCTTGCTAAGAGAAAACTGAAGTTTGCTGAGGACAAGGTTGAAGTTGTTGAAGGCAAGGCCAAAGTTGTTGAGGAAAAACTTGCAAAAGTCACCACCCAGACCAAAAATTCTGAAGAGAAAGTGATTGTCTTGACTTCTAAAGTGATGTATGTGAAATCCAAACGCTAGTCCACTTTTAATAAAGGCTAGGAAATGAACATTTTTGTTGCCTCTACTCAAATTGAGTATGCTAAAAATATTATCCTTATAGGAAGGGTGGATAGGCGATGAAGTTAGTTGGCACTGAGGAGAACTCTGAACTCCTCATAAGACATGATCCCGTAACTCCTCCCAATCTGGAAGAGGAATTTAACGATGACGAGGGATTAAGATAGTCTTCTGATATGCCTCCTGAGTCTTCAATGGTGCCCAACCCCAATGCAAACCTACCAGTTACTGGTCAAGATCAGGCCAAGGACAAGGAGAAGGTCTAACCTGTTCAGTTTTTATTTATTTTGATCTTTTCCTTTATTGATGATGTAATAATAACTTTTATACTGCAATTATTAATGAAGAACAACTTTGTGTCTCCACTTTTATTTGTTTGAATGATCTTGATTGCTTATTGAACTATATTATTTACTACTTGTGTTGTGTGATGTCCTAGATTTATTTCACAAACTTATATATATTTGTGATGTTCCAGTTTGATGCTAGGAAGAAAACAATAGTTTCTGCTAAATTTGACTTGCTCAGGAGAAGTAGGAATCTTTTATAAGCTTGCCATGTTCCTCTTTCTGAAGAAGAATTAACTGGGTTGCTCGGCCCTGACATCTCCGACCAAGTCAAAGAATTATATATTCATCTCCATTACTTATGGGACATGCCTATTGCTAATAATGATGCATACTACGAGATGATTGAGCAACTGCAAAAAGATCATAATCAGTCTAAAGACCTACTCCATGCTGATTATGAAGTCAATTATAAAGCTTTGAGTGAAGGTTGGAGTTTTGAGCAGAATTTGAATGATATTACTCCTTCTTTGAATAATAAAGAGCTCTCCTTGAAGCGGGATTTGGAGAGAGCCAGGTCTATTGCTGTCATAATGGAAAAAGAGAATAATACCTTGAGGGATGAACTTGATAGTTTAAAGAAATCATCAATCATTGGTCCTGATGAAAGTGCTTCCTTTTAAGAGAATTATAATGCCAAATTTTTAAAAGAACTAGAGGCACTTCAAAATAAAAAGGCTAAATATGGGCAGACTTCTAAAAAAAGAATGGTTTTTTTGGCTAGCTACTGATAAAGAAAGATATAAGAAACCCTTAATGGCTAAGCTACCCAATTACAAGATAAAAATAAGGCCATTACCAACCAAGATGCTCAACTAAAGGCCAAAGATAGTGTTCTTAAGAAGATCCAAAACTAGGTGGAGAGACTTACCTTTCAATTTTATAAACAACCTCGAGAATTTTGGATGGAAGGTTATAATGAGTATTTAGACCATATGGATGATCATATTACTCAGAGCAATCGTGAAGGCTATAAGTGAGGTTAGACCAACTTACTGACTTTGTTGAAGTTCGATTAAAATAGTGAGTTTTGGCATTGCAATGACCTAGGTCTCTTGGATTGTGATAAGCCTCCCTTAAAATTAGATACCAAATGGAGACCTCCTAATTCGATTACCGAATGTATGATAACCAAATATTTAGGAGATTATGGCCTTCAAGATGAGCTTTATATTCTTTACCCTCCTCATATAATCAATAGGTCGAGCAGCAGTAATTGGAAAATGCTGAGAAACTTCAATACAATCAATTCACCATATACTTTTGATGATCCTCCTGCTGGCATGGACAAAACCAAAGGAAAATGGCCAGCTGAATAATCTTACCTTTTTTAGTACTGTCATTTATTTATTTATGGCTATTATAATGTACTTTCATCAATGAAATGGTGTGAATGTTGATTGAATTCATTTTATTTAAGCTTATGGTTGTAATTAATCTGTTTACCAACTAGGTAAACTTTATAATGTTTAGTTACTCGGCTTTTGGACTAAATAACTTGCTTAAATGTTTATATTTGATTCATGTTTGAATCATGGATATGGCCTTATATTCGACTAATGCACTAAAATAAAACTTTAAATAACTTTATTGTATTAAGTTGCAGCATTTGTTCTCAGTGGAGACCGAGTGTATTAGGAATATATTTTCTCTAGTATTTTAACATGGTCGGGTAGAACCTTTAATTAAGAAGTTTTACTTACTTCTTGTTCGTGACTTGCCAAGGACAAATCATATATGAAGATTGGACTTTGTTGAAGCTGGAAAAGTTTGGGAAAGTTTGAACCATGCTTTTTTAGGCGAGTAACTTTTTTGAAGTTGGGGAAAGTTTGAACCATGCCCTTTTCGATGAGTAACTTTTTGAGAAATTTAAATTAAAAATTATTCTCTTTTCCATTTATTAAACTTCTAATGACGTGTAGCTACCATACTCCTACAAACAAAACAAAAAAAGGACTGAGAATGGAGAAAATTGAAATTTCGTTAATTTGAATAAGCAATTACATTAAGATTAGACTTTTCAAAAAAAGGATTGATTTGCATTCCAAGGATTTTTGAATTCTTCCCCCTCTAAAGTCTCCAATCGATAGGTTCCTGGTCGGATAACTGCCACTACACCAAATCTGTCAGATTGTCACGATCATTAACCTTAACAAGTTGGGCTTATCAAGGTCAATGATTGTGACAATTCTAGGGGTGACAACGTTTGTTGTCACGGACTTGTCACAGTCATTTACTGTGATAAGTTCATTAGAGTTGTCACGGTCATGTCACGATCAATGACCGTGACAATATTAGTCACAGTTATAAATCGTGAAAAACGGACCCGTGACATTTAATAAAAAAATTATCACGGTCAATGACCGTGACAAGTTCGTGACAACTATCCTTTGTCACGGTCAATTACCGTGACAATTCTGGGCAGAATTAAAAAAAAATTATTGGGCAGTATTGCCACTGATACTGCCCAGCAGTATATTTGTACTTGTTATAGCAACGTTGTACCTGTTCAAACATCATATATCTAAATAAAATAGAGATAATGCAAATATACATTCAAAACAATATGCACCACGATCTAATCCAAATATAATTCAAATGTAACAACTTAAAACAATTCAATTCAAATAATATCACTACATGTCTGAGGTAGGTCTGAGGAGGTGAATAGGCCACACGATATACGAATTAATACACCCAGCAATGTGCATCGTGTCGCATTGTTCGCGCAACCACAATGGGGAGTTCTTCTTCCCGAGTATCACATGCGTGATGAGCACCTTGGCCTCAATGTCTTGAAGAAAACGTCCATGAACTGGTATACCCTGGATGGTATTCAGGTCCCTCAACCCCCGTCCTATCTGCTGGCCATCAAATGTGTCCTGTATAAACACGTTCGGTGAACCAAGTGTCGACATCGGTCAGTTGAAGGGAGCCAAACAGGGGACTGGATCATCAGAGTCCGCACATGTCGGCCATGAAGCAATGAGGTCCACATCCTCGTCCTCCTACACCTCCTCATCCACCACCATGTTCTCCTTCCCTTTCCCCTTACAATTTCCTCCCAACGAACGCTTCATGAATGAGAACAAATCTTTGACCGTCGCCTCCAAACAGGACAGCTTCGCATCATGCTAGTTCACCGTTCGAGCCAACCCAGTGTCGCTCGTCTCCAATCCAATGATCCTAGAATTGGCAACCAATGATCTCACCCCCTTGTCCTCCCCTTGCGATCAACGCCAAGCACTTGACTGAGTGCGTCTGTGGACAAAGATGCCTTGTCGGCATCAGACTGTGACTCATGCACATCCTTTTAGAGTAACTATTGACTGTGACTCATGCACATCCTTGACTGAGTAACTATTGATGTTCCAGTTGGTTGTCCTTTTAGAGTTTGTCGACCTTCCTGCCGACTAAGTGTTTATCAGGCCGATCAAGTAGGCTAGTGGGCCAAGTTGGATGTGATGTGTGTATTTCATAGGAGTATAAATTTTACATACAAAACCCACACTTCGGTCAAGTCTCGAGCCATGGCGAAAATTGTGGAAGGTTGTTTTATCCGTCATCACATGCAAGTCCCCTTATAGGAGCATGTCACGAGCATTTACTACTTTCATTAAAAAAATGTAGCTCCCCCTTTCTCCCGCGTGTACATAGGCACGTTATCATATCACGTACATCTAGTGCACTTATTGTATGTGTGTGACATTTTGACTTGGTTTGGGGAATCATTGTATTTGGTACACTGAAGTATACCATTTACATTGGCTAAAACTCAAATTTTAAATTTTAAACCATAAGGTAAAGGACCAAATCAGATTTACCATTTTGTCTAGTTTTATCAAAGGCTGCTTAGAATGATTAATTCATCACCGTGTTAAATCCAAATTCAACAGAAATGGAAACCAAATTAAACCATATTTCAAACTCAATTTAAATTCAGCCACTATGGAGGAATTTCACACGATAGTTAATTATTGTATTTCAACTTGATGATTTCTTTAAAAATACAAATAGAACTCAAATGCACTCGGATCATTTCTCACATAGTTGTCTTATAATTCTAATAATATACCTAAAGTGCACTAAAAATTGTCACACATTTTCAAATTATGGGAATGAAGTGATTAACATTTATGATGACAAAGTTATTTAATCAATATTTTAAAATTTTCCAATTGTTACAATCTAAGTATATTATCTTTTTAATAGTTTCAAAATTTCCAATTATTACAATGTGGGCATATTATGTTTTTAATTGTATTAATTTAATCAATCTCAATCCTGCTAGAGAATCGTATCAATATGTTCAGGACTATCAAAAGTTTATACACAACAGCAATAAGGTCACATTATGCTCCTACTAATCAAATTGATAGCAAAACCAGGGTATAGCTATTCCCACTCCAATCAATTTCTAAGGCACTCCAAAATCATGTAAAATGACAAAACAACCCTTTGATACTTATACACTCCTATTAACATGTTAAAGTAAAATAATTTTTTATGAAAAAATAGTTTTGAACTATTTTTTTAAGTTGAATAATTACTCTATTTTTTCAATAAAAATTAAAGACGTTGAAATGTATGCCAAATAAAAAAAAAAAAAAGAGTTCTCTTTTAAAATAAAATTTGAGTTTTTTTAATTAAAAAAAAAGGGACAAAAAAAGTGTCTTTTTTGTCAAATTTTATAACACCCATTTGATTGTTTTTAATAAACAAAATAAAAGAAGAATTTAAAAAAAATCGAGAATAAATATTTTTTGTCGTTTTTTCTTTACTTAAATAGAACGTGTTTTTAATAGAAAACGATAAACATTCCCAAAACATTTTTTTTCTTTAGTTACAGTAATTCTATCAAAGAAAAAATGATACAAATATTTATTCTCGGATTTTTTTAAATTCTTCTTTCATTTTCTTTGTTAAAAAACAATCACTGACAAAAAATACAGTTTTTGTGTCCCCTTTTTAATAAAAAAAACTCGGAGGTTTTTAAAAGAGGACTCAGTTTTTTTAATGTAGGCTCTCGTTTTTATTTTTGTCGTTAAAAAATATATTTTCTATGTGCTCTTTTTTTAAATATGTTTTTTTTTTTAAATTTGATGTCTTAGAGATGTGATTGGTTAGTGCCGCTGGCGCGGACCTACATCCATTAAATGATGTGGGTCCGCGCCAGCGGCATTGACCAATCGCGTCTCTAAGACATAAAAACAATTAAAAAAAATAATCGCGTCTCTAAGAAATCAAATTTAAAAAAAAAAGAGCACGCAGCAAACATTTTTTTAACGACAGTGATAAAAACGAGAGCCTACATTAAATATAATAAAATTCATAACTTTTAAAATAGTTCACAACTGTTTTAAAAGTTTAGAAAAATATATTTTTTTCTAAAAAAAAACAGTTTTTTCATAAAGATTTATTTATTATGTTTTATTTTTAGCATGTTAATATGAGTGTGTAAGTATTAAAGGGTTGTTTTGTCATTTTATAAAATCTATTTAAGTAAAGAACAAATGACAAAAAATAATTATTCTCGGATTTTTTTCGATTCTACTTTTATTTATTTATTAAAAACAATCAAATGGGTGTTATAAAATTTGACAAAAAAGAAACTTTTTTTTGTCCCCTTTTTTTTATTAAAAAACTCAGATTTTATTTTAAAAGAGAACTCAGTTTTTTTATTATTATTATTTGGCATACATTTCAACGGTTTTAATTTTTATTGAAAAAATAGAGTAATTATTCAACTTAAAAAAATAGTTCAAATTTGTTTTCTCATAAAGATTTATTAATTATGTTTTACTTTTAACATGTTAATAGGAGTGTATAAGTATCAAAGGGTTATTTTATCATTTTACATAATTTTGGAGTGATTTAGGAATTGATTGGAGTGGGAATAGCCCCAAAACCAATACCCCAAACTTTAAAAGAACATATAAAATTTAAGGAAGCAGCCAAAACGAGTACTTTGTGGCCGCAATTTTTTAATATTGCGTGTAGACGTTAAGGAATTCGTATCTTCCTGGATTTGAGATTTGATTTCTAGGCTTGCCCACCCATAACAGTAGGGAGTATAATAACACTTATTATGATAAAGACGTATCGGCACAAAACACATTTCGACCAATGTATACAACATGCAAGAATATTTTAATTGCAAAGCTGGAATCTTTTATTGAAAACATTTAGTTAAATAATGCAATGTAACTTATTATTTTCTTATCGTTGTAACAAACCTACAATGTAGTTGAACTAAATATATTTAAAATTATATTTTAATATAAAATGATACAGACGTGAGTGTCTATGAATCTTATTTATGAGTGCACTATATATTTAAGGATCAAATATCAAAAAGTGGTTCAAATATTTTCTAATACACATTTAGTTCAAATTTTTTATTTTGTACAAAAAGGTCTCTTATTCTCTTATTTTTAAAGGTCTGTCGGTCTACGTCAGTGGCATTCTCTTATCTTTAAAGGTCTGTCGGTCTGCGTCAGCGGCATAGTAAAACCTTTTTGACATGGTAAAAGACTTTCTGGTACAAAATAAAAAAGTTTGGACTAAACGTATATTAAAAAAAATTAGAAAGACTATTTGGTATATACCCCTATATTTAATATATTATATATAAAGCAGTACATATAATTTATTTGGTAGAACCAAACCGAGAAAAGGAAAAAAAAAATTACATTTGAGATGAGGGGTTAGGGTGTGGAACCATTAAAATATAAGGGTCCGTTTGATACAAAAATAGGCAAGTGGAGAGCATGGCAAATTTTTCCATAATAAAATTTGTCATGGCAAAATTTGTGAGGGCAAATCCTATAATTGGCCACATAAGTTTGTTTGATAGGATTGATTTTTTAGATGGCAAAAGTGGGTTGTTTGATAGCATTAATGGAAGATTAAAAAAAAAACAGTTTAGAACAAAAAAATAGTTTTTAATAAAATAAAAAGCTTTAACAAAAAAACAGTTTTGTAAGAAAGAAAAAAATTTAACAAAAACAAAAATGTTTTAATAAAAAAAACAGTTTTAACGAAAAATAAATATTTATTTAGAAAAACAGTTTTTAACAATAAAAATACTTTGAACAAAAAAAATCACAATTTAGAACGATTTTTTTTAAAGAAAAACAGTGGTAACAAAAAAACAGTTTTTAACAAAAAAAAAACAGTTTTAATGAAAAAAACAGTTTTTAACAAAATAAAAACGGTTTTAACAAATAAACGAAAAACAGTTTAAAAAAAACGATTTTAACAAAATAAAAACATTTTTTTAACAGGAAAACAGTTTTTAACAAACAAAAAAAGAAAACAATTTTTAGGAAAAAAAACAATTATTTAGAAAAACAGTTTTTAACAAAAAAAAACAGTTTAGAACGATTTTTTTTAAGAAAAAAAGACTTGTAACAAAAAAACATTTTTTAACAAAAAAAAAATGGTTTCAATGAAAAAAGCAGTGTTTAGCAAAATAAAAACGATTTTAACAAACAAACAAACAGTTTAAAATAACGATTTTAACAAATTATAAACATTTTTAAAGAGAAAAACAGTTTTTAACAACCAAAAAAAAAAATTTACGGAAAAAAACATTTCTTTTAAAAAAAGTTTTAACAAATAAAAAATAACCTTTTTAATATTTTTAAAAAGAATGGTAAATTTGTGGAGAAATTTTTGTTTTACTATATAGGTAAGCAAATTTTGCCAACAAAAATGAAAAAAATGATGACAAATTTGTATGTGAATATGAATATCCATGAAAAAAAATTATGGCAAATAATAATCATCAAACAGACAAAATAATGGACAAATTTGTAATTTGCCACCATTTGCTATGCCTTATCAAACGGATCCTAGGATTCTCAATAAATAAATAAAAAATATACAAAGTGAATTGGAGTGAGACCCCTTTGCTCCCGGTGGTTAATGAAGTGAAAAGGTGGCCACCAAGTAATCGGAGATGATTTCGAAGTATTTTCTATGGAAAATGTTATATACACCGGATGTTAGCACCGGGTTAGTACCGATTGTGCTTTATTTGTTGGTACTATGGTGTGGGTCCCACCAAGAAATGCTGTGGGTCCTACCAATGTACAATCAATTAAAGCGCATTTGGTACTAAACCGGTACTAAGTACCGGTAAGAGTATCATTACCCATTTTCTATACATGTATTGCAAATTCAAAACTGTGATAATTAATGCTTCATTTTTTTCTTAAATAGACAGATAGTTGCCGTAAAATGAGAAAATCTCGTCACTGGTGTATCTTTAGAGGTGTAAGAAACAGACGTCCACCATACATAATGCTTTACCGATTCAAATATGATTCTGATCATAAGGTACATTGAACTTTTTAATAGGATTTACTCCTACGTAAACATTAAAACATTATTATAGTATAGTTTCTCAATCTTAATTTTAAAAGGGTGGGCGGTGAAAGATTCCCTGGTGCCTCCAATTAGAGCTGTTTATATTTATTCATGTATTTCTCTACCGGTTTCTACAATTCTGACTTGGTCAAAGGCAGAGGTTGGGATTTTCTTTTCGCTCTCTCTTGACTGAAATAATTGATACTTTAGTTCTACAATAAACGTATACAAAAATACAGCATTACTGCGGGGTAAAAGTGTGACAGCGGCCCTATCTTCCATTTTTTTGGTAAATCAGAGAATTTACTGACGATTTTGTGACTAATCCCTTTGCTGATTTGTAGACACCTCGATGGGTGGAACAGTTGGTCCAGAAATTTAAGACTGCTCCATGTTCAAGGCGAGGATCGAACCCCCGACACTTGATTAAAGGAGGAAAAGTCCCTACTGCTCTACCACACCCATGTGTTACCCTATCTTCCATTTACCAATGCTCATAAACACGGAACACCAATAGTCCAGTTTTAGCTACTAGCATGTTGGATATTATGAATGCAAATACAGAAATGGAACTCTTTATATATCTCAAAAATGTCAACTTCAATACAACAATATAACTTCTGAATAGTCACTATAAAACTTCAAGGCGTGATGTCACTTTCCTAAATACAGTATTTGCCCCACACGAAGAATTTCGGTATACAAACGGGAATCAGCAAATCCGTACTCAAGATACAATAAACGTATACAAAAATACAGCATTACTGCGGGGTAAAAGTGTGACAGCGGCCCTATCTTCCATTTTTTTGGTAAATCAGAGAATTTACTGACGATTTTGTGACTAATCCCTTTGCTGATTTGTAGACACCTCGATGGGTGGAACAGTTGGTCCAGAAATTTAAGACTGCTCCATGTTCAAGGCGAGGATCGAACCCCCGACACTTGATTAAAGGAGGAAAAGTCCCTACTGCTCTACCACACCCATGTGTTACCCTATCTTCCATTTACCAATGCTCATAAACACGGAACACCAATAGTCCAGTTTTAGCTTCTAGCATGTTGGATATTATGAATGCAAATACAGAAATGGAACTCTTTATATATCTCAAAAATGTCAACTTCAATACAACAATATAACTTCTGAATAGTCACTATAAAACTTCAAGGCGTGATGTCACTTTCCTAAATACAGTATTTGCCCCACACGAAGAATTTCGGTATACAAACGGGAATCAGCAAATCCGTACTCAAGATACAATAAACGTATACAAAAATACAGCATTACTGCGGGGTAAAAGTGTGACAGCGGCCCTATCTTCCATTTTTTTGGTAAATCAGAGAATTTACTGACGATTTTGTGACTAATCCCTTTGCTGATTTGTAGACACCTCGATGGGTGGAACAGTTGGTCCAGAAATTTAAGACTGCTCCATGTTCAAGGCGAGGATCGAACCCCCGACACTTGATTAAAGGAGGAAAAGTCCCTACTGCTCTACCACACCCATGTGTTACCCTATCTTCCATTTACCAATGCTCATAAACACGGAACACCAATAGTCCAGTTTTAGCTTCTAGCATGTTGGATATTATGAATGCAAATACAGAAATGGAACTCTTTATATATCTCAAAAATGTCAACTTCAATACAACAATATAACTTCTGAATAGTCACTATAAAACTTCAAGGCGTGATGTCACTTTCCTAAATACAGTATTTGCCCCACACGAAGAATTTCGGTATACAAACGGGAATCAGCAAATCCGTACTCAAGATACAATAAACGTATACAAAAATACAGCATTACTGCGGGGTAAAAGTGTGACAGCGGCCCTATCTTCCATTTTTTTGGTAAATCAGAGAATTTACTGACGATTTTGTGACTAATCCCTTTGCTGATTTGTAGACACCTCGATGGGTGGAACAGTTGGTCCAGAAATTTAAGACTGCTCCATGTTCAAGGCGAGGATCGAACCCCCGACACTTGATTAAAGGAGGAAAAGTCCCTACTGCTCTACCACACCCATGTGTTACCCTATCTTCCATTTACCAATGCTCATAAACACGGAACACCAATAGTCCAGTTTTAGCTTCTAGCATGTTGGATATTATGAATGCAAATACAGAAATGGAACTCTTTATATATCTCAAAAATGTCAACTTCAATACAACAATATAACTTCTGAATAGTCACTATAAAACTTCAAGGCGTGATGTCACTTTCCTAAATACAGTATTTGCCCCACACGAAGAATTTCGGTATACAAACGGGAATCAGCAAATCCGTACTCAAGATACAATGAAGCACTTGCACTGTCTGCAACTTGTATATTTGAAGACAGCCCTTGGATGTATCAACGAAGAACAGTCAATCAAGTTCTTATTCTGTTTATGTGCACAAAACAGAATAAGAGAATTTGTATCTCCTGAAAATTGTAAGAGAGTAATAGCAGGGTCTGGAAATCTGAAACTGGTTTTTGTAATCAATGGAATTCCGTTTTTAGGCAGCCTTTATTTATAGAAAATGAAAGGCTTTGTCTTCAAGAGTCATGACTGTTGAATTAAGTCATTTCCGAACACGTATGACTGTTAATTACCAACAGTCTTAATTCCTTTCCGAACAGGTATAATAATACCGAATCGATTTTGCACGGGTCAACCAAAAAGTGACCGCGCCCGAGCTACCGCGATCCGACCCGGACGAATCCCGGCAACCCGCTACCACTGCGGCGTGCGAAGTGCAAAGTGCGCCACTAGCGCCTCTACAGCCCACTGCCCCGCACCCGCACGCGCGCGCGTGTGCGTGTGCG
The DNA here is from genome assembly GCA_949130495.1 of Sambucus nigra. Classification (NCBI taxonomy): domain Eukaryota; kingdom Viridiplantae; phylum Streptophyta; class Magnoliopsida; order Dipsacales; family Adoxaceae; genus Sambucus; species Sambucus nigra. The sequence continues at coordinate 548,411,611 of OX422207.1, forward strand.
TACGGTGCTTCGCACCGTATTGAGGTCTCTTGAATAGCCTCTTAAATGCTAGATGAATTAACTCTTCATCTTCCATTTGTACTTATTAAGTGTACAAATTCTTAACATTTTTCCAATGTGGGACTCAAAGGTTGCCCACCCCTTTTATAGCTTAGTGGTGACACTTAGCTTTGTACATTTTCCAATGTGGGACACTATCCCCTTTTATATTTGGGTTAGCTTCCCACCTCTTCCACACACTTCCAATGTGGGACAAGCGTTTAAGGCTTTTACACCCAAAAAACTCTTACTCTCTTATTTTAAAAATCTCCAACATGGCATTCTTGTAGTATCACGAATGACGAAATTCCTTCGTACTATTAATTCAAGGGTCACTATAATATTCATATAACGGTCTCCGGCCTCTCTTATAAATGATAAAAGAAGAAAAGGAAAATCTGGCTCTTAGGCTGTTTAGTATACCAAATTGGTTATGGAATTAATTTTCACCTTTAGACATTGTAGAATACCACTAAAACACATTGTCACCCATCATTCCCCTTTCGGGGGTAATTTTTTTTTCTTACATTTGGTGACAAATGTGAGTTGTCCTTTTTCTATTATTATTATTATTATTATTATTATTATTATTATTATTATTATTATTATTATTATTATTATTATTATTATTATTATTATTATTATTATATATGTGTGTGTTTGTGTGTAATGTTCTAGAACAATATTAACATTATTATTAATTCCAATGACTCACTTTTTAAAATATTATTTATTTCTTTTTCCTAATTTGACGTTCCACTAATTAATAAAAAATGTTTTCTAGATTTTTAATAACGCCTTAACAAAAATATTAAAGTCATTACCAATATTGAGGTTTCACTAAATTGTTATTATTGTTATTAAAGTTCGACACATTAACTAATTAACATTCTACTAATGTTACGTTCCAGAAATATTTTTTCTTCAGAAATCATTATTTTACATAACTTAGATATTTATATGCCACAATAATAATTTTCCATTAATATATAAGTATTTCCCTGAATATTTTCATATTTTTTCCTTTTTAGATTTGTTCTAAAACTATATACATTTAACAGGCTTCAATAAATGCAAATTAAAAGTCAAGAATAATAAATTTTCCTTCAATTACACTATTTTCCATCTTTATCTTTAGTAACATTATCATTCATATTAACGTTCCAAAAGTTAACTAATTAACATTCCATAGATATTAATGTTGCAGAAATTAAACTACTGCCTACAATATTTTCCCTAAATTACATATTTCTATGCCAAAATAATAAATTTTGAATAAATATAAAAGTATTAATTAATTAACATTCTAATAATGTTAACGTTCCAGAAATATTTTTTCTCTAGAAGTCATTATTTTACAAAAAATAAATATTTCTATGCCACAATAATAATTTTCCATTAATATATGAATAATGATATGTGTACCATAATATCCCCCAAAAAGTTCCCCAAAAGTGATTTGGATTCCATTAATATATGAATAATGATATGTGTACCATAATCTCCCCCAAAAAGTTCTCCAAAAAGTGATTTGGATTCCACTTATTCTCTCACTTACCTATTAAATTTTGCCTTATGGCAAGCGTGCCTCTAGGGCACAAAAATTTATTAGTTTTGGGGGAGGTTTTGGGGGACTTATTTGGGACTCATAGCAGGACTCTTAATATATAAGTATTTCCCTAAATATTTCCATATTTTCTCTTTTTTAGATTTGTTCCAAAATTATATATTTAACAAGTTTCAACAAATGCAAACAAAAATTGAAGAATAATAAATTTTCTAGCAATTACTCTATTTTCCATCTTTTGTAATATTATTACTTATATTAACGTTCCAAAAATTAACTAATTAACATTTCATTGATATTAATGTTGCAAAAATTAAACTACTGTCTAGAAATAAAATATTTTCCATAAACTAAATATTTCTATGACAGAATAATTAATTTTGCATAGATATAAAAAAGGATTCAGTAATTAACATTCTACTAATGTTAACGTTCCAGAAATATTTTTTTCTTCAAAAATCACTGATTTATATAAATTAAATATTTTCCATTAATATATGGGTCAATTAGATACCACCCCTTGTTATAAAAGATATTTATATCTTAACCCACTTTGTATATAATTAAATAAAACGACTCTTTGCCCAACATTTGTCGATTGTGAATTCAACTTACATTAATGAAATTGACACATATACCCTTGTTCGATTCACATATCCTGATTCTATACCCGTTATGATCACCGCATACAATAAATTGTCAGTGATACCACTGCTCCGTTTTGTTGGTTTTGGCTCTCCTATTTTTTCAGTTTTGGTTTATTTACAAATTTGCCATTTTGGCTCAAATCTATAAATACAAGTGTTATTTCTAAGTTTTGGGGGAGGACAAGAGTGAGCATATTTGGGTGTTTTTCGCACACCAAATGTTTGATAAAATTTTCGAGTGAGTTTTATCGTCTTGGTCGCTAGAGATAGTCTTGCTTTAGCGCAACAAGTGGTATTAGAGCTTTGGTTGCATTGTTTGTGCGGTATTTTGGTTCGAGGTTGAATCAATTTTGGCATAGCTTTTGTTTTTTTTCCAAATGACGGAAAAATGTGGAGAGTACTCGAGAATCAACCTCTATGAGCGAATGCTCTAAGAGATGGGATCCGAGTTTTGGATCAAGTGGCTCAATGAAGACGAACATGAAGGCTTTTGATGAGAAGATCAATTTCGGGTTATGGCAAAGACGAATGCGAGGCATTCTTGTCCAACATAAGTTGCAATTAGCATTGTTGGGGGTAGAGGGACGACCGGTAGGCATGACCGATACCGAGTGGATTGACATTAATCGAAGAGATGCTTCGTGTATTGAGATGCTTATCACGGATGATGTGTTGAATAACGTGATAGCGGAGACCACGTCTGAAGGCATGTGGGATAAGCTAGAAGAGATTTATTTGGGAAAGTCGTCAAATAAATTGTTCCTCAAGAAGAAACTCTTCAAGCTTGAGATGAAGGAGGGTGAGGATATGATGAAGCATATCAATATTTTTAATGCCTTGATAAATGACTTGAATCGGATAGATGTTCAATTCAATGATGAGGATCGAGCATTGTTGTTGCTTGCATCATTACCCGATTCATACGAGCATTTTGTGACCACTCTCATGTTTGAGAAGTCTACGCTCCGGTGCAACGAGGTTGTGACAGATATTCAATATCATGTCATGATGAGAAAGAAGGAAGGTGGAGGTGACGGGTATTCCCATAATGAAGGCCTTACGTCGAGAGACAGAGGTGGGCAAAATGGCGGAAGGAACTCCAACCGGGGATTTAATCGAGGGGTGTTGGTGGTAAAGGGCCGAAATGCTACAAGTTCCGGGAATGGGGTCATATGATCCGAGAATGTCCTTTGTGGAACGACAAGGTTAAGGGGAAGATTGATTTCGAGAGGGCAACGGTAACAAGTGCGAATTATGAAGATGAACTTGGAGAACTTCTCACAATCTCCAACGTTAACTCTTTTTCCCAAGATGATTGGATATTAGATTCGGGATTTTCGGATCACGTTTGCTCCAAGAGGGAATATTTTGAGACTTTCACATAAAATGGAAAAGGTTCCATGTCTTTGGCTAACACAGAGAAGGTTGTCGTTGAGGGTGTCAGGATTGTGAAACTCAAGATATTTGATGGGGTGGAACGCACTTTGGGTGGTGTAGCCTATGTCCCAAAGTTACGAAAGAATTTGATATCCATTAGCCGTTTGGATTCCAAGGGTTGCCGGGTGTCGGTGGCAGGTGGAGTCTTGAAAGTCACACGAGGTTGTATGGTCCGAGCGAGGGGAGAGGAGAGAGAGGGGTTGTATCGTCTAAATCAGACTACGAGGAAGACGGGGAAGCGGTGTGCATAAGTGATCGAACGTTCGAGTCATGTCTCCTTTGTGCACAAAGCGGAGACATTGGGTGCTAGCTTTTCGAGAGTAGATGGTAGTGGTGAGATAATACCTACTAGTGGAGGGGGTGGATCGAAGTCCCCCTTTGGGGCCAACGGGTGATGTTGACTCGATTTAGTTGCACACATGCATTGGCCGATTGGAATTGAGGAGGTGTAGGACTGTGATGGATTCGAGGTGTGTGTAGCTAGTTCAAGGAAGGTCGATGGGTGATTATTTGCGAGCATTGGCAAACGGGAGTCTTTCGTGACAAAGACTTGGTACATCTTTCGAGGGTGAGATTTGGAGGGTGTGAGAGGTGAGGAATTTTTCCTCTCATCCGTGGTTAATTTCTCAAGGAGGAAGATGGTGTTGATGTGTTTGAATGTTTCGTGTAAAGAAGGTGTATGCTATATGTACTGTGTGGGCGTGTACTCAGCGGGTTACATGAGGAGCGATCTTCACCGTATGGTTACATGGGAAGCATTCAGATGCATGAGATGGGGAGTTCTTAGTTTAGAACTTGGTTCCTCAGCGGGTGGAGTCGTTTGGAGTCTTGGAGTGAAGACTTACGGTATCTCACTTCATGGTTGAAGTTTGGGGTGGCTTAGCGTCGGGTGGAGCATATTGGCTTGTTAGACGTCGGTATGATCTTCGAGCAGATTTAATGTTTGTGTTCCGAGTTTGGTTGGATTGTGAGGATCGCCTGGGGGATCTCATTAGCTTGGTAGATGGTGGGATGGTCTTCAAGCAAGTTCAATTTCAGCATTCTAGAGATTGGTTGGATCGTCAAGATCGCCAAGGTGGAGTTTGTTTGTTTTGGCTCTCCTATTTTTTTAGTTTAGGTTTATTTACAAATTTGACATTTCGTCTCAAATCTATAAATACAAGTGTTATTTCTAGGTTTTGGGGGAGGACAAGAGTGAGCATATTTGAGAGATAATCAAAGGCAAAGAGAGATAGAGAGCTACTTTGAGCAAGGTGAGTTATTAAGGTTGGTTAGTGATTGACTTTGAGAGAGATAAGTGAGGGGTGTGTGCAACCATTGGTTCCTAGCCATTTATCTATAAAAGAAGATATCCTACCACTTGTGGATGTAGCCCAAAGCTTGGGTAAACCACATAAATTATTGTTGCTTTGATTGTTTATTGCTTGTATGTTCTTATTGTCTCTTCATTAATGCTTGGTTGATTTGATTAGGAGTTTGCACACTAGTTTATTTATGGAACAAGGTCTTGGGTGTTTTTCGCACACCAAATGTTTGATAAAATTCCCGAGTGAGTTTTATCGTCTTGGTCTCTAGAGATACTTGCTTTAGCGCAACACTTTTTATATTCACCACCACCATATCTATCAATTACTTTTTGGTTGATAGATATTAATGGAGTTTAATATATATATATATATATATATATATATATATATAGAGAGAGAGAGAGAGAGAGAGATATATCTATATATGTATATATACCATTGTTGCTCTCTCTCTCTCTCTCTCTTTCTCTCTCTCTCTCTCTCTATATATATATATATATATATTTACAGTCCTACTCTTGTGCGGACCAGACATGTGTCACCTGACGGTGAGCCTAAAAAAAATAGAGTGTGTGCCCATAATATAGGCGATAATTTCTAGGCACACCGTTAGGTGACACATATCTGGTCTGCATTCTTAAAATGAGGACTAGTCTGCACAAGAGCATTATTATTATTATATATATATATATAATAAAGTATAAAACTTATTTATGTCATCAGATAGAACAATGATGTCATCAACATGAATTTTTTTTTTGCACTTCCTATTTTGTCCTTGCAAATTTTGGATTCCCCCCTCTTTTAAGCCTTCTAATTTATTTCTCCCTTCCTTCAAAATTCAAAAACAAGGCTAGAATAGTATTTGCACTAATTCTCTCCCTTTACCTCATTTTCCAAACTTAGTCGTTCCTTTCCTCACTTTACTCCCTCAATCCCCCCCCCCCCTCTCTCTCTCTCTCGATTTTGCGATTAACAACACCGATAATAACTATCAACCAAGGTAACGTCGATTTTATACCTGTTTTATACGATTAAGTATACGATTCATACGATTGAGCATATGCCTCAATCAAACCTGTTTGATTGAACATACGATTGAGTTGTGGGTTTCAGCATATGATTAAGTTGTGGGTTTTAGCATACAATTGAGTTGTGGGTTTCAACATATGATTCATACCGGCCCTAGAAAAATGGACTTCTCTCCGCTGCAAAGTCTATCGCCTTAAGGTAGTTTTTCTCTCCCACCATCTTACACACACATAAGCGCCCACACATGCACATACACCCCTACATGGTGGGATTTTTGAACTAAGGAACCATAAAAACTTTTCAAGTGTTTTCCTTTTATTTTGATCTAAGAGTAAGAGTGGTTTAATTTTTGTCACAATTTTTTTTGCAGATCTAATGTTTTTTGCAGTTCTATTGTTTTTTTAGCAGGCCTAGTGTTTGTGTGGTTCGATTTTGGGTAAGTGGTTGTTTGAATATTTGAAACTGTGTAGTTTAGGGGTGTTGGTTGTTTTGTCTTAGGTGGTGTTTATACATGAATCTAACAAATTTTTTGGTTGTTAATCTTTTTTTATAAGAAGTTTTTATTGATTTGTTATGAGTTACTTATTTTTCTTGACATATTTGAGAAAACTTCCATTGTGGGATTCATGTTATTTCAGTACTCATAATAGTCAATATCTGCGACAGTTTGTGACGGCGATGCCTGCGGTTTACGACATTGATTCATATTCAAAGTTTGATATAGAGAATCATGATGTGTACTTTCTTTTAACATCATTTTGTTAGCATTAGAAAGCATTTTCTCTTTAGTTTATTGATCATTTTAAAACAATCCTTTCGACAACTCCTTGCGTTATAGTTGGATATTCAAGAATTCACACACGTATCTCATTTCCTAACTTTACTTATACATTCACTCCTTGATTTTCAGGATCTATTACTGTGGATTTGTGTTAGGTGCGTCGGAAAGGCACGATTTGTGTTTGAAGTCCTAATGTATGTTTTAATCCACTAAAGCGGTCATAAGTTTATCAAATTCTAAATTGAGTCGTCTACTTTTTGTGTCCTTACAAAATTACAATGCAAACCATTATACACTTGGTATTTATCGTATGTGTATGTATATTACGATGTAAACCATTCATGTTACTTCAATTTAAAAATTCTTAATACAATAAATAGGCTCAACTGTGAAAAGCTAATGTTAATTAAAGCTCAGGTACTGTTGTTAGTTATAAGCGGTCGAGATTGCATATCTTTTATATTCTTAGGCGGATCACCGAATATTCTTTTATTATCTAATCTCCTCTTTTTCTATTTATGATTGGGCAGATTGCTGGAGGAGTAAGAACAGAGCATCCTATGTTGATGTTGAAGGTTGGGAAGAACAGGTGTGAGGTTCTTGCTATTGCTCCTATTATCGAATATTATCTAATAATAATCTACAACTAAATAGAAGATGGTGAAGAAGTGAACTTTCTCCTACAATCAGATGTAATACTGCTCAGATCTAATTAACATGGAGCAATAGACATCACAACTACTAAGAAACCAATCTGCTCAGATGTAATCTGATATGACTTGGCAATATTCTTTTTAACTCAAGCAGAATGACATTTGAACACATTGGTTGTAATGAAGTGTGCAAAGAAAATACCTCAATTAAATCTTTCTACTAGCAAATGATACACATTATATTCATGTTTCTTAAAAGGGATTCAAAATATATTCATTTCTATTTTTTATTCAATGTTTTTAGAAGAAAATATAAGAGCAATAGACTTCACACACATCCCTTAACATTATCTAACATGAACAACTCTCAATTAAAATCTCACAATACCATCATATATGTCGTTATACTTGATTTAGATGAGACCCTTTTATATACAAAGCATGCTACAAGGGGTATTTTGGAGGAATTTCTTACGAGATATGGGAAGGATGTGGATATGGAAAAGGAAAATAAGAGATTGGGGATGATTCTGAAGGACAAAGTAATTGAAATAGTTAAAGACTATGGACTTCCAATTACACCAACTCAATTTACTCAAGAAATCATGCCCATGTATCATCGAAAATGGATGCAAGCCAAACCACTACCTGGTGCTAATCACCTCATCAAACATCTCCTTAATCATGGAGTGCCATTTGCGCTTACTTCAAACACTGAACGGAAAAATATAGAAGCAAAACTCTCTTACCAACAAGGTTGGAGAGAATATTTTTATATAGTTCTTGGAAGTGACCAGGTCAAGTCAGGGAAACATTCTCCAGATATATTTATGGAAGGTGAAACTAAGATGGGTGTAGATCCAGTTTGCTAAATTTTGATAGAAGACTCCGTGATATGTGTTATCGCAGGAATGGTTGCTGGAATGAAGGTGGTGGTAGTGCCTTCTCTCTAAAGTGAATGAGAGAAATATTCTATTGTTGATTCTGTGCTTCATTCCCTTCTTGAATTTTAGTCAGAGATATGGGGGCTTCCACCATTTAAAGATTGGGTTTCTAACTCCTTGCCAATTGAACCCATTTATTTTAAGGTTTTATACAAAGAGGGACTACTCAACCAGATTGCAGAGAATGGTATGTCTGCTCTACCTAATCAAGTTTTGGGGCTCTACTTCGGTTGGGCAAAAATTAACTCAAATAAGATGTTTAAGATTGTGATTAGTATCAAATGGCACCACGGTTGTTGTAGTTCTAAGAGAATCATTCAAGTATATCTAATTGATGTAAGAAATGAGGAATTATGTTATAAACGGATGATTTGAGTCATTTATCTATAGTCCCATGGTTGTTGTGTTTGATTAACATTTTGTGTGTAAATGCTTTGAATCATGTATTCTATAGTGCCATAATTCTGAAATTTCTTTAGTACATGGATTTGGGGGGGGGGGGGGGGGGGGGGGGGTGAGTCAGTATTAGTCACATACTCTAAGAAATCACGATGTCTCAAATGTATATGCATAACTATCTACCCTTTTGAAAAAAAGTATTGAAAATATTTTCATATCAGTTCTCAAGAAATCCAGGTGGATGCATTACAAAGAAGTTGCTTTCTTACCCTCTCTGCATGCAGACATTACAAAGAAGTTGCCTTCTTACCCTTTGTGAATCCAGTTCTTAAGACAGCTAGGTATTCTATTTTTTTAATGTTGCCTTCTTACCCTCTGCGCATCTTAGTTTGGGTGTTGATTTTGTGTAGCAGATTGGGACAAATATATAGTATCTTTCCATCTATATCATCACCCGAGAAAGCATGATCTTCTGATACATCTAATGTTCTGCTGGTAGACTATTTTCATAAACCATGGTTTGTTGATTTATCTCAGTTTTATGTCAATAGAAATTTTATACACAATTTTTTGGTTGAGTTTTATTTATGGGATTAAATGTAATAATTACATAATTTGTTGGTTGAATTTGTAAGCATCACATTTAAAGATGTTTGTACACACATGTGCACTGACCCCACACTCTTTTTGATAACCTTGATTTGTTTCTTTTGCAATGTATGGTTATTATATATTTATTTTTAGATCTATAACAATATGCTTATAAAAGTGTGTTTCTTTATTTAAGACTGGAGGTACCAACCTACAAGGGTGTACAAATAATCTTTCTTTCATAGAGAAACTATTGGGTCATTTTTTTCATTGTTTTCTTTAGTTTTTATGCCTTGGAGAAGGTCTTGGGGGAATCCATAGCTCAAGTGTTGTGCCAATGTGGTGCAGCAGTTGGACAACCACCCGAATGGAAGATTTACAGAAGCACAATTGGCAGATCTTTGGTCATTGGCTCAAAGTTTTCCATTTCAACTGAGTTCCATTCATTTTTCTCTTTAAATTCTTCACAGGTACCAGCTCTGCTAGAGAGTGGTAAATCTCAATGTGAGTTGGTGGTTAAATTTTGCATAGGTACCAGCTCTACATGTACACACTGTCTTGATCTAATTTCTAATTTTTGTGTGTTTCAGTGTGTTTTTTTGTTAAATAAAATTCTAAAACAATTGTGTACTGATCTAATTTCTCGAGGAAAAAGTTGACCCCAAGAAGCCTGCATCTCTGACTTAGCAGAGAAAAGTAAATAGTGACGAAAATACCCTTTCTGAGTTAAGTGTAAAAGAGATGGTTAATATGGAATGAATATAAACTCAATACTCTTTCCATACCAAATGTTGAGTCCTACTTTCCTTATTTGGACATCCTAATTAAGAGTCTACTTTGAAAACAACTTACCAAAATTCACGTTTTTCAAGTATGTTTTAATTTTGATACTTATGCTAAAAGTCCATTTATTTCTCCAATCACACCAAGTTTCCAAGGGATTTTAGTCTTTGAAACAAAATAAGAGCTAAAATGTTATGTTCCTCACATCAAGAAATCTCATTGTTTTTTTAAATGCCATGAAACTAAAAATTGAGAAGTTTATAGAGGACTCAAAAATGTCAAGGAATTGAAGACGTTAAGGCATTGGAATGGTTCTAAAATGTTGAAAACATTGTGTTTTAGGAGACATTTGGACATTTTATAAAACCATGTGCATCAAGATCTGAACATCAAAACATTCATGTTAGTTGCACAGTTTTACATACAGGAAACATATGTGGAGATACCATGCCTTTTTGTTTGTCTACGTGGTATTATGCATTTGAGGTATGTTTTTTCATTTTCTTTCACCTACATTAAGTTAGGACTGTAGTTTAATGATTTTTAGCTTTGTGTGTCAACGATATCTATTCTTTCTTTAATTAGCTAATTGATATACCAAGTCTTGCAAGGTTAAAAGAGACTCAATCCAGTGGCACACTCCCATCACTCCATTTTTTGCAAATCAACATTCTAATTCTTTATTGTTATTGGTTGTTATATGTTGCAGGACCATTGGATTTCAAGGAGACAGATGGTGATGAATAGATTAAAATTTTGATTGTGTCCAACCATCTTTTTATTTGAAAATTTTATATACCAAATACGATTTTTGTGGAATTGATCATGTTATTTATACGAGGTCCAAGATTGACTACTATTGTTGTTGTTTGAGTAATTATTATTTGTTAAACAAGGTGGATAGTAAATTATTTACACTTAGTTGTGTTGTAAATTTTTTTTACTTGCATTATGATGTTGTTTATACGAGATTCAAGATTAACTATTATTATTGTTGTTGTTGTTGGAAGTGTTTTTTTACTTTTTAAATAGGGCATAGTCCTATAAACAAAATATATATTTCCAAAAAAAATCTAAAATGTTTACATGGTGTTTTAAAAATACTGTAATACTAAAATTAGATTTTTTATGGATATGATGTTGTCTATGATGGACTATAAAACAAGTTTAAATTTGCCCAAAAATTTTAAATTATTTATAATTATATGTTTTAAAAACCTTTTTGACTTAATAGGTTCGTACAACGGTGTATATGTGTATGTATATAAACACGGTGTATGTATGTCAAAAAACTTTAAACAATTTCCCAATTTTTTAAACTAATAGGTTCGTGCCATAGTTTATTTCAAAATTTATTTATTTGTTGCGAACTAAATACGATGTATTGTCTTATCAACGATGTACACTTTTGAAAACTAACGTCGTGCCTTCAGGGATGAGCATACCCTAGTGTGTGTGTGTGTATAAATATATATAATAATGCTCTTGTGCGGACTGCTCCGCATTTTAACACTACGGACTGGACAAGTGTCACTTGACAGTTAACTTAGAAATTATTGGCTAAATTATAGTCACTCTCGCTCTCTTTTCTGGGCTCACCGACAGCTGACACACATCTAGTCCGCACTGTTAAAATGCGGGATAGTCCGCACAATAATAGTATTATTTGTGTGTGTGTATGTGTGTGTATATATATATATATATACCAGGGTGTACCCGTGACGATGGCACGGTGATAAATTTGTTCCTGTGTTATTTTGTATCCGTACCGATGGCACGATGATTAATTTGTCCACATGATAAATTTGTTCCCGTACCGATGTCATGCTCATAATTTTATCTCGGTGCATTTATATTAGCAACCAATCATTAGTGATATATCATTAAGATTTAATGGTTCATGTTGTAATATAAAGCCTTCAGGAAAGAGTAATGTAAATACATCCAGAGAAAGAAAAACCAATGTAAACAAAATATATAACACCGTAAGATTATTTTATATTTGAAAACTAATTATACATTAGTGAATCATCGTGAATCATGATTCATTACTTGTTAACTAATGGCCGTGGTTTGCAAGTATGATTGATTAATCACAGTAGAAAAAAGTTACAATTCGACAAAACTAAAAAACTTATGTTTGAGTAAACGTTGTGAAGTTTGTAGTTTCTATGACTTTACGAACTAACTCAAAATCATAATTATAAAAAATAAATAAGTTAAAAGATAAATAACTCTTCATATACATAAGGTCACTAACAAAAATACAACAAATTTTTAACATATGCTCGTGTTGATGGCAATATTACCAACTTTGCCCCAACGATTCAAACATAGGAATTCATTGTTGATAAACATGGTGTAACATAATAAAAATATTAACTTAAATCTAAAATATAGCTCATGCACTACTTTATAGTTTTTTATTTATTTATATACTACTTTATAGTTGATCACAACTACACCTTCGTATCTTAATTTTAAAGGGAAATAAAGAATGTCTAGGGTCAAAAACATTATGATGTACAACTAAAGAATTAGTAAAAAAAATGAAATTAAAGATAAAAATGTATAAAAAAATTCTATAACATAAGATTCCAAATAGTGTAAAGAACAGAAAAAATTGATTTTATTACGTAATAACATGTCATATATTTTTAGAAAAGTATTGTATGATGTGATTTCTTTTCAAACCTAAACAAGAAATCATATATAAAAAGTCATGGATAATTGAGGGGTTGAATAGTTCCTCCAATGTCATCTTGAAGATTAACTGTACAGAACCACCAGTAGGTGGCGTGCTAGCAAAAAGAAAAGGGAAAGAGGTAGGCTGTAAAAGTTGTCCTTGTCATAGAATTTAAGGCTGTAAAAGTTTTTCCTGTTAGCATTTAAAACTTCCTTGAGCCCCAAAAATATATGTTCTAACAGCATCTCATCTAATAAAAAACTCCAATTCACAGAATCATTAAAAAAGTAAAATGTTTTCAATCACACGTGATAAATCGTTATAATTCTCTGCATTATCATTTATTAGTTTCATTAATCACGATAAAAAAATATAACCTCTAAGAAATATGATATCCTTCCAAACCAAAAATTCTCACAAAACCATTTCTCATAAATAAGTAATTTTACCACTTGAGTTGCATGACCAATATATTTTAAAATGTATACAAAATGTAGTATATTCGTAATTGTGAAAGACATACATACTATAATTACTTGAGTTGCATGATCAATATATTCGAAAATTAAAATAGTGAAATAAAAAGGATAAATCGTACACGCATGAAGAATAAATCGTTTTAGCTTTCCAGTTTCTTCTACTTTAAATTGTGAAAGACATACAACAAAGTTTCCTACCTTTGGTACCTGTTTTCTCTTTTTTATGGCTCACCACCGTGTGCCATTTTGACACCCAACTTTTTATGCCTTGTAACTCCTACTTCCTACTGTCATTTTTAACACCTACTTTTGAGCAAATCATACAGGCATGAATAAAAAAAATGTCCCAAGTACGTATGTCAGACTTTGATAGAAAACCTTGTGCCTTCATACCACATTAATACGTTTGACGAACAACAATAATGAAAAATGTTTAATCCAATCAATGCTCTTATCACACAATCCTGACGAACTATTTTTGTCTCCGAACCCGAAATCAGTATCTTCCCATAATCCTGGAAAAAAAAACTATGACGTCAGAAATATTATATGATGGTGGGATCCAACTTGTACTGATTTTGGTTTACTTGGGGTTAAATATTTCGAAAATATAAAATAAAACTGTGAAGGGGGTTGTCATATTCAGAAGATGTAGTGAAATACCATCTAAAAAAGTAGATACATGTAGTGAAATACAATAAAATTATAGATAAATGAAGTGAAACAGTAGTTAACCTTTTCAAATTCCATTCTTAAACTTGTGGATTGTTCCTGAAATACAACAAAATTAAAGAAAAACCTCAAAAATAGGAACTCAACTTCTAAAATGGAAAAAAATAAAAAGCTGAAAACAAAACCTCTTGATTAAGGGAAAAACCTCTTCATCAAGGGAGGCTTTGAAGTAAGAACCCATAGTAAAAATACAAACCTATCACAAAAATTTCATGTTGCTGGTTTTGCTAGTTGAGGTAGCCCTAAAACTCACCACCGCCGGCAAATCTCCGATCGTTGGTTTTGCCAGTTGACGCACCGTTTGGGAAGACGGATCTCGAAGGGGATGATGAGATGGAGGGCGGGGTTTGGCCATTGAATCCATGGAGAGAGAGAATTAGATCTCAGACGCTTGGTGGCTCCAGTTGAGACTTACTCACATGCTTAGATCTCTCTCCTTAATGACGATGAGTAAAAAGATTGAGGGTAAGTGAAGAAGAAAAAGTGAAACAACTAAGGTGAACAAATTTTTTCCTTGATCCAAGTGCTATGAAAAGTGAAAGATCAAGCGTAAACAAAACATGGCTAAATTTTTTTTTCTTATATATAGATAGATACAAAAAGTGTTTGTATATATTTTGTATACAAAGTTTCTGAGAAGGACGTAAAACAAAGATCCCAGAACATTATTCGGTAAAAAATGTAAACAAAACATGTATAATAACTCAACAAAACATGTGGACTCAACAAAACATGCAAACACCTAGTAGGAAAAAAAATCAAAGGAAAAAAAATGTATAATAACTCGATATATTCATATTATTTTAGATTTATAACAAAAAATATTTATAGATCTGTAACTTGACTTCACCTTCTTTGTAAAAGCACTCAAGACAAAAGCAAGCTTCACCTGCATCTCATACATTTGATGAGAAAGACAATAGACATCATCAACCCCCGCCCAAACCAGTCGTTCACCAGGGAGATGATAGGGGAGAGGTGCAGACTAAATGGGAGGATAAAGAATGTGAAATGAGGAGAGATTTTTTTTCAAGCCTTGTGCTATGTCCATATCAGTATGAGGACAGACTCTACATAGTAATGTATGAGTTTTATTAATTGTTCACGCAAGGCATGTAGCATCCTTATCAACCGTTAGATTTTCCCCATCTTGAACCCTTACCTACGTTTAATCTCAGCCACCAGTTGATAAAGACCAAACTTATTAACTTTTGATCTTAGCCATCAGTTGGGCAGGATAAAAAATCCCTCCTCCTTTATTATATAGATATATACACTTGGGTATGCCCGTGCGTGAAGGCACAGCGAAAATTTTCAAAGCACATAATCGTAAAGCGATGAAAATTTCCAAGTACGTAATTGCGAAACGGGAAAAAATTTTGTTTCCCGAAAAACAAAGTGTAATTTTAAAAAAAATTGGTCAAAATTTCCAAAAATAAACAATTTGCTAATTTTTGAAAGTGCGCGTCATTGATAGGACCATACTTGTATTTAGTTCGCAACATATAAACAATTTTAGGAAAAAGTAATATGTGGCATGACGATAATTTTTTGAAGGAATGGTTAATATTTGGGAAAAGAAACATAGGTGGCAACGACATAGACGATGGACCCAAGTTGATTTCATTACAAAAAAAATTGTCCAAACAAACCCAAGCATGTACTCAGAAAATTGGGGCTCATTTAAAATTTAAGATATCATATTACCAATTGATTTTAAAATCTGAAATAAAAAGTGAATAACTTTCAAAGTTCCTGTGTTGATATATAAATGGGTACATAAATATTTGTTCCCATAAAAAATATTCAGACATGGTAAATCATTCTTTCCCTCTCAGTGTTGATCACCCACCCAATCATCATTCCCTCTCGCCATTTTTTTATTTCACCATAACATCATAAGCAAACACATTAGTTTTATCACGGATAAATCAATATATAAGATATAAATTTTCTAAAGCGATATCATACTTTTCAAGCCGTATCACATTCATTAAAGAACTTATAATTGTCTCAATGAAAGAAATATCACACTAAGCTAATCCATAAGAACTATGTATCTTATTAAATGCAAAAGAATAAGTTATACATTTGTTTCCTAATATAAACACATTTGCATGATAATGTAAATTTGAACTCAAAGAGTATACTGAATTGGTTTCGTACAAAGAAAAGAGGGTGGGCCTTGCATTGAATATGCACTATAACTATAAAGAATAAAGAATTATAAAAAACACTTGAACTAAAACCATACCATTAATATCATACCAAAAATCAACTATTTGTTAAAAAGAATACCGTACCATTAGTATCATACCAAAACCATAGCAGATTGAAACTGTCTGTCTGTCAGTTTGAATAAAAACATGTACAAAAATCAACTATTTGTACTTTTATAAGAATCTAGTATTGGTGCAAAAATCAACTATTGTACCAAAAATAATCCACTATTTGTAGAATATGAGTATTACTTGTGCTACGTCACCCACTCGCATTTTGGCTACAGATTCCGATTCCTTACATTGTTGTGAATGGAATAAGTTGGACTTGATCTCAAACATCAGTAAAGGATAAACACATCGGCATATACCTGAAAGATACAAACCAATAACCATGCTCTTTAACTCTAAAAAAGGCTACTATCTAAATAATCAAAGTCTCACCAAACACTTTGTCTAATTTATAATGAGACATATAAATGAAATACATATCATAGCTGAAAAAAATCACAAAAAAAGAACATAGTTGGAGGAGAATTAACTTAGTTGTATGAACATAATTATATAGTTAAGAATTACGCACACAACATGATACATGCACACAACTATACCTTAGGGGTTTCTCCCTTTTTAAGGGAGCTTCAAAAGGGACTTATGCAGGACCCCGATGTACAATTTTCACTCTCTCAAGAGGCACAGTCCCCCGATGTACAATCTCCCCTCTTTAAAGAGGCGTAGTCCCAAGCATCATTCTCTCATCGCGCTCACAATCAAGAGGAAAATGCAGTGCCTGAGAAAAGGGAAATGGGGACCGAGTGTGACATGATAGCTACTTTAGTTTTCAAGCTTTCGAACGGCAATAAATGACATCTAGTGTATGCCCATTCCAATGGACCTACTAAATCATATCCTCAGTTATACACCGACCGATGATAAAAAAATAAAATAAAATCAGCGACCGTATCAAATGCAAAAACAAAAGCATTAGTTACTAGGTCATTGAAAACATTAGTCACTGGGAATTAGTGTAATGTTCAAAATTATTTGTAGATTAAATTCAGAAACAAAAGCATTTGTATCATCTGCTCTAGTGATTTAGTCAGTGACTATTACACTACAAATGCATTTGTATGATTTTGTAGATTAACATTAACTCAGTCAGTGATTGTTACACTATAAATGCAGATATCTAAATACAGAAACAATAGTCACTGGGAGTCGTTGAAACAAAAGAATCAGCTGCATTTGTAGATTAAATAAACTCCAACTATTTAGATTAAATCTAAATCCACTATACATATTTATTGTAATACACATCAGCACATAGTGAAATATTTGTTCATATATAAAAAGAACCATATTTTCTTGTAAGACTTCGTATCTCCCTCAGGAATAATATTTCAAAATAAAAACTCATGTAGAGGCCTTGAATAGTGATTTGGTTACTTATATGATCTATGTGCATTGAGCCTATAATTTGCAAATAGACTTAATGGGATCAGATTTTTAAATTGACCATAAGGTTCAAGTACTAACACTATACTGTATTCTTGATATTAATTGGTGTCATTGGACCAATGTGTCTTTTAAATACCGTCCGAGTCTTTTTTTTCTTTAGTCAATACAAATGGCCAAAGATAACAAACAAAGACTCAAAATCATTCATAAGCCTACTACCTATGTTAGAAAGTCAGAATGTACAATCTCTCCTATCAGATACACTCGGCATGTGCTATGTGTTGTACGATAGGCTCAGATGAAGGGTATTTTGCCAACCTAAAACAAAAAAAGTTCATTTCTGTAAACATCCCAAGTTTCCTAGAAGGATCAATTGTGGCGTTGGTAAAAAATACCGAACATTTGAGTGAGTTCAAATTATTCACTCAAAACATATTTGCCAAAAAATTGCCAAATGGCCCATAAGGTAATGTATGACTTTTAATTATCACACACATCCAAGTACTCATACCTTGTGCCTACGTATGAACCAAATAAAAACAACAGTTTCACAGCTATCATATAAAAAATAATTGAATTATTATAAGGACACATAAAACAGGGAGAGGTTATACATGTTGTTGCCATAACTAATGTCTTATGGTTCATTGTTTTCTTACCTTTGATCCTACATTATCATTGCGAATCTCCTTACATAAAAAAAGAAATGAAACATCAAACAAGACAATTGCATATATGGTGAAAAATAACCTATTTATCAATTCCTTTCTTGACTTAGAGGTGATGTAACTGTCAAAACATGACAGACATGTATGGTAATCAGGAACATTGAACTTTACAAAATATGTAAAGTAGTGAATCATAAATTACATTACATCTGGAAGCATGGAAACATTTTAATTACAACATGACTTCTATCAAAGATGCCTCAACTATGTAGAAAAAAAACTTGTGAAATTAACATGAACTGGAGCCTACACTGGTAATGAATGGTAATGATGGACACAAAATCATTTTAGGGGATCAGTGTGACATGCTTGTACAGTTTTCAAAATCATTTTAGCTTTATTTTTAGGAATTGTTTTCATTCAAATAAATAAGTAGGTTAAAAGGGACTATTATTTTGGACCATTTCATTCTATTTTTTTAATGATTCCAAAGGATGGGTAAATTGGGAAGACCAAAGGGGGAAAATCTAAAAGATCAACAGTTTAACATATATAGTACTAATATCAAAAGGAAACAACATTGGATCAAAATGTAAGGGAAAATTAATAATTCTGGATAAAAAGGCATTATCGATTATCATCATTCTCACTGGAATTGCGTAGCCATTTTTTATCATGTTGCTGAACATTACTTGGGATTGAAGAAAAATAATAACCAATTTGTTTTGTAACAATCAATACTAAAACTAATAAATATTTTCCTTCGTAAGTCATTATGAGTCATGAAGAATCCTTAAAAACAAAACATTCAACTCAAAGGAACTTTGGGTTCTTTTATTGAGAATGCGTGAGAACCTGCCAATAGTTATATTTAATTTTTTCACACCAGGAGACATTATTTACCTCCTCAAATGCTTGATAGTAAAATTAGAGCACTTCTCTTCTCTCTATGATCAGTACAACATTGAATGTGATTCTCATTTTGGCCCGAGACAAAATTTAAACTACCCATCTCATTTCTCTTCTAAAACTCATTGCGTTCTCTTTTCGTACCAAATAAATATAGATACCCATATCCAATTTGAGTAGAAAAAAACTATTTTCGATTGAACCAATTTAAACACTAAATAAGCCGATAAAGGTGAATAGAAATACATAAAACCACTCGAGATATGTAGACATAGAATGGGTAATACCTGACACATCATAATCAAAATTTAGAAACACTTCAACCTATAACACACATATATAAAAACAAATTTTTTTTTATACATATTTAAAAGATGGGAGTCCGAGATCAATTCATTGATTGCTAGATTAATTAGACTCAAAGTTGACATTTGAAAAAATTTAGCATTCTCTAGTGAGTCACAACATACCCGTTGTTCTCTCAAATGAATAACATTCACCTTAACACACATGCACCATTGAACAATAGTTGGTCACCTCACAAATCAATAACAATAGTAAAAAAAAATACACCCTTTAATGTATTAACTCTACTATATTAAAGAAATGAGTGGATAGATATTTCTTTGTGTTTTTATTCTACACGAAACACACATAAAAAGGAAGTAAATTCCATATAAAATAGCATAATTCATGTGAAATTCAACCTAGATCGTGTTTATACAGAGATACAATCTAAAAACACACAAATAAGGCCCCATAAAATTTATTTGAACAATGGTGAGTAATAAACTATGGTTCACCAAAGACAAATCACCATCCAACATTCTAAAAATAGATATTACGTAGATTAATGAACCGAGATAGGATAAACACATAAACACATAAAGAATTCAACACTAAATTAAAAAAAACATAAAATCCCAAATTCAGATTTCAAAAATCCTAGAAAAGCCTAGAACACTCAATCGAAGAAAGAGAGAAGAAGTCATACCTGAGTAGGTTGATTAGGTTACGATCTGAAAAAAAAACAAAAAAATCACACACATTATTAGATCTTCAAAGAAAAACCTGAAAAAAAATGATTTACCTAATGGAGAAGAGAATACATTGGGAGAGTAGAGAGAGCGGCGAGAGCGAGAGCTGGAGAGAGGGGGAGATAAAGAGGTGAGGAGTAGGGTTTGGAAGGAGAGTTGGTCGATTTGATGGAGAGAGGGAGTAGTGTACTCGGTAGTGTAAAAAGGTTACAATGTGTTAATTTTTTATATTTTCTATCCATTTCAATTTTCGGCAAGAGGAGGAAAGGAAATGAGTGTTGAAAAAGAGGGGGAATTTAAATATTTAAGGGGAAAAAATGGTAAGAGTGGTATTTTAATTTCAACCAATAGGTTGTTGCATTGTTGGCTTCGATTTTTTTTGTATGTGACGATGTAAACCATTCATGTTACTTCAATTTCAAAACTCTTGATACAATAAATAGGCTCAACTATGAAAAGCCAATGTCAATTAAAGCTCAGGTACTACTGTTAGTTATGAGCGGTAGAGATTGCATATCTTTTACATTGTTAGGCGGCTCACCCGATATTATTTAATTATCTGATCTCCTCCTTTTCTATTTATGATTGGGCAGATTACTGGAGAAGTAAGGACATATCATCCTATGTTGATGTTGAAGGACAGGAATAACAGCTGAGAGGTTCTTGCTGCTGCTCCTACTATCAGATATTATTTAATAATATTTTGCAACTAAATAGAAGATGGTGAAGAAGTGAAGTTTCTCCTACTATTAGATGTAATACTATTCAGATGTAATAGGTATGGATCAATAGACATCATAACTACTGAGCAACCAATGTGCTCAGATGTAATCTGACATGAATTGGCAATATTCTTTTTATCTCAAGCGGAATTACATTTGAACACATTGGTTGTAGTGACGTGTGCAAAGAAAATACCTCCATCAAAGCTTGCTACTAGCTTATGATACACTTTATTTTCATGTTCTTAAAATGGATTCAAAATATATTAGTTTCCATTTTTTATTCAATGTTTTTAGAAGAAAATATAAAGAGCAATAGACTTCACACACATCCCTTGACACTATTTAACACGACTAGCTCTCAATTATAATCTCACAATACCATCATATTTTCCATTATACTTGATTTAAATGGGACCCTTTTAGATTCAGAGAAAGCTACAAGGGGTATTTTGGAGGAATTTTTGAAGAGATATGGGAAGGATATGGATATGGAAAAGGAAAATAAGAGATTGGGGATGATTCACAAGGACAAGGAAATTGCAATAATTAAAGACTATGAACTTCCAATTACACCAACTCAATTTACTCAAGAAATCATGCCCATGTATCATGGAAAATGGATGCAAGCCAGACCACTACCTGATGCTAATCGCCTCATCAAACATCTCCTTAATGATGGAGTGCCATTTGCGCTTGCTTCAAACTCCGTACGGAAAAATATAGAAGCAAAACTCTCTTACCAACAAGGTTGGAGATAATATTTTTCTATAGTTCTTGGAAGTGACCAGGTCCAGTTAAGGAAACCTTCTCCAGATATATTTATGGAAGATGAAACTAAGATGGGTGTAGATTCGGTTTGCTGCATTGTGATAGAAGAATCCGTGATATGTGTTATCGCGAGAAAGGTTACTGGAATGAAGGTGGTGGCAGTGCCCTCGCTCCAAAGTGAATCGAAGAAATATTATATTGTTGATTATGTGCTTCATTCACTTCTTGCATTTCAGCCGGAGCTATGGGGTCTTCCACCATTTAAAGACTGGGTGTCCAACACCTTGTCAATTAAACCCATTTATTTTAAGGTTTTATACAAAGAGGGACTACTCAACGAAATTGCAGAGAATGGGATGTCTGCTCTACCTAATCAAGTTTTGGGGCTCTACCTTGGTTGGGCAAAAATTAACTCAAATAAGATGTTTAAGATTGTGATTAGTATCAAATGGGACCACGGTTGATGTAGTTCTAAGAGAATCATTAAAGTATATCTAATTGATGTAAGAATGAGGAATTATGTTATAAACGGATGATTTGAGTCATGTATTTATAGTACCATGGTTGTTGTGCTTGGTTAACATTTTATGTGCAAATGCTTTGAGTCATGTATTTTATACTATCGTAATTCTAAAATTTCTTTAGTAGTCGAATTTTAGTGGGTGAGTTAGTATTAGTTGCATACTCTAAGAAATCATGATCTCTCAAATATATATGCATAACTATGTACCCTTTTGAAAAAAAAGTATTAAAATTTTTTTCATATCAGTTGACAAGACATCCAAGTGCATGCATTACAAAGAAGTTGCCTTATTACCCTCTGTGCATCCAGGCATTACAAAGAAGTTGCCTTCTTACCCTCTGTGCATCTAGTTCTTAAGACATCCAGGTATTCTATTTTTTTTAATGTTACCTTCGTACCCTCTGTGAATCTTAGTTTGTTTGTTGTTTTTGTGTAACAAATTGGGACAAATATACAATATCTTTCCATTTATATCATTATTTGAGAAAGCATGATCTTCTGATACATCTAATGTTTTGCTGGTAGACTATTTTGATAAACCATGGTTTTTTGATCTGTCTAAGGTTTATGTCAATAGAAATTTTAAACACAATTTTTTGATTGAGTTTTATTTATGGGATTAAATGTAATTATTACACAATTTTTTGGTTGAATTTGTAAGCATCACATTTAAAAATGTTCTTTGTACACACGTGTGCACTGACCCCACACTCTTTCTGATGATCGTAATTTGTTCTTTTGCAATGTATGGTTCTTATATATTTATTTTTAGATCTATAACAATATGCTTATAAAAGTGTGTTTCTTTATTAAAGACTGGAGGACATTTATTATACCAACCTACAAGGGTGTGACGAATAATCTATTAGAGAAACTATTGGGTCATTGTTGAATTATTTATTGTGTTCTTTAGTTTTTATGCCTTGGAGATGGTCTTGGGGGAATCCATAGCTCAAGTGTTGTGCTAATGTGGTGCAGAAATTGGACAGCCACCGAATGGAAGATTTGCAGAAGCAAAATTGGCAGACCTTTGGTCATTGACTCAGAGTTTGCCATTTCAAATTGGTTCCATCCATTTTTCCCTTTAAATTATGCACAGGTACCAGCTCTGCTGGAGAGTAGTAAATCTCAATGTGAGTTGGTGGCTAAATTCTGCACAGGTACCAGCTCTACAGGTACACACTGTCTTGATCTAATTTTTAATTTCTTTATTTTTCAGTGTGTTTTTCATTTAATAAAGTTCTAAAACTATTGTGTGCTGATCTAATTTCTCCAGGAAAAAGTTGACCCCGAGAAGCATGCATCTCTGACTTAGCAGAGAAAAGTAAATTGTGATGGAAATACCCTCTTTCAGTTAAGTATAAAAGAGATGGTTCATATGGAATGAATATAAACTCAATACTCTTTCCATCCCAATTATTAAGAGTCCAACTTTCCTTATATGTACATCCCTAATTAAGAGTCTACTTTGAAAACAACTTACAAAAATTCATGTTTTTCAAGTCTGTTTTAATTTCGATACTTATGTTAAAAGTCCATCTATTTCTCCAATCACACCAAGTTTCCAAGGGAAGTTAGTATTTGAAACAGAATAAGAGATAAAATGTTAAGTTCCTTACATCAAGAAATTTGATTATTTTTTGAAATGCCACGAAACTTAAAATTTTAAAGTTTATAGAGGACTGAAAAGTGTCAAGGAATTGAAGACGTTAATGCATTGGACTGGGTCCAAAATATTGAAAACATTGTGTTTTAGGAGGCATTTGGACTTTTTTAAAAAACCACGTGCATCAAGATCCGAACATCAAAACATTCATGTTAGTTACACACTTTTACATACATGAAACATATGTGGAGATACCATGCCTTTTTGTTTGTCTTGGTGGTACTATGCATTTAAAGTATGTTTTTTCATTTTCTTTCACTTAAGTTAAGTTGCGACTATAGTTTCATGATTTTTAGCTTTGCGTTTTAATGATATGTATTCTTTCTTTAATTAGCTAATTGATATACCAAGTTTTGCATGGTTAAAAGAGACCCAATCCAGTGGCACACTCCCATCACTCCATTTTTTGCAAATCTACATGTTAATTCTTTATTAGGACCATTGGATTTCAAGGAGACAGATGGTGATGAATAGATTAAAATTTTGATTGGGTCCAACCATCAATTTATTTGGAAATTTTATATACCAAATACGATTTTTGTGGAATTGATCATGTTATTTATACGAGGTCCAAGATGGACTACTATTGTTGTTGTTTGAGTAATTATTATTTGTTAAACAAGGTGGATAGTCCTATAAACAAAGGGAGCTATGTCCAAATTTGGTAAATTATTTAGACTTAGTTGTGTTGAAATTTTTTTTTGCTTAAATTATGATGTTTATACGAGATCCAAGATTAACTATTATTTTTGTTGTTGTTGTTATTGTTGGAAGTATTTTTTTTACTTTTTAAATAGGGCGTAGTCCTATAAACAAAATAAAATTTTCCAAAGAAATCTAAACTGTTTATGTGCTGATGTAAAAATACTTTAATACTAAAATTATATTTTTATATGGATATGATGTTGTTTATGATGGACTATAAAAACGTTTAAATTTGCCCAAAAATTTTAAATTGTTTACAATTACATGTTCTAAAACACTTTTTGACTTAATATGTTCGTACCACGGTGTGTATATATATATGTATATAAACACGGTGTATGTATGTATGTCAAAAAACATTAACAAATTTCCCAATTTTTTAAACTAATAGGTTCGTGCCATAGGTTATTTCAAATTTTATTTATTTGTTGCGAACTAAATACAATGTATGATCTTATCAACGATGTACACTTTTGAAAATTAACGTCGTGCCTTCAGGCACGAGCATACCCTATTATGTGTGTGTGTGTGTGTGTGTGTGTGTGTGTGTATATATATATATATTACAGACTTTAATAAATGCAAACTAAATGTCAAGAATAATAAATTTTACAACAATAACTCTATTTTCCAACCTTTTTAACATTATTATGTATATTGATGTTCTAAAATTTACCTAATTAATATTTCATTAATATTAATGTTTCAAAAATTAAACTACTGTCTAGAAATAAAATAGTTTCCATAATTTAAATATTTTTATGTCAGAGTAATAAATTTTGCATGAATATAAAAGTACTTCCGTGAATATTTTCATATTTTCTCCTTTAATTCTTTTACCAAAATATATATTTTCCAGACTCTCCAGAATAATAAATTTTGAAACAATGACTTAGTATTCGTTCATTGGTGTTTGATAAAAAATGAAAAATTGGTGATTTTCAAACTTCCATCAAACACGAAAAAGTGAAAAATTTCTTTCTTGTCCTGAAAAGCTTTGCCATGCCCAATTTTTGTTAGGGAAAAATTTGTGTTTTTCCACTTTCTATCAAAGATGACTCAAAAATAATAAATATAAGATCTCATATATACTACTTTGCTGCGATGTTCAAAACATGTGACTTTTTTCCCTTCATAAAATATAAATATGATAACTCTTGAAAGTCTTGGTAAATGAGAGTAATCGATGCTATTGGTATGCAAAGGGAGTAATCGTTTTGGACTGCATTTGTGAAAAAACAACTTTAACTTAGTGTAGTTCAAAACATCTAGTTTTAATTAGTGGATATCTAATTACATTTATAATAATCTGAAAAAGTACCACTTAAGTCGTTTTATACAATATTAAACTATCTAAATGGCTTCGAACAGTTTGTTGAAGAAACTCTTTTCTTAAAACAAATTTTAAACACGAGTGTAAAATAGTTATTTATGAGTAATTTTAGTTATAGATTTGTGACAACCCGCCTACTAAAATATTAGGTGGCCAGACCAATACTCTAATAATCACAGGAATCATAGATCGTCCATTCTTAGCATCACTGTCGATTAAAATAATAGTATGAGATAACCACCAATCATTTTAGAAAAACGGACTGTCAAATTTAAAATTTTAAAAGTAAAAGAAAAATTCTTAGACAATCCCATTTGTAAAAACGGTGGGTATCAAAAATCGATGAATGAAGTATGAAAATAAAATAAATAATCACCGAATAAGTTGTCGGTGCACAGACCAATACAAATAATACATCAAGTATTACAATTCAATATTTACAATATAATGAATGAGTGCAAAACCTTGGGCAAACACGCCCGAATAAATATACTGAACATAACTAGAGTACAATAGAAAGGAGCGTCTACTACAAGTATCCTACAACATCCGCAATATGCTGTAGCTCCATGACAACTGGAATGGACTATGTAAATACGGGTGTCCATGCGGAAAAGCACCTGTACGGCAAGGAATATATGCAAAAACAAAGAAATATAGATATGTGTCAGGGCCCGGTTTGATATGATTACCATGTGACTAAAAATGCATGATAGTTAAGTGCGTATTTCTCTCGCAGATAATAATAATATTTCTCATCTCTCAATCTAGCAGCAACCTAGCGCAATATCGTGAGATGTTCTAGTTAACCCTAAGTACTAAGGGCTAACTTCTCCCCATTCTCAACACTATGCCCTATTCGTGCGTGGGGTGTCTCGCAAAGTGAAATCCAAACAAGGAACCCCCCGATACACTACTACTTGGGCAAGGTTGATCGTCGAGATCCATTAGATCCTTAGCACGAAATAATCAACAAATGTATATGTGTGTGCATATGTGTGGGAGGTCACATCTACAGCTACACAAAGAAAGAATAAAATAAAACCCATCCATCATCTAATGGAACAATTCCTAATTTCTTTCTTTAGGAATATACATAAATGGTACAACATTTTATCAAATGTTTACCAAGTCAAACTGATTTACAAATTTTATTTCCTTTCTTCCCTCCAAGAAGAATATATAATTTAAAGCAAGTTTTTATTATCATAAAAGTGCTTTATCACTTTTCATAAAACCCCACTTCCCTTCTTTCATCCAGGAAGTGTAATCAAAAGTCATTTTTATTATCATAAAAATACTTTTGTATGCCATATGCTTCCATTTCCCTCCTTTCTTTTGGGAAATATAATCCGAAGCCAAACCACATCCCATTTCCCTTATTCCATCCGGGAAATGTAATTAAATCCAATCCATTATCATGAATTGCTTTAACAAATCTAAGACCGTCCCTCTGGGTTTCCCCACTGGACGCGCCCCTAAATGGCTATCATCTTCCAGGGCCTATCTATACAAGACAACCTGGGAACCTACCAACGTCGGGAAGCGGCCATATTGCATGCGGGAAAGTCCGGACCACACCCGGAATCCCCTAACTAGCGCAGTAATACAAATGCCCATATGGCCTAGGGAATATATCCACCCTGCATTCATTAGCCAGGGGGCTTCACCACAACGCGCGTGACTTCCCTTATGATAGCGATTTAGAGAGGTGTGTATCCATAAATTAACATTTATGAAAAACATTACTTTTCCATTTTGAAAACATTATATTTTACATTTCCAAAATCATCCATTTGTACTTATTCATTTAGTACCATATTTTATAACATGCATCCTTTATTCATTGAGTAATGTTTATTAAAGTCCTAAGACCCAAAGTTCCACTAACCTCAAAATAGCCTCCAAGAGTTCATATTATTTCATAAACCCTCAAAGTGAGCAACCCTAATGGAGTGTCTCCCAAAATCTCAACGTTAATATTTTAACTTCCAATTTATCTTTAGGTTAACCTCCTATATCATTCGGACATTAACCTATACAAACTAGCCCTCGGGTAAGCCCAAATATCCACTCTTAGCCTAGGACATTAGTCTACCCAATACAACCCTCTAGAACTCCCCATTACTTCCCAAAGGAAGGTTCCTAAACCTTGAACCTAAAAGAAAAGGGCTAAAACAAAACTAGAAAAAATCTCACTTTTTCAGAAGGGGTCGATAGATCGACCCCCGACCATCGATCGATCGAAGGCTTCGATCGATCGATCCCCCAGGCTCGATCGATCGATCCTGGTGGACAGCTTCTTCTCCGAGAAGCTATTTCGGCCATTAACGAGCCATCCAAGCTTCTACCCGCTATTTCACCCAACCTCAACAACAAATACTACTATAAAATCATTTCTACACATCAAATAACTAACTATTTCTCTTCAAATCAAATTAAACTATAAGATTTAGGATTAAACACCCAAAATCAACCAAAACCCATTTATGGTTTAAACCTCCCAAAACTTAACTACACATGCATATTTATCACATTAAATCAATATCTAGCAAGTACGAAACTTGCCTCGAGGTTCGTAGTCTCGGATCACCTCCGGTAGCGGCGAAATCCGGTCCAAAAATCTTCATTCACTCTCTTTCTCCCATTTTCTCCCAACTCTCTTCTCTCTCTCTCTCTCTCTCTCTCTCCTTTGGCTTCTCTCACACAAATGAAGAAAAGAAAAGGGGTGGGGGGAATTTATACGGGTCTCAAAACGTAAATCCCCACTTTTAATTGTTAATACACCACTAAAATGACTCGTAAACACTTAATTGAGCCATAACGCGTAAAAAGTGCCCGAAACCCAAAAATACAACGTGGCACTTATTTCGACTATCTCGACTATTCTAAAAACGACCGGACCCCCTATTTTGGCATTCGGGGAAGTGTGAACTATTTTTACGTTCCAATTTTATTTTATTTCATTAATTATACCCAACTTTAAATATACGTCATAACCGTCGTTTTACATAAAACGACGCAATAATACACAATATAATGCTATTTACCTTCTCATAATGGTAAATAGACAAAACATAGTAAATATTATCCCTAAGTCTCACGGGAAATAATATTTACTCCAACATCTCCTATTTTATAAAATTAACCCATCAGGCAAAATAGTGTAAAATAGCCTCTAAAAAAGTGGGTTGTTACAAGATTTACTAGTTTTGAAAAACAAAACTCTAAGCAAAATAAACCAAGACAGCTTTAAGAAAGGGACGAGAGTAAAAAGAAGTGTACACAAGCAATTTTAACATTGTAAAATCCCACCCAATTGGGAAAACATCCACGGTGACCTTTACGCCACAAAAGTAAAAAGTTCATTAAAACTGAGTAACATATTACACGCTACATAACAATCAAGATACACAAACAAACCTAATCTAAGTTTAGAAATGTACCAACTTCTCTGGCATTTTCTGACTTATCCTCAGGTTCTGACTGTTGCTCATGTTCTCCCAGCTTCGTAACTTTACTCCTTTTATCTTTACGTCGACTCTAAATATCCAATATATCAATAACAACACGTTTCAGTGTAGTTATGTGAAGGTGTATTTGGTGTAGTGCTCTAAACTCATGGATGCAACTCACACACCCTTACTTACAGACAATATGAGTTATCAAATTATAAAATATCTCTCTAGATGCAAGGGTTTCTAAAATCAGCTTAGTCAAATAAGTCAGATTTTGAATGTTTCAAATAACCACAGATCAAGAAGGAATTTTGCTATACAAACTAGCCAAGATCCTATGCTACTTTCTTTATTTAAAAACATTAATTGAAAGTGAAAACCCTAATCAAGATCTCAAAACTAGATCTAAGTCTAACAGTTTGAGTTAGTTGAAATTAGAAAGGTTTTTGTTGGTTTAGGGTTTGAAAGCAACATTTATTTTGAAATCAACCAACAAAAAATAGATTTCTCAAAACAAGAAATCAGATCTAGCAAATAACAAAGTGATCTGTATCACAGAAATTAAATCTCATATTTCTATACAAAGAAATAGAGACTTAATCAACGTGATTAATTTGGCAAAGAGATATAAGGCAGTAGATGAAAAACTTCACAAATCTCAAACTATAAACACTCAGAAAAAGATTTCCGGGTTTGAATTTGGTTGAAGTTTGAGTTAGAGTTTGTAAAAACTTTACGAACTCTCTCTCTCTCTCTCTATAACTCTTTCTCTCTCTTCTCTCTTCCTTCTCTCTTTTATCTCAAAGGTTTAAAATGACCAAAAGTTACAAAATTGAAGACGAAGCCTCCTTATATACTGAGAGAAGAAGGATCTGGAAGATCGAGGGGAAATAAATGATCACGATTCATTCGAAGTTAATTAGAGGGCTACTAAGCCACCGCATTTAAAACGGATTTGATTGGTTCAAAATCAGACATTAGGATTAACAGAAAACACATGCAGATCGTTGATTAGAATGATCCAATGGTGCACACTGAGTCTAGAGAATGTGAGTGTGAGAAAATACAAATCTGGTCCTTATAAGGGCAACACGTGAAGGCTGTGATGAAATGAAAAATGTGTGTTTTAGATTTGTTAGAAATAAAAATTGCACCCACAATATTCTCAAGCACTTTCAGATTCTATCCAACAAGAATTTATGCAATAAAAATAAATTAGAAATCTAACCCCAAAGGTTTTTTAATCCACAATTTTAATTCCAAAAAATCATTTTAAATTCTTAGAAATAATTTAAAAATTCCCAAAAATAGTGGAAAATCAATTTTAAGGGAATTAACTCACACAACCAATTATAGAAAGATATGATGTATGTATGCTATCCTAGTATGTGGTGTTGGTGAGCAACCTTTCAGAACTTATAGAGGTATCAAGTTGAGTCTGAGGTTCCTTTGGAAACTAGGGATGGGACTCAAATTTTGTCACAATTTCCAAACTAGATGATCACTTATATAGTATAGACTTAAGTAACTAAAAGATATAGGGTGCTTCATAATCCACAAGTACTTGAGTGGAAAATCCAAACACCTAAAACTATCATATAATATAACCACAAATGAAATAAGTATATATATATATATATATATATATATATATATATATATATATATAAAGAGAGAGAGAGAGAGAGAGTAATTCTAATGTAACACAAAAACGAGAATCAAAATTCATACCAAATAAAGATTTACCTATACGTTGATATTGCATGTTATTTACATGAGGTAAAAAAATAGTTATTACAGAGAAACTCTCAAAATATACCTTATGCTTAGACATGATTTATCCAACATACATTGATAAATGTATGTAGTTTACATGGGGTCCCTTTGAAATGTCAATTAATGCATGTTTGAAATACCATCGAGTCTGAATTTCGGGTATTATGTTGAGGGTCTCCTTAAAAGTACTTTAAATGATGATAAGAACTAACGCATTTTTGACAACTTATTGCCTTTTTTTCTAGATTCATCTTTTACATTCCTTTAAAATCACTCTTTTTCTCCCTTCCCCCACATGTGATAATAAAGTTTTGTGTCATTATTTTTTCGTGCTCCAATTCCACCCTTGAATCCTCTTAAATAACATCTTGATGTGTTCTTTGTGTAAGGTTTGGTTATGCAAGGTTAGAGAGTGAATTTTGTGTTAGAAGTATATAATTTAGGGTTTTCATGGTCAAGGCGATGAAAGTAATTGCCCAAATATCATGCAAAAAGATCCTCCAAAGAGGTGTTACTCAGACCCTACACATTGCTCTTGTTAAAGTGGCTTAAACAAACGGCTTTAGAGGGCTTCCACCCGCAACTACAAGATATAGTGGACATGGGACTACTGTAGTGGTGAATTCCCTCCACTATAGCGACCCTTGCCCCACTATAGCAACTCTTCTTCCACTATTATGACTTCTAGTCTATCCCTTCCTTCATTTTTAATTAAGTAAAATTTACAAAAATCCAATTTATACTAACTCACATACAATAAAATAACCATATTTTCAGCATTCCAAACTCTCCTAACTTTCTCACCAAACTATTTCAAAAGCCACAAGTACCCCTTAGGTTTCAACCTAGTCCAACCTTAATCAAAATCAATCTCAATTCTCACTCAAGGATCAAATAAAAAAATTAATATAAAATTAAATAACTATATTAATCCAATAAAATAACCCAACAATTATATCCGAATTCTAATTTCACAAATGACTAATAATATGGGGTATTATCTTTAAAAGCCACTACATCATTATCTTTAAATCCATTGGATCTAAAATGAATTTTATTACCATGCAAGGAAATAAGCAATAAATCGATTATCCAAGGATTGAGTACCTGCGTAACCTAGCACTTTGATACCACTTTATAAAATAAACATTCAATAAAATTAAACTTAAAATATAAATCACCACCCCTAACTTTTCGGATTAATCATGTTTACAAATTTAAAATTCACCTCATTATCATAGTTGAATATTCTTATATGAAAAAAATCGACCATTCTAATTATTACAATGTTAATGTAATATCAAGAATCACAAATAAAAGGGGAAGAATATAAAATTCTCTTGCATGAAATATGGAAATTGAACCTCCGTGATGGAGTTGGTGTGAAGTAGCTTATCATCTTCATTATCCATTTCCTTGACCTTTTATGGGGATGACTTCCTTGACTCTTTCCTAATAGCTTCACTAGAAGTATCCACTTTGAGACAATGATAATAAATTTAAGGGTTTATTTTTGGTTATTCTTATGGATGCCAAGAAAAGACATCAACACGTCCTTTTAAGAATTTTAAGAGATGATCAACTTTCACTTCAGGAAATTATACTAAATGAGGAAAAACTTCTGAGGGCACGATTGATTGAGATGAACTTTCATAGTTCCTCTAATTCTCTATCTATTGGGTTTACTATGGTATTCTCTACCCTTCTTTGAGATACTCTTTATTTCTTTTTGTCCACATCCGCATCTAAATCGTCATATTTATGGACTTTCGACACTTAATCTTTCTTTTTACTTTAAAAAAGATGGAAAGAAACTCCTAAATGTTACTTGGTCACCTTTGATATCCACCATGCCTTGATATGTCACGATCTTCAACCTTTAATGATGATATGATGACACATATCTCATGTTGTGAAGCCATCATCTTCAATTGATGGCTTTGTAACGCGAATCATATCCCATAACATGGAATTTAATTTAACAGTTTATCGACCCAACTTTAGGAAAAAAATATTATCTTTCGTAATGTGGTTTTTATGTTCCCATTTAATCCGATCAAAATTTTGACAATGGTATTAAAATCTTATGTGTTGTATGCAAGATTCTAGAGAATGTATGTGTACATAATCTCTATTTTTTAAGGGAATCACTACCCCGAATAATATATAAACTAAGAGAAAAATAGCCTTTCTCTAGTGGCGTACAAGCAATTACAGGAAATAGAAAAATCTACAATAAAAGATGATATGAACCTAGAAAATGGTCCTTTGTAAGGTATAGCTTTAAAAGTAAGAGAAATATCAGCATGAATCTCAGAAATGATGGATTTAGAATCCATAGAAATTCCTTCGAAATAAGCTTTGTTCCTGACATACCAAATTTTCCAACAAATGAAGCTTGGGAGAATCTTGGAAAGAATGGCCCTGATGTTTTTTCCTTTTCAATTAAACCACCAAAATAAAAGACGAGATCTAAAATCCAGAGTCTGAAATTTAAGGCTCATCAAATTTTCGAAATAAATCCAGACAGCTTCAGCTACATCACTCGAACCAAATAAATTAGGAATATTTTCCTCATTGTATAAAGAACAACAACAACAACATCTCGAAGCCATAAGAATATTAATATTTTTTAAGTTAGCATCCAGAGGAACTGCATGAAAAATACGCCATATAAAGGTTGAAAATTTAGGAGGAATACGATGGTCCCAAATCTTGGAAAATGAAAATTAAATCATATGTTTGTTTCGCACCCTATACCAATCTACTTTGAAAATAAATCCTTTGGATAACCAATCTTCATCTGAAGAATCCAAACTGTCTTTATCAAGAATCTCTAACACCGATTGCATCCTTCTCCATGTACCACTAGCAAATGAAGGAGACCCTCTAAAATTCAAAGGCGCTAATTATTTATATTTGGCATTCATAAAATTAGCCCATAAAGAATGATTCTTCTTGAAACGAAACCAAAGTTTACATGAAAAAGCTAAGCCCACATCATATAACTTATGAATACCCAAACCACCTTCTGATTTTGGTCTGCACACTATATACCAAGAAACCCAATGGTGTTTGAAATTATCTTCCGAACTACCCCAGAAAAAATTTGCACAAAGCATATTAAAATCTTTAATGAAAGCCATCGTGAGGAAAATAACGAAGAAAACATGAGAACCATGCATCATCAGAACTGACTGAATCAAAACTAATCTACTAGCCAAAGATAAGTAACCGGACTGCCACTGTTTGATACAAACTGTTGCCTTATCCGAAATAGGACCAAATAAAATATTACACTTCCTGCCATGATATAAATGAATCCCAAGGTAATTAATTGGTAAATTTTTTGAACAAAACCCGATAGTTTCTATAACCTTATTTTTTCGACGAACAGAGCATGAAGGGGCTGTTATAACACAACTTTTACTTTCATTAACCCGCTGCCCAGAATGATGCTGGTAATCTTCCAAAAAACTTTTAAATGCACGAATAGATCTCAAGCTACCTGTAATACCCCATAATTTTATTGATTTTATTTAAGGGATTAATTGAATTAAATGAGAATTAATTGGGAATTAATCCGGGCATAAATACTAGCGAGATGTGAGTTGGTACTTAATTATGATGTTAAAATTTAATATTTCTGAGTATGCATGGTAATACATGAGTATTGAAAATATTAAAGTTGTCGCAAGACTGAAATACAATAATTTGGAAATTTAGTTGGGACACGCGTGTCAGTCGCGTCAGGAACGAGATTATTTAAATTAAAAAGTGAATTATATTTTATCAATCGAATGGTCATTTTGAGTGCACCAACATGTTCAGAAGGGTCAAAATAGTCAGAAAACACTAGCCAGGGGTTTAGTTTGGGTCCCGGGGCATTTTTAGGCAAAATCGGCTACCTAGAGGGGTATTTTGGTAATTTTAAAAATTAAGGAATTAAAACTCACAAAAATTAGAGTTAATATTTATTATATTAAAGGGACCACTAAGGCCATTACCATCCAAAAATCTTTAGAAGTGGGCTACATGAGTTAGAGAGGAGTTGCCTTAGGGTTCCAAACCAAAAACACTCACCACCATCAAATTAGAAAGAATTTGTGACCGGATAAAGGAGACAATCAATCCCGAATCATCGACAACACATCTGAAGAACAAATTTGATGCAAGTGACTTGATATTTTAAGTGCATTGAATATTTCTTCCATTTTTAGTGTTGAAATTATTTTGTCTTGAAAGTTTTGAGGAAAACTAATAAAATTGTTGGAGAAACTCTAAATTTGGGATAGGATTTGCATCTAGAATGATGATGGTCGAATTTAGTATTCGAAGACTTAAATATGATGATTTAAAAATGGATTTATGATGAGTAATTGGGCACAATCAAATTCTGGGTTCATGTTCATAGGGTTTGGGGTAATATTTGGGGATTTATGTTAATTACATTTTGATTTGGAGGATTTGACCCCAAAAATATGTTAAGAAATGACCTAAGAGGATTTAGAGAAGTTTAAGAACATTAAAATGTGACTGGGATGATCTTAGGGTGAATTTAGAGAAGAGAAAAATTGAGAAAAACGAATTGGGAAATTTCTGGGCAAAAACAGCCATATCGTGAGAAGATCTGCCCAGGTCGTTCGAACGACCTCATTCGAATGAGCTTCTAATGATATGGCAGTATCCCTTCTAATGAGTTGGTAGTTAGTTCAAAGCCTTTCATTCAAATGACACTCATTTGAACGACCTCGTTCGAACGAGACTTGTAACGAGTTGATAGAATGGCCTTTTAGGCCTGATTTTATTTCAAATGTCCCGTAGACTTATTTAATGGAGTAATAACCTTACCTTATTGACTAGTGGGTATATTTGGAAGATTGGACTACATTGAGGAGTAAAACTTAGAATCTTATAGTAAATCGAATGACCTTTATGAATTAGGAAACGAGTACCTAATTACGACGTGAAGAGAGTTGACAACTTTAATGTATATAAATTGGGGACATATAAGCGTATGATATTAAATGATGATACAAGAATGAGAAGTATACCTCTATTAATATATTGAGATATCTAAGATGTGCGAATGCTTAGTATATGTAGTTATCTGTGTATAGCATACCTACCGTACTTGTTATCTTGGGAGGTCGGCGTTCGATCAGGGCCATTTAATCTTTGTGTGCCTATGGGGGGATTTGGATTGGTACCTCGAGGACATAGGTCAGAGAAGGACTTATTGAGAAGTTAATAAGTCTGCTGATCATGGGAGCGTAGGTATGTGCGTGACCCATGTGATGTTAACTATGTTCGCCTCCATTATGTGCGATTATTATGATTTAAGAACGATTCTTGAGAGATTCGGAATGCATGGTCCTAATGTACGTGATGTACCGGGATTGGATAGAAGAGTATGTGTGCACCGCCGCTTAGCCTCGGGGTGCTAGTATTGTATATTTGTGATGAGAATAATATACTATAAGTTTGAAATGCACTGTCATGTACAAATGCGAGTATAAATAATAACAACGTTTTCGTAAAGATAAAAATGGAAATCCGCTAGTAAGTAGTATTACTAATATGGGAAACCGAGAAGAAATGTAAGACACTCTGTTTAGATGAAGATGCCGAAATTGAATCGTGAATCGTATAGTAATGTTAGATTTTATATTAGACTAGTTAAGTATGGGAATGACTAGAATGGGTATGGGTACGATAGGAGTGCACAATTAGTTGAGAGGCGAGGAACTCATGTGAGTGCACACACTATCATGTACTTTATATCCACTGTTTAATGATATTAAACAATTGCTATATTTTAAAATGTTTTCACAATTGGGCTCTGACCCGTTTGTTTCCAAATATATTTTTCTTGAAAAAACCTTATAGGTGCCCAACCACAAGGACACCAAGTCTAGGAGTTCCATTCAGGTGACGTACTGTAGCTGCTGTGGAAGTTACAGGACCTTGACAGTATACGCCTCCATTTTCAATCTTGACTCTATATTATCAGATTTTCTGATCTGTTGGGCATGTCGCCCTATTTCCTTTTAGATATACTTTATCTATTCAATTATTTCAGATTCTGGGTTGTAATTAATTTAGTGATGCGGACTTGGTATTTGTTTATTTCAGTACTCGGATTGTTGTGAGGAGTATTCCTCCAGATTCATTATTAGTTTGTGGTTATTCTATTGTGACTATGTTTTGGTGGTTATGTTAGCATTTCATAATATACTTATTGTATGTTAATCGGATTTAATTAAAACTGACAACTCACTTTTTAAATATTAGGTGGCTAGTAATGTTTAAAAATGTTTTCGACAATGATGCTATGAACTGAACCAACTTGGCATTTTGTATTAATTTGAATAAAGGAGTATCTACCCGGTATTTAATTAGTCTAGGTGTCAAAGGTGGTATCAGAGCATCAGGTTCTAGTGTCCTTAGGATCTGTACGGCTTATTATGTTTTCGGTGATCTTTCTTTTATGTAGAGCCCTATATTTTAGGAGTGTTGTATTCTTTTATGTATGTTTCTCTCTTAAGCTATTTTGAGATAATAACTGTGAAATTATAAGACTTTACTCTCATTTCAGATGCGTCGATGATGTGCATAGCTAGTTCCTAGGGATGCTCAACCCGAGCCACAGCCTGTACCAGTTGAGGGCAACATGAATGCCGCAAAGGTTGCAGCTATTATAGCCCAAGCGGTTAATGATGCCCTTGCAGTTGTGCAGCAAGCACCGCCTCATGCACCAATAGCCGCACCAGTTCAGGCTCATGCATTCCCGTCTTCTTGGGAACACGTTCGTGATGCTTTTCAGAAAGCACACCCTCCGGAGTTTGCAGGTAGCTTCGACGTTGTTGTGTCCAGTCAGTGGAGGAAGAACATTCAAAGGCACTTAAGGATGTACGAGTGCACGAATGTTCAGAAGCAGATACTGGCTATTTTCAAGCTAGTAGGATTAGCGTTATCGTGGTGGGAGTCCATTACCACCGCGGAGGAGAGAGACGCCTTTTCTATGCAGGAATTATGGGTGCGGTTCGACCGCAAATATTTTCCATCAACTATTCACACTGAAATGAGGAGGACGTTAATGAACCTCAAGCAGGAGGGAAAGACCGTGGCCGAGTATGAGGACGAATTCACTAATCTCTTGAACATTTTTCCCGATGATATTCTGACTGAGGAGAAAAAGATTCAGAAGTTTATAGATGGATTGACTTGGAGGATCCGACATCACTTGTTGGGAAATCTCTCGTTTTCCACTTATTCTGATGTGGTTAACTCAGCACTGCATCACTGTCAGGATCACCGCTTTCACATGTCGGAGAGTAAGAAATCAGGAGAGTCCAGCCATCAGGGCAGGATAGGGGGAAATGGTGCCAGCGGGGCACAATCTGCTTAAGGTCAGCACAGGCAGGGTGATCAGGGTTCCCAATAGGGGGATCCTAAGAGATTTAGATCTGGGGGTTTCAGGAACGGTCGGGGAGGTTTTAAACATGGCCATCAGGGTCAGAATGGCAATGAGGGCCAGTAGGGCCAGAATGGTTAGCAGCAACAGTTTCAGCAGGGCCAGTATGGTCAAGGTAGGAATGGTAACGGCCATCAGGGCCCTGGGCAGCAGGGACAACTAGGGGGAAACTTCCCAGGGAAGTTCTTCATTTGTGTCAAGATTGGTCACAAATGCCAGGATTGCCCTGATAGGGGAAGGTCCCCATCGCAGCAGCAGCAGGGTGCTCGACACGAGCCATAGAGGCCTATGTTTCCCACCGCCCTCCCAGCACCACCACATACGATAGCATTA
Source organism: Sambucus nigra (assembly GCA_949130495.1). Taxonomy (NCBI): domain Eukaryota; kingdom Viridiplantae; phylum Streptophyta; class Magnoliopsida; order Dipsacales; family Adoxaceae; genus Sambucus; species Sambucus nigra. The sequence continues at coordinate 548,450,743 of OX422207.1, forward strand.
CCACCCATCCCAATGGTCTCGGTCCAGCAGGGATAGCTTCAGTATGGGAGAGTGTATCAGCTCCAGCATGCCGTAGTCCCACAGGATCCACCTGATATTAAGGGTATGTTCTCTATTCAGGGGACTATGAGGCGTATTTTATTTGATATGGGGGCCACACACTGTTTCATTTCCATGAGATTTGCACGCATTATTGGGTTGTTAGACACTGTAGAGAGCACAATTACTTGTGTATATTCACCATTGAGTAGGGGTTCTGCGATTTCTCTTATTTGTCGAGGTGTGGGTATAGAAATCGGGAGATTTACTTTACCCGCTGATATGTTAGTATTAGAGATGATGGAGTATGATGCGATTGTAGGTATGGATTGACTAGTCGCATACTGGTCCATGATTGATTGTTTTAGTAGGAGTATTATATTTTCCATTCTCGGGAAGGAGATGTTTTTAGTGGCGATGCCTCATCCTGAGGGAGGATCGTCCACTCATTTGTACTATATAGAGGAGGAGACCTCTAAGGAAGTGGCATTACCACTCGATTCAATTCCCGTTGTTAGGGAGTTTGCTGATGTATTTTAGGATATTCCTGGACTACCTCCCAGTAGAGAGATAAATTTTGTGATCGATTTGACGTCGGGCACTCAGCCAATTGCCCGCGCACCTTACCGTATGGCTCCAGCAGAGATGAGAGAGCTAAGGGATCAGATAGAGAATTTTTTGGGTCAGGGGTTCATCCTAAGGAGTACTTCGCTGTGGGGTGCCCCTGTGTTGTTCGTAAAGAAGAGGGATGGATCGTTGAGGTTGTGTGTAGATTACCGGGAGTTGAATAAAGTCATGATACGGAATAAGTATCCTTTGCCCTGAATCGATGACTTATTTGACCAGTTGAGAGGAGCTTTCTGCTTCTCAAATGTTGATTTGCGATTGGGATACCATCAGTTACGTATTAGGGAATAGGATGTCTCTAAGATTGCTTTCTTAACGGGATATGGTTCCTATGAGTTTTGGGTTATGCCTTTTAGCTTGACCAACACTCTAGCCGTGTTTATGGACTTGATGAATAGGGTGTTCAGAGGGTTCCTAGACCAGTTCATCATCGTCTTTATTGATGACATCCTGGTTTACTCCCAGATAGAAGAGGAGCACGCAGAGCATTTGAGGCAGGTTTTGTAGACACTACGTCAGAACGAGCTTTATGCAATGTATGAGAAATGTGAATTTTGGCTGAAGGAGGTTAAGTTTTTGGGGCATATCATTTCAGACCGGGGGATATCTGTTGATCTGAGGAAGGTATCCACGGTGAGGGAGTGGGGACAGCCCACGACACTGACTTAGATCCGTAGTTTCGTGGGCCTACCAGGATACTACAGGAGGTTTATTCGGTGTTTCTCAAAGATAGCGGGTCCTTTGACACATCTGACTCCTAAAGGTGTGCCATTCATCTGGAGCGATGCCTGTAAGTTAGCATTTGATGAGTTGAAGGACAAGTTGACCTCAGCGTCTGTGTTAGCATTGCCCGGATTGAGAGTTGAGTATTTAGTTTACACCGATGCTTCCTTTCAAGGACTTGGAGGCGTGCTGCAAAAGGAGAGTCAGGCCATAACTTATGCTTCCCGTAAGCTTAATACACACGAGAGGAATTACCCCACCCCCGACTTGGAGTTAGCGGCAGTCGTATTCGCTCTTCGGATTTGGAGACACTATCTTTTGGGGGAGAAATTTCGGTTGTTCACAGACCACAAGTCTCTACAATACCTCTTCACGCAGAAGGAGATGAATATGCGTCAACGTTGTTGGCTTGAGTTTATGAAGGATTATCAGTTCGATATCCAGTATCACCCAGGGAAGGCTAACGTGGTGGCAGACGCGTTGAGCCGTAGTCTAGTAGATGAGGTGGCCGAGGTGTGGAAAGCTAAGTGGAAGGAGTTGGGACACCAGGATGCAGTGGCCCGATCATTCATGTTTGTGATGACTATTACACCTCAGATTGTTACGAGAGTGGTAAAGGTCCAGGCAAATGACTCGTTCTGTCAGGAGCAGATAGTTCGATTACTAGCAGAGGGAGCCGAGTCCTATACCGTTAGTTCAGATGGAGGATTATGCTTCAATGGAAGGCTGGTTGTTCTGAAAGGGGAAGACTTGCGACACGAGGTAATGGGAGAGTCGCACGGTTCATGATTCGCGGTACACCCTGGTGGGGATAAGATGTACCAAGACATGAGACGACAGTACTGGTGGAGCAGCATGAAGAGACATATCACCGTGTTCGTTTCCAAATGTGCCATTTTTCAGCTAGTAAAGGTGGACCATCAGAAACCGACAGGACTTCTACAGCCATTAGAGGTTCCGACGTGGATATGGGAGAGTATATCCATGGACTTTATCATGGGGTTACTATAATACCCCGTATTTTTATAGCTTTTAAATTATGGGATTTATTAACTTTAATTGAGACAAATTAATTTAATTTTAATCTGAAATGTTGTTTTAAATATTTACTAGCGTGACGAGAGTTATTAATTTTTGGAAATTTGTTATTTGTTGAATGTTACTGGATTAGTATAGTAATATATGAGATTCATTTTTATAATATTGTCACGTGTGAATAAAATGACAATTATGGAAATTTAAGTCGGGACGCGCTTGTGTCGTGTCGGGACTAAATGTTGATTTATAAAAGTGAATAAATTATAAGTTGCTCGTATGGTCGTTTTGAGTGCACCAAAGTGTCCGGAAGGGTCGAGATAGTCAGAAAAGTGTACCCGGGGGTTTAGTTTGGGTCTCGGGGCGTTTTTAGGACTAATTAGTACCCCGGGAGGGCGTTTTGGACATTTTTCAATTATGGGTAATTAAGCCTACGAATTTTATAGGGTTATATCAGATGGAAAGTGTCATCTTCTAGGGTTAACACAATGAAATACTGATGACATCCATTGGAGAGGAAGAGGAGAAGCTCTCCAAGGAGTTCTAGGCCAAGAACACCTCCGATTGCACCGCCGTCACCACCAACGCATAGATCGCGCGACGGGGAACACAACCACACCAAAATCCTTCGCAAATCAGAACTGAAATTTTCCAGGAAAGTATCTATCTTGCTTTTATCAAGTTAATGCATCCTTTTATATTAGTCTTAGGTTGATTAGATTAGTATTCTTGAAGAAAAACATAAATTGGAGACACAAATTGCATGTTATAATGATAGAGATCATAGTTCTGGAAACCCATTTCACATATAGAGGATGAGCCACGAAATTCCTTGATATTAGAGATAGAAAATTTGGAAAAAGAATGAAAGAGATTAAGTTAAAGGAAACATTAGGGTTCATAAGAATTATGTAGAGTTTGCCCCTTTTTAACTCATGATTCTTGAGGAAAATTCCCTTGTGTTACGTAGGAAATTGTTTAAATAGGTATAAAAAACTTATAGTATAATTGATTGGGAGTTTGGGACTGTAACATGATGATTTGGAGGAGTTTTGGGTGAGAATCCCGTAACTGGGTTGGCTGCAGAATCTGCATAACTGCTTGATCGATCGATCGAGCCCAGAGCATCGATCGATCGAAGATTCGATCGATCGACCCCTTTAATCGATCGATCGACCCTCTTGGGAAAACTACATTTTTGCTCGTGTTAGATTAATCCGATTTTATGCATAGTAAACCTTGATTAGGGTTGCTAGAATATAATGGAACATAAAGAGGACCAGTAGGGTCAAGAGAAAATCCCATAAAGTGGAACTTTAATACGAAGGGAAATAAAGGATAAACGGGGAGATTTTCAGACTTAAGATATCATACGTGTGTTGATTAAATAATCAAAACATCTAATAAGTTGGATTAGAAGGCGAGAAAGGACCTACTGAAATTGTACTTAAATAAAGAAAACACTTCGAGTGACACGAAGTGAGTTTAGAATGAATTAATTACGAGAAGAGAAAGGAATGAGGACGTTATACGATATAATTGAGAAAAACGTGTAATAACGGATAATGATAAATTTTGGGTCGTGAGAGTACCTAATTTAATAATGTGGATGTGATTACATATCTATATATGACGGTGTGATTGTGCATATATTTTTTCTGTGTAAAAATCGTACCCGCGCTATCCCTGAGGTTACTGCGCTGGGACAGTCTTATCTCGATGTGACCTTTATGGGGGATATTGACTCGTACCCTAAAAGATACATATCCTTGGTACAGGCTATCGAATCGATAGTTCATACGGTCCTAAGAGACGTGAGGGTATGTACTGACCTCTTAGAGACTTGGAATCTATACTTCTCCTCAATGTTGTTTGTGTTTGTGTTAATATAGTTCGAGAGTGATTCCAAACTAGTATTTCCCTTAGTTTGTGTGATATGGGGACTTGATAGCAGAGTATGCCAGCACCATAGATTTTATGTGGGGTGCCGTTAGTATATATATAATTTATGAGTGATTGGTATATATGTACCTAGATATGGAAATCTAGCACCATAGATTTTATGTGGGGTGCTGTTTGTATATATATATTATACGAGTAATTAATATATATACGTGTAACTATATGAGAACTTTCTACTGAGTAAAATAGTAGTTAAGGAAAGTATGAAATTTAATCAGCTTCATTATAAGTATTCGGAAACGTTACAATATTACGAAATTTTTCTAAATAACGTAAGAAATCTTGGAGAGTTAGACTTTGCTAAAGTGAATATCATAACCTTAATTCCACGTGTTAAAACTTATGGGTAATAAGTTAGAGAGATAGATGGGGATCATTAATACGATAGATGTGCGCACTAGATGAGAGGTGAGAATTCTCAAGAGAGTGTCGCTTACTAATATGACTGTTGCATTAGCCGGTAGCATTTTAAATACTTGATAAACTATTTTTAAAACGGTTCTACATTCGTACTCTGACCCGTTTGCTGTTACTTCTTCTCCCTTGTGTATATATATATATATGTATTACAGGTGCCCAGCCACAGGGGTGTCTTGCTTAGGATTCTTTGGATGGAACGCGCTGTAGCTTTTGTGGGAGTTGTAGGCCATTGCTTAGACGACCTCATTGTTGACTCTACATCTAGTTCAGCTTTATTCAGCAGGGGCATGTGTCGCCCTTTTCCATTATTTAGTTGGTATTGTCACAGATTGTAATTCTTTTATATTTCAGTATCTTTATTTCGGGATTGTTAATGTCAGGATGTCTTCATTGGTATTTTAAATGTTGGGATTTATCATTGTTGGGTAAATTCTTGAATGTTCATTTCTATTCTCATTCCTTATGTGTGACTCTTAAAAATGTAAATGGTTAAAGGTTTTATAACCGGATTTAATAAAATGAGAAAAAAGGGTTTAAATGGTTTTGACACTTATCTTAATTAATTAGGGTGTTTAAATTGGAAAAGTTTTATTTTTTGACAGTGATGCTGAGAATGAACCAACTGTTCACCTTGAATTAATTTAATAAAGGAGTGATCTCCCGGTATTTAATTAGGCGGGGTGTCACAGGTGGTATCAGAGCATCAGGTTCTAGTGTCCTTAGGACCTGTACGGCTTATTATGCTTTCAGCGTTGCTTTGTTTGTTATAGAGCCCTATGTTTAGGATTATCGATTTCTTTGAGGAGATTTCGTTCTCCTGCTATAATGTGTATGCATTAATGAATTCTAATTTCGTTTGGATGTGTGCGTGTGCCGAGTGATAACGGATGCCAGAAGAGGACTGTTAAGCAGACATCACGAGGCAGGGCTCAGTTGAGATTATAAAATATATCCGAGGATGATGACCGTAGTTGAGGTCACCTCCATTGTGGCACGAGAAGCCAAGACTAGAAAGGCAACTAAGGTGCATCAATGATTTCCAAATGCTGTTATAGTCAAATGAGGTGCGAGGGTAAACTTACCCAACATATTACAAAAATGTGTAGAGAACTGTCAGTGAGAATTCTAAAAAAGTGGAAATTGTATGTGTTTACCAAGGGAGGTAAAGTATCCAAAGTTTTAGATATAGGACGGAGTGTGAAAAACTGAAAGTGAAAATTTAGAGAAAATTTTCTTGGCTTTCGGGACGAAGTTATAATGGTTGGAGTCAACCACCAATTTTAGAAGTGGAACGCTATGCCTATAGGAGAACCTTAGGTACAGTGTTGACCGTATGTTCCTTCCTCAACTGTCCAAGATTATAAGCAAACGTGGTTCTGAACTCATCACGGGAGGGCATGACAAGGGTCCATTTGTGAATATGAATCTTAACTGCTAGCGAATTTTGTATCGAAAGATGTAGATACGAGTGGAGGAAACGACTCCAAGTGGGAGACCAACTCGTAATAATAATTTTTAATACTCGAGGAGGAAACTATGATGGACGGCTGATTCAGAGGTTGACAATGTTGTATTTTGTCAATAAAGATGATAATGCTCCTTGTGTGGGAAGCTTAAAGGAATCGAATAATTTAGTCGAGAATAAGACTGAATGCAACGGTGGTGGTATAGCACCACAAAGGGATGTGGATACACATCAGGGGACCCATTTAAATGATTTAGATAGTTGAATTCTTACCAAGTGATGGTAAATTTAGTAAGTACTATTATAGATAGTAACATGATCTTTATGACCTAAAAAGCTAAGGGAACAACCGGGATGGTTAACAGGAATAGATTTTACTAAAGTCCGAGAGGAGGATAAATCCTAACCTAGTTAGTAGGGCAGGTGATAAGTGGATTATGTACTGAGGTATTTTGTGCGGGGTGATAATATGTTCCAAAGTGAGAAAAAGGACAAGAATACGGTGCCTAGTAAAAGGCAACGATTAAAGTAATTTTGTTTGGTTTGAGTAGACGTGTTACGTCCGAAAACCATTTGCGCAGTCAAGACTATTGACAAGGTAGAAGTGTAAGTTGTATCCTCAGAGGATGAGGCATGTTTATGTGACATGAGCGAGTCACTATATTTTATTCCTTGCTAGATTAGCATGTGAGATGAGCTTAATGCATATCATTTTTAACGTTATTGTTAAAATGTGAATATTTTTCCCTAGTGTAGCGGGATTTTTCTTTAGAGCTATCCGCGGAGGATGAATGAGTATATTAACAGCGTTTTATACTTTATTGAGATTACTCGTTGTAGTGATGCGATACACGAGTATGATATTATCTTTGTTAAAACATTATAGAAATGGTTAGTACGATAGTGGGCATTTATTGCAAGACTATCGGAGTGGTTGCATTAGTGAAACATGTTTTATGTTTGTTTAGGTGAGGCTTTACCTGTTAGAAGGTTGGACTCGCACTTATATTATCTATCCTAGAGACTTCGGAGGAGATAGTGGGCTCGAGATATTCGATGCCAAAGTATGTATAGACTTTGTCAATATAATTCCGTATGTATCGGGATTTATCGTTGGGCGAAAAAATTTGACTCAATGTTATGTTTAGCACTCCGAACTTAGTGATAGGAAGAGTGCATTGTTATATTTATCCTTTAGAGATGTGGGAGTTAATATTTAAACCCCTATTATTAGGGAAAGGAATTTCGAGAATTCCGATTGTATGTATTCGAGGTTTATGGAATGCTATTACCACCAACCTATACTGAACGATAGTGCAATTAGTGAAACGTTCTTTGTTAAGCATAATTATGGGAGAAATTGTAACTTTTCTATCAAGAGACGGAATCAAGGGGTATATACTATGGACGGAGGACCTAACGGATCTCGATAACCGACAATACTAGGCAGTAGTGTATCGGGAGGGTTACTTGTTTGGATTTCGCTTTATGAGACATCCCACGTATGAAACTTAGTGTAAGGTTGGAAATAGGGAGACGTCTGGTCATTATTACATGAGTTCGGTACCCTGGTCGAAATGGGATCCAGTTTTTATGTATGTAAGTTGGAAGTTGAATTTTGTCTTAAAGCTATTGGAAGCCGGATCTTGTGGTAAGAAAGCATTGAAAGTTACTCCACGAGTTGAGGGGTGGAACGATGATAAGGAAGATTTAAAATTTTGATTTTTAGGGTGATTAAAGTGTTGTAATCACGCTGCAAGTACCAGGGAAAACAAAGAATTTGTTTATTAGTATGGAGTGTATGTGATGCTTACGCTAGTATGCCCGGTTTATAGGGTTTGTAGACATCCTGGTTAACTGATGTTAAAACTCGTCCGAGATGAAGGGGCGTGGCAATGGACGTGTGGAAACTGTGTTAGTGGGACTAGTTTAACGAAGTGGAAGTGATATAGTGGATTAAACGTCACATGAGGGGCAATAATCCATACATAAGTGTGCAATTAGAATAGCACACCCAAATTTGAATTGGAAGACTGTGAGAAGTCATTTAAGAAGAGTATTCCTTGAATGGAGAAGAATTAAATGATTATGAAGAACACTCGGAGCGGAGTTGTTAGTAGGAAAGTATGAAAGCGACATGCACATATAAAGGGTGATGATGTTAGTATAGTATAAGAGATCCAGAAGTGCGCTTCGTGGAGAGAAGAGCACGGGTCAGAACTTTCGGCATACTCCAAGTAAGGAAGGGGAGTATTACGTGTCACTTAATGTGAGACATTTCAAGGAAGAATCGATGTTTATCGGGACATAGTGAATAGTCTCTACATGCACCGCCCATAGGTAAGATTTGGTTGAAAGAGGAGAATCAACCAAAGAATTTTGTGTTTATCGACAATTCCGGAAATTGGAAGAGGTCGGTAAAGTCGGTACAGTCCTTGAATGGGTTGCCATCGTCAAAACAAGATAAGGGTTCATCCCGAACATGTGAATTAAGCCGCTAAGAAGGAAGTGATTGATATTCCTTTGGTCTGGTTTACAATATTAACTAGTATCCCCCATACTTCCTTTGAAAGGAAGGATCGCGCCAGTGCATGGTCCGGCGCAGTATAAATTTCTGAATCAGGGTGAGATTGGTAAGTCCCACCTTTGATATGGGATTTTAGGAACCAGCGGAGATAATATTTCATTTCGAGTAGGATGTATTAACCTTAGCCAGAGAATAAGCGCATGGTGATTAAAGATTTGTGGAGTCACGTGAAGGAGATTTTGAAATCTTGGTACGATGATTTCAAGAATGCTCTGTAGAAGCACTCGTACCTGTTTGTCGCGTACGAGGTAATTATTAAGGTTTTGTTATGGAGGAACCTCAACTATTCTCCTCCCGTATGTTTAGAGGAGAGTAGATAATCAGAATTTTTGGATCGGTCGAGAAAATATCCGATAACTATGGTGGAATTCCACGACTGTTTTAGGCGAGCAAAAGTGATCAAATGTTCGTAATATTTTCTCAAAATGGGAGTTTTGTATATGAATAAATTCGAGTATTTGTCAGGTAGTGAGGTGAGGCCTCCTAATGATAGTGAGATAATGAAATTTATAAAGTATAGGCGTGACCTATGCGAATGTTGTCAGTTGGGAGAACAATGTGAAGTGTCTCCAAAGAGAATGCAAAACAATGTTGCTGTGAAGAAAGGGCTATAGTGATTTAACGCCGTAATGTGTAGTTAATTTGTGTACGGAAAAGGCTATCCAGGATTGTGCTACCTGATAGGCCTTATTTTCCGAATTTTGGGACGAAATTCCGTTATTAGGGAGGAAGTATGTAATACCCTGTATTTTTATAGCTTTTAAATTATGGGATTTATTAAATTTAATTGAGATAAATTAATTTAATTTTAATCCGGAATGTTGTTTTAAATATTTACTAGCGTGACGAGAATTAGTAATTATTGGAAATTTGTTATTTTTTGAATGTTACTGGATGAGTATAGTAATATATGAGATTAATTTTTATAATATTGTCACGTGTGAATAAAATGACAATTATGGAAATTTAAGTCGGGACGCGCCTGTGTCGTGTCGGGACTAAATGTTGATTTATAAAAGTGAATAAATTATAAGTTGCTCATATGGTCATTTTGAGTGCTCCAAAGTGTCCGGAAGGGTCGAGATAGTCAGAAAAGTGTACCCGGGGGTTTAGTTTCGGTCTCGGGGCGCTTTTAGGACTAATTAGTACCCCGGGAGGGCGTTTTGGACATTTCGTAATTATGGGTAATTAAGCCTACGAATTTTAGAGGGTTATATCAGATGGAAAGTGTCATCTTCTAGGGTTAACACAATGAAATACTAATGACGGCCATTGGAGAGGAAGAGGAGAAGCTCTCCTAGGAGTTCTAGGCCAAGAACACCTCCGATTGCACCGCCGTCACCACCAATTTGTAGATCGCGCGACGGGGAATACAACCACACCAAAATCGTCCGCAAATCAGAACTGAAATTTTCCAGGCAAGTATCTATCTTTCTTTTCTCAAGTTAATGCATCCTTTTATATTAGTCTTAGGTTGATTAGATTAGTATTATTGAAGAAAAACATAAATTGGAGACACAAATTGCATGTTATAATGATAGAGATCATAATTCTGGAAACCCATTTCACATATAGAGGATGAGCCACAAAATTCCTTGATATTTGAGATAGAAAATCTGGAAAAAGAATGAAAGAGATTAAGTTAAAGGAAAGATTAGGGTTCATAAGAATTATGTAGTGTTTTCCCCTTTTTAACCCATGATTCTTGAGGAAAATTCGCTTGTGTTACGTAGGAAATTATTTAAATGGGTATACAACACTTATAGTATAATTGATTGGGAGTTTGGGACTGTAACATGATGATTTGGAGGAGTTTGCGGTGAGAATCCCGTAACTGGGTTGGCTGCAGAATCTGCATAACTGCTTGATCGATCGATCGAGCCCAGAGCATCGATCGATCGAAGATTCGATCGATCGACCCCTTTTATCGATCGATCGACTCTCCTGGGAAAACTGTATTTTTGCTCGTGTTAGCTTAATCCGATTTTATGCATAGTAAACCTTGATTAGGGTTGCTAGAATATAATGGAACATAAAGAGGACCAGTAGGGTCAAGAGAAAATCCCATACAGTGGAACTTTGATACGAAGGGAAATAAAGGATAAACGGGGAGATTTTCAGACTTAAGAATCATACGTGTGTTGATTAAATAATTGAAACATCTAATAAGTTGGATTAGAAGGTGAGAGAGGACCTACTGAAATTGTACTTAAATAAAGAAAACACTTCGAGTGACAAGAAGTGAGTTTAGAATGAATTAATTACGAGAAGAAAAAGGAATGAGGCCGTTATACGATATAATTGAGAAAAACGTGTAATAACGGATAATGATAAATTTTGGGTCGTGAGAGTACCTAATTTAATAATGTGGATGTGATTACATATCTATATATGACGGTGTGATTGTGCATATATTATTTCTGTGTAAAAATCATACCCGCGTTACATGCTATCCCTGAGGTACAGGCTATCGAATCGATAGTTCATACGGTCCTAAGAGACGTGAGGGTTTGTACTGACCTCTTAGAAACTTGGAATCTATACTTCGCCTCAATGTTGTTTGTGTTTGTGTTAATACAGTTCGAGAGTGATTCCGAACTAGTATTTCCCTTAGTTTGTGTGATACGGGGACTTGATAGCAGAGTATGCCAGCACCATAGATTTTATGTGGGGTGCCGTTAGTATATATATAATTTATGAGTGATTGGTATATATATACTTAGATATGGAAATCTAGCACCATAGATTTTATGTGGGGTGCTGTTTGTATATATATATTATACGTGTAATTAATATATATACGTGTAACTATATGAAAACTTTCTACTGAGTAAAATAGTAGTTAAGGAAAGTATGAAATTTAATCAGCTTCATTATAAGTATTCGGAAACGTTACAATAATACGAAATTATTCTAAATAACGTAAGAAATCTTGGAGAGTTAGACTTTGCTAAAGTGAATATCATAACCTTAATTCGACGTGTTAAAACTTATGGGTAATAAGTTAGAGAGATAGATGGGGATCATTAGTACGATAGATGTGCGCACTAGATGAGAGGTGAGAATTCTCAAGAGAGTGTCGCTTACTAATATGACTGTTGCATTAGCCGGTAGTATTTTAAATACTTGCTAAACTATTTTTAAAACGGTTCTACATTCATGCTCTGACCCATTTGCTTTTACTTCTTCTCCCTTGTGTTTATATATATATGTATTACAGGTGCCCAGCCACAGGGGTGTCTTGCTTAGGATTCTTTGGATGGAACGCGCTGTAGCTTTTGTGGGAGTTGCAGGCCATTGCTTAGACGACCTCATTGTTGACTTTACTTCTAGTTCAGCTTTATCTAGCAGGGGCATGTGTCTGCCTATTCCATTATTTAGTTGGTATTGTCAGAGATTGTAATTCTTTTATATTTCAGTATCTTTATTTCGGGATTGTTAATGTCAGGATGTCTTCACTAGTATTTTAAATGTTGGGATTTATCATTGTTGGGTAAATTCTTGAATGTTCATTTCTATTCTCATTCCTTATGTGTGACTCTTAAAAATGTAAATGGTTAAAGGTTTTATAACCGTATTTAATAAAATGAGAAAAAAAGGTTTAAATGGTTTTGACACTTAGCTTAATTAATTAGGGTGTTTAAATTGGAAAAGTTTTATTTTTTGACAGTGATGCTGAGAATGAACCAACTATTCACCTTGAATTAATTTAATAAAGGAGTGATCGCCCGGTATTTAATTAGGCGGGGTGTCACAGTTACCTACGTCACAGAGGGGTCATGACTCCATATGGGTAATTGTGGATCGATTGACCAAAGTTGCTCATTTTCTACCCATAAGGATAGATTACACTACGGGACAGTGTGCCCAGATTTTCATTGCAGATATAGTGAGACTTCACGGGGTGCCTCTAAATATCGTGTCTGATCGAGACAAGATCTTTGTTTCACGATTTTGGGAGAGTTTCATGGAGGCCACGGGTACAGAGTTGCGGCTGAGTACGGCATATCACCCGGAGACTGATGGGAAAACAGAGCGGATAAATCTGATGTTGGAGGACATGTTGCTTATATGCATCTTAGATTTTGGAGGTGGTTGGGAGCAGTACCTTCCACTGGTGGAGTTTGCTTATAATAACTCCTACCAGTTCACCATTTGCATGACTCCATTTGAGGCGTTGTATTGTAGACCTTGTCGTTTCCCAGCATGTTTGTTAGAGGTGGGGGATAATAAATCCTTGGGCCGGAAGTGATTCAGGACACTTCAGCAAGGATAGAGATGATACGAAGTCGTATTCGGGTAGCTCAGGATCGGCAGAAGAGCTATGTAGATGCTAAGAGGTTCTTCAGAGAATTCAAGGTGGGGGACCAGGTGTTACTCAGAGTATCTCCGATGAAGGGGATCATGTGTTTTCGGAAGAAAGGGAAACTGGCACCAAGATACGTGGGGCCATTTCCTATCATCGAGAGGATTGGGCCAGTCGCATACAAACTTGGTTTACTGGAGCACTTTCATAAGATTCATGATGTGTTCAATATTTCCTCGCTAAGGAAATATCTTAGGGATGATTTGGCCCATACTCACATTGATTTAAAGGACATCGATCTTCAGCCCGATAGTTCCTATGAGGAGGGGCCGATTATTATTTTGGACCGAAGCGAGCGGAAACTGATGTCGAATATAGTATCATTAATATGTGTTCAGTGGCGGTATCATAATGCCGGGAAGTCCACATGGGAGCGCGAGGATGAGATGCGCGAGTGCTATCCAGAGTTATTTTTACCAGGTACTCTTTAGTTCCGAATTTCGGGACAAAATTCTGTTATTAGGGGTGAAGTATGTAATACCCCATAATTTTATTGATTTTATTTAAGGGATTAATTGAATTAAATGAGAATTAATTGGGAATTAATCCGGCCATAAATACTAGCGAGATGTGAGTTGGTATGTAATTATGATGTTAAAATTTAATATTTCTGAGTATGTATGGTAATACATGAGTATTGGAAATATTAAAGTTGTCGCGAGACTGAAATACGACAATTTAGAAATTTAGTTGGGACGCGCGTGTCAGTCGCGTCAGGAACGCGATTATTTAAATTTAAAAGTGAATTATATTTTATCAATCGAATGGTCATTTTGAGTGCACCAACGTGTTCGAAAGGGTCGAAATAGTCAGAAAACACTAGCGGGGGGTTTAGTATGTAGGCCAAACCGGCTACCTAGAGGGGTATTTTGGTAATTTTAAAAATTAAGGAATTAAAACCCACGAAAATTAGAGTTAATATTTATTATATTAAAGGGGGCACTAAGGCCATTACCAGCCAAAAAGCTTTAGAAGTGGGATACGAGAGTTAGAGAGGAGTTGCCCTAGGGTTCCAAACCAAAAACACTCACCACCATCAAATGGGAAAGGATTTGTGACCGGATAAAGGAGAGAATCAACCCTGAATCATCGATAACACATCTGAAGATCAAATCTAAGGCAAGTGATTTGATATTCTTAAGTGCATTGAATATTTCTTCCATGTTTAGTGTAGAAACTATTTTGTCTTGGAAGTTTTGAGGAAAACTAATAAAATTATTGCAGAAATTCTAAATTTGGGATAGGATTTTCATGTAGAATGACGATGGAAGAATTTAGTATTCGAAGACTTAAATATGATGATTTAAAAATGGATTTATGATGAGTAATTGGGCATAATCAAATTCTGGGTTCACGTTCATAGGGTTTGGGGTAATATTTGGGGATTTATGTTAATTACATGTTGATTTGGAGGATTTGGTCCCAAAAATATGTTAAGAAATGACCTAAGAGGATCTAGAGAAGTTTAATAACATTAAAATGCGATTGGAATGATCTTAGGGTGAATTTAGAGAAGAGAAAAATTGAGAAAAACAAATTGGGAAATTTCTGGGCGCAAACTGCCATCTCGTTAGAAGACCTGCCCAGGTCGTTTGAACGAACTTCTAACGAGATGACAGTATCCCTTCTAACGAGTTGGTAGTTCATTCGAAACCTTTTGTTCAAACGACACTCATTCGAACGACCTCGTTCGAACGAGACTTCTAACGAGTTGACAGAATGGCCTTTTAGGCCTGATTTTATTTCAAATGTCTCGTAGACTTATTTAATGGAGTAATAACCTTCCCTTATTGACTAGTGGGTATATTTGGGAGATTGGACTACTTTGAGGAGTAAAACTTAGAATCTTGTAGTAAATCGAATGACCTTTATGAATTAGGAAACGAGTACCTAATTACGGCGTGAGAAGAGTTAACAACTTTAATGTATATAAATCGGGGACAAATAAGCGTATGATATTAAATAATGATACAAGAATGAGAAGTATACCACTATTAATATATTGAGATATCTAAGATGTGCAAATGCTTAGTATATGTAGTTATTTGTGTTTAATATACCTACTATACTTGCTATCTTGGGAGATCGGCGTTCGATCAAGGCCATCTAATCTTTATGTTCCTACGGGGGATTTAGATTGGTACCTCGAGGACATAGGTCAGAGAAGGACTTATTGAGAAGTTAATAAGTCTGCTAATAATGGGAGCGTAGGTATGTGCGTGACCCATGTGATGTGAACTATGTTCGCCTCCATTATGTGTGATTATTGTCATTTGAGTACGATTCCTGATAGATTCGGAATGCGTGGTCCTAATGTACGTGATGTACCGGGATTGGATAGCAGAGTATGTGTGCACCGCAGCTTAGCCTCGGGGTGCTAGTATTGTATATTTATGATGAGAATAATATACTGTAAATTTGAAATGCACTGTCATGTACAAATGCGAGTATAAATAATAACAAAGTTTTCGTAAAGATAAAAATGGAAATCCGCTAGTAAGTAGTATTACTAATATGGGAAGCCGAGAAGAAATGTAAGACACTCTGTTTAGATGAAGATGCCAAAATTAAATCGTGAATCGTATAGTAATGTTAGATTTTATATTAGACTAGTTAAGTATGGGAATAACTAAAATGGGTACGGGTACGATAGGAATGCACAATTAGTTGAGAGGTGAGGAACTCATGTGAGTGCACACACTATCATGTACTTTATATGCACTGTTTAATGATATTAAACACTTGATATATTTTAAACTGTTTTCACAATCGGGATCTGACCCGTTTTCTTCCAATTATATTTTTCTTGTACACAAGGACTCCAAGCATAGGAGTTCCATTCAGGTGACGTACTGTAGCTACTGTGGAAGTTACAGGACCTTGACAGTAGACGCCTCCATTTTCGATCTTGACTCTATATTATCAGATTCTCTCATCTGTTGGGCATGTCGCCCTATTTCCTTTTAGAGATACTTTATCTATTCAGTTATTTCAAATTTTGGGTTGTAATTAATTTAGTGATGCGGATTTGGTATTTGTTTATTTCAGTACTCGAATTGTTGTGAGGAGTATTCATCCAGATTCATTATTAGTTTGTGGTTATTCTATTGTGACTATGTTGTGGTGGTTATGTTAGCATTTCATAATCTACTTATTGTATGTTAATTGGATTGAATTAAAATTGACAATTTACTTTTTAAATATTAGGTGGCTAGTAATGTTTAAAAATGTTTTCGACAGTGATGCTATGAACTGAACCAACTTGGCATTTTGTATTAATTTGAATAAAGGAGTAGCTACCCAGTATTTAATTAGTCTGGGTGTCACACTACCATTCATGAAAAAGATAATATCATCCGCAAAAGACAATGAAGATATAATAGGGCAACCTCTCGGCATTGAAAAATGTTTGATCGAACCATCTACCTTCAAATTATGAACACCCCTGTTTAAAACTTCCGCTGCAATGACGAATGATGCGGGAGATAATGGATCACCTTGATGAACTCCACACTCAGATTTGAAAAAGGCACTAGATTTGCCATTAATAATCATAGAATACCAATAACACGATAATAACCTCCAAACAAGGTCAATACAAGTTTTCGAAAAACCAGAAGAACCCAGCACCTTGATTATAAATAACCAAGATATTTTATCATAAGCCTTGGCCATATCCACCTTAATGACAACATTAGAGCCATGCGTTTTTTATTGAGACTAGAAATTAATTCCTGAGCAAGAAGTATATTAGCTGTGATGTGTCTCCCTTGAATAAACCCTATTTGTGATGAAGAAATGATCTTTGGAAGGATTTTACCAAACCGATTAGCAAGAATTTTTGAGATGATTTTGTTTGAAAAATTACACAAACTAATGGGACGAAAATCAGCACAAGTAACCGAAATGACAACTTTGGGAATCAAAATAATGTTGGTAGAAGACCAGCTTTTGGGGATAAGCTGACGAAGGAAAAAGGTTTGAATTGCCGACATAAGGTCTTCTCGAATTATATCCCAATATACTGAAAAAAAAAACATTAAAACCATCCGGGCCCGCAACACTATCCTTATCTAAAGAAAAAACAACCGACTGAATTTCTTCAAAAGAGGGAACATCAGTCAGCATCTTATTATCAATAGATACAAGTAATGAGGGAATATGATGAAAAATATTCGAGTTATCTTCACATAAAGAATTTTCCATTAGAATGCTACTAAAATGAGACACAACACAATCTTCAAGCTCCTTAGAGTCTGAAACCCAAACTCCATCATCTTTCCCAATCTTATCAATGAAAAGTTCTCTCTCCTTATTCTTAACCATAGAATGAAAAAACTTTGAGTTGAAATCCCCCTGAATAGCCCATTTCACCCTCGCTTTTTGCCTCCAATAAATTTTTTCAATCTTCAACTCTTTATTAAAATTAGCCTTTACAAGATGCCAATCTTCTCTATTAACCGGGGTAGGATCTAAATCAAAATTAGCTTCCTTAATGATTAAATCGTGTTCAGCTTTTTGCACCCGAGAAAAATATTAGAGAAACATTCCTTATTCTAAGATTTTAAAACTGATTTCACATTCCTAAGTTTGAAAGCAAACAAATCCATAGGTCTCCTAACACCCCCAATAGACCACACTTTTTTCACTACCTCAAAAAATGAATTCTGAGAAACCCACATATTTTGGAATCGAAAAGGTTTTGGAAAAGAATCAGAATGAAATTTTAAGGAAAGAACAATATGAGCATGATCAGAGTTAGAACGATGGAGATGTTGAATAGTAGAAGAGAAAGAATTGTTAAACCAACTGTCATTACCAAACACTTTATCAATCCTGGCCCAAATTCTATCATCACCTTCACGGTTATTGCACCACGTAAAATTAGAACCCTAAAATGGAACTTCATGTAAACCCACCTGAACCATAGTAGAATTAAAGTATAAAATAACCTTTCTATCCACCAAATTACCTCCCAATAAACTCTAAGGAACTGTCCTAGTCCATTAATGTACTCTTTATGTAAAACTTAGTGAACCTTAAAGTAATTTCTAGTGCATTGTTATAGGGAATGTTTACCCTCGAATCATCATTAGTGAGCATTATTATTAATTTAAAATCAATATCCTTTCACTCAATAGTAAAGAGAACCAGTTTGGAAACGTATACATATAAGGATTACTTAATACTCGGTGCGATCACGACTGTTTATCGAACCTATTTCCCTATGTAGCGAGAAGTATAATGTAACACCCCCTTTTTTTTTTAATAATTATGGATTTAATTATTTCTAGTATCTTAAATTACAATTGTCCAGTTTTTTAATTAAAATGAAATATTGCACATTTAATAAATATTAATTTGTGGGAGTAAGATTAAAATTTATATGGTAAATTTACTATGTGTGTTTATAGTAAATAAATTATGGTGAATTGTTGGTACGTCGTAGTGAGTAATAATGACAGAATTGTGATGATATCTCAACCGGGGCGTGTAAGTAGACTATATTAAGTTTGAGATAGGACATTTATGTATAATGACTCGAATGGCGATATCGAGTGCACGATTGGTTTCTAATAAATTAAAATAGTAAAAAATAAGTACTTGGTGGTAATATTTGGATTCTATGGGCTTTTTTGACTAGCCCGGACTTATGTAGGGGTATTTGAGTAATTTTAATGTAGTCTAATAACGTAATTTTAAAATTTTATTTTAAACCATAACGGTTAGGTGGGTTAGGTTTCCATATCATTATCTCTAAACCCTAATAGGGAAGGAAGATGGGAGAAAGAAGATAAATCAAGGGAGAAATCTAGAAGAGGTCAATTTAAGAAGGGATACGGGAAAAATCTAGCAACAATGCATCACACACAAAGTAGATCAGACTCTACAAACATCACAAGGAAAGTAATTAACTTGATTTATTCAATAGTAGTAGATTCTATTCAAATTATGGTAGGTGATGCGAAAAAATTTATTTTTTGGTGGGGGTTTTCACATGTA
Organism: Sambucus nigra; assembly: GCA_949130495.1. NCBI lineage: Eukaryota > Viridiplantae > Streptophyta > Magnoliopsida > Dipsacales > Adoxaceae > Sambucus > Sambucus nigra. The sequence continues at coordinate 548,469,970 of OX422207.1, forward strand.
AAAAGGGGGTTTTGAGAAATTATCCAATAACTTATAGAGTAAATGCATATTTGATGTTTTTGAATTATTTATACCTACTGGAAATTGGATTTGGTTAGAGATCCATAAGCTAATCATAATTAATTGGTGTTTTGAATGAATCTAGGGATGATTGAGGTTTTCATCATTTAGACCCATTTAAATGGATTAATTAGATGATTGATAGTTGATCTTTGAAATTAGAATGATTACTAGATGCTAGAATCATGTAAGAAATGTCCCTTTATATTCTATATAGATTGGTGAATGTAGAATAACTTGTTAATGATATTTGGGATGTATTTGAATAAGAAAAATAGGGATGGACTTTGCTGAACTAGACCAGCGAATCGGTTTGCCTCCAAACCGAACCGATTCAAATTTCTGGGAAGATCTAGGTTGGGTTATTTGATTGTTAGGATATTTACGGAGGGTTCGAATGGATTTAGAAAATTTATAATAATAAGGAAATATTATTGGAGTGGCTTAGAAGGTTTACAATACCTTGGGATGATAGGGTAATTGATTATAAATTTTGAGAGAAATGATTCACGAAGATTTTTGAATGATGAATTATAAGAGAAATATTGGAAAAAATTTGATGTACGGTTTGGTTGGGTAAGTCCATATATTTTAGGAGGGTGATGCTATGTCATTAATTTAATTATTTTTATTTACAGACTGGCTGGGTAAGTTCGGGTATTTTAGCAGGGTAATGCTATGTATTTATTTAATTACTTTTATCAAAAGGATGATTGGGTAAGTTTGGGTATTTTTTCAAGGTAATGATATGTTATTAATTTAATTACTGACCAATTAAATTAATTAAGAGTCGAGGGATAGACTCGAGATAAGTGGCTATGACTTCGAGTGATACACGAATTAGCCGGATTTTGTGAATATATATATGGGTATATAGATAGTATATATAGGAATAAGAGTAATGTTTGTGTGCATGATATTTATTTGAAACATATCCATTCAAGTGGATATGCTATCAGGAAGGTTGTACGCCGTGGGAGGTCACTCTGACGAATCTCAACAGAGGTAGTACCGCTTCCCTGGGTCACAAGTTTTATGCATGCCCATGTCATGTAGGGTTAGACTCCCATGGAATATGATATGGTTATCACAGCAGCCTCAAGGCCATGACTGACTCCAATGTTCATTTTTTATGTTCAAGTTCGGTTGTGAGATTCCGACCATATTGCCCAGAGTGCGGAGGATATTCCTATAATAAGATTGAATTCTTGTGAGTTCGCGTCCAAAATGTGGAGGACATTCGTGAATGAAATTACATATATAATGAATGATATATATGTGTACTTATAACGATATGAAATATACGAATATATACATGAAACAAACTATATATGTACATAAGACATTATGTGTGAAGAATGATTTGATAACTAGTAAAAGTTATTAGAAACAAATTATGCATAGAATAGGGTAGTGTGAGGACCTATGGTTGTATGGAGTCTAGTTAGGCGGGGTAGAATAACTAGGAGAGTTAAGAGCATACGTTACGTGCGTACTATAGTTGAGAGGTGAGGGGTATCTCATGTGAGTACGACATCGACTTCAATACGAAAAGTTGTACTACATATTTATTGATGCATCTTAATTAATTGCAAATGTTTCTAAAAGGTTTTGAGCTCTAAACCATGTCAAATTATTTTCCAAAAACTTTTAAGTGTCTTGCCACTGGGACGCCACATATGATTATTCTTTCCAGGGACACGAAGCTTAATCTGATGTGGAAGTTTGCAGGTCACTGAGTAGGCGCTTCACGTATAGTATTCTACAATAGGTTCTTTACTTACATTATCAGTTGGGCGTGTTGTCACTTTATTTTAAAACTCAGTTAGTTTTATTGATTATTTTATTCAGATGTTATTTTGGATTTTATAACTGATGGTTTATTCGAAGTTCTGTTTTTATTATATGATGTTTAGACTTCCTTATTGGTGTGAATGCTTTGGTTAAATTTTATTTCTCCATTAATTTAAGTTAATGTTTTACTTATCGGCTTTTAATGAAAGATAAATTTGGCACCGACTTGTTTAACTAATAGTTGGTTAGTAATTTAAAATGTTTTTTGACACTGATGCTAAGAATGAACAAAATGAGATTCCTATTTTATTTTAGTAGAGGACTGATCACCTAATATTTAAATAGGCAGGGTGTCACAAATGGTATCATATCATTAAGTTCTAAAGTCCTTAGGATCTGTAGAGACTTACTTTGGTTTTCTTTGATATAAAGCCCTATGACTAGGATTGTCGATTCATAATAAGACTTACTTTCTCATGATATTGAGTACAGTTATAATATACGAGTTTAGTTGGGATTCATATACTAAAAAATATAGGATGACTAGCGAGGGCCGTTAGGAGGACTGCAAGAGGATAGGATAAGCTAGAGCCATAGAGTATTCTGGGAATGGTGACCACGGTAGAAGTCACCACTATTATTCTTTAGGAAGTTGATATTATGATAATCATAAGGGTTTATTAGTTTTCCTGAGTACCGCCATAGAAGACAGTGGTGAAAATTCAAAATCACCCAGTACAGTCAGTAAGGGAGAGGGTCGGAGGTATTTTTTAGAAGGGCCATCCTCAAGAATTTGAGGAAACTACGGAAGTGTGATTGGCCAGTATAACGATGACATACAAATGAGATTGAGTATGGTGGAGTGCAGTGACACTCAAGATTTAATTTTGGGAGAAATTTTTTCTCTTAGGAGAAGTGTTGTAGTGATGGGAGTCAGTCACCACATCCGTGGAGAGATACTATAAATATTTAGGAATTTGGGGTACAATTTGACCACAAATCCTATCATTAGCTGTTTAAACAAGGATCCGAAGGAAATCTCATTACTTATTACAAGAGGGTTGAACAGTGGCCAAATAGGAAGGATAATTTTCTTATTTAGCGAATTTTATATCCGACGAGGTGGATACGGAGGGCAAAAAGGGTCTTAAAGTTGATGATGGACTCATGGGTAGAAAATGCCTGCATTGAGGGGAAAAATCCATCTTGGATGGCTTGTCTCTATGGTGTCAATGTCGTACTTTTACAATGCTAATATCAATGCTTCCATGTGAAAGGACGTCAAGAGAGTGTGAGAATCTTACCAAAAGGGCAAGACTGGATTTAACGGTACTAGTGAGGCACCACAGGGGATACCCATTAGGGGACCCATTTAAATGATTCAGATCAATGAAATTCCTATTAAGTGACGTGGATTCACACAGGGGGGTCGATCCAATAATTTGTTCCAAAGGGTGCCAACAGAGCCAAAGGAACAACGGGGGTAGCAATTGAGGCCAAGTTTAACAGGTCCGAGAGAAGGACAACCCCGACATGGCCAGTGGGGCCAGAGATAGGGGATGACACCAAGAGGTGTCTTATGTGTTGAGACTAGGGCCACATATGTTGATCTTGTCCACGGTAAGTTAGGGGAAAGAAGTGGGATGCCTAGTAGGGGCAACATTTATAGGAGTTTTTGGTTTGATTTGAATGAGAGTATTATATACAGGAACCATTTGAACCTCCAGTGATATTAGTGATTGATGGAATTAGTATTATCCATTGGTAAATGGGGTAAGTTTTATGTGACACTAGTGAGTTATAGTATTTTATTAACACCAGCTAGGCGAGTGAGACAGGTTTAGTGGGTGTATCTTTAGTGTTACTATTGTGTGTATATATTTACCGTTGGGTAACATGGATATCTTTGGTTCCATTTATAGGGGAATGGGTGCAGTGACTTAGAGGATATGTTTTAGTGAATTTACTCATTTTATAAATATGATACAAGAGTATGATTTTATTTTGGGTAGGGACTGGTTAGCAATGGTTTGAGCGATGGTTGGCTGTTATAGCAAGGCTATCGTGTTCATTTTCTAGGGCAGGATGTGTGGTTTTGCGATGTCTCACCTGAAGAGGATCAAGCTCACGTTTATAGTATATTTTGGAGAAGACTTTAGCATGTATAGTTGTCTCATTATAATTTATCCTAATGTGTAGGGACTTTACAGATGTGATTCAGGGTATATCGAATTTTATATTGAGCATAGAGATTTAACTCTTTATTGATTTATCATTAGGGACTTCGTGATAGTCCTAGAGTAGTGTTATATGACTCCTTTAGAGATATGAGAGTTTATGATTATACTTATATGATGAGGGACATGGTTTTGAGTGTCCTAGTTATATGCTTTTGTCTTACATAACTCGGTGACGTATAATTCTAGGTGATAGTGCATTAGGGGAGTTCCTTGTTTGAGTTTCATTTATGGGACATTCTATGCATGAACCATAATAAACGTCGAGAGTTGGGAGAATTTTTTGGATGCTAAGGCATCAATTTTGAATGTTAGTCATTAAACATTTTGAGAAAACACTTTGAGTTGAGAGCTCTTATACAATATAAGGCCAGTGGAGCCAATAGTGTTGTGTAAAAAGCACTGGGGAACTTTTGCATCACTAGTTCTTAGGTGGGGAAGTCTCGAGAATAAATAAGTCACAATTAGTAGGGAAACTGAGTACAACCTCACTGTATAGCCACACCGAGAGTGCGGGGTTGAGCTTGAGATAAGTATGTTACGTATGTGACGCTAGTGATGAATGTTCAGATGTGCACATGACATAGGGTGTATGAGCATCCCGATTAGTTTGATTTTCAAAATCATCTAGGATAGGGGGCATGGAAATAAATGTGGTGGTGTATGCCTATGGGGAAGTTAGAAGTTGAATTGGAATAATATTATTATAATTGTTTTTTTGAAAAAGAAGATAGTTTGAATATGTATAAAACGAGAAGAATTATCACCCCGAGGTGGGTTAAAAGACGGTGGAGACACATGAAAAAGATATCCTTTGATAAGGGAGGATCCCATAATTTTATAATGTTGGGCAGAGTCTTACTTAGTAAAATGCCTATAGTGGCTTGCACATAGATAAGATGTTGATATCTACCGGATGGAAAAGATCATAGGAAGTGCGCAGTTTTGGAATAGATGCACGGGCCATAGTTTTACTATGCCCTAGGGAGTAAGATGTTCCATGTGACATGGAATATTAAGCAAGGGGATCAATATTGAGTGAGATATAATGAACTTGTCTCTAGGTGAACCACTCGTAGGTGGAAAAGGTTGGTCCGAGATGATCAACCAGAATTTTGTAATGGATTGATTATTCCAATGACGGAATGGATATGCACACTAAAAAAGTTCATTATTAGATTATCAAAATTATGGAGTGTCAGAATTTCATTCGATATTGTGGAATGAATTAATCTACATGGAATAAATGTTATTCACCGAGGTTGAGTTATACTATTGGGTAATATGCCATCATTTCATTAGAGAGAAGGAAATGAACCAGTTCAAGGTGCCGCATAATATTATTGTGAATCAGGATAAGATCCTTGAGTTTCACCTGTGACAGGAAGTATCAATAGGCGATGGGAACTAATTTGTATTTTGATAAAGACATGTCACCCGTAGATCGATGGGTAGACTGAGGTGCCTAAGATGTTGGAGGAGGCGAGAAATGCATATTCTAGATTTTTGGGTAATTGGGAGTTTTAATTACCACTATTAGATTAACATGTGATAACTCATAGCAATTTATTATTTGCGTGGCTTCTTACAAGGCTTCATACGAGATATTTTTATCCACCCTTTGGTTGGTTAGCGGGTGTCTCCCATGAAGGGAGTTACATTTTTTAGCAAGAAGGAAAATTGACACCTATTGAAGTGGGGCCTTATCCAACATTGAGATAATAAAGCGAGTGGAGTGCACACTCATCTTTTTGAGTGCTGTTAGAGGATTCATGATAGATTTGGGTGTCATTGTATAAGTGAGAACTTAAGAATGAGAGAATATATCGGTATGTAAGAGTTTGAATGGACATGTCGTTAATCTTAGGTTGTAGTGAGTATACCTTTAGTTAAAATTATACCACTGGCACGTGTATAGTGAAAACACCAAAATAGTATTACGAGTTAACTTTGAATACGTTCATATACATTTCTTGTAAGGATAAGAAGTTTTTTTTGTACCAGGCATATCCTAATTTTTAGGATGAAATTCCTTTGTAAGGGGGAAGTATGTAACACCCTGTATTTTTGAATAATTATGGATATAATTATTTCTGGTATTTTAAATTACACATGTGCAGTAATTTAATAAAAATAACATAATGCGTACTTAATAAATATTAGTTTGTGGAAATAAGATTAATATTTATGTGGTAAATTTACCAAGTGTGTTTATAGTAAATAAAATACAGTGAATTGTTAGTATGTCGTAGCGAGTAATAATGACGGGGCTGTGATGACAGCTCAACCGGGACTTGTGAGTAGACTATATTAAGGCTAAGATAAGAAACGATGTATAGTGACTCAGATGACAATTTTGAGTGCATGATTGGTTCCAAATAGGTCAAAATAGTAGAAAATAAGTACCTATGGTTAGTAACTGAGTTTTAAAGCTTTTTACACTACCCTAGACTCATTTAGGGGTATTTGGGTAATTTTGACGTAGCCTAATAACATAATTTTGGGATTTGTGTTTTAAACCATAAGGGTTGGGTGGGTGAGACATCCATAATATTATTTCTAAACCCTAAGAGAGAAGGAAGAGGGGGGAAATAAGAGAAATCAAGGGAGAAAGCTAGAGGAATCAAATTCAAGAAGGGTTTGGGGAAAAATCTAGCAACAATCCATCACACATGAAGTAGAAAAGATTCTACAAACAACCCAAGGAAAATAATTGACTTGCTTGATTGAATATTAGTAGATTCTATTCATATTATGGTAGGTGATGTGAAAAAAAAACATTTTTGGTTGGGGTTTTCGCATTTAAAAAGGGGGTTTTGAGAAATTATACAATAACTTGTAGACTAATTGCATATTTAATGTTTTTGAATGATTTATATCCGCTGGAAATTCGATTTGGTTAGACATCCATAGGCTAATCATAATTAATATGAATCTTGAATTGAATCTAGGGTTAATTGAGGTGTACGTCATTTAGACCGATTTAAATTGATTAATTAGATGATTATTAGTTCATCTTTGAAATTAGAATGATTCTTAAATGTTAGAATCATTTACAAAATGTACCATCATATTCTATATACATTGGTGAATGTATAACAACTTGTTGATGATATTTGGGATGGATTTGAATAAGAAAAACAGGGTTGGAATTTGCTGAACTGGACCAGCGAATCAGTTCGCCTCCAGGTTGAACTGGTTCGGATTTATAGGAAAATTCAGGATGGGTTATTTGATAATTATGTTATTTTGGAGGGTTCGAATGGATTTAGAAAAATTATAAGAATAAGAGAATATTATTAGAATGACTTAGAAGGTTTAAATTATCTTGGGACGATAGGGTAATATAATATTGATTAGAAATTTTGAGAGAAGTGATTCATGGGTATTTTTAAATGACGAATTATGAGAGGAAAAATAGGAAACATTTGATGAAAAGGTTAGTTGGGTAAGTCTGGGTATTTTAGCAGGGTGATGATGTGTCATTAATTTAATTATTTTTATTTACGAACTGGTTGGGTAAGTCCGGGTATTTTAACAGAGTAATGCTATGTAAATAATTTAATTAGTGAGAAAATAAATCAATTAAGAGTCGGGGGATAGACTCTAGAAAAGTGGGTTAGTTCTTCTTGTTATAGGCACGGATTAGCCATATTTTATCAATATATATACGGGTATATAGACATTATATATACGAATAAAAATAATATATGTCTGTATGATATTTATGTAAAGAATACCCATCCTAGAAAATATGCTATCACTGAGGTTGCATGTCATGGGAGGTCACTGTATTGAATCTCAGTGCAAGTATTACCATTCCACTGGGTCATAGGTGTTGTGCACTCCCATGTGATGTAGGGTTGGAGTCCCATGGAATAATGCGGTATGGTTATGATCACAAACGTAAGGACATGACCGCCTCCAGTGTTTGTTTGTGATTTTCGGGTTCAGTGGTGAGATTTTGACCCAGCTGCCTAGAGTGTGGAGGACATTCCTGTAGCACGATATCATGCTAGTGAGTTCTTGTCCAAAATGTGGAGGAAATTCGTGAATTCAATTACATATATAATGAGTGATATATATATATATATATTTGTTGTTATATGAAATATACGTATATATAAGTGAAGCAAATTATATAGAAACATAAAACATTAAGTGTGAATAATGATTTGATAACTAGTGAAAGTTATGGAAAATGAATTAGGTGATATTAATTTGTTAATATTGAATTAATAACTAGTGAAAGTTATTTGAAATGAACTTATTTAATTATAATTGAGAATTATTATTGTTAAGAGTATATGAAAGATAATTGTATAAAATATGAATGACACATGGGAGTGTGTGGACCTATGATTATATGGAGGCTAGTTAGGCGGGGTAGAATAACAAGGAGAGTTAAGAGCATACATTAGGTGCGCACTATACTTGAGAGGTGAGGATATCTCATGTGAGTGTGACACCGACTTAATTATGGAAAGTTGTACTGCATATTTATTACTTGAAATTTTTTTAAAAGGTTCTGGGCTCTGACCCGTGTCAAACGATTTTCTAAAAACTTTTTGGTGTCCATCCACAGGGATGCCATGGATGATTATTCTTTCCATGGACACGAAGGTGCAGTTGATGTGGAGGCTTATAGGTCGCTGAGTAGCTACTCCAATTATTATATTCTATAATTGTTTCTTTACTTCCGTTATCAGTTGGGCGTGTTTCCCATTTATTTGCAGACTCAATTACTTTTATAGATAATTTTATTCAGATGCTGTTTTGGATTTTAATAATTGGTGGTTTATTCAGTGTTTGGTTTTTATTATATGATGTTGGACTTCCTTATTGGTGTGAATGGTTTGGTTAATTTTTCTTTTTGCATTTGTTTAAGTTAATGTTTTACTTGTCGTCTTTTAATGAAAGATAAATTTAGCACCGACTTATTTAACTAGTAAGTGGTTAGTAATTTAAATGTTTTTCAACTGTGACGTTAAAAATGAATCCAGTGAGATTCTTGTTTTAAATTAGTGGAGGTCTGATCACTCGATATTTAAATATGGGGTGTCACATATAATTATATCTTTTAAGATTATATGTATGTGTAGACACATCTTATTTTAACGATATATTGTCCTCTAATTATAAAAATAATCGCCCTATGCAGTATTCGATTTTCCTGGAACACCAATGAATAACTTTTAAAAATACTCGGGCAACACTCAACTAATACGCATAAATCTCCTAGGATTTTCGAACTTACAGGTGCTCACTCTGTACCCAATTTTGATACGTGGGGTAAAGTCGGACATCATTCGGTATCCAAAATACCTAGGAAAAACTCCTAAAAAACCTCGAGGAAAATAAATAAATTCTTTAGGATTTTCTAACGAACATGTGTTCATTCTGCACATGGTTTAAGAATGTGTGGCCAACCCGTATAGCATTAGATTTCCCACAACACTTAGGAATAATTCCTAAAAATCCTCAGATAATATCCTAGGAAAACATATAAATCATGTAAGGGGAAATTTTCAATTGAGTCAATTTTTACGTAATTAGCATTATTTCGGACAAAACATTTGAGTCAGAGGATAAAATTTGTGTTGTTGATCCCATGAGCCTTGACATGTTAGATGAAGACATAATGCCCAAGATTTAATGATTGGATACAACATGCCGTGTTTAATGTCACCTTTGTCTTCACATTTACCGAGGATCTCGTAAGTATGAATGCATATTTAATATGAGTCCTTTGATATTTTTAAGGGTGTTTATGTTTTTGTACTTAAAACTTTTGGAAGTATTTTTAAATTAAAAAAATATTTTTGATTTTGATCCCATTAGAATGAGATTGAATCTTGTTAGAACGAAAATGGATTTTCGTTAGAATGACTATCACTCTCATTAGAACGACATTAGTATCTCATTTGAAAGACCAACTAATGTAAATCGAATAAGAATTTTCTGTCAAGAATTTCATGCCTTATTTGAAGCACGCTAGAAGCTCACTTGAATGAGAAAGCAGCTTCGTTCGAACGACATTCAGTTTCATTAAAATGAAAGTGCGGATATCATTTCAACGACCTTAGTTTTTGTTTGAACGAGTTATCGCCTCAATATTATTACTTTCACTATTTAAGGCATGTTGGACTCATATTTTTCAAGAACTTTTAGTAAAAAATATTTCCCTACATGTTTACCAAAGTTACAAACTCTTTGTTTCACCCTATCTGGTTAAATATTCAAGATTCATAATTCATATGCTTTGAGATATTGAAATTTAGCACCACAATTTGTTTCTTTCACCTTGAGAGAATTTTTTTCATGCTGTGGACTCTGTGCGTACCATTTACGGTATTTGACAGTTTCTGAGGATCATCAATGGATACTAAAATGTGGGTGGGCTCGTGCATTGTGGCAACTAGTGTAGGTGGATTCCTACGTTGCACTGTGGTGGAGCGATCAAAGATTGAAGAACATCGAGGCTTATGGGGGATCAAGTCATTGTGCAAGTCTACTGTCATCCTTTGTAATTCTGCATCATAGTGCTGGGCCATCCGATGATTTTCCCTTTGTGGTTTTCCTCATACATCGGTGTCTTGTGGTTGATTTATTTATTTTATATCAAAGTGATCTTAGGTCCTTTGCAAATAAATCTTAAACACTAAAGGAATTTTGACAAATTTAAACATTTAGGTCCACTAATTCTCTTCTTCTATAAGTCCACGCTAGGGGAAAAACAAGTGGACTTAATAGTAAATTGTCTTTAAAGTTTTAAAAATTGTCAGCAAGGGACCTAATTGTAAATTTCCCTTTATTTTATTTGCTATCACCCTAAATGCATACTTTAGGGTAAAAGGATAAATTTTGATAAATCAATTTCCCTCAAGAAAGGTTTAATTGGTGCTATGTTTAATGGGTTAATTTAGTTTAAAGTTCCATTCTTTTAAAATTTAGGAAATATACAAATTGGACTTGTGATTATTCGGACCATCTTTGCCTAAGAATTCAGTGTTAGGGACTACGAATTATCAAATTGGTATCAAAGTGGGTTGCACTAAAATATCGTGTGATCTTGATTTTCACGGGATGTTGTTTAGATACCCATTTTGTCAAATTGATATCAGAGCTAGAACATTCAGTTTTTGTGTTTTGATCTTGTGACCTTAGGCATGAATTTTGGAGGATTTCATGGTATTAGAACTTCGATGTTTGATGGGTTGAACATATGGTGCAAAATGGGTATAAAGTCAGCACTTAAGGCTATAGATGAGCGGGTGTGGTTAGCTGTTGTTAAAGGTTAGTCTCCACATACCACTAGAGATGGAGAAGCAATTAATTTAAAACCTATAGAATCATGGACTGATGCTGAGCATTAGTTAGAGAATTTTAATTCTAGAGGGTTAAATGCTCTATTTTGTTTTGTTACCCCATTGGATTTCTACCGTAGTATGATTTCTGAGACATCTAAAGAGGCTTGGGACATACTCCAACTCACCCGTAAAGGAACTAGTACCATTGATGAGTTATACCTCAGAAACCTGACCACTCAATTTGAAACGATCAAGATCATTGATAGTGAGACCTTTGATGAGTTATATGCTAGATTATATGAAATAACTAACTCATCTTTAAACTTGGGAGAGAAGATACCCAATAATTGAGTAATTAAGAAAATCTTAAGGTCGTTTCCTGAAAGATTTAATCCTAAAGTGACCATTTTGAATTATTTGGGTACTCTTGACTCTATGAAACATGAAGAGCTTATAAATGACTTACAAATTTATGAGCTTGACATGTTTAACTCCAAGAATGTGATGAATAATGAAGAGGTCATTTCTTTGAAAGATAAAAAGGAGGAAACACTTATTTTGGCTGATGATTCTAACATCGATTCTGAGGATGTGGCCTCGTTGGCAAAGAAATTCAATAAATTTATCAAATTCCAAAACAAATCAAAAGACACAAAAAGGTTTGAGAAAAATAAGAATAACAAGGTTGATCACTTACCTTAGAATTCAAGTGAGAACATTAAGAGGGATGAGGCAGAGAGATGTCAAGGTTATAAGGGTTATGGAAATAGGGAAGTTGAGTTCCCCCCTAAACTAAGGAAAGAGGGTATCAAATTGATAACATTTAATGTCACCCTTAGTGATAGTGATCCGTAAGATGGAAACAATTCCCCCATTAAGCGCAACTTTACCTCGTTTATGGCTATTCATGTGAGACTTGATGAGAAATCTACCCATGAAGATATTTTTTTGCATGACACTTTCGAGTCCATGGTTTGTCAATCCCATGTGAGTGATGATTGAAAGAGTGGAGACGAGAGTGAGGATGAAGATAAGAAGGAGGATAGTGAAATCCAAGGCCTTGGATCCCATGCCTTTGGTGATTTCGAGTTATGATAACCAATCTTTCAAGTCCATTGAGTACGTGAATGTTGGGATTGTAATGGGAAATCTGAGTTCCCATATCAAGTTCAACATAATAGAGAGTGAAACTTCCTACTATCTCATGATAGGAAGAGTGTGGATGCACAAGTAAGGGCTAGTTCCTTCAATGTACCACTAATGCGCTAAGGCGAATATCAAGGGAAAGGAGGTGACCATTAGGGCTACGGAAAGGCCCTTCACTGTCGAGGAAACTCACTTGGAAGATGAGGCATTTTACACAGAAATGGAGGAGGATGTCCGTGTCCTAACGAGAAGAATGGAGGGAACATGGGTTCCATCGATCAGAGAAATGATGGGGCCCTTAAATGAGAAGAATAAAGAGGTTGCAAGCAGAGCAAGAGTGATGACTGAAGAAGCTCACCAGGTGGTCCCTCGACCCCAAAACATCTCGAAGAAGCTCAAAGACTGGATAAGGCCTAGAGTGGATCCAATGGAACAGGAGGTCCAACGAAAAAGCGTGCGGAGTCGATTCTTAGGAAAAAGAGTGGCTAAAGATTCTAGAGAGAAGAAGAGGAAGGCAGTCACCACTACTAGTAGGCAGTGTAAGAAAGTCGTTACCGAAGAAGGAAAGGTGATATATCGATTATAATGGTGTAAATGGGTGGCTAAAAATGCTGACAATGAGGGTAACCCGATATATGAGTGCTTTTTAGTGGATCAAAGGGGGAAATGTATGGTGATAGACAACTCCAATATACAAGAATTCGTTGAAGTTATTGCCGAAGAACCAGATTACATGAAAGATCAATCGAAGCCATAGGCATAAGAGTTGGAGAAATTGGAGTTGGCAAAAGAAGGGGAGGATCCAAGACCTATTTTTATCTCGAAAGATCTTAGCTAGAAGAAATAAGAGGCCTTGGTTGAGTTGATTCGGGAGTTCATAGACATTTTTGCATGGAAATACACAGAGATGAAAGGGCTGGATGAGGGAGTCAGCTACGACAAGTTGAACGTGATGCCTTCATCCATTTATATGAAAGAAGAACGTACAAGCCTGATCTAGATTTAAAGATAAAGGAAGAGGTCCAAAGCTTATTAGTGGCAGGGTTTATCAAACTGATACAACACCCGCTTTGGTTGTCTAGCATTGTCCCGATGGGAAAGAAAGACAAAAACTAAATCAGGATCTGTGTGAATTTCATAGATTTTAATAGAGCTTACCCCAAGGAAGAGTTCCCTCTGCCCTCCATTGATAGCTTGATAGATGCAATGGCAGGTCATGAGATGTATAGCTTCAGGGATGGGTACGTAGGGTACAACCAGATCAAGATGGACCCCACTATTGCAGAAAAATGATGTTTAGAACCCCATTGGGAAATTTCATGTACAGAGTAATGCCGTTTAGACTCAAGAACATTGGGGCTACTTACCAAAGAACAATGATGGCCATTTTTCATGATTTCTTTCACAAGTTTGTAGAATTCTAAATGGATGGTTTGGTCATCAAATCGAGGAGAGAGGAGTCCCATCTGAGCAATTTAAGGAACGTGTTTTCCCGATGTAGGAAGTGTAAATTAAAGATGAACCAACTTAAGTGTGTCTTCGGAGTACTAAGTGGAAATTTCTAGGCTTAGTGGTTGATCGACAAGGGGTGAAGATGGACTAGGACAAGTAGCGAGCGATCTCGGAGATGCCAAGTCCAAGAACGACGAAGGAGCTGAAGAGTTTCCTTAGTAAAGTCTCCTATATTAAAAGATTTGTGCCTGGATTAGCCGAGATGACACATCTGTTGATGCAGCTATTACGAAGGAGTACGAAATTCAAGTGGGAGGAGGTTCACCAGGATGCACTCCCGGGGCTAAAAAAACTTATCATTTCACCACAAATCATGGTTACACCACATGAAGGAATACCGTTGCAGCTATATCTCACGTCGACCGCGAGGTCCATGCGAGCTTTGTTGGCATAGGAGATTGATGGGGAAGAACGCTCGGTCTACTACCTCAGCAGAATCATAAATGGGGAAAGGCATTATTTAGCCTTAGTCTTTGTAGCATAAAAACTTAGACATTATATGTTGTCTTTTACAATTCATATTGTAACTAGTTGTGATTTTATTAAGTATTTCCTACAAAGAACTATATTAATTGGTAGGGCAGTTAGGTGGTTCCTTATCCTCTCCGAATACGACTTGAAGCGTGTGGTTCCTCGCGCAATCAAAAGCCAAGCGTACGCCGATCTGTTGGCAATTTTTCCCTCAAAAATGTTTGAGCCACCTAAAGAAAGTATTTTGGGAGACTATTTGCAAGCCAATCACCTAGACACAATGGATGAGGAATGGACAATGCAGTTCGATGGATCTTCAGCAGAAAAAAAAGGAGGACTAAGGGTTATTCTTTCAAAAGGAATGGAGGAGATTTACCTTTCCTATAAATTATATTTCCCTTGTTACAACAATGAGGCAAAATAGGAAGCATTGGTGCTGGGGTTGCTAGAAGCTCTTCGAAGGGGGACTCGTTCACTTTACATCAAAAGTGATTCAAATTTTGTGATTCAACAAGTGAATGGAGAGTACGCATTGAAACACATGAGTCTGGAACCATACAAAACCATCATTCAGAGGCTCCTCTACCAGTTCCATCGGACCAAGATCAAGAGACATCCGAGAACGATGAATCGCCACCTAGACGCTTATGCCACCATTGCTTAAAAAATGGTCATGAGGAACGATACAAATACTGTCGTGATCCAATGAAGAACAACTCCTTTAGTAGTATAATCAATTCTACCAATGGAGGAGGACGCAGACTGGAGGGGAGAGATTAGGAAACAACTGGAATGTGGGGAAGGAACGATGGAGCTAAGGTAATTATCCCAATACTTAACAAATCAGGGAAACCATTACTTTAGGAACGCAGGAGGATGGTTATCAAGATGCATCGACCCATAAGAGGCTGAGTGGAGATTAAAGAAAACATATGAAGAGCACTGTGAGACAACACAGATACCTCTCTACCAAAGAATCCAAAGAGAGCATTTTTTTTAGCCTAGAATGAAATAGGACGCGGCGGAGCTACAACGAAAGTGCGACCAATGCCAGTTATTCTTCGAAGTAGTTGAATGTCATTTTGTGGGAGCTCAACCATATTGGAGGTAGAACTATTTGGACTTAATTAAAGATGGAGTTCTCCCAATTAAAAAGATTGACAAGATGGGAATCAAGCAAAGGTCCTCGAGATTCAACATTAAGGAGGGGCAACTCTACCAAAGGGGGTACTTTAACAGGCCACTACGTTGCATCACAAAAGAAGAAGCGACTGAGGTCCTTAAATAGGCACACGATCCAGCTCACATAGGAGGGGCCAAGTTGTATGACCAATTGATGACATTGGGATATTATTGGCCAATAATGGAGAAAGACTTCGTTGAGTTTGTTCGAAAATGCAAAGCTTATCAACTTTATAAAAATATGATCTATGCCCCATCCGTAGATCTACACACACTGGAAAGGCCTTATACTTTTCACACTTGGGAGTTCAACCTAGTAGGGGAAATACATCATTCTTCGAGGGGGAAGATATGGATACTAGTAGTAACATAGTGCTTCACAAAGTAGGCTGAAGAGATACCACTAAAAAAGGAAACAACAGGGGTGGTGAGCAACTTCATTAGAGGATACATTATATGTCATTTTAGGATTCCAAAGCTTATCCTCTCAGATAACAGAACCCCTTTCTTCAATTCAGAGATAAGGATGCTTGTAGACAAGTACTCCATCATTCATCATACTTCAACGGTGGCATACCCAAAGGGAAACGGTCAAGCTGAAGCAACTAACAAAACTTTGGTTAATATCTTGGCTTAAATGATGGAAGATTTCCCAGGATCGTGGGATGATAACATACCAGCTGTATTATGGGCCTATCGAACAACTAAGAGAAAGCCCACAGGGTATACTCCATTATCCTTTGTCTATGGGGTCGAGGCGATCTCCCACTAGAGTTGGAAGTTCCCTCTGCTCGATATGCCTTATGAAGTAGCATTCTCCCTCAGAATAGACATGTGCAGTTGGAATCATTTGATGAACACATAGGTTATGCGATGCAACACTATTTAATGTATACGAAACAACTTTCTAGGGCATATGATAACTTAGTAAGACTGAGGAAGTTCGTTGAGGGAGACCTCGTGTTGAAAGCAGCAGTGAAGCACATCAGAGGGTTTCTCCTACCCACGTTTCTAGAAAATTAGGAGGGACCTTTCATTGTAAAAGAAGATAATGACTCAGGTTACTGCTTGATTTTAAGGATGGAAGAAGATAAACCATTCAAGGTCAACAATAAATGGTTGAAGTCTATCATGTGTAAGCAACTATGTTTGGACCACTGATTTATCTAGCTGCTGTTATGAATACACAACTTCTTTTTATGATGTGTATGAAAGTTATTTTTATTATAACTCAAGTGGAGATGAAAGAATTATAAAACTTCACAATGTATGAAAACAGTTGTAACGCAAGGAAATGACATGGGAAAACATACATTTTTCTTCATCCGTAAACGTTGGGGCATTACAAAATTGGGAGCTATTGCCCAAGAATTACATAGAAAAAAGAAAACGAAAATATTTACAACAAATCATTTACCTAAGAGGAACAAAAGATCTGGAGCAGAAAAAAATCACCAGAAAGGCCCGAAGAAGCTTCCAGACAAGACTGTTGGGAATTTATAGAAACCTCCAGCCTTGTCTGCGGTTGTGTATGCTCAATGAGAAGTATATCTTGTTTCATCTTGGACAAACGCAGAGCTTCTTCGATATCCCCCACCTCTTTATGAACAACCACAAGAAGAGGTTCTAACTTAGCCAACTTAGCTTACTCAACTCGTTGGTCCTCCTGATGTTTTCGAAGGAGTTACTTTTTTCTATCTAGTCGCTGGATCTTCAAAGCTTTAAGTGTGTGATAAGCTAGTCAAAATGAAAGCCATCATGACCCAAGTCCTTCAGGTAGCCCAGGAATTGGTTGAGTGAGACCTTTGATGAGTTATATGAGTTATATGCTAGATTGATTTGAAGGTAAACAAGGGAAACTTGAAGTTGAAATCTTGGTTGAAAGAACATGCCATATGGAACGTGAGATGACTCTTTGAGAAAAGCTAGAGTACGTTAAGAGTGAGAGAGATAGTCTTTGAGGTTCGATGGAGTCTATGAAGAAAGAGATTTTAGAGTTTGAAAATTCTAGGTGTTTGCTCAAGTTGAGGATAATTTATCTTGAGGAGAGATTGTGAGATTCGAGTAGGGTAAAATTTGGTTTGGAGACTAGGTCAAAAAAGTTGGATAAAATGTTAGGCACCGTCCAAACCAAAAATGGAAAGTGTGGAATTGGCTTCGATGATCATAATGCTTCTTCTACTTAAGACAAGACCATGCGTTTGATATAGCCATCAATGAACATTAGGATATATTAACCATTAAGTAACACCCCCCGCTATGTTTACACTTGCACTCATTGTTATAGGAAATGTCACCTTAGGCGTTTATTTATGATCTTAATAATGGTCATAGGGAGTCTAAGAATACGGTAACCATGGTTCCCAAAGCTTGTAATCATCATTTTACACTTACTTGGGATATGAAATTGGATTTAAACCCTTTCTTGTTTACTTGCACATGATACTTTCCATGATATATCTAATGATTTGTTGTGTAATCTTGTTTTTCATACCCTAGTTTGTGCATCATGATATATATTTTCTACTGTTATGAAATCTATATCTTTTATATTGTCATTTTTTTAGTCATATTGAAAATAGAAAGAAATTTTGTTTATCTTTTGAGATAGTTTTTTTTTTAAAATTGGGAAAAAATAGAAAAATTGGTATTTTATTTTTAAAAAACATAAAAAGATTTTTGGTTTTTGTGTATTTTAGTTTTACATATTTAGTGTGTCATATTGGTGTGTTTGAATCAAATTCGTTTTGTACCTTCCATGTGGGTAGGAAATTTGGTTATGATTGTAGCTGCTTAGATTGTTCTTAATCATGGTTGCATGGAGTTGTTTCGAACATGATTTTTTTAATGGATTCAACTTTGTATATGCCTACACACACACATGCATGAGCTTTTTGAACATTAATTTCCCATGTATATTTGAGTTTTGTGAGATGTTCTCGCATCAATCTTGTCATATACATATTTTGTGACTATAGGGGATTTGTACATGTAGGAACAGTTGCCCGTGAGCTTATTTATTTAATATTAACAAATATGAGGGTGCCTAGGAAATGGATACGAAAGGATTAAATATCATTTGAAGGAAAGCCACCATTGGCAAGAGCCGAATGAAAAAAATTAACAATAATAAAAATAGAAAGACTGCCAAAGGCAAATATTGTTTAGTTTGCTTGATCTTTCAAAAGTAATAGCTTCAAAAGAATAGAGAAAAGAAAGGAAAAAAAATGATATATATTCTTATTTGAGTGTATTTAGTTGAAGATCAACAAATTTGTACAAATAATCGTAGGTATGATTATTTTTTCATGACGCCATTGATTTATAGAATCATAAATATTATAGGCCTGTGTGCATTGTACTTGTTTGTTCATTAAGTTCACTTTATCTTGCCAGTTGAGGATAAATCTTAGTTGGGTAATGTTTTGTGGTAAATTATAACATCGTGAATGTATCTGAGTGTTTGGGTCATAATTCATTTTTATATAGTTCACTTCGACACATAGATATTATGCTAGTGTAAAGCTTATGTGTTTTGTGTTGAGTTTTTTGGTTGGTTTTACCTATATATATGTGCCGAATTTTCATTGGTATATGTTGCATATGTTATACATGATATATATGTTATACAGGTTTAGAATATGCTTTATCTTTGGATTTTATTTGGCATGCTATATGATCATATTGATGTCCCTCTTTATGTGCATTGAAATTCATTTTTGGTATCTTTTCTCAAATTAGTAATTTCAGAATTGGCATCATACATCATTATTTATTCATATTGGTACCCTTTTGCATTGATATTGTTTGATCATAGTGCATACTATTTGTTCTTGAGTTGTCATGTTGTGTGTTTGCGACACTTTACACCATTGCATGATTTTATTTCCTTCTCCCTATGTTTAAAATTGGAATCTTATGATTACATATTTATGGGAGATTTGACGTTTAGGGGGAGTAATTATTTTATGCAATCTTCCTTTGTCCATTCCTGAATAAAAAGGGGATGAAGACGTAGCGAAATAGACAAAGGGGCAGATTTGTAAGGACAAATTTCCAATCGAGTCAATTTGTATGTAATTGGCCTTATTTCAGACAAAACATTTGAGTCATAGGATAGATTTTGTGTTGTTGATCCCATAAGATTATGACATTTTTGAGAAATACGTAGCAGGCAAGCTTCAAGAATTAGATACATCGCGTTGTGTTTAGTGTCACATTCGTCTTTAGTTTATCGAGGATCTCACAGATTTTAATGTATATTTAATATGAGTCTTAGATATTTTTAAGGGTGTTTATGCCTTTTCACTTGGAACTATTTTTAAATATTTTTTAAGAAAAATATTTTTGATTTTGATCTCGTTATAACAAGATTGAAGATTGTTAGAACGCAAGTGGATTGCCATTAGAACGACTACCAATCTTCTTAGAAAAAACCATTTAGTTTCATTACAGCAAAAGTGTTAATCTCACATGAAAGACCATAGTTTTTGTTCAAATGAGTTCGCCGCCTCAATTTTTGTCCTTTTACTGTTTAAAGCGTGTTGGACCAAAATTTTTAATAACTTTTGGCGAAAAATGTTTACCTATTTGTTTGTTAAAGTTTCAAACATATTGTTTCATCCTACAGATTTAAAGATCCAAGATTCATGATTCAAATGATTTGAGATCTTGATATTAGGCACCAAAGTTTGTTTCTTTGATCTTGAGAGAACATATTTCATTTGGTGGACTCCGTGAGTACTAATTACTGTATTTGACGGTTGCTGAGCCTAATCGGTGGATGTTGAGACATGCGTGGACCCGTGCATTGTGGAAACTAGCATAGGTGGATTCCTGCGTTGCACTATGGAGGAGCAGTCAAAAATGGAAGAGAGTTATGGTTTGTGGGGGATCGAGCCGTTGTGTAAGTTTACTTTCATCCTCTGTAATTTCGCATTATAATGAACTATTTGGATGGGTCATCCGAGTTTTTTCCCTTTGTGATTTTCCTCGTAGATCAGTGTCTTATTATTGATTTATTTATTTTATCTTCTATCACTGTGGATACATGCTTTAGGGTAAGAAGTAAAACTTGGTAAATTAATTTTTCCCAAGAAAGGTTTACTTAGTGCTAAGTTTAATTGGGTTAATTTAGTTTAAAGTTTAAATCCTTAAAATTTTAAAAATATAAAAATTGTACTTGTGTTTATTCGGGCAATCTTTGCCTATGAAAGCACTATTAGGGGTTGCGCATTCTCAAATCCCCTGAGGTTTTCGAACCATAAAGTGTTCATTTAGCACCCAGTTTTGGTACATTTGTAGGCAACTTGCACAACCTGTAGAATCCTGAAATGCTAATTAAAAACTCCTAAAATCCCTCAGGAAACACCTAGGGTCCACTAAAAGTGCACTCAATTTTGGTAAGCACGTGTTTGAGCTACTCACTGCTCAGTCACTTAAATAGGCTAAGGGCTCCGCCTAAAAATCCTTAGGTGGCCCCTATGGATGACCTAAAAATTCCCTAGTATTCCCAAGGTGTCCAAGAGATATTCTCATCGACTTTGCATTCTCACATGCATACAATCTCAACATCCTATCCATCTACTAGCTGACTAAGAACACCATGGAAAAATTCCATACTTTCGAATTAGGTCCCAAATAAGATTCCAATGAATATAGAAAGAATAGGAGAAATGATTGACTCATAAGTTAATCATAAAAGACACATGCTCAAATTGTTCAAGCGATCGATCTATCGTGTATTTAACTCTTCGGTAAAACAAGTCAACCAAATGTTTCCTATAAAAGGAGATTCCACTCATTGGAAAAGGATCCCAAAGAAAAACTTTGATTAGGTTTTCTAAAAGAGAAAATTCCCTACTGTTGATGAACAGAATTGGTAGATAATTTATCGTAGTTAAGAAGTACAAATTTTGTAACCACGTATAATTAGTTGAGTAATATAAATCAAAATAATAAAGGACAACAAAGATTTTTAAAGTGGTTTTGCTTAGGGAAATCCTACATCCATTGTTATTGTATTACTGTTGAGGGTAGCTGCAAAAAATTATCAATAGTCTTGCTTTGGTGAAATAGACTTGTCCCTTGAGCTAAGGGAACTAAGATATTTATAATGGTCCCAAGAACTCGGGGTGGAGTGCCTTAATATATTCAGGTATTTACACCTATACATAATGAATAAGACTATTGATCTTCTAAGGCACACGTGGAATTTCTCTTGATAATTCCCATGTGAATCTACTTTCTTCTTATGGATGGTTCATCTTCTTAAGCTAGTCGATGGGTATGTTGACCAAGTAGTTCTAGAGATGATCTAGTATAAATTAAACGATGAGATGTATACTTATGATGAAAGGTGTCCCTATATAATAGGTCCACGTGGAATGAATAATATGACCCACAACAAAAGCCCCCAATGCTCCATGCTTAATGATTTGTTGAAAGGATGGGGTATTAGTTCTAAAAAGCTCCTCGGTGCTCCATTATGACGGTGGTTAGAAGCCGACCTCTTGGACTTATAAATTTTTCACAAAACATTAGGCGATGGCATTTGTGTGAATAATTTGAAAAACAACGAACTGCCAAAGGGTACGCTGGTCTTTTTTTACCTTTGGGAATAATGCGATCATCAAGACTTCAATCATTGGTTTAGTTAATCAATACTTCTCAGCTTTTGAGATAAGCTATAAAAGGATGAAACCTTTCCCCACATTTTTTCTCATCTCAGACCTTTGCACTTAAGAAATTTTTATTTCTTCGAGCCTTTTCTTTATTGTTCCTTCCTTGCTATTTTGTAGTAAACTCTATAAGATTTCTTTCTTTTATATCCCCTTCTTTTATTTCATTTGAAAATGGTGTATATTTTGGATGAGGATTCCTTTGCAGACTTTAGGGAAAGATGAAAAAACCCCTAATTGGGTATCTTTAGAATAGGTGGAAGGTCTCGTGGATTTATTATCGCTAGATAAGGGCCATTGTATCCCCATTTTATTTATTGCAGAGTCTGGAATAACTTTCCTCACAAATCATATGTTCTTTGAATTTTGTCACTATTTAGATGTGGTCCATGCTAGAGTAGCCCCCAACACTTAGAGGGTAGTAAATGAGGTCCATCATTTAAATGAACTTCATGGGACCCACATTGGTATTCCTAAGATGATATATTGTTACAAATGGCGAACAATAGGGGATAATACCTATTATCTGAAGACTAGTCAGGACAATAGAAAATTAGTAGTTAATCTTCCTAATTCTAATAATGATTATTGGGATTACGGAGTAGTACTGAA
This sequence comes from Sambucus nigra, assembly GCA_949130495.1. NCBI lineage: Eukaryota > Viridiplantae > Streptophyta > Magnoliopsida > Dipsacales > Adoxaceae > Sambucus > Sambucus nigra. Next base: position 548,492,974 of record OX422207.1, read on the forward strand.
GAACTGGGAGTATGCCCCCTTCCCAATGGGTTAAAATACACTTATCCCAATTTCCCCAGGAAGGGTGTGGAATAGCTCGGTTTAACACCTTAAATTTCATTTTTCTTCATTGCATAATAATTATTTTATGATATGCTGACTAGCCACTCCTATTTTATTTTGCAAAGGACAGTAAAAATAGGTGTCCCAAAGAGGGCGAGGTGAAGTTTGATGAATTGAAGTTTCTATGGTCAATTAACCAAAGAATAAGGGAAGATCACCCTAGAGAAGCTTCTGTCTTGTTGGAGTACAAAAGCTCCATTATATATTTTGTGGATACACCATTTGAAATTGTTCTCCATGATCCAATGCACTTGGATAAGGAGCCTATTTCCACATATTCTACTGTTTCACATCTTTTGGTGCAGACAATAAATTGACATTTGGAGGGACATCTTCCTCTTTTCAATCTTTTGACATTATTACTATTCATACTTCCCCTACCACTGAGATGGTAAGAAGAAGAGTTCCTAACTTACTGCTTGGCGTGTGTTCTCTACTTTAAAAGAAAACAACTACTGCTGAGAAGAGACCCCTAGTTCTCAATGTTAAGGGGGAAAAACCACTGAGCCTATATTCAAGAGGTTGAAGAGAGGACCCATGGTTCAATAAGAATTGGTCCAGAAGATCTCTGTCGACCAAGATGCTAATGAGTCTGCCTCTATGGCAGTGAACCATGGGATTTCCAAGGGACTAATTAGTGTTGAAGTCTTGTCAACAGATAAGTTATAACCAGTCCCTTTATCTAGAACCTGGATAATTTAGAGGACAAATCAAAATTTGGCATTAGTAGATTTATTAACCTTTTGTCTTCTTTCCATCATTTTCCTTTAAGCATATATGATAAAGACTTTGTTGTTTTTGTCTTGTTCTGTACTTTTTGGTCAACTGCAAATAAATTTTTGTTAGAGATGACCAACTGAGGTAGTTGTAAGCTAATATGGAAGAGGACTTTGAAGTACCGAACAAATCTTCAAAGGATTCTATGGAGGCTTTTTAGAGGGATTAAAAGTAGTGGAAGGAGAAGCTTAAGGTGGCTGAAGATAGGGTGACTATGACAGAGGAAAAAGTAAAGACTGTTGAAGACAAAGTGAAGGCTATCGAGTGAAACACCCTAAATCTTTGACTTACTTGTGTCAATATTACTTATGCATTTCAACTAATTTGGATATTGTGTTAAAACATATTTTTTAGTATGATCCTTGTCCTTTGTACATCAAACAACTTTACTCGACGACTCAACATGCATCGACTATACTCAACGACATATTCAAGTAAAGGTATTCACGTGTGGTTGCACATTTGCACTTGACACATTAGGCACTCAGGCATATATATTGATTCATATTATTAATTGTGAGCCTCAACATTTTATAAAAAAGAATTATATTAATTTTACTAAGAATAATTTCAAAAAAATAAAATTGGTTCAACTTTGATTCAAAATGAATTTTTTATTCTAAATTAATTTTCGGAATTATTTTACAAACTAAAATGAATTTGTAGAATAATGTTATTGTTTAATAAAATGTGATTTTCTTATAATTTTATACCTATTACTTTTGTACGAGCCTAACCATATAAGAGTAGTCTCCTACTGCTTTAGTACCCCGGACCGAATAGGAACCTTAGCTAGTAATAGTTGTATTAGGATTCTTGCCTTACCTATTTTCGTCTCTTACCTGTTAGTCTAAACCTTAGTATGTTAACACCATGGTAGGAGATTTTGCCTTAGGTTGTTGTGACCATTAGCTTCTTGTTAATATTTTAACATTTGGTTCCGTTGGTTATTACATAGATATGAGCTTATAGCCTAGGAGTTGTTGGACGCAAAGACCAATCACTATACTGTGTTAGTACATGCGTCCTTTATGGATTTGACTTGGACCTAGTTATACCCATACCATGCTTACATGTTGCAAAGTTATCCGTCTATACCTATTTGATTTGACCGCTTGGATTTTATATTAGTATTAACCAACTCTTCGATTTTTGATGATATTTTCGTGTCAACAACTTTAGGGTTGTACCCACTTGCACAGTTAACTTCTTTTAACCGCCAGTTAATACTTTCGACACTATTGGTTTAGATTGATGTGTTAGCTGTTAAGACTTTGCCAATTTTACTAATTATAAGTTCGTTGTAACAAAAAACCCTATACCACCTTATTTATATTTATTAGTGGTTTTAGGTTCTTGAGACTTTTATAACCGACTTAAGTTGTGTGAGTTGTTAATAATCTATTAATTAGTTTTAACTCGAATTAATCTCAACTTTAGAATAAAACGTTTAATCTGAACCCTTGATTTTAGAATTTCTAAAATAATTTTTTCTCACCTATGTAAACATCATTAGAGAATTTATTTGTATTAGATATTCAAAACATATTTTCTAGAGTGAGAAACACAAAAAGGTTAGAAATTTGTAGAGAGAAAAATATAGGAAATTAGAGAGAATATCTATGAGAGAGATTGAATGTTATTCACATTGTGTTTATTTCTACTTCATCTATTTTCAATTTTTTTTATTCTCAATGATCTTACACATCATCTCATATTTTAGAGATTGAAATATTGTGTTATTGTAGAGAGAATTTATGTGCTTTCATACTGAAATATTTTTTTTTACAAAAACTAGAATTCCTTAGATTTTTAGATCCGATTTTTTTTGAATATTTTTATGATCTAAATATTCGAATTTTGTGTTAATGCTATATGGTGTTTAAATCAGAATTTCTCCGGATCTTACATGTTTATTGCAAAATCTTTTAAAGATCTGTTTTCTCATATTTGTGAAATAATTTGAAAAACACTTTTCTGATAAAATTTGATTTTATATTTTTGAGAGACTGAGAATACATTTTTAAATGATTGAATAATCTTGTTGTGTCTCCATGATAAGTGTTGTATGTATTTCTTGTAAAGAATGTTTATAAGATTTATGATTGAATTTTTTTTAAAGTTTTTGTAGAAAACTTTATTGATTGATTATTGAAAATGTATTTTTCTTAAGTTTTTATTGAAAACTTATGTGCTTGATTACCAATGCATGTTTTAAGTTTTTATAGAAAACTTATATGCTTGAGATTTGAATTAAGTTCTTGCATGGTTTGCATTTAGAACATATTCACTTACACTTCTTTCACAACTCAAAACATAGAAAGTATGTTGTTGAGAGAGAGATCAGTTCTGAATGAGTTGGAATTCTCTAAAACAAGAAGCAAGGAGTTACAATTATGGGAGAACAATTACAACATCAGACCCTTCAGAGGAGTCAGGATAATCCAGAGAAGTTGGTAAAAACTATGAACTTAGAATAGGTTTGTTTTTGTGTTTAGTATATTATATTGCTTGTAATCTATATATTCTTTTTTAGTGGAATTTTTATTTTGTGGTGTAGAGATCACCATGGATATTTTCCCTAGTTTGGGTTTTTATCATTTTAAAAAAAACATCCTTATTATTCTTCATTTCCTTATCTTCTTTTATGCATGATTTAGAATTAAAATTATTACGTGATTTAATTAGGTGAGTTTGAATAATTAATCATATGAGATATAATTTATTGTAACATAATAAAATCAGATTTTTATTAATTTGACTTTAGAATAAATCAGATTTAATTGATTTTAATTTTAGCATGTATTAAAATCTGATTTTTTGGTTAATAAAGTTTCTTTAGATTCAATTATACATATGTTATTAGAAAAACTTGCATGAAATCAGAGTATGTTCATTTGTGCGTACGGAGATTGTTTCATGGGCATTCAGGATTTTGAATTGGTATCAGACCAAGTCGCTCCGAATAAGATTTAACCGTATGGAGTGTTGATCCTATTTTTCTTGATCAAATGGTTTCATGTTACAAATCTGATCACTTTCTATATCCCTAATATGATGAATTTTTATATGTATGAACTCATGGTAGACAACATGTTATTTTTATGTTTTACAATTGTTCTTACTATATTTCTTGAATTTAGAACCCCTTTATGGTTTATATGCTTAGTTTAATATTTTTTTTAACCATAACATTGATTGAAGGGGAGATACCTTATTTGTTGATTACTCTAGAATAGGCTAATCTTGTTTAAATTATGTTGAGTATGAATATTACCCTTGATTTTATTTGAGAGTCCCTGAAGACTACATGAATGTGATTTATTCATTTTACTACCATATTTACATATTTTCCTGTCATAATCATGGTACTTATATGTACTTTGAGATTTTAGGGTAACGATGTTTGTCAATGCAAAAGACACCTCTTAAAATCATGTCAATGTAGAAGTGACACTTGATTAGAACCATTTATATGTTTATTGTGGTAGTTTTTTTTAATCTTCTCTATGTTATCATTTTTTTTATCCTTTGTCTATTTGAGACAAAAATGGGGAGAAAATTACATCATTTTATTAGTCTTGATTCTTGAATTATATACATGATATCTTGTTTTTTAATGAATTATCAATTTCTATGATATCTTATACTTGTTCTTGTGTGTTTGATTTTAATGTTTGAATGCAGGAAGTCACAAGAAGGTATTAGGGCAATTGATGTATAGTTGAGTCTTATAATTTTTAGTTTCTAGGATCTTTTGTGGATTGGGTAGAATAGCAATTGTTGTATAGGACTTAGGTTATTTTATTTTTTCCTAAGAGTACCATGATGTACTCCAAGGGTTTTGTCAAGAATATACAAAGGGCGAGATTGAAACACCCTAAATATTTGACTTACTTGAGTCTATATTATTTAGGCGTTTCAACTAATTTGGATATTGTGTCGAAACATATTTTTCGGTACGACCCTTCTCCTTGGTACATCAAACAATGTTACTCGACGACTCAACATTTCTCGACTCTACTCAACGACATATTTGAGTAAAGGTATTCACGTGTGCTTACACATTTGCACTTGACACATTAACCACTCGTGCATATATATTGATTCATATTATTAATTGTGAGCCTAAACATTTTATAAAAAATAAAATTATATTAATTTTGCTATTTTTTTTAAATAAAATTGGTGCAACTTTGATTCAAAATGAATTTTTTATTCTAAAATAATTTTTGGAATTATTTTACAAACTAAAATGAATTTATAGAATAATGTTATTGTTTATTAAAATGTCATTTGCTTAGAATTTTATACCTGTTACTTTGTACGAGCCTAACCATATAGGTGTAGTCTCCTTCTGCTTTAGTACCCTGATCGAATAGGAGTCTTAATTAGTAACAATTGTGTTAGGATTCGTGCCTTAGCTGTTTTCGTCTCTTACCTTTTAGTCTAAACCTTAGTATGTTAACACCACAGTAAGGGATTTTGCCTTAGCTTGTTGTGACCCATTAGCTTCTTGTTTATATTTTAACAATTGGTTTCATTGGTTATTACCTAGATATGAACTCATAGCTTAGGAGTTGTTGGACGAAAAGATCACTCACTATACTGTGTTAGTACATGCGTCCTTTATGGATTTAACTTAGACCTTGTTATACCCATACTATGCTTACATGTTGCAAAGTAGTCCGTCTATACCTATTTGATTTGACCTCTTGGATTTAATATTAATATTGACCAGCTCTTAGATTTTCGGTGATAGTTTTGTGTCAACAACTTTAGGGTTGTACCCACTTGCACATTTAACTTCTTTTAACCACCAGTTAATACTTTAGGCCCTATTGGTTTAGATTGGTGTCTTAGTTGTTAAGACTTTGCCAACTGTATTGATTATAAGTTTGTTGTAACCAAAAACCCTATACCACCTTATTTATATCTATTAGTGGTTTTAGGTTCTTGAGACTTTTATAACCGGATTAAGTTGTGTAAGTTATTAAACCCTTGATTTTAGAATTTCTAAAATAAACTTTTCTCACCTATATAAACATCATTAGATAATTTATTTGTATTTGATATTCAGAACATATTTTCTAGAGTGAGAGACACAAAATGGTTAGAAATTTGTAGAGAGAAAAATATAGAGAATTAGAAATAATATCTAAGAGAGAGATTCAATGTTATTGACATAGTGTTTATTTTTACTTCATCTCTTTTCTGTTTTTACTTCATCTAATATTTGATAGATTAGAATATTGTTTTATTGTAGAGAGAATTTATGTACTTTCGCACTGAAATATTTTTTTTTACAAAAAACCAGAATTCCTTTGATTTTTAGATCTGAATTTTATTGAATATTTTTATGATCTAAATATTCTGATTTTGTGTTGGATGCTATATGATGTTTAAATTAGAATTTCTCTGGATCTTTCATGTTTATTGCAAAATCTTTTAAAGATCTGTTTTCTCATATTTGTGAAATAATTTGAAAAACACTTTCCTCATAAATTGTGATTTTATATTTTTGAGAGATTGAGAACACATTTTTAAATGATTGAATAATCTTGTTGTGTCTTCATGATAAGTGTTGTATGTATTTCTTATAAAGAATGTTTATAAGATTTATGATTGAAAATTTATTTTTGTATAAAACTTAATTGATTGTTAGTTGAAAATGTATGTTTCTTAAGTTTTTATAGAAAACTTATGTGCTTGATTACTAATGCATTTTTGTTACCTTTTTATAGAAAACTTATATGCTTGAGATTTGAATTAAGTTCTCGCATGGTTTTCATTTAGAACATATTCATTTACACTTTTTCCACAACTCAAAATATAGAAAGTATGTTGTTGAGAGAGAGATCAGTTTTGACCTAGTTGGAACAACTACAACATCAGAGCCTTAAGAGGAGTTATAATAATCCAGAGGAGTTGGTAAAAATTCTGTACTTAGAATAGGTCTGTTTGTGTGTTTAGTTCGTTATATAGCTTGTAATCTGCATATTCTTTTTAGTGGAATTTTTGTTTTATGGCGTAGAGGTCACCGTGGATGTTATCCCTAATTTGGGTTTTTACCACGTTAAAAAATCATACTTGTTATTCTTCTTTTCCTCATCTTATTCTATGCATGATTTAGAATTAAATTGTTACATGATTTAATTACTTGAGTTAAAATAATTAATCATATGAGATATATTGTATTGTAACGTAATAAACCAGATTTAATTGATTTTAATTTTTGCATGTATTAAAATCTGGTTAGTTGGTTAATAAAGTTTTTCTTAATTCGATTAGACATATGTTATTAGAAAACCTTTCATGAAATCAGAGTATGTTAATTTACGCATTTGGAGATTGTTTCATGGGTGTTCGGGATTTTTAACTTGAATTAGAGCGGGTCGCTCCGAATAAGATTTAACCGTCTGGAGTGTCGATCCTTTATTTCTTGATCATATGATCTTATGTTACAAATCTGATTACTTTTTATATCCATAATATGATGAATTTTTATATGTATGAACTCATGGTAAAGAACATGTTATTTTTATCTTCTCTAATTGTTCTTACTCTATTTCTTGAATTTAGAACCCGTTTATGGTTTGTGTGCTTAGTTTAATATTTTTTTAACCATAGAAGTGATTGAGGGGGAGATACCTTATTTGTTTATTACTTTAGAATATGCTGATCTTGTTTAAATTATGTTGAGTATGCCTATTACCGTTCATTTTATTTGAGAGTCCCTTAAGACTAGATGAATGTGATTTATTCATTTTTCTACCATATTTACATATTTTCCTGTCATAATCATGGTAATTACATGTCCTCTGAGATTTTAGGATAAGGATGTTTGTCAATGAAAAAGACACCGCTTAAAGTCATGTCAATGTAGGAGTCACACTTGATTAGAACCGTTTATATGTTTATTGTGATAGTTATTTTTCAATCTTCTCCATGTTATCATTTTTTTTATCCTTTGTCTATTTGAGACAAAAATTGGGGAGAAGAGTACACCATTTTATTAGTCTTGATTCTTGAATTATATTCATGATATATTTTTTTTAATTAATTATCAATTTCTATGATATCTTACACTTGTTCTTGTGAGTTTGGTTTTAATGTTTTAATACAAGAAATCACAAGATGGTATTAGGGTAATTTATATATAGTTGAGTCTTGTAATTTTTATTTTCTAGGATTTTTGTGGATTGGGTAGAATAGTTATTGTTGTATAGGAATTAGGTTATTTTATATTTTTCTAAGAGTATCATGATGTACTCGAAGAGTTTTGTCACAAATATCCCAAGGGGGAGGTTGAAACACCCTAAATCTTTGACTTACTCGAGTCTATATTATTTAGGCGTTTCAACTAATTTGGATATTGTGTCAAAACATATTTTTTAGTACGAGCCTTCTCATTGGTACATCAAACAACGCTACCGGACAACTCAACATGCCTAGACTATACTAAACGACATATTCGAGTAAAAGTATTCACGTGTGGTTGCACATTTGCACTTAACACATTAGGCACTCACACATATATATTGATTCATATTATTAATTGTGAGCCTAAACATTTTATAAAAATAAAATTATATTAATTTTCCTAATTTAAAAAAAAATAATATTGGTGCAACTTTGGTTCAAAATGAATTTTTTATTCTAAAATAATTTTCAGAATTATTTTACAAACTAAAATGAATTTTTAAAACAATGTTTATGTTTATTAAAATGTTTTTTGCTTAGAATTTTATACCTGTTACTTTTGTACAAGCCTAACCATATATGTGACAACCCGAATATAATTATGATAAATCATGTTTAAATCATGATTAGCTTATGTGATATGAATAATATGTCATTAGTATATATATAATGTAAGTAATTATGTTTACTTTAATCCTACGTTCATAAAGCTTGAAATATCGAATTAGTTACAAATGTGAAATTTTAAAGTTTTCGGTAGGAATGTTTATGTTGGAGGCTAGTTTTGACCTCTATGAAATAAAAATGAACTTGAGGTGTAAACTAGATATTTGTAGATATATGAATTAGGTTTATAACAAAACAAACGGTTCATCGAACGGACATCCGAGTGGGAAAATATTGTCTTTTTACGGACAGGGGGTAAAGTAGTCATTTAGCCTTAAATGATATTTTGTTTTATGTAATGCCACATGTTATATTTTGATTGGACAAAGAGGGGGTGGCCTTATGCCGACTTAAAACCCTTGAATTAAGATCTTCCTTCAGCATATTTCAGCCATGGAAGAGTTTTAACCTAAGGAAAGAGAGTTTTGAAGTTTAGGAAGAAAGTGTGAGGAGAAATTGGAGAAAAATTCAAAGAAAAATTACGTAAAATCCCCTAAGGTATTTCCATCAATAAATCTTGTTTATTTTTTTGTATTACTTATTTAAATGATTTAAATAATCATTTGTTTACTTAATTTCCATGTCTTGAATGTGTAAACCCTTGAAATTATTATGTTTAGGAACCTTGTTTATTCAAACTTCCATATATTTTTGTATACTTGCTGTAATTGTTTAATTACAATTGGATGTTAACCTGGACTCATATATGTATGACATATCCAAAAATCATGGGAAAATACCAAGAAATGAGTCTTTGGTGAGAGTTTGAAATTCAGGTATGAAATCAGACCTAAGGGTGAAAGTTTGCCCGCCATGTGTTCGATGTTTTTCTTGACATAGCAAATGAACTCTGAAATTATGAAATTTTAATCTTGTATTGTTCAATATGTTTACTGATGTTGGTTTACTTATCATATAAATATATGATGTAGAGAAATTATGGAAATTCCTGGAAGTTGAATGAACGATAAAAGAACCTATAGGGTAGATTTGCTATGTGTTAAAGAAATAGGCATATCTTGCTCTAGGAGACTTAAAATGATGTACCGTCTTTTGTATTGGAATACTAATAAGACAAGGATTGAATTACCAAGAATAAATGAATTTATATTTGGTCTATGATTTGGATATGGTAAATATATTAACATGGATTTGGGTGGAACTTCACTTGTGATAAATGATTTGAATGGAATCATGTGATGCTTATGGATTGAATTATGTTTAAATCATTTTTTGGATTATTGATATTCTTATGATGATACTAATATTGTAAGAATGATTGTAAGGGAATAAGAGTTGATTTAACAAATACCTAATAAAGGCAAGGGAAAAGCCAGTTAAACTGTCGAGGTGAGTGTACTTATGATTTGTTTCATACATAAAATACGAATATAGATCTAAGAGTAGGATTTGTTTGAATACTTCGGTATTCAGGATTTGTTTGGATATTAAAATATCGAGGATATGTTTGGGTCTCATGATCCAAGATTGGTTTGAATACTTCGGTATTCAGGATTTGTTTGGATATTAAAATATCTAGGATTTGTTTGGGTCTTATGATCCAGGATTTGTTATCGCCAATAGGCATAATTATTTGGATCTTATGATCCAGGATTTGTTATTGCCAATAGGCAGAATTATTTGGATTTTATGATCCATGATTTGTTATTGCCAATGGTCAGGATTGTTCGGATTTTATATCCACATATTCGATATAGAATTATTATTCTGTTACAGGGAAGGAGTACCTCATTAAGCTTAATGCTTACGATTTATATTTTAACAATTTTAGGTTCGTACGCTGCCTGCTAGGATACCATATGATCGGTAACTTTTAGAGTTGCACCATTGGAGAGAGCAGGGGTTTAAAAGTGGGGATTTTATTGTTGTCACACTCAATATTTTAATATACTCTCAAATTTTATATATTGATTTAGTATGGATTGAGTTGATCATAGTTAATCACAATATTGTATGTCCGCTTAATTATGACTCTGATATTGAATTTTATGGCATAAGAATAATATTATGTTCATTATGCACATTGTGCAGAAAAATATTGATAAATGAAGTAAATTTTCCAATGGGCTCTAGATTATGATCCAATTATTTTAATAACAAATGATTAGTATGGATATTAGGTTTGGGGTGTGACAATTAGTGGTATCAGAGCGTGGTTGTTAATTATGGACGTGTGTGACGGTTAGATGGCAGTATTGAATTGATTTGATATTTATGAATTATTTATGTACTAACTAATAGTTTAGTATTATAAACTGTTATTATTGGTTGTTAGAACTTTGTTGTATTACAGATAATTCCAGATGGAACTTGGGAATGGACAACCTAGAGAAGAGGGAGTAGCTTCTCGTACAGACAATACTGAAGTAGAGCAAAGTGTTGCTGGAAGGGCTAGAGTGCAGGAGCAGCCTACAGAGATGAAAATATTGGCACAGGCAATATTGAGGATGTCAGAACAATAGGAAATAAATATGGCATTAATGGCAGAGCAACATGCTAGATATCTAGAATCAAAGACTGTGGCCAGGATTGAGAGAGAGGCAAGGAAGGAAATGAAGGATTCCATGCATGAGAAGTTTTTGAAGTTGGACCCTCCAGAATATTCAGGGTCAGTTGAACCTACAGAAGCTGAGATGTGGGTCAGGTATATAGAAACTATAATTACAGTTATGAAGGTTCCAGATAACCAAAAAGTGAATCTAGGTGTGTTTAAGCTGAAAGGAGAGGCCAAATATTGGTGGGAAGATAGCAATCATTTGGTTTCCATGATGGAAGGTACTGAGGTTATTACTTGGGCTAAATTTATTAAAGCTTTGTATGTTAAGTATTTCCCTAAAGTTTATAGGAGGGAGAAGCTGAGGGAAATTCTAAATTTGACCCAAGGGAAAATATCTGTGAGGGAGTATGATGCTAAATTTACTTCTTTGTCTAGATTTGCTACTAAGTATGTGCAGGATGAAGAAGATAAATGTAGTAAGTTTCAAGATGGACTCATTTGGCCTATTCAAAATAGAGTGGACACTTATGAGTTAGAAGATTATGCTTCTCTGGTAAACAAAGTCAAGATACCAGAAAAGCAAATGAACCAAGGGGTGACAAGTAGAGAGAGTTTTAAGAAGAGTAGATTTGACGCATCTCACTCCAAGGGAGGTGCAGGTGGAAGTGTTAAGATGGAACCTCATAAATTTCAGAGAGGTGGTGAAGATAGTGGTAGAGGTCAAGGGAGATTAGGCAGAGATACCAGGGGTGGAGGATCTTTTGGTTCAGCCAGAAAGTCATGGAGAGGTGAGGCCCCAATAGGAGGTGTTACATATTTCTTTTGTAAAGAGGAAGGGCATTAAAAATATGAGTGCCTAAGCTTAAAGGAGTGGAATGATACCATTGTCATCAAGTGGGGCATGTTAAGAAGAATTGTTCGTAGTTGGCAGAGACTCCAACAGCACCTAGTGAAGCAGAAAGCAGAGTGTTACATCTAGGCAGTGGAGCGAAAAGTGTGGGTAGAGGACAAGCTAGTGGTTACAGGCTAGGTAGACGAGTATTTACGATGAAAGAAGCTTAGGTTACTCCAGATGTGGTGACAGGTACACTTTCTGTTACGGATAGAAGTGCTTATGTTTTGATTGATCCTGGTTCAACACATTCTTTTGTGTCCTATGCTTTTTCTGTATACCTGAACAGACCATGTACTCGTTTAGATGTGGGGTTGGGTATTTATATGCCTATGGGGGATATGGTTGTAGCTGAATATGCTTTTCGTGATTGTGTTTTGAATGTGGGGTCTAGAGATACAATTATAGATTTAGTTCCATTGGATATTTCTGATTTTGATATAATCCTGGGAATGGATTGGTTATCTAAATATCATACATCTATGGATTGTTTCTGTAAGGAAGTTATTTTTAATATGCTAGGTGAGCCTGAATTTAAATTTGTGGGGGAAAGGAAAATTGTTCCCAGTTGCATCATTTCTGCTATTCAGACAAGGAAATTATTGATTAAGGGTTGTGAGGGTTTTATTGAATATGTTCTTAACACTAGGAAGGGGTATTTACAATTAGTCGATGTTCCTATTGTACGGGATTTTCCTGAAGTGTTTCCTAGTGAGTTGCTAGGGTTACCTCTAGAAAGAGAAGTTGAATTTAGTATTGAATTAGCACCGGGGACAACACCTATTTCTATGGCACCGTATAGAATGACACCTACTGAGTTGAAAGAACTCAAGATTCAGTTACAGGATTTACTTGATAGGGGGTTCATACAGCCTAGTGTGTCTCCATTGGGTGCACCAGTTTTATTTGTGAAGAAGAAAGATGGTACCATGCATTTGTGTATTGATTATAGGCAACTGAATAAAGATACAATTAAGAACAAATACCCTTTACCTCGTATAGATGATTTGTTTGATCAGTTACAGGGTGCTAAAGTGTTTTAAAAAATAGACTTACTATTGGGTTATCATCAGTTGAGGGTCAAGGAGAGTGATATTTCAAAAACTGCTTTTCGTACTCGGTATGGTCATTTTGAATTATTGGTGATGCCTTTTGGGGGTGATTAATGCTCCAGCTGTATTTATGGATCTTATGTAAAATGCTTATTTCCTTTGTATGTAAACTCGAGATGATGCGGAAGCGTAAAGGTGATGGTTCAATTTTAACACAAAACAACAAATTTCAATTTCTTAAACAAATTAAAATTACATCAAGTGAAGTAAAATTAAACAATTAATGTATTCACTTAAACCGATTAATTCAATCCAAGTCCTAGAATTTTGCCTAAATCATATTTATCAATATTAGCAATTTAGGCGAAACCAAATTTTAGCAAATGACTTGAATTAAACAACATTACCCAATATTTAATTTAAGTCCCAATTAAAGTGAGTGTGATGATTTAAACCGAATTTTATCTTGAATTATTCTAAACATGCGTTCTACGTTATTTATGCAAGATAAAATAAACCAATCACACTACGCCGCGATGTACGAGGAAAAACCCAAGAGGGGAAACAACCTCGGACGGCCCTAGCCACATATCCACTAGATACGGAATTACAATTACAAGACAGATAGACTTACAACGCACGACTCGATCCCTCTCAAGCCCCGACGCTTCTTCTTGTAGACACCTCTTCCTAGCGGATAACCTTGGAAAACCACCGCGGCCTTGGAATCCACCGATAGGACTTTATATGGTCACCTTCACCCGAGCATGGAACCTTTCTCCGTGTGGGTAAATTAACGTCGAAACACTTCTTCTTTCTTTGTGGGTGGTGGAAGCAAAACCCAAAACTTCTCTTCAATTCGGTGTAGAGAAAACCGGTGCCAAACTCCAAGCAATTGATAAGTATATAGAACTTGGAATAAACTCAATTGGGTGTAAACACTAGAGTGATGAAAATATTTCTCTAAAAATCTCACTCAAAACATGAACATTTTCCTAAACAATTTTTGCTCTCAAACTCTCACTACGAGATAAACTAGGATGGAAAAGTTGGAAAAAGTTAGATTGGAAAATGTTATTCCCGCACATAATAAAGTCTGAAAAAGTTGGTTAAAAACCAAGTGGGGAAGTGGGTGCAAAACTGCCAAAAAACCGCCAAAAACTGTTCCCCCCTGGCATCTCGTTCGAACGACATTTCATTCGAATGAAATCTCGTTCGAACGAGACTTTAAACGACGTTCCATATTGAACTCGTTAGAATCTCGTTGGAAATCTCGTTAGAATGAGCAATCTCGTTCGAACGACATTTCGAATGACGGACTAGTATACTTTGGTGGGAACTCGTTGGCAGGTTCGTTCGAACGACATTTTCGTTCGAACGACAATCTCGTTCGAACGACTCTATTGAACGAAAAACCAGAAAGTTTGGAAAATTCGATTTTAGCCCAGAAAACTTTATAAACTTATTTTAAAGTTTTATTTAATTATTTCTGAAAATTAAAACACAGTTTTTACAAAACCTAACACCCAATAAACTTTGTTCCACGATCCTATATATATAATATTGCATTCATACCTTTGGAGCATGGAACTATGGTTGATGACGTAGAAACGAGGCACACAAACCGGCATATTTGATGAAGCTTTATACTCTTTTCCGCTAAATCTTCAACAAACACTTCATAGGCTTGAGAATATTACAATTAAATACTTTCCTATGAATAAATGTTTTTGTCCAGAATTGAGCCAAAACTATATATGGACTCAATTGGAAATTTGTGTCCTTACAAATCTCCCCCTTTGGCTATTCCGGGACAAAAACCAAACAAAAATCCTAAAGGGCCGTCAAGCACTACTAGACTCAAAACATAACCCACCCAAACTTGACTTAACCCAAGGATCAAACGCTTTGCCGTTTAAACAATGCCGCTTTAGAAGAAATCCTGCACACTTAAGCAAACTCATCAAATGCATAGGGAATATCAAAGGATTAAATGCAATTTTAATTAATTACTCCCCCTAAATTAATTCTCCCCTTTATCAAACGATTGACATACTTAGAAAGACGTCTCCCCTAATATAAATCTCCCCCAAACTAAGATACGATAATAATAGGATTTGATACCATTTCTCCCCCTATCATCATTCTCCCCCATTTTTTGTTCAGGAATAGGCAAAAGGATAAAAAACTAATAAACATGAAAGCATGTTGAAGCTTAAAGTGTTAAGACATTAAGCATATGGGCAATAAAAGTAAGGCAAAGACAAACAAATATCATATATATATAAAACAGACATATACCAATAAAGCACTTGCATATACATATAGATATAAACACACACATAACACAAAATACAATAAGTTTGCACACTCGTATGGAAAAAATGTGTCATATGGAAACGAAAGTGTTGGGGTGTGAACTAGCAACAATTAAATTTAGACCCAAACACTTAATAAATATTCACGGAGTTCTCATTTGATTGCAAACTTTATCACATTTATATATAACCTCATGTGACAATATGAAGATTGAACTCAATGAACAAACATACACAATACATACAATCCTAGCATGATAATGATTCTACAAACCAAATAGAGTCATGACATTAAAGACAACTAGGATAAACGGACATTGTGCACCCCGTTGATATACCATCCAATTCTCCCTCAGTAAGCATATATATTCTTTTTCTTTCGAATGAATATCAAACAAACATAGGCCTTAGCAATTTATTTTCTTTTTAATGCCAAATATTCTGTTTTTAGGCCTTTGGATCACGTATTTCTTTTAGATCCAATAAACGGTGGCTTATTATCGCAAAGGATTTAATTCATCCTTTCAGAGCCCTTCCCCGTGCACATTTAGATATAAAATTTTGATCTCACAAAACTCACGTGCAACGGATTTTAACATGCACTAGTCCTCCTAGGTCATAGATATGTAGATGACTAGATTGGTAGGAGAACACCTCAAAAAGCTCAAATATAACATGTGACATTAAGATTTCAAAAGAGCTCGTGCATGTGTGATAAGAGGCATATAGAAATAGAATCCATTTAAATAACACAAAATCCAACTACTCCATAAAATATGGTAAAGAACATTTTAAGGATTGAAAATCTAAACCAAAAGTTCTAGCCACGTGGGAGCATAAAAGATGGGATTCAAAAACAAGTATATGCCACTTAAAGTGTGTCAAACTAAAATACACACATAAAAAATCTTTTTGAGTTTTTAGCATTTTTCACCAAAAATAAATATATATACTCAAAAGAATAAACAAAAATCATTTGTATTTTTCATTAAGCTTTAATGAAATAATTAAAACACAAATGACAAACAAAAATCTTTTTATATTTTTCAATTAATACAAACACAAAATATAATACAAAAAGATAAACAAGTCATAATTTCTAGCATGTGATATGAAATAAGGCAATGACTAGAAAATGACTAAACAAGCATACATTTAGCATGTGAATATAGCATGAAGTACAAATGCTAAAGTATGCAAACACTAACACATTCATCCTTTAGCTTTAGCAAGGGAGGAAGCATGTGAAAGTAAATGATAATCAAAACCCCTATTTTGTAAGGCAACCAAGTCGGATTTCCTAACCCAAATTAATGAAGAATGACTATCTTGGGGTGTTGGAACGTTAACTATCGTGGTTACTTTACTATGGGGTTTTCTTGGAATTCGTTTAAGATCAAAACAAAATTTCCTAAGATGATCTTTTCGACCACAATGAGTACAAGCAAAAACATGTCTAAAAGATTTACTTAAGGAGTGATATTTAAATGCATTCCTAGTAGATTATCCTAAAACATTGGTCTTCACTTTATAAGAAGATTCATTACAAGTATTGAAGCCTAAAACACAAGTGTCATTTTTAATTTGGACCGTTCCTAACATTTTATCTAGTTTTTCCGAACGACACTCCAAATCAAATTTGACATGACTACAATCTTTTAAGTTATTTTTCAATTCTAAAATGTTAGATTCTAGTAAAACATTTCGCTCTTCAAAAGCAAGAAGCTCATTTTTCAAGGATTCCATTAAACCCCTAAGGCTATCTCTTTCGCCTTCTACATATTCAAGCTTCTCTTGAAGAGTCCTTTCACGTGTCCTAAGGTCTTCTATTAAAGTACTTTCATCAACGACCTTGACACTTTCTCTTAAACTAGCTTCTAACTTCAAATTAGCTCTTTTTAATTTAATAGATTCTTTATAAAGCTCTTGAAAAGCGTTTTGAAGTTCACTCACATTAACCTCTTCTTCATTTTCACTCTCTCTTTCTTCTCCACTCTCACTATCATCATAAACAAGAGAATCATAAACACTGACCTTGGAAGTGTCATGAGTTAAAGTTTCATCAATCGATGAGTTCTCACTATTACTCACATGACTAGCCATAAAAGCCACAAAATTTTTCTTAGTGGGGGAATCAGGCTTCTCTTCCTTATCACTATCACTTAGGGTCGCATTATATGAAATGGGTCGCTTACCCTCTTTCCCTAGTTTAGTGGGGCACTCAAAAGCCCTATGGCCATAACCTTCACAACCAAAACACTTATTAGACTCGTCCCTATCTAAATTTTCATTACTAGGTTTAGGGATCTTCTCGGCTTTGGGAATCTTCTCCTCTTTAGAAATCTTCTCTTTCTTGTCATGCTTAGAAGATTCAAATTTCTTAAAATCATTTTTAAATTTATCTTTGTTAATTTTAAGAAATTTTCTAAATTTGCGAGCAAATAAATCCATGTCTTCCGAGTCACTATCACTCTCGCTCTCTACTACTTGTTTGACCTCTTTTCGGGCTTTTAAAGCAACGCCCTTTTCTATTTTCTTTTCAGTTTTAGAGGGAAACATATCTAGTTCATAGGTTTGTAAATCACCTACAAGCTCTTCTAATTTCGTAGATGCTAAAGTGGGTAAAGAATTTAAAACGGTCACTTTTGGAATAAATCTATCAGGTAAGGACCTTAAAATTTTCTTTACAACACGGTCGTCAGGTATTTTCTCTCCCAAGTTAAAAGATGAATTAACAATATCAGAAAGTCTAGCATAAAATTCATCAAAAGTTTCTTTTTCATTCATTTTGATAGTTTCAAATTGAGTGGTGAGGTTTTGGAGTTTTGAAGCTTTAACGACACTAGTTCCTTCATGAGTTAATTGTAAAATATCCCAAGCTTCTTTAGCGGTTTCACACGTCATAATACGACGGAATTCATCCGGTGTGACAACCCTAAATAAGGCATTTAAGCCACGGGAATTGAAATTAGCAAGTTTAAACTCATTTTCAGTCCATCTATCGGCGGGTTTGATAACACGTTTATTTTCAACTAAATAAGTTGGTGGGGACCACCCGTTAACAACAGACATCCAAACTCTTTCGTCGATAGATTTTAGTGCCGATATCATACGTGCTTTCCAATAC
Organism: Sambucus nigra; assembly: GCA_949130495.1. NCBI lineage: Eukaryota > Viridiplantae > Streptophyta > Magnoliopsida > Dipsacales > Adoxaceae > Sambucus > Sambucus nigra. The sequence continues at coordinate 548,511,629 of OX422207.1, forward strand.
GCGTAGTTTGAACCATCGAAAATAGTAAATTTTGAAAATGGGGAAAAATCCGTTTTAGCCAAAAATTATTTAAAAGATCGTTAACGAAATAATTTATCGCTTTGGCTCTGATACCAATTTGTAAAATGCTTATTTCCTTTGTATGTAAACTCGAGATGATTCGGAAGCGTAAAGGTGATGGTTCAATTTTAACACAAAACAACAAATTTTAATTTCTTAAACAAATTAAAATTACATCAAGTGAAGTAAAATTAAACAATTAATGTATTCACTTAAACCGATTAATTCAATCGAAGTCCTAGAATTTTGCCTAAATCATATTTATCAATATTAGCAATTTAGGCGAAACCAAATTTTAGCAAATGACTTGAATTAAACAACATTACCCAATATTTAATTTAAGTCCCAATTAAAGTGAGTGTGATGATTTAAACCGAATTTTATCTTGAATTATTATAAACATGCGTTCTACGTTATTTATTCAAGATAAAATAAACCAATCACACTACGCCGCGATGTACGAGGAAAAACCCAAGACGGGAAACAACCTCGGACGGCTCTAGGCACAAATCCACTAGATACGGAATTACAATTACAAGACAGATAGACTTACAACGCACGACTCGATCCCTCTCAAGCCCCGACGCTTCTTCTTGTAGACACCTCTTCTTAGAGGATAACCTTGGAACACCACCGCGGTCTCAGAATTCACCGATAGGACTTTATATGGTCACCGTCACCCCAGCATGGAACCTTTCTCCGTGTGGGTAAATTAACATAGAAACACTTCTTCTTTCTTTGTGGGTGGTGGAAGCAAAACCCAAAACTTCTCTTCAATTCGGTGTAGAGAAAACCGGTGCCAAACTCCAAGCAATTGATAAGTATATAGAACTTGGAATAAACTCAATTGGGTGTAAACACTAGAGTGATGAAAATATTTCTCTAAAAATCTCACTCAAAACATGAACATTTTCCTAAATAATTTTTTCTCTCAAACTCTCACTAAGAGATAAACTAGGATGGAAAAGTTGGAAAAAGTTAGATTGGAAAATGTTATTCCCGCACATAATAAAGTCTGAAAAAGTTGGTTAAAAACCAAGTGGGGAAGTGGGTACAAAACTGCCAAAAAACAGCCAAAAACTGTTCCTGCCTGGCATCTCGTTCGAACGACATTTCGTTCGAACGAAATCTCGTTCGAACGAGACTTCTAACGACGTTCCAGATTGAACTCGTTAGAATCTCGTTGGAAATCTCGTTCGAACGAGCAATCTCGTTCGAACGACATTTCGAACGACGAACCAGTATACTTTGGTGGGAACTCGTTGGCAGGTTCATTTGAACGACATTTTCGTTCGAACGACAATCTCGTTCGAACGACTCTATCAAACGAAAAACCAGAAAGTTTGGAAAATTCAATTTTAGCCCAGAAAACTTTATAAACTTATTTTAAAGTTTTATTTAATTCTTTCTGAAAATTAAAACACAGTTTTTACAAAACCCAACACCCAATAAACTTTGATCCAAGCTCCTATATATATAATATTGCATTCATACCTTGGGAGCATGGAACTATGGTTGATGATGTAGAAACGAGGCACACAAACCGGCATATTTGATGAAGCTTTATACTCTTTGCCGTGACGTCTTCAACAAACACTTCATATGCTTGAGTACATTACAATTAAATACTTTCCTATGAATAAATGTTTTTGTCCGGAATTGAGCCAAAACTATATATGGACTCAATTGGAAATTTGTGTCCTTACATCTTAAGAACCACATACTGCATCCTTTCGTTGATTCATTTGTGATATTTTTTATTGATGATATTCCGATTTATTCACGGGATATGGTTGAACATGAAAAGCATCTACGAACTATTTTGAATGTGTTGAAAGATAAGCAATTGTATGTTAAGTTTAGCAAATGTGAATTTTGGCTATCAAAAGTTGCATTTTTAGGCCATGTTATTTCTGGAGATGGTATATGTGTTGATCCCAAGAAGGTGGAAGCTATTGTAAAATGGGAGAGGCCCAATAATGTCACTGAGGTGAGAAGTTTTCTGGGTTTAGCTTGGTATTATAGAAGGTTTATTAAGGTATTTTCTTCAATAGCCTTGCCGATGACTAAATTAACCCGGAAAGATGTTAAGTTTGAATGGAATTCGGATAGCGAAAATAGTTTTGATGAATTGAAAAAGAGGTTGGTAACTGCACTTGTTCTTACTATTCCACATGGTGGAGATGATTTTATTATTTATACTGATGCTTCACACCAGGGGTTGGGTTGTGTTTTTATGCAGCATGGTAGAGTTATTGCTTATGCTTCTAGGCAGTTGCGTACACATGAACGTAATTATCCTACACATGATTTAGAACTTGCTGCTATTGTGTTTGCTTTGAAATTATGGCGTCATTATCTATATGGTGAGGTATGTGAAATTTTTACTGACCATCAAAGCCTTAAGTATTTATTTACTCAGAAGGAGTTGAATTTGAGGCTGAGGCGGTGGATGGAGTTAATTAAAGATTATGATTGTACAATTCACTACCACCCAGGGAAGGCAAATATAGTTACAGATTCTCTGAGTAGAAAGGTTTCGAGCAGGTTATCTTGTATTCGGTGTGCTAGAGTTTCCCACATCATGGAGTTGAGATTGATGGGATTAGAATTGAAGCTATCCGATGGGGACAAGTTCTTTGCTCATGTAAGCATGAGGCCTTTGTTACCTACTCATATTCGTGATTTGCAAAGCCAATATCCTTTTCTTGAGAAGAAACGACAAGATGTCCGATATGGTAAGTCTGAAGATTTTTGTATTATGAATGATGGAACTTTATTGTATAAGAAATGATTATGTGTGCCTAATGTGGGTGGCTTGAAAGAGGAAATTTTAGATGAGGCTCATAATTCAATTTGTACTATGCATCCCGGTAGTACTAGAATGTATAGGGATTTAAAGGAGCATTATTAGTGGAATAATATGAAGAAGGAAATAGCTGATTTTGTTGCTAGGTGCCTTATATGTCAGGAAGTGAAAGTGGAGCATCAGAAACCTACTGGTCTGCTTCAGCCATTGCCAATACCATAATGGAAATGGGATCATGTAACGATGGATTTTGTGGTTGGGCTTCCTCGATCTCAGAAGGGGTCAGATTCGATTTGGGTAGTGGTGGACAGATTGACCAAGTCTGCTCATTTTCTAGCAGTCAAGAATACGTATACAGTTGATAGGTATACTAAACTGTATGCTAATGAAATTATTCGATTGCATGGAGCACCGGTGTCGATTGTTTCAGATAGGGACCCTACTTTTACATCCAGATTTTGGGGTAGCTTGCAGTATGCTATGGGTACTAACTTGAAGTTTAATATGGCTTTTCATCCTCAGACAGATGGGCAGTCTGAAAGGACAATACAAATTTTGGAAGATATGCTTAGAGCTTGTGTGCTTGATTTCAAAGGTAATTGGGATGAATATTTGCCTTTGATAGAATTTGCATATAATAATAGTTTTCAATCTACTATTGGTATGGATCCATATGAAGCATTGTACTATAGACGATGTCATACACCGATATGTTGGGGTGAAGTTGGTGAAAGGAGGATAAAGGGTCCAGAATTAATTGAAGTCACCACTGAAAAAGTGAAGATTATTCAAGATAGAATGAGAACAGCTCAAAGAAGACAAAAAATTTATGCGGATAAACGACGAAAAGATTTGGAATTCCATAAAGGGGATTATGTGTTTCTTCGAATATCCCCATGGAAAGGAGTTATGAGGTTTGGAAATAAAGGGAAATTAAGTCCACGCTACATTGGACCTTATGAAATCATTGAGAAAGTCGGGATGGTTGCCTACAAGTTAGCGTTACCACCAGAGTTAGCTAGGTTACATGATGTTTTTCATGTTTCTATGTTAATAATGTATGTAGCAGATCCTTCACATGTATTGGTGGAACAACCTATTGCGTTGAAAGAAGATTTGAGCTATGTGGAAGAACCACTTGCAATCGTCGATAGGAAAGAACAAATATTGAGATAAAAAAGTGATCCCACTTTTGAAGGTTATGTGGAGAAGGAATTCCATGGAAGAATCTACATGGGAGATTAGGATATCATGAATATGCGTTATCCGTATTTGTTTGATTCAGACAACCAAGGTATGTCAATTTTCAGGACGAAATTTCCTAACGGGGGGCGAATTGTGACAACCGGAATATAATTATGATAAATCATGTTTAAATCATGATTAGCTTATGTGGTATGAATAATATGTTATTAGTATATATATAATGTAAGTAATTATGTTTAGTTTAATCATACCTTCATAAAGCTTGAAATATCGAATTAGTTACAAATGTGAAATTTTAAAGTTTTCAGTAGGAATGTTCCTGTTGAAGGCTAGTTTTAACCTCTATGACATAACAATGAACTTGAGGTTTAAACTAGATATTTGTATATATATGAGCTAGGTTTATAACAAAATAAACGGTTCAGTGAACGAACATCCGAGTGGGAAGATATTGTCTTTTTACGGACAGGGGGTAAAGTAGTCATTTAGCCTTAAATGATATTTTGTTTTATGTAATGCCACATGTTATATTTTGATTGGACCAAGAGGGGGTGGCCTTATGCGAACTAAAAACCGTTTAGTTAAGATCTTTCTTCAGCATATTTTAGCCATGGAAGAGTTTTAACCGAATGGAAGAGAGTTTTGAAGTTTAGGAAGAAAGTGTGAGGAGAAATTGAAGAAAAATTCATAGAAAAATTACGTAAAAGCCCCTAAGGTATTTCCATCCATAAATCTTGTTTATTTTTTTGTATTACTTATTTAAATGATTGAAATAATCGTTTTTTTTATGGAATTTTCATGTCTTGATCTGTACTTATGGATATATGCAAGTTTAAGCAAACTTGAATGTGTAAACCCTTGAAATTGTTTTCTTTAGGAACCTTGTTTATTCAAACTTCGATATATTTTTGAATACTTACTGTAATTGATTGATTCAAATTTGAGATTAACCTGGACTCATATATGTATGACATATCCAAAAATCATGAGAAAATACGAAGAAATGAGTCTTTGGTGAGAGTTTGAAGTTCAGGTATGAAATCTTCCCTAAGAATGAAAGTATGACCGCCATGTATTCGATGTTTTGCTTGACATAGAAAATCGGCTCTAAAAATTATGAAATTTTAATCTTGTATTGTTAAATATGTTTACTGATGTTGGTTTAAATATCATATAAATTTATTATGTAGAAAAATTATGGAAATTCTTGGAAGTTGAATAAACGATAAAAGAGCTTATAGGGTAGATTTGCTATGTGGTAAAGAAATGGGAATATCTTGCTGTAGGAGACTTGAAATGATGTACCATCTTTTGTATTCAAATACTAATAAGACAAGTATTGAATTACCAAGAATAAATGAATTTATATTTGGTCTATGATTTGGATATGTTAAATATATTAACATGGATTTGGGTGGAACTTCACTTGTGATAAATGATTTGAATGTAATCATGTGATGCTTATGGATTGAATTATGTTTATATCATTCTTTGGATTATTGATATTCTTATGATGATACTTATATTTTAAGAATGATAGGAAGGGAAGAAGAGCTGATTGAACAAATACCGGATAAAGGCGAGGGAAAAGCCAGTTAAACTGTCAAGGTGAGTGAACTTATGATTTGTTTCATATATAAATATGAATATAGCTCTAAGAGCAGGATTTTTTTGAATACTTAGGTATTCAGGATTTGTTTGGATGTTAAAATATCTAGGATTTGTTTGGGTCTCATGATCAAGGATTGGTTTGAATACTTCGGTATTCAGGATTTGTTTGGATATTAAAATATTCAGGATTTGTTTGGGTCTTATGATCCAGGATTTGTTATCGCCAATGGGCAGAATTATTTGGATCTTATGATCCAGGATTTGTTATTACCAGTGGGCAGAATTATTTGGATCTTTTGATCCATGATTTGTTATTGCCAATGGGCAGGATTGTTCGGATTTTATATCCACATATTCGATATATAATTGTTATTCTGTTGCAGGGAAGGAGTACCTCACTAATATTAATGCTTAGGGTTTATATTTTAACAATTTCAGGTTCGTACGCTGCCAGCTTGGATACCATATGACCGGTAACTTTGGGAGTTGCACCGTTGGAGAGAGTCGGGGTTTAAAAATGGGGATTTTATCGTTGTCACACTGAAGATTTTAATATACTCACACATTGTATATATTTATTTAGTATGGATTGAGTTGATCATAGTTAATCACAGTATTGTATGTCCGCTTAATTATGACTCTGATATTGAATTTTATTGTTTAAGAATAATATTATGTTCATTATGCAGATTTTGAAGAAAAATATTGATAAATGAAGTATATTTTCCAATGGGCTCGAGATTATGATCCAATTATTTTAATAACAAATGATTAGTATGGATATTGGGTTTGGGGTGTGACAATATAGGAGCCTTAGCTAGTAACAGTTGTGTTAGAATGTGTGCCTTATCAGTTTTCATCTCTTACCTATTAGTCTAAACCTTAGTATGCTAACACCATGGTAGGAGATTTTGACTTAGGTTGCTGTGACCATTAGCTTCTTGTTAATATTTTAACATTTGGTTCCGTTGGTTATTACATAGATATGAGCTCATAGCTTAGGTGTTGTTGGACGGAAAGACCACTCACTATAGTGTGTTAGTACATGCGTCCTTTATGGATTTAACCAAGACCTTGTTATACCCATACTATGCTTACATGTTGCAAGGTTGTCCTTTATACCTATTTGATTTGACCGCTTGGATTTAATATTAATATTGACCACCTCTTGGATTATTGGTGATAATTTTGTGTCAATAGCTTTAGGTCTCTACCCACTTGCACAACTAACTTATTTTAACCCCCAGTTAATACTTTAGACCCTATTGGTTTAGATTGATGTCTTAGCTGTTAAGACTTTGTGAACTGTACTGATTATAACCGTTGAGAGTTTGTTGTAACCAAAAACCCTATAACACCTTTTTTATATCTGTTAGTGGTTTTAAGTTCTTTAGGCTTTTATAACCGACTTAAGTTTTGTGAGTTATTAATAATGTGTTAATTAGTTTTAACTCGAATTAATCTCAGCCTTAGATTAAAACGTTTAATCTAAACCCTTGATTTTATAATTTCTAGAACAATATTTTTACACCTATATAAATATCATTAGTTAATTTATTTGTATTAGATATTCCGAACATATTTTCTAGAGTGAGAAACAAAAAAGTGTTAGAAATTTGTTGAGAGAAAAATATAGGGCATTAGAGAGAATATCTAAGAGAGAGATTGAATGTTATTCACATTGGGTTTATTTCTACTACATCTCATATTTTAGAAATTAAAATATTGTGTTATTGTAGAGAGAATTTATGTGCTTTCATAATGAAATATTTTTTTTTACAAAAACTAAAATTCCTTTGATTTTTTTCATCCGAATTTTATTGAATATTTTTATGATCTAAATATTCTGATTTTGTGTTGGATGCTATATGGTGTTTAAATCAGAATTTTTCTGGATCTTGCATGTTTATTGCAAAATCTTTTAATGATATGTTTTCTCATATTTGTGAAATAATTTGAAAAACACTTTCCTCATAAAATCTGATTTTATATTTTTGAGAGATTGAGAACACATTTTTAAATGATTGAATAATCTTGTTGTGTCTCCATGATAAGTGTTGTATGTATTTCTTATAAGTAATGTTTATAAGATTTATGATTGAAATTTTTTTTTGTATAAAACTTAATTGATTGTAATTGAAAATATATTTTTCTTAAGTTTTTATAGAAAACTTTTGTGCTTGATTACCAATGCATTTTTGTTAGTTTTTTATAGAAAACTTATATGCTTGAGATTTGAATTAAGTTCTTGCATGGTTTGCATTTAGAACATATTCACTTACACTTTTTGCACTAGTCAAATCATAAAAAGTTTGTTATTGAGAGAGAGATCAGTTTTGACCTAGTTGGAATTCGCTAAAATAAGAAGCAAGGAGTTACAAAGCTGGGAGAACAACTACAAAATCAGAGCCTTCAGAGGAGTCAGAATAATCCAGAGGAGTTGGTAAAAATTCTTGACTTAGAATAGGTCTGTTTGTGTGTTTAGTTTGTTATATATCTTGTAATCTCATATTCTTTTTTAGTGGATTTTTTTTTGTGGCGTAGAGGTCAACGTGGATGTTTTCCCTAGTTGGGGTTTTACCACGTTAAAAAATCATACTTGTTATTATTCTTTTCCTCATCTTATTCTATGCATTATTTAGAATTAAAATATGTTACATGATTTAATTACTTGAGTTAAAATAATTAATCATTAGAAATATATTGTATTGTAACGTAATAAATCAGATTGTTATTACTTTGACTTTAGAATAAATTAGATTTAATTGATTTTAATTTTCGTATGTATTAAAATATGATTAGTTGGTTAATAAAGTTTTTCTTGATTCGATTATATATATGTTATTAGAAAAACTTGGTTGAAATCAGAGTATGTTCATTTGTGCGTATGGAGATTGTTTCATGGGCGTTTGGGATTTTTATCGAGGACAAGGCAACTATCTCGGCTGGGGAGGAAGCTGCTGAAAGGAAATTTTTTTCTAGAGATGAAGGCCTAATATAAAAAAGACAAGGAAGGTATATTATTTCATGAGCGGACTGTCACTCCTGGATGCATTCTACTTCCATACAGTGCATGACAATTCCACTTTCGTAATGGAATGATACAAATTCTTCCTACGATCCATGGAATGGATTCCGAAAATCCATATCTCCATCTTAGGGAATTCGAAGAAGCATGTGAAACATTTGGTGATCAAGCACGTCTGCAAGATGTTATCCATTTGAATATTTTTCCTTTTTCCTTAAAGGATAAAGCTAAGACCTAGCTCTAGTCGTTACCCGCGAACTCTGTTATGTTATGGAGAGATATGAATACTAAATTTCTCTCCAAATTATTTCGACAGCATAAAACCAACTCTGTCAAGGCCCAAATCCAAGATTTCTGGTGAAATGATAATGAAGCCTTTGATAAATGTTGGGATCATTTTTAAGAGTTAGTTAGCGCTTGCCCATACAATGGGTTTGAAACACCATCTCATTTCATTCTTTTGTCAAGGGCCTACTATAGTGTCTAAACAACTCGTGCAAACAATGTGTGAAAGACCATTTTGGGATCTCGACTCGAGCGATGCTGAGTCTCATTTGAAATATGTAGTCGAGACCACTGAGGCATGGAACATTTCTGACCCCAATAGCCAAAATAGACATCGACAAGTCTCCAACTCATCTGCTGCATCGAGTAATTATCAACTGGACAAGGACACTTTGTTAGATCGTCAACTTTACCAGTTGGAAAAGAATATGAAAGACATACTTGAGGTTTGATTGAGAGATGCTACGGGACCTATCCAAGATAAGGTGTGTGATATTTATGCGATGGGTCATTCCACAAAAGTATGTCTTGCTATACCCGCCTACAAGGCAATGTACACTGAGCAAGTGGAAGCTATAGGAGGGTTTTAAGGAAATTTTAACACTCATCAATGGAATGCATACAATTCATCTCGGAGGAATCATCCTGGTTTAAATTATGGGAAACAACAAGGTGTGATAAATCCTACTTCACACGTTTCTTTACCTCAACCCCCTCCTCAATTTAAGCAAGTGCCTCATATGCCACCCAAAGGAAAGCACCTAGGCGATCTATTGAGGATAACTTGAATCAATTCAACTAATCACAAAAGGAGAACACTGCCAAGTATGATTGAATGTTCACTGAAATTCATACTAGCATCTCTAGGTTGTATGTTGCATTGAATATCCAAGAGAAGGGTAAATTTCTGGCTCAAGGTCAAAGACCTCCTCAAGGGCAAACTATTGTTAGCTCTACATCATCGAAATCATAAGAGAAATGCCAAGATGTCACCACTCTGCGAAGTGGTCGAGTAGTTGATCTATCACCTCCCTCGCCTAAAAAACTAAAGGCTAAAGAGGTTTCGATTGACAATATAGATCCCGTTGACCCTCCGTTATATGAGGATGGAAAAGATGAAAATGGCGAGAATAATGTTGAATTAAAATCTCTCTCTGCTGCTCCATTTTCTCAACACTTTTCACCGCCTCGAAAGGGAGCTTCCCGTACTGAAGTGCTAGATGTTCTTAAGCAAGTGAAGCTTACCTTTCCATTTCTGGATGCCATCCAGTAAATTCCTACCTATTCCAAAGTCATTAAAGATCTTTTAACTATCAAACGAAGGCTTAAGGTGAAGAAGAACGTCTTTTTAGCACAAAATGTGAGTTCTGTCCTGTTGAATGATCTTGCACCAAAATTTAAAGATCCTGGTGCACCCACAATCTCGTGTGAGATTGCAGAATGTACAGTTGAAAAAGCCTTACTTGATTTAGGAACGAGTGTGAATATCCTCCCATACTCCATCTACAAGAAGCTTTATTTTGGTGATCTTAAGCCTACCCAAATCACTCTACAGTTAGCAAATCGCACGATCAAGGTACCTCGAGGTATTATGGAGGACATGATAGTTCAAGTTGATACATTCTAATTTCCTATAGACTTTTTCATTTGGGATATGGATCCCTCTTTCCATTCTAGAAATCACGTTCCCATAATTTTAGGCCGCCTATTTTTAGCTACTTCTAATTCTTTGATTAACACGTGAAATGGGCAAATGTAACTCACTTTTGGGAATATGACCCTCGAGTCCAATATCTTCAATATCACCAATCAAATGGGTGATGAAGATGAAATTTATGCGGTTGACCTTATCGATGAATTAGTGGATGAGAACATTGAGCAATTCATAGATGGGGAGGCACTAGAAGTCTGTTTAGTACAGAGTGTTGAGAACAAGTATTCTTATACTGAGTTTGAGTGTGATGTGGAGGAGTTGAGAGTGTTGTTATAAGAAGAAGTGAAGTTGAAAGAATTGAGAGATGTTGACTGGGTATCTATATTTGAGTAGTTACCCCCACGGGTTTAAAAAATTATTCCTTTTGAAGAGACATTTCCTTGTCTTGAATTAAAAAAAACTCCCTCCTAATGTTAAATATGATTTTCTAGGAGAGGGAGAGACATTTCCTGTTGTTTTCTCTTCTAGCCTAGAAGAAGATAAAGAGGGTATATTGCTGGAGGTTTTGAGGAAGCACAGAGGTGCTTTTGGTTGGTCAATGGAAGATTTAAAAGGTATAAGTCCCCTAATTTGTACCCATAAAATCCACCTCGAGGAGGACGTAAAGCCCTCGAGAGAAATGCAAAGGCGACTAAATCCAACCATGAAAGATGTGGTCAGAGCAGAAATCATCAGGTAGTTGGATGTCGAGATTATCTATACCATCTCAGATAGCAAATGGGTGTGCCCAATTCAAGTCGTACCAAAAAAATCGAGTATGACAATGGTTGAGAATGCGAATGGAGATTTAATACCTCAACGCACCACCAACGGGTGGCGTGTTTGCATTGATTATCGAAAACTCAATGCCAGAAAAAGAAAGGATAATTTTCCCTTGCCTTTAATCGACCAAGTGATTGAACGAGTAGTGGGCCATCCTTATTATTGTTTCCTGTATGGATATTCTAGATATAATCAAATTGAAGTGGATATTCTTGATCAAGAAAAGATGACTTTTACATGTCCCTTTGGCACATTCACCTATAAACGTATGCTGTTTGGACTGTGTAATGCATCTGCGACTTTTCAACGGTGTATGTTAAGTCTCTTTAGTGACATGGTAAAGAGAGTACTTGAGGTGTTTATGGACAATTTCAGTGTTTTTGGCCCCTCGTTCGACCAATGTCTAGCTAATATTAAAAAAGTTTTATTCCGTTGTGTGGAAAAGAACTTAGTCCTCAACTGGGAAAAATGTCATTTTATGGTTACTGAGGGTGTAGTTCTGGGCCCTGTAGTTTCATCCAAAGGTATAGAGGTTGATCGAGTAAAAATACAAGTGATAGCTGAGCTACCCCCGCCAAAATCACTGAAAGATGTGAGATCCTTTTTGGGCCATGCTGGATTCTATAAACGATTTATCAAGGAATTTAGCGCGATTGCTAGACCCTTGAGTAATCATATTATGAAGGATACTCCTATTGAGTGGAATGTTGCATGTCAACGGGCTTTTAATAAATTAAAGAGCATGCTGATTTCCGCTCCTATCATTCAAGCTCCAGATTGGTCTCTCCCGTTCGAGCTTATGTTTAATAAAAGTGATTACGCGATTGGGGATGTTTTGGGACAATGGAAAGATAAGAAAGCTCATGTTATTTACTATGCTAGTAGGGCATTTTCTGGTCCTCAACTTAACTACTCCACTACGGAGAAGGAGTTAGTAGCAGTTGTTTTTGCTCTGGACAAAATCCTCTCTTATATCGTTGGGTCGCCCATCATTTGATTTACAAATCATGCAACAGTTAAATATCTTCTGGCCAAGAAAGACGCAAAACCGTGACTTATCAGGTGGATCCTACTCCTACAAGAGTTTAATCTCTCGATACAAGATAAGAAAGGAGTAGAAAACATCATTGTCGACCATTTGTCCCGGCTCTTGTTCGATGTCCTACTTATCCAATACCCATGGATGAGTATTTCTCAGATGAGAAACTATTCAAAAGTTCTTCTCTCCCATGGTTTGCTGACATAGTGAAATATCTTATCACAAGGGTCATTCCCTCCGAGTGGACACCGCAAGAGAGAAAGAAATTCATAACTTGGTCGCACATGTTCTTTCATGATGACCCATATATATTCAAGTATTATGCTGATCAAATCATCCAAAAGTGTGTAACAAATGGAAAAGTTCAAGGGGTAATCTGATTCTGTCATACAGAGGCTTGTGGATGACATTTTTTTAAAAATAAAATGACTGCTAAAATCCTACAAAGATGTCTCTATTCGCCCATAATCTTCCGGGATGTGAATAATTATTGTAAATCTTGTAATAGATGCCAAAGAATGGGAGTTATTACTCGCCATGACATGATGCCATTAACCCCCATACTTGTCATAGAGTTGTTTGATTATTGGGGTATTGACTTCATGGGGCCGTTTCCACCTTATTTTGGCTTTCTATACATCCTCGTCGCAATAGACTACACCTCAAAATGGGTAGAGACCACAACTACAAGGATGAATGACCATAAGGTCGTGATAAGGTTCATCCAAGAACACATACTTTCTCGCTTCGGTGTTCTGAAGGCGATCATCAGTGATAATAACACTCATTTCTGTAATAGGCCATTTGAAAAGTTACTGAGAAAGTATGGGATTGTCCCCAAGGTTGGCACGACTTACCACCCTTAGTCGAGTGGCTAAGACGAGCTAGCAAATCGAGAAATTAAGAACATATTGGAAAAGATGGTCGAAACTAATCAAAAAGATTGGTCTCTTAGATTGAATGATGCGCTATGTGCTTATCGGGACCGCATTCAAGAATCCCCTTGGTATGTCCCCATTTCATTTTGTGTATGGAAAACCTTGCCATGTCCCTGTAGAAATTGAACACAAGGCATATTGGGCAACAAAGAGAGTGAACTTTAACATGGACGAGTCCGGTGAAGCACGTAAACTTCAGTTGAATGAGTTGGAAGAAATACACAATGATGCGTATGAAAGCGCTAAAAATTCAAAGGAACGAATGAAACTAGATCATGATAAGATGATTCGACGTAAAGAGTTTCATTCGGGACAAAAAGTGATTCTTTACAACTCGCGGTTACACTTCTTTCTCGAAAAATTACGGTCAAGATGGACTGGTCCATTTATTGCAAAGGACGTGTTCCCCAATGGAGTGGTTGAATTGGAGGATCAAAAAGGGGGAAACACTTTCAAGGTTAATGGACAACGCTTCAAGACTTATTTGGAAACGTATGTTGCGGAAGTCGACACGATATAGTTGTCGGATCCCGTTTATTTTGACCAACTGAGATAATCTAAAAAGGACATTGCACCCCCGACATGTATGGGGTGAGTTCTTGTATGTAGTAGTGATATGACCTTAGGATAGTGATAGTGTATAGCGACGATGCGCGCATGGCGAGGTGATAGTGATAGTGACAGTGATGCACCGAAGGGTGATTTCGACGACGCTGCGGAAGATGTTGCAGCCGACGTGGAGATCGAGGAAGGTGACGAGGAAGAATATGATGAAGATGCTGATCCGGATTATGTTCCAGAAGGCGAGGCACTCACCGAGCGCGTTGTTTCTCTTGAGGCACATTTCGACGGTGTTATGTCTTCCTACCGTCGCGACACGAGTATGATGTTACCCCTTCAGGATAATCTTTATCGCCTCCAGTTGGGTCCCGATGCCCCACTTCCTACTTATTTTTATAAACCTTATGACCACAGTGCGCTCGGTAGTTCCCACCACCCTCCAGAACAGTAGGCAGTACTTGTTGGATCCATTCATAGTCCCCATCTAGTTTTACCTTATGTTGCTATTTTCATGCTTTTATCTTTTGTGTCCACATCTATGTCTTAATGAACATTCTTTGTTGGAGTTATTTTCTTGTTTTATCTCTCGCACTCATTATTTCATATTATTTAGCTTTCCGTCTTTTTGATTGTGGAGAATGCAAAAGACTAAGTTAGGGGGGATGATCAGTGCATATTTATAAAACTTCGCAATTTTGAAAAAAAAAAGCAAAAAATATTTTTGTTCAAAATGAATAAAAATTAGAATTTAAAATTTTCAAAAATATCATATTTATTCTATTTAAAGTCTAAAATTGTTAACAATCAAAATGCACTAAGCCAAAATTGACCAAAGATGGAAATTGAAAGAAAATTGACGACTTAATGAGTAAGTGTGGAGATTGATCAAACCCGGTGAGATTTCGAGCCTTTCAATTTTTTATGAGGTTTTAAATCAATCCGAGTTTATGATTAACTCAAAGTCCTTTTTAGCATTTTAATAAGTCGTTGATGATCTCAATCCTTTATTTTCATCGATTATGGGAAATGTGTGAAATGTTGTCTCAAAATTCGTACTAAATATATCTCTAAACTTAATTAATCTCGAGATGCATATGGTAATGTTATGAGAAATTTGGACCATAAAGTAGGCCCTCTTTTGTTTAACCCAAAAATATTATTCATAATAAAGTTGTGAATTTTTTTTCCCTTTGCAACCCACTTTGAGCCTAAAAAAATATTTCCCTTTGGTTTGATAACCCGAAAAACCAAGTATCTCGGAATTGTGAAAAATTGGAAATTCATCAAGTAAGTCCAAAGTATGTAATAAAGAAAGGGCAAGAAAAGAAAAATAGCAAGAAAAAAGAAAAATAGCAAGAAAAAAAGAAAATAGAAAAATAAAGAGAAAAATGAGCAAATGCCTGAAAAAGCACTAATGGACAACATTCTGTCCATTCCCATTTTTACCCTTGACACTTTTTAACTCGAAAAGTCCTAACCGAGTTCGAATGGAGAAATTAATTACAACATGGAGAGCTAAGACATGAAAATATAATAAAATATATTAAAATGATATGATTATGAGATGTTGTTTCCCATTTCCTAATAACTGTATTCCAATGATGAGATATTTTCACCATATATTTCCTTCTATTCAATTTTGCATACGTGAATTTGTGTCCATTCTATTTACTCTTTATATCATGCATATCGAGAGAAAACAACCACAATCCGAGTGATTCGTTTGTGAGTGCATCCGTAAGAATTTGAATCAAAATGAATTTTTGAAAAGTAACATAATATTCAATCGGTGGAAATTTGAGGTTTAATTTCTGATTTTGCACACACACACACACACACACACACACATACACACACTATGTTTTGAGACATTTGAATATGAATTTACGGTGATTATTTTTCAAAAATTTTAAATTGTACAATTTTTAAGTATTTTGATATTTATTTGAGTCAATAAAGGATTTTGTGGGTGTATTCACTCCAAACCCTCACGAGACAAAACTAGTCCTCCTAGGGTAACCTAGGGGTTTAAAGTCTCATTGCATATGCTTAATGCAATCGCTTTCCTGAGAAAGTGAAATTTTGTTTTAATAAAAGGAATTTCAAAAGTCGACTCATTTCTCTTACATTGCTCGAGACGTGCAAAGTTCTAAAAGTAAATCAATTACGTTGTTCTAAGTTTGTCTGCTGGAATTTTCCCTTTTCAAGAGGGCAAAAATGTAGAAGAAATACGGCTTCTCCACAAGTATGAACAAAAGCAGAGCCGTGTTCTTGGGTTACAAAAGGATTCATAAAGGTTGGGCAATGATGGGTGAATCAAAACATGAGTTTTGGGACTCAAAAATATAAAGACTTGAGCTAATAGAACTCCCAAAAACGTCTCTCCAAGTCTTGCAAAACAACTCCCCCGGAGTTGGTGTTTATAGGGAAACAAATGAAGAGTTTTAAAAAACTGAAACTCTATGCAGCGTTAGGTACCCCGAACCGGTTCGGGTGTACCACAAACCGGTTCTCCCCCCAAATGGGTTCGGCCCATGGTTCGAGAAAAATCGCTGGTCAAGGGGCTTTAAACACTTAGCAAAATTCTATGTTTTTTTTCTTGGAATTATCTCCATTTTCAACAGGCTATAACTTGTTCTCCGTAGCTCTGATTGAGGTGCCGTTTCTTCCAGTATCTTTATTGTGGTAAGATATTCAACTTTCCAGTTGACCAGTCTTGTGGACTATGGCTATAAAATTATCAAATTTCCCTTGAACTTCCCTATAATTCATTGTTTCACTGTTTTGGCTTCTCTTGCATACCACTTGTATTACGAGCCTCAAATCATGGAACGTGAAGTCATTTGTGACACCCCGCCTAATTAAACATCGGGTGATCAGGCCTTTATTAAATTAAAACAGTTTTCTCAAATGGTTCATTCTTAGCATCACTGTCGAAAACTTTTTAATTACTAATCCCCTAAGTAAAATTAGACCGGGGTGTCACAGATGGTATCAGAGCATCAGGTTCTAGTGTCCATAGGATCTGTACGGCTTACTACATTTTCAGCGTATCGTTTGATTGATATAGAGCCATATCTTAGGATTATTGTACTCCTCTACATACATAGTTTACGTTCTCCTGCTATTTAGTAGATGTAGTGTTACATATACGAGTACGATTGGGAACGGTACGTCGAATATGGTGGTAGGACCAGCATTGGCGTTAGAAGGACTGCAAGAGGGAGGAGCTCGGCATAAAGCATGGGGTGTTCGAAGATGGTAATCATAAGAGAGATGATCTTTGTCAAGGTCACTCCTAGCGTGAAATGGAAGTAGATGCTACAAGGGTTGTTGAGGCATAGCAGGCATTTTCCAAGTGTCGCGACGGCAAGGGGGAAATGTTAATCTAGACCCGTCCAATGCAGTGATAGTGGGAGGGAGTCTGAAGAAATTTTTGATGAGAACGAGCCGTAATATGTGATAAAACGACGACTGTGCATGGTAACCAATGGAAGTAGAATGTTCAAAGGTTTTGGCATTTAGGGATAGAGTTGAATACCCAAAAGTGAAAATTTGGGTAAATATTTTTTTTGAGGCAACGTGGCGGGGATACCAGTCACCACATCCGGACCGAGGGTCCGTATACAAGTAGAGGAACCTTACATATAGTTTAATCGCAAAGTTCTCCAATGATGATTCAGAAGCAGAGGGAATGGGAATATCTAAACCCCTCATGTGAAAGCCTGGTAGAGGCCAATCGTGGGAGAGAAATTTATCCATTAAAGTGAACTTGTACCGAGGAGATGGGTATAAGGGAAAAAGATCCCTTGAGAGAATGGACTCTCGAGTTGTAATTCAAATTTTTTGGTAAAACTCTTCTCGAACGACTTATGTATATGAAGGCAGTATGATATTTCTTACAAGGTTGGGGTAAATGCTCCTAAGGGGCGAAATTAAGAGAGTTTAAAGATTTAGTCAAAGAGTAAGACTGAATGTAATGGGGCTGGTGCAAGCCATAAGTGGAAAACCATTAGAGGATTTAATGATTAGATTCTAAGTCGGGACTGTTAAACCCCATAGGGCGTTCCTCTTGGTCATCAGAACTAAGGGAACTAGGATGATAGTGCTCAGAATCGAGGATACCAAGTTTGAGAGGAGGGATACCCCAAAACGGTCAGTGTGGCCTAGAGTAAGGGGATTTTTGTAAAGATGTCTAGTGTGGTTTGTAGGGCCACGCGTTGTATTTTAGCTCGAAGTTATTTGAGGAAATAATAACTTTGATAAGTTTTGCATTCCGAAGAGGACAAGCGTGTTATGTCCAGAAACCATCTGAACCACCAGAGCGATGGATAAGGAAGTATATGGGTTTTAGCCTCGAGTGAATGGGGTATGTGACGATACCTCACCTGAAAGAGGGTCGAGTTGTCATTATTCATCAATAGGTGAGGGACTTCAGGGATTATGAACGCCTCATAGTAATTGATTCCAGTGTATAGGAACCTAAATGATGTGAGTCAATGTATATCATATGACTGCTGAGTAGAGAGATCGACCTCGCTGTTGTAATTAGTGCTAAGGACATAGTGATAGTATAAGCACAGTGCCACTTGACTCCTTTAGAAATATTGGGGTATGGTTGCACATATTATCGAGGAATGAAATTTGAGTATCTTGACTATGTGTTGTTCCGACAATGCTCAGTAAGAATACATGGGGAGAAGTCCCTTATTTAAGTTGGGTTGTGAAAGGGAATACGACTGAATTTTTATGCACATCAGGAGAAGAGACATTGTTAGATGCTAGGGAATCAGTGGAGCCGGTAGTGTTGTGGAAAAAACACTGAAAGGCTTACCTCACCACGAAGGGATAAGTGGGACTTTGTGGATAAGGATTTGATTTTTGGTCTATAGGGTGTTGAGAATACCCACAAGTTTGTAGTCACGTCGTGTAGACTAGGCTGGAGTTGAAGAAAAGCATGTTACGGGTGCGACATTTGCAATGTTTTTGCAAATGTGCACGGAGAAAAGGGTGTATGGGAGCCCTAGTCAATTGGATTCCTTAGAGATCCAGCACACCCTATGGGATGAAGTCAGTGGGAAACCGTTCAAAGGTTATCTCTTGATATGGGAGACCTATCTCTGGTGAAGAACTAGCGCAAGGTGCTACTTGACTGAGTGTTGTGAGTGACTTACGTGTTACTAAAATTTTGATTCTTATAAAGTAATCAACCCCCAAAAGTTCACCAATTGCGAAGAGTGCACGGATTGTAAAGTATAATAAACCCGGAGAGAAAGGGGAATACAGTACCACTTGAGGAAAGATGACGTAAGTGGGAAGCGATGTTGAGGAGAGACATAGTGAGATTGTCTCCAGATACACCTCCAGTTAATAGAGCGAGATAGACTCAAAATGAACAACCGGAATGTGGTAGTGAACCTACATTTCCAATGATGGAATGAGGAGAAAGACTTATAAATTATTGATGGGTTATGAACATCATAATTAAGCCAACATTTCGTTGGGGTAGCGAAATGGGGTGACCGGGATGGATTAGTATGTAGTTGAAAAGGGAGAGTTCACGGTGCCGCCCTACATGATTGTGACTCAGGATGAAATACTAAAATTCCACCCTGTGAGATATGGTCAGGAGGGAATAGAGATAAAGTTTTATTTTGTGTACGTTGTGTTACCTACGACTCAATGTTAGTGAGAAAGAATGATTATACGCCCTTATGATAGTGGAATTTTGGAGAAGCCCACTGATCAATTCATAGGTTGAATGTATGACTATAAGAGCATATTTATAGGTAGAGTGAGTGCCTATATGGATTGTACATGAGGATTAGGTTCGTGGGTACCGATTACGAACAATACATGTACTTTGAGGTGTGGTTTTAGGAGACATTTCGAACTTTTAGTCCTTAACGCGTGATATGAGGACATTCTATTGGAGTGTGACATTTTAGGGTATATGAAATGTGAAATATATGGGTCACAAATTGTCTACTCATGTGCGATGAGATATATATACATATATTGGTGCTCGAGATGTGATTCCAAGACAAGTAATTAATCACTATTGGTGATCGAGGTGGAATTCCGAGCCAATAACCCCAAAAGTGTTATAGAAAGTGGGGTGGTTATAAAATAAGTGTTGATAGTATATGTTATGTGTACGATATATATACCTATTGACTTTTCCTACTTATGTGCAATAGTAAGTGTGCTTAATCTTTGTATTGGGGTCGATAATGTTCCGGACCAATACATGAGGGATCGATTTGGGGTCGATGATTTTCCTAACAAAATCGATGATTAATATTGGTATCGAAGGGAGGTCTGAACCGACATGTGCTTCACATTTACCTTGGGGTCGAGGGATTCCCGGACCAATGAAAATGATTGGATTATTGGGGCCGATGATTTTTTCCAGACCAATTTTCCTTAAAGTATATAGTGTGTGTGAAATATATACCTTATAATATTCTACTTCTGAGTGATAGTAGACACTTAGATGTTATATAGATATATACATCAAATGGGTAAATTAAGTAGGGGGGAACTTAATTTCAAGAATTAACGTTGAGATTGGGAAAATCTATGAGAAATTAAGTAGTGAGACTTAATTATGATATATGCGGCATGTGTAACATGCGATAAGAATTTATAATGAAGCAAGGCATGTACTTGGGGCGACCGTTAGGATGTTATGATTTGGTATTGGGTATTAGAGGATGCAATTATATTTAAGGTCCTTAGCCTTACTACCATCCTTATCCTAATTTCGAGGACGAAATTCCTTAGCAAGGGGGGAAGTATGTAACACCCCGTATTTCTGAATATTTTATTTAATTAAATTGGAGAATTAAATGAGAAAATACAACTTAATTTAAATTACGTAAGAGGAGTAATTTTATGGAATTTATTAAAAATTGTAATTTTGGAATATCAATCGGGAGATAGTTATCGATTTATATTGCCTCATTATATTTACTTAGTGCGAGTGGTAAATAGTTACTTAACGCGTGTAGACCGTGTTGGGGTGAGAAAGAGTAATATTTGTTAAGTGACTCAAATGATAATTTAGAGGTCACCGATGAGTCCAGAAGGGTCAAATTAGTCAAAATAGTATACCCGGGGGTACTAGTTGAGTCCCGGGGTAATTTTGGACTAAACCGAGACCATTCGGGGGTGTTTTGGTCTTTTAACATAAGAGGGTATGGAGACCTACGAAATTGAGAGTTTTATATCAGCCGTATGATAGAGGAATTAGGGTTAGAGAACACCCATGACAACACCAATACCATTAGAGAGAAGAGATGCACAGCTTTCTAAGGCAAAAGGAAGAATTGGGAAGGATTCAAAGGGATTTTTACCATCAACTTGTTGGGGAAGGAGGATTGAAGGATGAAGATCATCAATCATCAACAACAACCATGAAATCAGACCCTACTGATCATAAGGCCAGTTGTTTATTGAAAAAATTATAAAGTTATAATACCCATGTGTAGAGTTTTTGAATAGTGTTGTTTAAATCATTGTTTTGATTGGAGAAAGATGATATTTATACATGTTGGGATAGGAATCGCATGTAGAATGATTTATCTTATGTAGAGGTTTAAGATTCAGATTAGACTTGATGATTTTTCGAATTAAAATGGGAAGAACACCATAACTAGGGTTTCAACAAATTAAAATCTGGATTTTGAATGATAATATGGGAAGAACACCATAACTAGGGTTTCAACAAATTCTGGATTTTAATTCATTATTTCTTTAAAGTAATTGGAGTTTTGATATATTTGACCCGTTAGAAACTGTCGTAGTATATGTGGAAATATGTTAGGATCATTGGGTCAAAGTTTGGTGGACTATAATGGAGTTTGAAGGTTTGTTAATGGAGGAAAAATCTTAACGAAGAAGACAACTGCGTCTATCCCTGTTCGATCGATCGATCGATCTCGAACTATCGATCGATCGACTATGTCGATCGATCGAACCCAGTCGTCGATCGATCGACGCAAGCTGTTTCCTGAAAATTTTGTGTTTAATTCTTCGTTGAGTTCGGGAATGAATGAGTATTCTAGGATTTACATTATACTTATATGGGAGTAAGAATAAGACCAGTAGGTATATTGTTGAGGTCCAATAAGGCCATTGGGTGTAGGGATTGGATTACAGACCGAGGAGAATAATTTGATTTAGTAGAGTATCGGGGATTTCCGAAATTGAGTTACGGGGTGAAGTAAATTCAATTTAAGTAATAGACCAGTAGGGTAAGAAATAACTACTGAAATTATATGTAAGGGGTAACTAGGACCCTTAGAGTTGTGTGAATACTCAAATAAATACGATTAATGAGATAAATCGTAAAGCGAATATTGTACGGTAGATATATGAGATTAAAATATTACGTACGTATATGATTAATATGTTGGGCATGTACCTACTGAATTATGTGATCTTTTAGGTAGAGAGATTATACCTAAATTAATTATGTTAGGGTCGATGAGACATTCCGAACTAGCATAAAGTTATTATATGTTTGGGGTCGATGAGAAATGCCGAACCAAACTTTGAACTAGTGTCGCGATGAGAGAGTCCCGAACCAGAATATGTGTATATATATATTTTTTAAAAATAGTTGGGGTCGATGGATAATTCCGAACCAACTCTCACTTGGGGTCGATGAATCGTTCCGAACCAAGGGATCTTTATTTGTGTATATAAATAATTGGGGTCGATGTATCATTCCGAACCAATTCTTACTTGGGGTCGATGAATCATTCCGAACCAAGAGTCCTTTACTTGTATAAAAAGGGCAAAATAGCAATGACTGATATTTAGTATATATTGTGTGTGAAATATATATAGTTGATGATATCCTACTTCCGTGTGTTAGTAGATTGATACATATTATGTATTTAAAGATACATACTGAATTGGTAAGTTAAGTAGTGAAACTTAATTACGAAATACACCTTTAGATAGACAAAATCAATTTAGTAATTCAAGTAGTGAAACTTAATTACATAAGTGTGAAGTCAACAATTGTGAAAATTGTAGTAATTTTAGTAGTGAAACTAAATGGGAAGTCTTGAAAAATAACATAGATGAAATGTTACTTGAGAATTAATTAACATACGTGAGATATTAGTGAAACGGTTGTACTGTATGGGCGGTACTGGAACTTGGGTACAGATAAGTTCAGTTGACTACTTTTGTTTTAGTTAGCTTGGGAGGTATGGCTAGATAAACTAAGGGTAGAACGTTATGTGTGCACAAAAGATGAGGGGTGAGTAACTCAAGAGAGTGTACGAGAACCTAACATGTGTAATCAATAACCGCATTTTATATTGTGATAAACGCTTGCTAAATATTTTAAAAATGTTTTGAGTACTAAAAAACCTTTTAGGTGTCCAGCCATAGGGATGCCATGTATGATGATTCCATTCCAGAGACTCGGAGCTGTAGCACAGTGGATGCTTACAAGATTTTGACTAGACGATATCTCTCATTCAGATCTAGTAAAGGATCTCATACTCTTCTATGGATGGACTTGTGGTCCGGTATTAGTCTCAAATGTTAGTTTCAGACTAATGGTTATTCTATTGTTGTTTGGGATTTTTAGCCAATGGTTTATTCGGTAATACTTTTGTTATGTTGTACTTTTACTTTGTTGTTTGAATTATAGTACATGATTGTTTGTACTTTGTTCCACATGGTTGATTTATCTGTTTTAAGAAAGATAAAATTAGGCACCGGTCTAATTTTACTTAGGGGATTAGTAATTAAAAAGTTTTCGACAGTGATGCTAAGAATGAACCATTTGAGAAACCTGTTTTAATTTAATAAAGGCCTGATCACCCGATGTTTAATTAGGCGGGGTGTCACATCGTTGAGGAAGATGAGAGACACATATTGGAGATAATTAATGATTGATTCCTAAAATTCGGATTGAGGCCGTCATGTGAGATCATGTATAGACGTGCCAAATGTAACGGCGTACGACATATATAAATGAAATATAATGGACATGAGAAATATGTCCTTAAAAATCTCCCCCTATGTCTATGCCGGTACATAAATAAAAATTCCGAATTATCAACTGACACAATTGCCTATACAAATCTACCCTTCCATAAACCCAAAACTGGAAAGATACAAATGAATAAGTCTTCATCATTTGTTCTTCAGATCTTCAAAGTCTCAAATCTTTTCTCATCAGGTTGTTCAGTCCAATATTCATCAATGTAGTACCTACACACATGAGATAAAGAAAAATACCAAGTGACGTATCGAGTTTGAAATGAGATAAACATAGATACCAATTTATGATGAAGGCATAAGTAAGTCATATCTCAAAACTCTCCCCCAAAATTCAAACTCCCACATAAAATGATAATTCTTTTTCCCCCTTTTAAGTATGTCCCCAAATAGACAAATAAGAAGAAAAAAAATCAAAACATGGAGTGTAACGATAAAATGCATAGTAAACAAAGATCAAACTACGCGCATGCAAAGGGATATCTTAAAAATCTCACAAACTATTTTTGGATTTTTTAATTTTTCATACAAAAATAAGATACCACTTTGAAAAATATGGTACAAAAATCACACCATGGAATTAAACTCTAACAACCAAGTCATGGAAACATAATGTATGGGTGTGAACACATTCGATAGGTAAATCCACTCAATCAAATCACATGTGCACGATGCATAGTGTACTCCTAATGAATGAACATCAAAAGTATCCTTAGGTGTAAAAATTTGTTGAATTTAAATGACATCGTCTTATGCAGATCAACAAATCAAAGTCAAAATGATTTCCACCCCAATTGCGTCCAAAACACTTTAGCGCATTTTCAAGAATTTCAAGGACGTGCAAACCCGTTTTTATTCTCCATCTAAACACCCTCATAGATATTTTATTTTAGAGGTAATCTAAATTCTCAAACATTGGAGAATTGGTGCAAAAACCTAACTGGCCCATAAAAGGCATGAATTTCTTTTTATTGCCTATAAATTTTTTCGGTCTCTTTTTAAACCTCTTTGGACCCCGGATAATAAAATTCCTCCATTTTTTAGGTCCAATTTAATAGTGGCTTGGTATTCGCAAAGGCAAAATGAGCCTTTCGTAGCCCTTCCCCGTTCAAACAAAGCACACAGACTCACACAACGGTTATTATATGCACAATTTCCTTATAAACATATCGCGCTTGGTTCGTTTTAAGGACATGATTGAAGTGAAAGCACCCAACCAACATGTGATAAGACAAGAACAATAATCAAATAAATTCGTGCACGTGTGCAATAAAGGAACATGAGTCAAACATGTAAGAAGTAACACTTAATTACATCTCAATGACTCCAAACATTATAAAGCACAAGGATGAATTGACATATTGTCTCAAAACACTATCAAATAGTCACATGAAAAATGGAATGATGTTGTGACTTGGTCATCCTAAGTGTCCGTCCATAAAAGATGCAAACAAAATACAAAAATCTTTTTGGATTTTCTTAAAATTTTATCAAAATAAAATCTTTTTGTATTTTTCAAAAATTTTCAAACCAAAAAATATATATACAAAAAGTACAAGCCAACACACCAGAAAAAATATATCATGAAAATACTACTAGTGTGTGACAAACATGCAAACATAATCAACCAAAAGATTTCACATGGGGTGAATTACGTCCAAGAAAATGAGAATCGTGGAAAAATAAACCATAAGCCTCTAAATTGGATTTTCTAACCAAAATTAATGTGTAACGGAGTGTGGGGGTTTGGGGAATCGAGTTTATTCTTTTATTAACCTTCCTAGGTCCATTTAAAAGCTTATAACAAAAGTTCCTAAGATGACCTTGCCTACCGCAATTTGTGCAAGAGTAAATCGGGCGATTTGTGTTACCTAAAGGTGGCCCTCTCCCCAAATTTCTCGGTAGCTCGCTACGAATTTTCCTAGGTGGGTCTCTCCTAATAATCCTAGGAGGTTCTCTCACGATGTGTCTAGGTGTCTCTCTCATAACAACCTTCGGAGGCTCTCTCTTAACAACCCTAGGTTGATCTCTCACACGTATGGGGTTGGCTTTGTGAATTTGTGCAACCATCTCATCGAAGACTATACCACCCCTATCCTCCTTAATTTGGACAGTCCCTAAAATCTTATCTATCTTTTCCGATGTAAACTCCAAATCAAATTTCACCTTACTCGAATCTCTTAAACTTTTCTCAAGTTCACCTATCCTAGATTCAAGTAAGCGCCTAGAAATCTCAAACTCAGTAATCTCCTTTTTCATAGATTCCATCACGCCTCGAAGATCATCTATCTCACCCTCGACATATCCAAGATTCTCTCTCAAAATTCTCTCTCGTGCCCTAAGTTCTTCAACTAAAAAATCATTATTTTTTATGGCACACTCTTTCAATTGAGCATTCAATTTCAAATTTTCTTTCTTCGTTTTCAAAGATTCATCATAAAGTTCATTGAAAGCAGTTTGCAAGCCACGCTCATCTACACTTTCCTCCTCACTCCCATCACCCTCACTATCATCACTAATCACATGGGTGGTAAGGTCTCGCCTAGAAGCATAAAAAAACCTCTTCTTCGGAATCACAATCACTAAGGGTAGAAACACGAGAAATCGGTTTATTCAATTTCTTCTTTAAATTTGTAGTACACTCATCTAACGTGTGACCAACCCCCTCATAACAAGGACACCTCTCTAATTCGTTTTCAAGAGAAGATTTAAAACAAGAGTTCGTGTCAATTTTCCAATTAACTTTTTCAAAAATTTTACATCGCAGATCATCAAAACAACTAAAATCATTTTTGCAAAAAATCAGGATCAAAACACAATAACTTAGTGAAACAGGCTCTAATACCAATTTGTAAACGTGAGTAGACAAATTGTATCAGAAAGTAAATCCCCAAAAAATCAGGATCACACGATAAATTAGCGTAACCCGCTCTGATACCAATTTGTAGAATCGCTACAGCGGAAATATTACGACTTCTCAAATAAAATCCAATTTTAATTAATCCTAAATTTTAGTTAAACCCTAAAACAAGCATCTAGATGATTTATCAAATAAAATACAACATGAAGGATAAAACAAATAATTTCGGGAGAAATCCCCTAAAGGGGCAAAACCTTTTATTTCACTATAATTTGTAAGAAAACGGCTTACCGGATTATAATGAAATAAGTGCGACTTACGAAATACCCTCAGGCGTCGGTTTCAATTTATCGATTAAAATCTTCCTCAGGAACTCCAGGTGGTCAGAAATGAAGAATAGAAATGTCTTCCCCATAAGTTTGTTAGCTGGAATTTTCCCTTTGCAGGAGGGAAACAATGAAGAAGAAAGATGGCTTCTCCACAAGTATGAACAAAAGAAAATATGTGTTCTTGGGTTACAAAAGGATTCATAAAGGTTTGGCAATGATGTGTGAATCAAAACATGAGTTTTGGTACTAAAAAATATGAAGACTTGAGCTAATAGAACTCTAAAAAATGACTCTCCAAGTCTTGCAAAACAACTCCCCCAGAGTTGGTATTTATAGGGAAACAAATGAAGAGTTTTAGAAAACTGAAACTCTATCCAGCATCATGTACCCCGAACCGGTTCGGGTGTACCACTAACCGGTTCGCCCCCCAAATGGGTTCGGCCCATGGTTCGGGAAAAATCGCTCGTCAAGGGGCTTTAAACACTTAGCAAAATTCCAGGGTCTTTTCTTAGAATTATCTCCATTTTCAACGGGCCATAACTTGTTCACCGTAGCTCTTATTGAGGTGCCATTTCTTCCAGTATCTTTGTTGTAGCAAGATCTTCAACTTTCCAGTGGACTGGTCCTCCGGACAGTGGCTATAAAATTATGAAATTTCCCTTGAACTTCTTTATCATGCCTTATTTCACTGTTTTGACTTCTCTTGCGTACCACTTTCTTTACGAGCCTAAAATCATGGAACGTGAAGTCGTTAAGGCAGATGGGAGACACATATTGGATATAATGAATCCTTGATTCCTGGAATTCGGATTGAGGCCGTCATGTGAGATCGTGTAGACACATGCCAAATGTAACGACGTACGACATATACAAATGAAATATAACGGACATGAAAAATATGTCCTTACAGAAGAGAACAAAGGAAGACTAGTCAAAGGGAAAAAGTGTAACTCTACACCTGGAGTCCATATTTAAAGACTAAATGAAATTGAAGATAATCAAATCACAAGAGTGTAGGAAGAAACGACAGTCAAATTGGAGCTCTGGATCAAAAGATATGGAAATTCAAAGTTGGAGAAGAAAGTCAAAGTTGAAATTAATTCTGGAAGCTGAAGAGTTTCAACTCTTGAAATATCTTTTATAATTCCTTTTTATTAGTTGTAAAATGTGGAGAGGCATTGGAAAAGTCATAGTTGGGTATTATAAAAATCCAAGCCCTAGAGTAATGAAGAGAGGAAGAGAGAGAGTTCCTTTTGGCATATAATTTCATATTTTCTTAGGATTTAGAAACCCTAGTTTGTAAGGTGAACAAGAGCTATTCAAGATTCAAGTTTCAAGTTCGTATTTCCTTTTTCTATTCAAGTATTGCTAATTTTTACTTTCCATTTCTTTCATATTGTAAGTTTAAATTGCTTTTGTAGTTTAATTTTGTTTCTCAATTCAAGTTTCTTTTCAATGCATAATAGACCTATGAGTTCTTGAACATTTAGAATTTTGTTTTCATTTAATAAAATCATGTCTAGATAAGTTTTTTTAGGGTTGGGATTCATGAACCAATTCCAATGTAAATTACATATGTAGAAAATAGAATTTAAATTAAAATTTTGAAAGAGTCGTACAAGATAATTCTAGAATGATTATAGGTCTTTTAATCACTCTTAACCTAGGTACTTGGGATGTTTAATAATATAATGTGCGTAAAATTGTTTAGCACCGCTTTATATTTGTTTTATCCTTCATTCAAACTTCTAATTTATAATTTTAGTATTCTGCTAAGTAATTACAAAGGAGTGGGGGATTGTATTCCAACCTAATTTCTCTTATATTCATAACAAGCATCTTTCCATTTGTGTAACTATTCCTGTTAGCGTAGTTAATTTAGAAGTTAATTTTTTTGCAATTTAGTCATAAAAGAGTTTCAAAAATCACAAATATTCATCTTTTCTTTTCTTTTTAAGAATCAAGATAAGGTTAAAATTTATTAATCCTTCGTTATTAAGATTTGTAAGTCCTAGACCCTGTGGATACGATCCCGACTTATCAGATTATTACTAACGCGATGGGCTTGCACTTGAGCCTATAACGCGACGTGCTTGGTAATTGGACTTTGCTCCCTGTTTGACATGATCAAGAAAGACACTCTCATCATAAGATACTAATAAGAGAATCATGCATGATTCACACGACATCACCAAAGAGCATTAGTATTGACCAAATTTTGTCTGGTAACTGGAGGGTCACTTTGTGATGGGTGCTGGTCCGGTAGGGCACAGTTATCCTAAAAAATATGACTCTCACCTTCCATTGGCCAAGTACCTTCGACGTATATCGAACGGTTCTTTCGCATCGTGCCCCTCCTGCTAATGGGCCATCACCTGCCCAACTTTTTATACCGAACCTCGCCCAACATGGGGCTAACTTGCCTATGATCATTGATCCAAAAGAGGAAGAGTTGAACAAGGTCAAAGAAGATCTCAAGATGCTAACTAAGAAGTTAGACCAAGTCATAATCTCTGGGAATTACATGGACTACACCCACATGTCTCCTTATCCTAAGGCAAGGTTACCTGAGAAGTTTAAGATGCCAAATATTGAGAAATTCAGAGCAAGTGGACCACCTATTGTTCATCTTCTCATTTATCACCGTCATATGACCCTCTTAGGGGTTTCTGAAGAAGTGATGGCCCAATTATTTCAGCAAACTTTGAAGGATAGCGCCCTTCGATGGTTTTTATCTCTCGAGGAGTTCAGAATCTATAGCTGGGAGGATGTAGCCCGAGAATCAATATCAAAATACAAATAAAACGAAGAGCTTGAGGTCACCCGCTGTGATTTATAACTTATCAAACAGAACTCTGGGTAGTCAGTTAGTAACTTCATAGCCTGATGGAGGGAAAAAGAAGCCACAATAACTAATCGACCATCCGAGGAAGAACAAGTCAACATAGTGAAGAAGAACTACTTATCCCATGTCTGAGAAACAATGGGAAGACAATACTATCCCCACTTCTCGGCTCTTAGAGAAGCCAGAGTAGAAATCGAGGAGGGTCTTGCTAAAACAAAAACTGAACCAAAGAAAGTGTTCGGACAGTTCACCCCCAGAAAATATGATAATCCCACCAGTGTTGCAGTTTCAAGCATGAATAACATATCTCAACCAACCACCTTGTGGGCACCAGAAAGCCGCCC
Organism: Sambucus nigra; assembly: GCA_949130495.1. Lineage (NCBI taxonomy): Eukaryota > Viridiplantae > Streptophyta > Magnoliopsida > Dipsacales > Adoxaceae > Sambucus > Sambucus nigra. The sequence continues at coordinate 548,542,049 of OX422207.1, forward strand.
TGTCCCAGTTCGAAAGTAATACACTGAGTTCCATGCTCCCCTCTCGAAAGTTTATGAAGCCCTGTTAAGACGAAACCTTATCAAACCCTTGGACCCCCGCCCATTGCCAAATCCACTCACAAGAAACTTCAAGGAAGATGCCCATTATGCCTTTCACCCAACTTCTCGCCATACAACCGACCAATGCTTTCACCTCTGAAACATAATCCAAGGTCTAATTGATTGGGGTACCATTGCCCCACCGACCAATCCTATGATAAACACTACTCACAACCCACTCCCAAATCATACCATTGCTATCTTCCTGGAATGAACCCATAATTTGATCCCTCAACTCAAATCACACCCATATACTCTCCCAAACCTCTCCAAACTTGACCATATTTCCTATTACACCTTGTTAGCCTCGCTGATCAGGCATTGTCACTCCTTACCAGAGCATGCATCGATGTCCGTGCCCATTCTGAAAATGGAAGTATGATATTATCAAAAGTTTTAAACCAACTCATTGAGTTCAGGTTGTAATAGCCCTCACAGATGATCATTTATTGCCAGAGGTTCAGTACGCTATTCTTAAAACATGGAAATGGTCCCGAGAGTTAGAAAGTTAGGTGGTACCAACCATTGAAGCCATCCTAGATGACGTTGTCCTTATCATGGCAGAATTATTCAAGCAAACCAATAATATTTGCAGCATGACTGAATTACTTGATACTCTGAAGATAAATGGGAGCCTGGTTCATTTACCATTATACCTCACCATATAATGGGAGAACCTGTATGAAGAAGAAATTTAAGTTGTGGAATGAATTGACTTTACATGGAAAGTTAAAATTATTGCCATCGGATGGGGGTGGAATTTGAAGATTCGAATGAAGAGAAAGCTTCCGATAAAACTGGCCCGGTAGCCGACATGTGTAGGATGATATCATTTAAAGAACTCCTCAGAGAAATAAACAAAGTGGCAGAACAACCCGAGATCAACGAAGAAACAGGGTTCATGTTCTTCCATTCTTCAGTAAATCACATAACGAGATCAGCGAGGCATTACCAGATCCCAAGCTCACTACCAACCAATGATAAAGGGAAGGACATTGATAACCTTCCTATGCCAAAAATGACCCTTGAGAACCTTGATCAACTGAAGAAAACTCAAGCTAATATCACTTTATGGGGGGTTTTCATGACTTCCCAGCTTCACAGAAATGCTTTGATCAAGTTGCTCACTGGACCCACAGTTCCTCCTTCTACCACACTAGAATAAGCGATAAATCTAATCGGATCATTGACCTCAACCTGAATGCAATCCTTTTTTGAAGAAGAAATCCCAAAAATTGGGCCAAACCACATTCATGCGCTCAACATCTTCATCAAAGTTATGGGAAGATTGTACCACTCTCTCTTGTCGATAATGGATACGCCTTGAATGTATGCCTATTAAGAACCTTCAAATTCTTAGGACTGAAGGAAAGTGACCTTGATCCAACCTCCGCTGCTATACGTGCCTATAATAATACCCGTCGGGAGGTGATGGGATCCATAAAAATTATAATAGGGGCTCACCCTATAAACCATGTCGTTGAATTCCAAGTTATTGACATCCCAGCCTGTTTCAACTTGTCACTTGGATGACCTTGGCTCCATAGTATCAAGGGTGTGTTTTCCTCCCTCCATTAAAAATTGAAGTTCTTCGTTAACAGACAATTCATCACCATTTTGGGCAACGATGATAACACTGAGGGTGCAAGTACCAACAACCTAATCCTTTAGATACAACACAGGTCAAATGATATGCTCCTATCAAGATTCCGAGTTAAGCCACTTCTACTCCCGAAAGGGGATGATTTTAAAGAAAGGGGTTGTCTAGAATATGATCCTCATAGCAATGTCAATGTTATTTAGATGTTCAAAAATATGCACTTCATGCCCGGACTGGGGCTAGGACAAAGACGGCAAGGGATAATTGAACCCATTGACCTAAAAAAATCTTTCCCCCTTGTGGTTTGGGGTATCAACCATCAGAACAAAAGTTCAAAATGATCCACCAGTCTTGACCAAAATGAAGATTAGACTGCATCCAGACTATCCCAGGTGACTCCTTGAACATAGGATTCATTAAAGAGGGCTAGGACTTACCCTTTTTCGGCTTTTCGGAACCCTGGTATGACCATACAGACAAAAAGATGAAGCCTTGAATGGAGATCTTTTTCCAAAACAACTACCCATGGGTTGAAAGTTCCTGACACCATGTACAAACACTCATCAAATATACCACTGATTTTGAGGGAAGTGACTCTAAGGATTCGTTCAACTTACAGACACTGGGGATGACACTGTGCATGGTTCATTTAGGCACCACATCACTGGATCCAACCCACCTGATTAAAGTTGCTGATACACCTCTCCTCAATAGGCATGTTGCGCCGGTTCTACCTGTTGAAATCCCACCAAACACCAATGTTTACCCCATTTCTTTCAATTGAAGGTATTGAGCTAGCAAAGCCCCAGCTGGACTGTTGTCTATGGTTAGGTATAGAAGCAAGGGGAAACCAGACTGTGGTGGCATGAGTACCAGAGGTTGGGTCAGATATTGTTTGATTCAGACAAAAGTTTCCTAGCAGGCCTCTTTCCAAACTTTGGTTAAATCCTTTCAGAGGAGTCTGAAAATCGTTCACAGATGGAGGTTAACTGGCTGATGAACCAGATGATGTATTTCAATTTCCCAAGAAATCCACGGACTTCTTTTTTTATTCGGGGAGGTGGCATCTTAAGTATGGATTTTATCTTGGTAGGATCTACTTCTATCCCCTTCTCACTGACCATGAATCCCAAAAGTTTTACCTTTGTAACGCCGAAGTCACATATTTGTGAATTTAGTCTCATCTGATACCGTCGATGTCATTCAAAGAACATTCAGAGGGTGGGAACATGACCTTTTCTAGTTTTGGATTTTATAATCATATCATTCACATAGACCTCAAATTCCTTGTGAATTAGAACGGATAGGATGGTTGTGGCAGCCCTCTGGTATGTAGCCCCAACATTCTTTAGACCAAATGGCATAACAGTGTAGAAAAAGGTTCCCCACGGTGTGATGAATGAAATTTTTTCTTAGTGATCTGGGTGCATTTTGATTTGGTTATACCCGACAAACCCGTCGACGAATGACTTGAGAGCATGACTGGTTGTGTTGTCCACGATCATGTCGATATTGGGTAGAGGGTAATCATCCTTTGGAGAGGCTTTCTTCAAGTCTCAGTAGATTACACACATCTGAACTTTTCCTCTAAATTTTGGCACACGGACTATAATGGATAGCCATGTGGGATATTTTATCACACGAATGAAGCCCAAGCTCAGCTATTTTGGCACTTCTTCTTTAACTTTGAGCGACCATTTGGTGCCGAGCTTTCTCAGCTTTTGTTTAGGTGGCTTGTAATCTGGAAGAGCGAGGATCTCATGTTGAGCTATTTCAGGATCAATGCCTAAAATATCATCATAGGACCACACGAAGACACCATCGAATGCTTTCAGTAATTCTTCGAGTAGTGCAAGCTCATGTTTTTCAAGGGTAGCCCCTATCCTAATCTCGCGCAATTTTCTACTAGAACCGAGGTTAATAATAACAGTTTCTTCTTCATTAACTTGAACGGAGTTATGTTATTTATTTCACTGATAGGAAAAACAACATTAAGAACCACATCAAAGGAGGTCTCGATTACATTTAAGCAAGAATGGACAACAAAAGAAGAAATTCGGTAAACATTGGTGTTTGGTGGGATTTCAACAGGTAGAACCGACGCAGCATGCCTCTTGAGGAGAGGTGTATCAACAACTTTAATCAGGTGAGTTGGATCCAGTGATGTGGTGCATGAATGAACCATTCATAGTGTCATCCCCAGTGTCTGTAAGTTGAACGAATCCTCAGAGTCACTTCCCTCAAAATCTATGGTATCTTTGATGAGTGTTTGTACATGGTGTCAGGAACTTTCGACCCATGGGTAGCTGTCTTGGAAAAACATCTCCATTCCAGGCTTTATCTTTTTGTCTGTATGGTCATACCAGGGTTCCGAAAAGTCGCAAAAGGGTAAGTCCTAGCCCTCTTTAATGAATCCTCTATTCAAGGAGTCACTTGGGATAGTCTAGATGCAGTCTAATCTTCATTTTGGTTAAGACTGGTGGATCATTTTGTGCTTTTGTTATGATGGTTGATACCCAAAACCACAAGGGGAAAGATTTTTTTATGTCAATGGGTTCAATTATCCCTTGCCGTCGTTGTCCTAGCCCCAATCCGGGCATGAAGTGCATATTTTTTAACATCTAAATAACATTGACATTTCTATGAGGGTCGTATTCTGGACAACCCCTTTCTTTAAAATCGTCCCCTATCGGGAGTAGAAGTGTCTTATCTCGAAATCTTGATAGCAGCATATCATTTGACCTGTGCTGTATCTAAAGGATTAGGTTGCTGGTACTTGCACCCTCGGTGTTATCATCGTTGCCAAAAATGGTGATGAATTGTCCGTCGACGAAGAACTTCAATTTTTGATGGAGTGAGGAAAACACACCCTTGAAATTATGGAGCCAAGGTCATCCGAGTGACAAGTTGAAACAGGTTGGGATGTCAATAACTTGAAATTCAACGATAGGGTTTATAGGGCCAGCTCCTATTATAATTTTTATGGATCCCATCACCTATCGATGGGTATTATTGTAGGCACGTATATCAGTGGAGGTTGGAGAAAGGTCACTTTCCTTCATTACTAAGCATTTGAAGGTTCTTAATTGGCCAACATTCAAGGAGGACATATTATCGACAAGATAGAGTGGTACGATCTTCCCCATAACTTCGACGAAGATATTGAGTTCATGATTGTGGTTTGTTCCAATTCTGGGGATTTCTTCTTCGGAAAAGGATTACGTTCGGGTAGAGGTCAAGGATCTGACTAAATTTATCGCTTCTTCTGGTGTGGTAGAAGGAGGAACTGTGGGTCTAGTGAGCAACTTGATCAAATAATTTATGTGCAGCTGGAAAGACATAAAAAGCCCCTATAGAGTGATATTAGCTTGAGTTTTCTTCAGTTGATCAAAGATCTCGAAGGTCATTTCTGGCATAGGGAGGTTCTTAATGCACTTCCCTTTGTCATTGGCTAGTAGTGAGCTTGGGATCTGGTAATTCCTCCCTGATCTGGTCATGTGATTTACTGAAGAAGGGAAGAACATGAACCCTATTTCTTCATTGATCTCGGGTTGTTCTACCACTTTGTTTATTTCTTTGAGGAGTTATTAAAATGATATCATCCTATACATGTTGGCTACTGGGCTAGTTTTATCAAAAGCTTACTCTTCATTTGAATCTTCAATTTCCTCCCCCCATTCAATGGCAACAATTCTATCTTTCCATGTAAAGTCAATGCATTCCACAACTTCAATGTCTTCTTTGTACATGTTCTCCCATTCTACGAGGAAATATAAGGGTGAAGGGATCAGGTTCCCTTGTAGCTTCAGAGTATCTAGTAATTCGGTTATACTACAAATATTATTAGTTTTCTTGAATAATTCTGCCATGATCAGGACAATGTCATCTAGACTGACTTCATCGGTTGGTACCACCCAAAAGTCTAACTCTCAGGCCCATTTCCATGCTTCTAAGAATAACGTACTAAAACTATTATAATCAATGATCATCTGTGAGAGAAATTTTATCCTGAACTCTAGGAGTTGTTTTAACACTTCTGGTAATTCCATACTTTCATTTTTATAACGGGTACGAACAATGATGCATGCTACGGTAAAGAGAGATAGAGCCTGATCAGCGAGGCTAACAGTGTGTAGGAGGAAATATCAGCAAGTTTGGAGAGGTTTGGGAGAATATATGGGTGTGATTTTAGTTGAGATATCAAATTATGGGTTCATTTATAGCAAGATAGCATTGGTATGATTTGGTAGTGGGTTGTGAGTAGGGTTTGGCCGGGGGGAAATGGTACCCCCATCAATTAGATCTTGGATTATGTTTCGGAGGTGAAAGAATTGGTCGACGGTATGGCCAGTAGTTTGGTGAAAGGCATAATGGGCATCTGCCTTGAAGTTTATTGGGAGTGGATTTGGCAATGGATGGGGGTCCAAGGGTTTGATAAGGTTTCGGCTTAACAGGACTTGATAAACATTGGAGAGGCGAGCATGGAACTTAGTGTATTCCTTTTGGACTAGGATATGGAGACTTTCTGGTGCCCATGAGGTGGTTGGTTGAGAAATGTTATTGATGGTTAAAACTGCAGCACTGGTGGGAATACTGTATTTTCTAGGGGTGAAATGTCCGGACACTTTCTTTGGTTCAGATTCTGTTTTAGCAAGACCCTCCTCGATTTTTACTCCAGCTTCTCCAAGAGCTCAAAAGTGGGGATATTATTGTCCTCCCATTATTTCTCGGATATGGGGTAAGAATTTCTTCTTGAATATGTTGACTTGTTCTTCCTTGGATGGCCGATTGGTCATGGTGGGTGCTTTTTCCCTCCATCGGGATATGAAGTTACTGACTGATTCCCTAGAGTTCTATTTGAGCAGTTCTAAATCACGGTGGGTGACCTCATTATCTTCGTTGTATTTGTAATGTGACATGAATTTTCGACCTACATCCTCCCAGATACGAATTCTAGACTCCTCGGGAGACAAAAACCATCAGAGGGCGCTACCTTCAAAGTTTCCTGGAATGATTGGGCCATCACTTCTTCAGAAGCCCCTAAGAGGGTCATAGAACGGTGATAACTGAGAAGATGAACAATCAGGGGTCCACTTCCTTTGAATTTCTTGATATTTGGCATCTTGAACTTCTAGGGTAACCTTGCCTTAGGATAAGGAGACATGTGGGTGTATTCCATGTAATTCCCATAGATTCTAACTTGGTCAAACATCCTATTTAGCATCTTCAGATCTTATTTGACCTTGTTCAACTCTTCCTCTTTTGGATCAATGATCATAGGCAAGTTAGCCCCATGCTGGGCAAGGTTCGTCATAGGAAGCTGGGCAGGCGATGACCCATTAGCAGGAGGGGCACGTGGAGCATGCTGATACTCTTCGAGAACCCAAATAGGCTCAGGTCGACCCATAGAACGAGAGAATAATGGATCAGGCTCTTGAGGAACAAGCACCTAGTTTTGTTGCATCTCTCGGACCTCAGTCTAGAGGTTGTCAATCTTGGACACGAGCTGAGCTAAAACTTTCGTCAGATATGGCTGCACAACTGGTACTTGATATGTGTTCTTTATGGAAAATGAATGGATACTAAACTTGAAAGAAGTAGCAGGGGAACGGATGGAACTTCGGGGTGATTTGACTGAAGATCGAACCCAATAAGGAGCCAGGCCAAGGGCATGCGATCGACCTTATAAGGTGTAAAGTGGGATTTATTTTTGATAAAAAGGATGAAAAATATTTTTGACATTTTTTCTTTTTGACATTGAAAGAAAAAATATTTTTGGATTTTTGATAAAGAAAGGCGAAATATTTTTGGATTTTTGATAAATAAGGGAGAAACATTTTAGGGAGACAGGTCTCAACATGATTATTATAATTATTCTATTCTCACTTGCATTAAATTTTCCTAAATGCAAAAATGAAATGCTGGACGGGACCCGAGCTTGGAAAAGTTGGGTTTGTAACATATGCAATGCCATGGTTGGACTTATAACTAGGCTCACGGGTAGGGTGTCATTTTAAAAATGCGTAAAATTTTGGGCGGCAGGCTGACCCGGAATTTCGGGTCAAAATCGTTAATATAACATATGTGTCATAGGTTTGACATCTATATGTCGGTATGGAGTTGGTTGGGTGAATCAAAAAGGGTTACCCCCTTTGACGTGGCTTCCATGATATACATCTTGCTTTTGAGGGAAATTGGTACGTGTGGACAAGCCGTTTGATATACCTGAGTGTACGTTAATTGCCTCACTATATACCTCATAGAGACAGTACATGTGAGAGAAAATTCGATATACTCGACGTATATGAATGAGTTCCCTGCGACATACCTCCCCTCATGACTTCTATCAAGCGGTACAATACGAGGGAACCGTTCGATATACATTGAAGGTACTTTGCAAATGGAAGGTAAGAGTCATATTGCTTAGGCTAACTGTGCCCTGCCAAACCAACGCCCATCACAAAGTGACCCTCTAGTTACCGGACAAAATTTGTTCAATACCAATGCTCTTTGGTGATGTCGTGTAAATCATGGATGATTCTCTTATTAGTATCTTATGATGAGAGTGTCTTTCTTGATCTTGACAAACAGGGAGCAAAGTCCAAGTACCAAGGGTATACCAAGTATGGATGGGTGATGCGTGCACCATGTGGATATATGTGATCCTAGGTGCACGTGGTGTGAAGTGTACATGGATAATCGTCTACAAGTGTGTGAATAGAAGTACAAGCATGAGGTATACATGAAAAGGGGAACATGCAAAGTAGGGGAGTATATAAGAAAATAAAACAACCATGTAAATAGAGTCTACCCCTAAAAACATTTCCCCAACGGAGTCACCACTGTGGCCATCCCCGATCCTCGTGGTGGGAGGGATGAAGAAGAGGGCATTTTCATGTCGAGAGTATCTTGGTCCTTCACATCCCTCTCGGGAGAGCTTCGACCGTCGTCGATGATGAGGTGAAAAATGTAGAGAGATAGAGTCGCCAGTCTATTTTACTCAAAACAAACAAAAGTAAAGGGAGCCATCCCGAAGGACAACATCCAAAGGAATACTGATACATACAAAACCAAAATGATTTTAAAAAGGGTCCGGAGGCTAAGTTACGAAATTGAAAGGTGTTAGGCACCCATTTCGCCCTTGCGGTCTCTCATGGATTATTTCTATTTTCCTTTATTTCCCCGTGATATGTATGTATGTTTATATATAGTGGAGATATGAATCATCGACTTGTATCATGGAAAAGGTAAAACGAGTAATCCTTAGGAATGTTCCTAAAAGTAATATTAGAATATAGGATTTACGCAATTATCCTAGCATTGATCATTATAATGGAACAATAACGCATACGGAATAATATGCCACTAAGAACAAATATATTTATATGTAATCATAAAGAATGAAAGATAGTTAAGTTTAAAGAATATAGAAAGCAAAGAAAATGAGAGAAAATTAGGAATAGGACTCGAGTCTCGAGTTTTACCCCGAGACGCATATGTAGCCTATAGAGGCATCAAAATCCACATAGTTCGTATGCAAAATGAGGGGTGGGATTTATCCCATAAATTAAATCGAGGACTTCTCTTATATGTTTGTGTGTAAAAAGGTTCTTTAGTTGTGAGAAAAGTTTGAGAGAAGTGCGAGAATTCCCGTTTGGAATTTATGAGCAAACCCTATTTTTCTTATTTTGGGGTTTTATTTATATGAAAGTATGAGATGTGCAATAATACTAAATAAAAAGTAAGAGAGAATAAAAATTCTAAGTAATAAAATAAGTTAATGCGAATTTAGTAGAATTTGAAGAGAGAGTTGAGAAAGTTGGACCTTCTTGGGTTTAATACCTGCCATTTGGCAGTCTCTTTCAGATTCCATCGAAAAACGGTCTTAGAGTGCAAATTGTTGATCCAAATCATGGATGGGTAAAACCGTTGGAACTTACTTCAGAGACCTTAGAAATTGTTTATACTTCTCCCAGGTCTGGGAGTTTACTTTGGGTCAAATGTGTCTCGAAAGCGTTCGTCGGTACTTTAGACGAGGAATTCTCGGACGCAAACGGATCGTTCATCCACATGGTAAGTCAGAATCATTCATGGGGAAGACCGTTGGAAAGTTTAGGATATGTATTTTAACATTCTAAAGAGTTTGACTCAGTTTGGGAAGTTAACTTTGGTCAAATGGGCCTGAAAGCGTTCGGTGACCTTTCAGAGTAAAACAAATTGTTTGTCCACACCGTAAGTAAGAATTGGGCCCAGAGTGAACTATTGGAAAGGTTTTTTAGCACCCTTTGAAGATTCATTTAGTGTCAATCGAGATGAAGAGTTAATTTTGGTTAAACGGATCCTAGGAGTGTCCGATGACCTCCTGATCATGTTTCGGGGTAAATCGGGTCATTCGTCCTCATAGTAAGTCAGAATTGCACACGAGACGGACCGTTGGAAGGGGTTTTCGTTCCCTTTAAAAATTCATTAAGTCTCAGTCGAGATGAAGAGTTTGATTTTTGGTCAAACGGAGCTTGGGAGTGCCCAATGGCCTTTAGGTCACTACCCGGGGTATGACTTAGGTTTGTAGTGATGAAGGGAGGTGCTAGTGACCTAAGGAGAGTTTTAGGGGGTACTAGAATGGGGTTTCTACAGTTGGCATATATCATTGGCGTGGGATACGAATCGAATGAGGAATACCACTCTTCTCATTAATTTATGCACATATTTCTTGCATGTTGGAGATTGCATCTTAATTAATGCTTAAATTTATATGGATTGGATTCAATTCCCCTTTGATTCACAATGAAGCCTAGAAATATTCCTTCCTGGATGCTAAATACACACCTTGTCGGGTTGAGCTTCATTTGACGATTAAATGTCTGACTTGGGTTTTTGATGTGGTTAGAAGCCACCTCACTCTTGGTAAGCATGTCATCCACAAGTACTTCCTTGTTCTTCACGATTTGTTCTTCAAAAACTTTGTTCACTCGCCTTTTGTATATTGCTTAATGATTTTAAGACCAAAAGGAATAATGTTGTAGAAGTAAGTACCTCGAATGGTGATGAAAGATGTGCTTTCTTTGTAATCCTATTTCATTTTGTTTTGGTTGTATCCAAAGTAGGCATCCATTAAGTTCAGCAAATCGTGACCTACCATTACATCTACCAATTTATCAATCCTTGGTAAAAGAAAGTGATATTTTGGGCATGCTTTATTGATGTCAGTGAAACCCACACACATTTTCCATTTGACGTTCTTCTTTTTGACCATTACTACGTCGTCCAATAAGTTATTGTACTTGACGTCCTCAATGAAATGAGATTTCTGTAATTTGTTTGCTTTTTCTTGGATAGCCATATTTTTCTCGGGACTAAATATTTTGTGCTTTCGCTTGATCGGCTTAACATATTTGTTGTTATTGAGTTCACGTTATATGAATTTAGGGTTAATTATAGGAATATCCTCATGGCTCCATGCAAAAAAAAATTTTCGCTCTATAAGGAATGCAATTAATTCCTATTTTAGAGTTGGTGTTAAGTTTGAGATGATCTGGGTGGTTCTATCTAGCTTGTCATCGTCTAGTACGATAGTTTTGGTGACTTCCAAAACTTGCCCGTTGACTAAATCAACTTCTTCATGGGGAGCTGAAGTGTCAATTTGGTAAGTGTTGTTGTTGTTCTGAACCTCTAGCTAGTCGCCAAAAGTATAATAGCATTCTTTGGCCTCCATTTTATTTCCCTTTACTAGGCTAACCCTATAGTGAGTGGGGAGCTTCATACACTGATGAACTGTAGATCAAAATGCTTGGAACTTCTTAAATCCAACTATGAGAAAGATTATATTATGGGATGAGAGAACTTTCTTATCTAGGACAAAAAAGATAATCTTCCCCATTCTCTGTGTTGGCTAAGTTTCGATCAATACTTCTAAATTGATAGTCCTCAAATGATAAACCGTTTGTCCAGAAAATCGATCAAAGTTCGTTGATAGGGTTTTAGTTCACTATTTCTAAACCCCAAGTTGTGAAAGAAATTATAAAGAATAACATCTACTAAACTACCCTTATCCACGATAATTCTTGTTATCCTGGAATGATGTAGTCGGTAGGTAATTACTAGAGCATCGTCATGAGGGTAGAGTACCCCTAATAAGTCATTCTGGGAGAAGTCAATGACAACATGTCTTTAGTCACCTTTCTGGGCCGAACATCTACTTTGTCTAATAAATTAAGTTGCCTAATGTAAGAGAAAACTTTGGCCTCATTTAATTAGGCCTTTATCTCGATGAATTCAACTCCACCTCTAGCATCCCCTCTTATAATGAATGATAGCTAAAATATATCATGACTACCTCAAATAAGGCTCCCTGGATTTCCTCGACAAGTTAGGGTCATCTTCAGAACCATCATCTCGACCTCTTTTCGTTCCATCTTTGCTTTTACAAGTGGATACTGACCTTCTTCTCATGTCCAGGCCTTTAGTCAAATCAACCAACTTGCTCAATTTTCCTAGACGAATAATAGATTCTGATAACTATGCTTTTTCACGTCCCCGGAAACGGCGCCATTTGATAACTTAAATTTTGCGTATGGTCGTTGTTGTTGAAAGACAAGTTAGTCAAAACCTCACATACCTACAAATATAATAAACTCATGTGTAGCGGTAAGTAAGGGTATCAATCCACTTTCTAGGGAGTAAAGCACATGGAACAAATTCAATTGTAATTCACCTTTTATTTTCTTTTTGTGCTTTTTCACTTTTCTATTTTTTTTTAGCTTTTTCAATATTAAAACAAAAGGGTGAGGTGAGATCTAAACTAAACTAAACTAAATGAAAATAACTAACTAGAAATTTACTAAAATGAAAAATTAAGTCTAACACTAAAAATAAGAGATAAAGTGAGGAAAATAATTGTGAGAACAATCAAGGAGTGAGATTACACCACAAATTTTAGTTATTCTAATTAATTAATTTAATTATTTGAATTCTCCCAAATTAATATCAAAATTACAAATCAACTCTCGTTGCAAGTGTAATTAGAATAGTAATCTTTTAGAAAATTAAAATTAACACCTCACAACTCTAGAAAATTAGATCAACACTCCTTTTAATTAATCACCCGCTAGGATCGATCAATTAGAATTTATGTCAATCTTAGAAATTAAATTTAGAGTTGAAATTCAAATGATAATACCCCACTTAAGAAACTCCTATCTCTAGTTCGAATCTAAAATGGGTATTATCACTAGAATTTCGATTTTCTCTCGAAAATCATTTACCCTCTCTCGAGGCGTAAATCTAAGGGTGAGGGATCAAAATTAACATTCAAAGGGATATTTCAATTAAGCAAACTAATTAAACTAAAATAATATCAAATAAGGGTTTCACCCCACCCCTTGAAAGGGGTTTTAGCCTAACATGGTATAAAATATGACAAATTAATAATCAAGGCTATTAAAATAAAATAGAAGAGAATAGAACAAGCAAACCAAATCTCTTTGATAAAGTTAAACTCTAGTCTTCCAATTTGAAGCATACACCTCTCAATTTGAATGATCAACAAATACACATTAAGCACTAACACACAAATTGATTCTCACTAGAATTACTTTCACTCAATTTAGATTGAAAAGAAGAAAATAAAAAAACTAATTCTAATCTACTATTTATTTCTAACCCTAAAATTTCTCTCTACAATTTCCTCTCCCTAATCTAGGATTCTCTTTTTAGATATTTGATGATCTAAACTAAAAATTACAAAATAAAAATAAAAAGGATAGTGGATGAATTCATAATGGATAATTAAATAATAAAAGAGATTTGCTAAAAATGCAAATCCTAAAATTATAAAATTATACATTAGAATTCACCCAAAGAAATAAATTCTAGATCATTAATTTATATTGAGATAATTGCTAAAAATGCAAAATCTCAACATAAAGTAATGGGTTAGAATTTACCTCCCATAAGGGATAAATTTCACTACATCAATTTATTATGAATAATTGCTAAAAATGCAAAAATTCATAATAGATGGGTGGGGTGAAATTTATCCTAGAGATAATTTTCAACACACACCTCTATATTGAGGTATTTGCTAAAAATGCAAATACTCAACATAGAGGGGTGGGGAGAATTTTATCACACCTAGATTAAAACTAATTTGAGATCCTTCATCAAATGGGTCTTCTTCTTCATTTTATATGCAATGGAGCAAAGGGGCATAATGGTAAAAAGGTAGGGAGTGCATGTGGAAATAGTGTGAGGTCACATGTGCATGGGGGTGTGAGGTGAGGGAATGAAATCAGATTGGGTGAGGGGGTAATGTGGGAAAATGGGTGTGAAAGAGTTAGTTGGGATTTTTAAGGGTATATTGGGAAAAAGGTGTAAAAGGAATAAATTGGTTTTATGGCATGTGGGTATTAGTTTGGCTTTTGGTTATTTGGTTTGTAGCAGGTAGAATAAATCGATTTAGGCTTTTGAGTTGAAATGGGTCTTGGGTTGGAAAGGGTTGGAGTGGATGTTGCCATGGCCGGAGGTTGTTTTGGGTGCGCCGGCAGCGGCGGGTAAGGGGGCTGCTGGGTTCGGTTGTGGGTAGAGAGAGGGTTGCGTCGCCGGGATGGTCACGCTGCCGGAGTGGCAGGGACGAGAGAGAGGGGATCAGTTCCGGCGGTAGGGGGTGAAGCAGGTGGTTCCGTCGGTGGTTTGGGACAAGGGGCCGCTGCCAGGCAGGGGCGCCGGAGTGAGGTAAGGCTGCGAGTTTGGGTATTTATGGTGGTTGGAGGAGAGGGAGGTGAGATGGGTTTGAGATGAGAGAGAAAGTGTGGAGGTTGAAGATGACTAAGGTTAGGATTAGGCGGGTGAGGGTGAGGGTGTAGGCTAGAAGAGTGTGGGTGAGGTGGTGTTAGGTGTAGGATAAGTGTGTGTGTGTTATTTGGACCCTTAATAAAAATAAAACTAAAAAATAAAAATAAAATCTAAGTAATATAATAAAATTTATAAAAACTAAAAATCTAAAAATTAAATTCCTATACTAAAAATTAAAATCAAGATTCAATAAAAATAAAACTAAAAAGATATAACAATGTAAATCTATTAAACTTAAAAACTAAAGTCCTAAAAAAAATGTAATAAAACTAAATTCCTAAAAACTAATCCTAAAAAAATAAAATAAGATAAAAACTAAAACTAAAAACTTAGTAAAATAAAATAAAATTATATTAATAAAAATAGAAATAAAATATAAAAATAGGAAATAAAACCTAAAAAATGCTAAAATAATCCTAAAATTAAAATGACTCAAACAAAAAATCTAAAAAATTAAAATAAAATAAAAAGGGAACAAACCAAAACACACGGGTCTTGGGTGACGGTTTAGGGACAAGTTTAGGCTAAGTTTGGGTAGGATGAGGTTACGGGGCAAGGGTATTTAGCTCCATTAAACGCGTAATTGCCATGAAATACGCATTTAAACACCGCAACTTGCATTAAGCCTGCATAATAAACATTTAAGCACATAAGACCCATATTGTCGAGAATTAGCAACTAAAATACATCTATTTGGGGTATAAATTGTACAGTTTTGGGTACTTATCAGATTCAATTTCATTATTTAAGGTAATGTAATTATTAGTGGTATTTCCATGGTCTTTATGAAAGTCAAAATACTTAGACTTATCTCTGCAGTTTGGTTGCAATTATAGTTTCCTAGGCCACTTCTGGTCCTTATTGACGCTAATTTCCTCCAAAATGTGGTGCACACCTCTATTAAGAGGGGTGTATTCCTCATACTTTTTAGGCTTCTTAGTTTTCTTATCTTTCGGTTCATTCTTATCATAATTCCTCTGGCTCTCATATTTTGTCACAGGAGTTTGGTTAGTGTTCATAACTTCGTCGACATTCATGATTTTCTAACCTTTTCCATAAATTCCGTTATGGTTTTTGGAGGTTCTTTTGCTAGTGCATAATAAAACTTTTTAGGAAGCATCCTGCCTAAATCTCTAATGGCCATTTTTTCTTCATAATCAACCACTTTTAGTTTCTCATTATTGAAATGAGTGATATATTCTCGACTAGTTTCTCCTGTTGCTGGCGAACACTAAGTGTATGGGATAGTCTCTTGATTGAATTTTCTCTAAAGAAAAAAAATATTGATGAATAGTTCTATGAGATGATGAAAAGTGGCAATCTGTCCTTGAGATAAATGATTATACTATTTCTGAGTTGGAGCAGTGATTAGACTCGAAAAATCTCCGTATCTCATCTCGTCAGGAACAAAATAAATATCGACAGTGGCCTGGTATTATTCAACATGAAGGACATAATCAGTTTTACCATCATACTTAGCTGTGACCATAGGTGTTTTGATTTCAGAAGGTGTGGGGTAATCCAAAATGTCTAGGATGAAAGGAGATCCTTTCACAAAACTCCTCTGCTGAGGGTTCTTAGTCTTAGGCATCTCACCCAAACGATCTTCAAATCTCTGTATCAATCCCCTCCAAGAGTATTCTTCTGGTTTGGATTTAGCAGAGGTGGATTTGGTAGCCTTCCAACGCATTTGTGCTGAGCTCTCTTCCTGAGAAGTCTAATTAGTATGCACGGATCCTCTAATGCTCACTTTAGACCTAACCATCCCTTCCTTGTGATCGTGGGATCAAATCGATTCTCTATAATGACATCTGATTTCTCGGGGACTGATATGATCAAAAGCAGATGCCCTGCTTAAAATTTCTAACACGCTCCACTGCTTAGAGGTGAAAGACTGGCCATCATAGTTGTCATTAGATTGAATTGACGAAGTTTCCCCTGGTCAATAAGATCTACCACTGGAAAATATGAAATAGCTACTTCTCCATTTTTTTATGAGAGGAGGCGACGTATTCCTTTGGTATGATGCGGTGCTAGATGTAATACCCCGTACTTTTAAAGATTTCTAAATTAAAAAAGTGGGCATAATTTAGTATTTTGAGGAATTACTGTGAATATTAATTTTGGAATTTATGAGTGTAAATAAATAAATTTAGAATATAAAGTGACTAGAAAATATTAGTTTGTAAGTGTCAGATTTATATTTACATGGATCATGTTTTCTTACGAGACTAAGAATATGAGTGAGATTATTTTAATTACGTGCCGCAGTTGGGTAAAGCAACAAATGATAATATTTTAATTAGAAAACATGGATATTGGAATGTGTTGGGTTTCATTAGTAAATTTTTGTTAAGCGACTCGAATGGAGATTTGGAGTGCGCAGTTGGTTTTGAAACGGCCGAAATACTGGAAATGAAGTACCCGAGGGTAATATTTCGATATCGGGGTCTTTTTGGACTAGTAGGGACTCGCAAGTGAGTACACGACTCATTTTACAATTGGGTGTACACCCAATTTCGGGTTAAATAAGGGGAGAGCCCTCATTTATCCCACATATCAACCCTAAGAGAGAGAAAGAGAAGAGATAAAGAAGAGAAGAAGGAAGAAAATAAGAGAGGAAGGAATAAAGGGGATTTTCTGCCAAGCTCCACGGGATTCGACTCGGGGTCGTCGGATTTTATCCACGAGGAAAGTGTTTACTTTATTTATTAATATAGTGTGTTTATTTCTCATATTATAGCTTGTGTGTAAAACTATAAAGATATTTGGGATGAGTTTTCGTGAATCAAAACGTGTTTTTCGGAAGATTAACGAATCAACCCCGGATAATATCAAATTTAGGAAACTTAGAAATTAATTGAAATTAATTATTGGATATAGGTTATAGGATGATTAGAACCCTTTTTATGTGTGTATATATTGTTGGTTGAGGTTGGATGATGATGGTAGAGAAGATAAAAACCTTAGAGGTGTATTAATGGAGGTTTGGGATTTTCGGAGAAAAAGGTAAATTGTAACTCCGTCTTTTCCAAATTGATTCGGCTAGGAAACGAATCGATTAAGTTCTTGGTAAAAATATGAAAGTTTTAGATCTTTTTGTTACGGTCACGTGGGCGCTGATCGCGTATTTTTCTGATTTATTTTGGATTTGTAATGATTTTTCTAAGGACATAGTTTCGAGATGGAAACTCAGACTGACATAACGGAACCGGTTGTGTTTTTGTGATAAGTTTGGTTCCCTTTTCTGATGGGATCGACTCATTTTATTTTAATAGGATCGGTTCGTTTTATGTGGGGATTGATTTGGTTCATTTCTCTTCATACTTTCAGTGCTGCTGTAGAACTTTGGAGAAACCTTTAAAATCTTAAATTGTGAGATTTGGGGAGAAAAATACTTTGGACCGCTAGAGTATCGGGACCTTATCTACTGTCTTGATATGTGAATGTGGTAGTACCCTTAGAGTGTAGATAAATACTCAACATAGAATTTTTGGGATATTCAGGGTATAAATATACTACGTATGATATTTATTATATGGGTTGTGCGTACACCCTGATGTTATTATATATATATGGGTTGTGCGTATACCCTGATGTTATTATATATATGGGTTAAATGAATACCTATAGGGATTATTTATAGGTGAGATGAATACCCGTTGTTAATATATGTATGGGTGAGAGGAATACCTATTGTTATCATATGGTTGTGTGAATACCTCATTGATGTTATATTTATATAGGTGGAATGTGTACCTATATAATTATTTATTATGCATATGACATACCTACCTTACTTGCTATCATGGGAGGTTGTAGGAAGAAGACAATCTTATCTTATGTGCCTTCGGGGGGATTTATATTTGGTACCTCAAGAACATATGACTTTGAATGACTTATTTGTGAGTCGATATGTCTGCTTACTGTGGGAGCGTAGGTATGTGCGTGACCCATAGGTATATGAACTATGTTCACCTCCAATATGTGTGATTTGTATTGATACGGTTCCTGATTGATTCGGAACGCATAATCCTTATGTGCATGATGTACATGGATTTGATAGCAGAGTATGCATGCACTACAACTTAGCGTAGGGGTGCCATATATGTATATATGTACTGAGAGTGATATATATATATATATATATATATATATATATATGTATAGTTGTGATGTATGTGTGCACCGCAGCTTGGCCTAGGGGTGCCATATATGTACATATGTACTGAGAATAGTATATATGTATACTTGTGATGTTCCACTGCTGCTTAGTAGTGAGAATGACTAAGATACTTATATTATAGCTCGGTGGACTGATTATTATACTGGTTGCGTATAGTATATTGTTTATATATGAGATGAGATATCATATAATGTAACCTTGTATAAAGTGAAAAGAATGAATAAAGTGATATAATCCTTCCGCTAGATTTATATCCGGATTTATATGGATATGGATCATAGGTTCTAGTGAGAACTATATAAATATATATACATATATATATATATATATATACAAAATGTGGCATGTATTGAGGGCCTAATGGATCCCGACGATCAACATTATCACGTAGTAGTGTATCGGGGGGTGGGGGGTTCCTTATTTGGTTTTCACTTCGCGAGACACCCCACACATGAACGTAACGTAATATTGGGAATGGGGAGAAGTTTAGTCCTTAGTACTCAGATTTATGAGGATTTTGGAAGATGGGTGAAATACATTAGTTAGACAGGGTAGCTTAACTAGGTTGCTTTAAAAGGTTTGCGGTAGTTGTGCACTTAGAATAGGGGTGAGGTGTCTCTCATGAGAGTGCGATACCAGTTTAAATATGAGAAATTGCATATTTTAAAATATGGTATTTATGCACTTGCAAAATATTTTCAAACTCGGGCTCTGACCCATCTCTCCATTTTTCCCCTCTCTTGCGATATCTATATATATATAGGTGTCTAGACACAGGGATGACTGGATGATGATTCCTTCGAGTCAGACGTTTGCTGCAGCAGCTATGGATGCAAGAAGGTTTATTGTAGACGCTTCTATCATTGAGATATATATAGGAGGTATTGTAGAAACATTCGATCTAATGTCCAAACTATATTCATTTATCAATTCACCTCCTTTTAGTGCGACATTCGATTTGGCTGTATCATTTTGTACCGAGTGTTCGGTTATTTTATTTCATTTCATTTATTGCATATAAAGTGTTGTGATTGTTTTATTTGAATGGTTTGGTTAAAAAGATGAGTTGATTAAAATTTCGACGCCAGCCTAATAGGTTATTAGTAATTAAATTAGTTTTCGACAGTGATGTTGAGAATGAACCATATGATACTCCTGTTTTAATTTGATATAGGAGTGATCGCCCGATATTTTATTAGTTGGGGTGTCACACATGACTTATCCTATAATAATTGAGCCATGTTCCTAATAGACTCTTGCATTGATTCCTTACCTTTAAGGAGATTGAGTAAAATCCCTTACAGATCTGCTACACTGGGAAAAGCATTGGTTATAGCTGCAAGGCTGCATTCAGGAACATTCATCATCCTTTAGAAAACTTCCAAGGTGAACAAGTGAATAGGATGGGTAGAGAACGATGATAAGAAGTCGTTTCCCACAGACGACCCTAATATATTGATGTCCAAAATTGGTAGATATTTTGTCTTAGCTAGGAATTATAAATTTTGTAACCGCAGATAATTAGTTGAGTAACGTAAATGAAAATAATAAAGGAAAACCAAGATTTTAAAGTGGATCAAATTAGTAAAAGCCTATGTCCATTGTTATGGTATTACTATTGACGGTAGTTACAGATAATTTTAGGTAGTCTTGCTTCTGTGCAATAGACTTGTCCCTTGATCTAAGGGAAACAAGAAATTTATAATAGTCCTGAAAACAAAGGGGTGGAATGCATTAATATATTCAGTCATATAAACCTATACATAAAGAATGAGACTATTGATCTTCTAAATCACGTGTGGAAGGTCTCTTGATAATTCCCATGTAAATGACCTTTGTTCTTCCCAATGGTTCATCTCGTTAAGTTGTTCCACCGGTACGTCGGCCAAGTAGTTCGGGAGCCAACCAGGTACAAATGAAAAACTGAGATGTATACTTATGATGACAGGTGTCCCAATATCATAGGTCCATAAGGTATGAATAATTTGACCCACAACACTGACATTGGTTTGGTTTTTAAAAGTCTTTTCCCCTAAATTTCATCCTAAGGACCCCAAGCAATGCGCCATCCTCTCAAAAATGCGTTTTAGATACCAATAGAGTGTCATTTGAAAATCTAGTCACCTATAACTTCCCTTCTCTAACCTCTACCTGACTGTATGAGCTCACTCTCTGAAGTTAGAATACATGTCGGGATCCGACCCTATTCACGCTCCAAGGGTAAAAATATAAACTTTTTTCTTAAACTCTAAAAAAGGTTAGGATTGAAAGATACCTTCGACTGGTACAACACTTTACCCTGGCTCCATTACGAGACTATACATGCATGATACGAGAACTCAATACTTCCAAGCCTGATCCTCATATCAAATTTAACTCGGTCCTTATAAAAAATTATGGTTTAATCTTATTATTACGTTAGTAAGATAGGAATAAAGAATCAAATGGCGTGACTATAACATAAGTCCATATTTTATTTTTCACGTAAACAACTTATTTTTAGGATAGAGTCTATGTACATGATTATCTCAAACTCTCTTATACGCTCAAAGTTAAAAGCCAAAATAACCCAAACCTCTTATTCTAGCAAGTATCTCCCTTTATAAAAGTGGAAATAACCAAAATTATGTTTCCAGGGAGTATACTTGAATATATATCAGAACATCATTTGTCATTTAATCTAAAAAAGAGATACATAATACACCTGTTTATAACAGAAATTTGTCTAAAGGAGCTAAACTTTGAAAGTGCTAAAGTACTCATGTCATTAATGATGGATCCCCTAAACATAACGAGCTATATAGACTTTTATTCCATGACTCATATGCATATACGCTCTATATGAAGTCCTACTTGTGAGAACGAGCCTCTATAATATGTCTCCCAAGGTAATTCCCCTAGAGAGATTATTATATATCTTCCCATCCAACTCATCAATTGTCATAACTCCTTGCCATTGGACTCATAAACCCTAGCCATATGAATTACATAAGCTTTGATCCCACATACAGATTGGTACATAGGTGTAATAACGATGCCCACCCCCGAGCACAAGACTTTGAGATATATCCCCAAAATATCACCCCACAATACATTCCTATAATGCATCGCATCAGGAGATATCTCAAATATCTCCTTGCAACACACAACTTTCCACCCCGAGGTACATAATTTTTATATTGCGGCTTTCTGAAACTAACCCGTAGAAGCCTAGCTCTGAGTGCTAACAAAAACCAAACTTGGTGTCAAATAGTATTTGGGGTCCTCGATAAAGCTGAAAAACACCATTCTTTGTCTTCGTACCCACAACACTATAGTGACGATTTCACTGAGGACATGATAAACTATTTCCTCTATAGTGGACCGAACTATCCTTATTTTCTCCATTGCATTTGATTTTTTCATACTAATTTATAACTTCTCTCATATTATATATGGACTAGGTTAAAATCTAAGTTTAATACCTCGAAGAACATAAACACTTTCATTAGTCCCACTATTTACTATGTTTATACACTACAGACTTTTAAACACCTAGGTGCTTGTGAGGGACATAAAAAAAGATAAATGTCAAATTATTTAAATGCAAACCTACCCATTTATACTATTCACTGAATAGTCTGTATTTTCATGATATTGAAACCCTCCACCCGCAAGACAAAAGAGACTAACTGAAGGATTTGTTAATAATCAATATTCACACTTTTATTATCCAGACGTTTGGTGTATCGAGTAGTTTCTCTCTCAATCCTGACGTTTCATTAAGAGGTAACATCTAAAACTTATTTATTACTAGGGTACATCGAGTAGGCTTTTAAAGGTATTCATTACTCGGGTAAACTGGTATCCCATGTACATTAAAGGTTACTTTGTCTGAGTGCACCAAGTGTATAGTTATCCAAAGAAACGAAAAGTGAATAAGTACACACCTCTTTATTCACAAAATAACTTATAAATCTGGTCCACATACTCTGATTGAATTTTAAAAATTATTAGATAACCAGAGGTTTTCCTAGTCCCCACATATTCCTGGTTGGCACTCTCCCTTTAGAAGGAAACATATTGGTTTTAATTCGTAGGTCTCATTAATAAGAAATCTCCATTAAGTTGGATTACCATTCCCAATTTTATTTTTGAGGGAAAATCATGACTCCACCTAACATCCCTTCGCTTCTTTCACGTAAGTATTGGACTCACCCATTGAACCTGAATCCAAAAGAACTTTATCTAAAAGATCTATCCCAAGGAAGTAATTCAAAAACCAATAAGAAAAAAAACCACCTACTTGCTACAAAATAAACTAAACGACTTGTATAAAAAGATAACATGCATAAATAAATTCTTCCCCACGACTTATCCTTTTGTTAGTCCTCATATCCAATTCCCAAATAAATGGTTTATGAACTTATAGGAGTTTACCCTTTCCTCGTAAAGTCTCATGCGATTATGTACCCTAGGTACCCATTTTTGATCATCGTGGAACTATTTTATTTTCGTCAATGATACCTCTACCCATAACTACTAGATTTTCTATGATTCTAGATCTATATCTACCAAAAATGACATGGCTCTCTCAATTATAGAACGAGGTCAAAATAAATACATAAAATAATTATATCACATATTACCATGCTATTCGAGAATTGGGTACAAGGATAAGAACAAACTCGCCTAAGAGGTAATTATCATTCCTAAAATTGAAGAACAAGGAGATCCCCTCCACCCATTAACTTTCCGCCTGCAGTGGCCAGAAATTACCCAAAAATCTAATAGTAACCACCTTCTCGGGTCCAAGCTATTACTACTCCCATCTATACCGAAACCCCTAATATCGAACTCTCAATATCCCCCATAAATTCTCTAAACCCTATCAACTACATCTAAAATATTCCAATCCTAGCTACCCACTGTCACCCAAGTTCGAGTTAGTGATCCACCCTATAGTAGATGACATTATACCTCTACATCCCTTAAGTCTAAAGATAAACCTTTTGAAAACTAGTCTTCGAATCCTCCAATAATCCGTAAAGAGGATGTCCCTCCCTGGAACTTAGCAATATTAAGAGGATGTCCCTCTACCTTGCCTCCTGACTAGTAGAGTTTTGTTAAGATTTGCATCGTAAAAACATACAAAGGTATGGTGCCTCTATCCACTCACATATCCAACTACCTCCTCCAAGTGTATGTCAGTGATGCCGACCTATATGTCCTAGAGACAATTATCTCCTCGACCATAATAGGAGGATCCCACATTTGGTATGTATGACTAAAGGAAGAAGGAATGGTTATAACTTGAGATGTCATCTACATATACTTCCTCAAGTAGTATTTATAACATGAGGAACTATGTATCACCCATAAAGATGTCAATCAAATCCATAGTGACATCATTACCAATTTAAGGGAGAATTCCACTAAAATGGTCAACCATCCTACCACAAATGATCATACCAAGATCGTAATCAGGAACTTTCACAAGGATTTACAAAAAGAGTTAGGACTCATGTGGAAACCTGAATTGAATATACTCCACCACATATGATGTTGAATAGAGTAAAATATATCTTCCAAGTCTGTCAAAACAAAATCCCCGAGAGCATTATGAAAAACATCATATTTATGACACCGACCACCTCTACAAAGCCTTTCTCTAGTCAGAATGTAATAACCTATGTTTTTGGAAGATAATTAAATGATTATTTAATTATTTATTTTTATTTACTCAGGTTAATTTATGGGCAATTAATCAAGATTAATTCATTTAGATTATTAATCAAAATTTAAAATGATAATTTTATTTAATCTAAGGATGGCTCGTAAATTAAATTAACTTAGTGGAAATTAATTTGATAGTTCGGGCTAGTACATTTGTACGAGACTCTAGAGGTGTATGGAGCCTCGAAATGGTGCTTTTAATGTTGCAAATTGGATCTCAGAGGTAGGTACACTTTTGGGACAAGTTTTATGAGTTTCCCATTAGTATTATGGGATTATTTTGGGGGGTCCAAAAGTGGGACCATAGTGGACCTGCAAATTTGAGGTTTTAAATAGGCTTATAAGCCTCATTAAACAACGTAATACAACATAACTAAAACCCTAGTTTCAAGAGGAAAGTTTTGGGATAGGATGAAGAACATTGAAGATGAAGTAACCAAAAATTAAGATCCAAGCTTCTTTAAGGAAAAAGAATACTATCTTATTTATCGTGTTAATATGTAAACGATTTGTAACTTTCGTTGTTGTGTGACACCCCGCCTAATTAAATATAGGGTGATCATTCCTTTATTATAACTAAAACATAATATCTAGCTGGATCAGTCTTAGCATCATTGTCAATTTTTTTTTATTAATTACTAACCACCTAGTATTTAAAAGTCAGATGTCAAACAAAATCTTTTATTATAATATGCAATCAATTTAAATGATTAACTTAACATTCACCATCCAATAACAATCTCATAGGAATTAAAACGACATAATGAAATAAACTGAGTTTCGAGTAAACACTTCCAGTCTAAATACCAAAAACAATAATTTGAAATGAAATAAAAGCCAACAACTAAAATATAAATGAATGTCTAAAACCGGTATCTCTAAATAAGGGTGGGAAACATGACCTAATGAAAAGAAATAACTCTGAATGATTCAAGGATAAATGTAGAGGCGTCTAATACTGAGGTCCTATAACTTCCACAACAGCTACAGCACATCAACTGAATGGAACTCCTATGCTTGGCGTCCTTGTGGTTGGGCACCTAAAAATTGTTTGTCACAAATAGATTTGGAAGCAAACGGATTAGAGCCCGAGTTGAAAATATGTTTTCTGATAGCAAGTATTTAAATTGCATAAATACCAGATATTCTATACATGTTACTCATGTGCTATCACTTGAAATGCTCACCCTCAACTATTGTGCACTCCTAACGTATACTCCTAACCCATACTAGTTATATTATCTCCCCTAAATACTTTGAATCAAGTCTATCACAATGGTACCTAAGTCACTGTGCCCATCCGTATTACCTGAATAATACATTCTTGCATTTCCAATATTTATTAATCAATTCAAGTAGTTTTTTACTCACATAAGTTCCCATAATTATAACATATTTTATATGATGTACTCTTTCTTTTCTGCAAAGGAACACAGTAGAATAATCACTAGTGCATATATACACATACCTATCATAATATATATATATATATATATAAAACTTCAAAGTAGATAATCACAAAACGGCAAAAAAATTTCAAAGTAAGCAATTGCAAAATGGAGAAAATTTCGTTCCCCAACAAAACATAGTGCAATCTAAAGTATTGAATGTGTAAACAATTTGCATTAATTTAACACAAATCTAAAAACAATTTAGAAATTTTTGGCAAATTTTCCTTTATTTATAGGGCTATCCACCCTATTAATAAATAAAAATAGTTTACACTACAGATAGTAATAGTCCATCTTAGACCTCGAATAAACATCATAGACATCAAATAAAAATTTAAACATTGCATAAACAAAATCATCAATTCAATGCAATTAATGAAATATACAATATTAATCAACCCAATTCATATTGTACCACAAATAAAAAAAATGTTAATTTAAAAAAAAAATGGACATAGTCTCCTTTGTTTATTGGACTATTCACCCTGCTTAAGGGACAACAACACTTCCAACAATATTCAAAGAGCCCAAAAATAATTCAATGAGCCTTATTTTTTAAGCCAATTCCATGTAACATAAAATATAAAGTAACATATAAAGTGTTGGACTCTCATTAATGCTAAAACCAAGGTTCAACATACTATGGATTCGGTTCCCAAAAGTGTTGGGCTCTCAATAAATCTCGTGCCATCCAAATCATAATTCTTAACCTCTTCCCCTCTTGACAATTGATGACTTTCTCTAGAACCCCAAATAAGTATATCCAAATGATGTCCCTCTAACAAACCTGAAACCGCAAAAAACATAACTACATATATGAGTTTAAAAAATGATGATAATCCTCGAGAACATGCAAAACTAATAAGAGTGTAGAGCAATATAATGATGATAATCCTTAAGAACATGCAAAACAAAATTGCTACAGTAAGAGTAGAAAATTCAACATAACATATATTAAGTTAAAATAAATGACTATCAAACCTTTAAACAATACAAATATATTAATTAGCACATATGTATGTCTAGTCTGTATTTATTATATTGATACAAATTAATGAACTCAATAGTATAAAACACCGCATAAAATTTCACAAAAATCATACAGTTATATAAAAAAATTGAAATCATCCCATATCCAATGTCTATCGTCGAACATCCAATTTTCAAGCACATGGCAATCCTAATTTTAAAATTAATAGTAGAACATATACGAACATATATGTCAGTAGCACATTGAATCTAATGTCTACCATCGTATAGATATGAATAAAATATATACGAATAAATAAAAATTAACAAAAGCAAAAAATTTGAGAAAGTGAAACTTATTTCTCTTCATTTTTCTCTACTTCCTAGGGCTCAAATGTAGCATGTGCAACAACACCACCCCCATCGACAGTTGCAGCCTTCGCGATACCACCACCGTCAGAAGAAATGGAAGATAATTTCTCCTATCCATGTGCAATGAACTAAGCTATTTCCTTCCCCTTGATTAAAAAAATGAATGTCCCTATACTGAAAAAAAAACATTCAGATTTAGTCCAACTTGAACAACTTTTAAAAATCATAAAGTAATTTGAGATTTAATGCAAAATGAATGCATAATTTGACGCAGGTGTTGAGTACCAAACATTTGAATTCCAAAAAAGAAACGACTAAGATTTGGTTCTTACCATAACCATATCTATCATATTTTTCAAGTAAGTTGTTATCACACAAAGTGAGCTCCATGTATTTATACAACAAAGATTTTTTTAAGAGGCTTCAATGAGGGGGTGGAGAACTGAAAACAATGATAGTTTTGAGACTCTTTAAAGGATTTCTCCTCTGCTTTATTTAGTTTCACAACCACTGAATCAAAATTGGGTTTGTACTGAGGAGTGAAATTCTCCACGTACTTCAGAATTTCAACACTATCATATGCTTC
Source organism: Sambucus nigra (assembly GCA_949130495.1). Lineage (NCBI taxonomy): Eukaryota > Viridiplantae > Streptophyta > Magnoliopsida > Dipsacales > Adoxaceae > Sambucus > Sambucus nigra. The sequence continues at coordinate 548,569,876 of OX422207.1, forward strand.
TTTTTACATATCTACCAAGCGAGGGACGATTTAATTTCTTTAGTATTCCCAGTTTATGGGTTCAGGTTCCTGGATGAACTTGGTTTGGAGAGTGGAATAACATCATGAATGGCACATCACAGGGTAGCAAAACTGCTTTCGAGCCTCGATAGAGACTATTATTTTGGCCATTCCTTCCCAATCTATGCTCTTCAATGCCTTCAATGACACACCTGATATCTTCTAGCTTCTTGAACCTATATATAATAAATCCATGTTAAAAAAAGTTATAGAATCTTTAAATCCAGAAAATATATATGCAGATATTGGACATGTTAAAAAAAGCATAGTATGATTTTTTTTAAAAAGAAAAGTAGTATTAGCAAGAAGATCAGTGAGTTTATGCTTGATAATTAAGCATAAACTATAGATGCTTAACCAAACAGTATCAAAAAGAAAAAAGTATTAACCAAAAATTTAACAGTATTAACAAAAAATTTTGTAACCAAGAAGATTAGTGAGTTTATCTTCATCATGGATCCTCTGGATAACCTCTCTTGAGCCTTGAAATAATGATTATATAAAATCTTTGTCCTCTTCTTCGAACTTCTCCTCTGTACTCGGAGCTGAGCGGTACAGGGCCTCGAGCATTGAATCTATAAATACAGTTGCATGCCTCGACTTCATAGATTTGAATTCATCTAGTGCAAAAAGGACGTCCAGCTCTATTTTTGAGTCCAACATTCTGTTCTCTATAGACTTCATCGCATCTCCCATCTCTTCAGCCTCTCTTTTTCATTTCTCCTCATTAGTAACCTCATCCTCTGCGCGCTAAGGTTCAAAATGTCGTGTTTCACCTGATTCTACAACATAGCCTAAATTTTGTGGGTTTGTCTTCATAGTAATCTCGACTGAGCACTTCGTGCACTTGAAATAAAATCTGAATATTTGGATTCCCAAATATGTCTCTCCAATGATGTCTTATTTGCGGGAATATAACTTGGTGCCCTTATAGATGTAGTTGCCATAGGTATTGCAGTGTATGCTCATGGGAAGCATCATTTTCACCTTAATTTGTTGCTTTTTGGGTTGTTTCCTCTGAGGTATCTTCGCAGGATCGAAGTTCGATGAGTAGTACTTATTCAACACCTTTCTCTCTCCCATCTTCTTTCAATCTATCAATCCAATAAACGATATATCCAAATAATATGCCATACAACTAAAAATCAAAACCTTCATACCACCTTATTATTAACTTATAACCTTGTGTCCAAATAACCAGTGATAACCTTATGTCCTAGATACCTGAAAGGTAAAGAAAACATGAGACATAAAATCAATTTGAATTATTAACAAATTCCCTATGTACCAATAATCTATATATAACAATAGAAACCCAAAACAAACTTAGAATAACCTCAACTTTTAAACAAACCATACACTAAAAGTACAACAACTCATACCAGCTAAATAGAAACTTATCCTCGATATATAGCAACTTATACGAGATATAAAGCAGTTAGCTGTTATATAGTAACTATAATAGGTATTCAGGTATATAATTGCTATATAGCAGCTATATATCTACTATATAACAACTATAGTATCTATATAGCTTCTATATAGAAGCTATATACCGAAAATAAATCAAGATCTACACTCGTTGATGTCAAATAAGTTTAGTTGGGCCTGATGTTGATCTTGGTCCTCAAATGCGATATGATAATAAACTGTGGATAGTACAAACAAAATTTAAGAAGTACACAATGCATTAATCTGTAGAAAACCAAATAAAAAACTGAAGTACACATTGCATTAATCTGCAGCAAACCTAATCAAATAATTAATATTATCAAAACATTGAAAATTTAAGAAGTAAAAGTACCAAACAAAATTCACATATCGGGATAAAACTTCTTTATTACTAACATATCGTATATCAATAAAGTAATTTGCATCAATATCAACATACTACACGCGTCAGTGAACGATACTTCTATAAATCCTAATATACACCTCCACGAAACAATAGTAGACTCATAACCTAATAAGAGTACCATTGGTTTCCTAGCACAAACATCTCTCCCTTTGCGGAGCATTGAACAAATCTTAGTTATTCGCAATGCTTCAAAATTTGTATTCTTAACACGTACTTGCATTAATCATACCATGAATATATAACCTCTAATCTATAATCATACATTTCAATTTTAAATAAGACCATGAATACAGCCAAATTTCAAATCGATAAATCAGTGACACAGATATAACTGTTGGTACGTATTGGTCATTAAATGATCTATAACATAATAAAAGTCATTAAAATTATATAGTTAGTACGTTTATAAACCGAAGAAATTAATGTCAGTGAAACAGATATAACTATTATGCTTAATTAGTGACACTAACATACGAAATTTTGTGATCGTGTAATATTAATAGCCTTGTCAAAATGACAACTTTCTTCTTCCCCATCTCTGAGCTATTTTATCAAGCACCTCCTTTGCATTCACATACACAACTTCTAATTAGACTTACTATAAAAAACAGATTAATACCATAAAAAACATCAGATTTAAATCTAAAATAATGCCAATTAATTTAGATTTAAAAAGAACAAATAAAGAACAGTGGAAAAAGCAGGGCAAAGAATAGTCCAATGAACAAAATACCCCAAAACAAAATATAAAGAATAGGGAAATTATATCTAAAATTGAAAGAAACAACATAACAAAGTTGATTGATTCATCCCCATTTCCCTTCACATTTGTACTGAAAGGAAAAATCACACTTCAGATCCATATGGATCATCATAAATAAACATTTTAATAACAAAATCAATGTTATAAAATATTAGATCTGCAAAAACATTAGATTTGCAAAATACTTACCCAAATTAGAACCACAAAAACATTAGATCTGCAAAAAAACAACCATTATTAATCTTAGATCTTAATAAAGGGAACAAATGCAAAAAAAAGTATACCTGTTGCGAAAAAGAGTATAACCAAATCAAAAACTAAAGTACACATTGCATTAATCGACAGCAAACCAAATCAAAGAATTAATATTATCAAAACATTGATATTATCAAAGAAGTAAAAGTACCAAACAAAATTTACATATCAGGATAAAACTTCTTTATTACTAACGTATCGTATATCAATAAAGTAATTTGCATCGATATCAACATACTACATGCACCAATGAACGATACTTCTATAAGAAGAACATAAAATTTTGTTTAGAGAAAGTTGTAGGGACCCAAGCCTTTAGATATTGTTGAAAGGAATCCAAAATCCAATACTGTAGGGGATTTGTAAATAAGAAGAACCCGAAATTCTATTTATATAAAGCCATAAAAATTAATATAAAAACTACATCAGCTAAATTCTAAAAAAAACGCAAATCTTAGCTAGGATTCACCAATATCAAAACTACATCAGCTCTCCAGGAAGAGTCCACCGCTCAGACCCACAAAACACAATATGTGGAGATATCCAGTATGAAACTTACAACATCTGGACAAATTTGATATAAATTAATAAATTATAAAACTTACATTAACCACAAATCTCAAACTTCTACAAATGTAAGATGTAAATGAAAACGTGGTTACATATGTGGACAAATATGGTATACAACAATATCACACCTAAAAAGAATATTAACATTCAGTTATAGAAAATAATCTAAACACCATGAATATTACACAATGAATATCGATCAGACCTAAAACCGAAACCATTGTAAACATATAGAAGAATATAAACACGTGCCGAATGTGATTTACTATGATTTGAAACCAATCACATTCAGACGCCATTCATGATTTGAAACCAATCACGTGCCAAAAAGTCAATTGAAACTAATCACATTCAGATGTCATAGCATAGCATCCGTTTGACTGTGATTTACAATGATTAACTATGTGAATAACTATTAGGATAGTTTAAAGGCAAAACTCAATTCAGTTTAATGCAAAATAATTTTTATTTGTATAATTTACGCTGTCAAAAAAAAAGTCTAAAACAACTAAGAAACGTATTGAGTACCTGATATAGGGGAGGCTTGAAAGATAAAGGGCCAAAGTGATCGCCCTAATACAAAGAATGTCCAATAGATCCCTAAGACACACATAAGAACATATATAAACATCAAATTAATTTAACACCTCCATACAAATTAGATCAGAAATAAATTATAGCGGAATCCACTTTACAATAGGAAAACAAATACAAACACACCTCCATACAAATTAGATAAAAAATAAATTATAGCAAAATCCACTGTACAACAGGAAAATAAACACAAACACAAACAAAATCAAACCCTTTAAAAAGGAAGTTCAAATACCCATAGTAGCCACTATCGTAGAACTATTAACTTTAATGAAAATAACGAAATTGTACTAAACCCCAAATAATATGTCATCAAAGACCAAAATTATGTGAGAAAAATTAGGTGAACAAAACACATGACGAAATCACATGAAAACCTTAAATTACGAAGCATTAATGTATATGAACAAAATACAACCCATTTAACCCTAGTAAAAAAGAGTATACTTGATGGTCTGATTCTGTATGTGCGTGTGTGTGTAAGAGAGAATGGAATACGTGTCTGCGTGTGTATTTGATGGTGCGATTTTGTGTGTGCGTGTGTGTGTAAGAGAGAAGGGGATAAGTGTGTGCGTGTGTGTAAGAGAGAATGATATAAGAGAGAGTGATATTACCTCTGGGGTGGTGGTAAGGATGAGGTAGACGTGGAGAGGAGGAGGGGGCGACGACTAAGGAGAGGTAGGGTTTGTGTGAGAGAAAGAGAGAAGATAACTGAGAGAGGGAAGTCAATGAGGGTATCGGGGAAGGATTTGGGAGTAAACCATTTTTTTTCCTAAGTTGTGATGTCACAATGGTTAAGTTGTGATGTCACAATGACATGACACAATCTGAAACCCTTAGATCACCCTAAAAAATTCGATCCCAACCGTTAATTTATTTGCACTATTCAAACACCCCTCTCTCTTATTATATATATATATATATATACTCATAAGGCTCCACGAGACTAAGCTATGGTGCATGCATACTATGCTATCAAGTCCTAGTATATCACATACTACATGAAGGACTATAGATTCATTATCACTCTAGAACCATATGAAAACACAGGTCATACATAATGGTGGTGAATCATAGTTCCATGGTAGAAGAGAGATGCACATACCCATTAAACCCTACGACCGTCTGCACTATCATTCATAGATAGGTTGTACCAAGGTTCTAGGGTTCTGAGGTACAAGTCTATATTCCCCTGATGGGCTCATCAGAAAAAAACTCTTCTAGCACGGAATACTCTGTGATTGAAAGTAGCGCGGTATGATGCATTACACATAATAACCCATACAATAGGCTATTACACAACCTAAGTATATATATGTGACAACCCGAATATAATTTTGATAATTTATATTTAAATCATGTTTATATTATGTGATATGAATAATGTATTATTAGTATATCTAATATTAATTTCTTATGTTTAGTCTAATCCTACTTTCATAAATCATGAAATGTCGAGTTATGTACGAACACAAGATTTGGTTATTTTCGATAGAAATATTCCTATTTAAGACTAGTTTTGACCATTGTAACATTATAATTGACTTGAGGTGAAAACTACATAGTTGTATACATGTGAGTTAGGGTCGTAACACAACAAACGGTGCATCAAACGGATGCTCGAGGAAGAAGTTAGGTCGAAATTACGAGAAGGGGTAAATATGTCAATTCCCTTAAGTGGTAAATTGTCTTTTATTAAACCAAATGGTTTAATTTGATTGGTTGGCTTGGGAGGCAGACTTGGCCGACCTTATACCATTGAAATATCCTTATCCTTCATCCAAAACCATCCATGAAAGGGTTTTAAGCTTAGGGAAAGAGAAAGTAGAAGTTAAGGAAGAAAAGTAAGGAGAAAAAGTGTAGAAAAATCCGTAGAAATTACGTAAAAAGCCCTGAAGGTAATCCTAATTGTAATTCTTGTTCTTTATCTTATATTACTGATTTATATGATATAAATCATCATAAGTTTACGAAATTTTCAGCCCTTTATATATATGTATGGTTAGATGCAAGCTTATGTTAAGTTGAGTGTAGAAACCCTTAAAATTGCTTTGTGTTGAAACCCCTTGTATTCAAATATGCATATCTCTTTGTGTGATTACTTAAATTGATAAATTACAATTGGAAATGAAATTAGACTCATATATTCATATAATATCTGAAAGTTAGAATTTATCTCCTTGTGGTCAGGCCGTAATGATGATTTCAAGTTGGTACATGGTTTCTGTTTTTATACTTCATTTCGGTATGCCCCGAGTTTAGTCAAGATTTTGAGATAGAAAATGAAGTCAAACAATTATGAAAATTTAATTATGTGCTATTAAGTATGTGGAATGAAAATGGGCTGAAAATAATGGAAAGTTATGCTGGATAAAAATTATGAAAATTCTTTGAAGTTGATGGAACAATAGAGGAGCTTGTAGGGAAGATTTCTTGTGTTGTAAAGAAATGGTCATAACTTGCTCTAGGAAGCTTGAAAATTTACACCGTCACTTGTAATGGATAGTATATTCATATATGTTTTCATATTGATGAGGTTGGACCCCTGTATTTGTACAATTTAGGAATATAGGATGGTTAAGTATGTAAGACAATAATTCAAGGCCATACTGGGTACCCCTTGAATGAATGTTTGTATTTCGTCCTTACAAAGGGTACATTGAATACATGTTTCATGTGTATATACATTGAGGAGTATAATTTCATGTTTACTTGACTTTGGTTATAAATTCCTCATATGGTATTTCCTACGGTTGAATGTCCGTTACTTTATTAACATGTATATCATTGTTTTGCCTTTACCTATATTTTATGGAATGTGGCATAATTGGAATTATATTGTTGATGTATAGTCATGGAAAGTTACATAATCATGTTTGGATAATATTTATGATTGAGGTTCAGTACTAATTTAGTTGGATTGACAGGTGTAAGGCCTAATCAACCCAGTTCAGCTCCATCAGAAGAAAACGTGAATACATAGTTGTCAACCAAAGTGAGTGTACTCACTAGAATGATGTATTTGTATACGATTACGAATGTGATCATAATGTTATGAATATAAAATTGTTCATTTCGGTTTAGCGAAATGAGGGATTACTCCTTGATCAGGAATGGGGGAGATTTGTCTATTAATGACAAGGGGTTACTCCTCGACCAGGAATGGGGGAGAATTGTCTATTTAGACAGGATATGTGAATCATGATTCGAAAAAGTTGGTCATTAATTATGAATGAGACGGATAAGTTAATACATAAGTATATGGACATGATTTATTGCATTTAAATTCATGCAGTAATTTAGTAGTGATGCATTCACTGGTCTATTTTTGCTCATGGTTCCTATGTTCACATTTTTCAGGTAATGCGATGTCACTGTCAAATCTAGGAAGTCGGGATGGGTTAGCCAGGAATGGGAGAAACAAACATTTTGTTTTAATGTAAATGATGTAATTAAGTTAAATTTTCCTTCAAGCAAGTTTGTACAAGTGTGACTACTCTGAGGTTGTAAAAAGGGTTTTCAGATATATGGATTTACAATGATGACTCTGAAATTAAAACTCTTGTTTATGGTTTGGTTAAATTAATCATGGTTTTACTCACTTTGACTTTCAAACTTAATTATAAGTAACTGGGTTGGGGTGTGTCAGCTTTTGGTATCAGAGCCTACGTTTTTGAGGTTCCGGAGTGAGAAGAGTCTAGATTTGACAGTGAATGTCAGAAATATATTTTATTTGATACTAACGATCATGTTAGGAAACATATGTATATCTGCATGTTGTTATATCTTTGATCCATTTCAGATATAAAAGAATGGAAGGAGGGAATGTGAATGTGGAAATAGAGGATGAGGCTTCAAACATGGCAGCAGAGGCAGAGGTTGAGCAACCTGTTAATGGAAATGTAGAACCTGACCCAGAACAATTGACAGACATGCAAAAAATGGCACGTGCTATGACTCTAATGGCAGAGCAGCAAGATAGATTTATGGGTCATATGGAAGCACAACAGGCCAGGCAACTGTAGGCACAAGCATTGGCCAGGACTCAGGAGGTTATACACCGGGAAGAAAGGAGTACTTCACATGAGAAATTTATTAAAATGAATCCACCCTCATTTGAAGGAGCAGTTGATCCAGCAGAGGCAAAAGTCTGGGTTAAAGAGATTGAAATTATTTTTGGGGTAATGAGAATGCCTGACAATCAACGAGTGACCTTGGCGACGTATATGCTAAGAGGAGAAGCTAAGTACTGGTGGGATGCCACAAAACATTTATTGATTACTCCAGGAGGTGGGAATGTGATCTCATGGGATGCTTTTGTTAAAGCCTTGTATGATAAGTATTTTCCTCCGATGTATCAAAAACAAAAGGAGAAAGAATATTTCCTGTTGAATCAGGGGAGTATGACAGTTAGAGAATATGAAGCTAAACTTACAGCCTTATCTCGTTTTGCTTCGAGGTTTATAAGGAATGAGGAAGATATGTGTAGCCGATTTCTCGATGGACTAGAGTTAGTTATTAAATCAAGGCTATCGGCTTTAGAGACTGTTAATTATTCAGCCTTGGTGAATAAAGCCCTGCTGGTAGAAAATGACGTGAATGAAGCAAGAAGGAATTGAGAACGAGGTGTAAAAAGAAGCAGATTCAATCCAAGTTATCAAAAAGGTAGTGATACAGAATATTCAAGACTTGGAGGGCACAAACTTCAGCATGGTAGAGGTATGGGAGGTGGTTCGCAGAGGGGTGAGGCATGTGGTGGAAGAGGCTCAGGAGCTTCAGCGCAAGGAGATTCGAACGTTTGTTTATTTTGTGGTACATAGGGACATATAAAAAGAAATTTCACAAAGTTACAGAGTATAGAATGTTTCAACTGTCATCAGAAGGGCCACCTGAGAACGAATTGCCCTATGCTATCAACAGCAGTTTCAGTCAGTAGTGTGGGGCCTCATAAAGGATCCTATCTAGGCAGTGACACCAGGGTAAGAAGTACAGGACAAGCAAGTGGATCGAAGCCAGGAGGAAGAGTGTTTGCAATGACATTGCAAGATGCCCATGCTACATTTGACGTGGTTACAGGTAAACTCTCTATTGCGAACAAAGATTTATATGCACTCATTGATCCTGGATCTACGCATTCATTTGTGGCATTAGATATTGTTTCATATTTGGGTAGACCATGTTCATTCCTCAATTGTGCCTTATATATTTCTACCCAAATGGAAAGTTTGATTATAGTTGAGCATATTTATAAAGATTGTATCTTACGAATGGGGGAACGAGATTTCTATGTTGATTTGATACCGTTGGCCATTCGGGATTTTGATATTATATTGGGGATGGATTGGTTATCATCGTATCATGCTTCCATTGATTGTTTTAGAAAGGAAGTTACATTTTATTTTCCTGGCGAACCCGAGTTCCAGTTTACAGGGAAAAGGAATATTGTCCCTAATTGTCTTATCTCAGCAATAAAGAGTAGAAAGTTAATGAGTAAGGGTTGTACGGGGTATTTAGTGTATGTGGTTGATGTTAGTAAGGAAGCACTTAAAGTTGAAGATATAACAGTTGTTAGAGAAGATGTCTTCCCAGAGGAATTGCCAGGATTGCCACCCGATAGGGAAGTAAAGTTTTTTATTGAATTAATTCCAGGTACTGGTCCAATTTCTCTTGCTCCATATAGAATGGCACCAGCAGAGTTGAAAGAATTAAAAGTGCAATTACAAGATCTGATAAGGAGAGGTTTCATTCGGCCTAGTGTTTCACAATGGGGAGTATCGGTGTTATTTGTGAAAAAGAAAGATGGGACAATGCAATTATGTATTGATTATCGGCAGTTGAATAAGGTGATCATTAGAAATAAGTACCCTCTACCCCGTATCGATGACTTGTTTGACCAATTGCAGGGGGGCACAGTATTTTCGAAGATTGATTTGAGATCGGGTTACCACCAACTGAAAGTGAAGGATAGTGATATTTCCAAAACAGCTTTTCGGACTCGATATGGACACTACGAGTTTTTGGTGATGCCATTTGGATTGACTAATGCTCTGGCAGTTTTTATGGATTTGATGAACCGGGTATTCCACTCTTTCATTAATTCATTCGTGATTGTATCCATAGACGATGTGTTGATTTATTCGCTTAGCATGGAGGAACATGAGAAACATTTGAGACTTGTATTGCAGATTTTGAGAGAGAAGAAATTGTTTGCTAAATTCAGCAAGTGTGAGTTTTGGTTGAATGAAATTGTGTTTTTAGGGCACGTGGTCTCGGGAAATGGGATTTATGTTGATCCAAAGAAAGTGGAAGCAATTGTTGAATGGGAAAGTCCTAAGAATGTGACAGAAATTAGGAGTTTCCTAGGATTGGTAGGTTACTATCGCAGATTCATTAAGGGATTTTCAGCAATAGCATTACCACTGACAAAATTGACTCGTAAAGAAGTGAAGTTTGTATGGGATGAAGAATGTGAGAGGAGTTTTAAAGAATTAAAGAATCGGTTGGTTTCAGCCCCTATACTTACTATTCCATGTGGGAATGAGTCTTTTGTGATCTATACAGATGCTTCATTTCAAGGTTTAGGATGTGTTCTTATGCAGAATGGGAAGGTAATAGCATATGCTTCGAGACAATTAAAGACGCATGAACGAAACTACCCTACACACGATCTGGAGCTAGCAGCCATTATTTTTCCTTTAAAGTTGTGGAGACATTACTTGTATGGAGAAACTTGTGAGATATTTACAGATCATCAAAGTTTGAAATACTTGTTCACAAAGAAATAACTGAATTTGAGACAGAGGCGTTGGATAGAGCTGATTAAAGACTATGACTTTACCATTCATCATCACCCTGGGAAGGCCAATGTAGTATCAGATGCTTTGAGTAAAAAATCATCAGGGATTCTCGGTTGCGTACGGTGTGCTCGTGTTGGAAATATTCTTGACTTGGGATTCATGGGGATCGAATTGAAGTTTTTTAAAAGTGGAGGATTATTAGCACATGTCACAGTGAGACCTTTATTGGCCGAGCGCATAGGAAATTTGCAGACCTGTGATCCATTCCTTGAGAAGAAGAAACAAGATGTCCTGGATGGTAAAGAGAGTGACTTTGAAATTAAGAATGATGAATCATTGTGTTATAAAAATAGGATTTGTGTACCTAATGATCCACCCTTAAAGAAGGATATATTAGAAGATTCACATAGTTCTATTTACTCTATGCATCCGGGAGGTACCAAAATGTACAGGGATTTGAAAGAATATTACTGGTGGAACAATATAAAATGTGAGATTGCAGAGTTCGTAGCTAAATGTTTAGTATGCCAGCAAGTGAAAGCAGAGCATCAGAAGCCGACAGGATTATTGCAGTCTTTGCCTATTGCGGAATGGAAGTGGGAGCATATAACGATGGACTTTGTTACAGGATTACCCCGGTCACCAAAGGGGCATGATTCTATTTGGGTGATTGTAGACCGATTGACGAAGTCAGCTCATTTTCTTCCAGTTAAGACCACCTACACTGTTGACAAGTATGCACGTATGTACATTGATGAGATTATCCATTTACATGGGGAACCAGTCTTAATTGTATCAGATAGAGATCCAACATTCACTTCTAAGTTTTGGCCTCATCTCCAGAATGCCATGGGCACAAGTTTTAAGTTCAGCACTGCGTTTCATCCACAAACTGATGGGCAATCAGAAAGGACGATTCAAATATTAGAAGACATGTTATGAGCCTGTGTATTTGACTTCAAAGGTAGTTGGGATGATCATTTTCCATTGATGGAATTCTCGTATAATAATAGTTATCAGTCAACTATTGGTATGGCTCCTTATGAAGCTTTATATGGGAGGAGATGTAGGACGCCTTTGTGTTGGGATGAAGTTGGTGAAAGAAAAATTTTGGGTCCGAAATTGATAGATATGACAACTGAAAAGATCAAAATGATTCGAGAACGGATAAAGATACCGCAAAGCAGGAAGAAATTTTATGCAGATAAGAGGAAGCATCCATTGGAATTTCAGAAGGGAGATTTTGTATTCCTGCGTATTTCACCGTGGAAAGGCGTTATGAGATTTGGCAAAAAGGGGAAACTAAGTCCAAGATACATTGGACCATATGAAGTGTTGGAAAGAATTGGGCCCCAGGATTATAGACTAGCATTACCTACAGATTTATCCCGTTTACATGATGTGTTTCATGTATCGATGCATCGTAAGTATTTGGCGGATCCATCTCATCAGTTGAAAACTCAACCAATTGAACTGAAGGAAGACTTGTCGTACATCGAGGAACCATTGGAAATTATTGATCGTAAGGAGCAGGTATTGAGGAATAAAGTTATTCACATTATTAAAGTTATGTGAATGAGCCATGGAGTTAAAGAAGCAACTTGGGAAATGGAGGATAGCATGAAGAAACAGCATCCCCATTTGTTTGGTAAGTGACCTTTATATTAAATTTCGGGGACGAAATTTTCTAAGGGGGGAAGTTGTGACAACCCGAATATAATTTTGATAAATTATATTTAAATCATGTTTATATTATGTGATATGAATAATGTATTATTATTATATCTAATATTAAGTGCTTATGTTTAGTGTAATCCTACTTTCATAAATCATGAAATGTCGAGTTATGTACGAACACAAGATTTGGTTATTTTAGATAGAAATGTTCCTGTTTTAGACTAGTTTTGACCATTGTAACATTATAATTGACTTGAGGTGAAAACTACATAGTTGTAGAGATGTGAGTTAGGGTCGTAACAAAACAAACGGTGCATCAAACAGATGCGCGAGGAAGAAGTTAGGTCGAAATTACGAGAAGGGGTAAATATGTCAATTCCCTTAAGTAGTAAATTGTCTTTTATTAAACCAAATGGTTTAATTTGATTGGTTGGCTTGGGAGGCAGCCTTGTCCGACCTTATAACCTTGAAATATCCTTATCCTTCAGCCAAAACCATCCATGAAAGGGTTTTAAGCTTAGGGAAAGAGAAAGTAGAAGTTAAGGAAGAAAAGTAAGGAGAAAAAGTGAAGAAAAATCCGTAGAAATTACGTAAAAAGCCCTGAAGGTAATCCTAAATGTAATTCTTTTTATTTATCTTATATTAATGATTTATATGATATAAATCATCATCATTTAACGAAATTTTCAGCCCTTTATATATATGTATGGTTAGATGCAAGCTTATGTTAAGTTGAGTGTAGAAACCCTTAAAATTGCTTTGTGTTGAAACCCCTTGTATTCAAATCTGCATATCTCTTTGTGTGATTACTTAAATTGATAAATTCCAATTGGAAATGAAATTAGACTCATATATTCATATAATATCTGAAAATTAGAATTTATCTCCTTGTGGTCAGGCCGTAATGATGATTTCAAGTTGGTACATGGTTTCTGTTTTTATACTTCATTTCGGTATGCCCCGAGTTTAGTCAAGATTTTGAGATAGAAAATGAAGTCAAACAATTATGAAAATTTAATTATGTGCTATTAAGTATGTGTAATGAAAATGGGCTGAAAATAATGGAAAGTTATGCTGGATAAAAATTATGAAAATTCTTTGAAGTTGATGGAACAATAGAGGAGCTTGTAGGGCAGATTTCTTGTGTTGTAAAGAAATGGTCATAACTTGCTCTAGGAAGCTTGAAAAATTACACCGTCACTTGTAATGGATAGTATATTCATATATTTTTTCATATTCATGAGGTTGGACCCCTGTATTTGTACAATTTTGGAATATAGGATGGTTAAGTATGTAAGACAATATTTCAAGGCCATACTGGGTACCCCTTGAATGAATGTTTGTATTTCGTCCTTACAAAGGGTACATTGAATACATGTTTCATCTGTATATACATTGAGGACTATAATTTCATGTTTACTTGACTTTGGTTATAAATTCCTCATATGGTATTTCCTACGGTTGAATGTCCGTTACTTTATTAACATGTATATCATTGTTTTGCCTTTACCTATATTTTATGGAATGTGACTTAATTGGAATTATATTGTTGATGTATAGTCATAGAAAGTTACATAATCATGTTTGGATAATATTTATGATTGAGTTTCAGTACTAATTTAGTTGGATTGACATGTGTAAGGCCTAATCAACCCAGTTCAGCTCCATCAGAAGAAAACGTGAATACATAGTTGTCAACCAAAGTGAGTGTACTCACTGGAATGATGTATTTGTATCCTGTTACGAATGTGATCATAATGTTATGAATATAAAATTATTCATTTCGGTTTACCGAAATGAGGGGTTACTCGTCGATCAGGAATGGGGGAGATTTGTCTATTAATGACAAGGGGTTACTCCTGGATCAGGAATGGGGGAGAATTGTCTATTTAGACAAGATATGTGAATCATGATTCGGAAAAGTTGGTCATTAATTATGAATGAGCCGGATAAGTTAATACATAAGTATATGGACATGATTTATTGCATTTATATTCATGCAGTAATTTAGTAGTGATGCATTCACTGGGCTATTTTTGCTCATGGTTCCTATCTTCACATTTTTCAGGTAATGCGATGTCACTGCCAAATCTAGGAAGTTGGGCTGGGTTAGCCAGGAATGGGAGAAACAAACATTATTTTTAAATGTAAATGATGTAATTAAGTTAAATTTTCATTCAAGAAAGTTTGTACAATTGTGACTACTCTGAGGTTGTAAAAAGGGTTTTCAGATATATGGATTCACAATGATGACTCTGAAATTAAAACTCTTGTTTATGGTTTGGTTAAATTAATCATGGTTTGACTCACTTTGACTTTCAAACTTAATTATAAGTAACTCAGTTGGGGTGCGTCAATATAAATTCCATATAGGTATACGCACATCCCAATTTTTGAGTCTCCTGCCTAGTATATTTATCAGAATAAGACTCTTGTAGCGCGGAATCCTCTGTGATAGAAAGTAGCGCGGTATGATGCATTACACATAATAACCCATACGATAGGTAATCACACGACCTAAGTATATATAAATTCCATATAGGTATACGTACGTCCCAATTTTTGAGTCTCCTACCTAGTATATTTATATCTCTAATATCCGACGTAATTTTTTATTTAACCCGGTAATTCTCATCGCATAATTTCAAGTACCTTTTCCTATCCCAAAACGGTTACCAAGTTTCCATTTATTCCTTGGGTTATTTCAGTATCTGTAATGTACCCCCACTACTGGTACTAACCTTAAGTATTCAGTTATCCGTTTAAACCCCAATTTATATAATTTCTAACCCTAACTAATTTGATTAACACTCGTAATTTCGCCATTCAATTCCATATAATAACATTTTTCAGGTCTTAAGTATATCCTACTGCCCTTCCCGAAGTCTCATTATGTTCAATTAATTAACACCAGAGATTTCTAAACGCTAGGATTTAATAAAACATTAAAAGGAAACAAATCATATTTTCCAGGGGAGTCGACAAATTGAAGAAACGGGTCGATCGATCGATCGACACATTTGCCCAGATTTTCCTTAATAGTTACGTGGTTCTTAAATTTTAACCACCAAAATCATATTCAAACATCTCCAAATTGGTATTCATGTAACCCGAAACCTATACTAACATATACGGGCAAATTCTAACGTATCCAAATCATTTAAACATCATCAATATGCATAAATTCACCCAAATTTCATATTTATTCTCAAGAACCCAAGTTTTGAAATTGTCATCAATTAAGTATGTAAATACTAGATTTCTTCAACCAATTTTATTATAATAACATGGGTTTGATTCTACATGCATAAACGAACCTATTCCGTTTCAATCTTAACCTAAGAATCATGATTTACACTATCTAAATTCGTCCAAAACGTGGAATTTTTATATAGATGTTATCCTATTATATGATGGGTCATATATCTATCATAAATTTATGCAAGATAATTTCTTACCTTATGTAGAAGATCTGGTCCATCGATGATGAAAGTTATGGGGTTGATTCTCTCTCTCCGATCTATACGTTGGCGACTATGGTGGTGCAAACGGTGTTCCAACAGTGGTTCAAGCCTTTGTAAACTCTTCACTCTTCTCCTCCAACGGTCTCACAAGCTTTTGTGTTTGATATATCTATGAAGCCTAACCATAGCATATGATATAGGCTTAGGAATTTTGTGGGTTTAATTACCCCAAAAATAAAAATGTCTAAATACCCTCCCGGTGTGCCGGTTTGGCTTAAAATGTCCCGGGACACAAACTAAACCCCGGATAAACTTTTGTGTATCTAGACCCTTTCAGACACTTTGACGCAGTTAAAATGATCATATAGGTGACTTATAAATAAAATATTTTTATTCCATTAAATTTAGTCCTGACACGGTTGACACGCGCGTCCCTACATAATTACCATAAGTGTCAAATTATTCACTCGCGATAATTTATTCATAATTACATATTACTTTACTCACTAAGTAATATTCAACATAATTCATATCAATAAATACTAACTCTTGTCGCGCTAGTAATTATTTAATTAAATTCAGATTAATTATAAATAAATTTCCCATTTTAAGTCAATTAATTGCATGATTAAAATAATTAAAAATACGGGGTATTACATGTTGTTTATGAACGAATGTGTTATAAGCATGTTCTTAGGATATACATATTATTTAAATTTGTATAATCTACTTTTATAAACTCATTTAATGTTGACTCGATTGATAGATTGATTAAAGTCATGTTTAGGTTAAAACTCATGTTTAACTTAGAATAATATGATTTTGGTGATAATACACTTGATTTGCATGTTGTGAACCACTATAAAATATATTTCTAATCCGTTCATCATTTAAACAATTGATTTGTGTCTAATCATGTGTTTAAAAAAGGATTAATGATAATCGAAGAATGCAGAAGGTGAACAACTTGCATGAACAAAGGTGAACTACTGTTTTTATTCCAAGATATTGATATTTAACCCTCAATTGATTAAGAATAATATTGATTATTATTGAAAAATTGGTATATATGAAAACTTGGTATATATCCCAAGATATTTAATGTATGAAATCATATGTTTTAGTTGTTTTAGAAAACCCTAGGTTGAGTTGGGTATTTTTGGGGCCTCAGTGTATGTACAGCTAGGCGAGGCACAACCCACTGGTTGGGACGAACCAATATGGCCTAGATCTTGATTGATCCAACCGTATAGAGATTCAAAAAGTTAGGTTTTTATGGGTTGGTTAGGTTAAAGATAATTAGTTGCGTTATAAATATACTAGGGTGTACCCGTGCCGATGGCACGGTGATAAAATTGCTCTCAGTGATTTTTTTGTTATGGCACACTCGCACTTATGTATGGTATTTTACATTTTAAGAAAAACTTAAAAATACTAATTAAAGTTCGTCTTATTTAATAACGACATTACACACATTTTGAGGGATCTATCCTTTACATCTCGATATGGAAGCTTTCTCGACGCATTTAATGCTTCCCATTAAGCAAATACTCTTCAATGACTTTGAAGCCAACAATGAGAAGTTTGGAGCCCCCACACCTATCGTTTGTCTACTCCGGTCACTTTACCTCTTAGATAGGAACACCAATAACTCGTATGGCTATGAGAAAAAAAAAGAGTAATGGTGCATGATCTATTGAGAAAATAATAATAAATTTTGATCAGTATCTCAAAATATTGTAAAAAAAACATGTACCAATAGTAACATGATGGATGTTTACATCCAAAATTAGAATTTAGAACATTTTTAATGTTAATAATGACAACTGTAAAGTCAAGGAAAATTAGATAACAAAAATCGTAATGGTAAGGTTCAACCTTGACCCTATTTTTTATTTACAATGCATATGCCAAATAATCGGGTTTTCCGTGTGAAGTTTTCTGCAAAGAAAATCGAGGGTTGTGAAATTGTTCGGAAAGATTAATTTTATTATAAAAAAGGAAGTTCTTTATTAGTATCAAATTATAGTATATAACTAAAATTTGACGGTGGAACACGGTGTGCACATTTGTCGATTCCTCACGAGGCCACATGTATAATTTTAATGACCCTCGCGAATTAATTAACCAAGTAACTTAACCCTTTCAAACCTTTCTATTTCCCATTTTTCTTTAATTAATTTGTTAATCATAATCATCCGTGATGCCAAACTTACACATCTCTCTCTCTCTCAAAAGTGAAAGGGCACGAAACTCTTCAGTTTTTTTTCCCGCTCGCTTCTCCTCCCTAGGGTGTACCCGTGCCGATGGCACGGCGATAAAAATTTTCCCGTGATAAATTTGTATCCACTGATGGCACGGTAAAATAAAAAGTCAACTAAAAATTAATATAACTTTATTGCATAATAATTGTGTACCCGTGCCGATGGCACAATGAAAAATACAACTCTAAATAAAATTCGTTAAAATAGTCATTTTACTTTCAAACATATTATAACGTTCAAAATCTTCCTGCATACAACTCTAGGGTGTACCCGTGCCGATGACATGATGATAAATTTGCTCGTAGTTATTTATGGTTATAACACAATCACAACTGTGTCGATGGCATTAAATTTCATCTTGTTTAATAAAATGCATGGGAAAGCAAAACTCATTTCGATAATTAAAGAAAAATATAATGAGCTAACCTATAGTTAATCAAGAAATAATTTTAATCTACTAAAAATTATTCATCATTATATCGTAATAGGTAGTTGGAAATGTTATTACAAACACTTTATTAACGTCTTAAACTTCAAGAAAAATATTAGTAATGGTGACAACAATGTTAACAACCATTTGATCATTCATGTATAACATACATAATGATATAATAGATGTTGAATTTCATGTATAACATACATAATTATATAATAGATGCTGAATTTTTTGTATTTGGGCAAAAATTGATTGTTAACCAATATTCACTTATTACTATAAATACTACCTACAACAATGATGATCACTAAGAACAAACATCGTAATGTGTACTCAGGGTCCCTTAGCATTACTTCATGCAAATTTCATAGTTATGAATAATGGGAGGGATATTTTTTGGTTTCTCTGTTAGAATGTTGTGTGGGCCTAAAGCTCAAAAGTAATAAGTGAATAACTAAAAAATAGAAGACATAGTAAACTAAAAACATAATTCTAAGCAGTTCAATATTTAAATTGATAAAGAGGTTTAGTCCACCCATAAACAAAACTATGCCATAGAAAAATACCACAGTTGAAAAAAAAACTACCACGGTTGAAGACAAACAACCCTAAAAACCCACTAAAACTATATAATACAGAATATCTACACTTCTTTCTATTTTGTATGTATGTATCCTCATCTAAATACCAATACTATAAATTCTTCAAACCCAGGCCAAATTCTTGCAAAGTTCAGGTCTAAAACTTTGGGAGATCTTACAACGCCCCCACCTAAAAAAACATAACCACTACATATTGGTATGAAGAAAAGATGAAATTAGATAACAGTGAGAGAGCCTGACAAATCTAGGAGAGAAAAATATTAGTGGGTGTACGGAGGTGTGAGGAAAGAAAGAGAAAGTGTGAAAATTTTCAAATTAAAGTGAGAAGTTCTGCTTCTCGAGCGATGAAATGCTGATACTTTTTTTACATACCTCTGTTGTACTTTCACACAGTATATCTGCAACAAATAAAATCATTTAACAACAAAACAAAAATTAGAGAATAAACATGTTTTGAAAAGCTGACTATGTTCCCAAACGACTACAAAAATTAAAAAAAAAAACAAAACGCCAAAGACAAACAGATCTAAGAAACTCACATAAAATCTTTAATGGTTTGAAAAAAAATCATTCTTAAACCCAAACAAAAATGCCCCATATGTTCTTAAGCATGGATATGTACACCATACATGTCCCATCAAAAACTGTTACAAAATGAGTGTTACACCATACATTTCCTTGAATATTGTCGTTTATAATCCATAAAAAACACAACAGATCTTCAAAAACGCGAGCTACTGCAACAGTTACCCGTTGTGAAGAAGATAATTACAAAAACTAAAGCCAAAACTAAAACTCAAAGCTGTCAATGTGTTGAGAGAAAATCTATTAACCCATCAGTTTGTTGTTAATTGAAATCTAAACAAAATAAATAGAATGATTAAGAAATAAATGAAAATGAAAAAAAAATAAAAATAATGCTTTGAACCCATAAATTAAAGAAGTCAAGGTGTCCAGAGCTCACCAGACATCATCACATCGGTGGCCAGAGCTCACCGCCGGAGATCAGAACAACAGGGGAGAGATCTTCAAAAATGCAACAGATCTTCGACAGCCAAAAAGCAACAGATATTCAAAAATGTAACACATATTCAAGACGCGAGCTACATAAATCAAAAACACCGGAGATAATCACATCATCACATCGTCACATCATCACATCGGCGGCCAAAGATCACAGCCGGAGATCACCACACCAGCGGACAGATCTTCAAAAATGCAACATATCTTCAAAAACTCAAGTTCCCCTCTAAATGTGTCGAGCGAAATGCTATTTAAAATATCTTCCCCCTTTTTCTGTCTACTGGATGAGGACACGGGTGGCGGCGGACTAAACCAGACTGATAGGTAGAGGATGGGGGAGAGCAGCAAACTGAACTGGTGTAAGAGGGAGAGGTTAGGGGAGCGCAACGGACACAACTGTTACACAATGAGAGATATTGAGAGAGGATGGGAAATGAGAGGACGTAAGAAACATGAGATGACAGAGTGAGATAAAGAATATCTTTGTTTTCTCGATCCTTGTGCTCCGTCGATATGAATGAATATAGTACAGGGACTCTACACAGTAGTGTATTAGGTTTACTAATGGTTCTTGAAAGCCATCTCTCTCAACCATTAGATTTATCTTCTGTGCACCATCATAAACACTTAAATACATTAAATCTCAACCGTGAGTTGATAAAGACCAAATTTCTTAGATTTAATCTGAGCCATCAGCTGGGAAGGACAAAAAGTCCCTTCTCTTTTATTATTTATATATAAATATATATATATATATATATATATATATATATATATATATATATATAATGATTAACCACATATTATTTGGTATATCCTTTGTGATTGGATTTAGTCAAGTAATGACACTCTTTTTATGGACTTATATGTGGGGCCTGAGATGGGATGTATCTCAGTTATTGGTTGACTGCAGTTTGGATCTATCTATTGGGATGATTGATGGTATGAGTCGCGTGAATACTCTTTGCTATGACCTATTGATTTCAAGATAGACGTTAGGAGTTCGGTTAAGACTCTTTATTGTATGTCTATTCGAGATGGTTGATTTTCCTTAGATGATGTGTTTTATGTATACTTGTGGACATAGTATTTGCGTAGGTAGTTTCATACCATTTTCTCATAAGAAGGATCCGCCTAGATAGAAGTCTATCTGGGGGGGGGGGGGGTTGTTTGGATTTTTCTTGCATGATGGTTGACTTGTCTGTTCGATCTTTATGACTTGTCTGTTATATATGATTGACTTATGTGGATATTATTTGTGAGTCTTTGACTCACGGTTCTTAAAAACCTTCTAAGCTAACAAAAAGTTTCTTAGGGGTAACCTTGTTTGGATTTTTCTTACAGGATGTCCCACACATAGACCTTAGTGAGGTTGTGAGTGTTAGTATTTTCAGTGTTACTAATGAGGATTATTTTAGTCTTGATGTTAGGACATTTGATTTTGACTGGGTACAGTTAGTTAGAGTTATATTATGATAGATGAAAGGCGAGGTATGTTTGTATGAGTGTCAATTGGTGATGACATGAGGGGTAAATTGTTCACATTTTATACTGGTAAGAAACATACTATCTCATGCAATTATAGGAACAGAAAAAATCTATAATACCTTTTCCTATGGAGGTATTATTATTCTAATATAAGAGTAGCATGACACAACTTTTAGGTTAGACTGAGCAGTCTGAGTTGCAACTTATCGGAGATCCATTCCATCATTCTTAATGTAAGATTTTATTTCATTTAAGTGGATATGCTAGTAGCATTTTGTATTCATGAGTACCATTTAAATTTCAGTTGGAGACTTTTTATTTATGGAATCTTTCATTAGTGGATTCAGTTTTTATTAGAGATTTATTTTATTCTATACAATTTAATTACTCTACTGTTTGTTATTATTATTATTATTATTATTATTATTATTATTATTATTATTATTATTATTATTATTATTATTATTATTATTATTATTATTATTATTATTATTATTATTATTATTATTATTATTACTATTATTATTATTATTATTGTTATTATTATTGTTATTATTATTATTATTATTATTATTATTATTATTATTATTATTATTATTATTATTATTATTATTATTATTATTATTATTATTATTATTATATCATGGATGTTTTATACTTACTATCATCTTTAATTTTCGTTGATGTAGAGAATGATATAAATTTAACGTCTCTCCTTATGTTCAGCATATAACTTAATCAACTAGCATGGAAAATAGGGGGTGTTACACATAATTCTCATCCATCCATGGACAACAACGCCCCTCACATACTTCAGATCCATTAGAGACACCTCACAAACTTGAAATTCCCTCTTAATGGAGTCTTCATAGCATTGAAAATAGATGGGAGTCTCGAATCCCTGAATCCCAAACTTCCACTAGCCAACTGAGACAAAATTTTGTAACCAAATTCACATTATGAATTCCATGAAGGAATAATACACATAACATAAAATTATTGTGTACTTCGATATGCCATCCAATACCTCATTGATGTTAAAAGTTTAACCGCCTAAACCCAATGTTATGAGAAACCCTTCCCCCATAATCCAAATCCCCCACTATCTATAACAAAGCTCACCATGAACTAACCCATCCTTACTAATAATCCCCACCCATCACAAACCAAGAATGAAGGTCCACCCTCAAATATAAATAGTGTCCCTCCGTGGAGACTCTTACCTCACCATATAATCTATACTAAGCATAAATACTGCTATTAAACTATTGACCTTATTTAATGGTCCATGTACTTCTTGAATGTGTACCACTTGAAATATGGTCTGCTATAGCTCACTTAGTTCTTGATCTGAAATGAGCCTTCCATAGCACACCCTTGTAGAATGCAGGTAGATTACCTACCTGAGATGGAAGAAATGTCTAATAGGGCCATTGAAGCTACGTAAAAGGTCACCTCTCACCCTCGATAAACCCATTGGGTGGGAAAATTGATCAATACCCATCTCTTTGTCAAATAAGACTCCGAAACAAGAGGAAGTAATGGTTCATCAACCATATTAAAGCACACTAATGATAAAAGTCCAAATACCGGAGAGGGGACCTTATCCCGTCCACCCTCCCAAATGAGGATACCTAGATACCATAGTCACCCATCCTAGATAAGCGAAGAAGACATGCGACTATGAGAATATGGCCATTTTGCATAAAGATTTCAATCCCTTAAAATAAGACTATATGAGAAATAAAGGAGGTACATGACTCACTCCCTATACCTTGATGCCACTTGGTTACCTAGAATACAAAAAAATGAGTTTATACATAGAGTTAGAAGTGTACAAGCTCACTTGGAAATAACGGAATCTCCACCCAAAAACTCAATTAAGTTTGATCTGTCAATTTCAATTTTAACAATACAATCATATTATTCATCAAAATACCTCTCTATCTCTTATAACATCTTCTAAAGTAGGATGACACTGCCCTACTCCCCACAATCACCCACATGGTTTCAACCGATTTAGGCACCAATATCAAATGATACAAATCATCACCCTAAGATGAACTAAAATCCATTGTAAGATACACACGACAATGGTTAATTAAAGTAGCAATACAATAAATAAATAGTAATTAGAGAGGATGAAATATCAAGAAGAGAGAAAAATTTAAGTGGTTCGGCCTTGCCTATGTCCATTGTGTAACGGGTAGATAGTTTTCACTAGATAATTAGGCTGTAAGTCATTAACAAGATCACTAGATTTTTTGCATTCTCTCTCTCCCTCTAATATAAACTTGTAGGGTTTAAAAAAAATGATCAATCCCTACAAAGGAAGAAGATAAGTTCTTTTTATAGTGTTGGGTGTGCGCAATATCAGCTCCTAACATGCAGCTTGTGTGAATGAGATCAAATGATAAATTAGAGTGTGATATCGGATTGTGTAACTCATGATGGTTAATATTCCCTCTATGCGGGGGTTGATATTCCATAACAATCTTGTTCACATGTGCCTATAATGCCATTATCATATGTTTTGTGTGTGTAAGCTATGTCTGAGCTGCAGAGTCTAGATTGGCCGATACTTCTAAAGTGTTTTTTCTCATAGAAAGGGTCGATATTAGGCTAACTTTGTTCCTAGATAATATAAATGATAATCAGGTCTCAATATCATAGAATTATCTGAAGACAACACTGTTGGTCCGACACTAGGTTGTAAAAATTTGCAGGACTGACAGTGTGTTCAGTAATTAATAATGGAAGGCATAGGATGAGATGGTATTATAGGTCGAGACCATAGAATATGCCTTATGGGATGGAAAGTGTAGTATTTGATGAATTCTAGGTGATTTATGAGGGGAAATGTTCTCATAGTGGACATCATCCACACGAGACTGTACTTATCTATATCGATCAATTGATATAAATGAGAGTGATTGATGGGGCTGATAAAGGATGATAGAAATATTTCCTCACTTTCGAACAACTACAAGTTGATATCTGGTGGGTTGTGACTCTAACTCTCTCTCCTTACACAATCCTTCCTCATTTGAGGACGAGCTCGAAAGACCTAGTTGACCCAATCAACAAACTTTATTAGCTCATTCATGTGATAAAATTTAACTATTTATACCGGGAACATTCATGTGGATTCACCATCAAACAAACATGGTACACAACCATGGAAATACGTACTTAGAGGCACCCCATATCATCAACATCATAGAGTTGTATCTATAAATGACTAACTGAGGGTACTCATGCATAAATATACACGAATCAAGAGATGCTCATACACTTAAGAGGGAAAAATAATCATTTTTCCCCTCACTATGAGAGTGTGGGAAAAGTTAAATGGGATGTGGTTCTCCTAATGTCAGCTCTGGACTTCTGAAAATTTTTCAATGGTACCTCCCCACGGGGACTAGAAAATAAATAATATCAATACTTATACGAGATGTCGACCGTGAAGTGTCAATATTCTATGGGATACTGGCATAGACCAGTCAAAAACATCATATGATACAGAAGAACTAGGGGAGCCCATTATTGATGATAAAATATGGGACTCCAAATAAAAATCTACCGAGTTATCATAATCTTCATCTAGTAGAGACTTCCTCAATAATAAATATGTACAAATAGTTGTGGATAAAATACACATCCTGGTTTTTGAGCCTAACCTAAACATCGTTGACACACGTATTGTTAAATCCGTCTCTAACGAACAAATTAAAATTCCAAAAAGTTTAGGCAGTCTCACAACACTCGATTGGTCCCAAGTCAAAATCCTAACTCCAACTATGTCATCAAGAAACCCTATTTCCTTGTCAGACCTCCTTCTTCGACAAAAGTAGTTATATAAAGAGCTATAAGTTGAACAAGTAATCTCATAAAAGAGATGTGACTCATTGAGGAGCCCCTATTGGACTCCAATAAGGAAATAACAAAAGTACAATAATAGATCCAAAAGACATCAACAAATATCAATTTATGGTAACTATTGGTTACCTCTCAAGACACTAAAATAATAAACTTGTCACGATCAAGGATTGTAGAACCCTAGATGTATCCTCTTTGAATTTGAGCGATACAGGCCACATTGTTTTCATAGGTAATAATACGGACACATGTTATTTGATGAGTCATAAGTGATTCGATTGATGAGTCATAAGGATCATAAAGAAAACCTCCATCTACATCACTCGTTAGATGTGGAACATTAGATTTATAAGTATCTCCCGAATAATGCCGCGAGCGTATCACATATTATGATTAATATTAGTCCCATGCTTTTTAAGTCAATGAAAACTATTTCGGGCTAAGACATTCACTTCATCTAATATGTCTGATATTGGTCATTGTATTATGTATAACAAAATACTAATAATGTTCTAATATGGTACTTCTGGGAAAAATTAACTGTAAAATAATAACGCGTAAATATTGTACTTCTAGACCAAGTTTGTACATATCATCCTCTTCTTGATGATACATATATTTTAATATATAAGAAACTGGACATAATGGGTATACTAAAATGGTATGCTTAATATATGCTAAGCATTGTAGTAATTTTTTATCCATTAAACATATGGATAATGTGTAACAAAAATTAATCTCGATCTATAGGCCGAGATAATAACTAATTACCCCTAGGTCCTTAATATTTGAATTCCTTATTTAGGTATTTTTCTATTCAATCGAGTTCTTCGGGGGAACATTCCTTTAAGGATATTTGTATAATTTCACATTAAGATATATGGTTGTTTTCATACCTTTCCATAGACATGTATTTTCTAAGACGGTTGTACATGTATCCATTTGGATTTCATGTTATACAATGAATTTGTTAGTGTATTTTAATAGGTACCCCTTATCTTTGCTTCAGGAAAAGAAGCTCCTTCTCGAATACCTAGCATGGGTATCCCAGAAGTTAAGGAAACTCGGTATCAAATGGTCGCTAAAAGTTAAAGAGGAAGTGGGAAAAAAATTAAATGTGATTTTATTTTGGACGTCGAATACCCAAAATGGCTCGCCAATATCGTTCCTATGCTAAAGTCAAGAGGAACAGTCAGCATGTGCGTCCACTATTGGCATTTGAATAGAGTCTCTCCAAAGGACATGCTTGTGGATAACATATCCAGCCACACCCTCAAGTCATTTATTTATGGATTCTCGGATATAACCAGATCAAGATGCACCCTAACCATCAGGAGAAAATTTCCTTTATCACCCTCTCGGGAACTTTCTGCTACACTATTATGCCATTCAGACTCAAGAACGTCGGGCTACTTACCAAAGGGATGCCACAACAATCCTGCACAACCTTATTCATAAGGAGGTTGAAATTAATGTGGATGACATGATTATTACATCTAAGACTTGATAAGGTCATATTTTGGCCCTTCAAATGTTCTTCGAGTGATTGCGATAACACCGGATGTGGCCAGATCCCTAAAAATGTGTTTTCAACATCAATAATGAAAAGATCTTGTAATTTATGGTCTGTGTGAAGGAAATTTAAGCAGACCCTATAAAGATAAAGAAATACTTGAGATGCCATTACCATGGATGAAGAAAGAAGTTAGAGAATTCCTAGGTATGCTACAATACTTAAGCCGTTATCTCACCCGACCTTCGGTGCTCATTCCTCCGCATACATGTCTCCATCTCCTCCTATACTTATACATCATTGATACTACAGCAAGGGTTTTTCTAGAAAAATACATTGAATAATCACTCAAGGAAAGAGCCATTTATTATGCCAGACAAAAATTGGTCCGATACGAAGTCAAATACACTACTTTAGAGAAAATGTGTGTCTTCCTCATCTCGGTCATGCAGAAGTTACGAAACTACATGCTTTCCTTCCTCATGAAACTTGTATCCTGAATGGATACCATCAAAGATTTTCTAGAGAGGCCCACTTTGTCCTGTCAAATGTCCCGTTGGCTAATGTTGTTAGCTGAATTCAATATTTTGTAGGTTACACATAAAGCTATAAAAGGGAGAGCCATATCTGACTACCTTGTTGATTACCTCATAAAATGATATGATGTTTGGATCTCTAAATTACTAGATGGAGATATTCTCTACACCTATCATAAAGACCTTCGATGGAAAATGTTCTTCAATAGTGCTGCCAATAATAAAGGATACGTCATTTGGATACTTATGATTGTCGTTGATGACTCTCACATCCCCATTGCTATCAAATTAGACTTTCCTCGTGCAAATAATATGACTAAGTACAAGTCATTCACTGTAGGCCTCAAAATCACCCTCAAGAAAGGTATCAAGAATATATGTATTTATGGAGACTCTACTCTCATTGTCAGCCAAATCCTCATAAAATGGAAAGTTAAAAAAAAGAAGATCCAACCCTTTCATGAACACCAAGAAGATATATCCTCCCAATTTAAAGATGTCACCTTCCACTACCTTTCTCGTACCAAGAACAATCTAGTTGATGCCCTTACTACAGTGGCCTCCATAGTCGATATGCTTGAGGGAATAATAATGGCCCCTCTCTTGATTTAGAAATATGCCTACTCATTACTACCACGTTGAGCTCGTCACTGAGGAAGATTTCCATATGGTCGTGTTATGATAATAAGATATTTGGATCCTCCTCAAACATGGTGGATATACCTAAGAAACACCGTACGATCCTTCGCAAATTAGCTGTCTTATTTATCATGTGCGACAAAGCCCTTTTCAAGAGAAACGTCGATGGAACCCATCAGCATTGCATAACAGGGACTAATGTTGAAGAAATGATGCATAAGATCCATATTGGGGAATATGGGATCCATATGAATGGTTATATTCTCGCTAAGAAGATCATCCATCAAGGGTACTAATGGACCACCATTTTTCAAGATTGCACTACTTATGTTCGAAGCTGCTTTAAATTCTAGAAATTTTACAATCTCTAACACTTGCCTCATCAAGAACTATATAACATGACCTCTCCGTAGCCTTTCTCCACCCGGGGTATTGGCATCATAGGATAGGTTACACTAAAATCTTATACTAGTCTCGAATTCATCCTCATCACCATTGATTACTTCACCAATTAGGTCAAAGACAAATCGGACGCAATGCTGAATGCCAAGAAAGTGGCCAAGTTTATCATAAAGAACATCATTTGCCAATATAGAGTTACCCTTGAGTTAGTATCAAATAATGGACTCCACTTCAAAGATGAGATCACACAACTAGTCGATAAATATTGGATTCAAAGAAATAAATCTTATCCTTACCAACCCCAACTAATTGTGTTATCGAAGTCACCAATAACATCCTCAAAATTGTAATCAGTAAGATGACCGAGAGTTGTAGAAATTAGGCTAATCAGATCCCTGAAGCTCTCTCGATCTATTGCACTTCAATAAGAATACCTGTCGGGGCTACCCCTTATTCTCCAGTGTATGAATTGGAAGAAGTCCTACCTGTTGAGATAAAAATACATTCCCTATGTGTCATGCTTGAAACAAAGTTAGTAAAGAAAACTAACATCAGAGCCATTTTGACAAACTGCCATTCTTGGATGAAAAGAGGCCTAAGGCTCTATACCATTTACATGAGTATCATCGCCGGATAGCACAATCATTCAACCAAAAAGTAAAGGACTGCAATGCCTAGGAAAGATACCTTTCCCTTAATAAAATCAAAGAACCTATCTGGGATCCCAGAAGAAAATTCAAACCAAATTAGAGTGTCCCCTACATTGTGAAGAAAATTCTATCAAGAGGCACCCTATGCTCAGAGAGCTCGATGAAAAAAATATGGCGTGTCCAGTCAATCTGTACCGCATAGAGAAATTTTACCCTTAGATTGAAATCTCAATGCACTATGACTCTTCTTATTCCCCTTACATTCTAAAAAAATCTTTATTCCCCTGCCCATAACTACGTGGGACCTAATACTCTTAAAATCATTTCCTTTCAAAATGATTCTCATGAAAATTTTCAAAACCCCGGAGGTACGTGGGAATCCCATACGTCATACGTGGGAACGGTGCCTTTCTTTCTCACAAAATGCTATTCTTTTCAAACATCCGAGAACGGTGGTTCATCTTATCATTTACATGAACAAATGGATCAGTGAATGACAAGAAACTCATCAACAGGCACAATAAAATATGATCAAAATCATTTTTCTCATGAAGGAATATAACCGTTACATGATGTATCAGTGAATGGAGCTAAATAGACCACACCCTCCACTAACTAAACCATCTTAAATAAACCTAATTCTTAACAAACTTATCAAAAATAATTCATAACCCCATAGAAAAATATAAAAATCTTCCAAAACACAAATTACCCTAGCTTCACAAAATGATACCCCAACTTCACAAATAATGTCCTCAACTTCCAGGTAGCCCCTCTTCATCATCATTCCCGGCCACCAGAGGTCCCGAAGTATCCCACTGCTAGTTAACACTCCTTGTGCAATCCATGGAGCGGTTCAACCTCATAAGTTTAGTTAAAACCATAATACCTTCCTCTATGGTGTCGAAGGCGATGAGATACCTTTGCCCAATCTCTTCCTACATGATCTTTTCTACTACCCGATTCCACAACCACTTCAGGTAGTCCCGAGACACATGTCAGGCCCCGCCTACAGATTGTTATGGATGGGTAGACAACCGTTGACGCTAACATAAGGACCCCAACATCATCCAAAATGATTCATTCAGTTCTTCCAACGAAAAGAAAATTGTTATGAGAGGAGGCACAATTTATTCCCATCCGACATGACGTCGAAGCCTGCAGGTAAAATAAAAGGAAGTCTGGCAGAGGCCAACCAACCACACATACTGGTACTCTCTTAGCTATAAAATATTATGCAAGTCTCCCCACAATTTTACCGACTAATGAAGACACTGTTATCCTTGATACACAAACCAGTTGACCCAGTTCCCTATCGATGGGTAGAAACTGAAGAAAGGACGAACAAATAAATTAGGCACACCCACCATGGGATACTTAGGAGGGGTTTCCAGATGAAACCTCTTTACAAATCACATGAACAATATTACCATGCCCCCCCTCTGAAAATAGGAACGAACCTCTTTCCAAGCATCAAGATCATTCAGGGTCTCCGCCAACATCACTGCCACATCATTATGGTAGTAAGACACCCATGTTGCTATCGAAGACACTTGGTGATCACCCGTCGAGTCCCCTGTCGATAGTAAAACCCTCGTAGTAAGTCCTAAAGCAATAAACCATAAAATCCATCATCATTAAAGCATATCAAGCACACTTAATACATTACTCCCTAAAGAGAAGTATTACCTCCAGTAGCAAACGATCGAGCCGTCAAAGGAGAAATATGTCAAAAATTCCCGGGAAGAAAGAGAAAAATCGTATATAGACACAACAACACTAGGGCTGACCACCAACATTAGTGAGAATTCCTTGTAGGTAGGAAATACCTCGTCTAGGAAGAAATGGAAGACATGGTCCTCGGGGTATAAGAATTGTATTGCCACTACTAGAAAGTTTGAGGACAATTATTTGTCACAATATTCAAAATTGAAGAAAGTTGAAAGTATCATATTCAAAATTTTAAAGGTACATGGCCTTTAAGATAAGAGGAGAATTCTTCATACATGGGAAGAGACATTTAGGAAATAGGAAATGTGAAGTCCTAAAAGAAATGTTGTTGTTGATGAAGAAAACACATCCCATGCCCCTCCGTTTATACCCAAAATCCGTGGCAAAAATAAAATATTTTGGAAACCCGATTAATTCTCTACCCTACACAAGTCCAACGATATGAGGTAAAATGCAATCAAAGCCTAGGGGTGATTTGACTTGACCCCATGACAATAGGCTGGTCAAGGGGTATGCCGATCGGCACCTCCCTTATTTTATAAAATTCCATTTTTCCTCTTTTGCAAATAACAATTTCCAAAAAAATCCTTATTTTGAAAAACTACCCCCGGGTCATTCCTTTTGAAATTACTCCTTTTCTCTATTTATTTAATAAATATTTTCCTCAAAAAGTCATTTTCATTCTCAAAATAAATTCCAACTCAAAAAATCTATTCCTTTATTCACTAAAACTTAAAAAAATTCTTACATTGAAAAGATATATTAACCTATGATATAATCAATTTTACTCTCTTTTATTTAAAGGAAATTAACATTTTCCATATATTTTCATAAAATAAACAATCTCAGCAGAAAATCAAAAGTTCAGATAGGATAAGTCACTAAATCAAGAAAATACAAAAAAGAAAATGAAAAATTCATATATATATTCTTTATTCAAGCAATTACATTTTGTAGATAAAGACAAAAACAAAAAATACAAACTGAACTTCACCCGAACCCTCAACATTCAGGGAAAACACATTTTCCCAACAATGAGCAGTGGATCTTACACTCCCAAAATCATAACCCTCATATGACATCATAAGAGGCACAAAGTAGGAAGGAACCGACTTCTTTATATAATAAGACATGGTGTTGTTGGCATCAGAACATACCGCAAGCAAAAGGAGCAACACAAAAATCAAATCAGAAAAGGGAAGGACTATACCTCAGATCCGAGAGCCTCATCCATAAGCTCCATAAACCCAAACACCGAGGCACTGTGATGGTGATGAACGCTCAATGAATCCTTGCTACACTGTCAAAAAATATAAGAATGAGTAGTAACCTGAATGATCGGAGCCTCCACTACCACCGCCTCTACTGATGTACCATTACCCGTGCAGTGGGTTGATCCCACAAGTGCACTAGTACCCCTACCCAAATCTGTGGAGGGTGGAGGCATGTTCTCTATATCATAGATATAAGAGGGAATCAACTAGCTCGTCATAATATCGAGATAATCATAGGTCAACACTATATATGTATAGTGCGTATATGTT
The DNA here is from genome assembly GCA_949130495.1 of Sambucus nigra. Lineage (NCBI taxonomy): Eukaryota > Viridiplantae > Streptophyta > Magnoliopsida > Dipsacales > Adoxaceae > Sambucus > Sambucus nigra. The sequence goes on from OX422207.1 coordinate 548,602,621, forward strand.
TCGCCTATCATCGCTGCAACCCTCGCATCGTCTAACATCTCCCTCACTCGCTTCATATACATGGGGAATCAATGGTGGGACCACTACCTCTTCCTCCAAATCTGCCTCACCACCCTCTCTCCCTGGTACCAAACATACCCAAACTCGTGCACAATCATCAACCACATTGGCACATGGATGCTTGACACCCCCATATCCCATGGAGTCATTCCTACGGGTAAAAAATTCACCTACAATCGCCAACATAGAATAAATATCTACTCAAGAAATACATATGCAAAGAAGAACTTAGAAAAGATCAAAGATATCATGGACGCTCGTTAGGGCATTTAGGACCCGTCGCATGTTCGCCAAAGATAAAGACTGATTCGATCGACAATTGGACTTTTACCACCTGACATTCGATAGAAGTTCCCCAAATACTCATCCTTTATGTGCATGAAGCCTTAATTTTACCTAGTCACCTTATAGAACCACGTCCAAAAAAGATAGGAATCAATAAAAAATAACAAAACAAGAATGCAAAGAAATATATAAAGAGAAAAATGAATACAAAATTACCTCCATAAGGTACGTGGCTCCTGTGAAAGTCTACCGACAACACAGTCTGAATGCATCCAAAGAAAAATAAAGGGACGCCAAAATCAGGCCCTCCCAATCATACAGCTAGACGTAAAAAATCGTCCTTAGATACAGAAAGAACCAAATATTGGAGACGTCACCGCTCGTCACCACCAAGAAACCACAAAAAAATGGGCCGCCTATTTCACTTTCCACCCGTCAATCATGTCCACCCTCCTCCCCCTCAAAATCATCTACCTCAAATAAGAAATACGAATAAAATTCCCTAGAACGATGCTATCCACGTCTCCTAGATCCGCCTGCACCACCTCTAGTGTCACCCTCAAGGTACTATCCACCACTATTTGGAACCCCTCACAATCCAACCCCAATAATTGATGGACATATATGGGAGTAACAGTCATTTCCCCTATCCTAAGATGGGTTGTGTCGGTAGTGTCCCACCACCTCTCCCCAAGAGCATATAACATTGCAGTGGAATGCGGTGCCTCAACCAAAGCCTATGCTAATGGTCTAAACCTAGCGCATGATACCTTTTAGCAAACAATAACAAGGAGCTTCTCCCAAACCTTGTTAAAAAAATCATCCCCTATAACTGAATGCTCGATGAATCTATATCAATATGCAAGAAAACAAAAAAAAAATACTTCATTAACACAAGGAACACAAAGAAAAATAAATTCGAAAACCAAAAGTCACTGTACTTACATAGACACCAGGGTTCTTAACCCTAGACAAACGATGATATGTCGGCTCGCATAACAAGATATGCTCAATAGCTATAGGATCAAACAAATCAAAAGCATTCTCATTTCCCAAGACAACGGGAACCCTAGACTGCCACTCTAGGCCGACCCAAACATCAAGAACCAACCACTAATTGTTGTACACCTATCCCAAAGAACCAAACATTTGAAGTATAGAAGAAGAAATGAATTAAGAACAATTTTTAGAGAGATAAATCAGATGATTCATACACTTGAAGGTGTGAAAAGTGGGTATGGATCTCCCCCTTTTTATAAAAGGTTAAAGGGCCAGCCGATCAGCAGCCCCCAACCCATACCGATTTGTAACCACCTTTTCCTTTTCCCAAGGAAGATTAGGAGTCTGCTCCCTTGCCGATTGACACACCCTCAAGCCTACCTATTGGCAGTCGCTTTCAAATTTTTTTACATAAAAAGCTAGAAAGTTCTAGAAAAATACAAAAATTGCCTAGAAAATCCCAAAAATCCTTAAAAATATGGAACATTATTTTTCGTCAAAGAAAATATTTTTTGGAGAACTAAACCCATTACAAACTCTCAAAATCACCCGCTGGATTAAACCAACACTCTTTTCTTCAGCATACTCCACAATAGAAGCAATTATGTGCCTTCATTGAAGTTCACTACAATTTTTCAATCGAATCCTCAAAAGTAAACACCTCCAAGAGGAGTTTCGAGACAACACAATCCCCAATGGAACCACAAGTGCATGTGCACCTAAAAAATAATCTAAATTTCCATAAGGGAGATATTCCTTGTGGTGCAACTTTAGGTCTTCATAATTGAACTCAACCCTCAAAATTGGTCATCATAACTTTAGGCCCTCATAATTGAACTCGGCCCCTCATAATTTGTCATCATAACTTTAGGTCATTAGAATTGACCTTGGCCCCCAGAATTGGTCGTCATAAGTTAAGGTCCACGAAATTGATCTCGGCTCGTAAAATTGGTTGTCCCAACTTTAGGACCTCAAAATTGAACTCAGCCCTCAGAATTGGTCGTCATAACTTTAGGTCCTTAGAATTGACCTCCGCCCCCAGAAGTTGTTGTCATAACTTAATATCCCCAGAATTGAGCTTGGCCCTCAAAATTTGTCATATCAACTTTAGGTCCTTATAAATGACATCGGCCCTCAGAATTGGTCGTCATAACTTTAGGTCTTCATAATTGACCTCGGTTGACAGAATTGGTTGCCCCAACTTTAGGACCTCAGAATTGACCTCGACAGTTAGAATTGGTCGTCATAACTTTTGGTCCTCAGAATTGACCTCAATTTTTAGAATTTGTTGTCCCAACTATAGGTCCTAGTAATTTACCTTGTCTCGGCCCTCAAAATTGATCTTCATAACTTAAGGTCCCTAGAATTAACCTCGGACCTTAGAACTAGTCATCACAACTTTAAGTCCTTAGAATTAACCTTGGCCCTAGGAATTGGTCGCCACAACTTTAGGTCCTCAGAATTGACCTCGACCCTCATAATTTTTCGTCATAACTATAGGCCCTCATAATTAACCTCGGTCGTCTTAATTAGTCGCCATTACTTTAGTGACTTAGAATTGACTTCGGCCCTCTGAATTTATCATTCTAATTTCAGGTCATCATAATTGAAATCGCCCCTAAAATTTCTCATCATAACTTAAGGTTCTCGGAATTGACATCGTCCCTTAAAATTAGTCAAAACTTAAGGTCCTCAGAACTGACCACGGCTCTCAAAATTTGGTCCTCACTAGTTTGGGTCCTCATAATATACCTCGACCTTCAGAATTGGCTCTCATAACTTAAGGTCCTCGGAATTGACCTCGTCCCTCAAAATTGGACATCAGAATTAACCCGAACCCTCAAAATTGGGGGTCACCCTCAGAATTGGTCGTCCCAACTTATGGTCCTAAAAATTGACATTGTCCCTCAAAATTAGTAGTCATAACTTTAGGTCCTCTGAATTGACCTCGACCCTCATAACTGGTCATCACAACTATAGGTCCTCGAAATTGACATTGGCCCTAAAATTGGTCGTCATAACTTTAGGTCCACAAAATTGACCTCAACCCTCAAAATTGGTCGTCACAACTTAAAGTCCTTAAAATTTACCTCGACCCTCAAAATGTTTTGTCCAAACTTGAGGTCCTCATAATTGACCTCGACACCGCAAATTTTTCATCCTAACTTTAGGTCCTTAGAATTAACGTCAACCCTCAGAATTGGCCGTCACAACTTTGGGTCCACAAAATTAACCTCGACCCTCAAAATTGGTCCTCCTAACTTATGGTCCTCAAAATTGACTCTGACCCTTAGAATTGGTCGTCCCAACATAAGGTCCTCAGAAAATACCTTGGCCCTCCGAATTTATAGTCCAAACTTTAGGTCTTCTACCTCGGCCCTCAGAATTGGTTATCATAACTTTATCTCCTCATAATTGACCTCAGACACTATAATTGGTCATGATAACTTAGGTTATCAGAATTAACCTCGGCCCCCAAAATTAGTCCTATCTTTAGGTCCTCAGCATTTACCTTGGCCTTCAAAATTGGTCATCACAACTTAAGGTCCTCGAAATTAACCACAACCCTCAGAATTGGTCGTCCTAACTTTAGATCGTCATAATTAACCTCGACCCTTAGAATAGGTCATGACAATTTTAAGGTTCTCAAAATTGGCATCGACCCTCAGAATTGGTCATCCAAACATTATATCATCACAATTAACCTCGATCCTCAGAATTGGTCATCACAACTTTAGGTCCTCATAATTGATCTCAGCCCTCATAATTGGTCGTCAGAACTTAAGGTCCTCAGAATTGACCTTAGCCCTCATAATCGGTAGTCATAAATTTAAGTCCTTTTAATTGACTTCGAACCTCAGAATTGGTCGTCTTAACTATAGGTTCTCATAATTTACCTGGATTATAAAAATGATTTGTCATAACTTTAGGTCCTCAAAATTTACCCCTAAACTCATAATTTATTATCACAACTTAAGGTCTTCAAAATTGACCTCGACCTTCATAATTCGCCATCCCAACTTAAGGTCCTAAGAATTAACCTTGAACCCAAGAATTGATCGTCCTAACTTTAGGTCCTTAGAGTTGACCTCGACCCATAATATTGGCCGTCCTAACTTTAGGTCCTCAAAATTGACCCCAGCCCTCAGAATTGGATGTCCCAACTTTAGGTCCTTAGAATTGACCTCGACCCTCATAATAGGTCATCATAACTTTAGATCCTCAAAATTGACCTCGGCCCTCAGAATTAGTGGGGTCCTTAGAATTGACCTTGACCCTCAAAATTGGTAGTCATAACTTTGGGTCCTCTACATTGACCTCAACCATCACAATTGGCATCACAATTATAGGTCCTCAAAATTAAGCTTGGCCCTCAACATTGGTCATCAAAACTTTAGGTCCTCAAAATTAACCTCAACCCTCAGAATTGGTTGTCATAACTTAAGGTCCTCAAAATTGACAGTGGCCCTAAGAATTGATCATCCCATCTTAAGGTCCTAAGATTGACCTCGACCCTCATAATTTGTCATCCCAAATTTAGGTCCTCAGAGATGACTTCGACCCTCAGAATTGAGTCCCCAAATTTAACCTCATCCCTCAGAATTGGTCATCCCAACTTTAGGTCCTTAGAATTGACCTCGACCCTTAGGATTGGTTGTCACAACTTTAGATCTTCAGAATTGACCTCGACCCTCAAAATTGGTCATCCCTAGCACAACTTTAGAATCAAAACATTGTATTGGTCTCCTTATCCCCTTAGAACCAATCTTTTTCCATCCTTAACCCATTTAATCGATCATCCTCATCTTTTTAAGTCCTCATAATTAACGTCGACCCATGGAATCGATCATCCTCATCTTTGTAGATCCTCAAAATAGACCTCGATCCTCTGAATCGATCAACACCATCCTCTTAGCCCACAGAGATGTCCTAAAATCCTCTTCCCCAATGTCGATGTGGTGTCTATCATTCTATATCCTTCATTTGTTCTAAGATTTCCCATTGAGGGGATTCACAGGACCCACTTAAGAACATCCTTAGTTCCATAACACTCACTCATTCACTGCAAACCCTAGGTCATACATTGAGGACCGAGTGGGAGGATACCAGATGCTCTCGAGCCTTATTTAACACTAATCAACATCACCGTATAGAAGAAAGATGAATTAATATTTTAAGGGATCGGAATCCCCTTTCCAATGGCTAGTTATGTTCCTGAATTGGCTTTATGGTTCGAAAGAACAGTCTCTTTCACTAACAAAAATTGATTTGGTTGACATCGGGTGATCTTAGGCCCCATTTGACTTCGATCAACTTTCTCACCTGAACAAAAGTTTAATGAATCTTAAAAGGGCTCTGAATCCCCTTTCCAAAGGTCTAACTTGTGTGGAAATTGGCCATATAATTATAACAAACGATCTGTTTCACTATCAAAAATTGATATGGAGGTCACTGAGCGCTCCCTGGACCTGTTTGACTACTGTAAACTTTCTCGCCTGACCGAAAGCCAAATGAATCTTTTAAATGAAAGGAATCACCTTACGGTACAGGTGAACGACCCATCTTACTCTGAAGTATCATCGGGTGCTTTCGGACCTCGTTCGACCTTCGTCAACTCTCCAAACCAAATAAAGTTAAATGATATCTCAAAAGGCAATGAATATCCTTCTCCAATGGTCCATCCCGTGCATGAATCGGACTTACAGTTTGTATGAATGATTTATTTTACTCCGTAAACTTCCTATGTAGTGACCAACGAGAGATTTTGGGCCTTGTTTGACCTCGATCAACTCCTGGACTCATGAGTGGATCAATGGATTATTAAATTACTCTAAATACCCTTTCCAACGGCCCGCACCATGAGTAATTATGACTTACGGTTCGTATTTTATGTCTTTTTGCTAAAAAATCTATCCCTGACTGCCGAATGGCACTTTCCAAACCCTTCCTGTCAAAAAGTCTAAGACCCTCTCGATCGTCACCCGCTAGACCTTATAAATAAATGCCATGACCTCACATTGAAAGTCACCCTTGAATATCCCTCTCAGTGATTCATAGAAAATTCTCTCAAATTTATTGTTGTTCCATTCCTAAAAATCCCATTTCCCATTTCCCATATTCCATTCCATCTTTTTCATACTTAATTTAGTAAATTCCCCATCTCGTCATACCGTCTTCATCTCATCAAGGTCAACGTATCTACACTCAAGATCAACTTCAAGTATTCATAAAAAGCTCTAATTATCTATCCTTTTATCTAGATTCTCTTATTTTAGTATTAGTTTCTTTATTTCTACTGTAGCACTTTATTTCATTACATCCCATATATTAATCTCAAACCATTATTAGTAGTAATTACACATTCTCTACTTTCGTTAAATACCCAAAAATTAGAAAAAAATGATTTATTAATAAATTCCAAAAGAGGGATTCTCACTACACATTCTCAATCTTAAAGTAAATTCCTCTCCACATAAACATATAAGAGAAATCCCACATTTTGATTTATGGGTTAAAGTTGTAACAACCCGTATTTCTGAGTAGTGAAAATCATGTGAATTTTGTAAATTTTTAAATTACACGAGTTATCTAATTTAATGAAATAAAATATTATGTGGTGATTAAAATATTAATCAGAGAGATAATGATTAATGTTTATTGAATATAATTACTATGTGAATAGTAAATGATTATTTGTATATCATAACGAATGACAATGACATGATAACAATATATCTCAACTCGGTGTCGAGTGTGGACTATATGAGGTGGAGATAGGAAATTATTTTAGAGTAACTTGAATGATGATTTTGCGGTCACAGTTGATTTTGCAAGGGTCAAAATAGTTAAAATAGTATACCCAAGTGTGATTTTTGTATCCCGAGGCCTTTTTAAACTAAACCGACACCATTACAGGGCATTTTAGTCATTTGGCAGCCTAGTGTTAAGGGAGCTACGAATTTTCAAGGGTTATATCAGCTTGTAATGGGTAAAGGCTAGGGTTAGAAGAATATAAAACCCTTAGAGTCCATTAGAGAAGAAAACGAGAGTATTTTTATAGCTTAGAAGAGGATTCTTGAGGCTATCAAGCTTGTTCTTGCATCACCACCATCCTTGGAGTGTGGATTGGAAGGGGAGACCAACTCATCATCATCAGAAAAATAAAATCAGATCACTCCCAGATAAGGAAAGTGTTTATTTGCCATATTTTCAATTGGTTAGACTACCCATGATAGGAGTTGAGATATGTAGCATGATTTCATGATTTTTAGAAGAAATAATGGACTATGTTAATCATGAGAAAATATGTTAGAGGTTTTGATTCTAGAGTTAGGAATTCAAAATCTAATTTATTGGGATAATTTAAGAAAATGATATCTCGGTTTAAGAAGAACTTGTGTGAAATATGAACCTAGGGTTTACATGAATTAATCGAGAATTAAATCTCGTGAATCATGGAGTTAAATGATGTTTTGATGATGAAAATTTGTTGCAATCCATTCTTATACGTATATCAGATGTGGAGTTAAATTATATGAGATTTTTAATAAGAATCATGAAAGTTGTGTTGAAAAAATGTTACAGCGTATTGGAGAAGATTGCCCGAAAATTTTCAAATCGATTCGGCCCAAGGGATAATTTATTTGGTTTGCCAAATTTGAAAACTTTTCCTTTTTATACCCTGAAATTGTGGATTGTTCATGAAGAGACCTTTGGGGTATTCTTGAACTATAGAACGGAATATAGTTAATGTCAATAGGTTGATGGTGGGGATTAGGTTTACATAAATCGAGATGAGTTAAGTCTAGGGATAATCAGGCACATATCCATAGTTAGTGAATATGCAAGATTTGAAACGGATCACAGAGAGACGAGTGAATCTATGGTTTAGACCACTAGTGTATGAGTTACCGATATTAATTAAGGGGTAAGTATGACCCTTCGACTAGTGAATGATATAAGAAAATATATGATAAGAGGTTATAACAGTAATTAATGGTACATCGAGTATGCGAGTGATACATACTACGTACGGACTTCTATGATTGGGTTGTGTCTAGACTTACAAAATAATATGTATGTATGTAGGTTGTGTAGATAGCTATCGATATGATTGGCTATGTGTGTGAACATACCTACGCTGCCTACTATCCAGAAGTTTTCGCGCAGTGGGCGATCCTACCTTGACGATTCAAGTGAGGTCTGGATTTGTGCCCCAGAACATCGAAATTTTGGAGGCTCATTATGTGATTGGGCCATGTCTACACCTACTGAATTGTGAAAATAATATATATATCCAAGGGGACATGTTATAAATTATGAATTTAGTGGATGTCCACTCATATTCCATAGTTTTTAAAGGATATCTTGGGATAACATACTTTCTAATATAAATAAGGGTGATACTCCTTTGAGTATACAACAAGACTTTTCGCAATCCTTTACCATGATAAGTCCTTATTATCATGATTCGTTATCCTGGATTTTTTTTCAAAGTAAGGATGGACATAGACCTTGTCATGGTCTATGTTTACGATAATAGGAGAGTTGTGATAGTCTATACACCTGACATTGTCGCAGTCTTGTCACGGTCCTTGACCGTGACAAGTCCTAAAATAATTGTCAGGGACATGTCACGTTGTTGACCATTAAAAAAATAGAACCAATAAATAAATAAATGTTGGGCAATAAATATTGTTAAGAAGAAAACCTACTTCAAGTTATATATATATATATATATATATATATATATATATATATATATATATATATATATATATATATATATATATATAACTACTTTTGGTCCTTACAAATAAGAGCATCCACAAAAATATAATGTGCGATTAATGAAATGATGGTTATGATGTTGTGACGATTCAAAATTCTTTTGTGAAAAAGATCCCTAGAGGGAGAAAGTCTTTGTGAAGAGAGTGTTTCTTCATGAAGAGATTTTCTTGCTCACAAATATTTTTTCTTTCCATGCAATCTTATTTTCATCGTGGTTTTATTTGTCATGGATCCTTTGTGACACCCCGACTAATTAAATTCCGGGTAGCTACTCCTTTATTCAAATTAATACAAAATCCCAAGTTGGTTCAGTTCATAGCATCATTGTCGAAAACATTTTAACAGTTACTAGCCACCAAATATTTAAAAAGAGAGTTGTCCATTTGAATTAAATCCAATTAACATAACATCTATTTAAATTATGAAATACTGATACCACAACTATATCACAGTTGCAAATAAATAACGATGTAATAAACTAAATCTGGAGGAATACACCTCACAACAATCCAAATACTGAAATGAACAAATACAAGCCTGAATCATTAATTTAATTACAACCCAAAATATAAAATAAAAACTGAGTAAATAAGATGTCTCTGAGAGGAAAGGGGCGACATGCCCTACAGATGAATAAATATGACATAGCATCAAGATATAAAGTGGAGGCGTCTACTATTGATGTCCTGTAACTTCCACAGCAGCTACAGTATGTCGCGGGAATAGAACTCCTATGCTTGGTGGTGTAAGGACATTTTTCACATGTCCGAAATGTTTCATTTATTTATGTCGTACGCCGCTACATTTGGCACGTCTCCTCACGATCTCACATGACGGCCTCTATCCGAATTCCGGGAATCAAGCATGCATTATCTCCACTAATATGTCCCACATCTGCCTCAATGACTTCACGTTCCAAGATTTTAGGGACTTAATGCAAGTGGTACGCAAGGGAAGTCAAAACAGTGAAAAAAAGGCACAATAGGAGAGTTTAAGGGCATTTTCGTAATTTTACATCCATAGTTCGGAGGTCTAGTCAACTAGAAAGTTGAAGACCTCGCCGCAACTAAGATACTGGAAAAAACGGTACCTCAATCCGAGCTACGGTGAAGGAGTTATGACCTTTTGAAGATAGAGAAAATTCCTTAAAGAATGCTGTTTTTTTTGTACGCTGGATAGAATTTTAGAGTTTTAAGAACGTGGGACTCTTCATATTTTTTCCTATAAATACCAACTTCGGGGGAGTTGTTTTGCAAGACTTTAGGAGATGAATTTGAGAGTCCAAATACATCTAGTCTTCATATTTTTGAGTCCCAAGACTCATGTTTTGATTCACACATCATTGCCAAACCTTTGTGAATCCTTTTGCAACCCAAGAACACAACTTTGGTTTGTTCAACCCTTGTGGAGGAGACCGTTCTTCTTCTTCATTGCAGCCCTACTGGAAAGGGATAATTCCAGCTGCGACTACAGAATCCGATACCCGAGGGTAATTCTTAGTCAACTTGTATTTTCATTGTAATCCGATTGTAAGCCGTTTTCTTACAAATTATAGTGAAAATAAATGGTTTTGCCCCTGAGGGGGATTTTTCCTTAATTGCATGTGTTTGAATGTTCTTGCGTAGATTATCTATTTATTCAATCACATACTGCTGCATGTTTAGGGTTTGTTTGTGTTAAAAGGGTTTTATATATGGTTTGATCATTTGAACGAGAGCACACATGTTTCTTAAAATTGGTATCAGAGCAGGTTACGCTAATCTATCGCGTATTCCTTTTTTTTTCCGCAAAATTTTTCTAAAATATCAATTTTCTGAAAAAAATTGATTTTTGAAAAAGTGCGTGTTCAAATGGAGAAGTCATATTATAAAATGCTTGTTTTTGACGGGACAAATTATGCTTATTGGAAAGCCCGTATGAGGTCGGCTTTAAAAGCCATTGATGAACGTGTCTGGATTTTGGTTGAACGAGGGTGGACTCCTCCCACCGTGACTGTTGATAATGTGACCAACTTGAAACCTGACATTTCTTGGTCTGATGAAGAAATTAAATAGTCATCTTTTAATTCTAAGGGTCTAAGTGCTATTTCTGGGTCTATCACACCTGATGAGTTCAAACGCATAATGACGTGTACCACGTCAAAAGAGGCATGGGATGTTTTACAACTCACCCATGAAGGAACTAATGCTGTGAAAGAATCTAAGTTGCAAAACTTGACAACTCAATTTGAAACAATCACCATGCATGATTCTGAATGCTTTGATGAATTTTATGCTAGACTTTCTGACATTGTGAACACTAGTTTTAATCTTGGTGAACATATTCCGAATGCTAGAGTTGTTAAAAAGATTCTTCATTCTTTGCCTAAGCCTTTTATCCCTAAAGTCACTGTGCTAAATTCTATGGGTAATTTAAATACGCTAAAATTGGAAGAACTTGTAGGAGATTTGCAAACTTATGAAATTGATATGTTCCCTAAAAATTCTAAATCTAAAGATAAGGGAATTGCTCTTAAAGCCCAAGAGAGAAGGAGTGAGGGGTCAGCTAGAAAGAGGGTAGAGTCATCTAGAAACAGAGAGACTGACACGTCAGATTCTGAGTGCGATTTTGACTTAGATGATTTGGCTCTTTTCGCAAAAAATTTCAAGAGGATTCTCAAATTTAAGAAAAATGGCAATTTTAAAGATAAAAAGAAATTTGAGAAAAATAAGTTTGAAAAGAAAAATGAAAAAGTTTCCAAAAATCCTTCTCTGAAAGAAAGTGAGAGATGTTTTGAGTGTGATGGTAGGGGTCATAGAGCTTTTGAGTGTGCCAATCGTCTGAATAGAGAGAAAGGGAAAGCTGTCCTTAATGCTACCCTTAGTGACGACAGTGAGGTCGAGACGGTGGATTCTGGAGATGAGTCACCGCATGAGTGTAACTTCACCGCATTCATGGTCAGCCAAGTGAGCACTCCTAGTTCTCCTCACGACGATGAGGATGATGCTTCACAGGGACACCTCGACAGTGAGATCGATGTGAGTGAGAGGAGGATGACATAAGTGAGAGCGAGAATGATATACAACGCGCCTACGCTGAGTTATATTCTGAGTCTTTTAAAACTAAAAAGCGTAACAAAGCGTTAGTTCTTAAGATCACTTGCCTAGAGGAAGATTTAAGGAAAGTGAGAGAAAGAGAGTTCTCCACCTGCACCGCCCTGAGAGAGAGAGAATCTACCTATGTCGAGAATGAGAATTTGTTTAGAGAGAGATAGAGTACTCTAGAGAAAGAGAGAGGGGACTTGATCAAGCAAGTGGCTAGTCTTACGAGTCAGCTCCATTCCTCCGTGGAGACTCGGAAGAAACTTGAAGCCCTTGTTGCCCAGCTGACTCATGATCTTGAGAAAGCACGGGAAGTCAAGGTACAAATCGAGGACAGATCTGGGAAGATGGGAAAGATGCTCCTCGGCCCCGCTTTAGGTTTTGGTGATCTTCAAGGAATTGGATATGATGGTGCCTCCACGTCGCAAATTGCACCTGGACCAGTTCCTGATTTTACTACAACTCCTTATGGTCACCGTAAAAAACCTCGAAGGAGAGTTCGACCAAGAAAAGCAAACCAAGGTCCGCCTTTGACTGAGCTATTTTGTACTTATTGCAAAAGAAAAGGCCACCTTAGGGAAACTTGCTATAGCATGGGTCGGACACGACATACTACTGCTCCACCACGACATACTGATGAGTTTTCTAGTCTGAGAGAGCGAGTTGAGTTCTTAGCTGCCACGACTCAGAGTTTGATGATAGAATTCCGACGGATGTCTTCGCCGTTAGTGAATGCTTCTTACATTCCAGCTAAAACCAACAAAGGCAAACAAAAGGTCATCTCTGCTTGGGTGCCTAAGAAAGATAAAAAGGCCTTTGTTGTTCATGTTGCTCTCAAAGCACATAATACCTCACAGTGGTATTTTGATAGTGGGTGCTCCAGACACATGACAGGTGATGCCTCATTTTTTACTACTCTTGAGGATTATCAAGATGGCAGAGTCACCTTTGGAGATGGGAGTAAGTCTAGAATTATAGGACGAGGTACTATCGAGTTACCTGGTTTTCCTAAGCTAGAAAATGTTTTGTACGTCAAAGGTTTTAAAGCAAACCTTCTCAGCATTAGCCAGCTGTGCGACACTAACTTTGCAGTAAAGTTTGACCGGGACGCGTGTAAAGTCTACAATCAAGCCGGTAAACTTTTGATGCAAGGGGTGAGGACCGAGGATAATTGCTATGGGACTGAGCCCACATCCTCACTTGTCTGCAACAGCGCCACGATCACTCCTATGGATCTGTGGCACCAACGTCTAGGTCACGTTAACGTTAGAGATCTCAATCGTTTATCTAAAAAGGACCTAGTACGTGGCTTACCATCTCTTGGAAAGTCAACTACGACCGTTTGTGGACCCTGTCGGTTGGGAAAACAAATTCGTAGTCCGCATAGGAAGTTACATTCCATTACCACCTCTCGTGTTCTGGAGTTGATTCACATGGATCTTACGGGTCCCACTCGTACTGAGAGTCTAGGTGGTAAGAGGTACATCCTCGTGATGGTAGATGATTTCTCCAGATACTCCATTATAGGTTTTCTGAGAGAGAAATCCGATGCTGTAGATTTCTTAACGACCAACTGCCGTGTCCTGCAAAATCAACACGGTGTCACTATTAACAGAATACGTAGTTACAACGGCACTGAATTCAAGGAAGCAAAGGTTGATTTGTACTGTGATAGCCTTGGGATCAAACATGAGTTTTTTGCTGTGAGAACTCCTCAGCAAAATGGGATTGTTGAGAGAAAGAATAGAACGATCCAAGAGATGGCTAGATCTATGCTTCTAGGTCGTAAAGTTTCTAGGAGATTTTGGGCAGAGGCAGTGTGTACTGCAAGCCACACGGTGAATAGGGTGTATCTGCGTACACACACACTTCACACTCCTTATGAGTTGTGGACTGGCAAGAAGCCCAACCTGGCATATTTCCGTGTCTTTGGGAGTAAATGCTACATCCTACGGGATAAAGAGCGATTAGGAAAGTTTGACTACCGAAGCGACGAGGGAATATTTCTAGGATATTCATCGTATAGCAGATCGTACCGGGTTTTTACCCTGAAGAGCTCTAAGATTATGGAATCAATAAACGTCACCGTGCAAGATGACGAACCTCTGACGGTTATTGATCCTTACCTTCAGTGTGAGGATGAGGATTGTTCTGACAGTGATTTACCTGTTCCTCTCTCACACTCTGTGGACCCTACTCCTGTGTTAGGGGACACACCTGCTTGGGTTCGCAAGAGTCATGACCCTTCTGCCATTGTTGGTGATCCCACTCTAGGGGTCAAGACTCGTGCTCAGCTAGAGAACGTTGTTAGCCATCTTTGCTACACGTCCAAAGTCGAGCCCAAGAACCATAAAGAAGCACTCAAGGATGAACACTGGATATCTGCTATGCAGGATGAGTTGCTTCGGTTTAAAAAGAATGATGTCTGGGAACTTGTCCCCCGACCTAGTGAGATTAATGTGATAGGTACCCGGTGGATTTTTAAGAACAAAATGGATGAAAATGGTACCATAATCCGAAATAAGGCTAGGTTGGTCGCTCAAGGCTACACACAGATAGAGGGTGTAGACTTTGGGGAGACATTTGCTCCTGTTGCGAGGCTTGAGTCCGTCCGTCTTCTGCTCGGCATCGCATGTCATCTGCACTTCAAGGTGTATCAGATGGATGTCAAGAGTGCCTTTTTGAATGGCATTCTACAGGAGGAGGTTTATGTGGAACAACCAAAAGGGTTTGAAGACCCTCAGCACCCTGAGCACGTTTACTATCTGAGGAAAGCCTTGTATGGTTTGAAGCAAGCACCCCGTGCTTAGTACGAGAGGCTTACTTCTTATCTCTTAGCTCGTGGCTTCAAGAGAGGGGGAGTAGATATGACGTTGTTTGTCAGGAGAGATGACGGTGCTATTTTGGTTGCCCAGGTCTATGTGGACGACATAGTCTTTGGATCCACATGCTCCCAGCATGCTCACCACTTTGAGGAGGAGATGAAAAGTGAGTTTGAGATGAGCATGGTTGGTGAGCTTACATTCTTCCTTGGTCTCGAGGTTCGTCAGCTAGAGGATGGGATGTTCATCTCCCAATCCAAGTATGCTAGAGACCTAGTGAAGAAATTTGGTTTAGACTCCGCTAAGCATGCACGTACACCTATGAGTACCACTACCAAGCTTAGTAAGGACACTTCAGGCAAGGACGTAGAGCAAACCTTATATCGGAGTATGATAGGTAGTCTCCTCTACTTGACTGCCAGTCGTCCCGACATCGCCTTTAGTTTTGGAGTCTGTGCGCGTTATCAGGCATCCCCAAAAGAGTCACATTTACTTGCTCTAAAACGTATTATTAATTACATAAATGGGACTCTCTCATACAGGATTTGGTATTCCTTTGATACCAATGACCGTCTGTCCGCCTACTCGGATGCCAATTGGGCTGGGGATGTAGATGGATGTAGGAGCACTTCTGCTGGGTGTTTCTATTTTGGTTCGGCTCTTGTCTCCTGGCTGAGCAAGAAGCAAAATTCCATCTCGTTGTCCACTGCGGAGGCTGAGTACATAGTCGTCGAGAGTTGCTGCACACAACTCTTGTGGATGAAGCAAATGCTGGAGGATTATGGGATATCACAAGACACCATGACCATTTCCTGTGATAGCACGAGCGTGATACACATATCCCGCAATCCAGTTCAGCATTCGCGCACAAAACACATCAGGATACGTGAGCACTTTATTCATCAGTTAGTTGAAGAGAAAGTCGTATCCCTGAGTTTTGTTCCTACCGACCGTCAGTTAGCCGATATTTTCACGAAACCTTTAGATGCCCTTAGATTTGAGAGTCTTAGGAAATCTTTAGGGATTTGCACAGTTGACTCAGGGGTTGGTCTATGTCTAGAATAGGATGCTTCTTCATGTTCATATCATATGCTTCCTATTGCTAGTCTGTTTTATATGTACCATTACTTTGTTGTACAGCTTTGTTTTATTCCTTTTTCTTTTTATATTTTTTTTGAAAAAAAAAATACAAAAAGATTTTCCTTTAAGAAAAATTTTGAGAAAAGCACAAAAAGATTTTATTTTTTTTTCCAAATTTTTGAAAAAATCCAAAAAGATTTTTGTATTTTGCTTCTTTTATGGATGAGCATGTAAGATAGCCAAGTCACAACTTCATTCCATTTATCCATGTGACTGGTTGATAGAGATTTGAGAGGCTACATCATTTCATCCATGTGCTTTACATTGATTGGAGTCTTTGAGATGTAATTAGTGATATCTTCCTACATGTTTGACTCCTATATCCTTTATTGCACACATGCACGGCTATATTTGATTATTGCACTTGTCTATCTCATGTTGGCTTGCGTGTTTTCATCTCAATCATGTCTATACAATGTACAATATGCGATAAAACTTGACAAGATTGGAATGCATGTAAAAACCGTTTTGGTGAGACTGTGTGTTTTTGTATAACGGGGAGGGGCTGCGAAAGGTAATCATCTATCCTTTGCGCAAAAGCCACCGTTAAAAAGGACCTAAAAATGGAGGAATTTTAATATCCGAGGTCCAAAGAGGTTAAAAGAGCCCGAAAAAATTTAAAGGCAATAAAAAGCAATTCATGCCAAATATGGGCCACTTAGGTTTCACCATCAATTCTCCAAAGTTTGAGAATTTAGAATGCCTCTATTCAATACAATATCTGAGGGAGTTTGGTTGGAGAATCTAAACGGGTTTGCACTTCCTTGAAAGTCCTGAAAAAGCATAAAATCATTTTGGACGTTATTGGTGTGAAAATCATTTTGAGCTTTAATTTGTTGATTTGATTGAGTCAATATCTTATATTGTCACTCTTTTACACCAAAGGAAGCATTTGAGTTCATTCGCTAGGAATATCCAATATTCATCGTGCACATATGTCATGTTTGTATGCATTGATTTTCCTATCGAATTTGATCACACCATTTCATTTACGCTATCATTGACTTGGTTGCTTTCTGTTTATTCATGGTGTGTTTTTATCCTAGTGACACCCCACACTGGCTTATTTGATTTATTTCTCTAATTTGTCCATTTGGGGACATCATAAAAAGGGGGAGAAAGAATTATCATATTATGGAGGAGTTTGAATTCTGGGGGAGTTTTTGAGATGTTGCTTATATTTTTATCATATATTGATATCCATGTTATCTCATTTCAAAATCGATATGTCACGTGGTATTTGCTTTGTCTCATGTGTGTAGGTATGAAGATTGCAGATCTATATGTTGCACACCCTGATGAGAAAAGTTTTGAGATTCCTGAAGAATTAAAGAACAAACGATAAAGACTATTCATTTGTACCTTTTCCAGTTTTGGGTTCATGGGAGGGTAGATTTGTATAGGCAATTTCATATTTGATAATTTGGATTTTTTATGTATGTACCGGCATAGACATAGGAGGAGATTTGTAAGGACATTTTTCACATGTCCGAAATGTTTCATTTATTTATGTCGTACGCCGCTACATTTGGCACGTCTCCTCACGATCTCACATGACGGCCTCTATCCGAATTCCGGGAATCAAGCATGCATTATATCCACTAACATGTCCCACATCTGCCTCAATGACTTCGCGTTCCAAGATTTTAGGGACTTAATGCAAGTGGTACGCAAGGGAAGTCAAAACAGTGAAAAAAAGGCACAATAGGCGAGTTCAAGGGCATTTCCGTAATTTCACATCCATAGTTCGGAGGTATAGTCAACTAGAAAGTTAAAGATCTCGCCGCAACGAAGATACTGGAAAAAACGGCACCTCAATCCGAGCTACGGCGAAGGAGTTATGACCTTTTGAAGATAGAGAAAATTCCTTAAAGAATGCTGTTTTTTTTGTACGCTGGATAGAATTTTAGAGTTTTAAGAACGTGGGACTCTTCATATTTTTTCCTATAAATACCAACTTCGGGGGGGTTGTTTTGCAAGACTTTAGGAGACGAATTTGAGAGTCCAAATACATCTAGTCTTCATATTTTTGAGTCCCAAGACTCATGTTTTGATTCGCACATCATTGCCAAACCTTTGTGAATCCTTTTGCAACCCAAGAACACAACTTTGGTTTGTTCAACCCTTGTGGAGGAGACGGTTCTTCTTCTTCATTGCAGCCCTACTGGAAAGGGATAATTCCAGCCGCGACTACAGAATCCGATACCGGAGGGTAATTCTTAGTCAACTTGTATTTTCATTGTAATCCGATTGTAAGCCGTTTTCTTACAAATTATAGTGAAAATAAATGGTTTTGCCCCTGAGGGGGATTTTTCCTTAATTGCATGTGTTTGAATGTTCTTGCGTAGATTATCTATTTATTCAATCACATACTGCTGCATGTTTAGGGTTTGTTTGTGTTAAAAGGGTTTTATATATGGTTTGATCATTTGAACGCGAGCACACACGTTTCTCAGGTGTCCTTGTGGCTGGGCACCTAAAAAGGTTTTTACAAAAATAGATTTGAAAGTAAACGGGTTAGAGCCCGATTGTGAAAACAGTTTAAAATAGAGTAAGTGGTTTAATATAATTAAACAGTGAATATAAAGTACATGATAGTGCGTGCACTCACATGAGTTCTCACCTCTCAACTAATTGTGTACTCCTATCATACCCATACCCATTCTAGATATTCCCATATCTAACTAGTCCAATACACAATCTAACATTACTAAAAGATTCATGATTTAAATCCCCACCTTTTAATTATAAACAGAGAGTTTTACTTTTCTTCTTAGTTCCCATATTAGTCATGCCAATCACTAGAGGTTTTCCATTTTTTACTCTACTAAAAATGTTGTTATTATTCACACTTATATTTACTCATGACAGTTCATTTAAATTACCAGTATGTTATTCTCATCATAAATATACAATACTGGCACCTCGACACTAAGCTGTGGTGCACACATACTCTTCTATCCAATCCCGGTACATCACGTACATAAGGACCACGTATTTTGAATCTCTCAGGAATCATTTTCCAATATACAACAATCACATATAATGGAGGCGAACATAGTTCACATCACATGGGTCACGCACATACCTATGTTCCCATGATCAGCAGACTTATTAACTTCTCAATAAGTCCTTCTCTGACCTATGTCCTCGAGGTACCAATCTAAATCCCCCCCCCCCCCCCCCCCGTAGGCACACAAAGACTAGATATCCCTGAT
Source organism: Sambucus nigra (assembly GCA_949130495.1). Classification (NCBI taxonomy): domain Eukaryota; kingdom Viridiplantae; phylum Streptophyta; class Magnoliopsida; order Dipsacales; family Adoxaceae; genus Sambucus; species Sambucus nigra. Next base: position 548,622,016 of record OX422207.1, read on the forward strand.
CGAACGTTGACCTCCCGTGATAGCAAGTATGGTAGCTATGTTATACATAACTAACTACATATACCAAGCATTCACACATCTTCGTATCCCATAATATTAATAGAGGTATATTTCTCATTCCTACACCGTCATTTCATGTTACACGTTTACAAGTTCCCCGATTTATATACATTAAAGATTATCAACTCCCCTCGCGTCGAAGTTTTTAGATACTTATATCATAACCCATAAATATCATCCAGTTTAATACAATACTCTAAGTTTTAATCCTTGAAGTACTTCTAATCTCACAACTATATCCACAAAACAACAAGGGAAGGATTACACTCAATTATATAAGTCTTCTGGAGGTTTGAAATAAAATCAGGCCTAAAAGGTCATTCTGTCAACTCATTAGAAATCTCGTTACAACGAGGTCGTTCGAATGAATGGATTTGAACAAAATACCAACTCGTTAGAAGGGGTATTGTCGTCTCGTTAGAAGTCTCGTTCGAACGAGATCATTCAAACGACCTAGGCAGGTCTTCTAATGAGATGGCAGTTTGCGCCCAGAAATTTCTCAATTCGTTTTTCTCAATTTTTCTCTTCTCTAAACTCATCCTAATATCATCCTAATAGCATTTTAATGTTCTTAAACTTCTCTAAATCCTCTTAGGTCATTTCTTAACATATTTTTGAGGTCAAATCCTCCTAAACAACATGTAATTATCATTAATCCCCAAATTTTACCCCAAATCCTATGAACATGAACCCGTAATTTTATTATGCCTAATTACTCATCATAAATCCGTTTTTAAATCATCAAAGTTAAGTCTTCGAATACCAAATTCGTCCATAAACATTCTACATGCAATTCCTAACCCAACTTTAGAGTTTCTACAATAATTTCATTAGTTTTTCTCAAAACATTCAAGACAAAATAGTTCATACACTAAACATGGAGGAAATATTCAATGCACTTAAAAATATCAAATCACTTGCCTCAGATTTCGTCTTCTTATTCGTTGTTGATGATCAAGGTTGATTATCTCATCTTTTTGAGTCATAATTATATCTCTAAATGGTGGTGGTGGGTGGTGGGTGGTTTTTGGTTTGGAACCCTTTGGTAACTTCTCTCTAACTTCGGTAGCCCACTCCCTTGCTTTTTGGGTGATAATGGCCTTAATGACCTATCTAATAATATATAATTAAACTTTAAAATTCGTGGGTCTTAACTCCTCAATTTTTAAAATTACCGAAATACCCTTCTGGGATGTCGGTTTGGCCTAAAAATGTCCCGAGAGCCAAACTAAACCCTCGGCTAGTGTTTTCTGACTATCTTGATCCTTTCGGACACGTTGGCGCACTCAAAATGACCATCCGGTTGATAAAATTATACTTTAATTTATAATCTAATTAAATTCATTCCTGACGCGACTGACACGCGCGTCTCAACTTAATTACCGAAACTGCTGTATTTTCAACTCACGACAATTTTAATAAAACTGATGATCACATATTACCATAATCACTCAGTAATATTCCACAACATAATAATAACAAATACTAACTCTCGTTCTGCTAGCATTTAAATCCAAATTAATATTCCAATTAATTATCCCAAATTAATTTAATAAATCCCATAATTAAAAGTAATTCCATTTAATTAACCTCATAATTAAAATCCATAATAATACAGGGTATTACATACTCCCCCCCTAATAACGGAATTTCGTCCTGATATTCGAAAAGTAAGGCATACCTGGAAAAATTTAGGAATCCTCTAGTACTCAAAACAAAAATAGAAAGAAAGGCCCAATCACTAAAGTCCTCATTTCACAACAACCTTTCTTAATAGACTTGATACTTTATCAGTTAAACTTAAATGAATGCACTTCACGTGGTGCACTTACTAAACAATATTCGAATAATAAAAAAAATATAGCCTATACATCAATGGCCGCATTATCTTAATATTATTGTGAGCCCGCACCTCACTACGCATTAACTTTCGCGTTTATAAAAACACCAAGCTCCTACTCTTGAAGAAATCAATAAAACATCTGACTACTTTTTCCCATTCTTTGAATCTCTGTTCTCAGCATTGTGATCTTTACACAAGGGAAAACCACTTCAGCCGGTTGGTGTTACACAAAACATTTGTAAGCACCTAGTCCACTATAAATAGATACGGGTGTTTCCACCCCCACCCCCCAACTCGACCATTAGTTAATATATTATCCCCATTACCACAATATATCTCACTTACTAGTTATACCCGATTTGGAAATGAAAATATCGTGATGAATCCAAAATTTCTTTCATACAATCCACCAGTCGTTAATCACCATGCGCCTACACCTTGGGCTATAGGTGATACAACCTTCTCCGAACGAAACGTAATCCCACAACTTCTTGTTACCCCACGTTGAAGGTGGCTTTCGGGGATCTCCTCTTAGTATTGAATAATACTGGGTAGGACAACTTGTCGGCGTGTCCACTATCTCATAGTGTAAATCACCCAAATATATACAATTTATCTCCTTCTGGACAACCTGTCCCACATATTTGAAGGAAGTCAATACTTATCTATAAGCTGGCAACCGCTTTTGAAAATTTACCAACTTGACTCTTCCATTCCTAAATTCTTCGACTTGATACAAAATTATCTGGTTGATCATCTTACCCCAACCGATCTACTACTTACTATATCCCTTTCAATTTCGACTTTCACGTATAATACTTCCCGTTAAGTGATACTTAATGCTCTCCTCTCGACGTATACCAAAAGTCTCGACCCTTGCAATCTACACCACATTGTGCACATCTGGACCCTTTATTCCTTATTGACATCCTCATTCTATTTACTCTTGAGTCACCCTCAACATTCGATTGGTCGGAACTCTATTCCAAATTGTCCATAATAATTAAATATTTGCCTTCTTAAGAGATACCCCTTATTAAATGGCTTCCCACTGCCTTTTCACCAAATTCGGACTTGCTACACTGGTTGCACATGATATTCATTAACACATTCACTCGTGACGTTTAATCCCATCTGTATTCCTCTTTCGACGAGTACTACATTAGCAAACCAAGATGTCTTACCCTTATAACTCATTCATACAGTTTTAAACATTATCTACGCTTCATACGTATTCTAGACTCTTTATTGCTGTTGGATTTTCAATGTGGCTATACTACTTGGGTGTTCCCAATCACCTCTGAATTTGAAATCTAACAACTGGCTCTACTGGCCTTACATCATAATTTATCTTGTTAACTTCCCGTTATAACTACTTACCTACATAACGATCGAGGTATGCAGTTTATGGAAAAATGGTCAAACATCTCCCTACTACCATCCTTACACTAAGTTTCATGCGTGGGATGTCTCGTAAAGCAAAATCCAAACAAGGAACCCCCCCGATACACTACTACCTAACATTGTCGATCATCGGGATCCGTTAAGCCCTCAGTCCATAAGATATACCCCTATATTCCCGTCTCTTAACAACAAAGTTACACCTCCTTCCTCAATTACACTTAAACAAGTAACTCTTTCCGAAAGACATTTTCTCTTGGCATTGATGGTAATCGCATTCCATATACAACATGCAAATATAATCGGGGCTCCCAAAATTCCATCCCTAGACACACAACTATGAGCATAAAGTCCCAACTCTCTAAAGGGTGATAAAACAATGCATTCTTCTTATTACTACACCCTGAGTGTTAATTATAATAAGCAGCTAAATCTTTTCACTGACTAGTAAACCAATTGTATACGAATTATACCAAGTAAATCCCTACACAGACTGGGATTAAATATTCAAGACCATTACACTTTTTGAAATCACGATTATATATATATATATATATATATATATATATATATATATATATATATATACACACACACACAATTACGAGCCCGACCCTCTCACAGATGGGGCCTCGCCAGATCAAAACATTCTACCCCAAGGTAGTAACCCCGATAAACGTGCAATACCAGCACACTATCAGTATAAGCATATTACAAAACCATAATTAGGATAATATCATACTCGTAACCACAACACTAAAACTAGTTGTTCCAATATATTATATACCATTATCAATAAACTCATTCATCCTCCGCGGATGACAATAAAGATAACCCCACACTATCTGGGAAAATATTCACATAAATAATAAAAATTTATCGATACTCACTATATTCGACTCTTAGGGAAAAATAACCATAATAATCAATGTAGCAACTCGTTCATGCCATAACCAATATGCAACATCATATGAGGATATAACTGATACTTCTATCCTGACAATCATCCTAATTGCGCAAATGGTTCCTGAACTTAACACACATGTCCGTATCAAACCGAATATTTCAATAACTGATGCCTTTCAGGCACAATACCTTTATCCTTACACTTGCATCGGAAAACATTTATAATGCACGGGTTTCACTTCTCACGAAATACCTCTACACATACTCCACTTATCTTAGGTCACACTGACCATGTTAAGGTGGTCTTTCTCTCGGACGTTGGTAATCTCGGCTCTGTTGACTACTTCTACTATTCCCTTAGCTTAATGAACCTAAGGAACACGCTACTAGTTTCCACATCTCTTACTGAAACCACCATATCTTGGTAATAATTTAGCTATTCAAATCATTTTAATGGGTTTCCCACTGAGTCTTCCCCTTATGATGCTTCTCCAACACCATTTTCCTAGTCATACTCTATAAAGATCCTCGATTCTTGCCTCTCCCCCACCCAAGAAAACGTTTACCTCAAAATTAACACTATGTGACATAATTGCTATCTGCATTGTCCGTCCAAGTAGAATTTCCCAAAAGTGTTAACAATTCTTTTTGTATGTAATTTCTACCTTAATATCATCTTCTCCTTTTCACCTACTTCACCCGGTGTAAGGTTCGCTAAATAATTAAATTTCTTCTCACAAAGTGACCTCTATCCGACCCTCTTGTGTGAGTTCAGAATAACATTCGCCTTTCACCCTGAATATCTAGTGAAAGAACTTATGGTCAAACCATACGTGTACGCATTCTCTCGACGTGACATTCCACTTCTTAGTGTGGTGATTGCCTCTCGCCATTGAAATTCCGTTCTTACGAACCCAAAAAAATTACCCCTGATTTTCACTCCCGATTGGCCCTACCCCGACATATGCCTAAGTCATTGAATGTATTATTAGTTTGGCTAGCACCTACCATATCTGTATTTCGAGTATTTCCACTGATGGTTCTCTTTAATGTTTCATTTAACTCTTTCCCTCCCATTCCCACCTTGTTAGGTGATTCTCATTTGACCCCACTCCTACTACAATTGTACCTGGAAGTCACAAGTCGCGCCTTAGTCGTTTACACTATCCTGAACTTCCGTACCATAATATGGGTGACTTCAACTACGGTCATCCTTCTTTAATAAATTTAATAACCTCAACTGACTCTTGCCTCCTGCTACTCGCATACTTTTCTTCGCCTGACGTAATACTTTGTTTGGCTCACGAACACACGCGATTGTAAATAAGATTCACTATAATATATATCAAAGCAGGAGAAAAAAATCTCACCAAAGGAATCAACAATCCTAAACATAGGGCTCTATATCATAGAAAACTATGCTTGGAAGCATAATAAGCCGCACAGATCCTAAAGGACACTAGAACCTGATGCTCTGATACCACATGTGACACCCCGACTAATGAAATACCGGGTATCTACTCCTTTATTCAAATTAATACAAAATGCCAAGTTGGTTCAGTTCATAACATCACTGTCAAAAATATTTTAGTACTTACTGGCCACCTAATATTTAAAAAGTGAGTTGTCAATTTTAATTAAATCCAATTAACATAACATCCATTTACATTATGAAATACTGATACCACAACTATATCACAGTTGCAAATAAATAACGATGTAATAAACTAAATCTGCAGGAATACACCTCACAACAATCCAAATACTGAAATGAACAAATACAAGACTAAATCATTAATTTAATTACAACCCAAAATATAAAATAAAAACTGAGTAAATAAGATGTCTCTAAGAGGAAAGGGGAGACATGCCGTACAGATGAATAAATATGAAATAGAGTCATGATTTAAAGTGGAGGCATCTACTATTGAGGTCCTGTAACTTCCACAGCAGCTACAACACGTCGCGGGAATAGAACTCATATGCTTGGTGTCCTTGTGGCTGGGCACCTAAAAAGGTTTTTACAAAAATAGATTTGAACGAAAATGGGTCAGAGCCCGATTGTGAAAACAGTTTAAAATAGAGTAAGTGGTTTAATATAATTAAATAGTGAATATAAAGTACGTGATAGTGCGTGCACTCCTATCATACCCGTACCCATTCTAGATATTCCCATATCTAACTAGTCCAATACACAATCTAACATTACTATAAGATTCACGATTTAAATCCCAACCTCTTAATTATAAACAAAGAGTTTTACTTTTCTTCTTAGTTCCCATATTAGTCATGCCAATCACTAGAGGTTTTCCATTTTTAACTCTACTAAAAATGTTGCTATTATTCACACTTACATTTACTCATGACAGTTCATTTAAATTAATAGTATATTTTTCTCATCACAAATATACAATACTGGCACCCCGAGACTAAGATGTGGTGCTGACATACTCTTCTATCTAATCCTGGTACATCATGTACATAAGGACCACGTATTCCGAATCTCTCAGGAACCGTTTTCCAATATACAACAATCATATATAATGGAGGTGAACATAGTTCACATCACATGAGTCACGCACATACCTACGTTCCCATGATTAGTAGACTTATGAACTTCTCAAAAAGTCCTTCTCTGACCTATGTCCTCGAGGTACCAATCTAAATCCCCCCCGCAGGAACACAAAGACTAGATGGCCCTGATCGAACGCCGACCTCCCATGATAGCAAGTATGGTAGGTATGTTATACACAACTAACTACATATAACAAGCATTCACACATCCTCGAGGTACCAATCAGTTGTATGGTACTTGGTTAGGGCTCACTGAGGTCTATTTTTGCTATTCCTTTTCTCAAACTAGCTCTGGTGTCCTCTATCTCAAAGCTAGGAGCCCTGATAGGGTATTGGTAGTAAATCTACCTGATTCCCATAAGGATTATTGGCAAGAAGGTTTCCTTGTTAGAAATTGGCAGTTTTCTCCCCAATTTGAAGGGTTGAGGTCCGAGAGGTTCTCTGTTCCCTTTTACGGGGAATAATACATAGGTAGACTTTGCTCTGTTGTTTTAATTTTTGCTGATTTGTGATTTTTCTGATTCTTTTTTGTTCTTCTTCCATAGTGAGGTCAAAGAACTTGGAGCCTTTTTTCAGCGAGGTCCGTCTCTCTGAACGGGTTAAGGCTTGGAACATCAGGGAGCCTTTGGGTGACGATGAGCGTCCTAGGTCTGCTACTTTTCTGCTTGAGTACAAGAACGTTGGCTCGAGTTTCATAGCAAGGCCTGTGTACAGTATCCCAAAGTTTGATACCTTTGAAGAGACTGTTGCGGATCCCATCCATTGGATGAGGAGGAGAACAACTCTGAAAGTGATATCGTAGGAGCTGTAAGTAATTTGGGTGGAAGGAGCTCTAGTAGTAGCAGTTCCTCTGATCTCGGAGAGGTCTCGGAAGCTCGAGATTCATCGAGCACGTCTAGCAGTTCGAGATAGGAAATGGCTCCTCCAAAGAAGAACTTAATTCGGGATGATGATGATGAATACCACATGCTTCTCGCACAGAGGTCGAAGAAGCAAAAATCTAGCTCTAGGGCTATGGCTACTGGTTTCCGGTCCTCTGCTTTGGAGCAGGAGAAAAAGAGGAAGGAAGAAGAGCAGGTAAGGGAGAGGGAGAGAAAGAAGGAAGAAGAGAAAAATAAGATGGAGGATAAGAGGAGGATAGAGGAGAGGAAGAAGAAAGAGAATGAGAGAGAGGAGGAGAAGAGGAGGGTGGAAGTGAGGACGAAGGCTGGGCAGGCCTTAGTCCCGGTGTCCGAGCTGCCCGAGGGGGCTTCTATTACAATTTCCCCTAGTTGGCCCCCACTCTGCTCGAGAGAGTTGTTCTCCCAGCTGATTGTCAAATGGCGGTGGGGTTCGAGCAATTGGCCCTTCAGGCTAGTCAGAGGCTAGCTTTTGTAAGATTTTTCCTTTTATCCCGTGTTTTTACATATTCCATAATTTCCTTCTTTTAACATTTTCTTCTTCTTACAGTTTGTGACTGGCTTCGCCTTGCTATATCGTTCACGCGATGAGCTGGTGAAGAAAAATAGTGAGCTAGAGAAAGAGAACTCTGCCCTGAAGCTAAAGGGTAAAGAGATCGAGGCTAGTTTTAAAGCCGTTGATGCTACTCAGATTTTATCTGACCTGGCTCTTGCTATAGCTAACCGAGAGAGGGACACAATAGTTAAGGATCTGAAGGAGCTGCAACAAGCCTCCGACTTGGTTTGCTCAAGAAAGCTGGTCTTTGTGGAAGAGAACATGGTGCTTTCTGAGGAGCTAAAGAAGAAGGAGTCTGAGGCTATCACTGCTAAGGAAGACTCATACAATTCTGGTTGGGTTGCAGCATACGAGGATGCTGAAGTTCCGATAGGCTATATTAGTCGTCTAAACTTCAAGAAGAGCTGGAACAAGGCCCTATTGGCCGTCGATGTCGATATCGACTCCCCTCTGTTTGAAGAGCATGACCCGAGTCCGATGCTAATCATGGATGAAGTCCCTACCCCAGTTGTTGAAAGTGCCAACCCTGTTCCTCAAATGACCCCTGTTGATGCTTCCCTCGTTGTGGCGACAAAGATTACACCTGCTGAGGGCGGTGCTCTTGCTGATGCCAACAAAGGGAAACAACCATCGACCTCTGGGAAACCTGAGGTTGCTAACTAGCTATCTTCTAGGATTCCTTTGTATTTTTGCTTTTTCTGTCTGTAAGCTTTCTTTTTGCTGTTCGATGTAATTTCAACCTTTATTAATGAAAAGGTTTCTTTTTCAGAGTGCACTGATTCTGTCTATCTTTTCGATACTTTCTTATGTCTTGTAGTTGGTTGATGTAGAAGAATATATTCCTGCCACATCTCAATTTGTCAGGACCCTTAGTCCTAATGCGAGTCCTGAGGTTCACCAGGCCTTGGTTAAGCTTTGCAAATCCCTTAGGTCTAGGAATCATAAGTATAAGGAGCAATCTGAACTTTTGGCCAAGTTGAAGGACAAGCTTTAGGAGGAGGAAGAGGTTGGCGCTTCAGTGCAAGAAGAAGTGAATGCATTGAGAGAAAAGCTTCTCGATGCTTCCGAGATCAACTAGGTTGGTGAGATGCTTCAGCTAGAAAATGAAGATTTAAGGTAGGAGGTCTCATGACTTAGGGAACACGCGCCAATCACCGCCCCTCTAGTGTTGCGAGGCCCTTCATCAACGCGAGCTAGGGCTGGATCGAGCGGTATCCATCATGTGCTGTAAGGTTCTTCATCGACGCGAGCTGGGAGGAGCACCAGGATCCGAGATAGGGAAATGGAAGAGCTTCGAGAGAGGGATATGGAAGAGCTTCATGGTGATATCCATAGAGTATATGTGATCACTGCTGGGCTCCAGAGGGATGTCACTCGGTTGCGGCATTTGTTCAAGAAAGGTCCTTGGCAAGTGTGGGCTGACGGCTACAACCAGGATTGGTCAGATGCTCCAACAAGGTTGTCAGAGTTCAAAGAGCTTTCTTTTATCAGGGGGTGGCCGAGTGCCTTAAAGGAGCTGCAAGTCCCGAGGAACTCGATGCTCGGGTACCGATATGAGATTTCTCCCTCTACCCAGATGCCTAACCCCTTCTGGAGGGATGATCAATAAATCCCCATCTATTCCATCCCTCGGCAATTATTGGAGTCAGATGCGAATGAGGTTGAGGAAGAGTTAGCTCCTGCTCCCGATGACGGACGAAGAGCTCGAGTGGCTGACTATATCTCTCAGAGGCATTACCCCCATTGAGATTTTGCCAGTTGTTTCTTTTTGTATTTTTGATAGTGTAAATGCTTTGGGCGAGTTTGCCGACTAAACATGTATCACCATTGTTGTAAGTATGATGAATTAATGAAAGGTTTATGTTTTTGGAAAATTTGCCGACTAAACAAGTGTATCATATTCATCATATTCTTGCTGCTTTATGATCTTTTAAATTTGTGTTGTTATACAAGTGTCCTCCTAGTCCAGTATAATCTCGAGATACCATTGTGCATCACTTTACCCTTTAGGTCGTGTCGTCACACTCCCTTAGGCCTAAGTATTGCAATTGGAGAAGACACACCTAGTGTTGGATGCTCTATCCGATAAGGATTTTATTCAACCAAAGAAGGTTTGATGACCAGTATAAAATTTGGCCATATAGCCTTAGGATCCCCTGTAGGGCTTCATATATTTCCAGGGGCAATGCTAAGAGGTCCTTCATTTTTCATAACGACGACCTTAGGAGAGACACTTCCCTGATAAGGCGTGGTGATCGATGTGCATAACAAAAGAATAAGAAATAGAAAAGATATAAAAATATAATCTCTTGAGATTGGCTGCATTTCATGCTCGTGGTATTTCTCTTCCTTCCATCGTTTCCATGTGATAGGCTCCCTGCAGATCGTCTCTCGTTATCTTATAGGGTCCTTCCCAATTTGGGCCTAGCTTGTCGTCCGATAGTTTTACTGCACTACCCAGGACTTTCCTTAGAACATAGTTCCCAGCTCGGAATGTCCTTGGGTTAACCCTTTTATTATAATGCCTCGCGATCTTTTGCTGATAGCTCGCTAGTTTTACTAGGGCTAGCTCTCGGCGCTCGTCGGCTAAGTTGAGCTCAGCGAGCAATGCTGCATCATTATGGCCTTAGTCAACAAGGTTGGACCCCATTGTTGGCAAACCGTCTTCTATTGGGATGACTGCTTCCATCCCATATGTCAGCGAAAATGGGGTTTCTCCTATTGCTCGTCATGGAGTGGTTCGGTAAGCCCATAGAATGTGTGGTAATTCATTTACCCATGCGCCTTTGGCTCGCTCCAATCGCTTCTTTAATCTGTTGATCATAATTCTATTGGAAGCCTTAGCTTGACCATTGCTCTAAGGGTAGGCCACCGAACTTAAGTGGTGCCTGATACCATGCTCATTACAGAAACTCTTAAATGATCCGCTTTTGAATTGTGTTCCATTGTCAGTGATGATGGTTCTGGAGACACCAAAGCGAGTGATTATATTTCTCCATATGAGACGTATCATATCTGCGTCTCGAATGTCCGCTAGGGGTTCCGCCTCGATCTATTTGGTGAAGTAGTCAGTTGCAACCAACATATATTTTTGATTGCTGGTGGCGGTGGGCAGTGGTCCCACGATGTCAATTCCCTATTGGGCAAATGGCCATGGGATGGACAGTGACTTTAGGTCGCTAGTCGGCTGGTGGACCATAGGAGTGTGAATTTGGCACTTAAGGAACTTGCGGACATACATCACAGAGTCCCTTTGCATATATGGCCACCAATAGCCCTCCTTCATTTCTCGAAAAGCTAGAGACCTTCCTCCGATATGGCTTCCACATAATCCTTCGTGAAGCTCATGTAGCACTTGATCGATATCCCCTGGGTGAATGCATTGGAGGTAGGGATAGGAGAAGGATATCTTATATAGGTTGCCCTTCGGGGATAAGTGAAAGCGAGCAGCTTTGACTCTTATCTGGTGGGCAGTCTTCTTGTCATTCTGGAGCGTGCCATCCTTCAAATAGTCCCTTAAGGGGTCTATCTAGATGGGAGCTGATCCCACTTGGAGTAACTATTTCTCACCTGGTAGCCTGCTATCGTGGATCCTCGAGTGAGTAAGGAAATAAATGGGGATGGTTCTTTTTAGGTTGGAGTCGACTGCCGAGCTCAGGGCTGCTAGGGAATCAACATGGTTGTTATGACCTTTGGGAAATTACTGGACATTGATCTCTTCGAAGCTTGCCATTAATTTTTTAACTAAGGCGAGGTCAGCTGCCATTCTTTCATCTTTTGCATTGTAATCTCTTCTTATCTGATTGGAGACTAATTCGGAATCGCTGAACACCTGCAAATGCTTTTCTCCTAAAGTCTGTGCCTTCTGGAGGCCGGCTATTATGGCTTCGTATCCTGATTCATTGTTGGAGGCTGCAAATCCAAGCCTGATTCCTTGTTTAAGGATTGTATTCTCTGGAGTAATGAGGGCAATGCCTATCCATTCCCCCTTTGAGTTCGAGGCTCCATCAACAAACTGTTTTCAGGTTTCCTCTGTCGCTTGGTTCTCCTTTTGCCTTTTTGGTCGAGGTTGGTCGGGGGGTTACTCGCCCGTGAATTTGGCTATGAAATCAGATAGGATCTGACCCTTGATAGCTGTTCTTGGTTGAATATGGATGTAAAATCGCCCGAGCTCGACTGACCATTTAGACAGTCTGTCCGATGAATCCGCTTTCCTCAGGATTGCCTTAAGGATATGCGACGTAAGGACGATGATAGTGTGGGCTTCGAAATAATACTTCAGCTTCCTCGAGGCTACTACTAGTGCAAATGCGAGCTTCTCCAATGGTGGGTACCTCTGCTCGAAGTCCAGTAAGGTCTTGCTCGCATAATAAACGGGGTGTTGGACTCCTGCAACCTCACATATTAATACAGAGCTGACAATGTGATTAGAAACAGAGGGGTACAGTACAAAGAATCTGTTTGCTGTGGTATGATGAGCAGTGGTGGAGAGCTTAAGTAAGACTTGAGCTCGACCAATGCTCGCGAGCAATCTGGGCTCCACTCTACCATTTTTCTCCCCTTTAGAAGCTGGAAAAAAGGTTTACACTTCTCGGCGGATTTAGAGATGGAGCGATTTAAGGCAGCGAGCATACGAGTAATCTTCTATATGTCCTAGATTGTGTGAGGGGGTTGTACCATGTTGATTGTATCGATCTGGTCAATGTTAGCCTCTATGCCTCTCTTATTGACCAAGTCCCCAAGAAATTTTCCTGACTGGACACCGAAAGAACACTTGCTGGTGTTAAGTTTCATTTGGTACATCCTGAGGATTTCGAAGGTGTTTGACAGGTCTGAAAGGTGATTTTCCTTATTCTTACTTTTAACGAGCATGTCATCGATGTAGACCTCCATGGTGTCTCCCATGTGATCCTTGAACATTTTGGTGACTAGCCGCTGATAGGTTGCCCCTGCATTCTTGAGCCCAAAGGGCGTGACCTTATAGCAGTATAACCTAATTGTCGTGATGAACACTATTTTATCCTAGTCTGGGGCATGTAAGGGGATCTGGTGATACCCTAAGTATGCATCCAGGAAACTCATTCGCTCATGAGCTATAGTGGCGTCTACTAGTTGGTCTATTTTTGGGAGGGGGAAAATGTAATACCCCGCATTTTTTATCGATATTTCTTTATGGGATTAATTATATTAAATGTGAATTAATTGGGAATTAATCCGAATAAAATACTAACGATATGTGAGTTGGTATTTGATTATAATGTGTATATATGGCAATATATAGATATTGAAAATATTGAAATTGTCGCAAGACTGAAATACGACAATTTGGGAAATTTTGTTGGGACGCGCGTGACAGTCGCGTCAGGAGGGTAATTATGTAAATTAAAAAGTGTATTTTATTTTTATTAATAGTATGGTCATTTTGAGTGCGCCAACGCGTCCGGAAGGGTCGAAATTGTAAGAAAACAGTAGCCGGGGGTTTAGTTTGGGTCTCGGGGCATTTTTAGGCCATACCGGCAACCCAAAAGGGTAGTTTAGTAATTTTGGAATTTTGGGAATTAAAACCCACGAAAATTAGAGTTAAAAATCTGACTTAGTCTCAACCCACTAAACCATTTTCCAACCCCAATCTAGGTAGTGGGCTACGGGAGAAGTTTAGAAACCTTAAACTTGCAAAAACCAACCTCCACCTCCATTGTTGTCATCTTTGGAGAAGAAATTGAGAGAGGGAGATAAGAGAATTCTGTAGAGAGAAAGAACAATTCAACCTTCAAGATTCAACATCAAATTCAGAGAAATATTAGAGGCAAGTGGTTTAGTTTCAATTGATTTAATAAATGTGTTCTTCCATGTTAGTGTAATTATCGAATTTTGGCATTGAAAGATTGATATAGACCCATGAATTTGAGATTTAAAATTATGAAGCATGTTAGGAATTGCATGTAGACATATTCTGGACGAATTATGAATTCTAATTGTAACCCTTGATGATCTAAAAATTGATTAAACAAGAGATTTTTATTGTTCTTGAAAGAAGTAGAAAACTAGGGTTCTTGATGAAGATTTGATCCAAATGAAGTCCTTGGTTGATGAATTTTTGGTTTTAAGACATTAACAATGTTGTAGGATGGTTGTATGATGATACTATAACGTTAGATTAGAGTTTCTTGCGTTGTAATGGTGTTTTGTGATGATTTGAAAACTGTAAAACGAAGCAGTCCGTAGCCAAACCTGGTGTGTTCGATCGATCAACATTCATCAGTCGATCGATCGACCACCATCGATCAATCAAAGGTAAAGGTCGATCGATCGACCTTCCCAGAATGAGTAAAGTTTTCCCCATTAAAATTTTTATGATGTTAACCCTTAGAAAAATTATCTTTGGAGACTTCATGAATATCCTTAACCTTGAGGAAGACTAGTAGGTATGATTATAAAAATTTGGACCTTAATTAGAATCCATTTGAGAAATTATTCTTATTCTAATGAAATTCGATGAGAGATAATATTTGGGTTAAGAGAGTAAATTTGCATAAATTGATGAAATGAGGTTTTGGGGCAGAAGTAAGGACCTTAAAAATAATGACGTTATAGGTGAGAATAATAGGATACTTAATACATCCTTTGAGATAGGTTTTAAGTATAAGAAACTACGACGTGAGACGTGTCGACAGTTTAAATTTTATATTATCCGAAGGCTTAATATATATAAAATTGGAATAATGGTATAAGGACGTAGAGTATACCTTTATTAATATTGAGATATCTAAGATGTGTGAATGCTTAGTATATGACTTTATGTGTATGACATACCTACCATACTTGCTATCACAGGAGGTTTACGTTCGTTTAGGGCCATCTAATCTTTGTGTTGACCAGATTTAGATTGGTACCTTGAGGACATAGTTCAAGAGAATGACTTATTGGTGAGTTAATAAGTCAACTGACTATGGAGCATAGGTATGTATGTGACCATGGATATGTTGAATTATGTTCGCCTCCATTTTTGTGCGTGGTGCGTATTCCAACAATTCCTGAGAGATTCGGAATTTGTAATCCTTATGTACGTGATGTACCGGGATGGATAGCAGAGTATGTGTGCACCATAGCTTAGCCTCGGGGTGCTTGTATTGTATAATTATGACGTGAATAATATACGGTTAAATGAAAAGGAATTTGTTATGTTTAATTGTGAGTATAGTTATTGTAACGTTATGAAAAGATAAAAAGGGGACATATATCACTAAATGGTTTTGTTAATAATTGGAATTCCGAGAATTTAAGTAGAACTCTCTATTTAATTGTTATGGTTGGAATTAAAACGTGAACCGAGTAGAAGTGTTAGAAACTCTTTTGAACTAGATAGATATGAGAAACACATGAATGGGTACAGGAACGTTAGGAGTGCACAGTTAGATGAGAGGTGAGTATTTCATGTGAGAGCACGTCCTAACATGTATTTTTCATTTATTTTTTTAAATGTTATTAAAGCACTTGTTGTTTTTAAAAATACTCTCCACTTTCGGGCTCTGACCCGTTTTCTTTCAAATTTATTTTTTTTTTGTAAAAACCTTTTAGGTGCCCATCCACAAGGACACCATGCATAGTATTTCCATTCAGGTGACGAGCTGTAGCTGTTGTGGAAGTTACAGGGCCTTGACAGTAGACGCCTCTTTCCTAGTCTTGACTCCATATTCAGTTTCATCATTGTAGGGCATGTCGCCCATTTCTATTAGAGACATTTTATATTTCAGTTATTCAGACTTTGGTTTGTAATTAATTCAGGTTACACTATTTTATTCATTTCAGTTGTGGGATTGTTGTGAAGACTATTTCCTCCAGACTTATTATTATTTGCTGGTCATTCCATTGCTTCTTTATAGTGTATGGTTATGTTATTATTTCATAATTCATTTATTTATTGTTAATCGGATTTAATTTAAAACTTGGCAACTTACTTTTTAAATACTAGGTGGTTAGTAATCATTAAAAATGTTTTCGACAGTGATGCTATTAACTGAACCAACTTGGCATTTTGTATTAATTTAATAAAGGAGTAGCTACCCGGTATTTAATTAGTCGGGGTGTCACATAAAATATCTTTAGGGAACGCTTTATTGAGGTCAGTGAAGTCGATGCAAACTCTCCACTTCCCGTTGCTCTTCGGAACAACTACTGGGTTGGATAACCACTTGGGGAATTGTACTTCCCGTATGGATCCTGCATCCAGTAATTTTTCAACTTATTTTTCTACCGCTTTAGCCTTCTCGGGTGTAGTTCGCCGTGCCTTCTACGTGATTGGCTTGAAGGTGGGGTCGACGCGTAGCTGATGACAGACCATACTAGGATCGATTCAAGGCAGCTCGTATGGTTCCCATGTGAAAACATCTACATTGTGCCTCAGCAAGGTTATAAATTCCTTCTATTCGTGGTCGGTGAGAGATGCTCCAATAAAAAAGACTCTATTACTGTCACCATCTCCAACAGTAACTTCTACCAGGTCCTCGATGACCCGCTCGGAGGGGAGGAGCCTGGTCTCCTCTACTCCAGTTCTTCTGTACTTTAATTGCTATTTAGAAGGCGTCAGACCTTCTTCAACTTCATCGCTGGGTTGTTCGGCCTTTTTCTTTGGCTTTGGTCAGATGGATGCTATGAAGCACCTTCTCGCCATTGCCTGATCACCGTGGATCTCCATTACTCCTCGCTCGGTTAAATACTTGAGTTTCTGATGGTAGGTCGAGGAGACTGCCTTCATCGCATGAAGCCATCCACTATCGAGGATGGCCTGGTATGGCAAGTTGATGTCAACTACCAAAAACTCGATCATCTTGGAGACGTTTCCAGCGCGCACCGGTAATACAATCTTTCCCAAGAGCATAGTTATTTTTCCAGCGAAGCCAACTAAAGGTACAATAGCTTCCTTTAGGTCGGCGACGCTTAACTTCAATCTTCTGAATAGGTCAAGATACATTACTTCGGATGAGCTTCTTTGGTGGATGAGTAACTTGTCGACGTCAAAGTTATCTATCCCGAGGGTAATGATCAGAGCATCGTGATGCGGGGTCCTCACTCCCACCTCATATTCATTTGTGAAAACAACATGCTTATTATAGTTGACGTCATCTTCTCGTCGGCGCTTTTCTGACTGTGACTTTGTTGGATCGATCTGAAAAGCCTGCATTACTGTTGTAAGTTTTTTCTTCTCCATTCGAGCTGAGTTTCCTTATATCTGCTTCTTATCAGATGCCCCATGAATTACTGCGAACTCATGTCTAGCGTCATCTTCGAGCATGTTGTTAGGTCTCACCTCCCTATTGTCAGCCACTTTTTCTGCCCTTTTCTCTATAAACTCATTTAAATACCCAGACTAGGCCACCTCCTCAAGGTGAGACTGAAGATCTTTGCAATGCTCAGTCTTACGTCCTCCCTATTTGTGAAAAGCGCATCTTAGCGCATTTTTCCTCTTCGAGGGATCTCCTCCCAACTTCCTGGGCCACTTGATGAATGGCTCATCTTTGATCTTTGCGAGAATTTTGTAAATTGGTTCTTTGAAGACAGTGTTGACTGCCTGTAATGCCTTTGACGCATCATTGTTCCCTCCGTTCTTGGAGCCATTTTTGCCCCCATTCTTTCCTCCTTTCTTTTGGTTCTCAACTTTGTCACTACCCTTGGTAGTGAGTTTATCTCGACTGTTTTCTCCTGTACTGAGGCGGGTGACATCTTCCAACTTAGCGTACTTCTCGATGCGAGCAATTAGGTCATCAATAGTCATAGCCTCCATCTTTGTCAGGGACTGGTATATAAGGGAAGAAATGGGTAGCCCAATTTTGAAATAAGCCACTGCCACTTGCTCCGAACAATCCTCAACCTCATTGAATAATTCCCAGTACCTTTTCACGTAGTCCCGGAGGGTCTCTTAAGGCGTTTTCTCCATTGTTAGCAAATCATCCATCCTTTTGGGATGGGAGCGACTAGTAATGAATCGGGCCGTAAAGAGATCGTTCATGGAAATGAAACTCCTAATGGACCGGTGGGGAAGCCTTTCGAACCACTTATGCGCTACGTCATGCAGGCTTGAGGGAAAAATTCGACACATTAGCGCATCCCGATGGTTCCAAAGGGTCATGGTTTATCGTTACAGCCTGACGTGATCAATGGGATCAGTCTTACCGTCATAAATCTTGAACCTCAGAATGGCAAATTTCTTGGGGGCTTCTTCTTCTTCAATTTCCCTCATAAAAGGTGACTTCATCTGGGTTTTGAGAGGTCGTCTAGAGAGTTCTCGGGTCGATTTGGTACCATAGTGGGCAGGATGTTGTTCTATCTCCCTGCGAACCAGATTTCTTATGTTCTGGTTGCTGCGAGTAGGGCTCTGATAACGGCGAGCTCTTCAAAACTGCTCATGGAGGTCTTCGACTGATTCGCCTCCCTCAATCTTTTGAGATTATCGCCTAGGGCTCCTTCCTTGGCTGTAAGACTTGCTCGCCTGAGGGATAGGAGTGCGGTATGGACGTCTCCTGCTATCATGATGAAGCTCTCTTTCCAGTCTCTCCAATCTTCTTTTCAAGCAAGCGTTCCGTGCCTCGTGCCTGTGAGAAGATTCTCTCTGCTCATGGATCCTTTCCTCATATGCATCAATCACCCTGGATATCTGCATGGACCTCACTGGTCCTTGGCTTTCTTCTGAGGCTGGCCTTTCTAAGCTAGCCCTCTGATCTGAACGTCAAACTTCAGACCTAATCCTGTGAGGAGCAGGTGGTTCTTGAATATCCCCTGCCTGGGGGGCATTGCTGCTGTGACCGGACATTTTAAACTCCTTTTTGGGCGTGGGCTTTTCTCAGGGAAGATAAACGCTTCCCACAGACGACGCCAATTATGGTGACAATTATCGTGAAACACAAATAAATAAGGGAAAAGCAAGCACCAAATAAGAACAAGGAAGGTAAAATGACAATCACACAACAAAGGATGTACGTGGTTTAGCAATGATGTGCCTACGTCCATGATGGTGCAGTCGGTGTTATTTCTATATACTTCGGAGAGTGATTACAGAGAATATAACTTGTCCTTTTTCCCCAGACCTATGGTTCAATATATACACGTACGTTTAAGTAAGTAGGGGTGTTGGATTCCCCCACGTCTTCCATCTCTCCCTATAACCTCCCTTAATGGGAACGTGAGGAGAGACCGAATACAATCAATGTAAGAGGTGGGGGCCCTGGACTTTGGGCCGCCAGAGTTGGGCTACTCGTCCAGGCCTATGATCTTAGTTTTGGGTACCCACAACAACAATCACATATAATGG
Source organism: Sambucus nigra (assembly GCA_949130495.1). Taxonomy (NCBI): domain Eukaryota; kingdom Viridiplantae; phylum Streptophyta; class Magnoliopsida; order Dipsacales; family Adoxaceae; genus Sambucus; species Sambucus nigra. The sequence goes on from OX422207.1 coordinate 548,641,560, forward strand.
ATGCGAACAAAGTTCACATCACATGGGTCATGCACATACCTACTTTCTCATGATCAGTAAATTTATTAGCATCTCAATAAGTCCTTCTCTGACCTATGTCCTCGAGGTACCAATTTAAATCCCCCCCGTGGCACACAAAGACTAGATGACCCTGATTGAACGCAAACCTCCCGTGATAGCAAGTATGGTAGGTATGTTATACACAACTAACTACATGTACCAAGCATTCACACATCTTAGGTATCCCATAATATTAATATAGGTGTATTTCTCATTCCTATACCGTCATTTCATGTTACACGTTTAGAAGTTCCCTAATTTATATACATTAAAGATTATCAACTCTCCTCGCGTCGAAGTTTTAAGATACTTATATCATAACCCATAAATATCATCCGGTTTACTATAATACTCTAAGTTTTAATCCTTGACATACTTCTAATCTCACAACTATATCCACAAAACAACAAGGGAAGGATTACACTCAATTATATAAGTCTTCTGGAGGTTTGAAATAAAATCAGGCCTAAAAGGCCATTCTGTCAACTCGTTAGAAATCTCGTTCGAACGAGATCGTTCGAACAAATGGATTCAAACGAACTACAAACTCGTTAGAAGGGGTACTATCATCTTGTTAGAAGTCTCGTTCAAACGAGGTCGTTCGAATGACCTAGGCAGGTCTTCTAACGAGATGGTAGTTTGCGCCCAGAAATTTTCCAATTCGTTTTTCTCAATTTTTCTCTTCTCTAAACTCATTCTAAGATCATACCAATAGCATTTTAATGTTCTTAAACTTCTCTAAATCCTCTTAGGTCGTTTCTTAACATATTTTTGGGGTCAAATCCTCCTAAATTTCATGTAATTATCATTAATCCCCAAATTTTACCCCAAACCCTATGAACATGAACCTAGAACTTTATTATGCCTAATTACTCATCATAAATCCATTTTTAAATCATCAAAGTTAAGTTTTTGAATAACAAATTCGTCCATAAACCTTCTACATGCAATTCCTAACCCAACTTTAGAGTTTCTACAATAATTTCATTAGTTTTTTCTCAAAACATTCAAGACAAAATAGTTCCTACACAAAACATGGAAGAAATATTCAATGCACTTAAAAATATCAAATCACTTGCCTCGGATTTCATCTTCTTATTCGTTATTGATGATCAAGGTTGATTTTCTCTTCTTTTCCAGTCATATTTATCTCTCAAAATGATGGTGGTGGGTGGTTTTTGGTTTGGAACCCTTTGGTAACTTCTCTCTAACTCCCGTAGCCCACTACCTTGCTTTTTGGATGATAATCGCCTTAATGGCCTATCTAATAATATATAATTAAACTCTAAAATTAGTGGGTCTTAACTCCTCAATTTTTAAAATTACCAAAATACCCTTCTGGGTTGCTGGTTTGGCCTAAAAATGTTCCGGGACCAAAACTAAACCCTCGGCTAGTGTTTTCTAAATATCTTGATCCTTCCGGACACGTTGGCACACTCAAAATGACCATCCGGTTGATAAAATTATAATTTACTTTATAATCTAATTAAATTCATTCCTGACGCGACTAACACGCGCGTCTCAACTTAATTACCGAAACTGTCGTATTTTCAGCTCATGACAATTTTAATAAAATTGATGATCACATATTACCATAATCACTCAGTAATATTCCACAACATAATAATACAGAATACTAACTCTCGTTCCGCTAGCATTTAAATCCGAATTAATATTCCAATTAATTATCCCAAATTAATTTAATAAATCCCATAATTAAAAATAATTCCATTTAATTAACCTCATAATTAAAAGCCATAAAAATACGGGGTATTACATCCTTTTGATCGTATGTTTTTTTATCTTAATCTATGTGGTAATCATCACAATCCCATGAAAATGTAAAATCCATGTCAAACCCTAGATGCATCATTTTGCAAGATAATACGCATGGTAACCAAGTTTGTAAGGACCAAACGCATATTCAAACCCCTCTAAAATTTGTTAATATGGTAAAAAATAGTACTCATTCTTCTTATTAAAAACCATTGCAATATCCATACCTAATAGGGGATATGTTGGCGATTAAATTATCAAAGGAAATATATGAAGCATGTCTCAAATAGTGCAACTGTAGACTTTTTGGAAGATTTATACTTGCAAAAAGTGAAAAGCCATTTAAATGTCATGATATTAAAGCCAAATTGGATAAAATATGGAAGATAAACATTCCATGGAGAGTCATCCCAGTGGGAAAGAGATATTTTTATATGAACTTTAGTTCAATTAATTTAAAGAATAGCGTTTAGTCGATGGGGACTTCATCTTAAAAAAATTGTATATTTAAGCTATTTCGTTGAGTTCAAGTCTTCAGACCTGATAATCAGGTACAAACTAATGCTCAAGTGTGGGTTCATTTTCATGGTATTAGTAAATAATATTATCATCCAAGAACCTTATTAAAAAATTTCATGGATTTGGAACCCCAGTTAAAGTAGACACTCCAACTGCCAATAGAACCTTTGGTAATTTTCCTTAAATATTGATTGGTATTGATTTTAGTTAACAATTAATTCATAAGATTTTAATGGAAAGAAAATATTATAGTTTTTTCATCCAAATATCATATGTAAGACTTCCAAAAAGATGTTCTAATTGCTATGTTATTGGCTATCACTTGTTAAAATGTATAATGGTGCAAAAAATTCATAAAGTTAAAGGCAAAAATAAGGAGAATGTAGGGGGTGTTGAAAAAAATAAAGGCAAAAAGTTTGGCAGGATATAAATCTAGAGAAATTGGGAACCGTTTAGTCTAAGGTTGGTGTTGGTAGTGTTGCTAATGGTTCAACAATCATTGTGGACATTGAATATAAAACAACTAATATGGAGTTGAATAATGATCCTATTATGGTGGAGAAAAATAATCGTACTGAAGAAGGAGAATTATCCCAAGCTAATGAGAAAAGATCTTGGGTTGGTATGGTGGATGAATATGATATTATGGAGTTAATGTAAATGGTAGGGGACTTAAAAATGAGTTAGATAATAAACCGACTATTGACAATGAAAGAGGACATGAGAATGGCTTGGATAATAAGTAGCTTGCTGCCACTGATAGGGGCGTTAATGGCTAGGATAATATGTATATGGATTTTAATATTAGGGTAAAGATAAGAAAGATGACTTTACTCCTGTTCTCATAACATTTGAAAGAGGAAGATTAAACAAAAAGTAAAAATAGAGAAAGGAAGAGAAGATGACAGAGGAAGGGTGAAAGCATGGGATGAAATGCATTGTACAAGCAATAATGTGAATTATTCTATAAAGATAGGGAATTACAATCATAGGATCCAAGATTTTGGATTTAAATGAAGCTTCTCGATTGGAATGTTTTAGGTATGCACAAAACTCATGCTTAAAAGATACTTAACTAAGATCTACCTTAAAAATAAACCTGTTTTTCTTTTGCTTAACTAAGACTATAATCAATATTGATGTCATTCCTCTTTCCTATTGGAATTATCTATGATGTAAAGTGTCTTTTTCTAGTACTAATCAAAACAACATCTCAAAAATTTGACTTCTTCATTATTTGGACATTCTCCTACTTCTAATAATTTAAATAGTTCTCAACACATTTTTGTTTCCTCTTTTTATAATAGAGAGATTTATGGGTTTTATATTATTTATTCTACTACTAATTACATTGATAGAAGGAATTAATGTTCTGAATTTCTTATGGTTCATAAATCCATCAATGCACCTTGCTTATGTATCAGAGATTTCGATTTTGTTATGGAAGCCCATTAATGGAAGCGTATGCAAAGATCTAGTGATTCAGCTTGCATTGAATTTCAAGACTTTATTTATGAATAAAAGTAAATTCAACGTAATACTATTAGGAATTTGTTTACTTGGAATAGAGGCTCTTAATTCTCTAAATTAGACATATCTCTTTGTAATGACAAGTGATGTGACTTTTAGTCTTCAATTTTAGTTGACTCTTTACCTAGGATTGACTCTAATCGTGTCCCTATTTTTCTTAATTCCACTTTAACCACTGTGATTGGGCCTAAGTCTTTCAGATTCATTTTTCCTTGGGTCACTAATGATATGTTCAATGATATGATTTAATATTCTTAGATTGACACTTATATTCAGCGTAACCCCATGTTCATCCTAAAATCCAAACACAAGAAGGCTAATTCTATTATTAAACATTGGAACACCAATGCTTATGGAAACATTAATGATAAATTTAATAAAGCTACTATGAATCCTAATGTTTTGCAATATGAGATTGATAATTTGGTCAATTCTATGGATAAAGATAATAGAGATATCAATGCTTAAACTAAAATGAAGAATTCTTTAGGAGAGATAAGTCAAGGATTAAATGGTTAGTGGATGGGGATAGAAAATACACTTTATTTCAATAAAGTGTTTTGAAAAAGAAAGGAAAAACTTATTTTTATTGTCTTAAATCTAATAACACTCTTATTGAAGACCCTCAATTGTTAAAAGATCGTATAACTAATTTGTATTCCACTTTGTACTCTACCGAGTCCAGCATTGACGATAGTGGTCTAACTAATAGATTTATTACCTAGTTGTCCATTAAAGAAGACAATATCCCTTATATTTATGGAGATAAAAAATTCTATGCTTCCTACTAATGTCTCCGCAGTCCCTAGTACTAATGGTCTAATTGGCCATTTATATAAGCACTACTAGGATATAATTGGTGATGATGTTGGTAAATCTATCCAACACCGTTTCATTCAAAATTGGATCATGGCTGGCTTTAATTATTGATATAGAAGGATTATGCAGTAAATTTACCCTGGATATGAGGGTTGCACAGATGCTGAGGAGGCCCTTATGTGCTTTTGCTTTAGGCAAAGAGAGTTTTATCAAACATTTCTCAATTTTATTGTGCACCAATTACGTGAACCAAATTTTAATTAAGACCGTTTTATCTTCTTAATCCTAAACATGCATCTAGTGAGATTAAGTGGATAATGTAAAGAATGTTCACAACGCCAATGTACGGGGAAACCACTAAGGAAATAAACCTCGGACAACCCATGACAGACAATCACTATGGTACGGACATTACGAAGGAAGAATATAGTCTTACTCAACGACTCAATCCCCATAAGCCTTGACATCTATTATTCTATTCTACCGCTCATCCATAGTGAAATGAAAGATTCCACCTATGCAAGGTCCAAAACACACGAGTCCACGTATGCCTATGTATTCACTGATACAGGCTTAGCAATGGTCAATCAGCAAGTGTTGAGTCCACCACACGAAACCACTTTATTGAATAAGGATGAAAAAAATAGTGCTTCAAACCAAGATCTCTATGACATATGGAATATATTATCTCGGATCTTAAAGAAGGAAGGATGTTTTTTCTTTGAAAAACTTGGAAACTATTTGCCAAAAACGTATATTTTTCAGTTCAGTTCCGTATATTCGTTTTTTTGGTCAAAGATGCCTTAAATAATAAACCAAAATTTTGTGATGGCGTGTCGTTCAAACAAAAACAGCATGTCATTTGAACAAAAATGCTATTTCATTTCAACGATATCACAATGTCATTTAAATGTGGTGAAAACTTGTTTGAACGAAATGAAGTTCAATACTTAGTTCATACGATTCTAAACTAGATTTAACTCAAAAAATATTTATCAAAATCATTTTAAAATCAATTTTAAATAAAATAACATCTTTATAAAATATTCTGAGAGCCACAAACCATTATGAAATCATACCTGAGAGAATCTCAAAAGCCCATATGAATTAGAAGACTAAAAATGTGCACTAAAAATGTGGCATGATCTATCTTTTAAGCTTGGTCGCTAAGTCTTTAACACAATGTCACATGCTTAAGGGAATTTGGACACATAAAGTCTATCATATGAATCAAAGTGGATTTTGTCTGGAAGAATGCAAATACTTACAAATGGATACTATTTGGAAATTTTTCCTTACAAATATCCCCGTTTGGCTATTTCGGGACAAAACAAAAAACCAATGAAATTCCAAGTTGGGTCGTCAAGCCGAATAACCTATGTCCAATTCCATAAACCCAAAAGTAAAAATACTGGACACATGCTGCAATATCTAGGACCGACAAGAATGAGATATAACAATGTGATGTAGTTTAATAGTTTGAATATCTGAACAAACACTACACACACCAAACAGACAAATCTCAAGATCTCCATCGACATCACATATCTATCTCTCCCCCTTTTTGTCTGGAATAGATAATTAGTGGGGCATATAAACATAGATATTCATATATAACATGAGCACAAAATGAAGCATGACTAGATAATCATGAGTAACTAGCTAGTAACATATCAGAATATGACAAAGTATAGCTTGTAAACAGTCACATGAGTAAATCATTAGAATGTCACTGAATAATGCATCATAATAATCAAACATGAATAATCCAAGTCAAGTGCATACAAGCTACCCATAAATAAACCAAAAGTACTAATAAAAAAAATAACTGAACTATATAAAGCAAATAGGTACTGAATATTTTTCAAAAAAATATCGAATCTAAGAAGGTTGTTCGAAGGATCATTTGAAGGTCAAAGGATCTCGCTTGAAGCGAAATGAATCTCGCTTATAATGATGCAAAACAATTAGCTGTTGTGCAAAAAGCTCGTTTGAAGGGACCTATCTAAAGACCTTCTAATGACCAAACTTTGTATGTCGAAACCATCTTGTGCAAAACTCGCTAGAACCATACTTCGAACGATATGGATAAGTCATCCCAATAAGACAGCGAAGCCATTCCAATGATAGAGAAAATTCTGGAATTACAACACAATAAAATATGCAAAATCAGCCCAAAATGATGTTCAACATATATAAACAGCTGACACTTTAAAAATAGGAACAATAAATACTCAAAAACAAATATGAGTTACACATTAACACCGTATCGATGTGCCTAAACATGGAATGGAATGAGTGGGTGTAACTAACACAATTGAATCATAATTCAAACATATATATTCATTTAAGAAGATCTAGTTCAATGCTAAATATCATCTAACTAGAGTGTAACCATACTTGACAATATAAAGTGGATATAATGAACTAAATAAACATCTTGCAAACAAGTCTAGAATTTTTTCGATTCTACCAAACAGTAACATCATGCCATGACTTTTTCAACCTAGGACTGATTGTGAAAACTCTTTGTTCTTTAACTAAACTCCCTCAAACACAAATGATAATTCTTTTCCATTGCATTTGTCTTTTGAGGTTCTAATGTCTCTTTTAAGAGATTTACTAGTGGCCTCTTCTTAGGGAAAAATGATCTTTTTAATGCTGTAATTTTTTTCTTGGTCTCTTTCACACGATGGATTTCATGATGAGTTAACCTGTCGCTCACAACCCTTTCCTGTGCACACTCATCATTTTGCCAATATCACTAAATATCCTCATGAGCAACGATTATTAAAGGAAAAACTCCCCCTAAGTCTAATATGCACATTGATGAAACGATTGAGATGAGAAATTCTCACCAAACTCAAATATGAATGATAAGTCAAACATTCAAATAATCTCATGCATGTGTGAAATGGCATATACATAGTCGCATATAAATGCAAATAAAATTCGAAACAACCCCATTTAACACATGGTTATGACCAATCTATGCATCCAAAATCATGACAAAATGTACTAGCCACATGGAAATATGAAGTGAAGGGGGTCCAAGCACACCAATATACGAAATCAATTTTTTTGTATTTTTTAATAAGACTCGATGAAAGAAATATAAAATACAAAAGATGCACATGTCAAAAAGCATGAAAAAATATATCATGAAGTAACATCTAGTGTATGACAAAAAAATTTAACACAATCATTCGCAAGATCTTTCATGGGAAGAATCACATGCAAGAAAACTAGAGTCATGAAGTCTAATTCCTAAAGCCTGTAAGCCTGATTTCCTAACCCAAATAAGTGTATAATGATTCATGGGGGTTTTGGGAACAAAAATGATTTTATTCTTAAACTTCCTAGGATCATTCTTGGTGTCGTATCTAAGGTGACCCTTCCTATCACAATGAGTTCAAGTGTAGATATGACGGGGAATGTTACCTAATTGTGGACCTATCCTAATTATTCTAGTTGGCTCTTTCACATGTGTGGTGTTGGCTTGAGGAATGGGAGAAATACGATAATCAATGACAATTCCACACCTATCATGTTTTACTTGGATGGTTCCTAACGTCCAATCGAACTTTTACGACCTAGCCTCCACATTAGGCTTAACCTCACTATAATCTCTCAATCTCCCCTTAAGCTCACTAGTCCTAGAATCTAGATAATGCCTAGAAACATTAAACTTTATAATATCATTCTTCATGGCCTCTGTGGCCATCTCGGGCCCTGCCTTGGGGAGGGAGAGATAGATAGAGATAGATACGTCTCCCCCTCGATGTAGGGATAAATGTGAAGAGATAAAGTCGCCAGCATATTTTACACAAAATAGGCAAAAGAATATGTGTCCACTTTGAGAGAGAGGAATCAACGACAAACTGATGCATACAAAGCCAATGGTTCGAAGATCCGGAGGCTAAGTTACGGAATGGAAAGGTTCTAGTCACCCATCCCGCCCTTTCAATTTCTCATTGGCTATCATTATTATCTTTTTTTATATCCCCATGAAAAATGTGTGCGTGTTAATATAAATGAGATCGGATTTATTCAAGTGATACCATGGAGATGGAAGAGTGAGGTCATCCGTATGAATATTCCCAAAATAACATATAGAGAAAGTATGATTTGTGCGTTTATCATGATATTAATTATTATTAGGGAATGATAATATGTAATGGATGAAATGCAAACAATACACACACACACACACACACACACATATATATATATATATATATATATATATATATATATATATATATATATATATATATATATATATATATATATATATATATATATATATATATATATATATATATATATATATGTGTGTGTGTGTGTGTGTGTGTGTGTGTGTGTTAAAATGGGAGGCTATAGAAATTAAGGAATTTGTGAAATTGGGAAAATTAGAAAATTGGACTCTAGTCTTGTATTTTAATTCGAGACGTCTGCGTAGCCTAGAAAGGCATCAAAGTCCATGTAGTTCGAATGTAGCATAGGGGATTTATTCTATAGATTTGAACGAAATTTTATTATATGTGTATGTGTAGAAAGTATGTTTTTTTTTTTATTTCGTAAAAAGTGTCATGGATAATTCCATTCGAAATTTACGGGTGTAACCCTCTTTTTCTTTATTTTTGTGATTTTTGTAGAAAATAAAGTAAGTGAAATATACTAATAAAAGTGTATATATTAATGTGTATGAAATAAAGTAAGAGCGAGATTATGAATCTAATGTTTATTATGCAAAAATGAGGAATTTAAAGAGGGGGGAAGGAATTGGACCTTCTTTGAAGTTTAATATTTTATCTTGTATGAACTCCCTTGAGTGTTGACGAATGTTGATGAGAGGGAAATATATTTTCCAAATTGAGTATGAAAAGGATGGGGATGTAAGCTTCGATGGAACTTCACATGGGGAACCTTATTGATTTCGAGGTCATGTTGTTGAGATCATTGATGTTGATTGATTTGTTCTCTATTCTGGGAATAAGGTAATGACCCCTATTTATAGGATCGGGGGTACCGATCGGTCTACCCCAAGGGGTGCCTATCGGTATGTGCCCCCAGCACTGTGTCGATAGGCAGGGATCAGGACCTGCCAATTAGTAGTCGCGTGCAATTTTCTGGGAAAATGGTCGTAGAACACAAATCGTTGATTTGTGTCACGCATGGGACATACTGTTAGAAAGGTATTTTAGACACCTTCGAGCTTCCTTTGGACTACTCTCGGGTTCGGTAGTTGACTTTAGGTCAAATGTGGCTCGAAAATGCACGTCGGTCCTTTGGACGGGAGATCATCGGACGCAAACGGATCGTTCATCCGCATGGTAAATCAGAATCGCACAGGGAGGGGGGACCCTTGGAAGGTTTTGGAGATGTACTTTGACATTCCAAAGAGTTTTTCTTAGTTTGGAAGGTTGACCTTGGTCAACTTGTGCTCAAAATAGCCCAAGGACATCTAGGAGTAAAATGGATCATTCGTCCATACCGTGGGGTAGAATCAAGCACGGGGTGGATCGTTAAAAAGGGTATACAGTTCCCTTCGGAGATACATTCATTCTCATTCGAGATGAAGAGTTTACTTTGGTCAAATGTAGATCGGGATTGCCCGATGGTTGTCGGATCAATTTTCGGGGAAAAACTGATCATTCGTTCGAACGATTATGCTGTTTCACACATGGGGTGGACATTTGGAAAGGGTTTTGAGTGACCTTTGAAGGTTAAAAGAACTTTCACTCTGACCCTGAAGTTAATTGGGTTAAATCGGGGCCTGAGAGTGTCCAGTGGCCTCCGAATTGATCTTCGGTAGAAAAATTTTCCGTTCGTCTGAACCGTTATGCCGATTCACAGACGAGGTAGACTGTTGGAAAGGATATTTTGAGACCTTAAAATATTCAAATAGATTTTTCTCTAACGATAGAGTTGATCAGAGTCAAATGAGTCCTGAGTGTGTTCGGTGGGCTCTAGATCAGTACTCAAAGTGCAACCTAGGCTTTACGGTGAGATGGTGAGGTGTTAGGGACCTAAGGGGAGACCTGGGGGGGTCCTAGAATGTGGTATCTATAGAGACCCTCCACGGGTGAGATTGGAACAAGTGATAGCCATCGAATAGACACCACATAATAGAAGTCAATTCTTCTGTACCTAAAGGATAAAGATGATTAATTCAAAGGGTCGAGGTCGATGCTAAGGACCAAAGGTGATATTGGGGAGACTGATTCTGAGGACCTAGAGGAGGTGAGGATTAAGTAGGTGACGAATTATGTGGGCTGGGGCTAGTTCTGAGGATCTAAATTGTCGCGACAAATTCTGCGGGTCAAAGCCAATTCTGAGGGCTTAAGTCAAAGCTACCAATTCTGAGGGTCGAAGCCAATTCTAAGGGCTTTAGATACAGATGACCAATTTTGTGGGTCAAATTCAATTCTTAGGGATTAAGTAGAAGCTATCTATTCTGTGGGTCGAAGCCAAGTCCGAGGCTTACGTGTAAGCGACTGATTCTATGGGTTAATGCCAATTCCGTGGGCCTATTTAGGGGTGATCAATTCTGCGTGTTGAAGGAAATTCTTCGAGCTTATTTAGGGGTGCCCAATTCTACGAGTTAAAGCCAATTTTGAGGGCTTAAGTATAACCGACCAATTCTATGGGTCGAAGTCAATTCTGCTGTCTTATTTAGGGCTGACCAATTCTACGGGTCAAAGCCAATTCTATGGGCTTAAGTAGAAGTAGCCAGTTTTGAGGTTCGGAGCCAATTCTGCGAGATTATTTTGGGTGACCAATTCTGAGGGCGGAAGATAGAAGTAACCAATTCCGCGGGTCAAAGCCAATTCTTTGGGCTTAAGTATAAGAGACCAATTCTGTGGGTTGAAGCCAATTCTGCTAGTTTATTTAGGCTGACCAATTCTCAGGGCTTAAGTAGAAGAGATCGATTCTAAGGATCGAAGCTAACTCTGAGGGCTTCAGATAGGGGTGACAAATTCTGCGAGTCAAAGCCAATTTATAGGGCTTAGGTAAAAATGATCGAGTCTAAGAAGTCCATTATGAGGGCTTAGGTAGAAGCATCTGATTTTGAGTGTCGAAACCAATTATTCAGGGATTAAGATAGGGGTGACCAATTCTATGGGTCAAAGCCAATTCTGAGGTCTTAGGTAGAAGCGACCGATTATGTGGGTCGAAGGAAATTCTGAGGGCTTAGGTAGAAGCGACCTATTCTGAGGGTTGAAGCCAATTGTGAGGGCTTAACATAGGGGTGACCAATTCTGCGAGTCAAAGAAAATTCTGAGGGTTGAGGTAGAAGCGACCAATTTTTAGGGTCGAAGACAATTCTATGGGATTATTTAGGGGTGGCCAATTCTGAGGGTAGAAGACAATTCCGCAGGCTTATTTGGGGTGAATAATTCTGAGGGTTTATGTAGAAGTGACCGATTCCGAGGGTCGAGGGGCTTAAGATAGGGGTGACCAATTATGCGGCTCAAAGCGAATTCTGAGGGCTTAGGTAAAAGTGACCAATTCTTAGGGTCGAAGATAATTCTGAGGGATTACGATGGGGGTGACCAATTTCATGGGTCAAAGCCAATTATGCGGGCTTAAGTAGAAGAGACCAATTTTGAGGGTCGAATCAAATTATGAGGGCTTAGGTAGAAGCGACCGATTCTGAGTGTCGAAGCCAATTCTAAGGGCTTAAGATAGGGGTGAGCAATTCTGCAGGTCAAATCTAATTCTCAGGGCTTAGGTAAAAGAGACCGATTCTAAGGGTCGAAGCCAATTCTCTAGGCTTATTTAGGGGTGGCTAATTCTCAGGGTAGAAGCCAATTTTGCAGTCTAATTTTTCCTTCGGGAAATTTGAGGACTCCACTACGGATATGTGATATTTCTATGGGGATTTGGGGATGCATTTCGTTTTATGTTCCTTCGGGGAAGAGGGTATGATTCAAAGATTTTGAGCAGGGTAATTTTTGGAATTTTGGAGCGTCCTTTGGAGACATTCCTAGGGAGAATTGTTTTCTAGAATTCCGCTAGGGATGAAAAAACAAATTCTTGGTGAAAAGTTCCCAAAATTAATCTGGTGGTTTTAGGAATTTTTCAAGGATTTTAGGGATTTTCTGGTACTTTTTTGGAGTTTTTGTACAGAATTTTAATCGGGGTGCCAGCCGGCATAGACGGGGAGGTGATGGCGGAGGCAGTTACAGCGACCTTAGGTGATGTGGAGAAGGTGGTTTATGGGAATTATCTCTATTTTTCTCTGTCGAGAGATTTGTTGCTAAGGAGGGGGATTGATGAGAGCTACGGGAAACATGTGGGTCAGATGGACCGGTTGTTTATTCTGTTGGTCCTAGGATGTTTTCTGGTGGGGATGAGTGGTGACCTCGTGCACTTATCGTTTTTTCCACTTTGATGGTGTTCTCGGACATTTTCCCTTATGATTAGGGGATCCTAACCTTGGCAACCCTTTATTATCCTCTCGATGCATTCATACGGTGTTGTCGTTAGCGTTTTATTGGAGCCATGTATCATCTGGAGGTATTACATATTTTTCTGGCATTTTTCCTTTATGCATTCGCATTTTCCTTTATGTTTTTTTCTTGATTTCTTAAATGGTGGCCTTTTCCCTTTGCAGACGTGGTTTTACGAGGTTCTTTTGTTAAACACACAGTTGATATCTGTGAATGATGACTCTGTTGGGGACTTCTATCGAATGTACGGGTGGTGGAGGTCCAACCGACAGTCGAAGAAGTCTCTCTCTCTAGAGGCGGTGCATTAGGTCTTGAATGGCCTTATAAGCGAGTGGGTAAGCCCTATTTTATCTCAGGACTGTCCTTTCCTTTGATATTTTTATTAATATTGATCATTTACTCTTATTAGAGATTTGCAGGTGACCTTTTATTCTTGGGGGATGGCCATTCAACACAATGGGGTGACTAGGTGACATGCACAAATGTGGCGTCTGATGGCACATGAGTTTGGCTATTCTTAGTAGCTCAGGGAGAGTGTATTCCAAAATATCATTGAGAATGAGGTTGCAGTTCCTCCAACGAATCCCCCTATGTTCATGAGGAGAGTGAGAGAGATATCAGAGGATGCCCAAGTGGCTACGATGATGGGAGAGCCGTACTTGCTTTATACTGACACGGCTATGATGTATGATTATATGGACTTCGTGTAGAGCTGGGTGATACCTCCGAGTATATATGATGAGATTCCTCTTCCTCATGAGAGTTCCAGTCGACAGGTGGGTTCCTCCCACAGTATGGATGGTGCGATGATGTTAGCGGCAAAGACTACTTTGGAGGCTCCCATTATATGATTATTCTCGTCGGGTTACAACATTCAGCGAGCTGATAGAGGGTTAGTTCATTGATAGCATCTCCCCAATGCGATGGACCCAAAGGAGTTGGGTTAGATAGATGAGGTCTTTCGACTTGAGGTACACTTTGTTTGTCTTTCGATTTTGTGATTCCTTTCTTTTTTCCTTTCAGACTTGACTAATTTGACCTCTCTATTTTCTTTAGTAGCACATCCGCGTCTCAACCTCTTGGATGAGGGATATTAGGGATTTTATATCTTCGGAGACTGTCCATATTAAGGATACGATTCTGGTTGCTTCTTGCTTGTTTTTGTCTGCCTCAACCGGGGAAGGGTCGAGTTCTGGAAGTGGTGGCACATCGTCTCGCCGCAGAGGGAAGAGGGTGCGCCGTAGGGACGAAGTCTCTTAGAGAGAGAGAAATTGTGGGTGTGAGAGAGAGAAAGAAAATGGGTTCGGGCTGAATCCTATTATTTTTTTCTTTTATTTTTCTTGCAAGATGACAACGTAACACAGGAAAATATATGCAAATAAAAATGAAATTTTTATTAATTCCTAGTTTAGTGATTAATGCACATGATCTTTTTACTTTGCTGTTGAGACTGTAAAAAGAATTTGAAAATTGATTTGATAAGGATCTTATTTTAAAATGGGATGAGTAAAAGTATGAGGAAATTAAAAATTCCCCTAAGATAAAAATTATTTTTATTGAGTTTTTTTATTTTGACAAAAGAGGGAAAAGGGATTTTTCCCAAAATAGGGGGTTACTAATCGTCATGACCCCTGTCTTGCCTATCGGCACATCAGTCCAACCCTATCAACCCAAAGCTTTGATTGAACTTTCTTCCATTGCTTGGTACTTGATGGGGCAAGTTTTACTCTGATTTCTATAGGTTTCTTGTCTTTGATTGAGAGTTTTCAAGTATAAATAGGGGTGTGAATGGGTCTTTTCTCCTCACACTTTCATTTCCTTTCTTTCTAATATTCTTACTTGCCTATTATCTTCTTGTTTTGCAAGATGGATCTCCCTGGAAGCATTGGAAGCAATGTGATCTTACAATGTTGATTATGATTCCTTCCACATGAGGCGAGTCTCTTTGTGGCGTGAGCGATCCATTGAGTGAATATTCTAATGGAGGGAGTTGAGTTCTGGTACCCAGAGGATTATGTCTTGCGCTTCAGGTTGGATGAAATTTATCCTACCTACGAGGAATTTTTTTCCATGCTGGGGATAAATCCCAGTGTTGTTGCGACTTTGCATGAGTTTTCCCATTCTGATAGGGAATTGTTGGTTGTACATCTCATAATTTCACCTTCGATCACCAATCCGTTGGTTACCGGAGGCTTGATTTCTCTTCTGACAGTGCTACGATTTGTGCATTCGCAAGATGTCGGCTATGTTGGGTCGTTATTATGGGCCTCATTTTAATAGTTTTATTAGTGACTGGGGAAATGTTAGTGGACCCCTAACTTGCAGTTATCATTTCCTAGATTTCGTACCATAGCAATCTTGTGGCAGTGATACTGTTGGAGACTTTGAATGGTCTGGATTCCTGGCGATAAGGCCATTCCGCCTTTATGAGGGGTAGCCCTGTGATGTTTTTCATATGGATGTCGAAGAGGTTCTGTATGGCAGTCCCACCTGAGTATCCTTTGTCGGTGGTGTCAAACTTCTTCTCGTGCTATTTTATTAGAATAGGCCTAGACATTGAGAGTTAGGGGAACTCATTTGTAGAGCATGGGTCTCGAGGCTTGTGCTAGTTTATGCCATGGTGGAAGGAGCTGCTGCCCATTCTGGAACTTAGGGAGTAAAAATATGTCTGGTTGGTTGGCCTCAATAAGTCCTCTTTTTATTTTCCCTGGCGGTTGCTATGCTAATTTGGTTGGGAGAAAATCGTGCCACCAGCTTCTTTCCTATGGAAGGCTGACGGAGCGTATGCGCATGCGTTTTGGTTCTTTGTGGGAGAATCATCGCCTGTCGACCCTCCCTTCCCAATCTATGGGTAGAGTCCGTCTCATCTTCGGGGAATACATGACGTGGTTGTAAAAGAAGGTAGTGTCCAAGATGCTTACTGTGGAGACCGAGCAAAGGTGGTTTGACATATTTGACACCCTAAAGGGAGGTGTTTTGGTTTTTCCCAATCTAATCCAGGCTTATCGCTCAATGGATCTTCGGTAATAATCCATTCAAGTATGGGACGTTTGGGGACCCCAATATGCAGGTGATGATGGGGTTGGTTCCTCTGGGAGTTGCGTGTAGGATTTTGTGAAGCTTTTTGTAATGGGTGTGGTTTTGGGAATAATTGGATGATTATTTTTAGGAGTAGTGGGGCTTGTTTTTAACTGGGTTTTTTAGGAAGGTAGGAGTAGGCTTAACAAAGGAAGTCATTTTAATCCTCATGCCGATGTAATCGTACTAAAATTTTAGATAATGAAATAAATAAGTTTTTGACCATCATCTAGTTATGCCTCTTCATGACTTTAGCATTTTTAATTATCTATCCAATCGCTAAGGAATACATAATCCTTTTGTTCATGTATTTGTTAACATGAGTTGTCTTTCTCGAGGATAAGAAAATAATAGTATTTTATGACAATGAAGGTGGTCGTGCTCATGTAAAGTGGATGAGATGCCTACGTACCTCTGAGGGTTTTAAAAAATTTCTGAATTTATTTTTTTAAAGAAAAAAAGTTTTTAGAGGATCAAGCCCCACGTAGTTCTGATTAGGGGAAATGAAGAGTTTCTTTAGAATAAATTAGAAGGGAGATGAGAAGAGTCGTAGCGCACTGAGATTTTGGACTAGGGGTAGAATTTCTTGAGATGGTCCAGGTTGCCTTGACGCACTATTTCTTCCGTATCAAGGTCGGTGAGCATAGAGGCGCCGCCTGACAGGATCTTCTTCACAATCTAGGAGCCGCTTCAATTGGTCTTGAATTTCTCTCTGGGTCCCAAATGGGGTCTACTATTTCTTTGATGGAGAAGTTACATTCTCGAATACTTTAGTCCTTGACTCTCTTATTGAGTGATCGCACTATGCGACGATGGTACCCTTGTATATGGTATAGATCTTTTAACCCTCTTTCGTCCGAGAGGGATAGCTTATCAAGATTTCTTTGGTGTCAGTCTTCATAAATGACCATTCTTTCAAGCATGACATGCAATAAAAGGATTTCCATCTCCATGTGTAGGACTGTGCCCATGCCGCAGACTAGAGAGTAAGGGGTTGACCCAGTAAAGGTTCGAATTGAAGGGCGATAGCCCAAGAGGGCATAAGGGATTATGTTATCCTAATCTCGACAACTCTTAATAATCTTACTGATAATGGCTTTGAGGTTCTTATTGGCTTCCTCAACTACGCCATTGGTCAGAGGTCGATATGCAGAAGATTTGTGTCTTCGAATTCCAAACTCTTCGACCAATTCTATAACTTCTGCCTCGAAGTGTAACCCGCTGTGTGATACTAGCTCATGAGGGACCTATATCGACAAATTATTTTTTTCCTGATGAACTTGGACACCTTCTTGGCATTCAGAGTTGAGTATTACTCGGCTCGACCTATTTGGTAAAGTAGTCAATGGAGATTATGATGAACTCATGCTCGTTGGATACTTTTCGTGTAACTTTACCTATGATGTTAATGCCCCATATGGAGAACGTCCTGGGTGAAGTCATGTTGTACAATTCCCATCGATGTAGGTGCTTTAGGTTGAAAGACTATTGGCATTTGGGCATCTTCGAACGTAGGCTGTGCAATCTTGAACCATGGTGGTCTAGAGGTAACCTTGTCGGATGATATTTTTGGCGAGTATATGTCCGTTCATGTGGGTTCCATATTCACTGCTATGGATTATATACATCATTTCTTCAATGTCATCCCCTGCGATGCAGTATAAATGGGTTCCATCGAAGTTTCTCTTAAATAGTTATTTATCATAGATAATGTACTACACAACCAGTGTGTAGAGAGCTGCTCGGTCTTTCTTGTTATATCCTTGGGAAATACCTACCATGTTTAAGGAGGTGCAAAATGTCATAGTACCAACAGTCGGCTATTTCGAGATCTTCTTCCGTGTCAAGCTTAGTGTGGTAGTAGTGGGTGGGTTTGTCTTATTTTTAGACAAGGAAATGGGCTATAGTTATTTCCTCAGGCATGAAAATCACGGAGTCTAAGGTAACAAGGTTGTCGGTTAGGATATTCTTTGATTGGGGCAGTTAGTGGAAGGTGATGTATTGGAATTGGGAAGATAGCTCTTGTAGGTTAGCATGGAAGGGTATGAGTTTCTGGTCCTTGAATTTCCATTTTCTAAGTACTTGATCGGTGACGAGGGATGAATCCCCATAGACATTAAGGTATCAAATTCCTTTATTGAGGTAAACTTTAAGGCCTACCATGCATCCCTCGTATTTAGTCATGTTACTGGAGCAAAAAAAGTCCATCTTGATGGTAATGGGAGTGTGGGAGTCATCAAGGGCAATTAAAAGGATTCTAATGCCATACCTTTTTTTGTTGGAAACACCGTCAAAGAACATTTGCCATCGAAGGTCTTCTTAGGAGGTACAGAGGATATTCTCATTGGGTAACTCAGAGATCTAGACATCGACCTCTTCCATAGGGTAGTTATGAAGGTAGTCAGAGATGGATCTTTCTTTAATGGAATTTTGTGTAACATAGGTGATGTCAAATTCAGCTAGTAGCATCAACCAACAAGCCATTCGATCGGACATAACTGGTTTCTTTTACAAGTATTTGATGGCATCCATTCAGGATACAAGCTTAATAGGTGAATACAAGCATGTAGTGACGCAACTTTTGGGTAACCCAGACAAGAGCGACATATGCTTTTTCTAAGGTAATGTAGTTAACTTCGTAATGGGCCAACTTTCAACTGGCATAGTAGATAGCTCTCTATTTGAGGGTTTCATTCAGGTATTGGGCTAAAAAATCCCCAACAACAGTATTCATTATGGTTAGGTATTGCTACAACGACATGAGCACCGGAGGTTGGGTTAGGTATTGCTTGATTCGATCGAAGGATTCTTGGCAAGCTTCATTCTTGACTTTGGTAGAATCCTTTCAAACGAGTTTGAATATGGGTTTATAGATCAAAGTCAATTGGCCGATGAACCGACTGATGTACTGTAATTTCCTAAGGAATCCCTAAATTTCCTCCATTCGAGGTGGTGGAATCTCAAGTATAGCTTTTAGTTTGGCAGAATCTGCCTCTATCCCTTTCTCACTAACCGTGAATCCCAAAAGTTTTTATTTAGTGACACCGAAGACACATTTATATGGGTTGAGTCGCATTTGGTATTATCGTAGTCATTTGAAGAACTTTTAGAGATAAAGAACATTTCTTTCCCTAGTATTGAACTTGATAATCATGTCATCTATGTAGACCTTGACTCACTTGTGTATCAGATCATGCAGAATGGTTGTGGAAGCCCTCTAGTAGGTAGCCCCTATGTTTTTTGTAGACCAAATGGCATGACAGTGTAGTAAAAGGTTTCCCAAGGGGTGATGAATGTGGTTTTCTCTTTGTGATCTGGGTGCATCTTGATATGATTATATCCGGCAAACGCATCAATGAATGACTTAAGAGCATGACTAGTCGTATTATCCATAATCATGTCGATGTTACGTAGTGGGTAATCATCCTTCGGAGAGGCCTTGTTCAAGTCTGTGTAGAGAACACACATGCGAACCTTCCCTCCAGATTTCGGCACGGGTATGATATTGTCTAGCCATGTGGGATATTTGATCACATGAATGAAACCCACATTCAGCTGCTTGACTGCTTCTTCTTTAACCTTGACTGACCATTTGGTGTGGAGCATTTTCAGTTTTTGTTTGATCGATTTGTAGTTCCAGAGAGTTGGAATCTCATGCTGGGCTATCTCAGGGTCAATGTCAGTCATATCATCGTAGCCACGAATTTCTTTAGTAGTTCTTAGAGTTGCATGCGCTCATGCTCATTAAGGGTGGAACCTATCCTAATATCTCACATTTAACTACTAGAACTGAGATTAATAACAACAGTTTCATATTCATTAACTTGAACGTGATTATGTTCTTTGTTATTAACCTTATTTGGATCAGTTAAGAATTGTTCATTTACAAAATCATCATCATCAAGAGTTTGACTAAAATCAAGACAATTAATGTAAGTCACAACAAGATACTCAAAATCTCTGTTTATTTCATTTATAGGAAAAACAACATTGAGAACCTCATCAAAAGATGTCTATATTACATCAGAGTGTGGGGAAACAACTAATGGGAAAAGGGGTTAAACATAGGGGTTGGTTTGAATATTAGTAGGTGGCACATGTGTAGCAATCCAGTTGAGAAGAGGTGCACCGGTATCATTGATGAGGTAAGATGGATTCGATGATGTATCCCCTGAGTGGATCATGTAGAGTGTCAACCCCAGTATCTGTAAATTGAAAGTCCTTGAAGTCACTTCCCTCAGAATCCCCAGTATCAGCTGTGGCCTCTGTAGTCAATGGTTGTACAAAGTGCTCGGAACTCTTGGACCATGTGTAGATATCATAAAAGAAGATCTCCATTCCTAGTTTTATCCTCTTGTCTACATGGTAATACTAAGGTTTAGGGAAGCCAGAGAAGGGAAAATCTTCACCTTCTCTGATGAATCTTCCATTTAGGGAATCTCTCGGGACCGTTCTGCTGCAATCTAACCTCATCTTTAGTTGAGGCTGATGGATGAATCTGAGTTCTTCTTCTGATGGTTGATAGCCCAATCCAAAGGGAGGAAAGTATTCCTTCAACACAATAGGTTCAATTATCCCTTGCTGTCTTCTCCCTAGCCCAAGTTTGGGCATGAAGTGAATGTTCTGGAATATTTGGATCACATTGACATTTCCATGAGGGTCATATTCGAGACAAACCCTGTCATCGAATTCATCCCCTGTTGGGAGTAGGAGTGGTTCAACTTGGAATCCAGACACAAGCATATCATTCACCCCGTATTATATTTTAAATACTGTATTACTGGTACTTTCATTCTCGCTATTGTCGCCATCTACCAAGATGGTAATAACCTGC
This sequence comes from Sambucus nigra, assembly GCA_949130495.1. Taxonomy (NCBI): domain Eukaryota; kingdom Viridiplantae; phylum Streptophyta; class Magnoliopsida; order Dipsacales; family Adoxaceae; genus Sambucus; species Sambucus nigra. The sequence continues at coordinate 548,662,635 of OX422207.1, forward strand.
CCGTTCGTGAAGAACTTCAATTTCTAATGAAGGGAAGAAGACACCCCTTTGATTCTATGGAGTAACTTTCATTCGAGAAGGATATTGAAATAGGCTAGGACATTGATGACTTGGAATTCAACAACGTGATTTATAGGGCCATCCCCTATTGCAGGATTGATAGATCCCATTACTTCTCAACGGGTGTTGTCATAGGCATGTACGACACCAGAGTTTGGATCAAGGTCGCTCACTTCCAATCCCAGACAATTGAGGGTTCTAAACGGGCTAGCATCCAAAGTTGATATGTTCTTAACGAGAGAGAGGAGGATAGTTCTCCCCATAACTTCAACAGAGATATTAAGAGCGTGATTGTGGTTGGGACCAATCTTATGGATTTATGCTTCAGAAAAGGAGAGCATTCGAGTAGAGGTTAAGGATCTGATTAGGTTCATCGCTTCTTATGGCACGATTGAGGGGTGAATTCTGGGTCCTGTAAGTATCTTGATTAGGGAATTTCCGTGCAGTTGGTAAGACATAAAGAGTCCCCATAAAATGATGTTAGATTGGTTATTCTTCAGTTGATCAAGGATCTATCTTTCCTCAAGGGTTATTTCTAGCATAGGGAGATTCTAGACACCCTTTCCTTTATCGATCGCTGACGATTATAGACTTGGGATATGGTAGTGTCTTCCTGACCTGGTCATGTGGTTCACTGAAGAAGGGAAAAACAAAAATTCTATTTCTTCATCGATATCGGGTTGTTCAACCACCTTGTTTATTTCTCCTCGCAGTTCCTCGAATGATATCATCCCGCATATAGGCTATCGAACTAGTCTTTTCTGAATCTTTCCTTTCACCTAGATCGTTAAAATCGTCTCCATATTCGGTAGCAACGATATGGTCTTTCCATGTATAGTGACTGAACTCCAAAACTTCCACGAACTCTTCGTATAATTTCTCCCATTTGACAAGGAAATGCAGAACTGAAGGGATCATGTGCCCTTGTAATTTCAAAGCATCTAGTAGCTCATATGTACTACAAATATCACCAGTCTATTGAAATAAATCTTCCAAGATCTGGACTATGTCATCTAGACTGACTTCGTCAGCTGGTACCACCCAATTGTCTGACTCTCGAGCCCATTTTTGTGCTTCTAAGAATAACCCACTAAATAACTGAAAATCAATGGTATCGAGGAAGGCAATTTCAGCCCGAACTCTATGAGTTAGTTCAACACTTCTGGCAGTTCCATATCTTTACCTCCAGAATGGGTGCTGACATCGATGCATGCTATGGTGAGGTGGGATAAGTCTTGATCGACAAAGCAGGTAGGGTGTAAGAGAAAATATGGACATGTTTGGAGAGGTTTAGGAGAGTATATGGGTATGATTGGTGATTTAATCGACATGTTTTGGGTGGATGTGTCAAATTTTGAGTCTTCTTCTAAAAAGATGGAATTTCATTGATTCATGAGTGGATTACAGGTACTGGTTAGTTTAGGATTAGCTGGTGGGGAAATGACACCCTAGTCAATCAGACCTTGGATCACATTTCGAAGATTGAAACACTTGTCGGTGGTATGGCCAATAGTTTTGTGAAAGTCACAATGGGCATCAGGTTTAATGTTTTTTAAAAGTGAGTTTGGTAATGGATGGGGGTCCAAGGCTTTGATCAGATTTCAGCTCAAAAGGGCCTCATAGACATTGGAGAGAGGAGCATAAAGCTCGGCTTCCTTTCAGATTGGGTTTGGTTAAATTTTTGGTGCCCATGAAGCGACAAACTGAAAGATATTATTAATGGTAGAAACCATGGTACTAGTAGGTTTTTTAAACATTCTAAGAAAAAACTGTCCAGAGGTTTTACTCGGTTCAACCTTCGTCTTGACAATACTTTATTTGATCTCCAATTCTTCTTCTCAAGAGGGGTCGAGGGTAGGAAGATTTTCTTTATGATACTGACATGTTCTTCTTAGGAAGGACGATTGGTCATGGTAGATTCTTTTTCTCTCCACCTTGCTATAAAGTTGTTGACTGATTCCCCAGGGTTCTGCTTAAGTATATCTAAGTTACATCCAATAAGTTCTAGCTGTTCATTGTACTTGTACTGTGATATGAACCTTCGAGAAACCTCTTCCCAATTACGGATTTTGAATTCCTCAAGGGATAAGAACCAATGGAGATCTCTATCTTTCAAGGTCTGCTGGAACATCTGGGCAATTATTTTTTCAGAAGCCCATAGGAGAGTCATGGTTCGGTGATAGCTACGAAGATGAACGATCAGGGTACCACTGCCTCTGAATTTCTCGATATTGGGCATCTTGAATTTTTTAATAAACCTAGATTTAGGATAGGGAGACATGTGGGTGTAGTCCATTTAGTTCCCAGATCTTCTGACTTGGCCAAATTTCTTGGTCAACATCTTTAGGTCTTCCTTGACCTTGTTCAATTGTTCCACTTTTGGGTCAATAATAACGGGTAAGTTAGCCCCACACTGAGCAAGGTTTACCATAGGCAGATATGCTAGCGATGGACCACTAGTAGTCGAAACACGGGGAGCATGCTCGTATTCTTTGGCAACCCAAATAAGCTCGGGTGCAAGCATACACATAGAGCGAGGGAAAAGGTTCTAGTGATCTTTGAGGATAGAGAACAGATTTCTTTGCATCTTATGAACCTCTTTTTGAAGGCTGTCAATTTTGGTAGTGATCTGAGCTATAATTGTCAACAAATCCGGTTGTACATTCGGCACTTGATTCATGTTCTCCATGGAAGGCGGGTAGATCTCAGACTCTAAAGAAGTAAGGGGACAGACAAAACTTTGGTGAGGTTCGACTGAAGATCAAAGCCAATAGGGAGCTAGACCAAAGGTATGCGATCGACCTGATAAGGAGAAAAAATGGGATTTATTTTCGAAAAAGAAAAGAATGGGAATTTATTATTTCTAGATAAGGAGGAAAATGTTTTTTTTAACATTTTTCGAAAACATGAGGACAAAATGTTTTTGGTATTTTTGATACAAGAGGAAAAATATTTTTGGACACTTTGGAAAGAGAGGGGAAAAGATGAAAAATAGGTCTCAACATGATTATTATGTTTATTAGGTTCTCACTTATATTAAGTTTGACTAGATACAAAAAGGAAATGCCAGACATGACATGAGACTGAAAAAATTGGGTTTGCAATATATGTAAAAACTAGGGTTGGACTTGTTACCAGGCTTACGAGCGGAGCCCCATTTTAAAAATTGCCCAAAAATTTGGGCGACAAGTCGACCCGGAATTTTGATCGAGTTTCAGCTCGAATCCGATAGTGTTATATGTGTGTCCTAGGCTTGACAAATATATGTGGGTATGCAATTGTTGGGTTAATTGGAAGGTGTTCCCCCTTTCGTGTGACTTCCACGATATACGTCTTACTTTTGAGGGAAATCGGTACGTGTAGAAAAGACATTTGATATACCCGAGTGTATATGAACTGCATCACTATATACCTCATGAGGATGGTACATGTGGGAGAGAATTCAATATACTCGATGTACATGAATGAGTTACCTGTGATATACCTCCCGTCATGATTTTGGTCAAGCGGTATGATGTGGGTGAACCATTCAATATACGTCGAAGGTAATTGGACAATGGAAGGTGAAAGTCATATCACTTAGGGTAACTGGACTTGCCGAACCAGAACCCATCACGAAGTGACACCCTAGTTACAGGACAAAATCTGGCCAATATCAATGCTCTTTAGTGACGTTGTGTGTATCATGAATGATTCTTTGATTAGTAATTTATGCAGAGAGTATCTTTATTGATCATTCCTAGCTAAGAATGAGGTACAAGTATAAATAGTGGAGTTGGGATAATAACTCAGTGATAAGTGTAAGTGAGCATGGATATAAAGAAGTGGACATGTGTGTTAGTGACACCTAATCATGGATTTCTACGGGGTGTGTGCAACATATGGATATACATAATCCTAGGTGCACGTGGTGTGAATTGTACATGGAAAATTTCTACAAGTTTGTGAAAAATGGCATAAGCATGAGGTCATATGTACATGGAATAATAAGGGGTAATGAAAAATAGGGGATATACAAGAAAGTAAAACACCCATGCAAACAGAGTCTAGCCCATTTAAAAATAGTCTCGAGAAGAGTCACCACTGTGTCCATCCCGGGCAGCGCCTTGGGGAGGGAGAGATACATAGAGATAAATACGTCTCCCACTCGGGAAGGCTGTGTCGCGGTATCGCACCCCTATTAGGAAGGTTTCTTCAACCATCATCATTGTAGGGGTAAATGTGAAAAGATAGAGTCACCAACTTATTTTAAAAAAAAAAGCAAAAGAATATGTTGCCACTTGGAGAGAGAGGCATCAAGGACAAACTGATGCATACGAAACCAATAGTTCGAAGGTCTGGGGGTGAAGTTACGAAATGGGAAGGTGTTAGGCACCCATACCGCCCATAAGTGTGTGTACATGCTTATATAATGGAGATAGGATTTATTCAACTCATACCATGGATAAGGCAGAGTGAGGTCATCCATAGGAATATTTTAAAAAAAAACACATGTAGAAAGTATGATTTCTGCGTTCATCATGATATTGATCATTATTAAGGAACAATAATATGTGTTGGATGAAACACAAACAAGTATGGTGTATATATATATATATATATATATATATATATATATATATATATATATATATATGAAAATGGGAGGTTTTAGAAAATTCGGGAATTTGAGAAATTGGGAAAATTTGACTCGAGTCTTGGATTTTAATCCGCGACACCTACGTAGCCTATAAAGGCATCATAGTCCACGTAGTTTGAATGTATCATAGGGGTGGGGTTTATCCCATAGATTCGAATGAAATTTTGTTATATGTGTATGTGTAGAAAGTGTGTTGCTTTCATTTTGGAAAAAGTGTGATGGATAATTCCGTTAGGAATTAACAGGTGTAACCCTCTTTTATTTGTTTTTAGAATTTTTGTAGAAAATAAAGTATGTTGAATATACTAATAAAAGGGTAGATATTAATGTGTATGAACTAAAGTAAGAACTATATTATAAATCTAAAGTTTATTATGCAAAAACAAGGAATTTAAAGAGATATGGAAGGAATTGGACCTTCTTTGAAGATTGATCTTTTATATTGGATGAAATCCCTTGAGTGTTGATGAATGTTGATGAGAGAGAAAGATATTTAACAAATTGAGTATTAAAAGGATGGGGATGTAAGCTTGGATGGAACTTCACATGAGGAACCTCACTGATTTCGAGGGAATGTTGCTAAGATCACTAATGGATCAGTTTTATCTTCTGTGAATGAGGTTATGGTCCCTATTTATATAGTCGGGGGTAACGATCGGCCTATCCCAGGAGGTGCCTATCAGCATGTTCCCCTAGACACTGTGCCGTTAGGCAAGGATCAGGACCCGCCAATTGGAAGTTCCGTGCAAATTTTTTGGGAAAACGGTCGTAGAACACAAATCATTGATTTTAATTATGCACATGTCATACCATTAGAAAGGTATTTTGGGGGCCTTCAATATTCCTTTGTATTTCTCCTGGGTCTAGGATTTGACTTTGGGTCAAATATGGCTCGAAAGCGCACGTCGGTCCTTTGGACAGGAGATTGTCGAATGCAAATGGATTGTTCGTCCACATGGTAAGTCAGAATATTGCATGGGGTGGACTGCTGGAAAGGTTAGGAGCTGTAATCCGACATTCCAAAGAGTTTTGCTCAGTTTGGAAGGTTGACCTATCAACCGAGGCTCAGAAGCGCCCAGGGACCTCTCAAAATAAAATAGATCATTCATTCGTACCATAGGTCAGAATCGTGCATGGGGTGGACCATTAGAAAAGGTATTCAGTACCCTTTGGAGTTTCATTTATTCTAAATCAAGATGAAGAGTTAACTTTGGTCAAATGGATTTTGAGAGCGCCCAATGGCCTGTAGATCAATTTTTGAGGGAAAATCGATCATTCATCCGAATGGTTATGTTGTGTCCCACACGGGGTGGACCGTTAAGAGGGGTTTAGGTGAAATTTGAGGATTCAAATAGATTTCGCTCTGATGGTGAAGTTGATTGGGGTTAAACTAGGTCCCGGGAGTGTTCGGTGTCCTCTGAATTGATCTTCGATAGCAAAATGGTCCATTCGTCCGAACCGTTATGCCAATTTGTGCACGAGACAGACCATTTTAAAGGGCATTTAGAGCCCTTAAAAGATTAAAAGAGATTTTACTCTTACGATAGAGTTAACCATAGTCAAACGGGGACCGGGATGTCCGGTGGGCTCTAGATCGGTACTTAGAGTACGACCTAGGTTTTAAGGTGCGATGGGAAGGTGTTAGGGACCTAGGGGGAGAACTAGGGTCCTGGAATGTTTTGTCTATATCCTCTATCAAACCACAAAGACTCCATCTCTCACCCTTAGAGTATTCTAGTTTCTCCTAAAGAGTCTTCTCCCCTGCCCTAAAATCCTCAATCAACGTATCATTATTTTCTACATCATGCTCTTCCAACCTATCTTACAACTTCATGTTTTCCTTCTTCACCTTCACCTTTTCCTCATAAAATTCAAGGAAGGAAAATTGTGCCTCTCTCTCCTCTATCTCTTCATCCTCACTTTCTCTACCCTCACTTACTTGGGGTTCACCTACTATGGCCTTGGAAGTGTCATTCAAATGAGTATATTCGTGAGAAGGTTTATCATCATCGTTCACATGACAAACCATGAGCACGGTGTAGTTGAACTCAATGGGGTAATATACTCCCTCTTGCAGATAACTCACACTATGGGTGGTGTTAAATGTTACAGTTTCTTTCCCTCCTTATTAATTGTACTGGAGCACTCTGCTACCCTATAGCCAAAACCCTCACAACCACAACACCTATCCGACTCATCCCTATTGTCATTCTCATTTCGGTTCGTAGGGATGTGACTGGACATGTTTTTATTATATTTCTTAAGAATTTTTGCATCTTTTGATTGCTTTTGGAACTTAAGAAACATCTTGGACTTCTTTGCCAACGTTGACACACCTTTGAATTCGGTGTTGGAATCATCATCTGAAACTTAAGTTTCCTCCTTCTGGGCTTTTAAAGCAATGCCCTTTTCTTTCTTTGGCACTTGCTTGGAGGTAAACATGTCAAGCTCATATGTTTGTAGGCCACCTACAAGCTTTTCTAGTTTCGTCGAGTCAAGCATACCTAGAGAGTTTAAAACGATCACATTTGGATCAAATCTTTCGAGCAATAACCTTAAGATTTTCTTTATGACTCGATTGTCGTCTACCTTCTCTCCTAAGTTAACTGATAAGTTGATAATATTAGACAACCTATCATAAAACTCATTAAACATATCACTTTCTAACATATTATTCATTTCAAACTGAGTATTGAGGTTTTAGATTTTGGAGGCCTAAATAGTTCTTGTTCCCTCATGGGTGACATTCGAGGAAATATGATTGTACTCTTTTGGGGTGACATTCGAGGAAATTAGAATTTCTTTGTGCAAGTTTTTGTTCGGCATCAGTCTACGGCTTAACATGATTCAAATGAGTGGTGTCTCCCTCTCTCGTAACTGGTAGAGTCCACCCCTTTTCAATCGTTAACCACACACGTTCGTCTATGGCCTTAAGTGACCACTTCATATTCATTTTCCAATAAGCATAATTAGACCCACCAAACATAGGTGTTATAAAGACATCAAATATTACAAAATTTGTACCTAAGGACACACGAGATCAGTCACATGACAACCTAGTATTCTAGCTCTAATACCAATTATAGAAGGCCCTTATGTGTATGTGCTTTAGGCAAAGACAAACTTTTAAAAACATCTCAATTTTATCCTGCACCAATTATGTGAACCAAATTTTAATTAAGATAATTTTATCTCCTGAATCCTAAACATGCATCTATTGAGATTATGTGGATAAAGTAAAGAAAGTTCCCAACACCAATGTATGGGTAATCCAGTAAGGGAAAAATCCGCGGACGGCCCAGTCCAGACAATCACTATGATACATGAATTATAAAGGAATAATATAGTCTTACTCAACGACTCCATCCTCACAAGACTTAATGCCTGTTCTTCTCTTCTATCGTTGCTCCACAGTGGAACGTAGGTATCAACCTATCCAATATCCCCAACACATGATTTCGCCTATGCCTCGATATCCACCTATGCAATATCCCCAACACATGATTTCGCCTATGCCTCGGTATCCATTACTATAGCCTCAGCATCCATTAGTCAGCAAGTACAGAGTCCATCACATGAAACCAGTTTGTTCATAAGGAAGAATAAAAATAGTGATGCAAATTAAGATCTCTATGACACATGGTGGATGTAAACTCGGATCTTGAAACAAGGAAGGATGTTTTTGCTTTGGAAACTTTGGAAACTATTTGCAGATAACGTATGTTTTTCTCTTCAGCTCTGCACACCCATTTTTCTAAGTCAAAGACACCTTAAATAATAAACCAAAATTCTAAAGCAGCATGTCGTTTGAAAGAAAACATCTTTTCATTTGTACAAAATTAGCATGTAGTTTGAGAGAGAATGAGATATCGTTTGAACGATATCATAATTTCATTTGAACAAGGTAAAAACTCATTTGAAATAAATGAAGTGTAAGACTTAGTTTATACCATACTAACTCAATTTAACTCAAAAAGATTTATCAAAATCATTTTAAAATAAATTTTAAATAAATTAACATCGTTCTAAAATATTTCGAGAGACATAAACCATTATGCATTCATACCTGGGAGAATCTCGAAAATCCATATGAATGTGAAGACTAGAAACATGCCCAAAAAATGAGGCACAATTTACCTTTGAAGCTTGGCCATTACGTATTCAACACAATGTCATATGCTTAAGGGGATCATGACACATAAATTCTATGCTATGACTCAAAATGGAATTTGTCTGCAATAATTCCTATGGCCATCCCCGATCCTTTCCATGAAGGTGGGCGCATGGAGGAAAGGATCCTACGTATCTCGCGCGTCCCTCTCGAGAGCGCTTCGGCCGGCGTCGTTTGAGATGTGGTGCAAAAATGTATAGACAGATTCAGAGTCGCCAGTCTATTTTACTCAAAAAAGACAAAAGAAAAAGGGGAAGCCACCCCGAAGGATGGCATCCAAAGACATACTGGTGCGTACGAAACCCAGATGATTCTAGAAGGGTTCGGAGGCTTAGTTACGAAATGGGAAGGTGTTAGGCACCGATTCCGCCCTTTCGATCTCTCATGAATATTTGTTATTTTCCTTTTGTTTCCCCCCATGATATGTGTGCATGTGTATATATATAAAATGGAGGTAGGAATCCTCTACTTGTATCATGGGAAAGATAAAGCGAGTCGTCCGTAGGAATATATAAGAATAGTATTAGAAAAATAAGATTTACGCGATTGCCCTTACATTGACCGTTATAATGGAACGATAACGCATATGGAGCAATGCATTATTAACGACAAGTATATAGAATATAAGGAAAATAGATTAAGAGAAGATAGAAAATGAGAGAAAATTGAGAAAAAGGACTCGAGTCTCGGGTTTTACCCCGAGACGCCTACATATCCTATAAAGGCATCAAAGTCCACGTAGTTCGCATACAAAATGAGGGGTGGGGGTTATCCCATAAATCCAAATGGGGAATATCTTATTTGTAAGTGTGTGTACAAAAAGTGTTTTGATTTTGAGAAAAGTGTGGAAAAAGTGTGAGAATCCTTACATGGAATTTATGACCAAACCCTCTTTTTCTTGGGTTTTGGGTTTTATGATAATAAAAGATGTACAATAATACTAAATAAAAAGTATATTAGGATGTGTGAGATGAGATAATAAAAGTGTTAAATAAGAAAACAAGTTATTTTGAATTTAAGAGAGAGTTTGAGAAAGTTGGACATTCTTGAAGATCTTGAACTTGATCTTGAATGTTGGAGAGCAACCCTTGCACTTGGATGATGACGGAGAGTGGATAATTCACCAAATTTGATAAAAAGGGTGAAGAAAAGTGAAAGTAAAAAAGGGATTTGGAAGTTGAAATCACGCTGCCTTCGACAGAGGTTTCTGGGATTCATTCAGCGAGATTTTAATCAGATCTGGGGGCCCTATGCAAATGAGGTGAAGGCATCATTTTATAGGCCCAGGTGAGTGCCGAACAGCATAGACCTGTTCCTGCCTATCAGCATCGGCACGTGCCGATAGGCAGGGGCCAATGTAAGGTGAGAGTCATATCGCTTACGCTAACTATGACCTACCGGACCAGCGCCCATCACGAAGTGACCCTCCAGTTACTGGGTAAAATTTGGTCAATATCAATGCTCTTTGGTGATGTCGTTTGAATCATACATGATTCTCTTATTAGTATCTTATGATAAGAATGCCTTTTCTTGATTATGCCAAACATGGAGGAAAGTATAAGTACCCCAAAAGGTACACCAAGTATGGATGGGTGATGCGTGCAACATGGAGATATGCATGTGATCCTAGGTGCACATGGTGTGAAGTGTACATGGAGAAATTTTAACAAGTGTGCGAATATAAGCATAAGCATGGGATCCATATGAGAAAGGGGAACATGAAAATATGGGGGAAGCATAAGAAAATATAGCATTCATGTAAATAGAGTCAAGCCCACAAATAAAACACATATCTCCAGCGGATTCGCCACTGTGGCCATCCCCGATCCTCGACATGCGGGCGGGCGTGTGGAGGAAAGGATCCTTTAGGTCCCGCATGTCCCTCTCAGGAGCGCTTCGGCCGGCGTCGTTAGAGATGTGGTGCAAAAATGTAGAGAGATTTAGAGTCGCCAGTCTATTTTACTCAAAATAGACAAAATAAAAAGGGGGAGCCACCCCGAAGGATGACATCCAAAGCCATACTGGTGCGTGCGAAACCAAGATGATTCGATAAGGGTTCGGAGGCTTAGTTACGAAATGGGAAGGTGTTAGGTACCCATTCCGCCCTTTCGGTCTCTCATGAATATTTGTCATTTTCCTTTTGTTTGCCCCCGTGATATGTGTGCATGTGTATATATATAGAATGGAGGTAGGAATCCTTGACTTGTATCATGGGAAAGATAAAGTGAGTCATTCGTTGGAAGATATAAGAATAGTATTAGAAAAATAAGATTTACGCGATTACCCCTACGTTGACCGTTATAATGGAACGATAACGCATATGGAGCAATAAGTTATTAAGGGCAAGTATATAGAATATAAGGAAAATAGATTTAGACAAGATAGAAAATGAGAGAAAAAGTGAGAAAAAGGACTCGAGTCTCGAGTTTTACCCCGAGAGGCCTACGTATCCTATAAAGGCATCAAAGTCCACGTAGTTCGCATACAAAATGAGGGGTGGAGTTTATCCCATAAATCCAAATGGGGAATCTCTTATTTGTATGTGTGTGTAGAAAAATTGTTTTGATTGTGAGAAAAGTGTGGAAAAAGTGTGAGAATCCCTACTTGAAATTTATGAGCAAACCCTCCTTTTCTTGTTTTTTGGGTTTTATGAAAATAGAACATGTACAATAATACTAAATAAAAAGTATATTAGGATGTGTGAGATGAGATAATAAAAGTGCTAAATAAGAAAACAAGTTATTAGGAATTTAAGAGAATTTAAGAGAGAGTTTAAGAAAGTTGGACTTTCTTGAAGATCTTGAACTTGATCTTGAATGTTAGAGAGCAGCCCTTGCACTTGGATGATGATGGACAGTGGCTAATTCACCAAATTTGATGAAAAGGATGATGAAAAGTGAAAGTAAAAAAGGGATTTAAAAGTTAAAATCACGCAGCCTTCGAGAGAGGTTTCTGGGATTCGTTCAGAGAGATTTTTTTTAGGTCTGGGCCCCTCAACAAATGAGGTGAAGACCTACTTCTATAGGCCCAAGTGAGTGTCGATCGTCATAGACCTATTCCTGCCTATCGACAGGTGCCGATAGGTAGGGTCTGGAACCTGCCATTTGGCAGTGCACTTCAAGGTTTTTCCGAAAATAGGCCGCCGAGGGAAAATCGTTGGTCAGAATCGCGCACGGGGCATACAGTTGGAAAGGTAATTCAGACACCTTTGAAAGTCCTTTGGACCTCTCCCGAGTTCGGGAGTTAACTTCATGTAAAATATGGCTCAGAAGCATTTGTCAATCCATTGGATTGGGAATCATTCGGACACAAATGGATTGTTCGTCCGCATGGTAAGTCTGAATCGCGCACGGGGTACACCGTTGGAAAGGTTAGGAGATGTAATTCGACATTCCAAAGAGTTTGACCTGATTTGGATAGTTGACTTTGCTCAACCGAGCCCGAGAAGCGTTCTATGACCTCCCTGATTCAAACGGATCATTCGTCCGCATGGAAAGTCGAAATCGCGCACGAGATGGATAGTTGGAAAGGGTATTCGATGCCCTTCGAAGATTCATTCATTCTCGATTGAGCTGAAGAGTTTACTTAGGTCAAATAGAGTCCGAGAGTGCCTGGTGGCCTCTAGGTCAGGTTTCGAATACAAATGATTCGTTCGTCCGCATGGTTAGTCAGAATTACGCACGGGGTGGATCGTTGGAAAGGGTATTAAGTGCCCTTTGAAGATTCATTCAGTCTCGATCGAGACAAAGAGTTTGACTTTTGGGTCAAACTGAGTCGGGGAGTGCCCGATGGCCTCCAAGTCAGTACTCAGGACATGACTTGGGTTTACAGTGATGAAGGGTGGTACTAGGGACCTAAGGAGAGTTAGGGGGTAACAAAATGGGGTGTCTACAATTCCAATACATACAAATTGACACTATTTAGAAATTTTTCCATATAGATGCATTATGAAAGAGTAATCAATAGGTAATTTAAGAAAAGATAATAGATAAATGAAGATGAATACATAATTTTAAGTGTTTTAAAGGTTGGCCTACGTCCATTATGCAAAGTATTAGTGTGTTTCGCTCTAATAAGGTATAAATAGACATTGGAGACAAAAATACAAGCTCTATCTCTAAAAATACTATAGTGGAGTAATGGCGGGATGTTTAGAAGTTGATCCCAGTGAAGAAGACAAAGCGTGCCTTCATAGGCTGGGGGTTGCATTTGTGTCACCCCCATCATCTATTCCATGACCAGCTGAGGTCGATGACCTATGAAAGGGCACTACATGTCTATTCTGATGGTGAATTATTCATGATGAAAATCCCCTCATGCGGGTGAGTGATTCTTGCTAACATTTTTATGCTGAAAAGACTGAGATACCCTTGTCATACTTTCGATGCTAGGATGAACATACTTATGGTAGTCAATATCGTTCGAGGTGATACCATCTTTGTCTAGAGTCCCGATGGTTCCTAGTTCTAGGATCGTGGATGAGAGGATATTGGATGGTCTTCTATACATGACACAACTACCCTTATTACTTTAGTCTCACGAGTTATAACACCAGTGTCATCTAAGGCCAATTCTCTTCCACTGGTGTGGGTGAGAAGGTTGATTTCATCTGTCAGATGAGACTGCACTGCCTAGTTGATTACCAGAGTGCCATCTGGATGAGACCATATTTATGTATATTAATTACCCTTAGACCTTGTCCTTCTACGTCAGTAGGAGGATGAGTTAGACACTAGGTTCCAATTAGCTTCAAGATAACTCATGGTAATATATGTCATCTCTTCTAATGAATGGCATGCAGACCATGACTTTGGAGGCTTAGATATAAATTAGACATCAATCGTATCTTGAGGACATAATGGCCAATTCAACCCTATGTTCGATCAAGTAATCCTTATTATAAGATGCTTGCTAGTGGTCGGTCATCCTTCAACAATGTTAAAGATGGCATGATTTAGAGAGATTAGATGTGATATTCAAGTCATGTCTTACCCACGATAGTCCTTTAACGCCATCCCATGCCTTGGTATTCCCGCTTTATCATTAAAACATTTTTTAGATTAAAAGATGTTTAAGCTGGTCTTTTCTAATTTCTTCCATTTTTAACAAAAGCGATAACAAAGCAAAAAACTATTTTATTTTTCTCACTAGAATTCCACCTCTCATGCTTCATTCGATTGTTATTCTGGTGTTTTCTAATGTTTTTTTAGCGGTTTCCTTCTTCTCGGTTAGTCTGAATCATATCTTCTTATCTCTTCGTTGTTAGTTGTTTTTATTCCTCTCTATTCATTATTTTTCCATGAGTTTTTACATTTTACACCTCCTTTAATACCGATGTTAGGGTGTAAATTCTAAGGTTATTAGGCATTTTTTGGCTTTTTCTATCTTTTAATGGTAGTTGTATCATTTTTTGGAGAAAATTGATGATCTTTTAGGTTTTTTGGTGACTTTGATTATTTTCTAGTGCTTTTTTATCTAGTAAAAGGTTTCGAGCTGAGTTGTGTGTTCTTGCTATAATTTCTCCCAAATGACTCACTTTCTCCTTTTTGATCATTCTTACCTTAGAACCCTTATAAATGATGATTTGTAAATGTACTATAATCTATATGAGTCTTGGGAATAGCTACATCACATTCGCTATCACGTCCACTAAGACAGAATAGGTTGAAGCTTAATTTAGTTTAGACACATATCATCTAGAGAGAGTCTCTCCAGAACCTCTGACTCCAAGACCCTTAGCAATCATACCCCCTCCTTTGCATCTGATAAACCTTACCTACAAAGACAATTTACATAAAGTTCATTCTTAGCAGTGATTTAATGTCTTAGTCCAAGGGTAATACCGGGTCTGATACTGATTCCATGGCTGAGGGTAATAGCCCATTCGATAGTACCATTGATATTATGAACCTTAGCTCATTTAAAAAGGCCATGAGAATGACTTTTGCTCATCTTGGCTTGGATGAGACTGATAATTTTATTGAGTCTAGTAATAAAGGTCAACTATGTACATTGTCTCATCATCATGGGGATCCTGAGCCCTTATTTATGATATCTTTGATGATGAGACGAGAGATAATATTCCACCCCCTACGATGCCAATTCATTTTACTGCAATATCTGAGTCATCCTATCTAGGATGGGACCAACATGGCTAAGCACATGTTACTGATGTTGATAAGGAAGAGGCTTTTGAACTTGACACAACTGTCTCTTCATCTTATAATAGTGGCATCCAAGAGACTAGTCTCATTATCTCGCAACAGTTGTGTGGTATTTACCCAATGATAAAAATGAGAGTGCCGATCGAGGATGAGAGGGCTTATGATCTTAGAAATGGCGATTAGATTTTCGTGTCTCAACAAATGTTTAGAGTTGGTTTTTGGCTCCCATTTGGGTTGTGAATTAGAGTAATTATCGCTTCTATCGATGTCTCTCTACCCCAATTATCCTCCAATACTTGGAGAACAATTATAGGGTAAGGTATACTTGACAGACTTGCCTACGTAGATGATTTACCCCCAAAACCTTTTTCAAGTGTGTTATTCAGTCATTTTCACTAAATTCAACCATTGATATTACCATTTCATTTCTCGTAAACCAGACTGAAAACTTGTGCACATGAACCATATTTCCAATCATGCCTTAAGTCTCGGTACTTTTTTATCTTGGGCTTGTGGTAGTTTTGCGATGACGAGTCACTGATGCATATGAAAGTCAAAGTTCCCCTAATATATAATCATAGTTATAATTAATGTTGAGCCTATATTGGATATGAGCAATAAATACAGGGCAACAAAACTGAGAGGATCTAATTATTGGTAATTGTATTAATTCGATTAAAGTCTTTTTGTAAAATTCTTTGTTGCTTAAAAGTTTACTAACTTTTCTTATTCTTTCATTATTTATCCGATATTGATAGTTATTGATATTTTCTATTTCTATAATTTTCTTGAGATTATAACGACCATATTTGGGAAATGGCATCTCCTATTATCGAAAACATTCTCATAAGTTGAAGGGAAATAATTCGTCCCAATTCACAGGCCCTACCTAGGAAAAATCTACAACTGCTGCCCCATATACCGATAGGTCAAAAAAAGTAAGGAGGCCACTAGGCCTGAGATGTGTCTCAAAACCAAATGAAATAAAAGATCTAAAAAGGCCTATTTCTAATGTTATGTCGACAACTTCACATCTCTCTCAGCTCGACCAGAACCCAAAGTCTCCTTTTGGGAGATAATTAATAGCCCAAGAGGTCATCTTTTTCGTGACTCCTCCATGTGATAACCATTTCTATAATACCCCATATATTCATAAACTATATTTATTACTTATTAACAAAGAATAAATTTATAAATGGGACTAATTAGTACTTTTGGGGCCAAGTCATAATAATTTGGTATAATTTAGATGATAATTTAATATAAAATGCAATGTGATTTTCGTAACGCGAGTTTGTAATAATTAATTAGTGATTCTAATTATATGGTTGTGGATTATTTGTACGCGTAGATTAATTAAGTGTACTATTTTATTGATGACGTGAGACGTTTCCATTGGTCGTGGGTAGTATCACTTAGATTGGACTCTAGGGGGCCATGGGTGACGATTTATGTGTTTTTATTATATTAAATTGGTCTAAAGGGTACGTATACGCTTAAAAGGAGATTTTGGGCCCTTATAGGTAACATTTTGGACTCTTTTAGGGGCCCAAAATTAGATCTTTTGGGGACGGGATTTCAAAAGTTATTTACAACTTAAAGTACCCTAATTTTCCCATACACTTTGATTAAACCTTGCAGCCATAAACATTCCAGGAGAGTTTAACAAGCTTGGAGAGGATAAAGTTAGGAGAATCTCAAAGGAGGAGTCTTCAATCATTTTCTAAGGCACGAATTTTATTACAATATCTTCAATAATGTGTTTCTCAATTTATAAGCACGGTTTCCCATACGATTTTGGAGATTTAATTATGTTGAAGGTTGATTTACATGATGATTTAAGATTGGGACTGGTTATGATTTATAGTAATTAATCTTACTTTGAGAGTTAAAACTTTTACGATAAAACCCAAAATCGACATCGAATAACTAATGAGCATTATGTTAGAATTCATGTTTAGGGTTGTAGTTACTATTTGATTGAATCCACCCTTAATGAATTATGAATTGAAAGATATTGGGTATTTATAAATTGTTCTTGAGAAATTTTGGGTTAGTTTGATTATTGATTGAAATCATGTTGAAAAACCCTTGGTTATGATTTGAAATCATTAGGATTATTTTCCCTAGATGTTAGTTTTAGGTCCTGGTATGATGGGGATTTTATTAGAAACCTTGGTGCATCCTTAATGGAGGTTTTTGAGGAGTTTTAGGACCGATTCTCATAGTTAGGGAAAAGCACAGTGGCTTTATCATTGGAACGTCATTCGAACAAAATGACTTTCTTATTTGAATTGTTACAAGTTGAGATTTGTGTCATTAGTGCATTATTTCCTTTTTGGTCACGAGCCAACGCATGTTAATAGCCAACTGAGCTAGGAAATACTGTATCATTAGGGTTCCTTGTTTGGATTTATCTTGCGAGACGTACCACGCATGAAGCTTAGTAAGCCTCGAGAGTTGAGAGATGTTGGAGCTATCGGATGTTTTATGTAAGACATTAGTAATTAATTTTGTATAGTTATAACACATCGAGCGGTGAGATATTATATGAATTAAGGTCGGTGGGGTTAAGCTCTTAAATGTAAACCAACTGAGGGATGTTTTCACCACTGGTTGAATGAGTGGGGTAATCTCAATAGGAGTTTAGTCATCGTTCGTAAGGTATTAGAGTTTACCTTTAGTTTATAGTCAAGAATTATATATGTGGTTGAGTTTGGTGTGTGTATATGTGTATTACATATGTGAAATTTGCTCATGTGTGTACCCATTATATGGTGCAAAATCTCCCTAATCGTGACACATTATAAACATCGTATGTGAGCCTTTTTCTCTTTTCCCATGGGATACAGGTACGCTCTAATTGTGTATAAGCCTGTGATATTTGTGCAGGTTAAATTTTGATGTTATTATTTAGTGAATTCAGAGGACAAAATTCCTTAAATAGGGGGAAGAATGTAATAACCTGTATTTTAACGGAATATATTTATTATTTATTCATTAGAGTAAATTATTAAATGGGACTAATTATTACTTTTGTGGTTTAGTAATAATAATTTCGTATAATTTAATTGATAATTGAAAGTTGCATGCAATGTGATTTATTTGTACACATGGAATAATTAAGTTTCCATTTTATTGATGTTGTGAGATGTTACCTTGGGTTATGGGTATTATCATTTCGACTAGACTCTAGAGTGACGAATGTGTTTGTTTTTGTGTTTCTATCAATTTAAATTGACCCGGGGGTAGGTGTACCTTTAGGAGAGATTTTTCACCATTCCAACTAGCATTTTTGACGCCTCTGTGGCCCGAAATTAGGACTTTGGGGGAGATACGTTATTTAGGAAGTTAATTATAACTTAAACCAATATAATTAGGTATTTCCATACACTTTGCTTAAACCTAGAAACCATAGACATTATGGGAGAGTTTAATAAGCTTGGAGAGGAAAAAAGTAGGAGAATCTCAAAGGAGGAGTCTTTAATCACCTCCTAAGGTAAGAATTTTCTTGCAATGTCTTTAGTGTTGTGTTTAATAATTTATAAGCATGCTTTATCTTACACTTTTGGAGTTTTAATTATCTTAGAGATTGATTTACATGATGATTTATGATTGGGACTAGTTATGATTAATAGTAATTAAACATACTTTTAATGTTAAAACTTTGGTGATAAAACTCGAAATTGACATTGAATAACTAATGGGAATTATGTTAGAATCCATGTTTAGGTTTGTAGTGAGTTTTTAATTCAATAAATTTTTAATGAATTGTGAATAAAAAGATAATAGTGATTTATAAATTGTCTTGAGAAATTTTGTGTGAATTTTGTTATGTTTTAAATCTTGTTGAAAACTATTGGTTATTATTAGAAATCATTATGATTCTTGCCCTTATATGTTAGTTTTAGGTTCGAGTATAATGGGGATATGATTGGAGACCTTATTGGAGCATTAATGGAGGTTTCTGGAGAGTTTTTGGACTAATTTTCGTGTTGGGGTTTCAGCACTTCATCTTTCTCGTTCGAACGTCATTTGAATAGAGTGACATTATCGTACCAATAAGGTGAATTTAGTGTTCAAAACAATTCCATTCTCATTCAAACGACTTTGAATTTTTTTTTAGTTGTGTAGAGTAGAAATATGAAGGCGTGGGCACTGATTTCTTACATTTTTTTCGTTGGATTTGATATGATTTTTCTACTAAGCGGCGCACGAAACTGAAAGTTGGATTTGGTGATTTTTAATATTGGACATTCCTTTGGGATTACTAAACTAAATTGATTGATGGATTTTTTTAATATCTAGGATAAATATGTATATTAGTGCTATTACACTTGTACAGTTGTACTTATATCCGGTGTTAGTATTTGATTAGAATGGGATAAACGCGCGAGTGACTGGTATCATATGGCCGTATGTATATATCAAGCTTACAGAGTAACGATTCATTATGTATGGGAAATTAATATATGTATGATATGAAATGGTGTGTGTATATATTGGGATATATGTAATCATAGTTCAGGAAGTCAATACACTATGAGTCGAATTTAATAAGGATTATAGTTTATGGTCCCAAGAACGTAAGAATAATATGTTGTTTAGGGATCTAAATGTTTGGGGTATGATGGGGTGTATGCAACATGCTATTTTTATATATATGTTTGACGTAGTTTTTAGAGATTATATATCTATTTACAATAAGAACCTGACGATGTGAGGACCTAGATGATTTGGTAAGCTTGAGTGTATGATTTATCCTATTATATATATATATATATATATATATATTGTGTGTGTGTGTATATATATATATTTTGTGTGGGTTATGAGAATATACCTTTACTCGTGGTAAATTTATTGGTTGGGGTTCATGTTCGACATCGGTTCGTGTACCATACGCCATCTGAAATTTGTTGATGTCGTGGATGTCATTATTTTAGATCATGCATTCATGGATGTCACCTTCATGATGAGAGAAGGTTTTTTTATTGGAGCCATTATTCTTGTTGTGTATGGCCCCGTTAGTGGTGCTACTACATATGATCGCCCCGTAATTTTGTGTGTTTTTCTTAATCCTATTAGGTGTTGAGTTCCTACAAACTTATTGATAGAGGCACGAGGTAGACACTGAAGGTAGTGGAGTTAGTGTGATGTTATATATAGTGATAAATAATTTAAAATAGTATAAAGTAGATAATTGAAAATGAACTCCATGTCATGTTGAATACTTTATGTTATTTACTTGTATTTTTTCCTCCTGAGTGACATTGTGGGGGTTGGTACTTAGGTTATATTCTTACACGTGTACCTAGTTATATACTTTTATTAAGGATACATAGTTGATGTTTATCTTTCATGATAGTTTTCATAATAACTCATTTCATTAAAAAGATATTGACACTGTTAGAATATTACTTTTATGAGACTAAGGATATGCTAAAGAAAACATTTGTGTGGGCCTTGCGGTGAAATTATATTTAGGTTATTGGTAGCATTCCATGGTATTTGTTCGTTACATAATAGTTCTTAATTGTCTAGGTATGGAGACTTTAGCATAGTTATGCCCTGGGTTGGGACATGCACAGAGTATTGCACTTAGGTGAGAAGTGAGATACTTAGTGCATATGAAAGAAGGTGCATTGAATGTATTACAAATTAACTCCATCCTTATTTATTGCTATTAAAAGTTAATTCTTTCAATGTTAGGGAACTGACCCAAATTAAAAAATGTCTTTTCCTCGGGAATTATTACTGTATAAGCAGGTTAACACGACTGAGCAGTCAAACTTGTGGTTGTGGCGATCCAGCTTGGTATTTGCAAAGTTGGAGTTGCTAGTTCATTATAGTTGTCAACATATTCAGAGTTATGTAGAAGGGTTACCTTTCTACTCAATTTGTTTTTCAATTTGTGGTTTTTTAGTTAGATGAAGTTTCAATTGTAGTATTTTATTCAGTTGAACATTTGTAATCATAGGTTTTATTGTAGTGGATTTAGTTTTCACAGTAAGTATTTTTGTTTACCATATCGTATTTAATCTTAGGGCTGGCAATTTTTGACACAATAACCCGTTTATGGTAATAACTCGAAATGACCCGAATTCGACACGATTAGCTTGTATAGATTTAAGAGTACCCAAAACTTATACTAAAATAAAAATCAAAGCGACCCGAAAATGACACAACTAACCCGAATTGCCACCCCTATTTAAACTTTTCTTGTGTTGGTTTTAATTTTCATGGTTTTTAGTTTAAATTGATGTTGCGAATTATATAAATTGTTTAGACATCCGTTGTATTTCATACGTGGCCTCATCGACTAGGAATGAAAATCGCAAGGTGTCACAGTTTCTTCGATGTCGAAAGTAACAAGTTTCTTTCATTACATTGACGAAGTGTTATGTCATCATGTACTGATTTTAGCTCTCGTATATTCCTTCTTTTACCATGTCCTTGATCTCCGAAACCTTCATCAGTGGGTAGAGGTCATTGTGCCAAAGATTAAGCTAGACGAACAAGTTGAGTAAATGAAGGTCAATATGTCGAAGAATATGAACAATCAAAAAATCACTTATGTGTTGGATCAGCAGCCCCATGTTCTGTCTTTCACGCATATAAATTGATCTAAAAAAACTACACATTTATGAAAACCTATAAGGAGGAATTAGGGTTTACCTTTGAAATATCTTTGTTTTGTTCTCGTCTCATCACGAATAGTATGTGACACTGATTGATATAGAACATAATCTCTATGGACCTCATGATCCTCTAATGTATTCCCAATATGAACAGTTACAAGATCAATATTGGCTCTTCCTTCTTGACCACCTTCACTTTTGTCTTTGTTGCATGTCTTTCTCACAAATCCGAATTTGTTTTTTTGAGTCTCAAGAGTGACAGTTTTCTTGAATAAAAAAGATCCTTAGATGGATATATATAGGCTACGGTAGGGACCCTAATAGGAATGAAAAAACCTAATCCAAACTGAATTCTAATCCCAATCCATTAATTATAATTAACGCAACTACATAATTATAATTGCAACTCCACTACTTAAATCAGAATTATATTTCTATCTTCGTCTTCTTAATTATTTATTTCTCGCCATCATAAAATTATTGATACCCATTAATTAAATAAATTTCTAATAATTTATTAGATTAACCTCTTTAAAACCTTGAGTTTTCCAACATAACTTATTTGTAGTTTCATATTAACATATTCCACATGTAGGGTTTCACACATACAAAGCTTATAAGCATCTCAAGGGGGTATCACTAGTCTCTATAAGTAGACGTGGATTCCATTCATAAATAACTTCACCATACAATAATAACCATTACCCAATCTACCAAGATTATGATCAAATAATGAATCTAATCCGATAGGTGAAATAAGTAAATAACTTGCACATGTGTTCATTAATTATATCCAGATAAATATCTTTAAGTAAACATAATAATCACGAGTTGTACAATATCTTACAAAATATGTATAAAGGAAATAATACAAAAGTCCTAATTTGAAACTACCATGATAAGTTAAAACGATACTGGTTCTGATGCTTAAGATAGACTTACTAACATATTGTGCTATAACCCTACTGATGGTGTGTCCCGTTCCATCGAAGACTGTGGACGATTAAATTTATATTCCACAAGAATCGGTGACCTATTCCTCTATGCATAATCCTTACTCTACACCCCAAAACACCTACTAAAGTAGAATAAAAGTCACCAGAGATATATAAAATATTGCAAACAATATGTGCATACATGATTCTCATTAAAATAGGGAAAAAAATTATTTTTAAAATAAATCCATAGATAAAACTTGTGTGTAAAACATGACTTTAGTCTACCTCTTTAACATCATAAAGATGAGATAGTCATGCACTGAGACCGATATAGAACTTTCCTCGTTGCATTTAAAGGAGACCACAAGGAAGTCTTGAAGAAGCATGCCGAGGCAGTGAAGGATCTACTAAGATCTACCAATAAGGCAATTTTGAAGGAGTTTGAGGCATCTGAGGAATTTTTTATATATGCAGTTAAATTCCCAGAGAAGGGGTCCAAGGAAATGTATAGACAATTGGTCATTCAATTTCCTGATCTCGTCACCAAATATTATGAGGTGGTTATATCCTTAACTCTATGACTTTCTCTAATCTTGAGATAATTGATGCTTTGGACTAGATACATGGAGATGACTTTAATGATGATACCATTGATTCTGACGGTGGACGAGATGTGACGACACATATTATCGTAAAGGAGACTCATGTTGATGACCAAGATGTAACCAATTATCACGATGAGTCGAGCGTGCTTGAAGTTACCGGTGTTGGTTACCTCATAGTCGAGACTTGACTTCCTCTATTACTGATTTTTGGATGACCACATGTGGTCTCTAATGCCCGATTCTATTATGCAAACATAAATCTCTTCCAACTTTTAGGATTTTAATAATTCTACTATACTTCACAATACCAGTCTGTTAGGGTGTTATTATTCGATGATTTTGTAAATGGTATTTTGATATGCTTTACTTTGTTTTCATCATCATGTCTACATACTTGTGCATGTTTTTATTTTTTATTCATTTATCTCATTTTTGTCTTAGAGATGAGATGAGACATAGTTGTCCGGCTTTAAAATTATGAAGAATTGTTTTAATTCCGTCATTAAAATTTTCTTATAAAAAATGATGTTAAGTCCAAACAGAACAATAAATATGTTAAGTTTCCCACCGATCAGGATTTAGATGAGACCTGACTAGGAGATGGGACTCCAAGTATTCTCGTAGCACCACAAAAGAGATTTCATTTTACTTTACCATAAAATAATGCTGTTAAGTTTCACCATAAAAGTAATGCTGTTAAACTTCCCGCCTCTCAGTGTTTATATGAGACATGCCTAGGATATGAAATTCCATGTATTATCGTACCTTTGAGAGAGAGATTTCATTTTATTTTCATCCTAAAATAATGATGTAAAGTTTTCAAACCCTCAGGGTTTATATGAGACATGCCTAGGAGACTAGACTCAAAGTATTCTCCAACCAGTAAGAGAGAGAGAGAGAGAGAGAGAGAGAGAGAGATTTTATTTTATTTTCACCATAAAATAATGATGTTAAGTTTCCCACTTCTCAAGTTTTATATGAGACATGCCTAGGAGATGGGACTCCAAGTATTCTCGTACCTCCAAGGGAGAGATTTCATTTTAGTTTCACGATAAAATAATGATGTTAAGTTTCACCATATGAATAAAGAAGTCAATATTCACACCTCTCTGGGTTTATATGAAAGTTGCCTAGGTTATGAGACTCCATGTATTCTCATACTATCGAGTGAGATATTTCATTTTATTTTCACCACAAGATAATGATGTTGATTTTCCCCCTCTCAAAATTAATTTGAGACATGTCTGGAGGACGAGACTCGAAGTATTATCATACTTCCAAGAGAGATATTTCATTTAATTTTCACCATAAAATAATTATTTTGAGTTTCACCATAAGAGTAATGATGTTAAGTTTCCCACTTCTCATGGTTTATATTAGATGTGCCTATAATATGAAATTCCATGTATTATCATACCTCCGAGAGAGAGATTTCATTTTATTTTCACCCTAAAATAATTATGTTGCGTTTGATAGTAAAAATAATGATGCTAAGCTTCCGACCCCTTAGGGTTCATATGAGATAAGCCCAGAATATGAAACTCCAAGTATTCTTATATTGCTAAGAGAGAGAGAGAGAGAGAGAGAGAGAGAGAGAGAGAGAGAGAGAGAGAGAGAGAGATTTCAGTTTATTGTTCTCACCATTCAACAATAATCATTAGTTCTCCACCTTTTAGGGTTTATATGAGACATGCCTAGGATACAGGACTCCAAGTATAATCTTATTGTAGATAGAGTGATTTCATTTTATTTTCAGCATGAAATAATGATGTTAAGTTTCACCATAAGAATAATGATGCTAAGTTTCCCACCTCTCAAGATTTATACGTGACATGCCGAGGAGACAAAACTCTAAGTATTATCGTACTTTCTAGAGAGATTTATATTTATTGATTATAAAATAATGTTGTTATGTTTCACCATAAAAATAGTAATGAAAAGGTTCCCACCTCTTAGGGTTTATATGAGACATACCTTGGATAATAGACTCTTCGTGTTCTTATGCCTTCAAGAGAGAGATTTCATGATAAACCAAAGCAAAATTACACAATATGAGATAATAATTCATTTCATCAGAATCCCTGCAACAACATCTAATTACACTTAAAGAAGTAATTATGGCTATTACATAGTTTTCTCAATTATAATATTTTTTTCAGATAATTAGGATGCTATGGGTTAGCGACTGGTTATCTTTCCAAATTTTCACATGATAGGTATCTTAAAATTCTTTTTCTGTGATTTTATAAGGTCCATGCCAATTTGGATGAAGTTTATTGGTCGTATGGGTTACCTTTTTTCAGGACGAGGTCACTAACTTTTGACGGACCAGCTTTGACTATGTTGTTGTAAAACATTGCGGCTCTCTGTTGTTAGGTCGATTCTCATAGTAAAACATCTTCTTGGTTTGGAGTACTTTGAGTAAATGGTTTGTAGTCTTCGTATAAACCCTTATCTTGATAAATTTTTCAACCAAACTCTTAGAGAGTTCTATAGAACACATAATGGATTTGGGTGGCAAGTGTTGAACCAGGTCCTCATTGAACCATTTAGCATCGTAACGAATTATCGAAATCCAATATCATCTGAACTGTCGAGAAAATCCATAAGAGTGTTATATTTTATGTGGTCCCTTGGGTCGGTGGTCCCATCAGATGATCTTTGAAACTAGATGTCATTTAACAATCCATCAATTTTTGGCATAATGGAGACTTGTATGCGGCATCTTCGATATTGATAAGAACTGGTGGTCGATTGACTTATCTAATAATTAATGCTAGTTGTACGATGGAGGAGAGTTCTAGTAGGGGTGGAGGTAAAAAGTGTGCCTCATTATCCATGTTTTTCTTGACTACTAGATATTTATATACATGTTACTACAATACTAAAGCTGATTACATGGTAGGGTACTTGTAAAGACATATTTTTATAAATATTAGTCACAATTAATTATTTCGTATACCGTTACAACCGTCAAAGAAGTTCAAAAGCAATCTACATCAAGACAGATCCCAATATATCAAGGTTCTTCATGAAAAAGCCTCCGCAAGTTTAAATTGGTAAGGGTATGTTTTAAAAACCTTAACTTTGCACTTATAGCTTTGGGATATTTTTTTAAAAATATTTTCTAATTATTAGAGCGGAATTTTTTCGTCAAAATTTGAGAATGAGTAATTTTCTAAGTCCCGCAGTGCTCCTAAATTTTGATGCCCAGGTCGTTCAAACGAGATACCATCTCGTTCAAACGAGATTAGTTATCGTGCGATATCGTTCAAACGATACATGCACTTCTTTCGAGTGAGATCCCCCTTTCATTCTAACGATTGAGGCGACATGATTTTCTATAAATACTCATTAAATGGTTTCGTTTTCATTAAGAAGTCCCAGCGTTTTGAAAGATAGAAAACTACGAATCTGCAGAATTCTTTCTTACTTCATGTTTTAGGAGTTTTATCCCTTTTGTTTTCAATTCCCAAAAATCCTATATGCTTTGGTGAATTGTTTTTGGTGTTCAAGAACACACTTTACTGTTGTTCACTCTTTGTGGGGAGAGCTCTACAACCGACAGCTGCGTGCTATTATGGAGGGAGTCCTTGTGAAGATTTTAGACAGCGTGTTTGGACTGCACGTCCTTGTGGTATAGTGGCATGTGAATCACTTCTAATTTCAATTCGTTACTTTGAAGGTATGACGAAGGCACCGTGCGTTACTCTTGTGGGCGAAAGCAAGATGGTATGTAAGTAAATGGTCTTGTAAACTTATCAGAGTTCAAGATTTCGGGGATTTTTCCTAAAATTTTCATCGCATCCTTTATTTATTTATTGTTTGACACACGCACACACGTAGTTGCATGTTTATGGGCTGAATTTATTTTTTTTAAAAATAGACTCTAATTAAATAAGTGTGCCAAATTAGATATTTGCAAATTTAATCAATTATCACACCATCATATTTTACAAATTGGTATCAGAGAAGGTTATGCTAATTACTCGCGTATCATAGCGGGTTGCGCTAATTTATCGCGTATTCCTATTTTCCACAAAATTTGTGTGATATTGATTTTTTTTTTTAAATCAGTTTTGTGAAAAATTGTAATTTTTTCGATGGAGCACTAATGTAATTGGATGCCCCCCTTTGATGACACAAATAAGAGTTTTGATGATATAAATCATCTGAATTTGACGTTTGCTAAAAGAATTGATTTTTGGGACAAAGAAAATTCTCGTTTTATATCCGCGATGGATCTTTTGCAAACGGTTCAAAATGAAACAGACTTTTATCGTGAAAAATTTGCTTCTTTGGACCATGAATTTAATGCTTTAAAATTGTCCAAAAAGGAGAGTTTTGAGATAGTCCTATCTTTAGAAAAGGAATTGGAGGACTTAAAATCTTCTAGGGTTTATATTTGTGCCATCGAGGATAAAAAATTAATCGATGATTTTACGGCACGTGAAAAGACTCTTAGGGATGAGTTTATTTAAATTGAGGGGGAGCACGATAAACAGTTAAGTTTAATTAAAAATTTAGAAAAGAAATTCTTGTCTTTGGAAGAGTCTAAGTTGTCGCTTGAATAAAATATTTTGAAGTTGAAAAATTATTTAAACGATTCAGGTAGGTTTGATAGTGATGGTAATGTCTCATCTTGTTCTCATGCTTCTAGTGCTAAAGCCAAAACCATTATTTGTTTAGAGGGTCAATTAATCCAAAGGACGTTAGAAAACATCACACTTTAGTTAACTGCGGTGACAATTAAGTTCAAAACAAATTAATAAGAAAAGACAATCACCGAAGCAAATAAAGAATGTAAAGAATGCAAGATCACACGACACAGTATTTACGTGGTTCAGCAAGAATGCCTACGTCCACGGTAGTGCTCTCAATATTATTTCTCTATACTCCGAGGAGTGTTTTATAGGAAATACAATGCGTGCCTTTTGCCCTAGGCTTAGGGTTTGTTATATACATCTTTGATCGCGGGGAGTTAGGTTGTTGGACTTCCCCACATCAGTCCATAACCCCTGGAATATCTGCATGCGAGATTTTTGGACTTGACTAAGTAATAACTGAATTAGTTGGGATGCGTGGCTCCTAGGCTTTGGGACGCTTTCACTGGGCTACTCATCTGGGCCCGTGGTGGCAAATCAAGGTACCCACAATTGCCCCTAAAGTTGTTGGGCCATAATTTCGGCTCAATAGATTTAAATGATTTGTCATAATGGTGTTTTGTAAATTTTTCCACACATCTCAAGAACGCAGTGCTTCCGAATTGATTTAGGCGGCAACCCGCTTCGTGTCTCATGTGCTATGATTGGAAACATTTAAAAGTCCCTTCGAGCAACATTTTGTTGTTTTCATTTCCATCTTCTTCAAATTTTCTTATTACCTCTGAGCTTCTACTATTAATCTCTCTTTCCCAGGTCTTCATCTTTCAATCCCAATATCCTTCATCGCCTTTGCTTGTGACCTTGCATCGTTACAAGACAAGTTCTGATTTTATAAGTTACTCTTGCTTTTTCTCTGTGTTTTTTCTGTTAAAACTTCTCCACATTTGTAATTTAGCATTTGTAAATGGGAAAGATAGGCAATAGATCAGTAACTGAATATAGGAAGCATTATAACATCCCAGATTGAGTAGAAATTGAGTGCACCTCTGTCCCTAAAAATGTTAGAGAAATAGAGGACGCTCACTGGATTCACATCCTCTTACTGTCCCAAGGGTGTCTTACTTTCCCTCTAAGTAATTTTTTTTCCATTTCTTTGGTTACTTCAACATCGTTTCCACACAGTGTTCGCCAAACGTCTAGAAGAATGTTAATGGTGTCCATAGAGTAAATCAGCTCTATGGCACAATTTAGTGCTTGCTGAGATACGCTTCTGTTATTCTTTCTCGCGAACTAGTTCTGGTCTTCTTTACCTCAAGGCAAGGAGTCCTGATAGGCTATTGGTAGTAAATCTACCTGATTCCCACAAGGATTACTAGCAAGAAGGTTTTCTTGCTAGAAGTTGGTAGTTTCCTCCCCAGACTGAGGGGTCGAGGTCTGACAGGTTCATGGTCCCCTTTTATGGGGAGGAGTTCATAGATAGGCTTAATTTCTGCTCTGCTCTTCTATCTTCCTATAAATGTGTAATTTCTATGATATTCTTCTTTCTTTCCTTTCAGCGAGGATAAAGAACTTGGAACCTACTCTCAGTGAGGTTCGAGATGCAGAGTTGATCAAAGCTTGGAATATTAGAGAACCTTTGGCTCACGACGAGCATCCTCGATCAACTTCTTTTCTTCTGGATTACAAGAACATTGGGTCTAGTTTTATCGCGTAACCTGTAGATAGCATCCCCGAGCTAGATATCATTAAAGAAGTTGCTGCAGATCTTATCCAATTGGACGAGGGGGAGAGAAGTTCTGGTGAAGGTGATAATAGGGGAGGTGCTAAAGGTGGTTCCAGTGAGGCAATATCTAGTGGTGCAAGGTCTTCCAACTCGGAAGAGGTTTCAGAAGCTCGAGAATCTTCCAGTGAATCGAGAAGTTCCAGTGAGGAAGATATGGCTCCTCCTTAGTGGAGTCTGATCAGGGATGATGATGAGGATGATATGCTTCTTTCTAGGTGGTCGAAGAAGAAAAAGTCTGGAAGTGGAGAAGTTACGACTGGTTCTCAGCATGCTGCCATCGATCAAGAGAAGAGGAGGAGGGAGGAGGACTAGTTGAGAGAGAGGGAGAGAAAGAAGGAAGATGATAGGAAGAAGGTTAAAGCGAGAAAAAAGGAGAAATAGAGGAATAGATACGAGAGGGAGAAGAAGGAGAAGGAAGAGGAGAGAAGGAGAGTGGAAGTGAGGATGAAGGTCAGGAAAGATTTGGTGCCTGTATTCGCATTGCCCGAGGGGGCCTCTATCGCCATCTCACCCCAGTTGGCTCCCAAGTTGCTCGAGAGAGCAATTTTGCCTACTTATTGATAAAAGGCAATGGGGACCGACCAGTTACCTATATAAGCTAATCACATTCTAGATTTGGTAAGTCTGTTTTCATTTTTCAATACTTGTAATATTATGTTCAATGCTTTCTTCTAATACTTCCTTTCTACTCGCAGTTCATAACGAAATTTGTTGTTCTTTACCATACTTATGACAAGCTGGTGAGTAAGAATGCGGACTTGGAAAAGTATAACTTTGTGCTACAGGGTAAAGGCGTCGAGCTGGAGGTCGATTTGAAGATCGCCAACGAGGCCCATAAGTCCTCCCATCTCGCCCTTGCTGAAGCTAACAGGGCAAAGGAAGCGCCGATCAAGGAGATAAATGACTTGAGGCAGTCCTATGATCTGGTCTGCACAAGCAAGCTGACCGTGATCGAGGAAAATAAGGTGGTGTCAAAGAAGGTGAAGAAGGTGGAGTCTGAGGCTGATACCATTAAGGAGAGTTTATAAAATTATGGTTGGGCTGCCACATATGAGGATGCTGATGTTCAGATAGGCTACACCAGCCGGTTAAACTTTAAGAGGGGATGGAATAAGGCTTTTCTAGCTTCTGAGGTGAATGTTTATTCACCCTTGTTCGACGAGCATCATCAAGACCCGAAGCTAATTATTGATGAGGCTCCTACCTCCGTTATTGACAGTGGCGTTCCTAAATCTCTCACTGTTCCTACTGACACTCCCTTCATTCAGGGAATAATATCTTATCCATCTGAGGGAGGTGCTCCTCCTGCTATTAACAAAGGAAAGCAACCAGCGACCTCGGAACAAACTGAGGTTACCATCTAGCCAGCTCTTAGGACTCCTTTTGTATTTCTTTCTTTGTTTGTACTGCTCTCTTTTAATTACCGATGTAATTGGACCCCTTTATTTGAATGAAATCAAAATACTTTCCCTTCTGCATACTGATCCTTTTATTCTTTAATGTTTGTATGGCTTGTAGTTGATTGGTGTATATGAGTATACACCTGCTTCCTCTCAAATGGGAAGGATTCTTGGTTTGAATACGAGCAATCAAGTTCGCCAAGGCTTCGTTAGGATTTTCAAATATCTTAGGTCGAGGAATAAGATCTTTAAGGACCAGTCTGAGATCGTCGCCAAACTAAAGGATAGACTTCAGGAGATGGAAGAAGTCGGTGACTCTTTCCAAGAGGAAGTGAACACTTTGAGAGCCAAGCTTCTAAATGCCTCTAAAATCATTCAAGTCGGAGAAGTTCTTCAACAGGGGAATAAGACTCTGAGGAGGAAGGTGTTGCGACTCTGGGAGCATGTGTTGAGCATCGTACCTCGAGTTTTGAAAGGTTCCTCTTCATCTTCTATTTCGTGAGCTGGCACAGGGTCAAGTGTTTCCCCTTAAGTTTTGTGAGGTTCTACCCCCTCGGCTGGTTCGCGAGTTGGTACAGATGCAGGGAGTCCAGCTATGGAGACGGATGAGCTTCGAGAAGATATTCATCGGGCATACGTGATTACTGTTGGGATTCAAAGAGATGTCACACGACTGAGGCATTTGTTCAAGAAAGGTCCTTGGCGAGTGTGGGCTGATGGTTACGACCAAGGTTATACAGATGCTCTGACGAGGTTGACAAAATTTGAAGAGCTATCATTTATTAGGGGATGGTTGAGTGCCCTCAGGGAGCTGCATGTCCTTAGGAACTCATTGCTCTGGTAGCGCCACGAGATCTCTCGTTCGACTCTGAGTCCTTATCCTTTTAGGAAGGACAACCAGTGGGTCCTTATAGATGCTATCCCCAGGTAGCTATTGGAGCAAGATGCGAATGACGTCGAGGAAGAGTTATCCCGTCATTTGAATGATGGTCAGAGATCACAAATGGCTGATTACCTTACTCAGAGGCCTAATGCCCATTAGGATTTTCTTACTTCAATGTAACTCTTTTTAAATGTAACGAAGTAATAAAATATTATGTTTTGGTCATTTTGCTGACTAAATATGTGTTGTGTATTTTCACTTCATTAATTTTTCGTTTAATTATCTTGGGCTCTTTGTTGTCGACTAGATTTGATGTAGGTAAATTTTTTTATCGTGTGAGTATCCTCCCGGTCCAGTATGCTCATGAGATACCATTCTGCCCCAATTTACCTTTTAGGTCATATCGTCACACTCCGAACACACTTGGTGTTGGATGTCCTATCCGATCAGTTTTTTGAGCCAAATATTGTTTGGAGACCAATTGGATTTGACCGAGCTGCATAAGGGTCCCTTGTAGGTATTCATATATTGCCAAGGGAAATGCTTAATAGGTTGTTCATGTTTCATAATGAAAATCTGAGGAGGGTGATTCCATGCTTTAGTGCATGTTGCTTAGAAAAGGTGTGCAAGTTATAAACGTCATAATACAAAATTAACACTTCATTGAATGCCACTGCTAAACAATCTTTTATTAATCAAAAGTAATTAAAAAATGAGTTGTCCATTCCAATAATGCGATAAAGGATTAATGAAAAATCTAGAAATATTTTCTTTTTAGGTTTGCTGCATTCCATGCTCGGCGTATCTCTCTGCCCTCTAGCATTTCTAAGTGATAGGCTCCTTGTAGGTCATCCCTTGTCACCTTGAATGGTCCCTCCCATTTTGGACCCAGCTTGCCATCAGATGTTTTTACTATGCTGCCAAGAACTTTCTTTAGGACGTACCTTGGATTGACCTTTTTGTTATAGTGTTTTGCGAGCTGCCGCTGATAGCTTGCTAGTCTTACTAGGGCAAGTTCTCTGCATTCGTCGGCAAGGTCAAGTTCAGCGACTAATGCTGCATCATTCTGGCCTTGGTCGACCAAGGTGGATCTCATGGTTGGGAGGCCAGCTTCTAGAGTTATGGCTGCTTTCATTACATATGTTAGTGCGAATGGGGTTTCCCCAATTGCTCATTGTGGGGTAGTGCCGTAAGCCCACAGAATGTGTGGAAGCTCGCTCGCCCATGCGCATTTGGCTCGTTCGAGTTATTTCTTTAACCCATCGATCACTGTTTTATTGGAAGCTTCAGCTTGGCCATTGCTTTGGGAGTAGGCATCCAAGCTAAAATGGTGCCTGATCCCATGGTCGTTGCAAAAATTTAGGAAAGGTTCGCTCTCCAACTGCGTGTTGTTGTCAGTGATGATGGTTCTGGGGATCCTAAAGAGGGTAATTATGTTTCTCCATATGAATTTCATCATATCTGCGTCCCTGATGTTTGCTAGTGGCTCTGCCTAAATCCATTTGGTGAAGTAGTTTGTGGTGAAAAGTAGATACTTGCAATTTCCGATAGCAGTAGGAAGAGGTTCCACGATGTCCATTCCCCATTGGGCAAAAGGCGAAGGGATGATAAGTGATCGTAGGTCGTTGTCAGGTTGGTGAACCATAGGAGCATGTAGCTGACATTTTTTGCACTTGCGAGCATATACTCCAGAATCCATCTGCATGTATAGCCACCAGTAGCCTTCCTTCATTGCCCAAAAAACTAATGATCTTCCCCCAATATGGCTCCCACAAGTTCTTTTGTGTATCTCGTGCAGCACTTGTTCGACGTCCTTTAGATGAACACATTGGAGGTAAGGGCCGGTAAATGATCTCTTATATAGTTTTCCCTAGGGGATAAGTAAAAGTGGGTACCTTTAACTCTTATCTGATGAGTGGTCTTCTTATCGTGTGGAAGTGCTCCATCTTTCAAATAGTCCCACAGGGTGTCCATCAAACTAGGTACTGATTCAATCTGGAGCATATGTCCCATATCTGGTATCTCGTCACTGTGATTGATGCTTGGTTGGGCAAGGAACTCAATAGGGATTATTCTCTTTAAGTCAGAGTCAATTGCTGAACTCAGGGGAGCTAGGCCATCGGTATAGTTATTCTGTTGGACACTGACTTCCTCAAAGTTTGAAATTACCATCTTTGCCAAGGCGAGGTAAGCTTCCATTATTTCATCTCTTGCATTGAAGTCCCCACTTATCAGATTGGAGACTAATTATGAGTCGCCGAACACCTGTAGCCGCTTTGCCCCCAACACCTATGCCTTTTATAGGCCGTCTATCAAAGCCTCATATTTTACCTCGTTGTTAGAGGCTTAAAATCCAAGCATGATTCCCTACTCGAGGATTGTATCTTCTGGAATAATGAGTCCAATGCCTACTCCTTCCCCCTTTGAGTTGGAGGCTCCATCAACAAACATTTATGACACTCCTCCTGATGAATGATCTTCCACTTGCTTCATGGGTTGGTTGCAAGGCTGCTCGTCTATGAACTTTGCGATGAAATCATCAAGGACCTGCCCCTTGATCTCATTCCTGGGTTGAAATTGGATGTCAAATCATCCAAGCTCAACCGACCACTTAGATAGTCTTCCAGGCAGATCTTCTTTTCGCAAGACTGCTTTAAGGGGATGTGATGTAAGGACGACGATAGTGTGAGATTCAAAGTAGTGCTTTAGCTTCGTCGAGGATATTACTAGTGCAAAGGTGAGCTTTTCCAGTGTTAGGTACAGCTTCTCAGCTTCCAATAATGTCTTACTCTCATAGTAGACTGGGTGATGGATTCCTGTTTTCTCGCACACTAGTGCAGAACTGACGACGTGGCTGGATACGGTGAGGTATAAGTATAGGGAATCATTTTCTTGAGGCATCACGAGCAAAGGTGGTGTGCTGAGATAAGCCTTGAGTTCTTCTAATGCTTTCGAGCAATGTTGATTCCACTCGACTGTATTATTTCCTTTCAAGAGCTGGAAGAATGGCTTGCACTTTCTAGAAGACTTTGAGATGAAACGATTCAAAGCAGAGAGCATGCCTGTGAAATCTTGTACGTCTCATATCATGGGGGGGGGGGCTATACCCTATTGATCTCATTGATCTGGTTTAGGTTGGCCTCAATGCCTCTCTCACTAACCAAGTACCCAAGGAATTTTCCTGACTGGACACCGAAAGAACATTTTTTGGCGTTGAGTTTCATTAGATATTTACTGAGGATTTTGAAGGTCCTTGATAGGTCTGAGAGATGGTCCTCTTTGCACTTGTCCTTAACGAGCATATCATCAATGTAGACTTCCATGGTATCTCCCATTTGGTCTTTAAACATCTTGGTGACCAGCCGTTGGTAAGTTTCTCTTGCATTCTTGAGCCCGAAGGGCATAACTTTATAACAATATAAACTGACGGTGGTGATGAACGTTGTCTTGTCTTGATGTGGTGCATATAGAGGAATCTGATGATACCCGGAGTATGCATCCCGGAAGCTCATCCTTTCATGATCTGCTGTGGCGTCCACCAATTGGTCCATCTTTGGGAGGGGAAACTATCCTTAGGACCTGCCCTATTAAGGTTAGTAAAGTCTATACAAACTCTCAATTTTCCATTTCTCTTTGGAACTTCTACTGAGCTAGAAAGACATTTAGGGAATTGAACTTCCCGGATAGATCCTTCATCCAACAGCTTCTCTACTTCCTTTTCTACATCTTTGGCCTTCTTAGGCACAGTTCCACGTGCCTTCTACGAGATAGGCCTGAAAGTGGGATTGACGTGCAACCGATGAAAACCCACATTGGGGTCAATTCCAGGAAGCTCGTATGGTTCCCACATGAAAATGTCTAGATTACTTCTCAACAACACCGTTAATTCCTTCTTTTCTTGATCTGTGAGAGAAGCTCTAATTAAGAATATTCTATCTTCCTTGCTCCCACCTGCTGTGATCTCTTCCAAGTTTTTAATGACCCGCTCATAGGGGAGGAGCCTGGTCTCCACCACCCCGAGCCTTCCATACTTTAGTTGCTATTTTGAAGGTCTCAAACCTTCTTGCTCCTCGATCTTCTCTTTGGCCTTCTCTAACTTCTTCTCTGGTTTTGAGAAAATGGCCTCTATGAAGCACCTTCTTTCCATCGCTTGATTTTTGTGGATCTCTATTACTCCTCGCTCAATCACATATTTGAGTTTCTGATGGTAGGTCGATGGGACTGCCCTCATTGTATGTATCCACCCTCTATCGAGGATAGCTTGGTATGGCGAGTCAATGTCGACTACCAGAAACTCAATCATCTTGGAGACACTTACTGCCCTTACTGGTAACACGATCTTTCCCAATGGGATAATTACTTTTCTAGTGAAGCCAAGTTGAGGGACAGTGGCTTCCTTCAAGTCGGCAATGCTTAACTTCAACTTTCTGAACAGGTTGAGATACATTACCTCGGATGATCTACCCTAGTCGATGAGCAACTTGTCGACATCATCATTGGCTATCCTAAGGGTAATGATCAAGGTGTCATGATGTAGGGTACTTACTCCCACTAGGTCTTCATCTGTAAACACGAGTGTTTACTGTAATCGATGTCATCTGCTCGTCGACGCTTTCCTGATTGTGTCTTTGCTGGATCGATCTGAAAAGCTTGCATTACTACTGTCAGATTTCTTACTTCCATCCAAGATGAATTCCCTTGAATCTGCTTCATATAAGATGCCTCATGAATCACTATAAATTCATGGCTAGCATCTTCCTCGAGCACGTTGATGGGCCTCGTATCTATATTGGCAGTAACCTTATCTGCCTTCTTTTCCATAAACTCATTCATATTCCAGGTCTGGGACAATTCTTTAAGGTGAGACTTAAGAGCCTTGTCGTGCTCATTTTTATATTCTCCCTCTTTATGAAAACGCATCTTAGCGCATTGTTTCTCTTTAAGGGATCTCCCCCATCTTTCTGTGCCACTTAACAATTGGTTCGTCTTTGATCTTCACTAGGACCCTATACATTAGTTCTTTAAAGACAATGTTTAATACATGAAATTATTTTGAAACATCGTTATTGCCTCCATTCTTACAGATACCCTTGCCCCCATTCTTGCCTCCTTTCTTCTATTTTCGGCCTTATCATTTCCCTTGGCAGCGAGATTAGCGCAGCCATTCTCTTATGCACTGAGGGGGATCACATCTTCCACCTTGGCGTACTTCTCGATGCGATCCATCAGGTCTTCGATGGTTGTGGCCTCCTTCTTCGTCAAGGATTGGTGTAGTAGGCAAGAGTTGGGTAGGCCAATCTTGAAAGAGGCCACAGCTGAAAAATGCGTTACTAAAGCCGTTTATTGAAAATAAACTATTTAAGTAACTGCGAGTTGTTTTTTGAAGAAACTCTTTTCTTAAATAAAAAATGATTAATCACAAAATGTGTTTAATAAAACAATATGTACGAGATCTTATTAAAGATTTGGACAACAAGTTTAAAAGATATTTTAAACAAGTTTTAAACACAGCACAACCAAGACTGAGATGAGAAAATGTATAAAGATTCTGTTCACAATTTTTTACGTGGTAAAAAATCACCAATTGAGGAAACATCCATGACTCCCTCTACGGAGTAAAATGAAAAATCCACTAAAACAAATTTATGAGTTACAACCTATATAACTAACATGCAAACAACTCAGACCTATATAAGTTTAGGAATGTACCCTCTGGTGTCCTTATAACTTATCTGCAGTTCTGATTGTAGATGTAGTTTTCTCAGTTTGTCAACTCCTTATTTGTTCCAGCACTTTACGTCGACTTATGATCACAAGATCTTATTACTAACACTTTTCGTGTTGTAGGGTGTAAGTGTTTGTGGAGGTGATTTCTAACACATGCATGCACACACACACACTTATTAAGTACAAACAGTCCTAACAAATTACAGTTACACTATATGTTGTGATCTTTTTTTTCTTTCTTCTTAGAAAACTTTTCACCTTATTTGAGCTTTAAATCATTCCCAGAATCCACGGATACCTTTCTAGGAAGACAGACAAGGTCTTAATCAATCTCAAAATTTAAAACAAAAACTTTTTGAGATTCAAAACCTCCAAGTGAGATTCCAAACTAGGTCAAAGGTTTAGTTTTACAAGAACAAGAAACATAAAGCATTTATTGTTGATTTTAAAGTAAGAAAATGTTTTAGGGCAAATAATCAACAATATATTTCTCTAGATGAGAAATAAAATGAAACAAAGTGTAATGTAACATGAATAACTTAGATCTGAGATTTCTATGGAAACAGAAACTAGATCTAAGTAAAAGTATAAGTTGGAAACAAGATCTCACGAACACAAGGTTACAGCAACAAAAATAACTCAACTCAAACACTCAAACACTCAAGGTAGTGTTTTTGGATATGGTGTTTGGGTTAGGTTTGAAGAGGATTTGGACGAAGTTAGGGTTTCTAACTCTCTCTCTTCTCTCTCTGTTTTTCTCTCTTCTCTCTCTTCTCTCTCAACTTCTCAAAGGAAATGAAATGGAAAAAGTCTTTGAAGTCTGAGGGAAAGGTCCTTTTTATAGTGGAAGGAGAAGGTTTGAGATATCTGATAAAAAAAAGGGCTGAGATCGAGTCAATTTAAATTGACTTGAATCTAAGGTCTCACACAAGGCGGTGGTTAAACGAATGCTGATTGGCTTAAAAAGCTACACGGGGATTCATCAAGGCAACATGCAGACCATTGATAAGAAATGATCCAAGGGATGATAACACACGCAGCTATTGTCTCAGTAAAGAAACACACCTCCATCCAATCAGAGGCAGACAGGTGTTGGCCAGTAAAGGGATGTAAAACGCGCATCCAAACTAATTACAAAGAATACCCTGCAGTCTCTGGCACTTTTGGATTCTACCCAAGGTAACTTTAGGCCATAATATACAACAAATGATATTAAGAGATTGACCCCAAAACTTTTTAAATCAAGTTTTAATTATTAAAACATGTTTAAAAAAGTTTAAAAAATCCCAAAAAATTACTAAAAATCAAATTGAGGGATTTAAAAACACTCAACCCATGTACACACATTATAATGCAATATGACATGCATGAATTGAATTCTAAATGTGTGAGTGTTGGCAATAGTCTTGATCACTACAAGAAAGAGAGATGAATAGGCATAGCAATTTATGAGGCTCTTTGGTTTCTAGGATGGACATAATTTTGTCACAATTTCAAAAATAGATGAGCACTTATAGAATATAGACTCAAGTGAGTCAAAGGTATAAGGGCTTCAATCTCCCCTTTTGGAAATATGAGACAAAATCTCCTTTGAGTCAACTAGGACTCGTAGGGCAACAAAAATAAGAAAAACTTAGTCCTATCAAAGTTCTATATACCCAAGACCTAGAAATTAAAACGTACATAACTCAACTATTTAGAATTTAATACCCTATAACATCAGTTGAGAAAGACTATAAAAAAAGGAATACTTGCAATGAATCACTAAGATCAACCTGTTTAGAATATGTAAGAGATTAGTAGACTCAAATTTCTCCCCCATTTTGTCTCAAATGGACAAAGGGAAAAACTTGGATAAGCAGCAAAGGTATTACTCAGCACAAACCATACCAATAGATTTACGTAATGAAATGAATTTATTATAATATAGAGGTTTGGTAAACATATATGCTAGTTGTAGATCAGTAGGAAGATAATTGATTTTTAATTCCATAGTTTCAACTAATTCGCGTATAAAATGATGTCTTATTTTTATATGCTTTGTTCGCGAGTGTTGAATAGGGTTTTTAGAAATACTAATCGAACTTTGATTATCACAATAGAGATGCAATTGGTTTTCTTGAATACCATAATCACTTAGCATTTGTTTAAGCCACAATAATTGAGCACAACATCTACCATCAGCTATGTATTCAGATTC
The DNA here is from genome assembly GCA_949130495.1 of Sambucus nigra. Classification (NCBI taxonomy): domain Eukaryota; kingdom Viridiplantae; phylum Streptophyta; class Magnoliopsida; order Dipsacales; family Adoxaceae; genus Sambucus; species Sambucus nigra. The sequence continues at coordinate 548,702,450 of OX422207.1, forward strand.
AGCAGTCGAGAGTGATGTGCAGTTTTGTTTTTTACTACTCCATCCTACCAAGTTATTACCAATATAATAACATGCTCCTGAAGTGCTTTTACTATCATCAGTACATCCAGCCCAGTCAGCATCAGTGTACCCAATAATAGTGCTAGGTGTGTCATTAGTGTACCAAAGTCCTAGATTTTTAATGCCTTTAACATATTTAATTATACGTTTAACAGAATTCAAATGGCTCTCTTTAGGGTTGTTTTGATAACGAGCACATACACACACATCGTACATGATATCAGGATGCGAGGCAGTGAGATAGAGTAAAGTGCCAATCATACTAAGATATAGAGTAGGATCTACAAATTTTCCATTTTCATCTTTTGACAATTTTACCGTAGTACTCATAAGTTTGTTAGCATCTTTAGCAATCTCGAGGCCGAATTTCTTAACAATCTCTAAAGCGTACTTAGATTGCAAAACAAATAATCCTTCTGGATTTTGTTTGACTTGGAGACCTAGGAAGAACTGAAACTCCCCCATAAGGGACATCTGAAATTCCTTACTCATAATTTCAGAATAGGATTTCACTTCTGAGGTAGAAGTTGATACAAATATAATATCGTCTACATATACATGAGCAATAGTAATTTTTTTGTCAAAATGTTTGACGAATAGAGTTTGGTCATTTCCACCTCTTTTGAAACCTTTATCCAAAAGAAAACTGGAAAGACGCTTATACCAAGCTCTAGGAGCTTGTTTAAGGCCATATAAAGCCTTTTTCAGACGAAATACATGATTTGGATGTTTAGGATCAATGAACCCTTTAGGTTGTTCTACATAGGTTTCCTCAGCCAGGAATCCATTTAGGAACGCAGATTTGACATCCATTTGATATAATGTAAAATTCATGTGACAAGCTATAGCGAAAAGCAGACGAACTGATTCTAAACGAGTAACAGGGGCAAAGGTCTCGTTAAAATCAATTCCCTCTATTTGGGAGTATCCTTGAGCAACTAATCTAGCTTTATTTCTAATTATTATCCCATTTTCATCAGTTTTATTTTTGAAAATCCAACGAGTACCAACAACCTTTTTGTGATCAGGACGTGGAACAAGATACCATACATCAGGAACGACAAATTGTTAAAGTTCATCATGCATACCAGAAATCCAGTGAGATTCATTCAATGCCTCATTTACATTCTTTGGTTCCATAAGGGAAACAAAATATACATAATGTGCATAATTTCTAAGTTGGGAGCTTGTACGCACTGGCTCACTAGGGTTGCCAACTATGTTGTTTATGGGATGATCTTTAGAAACCCAGTTAGGTACTTCAAGTGTCTCAATAGGTAATGAATTATCTATTTCAGAAGGGTCATTTTCTAAAATATTTGAAGACTCTTATTCAATAGGTAATTCACCAGTCTTGTTTTCTACAGTAGTGTCACTAACAATTAAATTTATGGATTCCATAATGGTTTTAGTGCGAAGATTATACACTCAATAAGCTCTACTGTTAGGCGAGTATCCCAGAAATATGGCTTTATCTCCCCGGCTCTCAAATTCAGATAAGTGTTCCCTATATTTGCATACATAACAAGTATGGCCAAAGGTTCTAAGATATTTGATATTAGGCTTTTTATTGTACCAAAGTTCATAAAGGGTTTGTTTGGAATTCTTTCTAAGATAGACCCTATTAATGATGTGACACGCAGTACGAATAGATTCTACCTAAAAGTATTTAGGTAAATTCTTGGCATGTAACATGACACGTGCCATCTCTTGCAAGGTAAGATTCTTTCTCTCGGCGATTCCAATTTGTTGAGGAGTCTTAGGAGCACTGAACTCGTGTTTGTAACCATTATAGTCACAGTATTCTACAATACCAGTGTCTTTGAATTCACCACCTCTATCACTACGGATTCGATTTACTTGAATGTCCTTTTCATTTTCAATCCTAAGAAGAATTTTTAGGAAGGTTTGAAAATGTCAGACTTTCGTTTTAAAAAGGCCACCCAAGTAAAGCTGGTGAAGTCATCAACCATAACTAAGATATAACTGTGTCCACAAAGGCTAACAGTTTGGGAAGGACCCATTAGGTCCATATGGATGAGTTCTAAGGGATTAGAGGTGACAGTATCTTTCACTTTCTTATGAGGGGACTTAACAATTTTACCTTCTTGACATGAACCACAAACAATATTATGAATGGGTTTAATTTTTTGGAATTCCTCTTACTATGTCGTGAGTAGACAATTTACTAAGATTATCGTAATTTATGTGACCCATTCTGTTATGCCATATCTCTTTGTCATCCATTCTGGTAACATTACAAATTTCAGAATTGTTCTTGACAGTGCAACAGTTGTCAGGAGTTCTGAATCCAGTAATTATGCATTCACCTTTTTCATTTAAAATCTTGCAATTGTTCTTTGAAAAGGTAACAGTATGATCGGAGTCACAAAATTGCGAAATACTAAGTAAGTTGGCCTTTAGACTTTTAACTAGAAGAACATTTTTAAGAATAGGAAGCCCATCTTATTGGAGAGTTCCTTTGCCTATGATTTGAGATGAAACTCCATCACCAAAAATGACTTTACCACCAGCAAAGTTGGTTTTGTTTAAAAGTTTAGATTCATCTCCAGTCATGTGCTTAGAACATCCAGAGTCTAAATACCAACCAGATGATGTGTGTTTGGCTTTTAAAGTAGTAACAACAATATTACACTTCATCTGAGGTAATAGATCATCTTTTCTAATCCAAATTGGTCTAGTTTTCATCTTGCGCTTATTAGCTCTCAACTGATAAAATTTGCGAGCATTAGATTTTTGCTGAAAAATGTTTTGCGCATGATTTTGAATTTTGTGAAAGACTTCACCATTTGGTTTAGGAAAGGTCTTAGGACTCCTTCTAGGAAATGTTCTTTTAGGTTTGGTCTTTCTCTTTCTATAGTTAGAATTTTTATCTGGCTGTCTAGGAAATATATAATTGTTTCGACTCCTCCTATAATAGTTAATGTTCTGGTAAGTACGAGGATTATAGATAGGTTTGACAAGTCTCCTAGCATAACAACCATCGAAAGAGTGACTATATATGTCACAGTAGGAGCAATAAAGATTGCTCAAGATGGGAGTTTCCTTAGGAAAGTCTCTAAACAAAGGTTTTATAGAGTTTTGAGGCTGAATTCTATTCCTAGGTGTGACAGTCTTGAATGCACACTCACTCTTTCTAATATAAGGGTAGACGTATTTAGCCTTAGGTGAACTTTCATGTCTAGAGTAACTAGATTCCCCAATGTTAAAACTTTGATTTTTTGAATCAAACTCAGTTTTTAGAGAATGAAAGTCTGGGCATGTTTCAATAGGTCTTTTGCCTCCTGACACAAACTTGATAGTTTCAAAAGTTTTTGTTTGTGTTTTCAAATTGGGACAAAATCCTATGCTAGTTCGATCATCAAAATTGGTTTTAGATTCAGCAACAAATTCATCAAAACAGTTAGAATTATTTTCAAATTTAGTAAATTTTTTGAAAACAATTGTTGTCTTTTCTTTGGTTTGTTCCAATTCTAACAATGTCCCTTTGTATTATTTCTCCAGAATTTCTTTTGTTTCATTCAAATTTTTCAGTTTTTCATCAAAAACATTAATTTCACTTTCATGAGTTAAACATTGGGTAGTGTACTCTTTAGCATTCAATTTAACCATCAGGCTTAAATCTTCCAATTTATTGGTAAGATCTTTAATAGTCTTTTCTAGTCTAGCGCTTTTCTTGAGAGTCTTAGTGTAAAGTGTGTGAATGTCTGGGAGGTCTTCATTGTCTAAGTCACTAAGTGTTGTGTGTGAAGTGACCTCTAAGGCTTCATTCTTAGAACTCACACACTCATTAGCATCGTCATTATCGCATTCCCTTTGACTCACACACCCCGAGGTAAAACATACAACATTCTCAGTAATCAAAGCATCTAAACCAGTAATAACCACATTCGAAGTATCATTCATTGAATTATTTGGTTCATCCTTATTGACAAACATAGGCATGTCATCATTATAAATAATCTTGGCAAAGAACGACATGCAAGGTTCAAAAACATCTGATGACTCGGGTTCCTCATTTTCAGAGTCACTTGAATCATCCCGTGTTTTATAGATGTTAGATCTAGTGTGTTTGCTTTGAGTGTTCAAATTAACTCTACAGTCTTGTGCAATGTGTCCCAGTTTACCACATCTATAGCATTCAGTCTTCTTAAGGTCTCTATTAGGTCTGATATGAGAGTCCTAGTGATTTTTGTCATTGATTTTCTCATGAGGTCTGTAACTAGAGGGAGTTGGATAATTTGACTTGCCTTGTTTATTAGCCACTCTGTTTCTAAACTTAATGATTTTCTTGAACTATTTTGTCATTAAGGAAATCTGATTGTCCAAACTCTCTATATTGCAGTCCTCATCAGATTCATCATTGGAAGTATTAACTCAGGCTTAACAATTTAGAAGAGAAGCTTCAATTGAAACTAGTCTGTTTCCTATGGGATTGGGTTAATTGTTTCTTAAATTCCAGTTCCATTTCCACAGTTCTTAATTTACTACTGAGTAATTCAGGAGTGAGATTTATATCACACATTTCCTCAATAGCATATCTTTTGTTATCAAACTTCTGTGGTAATGATCTCAGAATTTTAGATACAATTTCTTGTCTGTCATAGGTTATCCCATTAGCATGCAGTTTGGTCACAATATCATTCAGGTTCATATAGAAGTCATCAAATGATTCAGTCTCAGACATAATTAAGGAGTTATACTGCTGGATAAGCATTTGGGTTTTCGCAGCCTTAACTCTAGTGTCTCCTTCATGGGCAGTGACTAAGGTGTCCCAAGCTTCCTTAGAAGTGGTACAGGATGAGATTCTTTTGAACTCATGTTCATTTATAGACATAAATATGGCATTCTTTCCTTTGTTATTATTTCGAGAAACTTGTTTCTCTTCTTGAGTGAACTCACTTAAAGCTTTCTTAACTCTCTCATCACTTCCTTCGTTGGCTGGTTTAGTAGGAAAAGTATAACCATTTTCAACAATGTCCCAGACATCATCTCCCAATGTTACTTGAATGAAAGCAATCATCCTTACTTTACAGTAAGCAAAATTGGTTCCATCAAAGATTGGAGGTCTGGTCAAGTTACCAAATCTTTCATTTTTCTCGTCCATATTTGATTTTCAGAAAACCATTTCAGAAACACAGGATCTCTTTAAAAGAAGTTTTATCAAGCTCTGATACCAATTGAAAAATGCATTACTAAAGCCGTTTATTGAAAATAAACTATTTAAGTAACTCCGAGTTATTTTTTGAAGAAACTCTTCTCTTAAATCAAAAAGGATTAATCACAATATGTGTTTAATAAAACAATATGTACAAGATCTTATTCAAGATTTGGACAACAATTTTAAAAGATAGTTTAAACAAGTTTTAAACACAGCACAACCAAGACTGAGATGAGAAAATGTATAAAGATTTTGTTCACAATTTTTTACGTGGTAAAACATCACCAATTGAGGAAACATCCATGACTCCCTCTACGGAGTAAAATGAAAAATCTACTAAAACAAATTTATGAGTTACAACCTATATAACTAACATGCAAACAACTCAGACCTATATAAGTTTAGGAATGTACCCTCTGGTGTCCTTATAACTTATCTGCAGTTCTGATTGTAGATGTAGTTCTCTCAGTTTGTCAACTCCTTATTTGTTCCAGCACTTTACGTCGACTTATGATCACAAGATCTTATTACCAACACTTTTCGTGTTGTAGGGTGTAAGTGTTTGTGGAGGTTCTTTATAACACATGCATGCACACACACACACTTATTAAGTACAAACAATCCTAACAAATTACAGTTACACTATATGTAGTGATCTTTTCTTTTTCTTTCTTCTTAGAAAACTTTTCACCTTATTTGAGCTTTGAATCATTCCCAGAATCCACGGATACCTTTCTAGGAAGACAGACAAGGCCTTAATGAATCTCAGAATTTAAAACAAAAACTTTTTGAGATTGAAAACCTCCAAGTGAGATTCCAAACTAGGTCAAAGGTTTAGTTTTACAAGAACAAGAAACATAAAGCATTTATTGTTGATTTTAAAGTAAGAAAATGTTTTAGAGCAAATAATCAACAATATATTTCTCTAGATGAGAAATAAGATGAAACTAAGTGTAATGTAACATGAATAACTCAGATCTAAGATTTCTATGGAAACAGAAACTAGATCTAAGTAAAAGTCTAAGTTGGAAACAAGATCTCACGAACACAAGGTTACAACAACAAAAATAACTCAACTCAAACTCTCAAACACTCAAGAACACTCAAGGTAGTGTTTTTGGATATGGTGTTTGGGTTAGGTTTGAAGAGGATTTGGACGAAGTTAGGATTTCTAACTCTCTATCTTCTCTCTCTGTTTTTCTCTCTTCTCTCTCAACTTCTCAAAGGAAATGAAATGGAAAAAGTCTTCGAAGTCTGAGGGAAGGGTCCTTTTTATAGTGGAAGGAGAAGGTTTGAGATATCAGATCAAAACAAAGGGCTGAGATCGAGTCAATTTAAATTGACTTGAATCTACGGTCTCACACAAGGCGGTGCTTAAACGAATGTTGATTGGCTTAAAAAGCTACACGGGGATTCATCAAGGCAACATGCAGACCATTGATAAGAAATGATCCAAGGGCTGATAACACACGCGGCTATTGTCTCAGTAAAGAAACACACCTCCATGCAATCAGAGGCAGACAGGTGTTGGCCAGTAAAGGGATGTAAAACGTGCATCCAAACTAATTACAAAAAATACCCTGAAGTCTCTGGAGCTTTTGGATTCTACCCATGGTAACTTTAGGCCATAATATACAACAAATGATATTAAGAGATTGACCCCAAAACTTTTTAAATCAAGTTTTAATTATTAAAACATGTTTAAAAAAGTTTAAAAAATCCCAAAAAATTACTGAAAATCAAATTGAGGGATTTGAACACACTCAACCCATGTACACACAATATAATGCAATATGACATGCATGAATTGAATTCTAAGTGTGTGAGTGTTGGCAATAGTGTTGATCACTACAAGAAAGAGAGATGAATAGGCATAGCAATTTTTGAGGCTCTTTGGTTTCTTGGATGGACATAATTGTGTCACAATTTCCAAACTAGATGAGCACTTATACAATATAGACTCAAGTGAGTCAAAGGTATAAGAGCTTCAATAGCTACCTATTCTGAGTAGTCCTCGACCTTGTTGAATAACTCCCAGTACCTCTTTGCGTAGTCTCGGAGGCTCTCATGAGGCATCTTTTTCATTGTTAGAAAAGCATCCATCCTCTTCGGATGAGAGCTCCTGGTAATAAAGCAAGTTGTGAAGAGCTCATCCAGGGACTCAAAGCTCCCGATGGACCTATGAGGGAGCCTCTTAAACCACTTCTGGGCCTCATCATGCAGGCTCGAGGGAAAAATCCAGCACATTAGTGCACCCTTGTGGTTCCAGAGGGTCATGGCCTACTTGTAATGCATAACGTAATTGATAGGGTCAGTCTTTTCATCATAGATCTTAAATATCTAAATAGAAAATTTCTTGGGAGATTCTTATTCTTCTATCTCCCTTGAAAAAGGGGATTTCATTTTGGTCTTGAGAGCTCACCGTGTAAGCTCTCTGGTTGATCTACCACCCCGATGAGTTGGGTGTTGGTCCATCTCTCTTTGGAATAAATTTCGTATATCCTCATCACCTCGAGCTGGGCTCCTGTAACGTTGAACTGGTCACTATTGATCGAAAAAGTCATTATTCGACTCGTGCTCCTCAAATCTCTAGGATCCACGTCTAAGGATCCTTCCTCGGCTGCGATACTTCTCGCCTGAGGGCTATGAGTGCGGTATAGATGTCGCCTAGTGCTGTGATGGATTTCCCTCTCCATCCTCTCCAATCTCCTTTTGAGGCAAGCATTCTCAGCCTCTTTCTTGCGAGCGGCCTCTCCTTGCTCTTGTAGCCTTGCCTCATAGGAATCGATCAACCTGGAGATTTGTGTGGACCTCGCTGGTCCCTGACCTTCTTTTGAGGACTTCATCTCTAGGCGACCCCTTTTATCTGAACGTCGAACTTAAGATCTGATCTTGTGAAGGGAATACTGTTCTTGGATATCCCCTGTTTGAGGGGCATTGCTGTTGTGTCCAGACATTCCAAATCCTTTATTGGTGAGGGCTTTCTTAAAGGAAGACAAACGTTCCCACAGACAACGCCAATTGTGGTGAGAATTAAGTTCAACACAAATTAATAAGAAAAGACAATCACCGAAGAAAATAAAGAATGTAGATAATTCAAGATTACACGACACAGTATTTACGTTGTTCAACAAGAGTGCATATGTCCACGGTGGTTCTCTCAGTATTATTTCTCTATAATTCGGAGAGTGTTTTACATGAAATACAATGCGTGCCTTTTTCCCCAGGATTAGGGTTTGTTATATAAATCTTTGATCTCGGGGAGTCAGGGTGTTGGACTCCCCCACATCAGTCCATAACCTCTGGAATATATGCATGCAATATTTTTGGACTTGACTGAGTCATAACTGAATTAGTTGGGATGCATGTCTCCCAGACTTTGGGCCGCTTTCACTAGGATAATTGTCTGGGCCCGTGGTGGAAAATCGAGGTACCCACAGTAACATTCCTCCTGTCTACACATGTTCACATTGTGGTACAAAAGGTCACCTTGGGATATTTTGTTTTGATCTTGGAAGACGTCCTAGTAAGTCAATGTCTAGTGTTTTATTTGTTTGCCAAACCCCGTGTCGACATCTTACATCCACTTGGGTTAGGAAATCTTTTTTGGGTATGCTAGATTTTGGAATAGTTGATTCTCATTTGCTTTGACATGACTCTTCTCTTTCCATATCATATAGATGATTGTGTTCGCATGTTTTTCATACGCTAGTTTTTTGTTTCATAATATTTATGTTTGCTAGCCTTGTGACGTGTACTTTTTGTATACATTTTTTCTTTTGAAAAATACAAAAATATTTTATTTTGATAAAATTTGTGAGAAAATCCAAAGAGAGTTTTGTATTTTGTTTGCACCGCTTATGGGTGGACACTTAGGATGACCGAGTCAGAACATCATTCCATTTTTCATGTGTCTATTTGATAGTGTTTGGAGACAATATATCATGGCATCTTTGTGCTTTATAATATTTGGAGTCATTGAGATGTAATTAAGTGTTACTTCCTACATGTTTGACTCACGATTTCCTTTATTGTACACATGCACCAATTTGTTTTATTATTTTCCTTGTCTTATCACATGTTGGTTGGGTGTTTTCACTTTAATCATGGATTTAAAAATTAACCAAGGTCAATAAAACTTGATAAGAAAGTTGTTCATGTAAGAGCCGTTTGTCAGGTTGTGTGCTTTATTTGAAAATGGGGAAGGGCTACGAAAGGTTCATTTGACCTTTGCGAATACTAAGCCACTGTTATATCGGACCTAAAAAATTGAGGAATTTTAATTATTCGGGGCCCAAAGAGGTTTAAGATAGCCCAACAAAATTTAAAGGCTGAAAAAAGAAATTCATTCCAAAAACGGGCCATTAGGTTTTTGCACCAATTCTCCAAAGTTTGAGAATTTAATTTATACACCTGTAAAAGAAAATATATATGAGGGAGTTTGGATGGAGAATTAAAATAGGTTTGCACGTCCTTGAAAGTCTTGAAAAAGCGATAAATAGTTTTGGACATTATTGGGGTGGGAATCACTTTGACTTTGATTTGTTGATTTGTATAAGACGATGTCATCTGAATTCAATAATTTTTACACCTAAGGATACTTTTTATGTTCATTCGTTAGGGGTACACGTATTCATCGTGCACATATGATTGATTCAGTTTATTTAGCTATCGAATGTGTTCACACCCATTCATTCTGTTTCCATGACTTGATTGTTTTAGTATAAATCCATTGTGTGATTTTTGGTATCTTATTTTTGTACGAAAAATTTCTCAAATCAAAAATAGTTTGTGAAAGTTTTTGAGATACTCCTATGCATGCACATAGTTTGATCCATGTTTTATATGCATGTTTTCATGACACTACTTGTTTTGATTGTTTCTTCTCATGTGTCTATTTGGGGACATCATAAAAAGGGGGAGAAAGAATTATCATGATGTGGGGGAGTTTTTGGAGTATGGGGGAGAATTGATTTATTAATGATTTATTCTTATATCTTTTCAAACTCGATACATCATGAAGGTTTTTGCTTTATCTCATGTGTGTTGGAAAAGAAAAATTTGAGAACTTGCAAATTTTTACCTTTTCAATTTTGCGATTTATGGGATGGTAGATTTGTATAGGCATTTATGTATTTGATAATTCAGATGTTTTTATGTATGTTCCCGCATAGACATAGGGGGAGATTTATATGGACATATTTTTATAAATGTTCGTCATAATTAATTATGTCGTTTACCGTTACAACCGTCGAAGAAGTTCAAGCACAATCTACATCAAAATGGATCTGAGTATATCAAGGTTCTTCATAAAAAAGCCTCCGCAAAGTTTACTTTGGTAAGGTTATGTTTTAAATACCTTACCCTTGCACTTTGATCTTTGGGATATTTTTTCAAAGTATTTTCTATGTCCTGTAGCGGTACTCAAATTTGACGCTCAGGTCATTCAAGAGAGATACCATCTCATTTGAGCGATACTAGATGTTGCGTGATGTCGGTCAAATGACACGTGTACTTCGTTCGAGCGAGATCCCCTTTTCGTTCTAATGACCGAGGTGATGGGATTTTCTATAAATACTCATTAAATGGTTTCATTTTCAATAAGAAGTCCCAGCATTTTGAAGACAGATAACTGCGAATCTGCCGAATTCTTTTTGACTACTTCTTTTAGGGTTTTTATCTCTTTTGTTTTCAATTCACAAAAATCCCATATGCTTTGGTGAATTGTATTTGGTGTTCAAGGACACACTTTACTATTCTTCATTCTTTGTGAGGAGAACTCTACAACCAACAGCTATGTGCTATTGTGGAGGGAGTCCTTGTGAAGATTTTAGACTGCGTGTCTAAATAGAGCATCCTTATGGTATAGCTGCATGTGAACCACTGTTGATTTCTAGCCGTAACTTTGAAGGCCTGACGAGGGAACTGTGCATTACTTTTGTGGGCGAAAGCAATATGGTATGTAAGTCAATGGTCTTGTAAACTTGTCAAAGTTCTAGAAATAAAAGGTTTTTCCCTTCGGGGATTTTTCCAAAAATTTGTGTCGCATGCTTTATTTATTTATGGTTTGACACACGCACACACGTAGTTGCATGTTTAGTGACTGAATTTATTTGATTTTAAGATAGACTATAATTAAGTAAGGTTTAATTGGAAACTTGTGAATTAATTTAAATCGGTATGACACACCGTCGTCAAATTTTACACGACTCAATATTTTAACGTGTAGATCTTAGAGAGTTTTTTCTTTCTCCCTAAGGCCATCGATGGCCTGTGTCCCTTGATTTTTCTTCATGGCTTTGGAAACTATTGCTCTCATAGAGGGAGACAGTTATGTTGAGGTGGAAATATCTTTTTCCACACAACATAATAAGAGTAAACAATAATTCTCAATGCCTGATAAATAATAAGTAGAATAAGAAGATTGACATGAGATATATATGGTTCGGTCGGGCTCGATCTACGTCCACGGGTTATTTGGGCGGGGTTTATCACATTGGGAATTAAAGAGGATTACAAAGTTTATTTATTCTTGATAGCTACATTCTTCTATGCACTACACGAGGCTTTGTATATTTTGCCTTATGAAACATTATTCATATTTCATAGCACAAACATTGAAGAAATTCAAATTTTATAATACACTTGTTCATCATTAGTTGTCCCCCATGTTTTGAATGCCTTAATAAGGAACATGATAGTAATTGGGCACAAAGTACTATTAAAAAAAAGACTTGCGAGTTCAAAAGGGTGATAGATCATTCGGTTGATGAAGAAAACCTTTCCACATTAGTAAGGCACGGTGATAAGCCTAGTAGATATGTATGTTTGGTTATTATCATTATTGATAATTTACATATCCTTTTTCTACATAATTTGCAACCCTTCGTCCGTCTTGTGACTATAGTGTTCCTCGTTCAATGTTGAGCTGACCAATAATACCACTCATTTGGGACACCCCGCCTAATTAAATACAGGGCGATCACTCCTTTATTAAATTAAATCAAGGTGAACAGTTGGTCCATTCTTAGCATCACTGTCGAAAAATAAATTTTTGCAATTTAACACCCTAATTAATTGACCTAAGTGTCAAAACCATGTTCATACGTACTTTCCAAATTTTATTTAAAGAAAAAACATTTATTTTATTAACAACATTCAATAAGTAAGAATCACACCACATTAAATTCTGCAACATAATCCAATTAATTTAATACATTCGTCAATCGAATGTCAACATACGAAATCTAAAGTCGCACATCCAAACTGAATAAATCCCATAGTAACAATACTGGAAATAACTGAAATACAAATGTCCAATAACAACGGAATATTGGAAAGAGCTACACATGCCCAACTAGATGAAAGTACTAAGAGTGGATCCGAATGAACGCAGTCGTCTAATCAAGAGTCCTGCAACTTCCACCTAAGCTGCAGCGCGTTCCTTCCAAGAGATCCTAAGCAAGACGCCCATGTGGCTAGGCACCTATAATACATACATATATATACAAGAGAGAGAGAGAGAGAAAGAGAAAAATGGGTCAGAGCCCGGTAGTGTATATGATTTAAAATTTGTTTAGCAAGTATTTAAATTGATACAGGCCAATGCAATAACATATTAGTGCGTCACTCTCTTGAGGAATTCTCACCTCTCTTCTAATGTGCATACCTATCGCACTAACCTTCCCAATGGTTTGTCTTATCATTTATCGCACTAATCTTCCCAATGATTTAACTTATCTTAAATTACTCGTAAGATTCAAATTTCACGATTCAATTGTTTGAAAATAATATTTCAATTAGTAACCGAAGATCTCATTTTGACTTTATTAATCAATAAAGCCTTCCAATTTCATATTATACTTTCTCAAAACAAGTATTTACAATTTGAGTCATCAACCATGTCGTACATATCAAATCACAGTAGGCAGTTCCACATTTCATAATTTCATATATATATATATATATTAACTACTCGAAATATATATATCACAACAGCACCCCACATAATAACTATGGTGCGGGCATACTCTACTATCCAAACCCCATATCACTCACATTAAGGGGAATACAAATTCGGAATCACTCTCGAATTGTATTAACAAATACTCAAATAATATTGAGACGAAGTACAGATTCCACGTCCCTTAGGACCGTCTGAACTATCACTACGATAGCCTGTACCAAGGATATCTATACACAAACAAAATGAGGCAAAGCATAGATTCCAAGTCTCTAAGAGGAAAGCACATACTCGCATCTCTTAGGACCGTCTGAACTATCATTCCGATAGTCTGTACCAAGGATATATATCTTCTAGGGTACAAGTCAATATCCCCCATAAAGGTCCCATCGAGATAAGACTGTCCCAGCGCGGAAACCTCGGGGATAGCAAGTAGCGTGGGCATGATTTTCACACATAGATAGTATATGCATACACAAACATATAAATATACTAATAATACCATATCTAAAATGGGTAAATTATCAATTCCCATAATTTCGTCATTCGCATTTATTTCACATTATATAGTTATCAAGTATAACCATTCACATTTTATTTTAATTTGAGGAACTTTTCCACTTACTACATCACGCTCACGGATTCTATCCTTCCAAGTATAAAATTCAGTAGGTATACACATTTGTCCCAAAGTAACTCTCTTACGTGTCTCTCTATCTTTAACATATACTTACATTGTCCCTCATGTAAGATATCCCAAAAATATAGATTTCTCCTTACATTAAAGGATTTTGAATTTTATTTTCAAAGATGAGAATTTCAAATGGTTTGGAAATCGGAATTAAAATGGAGTTTTAATTGAATTTTTTATTTTTTTTTATTTAGAACAGTCCTCAAAATATAAAACTCTCTAAGAGTACTCAAAATATAAAACTCTCTAAGAGTCCTCAAAACATAAAACTCTCTAGTAAAAATAACATTTTTAGAAATCCGACCGTTCGATCACGCTGAATTTTTGTCAGCAGTCCTGTCTCGCCGTTCGCTACAACATACTAAAATTTCAAGCGATTCCAATGGTCCAATCATCCGGAATAAAATTTTTAGTGTTTGTATCTAATTAGAACTCTTTTCTTAATCAAACTCTTAATCCTTTACATGACAAAGAGTTTCCAAAATATCATTTAAGTCATCACTACATGCAATTTCCTATCTCAAATTGGGTTTTTCTTCCATACAATCCATCCTAATCATTCCTAAACCAGTATGAAAGATGCATCAACGAAATAAGCAAGATAAACACTTGCCTAGAATTTTTTAGAAATCTGGTTTGGTGCCGAAATTGGTGTGGTTTCGTTCCCCGTCTCGCGATCTACGCGTTGGTGGTGACGGCGATGCAATCGGAGGTGTTCTTGGCCTAGAACTCCTTGGAGAGCTTCTCCTCTTCCTCTCCAATGGCCGTCATTTGTGTTTAGAGTTTCCAACCCTAGAAGGTTACCTAGGTATCTGATATAACTCTTCTAATTTTCGTGGGTTTAATTACCCAAAAAGGTGAAATGGCCAAAACGCCATCCCGGGGTACCAATTAGGCATAAAAACGCCCCGAGACCCAAACTAAACCCACGGGTACACTTTTATGACTATCTCGACCCTTCCAGACGCCTTGGCGCACTCAAAATGACCATAAGACCGACTTATAAAATATTCACTTTTATTAATTCACATTTAGTCCCGACACGACACAGGCGCGTCCCGACTTAAATTTCCACAATTGTCATTTTATTCTCACGTGACAATATTATAAAAATAAATCTTATATATTACTATACTCATCCAGTATATGCAACAAATAACAAATTTCCAATAATTATTAACTCTCGTCACGCTAGTAAATATTTAAAGCAACATTCCGAATTAAAATTAAATTAA
This sequence comes from Sambucus nigra, assembly GCA_949130495.1. Lineage (NCBI taxonomy): Eukaryota > Viridiplantae > Streptophyta > Magnoliopsida > Dipsacales > Adoxaceae > Sambucus > Sambucus nigra. Next base: position 548,717,581 of record OX422207.1, read on the forward strand.
TTTATCTCAATTAAATTTAATAAATCCCATAATTCACGACACAGGCGCGTCCCGACTTAAATTTTCACAATTGTCATTTTATTCTCACGTGAAAATATTATAAAAATAAATCTTATATATTACTATACTCATCCAGTATATGCAACAAATAACAAATTTCCAATAATTACTAACTCTCGTCACGCTAGTAAATATTTAAAGCAACATTCCGGATTAAAATTAAATTAATTTATCTCAATTAAATTTAATAAATCCCATAATTTAAAAGCTATAAAAATACGGGGTACGACTGGTAGCACAATTCTGGTAGCACAATTCTGGATATCCTTGTCAGTACGCAAACTATCTACGTAGTACGACGCTCAATCACTATAGCTTTTTCCGGACAGCAACATTGTTTTACATTCTCATTGGAGACACTTCACATTGTGCTCCCACCCGACAATATTCGCATTGGTCACGCCTATACGTTATAATTTCATTATCTCACCAACATTAGGAGGCCGCACCTCACTACATGACAAATACTCGGATTTATTCATATACAAAACAACAATTATGAGAAAATATTACGAACATTTGATCACTCTTTCTCGCCTAAAACAGTCATGGAATTCTACTGCATTTATCGGATGTTTTCTCGACCGATCCAAAAATCTGATTACCTACTCTCCTATAAACATACGGAAGGAGAATAGTCGAGGTTATTCCATAAAAAAACCTTAATAAGTACCTTGTACGCGACAAACAGGTACGAGTGTTCTACAGAGCATTATTGAAATCATCGTATCAAGATTCCAAAATTTCCTTCACGTGGCTCCACAAATCTTTAATCACCGTGCGCCCATTCTTTGGCTAAGGGTGATACATCCTACTCGAAACGAAATCTCATCCCCGATGGTTCCTGAAATCCCATTTCAAAGGTGGGATTCACCAATATCATCCTGATTTAGAAATTTATACTGCGCCAGACCATGAACTGGCGCGATCCTTCCTTTCAAAGGAAGTCTGGGGCTTACTAGTTAATATTGTAAGCCAGCCCAAAGGAATATCAATCACTTCCTTCTCGGCGACTTAATTCACATGTTCGGTATAAACCCTTGATCTTGTTTTGAGGATGGCAACCCATCCAAGAACTTTACCGACTTTACCAACCTCTTCCAATTTCACGAATTTTCGATAAACAAAAAATTATTTGGTTGATTCTCCTCTTTCAACCAAACCTTACCTATGGGCAGTGCATGTAGAGACTACTCACTACGTCTCGTTAAACATCGATTCTTCCCTTGAAATGTCTCACATTAAGTGACACGTAATACTACCCTTCCTTCCTTGTAGTATGCCAAAAGTTCCACCCGTGCTCTTCTCTCCACGAAGCGCACTTCTGGATCTCTTATACTATACTAACATCATTACTCTTTATATGTGTGAGTCGCTCTCACACTTAACTAATAACAACTCCGCTCCGGGTGTGCTTCATAACAATTAAATTCTACTATATTCAAGGAATACCAATTCTTGAATGGCTTCCCACAGCCTTCCAATCAAGTTAGGGCATGCTATTCTAATTGCACACGTATGTATGGATTATCGCCCCTCATGTGACATTTAATCCACTCTATCACTTCCACTTTGTTATACTAGTCCCACAAACATATATTTCACACGTCTATTACCACGTCCCTTCGACTCGAACTATTTTAACTGTAGTTAACCAAGATGCCCACATTTTTGCAACACTCCGACCGCCCTGCGAGAGCGAACGACGTGCTAGTCATCTGTAGGACTAACTAAATTCAACGAAATAGAAGGGATAGGGCATTCAAATTCCATGACAATAAAAGAGGAATAATAATTCTCAACCTTCCTCAGATAAGTACAACAATTTTCTCAAATAGGTACAACAACCAAAATAAATCACTAACGCTCTATTCATCAAAATAATTACAGGTCATCTCTTTTGTATAATATAAAGTTCTTTCCAGATAATCCATGGTAAAAATCATTCCAACTCTTTATTCACCTTGTGTTTTATACGCGGTTATGACATATGGGTACTCTCAATCACCCTAGAAATCAAAATTCTTAAATTCTCCTTATCATCGTTTCACCCCTCAACTCGTGGGGATAACTTTTAATGCTTTCCTACCACAAAAATCCGGCTCCAATGACCATAAAACAAAATTCAACTTCCAACTTACATACATAATTACTTGATCCCATTTCGACCACGGTACCGGACTCATGGAATAGTGACCAAACGTCTCCATATTTTCAACCTTACGCTAAGTTTCATGCGTGGGATGTCTCGCAAAGCGAAATCTAAACAGGGAACCACCCCGATACACTACTACCTAGCATTGTCGGTTATCGAAATCCGTTAGGTCCTCCGTCCATAGTATATACCCCTTTATTTCGTCCCTTGACAGAAAAGTTACATTTTCTCCCGTAATTATGCTTAACAAAGAACGTTTCACCAAATTTCACTATCGTTTAGCATAGGTTGGTGGTAATAGCATTTCATAAACCTCTAATACATACAATCGGAATTCTCGAAATTCTTTTTTCTAACATTAGGGGTATAACTCTTAACTCCCATGTCTCTTAAGGATAAATATAACACTGCACTCTTCCTATCACTAATTCCGGAGTGCCAAACATAATACTGCGTCAAATCTTTTCGCTCAACGGTAAATCCCGATACATACGGAATCATATTGGCAAAGTTTATACATACTTTGGCATAAAATATCTCGATCCCACTATCTCCTCCGAAGTCTCTATGATAGATAATATAAGTGAGAGTCCAACCTTCTCACAGGTAAAGCCTCGCCAAAACAAACATAAAACATGTTGCACTAATGCAACCACTCCGATAGCCTTGCAATAAATGCCCACTATCGTACTAACCATTTCTGTAATGTTTTAAACAAGATAATATCATACTCGTGTATCGCATCACTACAATGAGTAACCTCAATAAAGTATAAAACACTGTTGATATACTCATTCATCCTCCGCGGATATCACTAAAGAAGAATCCCACTACACTAGGGAAAAATATTCACATAATGGTAACATTTATAATTATATGCATTAAGATCGTCTCACATACTAATCTAGCAATGAACAAAATATAGTGACTCTCTCGTGTCACATAAACACGCCTCATCCTCTGAGGATACAACTTACACTTCTACCTTGTCAATCTTCTTGACTGTGCAAATGGTTTTCGGACGTAACACGTCTGCCCAAACCATAACCAAATTATTTTAATCGTTGCCTTTTACTAGGCACCGTATTCTTGTCCTTATACTCACTTTGGAACATATTATCGTGAGCGATCTCACTCTGCAAAAAACACCTCAGTAAATAATTCACTTACCACCTGTCCTACTAACCAGGTTAGGATTTGTCCTCCTCTCGGACTTTAGTAAACTCGATTCCTGTTAACCATTTCGATTGTTCCTTTAACTTTTTAGGCCATAAAGATCATGTTACTATCTATAATAGCACTTACTGAATTTACCATCACTTGGTAAGAATTCCATTATCCGAATCATTTAAATGGGTCCCCTGATGTATATCCACATCTCTTTTTGGTGCTATATCACCACCATTGTATTCAGTCTTATTCTCGACTAAATTCTTTGATTTCTTTAAGCTTCCCACACAAGGAGCATTATCATCTTTATTGACAAAATACAACATTGTCAACCTCTGGATCAACCGTCCATCAGAATTTCCTCCTCGAGTATTATCAATTATTATTACGAGTTGGTCTCCCACTTGGAGTCGTTTCCCCCACTTGTATCTACATCTTCCGATACAAAATTCGCTAACGGTTAAGATTCATATTCACGAATGGAACCCTGACATGCCCTCTCTCAATGAGTTCAGAACCACATTTGCTTCTAATCCTGAACAGTTAAGGAATGAACATACGGTTAGCGTTGTACCTAAGGTTCTCCTATAGGTATAGCATTCCATTTCGAAAATTGGTGGTTGGCTCTAACCATTATAACTTCGTCCCGAAAGCCAAGAAACTTTTCTCTAAATTTTCACTTTCGGTTTGCCACACTCCGTCCTATATTTTTTAGCCTTTGGATACTTTACCGCCTTTGGTAAAGACACATACAATTTTCGCATTTCTAAAATTTCCCATTGATAGTCTCTACACATTTTTGTAATACGTTGGGTAAGTTTACCCTCGAATCTCATTTGACTATAACAGCATTTGAAAATCATTCCTGCACCTTAGTCGCCTTTCTAGTCTTGGCTTCTCATGCCACAATGGAGGTGACCTCGACTACGGTCATCATCCTCGAATATATTTCATAATCGCAACTGAGCCCTGCCTCCTGATGTACGCTTAACGGTCCTCTTCTGACATCCGTCATCGCTCGGCACACGCACACATCCGAACGAAACTAGAATTCACTAGTGTATACACATTATAACAGGAGAACAAAATCTCGTCAAAGGAATCGACAATCCTAAACATTGGGCTCTATAACAAACGAAGCAACGCTGAAAGCATAATAAGCCGTACAGATCCTAAGGACACTAGAACCTGATGCTCTGATACCACCTGTGACACCCCGCCTAATTAAATACCGGGCGATCACTCCTTTATTAAATTAAATCAAGGTGAAGAGTTGGTCCATTCTTAGCATCACTGTCGAAAAATAAATTTTTCCAATTTAACACCCTAATTAATTAAGCTAAGTGTCAAAACCATGTTCATACATACTTTCCAAATTTTATTTAAAGAAAAAACATTTATTTTATTAACAACATTCAATAAGTAAGAATCACACCACGTTAAATTCTACAATATAATCCAATCGAATGTCAACATACGAAATCTAAAGTCGCACATCCAAACTGAATAAATCCCATAGTAACAATACTGGAAATGACTGAAATACCAATGTCCAATAACAACGGAATAATGGAAAGATCTACACATGCCCAACTAGATGAAAGTACTAAGAGTGGATCCGAATGAACGCAGTCGTCTAATCAAGAGTCCTGCAACTTCCACCTAAGCTGCAGAGCGTTCCTTCCAAGAGATCCTAAGCAAGACGCCCATGTGGCTGGCCACCTGTAATACATACATATATATACAAGAGAAAGAGAGAGAGAGAGAGAGAAAAACGGGTCAGACCCCGATAGTGTATATGATTTAAAATTTGTTTAGCAAGTATTTAAATTAATACAGGCCAATGCAACAACATATTAGTGCGTCTCTCTCTTGAGGAATTCTCACCTCTCTTCTAATGTGCATACCTATCGCACTAACCTTCCCAACGGTTTGTCTTATCATTTATCGCACTAATCTTCCCAATGATTTAAATTATCTTAAATTACTCGTAAGATTCAAATTTCATGATTCAATTGTTTGAAAAGAATATTTCAATTAGTAACCGAAGATCTCATTTTGACTTTATTAATCAATAAAGCTTTCCAATTTCATATTATACTTTCTCAAAACAAGTATTTACAATTTGAGTCATCAACCATGTAGGCAGTTCCAGATTTCATAATTTCATATATATATATTAACTACTCGAAAATATATATATCAAAACAGCACCCCACATAATAACTATGGTGCGGGCATACTCTACTATCCAAACCCCATATCACTCACATTAAGTGGAATACAAATTCAGAATCACTCTCGAATTGTATTAACACATACTAAAATAATAATGAGATGAAGTATAGATTCCAAGTCCCTTAGGGCCGTTTGAACTATTGCTGCGATAGCCTGTACCAAGGATATCTATACACAAACAAAATGAGGCGAAGCATAGATTCCAAGTCTCTAAGAGGAAAGCACATACCCACATCTCTTAGGACCGTCTGAACTATCATTCTGATAGCCTGTACCAAGGATATATATCTTCTAGGGTACAAGTCAATATCCCCCCATAAAGGTCCCATCGAGATAAGACTGTCCCAGCGCGGAAACCGCGGGGATAGCAAGTAGCGTGGGCATGATTTTCACACATAGATAGAATATGCATACACAAACATATAACTATACTAATATTACCATATCTAAAATGGGTAAATTCTCAATTCCCATAATTTTGTCATTCGCATTTATTTCACATTATATAGTTATCACGTATAACCATTCACATTTTATTTTAATTTGAGGAACTTTTCCACTTACTACATCACGCTCACGGATTCTATCCTTCCAAGTATAAAATTCAGTAGGTATACACATTTGTCCCAAAGTAACTCTCTTACGTGTCTCTCTCTCTTTAACATATACTTACATTGTCCCTCATGTAAGATATCCCAAAAATATAGATTTCGCCTTACATTAAAGGATTTTGAATTTTATTTTCAAAGATGAGAATTTCAAATGGTTTGGAAATCGGAATTAAAATGGAGTTTTAATTGAATTTTTTTATTTAGAACAGTCCTCAAAATATAAAACTCTCTAAGAGTACTCAAAATATAAAACTCTCTAAGAGTCCTCAAAACATAAAACTCTCTAGTAAAAATAACATTTTTAGAAATTCGACCGATCGATCACGCTGAATTTTTGTCAGCAGTCCTGTCTCGCCGTCCGCTAAAACATACTAAAATTTCAAACGATTCCAATGGTCCGATCACCCGAAATAAAAAATTTAGTGTTTCTATCTAATTAGAACTCTTTTCTTAATCAAACTCTTAATCCTTTACATGACAAAGAGTTTCCAAAATATCATTTAAGTCATCACTACATGCAATTTCCTATCTCAAATTGGATTTTTCTTCCATACAATTCATCCTAATCATTCCTAAACCAATATGAAAGATGCATCAACGAAATAAGAAAGATAAACACTTGCCTGGAATTTTTTAGAAATCTGGTTTGGTGCCGAAATTGGTGTGGTTTCATTCCCCGTCTCGCGATCTACTCGTTGGTGGTGACGGCGGTGCAATCGGAGGTGTTCTTGGCCTAGAACTCCTTGGAGAGCTTCTCCTCTTCCTCTCTAGTGGCCGTCATTTGTGTTTAGAGTTTCCAACCCTAGAAGGTTACCTAGGTATCTGATATAACTCTTCTAATTTTCGTGGGTTTAATTACCCAAAAAGGTGAAATGTCCAAAACGCCATCTCGGGGTACCAATTAGGCCTAAAAATGCCCCGAGACCCAAACTAAACCACCGGGTACACTTTTCCAACTATCTTGACCCTTCCGAACGCGTTGGCGCACTCAAAATGACCATACGAATGACTTATAAAATATTCACTTTTATTAATTCACATTTAGTCCCGACACGACACAGGCGCGTCCCGACTTAAATTTACACAATTGTCATTTTATTCTCACGTGACAATATTATAAAAATAAATCTTATATATTACTATACTCATCCAGTATATGCAACAAATAACAAATTTCCAATAATTACTAACTCTCGTCATGCTAGTAAATATTTAAAGCAACATTCCGGATTAAAATTAAATTAATTTATCCCAATTAAATTTAATAAATCCCATAATTTAAAAGCTATAAAAATACGGGGTATTACATCATTATACTTAATTAGTCAACATGTTGCCTTTATCCATATCTAGTACTTGTTGATTGGAATCTGTTATTATTGTGTTATCATTGATGCTTTAGACTTTTACTCTCACACATATTCGTGTTTTATCTAGTCTTTGTATCTTTCTATTACCTTGGAATTTCTCGGACTACATTCCTTGAAATGTATGCTCCAACGTTTTTAGTTTCAAGTGAATTAACTCATTGTATGATCTATAATACCAGACTAACATAACCTAAGCATTTTTTTTATCAAGGGATAAAGAATATATTAGGGTTAGTTCTATTATTGAACATATCTTGATTTATTTCATAGGAAATTAAAGAAGATTAAATATATATTCATAAAATAGTGTACATTTCTTACTTTTGTTGCAACATTATAATAATTGTATTGTAGACTTTGAATATATGTATTTGGATGACTGATAAACTTTCATATCTTATTCATCTCCTTTATAACTTTAAATTGTCTCTTGTATACCCTAGTATTATTTATTCTTCTTATTTTAAGTGTAGGACATCTTAACAGGTTTAAGATCTCTTTAATTAATTTGTTGAGTTCTTGTTTGAAGATTAGTAAAGTATAAGTTGATCTTTGCCTTTGTCTGGACTCCATCTTTATGTTATATATCGGTACATTTTCTTATATTCTTGTAATCTTCTATTTTGTATATTTTGAGACCTAATAAATAAGGGGGGAGATTCTAATAGTATCTATAGACTCATGTTTTTCCCTATCGGACTAGATTATCAAATCACGTTTTTGAAATATATTATGAATCTTTGTCTTCAGGTCGTTCTGGCAAACTATATTTTAATTATTCACCGTATATCTTGTGGACACTGTATCCTTTATATACCACTCTTAGGAAAGGTAAGAATACGTAAATACTCTTATGGATATTTTTTCATACAAGTTATGTTTTTTCTTAAATATTTTGTGTGTATATGTGTGTTCATTGCTATGTCTTATTGAAATAAATATATGTAATGCAAAAACCATTTTGCAAACTCCAATGTTGCATTAAATATATATAATTAGTTATTATCCGGACTTGTTTTAGAATCTAACTTATGGGCCTTCTTATCTTGCTTCAGGTTAATCGCCCATCATCGCTGCAACAAAGAATAATTTCACTCGAGTTAAGTTCTTTTTCTAGTCACGCACCTGACCATATTTTTTATATAATATTTTCGTAACCTGGCTTCACCGAAGCCTCATATAAATGAAGAAAATTTTATCATAGAAAATTTTATTTTTATTATATTCTTCTTGTCATTTATAACAACTCATGAAACACCAAATATCATTTGGTATCTTTTCACTTTTTCATCTTGTCACTTCATAGAAAGACAATAACTGACATACTTGTCCATCTAAGATTATCTTGCAAGATTGACTGTATATTTACGTGGGTTTAGACTTCATTTGAATATAAGTGTGGAGTGTATTTTGTGCGAATATTTTATAAGGAAAATTATATTTAAAACACATGTTTATGCATATTTGATGAAAGATTCATTTTTAAGAGAGAGAAATATTTTATAAGTTTAAAACTTGTTTTTGTGTTGAATCTTGTATTCTTTACAGTTTTAATCTTGTTTTTCTCGTCTTTATATTCTCGATATATTTTTAATCTGAAATCTACAAATATTTGGGATTATTTATTTTTCCTTAAAAATCTTTCTAAACCATGAACAAATATCTTTATCATTTTTCTTTATTATTTCTACATTTTATTTATCTAAAAAATACATTGCGAGATATATGAGTCAGACATTTTTCAAACACTATCACCACAGGTTTCTCACTCATGTAGAAAGGGATACTACACTTATTGAGGGATTCTTGACCTTGTTCTAAGGTTGGGAACATAATATTTTTCCACTTCAAAAGGAGGATTGTTGACTTGGTTTGAAAAAGACATTGGTTGTGACAAAACTCAAAGGTGGCTGTGAAACGTGCTTCACTTGTTGAGGCCTTCTTGTGGTGGATCATATAGTGTGAAAGAACATTTGGGGGAAGTTATGAATTAGGGTATTAATACATAGTTTCCCTATATAAGTTCTACCATATCACATTTGTCATTCGGTGGGCCCAAGGTTTTTTCCCACTGTTGGTTTTTTCTCATATGCCTTGGTATTGTGATATACTGTTTACCTTTTCCTCACTTGGATTAAGTCTCCTAATATCAAAGATAAAATTTGGTGCAATCTATATGGAAAAATGTTGTTCACATTGATCTTGGGTGTTGTCACTATTACCCATAACAAGAATTAAGGGAAAACATCGCATCTTTATAGGAATTGATTTTAATTGGGTATACGCCTTCCTTATTGGTTTCAAGCCTAGGCGTTCTCAAACTCAATGGGTATTATTTTAACTTTATGTTACAAAAACTCACAATTTAAGTCATATAAAGATTCTAGTATGTTGACCTTAGCATATTTGTTTACCCTCAGAGGTGGAGCCTTAAGTTATAGGAAAATTAAGTAATTATCTATTTTGTACTCAACCATGGAAGCCAAATTTGCTGTCACTTCAAAGGTAGCAAAGGATTTTGTTTGGGTTGAGAACTTACTAATTGATTTGGGTATGGTTCGTTCAATGTCGTCGGCCATTACAATTCATTGTGATAATATTAGAAAAGTTTCTAACAAAAAATAATCAGGGATTCATATAAGGTATAAGAACGTTGAGCCCAAGTATCCTATGATGCAGTACATCATGTGAGGAGGCGACGCCATTATGACCCATATTGCATCTTGAGACAACCTGGAAGATTGTTTTACCAATGGTTTACCAACTAAGGCTTTTCATAGTCATGTATAGGGAATGTGTGTTAGATGGATGGACTCATATCATTTTAAGACTAATTATAAGATTATTGCAATTTGATTCCAAAAACAATGTATTGAACATTTATTTTCTAATAAATGATTGTATACGATCTTTTTTAGATTTGAATCATGCTTGCGAGAATGGATTATATTTGTTTTAAATATATTGTATATATGTTGTTCGATTATACTTAGTTAGAATTTCTATGAGTTAGGTTAGGCCTTATCATACATGATCATAATTATGGTTCTAATACAATTAAGAAGCTCATGAGCTAAGTACGAAGTTGACATATAATGAGAAAAGTTGTGTATATAATATTAGTAGTTGTGCTAAGTAGGAAGTTGACATACAACGAGACTGCATATGCTTTAGGGATACCAAGGAACATATGTAGTACATAGAAAATGAATGCTTTCTATGATAAGTCAAAGACAAGGGTTGCCCAAAACTTTTGCAAATAATATGTTCGATACCATAACATTAAGTATGAAATTGTATGGATTTTAATATTATTAGTTTTTTAATGGTACATCTGGAATATAGTGAACAAAAATAAGGGTGTTATTCTAGTTGACTAGATTAAACTTGCACGATCTCTTAAGTTTGCAAAGGGATCATGAATTCTTAATTCCGAGTATTAAGAGGATTGGAACATTGACCTAATTATTTCATTGATTGTTATGGTTGAGATTAAATTTTATTGAGTTAATAATCACTAGAATTTATGAAATCATTGCGTAAATATGTCGAATATCATATTTTAAATGAATTCATTTCCAGGATTTATTATGGGTTGTGACAACCCCTTAACAAACGTTAATGTTTTTATTCTAAAAGTAAACCTTTCTAAGGTACTTATCTTTGATGGAATAAAAAATAAGTTAAGTTTGAGATCAAGGAATAAATAAGACAATGGTCAAAATTGTTTAGTAAAAAATCGAATGTCATTAAGTGGGCATTGAATCTTTAACGTGGGAATCGTAATATGTGTTATCTAAACTTTTGAAACAAGGCCTCATTATTCGATTAATTATGAGATGATTAAATTGAACTGCAGTTACAATCATTTAGGGGAACTAGTTATATTTGAAGGGAAAAGAAGATAACTACGGTGCATAATTTGGGATTTTCATACTTCTGTTTAAAACTAAATTTAATTAATTACCCCGAGTCCTTATTTTATTTAAGAATATAAGATTTCATTGAAAATAAGAAGGGGAAAGAGCCCTTCCATGGCTTACAAATCACAAAATGACAATCAATAGGCTAAACTTAAGCAAACTAGGCTAAATAGTTTTCCTAACATAAGGAGTTTGCATCTTATCTAGTCTTAAAATTCCCTTAAAATACTTTTGGAGAAGGTTTATGTTGAAGGATATCAGAGAATGATTATGGGAACTCCCAATCTTGGACAAGAAATTTGTTGCAAAGTTTGGTTCTTTATGAATATGCTCAAAAGTGTACTGGACAATTGAGGCTAAAGATATAGCTTAGATCACTTTTCTTTCAATTCTTCGGGTATAGGAGTTAATGTTGTGGAGGGCCTCTATAAGAACTTCGAAGTCTGATCCGATAATTAGGTCATAATCTTTTAATTCATGATAATAATATAAGACTTGAATAAGAGCTGTAGCATCTTCTTCTAAACATGAGGACACACCTAAAGCATTGTCGAATAACCAAACCACTTCACCTAGATGATTTCTTAGGACACCGCCTCTCCTACTTTTCCTGGATTTCCCAGAGAACTTCCATCAACATTGATCTTTAATAAACCTTTGGGAGGTAGGAACCAACTCACCAATAAAAAGTTGTTATTATGGATTTTAGGACCTTTAGAACACATTACTAATAAATCTTAGGTCTTAAGTATAATCCAAATGCTAAATAGCAAGTCCAGAACTCTTTGTAAACCTTAATTTTCCTGAACCCATTTCATGAATGTATATATATACATGGGATAGGGAAAAAGTATGAGATGTATTAACATGCCTAAGGGTTATATGTGTGTGTGTGTGTGTGTGTGTGTGTGTGTGTGTGTGTGTGTGTGTATATATATATATATATATATATAGTTAGATAGATATAGATAGATAAATAGATAGATAGATAGAGAGAGAGAGAGAGAGAGAGAGAGAGAGAGAGAGAGAGAATAATGTTCACAATTTTGTTAGGGTTAAGGAGATTTGACCAATGTTTTATCTTTTCAAGTACCAAAGTAGATATCTTACTTTTAGGTGGATCATATACATCATATATAGGGTGTTTTACACATTCAAATCAAGGATTTCGAGGTGGAAGAAAATCAACACAATCCTTTTCATCAAATTTGTATCCTACGTATTATTACCTACAACATCCTCAAAGGTATATTGATCAAAACCCTAGACCCTATACCACGTTCCTGTGTTATTATTTCTGAAATATGATCAATCAAAGTCTTTTAGGAAGAAAAGGTTTTAACTATCAATTTCAATTATTATAATTTTATCATAACGTGATTTTATTGGATTTAGATAGGGTTTTCATATGAATATATGTTAAGGAGCGATTCAATGAGTGTTGAAATGGTTAGGGTGTGTTTTAGGGAAAAAGTGAGATAAAAATGAGGTTGGATGGGTGTTTAAGAGAAAAAAATAGCGTACCCAATAAATCGAGTATGGGACCCCCGATCGATGGAGTTTTGGGGAAAAGCCATGCTTTTGCCTATTTTTAAAGAGGAAATGGAATGAAAGGAAAAAGAAATAGAATAAAAAATGGGGAAGAAACCTGTGATATGAAGTGCTAAATTTTTTACCAATTTCAAAGTATTTAGAAATTGAGAAATCGAAAAATAATATGTTGCCTTGGACCAACTTACGCATTACCCAAGCTTAAGTGGGGGACTTTCAATGGTAATGATTCCTCACATGACTAAAACCCCTATAGTAAGGGTTTGAGTCATTAATTTTTCACATTAAAGGTGTTATTTTACTCATGTTGCGCAATGAGGTAAAACCATTATAACAACGTATGGACCAGTCAAACGCAACTATATCTTTACCAGAAAGAGAATAAGTCGAGAATTATTTAAAAGAGACTTTTGATCATGGTGAAAGGATTATCACGAAATACTTTTGCCATGATTTCCCTTCACCATTGCCTGGTATATTTATAGATGCTCATGTTCATCATTTTGAATCTCTTCCAACTCATTGAGTTATAGCCTTTTCTTCTTCTCTTACATATTCAAATAAAAACTCATCATTTTTATTTACCAATATGCCTTTTGTTCAATATGAATAGGGATAATAAAGGTATGCAATAATCAAATCTATAGGGGCATGACTAAACGCGTCTTATGTCTCATAATGAGGACCCATTAGGCGTTTATTATCTATAGAAACGAATCCTTTCACACAAGATTGACCTTTTTTCTTTAGGATGTGTCCTGTCTCTCAAGGTTCATAGGTTGTACTAAAATTATGCTCCACCTCATGTTTTATAATAAGATTCACAAAAGGTTTATTGCAAACATGGGATCCATTGTTGCTAGTGATTGACTTTGGACTACCAATGAGATAAAGTATATGTTCCTTTAGTAAATTCAATAAAATTTTGGGTCATTTACTTACATAGGTTCAATACCAACTTAAGTCCTCTATCTCATGTTTTTACAATTAATGATGGACAATTTTTTGAAACTTTCACAGGACTTATAAAATTGGTGGTCATACTAGAAAAGCATGGGAAAAATTAAAATGCATAAAAGGATATTAAAACAATTTTCTTGGATAACAAATTCCCTCCACACGCGTTGGAATGAAAAAATAGGATGATGTTTTTACATCGTCATCTGGAGCACATCTTTGTATGATTTGATCCATGAAATACTTATATAAATATGGTTCGTCAAAGAATAACATGTGAACCCAACTCAAAAACTTATTTTCTCTTGAAGGGTTCAGTGTTATAGGATGGATCATGTTTAAAGGTAGTTTTCAATTTATAAAACTGAGCAATATAGGAAGTGGAGAATAATTTTCCATCTAAGATGAACTCATCAATAGGTAATTAATCCTTAGGTGCCTATAATGTGAATCGAGAAAAGTGGTCGAGTGCGGAATTTTCTATTCTTTTTTTCTTTAATTAAGAGATTTCAGTCTTAGAATTGGATTATCCACCATATCAAATGAAATTCTCATATTTCTCATAAAGATGGAATTTTAGATTCACTTGATCCATAAAAAATACAATGGGATATCCCACTAAGTATTCTAAGAACTTATCAAAAAAATACCACCATTGGTTACTCTTTATTTATGATGGAGTAATTCAATGAAGCACCATTTAGAGTTCGACAAGCATAGTTAATGACATGTGGATTTTTTTTCATTCCTTTGAACCCAAATGTTCCATATTACAAAATTGCTTGCATCATACATGAGTTCAAATGGCCATGTCTAATTTAGGGCTTGCATGATGGGTGTAATCATGATTATGCTTTTAAACATATCAAATGTTGATTGGCACACCTCGCTACATTGAACTAAGGTTTTTTTTTGGAGGAAATTAAATAGATGCCTATCAATAGAGCTCTAGTCCTTGATAAATATTTGTTAAAACCCACGTCGTAGAAAAAACCTCACGCCTTTCAAATATTTTGGGTCAGGGAAATTACAAAATGAGTATGTGTGTATTTAATACAAATGTTCAACTCCAAATAAACCCAAAGGGTGTGAAAAGGTTTAATCACAGTTTTGCTTGATTTTTGACAATTTCATTTTTACTTTGAATTCTAGGCAACCTACACATGTATCCTCTAGGTGAAATAATATTAGGAATGTGGATCAATCAATTTCAATTCACAATTAGGAAATGTAGGACAATTCGCAATATGTAAAAATCCTAATTCCATTTTTATGGATTAAACTAGATCTATGTGCGATATAGGTGTAGTTCATAATGTAAGTGAAAAAATAAAAAGCACAACATACAATCAATCCATAACTCGGATTTCATGAGGAAAGACCCCCACAAAGGGGTAAAAAAAACCTCGATGACTCTAATATATTTTCCAACTTTAAAAGGTTTAATACAATTTAAGAATATAGCTATCACTCATGAACTCATGAGTACTAACCCGTGAACATTGGACTTTCCCACATTAATGATAAGAGATCCACCTTAAGCTCCATAAGTTGATTGAGGAAGAACATTCTCGTCCTTAAAACTTGCATCATGACTTGATCTTTTCAATAGAAAGAAACACCTACCTTTTCTATTTAAGAATTTTGATCAAACAATTCAAGTGAAGAAAAGTTTTCATTGAACTTTGGTAATTGTTTATCTGAATCTAATCACTCTATATTTCTTTTAAAGTCGTGAATTAAATATAGATCTAGTTTTTCCTCTCAATTTAGAGGGAAAAAGTAAATTTTAAAATAGAGAAGCTAAACAAGAGATATTAAACTAAAATGTACCCTCGGACGTGTAATTGACTAATGGGGACTTGAGATCTTTTCAATAAGGAGGAACAAATAACTATTTCTAAAATTTTGAAAAATTCAGCTACACCATGTGCCCGGTTAACTTTTTTCCGTGCGCACAATTTTGTCCAGTATGCACTAAGATAAAATCATGCATGTCAATGATCATGGGTCACAATGTGGTCATGCGAATGTTGTAGTGTGCTCGAATCCGAATGGGGACGTGTGGAAGGTTTTAAGCCTTTTGATAAAGTCTTCAAACAAAAGCACATACTAAAATCGATCTTTTACAAATGTGTAAACAAAACCAACCATAATTTCAAAAACTCTTGTTCCACCTATAAAACACATTTTACAAAAACATGCAAGTGGGTTCATAACCAATGACGTTCAATAAAAAAACTATAAAAAGGATATATTTTCAATTATCCAATGGAAGTCTTGTGAAGTATAGAATTTGTGAACATCTTCATAATACCAAATGTTTATGTAGTATAAATGAAAGGGACTCACTCTACTCAAATGTATCACCACATATCAAGCCTATGTAGTTTTCATGACTCACACCTCAATGTTTTTATGTAATGAAAAATCTTTAAATTTTAAATCTCCCCCTTTGACTATAATATGCAAAAATCGCAAAAAATATACTGATTTCTCCTACAAAACCCCATTCGACATTAGCTGTATAATGAGAGCTGTAAGAACTAATTGACAAAGATTCCAAAACACCAATGACACATCAAGGTAACGTCTAAAATATGGATACGATCCAAATAAACATGTATATACCTCAAATACATGAAATAAGGATACAAATCTTATGCAATTAATAGCATGCACAAATAGTAACTCCCCCTACTTTAGGAATCCTCTTAAAAACAATGAGATATATAGGTGATATAAAACCTAAAATTGTGTCCATCATCGAGTGATGGTGGGATTGCCCCGAGAAATATATAATTGCAAGGAATGGTGTGAAAGAAAAAAAATCTCATTTCCACCACTCACGCGACATTCGCGGACTCCCCATAGACATAAGAAGATTTCATCAAGTGTGTGCAAAGGTGTAATTATTGGAGCTAACCTATATTACTAAAAATAGGAAAAAGATGTAGTCGTCCCCAAACAGATGGCACAAAATACCACGTGCATATGAAACAAGATCGATCACGAGTTCGACGACTAAATTACGTAATGGAGAGGTGTCAGGCACCCACTCCTCCCTTTAGTCCCTTACGGTCTATAAAATTTGTTTACCTTCTCCTAAAATGTATATGATGGGTATAGGGTTAAAAATGTATGTATACATGTAAAGTGTGTGAGGAGCAACATTCTTCTGTCCATGTCATGAAAAAGTGTAGAACAAGTCAATCGAAACAGTATGACTAAAAGAAAGAGAAAAACATAAATGTAGCCAAAATATGAACGATGCAATGAATCATGATTTACAATTAAAGAGTGAATATTCATGTCAAATGGACTTCTGAAAAGATAAATAAATTGATAAAAATTACCAATTTATAAGTGAAGAGACGAACCATGATTCATTACGAGAGAGCGGATATGCTTGCCTAATGGGATTGCTAATAATGGATAAAAGTAGATAATCATAAATATAATATGAGCGATACACCGGATCATAATTCACTAGAAACCAGTGATTATGCATGTGAATGGGATTGATAAAGAGAAGAAATAGATAAATTAATATATATGTAAAGTACAGTTAAAACAAGAAGAAAAAATGGGGAAAATGACAAGAAAAAATGAGGAAAATGATGACTCAAATCCAACGAAAAAATAGTGATGCCAATATAGTCGGAACCAAAACCAAAGCCCTCGTAATTTGAGAATGTAATAGAGGTGGGTTTAATCCATAAAAAAGAAACTAGAGTTTTCTATTTTAATTTGTGGAAAGGTGTGCACAAGTGGTGTAAATGTACAAAAGTGAAAGAAAACTATAATTTGGGGTTTTCGAGTTAAACCATTTTTATGAATATATATGTAACACCCCATGTGTTTTAACATTGTACGTGGATAGTACTAACTACTAACCTACGTAGGGAGTTACCATTAAATACCATTTTTAGCATGTGATAGAAATATGAGACATCAAAAACTTTTTCCATAAAACATGATTAGAAATAATCATAATAATTTAAAAATTTAGCACAAAAAAATCAACCACCATGATAATTCTAAACAAAATAAATCTCAAACTCCACCAGGTAATACTACTCAAATAAATAATAACCCAATTACTACAATCTCCAATATCAAACCATAAACGACTATGGAATTGAATGACCCACAAAATTCATTAACTAAACTACTAATTCAATAAATATAAACTCCAATTTCAGTTCATCAACCTCTAAATAATATGAAGCTAAAATGACAGTGATAGGTCAGAGCCCACCGTAAGAACCAATTACTCCTATCAAATAGGATCCGTCAATCAAATTATAAGACTTATAAGAAATAAATATCAAAATAGAGTATTTTAAATTAAGAATAGATATAATAAGATGAGAGTGAAGTAATACAATGCTAACTACCCACATAAATTAAGGCACCCCACTACTCTAGTCATATTATGTATATTTCAACATTTATTTATGTTTAACCTATTATCATAGATTATTGAAATTAAGTAGTTACTTTTTTAAAAGCAACACCACTATAGATAGCCAACCATTCGATTGATCCGGAATATATTTGGGCTCGCCTAAGATCTTAACACATTACACCCCGACTCATCTCTATAGCTAGATGGAACAATTTCATTATCATTGCACATATTGGTCATGTTCCACAAATGACATGTCACTATAGAGAGACGTCCCAATTTTGTTAGCCTTGCACTTATTGATGGCACCAACATGCACCCATATCATTATATCCAACCAAACCAACTACCATTTGCTACGCCAATATTGCTGACATAAATCCATTTCAGTCCCCGTTTATCATCTTAGGCATTAATTGTAATTTTTTAATCACGTCATCTTTATTTGCAATTATCCCCGCCCATAATTTAGGTATCACCACTAGAACCATCCCTAGACCCATACCTAGATATCACCAAACCATAAATATTCACCTAGTTAAACACATAGGAACAATACCTAACCAAACATCATCACATAGTCTCCCACCTAGGTTACGAAAATAACATAACGACGTACTATCTAGTACCACCTCAGAAAATATTGAAACTTACAAGGGTATACCCACTAGTCTCCATACCTATAAATTTCTAATAATAATAAAGTCTAGCTAATAGTCTCATTCATAGGAAGCACCCAACAAAACAAAGTTGAATGTAGCACTTCTCCCTAAACATTCCCGCGGGGTCAAGTTGTTAATGCACACAATCTTTATGTAACACATTTTTCAATTTAATGCTAAAATTGTACAATTAATCATACGAACGTAACTCCATTATAATTATGTTCATGTAATTATTTAACAAACTAGTCTTACAAAAAAGCTACATAAGCTCTGAAATTTCATAATTCAAATGTGGGTGAGATTTTATCAATTCAACAAATTATTAATTTCAAACATGCATAATGATAATGTTTTACCACAAATCAATTCATTCAATAACATACACCTCATTATCATATTCTTAACGAGTCAAAACCATTATTTGAATTACATATTTTAATTTTCAACACGTGATTCGTCCTAATAACACAACATAACAGGGTGAAACTTCTAAGTATGCAATATTTCAAGTCTTAACTCATATTCTCAGATTTAATAACGACAGGTCCATAATTAGGTTCTCACTTTTCCAAATTAAGGTTTCTAATTATTTTATACAAACATGTATAATTAAGGTTTTGACAACTTATAAACCAAACAACACTTAAAGAGAGCAATAGTGATATTATTGCTTGAAAGTCAGTCTCTTAAGAATATGAAAACTCAGTTGCTTTCCTCTAATGAAAATAAGAAAATCATGTTGTTAGGCCTTCTTGAAAATATGTAGTTAAACAATCCCAAATTAAGGTTCGAATTTTTTTTAATGGAGGTTTATGGTTAAAAATAAGGTGGGTAGATTTTTGTCATGAATTTGGGAAAAGTGGGTTTAAGAAAACAAAAAGTTGCATATGTTTATACCTAAGGAAGAGTCAAAAGTCCCTTCATAAATAAGGCATGAAAAGACTCCCACTATAGTTAACACACCACAATACATGTTCGCAACCCATGGGTAAAAGGCCTAAATAAGACTCACTCATCCCAAATAAAAATAACCCATCACTAAAAAAAATTACTCCATGCGTATGGGACTACAAGAAGAGAAGAATAGAAAGAAAATGAACAAAAAAAAAATACCAGCATCTAGGAAAAAGAATGCAAACAAAATATTTATAAAAATTAGACCCACAAATGGGAGATTTAGTCCGCGAGAAATAATAAGGGGAGGGGATTGTCAACTCTATTTTCTATCTCCCCGTGCATTCAATTTCTATTTATCCTCTAATATCTCATCTCATATCCTCCCCCGTCTCTTATCTGATTATTAACAAAAGAATATGCATATAAAAGGTAAAGTAAATTCATTTAATAGATGCAAAATAAAACCATGTTTCCTCATTAAAAAACAATTAGTTAATTACAATTAAAACGCTAAACATAGAGTCTATGAAAAGAAGACAAAATTACCTAATTAAGCCTCAAAATGGAGCTAAATTTACAAATGACCCAAATTTAATTAAACATACAAAGAAATATTTCCAAAAAATTTCATCGAATTCAAATTAAATCATTTTTTATTTAAGTAAACTCTAGAAAAACCAGTTTATTTAATCAAAATACCCCGTCTTTATAATTAGATTGGATTGTTTGTAAAAACACAAGGTATAACAACCTTTTTCTCTAAAATAGGAATCCATTCCTCGAAATTCAACAAAGTGTAATTTTCGTAATGTAAACCCGCAAAATTAAAAGGCTCACATAGGCCTACCTGTAGAATGCCATGACTGAACGCCCATACATCAAATACTATCCGTCCCTACCTCTAGATTATAATAAATCTAGATAATGCATAACTATAAAAAAAATATTAGTGTATTCCACACTATCACACTTTTTACGATTTGGCTCGTATAGACTAGTAGTGCATAAGGTAATGCCTCGTCTCGAATTTAAGGGTTATCCGTGAGTCAACCCGATCCAACCCGAGCATTAGGTGCGAAGTGTAATGAAACAACCTATATAATGTTGTTAGTAAAATTTTATTTTAGTTAACGTTTCACTTGTAAACATGCGATTCCAGTTTCAAAATAATCTATGTGAGGCACCCATGGGTAGGGCTGGCATAACGGGTCAATCACTCATGTTTTTACACAACCCGACACGACACGATAAGAAACCAATGGACCCAGACACGATACAACATGAAAGCGTGTTTTTATATTTAACCCGAACATGACACAATAAAAACACGACACGATAACACGATGAGTAAATATGATTCGATTAGGCACGATTACACCCGACCCAACATGACACGATTGGACACAATTAGACAAGTTAGTAAGGAATTAAAAAAATGGTGGGTATAAATAGTGGGTTGGTAATGGGTATAAATGGGTTCAATAGTGGGTATATATAGGGTATATATCATGTTGCTCATTGGGTCACTATCGTGTCACTATCGGGTCCTTATCGGGTCAATTTCATGGCAAAAATTGGACACGAACACGACACGACCCGAGGGTGGGTGCAAAACCTCACACCCAAACATGAACTGAACACGACCGAACACGAAAGACCGTGTTAATTTCGTTTTGTTTTGTGTCGTGTTGTCATTTTGTTCCCAAAATTACCACCCCTACCCATGGGGAGCACCCCGAATTCGAAGTAAACATAGCTATTAATGTAAAAATAAATAAGATATTTACCTGTATAATTACCTTAAAATAAGAAGTCGCTCCCAACCTACCGTAACAAAACGAGGGAGTGAGCCAAATGTTTAGTGGAAAATATACAAATGCAAAATATAATCAAACGACAGAAAGGAGACTTGACACTTTATGACTATGTGCGAATGCAACCATATATATATATATATATATATATGAATGCTCATACATATACTTAATTCATGAAATAGTTTTCCTTTCGAAAATCTTATTTATCCCAATTAATTAACCTTGATCTTATAATGATCTTCTTTACCCACCCTTAGCATTTCTCACTTTATTCAACACACTCGGTTCCACTACATTTGTCTTATTTAAACACATTCCTTTACCATGATTACCCCCTTTTATTTATTTCAATACAACATAGCATTTTCGTTGAAGTTCACCTTTTTACACACGTCGATCCCGTGTAATAAAATACTCTATTAATCTTTGAAAATCCTTTTTACAACACATTATTAAGTTAATTATGGGTTGAACTGCATAGCTTGCTTAATAACCCATTTTCCCACCTACTTTACCTTTTTTTGCCTACTTTACCAGTTTCCTTACCTTATGGACATTATTCAAATTCACATTAACAATAACGTTAAAAGCCTCGTCTTTGAGTCACAAAGCATTTATCAACTAACTGCGTCAGGAAGCTATCACATCAGCGATGTGTCCATTAGAACATCTGGCAACCCCTCAAACTACTAAGATGTACTTAAGTTATGACTAGGCAGGAGATACCTAGGGCGTGACATCACTTAAAGTAGATATGACATTTGGTAGAGGGTTATTTGGCACAAGGATCAATGTAAGATGGAACTCGAGGTTACTCTAGGTAAGCTTTCATGGAACGGGGTCTCTCCATGCTCTACCAGGTGTATTTAAAATAGTTAAGAAAAGCCTTGATGTTGACTTTCTTCTCTATACTCCAAACTGGGTCTCTCTAAACTTCCCAT
This sequence comes from Sambucus nigra, assembly GCA_949130495.1. Taxonomy (NCBI): domain Eukaryota; kingdom Viridiplantae; phylum Streptophyta; class Magnoliopsida; order Dipsacales; family Adoxaceae; genus Sambucus; species Sambucus nigra. Next base: position 548,740,347 of record OX422207.1, read on the forward strand.
GGTGAGGTCATTTAATAGAGAGCATGTAAGCTCTCCTAAGCCCTGCCAGACTTAATCCCTCGTGGGCATCGCTTAACCTCACACTCAAAGTTATAATCGTTACAGCTTACAGTCAATAATATCAATAACACAGTTTGACTAAATAATCAAAACAAAAATAAACATGAGCTTTGTCGGCAAGCTTCCTCATAGGAAGCCTTAAGCTTCCTCGTTAATCTCCTTCACTGCCTTCTTTATCCTTCCTTCAATGCTTCTCTTGAGCTTATTCTATTACGAGTGCGAGTTATCTTTGATCACAAGATTAGATTGAATCCCCCTCTAAATTTTCCCCTTCATATAGATATTTTTTATGAGCTCAAGAAATGTCAACACGAAACTTCTTCATTCGATGAACCACCTGTTATTTCAGAAAAATTCCTCTCAATGAACTTGAATCGTAGTTTCCATCATTCTAACTATTCAAAAAGGACAATTATCCCTGATGTACCTAAGTCAAAGTTCTCAATGTTTGGTCTTAAGGTGAGGGGAAATCGTGCACTTTTTGAACTCCGAGCGAAACTGGTGCCCATTTTTTGCGACTAACATCCATTACATAGACCTTCATACCTTCAATGAAAATTCTCTCTGATGTATCTTCACTCGTTTTATCATCGTTTTATCTTGTAGCAAGGGGAAACATTCACTTAAACCTTTGAACTTCTTTTTTTTTAATTGGCACCAAGTTATTACTTTGCCTAGAAGCAACGTTCTCTCTCTTCCACACATTACCTCATTAATGACGCGACGTTGTCTCTTCAACTTTGAGAGCTATTTCCAAAGTGCTACGTATCCTTCTAAAATGGTTACTGGTGATTGAGCACGTGCTAGAGTGCGAAACTCAAACATTATTTTGAATTTTTTAAACGACTAATGCCATGGTATTAGCATTTTTTTTCATTTCATACTTTTTTTTCACATTTTTATTCATCAGAGCTTTTAGAGAGAGAAATCCATTTTCTCCATTGCTAACTTTATTCCAAGCTTTAGGCTCTAAAAAACTTTATCTCTCATCCACTACCACCACCTTCAACCATCTCTTTCCTTTGTTTCTCAAAGCACCACCTTTTTCACTTAAGAAGTTTCTTTCATAGTTTCTTTATGCATCCCCACTGTTCTAGTCACCCCTTATTTTAATGCTTCTACCCCACCCACCACCACCCAGATCGTGGCATGTTAGGAACTTCTATGTTTCTATCGTCTCCCACCTATTTTGGCTAAGGCGATGATTTTTTCGATTAGTGTAGAACCTTCTCTACCAACGCCAAGTATGATCTAATGCTACTTAATGATGAAGACATTAATGGTGCAACTTGGGGCTTCTTGACTCGAGAGGTAACTTTGAGATTCCGTTTGGACCACGGGGACTTCCCTTGTTCCTAACTCGATTTCAAAGAACCTAGAGGTTACGTAGATGACTTCTTCTCTTGGACTATCTACATACAATCTATTTACGTTGATGCCCTCATAAAGGATAGGCTTCATCGTGTTTCTTGGTTTGGGGATTATACTTTATCAAAACATAATGCTTCTCTCCAAGTGATGGTGTTGCAATGGATCATAACCACTCATACTTTTATGGTAGCATGTGGAGAATTCACCATTACCCTTAAGGATTCCTATTTATTTCACGTGGTTTGAGTCCACAGGTAAATTGTCTTACTTTGATAAGGCCTTGTACACCAAAAAGATAGAATCCCATGAGGACTTAGACAAAATTTTTTGATGTTTCATAGGAACTTCAAATAAATCCACCTTATTTCCTCTCATTAGTTACTCCTTACATGCCCCTTCTGCCAATGAAGGATGCTCTACTTATGTTAAGGGTAAAGACACACCCTTAGAGTTACCTTCATACATTTGGTCATTCTTTCTTATTTTCTCTTTCTTAGTAAACCCAAAGACTAACCCTGAAGAGACGTGATTAAAATTTCTATCATATTGGTAAGGAGGTTCAAGTTTTCTCTAGCTACAATGGCTTTGAGGTCCCTCTACATTTAGTTGGGTAGGACCCATTTGGATATGGAATGTTCCCTTGGAAATTATAATGTGGATAACTTTTCTAATGAACTTCTCTTAATGGGTTTCCTCTAAAAACATTTTCATGAGATTTATACTTTTGAAATTACTCTATGATTTCAAAAAAATCTCAAAACCCATCACTTGCTTCGTCAGTAAAATAAACAGAGCTAAAAGGACATTTTACCCATCTTTGATAAGTCCAGATGCTTCGTGCAGAGGCTATATTCCGAGGAGACTTTATCTCACTCTTGATATTTCTTTCCTTGTGAGGCTAGAAATATTGAACCTATTTCTGATAAACTTATTGTTGAAGATCTCTCATTATTTGTGGTTCTTTTGATATCTCTAAATTTCTTGCCTTTATATAATTAGTGGGGTACTACCTTAGAAGCATACAACCCCAATCACTATTCACATCAATTTGGATTTGATCAAGTTATCCATTGCCATGTTTATGAGTCTTCTCATCCCAATGAAACTTTATTCAAAGCTTGTTCTAGGTACACCATCTCAGACACCTAAATTTTATGTTTTGTACTTAAGCTCACCATTCTAAGTTCATGGAGGAGGGAAGATGTGTCTTACCAACTTGAGATGAAGTACTAGACCATGAAGTTGGTGAGTGTAGATGAATTCATCTAAAGTCCTCTCCTTTATCTCCCAGTGTTGTCATTTCAACTTGTGAGCTTGGCCTCAAAGGTAACCTTATTCCGGGGATTAATTTCCCTCTCAGCAGTTAACTTAAGGATCCTCAAATTTAGTTACCTCCTTACACCCCCATGGTCGTCACTGCTCAAAAATAAAAGAAACCCCTACCCCAAAACAACTTGTCCTTGAAATTTTGGCCAAAGGTGCGCCTAGTGAGGGTCCTTCTCACCTAGCCCCCCACGAGAGCAAAAACATGCAAGAATGGAAATTCTTTTAAGTCCAAGGACAAAACCACAAAAGGTCTTCCCTGATTATTTGAGTCCCCCTGACCAAATTCCTCCCAGAAACCCAAAAATTATAGCGACTTTCTATACTGACATAGGTCGGGTGATGGCAGAGTTTATAAGAAACCCCCCTTTTATTTTTCCTCCCTCATCTACTTTTCCACCAATTTCCACAGATCCTTAGGGATCCACCTCAAGACATAAAAGGTCTGAAGGAGCACCTGGAATTGGTGGTTCTTTACAAAGAAATAAGACTTTTGGAAACTCAAAAGAAGCATTCTTACAAGGTACATCTAACAACTGTTCGTTCAAATCTTGGGACATCTCCTCCTCCATCTTCCTCTAAGCCTATAGAAATAGACGATAGAAGTTGACTCCACCACAACACCCCTACAACCTCCTTCTCCCATATCTCTATCGGAGCCCTCTTCTATGGTTAAATATATAACTTCCCTTTTCATAACTATATATTTTCCCAATGCCTTAATAAATAAATATTTTACAACACTTAACATAAAATAAAAATGGTCTTTGACTTTGTAAGAACGTCAATCCGGTGGATATTCTCCTCCTCTAAGTCCAGTTATGGGAGGATGACTTTCTGGAGTTGTTGCACCTCCCCGTTCTGCTATGACTGGACTTGTCTACTCTAGGCGTTCCCCTTCATGCCATGCAAATGAATATTAATTTAAAGGTATTGCATCTATTGGGACTGATGGATCTTCCCCTCAGCCAAAGGAGACTCCCTTGGTTTCATCTCAAACATCATTTTTTCTTGTGCTTCCTCTGATAGTGTTTCCAGTTACTTAGAACCCTTCAGAGGGAACTATTTATCCCTTTGAATAATCTTTCAAATTTTACTTCTTCATTATTAAGTCTCAGGTTTTATCTATTTCCCAGGTGATTCTTTTTTCATTGGCCACAACACTTACTCGAATGTTACTTCACTTTCCTTTGGTAAGTCCCACTGGTTGATTGGTTCCTTACCCCATAATTACTGGGGTCACATTAATCTTTTTATGTATTTGCCCCTACTCATGTGGTGTGTCTATTATCTAACACTTAAATATTTTATGCATAATTCTCAGAATGTTTCTTTATCTTCTCCCCCTGAGGTTCCTTAGGGTCCAGAAGTTATTGCTACTTCAGATTCTCATCCTAAGGATCCTTCGACTTCGATGGAAACAAAGATTGTTGCTTCTCTAGAAGCTTCAGTGGAGCCTTCCCCTATTTTTTCACTTATGCCTTTTCGTGGGGAACCTACTTCGCAATGCACTGAGGTTCCTCTGCTAGAAGGTACATCTCAGGTAGTTAGGGGAATTGAGGGAACTATTCCTCTATCACTTCCTTCTTCCAATGTGTTCGTTGTTGATGTAATTTCTCTTTTCCTTTCGTTTGCATAAGTTTTAATTATGCTTGTATTCCAAATAAAATGGAAAATGTAACTCCCACCAATTGATGACTTATCAGTGAAATCGCTTGCGAAGTTTTTTTTTCAAAACCTCATACCCAGTTGGTGACCTAATAATGAAAACCACTTGTTAAAATTTTCTCAAATATCATACCTGCATAGTTACTTAATAATGAAAATCACTTGTTAATATTTTTTTCTCATAATCTCACACCTGCGCGGTGACTTAACAATGAAAACCACTTGTTAAGATTTTTTTTATAACTCAAATATATGTCCCATTTCAGGTCACGGGGGATCCAACACTTGTCCAAGGGAAACCTTAACATGCTCCCTTTCTAATAGTTTTACCATTATAAGAACCTTTTATCATGGATGATTCTAGCAAGAACAATTGTTGTTCAATAACTGATGTCCTGGATGATAATGAGTTTGAGCATGAGGTTCCTTTACCGAATTTTTCTCCCCATGAGTTCTGCCTCCATGTCTTTCAATAATCTCCCTAAATTCCTACTTTCTATGAAATGTTTCTTTAACAGTTGGTCTCTCATCATCTCGAGACCTTTTATGTTGAATTCATATGATCCAACTGAGTAATGATGAGCTATGGGTTGTATAGTATGGCCAGTATCACCGTGGAGATTATGAGAATCCATATAGCTGATCATTATATGACCCTCATAAATCAAAACTTGGTAAACTTAAGAGAATTAAACAATGATGGGTTTTACATTTTTTGGATGATCAACTGTCTAAAATTATTAAAGGATGCTTATTTGGTGAGCAAGATGTATCTTTACCAAAAGCACATGGAATTTCAATGATCCGAGGACGCTGACCTGGCGGGGCTTATGCCTTTACTGGAAGAATCTAAACAAGATGTGAAAGTGGCCAAGGAAGACATGGGAAAAGAGATGCAAAAATGAGAGGCTTTTTTCATTCATCACATTCAAGTCCAAACTAGACTTAAGAGTTCTATCGCAGCCCAATGAACATGCCTTGAAGCTTCTTCGAGCCTACTTGGGGACTTCTTCCCTTCCCCTGATCTCTAGTTTTTTCAAGGATATGGACTTTTGGCATTAATGTATTTCTATTTCTTTCATATATGTAATTTATGGGCAGTAGTTCATACACTTGTAATTTTTTAAAATATATGAAAATAGATCTCTTTTTCCATATCATGTCTCAAGTTGTCTTACAATTTTTTTATACTATATTTCATTTGAAAATTAAAAAAAAAATCTTTAAATTTAAAATCAATTATGTATCCTTTTAATTTTAACTCATGAGAAGAAAAGAAAAAAATAGAATAAAGAATTATAACATAATAGTGGACAAATCAAGAAAAAATATCAACTCCGGTGGCACAGTTCAAGACATGATAGACCTTGAACAACTTGTTATTAATCTTAGAAGGTCAATCCTTCTCCATCTTTGATATTGAGCACTAACCTTAATCGTGAACATCCTTTAGTACAGAAGGTCCTTCCCAATTGGTAGTAAACTTAGGAAATAGGAGACCTTGAATGTTCTTCATGGATGCCTTGAAAACAAAGTCCCCCTCCAAAAAATTTCTTGGTCTCACCAAGTTTTCACATTCCCAGGAAAGTTACTTCGTATACATTTATAAGTGTTTTATCGGTTCATCTTTCTGCACATAGGGTTCTTACAATTGAACTTGTCTACTCTGAGAGAGAATGCTGCTTTGCAAGGCATATGTGGCTGAGGGGACTTCCAGTTGTACATGAAAAATGGTTTTAGCTCCAAATGCAAATGAGAATGGTGTATGCCCCATTTGCTTCTTCTTGGTTGTTTTAAAGGCCCACAGAATATCTAGAATATCATCATCCCATGAGCTTGGGAAGTCTTCCATCATTTTTGCTAAACTATTGAACAGTGTCTTTTTAATCGTCTCTGCCAAACCATTGCCCTTGGGATATGCCACCGTTGAGGTATGGTGAATAATGGAGTATTTTTCTATGAGCATCGTTACCTCTTTTTTGACAAATGGGGTTCTATTTTTAGATAGGATAACCTTTGGAATCCAAAATAGACAAATTATGTACTCCCTAATGAAGTTTTCCAACACACCTACTATTTATCTTTTAAATGGTATTGCCTCAGCCCACTTGGTGAAGCATTCCATTTCCACTAGTATTTGATCTTTCCTCTCGATATGGACGTATTTCCCCTACTAGGTCAAACACCCAAGTATGGAATGGTTAAGGAGTAGGCAACGAGTAATGGTCCATCGAAAGGGAATGGATCATGTTTCCATACAGATGACACACCTTGCACTTGCTAACGCACACAATATTATCTTTCTCTATGGTTGACCAATAATAACCTAAGGTAATTAATTGGTCATATATATTTTCTACTCCTATATGGTATGGCTCGTGAGCTTGCTTCAATAAGTGATGTATCGTAAAGGCCATTTGAAGTATCCTCTATGTTAGAGTTACTCCTCTTAAATGTAAAACTATGGGGCCCTTCTCCTGATTCCCACATCATCCATTTTTTTTAAAGGAATAACTCCATATTTTATGAAATCAACATAAGGCTATCTCAAATCGCCTTGAGGCTCAATGAATTGACATTCGACTGCCTAAAAGAAAAGTTATCATTTATCGCACCCTTATTTTACATCTGATGCATCCTATTTTATTGTTGGTCGGAAGTATCCCTCTTTTTATATTCTTTTATATAGAGGGATCTCATTTGTCTCATAGTGATCTTCATGTGTCTTCTTCAACTTGGTTCCTCCGGCGAGATGCATATTGATGACCATCCTCCCATGTTCTTATAATATAGACTTCCTTGGCTTGTAAAGTATTGTGCTAACTCTTTAAGTTCTATCTTTCCTTAACCAGACTACAACTTCTTCTTAATCTCACCTATCCAATCTTAATCGTCTTCCATCGGTAAGATCAATTGTACAACTATGGAAAATGTCCTCCATTGGATCACCACAACAGTTGTATCATTGTTCATGGCCAACTTCTACGCAATAGTGGAATAAGCATCCACATGATTATTCATTGTTCTAGGATGCCTCCTTATTTTTACTTGATGGAACTAATTGTTCAGTCTTGTGATGATTATTCTGTAGGGCACGAGACTTATATTCTTCAAAGTGTATTCTCCATTCACTTGATTAACCATTAAGTTCGAATCCCCTTTAATACATAGTGAACGAATGCCCCTTTGAAGAGCCTCTATAAACCCAACACTAACACTTCATAATCAACTTCATTATTGGAACAAGGGAAATCTAACTTGTTGGAAAGCAAATATTATTCCTTTCCCCTCAAAAGAATAACCCCTGCTCTCCTTTTTCCTTGTACTGATGAACCATCAAACTCCATGGTCCATTCTTCCAAGTTTGCATCCATAATATTAGCCTACAAATCATCTCTTGGAATTCTCTCATGATGTGGATCACATACCCCTAATATAAATATCACCAACAATTCTGCATATGCCTGTCTCTTGATCGCGATAGGAACTACACACATCAAATCATACTCTAAGAGAATGAGGAACCACGTCAATGCTCTTCCAATCAAAACAGTTTGCAGCAATAAAAACTTAATCGGATCGCATCTTGTTACAATATCAATTGTGAAAGATAACATATAATGCCTCTTTATGTTACTTTACCTTTCCTCAATCATATGTATAATCAATCCTATTAAGATAGTAAACTAGTTTTTCTTTCCCAACAATCTCATGTGCCAAGAGGGCACCTATTGACCTTGTGGTAAAAGTAAAGAAGAGATGCAACAGTGTCCCTAACCTGGGAGGAATCGTCATTTGTGGAGATGTGAACAACCTCTTTAGCTTGTTGAGGGATTTTTGGTGAGCTTCTTCCCACTTGAACATCTTGCCCTTTCGCTGCAGATCCATTAATGGATGAGTTATCTTGGACAATCCTGGTACAAACCTCCTAAGATAGGAGAATTTATCGAGGAAACTCCTTATCTCTTTTATATTTCTTGGACATGACATTTGTAGAACCACTATCTTCTTGTCTTGATTCGTCTTCACCCATTGTCGATCGAGTGCAAAGCCCAAAAACATCCCACTTGTTATGCAAAATGTGAACTTTAATGGATTCATCGTTTGCTTGTACTTTTTGCATCTGTTGAACACTTTACTCAAATCATCTAGATGGGACTCCTTATTTTACTTGATGACCAAATCATCCACATAAAATTTTAGGATATCGGGAAAAGAATCATGGAAAATGTCCATCATTATTCTCTGGTACGTTTCTCCAGCATTCTTTGACCATAAAGACATCACATAATACATAAAATTTTCTAATGAAGTCTGGAGCGCTATATTTTCTACATCAGTTGGGTCCATATTGATTTTATTATAACCTACACACCCATCTATGAAGTTGTACATTTCATGACCAGTAGTTTTATTGATTAAACGATCAATGGAGGGTAGAGGGAATTCATCTTTTGAATAATCTCTATTCAAATGACTGAATTTTACACATATCGTTATTTGATTCTTGTCTTTTTTACCCACTGGGATGATTCTAGACAACCAAATGGGGTGTTGGATCTTTTGGATAAACCCTTTTTTCAATAGCCATTTTCACCTATTCCATGATCTTCAAATCTAGCTCTGACTTATAAGTCCTCGTAGATTACTTCATCGTTATGACTGAAGTCATAACATTCAACTTTAGGCAACTTACTTATTTATCCAACCTCTCTATCTCTATGTATTTCCATAAAAAAAACATCCATTTATTCTTGAATCATCTCAATCAAAGCCCCTAGTTTATGCACTAAGATGTTACGAAATAAACACGAGTCTTGGATCATCTCCTTCGTGGGCTAGATCATGTTGCTCCAACTATTATACTTGTTGTTTTGGGCGATCAATCACTCAGGTTCATCTTCCACTTCCTCCACAAACTCATATATGTTGGAATTGTTAATGACCATACACTGCCCTCGATTTTATCAGTTTTTTTAACAGCTTCTTCGACTTCTCGCTCACACGTTTATAGACGATACATAAACTTTCAATCTACCTTTTATTTCCTATCTTGTGAAGCTTACTCTAATCTTCTTCCTAAGAAATTATTTTGTACACCCTTTCTTTTGACCCCGTTTTCAATAGGGTCAATCCTAGGCCCTATTATATCTCTCAATTGCTTTCATATAGTTTGGGTTTTAGGCTTAGAGATTGTTTGATGTTTAGGGATTGCAATATTAACTTCCTAAATGCCTTTCCTTTCACTTTCTCCTTCATTGTATTGATTATTCACAAGCCCCATCCTTTCTATGATATAGAAAACTCTGACACCCTCCATACGCCTTGTTAAACTCGCGCATCTTTCTCTAACTATGTGTTGAAAGGGAAATCGACCAAATGGGTCCCTTTATGAACAAATGGCTTTTTGGTTATGCTTATGACAATCTCCATTCCCTTTATATTTTTCTTGGCGCACTGTGGTATATCGAAGGGACCAAACCATGATTGTGCATCCACACCCTTCCAATCAAAATATGGTAGGAATAATCACTCTCAATAACATGGAACTTGATGTGTGAGGTAAGATTTCCAATTACTATCCCCATAGTCATATACCCAATCAATTTGGAAGACTGGTTATTATAACCAGATATCACTAAAGGCATTAGTATCAACCTAGCCTCAGAAATGTTAGAAACATAAAAGGATATAATAGGCATGATGTTTATGGAAGCTCCCCTATCCATCAAAGAACTTGAAAAGCTTACCCTATTGATACTTTGTAACACCCCGTATTTTTAATGACTTTTAAAATAGGATAAATTAGAATTAATTATGGGATAATTGAAAATTAATCTAGATTTAAATATTACTCGAATGTTGAATATTACTTTTGATTAAAATTAATATATATGATTATGACTTTACATATGATTATGATTTTTATAAAATTATCGCGAATGATGAATACGACAATTATGGTTATTAAGTCGGGACGCGCGTGTAAGTCGTATCGGGACTATATTGAAATGGAATAAGAAGTAAATTATTTTTATGTCATCCGAATGGTCATTTCTCTATGCTAAAGTTTCCAAAAGGGTTTAAATAGTAAAAAACGTCTGCATGGGGGATTACTTTGGGTCTCGGGACAATTTGGAACCAAAAAGAAACCCCAAAGGGTATTTCTGTCATTTTCAATTAGGTGAATAGTACCTTGAAAATTTTGGTAATATTGTATAAGTGTAGAGGTGGTGGGATTTAGATTCATTAATCAAAAATCAAAAGAATAAGTCTTAGGGGAGAGGGAGAGACTTTCAAGGAAAGGAAGAGACTTATCTAAGAGACCAAAAAGTCAAGAGTCATCTTACACCACCACCATCGCCAGAAGTTAGCTGGAAAATGGAGGAATACGAGTAGAGTTATCTTCCCCAGTGGTTCAGACCTACGAATTACAGGCAAGTGATTTAACCTTTGCAAACTTAGCATGTATATTGTCGATGTTAGGATAGTTCTGAAATTCTAAAAAGTTGCATAATTCAAAGATAATATATGGTGATTTTAATTGATTGAAATTCTTAAAAGTTTCATGATTCAAAGATAAAATATAGGGATTTTAATTTATTCCTTGAAATGAGAATTATGTAGGACTAATATCTTTTTGAATATGTATTTTAATCCATGAAATTTAGGGGAATCATTTCGTGAAGAAAAATATGGGTTTTATGGGTGTTCTTGTATGGGTGATATAATAAGGAGTTTCTGAATTATAAAGGAAAACATCATGATTAATTTAAACTTCCTATTGGATTTATATTGTTTAATGATTAAAGATCACCTATATATCTTGTTATATCATTTGGGATGAATTATATGGATTTGGGGATCATATAGTAGAGGTTTTAAGGAAGAAAAATGATTAAACCCGTAACTATTAAGGAAATCTGGGAAAATATCTGATCGATCGACCCAAGAATGTTGATCGATCGACTCCCCTCGAAAATGTGATTTGTTTCCTTTAAAGTTTGGATTAAATCCCAACTATTAGAAATCTTTAATGTTGATTAATGGAACATAACGGGACTTGGGGAAGGGCAGTAGGACATACTTAAGACCCAAAAATTTGTTATGTGTGGGATTGATAGGGGTAAATGAAGAAGTATTAATTGAATGAATTAAAGTGGAGAATTATATAAGTTGAGGTTTAAATCGAATAAAGGATGACTTAAGGTTAGTACCAGTAGTAAGGGGGGTGTTAATTACCAAAATAACCTTAGGCTTATATGGGATTAACCCTAAGATATGGAATAAAGGGTTAAGATTGAATTAGGGACTATCGAGAAATAATCCTAATTAAAGACACTTTTAATTCATAGAAATTTGGGAGTTGTGATTACATGGACTAGTAAGGCATGGATGTTTACCTACTGATTTTACATGAGGAATAAATGATTACCCTTCAAGTGATGAGGGAAGTTCGGGATTACAATTTGATAAGTAATGTCATAATCTGTAAATACGTAAGATATTAGAGATAAATATACTACGTATGGAAATATTTATATGGGTTGTACATGTTCCATATTGTTATTATATATAGATGGGGTGAATACCTATATTATTATTATTTTTGTGTGTATGACATACATACGCTGCTTGCTATCGAGGTGGAGATTTCATATTGTGGGTGATCTTATCCTGATGAGCCTATTTGGGAGAGTTTTAGATTCATACACTAAGCATAGGACCTTAGACACGTGCTATGGGGGTGAATGATAGTTTCGACGGTTGAATGGGAACGTAGGTATGTGCCTGACCCATTTGGATGGGGAGTATGATCGCCTCCAATATTGTCTGTTATGTTAATTGTGGTTCATGAGAGAGATCGAACCAATAGTCCTTTATACAGCGAAAGATGTATCGGGAGATGATAGCTGAGTATGCATGCACCGCAGTTGTGTCTAGGAGGTGCCGTATTAGTATATATAATAATGTGATGAAAATATATAGTGTAATGTAGTCTACTGTGTGAGAATTGTAGATTAAAATATATATTGTGATATAATCTAATGTGTGAAATTGTAGATAAAAATGAATAATGAGATCTGATTGAATTAAGTAAGTGAGTACTTCATCCAAAAGCTCTAAAAGAGTAGCTCATATTGAAGAGAAATGAACATGTTTAATTATCATACGTATTATATGAGAAATACGGGGAAACGATATGGGATAGAATTATAATTGAAAACATTAATTTGGGAGATAGTAAGGTACGTTAGGCATGCACACAAGAAGAGAGGTGAGAATTCTCAAACGAGAGCCCGAAAAGCTAACATGTACATAATAATTGCTCAATTGCACTTATTGAGGACTTTCTATTTTTAAAAATCTTTTACAATCGGGCTCATGCCTGTTTCCTTCCATATTGTCTTCTCTATTGTATCTTGTACATTAGGTGTCTAGTATCAGGGATGCCGACATAGAATATGGATGTCTCGACGAGTTATAGATGCTAATGGAGATCCAAATTTTGTTAGACGCTTCTATTTTATTGATTCACACATCTGTAGTGTCTACTTTCATTTAGAGCATGTCGCCCAAGATATAGTTATTTCATTTCTATTCTAGAGGTTGTAACTACTTATGTCAGTATTGTTGATATTAGTTTTGGTTTGTTGGTAATGAGATATTTTAACTGGAAAGTTATTCCACTCACATTTATTTATGTTATATGTAGTTCAGTAGTGATGTGATGTCGATTATTAATATTCAATACTTTGTAATGGTTTTAGTTAAATTAAAAATGGTGAAGTTTTGAAACTTATTTATTAAGTGAATTAATAAAGAAATTGTTTTTTCGATAGTAATTCGGAGAATGAACCAACTGGATATTCTGATTTAATTTAATAAAGGACTGATCACCCGATATTTAATTAGGCGGGGTGTCACATACTTGTGGTCACATCTAGTGGTCTATCATGGGGGAACCTCACTACTCTATCGGTGAAAGGGAAAATTACCTCAGATAAAAACTTCCTTACTAGACTAGATATAGGAACTTTCCATATTAATGACGCAACTGCTCTCTTCCTGTAAATAGCTAAGATTTCCTGACTGATTTCTATCCTACTTTCTTCGGCCTTCCTCACCTATGTAGAAAACCATGCGAACTTCGGCGACTGTGACACAGCTTGGTATTATAGTCTTGGATCCACCTTTTAGCTATCAACATTGTACAATTCCTTAACGTCCCTCGCTCTTACGTCATTGTAAGCTATCATGACATTTTTCATTCCCCGTGTATAATTTTTTAGTTCCTCTTAAACTCTTCTCGCTGTACCAACATTCTTGCTTCACCTTCATCTTCTTCATTGTATGACATTACTAAGTTTTCCCCATGCACTTGTAATGAATCATTGTTGATGTTTACTTATGGGATCTACAAAGTCCCATCCTTAAAATGCTTGTTAATGATATTTCTCAAGGTGAAACATGATGCCTTTGGATAACCAATCTTCAAATGTATTTGAAAATATTTAGGGTTTTCTCTCACTTCTGAATTTGTCTCCGTAGTTAGATCATCCTTGGGTACATAAACTGGCCCTCGTCGAAACATATAATTATAACGGCTAACAACCTCCTCGATGGTACAAGGCATTGGTGGTGGATATTCTCTTTCTGTACCAAACTTTCTTGTTATATTTCTTTAGCTATTTGTAAACTTCTTCTCCTCCATTGGCAAAGCCCACTCGTAATGGTTGGCCACCTCCTCCAATGGGGCATGCTTTCTTCCTGAACATCATCGTTATCATGATTGGACTTGGGTGCACCACCAGAGAGATATTCCATGAAGCTTTTTGAAATACTGCGAAATTTCCTTCATGTGTCTCTTTTATCAAATAGTAAATGTAATTCAGGAGAAATCCTCCAGCGCATATTTTAAGTAACTTAGACCTTTTGTCGTTCTCTGTCATGTTGAGATACCTTTACCTGAACCTTCGAATGTACCACACAACCTCTTTGCCTGACCATTTCTTCTCCCTCGCCAACAACTTTAAAATGAACGCATCTTCTTCCAGAATGAACTTCTGGAAAAATAAAATGTGCATTTCCTTCAACATTGAAACACTCCTGGGAGAGAGATAAGATTACCACGTGTATGCTTTATCGGTGAGGGATTTATAAAACTCCTTTAAGCACAACCTCTTGTTATTGTAATGGTCTCCCAGATGTTCCACGAACCTCTTTAAACGTTCCTTGGGTTACCCCCATTTCCTAATATATTGGTTAAACATTGGTGTCACATAATCTATGGGGTAAGGTTCTTTATTGTACTCTTATGGATAAGGAGTATGAAGGTCATCATATACCAAAGCTACTTTGTTGCATCATTGCAAGGAAGCTGCTATCATTTTTAACATATTTTTTGCATCTCCATTCTCATTTCCATCCAAGGAGATGAAGGGGCCTTATCTTCCGTTACAACACTTGGTTGATGAGCGACAGGTAGAACATTATCACGTTTCATACCCCCACAGTTGGTACAGTGGTGGGGATGGTGGTCGTAGGAACTGTGCCAATTAGAACTACGCTTAATGGGGACACCAGAACTGCCATGGTAGTAACAAAAGAGGTGGGGTCCATCGCACCCCTAAAATCCATTGATTCCATATGAGTTTAAAAAAACTCTATAAACTTACCCATCCGATGGGCCATCTGGATTGGCCTCATCATAGAACTCATGGAAGCTTGCACGACATTGGGATATCTATCGTTGTTTGAACTTGGGGGACCTCTACCCGAGGTACCCCTTCTTTGGAGGTTTCAAGATCCCTTGTTACTTGCTCTTACCCATGTTGAACCTCATCAAAGTCAATGACACGATTAATATTATCTTGTTCCATATTTCTAAAAGAATTCCTCTCCAGCGGAGTCACCATATGTAAAAGGGTAGTCCTCCTTAGAGTTGGGGTATTAGGATGCAAACAGAGGCATAAACCTTTTAGATATCATGATAAACCACTAGCCTAAATGTTCTTAACAATCTCCAGATAAAATCCAAATATTGTATATAAAAACAACTTAGATTGGGCTCATAAGTCACTCATGTATAACTCAGACAATAATACAAAAACCTCGAAAGCAACTCAGCCAAAGGGAGAGATAAGTAAGCACCCTAGACAAACCTTGGAGGGCAGTCAACACACGGATGATAATAAATGTATATAAAATCTAATAAAATCTTTTTAATAAATATCAATTATGGGTGAGTAAAGCTCTGGTTTACAATAACTCTTTGCTCTCAAAAAATATATTTTCTCTCTCCTAAAAAAACACTCTCTTCTGAGAAAAAGTTGGGGTTGATAAATAGTCTCACATCTCTCCATGGGTATCTTGTTCATAATAAATGGGAAATAAATTCCCACCTAATTTAAATCATAAAAATTAAATGCATGATGTGTCCGAAAGGTCTAGGTCATTGGCAAAAAATGCCAAAGAGAACCTTTGAGCCTCCAACTGCATCATGCAGCAATCACCTCAACAGTTTGTCGAGAAAAGAACCTGACATCCCCTTGACCTACAAACGTGTACTCATGTTATGACTGGCTAGGAGGTATGTAATGTATTATGTCATTAAAAGTATATGTGATATTTAGTAGATGGTTGTTTAGCACGAGTCTAAATATAAGATGGAACTCAAGGATACTCTGGGAAAACTCAAAACGTGGTCTCTCGGTGCTTACCGGGTGTATCTAAAATGGTGACGAAATGTCTTAATGCCGCATTAGTTCTCAATTCTCAAAAACATTTACTTTTGAGGATCACATAATGAGGTCATTCAATAGATCATGTAAGCTCTCAAAGCCCTGCCAAACTTGGTCCCTTGCGAGTATCGTTCGACCTCACACTCAAAGATACAATCCTTATAGCTTACAATAAATATATTCAAAAAACAAATTTGAGTAAGTAATAAAAACGGAAGTAAAGATGAGCTTTCCCAACAAGCTTCCTCGCAGGTATCCTTAAGCTTTGTCATTGATATTCTTCATTGCTTTCTTCAACTTTCCTTCAATCCTTATCTTTAGCTTCTTGTGTTAGGAGGGGGAGTTATATCTAATCATAAGGTTACTTTAAATCACCCTTTATATATGTTATATCTCCCCATAAATGAAATACACGCCCTTGAATGGTTCGAAATGCCAAGGTGGTGTTCCCTCACCCTGTTTTCCCTTCCCCGTCCATAAGGTCCTTGTGGGACGAATTTTCCTTGCTAAAAGGATAGTTGAACTTTCCTCGTTATCTACTAATTGCTCGATCAATCATTTCTATTCTTTTTAACCACACTTGCCTTTATCCCATCCTGACCGCTCACTGCAGTCCTCTTCATCACTTCTTTTAGTAGTTTACTTTCTCTTACCATAACAATAGTTTGATATACATCACATCGCCTTATGTAGCTTATGACAAATTCCACAATTCCGTCATCTTCATCAACCACGTAAGACCTTTAATAAAACACTCATTCTTCTTCTCATCAGTGTTCACCTACTCGGGTGAAAATAATGACAGATTAGAGAACTCTTGTTCACACTCGACTTTGAGCTTTTTTCTAAATCAAGAAATTTTTTGTTCTTCATACACCTAATAAAATAAGGGAAATACTTGTAATTTAACATCATAAAAAATCGCTATAACTCATACGATCCCGATGCTCAAGTGTGGTGAAACTCTCTGACTAGTTTAACAAATCTCAAATCAACTTAAACATAGCTAACATTTGTTTTCACACGTCTATGAAGTCCACCATCCTTAGTTTCCTCTTTATATTATGCCTCCAATGATAAGAGACTGTCGGATCAAATCCCCTAGCAAAAGTTGGAAGATTTACCTCGTTGAAGCTATTATTCACCTTAACCCATTTCAATGTGGGTGCACCCTAGTGTGACACTTAGTTTACCCACCTGTATTTCCTAACCATTCATTATGGCCTCGTAAATGATAACCGTTAACTCCTCGGCAGCCAAAAGAAACTATCCCTACCACTCTTGTTTAACGAGACTAGAAACTCAATACTCTCTCCCATCTCTAGAACTCCTAGTGTTTGCAATCCGAAAACACAAAAACAAAACAACTTCAAATTTATAAGAATAAAGAATACAAATCATAAAAATGGATCAAAGATAGGAAACATGGAGTCTATAACAGACTCAAAACCCTCAATGCCTATGACCATTCTCTGATCTCAAGTGTAACACCCTACGTATTTTGATACTAACAGTGGCTAGTCCCCACCACCGTCAAATGTCAGGTGTTAGAATACAAACCATTATTCACAAGTCACAGAAATATGAGACATCAAAAACATTTTTCCTTAATATAAGATTTGAATTAATCTAAAGAATTTAAAAATCACCACAAAAAAGAAATTCATCACCATGCTATTTCCAAAAAGTAAATTTCAAACTCCAATGGATTATAATACTCAAATTAATAATAACCAACTACTTCAGTCTCCAACGGCAAATCATAAACAAATGTGGGGTTAAATGACCAACAAAAACTCATAAATGATTGTCTCATAATAAGTAGGACTAGAAAGGAAAATAAACCTACTAATCCAAGAAATATAAATTCCATTTGCCTATACAAACCTACGCAGGTCGTTACCATTCCAGACGATTCATAGCATGTGACCAAAATATGAGACATCAAAAACCTTTTTCAAAAGATATGATACGAAATAATACAAAGAATTTAAGACAATGCCACAATAAAAATGCCCCACCATGATAATTCAAAAGAGAATAAATCTCGAACTCCAATAGATAATACTCAAATATATAATAATCCATCAATTATAATCTCTAGTTGCAAACTATAAACAACTTTAAGTCGGGTAATCAATCTATCATAATAAGTACGATTGAAACAGAAAAATTAAACTACTAATGAAATAAATGTAAACTGCAACTTCCAAGTGCTCAACTTCCATATAATCTAAAGCTACTGAGTCCCCTAACCTAAAATGATCGTCAACAATGATGGATGAAAGACCATGGTAAGATATCAGGTACCCTTTCCAAATCGGATCCTTGAATCCTTAAATAAGCGTTACAAGAGCTAAATATCACAAAGAGTATTTAACACTTAGAATATATATTATAAGTTGATACTGGATTAAAACAATACTAAATACCCACATAAACAAGGCCACCCCACCACCCAAGTCCAATTATGTATATTTCAACATCTTGTTATGTTTAACCCATTAACTTAGCTTATTACATTTAACCCCTTATTTTATTAAAGAGACCCCACTATATCCAAACAACATTTCAATTGATTAGGCATGTATTCTCGCTCACCTAAAATCTCAACACGTTCCAACCCCCACCCATCACAATAGCCAGGCGTCCTAATTCCGTTAGACTTCCACATATTGGAGATTTTACACACATAACACATCACTTATCTGACGTCCTAGGTTTTTTAGTCATGCACACATTGGTGTATCTAACATACACCCACATTACCATAGCTTGCCAACCTAATCAACATTTGTCCTATGCGTATTTCTTATGCAACTCCATTTGAATACTCGATTTTTATCTTATGTATTAATTATAAATTTGTAATCTGTTTTAGAACAACGAAGAAGATAAAACAAATAGCTCCACAAATGGGAGCTTTAGTCTTCAAGAAGCTAAAAGGGTAGGCGATCATCTCCCTTTTATTCCCCCCCCCCCCCCCCCATGCATTCAATTTCTCTTTCTACTCAAATATATCATCTCATATTCCCCCTCATCTCTTCTCATGGGCCTTAACAAAAAATATGCGTACAAAAAATAAAATAAATTCCTTTAATAGATCCCAAATAAGACCACATTTTTTTATTAAAAACAAATTAATGAATTATGTTTTAAAAGCTAAACTCGGAGTCCATGAAGAAATAAAAAATTACCTAATTTTCCGTCAGGGTAAATTAATTTTACAAATCAACCAATATTTAATTAAACGTGACAAAAAAATTATATTTAATTCCTTAAAATTTTTGAAATTAGAAATAAATTAATTCCTTTTAATCTAATCAAACTAAAGCAAAACCAAATTATTTAATCAAAACAACACATATTTTTAGTTAACCAATTTAATTATTTAGATTGTTGATAAAAATAAGGGGTATTACAGTATAAATAATAAAATATTATTTTTTTTTTTGGGGGGGGGGGGGGGATATGATTGATTAGTAAATGTCCTAAAAGCAACAAGATACAAGGAATGACATTAACTATATGAGCTTGGATGGGTGGAATGTATACTTTCAAATGAACTTGGATTAAGATTTTTGAGGAGATGTAAATTCATTTTGATGTTGGTGGAAAGGTGGGAAATAGTAAGCTGTGGTTGAGGTAAGGGAGTGTGGAGAGAATGTATGGAAGTATTTGAAAGCTAGAATTGTGATTTCCAAGAAAAATATCCTCAATACCGAGGCCAAGGTTTTTTAAATAGGAAATTCTCTAGGGAGAAAAATACCAAGTTAGCCCTGTGGTGGGGGTTGCCAACTGATATGGCTTTTGTCTTCACTATCGATAGGCCAACCAAACATAGCAGACAAGTAAAGCATCTCTTGCCTCCAGGCAGGGTGCGAAGGGGTGCATATAGGCAATCCAAATGGTTTTTTGGTAAAATGATCATAAAATAAAAAATGAAAGTCCATTTCACGCATTATAGGGAACGTTGGAAAGAGGAATCATATATATATATATATATATATATATATATATATATATATATATATATATATATGAGAGGGGGGTGTTTTACTATTCCAAAAAATCTACTGTTGAAAACTAATTTTTGGGGGAGATCTAAGTGTATGAGATTGTGCCACGTAGGATTATACCAATTGTGACGTGGAAAATGAGATAACATCTCATTCAATCTCAAACCCACCCCCGACTCTTCACTCCTATCTTTCATTTCTGCCATCTCTCCCTTTCAACCCAACCCAAGCCCTAATACTACAAGCCCGCCGTCGCCGCTGCCCTCCACCTCTCCCGATCCCTCCAGTCGCCATCCCCTGCTCCGCCCTCTCTCATCCACGTTGCCCCCCTCTCTCCCCTCCATCTTTCCACTGCCGCGCTGCCTCCTCTCTCCCCTCCTCCCGCCCCCTGCCTTCCACGCTCAAGCCGCTACTTCCGCGCTACAGCCGCTACAGCTGCCTTCCACGCTCAAACCCACCCCCGTCCACAAAAAAACCTTCTACACAAAAACCTTCTACCTACTCGTACACCTATCGCCGTCGTCGCTCCTACCCGCCTCCGCCCCCGCTCGCACATACAGATCTCCTCCCTCGCATACACACACACACACAGATCGCACACCCACACCCAAACAGCCACCCAAAATGCCCCGGTGTCCACCCTTCCCCTCACTCCTCCCTCACCTCCGGTAACCTTCAACGACCCAAGATCTCCTCCCCTCATAGACACCACTGAGGTAATACAGTGTATTTACTTCTTTTTTTTCAAACAAAGATTTTTAATTGATTTGTGGTAACATCTTTTTAGGGGGTTTCGATTATCAAATTTTAGCTTTGAATCTGGTGTGCATTTTTTCAGATGTTGGAGGAGGACTCATATTCTTTGGTTCATTGGGTAAAATCAGGTATTCTCTATTTCATTTTTAACATATATCATCTCATATTGTCTTTCAATTTTTGTATTAAGTTTATGAAGTGAGATTGAATATTTTTTTTTCATTTTGATGGACTCAGATTCTTTGGTTGATTGGGTAAAATCAGGTATTCTCTGTTTCATTTTTAACATATATTATGTCATATTGGCTTTCAATTTTTGTATTAAGTTTATGAAGTGAGATTGAATATTTTTTTTCATTTTGATGGTTAATTTGAAGTGAGATTGAATATTTTTTTTTGTGAAATATCAAATAGTCAGCCCCTCTTACAATAATTTGTTAATAAAATGGTGGACGTTTGCAAGAAACTTATGTGTTAATTTGAACGCTTGCAGTGTTGATACCAAAGTTTTGGAATGAAGACGTTCGAGATATTGATAAGGTAATTTAAGTTTGTACTTGATTTTTTTGGCGTTGTATAATGTGACTTCCACGTTTAATTTAATTGTGATGTTATACATGTTTAATGGGAGAGAGGTTTTTTATTTTGGTTTACGAAATTCTTCGGATTTTTAGCACTCACAATAGTCGATACCTGGGACATTACCTTTATGTATTTTTTGATAGTGATGCCCGAGGTTTACGACATGATTAAAGGTCCCATTTTCTTTTTGTTTACAATGTGTATATTATGCACAGGAATCAAGAAACATATTTGACACAAGGAATGATATTTAAGTTGGTTTGAATTTTATGCAGGGATTGATTTTTTGGAATTTGGGCCTCCCTAGATTGCAGCAGAACTGGCAATATCTGTTGCTATAGAAACTAAATTAGTTTTGTTTTTAGATTTTTTAACTAGGTGGGTTTGAAATATGAAAGTGCGATTTGGGTTTTTCTATATTAATCAATTTCTTCTATTCTAT
Source organism: Sambucus nigra (assembly GCA_949130495.1). Taxonomy (NCBI): domain Eukaryota; kingdom Viridiplantae; phylum Streptophyta; class Magnoliopsida; order Dipsacales; family Adoxaceae; genus Sambucus; species Sambucus nigra. The sequence continues at coordinate 548,762,312 of OX422207.1, forward strand.
TATATTAACTAAATATGCATGGTATGCTTTATATTGTTGGTGAGAATGGGTTACGGAGGATTTAATTGCGTTTTGCAAACCCACTTTCATGGAAAAGGATTTATGTATATACTCTTATTTGAGAATGTATTTAATTCAGCATTTTGATAATTTTTTGAAAGAATAGAAAGTTTGAAAGAATAAATAATACTTCAATCTTCTTTTTATTATATCTTTTGGTTGGGTTTGGGTTATGGTAACCTTCTCAACAGTGTTGAGTTTTGTTTATTTATTTTTTCATTATAGATTAGGTTTTTTTATTCGAACTCATCTTCATGATGACATTTTCATGATGACATTTATGGTAACTTTATCATTGTACTTGATTCGAACTCATCTTCATGATGACATTTTATTGAGATAAATTTCATATATATTGTGATTAATTTTTCGTTAATGGAAATTGGGGTGACAGGTGGGTCGGAGAGGGGCTGAGTGGTGGCGTCTTGGGGTGACAGGTGGGTCGGATAGGGGGGCAGCAGCAGGTAGAGGATGATGGGAAGCAAAAGGTGGGTGTGTGGGAGGGGGTGGGTGGGGGAGGCCGCATCAGGTGAAAGCATTGAAGGATAAAATTATTTTCTCAGGTTTGCTCACATCAGATTTCAGTTTATATATTTATTTTTTTAAGATGTTTTTTCCATTGAAGCTTTTGTCTCGGGAATTTATTTTTTTATATTGTTGGATTTGTCATTATCCCTTGAGAATGGTGGATAGTCCAATAAACAAAGGAGACTCTGCCCAATTTTAGGGAATTTCGTTCTCTCCCACTCTTTTTCGAATAATTGTTTCATTTATGTTTAATTTTGATTTGATTATTTGTTGAATGTGTGTTTAATATTTGGTTCTCTCCCACTCATTTTTTTCGAATGATTGTTGCATTTATGTTTAATTTAAATTTGATCATTGATTTGATTATTTGTTGAATGTGTGTTTAATATTCGGTTCTCTCCCACTCTTTTTTTTCGAGTAATTGTTGCATTTATGTTTAATTTAGATTTGATTATTTGTTGAATGTGTGTTTAATATTCGGTTTGATTTGTTCCATATTCGGTTTGATTTCGTTCTCTCCCACTCTTTTTTTTGAATAATTGTTGCATTTATGTTTAATTTAGATTTGAATATTTGTTGAATGTGTGTTTAATATTCGGTTTGATTTGTTCCATATTCGGTTTGATTTGTTCTATATTATTGGGTTTCAAATCGGTTTTCAAATTAGGGATTCTTCCACATTTTTTATGGTATGTTGCATTTATGTTTTATATGTGTTTTTTCAAGATGACACACACAGATCACACTCACACACAAATGTGTTTTTTGAATTAGGTTTTTAAGTTGGGTGTTTATTTTTAATTTTCTTAGTAATTCGCATTGATGTGTATCTACCCCACCCCACCCCACCCCACCTCACATCGTATATAGCTAACGTACAATGTTTTTGGGAACAAACTAATTTTGTTTCTTTTCATTTCAGGTTTTATTCCAAGACCAATCAAACATGGACTTAATTTTTATGCTACGGGACTTCTATGGGCCTGCTACGGGACTTTTATTGGGCTGCTACGGGACTTCTATGGGGCTGCTACGGGGCTAATACAGGGCTGTTATGGTAATAGCTACTACAAGGATGCTATTGGGCTTCCATTGATATAGATTTATTTTTTTAAGATGTTTGTTTTATTGAAGCTTTTGTTAGGCGATTTTTTTATTATTATTATTATTGTGATCCCTTGAGAAGGGTGGATAGTCCAATAAACAAAGGAGACTCTGCCCAATTTTTTTAAAACTTCGACACTTTGTTTTTTTGAGACACAATGAGAATTTATTTGATGAATATTGTATATTTCATATTATATGTGAATTTGTTTGATGAATTTAAGATTATTTGAATGTTAGACTATTTGTGTGTTTGTTAAGCAGGGTGAATAGTTTATAAACAAAAGAGATTATGGCCAATTGTTATAAATTACTATTTTTTTGCCGTTTTGTAATTACGTACTTCTAAAATTTTCACCATTTTGTAATTACGTGCTTTCTAAACTTTCGTCGTGCCTTCAGGCACGGGCATTCCGCTAGTCTATATTATATGAGAGGGGGTCTTTTACTGTTCCAAAAAATCTACGGTTGGGATCGAATTTTTTGGGGCGATCTAAGGGTTCCACATTGTGCCACGTAGGATTATACCTATTATGATGTGGCAATTGATATAACTTACTCTGCCAACCCCTTAAGCTACCCGACATCTCACTCTCCAAACCCTACCCCTCTCTCCCTCTCATGAACCAGCCGCCGTCCCCTCCTTCTCTCATCTTCACGCCGCCCTTCCCCCACGCCCAAGAGGTAATATCTCTCCCTTTTACACAAACACACACACACAATCGCACCTTATCTCCCTCTCTCTTACACAAAAAAAAATCGCGCACACAGTCTGATTTCAACATACACCCACACATTAGCACCCACACCCACAATCGCATGGGTGTGATTTCAACATACACACACAGAATCTGATTTTAACATACACACACAATCACACACACAATCTGATGGGTGCGATTTTTAGGGTTTGCTTTGCATTTTGGGGTTTTGCATAACACCTTACACACACAATCGTGCACACACAATTTGATGGTTGTGATTTTTATGGTTTTCAACAAATTGATTTCTTGGGGTTATGCATAACACCCGATTTCAACATAAGATTCAAATTTTGGGGTTGTTTATCTTTTCTTTTTCAGATCAAGACATGGTGTATGCTCTTTATCTCCTTCAAATTATGCAGCTCCCGAGGGTGAGTTATGTCCAGAATAACGTATACATTATTCAATTAATTTCCTACATTATTCAATTAATTTCCTACATTATGTCCAGAATAACTAATTGTTTATGCTTTACACTAAACTTATTGGTTATTATTTTATATAATCGATATTTTCGGCTTGCATTATTCAATATTGGTGTTGCAAGCGGAAATAAGTTTAATATGGTTTAAATATGTATACGATGTCTGTTCAATTTTGGGTGCATTTGAGTTTTGTGTGTTTTCTTCAGATGTTGGGGAATGCATAGTTAGTTAGACATACACTATTACGAGGTTCAACTTTCGAGATGGCGGAATGCTATTGATTTTTATCTTAAAAATTAGCATAGCGCTCTGAAGTTATTGGTATTTGGTAACGATATATTTTTTTGTTGAAGGAATAGGAATCATGGATGCGGGTTTTGGGACCGAATGATTGATAGCGCACGGTTCGGATGCAATAGAGTGACACGGCCTAATGGTAAGATACTATTCAAACCATTTGGGTTTGATTTTCTTTAAATGGAGATTTTCGACTAAACAAAATTAATTGTTTATGCTTTACACTAAAGTTATTGGTAATTATTTTATATAATGGAGATTTCCGGCTTGCATTATTCAATATTGGTGTTGCAAGCGGAAAGAAGTTTAATATGGTCTATATATGTATACGATGTTTGTTCAATTTTGGGTGCATTTGAGTTTTTGTGTGTTTTCTTCAGATGTTGGGGAATGCATAGTTAGTTAGACATACACTATTACGGGGTTCAACTTTCAAGATGGCGGAATGCTATTGATTTTTATCTTAAAAATTAGCATAGCGCTCAGAAGTTATTAGTATTTGGTAACGATATATTTTTTTGTTGAAGGAATAGGAATCATGGATACGGGTTTTGGGACCGAATGATTGATAGCGCACGGTTCGGATGCAATAGAGTGACACGGCCTAATGGTAAGATACTATTCAAACCATTTGGGTTTAATTTGCTTTAAATGGAGATTTTCGACTAAAAAAAAGTAATTGTTTATGCTTTACACTAAAGTTATTGGTAATTATTTTATATAATGGAGATTTTTGACTTGCATTATCCAATATTGGTGTTGCAAGCGGAAAGAAGTTTAATATGGTCTATATATGTATACGATGTTTGTTCAATTTTGGGTGCATTTGAGTTTTTGTGTGTTTTCTTCTGATGTTGGGGAATGCATAGTTAGTTAGACATACACTATTACGGGGTTCAACTTTCGAGATGGCGGAATGCTATTGATTTTTATCTTAAAAATTAACATAGTGCTCTGAAGTTATTGGTATTTGGTAACGATTTATTTTTTTGTTGAAGGAATAGGAATCATGGATGCGGATTTTGGGACCGAATGATTGATAGCACACGGTTCGGATGCAATAGAGTGACATGGCCTAATGGTAAGATACTATTAAAACCATTTGGGTTTGATTTGCTTTAAATGGAGATTTTCGACTAAACAAAATTAATTGTTTATGCTTTACACTAAAGTTATTGGTAATTATTTTATATAATGGAGATTTCTGGCTTGCATTATTCAATATTGGTGTTGCAAGCGGAAAGAAGTTTAATATGGTCTATGTATGTATATAATGTCTGTTAAATTTTGGGTGCATTTGATTTTTTGTGTGTTTTCTCCAGATGTTGGGGAATGCATAGTTAGTTAGACATACACTATTACGGGGTTCAACTTTCAAGATGGAGGAATGCTATTGATTATTATCTTAAAAACTAGCATGGCGCTCTGAAGTTATTGGTATTTGGTAACGATATATTTTTTTGTTGAAGGAATAGGAATCATGGATGAGGGTTTTGGGACCGAATGATTGATAGCGCACGGTTCGGATGCAATAGAGTGACAACCATTTGGGTTTGATTTGTTTTAAATGCAGATTTCCGACTAAACAAAATTAATTGTTTATGCTTTACACTAAACTTATTGGTAATTATTTTATATAATCGATATTTCCGACTTGCATTATTCAATATTGGTGTTGCAAGCGAAAATAAGTTTAATATGGTTTAAATATGTATACGATGTCTGTTCAATTTTGGGTGCATTTGAGTTTTGTGTGTTTTCTTCAGATGTTGGGGAATGCATAGTTAGTTAGACATACACTATTACGAGGTTCAACTTTCGAGATGGCTGAATGCTATTGATTTTTATCTTAAAAATTAGCATAGCGCTCTGAAGTTATTGGTATTTGGTAACGATATATTTTTTTGTTGAAGGAATAGGAATCATGGATGCGGGTTTTGGGACCGAATGATTGATAGCGCACGGTTCGGATGCAATAGAGTGACACGGCCTAATGGTAAGATACTATTCAAACCATTTGGGTTTGATTTTCTTTAAATGGAGATTTTCGACTAAACAAAATTAATTGTTTATGCTTTACACTAAAGTTATTGGTAATTATTTTATATAATGGAGATTTCCGGCTTGCATTATTCAATATTGGTGTTGCAAGCGAAAAGAAGTTTAATATGGTCTATATATGTATACGATGTTTGTTCAATTTTGGGTGCATTTGAGTTTTTGTGTGTTTTCTTCAGATGTTGGGGAATGCATAGTTAGTTAGACATACACTATTACGGGGTTCAACTTTCAAGATGGCGGAATGCTATTGATTTTTATCTTAAAAATTAGCATAGCGCTCAGAAGTTATTGGTATTTGGTAACGATATATTTTTTTGTTGAAGGAATAGGAATCATGGATACGGGTTTTGGGACCGAATGATTGATAGCGCACGGTTCGGATGCAATAGAGTGACACGGCCTAATGGTAAGATACTATTCAAACCATTTGGGTTTAATTTGCTTTAAATGGAGATTTTCGACTAAAAAAAAGTAATTGTTTATGCTTTACACTAAAGTTATTGGTAATTATTTTATATAATGGAGATTTTTGACTTGCATTATCCAATATTGGTGTTGCAAGCGGAAAGAAGTTTAATATGGTCTATATATGTATACGATGTCTGTTCAATTTTGGGTGCATTTGAGTTTTTGTGTGTTTTCTTCTGATGTTGGGGAATGCATAGTTCGTTAGACATACACTATTACGGGGTTCAACTTTCGAGATGGCGGAATGCTATTGATTTTTATCTTAAAAATTAACATAGTGCTCTGAAGTTATTGGTATTTGGTAACGATTTATTTTTTTGTTGAAGGAATAGGAATCATGGATGCGGATTTTGGGACCGAATGATTGATAGCACACGGTTCGGATGCAATAGAGTGACATGGCCTAATGGTAAGATACTATTAAAACCATTTGGGTTTGATTTGCTTTAAATGGAGATTTTCGACTAAACAAAATTAATTGTTTATGCTTTACACTAAAGTTATTGGTAATTATTTTATATAATGGAGATTTCTGGCTTGCATTATTCAATATTGGTGTTGCAAGCGGAAAGAAGTTTAATATGGTCTATGTATGTATACGATGTCTGTTAAATTTTGGGTGCATTTGAGTTTTTGTGTGTTTTCTCCAGATGTTGGGGAATGCATAGTTAGTTAGACATACACTATTACGGGGTTCAACTTTCAAGATGGAGGAATGCTATTGATTATTATCTTAAAAACTAGCATGGCGCTCTGAAGTTATTGGTATTTGGTAACGATATATTTTTTTGTGGAAGGAATAGGAATCATGGATGAGGGTTTTGGGACCGAATGATTGATAGCGCACGGTTCGGATGCAATAGAGTGACAACCATTTGGGTTTGATTTGTTTTAAATGCAGATTTCCGACTAAACAAAATTAATTGTTTATGCTTTACACTAAACTTATTGGTAATTATTTTATATAATCGATATTTTCGGCTTGCATTATTCAATATTGGTGTTGCAAGCGGAAATAAGTTTAATATGGTTTAAATATGTATACGATGTCTGTTCAATTTTGGGTGCATTTGAGTTTTGTGTGTTTTCTTCAGATGTTGGGGAATGCATAGTTAGTTAGACATACACTATTACGAGGTTCAACTTTCGAGATGGCGGAATGCTATTGATTTTTATCTTAAAAATTAGCATAGCGCTCTGAAGTTATTGGTATTTGGTAACGATATATTTTTTTGTTGAAGGAATAGGAATCATGGATGCGGGTTTTGGGACCGAATGATTGATAGCGCACGGTTCGGATGCAATAGTGTGACACGGCCTAATGGTAAGATACTATTCAAACCATTTGGGTTTGATTTTCTTTAAATGGAGATTTTCGACTAAACAAAATTAATTGTTTATGCTTTACACTAAAGTTATTGGTAATTATTTTATATAATGGAGATTTTCGGCTTGCATTATTCAATATTGGTGTTGCAAGCGGAAAGAAGTTTAATATGGTCTATATATGTATACGATGTTTGTTCAATTTTGGGTGCATTTGAGTTTTTGTGTGTTTTCTTCAGATGTTGGGGAATGCATAGTTAGTTAGACATACACTATTACGGGGTTCAACTTTCAAGATGGCGGAATGCTATTGATTTTTATCTTAAAAATTAGCATAGCGCTCAGAAGTTATTGGTATTTGGTAACGATATATTTTTTTGTTGAAGGAATAGGAATCATGGATACGGGTTTTGGGACCGAATGATTGATAGCGCACGGTTCGGATGCAATAGAGTGACACGGCCTAATGGTAAGATACTATTCAAACCATTTGGGTTTAATTTGCTTTAGATGGAGATTTTCGACTAAAAAAAAGTAATTGTTTATGCTTTACACTAAAGTTATTGGTAATTATTTTATATAATGGAGATTTTTGACTTGCATTATCCAATATTGGTGTTGCAAGCGGAAAGAAGTTTAATATGGTCTATATATGTATACGATGTCTGTTCAATTTTGGGTGCATTTGAGTTTTTGTGTGTTTTCTTCTGATGTTGGGGAATGCATAGTTAGTTAGACATACACTATTACGGGGTTCAACTTTCGAGATGGCGGAATGCTATTGATTTTTATCTTAAAAATTAACATAGTGCTCTGAAGTTATTGGTATTTGGTAACGATTTATTTTTTTGTTGAAGGAATAGGAATCATGGATGCGGATTTTGGGACCGAATGATTGATAGCACACGGTTCGGATGCAATAGAGTGACATGGCCTAATGGTAAGATACTATTAAAACCATTTGGGTTTGATTTTCTTTAAATGGAGATTTTCGACTAAACAAAATTAATTGTTTATGCTTTACACTAAAGTTATTGGTAATTATTTTATATAATGGAGATTTCTGGCTTGCATTATTCAATATTGGTGTTGCAAGTGGAAAGAAGTTTAATATGGTCTATGTATGTATACGATGTCTGTTAAATTTTGGGTGCATTTGAGTTTTTGTGTGTTTTCTCCAGATGTTGGGGAATGCATAGTTAGTTAGACATACACTATTACGGGGTTCAACTTTCAAGATGGAGGAATGCTATTGATTATTATCTTAAAAACTAGCATGGCGCTCTGAAGTTATTGGTATTTGGTAACGATATATTTTTTTGTTGAAGGAATAGGAGTCATGGATGAGGGTTTTGGGACCGAATGATTGATATCGCACGGTTCGGATGCAATATAGTGAGATGGCCTAATGGTAAGATACTATTCAAACCATTTGGGTTTGATCTGCAATTTTGGGTAAGTACTACTCAAATATTATTCATATAACTCCAACCTTAAAATTTAGCCTAATAAATTGAAGGACCATAAATAAATCTCCAAGAATAACCAAATACAATTAACCTCTACAGTTATTTAAACTCAAGGCATAAGCTTAATTAAGTTTTTTCAGTTTTATTATCAGAGTTTAAAATTTTATTAAGACATTTTTTCTTTATAAGATAGGTGGAGAATTTTGAGACTTCTCTACGAAGTGAATAGTTCTCCTACATTCTTCTTAGTTTATATCTATCTACGGTCCAGAATTATTAGTTCTAAATTTGTTACCTTTAAAGTGTATAAGATGTTTCTTCTATGTATACAGCAGAGTTTGACATATTAGTGAGAACATGAGATATAAATTTAATATGGGGCATACTGTTCATCCCAAAATGTGGTAGTACTTTTGTCTATTGATGAGCTTACAACATGAGATGTAAATTTTCCTATTAGGTAAATTAACTCTTAGTATGGAATATTTCCACATCAAGATACAATATCAAGGGAAAATTTTCACGACAATCCTACTTTAATTTTCACTTATTTGAGAGCTTTGATTTGATTGTTTTGTTTTTTAGCAGGTGCAAAGACATGTCAGGTGAAGAAAGGGTGTATGTTCTCCCATTGAGGTGGTTCTTAACAAATGTGGTGACCTGTTAGAACACACAATTTGGATCGCGTTAGTACACAATATGCTTTTTTCTTGCAAAATTATTTATTTGAATTGTCAGGTAATTAATCTGATATTAATTTGTTAACATGACATGGATGATCTTACAGTCTCTTTTGGTGGCCCTGTTACTAATTGTTGATTTTTTTGTTTCTCTTTGTGCTTACAGGCTATGTTGAGAGCTCCATTGGTCACCTGCTTTAAGTGAGTATTGTATTTTCAGCATTTAGAACCATTTGTTGCGTGAGTCGTGGATTAAAATAGTAGCGTTATATACTGCATTTTAGTGTATGGCATCACAGAGTAAGAGAGTTGCTTATCGGTATTCATTGAGAAATCAACATACATAATTTTTTGATGTCTGATAGCAGTGAGAAGGGTGTTTTGAAGGCAACGAATTTCACAGCAGCAGTCTAATGCCCCCACAATAGCTCTTGAATCCGTATTCACAGCAGCAGTCTAATGCATCCGCAACAGTCGTTTCCACAGCAGGGCGACCTTTGTGTTTATAATATATACTGCATCTAGATTATTCGGTAAATATGGTAAGTAAAGAATAACATGCGACTTTTGGGGTTGTGGACAAGTTTTGTTGTGCAAATTTCTGAGTAACACCTATCGCCTAGGTAGATGAGTAACACCTATAGCCCATGCGACCTTAGTCGGGGACATGACTTTCCATTTATTTATAATTATAAATTGTTTTCGGTCTATAGTTATTTTTTGGGTTTTTGGAACATTGAATTTAATGGGGTTTGAAAAAATAGTACTATTTAGTTTGAGTTTAGTTTCATATATAATGCATTGAAAAGTTACAATTTTCAGGTTTCCTATCCTTAAATGGATCCCATCGAGAAATTTTTCTGTTTGAAACTTTTATTAGAGAAATTTTTAGAGAAATTTTTTAAGGCAGTTGGATCACAAAATTTGCTTATACCAAAACATGCCAAAAACCTTCAGATTGTAGTCTCTTTGGGAGAAAAAATATTTTAATTTGATTTACATAATTTACGATGGAATGTGATTATTGTTTAGTAGGATCTGCATATATGCTGTATATGCATATATGCATACATTATGCATATATTTAGTCTTCTACTTTTCGGGGGTTTTAACTCCGTTTTCTGTCTCTAAGTTCTTTTTTTTCCATATAGGCTTCAACCATTAAACACCTCTTGGTTTTGCATTTTTTTTCCTTCATATAGGGTCCCCCACATTCTCAATTTTATTTTGTATCAGTATTCTTTTTATATATAAGTTTTGTTTTGTATACTCTTAATTTGCACTGTAATTGGTTTAGACTACTACTCTTTTATTATTCCATTATTTTAATTAGTTTGAATATATTCACGTGCTGAACATTGGGGTCTTTTATGTACTGCATTTTTATTATGAAGTACTTAACATTATATACATTACGTGTTGAACAATTAGCATGTAAGGAGCCTTATAAACTTGGATCATTGTTTCCAAAAATGGTACTGACCAGATACAAAATTCATAACAACTAAGAGCCCAATTGAACCGATACCTAATAATTAGAATCCAATAATAACGGAACTTGGTGCCTACAGGGTCAAGGAGACGTAATAATATCTTAGATTATTATATATTCTTAGTTCAACGTGATTTTTTAAATGCCATTTTACATTTTATCAAGCTACTACCTGAGTCTAATTTCCCCTTTTTCAGCTGTCAGTTATTTATTTTATCGACCAACATTTCAACAAGGCAAGGGAGATTTTAAACTTTCTTTCCTCTATTTGAAAACTTTTTCAATTTTTTAAAGCCGTAATTACAAATTCTGGGGATAAAAGGAACTCCCGAGTTAGCATTCATATCTTCCATTTGTTTTCAAAAAAGTACCCCACTTAATTACAAATGATATCACTGCTAACCTGATAATGTCGTTGTCAAATTATGCAATTAAGGCAATCCTTAAGTATAAGAAGATACTAATATGCTCAGGTAGGGTTATAGACATAAAGTAATGGTAAACATGGGTTGTGTGATGTCCTAATTATATGTCTTGTATGTTTAGTTATATATGCGATACAACCCTGCTATGCAGCCCTGTTTGGTTTGTTATTCATCACTCCATTCCAAAATCTATTGAAGGCTACCATCAGGTAAATTATAAAAATTACACTAATTGTTGTTTCGTTTTGGGGTTCCCATAGTAATTTCATTTTTTGTGCCTTCGGATATCATTTAGAGTTATAAAAGACGTTGATTATTGACTTTTCAATCACATCATAGCAGTTATTGAAATTGATGAGTTTATTACTCATTTTGTCACTAATTTGTAGAGTCTCTTTTACTGCTTTATCATGAAAATAATAGGTGTTATCGGTTGTGTTATGCACGATAAACTCAATTGAAGTCGAAGTGAAGCCATCTATGTATATGTTCAAACATACAAACATGTGGTGTTGGTTGTGTTTATCCAGGATAAACAGGAGGTGTTGGTTGTGTTCACACATCACAGCAGCGCAATCATGGGGCAGAGGCAATCAAAGGAAACCAGTGCAATTGCAGCGCAATCGCAATCACAGGAAGCGACAGCACAATCATGGGGCGGAGGCAAGAAAAGGAAACCGACACAGTTGCAGCAGTGCTGCTCGCCCCAAACCAGCGTCCTTCCAGTGCGCCTCTTCATCCTCCCCTGCCATTAGCGCCCTACATCTCGCTCGGGCCTCTCCCTCGAGTCAGTTAGCGATTCGTAGCAGCAAGCCAAGCGAAGCAGGAACTTTCGATCTTTTTTTTTTTTATTTTTTTTCATTCAATATTCAAGCAGGTAACTTTGTACTTTGAATTTTTTATACTGTTAAACACAATGAGGCTTCAATTGTAATTTGCACTTTATTTTTATAATGAAGTATGTTCTGTAAAATTTGACAGTTGAAGGATTTTTTCTTACAAGTTAATGGAGAAGTGTGATGGTTTATTCTCCAATATTACATCCATTTTTGTAAAGATAGTTATTTAATTGTGTTCTTTTTCTTAAATTGCACATCCTCATCCAGGAACGATAAGTCATGTTGATGACAATGCCGCTGCTGCAACAATAACACAACAGCTGCAACAACAACAAAGCAGCTGCCATAATAACAAAGCAGTTGCTACGGCAGAAACTACACAACATTCGGTGTTACAAGAACAACACATCAAGATCTCGATGAGGTCCCCGAAAATGTAGTTGATCAGACCTTTGAAGCCATTGCCGAGGAGGGGTCGCCACTTCATACCAGAGTTGAAGCCGCTGCCGAGGAGGGGGTACGAACATTTTACGTTTGGGTTTTATCATTTATATTTTGTGATGTGAATTTAAATGATTTTCAATTTCAGCTATGAATTACCACTCTTATCTTTTAATTAATGGTTACATTTTTTTACTATTCATACTATTATATTGAGCTATTTTGCAATATTTTTATATAATGTGGTTGAAGTATTCGCTTTTACACCTTATGGTGATTGAAGAGACCTTATAGTAATATTATATGTGAATGTTGATAATGATGTCTTAGATAGTTAGATCATTATGCACTCATTGAAATTCCAATCATTATTTCTTAGTTGGCGCGAGCAGTAGTTGAACTGTCTTAATACTATTTTGTTTCAAGTAAAAATAGTATTGTTTTGGGAGAAATTCCATAACTTTTTAACAGTAAATCGGAATGAGGCGATTCTGGCACCATTGGATTCGGGCTATTTTCAGCGCTATTTTTGGGGTCAAAATTGACTTCAAAGTCGAAAGTTCTGTATTTTCATTGTCGGATTTGGTTGTGTAAGGTTTTTTCGACAATTTTTTACCTATTCTGATTGCATCCTATGGTAGTTGATTCAGCTTTGCGTATAAGTTGAACTATTTATTATTTGTTAAAAAGGGTGAACATTCCCCATAAATGAAGGATATTATGACCAATGTTTTTAAAATTACACTTTGATTTACCGGAGAACGAATTTTTTATTGTTTTGCAGTTACATACTTTGGAAATGTTTACCGTTTTGTGATTACGTATACTAAAAATTTTCGTCGTGCCTTCAGGCACGGGCATTCCGCTAGTATATATATATATATATATATATATATATGAAAGTGAATTGTGATATTTTTAGGAGGTAAAGTTCACCAAAGTCAAATAGAGCTCGGGGAGCATCTGGTGACCTTCGATTTACGGGTTCGACATAAAAAGGCTATTAAATGCAAACCATTAGTCTGATTTATGCATGGTATGGACTACTGGATAGGGGATTCACATCCCTACGAAAGTTCTTTGAAATATTCTCAAGTCTGAGAGTAAACCAAACTCAAATGACGCTCGACATTCATTTAATGTCCTCCAATTTAGAATTGAAAGAGGAATAGGGGTCTAAGATTTTAAAGGAATGTGTTTGGACCCTGTAGAGGTGTACAAGGAGCTTTTTAATGGGGTCTCTACAGAACCCCTCAATGTGAAAGATTAAAATATGATACGTTCATCGAAATATAGATACCTTGATTAAAATTATGACTGTTAAATTTTTGTGTGTCGAATGTTTGGTGGGTATGAGTAGATTTGTAATGATGGGGATGAAGATCCTATTTCGAGTACCTACAGAGTGTGAGCTACCCATTCAAGGGGTTATGGTGAATTCTAAGGGCCAACACATATTATGAGGAACTAATGAGTGTACGGAACATTCTAGGCAGCCGTGGACAATTTTGAGGGTCTAGTTTAATGTTGCAGACCAAAAGATTGTATGTGATCAATTTACGGGATTCCGTCCTAATTATGAGGCCCTAGGTCGATTTTACATACCTAAAGAGTACATGCGACATATTCAAAGGGATGTGGCTTATTTCTTTGGGTCTGGTCAATTCTTCAAACTTAAAGGGTGTATGTGACCGATTGAGAGGATCATGGCCTAATTCTAACAACTAAGGTCAATTTTGCAGACCTAAAGATTGTGTGAGACTAATTTAATGGATTCATATTAATTCAAAGTGCCTAGGTCAATTATGTGGACCTAAAGAGACCCAGTGGGTGGAGAGGTCAATTCTACGAACCTAACTAGTGAACAGGTCAATTATGCAGACCTAAATAGTTTGTGTGATCGATTCAGAGGATCACGTCTTAATTATGAGGCCTTACGTCAATATTGGTGGACAAAAGAGTGTATACGATAGATTTAAAGGATCACAGCCAAATTATGAGATACAAGGTAAATTCTAGAGACCTAAGTTGTGTATACGACCGATTTAGATGATTGCAACCTATTTTTTAGGGCATTAGACAATTTTGCAGACTTAACGAGTCGAGTGGTCAATTATCTGGGCCTAAGGGGTGGAGAGGTCAACTTTGTACACCTAAATAGTTAATAGGTCAATTATGTGGACCTAAATATTATATGCCACCAATTCAGAGGATCTTGGATAAATTATGTGGGGCTAGGTCAATTTAGGGAATTGAAATAGTGGATAAGTCAATTATACGAACCTAAGGGGTGAAATTTTTTTTAGAACGGATGTGCGATGCGGTGAGAATTTTTTAGGAAGCTTCATATAATTGTAAGAGTATTCAAAAATTTTATTATTTTTCTAATGTTTGTCTGTTTTTGAATTTTGAGGATATTTATAAAATTTGAAATTCTTCGAGTTTTCAAAATTTTCCATGATTTTTGGAATTTTTTTGGGCATTTTGATTTTTTTTGGAAATTTTGATGAACTTTCATAATGCATGTGGGAATGGATAGTTTTTCGTGGAAAATGTATTTCTGTTGTAATTTGGGATTATAGGTGTTTTTGGATTCTTTTGGGATTTTTCTACATGTTTTTAAGAACTATTTTGTATTTTTTAAAGTTTTAATAATGAAAATTTGAATGGGTGCCGATTGGCACTATCTAAAGGATGAAAATAAAAAAGGCAAAGGATTTTAAGATATTGAGGCTTCCCGAGGGGCACTACTGACATGCTTATATGGGATCGTCAAATGACATACCCCCTAGCCTCTTATAAAAGCCTCTCGAGATGCTTCATTCTCCACACTTCCAATAAACACTATTTATCGCTCTCTAGAAATAAAACATTTTCATGAAACTTTTTTGACGTTCCTCTAAGAAATGGACAATAACAACATTGAAAACATTGACGACTATGCCAATATTGAGTGGAGAGGGGTTTGAGAATGCGTACTGCCATGAAAAGGCATTGGAAGACGAGAGGATTTTACTATAAGTGCCTGAGCTCCACCACTTTAAACAAGGAAGGAATTCAAAAGGATATGTGAGTACTTTAGTGTATTTTTATTTTCTAAATTTTTATTTTGTTTTTTTCGTTTGAATTTTTGTTTTTATTATTCCCATTGGGGATTGTTGTTTTCTTTATTTTTATTTTTCACACGAACTTCCTTTATCGAGTGTTCATTCCCAAAGTACGACGGGTGTGAAACGGGTAAAGGGAAAGCTCCTTGAGGAAGTGCAATTGATGGTGGATGTTTTTGGGTTTGGATTCTTGGTGATGTCTTTGGATGACATGTCGCGATCGATGGTGGTGTTATATTATATGGGAGAGCAATAGTATTACACCCTCCATAGATTCCATCGGGGGTTTGGGTGTGATGATATTCGTATCGACAGACATGCTCCAACTTCTAACTAAGGAAACAATCAAATTATGGTGGGAGGAAATAGAGGTTTATCGATCATTCTGTCTAAATAGGATAAAGATTCGGGAGGAGCTAGATAAATTTAGGAGGATTTGTTATAAAGAGTTGATAAAGGTATCTATGCTGAGGAAGACTTTGCTAATTAGGAGGATTGATGTCCCGGATGGTCAGCACCTACCACGAACACTTTTCTGATGAGGAGTATTTATCTTTCTCTTACACGTGAGGGGTGGTCGTGGGGGGGGGGGGGGCATCTTGATAGCGATGTTGAGAAATTTTCCACTTATGGTTCCTGCCATGTCTTCGGGTCATCTCTTACATTGATAAATATGATTGGAGGGGAATGGAATTATATTCCCTCAATATATCTATTGACATATTTGCTCAGCGCTACTGGTCGACCTTCACGAGGGTCACGTATAACTTAAAGGTACTCTTATTTTATTTTTATTTTTATTTTTATTATTAATTAATTTTTGAATATATGTATTTTTTTCGATTGTTGGATTTTTTGTTAAACACTTTGTTATTCCCACAAGTATTACATTATGAGATGATCGGCCACACCATAGGGTTAACGCTTTTGAGGGCGTGTGAGGACGGGAAGTGGTCGACGATGATATGGTGAGGGAATGCTAAGAAAATGTCGAAGCAACCCTTAGTCTTGATAATGGTTTATCAGTGAGGGATTTGGAAAACTCCTTCAAGCGCAACCTCTTGTTATTACAATGGTCCCTCGGATGTTCCACGAACCTCTTAACATGTTCCTTGGGATATCCCCTTTCCCTATATATATAGGTTAAAAAATGGTGGCACATAAAATTTTGGGTAAGGTTCTTCATTGTTCTCCTCTGGATAATGAGTACGAAGATCATCATATACCGAAGCTACCTTATCGGCTAATTTCAAGGAAGCTTATATCATTTTTAGCATCTCTTTCTGAATCACTTTTTATCATTTCTTCAAAGGGAGATAAAGGAACCTTCTCTTCCATTAAAACACTTGGTTTATGAGCAACAGGTGGAACATGGTCACCTTTCATACCCCCACCATTAGCACATGGGTGGGGATGGTGGTAGTGGGGACTGCGCCAGTTAGAACTGCCCTTAGTGGGGACACCGGAGCTTCCATGGTAGTAACAAAAGAGGTGGGTTCCATCTCACCCCAAAAAGACATTTATGCCATATGAGTTTACAAAAACTCCATAAACTTACACATAAGATGGGCCATATGGACTCACCTCATCATAGAACTCATGGAAGCTTCGTGACGTTAGGATATCTATCATTGTTTGAATTTGGGGGACCTCTACCTGAGGTACCCCTTTTCTAGAGGTTTCAATATCCCTTATTACTTGATTTTACCTCCGTTGAACCTCATCAAAGTCCATGACACGATTAATATTATCTTGCACTATATTTCTAGAACAATTCCTCCCCAGCGGAGTCGCCATATTTAAGAGGGGAGTCCTCTTCTGAGTAGGGGTATTAGGAAACAAACAGAGGCATAACCACTATAGATATCATGATAAACCACTAACCTAAATGTTCTTAACAATATCCAGATAAACCCTAAATATTGTATATAAAAACTACTCAGATTTAACTCACAAGTCACTCGTGTATAACTTAGACAGTAATATAAGAACTTCTTAAGAAACTCAGCCAAGGGGAGAGAGAAGTAAGAACCCTGAACAAACCTTAGCGGGCAGCCAACAGACATATTATAATAAATGTCTCTAGTACCTAATAAAACATTTTAATAAATATCAATGATGGGTGAGTAAAGCTCTGGTTTGAAGTAACTCTTTGCTCTCAGAAAATATATTTTCTCCCTCATAAAATAACTCTTTCTTTTTAGAAGTAGTTGGGGTTGATAAATAGTCGTACACCTATCGTTGGGTGTCTTGTTCGTGATAAATGTGAAATAAATTCCCTAGTACTTTAAATCACAAAAATTAAATTCATGATGTGTCAGACAGGTCTTGGTCATAGGCATTAAATGCCCATGACCACCTTTGAGCCTCCAAGTGCATCAGGAAGCAATCACCTCAGCAGTTTGTCCGTAAAACCACCTGACATCCCCTCGAACTATAAAGGTGTATTCATGTTATGATTAGGTAGAAGGTATGTAATGCTTTACATGACTAAAAGTATATGTGATATTTAATAGATTGTTGTTTGGAACAAGTTTTTATGAGATGGAACATAAGGGTACTCTTTGTAATCTCCATCGAAATGTGGTCTCTCAGTTCTTACCAAGTATATCTAAAATGGTTAAGACAAGTCCTAATGTTGCCTTAGTTCTCAATCCTCCAAACCAGGTCCTACTGAAGATCCCACAACGAGGTCATTCGATAGAGAATGTAAGGTCTCCTAAGCCCTTCTAGACTTGGTCCCTTTTAGGTACCATTCAGCCTCACACTAAAAGATACAATATTTATATCTTATAATAAATACAATCAAAAAATGAATTTGATTAAGTAATAAAAAAAAATAAAGATGAGCTTTCTCGACAAGCTTCCTCACAAGTAGCCTTAAGCTTTCTCGTTGAGATTCTTCATTACTTTATTTAACTTTCCTTAAATCCTTATCTTTATCTTCTTTTGTTAGGAGGGGGATTTATATCTAATCATAAGGTTACTTTAAATCCCCCTTTATATACGTTATATCTCCCCATAAATGAAATACACGCCCTTGAATGGTTCAGAATGCCAAGGTGGTGTTCCCTCACCCTGTTTACCCTTCCCTGTCCATAAGGGACTTGTGGGATGAATTTTCCTTGCTAAAAGGATAGTTTAACTTTCCTCGTTATCTACTAATTACTCGATTAATCATTGCTATTCTTTTTATCCACACTTCCCTTTATCCCATCCTGACCGCTTAGTGCAGTCCTCTTCATAACTTCTTTTAACAGTTTACTTTCTCATACCATAACAATAGTGTGATATCCATCACCTCGCCTTAATTAGCTTATGCCAAATTCCACAATTCCATCATCTTCATCAACCACGTCACACCTTTAATAAAGCACTCATTCTTCTTCTCATCAGTGTTCACCTACTCGGGTGAAAATAATGACAGATTAGTAAACTCTTGTTCACACTCAGTAACTGCCTTCGATCCTTTTTCTGAATCAAGAATTTTTTTTCTTCATACACCTAATAAAATAAGGGAAATACTTATAATTTAACATCACAAAAAATCTCTATAACTCATACGACCCCGATACTCAAGTGTGGTGACACTCTCCGACCAGTTTAACAAATCTCCAATCAACTTAAACGTAGCTAACATTTGTTTCTACACATCTGTGAAGTCCACCGTCCTCAGTTACCTCTCCATATTATGCCTCCACTGATGAGAGACCATTGGATCAAATCCCCCAGAAAAATTGGGAGGATTTACGTTGTTTAAGATATTCCTCACCTTAACCAAATTCAATGTGGGTGCACCAAAATATGCCACTTGGTTTCCCCACCTCTATTTCCTAACCATCCATTATGGCCTCATAAATGATAATTGTTAACTCCTCGTCAGCCAAAAGAAATTGTCCCTGCCTCTCTTGTTTACGGGTCTAGAAACACAAACGTTTCTCCCATCTCTATAACTCATAGTGTTTGCAATCTGAAAACACAAAAACAAAACAACGTCAAACTCAAAAGAATATAGAATACAAATAAAAAAAGGGATCAAAGATAGGAAACATGGATTCTATAACAGACTCAAAACCCACGATGCCTATGACCATTCTATGATCCCAACTGTAACACCCTACGTATTTTGATACTCGAGGTGGCTAGCCACCACTGCCATAAAATCCAGGTGTCAGAATATAAACCATTCTTCACATGTCACAGAAATATGAGGCATCAAAAACATTTTTCCTTAATATAAGATTTGAAATAATCTAAAGAATTTAAAAATCACCACAAAAAATAAATTCATCATATGATATTTCCAAAAAGTAAATTTTAAACTCCAATGGATTATTATACTTAAATAAATAATAATCCAACTACTTCAATCTCCAACTACAATTCATAAACAACTGTGGGGTTAAATTACCAATAAAAACTCGTAAATGATTGTCTCGTAATAAGTAGGACTAGAAAGGAAAACAAACCTACTAATTCAAGAAATAAAAATTCCATTTTCCACTACAAACCTACGTGGGTCATTACCATTTCAGATGATTCTTACCATGTGACCAAAATATGAGACATCAAAAACCTTTTTCATAAGATATCATACGAAATAATACAAAGAATTTTGGACAACGCCACAATAAAAATCCCCCACCATGATATTTCCAAAGACAATAAATCTCAAAATCAAATAGATAATACTCAAATAAATAATAATCCATCAATTATAATCTCTAGTTAAAAACTATAAACCAATTTGTGTCAAATAATCAATTTATCATAATAAGTACGATTGAAACAGAAAAATTAAACTACTAATGCAATAAAATTAAACTACAACTTAACTTCCATATAATCTGAAGATACTCAATTCCCTAACCTAAAATGATCGTCAACACTGATGGATCAGATCCCATTGTAAGAATACCCGGTACCCTTTTCAAATAGGATCCCTGAATCCATAGATAAGCGTTATAAGAGATAAATATCGCAATGATTATTTAACATTTACAATATATATATTATAATTTGAGAGTGAAGTAAAGCAATACTAAATACCCACTTAAAGAAGGTCACCCTACCAACCATGTACAATTATGTATATTTCAACTTCTAGTTATGTTTAACCCATTAACCTATCTTATTACAATTAAGCTGTTATTTTTTTCAAGAGACCCCACTATATCCAGATAACATTTCAATTGATTATGAAAGTATTCTCGCTCGCCTAAAATCTCAACACGTTACAACCCCCCACCCATCACTATAGCCAGGCATCCTAATTCCGTTAGACTTCCACATATTGGAGATTTTACACACATGACACATCACTTATCTTGACATCCCAGTTTTTTTAGTCCTGCACACATTTGTGGAGCTAACATACATCAACATCACTATATCTAGCCAACATAATATGTGTTTGTCCTATGCATATTGCTAATGCAAATCCATTTGTATCCTCAGTTTTTATCTCAAGTATTAACTATAAATTCTTAATCATGTTTTGGAACAAGGAAGGAAATAAAAAAAAACAGCTCCACAAATGGTAGCTTTAGTCTCCAAGAAACGAAAAGGGTAGGCCGTTATCTCCATTTTCTCTCCCCCCCCCCCCCCCCCCCCCATGCATTCAATTTATCTTTCTACTCCAATATCTCATCTCATATTCTCCCTCATCTCTTCTCATGAGTCTTAACAAAAAATATGCGTACAAAAAATCAAATAAATTCCTTTAATAGATTCCGAATAAGACCACATTTCTCTATTAAAAACAAATTAATGAAATAGGATTTAAAAGATAAACCTGGATTCGATGAAAGAAATAAAAAATTACCTAATTAGCCCTTAGGGTAAAATTAAATTTACAAATCAACCAATATTTAATTAAAAGTAACAAAAATATTACATTTAATTCCTCAAAAATTGTCCAAATTAAAAACAAATCAATTCTTTTTAATCTAATCAAACTAAAGCTAAACCAGTTTATTTAATGAAAACAAAAAATAAATTGATTTAACTAATTTAATTAATTAGAGTGTTCATAAAGATAAGGCGTATTAAACTATAACTAATAAAAAGACTATTTTTGGTTGGGGGGGGGGGGATAAGATTTGATTAATAAATGTAAAAGCAATAAGATACAAGGAATGTCACTGACTATATGAGCTTTGAAGAGTGGAATGCATTCTTTCGAATGAACTTGGATTCTGATTTTTGTGGTGATGTAAGTTCATTTTGATGGTGGTGGAAAAGTGGGAAATG
This sequence comes from Sambucus nigra, assembly GCA_949130495.1. Classification (NCBI taxonomy): domain Eukaryota; kingdom Viridiplantae; phylum Streptophyta; class Magnoliopsida; order Dipsacales; family Adoxaceae; genus Sambucus; species Sambucus nigra. The sequence goes on from OX422207.1 coordinate 548,784,050, forward strand.
GTAAGTTGTGGGTGAACTAAGGGAATGTGGAGAGAATGTATTGAAATGGAAGTATTGAAAAGATAGAATGGTGATTTCCAATAAAAATATCATCAACACCGAGAACAAGGGTTTTCTAATTAGGAAATTCAATAGGCAAAAAAAACCAAGTTACCCCTAGGATGGGGGCTGCCGCCTGATATGGTTTTCGTCTTGACTATCGGTAGGCCTACCAAACATGGCAGACAAGAAAAGTATCTCCTGCCTCCAGGCAGGGTACGAAGGGGTGCATGTCGACAATACAAAAAGGGTTATTTGGAAAAATGATCCTAAAACAAAAAACTGTAAGTCCATTTCACGTATTATTGGGACCGTTGGAAAATGGATCCATATATATATATATATATATATATATATATATATATCTGTGTGTCTGTGTGTGTGTGTGTGCATTGAGATATTTTTGGGTTTGAGAGTTCACCAAAGTCAAATGGATCTCGGGGAGCATTCAGTCACCTTTGATTTAGGGGTTTAACATAAAAAGTTTATTAAATTCAAACTATAAGTCAGATTTGCGCATGGTATGGACTACTGGAAAGGTGATTCAGATCGTTATGAAAGTATTTTGAAATACTCTCAGGTTCAAGAGTATAACAAAGTCAAATAAGGTTCGACATGCCTTTAATGACCTCTAGTTTAGGTTTAAAAGAGGAATAGGGGTTTAAGATTTTTAAAGGAATGTGTTTGGACCTTGTAGAGATGTGAGGGTAGACCTATAATGGTGTCTCAATAGAACCCCTAAATGTGAAAGATTAACATATGAGAAGTCCGTCGAAATATAGATACCCTTATTGAAATTATGTGTTTTAAATGTATGTCATTCAAAACTCTAGTGGGTATGAGTAGATTTTTCATGATGGGGATGAAGGTCTTGTTCTGAAGACCTATGGAGTGCGAGTAACCCATTCAAGGGGTTATGGCCAATTCTAAGGGCCAATGCTGATTATGAGGAACTAAAGAGTGTATGCGACCATATCAGAAGGCCGTGGACAATTTTGTGGGCCTAGCTTAATTTTTTAGACCAAAAGATAATATGTGATCAATTTACGGGATTACGGACTAATTATGAGGGACTAGGTCGATTTTGAGGACCTAAAGAGTGTATGCAGAAGATTCAAAGCAGTGTGGCCTAATTATTTGGGCCTAGTGTCCTAATTCTTTGGGCCTGGTCAATTCCTCAAACCTAAAGAGTTTACATGATCGATTGAGAGGATTGTGGCCTAATTCTAACAACTAAGGTCAATTTTTCAGACCCAAATATTGTGTGCGAATAATTTAATGGATTGCGTCCTAATTCAAAGTGCCTAGGTCAATATTGTGGACCTAAAGAGTGCATAGGTTATTTTGCAGACCCAGTGGGTGGGGAGGTCAATTCTACGAACCTAAGTAATGAAGAGGTTAATTATACAAACCAAAATAGTTTGTGTGGTCGATTCAGAGGAACACGTCTTTAAAGAATCTACGGCTAATTATGAGATCCAAGGTAAATTCTACATACCCAAGGAGTATGTTTGATCGATTTGGATGATTGCGACCTATTTTTTTAGGCATCAGATAATTTTGTAGACATAACGACTTGAGAGGGCAATTAGGTGGGCGTTAGGGGTGGAGAGGTCAATTATGTAGACCTAAATAGTGAATAGGTCTATTATGTGGACCTAAATATTATATTCCACCAATTAAGAGGATCCTAGACACATTATGTGGGACTAGGTCAATTACGTGAACCAAAATAGTGGATATGTCAATTATACAATTTAAGGGGTGAAAAGTAATTTTAAAATGGATGTGCAATGCGTTGAGAATTTTTTAGGAAGCTTCATATATTCCTAAGAGTATTCAAATTTTTTTTATGCTTGTGTGTTTTTGAATTTTGAGGATATTAATAAAATTTGGAATTCTGTGAGTTTTCGAAATTTTCCATGATTTTTGGAATTTTTTTTGGCGCTTTGAATTTTCTTTGAAATTTTGATGAATTTTATAATGTATGTGATAATGGATGGTTTTCGAGGATTTTTTTTTTTTTTTAAATTTGGGATTATAGGAGTTTTTGAATTCTTTTGGGACTTTTCTATATGTTTTTAAGAATTGTTTTGGATTTTTTAAAGTTTTTCAAACAAAAATTTTGATGGGTGCCGATTGGCACTATGTGAAGGGTGAAAATAAAAAAGGCAAAGGATTTTAAGAGGTTGAGACTTCTTGAGGGACACTACTAACATGCATACATGGGCGTGTCAACTGACATACCCCCTAGCCTCTTATAAATGCCTCTCAGGATGCTTCTTTCTCCACAGTTCCAATAAAACACTGTTTATCTCCCTCTAGAAATAAAACTTTTTCATGAAACTTTTTTGATATTCCGTGAATAAATGGACAATAACATCATTGAAGACATTAACGGCTGCGCCAACATTGAATGGCAAGGGGTTTGAGAATGCGGACTGTAATGACAAGGCAGTGGAAGACGAGAGGATTTTACTATAGAAGCCTGAGCTCCACCACTTTAAATGAGAAAGGAATTCGAAGCGCTATGAGAGTATTTTTTTTTATTTTTTTATTTTCTGAATTTTGATTTTGTTTTATAGTTTTTGTTCTTCCCATTAGGGATTGTTGTTTTTTTATTTGTATTTTTCACAAGAACATTCCTATGTCAAGTGTTAATTCCCAAAGTACGACATGGGTGAAACGGGTATAGGGAAATCTCCTAGAGGACTTGAAATTGATGGTAAATGTTGTTGAGTTTGTATTCTTGGTGATGTCTTTGGATGCCATGTCGCGATCGACGATGGTGTTATGTGATATAGGAGAGCGATAGTAGGACCCCCTCCATAGATTTCATCAGGTTTTGTATGAGATGATAGTAATATAGATAGACATGCTCCAACTTTTAACTAAGGCGACAATCATATTATGGGGGTGTAAATAGAGGTTGATCAATCATTATGTCCAACTAGGACGAATATCCAGGAGGCGCTAGATAAATTTGGGAGGATTAGTTATGTCGAGTTGATGAAAGTATCTATGTTGAGGAAGACTATGTTGATTAGGAGGGTTGATGTCCTGAATGGCCAGCATCTACCATGAACACTTTGCTGATGAGGAGGATTTATCTTTCTCTTGCACGGGCTGGGTGGCATCTTGATAGCGATGTGGAGAAATTTTCCACTTATGGTTCCTGATATGTCTTAGAGTCATCTCTTACAATGTAAAATATGATTGGAGGAGCATGGTATCAGTTTCCGTCAATATATCTCTTGACGTCTTTAGTCGGCACTACTGGTCGACCTTCACGGGGGCCACTTATCACTTAAAGGTAATCTTATTTTATTTTTATTTTATTATTATTATTAATTTAATTTTGAATATATGTATTTTTTTCTATTTTTAGATTTTTTGTTGAGACACTTTGTTACTCCCTCAAGTGTGACACTATGAGATGATCGGTCATACAACAAGATTAACGCCTTTGATGGCGAGTGAGGATGGGGAGTGGACGATGATGATATGGTAAGGGAATGCTAAAAAGGTGTCGAAGCAACCCTCAGTCCTTATAATGGTGAGAATTATGGCGAATTCTTTCTCAAGCGCTCAGGTGAGACCTTTTTTGTATTTTTTCCATTCCCGTTATTTTTGTATTTTTTGTCTTTTTATTAATGACTGACTTTATCCGAGACATATGACATTCTACCGTTCGCGTTAGTCCGGGTGAGAGATGAATGGCATCAGCCTTAATGCTCATATGTGGAACCTGCAGGAATATGAGTTCCAGTACACCTGGTATATGGGCGAGAGGCTGGATAGATAGGTGATATATAGTGAGGTGAAGATCCCGTCGTCTGTCCCATATTTCCATATGAGCAGAGTAGGGAAGATGTCAGATGTGGAGCAGGTGGAAGCAATAGAATTTGAGCGTTATACGCTTAATACATACATGAAGGATCCGTACAACTATATGGACTTTGTGTTCAGTTGGCTGATGCCACCGTCAATCTATAACATGCACGGTATGTCTCCTCCATCGAACTTGGATCGTGGCTGTTGTAGTGAGCCATATTCTTTGACTCAAGCATCAGTGAGTGATGTGGGAGCTGCGGAGGCTCCTCCACTCAAGCACTATTCAACACCCTCATAAAATATTCATCTTGATGAGGTCCACTACGTGTCATTCCTTCATCATCCTTTGGTGATGATGAACTAATTCCATTTATTTCTATAGGAGAACATCCAACGGGAGGTATGATATATGCTCTTCTTTTTACATTCTGGACTTTAGTTATTAAGACATTGATTTCTCCATTTGTTGTTCATGTGGGCATTGTCCTCGATCATTTTCTTTGTATTATATGACTGTGTTGACATCCTGGTTGCGGGACATCTAGGATTGGATGGCCTTCACGACCGAGCAGGTGTAGACGATGGCTCGATATTGTGTGGCACTCTTGGTGACTACTAATGATTGTGAGTGGGGTGTTATTTTAGGGATTTATGTACACTTCTCATCATCATGGTAAGTGCATTCACCAAGACCCTTGAGGTAATTAATAGGCTTAGAAAGTTCGGGCTGCGCCCCAAAAATATTGATATTTTTTTTCTTATTTATTCCTAAAAAATGTACAAGAAACAATAGATATATAAATGATGCATTTTTCATTTTCTGATTATCTTGAATTATTGACCTATTTCTGTTTGATTTTCCACAAGGTATTTTATTTTTGAAATTCAAGAAAAAATTATTTAGAAAATCTTAACCTATGCATTTTTTGGATTGTATTGGAAAATAAATGTGAAAAAAACCCTTTGTAAGCATTCAATTTTAAAGGGACTTATTTATAAATGATGGGAAAAGGAAAGTGGAATCTTACCAAAATAGGGGTGCCAACTAGCATTCTGAATGACCTGCCTATCTGCACACGTCACACGTACAATAGTTTTTCAGCCTTTATTGTACTTCTAGCTTCCCTCCTTGAACTAGGATAGTTTTTTTTTAGCCACAATTTATTCACTTTATCATAATGTTGGAGATTTAAAGTATAAAAAGGGTCTCGGGCTGAGGGTATAAGTTACAACTTAACTATTTCTTTACTTCCTTTTATAGAGATGTCTCTTTTCTCAAATGGCTACTCACATGACATATGTGTTCATTGCATTCCTTTAAGGTTTGGGAGTCGTGTGCTTATATAATGTTAATTATTAGGCTTTTAAGTTGTGTCATGTCACCTTGTGGCGTGACAACTCAATTAACACCAATTTATTAGAGTCTGATTAAAAATTCCAGTATCATGAGCACCACATGTTTCGAATTGGGTTGGACGAGGTACGTCTAATCGCTAAAGTGTTTTATTCCATGTTAGATGTCTACCCTTGAATCTCTACCACCATGTCTGTCTTTTCTTCTTCTCCCGGGATGACTTTTGTTAAATTACAACACATCTCTCCTTTCGCTACTTGTCCACGTTTGCATGGGGAGGAATCAACTATTATGCAATGCTAGATTTTATGGTCGAAATTGATTTTATGGGTAACAAATTTATGGACGTTAGGGCCTTGGGCCTAACTAAAAAAATTCTTCTAATGATAGGCGATATGAATGCGTACACCTAAGTTCCCACCATTTTGTTGTGGATGAGTTATCGTTAAAACCTTGCTGCTATAATTTTCACGAAGAACTGGCTAGTCTCATTGATTAGAAATAGAGTCGGTCTAACTTTCTGGAGGCTACCCTGTGATGTTGCACATGTGGTTATAAAAAATAATTCATCTTATTATACCCCCTAAATACCCTCTTACTAGCATTTGAAATCTCTTTTTATAACATTTTGAGGATTTTGTTCCTTCCATGGAGAAATGGGTTGACTTGCTCTTGGAAAATGGAGCTAGATGTGTTCATAGGTCCGTGCTTTGGTGGGGAGAATTTCATCCCGTTTTGCAACTAGATGAGTTATGTTATGTTGGTCTTCTGCGTCTCTGCCATAATTATTTCAACTTTCCTTAGGGACTTTTATGTCAAGTGGGTTGGAAAAGAATTGTTCCTCAACGCATAACCAATTTCTTTCTTATAAAAGACGAGATTGAGGATGATCTTGGGTCCTTTATGGTAGTGCCGTCGAACGTATCCCATACGTCCTAGTCGGTTAAGTAAGTTGCGATAGTGTCAAGAGATTATCAAATATGGTTGTGGAGGGATATTGTTATAATGGTTAGTGCTACGATGACATGATATATATGGCTACTGATGGCTGTGTTCGTGGAAGGGTCTTGGTGATGCCTCCCAAACATTTTATGATGTATTGTCACATTCAACACATGAGGATAAATAATCAGAATTGGGATTTTTGGGGACTCGTGGGTAATGGTCGCGATTGCAGAGATGATGAAGAAGGGACTTCTGGTAGCGGATATAATTTGTGGAGCTTCATAGGTGTAAGTTTAGTTGTGTGATGTTCGTGTTTGTATGTTGTTTAGATATGTATTTGGGTAGGTTTTGCTATAGGTCTAGGCAAGTGTGTATGTGGGTACTGTGTTTTGAAATAAAAGATATAATAAATGATTATTTTGATATATTTTCTTGTGCCTTTGGAAGAATTTCTTTTTGAATTACCCATATTGGTTGTTAAGGCATACATAACCCTTTTGTTCAGTAAAAAACAATGAGAGGGGATAGTGTTTCTTAGTGGGAGAAAAGAACAACATTTTGTGAATAAGAATAGAATATTTCCAAAGTAACTTTACAAGTTGCTTATGTACCTCTTTCGGGATAGGAAATTGTTTTTATGTTTTACAAGATGTTTGAGATGACTAGCTCCTACGTAATTCTTACAAATGGAGAAAATAACATTTGTAAGGAAAATGGCGGTGATAAGTGCATAGTTTAACGAGAATCAGATCAACAATAGAATTTCATGAGGCAATCTATGTTAACTGGACGCACCATCTGATCTCCATTTAGATCTATTAGCATAGTGGAGCCACCTCACATAATTATCTTCACTAGATATGGGCATTCCAAATGTTCTTGAACATACCTCTCGGGTCCCATATGGGTTCTACTATTTATTCGAGAGACAGGTTCATTTCTCGCGTACCACGGCTTTTACCCTTTCTGTTGAATGATCACGTAATGTGACGATGATACCCTTGTATATGGCATAAATCTTCAAGTATATTTTCATCCAAGCCTGCAACCTCATCATAATGATTTTGCTGCCAATCAACTTCCATGACTTGACTTTCAAGCATAACTCATAGGGAGGTTATTTCAAGTCCAATAGGGTGGACTGTTTCCACGACAAATACAAAGGAGTATGGGGTAAACCCAATGGGAATTCTAACAAGCATGGAGTATCCTCATAGGGGATACGAAATTCGATCAACCCAATCCTTGTAACTTTCTATCATCCTGATGAGTATGGATTTTAGGATTCTATTAGTCGCTTAAAAATCCCCATTGGTTGCAGTCGATATGGAGAACATTTGTTCCTCTGAATTCTATATTCCTAAACAAATTCGATGACTTCAGTTTTGATACTAAATTGAGAGGGACCCCATAACTGTAGATGATATTATTTTTATGAACTTGGCCACTTTCTTCGCATTTAATACTCCATACAACTCCTCTTCAACTCAATTGATGAAATAATTTATGTAAATGAGAATTAATTTATGCCCATTTGGTGCTTTTGGAGTGAATTTCCTAATGGTTTCGATTCCTAAGATGAGAAAGTCTAAGTAGAGGTCATGTTACACAACTTCTTGGGGGGGGGGGGGGGTTAAGATATGGAGATTGGTGAACTATTGGCATTTGATGTACCTTATGACTTATGTATCGCAGTTTAGGACCATAGTGGTCCAAAAGTATTCTTATCAAACAATCTTCATGGCAAGCATATAACCATTCACGTGACTCCAATATTCTCTATAATGGATTTTATGTATTATGTGTTCAATGTTAGCCCCTCTTGTTTAATGTGAATGTGTACCATTGAAATTTCTCTTCAAAAGTTCCTCATGGAAGATGATGTACTGTGTCAGAGCTTCCGAAGAGTTATGCGATCTTTCTTATTAGTCCACTGGGGATACCGACCACGCTCGAGGAGGAAACAAATAATATAATACCATAACCAAACCTTATCTTAATCTTATTTGGCAGTGAGATCATTGTTGTAACACTGAGTTGGCATGGATTGTTTCTGAAATTTAGGGGGCATTATTATGACCTAGGACTTGTCAACCATTGAGGTCAATGTTCCCAATGCATCAGTAAAAAAAAAATCCGTGCGAGGGAGGAAATGGAAGGTTACATCCATGAATTGGGAAGCAATTTTTTTAATGTGAGCATGAAAAGATAAGAGTTTATTGTCTTTGAGTTTCCATTTTCGGAGGAACTATCCTATGTGATAATGGCTAATTCTACATAGACATCTAAATATATAATTTATTTTTCATGAGCACACTTGAGGCCCATGGTGCATGATTAATATTCCCTTATGTTGTTGCTACAACAGTTATGTATCTTAATCCCAATGGGAGTATGAAAGACATCGAACACGATCAAGAGTATCCCTATGATGTATCCCTTCTTTGTGGTTTTATGAAAGAATATTTTCCATCAGATCTCTTCAAGAGAAGTACAAATAATATCCTCGTCCCAATTTTAAAGTCAATATATCAACTTCTCCCATTGGATTGTAAACTAGATAATCGGATAAAGATCTTCCTTTATGGCTTTTTGAGTGACACGGGTCATATAGAACATTGCTAATGATAACATCCAACGGTCTATGCGAGTGGATAAGGCATATTTTTCTATAATCTAATTCATAGTATCCATTCAAGACACTAGTATAATAGGGGATGCAAGCATGTAGTGCTATATCTTTTGGGTGAATTAAACCAGGGAAACACACGAATTATCCAACATTCCATAGTTCACCTAATACTTTTCGAGTTTTTGACTGGCATAGTAAAGGAATTTCTACTCACCTGATTCCTCAATGTATTGGGATAAGATATCCCCACCTACAGTGTTGGTTAAAGATAGGTACAATAGAAGAGGTAGGCAAGGTTGTGGTGGCATGAGCGCCAAAGGTCGAGTGAGCTATTTATTAATTTTGTTGAAGGCTTCTTGACACGTATCATTCTATGCTTTGGTTGAATCTTTCAGGAGGAGTTTCAAGATGGTCCCATAAATGAAAATTGTGAACTACTTTCATTGTTCGAGGTGTCGACATTTCGATAATTTCTTTATGTTTTGCGAGGTACAGTTCGATTACCCTTTTCTTGACGATGAAGCTAAGGAGTTTAAATTGTATGAAAGAAAAAACACATTTTTATGATGAAGACACATTTGGTAGCATTACAGTCGTTCAAATAATTTCCTCAAGGGACAAATGTAACCTTACCTATTCTTGGACTTGAAGATCATACCTTCAATATATAGCTCGACCTCTTTGAGGATATGATCATGAAGGATGGTCGTTGCTGCTTGTGGACACCCCGATTTGTAATTTGTGTGTGGTTCATTATATCTCGTCCAATAAAATTACTTTAAGCTCGAGCCCACTAAAATCCTAAAGATTACCTACCCCAAGTAAAGCCAAAGGGACCAAATCCCCATAAATAAAATCTTTAAGTGCAAAACTTCAAAATTAGAAGATTACATAAAGGGCTAAAAACTCTTCCTGGGAATGTTCTTTAATCATCATATTAAAAGAACCCTCTACCATTTGGTTATCCCCTACCTGGAAATGATTATCAAATATAGAAAATATTTTATTATCCCTCAATGTGTCACCCCAACTCAAATTAATGATCCACAAGACCTTTAATTGTTTGGTCAAAAGGACCCCAATGACCCATTCTCGTATAAAAAGAGGTCATCGCCAACATTCAAAAGAACCCCAATGACCAATGTTCATTTGTTTTTTTAACTTTTTTCATCCCAATTGGCCGAGATACCCCAATCAGTTATGAATAATCCCAAAGAAGTTCGTACTTCTAAAAAGTCCCTTTCACCTTAAGTAAAGCTTGTACTTCCACGGTGTCACTTGAGTCATAAATGAGGTTCGTACTTCTGAAAAATTGCCTTCTAAAGAAAAAATTAGGAAAACTTATGTGCGCATTCCATGAAAGTTTAAACTTATATATGAAGTTTTTCTCTCCTTGAGAACCTCAAGTGTAGACAATGCCCCCGAAAAAATGCTATGCACACCACAAGGGTATGAAAACTCTGCCCAAATTTTGGTTAAAACACCCCACATAAATATTGTCATAAAACTGTGAATATATTTTGTGTTTTTTAACCCGTCCCACATTTAGGGGACCGGGTATGCACTTTATAACATTGCACATACCTTTGTTAATTGACTTGACATGCTCAAACATTAAAACAATGTTAATCAAATGCTATAATGGCCAAATCCAAACATGAAAAAAATTCTTTTTAAAAACGTTCTTAAAAAAGCCACTGTGAGCCGAGTTTGTTTAAATCTTTGCACAGGCAAAAGTCTAAAATTCAATGACTCATATCGCTTCTCAAAATGAACAAAGCACGTCCTCATGGTGTCACCCCGAATATGTGTTTTCATACCAAATATTATTCAAGCGCCGACCACTGATTAGAAATCTTTTTTAACATATAAATATATCAATCCATCACAACAAAAATTATATATTAAGGAATAGCCTCCATAAGCACCGTAATGTTGCAAATTGTATACCCAGTATCCTCTTACCTACACTCAAAAATTGTAATGAAGAAGTTACTCAAGTTTTTGTGGGATGATCTTTGTCAATATCAAGGCAACATGGGGTTCTCATTTCTCCTTAGTTGATGAATCGATCTGAAACCTGCCATCCTCGAATTAACCCTAATCTGAATAAATTTGCCTCTTTTTCGAATCAATCCAGCCCACTATTTTTCCTTGTCCCTTTGTTCATAAGTTTGCCTCCAACCTATTTCTTGTTCAACATTTAGTTTTTCCATTTCATTTTGTAAAGTTAGCTTTTATTTTCTGCAGATAATGCCAATTATTAAACTCTCTCTCTCTCTCTCTCTCTCTCTCTCTCTCTCTCTCTCTCTCTCTATCTATCTATCTATCTATCTATCTATCTCTCTGTATATATATATATATATATATATATATATATATATATATGCAATTATGTTTTCTTTCTTTCCTTTCATTAATCAAATAAAAAGTGTTATGTATTAATGTTTGTAAGATTTTTACTCTTAACTTTGATAGTTGTATAAGTTTGAATTTTCATTAATTTAAGTAACTTTGGTTAGTTACTTGCATTAATGGTGTTTTATTTCTTGTTAAAGATGTCTTTTATTGTGTATGTAATTTATATCATAAGTAGGTGATCGAGTGGAAAAACCGACCGTCCGTGTAATACGCTTGTCGTTGTTATCGGCTTCCAACCTCAATACAAAAAAACCTAAACTTGTAACTACAGGCTTAAGGAGTATAGTGGCGAGTCTGGGTATCGAATCCACGGGGAATTAGGACGTGTGAACATGACGACAAAGGTAAGGTAGTTTAATCCTAAAGTTGATGTTAAAATAAAAGAAAAGAAAAAGATGATTGATGGCTTTAAATTTCCAATTGGTGATGAAATAAAATGTGCACAAAAATACTAAGAATTGTAAAGAAATTAGATTTGAAAATGAGAAAAAATAGGGTGGGGTACAATTCCTCAAACCTTAACAAATTACCGTATAGAATACTAGAATTGTAAATTGAATTTTTTTACTAAATCCAGTCTTTTTATATCCTAAGCATTACATATATGAAGGATCTTGCCCGCATCATATGAAATCAAAGGCAAATACAAAGCGGTGAATGGAAATTACACTTGCATAGCATTCTTAAACATCCCAAGTACCTAGGGCAAGAGAGATTAAAAGGTCGTCTATGTTAGTAGAATTTCCATACACGATTTGGTCAATATTTAATTTACCCTCTATTTTCTACACAGGTAATTTATACCGAAATAAGTTCATGTACCCCAACCCTTGAAAATTTAGCTAGACATGATTTTATGGGAAAACAATTTCACAACAATGCATATAATTGTGGATCTAAGAAACATGGTAAAAACAAAAATTACAAAAAAAAATATGATTAAATTGAAAATAAAAATTGAGATTAACTAAGAGAATGGAATTTGATACTTGAAATCTGCACTAGGGAAGAGAGATGATTGAATCTAGAAATATTCTTCTTCTTCAACCTTACAAACTAGGGTTTATGAAAATTTATATGTAAAGAAAAACTAAGAAAATTCTCTAAACTCTGACTTTCTCTCTCTAAAATTCTATTCTACTCTCTAGAATTCGTCTCTCCTTGAAATAAGGTAGGGCTTGGTCTTTTATAGCACCAAGTGGCACGATTTGACAGCTAGAATCGCTTGTTGCGCAAGTTTTCACCATCTAATCACCTCAAAATCTGCATAATTAATTCCAGCAATTCGCACCGTCGGACCGGTCTTGTTCCATCTGGATCGGGTTGGTTTCTGGTCCATTTCTCTTCATTATCGCGCAACTTCAAAACATCATAACTTCTTCATCGTAGCTCGGATTGAGGTCCCGTTTTTCAAGTGTTCTTTTAATTTAGATCTCTTCAACTTTCTAGTTGGCCCCATCTCCGGACTAAGGCTAAAAAATTACGAAAATGCCCTTGAACTCTCCATTTCTTGGTTTCTTTCACTGTTTTGAGTTCTCTTTCGCACCAATTTGCATGAAATACCTGTAAAACACATGAGAAATATACAAAACACAAAATACTCACCAAAAGAGGTTAGTAGCATAAATACGAGACAAATCCAAGCTATTTACACTGCACAGGATCATAAAAATACCGAAATTAAGGGGATAAATGTGAAGAATATGTGCTTAATCACACCCCCTAACTTAGAACTTTGCGCGTCCCAAGCAATGTAAAAGAATCCTATCAAGGCTCAACTCTTGAAACTTCCTTTATTAAAATAAAATTCCACTTTGCAGGCAAGCGATTGCATTGAGCATATGCAATAAGCCTTAAACCCCTAGGTTACCCTAGTAGGACTAGTTTTGTCTCGTGAGGGTTTGCAGTGAATATACCCACAAAATTCTTTATTGACTCAAATAAATATCAAAATACTTAAAAATTGTACATTTAAACTTTTCGAAAAATAATCACCAGAAATTAATATTCAAATGTCTCAAACCATAGTGTGTGTGTGCAAAGCCAAAAATTAAACCTCAAATTTCCACCGATGGAGCATTACGTTACTTTTTAAAAATTCGTTTTGATTCAAATTCTTACGGATGCACTCACAAACGAATCACTCGGATTGTGGTTATTTTCTCTCGGTATGCCTAGTATAAAGTGTAAATATAATGGACACAAATTCATGCATACAAAATTGAAAATAAGGAAATATATGGTGCAAAGATCTCATCATCGGAGTACGGTTATTAGGAAACGGGAACATCACCTCTAATTCACACCATTTAATCTCTCATATTATCTTTTCATGTCTTAGCTATCCATGCAGTAATTAATTTCACCATTCGGGCTCAGTTAGGACTTTTCGGGTTAAAAAGTGTAAAGGGTAAAAATGGAAATGGACAGAATGTTCGGAATTCGAAAATGTCCTAATGACGTCCATTAGTGCTTTTTTCGGGCATTTCCTCATTTTTCTCTTTTTTTTTTCTCTTTTCATTTTTTTCTTTCACTATTTTTTTTTTTGAACATTTTTTTCTATTTTTCTCTTGCCCCTTTTTATTGCACAATTTGGACTTACTTGATGAATTTTCTCAATTTTCACAATTCCGGCCTATTTGGGTTTTCCGGTTATCAAACGAAAGGGAAATATTTTAATAGGCTCAAATTGGGCTGCAAAGGGATAATTTTTCACAACTTTATTATGGCTAATATTTTTGGGTTAAACAAACGAGGGCCTACTTCATTGCCCAAATTGCTAATCACATTACCATATGCATCTCGAGATTAATTAAGTTTAGACATATATTTAACACGAATTTTGAGACAACATTTCACACATTTCCCATAACCGATCAAAACAAAGGATTGAGATCATCAACGACTTATTAAAACGCTGAAAAGAACTTTGAGTTAATCATAAACTCGGATTGATTTAAAAACTCATAAAACATTGAAAGGCTCGAAATCTTACCAGGTTTTATTAATCTCCACACTTATTCGTAAAGTCGTCAATTTTCTTTCAATTTCCATCTTAGGTCAATTTTGGCTTAGTGCATTTTCATTGTTAACAATTTGAGACTTTTAATAGAATAAAGGTGACATTTTTGAAAACTTTAAATTCCAATTTTTATTTATTTTGAACAAAAATATTTTTGTTTTTTTCACATTTTTCAATTTTTTTTTTGTGAAGTTTTAGAAAGACGCACTTATCACCACCCCCCCCCCCCCCCCCCCCAACTTAGACTTTTGCATTGTCCTCAATCAAAAGGATTAAAATCTAAAGAGGAAAAAAAAATAAGTTCGACAAATAAAACAAGCAAATTATTAAAATGCAACAAGACACTATATGATACTTATACACGCCTCAAAAATACTACAAAAATCACCCCATATGTGTCGAGGGTGCGACGACCTCTTATCTCTCTCCAGAAATCACCCGGCCCCTTTCACTATGTACGATGCACTCCTCGTCTCTCCCGTCTTACCATCATACGTGAATAGCCGAAAAAAATTGGGCCTGTGCCCATAGATAAAGGAAAGACCGGGAGATGCATTATGATAAACCGAAAAAGGATCCTCTTGTTGCGTAGCACGTGGGTTGGTCTCTAAGTCGGATGAGATTTGAGTCTTATCTTCAAGTACCTCCGAAGAATCAAATGGTATGGGTGGAGGTTTGGGAAGGGGAAATAAATAAATTCTATTTGCCCACTCGCTTTCGTCTAAATGACGGAATGAGGCCCAGAAAGATTGGACTTCAACATTTAGGCTTGCATCCACCTGTCCGAACTTGCTATCAAACTCTGCTAGGCTCAACTCCTCTAGCTCTCTCTTTTGCTTGGTGTCCTCAACCTGCCTTTCGTGCTCACTCGCCGAATGATAGGGTGGTGTGGGTGGATGGTAATCGAGGAGAAATGTATCGATAGTGTTCTGCCATTCACTTTCCTCTAAGTATTTTCATGAGCCTCTCCCGACACACTCTAAATCTCCTCTTTCAGTCTTATTCATGGGCTCACTCATTCTCTCTAATGATTTAACTAAACATACCTCCCCTACCTTGCTCTCGATGTTGCAACCACTCCTCTCACTGTGCGTAACACAACCTTCCCCTAATGGCTCTTCCTTGTAAGTTCTTTCTTGCTCGTGTGCTTCCCCCAAAAGATCCAACCCTCATGGTTCCCCTTCATCACCCTCTCTCTTGGAATTATTAAAGATATTTGTTTCGAGTGTCGTGTTCCCAAAAGTTAATTGCATACGCCCACTTCGGGTATTGATAAGAGCATTAGCTATAGCTAAAAATGGGCGGCCAAGGATAACGGGAACATGATTACTTGGAAGAACGGAGGGTTCTTCGTCCCAAATGACAAAATCCACTGGGAAGTAGAAAGTGCCTATTTGGACAATCACATCCTCAACAATTCCCCGAGGAAGCTTCACAGAACGATCCGCGAGCTTGAGAGTCATATTTATGGGCTTAAGGGCCCCTGGTTCTAGTTGCCTATAGATGGAATAGGGCATAATGTTAACACTCGCCCCTAGATCTATTATAACTCTCTCGATTAGGTTCTTCCCCATGATACACGAAATAGTGGGTGCACCCGAATCTTTATATTTTAATGGAAAGTCACTCGACAAGACTGCGCTGACATTTTGGGCCAAAGATACGTTCTGGTTTACCTTTAGCTTGCGTTTCACCGTGAGTAAGTCCTTAATAAACTTAGCATACGCGGGAATTCTCTGTATAGTCTCGAGAAAAGGTAAATTAATTTTTACTTGCTTAAGGACTTCTAGAACTTCATCACGGGAGGTAATTTTGGAGTGAGAGACCAACCGTTGAGAGTATGGGGCAGCGGTGGGGGTGATGGCCTTAGGTCCACTAGTGTTTTCCTCCTCCTCACTCTCAATGAAAGGGGAATCTTCGGCCTCTCTTGTGCTGGGCGAAACCTCTTTATCTTTAGATTCATTGTGTGGGGGAGGTGACAAATCAACTACTCTCCCACTACGTAGAGTGGTAATAGCGCTACATTGCTCTCGATGGTCATGGGATGTAGTGCCAACACTGGTTTGTCCTTGGGGAGGTCGTTGGCTTGGAGCAGGAAGTTTGCAACCTTGAGATGCTAGTATGTATTTCATTAAACATTCGATCATACTTAGTAATGTTCTCCTTTTGAGATTGGATGAGGTGATTTAAGTTGTCCTCAAGAGATCGCCTCAGTGGGGTAACATATGAACCAGGAGATGGTGATTGCATGAGGGGCTGCATATGTGTTAAACCAGGATGATTCCTGCAAGATGAATTGTACGCGTTTCCCTGGGGTGTACTAAAATGTCCGCTAACCCCTCCTATAGATTCCACTTGCTCAGTGTATATTGCCTTATAAGCGGGTATTGTTGGACATCCTTTGGTAGAATGACCCGCCACACAAATGGCACACACCTCTTCTTTTTCAGCTGAGATATGTCCAGTAGATTCTCTAAACCGAACCTCAAGGATGTCTCTTATCCTCTTTTCAAACTGATTAAATTGACGGTCTAACAAACTGTCCTTGTCCAATTGATAAATACCGGAAGCAACAGGAGTGTTGGACACTTGTGGATGTCTGTTTTGGCTGTTGGGGTCAGAAACATCCCATGATTCTGTAGTCTCTGCTACGTATTTCAAATGAGCCTCAGCATCGCTCAAGTCTAATTCCCAAAATGGTCTTTCGTACATTGTTTGCACAAGTTGTTTAGACGCCAAAGTAAGCCCTTGATGAAAGAATGAAATGAGATGATGTTTCTCAAACCCATGATGTGGGCAAGCGCTAACTAACTCCTGAAAACGTTCCCAACACTTATCAAAGGCTTCATTGTCATTTTGGCAAAACCTTGGATTTGAGCCTTGATAGAATTGGTTTTGTGTTGCGGAAAGAACTTTGAGAGAAACTTAGTCTGCATATCTCTCCAAGACAGAACAGAATTCGGGGGTAGAGACCATAGTCACGTCTTAGCTTTATCCTTTAAGGAAAAAGGGAAAAGTTTTAATCAGATAACATCTTGTGGGCAGGCTTGATCAGCAAATGTCTCACATGTATCTTCGAATTCTCGAATATAGAGATATCAGAATCCATCCCATGAAATGTAGGAAGAATTTGAATCATACCATTTTGAAAGTGGAACTAACCGGCATTATACGGGAGTAAAATGCAACCAGGGGTAACAGTTCTCTCTGGAAATAACAAATATTTCATGGGAAGGTATGGTATCTCATCCTCTCCAGCACCAACACCAACACTACCGTGTACCGACATATTACTATCGAAAGATTGATAATTCTCACTCAGTGGTTGACTCGATGACTGACTTGTGATCGAATTGTTAGGCGAAGGAGGTGGAACCCAAAAATGAGGAGACTCAGTGGTATGAGAATTTTTAGAATTCGCTTCAGCAATAGGATTTTCGTGAACTTGGGTAGAAGATGAATTCTGCATATAAGCGCATAAGAGATGAGATGTAAAAATAATATTTTTTTAAGAGATCACTTGTAGATTAAAATCACTTTCCTAATTTATACCAATTGATGATCCCCGGCAACGGCGCCAAAAACATGACGCGATTAAGAATTTGTCTCAAAAGTGCATTTTCTCTAGGCTCAAGTGCAAGCCTATTGCGTTAGTACTAATCCGACAAGTCGGGATCGTATCCACAGGGATTAACAATTGGCACGTGTGTAGGAGAAGTTATTAAATCTTGAAATGATTTCTCATTTTGATCGAGTGGAAAAACCGAGCGTCAGTGTAATACGCTAGTCATTGTTATCGGCTTCCAATCTCAATACAAAAAAAACTAAACTTGTAACTACAGTCTTAAGGAGTATAGTGCGAGTCTGGGTATCGAATCCACAAGGAATTAGGATGTGTGAACGTGACGACAAAGGTAAGGTAGTTTAATCC
Organism: Sambucus nigra; assembly: GCA_949130495.1. Classification (NCBI taxonomy): domain Eukaryota; kingdom Viridiplantae; phylum Streptophyta; class Magnoliopsida; order Dipsacales; family Adoxaceae; genus Sambucus; species Sambucus nigra. Next base: position 548,802,228 of record OX422207.1, read on the forward strand.
TAAAGTTGATGTTAAAATAAAAGAAAAGAAAAAGATGATTGATGGGTTTAAATTTCCAATTGGTGATGAAATAAAATGTGCACAAAAATACTAAGAATTGTAAAGAAATTAGATTTGAAAATGAGAAAAAATAGGGTGGGGTACAATTCCTCAAACCTTAACAAATTACCGTATAGAATACTAGAATTGTAAATTGAATTTTTCTACTAAATCCAGTCTTTATATATCCTAAGCATTACATATTTGAAGGATCTTGCCCGCATCATATGAAATCAAAGGCAAATACAAAGCGGTGAATGGAAAATTACACTTGCATAGCATTCTTAAACATCCCAAGTACCTAGGGCAAGAGAGATTAAAAGGTCGGCTATGTTCGTAGAATTTCCATACACGATTTGGTCAATATTCAATCTACCCTCTATTTTCTACACAGGTAATTTATACCGGAATGAGTTCATGTACCCCAACCCTTGAAAATTTAGCTAGACATGATTTTATGGGAAAACAATTTCACAGCAATGCATATAATTGTGGATCTAAGAAACATGGTAAAAACAAAAATTACAAAACAAAAAAAGATGATTAAATTGAAAATAAAAATTGAGATTAACTAAGAGAATGGAATTTGATACTTGAAATCTGCACTAGGGAAGAGAGATGATTGAATCCATAAATATTCTTCTTCTTCAACCTTACAAACTAGGATTTATGAAAATTTATATGTAAAGAAAAACTAAGAAAACTCTCTAAAATCTGACTTTCTCTCTCTAGAATTCAATTCTACTCTCTAGAATTCATCTCTCCTTGAAATGAGGTAGGGCTTGGTCTTTTATAGCACCAAGTGGAACGAATTTGAAAGCTAGAATCGCTTGTTGCGCAAGTTTTCACCAGCTAATCACCTCAAAATCTGCATAATTAATTCCAGCAATTTGCACCGTCGTACCATTCCTGTTCCATCCGAATCGGTCCTGTTCCATCCGGATCGGTTTGGTTTCTGGTCCATTTCTCTTCATTATCCCGCAACTTCAAAACATCGTAACTTCTTCACCGTAGCTCGGATTGAGGTGTCGTTTTTTCCAGTGTTCTTGTAATTTAGAGCTCTTAAACTTTATAGTTGCCCCCACCTCCTGAGTAAGGCTACAAAATTATGAAAATTCCCTTGAACTCTCCATTTCTTGGTTTCTTTCACTGTTTTGAGTTCTCTTTCGCACCAATTTGCATGAAATACCTGTAAAACACATGAGAAATATACAAAACATGAAATAATTGCCAAAAGAGGTTAGTAGCATAAATACGAGACAAATCCAAGCTATTTACACTGCACAGGATCATAAAAATACCGAAATTAAGGGGATAAATGTGAAGAATATGTGCCTAATCAGTAGGTAATTCTCATTGGGTTGGGATCATAATCCTATGGATGAATGAAATTTGAATTTAGGATTAAATTCATTCTAATTGAAACTCATATGTTGATATTAGAGTGTCATAGTCTCTTAACTTTCCTTGCCATGCAAGGCTAGTGTTTGAAGCTTTACTAAAAACTTAACCAATTTGTCACCATAATAAATTAAGACTTAATTTTCGATTGATGAGTTTAATGCCTAAGTGGTTGATTTTTGGGCTTTACTATCTATGATCGATTAGAATTGAATATAATTCCATCGTGTACGTAACAAGTCCAAAGTTGGGGAATGATCCACAATCTCTTTTCTTTGTTTCACTCACACATTCAGTTTACCTTTTTCACATTTATTTTAGTGATGCTAAGATACTTGTTAGTTTTAGTTCACCACACAAATTATTATCATATTTACACGATACATTTTTTGCGTATAGTAACTTCATATAACTTGGTCTTTTTCTTCTCTAAGTGTCTAGTCCATGGGGAAATTGATCCTAGACTTGTCCCGATAATACTTGATGCGATTGATTTGAACTTGAATCAAACATTATTTTTATATCATCACATTTTTGGTATCGTTGAAGGGAATTGGCAAAAAAATCTTAGGTTATACATGTTTTTATACCCTTTCTCATTCCGTGTAGTCGTCGTGACAACATGGTTTTTTAACAACAAATCTAAAGTTCCAATAGTTGCATAACGAAAAAAACAATAATAAAAAAACCATCGAGTAATATCCATCGTCGAGTGAGCGTTCATTCGATTAGAGACGATCTCTTACTCTTTTCGCGTTCTCACACTCCGAAGACAAATCAAATTCAATCACCATGTGTGACACTTTAAGTGAGAATGGTTGTCGGGACGAGGTCAATCTACTATATCGTCCTATGAGATAATATCTTCAACATAAAAGGGCCAACTCTCCAACGTGTATAATCTTTCCTTGTTATGTCGTCCAATTCCACTTTCGGAATGGTATGATTCAAATATTGCAAACTTTTCACGGCATGGAAAGTGAACTACCATACTTACATGTGTGGTAGTTTGAGGACATGTGCACTAGTTTTAGCAATCAAAATTTACCTCTTGATGTTATAAGCCTCAAATCTTACCCATTTTCTGTCAAGGACACGTCTAAAAATTAATTTTTATCTTTATCTCAAAACTTTATTGGGAGTTGGCATGATATGCAGGACCAATTGTTAAAGAAATTCTTTTCTTCCAATAGAACTAAAAATATCAAAGGACAAATTAAATACTTTACCCAATACGAAAACAAAATCTTTGATAAATGTTGGGAGAGGATCAATGATCTCTTGTGTAAATTTCCCACAATGCCTTTGAAAAGTGGAGACTTATATCCTTTGTCCATAATCGGCTTACCCTAAATTTTGGAAAAAGGTGGGGACCATATGTTCTAGGTAAGTTTTTAGCTTGGAACTGGACGATGCCGAGGTACATTTCAAGTATTGTGCCTAGACCTCTCTAGAATGGGGAAAGTCGAACCAAAATAAAGTTAATACATGACCTTCTAATCCATCCACCATTACCCAAGGGCTTTATCAACTTAATAATGACGATGATATGACAACGAGGCTTGATAAATTCTAAAAGTAGGTTAAGGATTTTGTCTTAAAGATTCAAGGTCCCATCATTCTAATGCATTCTTTAATTGAGGAGTTGTGCACCATATGAGACATTAATGGTCACTCGACTAACGTGTGTCGCACAATCCATACCTACAAAGTTATCCTCCACGATTAAGAGAATGTTATAGCATCTTTCAAAAGGTCACATAACACTCCTCCTACACAAGGGTACAATCCATCTTTGAGTAACCACCCAATTTTCAATATGGGTAACCCCAAGAAGCTCAAAATCCCACAACTCCGAATTATCAACCTCCTTACTTACAAGCACCTCTCCCTCCTCTCTAAGTTCAAGGCCCCTCGCCTATTCCTCCTTATGTGACCCCACATAAGAAGATCCCAGAAGACACTTTTACAAGCATTCATACAAATAAAGGCGACCATAAATAACCAAAATGCTCAACAATTTGTGCGTAATAAGTCTGAAATTGTAAAATTTACAAGTCATTGGGTAACTAAGGAATGGGGAAAGCCCTGCTTCATTTAAATCATTGGAGCAATCCAACTATATCACAAATATTAGGAGTGGGATGTTGATTAAAAATCATCTCCCATAAACCCCAAAATAATTTCAGGAGATCTTGTTATTTCCGTAAGAGTCTGAAGTGACTCCGAAAAGGAATAGTAAAAAGTTGCCTATCCGAAAGCCAGAAGACCCAATCCCATGTCATTTTTTTATGCCCTACCCTCAAAGTCTTCTTCCCATCGTGATCCCAATAGGAATAAAAAATCATGGAAACTTGTAAAAAAGTGAAGATAAATCTCCATTTCCTTGATTTTATCACGAAAATTGCATCGTATGGAAAATTATGAAAAGACTTGCGCACTTTGAAGACAATGCACATTTCTCACAAAAAAGTAGAGATGACCGAGCAAGCAATCTTCATATTCCAACACAATAGGATTACCAAATTTAAGGACCTAGATATTCCAACAATGTCGTATGTTGTTGGAATTTTTTCTATAAACCATGCCTTCCTTGATTTTGGGGCTAGAATGAACCTCTAACATTATTCGGTCTATCTCTAATTGATCCTAGGCGAGCTTAGCCCAACGAAGACAAGAATACAATTGGATGAGGGGTCCACTAAAATTCCTAAGGGTATTATAGAACATAATCTCATCAAAATAGGGACTTTTGTCTTCCCCTTCGACTTTACTATTCTTGACACCCATTCCGCTTTAACATCAAACACTCAAACTCTATTTATCCTAGGGCGATCATTCTTCACAACCACAAATTCCTAGATAAATTTTAGGAATGGGTAAATGAATCTATCCTTTGGAAGTATGACACTAGATTTCAATATTTTCAATGTGTCGCACATCTCAAATGATGAGGATGAGTATATCAAAGAAGCGAATCTTATTGAGGTAGTGCTAGAGGAAAATGAGCAAAAAAATAGTGTGTCTATTGAAGAGAGCATGTTAGACGCATGTTTTGAAATGATTGGAAATGTGGATGTTCTTGAGAAATTAAAGATTGGGGAGGAATTCATTTTTCGTGATATCACCTCGATTGATGACTCAAATATATTTGAAACACTATCTCTAGAAGCGTTGTCAATCCTCATTGAGGTTATCTTCCCCGAAGGAACTGAGGTGGTCAAGATAGTCACCAAAATATATGCAAAATTACACGACCTTAGTAGTAATAATCCATGTCCTCCACTCTCAAATTATTATTCTAATGAGAAAAACAACCTCGTCAAACGCTTAAAAATTAGTGACGGTGGTGTGCATCACATCATCAGATTTAAAACCCGACATTTATGCTAATGGGAGGAATTTTCAACCAATTGCGGTTGTGAAAGTTAAAATAATAGTTCTCATTTTACACAGGTATTTCCAAGTTATCCACAGACTTTCCATCGAACATTATTAGGAACAATGTCGTTTAAGGGTGCCTAACAATTCCCGACACTTATTGGGGTTACTTATTCTTTATAAGAATATATTTTTAAGTGATTTTTAAGCATTATAGGGCAAGTTCCAACCCCAAAATCCCGTAATCCTCGCATTTCTACCAAAGCAGAAGGCATGGTCAATTCTATTAGGTTCCGTATAGATTTAGTCAAATTCCAAATCGATTCGAACAAAGATAGTTCTTAGTATAGGATATCCAAATCGACTCGACCACATTCTGAATCAGTTAGGAACCATCAGATGGTAAAAAATTAATATTTTAAGCACACTCCTCCCTATTTTTTTATAATGTCTCTCCCAATTATCTTAAGACTTTCACATCCCCTTAAATCATAAAACCTTATTTTTTTTCACCCAAATCATTTCAGGTATCCTTTCGATGACTTTTAGGTATGGATTATTTCCTCCTTGTGAATATTTATGTCTTAATTTGTGGTACTTATGTGTTCTAGCTAGGGTTTGTAACTATTTTTATGTATAATTATTCAACGTGCTTAACTTTTATGCAAATGCTTATTTAATGAATTAATAACTCATATGCAATTTATTCCTATGTTGATTGTTGTTGTTGAGTTATTTGGTTTTCATTTTAAATCAAACGTTTGCCAACACCCATTTTGACACTTTGCCCCCAAAGTGTTTTAGAAAATTCCCTAGTGGGCTCTGGATGCACAAACTGCACATATTTTTCACAATTACCTTTCATAATTTTATCAAAACTTCAAATTAGTTTTTGTTGCATGTCGGTCGCCTATTAACCAACAAATTTCCACATTTTTCACCCTCACTCGTGTTTTGACCAAATTTCCAATTCTACTATAATTTTTCATTGCACTAAAAGTGTTTTGTTTTAAAATACTATTTTGTATGTCTAAAATGGGAGTCGAGCCGAACTCTATCGAAATCCAAAGAAAGCGAGCTTTCGAAGGATTCCACTAAAAGGCGAACATGATTGATTTAAGGTGAATTTTAAATCAAGTCGCCTCATTTATATTAAACAGACGTTACAAATTCTGTTTGAATTTTCTTGAAGAAGTTTGGGTGGGAGATCCACTTATCCAAAGGAGGAGGGGTAAATGAAGACCTAGTGAATCGTTTCTATGTCACCCTAATCTAGTTTCTAGATGAACTATTAAAGGCTTTCATGCATGGACAAGTCAGTCGTATATCCACTACCATCTCCATAGGACACTTCGACGGCGAGATTAACCCCAATACCAATGGCTTCCCTTTTGTGGATGATGCGCTCAAAGTTCTATATTCTACTATGGTGGAGAGTCTAGCTCTGGAGGATGATTAGACAATTGATACATTCCAGTCGAACCTGCATGTGCAACACCCACCACCTCCTACATATCAATAGCACTAACTCGATCATGTTGATAAAAATCAATCCATAGTCAGACAGAGGCATGGATATTTCTTCATAGTCTTTTGGGGTCAGATACATGAATTACTATGTCTTCCTTGGTCCTTAAGGAAATGAGTTTCGCGACACTTGACAAATTAGCCATGGCGGCGCTCTGATACCCACGTCTTGTCACAAGGATATGTATTGCAAATAGGTGTGAAGTCCAAGAATGTAACAAAACCACCAAGATCTCCAATAGAGGGGTGATATGTTCACCAATAAGTGGTTTCATGAGTGTTACTGGGAGTGACTTAAGAAGATGCGCCTTGAGTTGTAATTCCGGTGTGCCTGGATCCTCTTATGGTCATTACCCCCCTGCCCCCTTGATTTATTTATGTTTATACGTAGGTTAGTTTATGTCATTAGGTGGTATTATTGTTGTTTATGGTTGTAAGAATCATTTTTATATATTTTCATTTATTTCAACCATATGTATTGCAACTCTTTTAATATTAATTACATTATTAAATTTACATATCTTATTGTCATCCTTATAGCTCTTATATATTCTGGTTGTGTATACTCCAATTTTGATACTAACATGTTTATAGGTTCATCATTGCACTTATTGGGGATTGCTCCATTTGGGGTGATGAATTTCTCATCGCCTTTTCATTTTTGTCCTTACCAACATTTAGGAGACTCCCTATTTATAACTTTACTTTGGTGTGTCATCGTTGTTGAAAGCCAAGTTAATCAAAAACCTCAAAATACCCAAAAAATATAACAAACTCAAGTGAAGAGGTAAGTAAGGGTACCAATCCACATCAAGGGGGTAAGATAGAGACAAACTCAATTGTAATTCAATTTTATTTTCTTTTTGGGATTTTTGCCTTTTCTATTTTTTTATCTTTTCAAATATTAAAACAATTGGGTGAGGTGAGGTGAAATAACACTAAACTAAAATGTGAGATGAAAACAACTAACTAGAAAGTGACTAAAAGTGAAAAATAAAGTCTAACATTAAAATAAGAGATAAAGTGAGGTAAATAATTGTGAGAACAGTCAATGAGTGGGATTACACCGCAAATTTTAGTTATTCTAACTAATTAATTTAATTAATTGAATTCTCCCAAATTAATATCAAAATTACAAATCAAATCTCGTTGCAAATGTAATTTTAATAGCAACTTCTTAGAATATTAAGGTTAACACCCCACAACTCTAGAAAATATATCTACACTCGTTTTAATTAATCACCTGCTAGGATCGATCGATTAAAATTTGTATAAATCATAGAAAATGAAATTAGAGTTGAAATTTAAGGAATAATACCACACTTAAGAAACCCCTATCTCTAGTTCGAATCTAACATTTGTATTATAACTAGTAATTCGATTTTCTCTCGAAAATCATTTACCCTCTCTCGAGGGGTAATTTAAGGGTGAGGGATAAAAATTAACATTCAGGGTCCGTTTGGTTCGTGGTGAAATATTTTTTACCGCGTTAAAATATAATTCACTTAGGTAAAATATGTGTTTGGTTGGGCATTTAACACGGTGAAATAAACTGAATATGGTGAAAAGTGAAGTGAAACTTTAACCATTTTAAACCATGGGTAAAGTGAATAATTTAACAGGTGAAAACAATGAAATTTATCTTATTACCAAAGTAACCTTTCTTATTTCCACTTACAACTATCACACATTCATTTCTCCCTCTCAATTAATACGATCATCAAATATTCATTTGAAAAAATATTTTTTTCTAAATTTCATTTTTTATTTTAAAAAATTAAAAAAAATTAAAAATTTTAAAAAAATAAAATAATTTAAATAATTAAAATTTTTAAAAATAAATAAAAAATAGAATAGCTATTCCTACACCCTCTATGTCTTTCCCCATACCCTTTTTAATATTTAAATACTAAAAGATCAAAAGACCCTCTATGCATATATGATTTAAGCAAATATAATCTTTTGCCCAAAAATCTATTATTTAAAAAAAAAGGTAATATTATGAAAAAAGTAAAACATAATATTTTGAAAATAAAAATCCTAATATTCTAGAAAATTAAAATTTTAATATTCTGAAAATATAAAAATTATAAAAGTTATTTTTTCATTTAAAAAACATTATGTTATTTATAAAAAAACATATTACTTTTTATTTAAATGGACGTTGATAAAAAAAACTGTTTCGTTATTTATTTTAAAAAATGGACATTCTTTTTATCATTTCTAGTTAAAAAATCGTTTCTTTTATTTATTTTAAAAAATTGTTTCGTTATTTATTTTTTGAGTTAAAAACTGTTTTTTTTTCTATTTTAAAAATAATCTTTTTACTATACAAAAAAATGGTCCATGTCAGCGGTATGTATATGCAGTTCGACCACTTATACATACCGTTAGCGCGGACCAACATATTAGACAAAAATGCTCCGCGCCAGCGGTATGTATAGGTGGTCGGACTGCCTATACATACCGCTGCCGCAGACAATATTTTTTAAAAATAGTAAAAAGATTATTTTTAATATAGTACAAAAAAAAAACAGTTTTTAACGAAAGATAAAATTTGTAAATAAAAAATAAAACACTTTTTAAGAAAATAGTTTCTTAAGAAAAATAAATTTTACGTTTTATATACAGTTTTTTAATAAAACAAATAGATAAGATTTTACATTTTATAAACAGTTTTTTTTATTATTACTTATAAAAAACAATTTTTTTTATTGAAAATATAATTTTTTGTTTTTATCAAATATATTTATTTTAGTTGGAGGTGAAAAAATTGGACATTTGGATTTTATAAATTTAAGGGCACAATTATCATTTATTATTCAAAGGGTGTGGGGGAACATATAGATGGTGTGGGAATATCTATTCCCATAAAAAAATTAAAAAAAATGAATATTTGTTTGGTGCATGGTAATGTGTTGGGAATTTAATTACTAATTGGGACGGTTTCATAGTTGAGACTTTTTTTTTAATTGGGATTGTTTTTTTTTCAATGTTGAAAACTTTTCTTTTAATTGGGATTATTTTTTCATTGTTGAGAACTTTTTTTTTATTGTGGACTACTGTTTTTATAGTTGACTTTTTTTTTTTAATTGTGATTATTTTTTTTACAAATGACATTTTTTTTTCATTGTTGAATTTTTTTTTAAAATTGGAATTGTTTTCTTTTTTAATAAGGACTTTATTTTTAATTGGTACTATTTTTTTACTTATTTGTCTTGCGTAGCCACATATGACTAGCTGTGTGTGGGGGGGGGGGTGATTATGTCAAATTTTAGTTTGAGGTAAATGCATATTTTTTAATGGCCATTGACACTTGTGTGATGAAAATCAAAATAGTTATGTGCATTTGAAGTATGAGGGTAATATGGTCATTTTATTTTTTCACCATATTAATCTTGATCATCCAAACAACAAATGGTGAAAAAATTAAAATTTTCATCTATTGAAAATTCGGCCATCCAAACAGAGATGGTGAAAATAAAATCACCGCACTAATAATTCACCTTTTACTTTTAACACGGTGAAAATTATTTCACCACGAATCAAACGGACCCTCAAAGGGAATTTTTCAAGTAATCAAACTAATTAAACTACAATAACATCAAATAAGGATTTTCCCCCACTCCTTGAAAGGGAATTTAGCCTAACATGGTATGAAATTTGACAAATTAATAATAAAAGGCATAAAATAAATGAGAAGAGAAGAAAGCAATCAAACCTAATCTCTTGAAGTGAAACTGAACTCTTATTTCCTTGAAATCAAGCACAATCCATCCAATATGAGCATCCAACAATAATCAACTCAATATAATACTCAATTGAATTACTCACAATTTATCACTCAATAATCTCTAAGAAGAAAAATAAAAACTATTTACAAAAATAATTTCCTAATTTGTTTTATAATCTAATCTATCTCTCTCTAGATTTCTCTCTACAAATTGATTTCTCAAGCCTTTTTTCAAATTGAGTCTTCCATTCTTTAAATAGTAGGTATGGTGCATGGGGGTAAAAATGATAAGACAAGGTTGTATGGGATATGGAAGGTATTTGGGTGAGGGTATCTAGGGAATTATGCAAACATGTGCATGGGTTGTGTGAGGTCTTGTGGAAAGAGAGGTGAGGGAATAAAATCATATTTTCATATGAGGGTATTTTTGGAATTGGGGGTTAAATGAATTAGTTGGGGGTGGTTTGGGAAAATGGGTAAAATGTTGGTTCAAAAGGCATGTGGTTATTAAGTGTTAAGTGTTTGTTGGGTTTATTATTTTCATTTGGAAGGTGATGAATCGTTAATAGGAGATGGGAGGTCAAATGGGTTAAAAGTCTTTGGGTTTGATTTCGGGTAAAATCGGTGGGGGGGTTGAAGCTTGGGGTTCTGGCTTTGGTTTTGTCACCGAGGTTGTTTAGTTGGACATGTGGTCTGACGGTTTTGGGGTGGTGGGAACATGTCGGCGCCGACGGGGTAAGGAGGTGGGGCTAGGCAGGTTGGGTTCCGGCGCCGGAGGTGAGGTTGAGGGGTGCGGGTAGGACAACATGTAGTGGGGTTGTCGGAGTTTGGTCGTAGATTTTTAGTTTCGAGAGGTTGACTGGTCAGCTACTATCGTATTGCCACTGGTTTGGAGCTTTGGGTTCCGGTGCCGGAGATGACGGTGGTTCAAGGGTTGAGTTTGGTCGTTGGGAGGTTTCGGGTTCATGGGTTTATGGGTTTGGCATGGTGACGATTTGGTTGGGTTATGGGTAATTTTGGTGGTTGACTTGGTGGGTGTTAATCGTGGCAGATGAGAGAGAGTGGGTGCTAGGATGAGGATGATGGCGTGGTGTTAGTGTGTGTTAGGTGTATGGGAGTAGAATGAGGGTGTGGGTGAGATTGGGTGTATATGCGTGTATAGGGTTTAAAGGTGTGAAGGGATGTGTGTGTGATTAACTTATGACCCTAAAACTAAAAAAATAAAATAAAACAAAATAAAAAATTAACTAAACTAAAACTAAAACTAAAAATTAACTAAAATAAAAATGACACAACATGACACACTAAACAAACTCTAAAAAAATACTAAACACAACTAATATAAAATCTATTAAAATGTATTAAAATAAAAACTATTAACATAAAAAATAAAAATAAAATAAAATAAAAAATGAAATGAAATAATAATAAACTAACTAAAAGTTACGAAAATAAAAGAAAATACAAAAACTAATACACGAAGCGATAAAAAATTATAAAAATCCTAAAACTATATACATGACTCAATAAAATAAAATAAGAAAATAAACCCTAAAAATAAAATGACAAAAATAAAATCAAATGGGACAACCTAAACACACACAGTTCGGGACAGGTTTAGGGTACGAGATAAGAGTATTTAGCTCCATTCAACGCATAATTACTTTGAAATACGCGTTTGAATACAGCAACATGCGTTCGACCTACAAAATAGACAATAAAGCGCATAAGACCCAAATTGCGAAAATTGGCAACTAAAATATATCTATTTGGGGTATAGAAAGTACACTTTTGAGTGATTATCACCTATCCAAAGTTAGGTGTTGTGATTTACTCTTTTCATTCATTAATGAAATGCATAGAGTGTTTATACTAATACACACACACACACATACACACACAAAGTTGTGTGTGTGTGTGTGTGTGTGTGTGTGTATTCTCGAAAAAGAAAAAATGTCAAAAAAATTCTTTATTTTCTCTTTTTCTCTTTCGTAGGTGTCTAGCCCATGTTTCAAATGATTGCATGAATGATCACCAGATCAATTTGAATAGTAATGATGCATGTATAGATTTTATGATTTATTATGCTTTAGTCCTCAAATTGCTAATATTATGAAAAAATTCTTGAACTAAACTTTGAATCCCAAATGCACATCCACAAATACTTATTTATGATTCAGTTTTAGGATATCATAACTTGATATCATACGAGGTGTTGTATACACTTACACCAAGAGATCTTTGACACTTACCTTAATTTGGAACTATTATACAATCACTCTCTATCTCTTTTAATAAAAAAAAGTATTTTTGTCGATTATATGATTATTCTCCTCAAGCAGGTTTATTAATATTATTGAATTCAATTAATCACATGAAACCCTAAGAAAGAATCATAGTCCCTCTTTGTATTAACAACATATAGACCATAACCTTACATACTTCATTATCTCTATTAAACCCCCTTAAGACTATATATAACCCTTTGTTTCATATTCAAATCCCTTAAGAACCTCCACATTTTAGTTTTAAACACTACAGACACATTTGTAGATACTTTTTGGGAATGAACCATGGCATTTATGATATTATTTTTGTGTGATTGTAATCAAGTGATGAGTTTAGTTTTGAATGAAAATAAAATAAAAATAGAATAGAAAGTTTTGAGAAAGTTCTAATTCCTTACTTATGTGAAGGAATAAAGAACTCGTAGTTCAATTGAACATTTGTTCTAATTTAAATTCCAATTTTGAAGTTTCCCACTATTATAATAATCCTGCATGTTATTCTCGAATCAGTTTGTATTCGTATATATACCTTCATTTCTTAACCCTAACCTACATTACATTGCTACCCGAAAAAGACTTATTTCATCTTGGGATGAAATTGATTTGAGATTCGACCAATTTTGATAATCTGCTAAAGTTATTTTCAACTCTGTTAATGAATGATATATACTCATGAGATTATTTTACCACTTTTATATAGCGTTCTACATTTATGACATGTGTGTGGTTTAGTTTACATTTATAATTACTCTTTATGCCTGGATGTCCCATGTGTATTGCATCCCATTCCAGTTCTTTCATTAGTTGAGTGTAGTCACCGGATATGACTTGAGTCATGAATTAACATTTATATGGGTTATAATTTTTTCTCACATCTAAACTTTCACATGTGCCCAATCATCCCACATATTTAAGGTTTCAACTTTGTTAAAGTTTCTCGAATAATGTTAATAATTTAGGACTTCTATGTGAATTAACATTCACTTTGCAAAAAAGTTGTATTATCTTGGTTATTGTTGAGCTATCGCATTGTATTTAAAGAAATCAAACTCATTCACTGGGGTAAACTAGGGATTTAACGGCTTATTACATATGCTAAATTCTATCACTTTCGTGCAAAAGTGGATTTTATCCACAATACATTTTTCCTACTTGTGGTTTCACTTATGAATAATTTTTATTTGTCCTTCGTTGATAGGGACTAATAATGTGTAAGTTAAGGTCTGATTAGCCACTAATATTGCATTCAAAACCCCTTAACGTTACGCATTATAGCATTCCAACGCGCATTAGTCTGGTGACTTGTTCTTATTTACTAAATAACCTTTGTTTTCATTGTATATATCTTTTGAAAGGTTTATTTGAGATTTTATAGGTGTTGACAATGCTAGACGTGAAGTTCGATTGAATTTGGGGAATGTTCCGTTTGCAAATGCAATTTGGGGGGCATTTTACAAATTTCAACACTTGGGCTTCGGGCCTGAGCTCTACATGGAAATTTTATCGCTTTGAATTATCTTCACATTGACACTGACGGTGCATGGTTTTGAGAAGTTACGAAAGTGCCCGCGGGATGATCTTGCTGAAAATCAAGGAAATAGGGTGTTCTCATTTCCCTTCCGTGTCGAATCAATTCAGCCATGATCCAAATCAATTAAAACTCGGGAAACCTCAAATTAAACTTGATTGGAATAGACTTTTCTCATTTTTTTAATTGATTCGGTCCCTTGTTTTTTTCTTTGTTTCATTATTCACAATGTGCCACCAACCGATTGCTATATATATTATTTTTCTATTTTATTTTGTATGGTTAGATTTTATTGTCAATTGCTAATACCACACATTGAACTCTCTTTATCTCTCCTAGGTTAACATTGAAAGTTTGGTTTCTCTCTTTTTCCTTCTATTAATTAGATAAAATTTAACTGAAGAAACTTTGGTTGCCTACTTGTTTTAATGATGGTCTTTTTCTTATTAAAGCTTTCTTTCATTGTGTATGTCATTATACCATGAGCAGGGAATTCTCGTAGGGTGTGGATCATAATACCACCATGGATGATTAAACTTAAATTTTAAGGTTTGATTTTTGTTCATTCTAATTAAAATTCATGTGTTGTTATTTGAGTATCACAATCTCTTAACTGCCTTTGTCATGTAAGTGTAGTGTTTGAAGTTTTACTATAAACTGAACCCATCTGACACCATAACTAATTGAACCTTAATTTTCCATTGATGATTTTGATCTCTACATGGTTGATGTTTGGGTATAATTAGATATGATCAATTAGAATTTAATTGAATTGAATTCCATTATCTAAGTTGCAAGTCAAAGGTGGGGGAATTATCCTTAATATCTTTTCTTTATTTCACTCACATGTTCAGTTTACCTTTTCATATTTCTTTTAGTCTGTGATAAAATACTTGTTAGTTCTAGTTCACCACTCCCTTTATTATCATCTATTACACTTTACTTTTATGGATTATAGTAACTTCATATAACTTGATCTTTTTCTTTTCTAAATGTCTTGTCCCTGTGGAAATCGATCCCAGAATTGTTCGGGTATTACTTGTTATGATGGATTTAAACTTGAATGAAACATAGTTTTAGATCATCACCAAACATCCTCCAGTTATACGTATACCCACATAGCCAAGGATGACTAAACATGACATCCCTAATGCTACACCTCAAAACTATCTCGAAGGTTCAATGACACATTAGAGGTTTTTATCGCCCCATAGGTGATGGATGTATTTGTCAGCAACTTCAGGTCGTCTCCCATTATGAACAGGAACTGAACCTACCCTCTACCACTACAAATATCTAGTCTTCCTACCGAACCAAGTCCTACACATGAACAAGACTCTAATTAAAACACATGAATACCTGAACTACGTAGGATTTGATCTCGTGGCCACACGAGTACGTAGGCAAAACACCGAGTCTTTCTCACGAGCACTATCTTTGATAATATGCATCGCTATATATTGTCCATATTGAGATGCAATCATCTCTCACCCCTCCTATCCCTTTCTAAACTAAACGAGATATCAAACTATCTTAAAGTCGTGATCTCTCTTGCACCCCCATACAAATCGTGCAAATACATATAGACACTAAGAACAACTGAAATGTTTAAGCTTTGATCCTAACTCTTCTTGGATACGTATGAATAATATTGAGTCCTTATCATCAGCACAAATATAGACAACATATATCTCCATGTACCATCACATCAAAGATGCACCAATCTCTCATATTACCTTTTTATCTCTTCTTAATCCTATAAAGAGATATAAAACTATTGAAAAAGACGAGTTCTCTCACACACGCTTACATACGTACTAATGGTCACCCATTATACAAGCACAGAGTCATTTAAAAGAACCTTTTTCCAACCTACATTAGTTAAAGGGATGTTTCTACACCTCTCATTGATACCATTTTCATGTCTGAGTGACTATTTATGCTTAAGGGATTCTCATCCTATGGTCTTTAATCCATTAACAAAAATAACTAAAAAGAAATTTGTTAATGTTAGAGTGATAATTAGCATATAAGTAAGGAAGCATAAAGAACATGCGGGATGCATAAAACATTCCCCCCTCATAATTCAGTTCCCGAACCCACACAACAAGTATCTCTGGGCCAACCGCAGACTTAAACCAAACTTAGGATTTTCCCAAAAGGGCCAACATATATGTTTTATTTGTTTTTGGATAAAAAAACTAGAAACTCTGAAGAAACCAAGCAAACCCATTATTACACGATAACACACTTAGGCCTAGGCCTAAAACAAGGGGTTTGCTAATCAAATTTGACATGGCATCAAACATCTTCTAGGGACAAGTGGAATTGATGATGCGACCTTAGGGAGATACAATGTATCGAGAGACAAGCACTTTCAGGAGTCCACAATCAGAAAATTGATAGACACAAGTAGTTGTATCTTCCCTGAAAGTGCATGCTAAATTACCACTCAGGTCCCATAATGCCACAGTACTATGTGGTACGTAGCCAAATCATTTTTTAGACTAAAAGTTATGATAGTGTAGTAAATGGTACCCCATGGGTGGTAAAATCAGTCTTTTCTTGGTGGTCCGGATGCATCTTGATCTGGTTATACCCCGTAAAATCATCGACGAATGGTATATTATAAATAATCATGTCAATATTGGGAAAAGGTAATCATAATTTGGGAATGGTTTATTCAGATCTCAGCAGTCGATGAACATGTGAACTTTTCCTTTCAATTTTAATGTGATAACAATGTTGGTGATCCAAATTGGATATTTGAGCATGCTAATCAAACTTACATTTATCTACTTAACCACTTCATCGTTCATTTTGAGGCACCATTTGTGTTTGATATTTCTTACTTTCTTCTTTATTAGTTTGCATTTGGGATAAGATTGGATATCATGTTGCACAATCTCTGGGTCGATGCCAGGCTCATCACTATAAGACCATATGAATACGTCCATAAATTATTTCAGGAGTTCTTTGAATTTATACCTATTTTCTCATCAAGGGTTATCCATACCCAATCTCCCATAAACTCCAACTAGAACCCAAATTAATAACAATAGCCCCATCTTCATTATTTTGAACATGGATATGTTGTCTATTTTTTCATTATTGAGATTCGTTATGAATTTTTCATTCAGTGAATCATCTTCGTCAATTGTTTGAATTGAATCAATTAAATTATTAGGAGGCATAGAAAAATACTCAAAATCTTTGTTTATTTCCTTAACCTTTTTCTAAAAAAAAGTAGCATTGAGAACATCATCAAGGGAAGCCTCATTTATACTAGCATCAGTAACAAAAAAAAGGTCAATACATGTACATTCTCCAAGAGATACAAAAAAGGGTTTTGGATACTCAAAGTTGGGTTGGGTGGAATGCTTCACTAATTGAGGAGGGGTTTTCTAGTAGGAGTGATCTTTAGGGATAGATCAGGTGGTTTGAATTAAAAAAAGGATCATAAAGAGTTCCATTCCTAGTCAATTAAAGCCAAATGATTCATTGCCATTAGTGATTTTCATGTTTTCAATGTTAAGGGAGCTTAAGTTAGCATACTTGATGGTCAAGGGTTTTACCTCGTGCCCTGGGCCTTCAGTCTAACTGAATGTCTTTAAAAGCATTTTAAATCTCAATTTGAGTTTTTTCCCATCAATGTCTTACCACGGTTTGGGAATCCATAATATGGAAAGTCCTCATACTTCTTAACAAAATCCCCATTTAGAGTGTCCTCAAATAAGACTTCATTCCTCTTTAATACTCTCTTCTGGTATGGCGGATGGAGAATGTGGGGGATAAAATAATTCACTAGGCCCATTTACAAAATTGGACGATCGCTCTACTATGAGATAGGGACTATTTAGCCTAACTCAAATGGATAATTTCACTCGTGTATTTAACATGTTCTCGAATACATTATGATAAGCTCAAATCGGTTACGAACAATCTCGGAGAGATATTCAGGGACACCTTACGATCTACACTTAACCATGAAAAGTTATGTATAATTCAACATCTTCAACACAACTATAAATGTAATCCCTCACCCCAGGGTCAAGGGGGTTCAACTTTGTAATCTTGGGAGATACACTAATAAGAAAAACAGTGACCTCTACGTGGACGTTGATAATTTTTCGAACCATGTATATTGTGTTTTGTGCATGTGACTCCTTTGTCTTTATTTCTTTACCCGTTTGCTTAATAAAAATATTCATTATGATATTATGAACTCATAATTGGTTCCGTCTATCGTAAGTGGTTCTCTTTTCCTATGAAAGTAATACGAAAAAACTATCACGATGTCTCAACATAGTAGAAAATTACCTTAGGCCAGTGACGTAAACGATGACTCAGTTACATCTAGGGTTAGGTCTCAGAATCGTCCATAACCAAATACAATGTTTTGCCAAGAGATACTACCTTTTGAAGAGACCCATGATATAACTAGGTTTATGCAGATCTCGATATTGTTTAACACCTATGAAGAGAGTCTTCAAGAGAAAGAGGATGCCAAATGCCTCCAGATGGAAGAGAATGCTCGCCTCCAGAGGGGGCAAAAAAGAATGGAGATAGAAAATTGTTGCGACAACTGAAATTGTCATATAAGGACTCATAGCCTTAGGCGAGAAACACTTTTAGCCAAGTGAGGGGCTCCAGCCATGATTTGGACATATCAAAATGTGTCCGACTAGAGAGTCGCCACAAAGACGATAAGCATTGAAGCATAAGAAACTTGGTTCAAAGAGAGATGTATATATACCCAGAAAATTGAGTGGCTATAAGTACTAAAGAGTAAGCGAGAAGATCTCTAAAGAGACATGTGAAATACCCTTTTATAAGGGAGATTATAGGGGAACATCCCCCGAATAAGATTGATTTTGACGGTTTTAAGATCTATGATGGAAAAACTGACCCATAGACCATGTCAAGGAATACAGGAAGTCGATTACATTGTGGAGCCATACTAATTCCTTCATGTGTCATATTTTCTCTTGTACCCTATATGATATAGCTCAGAAGTGATTCAAGAAACTACCATAAAGGCCCATTAATAGATTTAAGGCCCTCGTTGAGGCATTAACTAATCAGTTCATAACCAGTAGTTTCCACCAGAAGAGGATGGACTCACTGGTCACGATGAATAATAAGCCAAATGAGACTCTTGGTGAATATTCAAAATGGTATTAGGAAGTTTTGACTGAAATAGAATATTGCTCGGAGTAGGTTGTCACAGCATCCTTCAAGAAATGATTGGTTTGACAACCACATATGAATGCAATAGTCTCTGACAAAAAGGGAGGATAACACCATTGACGACCTCATGGCAACTATTAAGAAATACGCTCTGGGAAAACTAGTGATGTCAAAGCCAATAAGGGAGGAGACAAGGACGAAAATTCCAAGAAAGGGAATAAGAACTGGGGAAATGATTTAAAAAAGGGGAAGTAGGTTGATCCCTCAAAAGACTTCCATGTTATCAACACAGTCACCAAGGAAACAAATTACAAGATTATGGGAAAATTTTAAGAAAACCATCTGTGAAGTGGCCTATGAAAATGGGTGGAGACCATAAAAAGAGGAATAATGAGTTGCGATACACATTCCATAAGGAAGGTGGCCACCAAAAAAAAGCTGCAAAGCTTTAAAATCTCAGTTAGAGGAGCTGGCCTAGGCTGGGCATATAAACGAATACATATAAAATAAGGTTGAAAAGGATGCATACAATAGAGATTAGATTTCAGATAATGTTCTTTAGGGTGACATGGGATAGGAATTCGCAGGGTTCCATGGGGCCACCGACCTCAAGTAGATTCAAGGGAACGTTATTTAAATGGAATTGAATAAGGTCACGACCATTATGTAGGCCTTAAAGATTGACCCCGTTAAAAATAAGGATATAAAGCACTGACAACTAGAGGATGTCAACTAGAATTAGCACACCATCTTCATAAAGGAAGAATATATTGGGGTAATAACCCCGCACCACGATGCACTCATAATCACCCTCCGTATTTTAAATTGGGACATCAACATACTGTTTGTAGATCAAGGGAGATCATCTAAGGTAATGTACCTGGAGCTCTTCCATAAATTGAAGCTCAACCAAGACGACGTCAAGGAGGTAACTGTTCTATTTGTTGGATCCGTAGGGAAGGTCATAATGTAGTTGGGAAATATAATCCTGCTAGTGAGGGTAGGGAATATTTCAAAGAAAATTAGGTTCCTTGTAGTGGATATTAATTCTCCTTACCATGCCATTCTGGACATAGGGTGGCTTCACACTATGAGGGTCTTTCCACCCACCTCACGATAGATTTTGAAGTGCATCAAAGACTGGGGTGTAGTGGAAATTTGTGGCGACCATGCCACCACCATGAAATACTTCATCTTTGTCATCTAGCCCCGAAAAGAGAAGAAGAAAGAAAAATAATCCCCTCCCAAGGAATCCCAAGATGGGTTTATACCTTCAAATAGCAACTACAATATAACTGACTAGGAATGGAGGACACCAAAGTCCATCTTACTAATGGGGTCATTGAAAACCTGGAGGAGGTTACGTTTAATGACAACTTACCATAGAGAAAGTTTGTAATTTTGAGAACACTCACCGATCATGAAAAGAGGAATATCATTTACTTCCTAAAGAGTAACATAAACTTGTTCACTTAGGAATCATATGACATTACAGGGATTTATCATCAGGTGTCCTACAACCTCCTTCATGTAGACCCATATTTCAAGTTGATTACCCAAAAGGCGTGTTGAATATCCTTAAAGAACTATAAGGCAATGGAAAATGAAGTAGGGATACTTATGGATGAAGGTTCCATTAGGTAATTTCAATTCCCTTAGTGGATCTCAAATCTAATGGTGGTGCAAAAGAGTCATGGAAGCTAGAGAGTTTGCATTAACTTCGTTGATCTCAATAAGGCATGCCCCAAGGATAGTTTTCATCTACCAAAGATAGGTTGCTAGTCGACGCCATAGTTGCACATGAACGGATAATCTTCCTGATACCGATTCAGGGTATCAACATATTCCATTGTTCATCCCTAACCAAGACAAGACATCGTTCACCACTCTAGTTGGTTTGTACTTCTACAAGGTCATATTATTCAGCCTTAAAAATACTGGGGACACCTATTAGAGGTTTGTCAGCAAAATATTCACAAAACATATGGGAGATACTATAAAGGTATATATCAATGTCTTGTTAGTCAGTAGAAAACACAAGGGTGACCATCTCAAGGACTTGGACAACACCTTTGAAATCCTCAAGAACTTTCGAATGAAACTCAATGTGAGAAAATGCTCATTCAACATCCAATAAGGAATGTTCTGTGTTATTTGGTCAGTAAGAGAGGAATTAAGGCCAATCTAGACGAAATTGATGCTATCAATAGGGTACAACCACCAAAGACATTATATGATATTCAGAATCTAACTAGCATGCTCGCAGCACTCAATCGCGTTATTTTCATATCCTTTGAGCATTATCGACCATTCTTTTGACTCCTCAAGAAGGATAATGGACTCACTTGGAAAGACGAATGCTCAAAATCCCTAGAAAAGATCAAATCTTATATAATCAAACCACACTTACTGTCAAACCTAGATGATGGAGATCTTTTATACTTCTACCTCATAGTATCAAGTCACGCAGTTTACTCGGCCTCAGTGTGCGAGAAGCAAGTAAGAGAGTTCCCTATCTATTACACAAGAAAGACATTTTTAGATGAAGAGTAGTGATACTTTCCATTGGAGAAGTTATCTTACGCCATGGTTATTGCCTCAATGAATCTTAAGAACTATTTTGAAGCCCAAACAGTGATCCTAATCATTTCATTCCCCTTTAAAGTTATACTTTGGCAAATTGTCCTTTCTGGATGATTATCAAAGTGGTGAATCAAACTTGAAATGTTTGGCATTCAATTTTAGCTAAGGATAGAGATTAAGGGGCAAATCTTTGTTGGTTTCATCACAAAATTCATGGAAGACGGTATAATCGACCAACAAATTATATAGAAACTATGGAATAAGGAAGTGCAATTTGAAGACTAGACACATACGTTGATGTAGCCTCCAATTTCAAGGGGTAGGTGTGGTAATCACTCGTATCACACTAGAGGACATTATCATCGATTAAGGAATTAAGTTTTATTTTGAAGCCTCCAATAACAAAGCCAAGTATGAAGAACTAATAACTCGACTATGCAAGACGACCCACTGGGGGGGAAATGACTCAACGTGTTCAGGGATTGTAAATCGGTATCCAACCAATTCATGGGAAATTTAAAAGCAAAAGATGATACGATTGTAGCCTATATCTATGTGGTTCGCAACGTAATATCATAGTTCAAAGAGGTTCGCATTCAGTAGTTCCCCAGGGGTAAATAGTCATGATGATGACTTAAGAGCCCTAAGCTCAGTAGTGGACTTTGACCTCAAATGAACAATGGAAGTGGAGTTCCTCTTCAATCCAAGTATAGATAAGAGGAGTGTCACTGACCAGGTTCTCACCATCATAAAGTGTCCCAGTTGGATGGATCCAATCATTGCTTACTTGCAAAGTAATACATTGTCAGCCGATAAGAAATTGACTCACTGAGTGAGAGTGAAGGTTGCTTGCTTCTATCTTTATCCCGAAGGAAAGATGTTGAGCAACTTCTTTATGAGCTTCACGATGGTATTTATAGGAGTCGTGCATGAGGAAAATCTCTGAAATTCTGAGTAATCATGGAAGGCTATTTATGGCTATGCATCTAGAAAGATGTAAATAACTATTTCAAAAGTGCCAGAAGTTCTCCAGTATAGTTCATCAGTCGGATAACGTTTTCAGGCCTTTGACTAGCCCTCAACCATTTGCACAATGGGGTTAGATATCGTGGGACCACTACCTACTGTACCTGGGAATCAAAAGTATTTAATGGTCAAAATAGAATATTTCACAAAGTGGGTAGAGATAGAACCATTATCCAACATCAGATACGCAAACAGGATAAAGTTCATCTGGAATAAAGTTATAATACGTTATGGGTTCCAAGAACCATCATCACTGATAATGGAAAGAAACTCGAGAGTCTCCATTTTTAGACATTCTAAGATGAGCATGGGATCAAAAAATACTATAATTCGGTAGCATATCATTAAAGCAATGCCCAAGTAGAAGCTTCCAATGAAATGATGCTTAGTGGCCTAAAGAAAAGGCTGGTAAGAGCAAAAGGTGCTTGGGTGGATTAGATTGCACACGTTCCCTAGGAATATAGTACCACATCCAGGAGACCAACTGGGAAAACACCATTTTCACTCACCTACAAAATTGAATCTAGAATACCACTAGAACCTAGCCTCCCGACCTTGAGAACTAAACTAGTAAACTAAGGACTTAACGAAAATCCCCTTCGTGCTGAACTTGACCTGGAGGAAGAACGAAGAGAGCAAGATATAATCAATTTGGGCTCATATCAGCAACAACTAGGAAGGAAGTACAACAAAAGGGTAAATTCGAGGAAGTTTTGGGTAGGAGACTACGTCCTAAGGAAAGTTCTCGAAAGCATTGTAAGGCCTTCGGATGGTAAACTGAGGCGAAACTGGGAGGGACCTTTCAATATGGTCTTATATGATCTTCAAGGAACTTATTACTTGGAAACAATGGAGTGCAGAGAGATACCAAAGGCACGAAAGGCATTCCACCTCAAAAAGAACTTCTTATATCTCAGCACAATTAGTTTACGTACATTTTTATTTTAAACTTATGTTGCTCACTGTTTTTAATTTACGTCGTGAATGAATAAAGGCCCTTTTTATTTCAAGTCTTGATTATCAAAATTTTATGCGTCATTTCCAAGCAACAAGTCCTCAATTTTGTATGTCGAGACGAATTTAGGTTGATTATAGTATGTTATTCAGCTTATTTCAATCAAGGAACTTCATCGCATCGAGTAGGATTTCTCTTGATTATAGTAAGTTACATAGATTATTTTAATTAAGGAACTTCCTATAAATGAACATGGTTCAAGTTGATCATATAAGTGACTCAATTTATTTCAATTAAGGAAAATCCTTAGGCCCTTCCAATTCAATTACAAGAAGTTCTTCAATTTATTCCAATATAGTAATAGGGTCAATTGGTCTTTGACATCTTCAAAAACAAACGACCTCATGAGTTGCCCATAAAATAACAAAAATCCCTATGTGGGATCCCTAGGCATAAATGCCAACTTCGTTTGGTTTGAAAAATCCCAATCGGGTGGATGGCTCATTAACTAGATTCATTTTTGCCAATATCATTTCTAGGACTAATGGGGTGTGACGACATGAACTAAAAGGTAAAGAAGATGTAATAACATATGAAAATGCATATTGGAATGGAAAAATGCAACAACGATTGATATTAACTTTATTTATTTGGGAAAGACCCAAAATACAAAATATATCAATTATGCATCTAGATTACTAAAAATAATAAAACAGATTATGGTCGGTAAGACAAAAATTATTCTATTTCCCTCGTGAAACCATCATCCAAATTGAGAGAAAACTTATCCTCACTCTCAGGATCCACCTCGAAGTCATTCAGTAGTTGGAGAGGGATAGTATCCAAAAGAACTCACTTATCACCTTTCTCAAAGGGAGGTTAAAGAAATGCTGGGAAATCTACCTGGTACATGTGCCATAGCTAAGACTCCTTGGGTTTCTTGATAACCTTAAGGGCGTTCGACCACCCATGCTTTTATGCTACATTCAGAGACTACATCAACCTAATAGGTGCATCCTATCAGCCTTTATTATAGACTATCGACAATGCCGCTCGAGGTTCCATTCTTAATAAGTACTTGACCTTTTTAATATCACTCTACAATCCGTCAATGATGATGTTCTTCCTCTTTGAATATTCTTCCAATTTAGAGAGTTTTTCTTCAAAGAATTGTTCTCTAACTAACTAGCTCACCCACCTTACTTACATCCTTTCTCTCTCCAAGATGGATCTTAAGGCCGGTTATCTATTTCTTCAATAAGGATCTCACTTCCTCCAAGTCTTGGAGATCATAGTTCAACTTTATGACCAACATATACTGGTCTTTGTTTGTTTTGGTTATTCCTTTTAACTCCTTGCATGGATTTAAAAAATACATGGTGACCTTGCTCGTTCATGCATGGACCAAGAAACTTATCAAGAATTTTAAAAGAGGAAACATCCCTTGCAATAAGCTACAAGCAATAAAGAGAAAAGGAAATAAAAGGAAAATCAGTGAAGAAATAAGTAATTTATCATTAACAACCAAAGATGTAGGTAGATCCATTACATCTAAGGAAAAAAGGAAGTACAAGATTTGAATAAGAACAAAAGAGAAAAATCCTAAGTCTATAAGCTTCACTATTTTAACTACTTAATCGAATTCGAAGCCTTTCTTTTGGTCGCAACCTTCTCCATCGGGTCAATAGTTGTCTCGACCTGGTATGATGAATTTTTAACATAGTGAACATAATGGCTAGAGGAGGTATCCTCTTCACTAACTAATTCAGGACCTAGGTGATACTTCTCAAAAACTTTCGAGTCAGGAGGGATCCCTGTTGCTTTCTAGGCTTGGTCCCGTCCCTTCTTAAAGCTCGCCTTCGGAGCATAGGCAATATGGATTTTGGCGTCATTATATGTCTTAGTTTAGACTTGGTGAAGTTGTCCTCTTTAAAATTGGGGACATTATTGGTCAATTTTGAAACATCTCAGCAAGCTTCTCTTTTTTCAAGACTAAAAGACTTTTAGCTATCTTCAGTGAGGCCATCTCCCTAATAGTAGCTAGCATCTACTGATCAAAGGCCTTTTGGGCATCAATCCAGTCCTATTAAGACTTCTTCAAAGCCTTAATATGATCATTGTTCTCTTTTTATTGGTCGACACGACCATCAAGAATAGTTAAAAATTTCTATAAATTGCAAAATAGGAAAGAAGTCAATATTGGGAAACACCACAATTCAAAATAACAAGACAGAAAAAGAAAATAATGCTTACATGGGAAAGATCCTGGGCAGATCGTTAAGATACCTGGTGAGGACCCAGCTTCATTGATGGCTCGATTTTGATAGCATGCACTTCCCCAATCAGCAAACCATAGGCAAGACATGGATTGAGGGCTACATTGTCTGCTTAAGAAGCACTAGAGAGAGAAGAGGAAATCCTCATTAGGGCCTCAATGGCCTTCTTTTTCTTTTGTTCCTCTATCCTCTCTTCTTATTCTCTCATCTTCTTTTTTTTATTTTTTTTCTCTTAGGACTTAGTTCTAGGTCCACCAGTTCTTGGGGAATCCCCCTCTAACTTCTTTAGGGCCTTGACACTAGATAAAAGGAGGATTTTATTATCCCCATCACCTTTAACAAGAAGAAGCCTCCACATAGTGTGAGACATTATTATTCTTCATGGAAGAAAGAGTCAACATCTATTGGCCAAATCGAACAGGAAGTTTCCTTGTCTGGATGAGTGATCTCTGGGATCTTATCCACTAGGCAAGCAACAAAGCTGGAAGTGGTATTATTATACTTAATAATATAGGCAGCCGAGTGAGGATGTTCACCGTTAAGCAGTCTATCCCTAATTTTTAAAACCTTAAAAAGGTCAGCAAACATTATACGTTAAAGAGATGTATCCTTGTTTTCAGCGTGAGCCGCGTAAAAATGAGACATAAATACATTAGTAAGTAGAGAAAGTGATAGAAACAAAAGTCAGCGATAAAAAGAAAAAAATAATAGCAACCTATATGATCTCCTTAACCCCTCCCCCACAGTCAGGGCCTCATGAAGGGATGGATGTTACCAGTTCTTGGCAATAAATCCCTGATACCAGTATCCTTTATTAGAGCCAGGTAGGTTCACAACCTAGATTTTGTTATCCTTAATTAATTTCAAGTATAGAACACCGTCAATTGTATGAGACAAGATGCAATAGAACTTCATTTTTAGGACACCTAAGATGGTCTCGAAAATCTCATTGATCCAGTATACCCAATTCACTATTCTCCGGGTATTTGGGTCACATTAGGAAGGAACAAGTTCAAAGTTATTACAAAATTCTAAAAATAATTAGTTTAGGGGGAACGTCAAACGCCCTTGGACTAGTGCAAGGGTGTGAATCCAGTGCCTCTCATCCATATCTTTAACATTATTAGGAATGGGGGAATAGTCGATTACCACCCAATAATAGAGTACATTTTTCTTAACTCCTCAACACTTTTTTCGTGAAGAGTAGCCATTGAGGGAAGAGGCTCCGACAACAAATAATATAAAAGAAAACTGTGAATGAAAAGAGCAAGAAATAGAAACTTATAGAGAAAGAGGTGATGCGAGGAAGCTCTGAAGAAATATGAAGTAGATAGGAAACTTTCAGAAGATTTGCGAAGAAGAAATATAAGGAATACAAAGATGGAGATTTGAAGTGGCAGTGTTTTTTTTTCCAAACTTCATACATAATAAGGAGTGGAAGTTATTGAGAATGATGTTTGGTGCTTTAGATCATTACCTGGACCAACATTACCCTACAGTTCCATGCTTATTACAGTTCTTCCATGAAAACCTTGACCGAACAAACGTACCATCAATGCTTCATAGTTATTACAAAATCAACATGATGACCTCAACAATAATGGATCTTGAGCCTATAGCGTGCTTAAAATCTACCAGCCCAATAAGTCTCAGCTCAAAGATTTTAGGGGCAACTATGAGACTAAAATAATTCACTATGATGATTTACAAAATTGGACGACCATCCCTTTACGAGACAAGGAATACATGGCCCAGCTGAAATGGATAGTTTCACTCGAGTATTTCATATGTGCTTAAAAACATTATGACAAGCTTTATATCGATTACCAACAATATCGAAGAGATATTCAGGGACACCTTATGAGCTACAGTTAAGCAGGAAGAGTTACATATACAATGTAAACTCTTGAACACAATTATAAATATAATCCATCACCCCGTGGTGAAGGGTAGTAAACTTTGTAATCTTCAGAGATAAACTAATAAGAGAAATATGGACCTCTCCATGGGTATAGGAAAATTTTCTAATAACGTATATGATGTGTTGTGTGTGTGAGTGATTTGTCTTTCTTTCTTTACATGTTTTCTTTATGGAAATATTCATTGTGATAATTTTCTACCCACGGAGTTCCATTTCCTCAGCTAGATATGGTTGATATCCTATAACACACGAAAAGAAGACTACTTCTAGGACTACTAACATGGGAATCCCTTGTGGACAATGGTCGATCCCCATTCTTGGCATGAAATGCATGTTTCTAAACATATGGATTACTTTGATGTTTCCATGTGGTTTCTATTCAAGACTCACCTTATCTTTGATGTCTTTTCCTCTAAGAAGATGGAGTGAAACAATCTTTAAACCTGAGAGAAATATATCATTCGCATTGTGTTAGATTTTAATAATAGGTTTCTTGTTACAACACCATTGGAGTTATCATGATGTCTGATAATATTCATTATTTGGTTATCTATAAAGAATTTCATCTCTTGATAGAAGGAAAAAGACACTCCCCCAATATTATGAATCCATGGTAGACTAAGGATCATGTTGAAACATGTTGGGGTATCAATAACTTGAAATCATATATGGGGAATATTGGGCTAGCCCCTAGTGTGAGACATATTGATCTCATAACCTTTAATTTATTATTATCATAAGCATGCACGACAGTAATTATGAGGTCAATCACTTGTAGTGCGAAGTATTTGATAGTTCTAAATGTGAAAACATTCAATGATGATTCGTTATTAATGAGCACCTATGGGACTGTCCTCCTCATGACTTATAATGCCATATTAAGGAAGTAGTTATTATTTAGGACAAATTGAGGAATCTCCAAATTGGTGAAAATACTTCATCATGGGACGCAGAGGACATAATCGTAGTTCTAAAGAGAAGATTGATTAGATTTCTCATATGAAGTTAAGAAGACATAAAGAGTCCCTATATGGTGATGTTGGCTTGAGTTTT
Organism: Sambucus nigra; assembly: GCA_949130495.1. Taxonomy (NCBI): domain Eukaryota; kingdom Viridiplantae; phylum Streptophyta; class Magnoliopsida; order Dipsacales; family Adoxaceae; genus Sambucus; species Sambucus nigra. Next base: position 548,831,129 of record OX422207.1, read on the forward strand.
CTTGAGTTCCTCGAGGATCTTGAATTTTTCAATCAAAATTTCCAGTAATGGAATTTCTCACCAACCTATTTTCACTTATTTGGAGGTGCACTTGTTGATAGGAGGATTGTATTTTATTTTACTGGCCAAATCAGGTCGTATAATACATAGAGGCTATAAAAACACAAACCAAATATCTTTATCTATTTATGGTGTTGTAGATGTTTCATTAATTCCCAACAATCAATCTTAAAAAGAGATATTCTCGTAAAATAAAGTTAGTGTGTCATGCTTTTAAATATTGGGTTCCTCACCTTAACTATTTAATTCCAGGAAAAGTCGATACATTATATAAGCTCAACTGCTTTATCAAACAAATCTTCCCACACGACAAAAAAGTGTTGGTGGGGAGGGATGAAGTATCCTTTCAATTTTAATGCTATGAGTGACTCGGGAGCTTCACCTATCATATTTTTCTTGATAGATTCTTCTGACAAAACTTAAATTATGTCATCTAAGAAGAATTCCTCCAAAGGCACAAATCAAGCATCAAACTAATGGTCCCCCTTACGGGCTTCCATGTATATATCACTCATCTTCTCGCTATTCCTTTGCTCAAGGGTCATTAAGACGAGAATTTCATCCAATAACTTATAAGTTGTTCCAAGTCATTCGGCAACTCTATACATCTATATTCTAAGAGGGTTTGAAGGGAAACACAACCCCTTAACATAAGAGAAAGTGCATGTTCTTGAGTATTTTAGGGATGTAAAAGGAAGGATGATAAAACTTTGAGAGCCAGAATGAACTTGGAAGAGTTATTAGATCAATCAGGCTTATTGATGGGTTGAATTCTGGTAGAAGTGTCAAAATATGGGTCTCCATATGTGAGGATGGTATTCACGCCATCTTGCTGAAATGGTAAAGTATTTTGGGCAATGTTTGGCTAAGAATTGGCAGTACGAGCATGTAATACCCCATATTTTTAAAGTATTTTAAATTACACGTGTTCACGTATTTTTTATTTCATAAAAAAATAAATTGGCTTAGATAAATATTATTTAGCGAACAAAAAAGTATTAACATTTATGTATATTTACATGTTTGACAAGCAAATGTTAATGTATTAAATTATGTTACGTCGTAAGTACGTTAAAGCGATAGGTTTATCAACATTTCATTCGGGACACGCAGGTAGAGTCGTGTCGAGCATGAGATGAAATTTCATATTCGATAACTCGAATGTTTATTTTTATTTCACCGATAGTTCGAAATGTGTCAAAATAGTCCAGAATAGGTACTCTTGGGTTACAGTTGGGTTCTAAGGGATTTTTACACTAAGTGTGAACTGTACGAGGGAAATCTAGTCACTTTACCTAAGGAAGGTAACCCTAATATGAATTTAGAGAGTCTTAGTATAATATTTAATGAAAGTGAATAGAGGAGGGTTGCTATCTATCCACCCAAAATGGCTAAGGTTTGTGAGATAATGAGACAATATAAGAGAAAGTGAGAAAAGAGAAAGAAGAAAGGATCTAGAAAGGAAAGTTCTCATCTTCTTCTTGTAGATCTTCACAAAAAGAAGGACATCAGAAGGAGAAACTCATAATTCATCATATTAAAGGAAAGTATTTAATTTCTTTGATAGTCCTCGATAGTTACATTTATTGATCCAAACTTTAGTGAAGAACTAATATAAATCTAGGTTTGAAAAATATATGAATGATGGGAGATGAATCTAATGATGCTTTTAGAATAAATATGATGTAAATCTATAAAAAAAAAGATGAGTTATTTAATGTATTTATGTAGAAGAAACCAATTCTTGAAACTAGCGTTTAATATTATGTTGATTCTTGATTAAATCATATTTGAATGATTGAAGATCATTTTAGAATTTATTTTAACATTAAAAACTGTTAGATTATGTTTGAGTACAAATTAGGATTCATGGATGGGACTTTTGCGGAGGTTTGAACCACTATAGATGGAGGTTGGGGGTGAAAAACTATTAAAAATTCATCTTGGCAGCTCAACAGAACCGAATCAATTAGTTGGGTGGAGGTAACTGGTTCATCAATCCAATTCGTTCGACCCCGCGAGCGAATCAATTTAGTTCTACGCTCCTTTCACCCTTGTTTTTGTGTTCATTTTTCGATCGTTTGAAGATTGGTCATGGAATTTTGGGTCAAGGGATGATTTTAGGTTTCTAGGAATTCAATCTGAGGTCTAGGAAGAGTCATATGCTAACTAGAGATGGATTCTGTGAAAGGAAAATACGTGGATAAGTGAGTGAATGTTCACAGGAGGTGCGTCCATCACATCTCATTTTTTGGGGGAAGGGGTGAAGGTGTTTCTCCCTCTTCCTCTAGGAGCGCTTCGATCGTCGACAATGTGGGGTGATGTAAAAAGATGGAGTCACCAGCCTATCTTGCACAAAATAAGTAAAATAACATGTCACCACCCTAAGAGATTGGCATCAAAGAAAAACTGATGCTTACGAAACCAATAGGTCAATGGTTCGGGGGAAAAGTTACGAAATGGGAAGGTGTTATGAACCCATCCCACCCTTTTGCTCTCTCATGGGCTTGTGTTACTGTTTTCCTTAATTTCTCTTTGAATTGCGTGTACATATATATATAAATGTAGATCGGAATCACCCACTTCATATCAAGGAAAAGATAGAGTGAGGTCATCCAAAGGAATGTTCCCAAAATAATATCTAGAAAATATGATGTATGTGTTTATCGAGATATTGATCGTTAAGATGAAACAATTATATAAGCTGGATAGAACTCCAATATGGATCGGAAATATAATGTATCTTTAAATAATGTACAGATGAAAAAGGATGCAAATGCGAAAAATTGAGAATCGGAAAATTGGACTCGAGTCTCGGGTTTTAACTCAAAATGCCTACATAGACTATAAAGGTACCAATATTCACGTAGTTTACATGAGACATAAGGGTGGGTTTTATCCCATATATTCAAATAATAATTTATTATATGTGTGTGTGTAGAAAATGTATATTAGTTTTGAGAAATTATGGTGGATAATCCCATTGTAATTTATAGGTGTAACCCTCTTTTTCTTTATTTTGGGTGAAGTATTAATGTCCATGACCTAAAGTTAAAGCTAAATAAATAATATATGTAACTAATGCAAAAATAAATAATTTAAAGCGAGAGAAGGATTTTGGACCTTATTTGGAGAATTGAGGCTTGATCTTTATCATTGATGAGATCCCTTTAATGTTGACATATATGTTGGATGAGGGAGAATGTGATTTTGCTAAATTGGGTGTGTAAATGATGGGAATGAAAGATGGAAAGGAATTTCACAGAAGAAAACTTTGATGATTTCAAGAGAATATTACACATATCCCTAATATTGATGGATCTGAGGTGTGCCTTGGGAGTGAGGTCATGCCCTATATTTATAGGGTAAGAAGGGTACCGATCGGCATAAAACTAGAACTACCAATAGACATGTAACCCTAGGCACACTATCGATAGACAGGGAAATGTACCTGCCAATCGGGAGTCTCATGCATATTTTTTTGAAAAAATAGTCGTAGAAAACAATCCATTGATCCAAATCACGCATGGGGAGTACAGTTCGAAAGTTTATTAAGAGACCTTCAATATTCCTTGGGCCACTCCAAGATACGGGAGTTGACTTTGGGTAAAACGGGACTCGAAAGTGCTCATCGATTCTCTAAACGGGAGATCGACGGACGGTAATGGATCATTCATCCAAATCTTAAGTCTAAATAGTGCACGAGGTGGACCGTTGTAAAGGTTATGCGAGGTATTTCTAAATTCGAAAGAGCTTCACCTGGTTTGGAAAGTTGACTTTGGTCAAACGTGGCCCGAAAGTGCCCGGTTACTTTTCGGATTAAGATGGGTCATTTGTTCGTACTGTAAGGATGATTCCTACCCATGGCAGACCATTGAAAAGGGTATTCAGTGCCCTTAACATATTCATTCAGTGTCATTTGAGTTGAATTGTTGAGCTTGTTCAAATGAAGCCCGAGAGTTCCTATGGCCTCTAGATTAATTTTTGAGGGAAAATGAATCATTCATCTGAATAGTTATGCCATTTCAAGGATGACGTGGACCATTGGAAAGGGGTTCAGTTCCCTTTAAATATTCAAAGAGATTTCACTCTGACGATGAACCTAATTTTTGTCAAATTAGGGCCCGAGAGCAGCTGGTGGCCTCCAGATCAATTTTCGATAGTAAAATTACAAATCATTGGAAAGGGGATTCAAAGCCCTTTGAAGATTAAATGATCTTTTTCAGTGACGATAGAGTTTACCGGAGTTAAATGGGGCCTAGGAACACCCAGTACTCAGAGTATAACCTAGGGTTTGTAGTGAATTTTGGAGGTTTTAGGTAAGGAGAGACTTAGGTGGTCCTATAATGTGGTTTCTATAGGGCCCATCAACATGGGAGCTTGGAATAAGTGAAAGCCATCAAATAGACACCATATGATGTTTAGGAAAGAGGTTGATTCTGAGGACATAAAAGGATGAGGATGATCAATTTAGAGGGTCAAGGCCGATTCTGAGGACCTAAGGTAATGCTGGGAATGGTCGATCTAGAGAGAAGAGGTAGTTTTAAAGGACCTAGGGTAAGGGGTGACCAATTCTAGTGGTTAAATCCAATTTTGAGGCCTTAAAATGGGAGTGAACAATTCTGAGGGTCGATGTCAATTCAGAGGAGCTTAAGTGAAGGAGACCAATTCTGAGGGTCGAGCTCAATTATGATGACCTTAGGTGGGAGCAACCAATTCAGGGCGTTGAGGTAAATTTTATGGACCTTAAGTATAAGAGACCAATTCTGAGGGTCAAAGCCAATTCTAAGGGCTTTAAGTAGAGGAGTCCAATTCTCCGGGTCAAAGCCAATTTTTAGGGCTTTAGGTGGAGGCGAACAATTCTGAGGGTTGAAGACAATTCAGAGGGCATTAATTAGAGGAAAATAATTCTGAGGGTCGAACCCATTCTAAGGTCTTAAGTACGGGTGACAAATTCAGAGGATTGAAGCCAATTATGAGGGCTTTAATTAGAGAAGACCAATTCTGTAGGTCAAAACCAATTCTGAGGGCTTTATGTCGAGGTGACCATTCAGTGGGTCGAAGACAATTCTGAGGGCTTTAAGTAGAGGCAACCAATTCTGAGGGTCGAAGCCAATTTTGAGGGATCTACGAAGAGGAGACTAATTATGAGGGTCGAACTTAACTCTAAGGACCTTCAGACCAATTCTGAGGATCGAAACCAATTCTAAGGTCTTAAGTAGGGGTGACCAATTCAGATGGTCAAAGCCAATTTTTAGGGCTTTAGGTAAAGGTGACCAATTCTACGGGTCGAAGCCAATTTTAATGGATTTAAGAAGAGGCGACCAATTTTGAGGGCGAAGCCAATTTCGAGGGCTTTAAGTAGAGGTGAACAATTTTACAGGTCGAAGCCAATTCTAAGGACCTTATGTCGAATACAATTTTCCTGGGAAAATTTTGGAGATTTCTCTGGAAAAAAAGATAATAATCTAAGGATTGAATATAGACTTAATAGGGAATTGTTTTTTATTTTTTTCATTTCCCTTGAAGACGTTGCGAATGATATACCTAATTGGATTTGGGAATTTCGCTGCGGTAATAATTCAGGGAGAATATTTGGTGTTAATTTAGCTAGGGATTTGAGAGGCTTGAAAAAAAGTTTTTCTTGGTGAAAAAAGTTCTAAAATTTATTTGGTAATTTTAAGAATTTTCCAGGTAGTGTTCGATACTTTTAGATATTTTTGGGGAATTTTTGTACAAAATTTCAGGGAGGTTCGGACCTTCGGGGTGTAGGGGGTGACAAATGGTAGTGGCACGGTCTTTTGGACTACCTCGGGCAGGTGAAGGGACAATGGTGATCGGTATGTGGCATTTCTTCATTTTTCACAGCTTTAAGATCTCCTAGCTTCTGCCTTTCTTTTCTGCAAACTATTCTAGCAATATTCTCTCTTCCAATACCAAGAAATTTCCTTTTTTCAAGAAGTACGGTCGACATGGCATGGTTGAGTGCCGAGGATTGGGCTCATTTGGAGTGGCGGGCTAGGGTGCCCCTAATGTTGGGTAATGAGAATGTCTTTGACTCATTTGAGATGGTTATTGATAAGAGAACTCTTATGCATGAGACTATGCACCATCGATCGTCTAGGGTGGTGAACCCTAGTGGTTATGCAAGTGTTAATGACTTTTGGTATTTCATTTTTCCTTTGTGTATTTCCTTATTTCTTTCAGAATTTTGATAAGGATGTTTCCTTTTTCTTTGATAGACTAATATATCCTTGTCGAAACCGCTTTCTTGGGGGACGACAAGGTTCAAGGATGTCTAAGATCACCTTCCTTCGGTGGTGCACTGGGTGGCTTCATCAGCTGGCTTTGGCAGTTTTGTGTCTACATTGGATGAGATGCCTCATTCAATGGTTGTCCACTGTACTTTGGGAGAGAGGTGGTGGTATACCACCCACACCATGCATTTTGTCTTTAGGGAGATGACAGGGATGCCCATTGATGTACAACAGCTTCTAGGGCTAGACTATCAGGGCGCCCAGATAGAGGTGGACCGGACTTTGTCGGTGACGCCGACAATGGTGGAGGCGATGTTGGGTGATGTTTGGCGGATAATCTCAAGAGACTACATATGTAACTCTCTTTTAAAGGAGGTTCTGTTGATAAGAGGATAGACGAGACTGATGGGATGTAAGTGCGGCATATGGCCCGTTTATTTATTCTCTTATTGTTGGGAGGGTTTTTGGTGGTGTCGAGATAGAATGTCGTCTATTTGTGTTTTTTTCCTTATTTCAGGGTATTTTTGAATATTCCTCTCTTTGACTGGGGAAGCCTGAGTTTGGCAACGCTTTTTTTGTCTTTGGATGCATTCAGTCGGTGATGATTGCAGACCTTTACTGGAACTACGTATCTTTTGGAGGTATTCTTTCATTTTTGCATTGTCCTTTATGCATTTTCTTTCCTTTTAAATTACTTAATTGCCTCTTTTGATTGATGACTCTTTTCCTTAAACAGATTTGGTTTTATGAGGTTGTTTGGCTTAATGCCCATTTGATAAGTTTGAAGGATGAGTCGGTGGGGGACTTTTTTTGTATGCCTTGGTGGGAGAAGTCACATCGGTAAGAGAGGTAATATCTTTCTTTGGTGGTTGTGCGTCGGGTCTTGAATGGCCTGACAAGCGATCGGGTTAATTTTTCTTTCCTATTGAGACCATTTTTCTTTGATGACCTTTTCAAATATCTATTTTCCACTAGGGATCTTGTAGGTGACCTTCTATCCCTGGGGGATGGCCATCTATCCCACGGGGGTGATTAGAGGGAACGCACAATTGTATCGTCTATTGGCACACGAGTTTGGCTACTCCTTGTATCTGGGGAAGAGAGTAGTCCAACATGTGATTGAGGATGAGGGTATGGTGACACCTGAGATGCCCCCAATATACATGAGGAGGGTGTGGGAGATGCAAGTGGAGGCAAAGGTGGTGGCGATGGTCGACGAGCCTTATTTGTCATATATCGACACGACAGTGACCTGTGACTATCTAGATTTTGTATCGATCAGGATGATACCTCCCAACATATATGAAGTTATGCCTTTTCCCCCTGCAATTTTTGGTAATGGCACGATGTGACCGGTGGGGTTTGCACACATTTCGAGTGGTTCATGGATATCAGTAGCGGTGGCGACATCAGAGGTTCTGTTTCTGCAGCTGGATCCTCCTTCCAATAACATTAGAAGATCTTATGGAGGATCGGTGCATACGTTGCATCTCCCCAGTGCGATGGACCCAAAATTATTGGGGTTGATAGAGGATGTCCTTCAACCGGATGTATACCTTTCATTTTTTTTTTATTTCTTTCTTTGCCTTGGACTAACTGATTTACTTATTTTATTTTTATTGAAGTAAATCCGGGTCTCGACTACTTGGTTGAAATACATACATGATTGGGTGACTTTCATGACAGCTCATATCGAGGATTCGATCCCAGTTCCTTCCTACTTAGTTCCATCTATTTCATTAAAGGAAAGGTCTGGATCAGGAACTAGAGGATCTTTAGTTTGTCTCCATGGAAAACGTGTATGCCATAGGGATGGGAGATCTTAGAGAGAGAGAGAGAGAGATAGGGAGAAATTTAAGTAAGAAAAAGAAAGAGAGGGAAGGAAAGAGAATGTGAGAAAGATAGATAATAGAGAGAGAGGAGAAAGTTTGGGGGATCGGGTTAAGTCGCATTGTTTTTATGTTTTTCCTTTTCTGTAAGACAAATGTAACGAATCAATATATATAAAATGGAATGAAGTTTTTATTAACTTATGTTTTCTTTAATGACTCTATGCACTTTTTACTTTTCTGCTAAGATCGTAAAAAGAATTATAAAAGGAAATGAATTTATTTTGAGAAAAGATAAGTGAAAATAGGAGGAATTGTCCTGACTTCGAAAATAAAAATAAATTTTGGGTTTTGTATTTTGACAAATAAAGAAAAAGAGAATTTGTCATAAATGAGAGGATGACAGTCGGCATACCCTTTGTCCTACCTATTGGAAGGTCAATCCAGTCCAATCATCCCAAGGCTTGATTGCACTTTTTTTAACTACTTAGCCCTTGATGGGGTAGAGTTTCCTCTGGTTTTGTTGGGCCATTGTATGTGGCTATTTTTTTCAAGTGTAAAAAGGCGTAATGGTGGAGTATTTTCATCACTCGTCCATATTTCCTTTCTTTTGATTATTTCTTTCTTCTTGCCTTATCATTTCCAACTTACTTGTTCCTAGAAGCATTGAATTCGCATCTTACCTCGAAAATTTAGAGGTTATGTGCCCATATAAAGTAGACTATGATGCCTTCAACATGTGTCGGGTTTCATTATGCCACAACCAACCTATTTACTGGAATATGATGATGGCCGTGGAAAAATTCTGGTACCCTGAGGATTAAGTCTTTCGTTTCGGCTTGGAAAAAGTTTTCTCATCTTATGAAGAGTTCTATACTATGTCGGGGCTAAACCCAGTGTTGCAGCGGATGATATGGGAGGAATGATCTATCTCTCGTCTATGTTGTATTCTTTACATATGCAAGACATTGGTGATGCGGGCTATGATCTCTCTCCCATCTATGCTATATTCTTTATGTCTGTAAGACGTTGGTGATGCGGGCTATGTCAGAGCCATCATTTTTGCCTTAACTTCAAAATTATTATTGGTGACTGGGATCTTTTAGTGGACCCTCAAATTGATGCTATCGTTGCATGGATATCATACCATCATAGCGGTGATACTAGAAGAGACCCTAAATGCTATAGATTCTTGGCGGGAAGGTTGTTCTCACTTTCTGAAAGGAAACCCCATTATATTGTTTATGTGACTATCAGAGAGAATTCGTTTAGCAGTCCCCACTGAATATCCCTTGGAATTAGTGACAAATTTCTTCACTTGCTACTTCATTAGTTTTGACCCAAATGTTGGGAACTGGGAGAACTCGTTTGTAGAACATAAGTCTTGATGTCTGCACTGGTCGATACCCTGGTGGGGGAGTTGCAGTCAATTCTAGTACTGGGGGAATACCAAATAGTTTGGTTGGTTGACCTCGAACATACCACTTTTTACTTTCCCTGGCGGCTTCTTTGTCAATTTGGATGGGAACAGAGCGTGCCTTCTTGTGTTTTGGACTTATTCATGAGGAAGATTTGATGGAAGGCCTGTGTATGTGGTTGAGATCATTGTGGGAGAGTCGTCGGCCATCGACCCATCCTTCCCAATTTGTTGGCAGAGTTTGGCATATTTCTAGGGACTTCATAAAATGGTTGTGGAGGAGGATAGTGGCTAAAATGTTAACCGAGGAGACTCGGTAGACGTGGCTTTCAATATTTGACACCATGCACGGAGATATTGCAGTTCTCCCTAGGCTGGTCGGGGATTACCGTTCCATGGAGCGTCTTTGATATTTGATTCAAATAGGGGAAGTTTAGGGATCCCAAGATGTAGATGATGATTGGGGGGGGGGGGGGGGGGGGTTCTTCTAGAAACTGTCGGTAATATCCCTGGTGAGTTTTATTTGTGATGCTTTTGTATGGTGTTGTTTTAGTTATGTATTTATGGGAATAAATTTGGAAGGGTGGTTTAGGATTAGTTTGAATTATTTTCTTTTTTTAAGACACTAAGGTTAGCTTGGTGGGGGGAGATGTTTGTCTCCTTACTTGTAATCGTACCAAAATTTCTCATGAATGTAATCAAATAGATATTAATTATATCATTTTTACTATTGATAAGATTTGCATTTGAATTATTTATACCAATCTCTAAGCCATACATAATCCTTTTGTTCTTGTAAATGATAAAATGAAATGTAGTTCTCGGGGATAAGAAAAGAATAGCATTTTAGGAAAAAGAAGGGACCCGTGTCCATGTAAAGCGTATGATCTACCTACATAACTCTGGGGGTTTTGAAAAAATTTTGAGTTTCATTTATGAAAGTAGAAAGAGTTTTTAGAAGATCATGGACCACGTAATTCGGAGTAAAAGGAAATGAAGGTTTTTTTAGAATAGAAGTGAGATGAGAAGAGTCGTAGCGTGCCAAGATTTCGGACTACGAGTATAATTTATTGAGATGATACAAGTTGACTAGGTGGGCCATCTCTTCCCCATCGACGTATGTGAGGATAGAGGCACCACCATATAAGATATTCTTCATTATATAAGGGCCGCTCTAATTGGGCTTAAATTTCCCTCTAGGGTCCTAGATGAGATCTACGATTTCTTTAAAGGCTAAATCCCTTACTCAAATACCACAGTCCTTGACTTTCTTATTAATTGATTATGTTATTCAATGATGGTACCCTTGTATATGATATAGATATTTAAGTCTCATTTCATCCAAGAGTGACCACTTATTAATATGGCTTTGATGCCATTCTTCCTCGCTGAATTTACTCTCAAGCAAGATGTGCAGTGAAGGAATTTCTAGCTCATCGGATAGGACTGCTTCCATGTCGTATACTAGAGAGGAAGGGGTATCCATAGTAGTTGCTCGAACTAAAGTGAGGTATCCCTAGAGGGTGTAAAGGATCATATCGTCCCAATCTCGGCAACTCTTGATCATTTTGCTGATGATTGATTTAAGGTTCTTATTGGCCACTTCGACTTCACCGTTAGTTTGAGGTCAGTAAGGGGAAGATTTGTGTGTCTCAATCCCATACTCATCGACTAATTGTGTGACATTTGCCTCAAAATGTAACTCGCTGTCAGATATTAGCTCATGCGGGACCCTGTATCGACAAATGATATGTTTTTGACTTTGACCCATTTGGTGAAGTAACCAATGGCAACAAGGATGAATTCATGCCCCTCGGAGGCCTTGGGTGTAACTTTCCCTACGATATCACTTCCCCATGAGGAGAACAGCCAAGGATAAGTCATGTTGTACAATTATTGTGCAGGTAAATGATTGAGATTTGAGAACTATTGACATTTAAGACATCTTCTAACTTAGGCGGTACAATCCTGAACCAAGGTAGTCCAATAGTAACCCTTTCAAATGATTTTCTTGGCAAGCATATGGACATTCATATGGGGTTCTCACTGCCTGCAGTGGATTTCTTACATCATCTCTCCAATGTCGGCCCCTGGGATGAAGTGTAAATGGATTCCATCAAAGTTTATCTTATATAGTGATTTATCGTAGATAATGTATTGGGCAGACAATTTATGGAGGGTTGCTCGATCTTTCTTATTAGAATCTTGGGTATACCTATCGGGCTTGAGGAGGTGCCAAATATCATAGCATCAATAATCGGATATATCAGGATCTTTTTCTTTGATGAGCTCAATATGGTAACAATGGGTAGGTTTAACTAGCTTTTGGACTAGGAAGGGGCCCATCTTATTCCTTTGGGTATGTCAATAATGGAAGCTAAGTTAGCAGGGGCATCAGCTAAGTTGCTCTTTTCTCGGGGCATGTAGTGGAAGATGATTTTTGAATTGGGAGGCCAACTCTTCTAGGTAGGCATAGAAGGGTAAGATTTTCTCGTCCTTGACATTCCATCTTCTCAGGACTTGACCAATAATGAGGATTAAATTCCCATAAACATTTAGTTATCGAATTCCTTTCTTGAGAAAGAATTTGAGTCCTACTGTGCATGCCTCATATTTGGACATGTTATTCATGCGGGGAAAATCCAGCTTCATTGAAATGGGAGTGAGAGAGTCCTCAAGGGAAATTAGAAATATCCCAATGCCATACCCTTTCTTGTTGGCGGCACCGTGAAAGAACATTTGCCATCGGAGGTCTTCTTGGGAGGTACAAAGTATATTTTGATCTGAGAATTTGGAAATCAAAACACTGACTTCTTCCGTAGGGTGGTCAACAAGGTATTCGGAGAAGGATCTACCTTTCATGGATTTCTGCGTGACATACACAATATCAAATTCGTCTAGCAACATTAACCATCGGTCCATTCAGCTAAATGGGGCAGGTTTCTCGAGCAGGTATTTAATAGGATCCATTCAAGATTTAAGTTTTATGGGAAAAGTGAGCATTTAGTGTATTAATTTTTGCGTGACCCAGACAAGGGTGACATTTGATTTGTCCAAGGAAGTGTACTGAACATTGTACTCAACCAGCTTGCAACTGGTGTAATAAATGACTATCTCTTTGCGTGACTCTTTAAGGTACTGGGCCAACAAATCCCCAGGTTCGGTGTGTGTTACAGTTAGGTATAGGAGTATGGGTAGACTAGGTTGTAGTGGCATGAGTACCAGTGGTCGGGTTAGATATTTCTTAATTCGATAAAAGTCTATGAAGCTTTATCTAGATTTTAGTATAATCTTTTAAGAGGAGTTTGATTATTGGTTCACAAATGGAAGTAAACTGGATGATGAACCGGATGATATACTGTAATTTTCCCAAATATCCCCTGACCTCCTTCTCATTTTGGGGTGTTCAAATTTTGAGTATGACTTTCAATTTAGAAGGATAAATCTCTATCCCTTTTTCACTAACCATGAATCCCAAAAAATTTCCTATGGTGACCCTAAAAACAAATTTATGTGGGTTAAGTCTCATCTAGTACCACCTTAGTCACTCGAAAAACTTCTACAGATAAGGAACATGACCTTCCTGAGTTTTAGATTTGATGATCATGTTATCCATGTATACATCGACTTAGTTTTTTTCAGATCATGCAAGATCGTTGTGGATACCCTCTAGTACGTAGCCCTTGCATTTTTTAGACCAAATGACATAACGGTATAATATAATGTTCCCCAAGGGGTGATAAATGCGACTTTCTCTTGATGATCTGGGTGCATCTCGATTTGATTGTGGAAAAACTGTCAATGAATGATTTAAGAGCATTATTAGTTATATTTTCTATAATCATGTTGATATTGGGTAGCGAGTGATCATCCTTTAGAGCGGCCTTGTTCAAATCTCGCTATTTAATGCACAAGTGAACCTTTTCTCCTGACTTCAGCATAAGTACCATGTTATATAGTCATGTGGGATATTTGATCACCCGGATGAAGCCTACGTTCATTTTTTTGACCACTTCTTCCTTAACCTTGAGCGACCATTCAGTGCGAAGCTATTGCAGTTTTCGTTTGATCGATTTGCATTCTGGAAGCATTGGAATCTCATGCTAAGCTATCTTGTTATCAATATTGGTCATATCGTCATATGACCATGCGAAGGCATACACAAATCCCTTCAGTAATTCCTCCAAAGTAGGTCTCGATTACATTATGATCTGAATATGGAGGGAAAATAAAAAAGAGGAAATTGGACAAACATCTGGGTTGGGTAGCATTTCAGCAGGCAGAACTGGCACTGTATTCCAATTTAGTATGCGTGCATCAGTAGATTTAATCAGGCGCGATGGATCTAATGATGTAGTTAGTGCTCGAGTTGATAATGTAAATTGTTAGGCCCAGTGTCTGCAAGTTGAATGAATCATTGGAGTCACTTCCCTTGGAATCTTTGGTAGCATTTATAGTCTTTTCAGTGAGTAGTTACACATGATGCTTGGAACTTTATGCCCATGAGTAGATGTCTTGGAAAAATATCTCCATTCCAGGTTTCATTTTACCCTCTTTGACTAATATTTCATTCAAGGAATCTCTTGGGACAGTCTTGGCACTTTCTATCCTTCTCTTTAATCGAGGTTGGCTTAGCATTATGAGTTCCTCTGTTGATGGTTGATAACCCAGGCCACATGGAGGAAAGTCCTTCTTTAACACCATAGGTTCAAGTATTCCCTATTGTCGTTCTCCCAACCCTAGTCTGAGAATAAAGTGCATGTTATTTAACATATGTATCACATTGACGTTGGATGAGGGTTGTGTTCTAGACCAATTCTATTTTGAAATTGTCCCCCGCCGAAAGAGTAAGTGGTTCGATACGAAAACCTGACAGAAGCATACCATTTATCTCATTTTGTGTTTCTAGTTCCAAATTAATGGTTCTTGCATTATTTGTGTTGTCATTGGTGAAGAACTTCAGTTTCTGATGGAGGGAAGAAGACACACCCTTGATACAATAGAGCCACGATCGTTTGAGAAACATATGGAAACCGGCCTGGATATCGATGACATAGAATTTAGTAACAAAATTAATGGATCCCCTGTTGCAAGATTTATGGATCCCCTATTGCAAGAAACTAGCCCTTATTGCAAGATTTATGGATCCCATCACTTGCCGATGAGTATTATCATAAGTGTGCACTGCAACAGAAGTCGGAGAAAAGACACTCATTTTTAATCCCAAGTAGCTAAGGGATTTCATTGAGAAAGCATTAAGAGTTCATCCATTGTCGACAAGAGAAAGTGGCATGGTCTTTCCTAGGAATTCAACCAAGATATTTAGAGAATAGTTGCGATTTGGTATGACCATAGGGATTTTCTCTTCAGAGAAAGAGAGCATTCTAGTATAGGTTAGAGATCTAACCAGATTCACTACTTCTTCTTGCGTCGTGGAAGGAGGGACTGTGGGCCCAGTAAGTAATTTAATCAAGGCTTTTTATGTAAATGGGAAGACATAAAGAGTCCCCATAGAATTATGTTAGCTTGGGTTTTCTTCAACTTAGCGAGGATCTTCCTCTCATCGAGGGTCGTTTTTGTCATAGGAAGTTTCTCAACACCCTTACCCTTGTTGATCACTGATGATTGTGGATTCGGAATGTGGTATTGCTTCCCTGATCTAGTCATATGGTTCACAAAAGAGGGAAAAAAACAAAAACTCATTTCCTCATCAATCTCAGGCAGTTTGACCACCCTTTTAATCTCTCCTAGCATCTGCCCAAATAATATTATTCCACATATATCATTACACCCTTTTAGTCTTTTCTCTTTATGTGAACTATCGAATTCATCTCCCCATCCGGTGGTAACGGCATCATCTTTCCATGAAAAGTTAATGTGCTCCATAACCTGAATGGCCTCTTCATATAGATCCTCCCACTCAACGAGGATATGTAGAAATAAAGGTACCAGGCGCCCTTGTAGTTTCAAATCATCAAGTAGCTCAGAGATACTAGAAATTTCACGGGTTTGTAGGAATAATGTTGCCATGATCTGGATGACGTCATCTAAGTTGACTTCATCGGTAGGTACTACCCAATTATTTGACTCTCGAGCCCACTTTCGAGATTCCAAGAATAATGTGTAGAATATCTAGCAGTCAAAGGTCATTTCTGGGGGCAATTTCAGCCTGAAATCTAGAAGCTAGTTCAATACTACCGATAATTCCATATATTTCCCTATGAAACGGGTACGAACAACAATGCATGCTCTTGTAAAGAGTGATGAAGCCTGGTCGGCAAAATAGGACGGACGTAGGAGAAAATACAAACAAACTTGGAGGGGTGTAGGGGAATATATAGGTATGATAGGCGATTTACTAGGCACAATCTGGGTAGATGGATCAAATTCTGGGTCTTCTTTTAGGACGATGATTTTTGCATGATTTGGGAGTGTATTATAGGTATTGTTTGGATTAGGATTGGCCAGTGGGGCGATGATACCCTAGTTAATCAGACCTTGGATTACATTTTGGAGGTGGGAACACTAATCAGTGGTATGGCCAACATTTGGATGAAAATCGCAATGGGCATCTGGTCTGAAATTTTTAGGAAGTGGGTTGGTAATGGATGAGGGTCCACTATCCTGGTAAACTTTGGAGAGGGGAGCATGAAGCTCGGTATATTCCTTTTTTAATTGTGTTAGGGGGGATTTCTGGTGTCCTTGAAGTGGTAGGCTAAGAGGTGTTATTGATGGTTGAAACTATGGTATTAGCAAGCTTCTCGTACTTTCTAGGAGTGAACTGCCCAGATATTTTCTTCAACTCAACTTCTATCTTGGAAAGACTTTCTTTAATATCGACTCTTGGTTATTGGAGGGATACAAAATGGGGGTAGTACTAGCCTCCCACCATTTCTCGGACATGGCGTAAGAACTTCTTCTTTACACTACTGACTTGCTCCTCTTCGAAAGGGCAGTTGGTCACGATGGCCGCTTTCTTTCTCCACCTTGGTATGCAGTTACAGACAGTTTCCCCAGAATTCTACATAATAAGTTCTATATCATGACAGGTAACCGCCAAATCCTAGTTATACTTTTACTTTGAAATGAATTCACTGGAAACATCCTCCTATCTGTGAATTATGGACTCCTAAAGAGATAAGAACCAACAAAGAGCGATGTCCTTCAAAGTGTGTTGGAACATTTTTGCCATTATTCCTCAGAGGCACCTAGGAGATTCATGGCTCGATGGTAACTTCAAAGATGAACAATTGGGGGTCCACTACCCCCGAACTTCTCAATGTTAGGAATATTAATCCTTTTTTATAGCCTTGCTTTAGGATAGGGAGACATATGGGTGTAATCCATGTAGTTCCGACAGATTCAAACTTAGTCAAACTTCTTGGTCGACATCTTAAGGTCTTCCATGACTTTGTTCAGTTTTTCTTCCTTCAGATTAATGGTCATGGGTAAGTTATCCCTAAGCTGGGCAAGATCTAGCATAGGGAGTTGAGTTGGTGGTGGCATATTAAGTGGAGGTTCATGTGGAGCGTGTTGATATTCCTCGGGGACCCAAATAGGCTTAGGTGAGGGCAGACCCATAGCGCGAGGGAAGAGGACCTCAGGCTCTTCGAGAATAGGGACCCAATTTTGTTTCATCTCATTAACATCGATTTTATTGTTGTCAATATTAGCAGTCAGTTAGGCTAGAACCATCATGAAATTCGGCTTCACATTCGTACTTGGTATGCGTTCTCCATGGAAAGAGGGTGAAGGTGGTTTTTGGACTTGGAGGAAGTAGTGAGGGAACTGACGGAGTCTCGAGGCGGTTTGACAGAATACCAAACCCAATAGGGAGCCAGGCCAATGGTCGAGTATGCGATCGACCTAAGAAGGAGAAATATCCGAATTTATTTTTAGAGGAGAAGAAAGAAAGTCTTTTATTATAGTATGAGAGTATTTTCGGCATTTTTGGAAAAAAAGGAGGAAAAATGTGTTTTGGGTAAAAAGAGGAAAAATATTTATTGTAAAGGGAAGGAAAAATGTATTTTGATAAAAGAGGAGAGAAATATTTTTGACACTTCTAGTAAAGAAAGAGGAAAAAATGAGAAAAATGGACTCAAAATGATTATTATTATTATTATTTTTATTTTTATTTTTATTATTATTATTATTATTATTATTATTATTATTATTATTATTATTATTATTATTATTATTATTATTATTATTATTATTATTATTATTATTATGTTCACACTTGTATTAGGCTTACCCAAATGTTGAAAGAAATGTCGAACAGGACTCGAGCCTGGGAAAATTGGGATTGAAAAATATGTAAAACATGGTTGAACTTGATGCCAGGCTCATGGACAAGGTCCCGTTTCAAAAAAATATGAAATCGCGCGAATAATTATCTGGCATGCCGACCCATAATTTGGACTGAAATTTGGGTAGTAACAGAAAAACTAAATATGAATGCCCTAGGTTTGACGCCTATATGAGGGTATGCAGTTGTTGGGTTAATTTGAAGGGTTCCCCCCTTTTGCATGACTTCCACGATATACGTAATGCTTTTGAGGACCATCTGTACGTGTGGACAAGCCATTTGATATACCTGAGTTTACGTGACTCGCCTCACTATATACCTAAAGGGGACAGTATGTGTGAGCATGAATTTGATATACTTGACTTAGAAGAACATATTCCCTGCTATATACCACCCATCATGAGTTCGGTCAAACAGTACGATCGAGGTGAACCATTTATATACGTCGAAGGTACTTGGCCAATGGAAGGTGAGAATCATATTACTTAGGCTAACTGTGACCGGTCGGACTAGCGCCTATCACAAAGTGACTCTCGAGTTAAGGGACAAAATTTAGTCAATAGCCATGCTCTTTAGTGTTGTACTGTACAAAATGCATGATTATTTATTAGTAAATTATGGAGAGAGTGTTTTATTTAGCATGATGAGTACTATACTAATAGGGAAGAATGTACAAGTTTAGAAAATAAATCTAGCATGGGGATTACACTAATCATGGATATGTGAGAGTGAGTGATGTGTGAATATCTAAAAGTACAAGTGTATGGTAGTGAACCTAACCATGGATTAACAACAATTGGTGTGTGACAACTGTGATTGATCTTGGATATATAAAAGTGTGATAAATGGAGGTGTGTGTTAGTGACACTTAAGCATGGATATTCTAAGTGGTGTCCGCAACATGGGGATATAAGTGATCCTACGTGTAAGTAGTGTGAAGTGTACATGGTAAGTGTCTACAAGTATGTGAGCGAGTAGTGATATAATCATGAAGTAGATATGTACAACAAATAATACAAGACAAAAAAACAGGGAGCATACAGGTAGGTGCATACGTGCACAAGAAGAAAATGATAACACACATGCAAACAGAGTCTATCCCTCTTAAGTAAAAGTCCCTAATATTGATCGTTATGATGAAATGATAATATAGGTTGGATAAAATGCATATATGGATCACCAATAGAATATATTCTAAAATAGTGTATATATGAAAAGGATGTAAATGTAAAAAATGGAGAAGTGTAAAAAGACTAAAATTCGACTCGAGTTTTGGGTTTTAACCCGAAAGGCCTACGTATCCTATAAAGGCATCAAAGTCTACATATTTCACATGCAGTATAGGCGTAGGGTTTATACCATATATTTTAAGGGAATTTATTATGTGTGTGTGTGTGGAAAATGTATTTTAAATTTGAGAAATTGTGGTGGATAATCCCGTTGAAATTTATAGGTATAACCCTCTTTTACTTTTTTTTTAATAGAAAATAAAGTATGTGAAATAGAACTAATAAAGGGTGAAGTATTAATGTGTATGACCTAAAGTAAAATCTAAATTAACAATATATGTAACTAATGAAAAAATAATAAATTTAAAGAGAAAATGATTTTTACACCTTCTTTGGTGAATTGAGGCTTAGTCTTAATCCTTGATTAGCTCCCTTGAATGTTGAGATGAATGTTGGAAGAGTGAGAATGAGATTTTTCTCAATTGGGTATGAAAATGATGGAAATGAAAGATGGAAAGGAATTTCACACAAGGAAACTTCGTAGATTGCAAGAGAATGTTGCTAATATCCCAAATATTGATGCATTTGAGCTGAGCCTTGGGACTGAGGTAATGACCTCTATTTATAGGGTAATGTGGGGTCGGTCGGCAATTCCCTAGCCCAACCAATAGGTATGTAAACCTAGGAACATTGTCGACAGGAAGGGACGTGGAACTGTCAATCGGAAGCCTCATGCACATTTTTTCAAAAAAAATGGTCATAGAACACAATCCGTTTATCCAAATTATGAATGTGTCATACCATAAAAAAGGTAATTCAAAGACCTTCAAGAGTACTTTATGCCACTCCCGGATTCGGGAGCTGACTTTAGGTCAAATGGGGCTCGAATGCATTCATCGGTCGTTTAAATGGGAGATCGTCAGACATTAATGGATTGTTCCTCCAAATCGTAAGATATAATCGCGCATGGGGTGGACCATTCAAAAGTTTATGCAAGTTATTTCAACATTCCAAAGATATTTGCTTGGTTTGTAAAGTTGACTTTGGTAAAATGGGGCCCGAAAGCGCACGGTGACCTTTCAGAGTAAAACTGGTCGTTCATCCATACCGTAAGGTTGATTTGTGAATGGGGTGGACCGTTGGAAAAGTTATTCATTGACCTTAAAAAGATTCATGCAGTCTCGTTTTGAGATAAAGAGTTGACCATGGTCAAACGGAGCCCGGGAGCACCCTGTTGTCTCCAAATCTATTTTTAGGGGAAAACGAATCATTCAACCGAATGGTTGTGCCATTTTTCGCATAAGGCGCCATGTCTGAAATTCTTAGGAAGTTGGTTTGGTATTGGATGAGGCCCCAAGGGATTTTTTAGGTTTTTAGATAAGAGATTTAGGTACACCTTAGATGGGTGAGCATGGAGTTAGGTATATTCATTTTGGATTGTAGAAAGATGGGGTTTCAGTGCCCATGAAGTGGCATAGTGAGAGGAAATGTTCTTGACAGTAGTGCAAGCAACCTTCTCATATTTATGGGGCATAAATTTCCCCAACAACTTCTTTGAGTCAGACTCAACTTCCTAATTGTTGGAAATTTCTTCTATCTCAACCCTAGGCTCACAAAGTTATTTGAAATTGGGGTAATAATGATTGATTATAGAACTCTGAATGTGTCGCAAGAAGTTCTTCTTTATAATGTTGACTTATTCTACCTCAGATGGGAGATTGTTGAGTGTGGCAACCTTCTCTCTCCATATGCTGATGAAACTATATACATATTCCCCTTAATTCTCCTAGAGTAATTCAAGATCTTGGTGGGTCACTTCAATTTATTCATTATACTTATATTGAGCCATGAATTCCCTTTATATGTCTTTCCAATCTACAGATTTAGGACTCCTCCAGTGACAAATATGAGCGAATGGAACTTTCTTTGAGTGTTTCTTGTAACATCTGAGTATTATTTCCTCCATAGCCCCTAGTACCCTCATAGAATGGTAGTAGTTGTGATGATGCACAATGGGAGGTCAAATACCTCCAAACTTCTCAATATTGAACATTTTAAATTTCATTAGAAAAATTTCTTTCGAGTATGTGTACATGTGGGTGTAATCCACATAGTTGTCAGAAATCTTTACCTAGTCAAATTTCTGGGAGATCAGTTTAAGATCATCCTTGACTCGATTCAATTCCTCTTCCTTGTGATCGGTAAGAATAAGCATGTTTAATTTATCCCCTGATTGAGCAAGATTCGATATCAATATATAAGAAGTTGTTGGCCTAATGACGGGCAAAATATGGAAAGAAAGAGGAGCTTCTTGATAGTCTTCTAGATCCCATGTCGATTTAAGAATTTTTGGTCCCATGGCATAAGGAAAAGTATCATCCAATTTCTCTACATTTATAGCACACCGGCTTGAAGAAAATCAATGTTTGACGTGAGCTGAGCAAGTACGGTCATTAGATCTACTTGGGCATTTTCATTATAATAAGAGTTCTCCCTAAGAAAACTTTAAAAGGAAGGTTCAATTTCTACTAAAGTGGTTGATGAAGGTGTAGAAGTCAAAAGTGGTTTCATAAAAGATCTAATCTAATAAGGAGTCGGGGAAAATATCCAATCGTACCTAAAAGGGAGATAATTTTTTTATTTTTAGGGGAGAAAGAATTTTTTTGGTATTTTTGAAAAGGGGAAATATTTTTAATATTTTGAAGAAAGGAGAAAGAAAATTCCCTATTATAATTTTTATTATTAGGTTTCACTTGTAATATGGTATGCCTAGGGACAAAGTGAAATGTTGGACATGACCCAAGTCTTGTTAATAATGGGTTACATGATGCAAGACACGATTTCACATGTTTCTAGGCGCACGAACATGGTTCATGTTTTAAAATTGGCAAACTACTGCAAAAATTTGATAATAAGATGACCAACATTTTTGACAAAAAATTTTGTTGAAATCGACAAACTAGGTATGAGTGCCCTAAGGAAGATGCCTATATGAGAAATATGCATGGGAGGTTAGTGTAAGGGTTCCTCCTATTGGCATGACTTTCAAGATTTAGCTATTTCCTATAACGGCAATCAATCATTAGTATGTGTGAAGAAGCCATACCTCATGGAGATGGTATTCATGAGAGATAATTCGATACACACAACGTACGTGAGTGATTTCTCGTCTATATACCTCATATCATGATTTCGATCAAATGATACCTTGTGTGGGAGACGTTAAATCTACATAAAATTTACTTGGACAATGGAAGGTGGGAGTCATATTTCTTAGGTTAACTATGCCTAAGAGAATAGATAATCAATCAATAAAGTGACTCCCCAGTATGGGTTAATATGTAGTTCTCGTGTGATGTACTATGCAAAATTATGATTTTTAATCAGTATCTTTATGCAATTTTTTTGTATGTTAAGAAAAATTTATACAACTAGTAAGAATGGAATAAGTCATTAGAACATATATGGATGGCATGTGATAAAAGAGCTAAATATCCAAGTGGGATGAAGAGTAAAAAATATGTAAAAGTAACATGAAGCATGTACATGCGGGCAAGGCATGGCAATATGTGCAAGGTGTGAAACATGGGTATATACACAAGTGATATATATATATATATATATATATATATATATATATATATATATATATGAAAACGATAGGCCCCCAATTTTTAAGTCTTTACTAACACAAAGAGTAATTTCCTTTTATAAATGGATATGCGGAAGCGTTAGATGATGGTTCAATAACAAAAATTAACAAATTTTAATTTTTCTTTTTCAAATTAAAATTAAACAAAGTGAAATAAGATTAAAACACACACACAATTCAAATTTCACTTAAACCATTATAATTAACCCAAGTCCTAGAATTTTGCCTAAGTCATATTTTCCATTTAATCAAATTAGGCCAAACCAAATTTTAACACATTAAATTAATGACTTGAATTAATTACGCATTACCCAATATTTAATTTATCACCAAATTAAACATGTAGTGATTAAAACCAAATTTTATCTTGAATTACCTAAGCATGCGTTCTAGGTGAGTATACAAAGATAAAATAAACAATAAAATCACTACGCCGCTATGTACGAGAAAAATCCCACAACGGGAAACAACCTTGGATGGCCCTAGCCTCAAATCCACTAAGTATGGTTTTACAAATACAATATAGTAAGACTTACAACACTCGACTCGATCCCTATTAAGCCCCGAAGCTTCTTCTTGTATCCACCTCCGCCTAGAAAATAACTACGGAGCTCCACCGCGGTCATGGAATCTACCGATCGGAAATTATATGGTCCCCGTCACGAAAATAAGAAGCCTTTCTCCAAGTGGGTAAATCAACGCAAACAACTTCTTCTTTGTGGGATTTAGAAGCAAACCCAAACGTCTCTTCAAAATGGTAGAGATGAAAAACCGGTGCCAAACTCCAAGCAATGCATATATATATATATATATATATATATAAAGAACACTTGGAATAAACAATATGGGTGAAAACTAAAGTGTAAATGAATTTTTCTTTGAAAAATAGACACTTTGAAACATGAAATTTTCCTTGTTCTCTTTTTCTCTCAGACTCTCTCTTGGAGATAGATGTGTATGAAAAATTTAACTTTCCAAAGTTGGTTCCCGCACTTATATATTCAGTCAAAAGTTAGTGGGGAAAGATAATGGGAAGGTGGATGAAAACTATCAAAAACTGTCATTTAACCGTTCCCGCCAAATCTCGTTCGAATGAGATTTGTCATTCGAACGAAGTCTAGTTCGAACGGCCTTCTAACGACATTCTAACGAAGTTCCAGTGTCTTTAAAAACTAAACTCATTAGAAATCTTGTTGGAAATCTCGTTCGAACAATCATCTCGTTCGAATGACATTTCGAACGAAGTTACAGAGGCCAAACTGGGAACTCGTTGGCAAACTCGTTCGAATGACATTTGGTTCGAATGAAAAACACGTTCGAACGACATATCGAACGAACTTCCAGAAAGTTGAAAAAATTCTATTTTTAGCCCAGAAACTTTATATACTTTATATTAAAGTTTTAATAAAATCTTTCTGAAATTAAAAAACAGTTTTAAATAAATGTACACCCGATATAAAATGTTCCAAGCTCAAATATATATATTTAAAATGCATTCATACCTTAGGAGAAATGGAACCATGTTGATGACGTACAAACGAGGCACATTAAACTCGGCAATTTGATGAAGCTTTATACTCTTTGTCGCTACGTCTTCAACAAACACGTCATAGGCTTGAAGGATGATCAATTAACTCTATCCTATGACTCAAACGTTTTTTTCCGGAATTGAGCCAAAACTATAAAGGACTCAATTGGAAATTTGTGTCCTTACAATACATATATATATATATATATATATATATATATATATATATATATATATATATATATATATATATATATATATCACACAAAAAAAAAAAAAAAAGTGAGAGTAACACGGGAATATGTCTATATGAAGAAACTTGGATGTATGTTCACAAGTTATGTAAAATATATACATGAAGAATGTAGTATGTGAAGTAAGTGAATATGTACAAGTGGGAATAAGATTGTCTCCAAACAAATGGAATGGAGTATGTGAAAAATGTTGATAAATGAAGTAAAATGTGAAAACTATATACAAGTGGGTGTGAAACTGGTGAACAAAGAAAGTATATACATGTGAACAAAAAATGATAATGATCCAGAAAAGAAAACACATAGATAATGTGACCTAAGTTTGGAATATATAATATGTGAGTATGAGAGAAACAGAAGAACAATCAAAAACATATATAAACATGTAGAAAAATAGAGAAGCGAGAAAAGAAAAACAGAGAAGTGAGAAAAGAAAAACAAATCCATGTAAAATAGAGTCTAGTCCTTTAGAAATAAGTCCCCATCGGATATCCACTATAGACATCCTCGAGTGATACTGGGCTCAGCCTGAAAATTAAATAATTCCAATGAATGGGGTCAAGGAAGAAAATGTACTCTCCACCACTCATGTGACATTCATGGGCTCCTGGGGACAGAAACAATCATTGTCAATGGTGTAAAAAAGTTTAAAGATTGGATTCACCAACCTATTTTACTCAAAATGGGAAAAATATATAGTCATCACCAAACATACGACATAAAAGACTATTGATGCATAAGAAACCAAATAGATCACGAGTTCGAGGGCTAAATTACTAAATAGGAATATCTTAGGAACCCTTTTTGCCCTTTCGGTATCTCGTAGGCTATAAAAAGAATTCTACTTGTCCTAACATGTGTATAATGTGTGTAGGGACAAAAGTGTAAATATACAAGAAAAGTGACATTACAGTGTCAATGACTTAGAAAGGATGATAACGAGTCAATCTAATGAGTATGACTAAAAGGAAGAAAAAAAATATAAAAGTAGCCAAAATATGAGATTTCACAGGATCATGATTCACTAGGAATGAGTGAATTTGCATGTCAACGGGAATGATCAATTTATGAGTAATGTGTCACATCAAAACTCACTATGAGAGAGTGAAATGAATGTCTAACGGGATCGTTAAAACATGTATAAAAATAGATAATCATAAATGTACTATGAGAGATACACTAGATCGTAACTCACTATAAACAACTGAGTACGCATCTCAACGGGATCATTGAAGAGCAAAAATAGATAATGTAGTATATATGTAAAATACTAGTGATAGTGAGAATGATAAAATAAGGAAAATGAGGAGTTTAATCGTAGGAACCTAGGATTCATATGTAGCCGGAACCAGCATCAAAGTCCACGTAGTTCGAGAAAAAATAATGGTGGGGTCTAACCCTAAATAAAAAACTATAGATTTTCATTTAAATTTATTGAAAAGAGTGCACCATTGATGTAAATGTAGAAAAGTGGAAAAAAAACTATAATGTGGGGTTTACGAGTTAACCCCTCTTTTAGGATCGCTTTGAGTTTATGAAAATAGGTTTATGAATGTCTAACCAATAAAAAGGTGATTAGAATTTGGAAAACAGTAATTAATTAAG
Source organism: Sambucus nigra (assembly GCA_949130495.1). Classification (NCBI taxonomy): domain Eukaryota; kingdom Viridiplantae; phylum Streptophyta; class Magnoliopsida; order Dipsacales; family Adoxaceae; genus Sambucus; species Sambucus nigra. Next base: position 548,857,268 of record OX422207.1, read on the forward strand.
AAATTTACTAAATGCATTAAGATACAAGAAACGACACTAAATGTACAAGATTTGATGCGTGGAATGTAGACCTTGTAAAGAACTTGGATTCTGATTTTTGAGGTGATGTAAGATGATTTCGATGGTGGTGGAGTGGTGGAAAAATCGTGGTAACAGGTAAAGTGTGGGTCAGGTAACGGAATGTGAAGATAATGTATAATATGTCATGAATTGAAACATTGTTGCACTGATTTTGAGGCAATAGGTCATCGGTAATGAGATTGTGTTCTTAAATTGGAAATCCTAATGGGAGAAAAATACCATATTTCCCATGGGGTTGCCAATCGGCATGGACCTTTTCAAGCCTATCACCAGACCTACCAGATATTAAAACCATGTATTGTATTCCCAATTTGCAGGCGGGTGGGAAGGGGTGCGTGTAGGTACCCCGAAAATGATTTTTTCTTGAAAAATAATTGTAAAATGAAAATCGTAAGTTTGTTTCGCACATGGATGGGACAATTAAAAAGATAATTTAGAGCTATATGACAGTATTTTGAGATACTCGAGGATCCAAGAGATGACCGGTGAGTGTTCGGTGACCTCCAATTTAGGGTTTTGAAGTACAAAGGGGATTCAAATACCTATAAAAGTGAGTTAAGATATTATCATTTTTCAGAGCTGACCAAAGTCAAATGGAGCTCAGAAAGCATCCATTGACCTCTGGTTAGCATTTAAAATAGGATCAAGTCTTTTATATTTAATGGTAACTTATTTGAACCCTATGGAGGTATGGGTTACTAATATGGGGTACCTATATAAACCATATACAAACTGAGAATAACATCTAATATCAACAAGTACATCAACTAAGTGCCCCCCTTACATGAAACATTTTATTAAAACAATGTTTCTCCCCCATAAACGAATGTATCTACCCCTAAAGTAAGAAACATGGTGTGTCCCCCTATCTTAGAAATTTATCCCTATTTAGACATGGAAAGTCAAAGATAAGTAGAAAGACATGGATACCGAGTATATCATGGTAATATGGAAAAAATCAAAATGAATAGACAAAACTAACGAAAATAAGCTAGATAATCATGTGAAATAACAAAAAATTATTAAGGGAACATACTCAATGGTAAGTATCATGAGTATGAGCAACATACAAGTGTAACATAATATGAATATCAAGTGAGAAACTAGTAGAAAAACATAACAATCAATGAATCATGTTAAGAAGGAATTATGATATAAAACCATCTAACTATAATGATATCATAAGAAGCATGGATTTGTCAATGATAAGAATCAAAATATGTATACAAAGCAATAAAAATACATTAAAAAAGAATGACCAAATTTTCCAACATCTGTACAAAGTTAATCAATGACAAACAAAGGAGTAAAGTTAAAAATATCCATAAAACCAAACTTTATTATCCAAGTACAACATAAAAGGTACTATAGTGTTTGAACTAAACAAAATAGAGAGATAAGATATTAAATATATACTCCTCATAATCTCATCATCCCCCTCGTAGACACCATCATCATCACCTTCATCATTAGCGACATAAATAGGAGTTGGAGTAGTAGTATGAGTGGGCAGTGGTGTAGAGGTGAAAGATAGAATGTTTGAAATAAATCCACTCCATCTCAAAAAATCCTAAATGAAGGTAAAACTGGTCCTTAGACTAGACTTCTCTCTATCGTCCATGTCAAGATGATGATCGAAGTGATTGTACTCCTGAATCATCTAATAAGTCATTCTATCAAATTGACCTATCATAAACGAGAATTGTGCCTCCATGAGCTCTCATGTACCCTGATGTGCACACGGTGCATGTTTTGGTACTGAAGTTGGTGTAGGTGCACTAGACCTCTCGGGGTATATAGGATGAGGTGTTGTTCATATAGAAGTATTTCTAATGGACAAGATATGCTAACACTAGAAATGGGACCATGACTAGCAATAACATTGTCAGTTCAGAATTGAGGAACACCTAATTGATATGGGTATCAAGTAATTAAACGACCATAAGGAAATTACTTGTGTGAAATATATGTGTAGCTTTACACATAATCTTAATGAAGAGATGGTGGAAATCAATGGACTCACCTTCAGAAATAGAATACACTCACCTCCCTTTGGTGAATAGGAAATTTTGTGGGCACTAGTGATGTATCAAGTTATGAATAACCAGAAAATACTTCTTCCTCATAGTAGCTTAAAGGAAAAGATTCCTAACATATGTCATCCGTGTGACACCTTGACTAATTAAATACCGGGTAGCTACTCCATTATTAGATTAATACAAAATATCAAGTTGGTTCTAATTAATTAATTACTATGAGGTGTCACACCACTATCGAAAACATTTAATTAATTACTCGCCACCTAATATTTAAATAGAGAGATGCCAAATTTTAATAATTAAATTAACAATTAACCAAGTAATTAAATCATCATCCATCAATCACATAATCAATCTCATATGAATAACAAACGAAATGAAATAAACTGAGTCTGGAGTAAACACTCTAATAATAATAATAATACCAGAGTAAATAAATTCCCAATACAAGAGTCTGAATAAATAATCCAACATCTAAAATAATGAAAGTCTGTATATACAATCTCTAGATGAGAATGGGGAACATGCCCTAACTGATATAAATGAATCATAAGGAACCAAAGATAAATGTGGAGGCGTCTAATACCGACATTCGGTTGCTTCCACAACAGCTACAGCACGTCATCAGAATGGAACTCCTATGTTTGACGCCCCTGTGGCTGGGAACCTAAAAGGTTTTTACAAACAAAACAGATTTGGAGGAAAACAGGTCAGAGCCCGAGGTGAAAACAGTTTAAAAACAGCAAGTGTCTAATTGCATTAAATAGTAAATATTTTAAACGTGTTAGTTACGTAATCTCACATAATTTTCTCACCCCTCGACTAATGTGCACACCTAACGTATACCCTTAACCCATCCTAGTTATTCCACTATCTAACTAGTCCATACTAACTCCTATTTTCACATTCTAATTGAGGGTGTCTAATTTTATTACCCAAATATGTCATACTTATATCTCACATTTATATTAATCCAATTACATATCTCAGGTTCTATATACATTCTCACATTTTTAACCCATTTAAATATCTTAGTTATTCGCATCAACTAAGCAATAGTGAACAAATCATAAGTACATATATAAATTACTTTGTGTACATATATACACATATGGCACCCCTAGGCTAAGCTATGGTGCACACATACTCTGCTACAGAATCCCTGTAAATCACATACATAAGGATCACATGTTCCGAATCACTTGGGAACCGTATCAATACAATTCACACATATTGGAGGTGAACATAGTTCACATACCCATGGGTCACGCACATACCTATGCTCCCATGGTCAGCTGACTTATCAACTCATAAATAAGTCATTTGCAGTCCTTTGTCTTTAAGATACCAATATAAATCCACCCAAAAGGGCACAAAGATAAGATGGTCCTTTTTCGAAAATCAACCTCTCGTGATAGCAAGTATGGTAGGTATGTCATACACACAATAATTCAGATACTAAGTAATCAAACAACTTAGGTAATAAACACATTAATATAGGTATACACCAGCCCTACATCTTAAGTCTCATATGCATCATAGTGTCATCTCAAATATTATATGTAATATGTTTAGCGCAACAAGTCTCGTCGTATAAGTCTGAATACCTAAACCTACCACGTAAGGTTACTAAGTCTTCCACTAGTCTCTAAGGTTATCTCTGTGATTCCAAGTCCCTCTCCTAATGGTCCTAACCTTAAATTAACATTCGTCCACTTTAAATACCAATTTTATGAATCTTTCAATCATACATCACTCAGTAAACACTCGAAAGTATTCCATTCAATCCCATAATATATAACATATTATGGGCATTAACTACAACACTACTGACCATAACCATGTTCCCTAATATTAGATTACTAAGAGTTCTTAAAATCTTGGAATTTATCTAACCTTAAAGTGAAAATAATCTACAAAAATCAGATGAGTCGATCGATCGATGAAAAGGGTCAATCGATCGACCCAGTCGATCGATCGATCAAATAGGTACTGCGAATCTACATAATTTGTCCTACGGGTTTCATCAAAATTAACCCTCAAATCCTCTACTATAATGTCCCAAACTCCCAAATATTTATTCCTAAAATCATACCAATACAAATACAAAGTGCCAACATTTTAGAATTATCAAATCATAATGGGAAATCAATTTCTTGGATCAAATCATATAATTTTCATAAAAAACCTTGTTCTCCTATTTTTTTCAAGAACATAATATAACTCAATATAATTTGATAATTATCTACCCATGGATCATAATTTCGTGGGTTCTATATTCCCAGAAGTTAAACTATATGCAAAACCTACCCAGATTACGATTTTAATTCTTCAAATCCATTCATTATTTTTTTTCAAGGTTATTCTCTAATTATAAACTAACATTAATGAGATATGCACTGACTTATTTCAAGTTAAATCACTTGCCTGTGAATGAAGATTCTGATCCTTTGAAGCAGATGGTATGGGAATGATTCTCTCTTTCCGATGTATCCGGTTGTGGTGACAGTGGTGAAAAAACATCTAAATGGTGGTTTCCACTTTGGGAACTTCCTTCTCTTCCTCTCTAACTGCCGTGGTGATTTTTGGTTGTGATAACACTAAGAGTCCTAAGTGTTGGGTGATATATTAAGTCTGAAATTCGTGGGTCATAATTCCTTAAAAAGTCAAAATGACTAAAATACCCTCCTGGGTTGCCAGTTAGGCCTAAAATACCCCGGGACCCAAACTAAACCCCCGGCTAGTGTTTTCTGACTATCTCGACCCTTCCGAACAAGTTGTAGCACTCAAAATGACCATACGGATGATATAAAAAAAGTTACTCATAATTCCATTAAATTGGGTCCTCACATAACTAACACGCGCATCCCAACGAAATTACCAAAACTGTCGTATTTTTAACTCATTAAAATTTTAATAAATTCAATAATCATATATTACCATATTCACTCAGTAATATTAAAACATTATCATCATAATCAAATACTAACTCTCATCTCACTAGTTGTTTAAATCCTAATTAATTTCCAATTAATTGTCCCAAATTAATTTAATTAATCTCGTAATTCAAAGCATTTTCATTTAGTGAATCTCATAATTAAAATCCATAAAAGTACGGGGTATTACATACTTCCCCCCTAATAACGTAATTTCATCTCGAAATTCGAAAAGGTAAGGGGTAACTGGTGAAAATAAGTAACCTCCAGTACATAAAACCACTTCAAAGTAAGGCTCGATCACTATAGCCCCCTCTTCACAACAAGCTTATTTAACACTCTTGACACTTTATCAGTTATAAGGTCACACTCAATAAAGTCACCTCACCTTGTGCTCTTACTAGACAGTATTCGAATAATAATAGCTTATATATCATTCGTTGCATTATCTTAATATTATTGGGAGGTCGCACCTCACTTCATGACAATTCCTGTGGTTATCTAAACACAAAACTCACGTCTTGGGAGAAACCATATGAACATCTAACTACTCTTGTCCATTCTTTGAATATATGTTCCCAATGGTGTAACTTTTACAAAAGTGCAAAAGTCACCTAAGACAGTTTGTGGTTATCCCATCACAGTCATCTGACTCTAACTTCTATTTAATCCAAAATTTCAATTATCCGCTCACCTCTAAATATCCAGAGGAAGGACAGTAAGGTTTATCCACACAAAACCTGAAATTGTACCTAGTTCACGATAAATAGGTCCGTGCTTTAACACAACTTTACCATTAGGTAATATCCTCTCTCATTACCATATTATGCTTCACTTACCAGCTATACCCGTTGTAGAAATGAAAAGATCACAATGTGTCCAAAGTTTCTTTCATACAGTTCCACCAGTCATTAATCACCTTGCTCATACTCCTCGGGCTATAGGTGATACAATCTGCTCAAAACGAAATGTTATCCCCACTACTTCCTGAAATTTCATATTGAAGGTGGGGTTTAAGGATCTCATCCTAGTTCTAAACAATACTGGGTCACACTATAAATAGTGTAAATCACTCAAATGTATAACAATTACTTTCCTTTTGGTCCACATGTACCTCACATTCGAAGGCACTCGTAACTTATCTTGAGGTTGGCAACCCATCAAATAAAGTCACGAACATGACTCTTCAACTACTCGGATTGTCGATTTGATACAAAATTTTATGGCACTTATGACACCCCGCCTAATTAAACATCGGGTGATCAGGACTTCATTAAATTAAAACAGGTTTCTCAAATGGTTCATTCTTAACATCACTGTCGAAAACTTTTTAATTACTAATCCCCTAAGTAAAATTAGACCGGTGCCAAATTTTATCTTTCTTAAAACAGAAAAATCGATCCTGCGGAACAAAGTACAAATAATCATGTACTATAATTTAAACATCAAAGTAAAAGTACAACAGAACAAAAGTATTACCGAATAAACCATCGGCTAAAAATCCCAAACAACAATAGAATAACCACTAGTCTGAAACTAACATCTGAGACTAATACCGGACCACAAGTCCATACATAGAAGAGTGGGAGATCCTGTGCTAGATCTGAATGAGAGATATCGTCTAGTCAAATCCTGTAAGCATCCACTGTGCTACAGCTCTGAGTCTGGATGGAATCATCATGCATGGCGTCCCTGTGGCTGGACACCTAAAAGGTTTTGAAAATATTTTATAGCAAGAGTTAGTACTCAATACATTTTGAAAATATTTAGCAAGCGTTTTTCACAATATAAAATGCGGTTATTGATTACACATGTCAGGTTCTCGTACACTCTCTTGAGTTAACTCACCCCTTATCTTTGGTGCACACCTAACGTTCCACACTTAGTTTGTCTAGCCATACTTCTCAAGCTAACTAAAACCAAACTAGTAAACTGAACTTATATGTACCCAAGTTCCAGTACCACCCATATAGTACAACCGTTTTACTAACATCTCGCGTATGTTAATTAATTCTCAAGTAACATTTCATCTATGTTATTTTTCAAGACTTCTCATTTAGCTTCACTACTAAAATTACTACAATTTTCACAATTGTTGACTTTCCCACTTATGTAATTAAGTTTCGCTACTTGAATTACTAAATAGATTTTTCTCTATCTAAAGGTTCATTTCGTAATTAAGTTTCACTACTTAACTTACCAATTCAGTATGTATCTTTAAATACATAATATATCAATCTACTAATACACGAAAGTAGGATATCATCAGGTATATATATTTCACACACAATATATACTAAATATTAGTCACTTCTATTTTTCCCCTTTTATACACATAAAGGACTCTTGGTTCGGAATGAGTCATCGACCCCAAGTAAGAATTGGTCCGGCATGATACATCGACCCCAATTATTTTAAAAATATATATATATATACACATATTCTGGTTCGGGACTCTCTCATCGCGACACCAGCTCAAAGTTTTGTTCGGTATTTCTCATCGACCCCAAATTTATAATAACTTTATGTTAGTTCGGAATGTCTCATCGACCCTAACATAATTAATTTAGGTATAATCTCTCTACCTAAAAGATCACATAATTCAGTAGGTACACGTCCGACCTATTAATCATATACGTACGCAATATTTTAATCTCCTATATTTATCTTACAATATTCGTTTTACGATTTATCTCATTAATTGTATTTATTTGAGTATTCACACAACACTAAGGGTCCTAGTTACCCCTTATATATAATTTCAGTAGTTATTGCTTACCCTACTGGTCAATTACTTAAATTGAATTTACTTCGCCCCGTAACTCAATTTCCGAAGTCCCCGATACTCTACTAAATCGGATTATTCTCCTCGGTCCAAAATCCAAGCCCTACACCCAATGGCCTTATTGGACCTCAACAATATACCTACTGGTCTTATTCTTACTCCCATATCAGTATAGTGTAAATCCTAGAATACCCATTCATTCCCGAGCTCCACGAAGGATTAAACAAAAAAATTATGGGAAAACAGCTTGTGTCGATCGATCGACCGCTGGGTTCGATCGATCGACATAGTCGATCGATCGATAGTTCAAGATCGATCGATCGATCGAACAGGGACAGACGCAGTTTGTCTTCTTCGTTGATCCTCTCCTCCATTAACAAATTTCCAAACTCCATTATTGTCCACCAAACTTTGACCCAATGATCCTAACATATTTCCACATATACTAGGACAGTTTCTAACGTGTCAATTACATCAAAACTCCAATTACTTTAAAGAAATAATGAATTAAAACCCAGAATTTCTTGAAATCCTAGTTATGGTGTTCTTCCCATATTATCATTCAAAATCCAGATTTTTATTCCGAAAATCATCAAGTCTAATCTAAATATTAATCTTCTACATAGTTTAAATCATTCTACATGCGATTCCTATCCCAACATGCATAATTATCATCTTTCTCCAATCAAAATATTGATTTAAACAAAACTATTCAAAAACCCTACACATGGGTATTATAACTTTATAAATTTTTGCAATAAACACTTGCCTTATGATCAGTAGGGTCTTATTTCATGGTTCTTGTTGATGATTGATGATCTTCATCCTTCAATCCTTCTTCCCCAACAAGTTGATGGTAGAAACCCCTTTGAATCCTTCCCAAATCTTCTTTTTGCTTTAGAAAGTGGTGCCTCTCCTCTCTCTAATGGTATTGGTGTTGTCATGGGTGTTCTAACCCTAATTCATCTATCATACGGCTGATATAAAACTTTCAATTTCGTAGGTCTCCATACCCTCTTATGTTAAAAGACCAAAACGCCCCTGAACGGTCTCGGTTTAGTCCAAAATTGCCCCGGGACTCAACTAGTACCCCCGGGTATACTATTTTGACTAATTTGACCCTTCCGGACTCATTGGTGACCTCTAAATTATCATTTGAGTCACTTAAAAAATATTACTCGTTCTCACCCCAACACGGTCTACACGCGTTAAGTAACTATTTACCACTCGCACTAAGTAAATAAAATGATGCAATATATACCGGTATCTATCTTCTGATTAATATACCATACTTACAATTTTAAATAAAACTCTTTAAATTACTACTCTTACGTAATTTAAATCAAGACGATATTTTCTCATTTAATTCTCCAATCTAATTAAATGGAATATTTGGAATATTCAGAAATACGGGGTATTATATACTTCCCCCCTTGAAAAAGGAATTTCGTCCTCGAAATTAGGATAAGGCTGGTATTAAGGCTAAGGACCTTAAATAAAATTGTATGGCTTCAGTATAAATCCTTATCGCACTTTTCCCATGCCGCATAACATAATTAAGTCTCACTACTTAATTTCTCCATAGATTTCCCAATCCAACGTTGATTCTTGAAATTAAGTTTCTCCCTACTTAATTTACCCATTTGACGTATATCTCTATATAATATCTAAGTATCTACTATCACTCATAAGTAGAATATTATAAGGTATATATTTCACACACTATATATACTATAAGGAAAATTGGTCCGGCAAAAATCATCGGCCCCAATAATCCTATCATTTACATTGGTCCGGAAATTCCTCGACCCCAAGATAAATGTAATGCACATGTCAGTTCAGACCTTCCGTCGATCCCAATATTTATCATCGATTTGGTTCGGAAAATCATCGATCCCAACTCGATCCCCCATGTATTGGTCCGGAACATCATCGACCCCAATACAGAGATTAAGCACACTTACTATCGCACATAAGTAGGAAAAATCAATAGGTATATATATCTTAGACATAACATATACTACCAACACTTATTTTATAATCACCCACCCTTCTATAACACTTTTGGGGTTATTGGCTCGGAATTCCACCTCGATCACCAATAGTTATTAATTACTTGTCTCGGGATCACATCTCGAGCACTAATATATGTATATATATCTCATCGCTCATGAGTAGACAATTTGTGAGCCATATTTTTCACATTTCATATACCTTAAAATGTCACACTCCAATAGAATGTCCTCATATCACGCGTTAAGGACTAAAAGTTCGAAATTTCTCCTCGAACCACACCCAAAGTACATGTATTGTTCGTAATCGGTACCCACGAACCTAATCCTCATGTACAGTCCATATAGGTGCTTACTCTACCTATAAATATGCTCTTATAGGCATACATTCAACCTATGAATTGATCAGTGGGCTTCTCCAAAATTCCACTATCATAAGGGCGTATCATCAATCTTTCTCATTAACATTGAGTCGTAGGTAGCACAACGTACTCAAAATAAAACTTTATCTCTATTTCTTCCTGACCTTCTCTCACAGGGTGGAATTTTAGGATTTCATCCTGATTCACAATCATGAAGAGCGGCACTGTGCACTCTCCCTTATCAACTACATACTAATCCATCCCTGTCACCCATTTCGCTACCCCCAACGAAATGTTGGCTAAATTATGATGTTCATAACCCATCAATACTTTATAAGTCTGTCTTCTCATTCCATCATTGGGAATGTGGGTTCACTACCACATTCCGGTTGTTCATTTCGAGTCTATCTTGTCTATTAACTAGAGGTGTATCTGGAGACAATCTCACTACGTCTCTCCTCAACATCGCTTCCCACTTACTTCATCTTTCCTGAAGTGGTACTCTATTCCCCTTTCTCTCCGGGTTTATTATACTTTACAATTCGTGCACTCTTCGCAATTGGCGCACTTTTTGGGTTGGTTACTTTATAAGGATCAACATTTTAGTAACACGTAAGTCACTCACAACACTCAGTCAAGTAGCACCTTGCGTTACTTCTTCACCACAGTTAGGTCTCCCATATCAAGAGATAACCTTTGAACGGTTTCCCACCGACTTTCATCCCATAGGGTGTGTTGGATTTCTCAGCACATATAATCTTGGATCATCGTCAATCTCCCATGACGTTCAACCCATTTCATCGATACGACTTGTTTCCTAATTTCCCCAACGTCGTACAAAATATTCCGCATCCCTCTATCTCGGATGTCTAAGGAATCCAATTGACTAGGGTGCCCATACACCCTTTTCTAGGGTTACATTTGTAAAAACATTGCAAATGTCGCACCCGTAACATGTTTTCTTCCACTCTAGCCTAGTCTACACGACGTGACTACAATCTTGTGGGTATTCTCAATACCCTAGAGGCAAAGTATAAAATCTTTTCCCACAAAGTCCCACTTATCCCTTCGTGGTGAGGTAAGACTTTCAGTGTTTCTCCACAACACTACCGGCTCCACTGATGTCCTAGCATCTAACAATGTCTCTTCTCCTGACGTGCAATAAAATTCAGTCGTATTCCCTTCATAACCGAACTTAAACAAGGGACGTGTCTCCATGTATTCTTACTGAGCATTATCGGAACAACACATAGTCGATATGCTCAAATTTGATTTCTCGACAATATGTGCAACCATACTCCAATATTGCTAAAGGAGCCATGTGGCACCTCGCTTATACTATCGCTAAGTCTTTAGCACTAACTACAACAGCGAGCTCGATCTCTCCGCTCAGCAGTCATACCACAAACATTGACTCACATCATTTAGGTCCCCACACACCGAAATCAATTACTAAGAGATGTTCATAATCTCCGAAGTTTCTCTCATTTTGATGAATAATGACAACTCGACCCTTTTTCAGGTGAGGAGTTGTCATATACCCCATTCACTCAAGGCTAAAACTCATATACTTCCTTATCCATCGCTCTGGGGATTTTGATGGTTCCCGGACATAACACGCTTGTCCTCTCCGGAATGCAAAACTTATTGGAGTTATTATTTCTACAAATAACTTCCACCAAAAAATAAAATGCGTGGCCCTAGAATCCACACTAGACATCTTTTCAAAAATTCCTGACTCCAGGCCATGCTGACCGGTTTGGGTACCCCTCCTCTCGGACTGGGTAGATTCGATCCTGAACACTATCATCTTGGTTCCCTTAGTTCTGCTCACCAAGAGGAAGGCACTATGGGACTTAACTGTCCTGACTTAGGATCTAATCATTAAATCCTCTAGTGGGTTTTCACTTATGGCTTGAACTAGCCCCATTACATTCAGTCTTACTCTTTGACTAAATCTATAACTCCCTTAGCTCCGCCCACCCAGGATCATTAACCTCAACCTTGTAGGAAGTACCATATTGTCTTCATATACATAAGTCATTCAAGAAGAGTTTTACCAAAAATTTCGAGCTATGACTCGGGAGTCCATTTTCTCAAGGGCTCCTTTCCCTTATACCTATCTCATCGGTACAAGTTCACTTCACAGGATAATTTTTTCTCTCACGATTGGCCTCTACCAGGATTTCACATGAGGGGTTAATATATTCCCATTCAGTACGCTTCTGAATCATCATTGGAGAACTTTGCGGTTAAACTATACGTAAATTTCTTCTATTTACATATACGGACCCTCGGTCCGAATGTAGTGACTTGTATCCCCGCCACGTTGCCTGAAAATTTACTCAAATTTCTAACTTCTGAGTATTTCTACTCCATCCTGAATGCCAAAACCTCTGGACATACTACTTCCATTGGTTAACATGCACAGTCGCCGTTTCATCACATTTACGGCTCGTTCTTAACAAATTTTCTTCAGACCTACTCCCACTATCACTGCATTGGGCGGTCTAGACTAGCATCCCTCTTGCCGTCGCGACACTTGGAAAATGCCTGCTATGCCTCAACAAACCTTGCAGCAGTTACTTCCATTACCCGCTAGGAGTGACCTCGACCACGGTCATCTCTCCTATGATTGCCATCTTCAAACACCTCATGCTTTATGCCGACCTCCTCCCTCCTGTAGTCCTGCTAACGCCAATGCTGGACCTACCACCATATTCGACATACCGTGCCCAATCGGACTCGTATATATATAACACTACGTCTATTAAATAGAAGGAGAATGTAATCTTCGTACGTAGAGGAGTACAATCATCCTAAGATAGGGCTCTATATCAATCAAACGATACGCTGAAAACGTAGTAAGCCGTACAGATCCTATGGACACTAGAACCTGATGCTCTGATACCATCTGCGACACCCCGCCTAATTAAACATCGGGTTATCAGGCCTTCATTAAATTAAAACAGGTTTCTCAAATGGTTCATTCTTAACATCACTGTCGAAAACTTTTTAATTACTAATCCCCTAAGTAAAATTAGACCGGTGCCAAATTTTATCTTTCTTAAAACAGAAAAATCGATCCTGCGGAACAAAGTACAAATAATCATGTACTATAATTCAAACATCAAAGTAAAAGTACAACAGAACAAAAGTATTACCGAATAAACCATCGGCTAAAAATCCCAAACAACAATAGAATAACCACTAGTTTGAAACTAACATCTGAGACTAATACCGGACCACAAGTCCATACATAGAAGAGTGGGAGATCCTGTGCTAGATCTGAATGAGAGATATCGTCTAGTCAAATCCTGTAAGCATCCACTGTGCTACAGCTCTGAGTCTGGAATGGAATCATCATGCATGGCGTCCCTGTGGCTGGACACCTAAAAGGTTTTGAAAATATTTTATAGCAAGAGTTAGTACTCAATACATTTTGAAAATATTTAGCAAGCGTTTATCACAATATAAAATGCGGTTATTGATTACACATGTCAGGTTCTCGTACACTCTCTTGAGTTAACTCACCCCTCATCTTTGGTGCACACCTAACGTTCCACACTTAGTTTGTCTAGCCATACTTCTCAAGCTAACTAAAACCAAACAAGTAAACTGAACTTATATGTACCCAAGTTCCAGTACCACCCATATAGTACAACCGTTTTACTAACATCTCGCGTATGTTAATTAATTCTCAAGTAACATTTCATCTATGTTATTTTTCAAGACTTCTCATTTAGCTTCACTACTAAAATTACTACAATTTTCACAATTTTTGACTTTCCCACTTATGTAATTAAGTTTCGCTACTTGAATTACTAAATAGATTTTTCTCTATCTAAAGGTTCATTTCGTAATTAAGTTTCACTACTTAACTTACCAATTCAGTATGTATCTTTAAATACATAATATATCAATCTACTAATACACGGAAGTAGGATATCATCAGTTATATATATTTCACACACAATATATACTAAATATTAGTCACTGCTATTTTGCCCCTTTTATACACATAAAGGACTCTTGGTTCGGAATGATTAATTGACCCCAAGTAAGAATTGGTTCGGCATGATACATCGTCCCCAATTATTTTAAAAATATATATACACACATATTCTGGTTCGGGACTCTCTCATCGCGACACCAGTTCAAAGTTTGGTTCGGTATTTCTCATCGACCCCAAACTTATAATAACTTTATGTTAGTTCGGAATGTCTCATCGACCCTAACATAATTAATTTAGGTATAATCTCTGTACCTAAAAGATCACATAATTCAGTAGGTACATATCCGACCTATTAATCATATACGTACGTAATATTTTAATCTCGTATATTTACCGTACAATATTCGTTTTACGATTTATCTCATTAATCGTATTTATTTGAGTATTCACACAACTCTAAGGGTCCTAATTACCCCTTACATATAATTTCAGTAGTTATTGCTTACCCTACTGGTCTATTACTGAAATTGAATTTACTTCGCCCCGTAACTCAATTTCCGATGTCCCCGATACTCTACTAAATCGGATTATTCTCCTCGGTCCATAATCCAAGCCCTACACCCAATGGCCTTATTGGACCTCAACAATATACCTATTGGTCTTATTCTTACTCCCATATCAGTATAGTGTAAATCCTAGAATACCCATTCATTCCCGAACTCAACGAAGGATTAAACACAAAATTTTTGGGAAAACAGCTTGCGTCGATCGATCGACGGCTGGGTTCGATCGATCGACATAGTCGATCGATCGATAGTTCAAGATCGATCGATCGATCGAACAGGGACAGACGCAGTTTGTCTTCTTCGCTGATCCTCTCCTCCATTAACAAATTTCCAAACTCCATTATTGTCCACCAAACTTTTACCCAATGATCCTAACATATTTCCACATATACTAGGACAGTTTATAACGTGTCAATTACATCAAAACTCCAATTACTTTAAAGAAATAATGAATTAAAACCCAGAATTTCTTGAAACCCTAGTTATGGTGTTCTTCCCATATTATTATTCAAAATCCAGATTTTTATTCCGAAAATCATCAAGTCTAATCTGAATATTAATCCTCTACATAGTTTAAATCATTCTACATGCGATTCCTATCCCAACATGCATAATTATCATCTTTCTCCAATCAAAATATTGATTTAAACAAAACTATTCAAAAACCCTACACATGGGTATTATAACTTTATAAATTTTTGCAATAAACACTTGCCTTATGATCAGCAGGGTCATATTTCGTGGTTCTTTTTGATGATTGATGATCTTCATCCTTCAATCCTTCTTCCCCAACAAGTTGATGGTAGAAACCCCTTTGAATCCTTCCCAAATCTTCTTTTTGCTTTAGAAAGTGGTGCCTCTCCTCTCTCTAATGGTATTGGTGTTGTCATGGGTGTTCTAACCCTAATTCATCTATCATACAGCTGATATAAAACTCTCAATTTCGTAGGTCTCCATACCCTCTTATGTTAAAAGACCAAAGCTCCCCCGAACGGTCTCGGTTTAGTCCAAAATTGCCCCTGGACTCAACTAGTACCCCCGGGTATACTATTTTGACTAATTTGACCCTTCTGGACTCATTGGTGACCTCTAAATTATCATTTGAGTCACTTAAAAAATATTACTCGTTCTCACCCCAACACGGTCTACACGCGTTAAGTAACTATTTACCACTCGCACCAAGTAAATAAAATGATGCAATATATACCGGTATCTATCTTCCGATAAATATACCATACTTACAATTTTAAATAAAACTCTTTAAATTACTACTCTTACGTAATTTAAATCAAGACGATATTTTCTCATTTAATTCTCCAATCTAATTAAATGGAATATTTGGAATATTCAGAAATACGAGGTATTATATACTTCCCCCCTTGAAAAAGCAATTACGTCCTCGAAATTAGGATAAGGCTAGTATTAAGGCTAAGGACCTTAAATACAATTTTATTGCTTGATTATAAATCCTTATCGCACTTTTCCCATGCCGCATAACATAATTAAGTCTCACTACTTAATTTCTCCATAGATTTTCCCAATCCATCGCTGATTCTTGAAATTAAGATTCTCCCTACTTAATTTACCCATTTGACGTATATCTCTATATAATATCTAAGTATCTACTATCACTCATAAGTAGAAAATTATAAGGTATATATTTCACACACTATACATACTTTAAGGAAAATTGGTCCGGCAAAAATCATCGGCCCCAATAATCCTATCATTTACATTGTTCCGGAAATTCCTCGACCCCAAGGTAAATGTAATGCACATGCCAGTTCAGACCTTCCGTCGATCCCAATATTTATCATCGATTTGGTTTGGAAAAATCATCGATCCCAACTCGATCCCCCATGTATTGGTCCGGAACATCATCGACCCCAATATAGAGATTAAGCACACTTACTATCGCACATAAGTAGGAAAAATCAATAGGTATATATATCTTACACATAACATATACTACCAACACTTATTTTATAATCACCCCCCTTCTATAACACTTTTGGGGTTATTGGCTCGGAATTCCACCTTGATCACCTATAGTTATTAATTACTTATCTCGGGATCACATCTAGAGCACTAATATATGTATATATATCTAATCGCTCATGAGTAGACAATTTTTTAGCCTTATTTTTCACATTTCATATACCTTAAAATGTCACACTCCAATAGAATGTCCTCATATCACGCGTTAAGGACTAAAATTTCGAAATGTCTCCTCGAACCACACCCAAAGTACATGTATTGTTCATAATCGGTACCCACGAACCTAATCCTCATGTACAGTCCATATAGGTGCTTACTCTACCTATAAATATGCTCTTATAGGCATACATTCATCCTATGAATTGATCAGTGGGCTTCTCCAAAATTCCACTATCATAAGGGCGTATCATCATTCTTTCTCATTAACATTGAGTCGTAGGTAGCACAACGTACTCAAAATAAAACTTTATCTCTATTCCTTCCTGACCTTCTCTTACAGGGTGGAATTTTAGGATTTCATCCTGATTCACAATCATGAAGAGAGGCACTGTGCACTCTCCCTTATCAACTACATACTAATCCATCCCGATCACCCATTTCGCTACCCCCAATGAAATGTTGGCTTAATTATGATGTTCACAACCCATCAATACCTTATAAGTATGTCTCCTTATTCCATCATTGGGAATATGGGTTCACTACCACATTCCGTTTGTTCATTTCGAGTCTATCTTGTCTATTAACTAGAGGTGTATCTGGAGACAATCTCACTACGTCTCTCCTCAACATCGCTTCCCACTTACGTCATCTTTCCTGAAGTGGTACTCTATTCCCCTTTCTCTCCGGGTTTATTATACTTTACAATTCAGGCACTCTTCACAATTGGCGCACTTTTTGGGTTGCTTACTTTATAAGGATCAACATTTTAGTAACACGTAAGTCACTCACATCACTCAGTCAAGTAGCACCTTGCGATACTTCTTCACCACAGTTAGGTCTCCCATATCAAGAGATAACCTTTGAACGGTTTCCCACCGACTTTCATCCCATAGGGTGTGTTGGATTTCTCAGCACATATAATCTTGGATCATCGTCAATCTCCCATGACGTTCAACCCATTTCATCGATACGACTTGTTTCCTAATTTCCCCAACGTCGTACAAAATATTCCGCATCCCTCTATCTCGGATGTCTAAGGAATCCAATTGACTAGGGTGCCCATACACCCTTTTCTCCGGCTACATTTGCACAAACATTGCAAATGTCGCACCCGTAACATGCTTTTCTTCCACTCTAGCCTAGTCTACACGACGTGACTACAACCTTGTGGGTATTCTCAATACCCCAGAGACAAAGGATCAAATCTTTTCCCACAAAGTCCCACTTATCCCTTCATGGTGAAGTAAGCCTTTCAGTGTTTCTCCACAACACTACCGGCTCCACTGATGTCCTAGCATCTAACAATGTCTCTTCTCCTGACGTGCATAAAAATTCAGTCGTATTCCCTTTCACAACCGAACTTAAACAAGGGACTTGTCTCCATGTATTCTTACTGAGCATTATCGGAACAACACATAGTCGATATGCTCAAATTCGATTTCTCGACAATATGTGCAACCATACTCCAATATTGCTAAAGGAGTCAAGTGGCACTGTGCTTATACTATCGCTAAGTCTTTAGCACTAACTACAACAGCGAGCTCGATCTCTCCGCTCAGCAGTCATACCACAAACATTGACTCACATCATTTAGGTCCCCACACACCGAAATCAATTACTAAGAGATGTTCATAATCTCCGAAGTTTCTCTCATTTTGATGAATAATGACAACTCGACCTTTTTTCAGGTGAGGAGTCATCATATACCCCATTCACTCAAGGCTAAAACTCATATACTTCCTTATCCATCGCTCTGGGATTTTGATGGTTCTCGGACATAACACGCTTGTCCTCTCCGGAATGCAAAACTTATTGGAGTTATTATTTCTACAAATAACTTCCACCAAAAAATAAAACGCGTGGCCCTAGAATCCACACTAGATATCTTTTCAAAAATTCCTGACTCCAGGCCATGCTGACCGGTTTGGGTACCCCTCCTCTCGGACTGGGTAGATTCGATCCTGAACACTATCATCTTGGTTCCCTTAGTTCTGTTGACCAAGAGGAACGCACTATGGGACTTAACAGTCCCGACTTAGGATCTAATCATTAAATCCTCTAGTGGGTTTTCACTTATGGCTTGCACTAGCCCCATTACATTCAGTCTTACTCTTTGACTAAATCTATAACTCCCTTAGCTCCGCCCACCCAGGAGCATTAACCTCAACCTTGTAGGAAGTACCATATTGTCTTCATATACATAAGTCATTCAAGAAGAGTTTTACCAGAAATTGCGAGCTAGGACTCGGGAGTCCATTTTCTCAAGGGCTCCTTTCCCTTATACCTATCTCACCGGTACAAGTTCACTTCACAGGATAATTTTTTCTCTCACGATTGGCCTCTACCAGGCTTTCACGTGAGGGTTTCATATATTCCCATTCACTACGCTTCTGAACCATCATTGGAGAACTTTGCGGTTAAACTATACGTAAAGTTCTTCTATTTATATATACGGACCCTCGGTCTGAATGTAGTGACTTGTATCCCCGCCACGTTGCCTGAAAATTTACTCAAATTTCTCACTTTTGAGTATTTCTACTCCGTCCTGAATGCCAAAACCTCTGGACATACTACTTCCATTGGCTAACATGCACAGTCGCCGTTTCATCACATTTACGGCTCGTTCTTAACAAATTTTCTTCAGACCTACTCCCACTATCACTGCATTGGGCAGTCTAGACTAACATCCCTCTTGCCGTCGCAACACTTTGAAAATGCTTTTTATGCCTCAACAACCCCTGCAGCAGTTACTTCCATTACCCGCTAGGAGTGACCTCGACCACGGTCATCTCTCCTATGATTGCCATCTTCGAACACCCCATGCTTTATGCCGACCTCCTCCCTCTTGTAGTCCTGCTAACGCCAATGCTGGACCTACCACCATATTCGACGTACCGTGCCCAATCGGACTCGTATATATATAACACTACATCTATTAAATAGCGGGAGAACATAAACTACGTACGTAGAGGAGTACAATCATCCTAAGATAGGGCTCTATATCAATCAAACGATACCCTGAAAACGTAGTAAGCCGTACAGATCCTATGGGCACTAGAACCTGATGATCTGATACCATCTGTGACACCCTGCCTAATTAAACATCGGGTGATCAGGCCTTCATTAAATTAAAATAGGTTTCTCAAATGGTTCATTCTTAGCATCACTGTCGAAAACTTTTTAAATACTAATCCCCTAAGTAAAATTAGACCGGTGACAAATTTTATCTTTCTTAAAACAGAAAAATCGATCCTGCGGAACAAAGTACAAATAATCATGTACTATAATTCAAACATCAAAGTAAAAGTACAACAGATAAAAGTATTACCGAATAAACCATCGGCTAAAAATCCCAAACAACAATAGAATAACCACTAGTCTGAAACTAACATCTGAGACTAATACCGGACCACAAGTCCATACATAGAAGAGTGGGAGATCCTGTGCTAGATCTGAATGAGAGATATCGTCTAGTAAAATCCTGTAAGCATCCACTGTGCTACATCTCCGAGTCTGGAATGGAATCATCACGCATGGCGTCCCTGTGTCTAGACACCTAAAAGGTTTTGAAAATATTTTATAGCAAGAGTTAGTACTCAATACATTTTGAAAATATTTAGCAAGCGTTTATCACAATATAAAATGTGGTTATTGATTACACATGTTAGGTTCTCGTACACTCTCTTCAGTTAACTCACCCCTCATCTTTGGTGCACACCTAACGTTCCACACTTAGTTTGTCTAGCCATACTCTCAAGCTAACTAAAACCAAAGTAGTAAACTGAACTTATCTGTACCCAAGTTCCAGTACCGCCCATACAGTACAACCGTTTTACTAACATCTCGCGTATGTTAATTAATTCTCAAGTAACATTTCATCTATGTTATTTTTCAAGACTTCTCATTTAGCTTCACTACTAAAATTACTACAATTTTCACAATTTTTGACTTTCCCACTTATGTAATTATGTTTCGCTACTTGAATTACTAAATAGATTTTTCTCTATCTAAAGGTTCATTTCGTAATTAAATTTCCCTACTTAACTTACCAATTCAGTATGTATCTTTAAATACATAATATATCAATATACTAATACACGGAAGTAGGATATCATCAGGTATATATATTTCACACACAATATATACTAAATATTAGTTACTGCTATTTTGCCCCTTTTATACACATAAAGGACTCTTGGTTCGGAATGATTCATCGACCCCAAGTAAGAATTGGTTTGGCAGATACATCGACCTCAATTATTTTAAAAATATATATATATATATACGTATTATGGTTCGGGACTCTCTCATCGCGACACCAGTTGAAAGTTTGGTTCGGTATTTCTCATCGACCCCAAACTTATAATAACTTTATGTTAGTTCGGAATGTCTCATCGACCCTAATATAATTAATTTAGGTATAATCTCTCTACCTAAAATATCACATAATTCAGTAGGTACACATCCGACCTATTAATCATATACGTACGTAATATATTAATCTCATATATTTACCGTACAATATTCGTTTTACGATTTATCTCATTAATCGTATTTATTTGAGTATTCACACAACTCTAAGGGTCCTAGTTACCCCTTACATATAATTTCAGTAGTTATTGCTTACCCTACTGGTCTATTACTTAAATTAAATTTACTTCGCCCCGTAACTCAATTTACGAAGTCCCCGATACTCTACTAAATCGGATTATTCTCCTCGGTCCATAATCCAAGCCCTACACCCAATGGCCTTATTGGACCTCAATAATATACCTACTCGTCTTATTCTTACTCCCATATCAGTATAGTGTAAATCCTAGAATACCCATTCATTCCCGAACTCAACGACGGATTAAACACAAAATTTTTGGGAAAACAGCTTGCGTCGATCGATCGACGGCTGGGTTCGATCGATCGACATAGTCGATCGATCGATAGTTCAAGATCGATCGATCGATCGAACAGGGACAGACGCAGTTTGTCTTCTTCGCTGATCCTCTCCTCCATTAACAAATTTCCAAACTCCATTATTGTCCACCAAACTTTTACCCAATGATCCTAACATATTTCCACATATACTAGGACAGTTTATAACGTGTCAATTACATCAAAACTCCAATTACTTTAAAGAAATAATGAATTAAAACCCAGAATTTCTTGAAACCTTAGTTATGGTGTTCTTCCCATATTATCATTCAAAATCCAGATTTTTATTCCGAAAATCATCAAGTCTAATCTGAATATTAATCCCCTACATAGTTTAAATCATTCTACATGCGAGTCCTATCCCAACATGCATAATTATCATCTTTCTCCAATCAAAATATTGATTTAAATTCAAAAACCCTACACATGGGTATTACTACTTTATAAATTTTTGCAATAAACACTTGCCTTATGATCAGTTGGGTCTGATTTCGTGGTTCTTATTGATGATTGATGATCTTCATCCTTCAATCCTTCTTCCCCAACAAGTTGATGGTAGAAACCCCTTTGAATCCTTCCCAAATCTTCTTTTTGCTTTAGAAAGTGGTGCCTCTCCTCTCTCTAATGGTATTGGTGTTGTCATGGGTGTTCTAACCCTAATTCATCTATCATACGGCTGATATAAAACTCTCAATTTCGTAGGTCTCCATACCCTCTTATGTTAAAAGACCAAAACGCCCCCGAACGGTCTCGGTTTAGTCCAAAATTGCCCCGGGACTCAACTAGTACCCCCGGGTATACTATTTTGACTAATTTGACCCTTCCGGACTCATTGGTGACCTCTAAATTATCATTTGAGTCACTTAAAAAATATTACTCGTTCTCACCCCAACACGGTCTACACGCGTTAAGTAACTATTTACTACTTGCACTAAGTAGATAAAATGATGCAATATATACCGGTATCTATCTTCCTATTAATATACCATACTTACAATTTTAAATAAAACTCTTTAAATTACTACTCTTACGTAATTTAAATCAAGACGATATTTTCTCATTTAATTCTCCAATCTAATTAAATGGAATATTTGGAATATTCAGAAATACGGGGTATTACAGCACTTATGGTAACAAATTTCTATCTATGAGTGGTGTACGAGGAGAGTATTTACTATGTCCCTCTCAACACCAACTTTCACTAATATTTCTTCCCATTAAGTGGTACTTAGTAATCCTCTTATTCCCTCGGCATATACCAAAAGTCATAACCTTTGAACTTTTTGCCACGACGTGTACTTTTGGACTCTTTATACCTTATTGACATCATTATTCTATTAACTTCAAGTCACTCTCACCATTCGACTGGGTAGAACTCTGCTCCAAATTGTCCATAATAGTTAAATATTTGTCTTCTCAAGGGATACCCCCTTTTTAAATGGTTTCCCACTGTCTTTCAACTAAGTTCTGATGGGTTACTCTGATTGAACATGAATATATGGATTCTCGTCCTTCTGTCATGAAGATTAATCCACACTACCACTTCCATTTTTTCACATTATTCCCCCAGGCATAAATTTCACCCATCAACTCCCATGTCTATTTTCCCAACAATTCTGACATCAGCAAACCAGGGTGTCTACACCCCTTAAAAATCGTGCATACTAGTTTAAACATCTTATATGCTTCATACATACTCCAAACTATCTATTGTCCCTACATTCACAATGTGGCTATACCACTTGGGCATTTCTCCATCAACTCCGGATTTGAAATTCTAATTCCTCCTTAACATCATTCCACCCTTCAACCCGCCGTGATAAAACAAAATTTTCAATACCTCCTCACCACAAAACTGGATCCACTAGCATTATATCATAATTTAACTTTCAACTTCCAATTATAACTACTTACTTCTATAACGACCGAGGTACTGAACTCATGGATGAATGGTCAAACATCTCCCTACTTCCAACCTTACACTAAGTTTCATGCTTGGGATGTCTCGAAAATAGAAATCCAAATAAGGAACCCCGCCGATACACTACTACCCAGCATTCTCTATCTTCGAAATCTGTTAGGCCCTCAGTCCATAACATGTACCCCTATTCTCCCTTCTCTTGACACCTATGTTACATCTCCTTCTGCAATTACACTTAAACAAGGAACTTTCCCAAAAGACATTGTCATTTAACATTGGGGGTAGTCACCTTCCAGAAATATCATACACATACAATCAGGATTCTAGAAATCCAGTCCTGAGATATATAATTATGAGTCTTAACTCTCACGTCTCTAATGGATTGATATAATAATGTGCTCTTCTTATTACCAAGTCCTGAGCGTTAAACATAATAACAATCTAATTCTTTTTGCTGAACAGTAAACCCAATACACTCTGAATCATATCAATAAAGTCCCTACACATACCGGGATCGAATATCCGAGACCATTATACCTTTCGAAGTCTCTACAATATATATATATATATATATATATATATATATATGTGTGTGTGTGTGTGTGTGTGTGTGTGTGTGTGTGTGAGAGCCCGACCCTCTTGTAGGTGATGTTTCGCCATAATAAAACATCCTACACCGAGGTAGTAACCTCGATAGACTTGCAATATCCGTACACTATCGGTCTAATCATTACTATAAAACCATAATCAACGTAATATCATACTCGTATAACACATCACTAAAACGATAAATTTCAATAAAGTATATATCACTATCGATGCACCCATTCATCCTCCGCGGATATCACTAAAGGTAACCCCACTATACCAAGGAAAATATTCACATAATAACAACGTCGTCGATATACACACTAAACTCGTCTCACATACGAATCTAGCAATAATAAAAATGTAGTGACTCATTCGTGTCACATACAATGTGCCTCGTCTTCAGCTTGCCAATCACCATGGATGCTTAAATGGTCCTTCGACATAACATGCATGTCCGAACCAAACCGAAAATTACAATAACTATTGCCCTTGTTAGGCACCATAACCTTATCCCTTTACTCACTTCGAGAAAATTTAACACATGGGGTTTTACATTCCCCCAAAATGCCTCTACACATAATCCACTCATCTCCGGTCATACTGACCATGTTAGGGTTGTACTTCTCTCGGACTTTGGTAGTATCGATTCTGATGGATACCCCCATTATTGCTTTAGCTTTGTTAGCCCTAAGGAACATGCTAGTGGCTTCAACAACCCTTACTTAATTCACCATCGCTACGTAAAAATCCAGCTATCCAAATCATTTTAATTAGTCCCTTAATGGGTATACCCCTTGTGGTGCTTCCCCAACACCATTTCACCCAGTCTTACTTTCTGACTAAATTCCTCGATTCTTATAGCTCCCCGCATAAGGAAGCCTTTACATCCATATTAACAAAATGCGATATTATTATCATCTATATTGACCACCCGAGCAGAATTTCCCAGAAGTGCTAGAAATTCTACTTAAGAGTTAATTTCCCACTTTAAAATCCTCTTCTCTAATGTACTTAGTTCATCTGGTGCAAGATTTGCCTACTAATTATATTCCTTTCCACAAAGGGACCTCTATCCGACACTCCGGTGTGAGTTTAGAACAACGTTCACATCTTATCTTGAACATGTGATGAAGAAACTTACGGTTAAATAGTACTTAATATCCTTCCATTGACACAAAATTTCACTGTGTAGTGATTGGATCCTATCATTATAACTTTGCTCGACGAGCCAAGAAAAATTTTACCTGAAATTAAACTTCCCGTTAGACACAGTCTGACACATGCCCAAGCCTTTGGATATTTTTCCTTCGTTGGCTAACACGTACAATCTCTACATTCCTAGAATTTCCACTGTTAATTCTCTTTAATGTTTTGTCTGACTTTCTCCCAATACAACCTCGTTGGGTGAGTCTAATTTGACTCCACTTTATACTATAGCGGTACTTCGAAGTCATATGTTGTGCCCAATCCGTCTTTACCATTTTAGCTTCACGTACCATAATAGGGGTGACCTTAACTACGGTCATCATTCTTGAATATACCCTATAAAATCAATTGAGATTTTCCTTCTACGGTCCTCCCAACTGCCCTCGCCTGACTTACTAAAAGGTTCGGCACACAAACATACCCGAATGCAAATAGCATTCACTATCATATACATTATAGCAGGAGAACAAAACTCACCAAAGAAATCAAAAATCCTAAACATAGGGCTCTATATCAAAGAAAGCTATGCTGGAAGCATAATAAGTCGCACAAATCCTAAAGGACACTAGAACTTGATGCACTGATACCACCCCTGACACTCCGACTAATTAAATATCGGGTAGATACTCCTTTATTAGATTAATACAGAATATCAAGTTAGCTCAATCTCAGCATCAGTATCGAAAACATTTAATTAATTACTCGGTACCGAATATTTAAATAGAGAGATGCCAAATTTTAATAATTAAATTAACAATTAACCAAGTAATTAAATCATCATCCATCAATCACATAATCAATCTCATATGAATAACCAACGAAATGAAATAAACTGAGTCTGGAGTAAACACCCCAATAATAATAATACGAGAGTAAATAAAATCTCAATACAAGAGTCTGAATAAATAAATAAACATCTGAAATAATGAAAGTCTATATATACAATCTCTAGATGAGAATGGGCAACATGTCGTAACTGATATGACTCTAAAGGAACCAAAGATAAATATGGAGGTGTCTAATACCGAGATCCTGTATCTTCCACAACAGCTACAGCACGTCATCAGGATGGAACGCCTATGTTTAGCGTTCCTGTAGCTGGGCATATAAAAGGTTTTTACAAGCAAAATAGATTTGGAGGAAAACGGGTCAGAGCCCCGAGGTGAAAAAAGTTGAAAAATAGCAAGTGTTTAATTGAATTAAATAATAAATATTATATACATGTTAGTTGCGTACTCTCACATGAGTTTCTCACCCCTCGACCAATGTACACGCCTAACGTATACCCTTAGCCCCTCCTAGTTATGCCACTATCTAACTAATCCGTACTAAATCTTGTTTCACATTCTAATATAGAGTGTCTACTTGTATTACCCAAATATGTCATACTTATATCTCACATTTATATTAATCAAATTACATATCTCAGGTGCTATATACATTCTCACATTTTAACCCATTTAAATATCTTAGTTATTCGCGTCAACTAAGCAACAGTGAACCAATCACAAGTACATATATAAATCACTTTATGTACATATATAAATCACTTTATGTACATATATACACATTTGGCACCCCTAATCTAAGTTGCGGTGCACACATACTCTGCTATCGAATCCCGATACATCACTTACATAAGGATCACGCGTTTCGAATCACTCAAGAATAATATAAATACAATTCACACATATTGGAGGCGAACATAGTTCATATGCCCATGGGTCATGCACATACATATGATCCCATGGTCAGTTGACTTATCAACTCACAAATAATTCATTCGCAGTCCTATGTCCTTAAGGTACCAATCTAAATCCCCCTGAAGTCACACAAAATATAAGATGGTCCTTTTTCAAAAATCAACCTCCTGTGATAGGAAGTATGGTAGGTATGTCATACACACAATAATCAAAATACTAAGTAATAACACAACTTAGTTAATAAACACATTAATATAGGTATACACCATCCCCATATCTTAAGTCTCATACGTATCATAGTGTCATCCCGAATATTCTACGCAATATGTTTAGCGCAACAACTCTCGTCGTATAAGTCCGAATACTTAAACCTGCCTCATAAGGTTACTAAGTCTCCCACTAGTCTCTAAGGTTATCTCAGTGATTACAAGTCGCTCTTCTACTTGTCATAACCTTAAATTAACATTTGTCCACTTTAAATCCAAATTTTATGAAACTTTTAATCTTACTTCACTCGGTAAACACTCAAAAGTATTACATTTAATCCCATAATATATAACATATTTCGGGCATTAACTACAACCCTACCGACCTTAACCAAGTCCCCCAATATTCTATTAAACCCCCTAAGAGTTCTTACAATCTTGGGATTTGTCTAACCTTAGAGGGAAAATAATCTACAAAAATCTCGAGGACTCAATCGATCGATGAAAAGGGTCGATCGATTGATCCAGTCGACCAATCGACATTCATGGGTCGAACGATCAATCAAACTAGTACTGCGAATCTGCATAATTTGGCCTACAAGTTTCGTCAAACTTAAACATTAAATCCTCTACTATAATGTCCCAAACTCCCAAATATTTATTCCTAACATCATACCAACATCAATACATAAGTTCCAACATTTTGGAATTATCAAATCATAATGGGAAATCATTTTCTTGGACCAAATCATATAATTTTCATAAAACACCTAGTTCTCCTATTTTTTTCAAGAACATAATATAACTCAATATAATTTCATAATTCTATACCGTTGGATCATAATTCCGTGGCTATTACATTCCCAGGAGTTAAAATACTTGCAAAACTTACCCCGATTACGATTTTAATTCTTCAAATCCATTCATTCATTATTTTTCAAGGTTATTCTCTAATTCTAAACTAACATGAATGATATATGAACAAAATTATTGCAAGTTAAATAACTTTCCTGTGAATAAATATTATGATCCTTTGAAGCATATGGTATGGGAATGATTCTCTCAATCCGATGTATCGAGTTGTGGTGACGGTGGTGCAAAAGCCTCTAAATGGTGATTTCACCTTTGGGAAAATCCTTTTCTTCCTCTCTAAGTGCCGTGGTGATTTTTGGTTGTGATAACCCTAAGAGTCCTAAGTTTTGGCTAATATATTAAGTCTAAAATTCGTTGGTCATAATTCCTCAAAAAGTCCAAATGAATAAAATACCCTCCCGGGCTGCCGGGTAGGCCTAAAATGCCCAAGGACCCAAACTAAACCCCCGGCTAGTGTTTTCTGACTATCTCGACCATTTTGGACACGTTGGTTCACTCAAAATGACCATACAGATGATATAAAAATAAGTTACTCATAATTCCATTAAATTGGGTCCTAGCATGACAAACACGCGAGTTTTAGCTTAATTACCGAAACTGCCGCATTTTCAACTCACGAAAATTTTAATAAATTCAATAATCATATATTACCATATTCACACAGTAATATTCAACATTATCATCATAATCAAATACTAACTCTCTTCTCGCTAGTTATGTGAATCCGAATTCATTTACAATTAATTATCCGAATTTAATTTAATTAATCTCGTAGTTGAAAGCAATTTCTTTTAGTAAATCTCATAATTAAAATGAATAAAAATACGGGGTATTACAATTTGATAACCATTTGCGAAAGACAAAACCTCATCATGAGTAATCCTATGCTAAGAAAATTGTACATAACTAGGATTGTGAACTTTTCCATCAACACCTAAATGATTTTCGATAATATCCTCAACCAAAACAGCCTCAACACCGATAATTAAATGAACCAAAATTATAGGGGATGGAGAGGTCACAATCTTATTTTCACAAAACTCATGAATAAATTTAACGTTCGCATATGTGTGTTGTCATATAAATTTGCTTACCTTGTAGACACATCAATTAAAGGAAGAAGACATTCACCATCATCGCAACGATCTAGATGCTCTATATCAACTTCCCTCTCAACTTTAACAGATGTAGACTTAAAGTTAGCATGAATTGGAGAATCGTCTCTAGTGAACCTAATCCTAGATTCATTGGTTGTAAGGTCTGGGACAGTAATTGAGGCTCTTAAAGCCTATGAAGAACAAGATGAAAGTGGTGGTGGTGATGATGGTGACACTCTAGAATGTTATGTCTCTCTAGCATCACTCATGGGTCGTGGAAACACTCTCTTTCTGACATATGTCTTAGCTATTCCCATAATATCATAAATATGATGGAAAATTAACACACAAGTAGAAAATTACAAAGATAAAAAGTTTATAGAAATAACTAAGGTTGATGGACCTAAAATCCTTAAAATACAAACCACAAACTCAAATAAAACACTTAGAATTATGAATACAACAAAGTTTTACTATAAAAGAAGTAAATCAACAAAAAAAAAAGAGAATGATGATTTCCATGAGTAAATCCTAGAAGAAATAAAGGAAATCTGAAAAACTATGGTTTGAACCCTATAAGTCACAAAACTGTCTCCAAATCCCTCTAAAAATGACCAAGGGTTGAGAAAATTTGATCTTGGGTGAATATCGCCTCGAATTTGTGCTCAGGAGTGTTTGATATTTAAAAATAGAAATTAAATAGAAAACTCAAATATCAAAAAGCCAAAAACCATTTGCACGAGGCAAAAATTTCGTGCGCAAGGGAAGACGTGCAAATGGCTCATTTTTAGTAGTGTATACAAAAATGGTCATTGTACCTAGTCATGGAACTATAATATAGAAAAGACTACATACGGAAAACAAATACCCAATCTCTCTAACAGAAGATATTAATGAATTAAAAGGCATGTAAAATCATTCATTTATGACTTGTATAGAACAATTTTGAGATAGGTGAACAAAAAATTAAACTCATACACACATCTATATAATAAGGAGTAGAATTTTGTGTACTAGTCCATAAATCATAAGGTAATTAGGGATTCATAATGAGCCAATAAGGCAAAAGACGAACGACTGAGATCAATTTTGATAAATAAATCCCCAAACACAAACCCTACACTCACCCTCTCCCACTCACCCACTGTCACCTCTCTCTCTCTCTCTCTCTAGAAAACTTCTAAGGTATTACTTCTCACCCACCTATAGATTCACTCTCACGATTTTAAAATATATGGTTTGATTTTGGAATTTTCTTATGTAGATCTTCTTTCTTATGGTATTTTGTATATAGATTTAGGGGTTTTGTTGTTTTTGTATATATTTATTTAGATCTTCTTTCTTAGGGATTTTGTAATGTAGTGGGTTAAAAAATTGGGAGTGTGTCTTGCAAAACATTTGGAAGAGAAATTCTTTACTGATACTATCATTTGACTTGATGTCAACTATCTATTTCTTTCAAATTTTGAACCCATTTCAGTTCCCCCCTCTCTGAACTTACTACTCACTGATTATGCATGGATGGTTTCTCTCACAACCAACTTTAGAGTGTCCATTTGTCTCTCTCACTGTGCTTGTCTTTTCAATTTAGATTTAACTCTAACTATCTTATCTCCACTTTCTATGATTGTGTGGCTTCAAGTTTAGTTAAACATTCAAATTATGTATTGTCTTCACTTATTAATCTTTTGTTATTTTTGTTCCTAGGTTGATTAAGAAGTTTTGGTGTGATTATGTTTGAGGGTTTATAGAAACAAATCGTGTAGGTATTCTCTCCTACTTTATTATTTTGTAAACTACGTTGCGATGGATTAATTTTTTCCTCTAATGTGTCTCATTCTCTAACTCATTATGATTTTGCTCCCTCTCATACCATCGACACACGGCAACCCTACATAACTAATGGTTTTTGTGCATTATTTAAGATCTATCTATCATAGGGTTTATAGTTATAGTTTCTTTGGGGTTTCATAATGCGGTACTTTGGCGTCCAAATATTAGAGCATTTTGGGATGGAGTTTTAGATACCCATCCTATTTCATATTTTCAATCTCAGAAATTGGTGTTTTGATTCCTATTAGTCCACTAGAGGTATATAGATGTTTAGTAACTTAATAACACCATATGTGTGATGTAATGTTATAGTGAATCCCATATGTTTAATGAAATTGTTGTAACACTCCCGTGGTTTTATTTATTTAATTTAATTAATTGATTGGAATATTCGAGATAAATAAAAATTTGGATTTATTGATTATTATTGAGAAAAATATGTTGGTTATGATTTTAGAAGAATAAAACTTCAAGCGGAATGGAAATCGGAATTAAAATGGATTTTTAATTGAGTTTTTAATTATTTTTTCCTTATAGGAATTTTGTGGGGGAACTGCAGCCAGACCTGCTCGATCGATCGATCGACCCAAGGAGTCGATCGGTCGACCGCCTAGTTTTTGGCGCAACTCAGCTTCTTATTTGTAGACTTTGAGTTGGGTTAGGACTCTTAATTAGTATATAAGTCTTATAATCCGTAGGAGGGACTTATCATAATCAGTTTTTCTCAGGTTTTTCACCTGAGAACTCTTCCAAAAGTTTTTCCTCTCCACCATAATCATCAACCTCCATTATAATCAAGTTTTTGTCACAAGTTTTGGAAACCTAAATTGAGGTTTAATCAAGTTTGTTCAAGAACACTTCTTTGTTAATTTTTCGAGAGCAATCCAACCGTGCTACCAGTTTTTCTTCAATTTAATCTTAGGCATGAATACTCTATTCTTTTCCTTTAGTATTATGCATTTTAAGTGTCGCCAAAACACTTAATTACATATGTTCTTAAAATCAATTAGTAACTTAATTAGAGAAAGTGGACACTAATTATGGTACTGGTATTATTAAATCTTTTAATCTGAATAATATTCACAACCCTTGGGTACGTAGTATTGTTTAGTGGATTTTGGGTTTTATTGGTGTAGGTTGCATGTAGAAAAATCCTAGTTTTGAAATAAATGATTTTTTGGTGCATATAACTCATGTAATTTGTGTAGAGATAATGAAATTGGAATCCTGATGTTGTAAATGATGAAATAGCGGTATATTTATTTTAAAATAATTAAATGAGATCAATTGGATGTTTACGACGAGGTGATAATTAAATTATGATTTAATAGAATTGGACTATCATGTGTAGTTTTATACGTTGATTAATTATGCTTGTTTGCGTGACTTGTTGGTAGTATTATATTACCTTTGTGACGACAGGTTGTTGTGTAATTTTTCTCTCAATATATTTTAGGATGCCTTTTAGGTATGAGTCTAGTGGGTTGGTCTTTTGATGATTTATGCCTTCTAGGTATGGGACTAGTGAGGGTACAAATTCGTGTGTTTATCATTTTGGGGGTGGGTTGATTTTTGATATTTTATCGTCGTTACGCTATTATAGGTATGAGACTAGGTTGAGATTTATGTTAGAAAATCCTCTTATACATAGGTTAGGAGGTATTCACAACTTGGGGACCCTTAGGTATGGAACTAAAGGGTATTTTGAGGATCTCACATCGATAAAAGGGTGGGGTAATTTGAAATTGTGAATTGAGAATTAATACCTAAGACAATAAGATGGGTATTAAAACATATTGGCGACATAATCAGTGAGGGCTGACAATTTAAATGGTCTATCCGACATTTTATGTCGTGTCATGTGTGGAACCTCGTCAATCACCGACGACCGACAGTTTAAATGGACCAGCCGGCATTTTGACGAGGGAATGTGTCTTTTGGTGGAGAAACCACCCGAGGCGGCAGGACCTCCATAATAAACTGAGGAATAATATAATATTGGTTAATTTAATTAAATTAACATAGTGGGACTTAGGAATTTAAAATCATATTGGTGTGCCTTTTTAAATGGGGATTCCTTCGGGTAGTTAGTGATTTTTATTTATCACGTTTGATTATTTCATTTAATTTAAAATATTCTATTGTGATATTTATTGCGTATAATGCTATTGTCTGGGTTCACGGACCCTATTTGACAGGAGTAGTGTGTATTTATGCTCGGGGTTCTGACCTCGTGCGTTGATTAATATTTTCGGGTTTTAGTGCTGGAGTTATTGCAGGATTTTTGGAGATTATCTTGGATGTGCAACCGGAGTATTTTAGTTGAGTTTAGTAGTGTAGATAAGTTTTCCATTCCTTCGCATTTGTATTGAGACTCAGTTTATGGATTTGTCGGGCCATTCGATTCCACAGTTGTACGACTTTATTCAGATATTTATAATGGGATTTTATTATGTTTATATTATTGGAGATTGAACTTATTCAAGTTTTTGTATGAGATGGATCTTTTATCGCTTAGTTGGATAGTTTATCTTTTGGTATTGATTGTCATTTATCTTGTGGCTTAATTTTATATGTCTCATATCTGTCTCATGCTAAGAATGGTATTTTATCTGCTGATGCCCGACTTAGTTTTTGTGGCGGTCGATGCCAGAATTGAGCGGGATGTGACAATTGTTGTATTTTTCTTTCCTATTGGGTTTGTACTAAATGTGGTTTGTACTCACTGCTTTGACCTAATTTATTTCAACCTTTCTTGTGGATACGAAAAAATTATTTGTTCTTTTAAGATCGGTTTTCCATTTTATCCTTTGTCGTTATTCTTTATGTTTAAATAAGGTCAACTATTTAGCTTCGTCTTTTGTAAAATAGAAACTCTTCTTTGTTGGTTCTTTTTGCGATCATCATGAAAATGGAGTTCGATTTTATTAATGGGGTAAGTTTTTCCCTTTTAGGTTTACTCGCCTACTGTTTTTCTATTTTAGGTTTTTAAATTTTCTTTATTTTGTTGTGTGTAATTCTTAGGAATTTAATTTCTTTAAATCATGATTAGTGAGTGTGGTTTCTTTTTAGAATTGGGATATCATTGTGAGTGATAATATTTTATTAGGAATTGACATTTTATATATTAATTTTTCATGTTATTTCTCAAATACTCAGTTGTATGACCTTTACGGTTTATATTTATACTTTTAGTGCTTAGTTTGTTTTTTTTTACTTTTTTCAAATGCTTTGGTATTTGTCTCTCATTTTAGATTTGAGTTCAATACCCTTTCCATGCTTTGGTATTTATCTCTCATTTTGGGTCTGATTTATTTCTTTTTTATCATAAGCAGTACCGGTCGCCTATGGGACTTCCAACTTCATTTATGCGGTATTAGCCCTTCTGTCTTGCGCAGGTATACATCTCTTTCAACTTTGTATACACTCTTACATTAGTTCTTTTGTTTTGAGCTTTGGTTTTTCTTTGTCGTTGAATATATGTGTATTGATCATACTTTTCACTTTTTCATTCCTTTCTATAGGATTAGAATTCGACTTCAGATGTTATAATATGAGTTGCCATATTCAGACCTATAATTAATTTTATCATTTCTTTACTTTAGTTATTGGTTATATGAAGGTGATAATAACTATAGGTATCCTTCTGGTCTAGGTATCTACAAAACTACTCTCGATCTTTTCTTTGTTTATTACTATTGGAAGTCCCATACTTACAAGCGTGACCCTTTTACAGGAGTGACCCTTTACATGAGTGACCCTTTTATATACTATTAGTTTATGTTCTTACGTTGAAATGTAATTTGATTTAAAATTAGTTTATAAGTTTTAACCCAACTGGCTTCATTATGGAGTTAGGAAACTGATGAGTTATAGAGAATTGGATTCATTGTGAACTCCATTGCTAACATCATTAATAATATATGACGGGCATCCTTTTATGGAAGAAATTGACGGTAAGTGCTAAACATAGCATTGCCATATGCAATTTCTTAGATTGTACCTAGGATTGTATTGATTATTTTCAATCATATAGAAATAGTGGTATTACTATTGGAATTCATTAATTTATTGGTGTACTCATTTTCCCTAATTTTTGTGTTGTTTGCATTTTCGTATGTGTTTCTTTTTCAGTGAACTACATTTATATGTTTTTTATTCATTGGTCTTTGATTTTGTGTAATAGTGAGATTTCAAGACAAACTCAAATTAGTTTTCCCTTATTGATAAGATATTTCTTTCTCTGTTTTTCCTCCTGATTTTTCATATACTGACAAGGTGTGATTGAGTTGGATGTCCAAGATTTTAATATATGTTCTCATATTTTAGGCTTTCTTTCTTCTTTTTACTATTACCTATATAGCATATGTTTAAGTGGGATTTTTTTATTGAACATTAGCATTTGGTTATTATTATGTACTTTTAGAAATTTGGTTCAAGTTTGATGGCTTTTTAAATTGGGACATTTTTAATAGGTGTCTGAAGAATTATTGTATATGGTTTAGCAGATCTTGTTCTTTATGATGATAACAAAGTCACATGTCATTATGATGATAAAAATGTCGCCAAACACACAATATATAATGGAAATCTATATATCTATGTTGGCACCCTATTTAGTGTTGCTCTTTCTTATTCATATTACATCTTTCTGTTATTTTTCACAGTTAATTTAGCAGATGTTAGTCAATGGAACTCTTATTGCATTTTAAGGATTTCTTTATAAAGTTCAAGACTTATCGCATCTCAACTATTGCAGAGTATCTTAGCTATTAATCAATGTAATGTGGTAAATATGATTTGTTATTTTAATAAATATGGCTTTGTTTTTTTATCTATGTGGACTTGGTGCTAGAAATGGGGTTTTAATGGATATGGTTCTAGTGATACATAACATATATAGTTAATCTACAGTGATGTTCTTTTGTGTGTAATGTAAACACTCATCAGTGATGTCGATTGAAGTATCCTTAAATCTATATGGGTTTTAAATTTCATCTTTTCATCTGTTTTAACTCAGCATTTGTATATTAATTGAGGTTCTTGAATTTCAAGAGAAATAAATGTTCACTATTTTTAGTTAGTAGGAATTATAGGCCTACTCTTTATTCCGACACTTGGAAATGAAAATATGTTTTTATGATGTAATGTTCGTTATAAATCTTATTGCGAATTAGTTATTAAGCTAAATGAAGTTTTTTTAATTATTTTGATATGATTCTATCTTCTCTCTTATTTTCAAACAACTTGTATAATATAAATTTGTATTAGGACATCCTAATTTTCATAAATTTTGTTCTATTTGAGTTTTAGGCTTGCATCTATAAACCAGAAGAGTAAATACCAGAACAATGGTCAAGAGAAGAATAGTAGAAGAGTTAAGGCCACCCACATGCTATTGGGGTGAGTTTTAAATGGGCCTTTTTGCTTTCCCTAATACTTTATGGCCAGGAGTCGGTGAAAACTCGGATAATGAAGGCCATGATACTTTCCACATTAGCATAATATACGTAAAGGTGTTTCACACCACATAGGATAGCAGGAAGGAGATTATCATGTGTTTAGCAGAAGTGGGTATGAACAGATTAGTATAAATAGATTGATGTGGGGGAAAAAGAGGGTGAGGTGTGAGTTGGAAGGGAGTAAGTTCAGTATAAATAGATTTATGTGGCAGATGAGGAGGCATATTTTATTTCCATTTTTTGAATATTTCTAATTTTACCACGAAATAAAATTTCAACCGTTTTTATTATTTTATTTAAACTCGGGTTTGTTTGGGTTACAAAGGAGCACCCCTTCAAAAATTCTTAAAAAATCTAATTTAGTACAAACTTAGGTTTGTTTGAGCCTTAAAGTCCAGTTTATTTTATTCTAATTAAGATATGTTACACTTTTTAAAAAAATTATAATTTATATATGTTACTTTAAAGCACTACTTTAAAGCACCGCTTGAGAAATTCAGATATGTTAGCCAGTGTAACATATCTAAATTAGAATTTTTCAAGCAGTTCTTTAAAGTAACATATTTAAATTCGAAATTTGTAAATTGTATAATATATCTCCACAACGACAACACCAATGTAAGATTTGGAGTCTATACAAATAATTTATTTTAACTCCTGGTAGCGTTCAAGTATAAGAATAATAGAAATTGATTGAGAATTTGAATGGTATAAATAATATTTTTTTATTGACTAGGATCTCTAACAAAATATATCATATCTAAAAGCATCAGTTTGAATGCTGTCTATTTTTTGTAGGTTTTATTTGATATGTTTGTTGTAGACAAAAACGACAATGCTTGGATGTTGGTATGTTAAAATTCTGTTTCATTTGACGATTATGTTTCTTTTTTTAGTTATGTTAAGCAACACTTTAATTTGGAAAGCAAAGATTCAGCGGGAAAACATATGTGAAGCTTGAGTGGAGTTGTGGAATCAAGCCGACTACCAGAGACCTTCACAGTTCATTGATGTTAAGCTTCCACGAGTTTTCAGAAAGTAAAATGAAGATATGTAAGGTTCACATTTGGAAATTCCAACCGAATCTGAAACTTGAGCTGCGGAATCAAGCTGACTTTCGGAGATTTTCATTGTTCATTGTTGTCAATCTCTATAAACATATTTTCTCAAAATAATTCATATAAACAATTCGGAGCAGGCAATTCTAGATTCATTTATACACTTTCAATAGGTTGGTAAATTAAATGATGATGATGGTGCCAACGGTTGAGGATGTCAAAACCACTGATTATAACTATTTAACTCGATGCCGATGGTAATGTGAGAAACCCACTAATAAAGAGATAAATTTCAAACTTGGTGTATGTGTCGGTGTTGGTGGAATTATTACCTCGTCGTCATCACAATGTTTAGTATTGGTATATCGTTTATTATTTGTCAATTTTATTTCATGGTTATTAAATGGATATTTGAGTTTTCTATTTGGGATTAATAGATCAATGTGAAAATTGTATTGATCTAATTGGATTATATTTATGTACTCAGTCTTCTTAGTTATTTTGGATAGACTATCACTATTGTTGTTTTATTAATTTTTAACTTCTTATATAGGGTGGATAGTCCTATAAACAAAGGCAATTTTGTGCAAAATTTCTAAATTTTTTACACTTATGTTGTAAAATATATTTTTTGACTTAAATTTTAAACAATTCAATATTTTGAAATTTTTCCTCTGTGCCTTTACGCACGAGCATTCCGCTAGTATATACATATAAAATCTATAGAATGAAAATATGTGATAGTGATTACACATAAGATGATAAACTTGATTTGAGAAAAACAAATTCCTATGGATTTTGATTAATGCCCAGATTGAGTAACACATTCAAATAAAATATCAATCAATTCAACATATAGGGTTCAAAATTCTTTTTTAATCAATTCATGCAACGTTGTATTTAAATCAAGGAATCATTCATGAAAAATATGGTTTACAAGACCAAATTAATAAACATAAACTAGTCATAAGAAGTTACAAATGATGCTTAAGATCATCATTACATCAATATCCTTTCAAGATCTCACTAAATGGTAGTTTCTAACCATTAAACTTTCTCAAGCATATATTCTTTTGATCATTTTTAAAGGCCGAACTAAAATAGAAATTTTAATTTGAAAAGATGTGGAACTATCATGTTTTGAATGTCAGTTTAATCTATTGGCTTATTGATTTTTCCAACTCATTGGATGTTTTCATTGATTGGTTATTCACACACCTAGATGAAACATATGCAATCATACTTATATTCAAAATCCAGTGTAATCACTGTAATCGTATCCCTTCTCAACACATGTAAAAAGGTCACTTTTCAACTCCAAAAAGTATGAAATGTAAAATTCTCACACATAGATGTAATACCCCATATTTTTATGGATTTTAAATTTGGGGAATTATTAATTGAAATTGAGATATGTATTTAATATTAATCCAGAAATTTATTTTAAATGTTTACTAGCATGACAAGAGTTAGTAATTATTGAAATTGTTGAATATTACTAGATGAGTAAAGTAAAATATAAGATTGATGTTACAAAAACGGTCACGAGTGAATAAAATGGCAATTATGGAAATTTAAGTCAGGACGCGCCTGTGTCATGTCAAGACTAAATTATTACTATATAAAGTAAATAAATTATAAGTTGCTTGTATGGTCGTTTTGAGTGCGACAATGTGTCCGAAAGGGTCGAGATACTCAGAAAAGTGTACTCGGGGGTTTACTTTGGGTCTCGGTGCATTTTTAGGCCTATTTGACATCCCGGGAGGGTATTATGGAGATCATGCATTTTTGGGTAATTAAACCTGCACATTTTATTAGGTTAAATCAGCCGTTTGGAGTTGTCTCTTAGGGTTAGAAAACTCAAAACCTTAGAATGGCCATTAAAGAAGAAGGTGGGAAGATTTCCAAGCAATCCAAGGCCAAGAACTCATCTGATTGCACCGCCACCACCACCAAAACGTAGATCGCGCGACGGGGAACGCAACCATACCATATCATCAATGAAATCAGAACCTTGAATTTCAGGAAAGTATCTATATTGCTTTATTTTTGGTAATGCCTCACCCATGTTAGTTTAGGATTGCCAAGATCATGTTTTAGGAAGGAAAATGTTAATTTTGAAACTTTAAATCACATGTTTAGAGAGATTCAAATTATTCTGGATATACCCATCACATGTAGAGGATTACCCACGAATTACAATGAGTTTAGAAATAAGAAATCTGAGAAATAATTAGAGGAATCGACAATTCTTCCAAAATTGAGGTTCTTGAAGATTATGTCGATTTTACCCCATTAATTCGATATCGTTGATGTATTTACAAATGTTTCACGTAGTAAATCTTGTATATATGTATATAGAACTTGTAGTATCATTATTTGAGAATTTTAGACTTGTTAATGACGTTTTTTGATAAATTGGAAGATAAACCCCTTAAGTTTAATTTGCAGTTTCTGGGTAAGAACTGCTTGATCGATCGATAGACCCAATAGCATCGATTGATCGACCACTCCTAGAAAACTACATATTTCTCATTCGTTGTTTTAATCCGATTAAGATGCATGGGAACCCTTGATTGTTGTCATTGGAGTATAATGGGATGTAGATAAGACCAATAGGGCCTAAGTAGACCCCGTTGAGTAACATTTTAGTGTAGTATGAGATTTTAGGTTAACGACGAATGATTCATCATGCGCATATTTAATAAAAAGATTGAGACTCGTAAGGGAGTTAGACCCAAACGTAAGTGAGTGTACGCCTACTGAAATTATACTTAGAATACTTCGAGAAAGGAAAAGTGAGTATGAAATGCATTATAAATGAGAATAAAAATGACAAGTTCATTATGCGTAATAATCGAGCAAAATGGGTCAAACCAAGTGCATGAATTGTTTGACTTAGCAAGTGATGGCACGTCTCCAATCAGAAAAATATGGTTTTTTTCCAAAAAAATATTTTTTTCAATTTGGAACAAAATGGTATATTACATAATCCTGTTTGGATCCCTGAAAACTATTATCTCGAGAAAACTAGTTTTGAAGTTTAAATCTTCCACATAACCCCATAAGTAATTTCCCATGTATTTTGAAACTCCCGCAAAATTTCTTTAGTCCAAATAAAGACTTTTTGTCTCTTGTCACTAAATCCAAATCCAAATAAAAATAAAGAAAAACATTATTTTTAAAGATTTTTAAAATTATATATTATTGCCTCTTAGTTGATTTTACACTAAAGATTCTTACAATTTATTGCATCACATAAGCGTTATTTTAGGCCTATATGGCCTACCTGTACTCTCCACTATTTCAAGCTATCTAGTTAACCCCACTGAATTAGACGCACAAACCAGGAATCCAAAAATTCAAAGTAAGTGATGTTAATTTTAGTATTAAAAATAATGTGCTTATGTCTTTCAAAATTACTGATTGCTATATCACTCTGTCATAATTGTGAACTCATGTTTGAATTATGAAGTTCATTTTATCCCATATATTGATACTCTTGATATTTTATCTATCCCTAAACCAATAAACTGTTATAGCCTACAACTTCAGTAAAATCCACTAAACTCTTTTTAGCCTTAATTGTGGTACGTCCTTACAACCTACAACAATGATTGCATATTACCCTATAATTTATGACCATTGTCATTGAAACCCCTTGTAACACCTTACAATTCAAGAATTAGACCCCGCTATACCATGGCAGTTCTAATTGGCCTATAAGACCCCGATGTTGAGTTCTTAGTTTTTATTTAATACATGCGTATGAGTGCCAGTCTAGCTAAGTGTGCCAAACCATTATTATTGTTATTTTCCAGCGACAATTTTGGAATTTCATGTCCAAGTGTATGGTATCATGTAGACAATATTGTAATGGTATGTTTACTCATTTGATGCCCCTATAACCGATAATTTATGGGTTATCTTGTTATTGTCTAAACCCTTATCCTAGTAACTTTATAAATAACTTATCCGGTTACAATCCACCATATTATTCATTCACGCATCATTAGACTCTAGTATACCCCTGAAAGTTCTATGATATTTCAGTTTTCTCTAGATTTTTATGATATCAAGATTAAATCTAGTTACTCCCTAACAATACATTTTCTCTCATACTTTGTATAGTAATAAAATTATCTATTTGTCATGTCTACTTAATTATTTAATTACAAGATGGAGGACGAACCTGTGGAAGATGAGATACCTCCTGCACATTTGGACTTTTATTCTATATTACCCCGAAAATTATTTTCGATTACGTACATATGGGCGGTAGAAGATAAGGATAGTAGTCCACGCCGGAATATCTATAAGCTCTTGTGATTAGTGAAAGTTTTTCTACAATTTTTATCTTATATATGGAAAGTACGAATAATTATGTATTTCCATTTGTTTCAGACTCAACTATGTAATAGGATAGGCATTCACATAATAAAAAACTTTTAACTTATGCAACCTTTAATTTATTTGTTATATTTATTTTGCTCCTTACTTACCATTACAAACATAGAATTCGTGGATGTTCCATCACGGTATCAGAGCATCACTAGGTTTTATGACTATACAGGACCAAATACAAGAATCTTTTGCCCAAGACTATACGATTATTACTATAAATATTTCCTTTGCCACTTTTTATTACTCAAACTATTTTTCATTAATGAACATTTGGGACGATATCTATCTTGATATTAGTGATTCGACCCACGAAAGGTTTGAACAAGAAATTAAAGACATTGTCTATATAAAGATTTGTCAACACATAAGGAGCATTGATCATGATTGGGCGATTTCTACTCATGATATTAAAAACAATCTTCTTATGGGTCGCCTTATGGGAGAGTCTCAAGCAACCTGATAGGGCAATATGTCCTCTTAAGACCCTGACACTCTTTAATAAGTAATCCATCTCGCATGGGAAGTCGTGCCACCTAATGAAGTCACAATTACTCCCCCTCACTCGACAATCGACTATGGTTCTCTTTTTCCCACCACAACAAATACCAATACTTCCCTAGATAATTCAAATCCCTCTGAAACTGACCCAGATCCAGAGATTAATCGAATGGTTCCTCAAATTACTTGAAGAATATCATAGAAATATGATTGTAAATAAACAAAATCTATAGGTGTGCGTGTGTAAGTAGACGAACCCCATATTCCGAAATGACGATAGTAATTTAAACAAATAGTTCTTTTGTATTAGTTAAACGTCCTTTTATTATTAAATAGGCTGAATGTATAGGTAATTTTCTTTGTTATTTTTCTACGTTGCGAGTGTAATACATTGTAACCCAATAAGATACAATATAGCAAGTATCTTGCTATATCTTTACTTGTAACTTATGCCTTGACGCATTGTTTATAGAGGATGGTTAATATTCGAGAAACTACCAATGGAACTCAAGAGGAATGATATATTCCATAGATGCCTAATCCAACTACAAGGAATGAAGGAATTATATGTTTTCTATAAGAATTAACTATACTAACCCAGCGACAACAAAATATGCCTCCACCCCTCATTAATAATGACATATTAGAAGAAACACGAAGAATGAATTCCCTTAAGGAATTTTTGAGACAAAAACCCCTAGCATTGTTTAAGAAGGTTGTGCGGTCGAAGTAGAGGAAAGGATTCGTCAAACACTTAAAGTGTTGAACGGGGTAGGCATTGGCCCTGAACTTAGGGTAAGCTTGGCTTCATATATATTCGAAGGAGAAGAAAACTTCTGGTGGTAGTGTATTCTATGTTCCCCTAATGTGAACTAACTAACCAAGGATAATTTGAATAAATCTTCTTTAACAAGTAATTTCCAGAGTCTGTAAGAGATCAAATGACCATAGATTTCCTAAGCCTACAACAACAACAAATGACTGTGGCCCATTAAGCAACAAAGTTCATCAGATTATAGTGATATGCTTGGGAATACATTGACATCGAACCCAAAATGTGAAAGAATTTTGAATGAGGTTTATGCCACAACATCAAATTTTCCATCATTCCATTAAAATTCTGTGTGCTTAATTGAATGATCGAAATAGCCTCCCTTATAGAAAAACACCACGCCTCTAACAACACAACCCAAATTTCTACTCGTTCCTGAGCCCCTTATGTTATTAGGAAATAACCCAATCAACCATATCATCCCTACAAAAAGGCCAAGGATGGTTGAGTATTCATTCAGATTTAACATAGTCACAGCAGACCTTTGATGAGTTGTCATGAATCCAACCAAGTAAGACATCTTAGATACCAATGCCCTATTTTATACACGCCTCCTGCTTCTACCTCCTCTACCTTTATCAAACCTCCTTTTAATAATCCAACCAATAAATCTAACTCTTCACCATTATAAAATCCCAATGAAAGAAAGAAAGAGCCACTCAATAGAAGCCAATGTCAAAATTCCTCCTTTCCCCTAACGAAAAATCCAAATTACCACGTTGTGGTCGAAGGTAATCTTACTTTTTATAATATTTCAGCACATATATTATTTGATTATATATCTACACAATATTTCATTAGTCATTCATGTATGACTAGTATATAATTATCCTCTAGTCCACTACCTCACCCTTTTACTATAGGAATGCTAACAG
This sequence comes from Sambucus nigra, assembly GCA_949130495.1. NCBI lineage: Eukaryota > Viridiplantae > Streptophyta > Magnoliopsida > Dipsacales > Adoxaceae > Sambucus > Sambucus nigra. Next base: position 548,901,646 of record OX422207.1, read on the forward strand.
GAAAGATGACTACTAACGATATGATTTGTAAGCATCCCACTTTACATTTTGGAAACAGAACATGAACCATATATTTAAAAGTCCTCAATTTAATGGAGTTTGATTTAATAATAGGAATGGACATTTTATCTCCGAACATTTCTCACATTGATTGTCATGCAAAGACGGGGATATTGAAACCACTCCATCAAACTTCATTTCACTTCCACGGACAAAATCTTGACCGACCACTATTTTTTGGATGAGTGAAAAAGAAACATCCTCCCTTTGTAACATCTTGTCCAGATACAAAGATGTGTTTACCAAAGATTTATCCAAAATAGTCGCACCTAGAGAAATTATTTTTTTAACAATATGTTGCCAAAATACCTCCTATATCAATACCCCCTTATCATATGGTTCCTTTAGAATTGCACGAGATTCGAAGACAACTAAATAACCTACTCATTAAAGGATTTATATACCACAAATATCATCTTGGGAGCTCTAGTTTTATTCATGAAAAATAAAGATAGATCTTTTTTTGTTATGTATCAATTATAAAAAATTATACCAAGTTACCATAAAGAATAAATATCCATTACACATGATAGCTGATTTGTTTGACCAGTTGCGAGGGTCAGACATATTTTCAAAGATTGATTTAAGATTTGGATATCACCAAATTCATGTTAATAAATAAGACATACCCAAAACTGCATTACGGACACGATGTGTCCATTTTTAATTCTAAGTCATGTCTTTTGGATTGAAAATTTCCCCTGCCACTTTCATGACCTAATGCATAGAATATTTCTCTCTTTCCTATATCAAATTATGATTGTCTTTCTAGATGACATAGTAATTTATTCCAAGCCCAAGACATAACACGAAGAGGACCTGCGTATAGTGTTGGAAAGTACTCATAAACATCATCTTTATACAAAACAAAGTAAATGTGATTTCCTCATAAAGGAGTTAGAGCTCCTTGGACAAGTTATCATTGAAGTCGGTACACGAGTGGATCTAGCCAAAACAATCACTGTACTAGAATGGCCTCAACCCACCACCAACACAAAACTATGTAACTTTCTAGGATTTTCTAGGTATTATTGATGATTTGTGGAAGGATTTTCACGATAATCCTTACCTTTAATGAAGTTGACCATAAAGGATGTTCGATTTATATGGACCTTCGAATGCGCACAAGTCTTTTATACCTTAAAGGAAAAGTTAGCCACCGCCTCTGTTTTGACAAATCCTTCTTGCAACAATAGTTATGATGTTTATATTTCTGCCTCCCTAGAAGGAATCAATTGTGTATTGATGAAACAAAGGAATGTAATTGAGTACGGATCAGGACATTTGAAAATTAATGATCACAACTATCTAATACATGACTTGGAATTGGCAGCACTAGTCTTTGCCCTGAAAATTTAGAGATGTCATTTGTATGTAAAAGAATTATGGGAATTCTCTTATCGTAAGAGTCTTAAGTACATCTTCATGCCGGGGGATCTCAACCTTCAGCAAAGATTATGGATACAATTTTTAAAGGATTATATGTATAACTTACTCTACCTACCATCCTGAAAAAGGTAATGTAGTTGTTGATGCCTTAAGTCACAAAGCTCGGGAAAGACTCTATAATATGTTTATATTCTTAAAAACCATTGGAGATTATAATATACAACAAGACTCCTCCAAGACCCAAGTTGTTTAATGAAACATTATCCCTCACCCCATTCTGCATAAGAAACTCATTGACCTCCATGACCAATATGAATTTTTGCATTCGCAGAAGTAAAAACTTATAAACAACCTTTTCAAAAAACTTGGACTTTTTTATCATGAGCATGGGTTAAAAGTCAGAAATCAATTATATGTTCCTTTCATAGCCTGGTTACGAGAAGAAATTCTGCAAGAAGCTCACCATTCTAAGTTCATAATTCACCCCAAAATCACCAAAATGTATCAAACTCTCAAGCAACATTATTGGTGGCTCGGTATGAAGAAAGATACTGTACACTTCATATAAAAGTGTCTAACTTTCCAACACGTAAAGATTGAGCATCAACATCCTAGTGGTGCACACTAACAACTCCCCATCCAATAATGGAAATGGGATCATATAACCATGGACTTTGTTAGCAGACTGCCCAAAAAATTTTAAGGATACAATATGATATGGGTTATTATCGACCGTTTTACAAAATCTGCCCATTTTTTACCAAATAGATCCATTGATTCCTTCCAAGGATTAAGTGAAATTTTCACTAAGAAAATTGTTAGATACCATGGTGTACCTATTTCCATTCTGTTCGATTGAGAGCCCATATTTATAGGAAGATTTTGCCAAGCCTTACACACATCTTTAGGAACAAACTCTACCTAATCATTGTTTTTCATCCTCATTCCCGATTCATGGAATAATCATCTTGCCTTGATCGAATTCTCCTCCAATAATAGTTATCAAGCTAGAATTAAGACCATACTCCATGAAGATCTCTATATAAGACCTCGTAGTTTGCCTTTATGATGGAATGAATTAGGGGAAAATCACGAACTTCGACTCGATATGACCATCAACATCACATAAAAATACCCCTTTATTCGAGAAAGATTACATGAATCCCAAACTCGACAAAAGAGTTACCCCGACACTCACCAAAAGTCCTTAGAATTCCAAATAAATAACCAAGTGTTATTATGAGTACATCTATGGAAGGGGATAACTCGATTTGGAAAATGAGAAAAATTATAACCTCACTACATTGCTCCCTTTCGAATCTTCAAACGTATCGGACTAGTAGAATATCGTATGGAATTACCTCCCAAACTATTGAGTCTCTATGACTTTTTTCATGTTTCCCAACTGCGAAAATATATCTCTGGCCCGAGTCAAACCACTATTTCGAAGGATATGACAGTTTAATTCAACCATGAATTTCGGGAAATTCCTATTCAGATTCTCAACCAACTAGAAAAGGTTTTCGACAAAAAACTATACCACTTGTCAAAAGTTTTTTTGCAACACCACTGAGCTGAAGAAGCAACATGGGAAATAGAAGACGTTATAAGACAACAATACCGGCACTTTTTCTCTGTAATTTTGAGGATGAATTATTTTTAGGTGGAAAGAATGTAACAACACACTATAAATATACCTCTAGTCCCTAAAAAGTTCATAATTCCAAATAAACGAGAGGATTTTACCAAATTACCAAAATATACCTAGATGAAGAATTAAATTAACTTACACTTTCATATATCAATTAAAACCTAACTTTCACTCAACGTTTAACCAAATGACTTGTATTTTATAAGAATGTCATAAATAAATCCATTAGATTTGAATAATTTCACATAAGCCCTTAAACTTTCACAAACTAACTTAAAATCCCAAAATTCCATATAAAAACTATCTTAGGACCTAAACCAAAACCTAAACTTATCCATACTTGCTCCCCTATTGACATGGGATCAGTTGGACTGCCAACAGGGCATGTGCCATGTGGAGTACCACGGGCGCCCATTTTCCATCCACATATATTATGGTGGAACTTTTAAAAACATAACTGAAACTCACCTCCCAACCTAACTAATAAACCCCTCCCCACCAACCCTATAAAATGCACTCTTCACCTCAGTCAAACCCCACAACAGTTGAGAGCTTTTCCAATGTAAAATTTTGAGACTTTTTGCATTTATGTTATTTTATGTAAAAATGTTTTTTTTTTCAATTTGGTTATCTTTCTGCACTTATATAGAAAAGAATTATGAGTTGACGTGTGAATGCACTGTAAGCTTGGAAAACCGGATAACTTCATTAAAGTTTGAGCTTCAATGATGGATTCGGCTTCGATGACTTTGAACTAGTTTCAAAGTGAGGTAAGTTAAGCTTAGGTTCTTAGGAACCTAGGTTCAAGGTTTAATTGAACCAGGAACATGTTTTGATACTCAATAAACGCTTGAAGTTTTCGGGCCTAGAATTTTAAGAAAATAAATTCATAAGTTTTACTTCACAGAAACCCCTCAAACTAATCTTTTTTTGCTACCTTTTCAATACAAAAAAACCCTTATGATGCCGAAATACTAATAATAACTTTAAGTCACTTATGTTTAGTCAAATTTTCACCATTTTTATAGAAACTCAATAGCTCGGTTTAGCGCACCAAAATCTTTGAAACCAATATGGTTGGATTCCTCCTCAAAAGTTAAGCAATTTTATTTCTGGAACAAACTCATGTGGATTTCTAAAACGTCTAAAATTTAAGGTCGAAGTTTTTAAACCTAAAGTCAAATGTCGAATGGTGGAAGATGAGTGGGTTACAAATGCGTGTGAGGGTAAAACCAGGTGTGTGAATTATTTGACTTAGAGCACGTGGGAGCATCTCTAATCAGAAAAATCTGATTTTTTTCCAAATTCTTTTTTAATTCTTAGCAAAATAGTGTATTAGATCCCCCTATTTGGATCCCTGGAAAGTATTATCTCGTGGAAACAAGTTTTAAAATTTAAATTCAAGTTTTAATTTTACACATAATCCCCTGACCAATTTTCCAAGTATTTCAAAACACCCCCAAACTTTTTCCACAAATTCTTTAGTTCAAATAAAGTCAAATTGTCTCTTGTCACTGAATCCATATCCAAATATAAATGAAGAAAAAAAATGTTTTTAAATTTTTTTAAAATTATATATTATAGCCTCTTAGTTGTCTTTACATTGAAACATCTTACAATTTAGCATCCAAATGCATCACATGAGCATTATTTTAGGACTATATGATCTACCTGTACTTTCAATGATTTCAGACTATCCAGTAAATCCCAGTGAATAAGATTCACAAACATGGAATTCAAACATTCAAAGTAAGTGATTTCAATTTCAATATTAAACAAATTGAGCTTATGTATTTCAAAATTACTAATTGCTATATCACTCTGTGATAATTTTGAACTCATGTTTCAATTATGAACTCATTTATATAGTTAATGTTTATTCTGTATCTTGATTCTCCTGATATTTCAGTTATCCCTAAACCCAATAAAGTGGTACTGCCTATAACTTCAGTAAAACCACCGAACTATTTTTACCATTAATTGTGATATAGCCATGCAACCGACTACAATGATTGCATATTACCCTACAATTTATGGCCATTACTAGTGAAACCCCTAGTAGAATACCGTACAATTCAGGAATTAGACCCCGCTATACCACCATAGTTTTAATTTTCCTATAGGACTCCGGTGTTGAGTTCTTAGTTTTTATTTGCTACATATGTATGAGTGACACTCTAGCTAAGTGTGCCAAGCCATTATTATTATTATTATTATTATTATTATTATTATTATTATTATTATTATTATTATTATTATTATTATTATTATTATTATTATTATTATTATTATTATTATTATTATTATTATTATTATTATTATTATTATTATTATTATTATTATTATTATTATTATTATTATTATTATTATTATTATTATTATTATTATTATTATTATTAGTAGTAGTAGTAGTAGTAGTAGTAGTAGTAGTAGTAGTAGTAGTAGTAGTAGTAGTACTAGTAGTAGTAGTACTAGTAGTAGTAGAAGTAGCAATAATAATAATAATAATAATAATAATAATAATAATAATAATAATAATAATAATAATAATAATGGTTTGGCACACTTAGCTAGACTGGCACCCATACATATGTAGCAAATAAAAACTAAGAACTCAACATCGGAGTCCAATAGGACAATGAAGCTGTGGTGGTATACCGGGGTCTAATTCCTGAATTGTAAGGTATTCTACTAGGGGTTTCACTAATAATGGCCATAAATTGTAGGGTAATATGCTATCATTGTAGTCGGTTGCATGGCTATATCAAAATTAATGGTAAAAATAGTTTGGTGGTTTTATTGTAGTTATAGGCAGTACCAGTTTATTGGAATTAGGGATAACTAAAATATCAGGAGAATCAATATACAGAATAAACATTAACTATATAACTGAGTTCATAATTGAAACATGAGTTCAAAATTAACACAGAGTGATATAGCAATTAGTAATTTTGAAATACATAAGCTCAATTTGTTTAATATTGATATTGAAATCACCTACTTCGAATGTTTGAATTTCAAGTTTGTGCATCTAATTCACTGGTATTGACTGGAGAGTCTGAAATCATTGAGAGCACAGGTAGATCATATAGGCCTAAAATAATGCTCATGTGATGCATTAGGATGCTAAATTGTAAGATGTTTCAATGTGGAGACAACTAAGAGGCTATAACATATAATTGTAAAAACATTTTTTTCTTCATTTATATTTGGATATGTTTCTTCATTTAGTAGTAGTAGTAGTAGTAGTAGTAGTAGTAGTAGTAGTAGTAGTAGTAGTAGTAGTAGTAGTAGTAGTAGTAGTAGTAGTAGTAGTAGTAGCTGTAGTAGCCGTAGTAGCAGTAGTAGGAGCAGTAGTAGCAGTAGTAGCAGGAGTAGGAGCAGGAGTAGCAGGAGTAGCAGGAGTAGCAGCAGTAGTAGTAGTAGTAGTAGTAGTAGTAGTAGTAGTAGTAGTAGTAGTAGTAGTAGTAGCAGTAGCAGCAGCAGTAGCAGTAGCAGCAGCAGCAGCAGTAGCAGCAGCAGCAGTAGCAGCAGCAGCAGCAGTAGCAGTAGCAGTAGTAGTAGTAGTAGTAGTAGTAGTAGTAGTAGTAGTAGTAGTAGGTAGTAGCAGTAGTAGCAGTAGTAGTAGCAGTAGTAGTAGAAGTAGCAGTAGTAGTAGAAGTAGCAGTAGCAGTAGCAGTAGCAGTAGCAGTAGCAGTAGGAGCATTAGTAGTAGAAGTAGCAGTAGCAGTAGCAGTAGCAGTAGGAGCAGTAGCAGTAGCAGTAGGAGCAATAGCAGTAGGAGTAGCAGTAGCAGTAGCAGTAGCAGTAGTAGTAGTAGTAGTAGAACTAGCAATAATAATAATCATAATAATAATAATAATAATCATAATAATAATAATAATAATAATAATAATAATAATAATAATAATAATAATAATAATAATAATAATGGCTTGGCACACTTAGCTAGACTGGCACCCATACATATGTAGCAAATAAAAACTAAGAACTCAACTTCGGAGTCCTATAGGACAATGAAGCTGTGGTGGTATACCGGGGTCTAATTCCTGAATTGTAAGGTATTCTACTAGGGGTTTCACTAATAATGGCCATAAATTGTAGGGTAATATGCTATCATTGTAGTCGGTTGCATGGCTATATCAAAATTAATGGTAAAAATAGTTTGGTGGTTTTATTGTAGTTATAGGCAGTAACAGTTTATTGGAATTAGGGATAACTAAAATATCAGGAGAATCAGGATACAGAATAAACATTAACTATATAACTGAGTTCATAATTGAAACATGAGTTCAAAATTAACACAGAGTGATATAGCAATTAGTAATTTTGAAATACATAAGCTCAATTTGTTTAATATTGAGATTGAAATCACCTACTTCGATTGTTTGAATTCCAAGTTTGTGAATCTAATTCACTGGTATTGACTGGAGAGTCTGAAATCATTGAGAGCACAGGTAGATCATATAGGCCTAAAATAATGCTCATGTGATGCATTAGGATGCTAAATTGTAAGATGTTTCAATGTAGAGACAACTAAGAGGCTATAACATATAATTGTAAAAACATTTTTTCCTTCATTTATATTTGGATATGTTTCTTCATTTAGTAGTAGTAGTAGTAGTAGTAGTAGTAGTAGTAGTAGTAGTAGTAGTAGTAGTAGTAGTAGTAGTAGTAGTAGTAGTAGGAGTAGTAGTAGTAGTAGTAGTAGTAGTAGTAGTTGTAGTAGTAGTAGTAGTAGTAGTAGTAGTAGCAGTAGTAGTAGCAGTAGTAGTAGTAGTAGTAGCAGTAGTAGCAGTAGGAGCAGCAGCAGCAGTAGCAGCAGCACAGCAGTAACAGTAGTAGCAGTAGTAGCAGTAGTAGCAGCAGTAGTAGTAGTAGTAGTAGTAGTAGTAGTAGTAGTAGTAGTAGTAGTAGTAGTAGTAGCAGTAGCAGTAGCAGTAGCAGTAGCAGTAGTATTTTCTCCCTAATAATTTTGGGATTGCCTGTCCAAGTGTATGATATGATTTGGAAAGTATTGTGATCACATGTCTACGCAATTGAAGCCCATATAACTGATAATTTATGGGTTATCTTATTATAGTCTGAACCCTTATCCTGGTAACTTGATACGCATCTTATCCAATTACACTCCACCATATTATTCATTTAAATATCATTAGACTCCAATATACCCCTGAGAATTTTAAGATATTTCATCTTGTTTCCATATTTTTATGATATCAATATTAAATCCCGTTACTCTCTAAAAATACATTTTCTCTCGTACCTTGTATAAAAATAAAGTTATCTACTTGGAACCTCTTCTTAATTGTTTTCCTTACAGGTGGATGACGAGCCTTTGGAAGTTAAGATACCTCCTGAATGTTTGGATTTTATTCTATATTACTTTGAAAAATACTTTCTATTATGTATGTATTGGTGGTAGCAGACAATCTTGGTAATCCCCGCTAGAATATCTACATCGCAACTTATCAACTCTTATGATTTTCAAATGTTTTTCTACAAGTTATATCATTTATATTCCATGGAAGAATAATTATGTATTTACTTTTCTTGTAGTCTCAACTATGTAATAGGGTTCTAGGCATCCCCGTAACAAAAATCTTTTAATTTCCACTACCTTTAATTTATTTTTTATATTTATTTTACTCCTTCCTTGGCATTAAAAACATAAAATTCGTGGATATGACTTTTTAGATTTCAATTCATACATATACCCGAGTGGTGGTAGATTTTTGAATTAATTTTCCCTTCACATCTTCAATGACGCTGATTCCTTTTTTCTTGGGAATGTCTTGAGTTGGACTAACCCACTAACTATCAAAAATTGGATAGATGATACATTTATCTAATAAATTAATCATATTATCCCTAACCACTTTTTTCATTATGGAATTAGACTGACATCGCATCCCCTGCATTTGTTTGGTGTCCTCCTCAGGATGATTATTTTATACATGCAAATGAAATGTATCACACCCTTTATAACCAAAATGGTCCAACCGAAGGAAAATTTATTCCTTTTAAGAAAGGCTATTAACTTCACTTCTTATCCCTCATCAAGGTAGGGTGATATAATAATGAGATATATCTCTCCTTACCTAAGTACTCATATTTAAGGTTGGATGGCAATTGTATGAGGTCAAGCTTTGGAAATTTCACATCCGAGGTAAAATCATAAGAATCTCGAGGTAGTAAATCCTTAAAATTATAACACCAATTTACCTCCTCCACATTCCCTGACCCACACAACAAGGCTCTTAAGAGTTTAGATTCAAGATCATAAGGGTATTAATCATTTATATGATCAAGTGAGTTCAGAAGCATTACTTTGGAGGGTACACATAATATGTTTTGTCAAAGTGCTCTTAGACAATATCCTTAATGAGGTCTACTTTGTGGACATCGTCTTCATCACCCATTTGTTAGGAAATGTTGAAAATTTTAAGATCCAAGGACATGTTCCAAAAGTGAGATTCGTTTGATCATTTTTAAGATTAATTCAGGAATTTGAGAGATCTGGAAAGGTGCGACCTATAATAATGGGGATGTGATTTCTATTTTAGGCCACGAATTAAGTAACCAAGACAAAAAAGTCTACTGGGAAGTAGAATTTTTATTAACTTGAATTATAACATCTCCCACTACCCCCTTAGGCACTTTAATAGATAATCCTTCTAATTGAAGGGTGATTTTTGTGTTCTTCATCTCACATAGGTCGAGTTGTTCATACACGGTGTATGGTAACGGATCCGTACTCACACCTAAATTGAGCGAAGTTTGATCAATTTTGAACTCTCGAATGACACACGAAATAGTGGGGCATGAAGTCTGTAAGGACATATTTTATTGTCTTGTTTACTTTAGTGTATGTTGTATACCGCTACAAATCGTCGAAGACTTATTCAAGTTCAATCATGTGTCAAGACGGATTCGAATATCAAAGTTCTTCAACGTTCAAGCTTCTGCGAGATTAATTTTGTTAAGGTTGTGTTTAAGTACCTTAACATTTCACTTAAGTATTACGATATTTCTTACAAAATATTTTCTAAGTGTTGGAGCGGAGTTTTTCGTCAAAAATATTTTTCCAAGTGTTGAGCCAAATTTTTAAAGATGAAATAAATATTTATTTTTTAATTTATTTCGTTCGAGCGACAGAGGAGTTCGTTCGAGCGACTACCTTATGTCGTGCGATCTCGTTTGAGCGACCTGTCCCCGTTCAAGCGAGATTCCCTTTTCGTTCGAGTGACGCTCCTCCTTAAAATTTTTATAAATAGCGTGCTAAACAGCTTCGTTTTGGTTCAGAAGACATGAGAATTTCATTCTACGGAAACTGATTTGGCAGAAACTTTTCTCTTCTCACTTTTGAGAGTTTTAGCTTTCTTTTCAATTCATAAAATGTCCCAATCTTTATGTGAATTATTTTGGAACCCATGATACAATCTTGTTGAATTTTTTTCTTATAGAAAGGGTAAATCTACGACTGGCTGTTGTGTGTCAATTGGGAGTGCTCGTGGGTATTCCTGGCTGAATTAGACTGCGTGTTCTTGTGGACTGATGCGATTGTTCCATTGTTGACTCTGGGTTGCATGCCTATGTCATTTTTCCTAGCATTGATCATTGCAGATTTCATTATGTATGTAAGTTGCGATTTCTTTTACATTGTGAAATAAAGGTTTTGTCCGAAATGGATTTTTCTTGAAATTTGTGAGTTAGCAATTTTATTTGTGATGATTTGATATAAACACATGTAGTTTCATGTTTAGGGGCTGCATTAATTTATTTTATTTTTGTCACTGATTAAATAAGGTTAACTTGGAAATTTATGAATTTGGTTTAATTTGTATCACAAATACGTTTCTCAAATTGGTATCGGAACCTGTTGCGCTAAGTTATTGTGTTTGATCCCTTTTTCGCCAAAAATTGTGTGATATGGTTTTTTATTTTAAATTTTTTTAGTGAATAATCACAACTTTTCCAATGGAGCACTTATGTAATAGAATACCTCCCCTTGATGACACAAGTCAGATTTTTGATGATTTAAATAGTTTGAATTTGACGTTTGCAAAAAGAATTGATTTTTTGGAAGAAGAAAATTCTCATTTTATATCCGCTATGGATCTTTTTCAAACTGTTCAAAATCAAAGGGATTTTTATCATGAGAAATGTATTTCTTTGGACCATGACTTTAATGCGTTAAAATTGTCCAAAAAGGAGAGTGATGAGAGAGTCCTATGTTTAGAAAAAGAATTGGAGGACTTTAAAAATTCTAGGGTTTGTGTTTGTGCCAAAGATGATAAAAGTATCTAACTCGATGAGTTTGTGGCACGTGAGGAGACTCTTAGGGATTAGTGTCCATATTTTAATGGGTAACTTGATAACCTTCTAGGAATAAATGAAAATTTAGAGAAAGACTCCCTAAAATTGGAAGAGTCTAATTCTTTGCTTGCGATAAAACTTTTGGAGATTAAAAATGATTTGACAGACTCGAGTACTGTTGGTAGAAATGGTAGTGGCTCATCATGTTCTCACGTTTTGAGTGTTAAATCCAAGACCATTATTTGTTTTGAAGGTCAATAAATCTCATGCATATTAGAAAAGGTCAACCCTTAGGTGTAGTTCCACCCGTTTACACATGTTCGCATTGTGGTAGGAAGGGTTACCTTAGGTGTTTTTTTTTTAATCTTGAAACAAGTCCTAGGAAGTTTAAGTCTAGTGTAACCTTTGTTCCCAAAACCTCCATGCGTCATTTCACACCTATTTGGATTAGGAAATCACTTTAAGACGAGCTAGATGGTAAACTAGTTGATTCTCACATGCTTACACATGATGCATCACTTGATATTTCTTATGGATAGTTGGTTGCATGCTTTATTTGTCATACACTAGTTTTTCTTCATGATATATGTTTGCTAGTGTGATGAGTGTGCTCTTTTTGTATTAGATTTTTGTTTTTGATAAAACTTTTAAAAAAAAATCAAAAATATTTTATTTTGATAAAACTGACGGAAAAAAACAAAAAAAATGTATTTTTCTTTACACCATTTATGAATGGACATTTAGGATGACCGAGTCATAATTTCATTCCATATCCTTGTGATTGTTTGATAGTGTTTTGATATGCGTCATCATTTCATTTTTGTGCTTTACAATGTTTGGAGTCATTGAGATGTGATTTGTTGTTATTACCTACATGTTTGACTCAAGAGTTCCTTTATTGCACACTTGCACGGATTTGTTTGACTATTGTTCATGTCTATCACATGTTAGTCGATGTGTTTCCATCTCAATTCTCTTTTTAAAATGAATCAAATATGATAGAACCTGACAATGAAAGTAGTGCATATAATAACCGTTTACCGTGAGGAATTAAACTGAGATTATTCACGGGAAAGGGCTGCAAGATTACAAAATTATCTCGTCATGAAAGCCATCGTTTAAAATAGCCCAAAGAAAGAAAAAAATAAGGCAATAAAAAGAAAAATATGCCAAAAATGGGTCAATCGGATTTCTTTAAGGAGACAATTTAGTTTCATCATCTCAAAAGAAAATAAAAACCATTATTATTTATGAGGGAGTTTGGATGGAATATAAAATGGGTTTGCACGTCCTGCCAAAGTCATGAAAAAGAGTTACATAGTTTTAGCGTTATTGGTGTGAAAATCATGTTTGACTTTGATTTGTTGATTTGATTAAGACGATGTCATCTAAATTCACATTTTTGATGGATTCGTCATGGTGCACATATATTATATTTGATTGCTTTTATTTTCCTATCGAATATCTTCACACCTATTCATTATGTTTCCATGATTTGGTTACCTTAGTGAAAAATTCATGGTGTGTGATTTTTGTAAAATTATTTTTGCATGTTTTTATACGAAAAATTAAAAAATCAAAAATAGTTTGTGGAAGATTTTGAGTTACTCTTTTGCATGAGTTTAGTTGAATCCATATTTTCTATGCATATTTGTCATGACAACTCCATGTTTATTTTGTTTATTCTTTTTCTTGTCTATTTCGGACAAATAAAAAGTGGGAAAACGAATTATGGGGAGTTTTTGCATTATGGGGGATATTTGATTATTGATTGATTTATTCTTATATCATTTTAAACTCGATATGTCACGTAGGTATTTACTTTTTCTCAAGTGTGTAGGTACATAATTGGGGATCATATTTCGCACACCCTGATGAGAAAAGCTTAAAGATGTGAAGATTTGATGTTGAAGATTTTTGAAGAAAAGTTTGATACTTGCATGTTTAGTACCTTTTCTGTTTTGGGTTCATGGGAGGGTATTAGATTTTTATAGGCATTTTTTATTTGATAATTCTGATGTTTTTTATTTTTCACAGGCATACACATGGGGGGGAGATTTCTAAGGACATATTTTATTGACCTGTTTACATTAGTGTATATCTTATACCGCTACAAACCTTCGAAGACTTACTCAAGTTCAATCATGCATTATCCGAATATCAAAGTTCTTCAACATTCAAATCTCCACGAGATTAATTTTGTTAAGGTCGTGTTTAAGTACCTTAGCATTTCTATTAAGTGTTGGGATATTTTTTACAAAATATTTTCTAAGTGTTGGAGCGGAGTTTTTCGTCAAAAATATTTTTCCAAGTGTTGAGGCGGATTTTTAAAGATGAAATAAAAATTTATTTTTTAATTTATTTCTTTCGAGTGATAGAGGATATTGTTCGAGCGATAGAGGAACTCGTTCGAGCGACAACCTTAAGTCGTGCGCTCTCGTTTGAGTGACCGGTCCCCGTTCGAGAGAGATGCCCTTTTTGTTCGAGCGACACGTCGCCTTAACGTTTTTGTAAATAGCGTGTTAAACAGCTTTTTTTGGTTTAGAAGACCTGAGAATTTTATTCTACGAATACTGCTTTGGTAGAAACGTTTGTCTTCTCACTTTTGAGAGTTTTAGCTTTGTTTTCAATTTACAAAATGTCCCAATCTTTAGGTGAATTATTTTAGAATCCAAGATACAATCTTGTTGAAGATTTATCTTATAGAACGGGTAAATGTACGGTTGACAGTTGTGTGCTGATTGGGAGTGCTCGTGGGTGTTTCTGACTGAATTTGACTAAATGTTCTTGTGGATTGTTGTGGTTGTTCCATTGCTGACTCTAGACTGCGTGCCTATGTGATTATTCCAAGGAGTGATCATTGTAGATTTCATTGTGTATGTAAGTTACGATTTATTTTACATAGTGAAATAAAGGTTTTACCCAAAAGGGATTTTTTCAGAAATTTGTGTGTTAGCAATTTTTTTATGATAGTTTGACACACACACACACGCGTAGTTTCATGTTTAGGGGATGAATTAAGTTCGTTTTATTTTTCTCACGGATTAAATAAGGTTAACTTGGAAATTTGCAAATTAATCTATATTACACATACGTTTCACAAAGTCTTTGTATTATTAAGGTAGCTTAGATTGGTTAATTGAGCTCCCAAATTGAGCGATGAATGACTTTTTCTTCACATATAGTTCCAAATTGCCTTTACTATTTTCTTGAGGTATGTGGAATAACTGCAAATTTGTTTGATTGCGTCCAAGATAAAAATGCTTATTTTTTTTCTATTTCAAAAATCTCTGAGATGTTTCAACTATTGGACACCTTTGGGATAGCACGAGCCTATTAGTATAAGGTGGAGGAATGGGGATTTTTATAACAAAATTCATTTCTATTTTTGGATCCTTAATACTCTCTGCAGGGAAGCATCTTCAATCTCTATGGGGTTGGGTGACACTTTGGAAATTTTGTAGGTTGGAGTGGTATTGTCTTATTCGGAAGTCTCTTAATCCGTATAGAAGTGATAGTTTTCTCTTAATCTTATGAAACCTTCGAGATCGATGTAGTAACATTATTTTTCCCTTGAGTATATTATTGATATTGGGCTAGAAATTTTTCCTTTTCTTGGATACTCAACGAAGGGGTCAATTTTGATAATGAAGACTTAGTGTCTATAAATATTTGAGAATTTTTAAAATTGTCATCCATATTTGTTTTCATAAAATCTTGAATTTTTTTTCAAGGTTCTTATTATGTAGGTGATGATAAGGAGGCGTGGAAGGAGTGACATAAATTTTAAAGTGCGGTCCTACTTGTTGGTATGGAGTTTGGTAATTTTTATGGGGTTGGGGTTGTATCCATTGACATTCTTAGGAATTTTGATGTGAAATGGGGAGAGGCTGGTCACTTCTACTTCTAATAAGGATGTTGTAGGACTTTTTGAAGTCCACATGGCATTACATTAATCGTCTAGAATTTCTTGGAAAGAGGACATGGTGGGAGAATCTTTGGTTATTGGACGAATGACATCAAAAATTCAAGATAACTCTTTGATTAAAGAATGAGTTAGAATGATTTAGTCTCATCTCTTTAAATTAATTACCTCATTCTAGATAAGTTTGTTATAGGTTTTCGGATTAGACGATCGCGGATTGACTTGGTTTGGGCCGAAACAGTCCTAAGATTGTAGTTTTGATACAGTGCTTGAAATACTACTCATCATCATCTGGATCTAAACTCAAGAATTCTTGAGATCAAACTATCTCAATCATTTGTTTGTAATAAGGCATGATCCCATTGTTTAAAAGGGATATGAGTTTTCATTTATCAAAATCATGGTGTGGGCCTTTAGCCAACTGATTATTGAATCTAACCCAAAATATATCGCAAGTATCATTATCACCTTTCATAAAGTTTTAAATTTTGTCACTGAGCATGTTATTTTGATGGTGGGGACGATTTTGTTAAATAATTGGTCTTGCAAATCGCCCCAACTCCAAACAGAATTATGTCGCAAGGTCCAAAGCCAAGATATTGTCTTTTCCTGCAAAGAGAATAGGAACAGTTTGAGTCTTGTACAATTTCAGTCACTAATATTATTTCACAATTCCTAAAACACTCTTACATGCTACTACTATCGCGCACTCTCTATGTTATGATATGTCTTCAAGAATTGTATCTTAACATTCCATATGTGGAATTTGTAGTCATTATATGGGGAAATTATGAGAGATTGATAGGTGGTCATCATTGGTTGGAGATAGTCCCTCATTATTCTTTAGAGATGATTTATCTCATTCTTATCTATTTGCCCGCTCAAAATTCCACCATTTGAGGTGGAGATAAAGATGGTTAGGTTATGTAAAGATACGAATGGGCTATCTTAAGGTCTAATAATTGAAACACTCACTAGAGGAATGATATTCCATATTGGGATTTTGATCATTGTGTTATCATAGTGACAACTAAGAATAGACAAGGATATATAAATGTTATATAACCTAGAATTATTGCCAATCCCTAACAACAAAGACAAAACTTGATTCTCTAAAAACTATGTTTGATTCAAGTGTAAATCAATCATAACAATTAATATACAGGAAAAATCTAGGTATCAAATTCCAACGAGATTGTATAGTTCTAAAAGAACATATTCAAGTTATATAAAGTTAGTAAACGTCATAAATCAAAGTCTAAATTATGATCTATATGTGCATAGGGATAAACCTAACAACCAATTAAAAAAGTATGAAGCAAGTGAATAGACTTATAAACAACTATTAAACAAGGGAATTAAAATGAGGATTGATTAAAATGAAGAATAGAGTATGAGGATCATTCCTCCACCTTTTACTATGTAGGGGCTTGAAGGTAATATTTGCATTAGAGAAAGCTTACACAGTTAATAGAAGAGACTCAAGAGAATGAAGAAATATGAAGACAATGAGACAACTTATCAAGGCAGTACAGCGACGCAGCTCAATGAGGAATCCCAGTGACATAGCCTAGTGAGGAAAGAAGCCGAGAGAGCACTTATTTATCTTCCACTCTTAATTAGTCAAATTGTATCTTTTAAATACTGTAATACCCCGTATTTCTGAATATTTTACTTAATTAAATGGGAGAATTAAATGAGAAAATACAGCTTAATTTAAATTACGTAAGAGGAGTAATTTAATGAGATTTATTAAAAATTGTAATTTTGGAATATCAATCGGGAGATAGTTACCGATTTATATTGCCTCATTATATTTACTTAATGCGAGTGGTAAATAGTTACTTAACGCGTGTAGATCGTGTTGGGGTGAGAACGAGTAATATTTGTTAAGTGACTCAAATGATAATTTTGAGGTTACCGATGAGTCCGGAAGGATCAAATTAGTCAAAATAGTATACCCGGGGGTACTAGTTGAGTCCCGGGGAAATTTTGGACTAAACCGAGACCGTTCGGGGGCGTTTTGGTCTTTCAACATGAGAGGGTATAAAGACCTACGAAATTGAGAGCATTATATCAGCCGTATGATAGAGGGGTTAGGGTTAGAAAACCCATGAAAACACACCATAGCCATTAGAGATAAGAGAGAAACCATTCTCAAGGCAAAAGGAAGAATTGGGAAGGATTCAAAGGAGATTTTCTCTATCAACTTGTTGAGGAAGAAGGATTGAAGGATGAAGATCATCAATCATCAACAACAGCCACGAAATCAGACCCTACTAATCATAAGGCAAGTTGTTTATTGCAAAAATTATAAAGTTATAATACCCATGTGTAGGGTTTTTGAATAGTTTTGTTTAAATCATTATTTTGATTAGAGAAAGATGATATTTATACATGTTGGGATAGGAATCGCATGTCACTACACCAAAACTGGCGATTGGTCACGGCCAAAATCCCTGACCAAACCTGTGGGTCGCGGACTTGGGCCGTGACCATTTCGGGCGTGACCATTTTCGTGGGTCGCGGCCCAAGTCCGTGACCAAAAAATGGTCACGGCCGAGAGGGGTCACGGCAGATGGTCGCGGACTTAGGCCGTGACCCATGCCGTGATGGGTCGCGGCTCTAATCCGTGACCCATAACCGTGACAAATTGGTCGCGGCCAAAGTCCGCGACCCATGTGCGTGACAAAAAAAAATTAAAAAAATTGGTCGCGGCCCTTGTCCATGACCCACAACCGTGACAAATTGGTCGCGGCCAAAGTCCGCGACCCATGTGCGTGACAAAAAAAAATTAAAAAAATTGGTCACGGTCCTTGTCCATGACCCACGACCGTGACAAATTGGTCGCGGACTTTGGCCGCGACCCATGTGTGTGACAAAAAAAAATTAAAAAAAATTGGTCGCGGCCCTAGTCCGCGACCCATTACCGTGACAAAAAATAAAAAAAATGGTCGCGGACTTTGGCCGCGACCATTTTTAAGCGCGACAAAAAAAAGTAAAAATGGTCATGGACAAAGTCCATGACCATATTTATCTGTAATTTAAAAAAAATGTATTTTTTTTTGCCCAATCCTAAAATTGGGATTCCTGTGAGTGCATCATCGGTTGCTACGAGGTGTTACAAATATTTATTATAGGCAAAACAATAAAAAAAAATCACAAATTGCGAATTGAGAATGTTGTTAATAAACAAATATATATACAAACATAAAAATATTACACGTCTTAATAATTCACAGACCAAAAAAAAATTGGGCAGAGTTTCCTCTATTTTCATGACATTCCAAAACCTGTAAATGAAAAACCTGCTTATTATAAAGCCCGCACGGCTATAAAATTCAACAATCAAATTATAAAAGCCCGCACGGCCATAAAACTAAACAATAAAAGCCTGCACGGCTATAACACATAAAAAACATTATCCTGAATGTCCACAACATATAAATAATCATCATGTTGTAAAACATTGCCTCCTTCATTTGATCCACGCGCAAAAATCCTACAAATGATAGGATACAAAAAATAAAAGTATCAGTAACCAAGTAATTTTACAAAAAAATTAATTAAGCTGAAAAATTGCATATATGAGTTAAAATTATCAGTAACCAAGTAGAAATATAAAAATTAAGTGTGGAAATAAGCAAATTATCATCGTACTCTCAAACCGGGACACCCGCGGCTGCGGGGTCAGTTCCTACGAGTTACGTTGGTCCCGTGGGAGGTGTTGGTGCCACCCACGGGGCCGTTCGGGGGCTGTTTCGAGTTCTCACCCTCTAACGCCATGTTAAGCCTAAGTGTAGAAATAAGCAAATTACCGTCGTACTCTCAAACCGGGACACCCGCGGCTGCGGGGTCAGTTTCCACGAGTTACGTTGGTCCCGTGGGAGGTGTTAGTGCCACCCACGGGGCCGTTCGGGGGCTGTTTCGAGTTCTCACCCTCTAACGCCATGTTTTTAAGCCTAAGTGTGGAAATAAGCAAATTACCGTCGTACTCTCAAACCGGGACACCCGCGGCTGCGGGGTCAGTTCCTACGAGTTACGTTGGTCCTGTGGGAGGTGTTGGTGCCACCCATGGGGCCGTTCGGGGGCTGTTTCGAGTTCTCACCCTCTAACGCCATGTTTTTAAGCCTAAGTGTGGAAATAAGCAAATTACCGTCGTACTCTCAAACCGGGACACCCGCGGCTGCGGCGTCCGTTCCCACGAGTTACGTTGGTCCCGTGGGAGGTGTTAGTGCCACCCACGGGGCCGTTCGGGGGCTGTTTCGAGTTTTCACCCTCTAACGCCATGTTAAGCCTAAGTGTAGAAATAAGCAAATTACCGTCGTACTCTCAAACCGGGACACCCGCGGCTGCGGGGTCAGTTCCTACGAGTTACGTTGGTCCCGTGGGAGGTGTTGGTGCCACCCACGGGGCCGTTCGGGGGCTGTTTCGAGTTCTCACCCTCTAACGCCATGTTTTTAAGCCTAAGTGTGGAAATAAGCAAATTACCGTCGTACTCTCAAACCGGGACACCCGCGGCTGCGGGGTCCGTTCCCACGAGTTACGTTGGTCCCGTGGGAGGTGTTGGTGCCACCCACGGGGCCGTTCGGGGGCTGTTTCGAGTTCTCACCCTCTAACGCCATGTTTTTAAGCCTAAGTGTGGAAATAAGCAAATTACCGTCGTACTCTCAAACCGGGACACCCGCGGCTGCGGGGTCCGTTCCCACGAGTTACGTTGGTCCCGTGGGAGGTGTTGGTGCCACCCACGGGGCCGTTCGGGGGCTGTTTCGCGTTCTCACCCTCTAACGCCATGTTTTTAAGCCTAAGTGTGGAAATAAGCAAATTATCATCGTACTCTCAAACCGGGACACCCGCGGCTGCGGGGTCAGTTCCTACGAGTTACGTTGGTCCCGTGGGAGGTGTTGGTGCCACCCACGGGGCCATTCGGGGGCTGTTTCGAGTTCTCACCCTCTAACGCCATGTTTTTAAGCCTAAGTGTGGAAATAAGCAAATTACCGTCGTACTCTCAAACCGGGACACCCGCGGCTGCGGGGTCCGTTCCCACGAGTTACGTTGGTCCCGTGGGAGGTGTTGGTGCCACCCACGGGGCCGTTCGGGGGCTGTTTCGCGTTCTCACCCTCTAACGCCATGTTTTTAAGCCTAAGTGTGGAAATAAGCAAATTATCATCGTACTCTCAAACCGGGACACCCGCGGCTGCGGGGTCAGTTCCCACGAGTTACGTTGGTCCCGTGGGAGGTGTTGGTGCCACCCACGGGGCCGTTCGGGGGCTGTTTCGAGTTCTCACCCTCTAACACCATGTTTTTAAGCCTAAGTGTGGAAATAAGCAAATTACCGTCGTACTCTCAAACCGGGACACCCGCGGCTGCGGGGTCAGTTCCCACGAGTTACGTTGGTCCCGTGGGAGGTGTTAGTGCCACCCACGGGGCCGTTCGGGGGCTGTTTCGAGTTTTCACCCTCTAACGCCATGTTAAGCCTAAGTGTAGAAATAAGGAAATTACCGTCGTACTCTCAAACCGGGACACCCGCGGCTGCGGGGTCAGTTCCTACGAGTTACGTTGGTCCCGTGGGAGGTGTTGGTGCCACCCACGGGGCCGTTCGGGGGCTGTTTCGAGTTCTCACCCTCTAACGCCATGTTTTTAAGCCTAAGTGTGGAAATAAGCAAATTACCGTCGTACTCTCAAACCGGGACACCCGCGGCTGCGGGTTCCGTTCCCACGAGTTACGTTGGTCCCGTGGGAGGTGTTGGTGCCACCCACGGGGCCGTTCGGGGGCTGTTTCGCGTTCTCACCCTCTAACGCCATGTTTTTAAGCCTAAGTGTGGAAATAAGCAAATTATCATCGTACTCTCAAACCGGGACACCCGCGGCTGCGGGGTCAGTTCCTACGAGTTACGTTGGTCCCGTGGGAGGTGTTGGTGCCACCCACGGGGCCGTTCGGGGGCTGTTTCGAGTTCTCACCCTCTAACGCCATGTTTTTAAGCCTAAGTGTGGAAATAAGCAAATTACCGTCGTACTCTCAAACCGGGACACCCGCGGCTGCGGCGTCCGTTCCCACGAGTTACGTTGGTCCCGTGGGAGGTGTTAGTGCCACCCACGGGGCCGTTCGGGGGCTGTTTCGAGTTTTCACCCTCTAACGCCATGTTAAGCCTAAGTGTAGAAATAAGCAAATTACCGTCGTACTCTCAAACCGGGACACCCGCGGCTACGGGGTCAGTTCCTACGAGTTACGTTGGTCCCGTGGGAGGTGTTGGTGCCACCCACGGGGCCGTTCGGGGGCTGTTTCGAGTTCTCACCCTCTAACGCCATGTTTTTAAGCCTAAGTGTGGAAATAAGCAAATTACCGTCGTACTCTCAAACTGGGACACCCGCGGCTGCGGGGTCCATTCCCACGAGTTACGTTGGTCCCGTGGGAGGTGTTGGTGCCACCCACGGGGCCGTTCGGGGGCTGTTTCCTGTTCTCACCCTCTAACGCCATGTTTTTAAGCCTAAGTGTGGAAATAAGCAAATTATCATCGTACTCTCAAACCGGGACACCCGCGGCTGCGGGGTCAGTTCCTACGAGTTACGTTGGTCCCGTGGGAGGTGTTGGTGCCACCCACGGGGCCGTTCGGGGGCTGTTTCGAGTTCTCACCCTCTAACGCCATGTTTTTAAGCCTAAGTGTGGAAATAAGCAAATTACCGTCGTACTCTCAAACCGGGACACCCGCGGCTGCGGCGTCCGTTCCCACGAGTTACGTTGGTCCCGTGGGAGGTGTTAGTGCCACCCACGGGGCCGTTCGGGGGCTGTTTCGAGTTCTCACCCTCTAACGCCATGTTAAGCCTAAGTGTAGAAATAAGCAAATTACCGTCGTACTCTCAAACCGGGACACACGCGGCTGCGGGGTCAGTTCCCACGAGTTACGTTGGTCCCGTGGGAGGTGTTGGTGCCACCCACGGGGCCGTTCGGGGGCTGTTTCGAGTTCTCACCCTCTAACGCCATGTTTTTAAGCCTAAGTGTGGAAATAAGCAAATTACCGTCGTACTCTCAAACCGGGACACCCGCGGCTGCGGGGTCCGTTCCCACGAGTTACGTTGGTCCCGTGGGAGGTGTTGGTGCCACCCACGGGGCCGTTCGGGGGCTGTTTCGAGTTTTCACCCTCTAACGCCATGTTTTTAAGCCTAAGTGTGGAAATAAGCAAATTACCGTCGTACTCTCAAGCCGGGACACCCGCGGCTGCGGGGTCAGTTCCTACGAGTTACGTTGGTCCCGTGGGAGGTGTTGGTGCCACCCACGGGGCCGTTCGGGGGCTGTTTCGAGTTCTCACCCTCTAACGCCATGTTAAGCCTAAGTGTAGAAATAAGCAAATTACCGTCGTACTCTCAAACCGGGACACCCGCGGCTGCGGGGTCAGTTCCCACGAGTTACGTTGGTCCCGTGGGAGGTGTTAGTGCCACCCACGGGGCCGTTCGGGGGCTGTTTCGAGTTCTCACCCTCTAACGCCATGTTTTTAAGCCTAAGTGTGGAAATAAGCAAATTACCGTCGTACTCTCAAACCGGGACACCCGCGGCTGCGGGGTCAGTTCCTACGAGTTACGTTGGTCCCGTGGGAGGTGTTGGTGCCACCCACGGGGCCGTTCGGGGGCTGTTTCGAGTTCTCACCCTCTAACGCCATGTTTTTAAGCCTAAGTGTGGAAATAAGCAAATTACCGTCGTACTCTCAAACCGGGACACCCGCGGCTGCGGGGTCAGTTCCTACGAGTTACGTTGGTCCCGTGGGAGGTGTTGGTGCCACCCACGGGGCCGTTCGGGGGCTGTTTCGAGTTCTCACCCTCTAACGCCATGTTTTTAAGCCTAAGTGTGGAAATAAGCAAATTACCGTCGTACTCTCAAACCGGGACACCCGCGGCTGCGGGGTCCGTTCCCACGAGTTACGTTGGTCCCGTGGGAGGTGTTGGTGCCACCCACGGGGCCGTTCGGGGGCTGTTTCGAGTTCTCACCCTCTAACGCCATGTTTTTAAGCCTAAGTGTGGAAATAAGCAAATTACCGTCGTACTCTCAAACCGGGACACCCGCGGCTGCGGGGTCAGTTCCTACGAGTTACGTTGGTCCCGTGGGAGGTGTTGGTGCCACCCACGGGGCCGTTCGGGGGCTGTTTCGAGTTCTCACCCTCTAACGCCATGTTTTTAAGCCTAAGTGTGGAAATAAGCAAATTACCGTCGTACTCTCAAACCGGGACACCCGCGGCTGCGGGGTCCGTTCCCACGAGTTATGTTGGTCCCGTGGGAGGTGTTAGTGCCACCCACGGGGCCGTTCGGGGGCTGTTTCGAGTTGTCACCCTCTAACGCCATGTTAAGCCTAAGTGTAGAAATAAGCAAATTACCGTCGTACTCTCAAACCGGGACACCCGCGGCTGCGGGGTCAGTTCCTACGAGTTACGTTGGTCCCGTGGGAGGTGTTGGTGCCACCCACGGGGCCGTTCGGGGGCTGTTTCGAGTTCTCACCCACTAACGTCATGTTTTTAAGCCTAAGTGTGGAAATAAGCAAATTACCGTCGTACTCTCAAACCGGGACACCCGCGGCTGCGGGGTCCGTTCCCACGAGTTACGTTGGTCCCGTGGGAGGTGTTGGTGCCACCCACGGGGCCGTTCGGGGGCTGTTTCGCGTTCTCACCCTCTAACGCCATGTTTTTAAGCCTAAGTGTGGAAATAAGCAAATTATCATCGTACTCTCAAACCGGGACACCCGCGGCTGCGGGGTCAGTTCCTACGAGTTACGTTGGTCCCGTGGGAGGTGTTGGTGCCACCCACGGGGCCGTTCGGGGGCTGTTTCGAGTTCTCACCCTCTAACGCCATGTTTTTAAGCCTAAGTGTGGAAATAAGCAAATTACCGTCGTACTCTCAAACCGGGACACCCGCGGCTGCGGCGTCCGTTCCCACGAGTTACGTTGGTCCCGTGGGAGGTGTTAGTGCCACCCACGGGGCCGTTCGGGGGCTGTTTCGAGTTTTCACCCTCCAACGCCATGTTAAGCCTAAGTGTAGAAATAAGCAAATTACCGTCGTACTCTCAAACTGGGACACCCGCAGCTGCGGGGTCAGTTCCTACGAGTTACGTTGGTCCCGTGGGAGGTGTTGGTGCCACCCACGGGGCCGTTCGGGGGCTGTTTCGAGTTCTCACCCTCTAACGCCATGTTTTTAAGCCTAAGTGTGGAAATAAGCAAATTACCGTCGTACTCTCAAACCGGGACACCCGCGGCTGCGGGGTCAGTTCCTACGAGTTACGTTGGTCCCGTGGGAGGTGTTGGTGCCACCCACGGGGCCGTTCGGGGGCTGTTTCGAGTTCTCACCCTCTAACGCCATGTTTTTAAGCCTAAGTGTGGAAATAAGCAAATTACCGTCGTACTCTCAAACCGGGACACCCGCGGCTGCGGGGTCCGTTCCCACGAGTTACGTTGGTCCCGTGGGAGGTGTTGGTGCCACCCACGGGGCCGTTCGGGGGCTGTTTCGAGTTCTCACCCTCTAACGCCATGTTTTTAAGCCTAAGTGTGGAAATAAGCAAATTACCGTCGTACTCTCAAACCGGGACACCCGCGGCTGCGGGGTCAGTTCCTACGAGTTACGTTGGTCCCGTGGGAGGTGTTGGTGCCACCCACGGGGCCGTTCGGGGGCTGTTTCGAGTTCTCACCCTCTAACGCCATGTTTTTAAGCCTAAGTGTGGAAATAAGCAAATTACCGTCGTACTCTCAAACCGGGACACCCGCGGCTGCGGGGTCCGTTCCCACGAGTTACGTTGGTCCCGTGGGAGGTGTTAGTGCCACCCACGGGGCCGTTCGGGGGCTGTTTCGAGTTTTCACCCTCTAACGCCATGTTAAGCCTAAGTGTAGAAATAAGCAAATTACCGTCGTACTCTCAAACCGGGACACCCGCGGCTGCGGGGTCAGTTCCTACGAGTTACGTTGGTCCCGTGGGAGGTGTTGGTGCCACCCACGGGGCCGTTCGGGGGCTGTTTCGAGTTCTCACCCTCTAACGCCATGTTTTTAAGCCTAAGTGTGGAAATAAGCAAATTACCGTCGTACTCTCAAACCGGGACACCCGCGGCTGCGGGGTCCGTTCCCACGAGTTACGTTGGTCCCGTGGGAGGTGTTGGTGCCACCCACGGGGCCGTTCGGGAGCTGTTTCGAGTTCTCACCCTCTAACGCCATGTTTTTAAGCCTAAGTGTGGAAATAAGCAAATTACCGTCGTACTCTCAAACCGGGACACCCGCGGCTGCGGGGTCAGTTCCTACGAGTTACGTTGGTCCCGTGGGAGGTGTTGGTGCCACCCACGGGGCCGTTCGGGGGCTGTTTCGAGTTCTCACCCTCTAACGCCATGTTTTTAAGCCTAAGTGTGGAAATAAGCAAATTACCGTCGTACTCTCAAACCGGGACACCCGCGGCTGCGGGGTCCGTTCCCACGAGTTACGTTGGTCCCGTGGGAGGTGTTAGTGCCACCCACGGGGCCGTTCGGGGGCTGTTTCGAGTTTTCACCCTCTAACGCCATGTTAAGCCTAAGTGTAGAAATAAGCAAATTACCGTCGTACTCTCAAACCGGGACACCCGCGGCTGCGGGGTCAGTTCCTACGAGTTACGTTGGTCCCGTGGGAGGTGTTGGTGCCACCCACGGGGCCGTTCGGGGGCTGTTTCGAGTTCTCACCCTCTAACGTCATGTTTTTAAGCCTAAGTGTGGAAATAAGCAAATTACCGTCGTACTCTCAAACCGGGACACCCGCGGCTGCGGGGTTCGTTCCCACGAGTTACGTTGGTCCCGTGGGAGGTGTTGGTGCCACCCACGGGGCCGTTCGGGGGCTGTTTCTCGTTCTCACCCTCTAACGCCATGTTTTTAAGCCTAAGTGTGGAAATAAGCAAATTATCATCGTACTCTCAAACCGGGACACCCGTGGCTGCGGGGTCAGTTCCTACGAGTTACGTTGGTCCCGTGGGAGGTGTTGGTGCCACCCACGGGGCCATTCGGGGGCTGTTTCGAGTTCTCACCCTCTAACGCCATGTTTTTAAGCCTAAGTGTGGAAATAAGCAAATTACCGTTGTACTCTCAAACCGGGACACCCGCGGCTGCGGCGTCCGTTCCCACGAGTTACGTTGGTCCCGTGGGAGGTGTTAGTGCCACCCACGGGGCC
Organism: Sambucus nigra; assembly: GCA_949130495.1. NCBI lineage: Eukaryota > Viridiplantae > Streptophyta > Magnoliopsida > Dipsacales > Adoxaceae > Sambucus > Sambucus nigra. Next base: position 548,928,146 of record OX422207.1, read on the forward strand.
GTTCGGGGGCTGTTTCGAGTTTTCACCCTCTAACGCCATGTTAAGCCTAAGTGTAGAAATAAGCAAATTACCGTCGTACTCTCAAACTGGGACACCCGCGGCTGCGGGGTCAGTTCCTACGAGTTACGTTGGTCCCGTGGGAGGTGTTGGTGCCACCCACGGGGCCGTTCGGGGGCTGTTTCGAGTTCTCACCCTCTAACGCCATGTTTTTAAGCCTAAGTGTGGAAATAAGCAAATTACCGTCGTACTCTCAAACCGGGACACCCGCGGCTGCGGGGTCCGTTCCCACGAGTTACGTTGGTCCCGTGGGAGGTGTTGGTGCCACCCACGGGGCCGTTCGGGGGCTGTTTCGCGTTCTCACCCTCTAACGCCATGTTTTTAAGCCTAAGTGTGGAAATAAGCAAATTATCATCGTACTCTCAAACCGGGACACCCGCGGCTGCGGGGTCAGTTCCTACGAGTTACGTTGGTCCCGTGGGAGGTGTTGGTGCCACCCACGAGGCCGTTCGGGGGCTGTTTCGAGTTTTCACCCTCTAACGCCATGTTTTTAAGCCTAAGTGTGGAAATAAGCAAATTACCGTCGTACTCTCAAACCGGGACACCCGCGGCTGCGGGGTCAGTTCCTACGAGTTACGTTGGTCCCGTGGGAGGTGTTGGTGCCACCCACGGGGCCGTTCGGGGGCTGTTTCGAGTTCTCACCCTCTAACGCCATGTTAAGCCTAAGTGTAGAAATAAGCAAATTACCGTCGTACTCTCAAACCGGGACACCCGCGGCTGCGGGGTCAGTTTCCACGAGTTACGTTGGTCCCGTGGGAGGTGTTAGTGCCACCCACGGGGCCGTTCGGGGGCTGTTTCGAGTTCTCACCCTCTAACGCCATGTTTTTAAGCCTAAGTGTGGAAATAAGCAAATTACCGTCGTACTCTCAAACCGGGACACCCGCGGCTGCGGGGTCAGTTCCTACGAGTTACGTTGGTCCTGTGGGAGGTGTTGGTGCCACCCACGGGGCCGTTCGGGGGCTGTTTCGAGTTCTCACCCTCTAACGCCATGTTTTTAAGCCTAAGTGTGGAAATAAGCAAATTACCGTCGTACTCTCAAACCGGGACACCCGCGGCTGCGGGGTCAGTTCCTACGAGTTACGTTGGTCCCGTGGGAGGTGTTGGTGCCACCCACGGGGCCGTTCGGGGGCTGTTTCGAGTTCTCACCCTCTAACGCCATGTTTTTAAGCCTAAGTGTGGAAATAAGCAAATTACCGTCGTACTCTCAAACCGGGACACCCGCGGCTGCGGGGTCCGTTCCCACGAGTTACGTTGGTCCCGTGGGAGGTGTTGGTGCCACCCACGGGGCCGTTCGGGGGCTGTTTTGAGTTCTCACCCTCTAACGCCATGTTTTTAAGCCTAAGTGTGGAAATAAGCAAATTACCGTCGTACTCTCAAACCGGGACACCCGCGGCTGCGGGGTCAGTTCCTACGAGTTACGTTGGTCCCGTGGGAGGTGTTGGTGCCACCCACGGGGCCGTTCGGGGGCTGTTTCGAGTTCTCACCCTCTAACGCCATGTTTTTAAGCCTAAGTGTGGAAATAAGCAAATTACCGTCATACTCTCAAACCGGGACACCCGCGGCTGCGGGGTCCGTTCCCACGAGTTACGTTGGTCCCGTGGGAGGTGTTAGTGCCACCCACGGGGCCGTTCGGGGGCTGTTTCGAGTTTTCACCCTCTAACGCCATGTTAAGCCTAAGTGTAGAAATAAGAAAATTACCGTCGTACTCTCAAACCGGGACACCCGCGGCTGCGGGGTTAGTTCCTACGAGTTACGTTGGTCCCGTGGGAGGTGTTGGTGCCACCCACGGGGCCGTTCGGGGGCTGTTTCGAGCTCTCACCCTCTAACGCCATGTTTTTAAGCCTAAGTGTGGAAATAATCAAATTACCGTTGTACTCTCAAACCGGGACACCCGCGGCTGCGGGGTCCGTTCCCACGAGTTACGTTGGTCCCGTGGGAGGTGTTGGTGCCACCCACGGGGCCGTTCGGGGGCTGTTTCGAGTTCTCACCCTCTAACGCCATGTTTTTAAGCCTAAGTGTGGAAATAAGCAAATTACCGTCATACTCTCAAACCGGGACACCCGCGGCTGCGGGGTCAGTTCCTACGAGTTACGTTGGTCCCGTGGGAGGTGTTGGTGCCACCCACGGGGCCGTTCGGGGGCTGTTTCGAGTTCTCACCCTCTAACGCCATGTTTTTAAGCCTAAGTGTGGAAATAAGCAAATTACCGTCGTACTCTCAAACCGGGACACCCGCGGCTGCGGCGTCCGTTCCCACGAGTTACGTTGGTCCCGTGGGAGGTGTTGGTGCCACCCACGGGGCCGTTCGGGGGCTGTTTCCTGTTCTCACCCTCTAACGCCATGTTTTTAAGCCTAAGTGTGGAAATAAGCAAATTATCATCGTACTCTCAAACCGGGACACCCGCGGCTGCGGGGTCAGTTCCTACGAGTTACGTTGGTCCCGTGGGAGGTGTTGGTGCCACCCACGGGGCCGTTCGGGGGCTGTTTCGAGTTCTCACCCTCTAACGCCATGTTTTTAAGCCTAAGTGTGGAAATAAGCAAATTACCGTCGTACTCTCAAACCGGGACACCCGCGGCTGCGGCGTCCGTTCCCACGAGTTACGTTGGTCCCGTGGGAGGTGTTAGTGCCACCCACGGGGCCGTTCGGGGGCTGTTTCGAGTTCTCACCCTCTAACGCCATGTTAAGCCTAAGTGTAGAAATAAGCAAATTACCGTCGTACTCTCAAACCGGGACACCCGCGGCTGCGGGGTCCGTTCCCACGAGTTACGTTGGTCCCGTGGGAGGTGTTGGTGCCACCCACGGGGCCGTTCGGGGGCTGTTTCGAGTTCTCACCCTCTAACGCCATGTTTTTAAGCCTAAGTGTGGAAATAAGCAAATTACCGTCGTACTCTCAAACCGGGACACCCGCGGCTGCGGGGTCAGTTCCCACGAGTTACGTTGGTCCCGTGGGAGGTGTTGGTGCCACCCACGGGGCCGTTCGGGGGCTGTTTCGAGTTCTCACCCTCTAACGCCATGTTTTTAAGCCTAAGTGTGGAAATAAGCAAATTACCGTCGTACTCTCAAACCGGGACACCCGCGGCTGCGGGGTCAGTTCCTACGAGTTACGTTGGTCCCGTGGGAGGTGTTGGTGCCACCCACGGGGCCGTTCGGGGGCTGTTTCGAGTTCTCACCCTCTAACGCCATGTTTTTAAGCCTAAGTGTGGAAATAAGCAAATTACCGTCGTACTCTCAAACCGGGACACCCGCGGCTGCGGGGTCAGTTCCTACGAGTTACGTTGGTCCCGTGGGAGGTGTTGGTGCCACCCACGGGGCCGTTCGGGGGCTGTTTCGAGTTCTCACCCTCTAACGCCATGTTTTTAAGCCTAAGTGTGGAAATAAGCAAATTACCGTCGTACTCTCAAACCGGGACACCCGCGGCTGCGGGGTCCGTTCCCACGAGTTACGTTGGTCCCGTGGGAGGTGTTGGTGCCACCCACGGGGCCGTTCGGGGGCTGTTTCGAGTTCTCACCCTCTAACGCCATGTTTTTAAGCCTAAGTGTGGAAATAAGCAAATTACCGTCATACTCTCAAACCGGGACACCCGCGGCTGCGGGGTCAGTTCCTACGAGTTACGTTGGTCCCGTGGGAGGTGTTGGTGCCACCCACGGGGCCGTTCGGGGGCTGTTTCGAGTTCTCACCCTCTAACGCCATGTTTTAAAGCCTAAGTGTGGAAATAAGCAAATTACCGTCGTACTCTCAAACCGGGACACCCGCGGCTGCGGGGTCCGTTCCTACGAGTTACGTTGGTCCCGTGGGAGGTGTTGGTGCCACCCACGGGGCCGTTCGGGGGCTGTTTCGAGTTGTCACCCTCTAACGCCATGTTAAGCCTAAGTGTGGAAATAAGCAAATTACCGTCGTACTCTCAAACCGGGACACCCGCGGCTGCGGGGTCAGTTCCTACGAGTTACGTTGGTCCCGTGGGAGGTGTTGGTGCCACCCACGGGGCCGTTCGGGGGCTGTTTCGAGTTCTCACCCACTAACGTCATGTTTTTAAGCCTAAGTGTGGAAATAAGCAAATTACCGTCGTACTCTCAAACCGGGACACCCGCGGCTGCGGGGTCCGTTCCCACGAGTTACGTTGGTCCCGTGGGAGGTGTTGGTGCCACCCACGGGGCCGTTCGGGGGCTGTTTCGCGTTCTCACCCTCTAACGCCATGTTTTTAAGCCTAAGTGTGGAAATAAGCAAATTATCATCGTACTCTCAAACCGGGACACCCGCGGCTGCGGGGTCAGTTCCTACGAGTTACGTTGGTCCCGTGGGAGGTGTTGGTGCCACCCACGGGGCCGTTCGGGGGCTGTTTCGAGTTCTCACCCTCTAACGCCATGTTTTTAAGTCTAAGTGTGGAAATAAGCAAATTACCGTCGTACTCTCAAACCGGGACACCCGCGGCTGCGGCGTCCGTTCCCACGAGTTACGTTGGTCCCGTGGGAGGTGTTAGTGCCACCCACGGGGCCGTTCGGGGGCTGTTTCGAGTTTTCACCCTCTAACGCCATGTTAAGCCTAAGTGTAGAAATAAGCAAATTACCGTCGTACTCTCAAACTGGGACACCCGCAGCTGCGGGGTCAGTTCCTACGAGTTACGTTGGTCCCGTGGGAGGTGTTGGTGCCACCCACGGGGCCGTTCGGGGGCTGTTTCGAGTTCTCACCCTCTAACGCCATGTTTTTAAGCCTAAGTGTGGAAATAAGCAAATTACCGTCGTACTCTCAAACCGGGACACCCGCGGCTGCGGGGTCAGTTCCTACGAGTTACGTTGGTCCCGTGGGAGGTGTTGGTGCCACCCACGGGGCCGTTCGGGGGCTGTTTCGAGTTCTCACCCTCTAACGCCATGTTTTTAAGCCTAAGCGTGGAAATAAGCAAATTACCGTCGTACTCTCAAACCGGGACACCCGCGGCTGCGGGGTCCGTTCCCACGAGTTACGTTGGTCCCGTGGGAGGTGTTGGTGCCACCCACGGGGCCGTTCGGGGGCTGTTTCGAGTTCTCACCCTCTAACGCCATGTTTTTAAGCCTAAGTGTTGAAATAAGCAAATTACCGTCGTACTCTCAAACCGGGACACCCGCGGCTGCGGGGTCAGTTCCTACGAGTTACGTTGGTCCCGTGGGAGGTGTTGGTGCCACCCACGGGGCCGTTCGGGGGCTGTTTCGAGTTCTCACCCTCTAACGCCATGTTTTTAAGCCTAAGTGTGGAAATAAGCAAATTACCGTCGTACTCTCAAACCGGGACACCCGCGGCTGCGGGGTCCGTTCCCACGAGTTACGTTGGTCCCGTGGGAGGTGTTAGTGCCACCCACGGGGCCGTTCGGGGGCTGTTTCGAGTTTTCACCCTCTAACGCCATGTTAAGCCTAAGTGTAGAAATAAGCAAATTACCGTCGTACTCTCAAACCGGGACACCCGCGGCTGCGGGGTCAGTTCCTACGAGTTACGTTGGTCCCGTGGGAGGTGTTGGTGCCACCCACGGGGCCGTTCGGGGGCTGTTTCGAGTTCTCACCCTCTAACGCCATGTTTTTAAGCCTAAGTGTGGAAATAAACAAATTACCGTCGTACTCTCAAACCGGGACACCCGCGGCTGCGGGGTCCGTTCCCACGAGTTACGTTGGTCCCGTGGGAGGTGTTGGTGCCACCCACGGGGCCGTTCGGGGGCTGTTTCGAGTTCTCACCCTCTAACGCCATGTTTTTAAGCCTAAGTGTGGAAATAAGCAAATTACCGTCGTACTCTCAAACCGGGACACCCGCGGCTGCGGGGTCAGTTCCTACGAGTTACGTTGGTCCCGTGGGAGGTGTTGGTGCCACCCACGGGGCCGTTCGGGGGCTGTTTCGAGTTCTCACCCTCTAACGCCATGTTTTTAAGCCTAAGTGTGGAAATAAGCAAATTACCGTCGTACTCTCAAACCGGGACACCCGCGGCTGCGGGGTCCGTTCCCACGAGTTACGTTGGTCCCGTGGGAGGTGTTAGTGCCACCCACGGGGCCGTTCGGGGGCTGTTTCGAGTTTTCACCCTCTAACGCCATGTTAAGCCTAAGTGTAGAAATAAGCAAATTACCGTCGTACTCTCAAACCGGGACACCCGCGGCTGCGGGGCCAGTTCCTACGAGTTACGTTGGTCCCGTGGGAGGTGTTGGTGCCACCCACGGGGCCGTTCGGGGGCTGTTTCGAGTTCTCACCCTCTAACGTCATGTTTTTAAGCCTAAGTGTGGAAATAAGCAAATTACCGTCGTACTCTCAAACCGGGACACCCGCGGCTGCGGGGTTCGTTCCCACGAGTTACGTTGGTCCCGTGGGAGGTGTTGGTGCCACCCACGGGGCCGTTCGGGGGCTGTTTCTCGTTCTCACCCTCTAACGCCATGTTTTTAAGCCTAAGTGTGGAAATAAGCAAATTATCATCGTACTCTCAAACCGGGACACCCGCGGCTGCGGGGTCAGTTCCTACGAGTTACGTTGGTCCCGTGGGAGGTGTTGGTGCCACCCACGGGGCCATTCGGGGGCTGTTTCGAGTTCTCACCCTCTAACGCCATGTTTTTAAGCCTAAGTGTGGAAATAAGCAAATTACCGTCGTACTCTCAAACCGGGACACCCGCGGCTGCGGCGTCCGTTCCCACGAGTTACGTTGGTCCCGTGGGAGGTGTTAGTGCCACCCACGGGGCCGTTCGGGGGCTGTTTCGAGTTTTCACCCTCTAACGCCATGTTAAGCCTAAGTGTAGAAATAAGCAAATTACCGTCGTACTCTCAAACTGGGACACCCGCGGCTGCGGGGTCAGTTCCTACGAGTTACGTTGGTCCCGTGGGAGGTGTTGGTGCCACCCACGGGGCCGTTCGGGGGCTGTTTCGAGTTCTCACCCTCTAACGCCATGTTTTTAAGCCTAAGTGTGGAAATAAGCAAATTACCGTCGTACTCTCAAACCGGGACACCCGCGGCTGCGGGGTCCGTTCCCACGAGTTACGTTGGTCCCGTGGGAGGTGTTGGTGCCACCCACAGGGCCGTTCGGGGGCTGTTTCGCGTTCTCACCCTCTAACGCCATGTTTTTAAGCCTAAGTGTGGAAATAAGCAAATTATCATCGTACTCTCAAACCGGGACACCCGCGGCTGCGGGGTCAGTTCCTACGAGTTACGTTGGTCCCGTGGGAGGTGTTGGTGCCACCCACGAGGCCGTTCGGGGGCTGTTTCGAGTTTTCACCCTCTAACGCCATGTTTTTAAGCCTAAGTGTGGAAATAAACAAATTACCGTCGTACTCTCAAACCGGGACACCCGCGGCTGCGGGGTCAGTTCCTACGAGTTACGTTGGTCCCGTGGGAGGTGTTGGTGCCACCCACGGGGCCGTTCGGGGGCTGTTTCGAGTTCTCACCCTCTAACGCCATGTTAAGCCTAAGTGTAGAAATAAGCAAATTACCGTCGTACTCTCAAACCGGGACACCCGCGGCTGCGGGGTCAGTTCCCACGAGTTACGTTGGTCCCGTGGGAGGTGTTAGTGCCACCCACGGGGCCGTTCGGGGGCTGTTTCGAGTTCTCACCCTCTAACGCCATGTTTTTAAGCCTAAGTGTGGAAATAAGCAAATTACCGTCGTACTCTCAAACCGGGACACCCGCGGCTGCGGGGTCAGTTCCTACGAGTTACGTTGGTCCTGTGGGAGGTGTTGGTGCCACCCACGGGGCCGTTCGGGGAATGTTTCGAGTTCTCACCCTCTAACGCCATGTTTTTAAGCCTAAGTGTGGAAATAAGCAAATTACCGTCGTACTCTCAAACCGGGACACCCGCGGCTGCGGGGTCAGTTCCTACGAGTTACGTTGGTCCCGTGGGAGGTGTTGGTGCCACCCACGGGGCCGTTCGGGGGCTGTTTCGAGTTCTCACCCTCTAACGCCATGTTTTTAAGCCTAAGTGTGGAAATAAGCAAATTACCGTCGTACTCTCAAACCGGGACACCCGCGGCTGCGGGGTCCGTTCCCACGAGTTACGTTGGTCCCGTGGGAGGTGTTGGTGCCACCCACGGGGCCGTTCGGGGGCTGTTTCGAGTTCTCACCCTCTAACGCCATGTTTTTAAGCCTAAGTGTGGAAATAAGCAAATTACCGTCGTACTCTCAAACCGGGACACCCGCGGCTGCGGGGTCAGTTCCTACGAGTTACGTTGGTCCCGTGGGAGGTGTTGGTGCCACCCACGGGGCCGTTCGGGGGATGTTTCGAGTTCTCACCCTCTAACGCCATGTTTTTAAGCCTAAGTGTGGAAATAAGCAAATTACCGTCATACTCTCAAACCGGGACACCCGCGGCTGCGGGGTCCGTTCCCACGAGTTACGTTGGTCCCATGGGAGGTGTTAGTGCCACCCACGGGGCCGTTCGGGGGCTGTTTCGAGTTTTCACCCTCTAACGCCATGTTAAGCCTAAGTGTAGAAATAAGAAAATTACCGTCGTACTCTCAAACCGGGACACCCGCGGCTGCGGGGTTAGTTCCTACGAGTTACGTTGGTCCCGTGGGAGGTGTTGGTGCCACCCACGGGGCCGTTCGGGGGCTGTTTCGAGTTCTCACCCTCTAACGCCATGTTTTTAAGCCTAAGTGTGGAAATAAGCAAATTACCGTCGTACTCTCAAACCGGGACACCCGCGGCTGCGGGGTCCGTTCCCACGAGTTACGTTGGTCCCGTGGGAGGTGTTGGTGCCACCCACGGGGCCGTTCGGGGGCTGTTTCGCGTTCTCACCCTCTAACGCCATGTTTTTAAGCCTAAGTGTGGAAATAAGCAAATTATCATCGTACTCTCAAACCGGGACACCCGCGGCTGCGGGGTCAGTTCCTACGAGTTACGTTGGTCCCGTGGGAGGTGTTGGTGCCACCCACGGGGCCGTTCGGGGGCTGTTTCGAGTTCTCACCCTCTAACGCCATGTTTTTAAGCCTAAGTGTGGAAATAAGCAAATTACCGTCGTACTCTCAAACCGGGACACCCGCGGCTGCGGCGTCCGTTCCCACGAGTTACGTTGGTCCCGTGGGAGGTGTTAGTGCCACCCACGGGGCCGTTCGGGGGCTGTTTCGAGTTTTCACCCTCTAACGCCATGTTAAGCCTAAGTGTAGAAATAAGCAAATTACCGTCGTACTCTCAAACCGGGACACCCGCGGCTGCGGGGTCAGTTCCTACGAGTTACGTTGGTCCCGTGGGAGGTGTTGGTGCCACCCACGGGGCCGTTCGGGGGCTGTTTCGAGTTCTCACCCTCTAACGCCATGTTTTTAAGCCTAAGTGTGGAAATAAGCAAATTACCGTCGTACTCTCAAACCGGGACACCCGCGGCTGCGGGGTCCGTTCCCACGAGTTACGTTGGTCCCGTGGGAGGTGTTGGTGCCACCCACGGGGCCGTTCGGGGGCTGTTTCGCGTTCTCACCCTCTAACGCCATGTTTTTAAGCCTAAGTGTGGAAATAAGCAAATTATCATCGTACTCTCAAACCGGGACACCCGCGGCTGCGGGGTCAGTTCCTACGAGTTACGTTGGTCCCGTGGGAGGTGTTGGTGCCACCCACGGGGCCGTTCGGGGGCTGTTTCGAGTTCTCACCCTCTAACGCCATGTTTTTAAGCCTAAGTGTGGAAATAAGCAAATTACCGTCGTACTCTCAAACCGGGACACCCGCGGCTGCGGGGTCCGTTCCCACGAGTTACGTTGGTCCCGTGGGAGGTGTTGGTGCCACCCACGGGGCCGTTCGGGGGCTGTTTCGCGTTCTCACCCTCTAACGCCATGTTTTTAAGCCTAAGTGTGGAAATAAGCAAATTATCATCGTACTCTCAAACCGGGACACCCGCGGCTGCGGGGTCAGTTCCTACGAGTTACGTTGGTCCCGTGGGAGGTGTTGGTGCCACCCACGGGGCCGTTCGGGGGCTGTTTCGAGTTCTCACCCTCTAACGCCATGTTTTTAAGCCTAAGTGTGGAAATAAGCAAATTACCGTCGTACTCTCAAACCGGGACACCCGCGGCTGCGGCGTCCGTTCCCACGAGTTACGTTGGTCCCGTGGGAGGTGTTAGTGCCACCCACGGGGCCGTTCGGGGGCTGTTTCGAGTTTTCACCCTCTAACGCCATGTTAAGCCTAAGTGTAGAAATAAGCAAATTACCGTCGTACTCTCAAACCGGGACACCCGCGGCTGCGGGGTCAGTTCCTACGAGTTACGTTGGTCCCGTGGGAGGTGTTGGTGCCACCCACGGGGCCGTTCGGGGGTTGTTTCGAGTTCTCACCCTCTAACGCCATGTTTTTAAGCCTAAGTGTGGAAATACGCAAATTACCGTCGTACTCTCAAACCGGGACACCCGCGGCTGCGGGGTCGGTTCCCACGAGTTACGTTGGTCCCGTGGGAGGTGTTGGTGCCACCCACGGGGCCGTTCGGGGGCTATTTTGAGGTGGTTTAGGGTTGCGAGGTTAATGGCTGTAACGAGGGGTTGGGGATGTACATCGGTTCGAGGATTTGGGGTAAAAGTGGTGCGGGTAAATGATAAGGGTGGGTGAAATGGGGTGGAAGGATGGAAATAGGAGGTCGGGTGGGGGTTTGAAGTAGGTATGAAACCCGTAAAAGGATGTGGATCATTTTGGGGGTCGGGTGGGTGAAATGAGGTGGACCCCTAAAAAGAATTAGCGGGATTGGGGGCTGTGTAGTGTAGGGGCTGAATTGGGCTAGGTTGAGGGACGGGAGTTTGTGGATGAGAGGTGTGAACGAGCTGGTTAGGGTCTGGGGCAGATCTGCCGGAATATGGGTATTTTCCGGGGACATGAAGGTAGGGGCTGCCATTGGAAGAAGGTCGGGGAGCTGCGAAGGGGTCGGAAGTGGTTGGGGGGATTTCGGGAGGCTGTCCTGGGTCAGATGCAGGCTGGGGGGTTATTTTTTTGGGCTCGGGAGGTGCGTCGGCAGGGGTAAGGTGGGCGCAAGTTTCAGGCGATGGAGGGAGGGTGGGTGCGAAGGCGGTCAGGTCAGGGTGTTTGCATAGGGGGGCGGTTACGGCAGCAGGTGGGCTGGGGTGGGCAGCATATATATGCAGCAGTTGGCATATATATGCATATATATGCTGCATATATATGCATATATATGCAGTGCTGCATATATATGTATGCAGCATATATATGCATATATATGCAGCACTGCATATATATATGCATATATATGCAGCATATATATGCATATATATGCACTGCATATATATGCATATATATGCAGCAGTTATATGGCTGCATATATATGCACTTCCTCCTTTTTCAACAGTCCACACAAGCACACGCACGCACACACTCACACGCGCACACAAACACACGCACGCACGCACGCACGCAATCCCCACCTTTGCCATGCCCTGCATTTTACTCCCGAAAAAAATTATGTAATAGCCTCACATCCCATGTCAGAAAATTTTGGTAGAGGGGCTGCCAGGATAAAAATGGTATATACTGGATTAGTTGGGATACGGTAGTTTTTCCCAAGGTGGAGGGGGGGATGGGATTTAGAGATTTCAAAACTTTTAACCGAGGTTTGCTTGCAAACATGTGCTGGAGAATTATGAAAAACCTTAATTCCTTGTGTTCTAAAATCCTCAAAAATATTTACTTCCCTAATTGTTTGTTCTTAGAAGCAAAAACGGGCCACAGACCATCTAAGGTGTGGAGCAGTCTTATGGAAGGCAATGATCTTCTTTAATCAGGTCTAAGATGGCGTATTGGCAATGGTGAGTGCGTGAACATCTGGGTGGACGTGTGAGTCCCCACAATTCCCAGCGGAAAAATCTCCTCCCGTAGGGCCAGGAGATGGAATCTATCAAACACATCTCGTTTCGATGCAAAGTGGCTTAAAAAATCTGGAGCTTGTGTGGACTGTTGAAAAAGGAGGAAGTGCTTCAAATTATTTTGGATTTTATCACCAATATGCACACACTCACACGCGCACACAAACACACGCACGCACACTCTCACTACATATATGCATATGCATATATGCATACATGCCGCGTCCCCTCCCCCCTTCCCCACTCACACACACACACACACACACACACACAAACACACACACACACACACACACGCACACACACACACACACGCGCGCGCCCCCTGCCCGTCCCCTCCCCCCTTCCCACTCACACGCGCGCACACACACAAACATGCACACATGCACACACGCGCCCCCTGCCCATCCCCTCCCCCCTTTCCCACTCACACGCGCACACACACAAACATGCACACACGCACACACACAATCCGGGAGCGCCATGACTACACGGTCGGTTCCTACGACTTACATTGGTCCCGTGCGAGATGTTCGTGACTCTTGTGGGACCGTTTTGTGGGTGTTTTATGTTTTCACCGTTCGATGGCTATTTTAAGGCTGTTTTACGTGTTCAAAAGTTATCCAAACCCAAAATAATTAAAAAATTGAATCAATGCATATTTAACCTTAAAATAAAGTTCATCATAGGTCTATCCATTACCTGGATATTTTGTTACACCCAACGCCAATCAGAACCTTCTCTATGCCAGCAGCGATGCAATTTCAGATTATGTTTGATAGTAGTTCGACCCCAACATCAATGTATCCTATGACAGTGAAAAAATAATGAATTTTTTGCAAACAGTTATGTTCAATTAAAAAAATGGTAGAACCAAAAAATAGCGGGACATTACACTTAAAAGTAGATGAAATTCATAAATTAATGTAAAGTGCTAATACAATGTCAATATCATAATAGGATACAAATAAGATTGATGAGGATAAAATAATATTTTGATACTCAATCTTCCTCTAAATCAACTAAAAGATCCTTCAAATTAGGGTTGTCATCAAGAGCTGACTGGAACTCTTTTGGAGCCTTTAATGCGTCTACTTCAGTAGTCATACCCTTTGGTGCATGCACAACAATAGACCAATTGCCATCGTTTATGCACTTCGAGTAGAATACCTTCTTTACATTCTGAAAGGCACAAATAAAAGGCTCGTCGACTATGCGGTCTTTAGTCTTCAGCTTTGATAAATCTACCATAATAAGTTTGGAGTCGGGATCAACTTTGCAAGCATTCGTTGTATCCTCCACCTTTACCCAATCACAATAGAATACGGTTTCTGTGAAATCCAAGTAATCAAGTTCTAGGATTTGTTGAATTATCCCATAATAGGTTAGCACCGTATTCTTTGGATTTTTATCACTTTTGCTAGCGATACAGGTGGTCAAGGCAGAAATTGATATTCCACTGTTTTGCGTCAAAAGCTTTTCCTCATATGGATATGAAATGAAATCAAAACCGTTGGTGCGGAATTTCTTAAACTCTTTTGCACGAAAACTAGGACCTTTTGCTAGGCGTGCAAGTCTGGAAGAGACATCACCTCTTTTTAGAAGCTGCATTTATTAATGAATTTGTATTAGGGCATGTTTTTACCACACATGAATAAATAACCGCACACATAAGATGTGAAAAGTACCTCTTTTGACACCCATGCCCTAAAGTCAGTTGTCGTCCAATTTCTCCTTTGATTTTGGATAATTTCGTTCTCGTACTTCCTACCGAAAAATTATAGAGTTTAGATCATAAAATAAAAAATACATATAATCAAAGAAGAAGAATTCAGTAGATACTCACTCTCTCCAGTCTTGGACTTCATCTTGCGATTCGAAGACATGACGAGTTGCTTGCTCGTATTGTAGGTTTGTGAGTTTCACCTCTTTAGGGTTCCCAAACGATAATTCGTCCTCAAACTCGTCAGGTTCCTCTATCACTCGTTCTCCACGAGGATTAAACCTCCTCACCTCTTGTTCTGGCATATGTTCCCTAGCGTATAGCGATGATTCCACTGTTACGTATTCTTCAGCAATTGACCCTCCAATATACCGTGTATTCTTTACATAATCTTTGAAGGTTTTCATCAAGCGCTCAAAAGGATACATCCAACGATACCTCACGGGACCACATAATAAAGCTTCATCGCATAAATGCACAAGCAGGTGGATACTGATATCGAAGAATGACGGAGGAAAATATTTCTCTAACACACAAACTGCCTCGGCTAAAGTTGATTTCGCAGCTTTAATGTGTCTTCTGTTTACCACTTTTGCACAAAGTAGGGTAAAACACAAACTGATTTGCATAATTGCCCGACGGAGATCTTTGTGTTCAGAGAAGCAATGCCGAAATAACAACGGGATTAATTGGATGATTACGTGCCAGTCGTGAGACTTGCACTGTTTCAAGTCATTTGCTTGGTAGTTTACTACCCTACGTAAATTACCAGAATAACCGGCTGGAGTCTTCAAGTTGAACAACGTGTCTAAGAGGTTCTTCTTCTCACTAGTAGTCAAAGTGAAAGCAGTGGGGGGGATAGAAATTCTTCCTGTCGTTGGATCATTTTTTAACCACAGTCTCTTCTTTATTTTCATATCCTGTAGATCTCGGCGGGCACGCTCTCCATCTTTGGAATGAGATCCACCCAGACATGTTCCTATCAAATGTTCTGCAACATTCTTCTCTGTGTGCATCACATCAATTATATGCCTTACACGATGATCTTTCCAATACGGAAAATCAAAAAATATTGATCGCCTGGACCATGGCTTCGCTTTACTAGGATCGTTCGGATCCTCCCTAGCTTTACGCTTCAGGTTTACAAACTGGGGGTGTTTGCCTACATACCTATTCCCCGCAGTCGCAGCCACCGCCTTCTCCTCAATTTGCTGACCAGAAAGTCGACTAGGTGCCGTTCTTCGCTCGTGACCGACAGGCAAAAAGTTAGACTTGTCGTTCCTAAAAGGGTGACTGGTCGGCAGAAATCTACGATGATCCGTGTAACTCAACTTACCACTATGTTTTAACCAACAGGCTTCAGTTTCCTCCCCACATATGGGACATCCATAATAACCATGAACATTACAACCGGACAAGGTCCCATAAGCAGGAAGATCGTGGATCGCCCACATCACCATTGCTTTAAGTGTGAACTCTTCACCCTTATGAGAATCGAACGCCGTCACGCCTTTATCCCACAACTCTTTAAGTTCTTCGATTAATGGTGCTAAGAATATATCAATATCATCACTGGGAGCCTTAGGCCCGGGTATCAACAGAGATAACAATGTGAACTCCTTTCTCATGCATAACGTCGGAGGAAGACTTAAAGGCGCCATAAGAACTGGCCAATAACTCTGACTAGTACTTAAATTACCGAAAGGGTTAAACCCATCGGTTGAGATTGCAAGACGAACGTTGCGCGGTTCCTTTGTAAATTCATGGTGTTGTGCATTTGAAATTTGCCAGATGAGTGAATCAACCGGATGACGCATCAAATTCCCACCCACCTCGCATCGAGCATGCCATGTCATGGCCTCCGCTATCCACGGTACAGTAAAAAAACGTTTTAACCGTGGCCCAAGTGGAAAATACTTCAAAACCTTTTGTGGGACTTGCGAGCACTTGCGATTTTTTGCATGTTTGTCATTTCCATTCTCACAAACCATATATCTAGGCTCACTGCATACAGGACATTCATCCTTCTCTTCGTGCTCATTCCGGTACAATATGCAATCATACTTGCAAGCATGAATAGATTTGTATTTCAAACCTAAACCCTTCAAACTCTTCTTCATGGTAGGATAATTGTCTGGTAACATGTTCTCTTTTGGGAGAATTTCTTTAACCCACTTAAGAATTCCGGTTACGCTGTTTCCAGACAAACCAAATTGACTCTTCAAATTATGCAAACCAATCATTGCATATAATACCGAGTGATCTTCATCGCAATCTTTATACAACGGTCTAGCCGCATCTGCTTTCAACCGTATGTATTCCCGATCTCCTAGTAGTTCAGCATCAATTTGTTCATTTACTTGGTCATAATGCACATTATTTGTATCCATAGGTTGGTGGTTTTGTTGGTTGTGGAGTCCGTAAGCATCATCAATTAAGTCGGTCAATGGACGATGTGTTGGTGAATCATGTACCACTTCTACTCCTTGAGGTTCCGTTACACGGTCGGCTCCCGGTAATTCTTCTGGAACATAAGGTACAACTTTTTCACCATGGTATGTCCATATTATATAGTCTTGACAGATTCCCCACTTTAGTAAATGCAACTCAACAACTTCCAATGACTTATATTTTCCGTTAATACAATGAGTGCACGGACACGGAATCTTCTCACTTTTAAGATTTTTGGAAGCATATTTAACAAATTCATAAACGCCCTTTACATGATTAATTGATATCCGGTTAGTCTCTCCCATCCACTCTTTGTATTGTGGGAAATCCATGTAATAATCTTCAAATTTCAGTCCTGTGGTAATAGGTTAAAAAATATTATTACAACTGAAATAGAAAGAATATTCTTACGACTGAAACAAAAAAAATATCATTCCATACGAAACAAAACCAATATTCTTACAACTGAAACAAAACCAATATTCTTACAACTAAAGCAAAACCAATATTCTTACAACTAAAACAAAAAAAAATTATTACAACTGAAACGAAAGAAAATATTATTAAACCTTGGCCAACAGATAAAGTGGCCAAGTAATAAAAGATTTTGCATAATTCCTCAATTCCATCCCATCCCCGCTGTTAACGTACACAGGTACATCTCCGCAGCCGTTGTATATTTCATCGACCATTATTTTAGCCTCACCCTTCTCCAAAGGTCGGCGATGTACTAGAGTCCCCCTTTCCCTGGAGATGAGTATGCACACGCCAACAAACCTCGAATTGCTCATGTCCTTGATATAGTACTCTTCGCCATAGTCACCGTGAGCTGTTGACGATGATCCGAGCCCCGTGATTGGAGGATGAGGCATTTGAGAGGGGAATGTTGGAGGGGAAGGATGTGTGAAATCTTGAGGAGGCATTGGGGGCCTATAACTTTCAATAAGATTCACAAGTTTCCCAATTTGATTGTTCAATAATCGCAGGGAATTTTTAAGGTCATGGACATCCCCATCGGTCTTCTGTTGGTGCTCCTTTTGGGATGAGATATAATTCTTGACCGAAGATAGCTCGTCCACAAGAGGTGCAATGTGTTGAAGTTTTGTTTTTGGCATATGTGAGCCAACGCCTCTCATCCTCCCCCTTTTGTCCTTTCCAAAGGTCTTAGTCAGGGCATCATTTTCAAGGTCAAAGTCATCAGTAGGGCACGAATCTGATTGACTGCTGATGGCCTCTATTGATTCCAGTGTCTTAGCCAACTGCAGGGGGAATTTATTATCTTTGTCCCGTCGAGCATGAAGGAATAAGTTGGATCGATTTGGGTTTTTACCGGCATCTGGACCATCTTTTGTCCTACTCTCCCATTCATTCTTCAAATCCTCATATGATTTGGATCCCAGCCTATGGATATCAGTTTTTTGTGCCCTATTTTTTTTGTTTTGCTCCCTCTGGACCAACTTGTTTTCCTTCGCCTCATTCTCCAAAAACTTATTCCACTGATCCACCGGCATTTCAACATTGGGAGGCACTTTCTCTTTCAAAGCCAAAATATCGGAGCTCGCTACCTCTTTCGGGAAATGTTTCTTCCGAAGGTTTCTCCTGTATGTCCTCAATCCTTCAGCAACCCGAGATAGAACCTTATTCTTGGAACGGTCAGGAAATGAGAAATGCTTGCAAAGTTGGTTATATATGTCATCTTTGACAGATTGATCAACAAGGTTCCAATTATCTGGTCCACCGACTCCCACGTTCATTTTTCCCAGCGACAAACACCGGGCTTTAAAGTTCAGCACGTCACTCCTATCACCCATCGGGTTATTCCCGAGAAGGGAGAATCCAATAGGCTTCTTTTCATTTGAGCGGGAGGCATCATGAGTGTTGGATTGGGGCGTTAAAGCAACGGGAGTGCCGGATTGGGGTGTAGGAGCACTTGGGGTTGGACTTGGTGAGGAGTGAACCATTGGTGGAGTTGTGAATTGCTCAGCCATTGGTGTTGAGAATTCGGGTTCTGCAGAAGATGGTGAACCTCGTTGTGGTGTCACATCGGCACTTGGTACCCTAGGGTTGTTTCCTCTCGACATTATCTACAAAAATTAAAAAATATGAGTGACTAAATAATTATAGTAATATGAAATTATAAATAATTAATCAAGCTTAATTAGTTTTAGATATATAAATAGATAGATAGATACCTTTTCAAAGTAAGACTTTAGAATAAGTTCAATGTGTCTGATCTCCATCCATTCGGTATTAGTTTTTAAGAACCTATAAATTTTTGCACGTGGCCAACTAGAAGGAAGGGTATCTATGATTGATGTGTAGATGTCAGTGACATGAACTCGGAATCCCCTATTTCTCAACTTGTTGGCAAGATTCAATTTTACGTGCATGTGGCGCGAGACATCACAGTCTATGTCAATGCTCTCTGTACGCAGTTGTATCCATAACGGGTGGATTTTTTTTTCCGCCTTCTCCAACAACGTAACCAAGGTCAGGGCTATGTCGGGATTATGTGTGTGAAATATATTTTGTATAACGTCATCCCAGTTTTCTGGTAGAGAAAATAGAATACGATCGAACAAGTAATCTTGCTGGATATCAAATCCATGATTTATAAGGTAGTTAAATTGTTCGATCTTTTTATTTCCGTACCTATAAATAGGAGTACCCTCTATATGACGCACGCTAATAAAAGAGTTATGTGTGCGGTCTAATTGCAACCTGTCCCACTCTTGTTGACAGTATTTATCACCGTGCCTCATTTTTCCTGAGAAAAGTAGTATCCAACAAATTTTATAACATATACATTTATCGACACTAGTATCAATTCAATAAATTCAACATAGTATCCAACACGACATGCATATAACCCCCAATATAGTATGATGGCACGCATATAACCCCCTATAAAATCCCACGAGGTAGATGTAATTTTTTTTTTTACTTATTAAGAATCCATTTAATAATATTTTGTCAAAAAAAATATAATGTCTAGGGTTATATTTTGAATAATATTTTGTCAAAAAAAAAATCCCAATACAATGTCTAGGGTTTATTGAAATAAAATGTCTAGGGTTTATTGAAATAAAATACAATTTGTTTGTAGTTACACACATAAACACACATACACACATACATATAAACATAAATCTATACATACACACACATATATACAAATCTATACATACACACACACATATAAACATAAATCTATACATACACACACATATATACAAATCTATACATACACACACATAAATCTATACATACACACACATATACACACATATACTAACACAATGAGAATCGAAATGCACGAGAATCGAAATGAGGGATGGAAATCGCACAAATAAACACACAATACCTTTCTGAGCCGAAATCTCAAGGATGGAAATCGCACAAATCGCCTAGGGCTTTAGACACTGACCTCGATCGACAGAAATGAAATGAGGGAGGCGCGATTCTTTTTTTTAAGGACTGAACCTGGTCACGGCCAACCACCGTGACCCACCATGCGCGACCCTTAAATGAAACTCGACTGCTGCTCGATTGAACCTCGTCACGGCCCAGAGCCGTGACCCCCAGTGCGCAACCTGCAAACCATCACCACCACTGCTCGAATGAGGGATGGTCACGGTCTAAAGCCGTGACCCATACAAGGAAATGGTCACGGCCCTCAGCCGTGACCCGTGACCCCCATTGCGCAACCTGCAAACCATCACCACCACTGCTCGAATGAAGGATGGTCACGGCCTAAAGCCGTGACCCATACCCAGAAATGGTCAGGGTCTTCGGCCGTGACCCTAAATGTGTGTTATTTACTTCGTCGTGCCTTTGGTCACGGACTTGGGCCGTGACCCCATCCGCGACCAGTTTGGAGGGAATTTTGGCGCGAATTTGGCGCCAAGATGGTCACGGCCTGGTCACGGCTCAAGTCCGTGACCCACAGTGGTCAGGGACTTGGGCCGTGACCACTTTCAAAGCATCCATGGTCTAGTGTGATAATAAATATGGTCACGCCCAAAACAGCCTTGGTCATGGCCCAAGTCCGCGACCAACGGGTCGCGGACTTGGGCCGTGACCAACTCGGCGTGACCATTCGCAGGATTTGGTGTAGTGTGTAGAATGATTTACCTTATGTAGAGGATTAAGATTCAGATTAGGCTTGATGATTTTTCGGATTAAAATTTGGATTTTGAATGATAATATGGGAAGAACACCATAACTAGGGTTTCAAGAAATTCTAGGTTTATTCCACTATTTCTTTAAAGGAATTGGATTTTTGAGGTATTTGAGACGTTAGAAATTGTCCTAGTATATGTGAAAATATGTTAGGATCATTGGGTCAAAGTTTGGTGGAATATAATGGAGTTTGAAGATTTGTTAATGGAGGAAAAATCTTAACGAATAAGAAGACTGTGTCTGTCCCTGTTCGATGGATCTATCGATCTCGAACTATCGATCGATCCCAGCCATCGATCGATCGACGCAAGCAGTTTCGCAAAAATTTTGTGTTTAATTCTTCGTTGAGTTAGGGAATGAATGAGTATTCTAGGATTTACATTATACTTATATGGGAGTGAGAATAAGACCAATAGGTATACTGTTGAGGTCCGATAAGGCCATTGGGTGTAGGGCTTGGATTACGGACCGAGGAGAATAATCCGATTTAGTAGAGTATCGGGGACTTTGGAAATTGAGTTACGGGGCAAAGTAAATTCAATTTAAGTAATAGATCAGTAGGGTAAGAAATAACTACTGAAATTATATGTAAGGGGTAACTAGGACCCATAGAGTTATGTGAATACTCAAATAAATGCGATTAATGAGATCAATCGTAAAGCGAATGTTGTACGACAAATATATGAGATTAAAATATTACGTACGTATATAATTAATAGGTCGGGCATGTACCTACTAAATTATGTGATCTTTTAGGTAAAAAGATTTATACCTAAATTAATTATGTTAGGGTCTATGAGACATTCCGAACTAACATAAAGTTATTATATGTTTGGGGTCGATGAGAAATGCCGAACCAAACCTTGAACTGGTGTCGCGATGGAAGAGTCCCGAACCAGAATATGTGTATATATATATATTTCGAAAATAGTTGGGGTCGATGGATAATTCCGAACCAACTCTCACTTGGGGTCGATGTATCATTTCGAACCAAGAATCATTTACGTGTGTATATAAATAAATGGGGTCAATATATCATTCCGAACCAATTCTTACTTGGGGTCGATGAATCATTCCGAACCAAGAGTCCTTTACGTGTATAAAAAGGGCAAGATAGTAATGACTGATATTTAGTATATATTGCGTGTGAAATATATATACTTTATGATATTCTACTTCTGTGTATTAGTAGATTGATATATATTGTGTATTTAAAGATACATATTGAATTGGTAAGTTAAGTAGTGAAATTTAATTACGAAATGCACCTTTAGATAGGGAAAATCTATTTTGTAATTCAAGTAGCGAAACTTAATTACACAAGTGGGAAGTTAACAATTGTGAGAATTGTAGTAATTTTTAGTAGTGAAACTAATTGAGAAGTCTTGAAAAATAACATAGATGAAATGTTACTTTAGAATTAATTAACATACGCGAGATGTTAGTAAACGGTTGTACTGTATGGGCGGTACTAGAACTTGGGCACAGATAAGTTCAGTTGACTACTTTGGTTTTAGTTAGCTTGGGAGGTATGGCTACATAAACTAAGTGTAGAACGTTAGGTGTGCACAAAAGATGAGGGGTGAGTTAACTCAAGAGAGTGTACGAGAACCTAACATGTGTAATCAATAACCGCATTTTATATTGTGATAAACGCTTGTTAAATATTTTCAAAATGTTTTGAGTACTAACTCTTGCTATAAAATATTTTCAAAACCTTTTAGGTGTCCAGCCACAGGGATGCCATGTATGATGATTCCATTCTAGGGACTCGGAGCTGTAGCACAGTGGATGCTTATAGGATTTTGACTAGATGATATCTCTCATTCAGATCTAGTACAGGATCTCACACTATTCTATGTATGGACTTGTGGTCCAGTATTAGTCTCTGATGTTAGTTTCAGACTAGTGGTTATTCTATTGTTGTTTGGGATTTTTAACCGATGGTTTATTCGATAATACTTTGGTTCTGTTGTACTTTTACTTTGTTTGTTTGAATTATAGTACATGATTATTTGTACTTTGTTCCACATGGTTGATTTATCTGTTTTAAGAAAGATAAAATTTGGCACTAGTCTAATTTTACTTAGGAGATTAGTAATTAAAAAGTTTTCGACAGTGATGCTAAGAATGAACCATTTGAGAAACCTGTTTTAATTTAATAAAGGCCTGATCACCCGATGTTTAATTAGGCGGGGTGTCACAGATGGTATCAGAGCATCAGGTTCTATTGTCCATAGGATCTGTGCGGCTTACTACGTTTTTAGCGTATCGTTTGATTGATATAGAGCCCTATATTAGGATTATTGTACTCCTATACGTACATAGTTTACGTTATCCTGCTATTTAGTAGATGTAGTGTTATATATACGAGTTCGATTGGGCACGGTACGTCGAATATGGTGGTAGGACCATCATTGGCGTTAGAAGGACTACTGGAGGGAGGAGCTTGGCATAAAGCATGGGGTGTTCGAAGATGGTAATCATAGGAGAGATGACCGTTGTTGAGGTCACTCCTAGAGTGTAATGGAAGTAGATGCTGCAAGGGTTGTTAAGGCATAGCAGGCATTTTCCAAGTGTCGCGATGGCAAGGGGGAATGCTAATCTAGACCCGCCCAATCCAGTGATAGTGGGAGGGAGTCTGAAGAATTTTTTTGATGAGAACGAGCCATAATATGTGATAAAACGGTGACTGTGCATGATAACTAATGGAAGTAGAATGTACAGAGGTTTTGGCACTTAGGGATAGAGTTAAAATACCCAGAAGTGAAAATTTGGGTAAAATTTTTAGGCAACGTTGCGGGGATACCAGTCAACACATCTGGACCAAGGGTTCGTATACAAATAGAGGAACCTTATGTATAGTTTAATCGTAAAGTTCTCCAATGATGATTCAGAAGCGAAGAGAATGAAAATATCTAAACCCCTCACGTGAAAGACTGGTAGAGGCCAATCGTGAGAGACAAATTTATCCATTGAAGTGAACTTGTACCGAGGAGATAGGTATAAGGGAAAAAGAGCCCTTGAGAGAATGGACTCTCGAGTTGTAGTTCGCAATTTTGGTAAAACTCTTCTTTGACGACTTATGTATATCAAGGCAGTATGGTACTTCTTACAAGGTTGGGGTAAATGCTCCTAGGGGGCGAAGTTAGGAGAGTTTAAAGATTTAGTCAAAGAGTAAGACTGAATGTAATGGGGCTGGTGCAAGCCATAAGTGGGAAACCCACTAGAGGATTTAATGATTAGATTCTAAGTCGGGACGGTTAAGCCCCATAGTGTGTTCCTCTTGGTCAGCAGAACTAAGGGGACCAGGATGATAGTGCTCAGAATCGAGGCTACCAAGTTCGAGAGGAGGGATACCCCAAACCGGTCAGTGTGGCCTGGAGTAAGGGGATTTTTGTCAAGATGTCTAGTGTGGTTTGTAGGGCCACACGTTTCATTTTAGCTTGAAGTTATTTGAGGAAATAATAACTCTGATAAGTTTTGCATTCCGGAGAGGACAAGCGTGTTATGTTCGGAAACCATCTGAACCATCAGAGCGATGGATAAGGAAGTATATGGCTTTTAGCCTCGAGTGAATGGGGTATGTGACGATACCTCACCTGAAAGAGGGTCGAGTTGTCATTATTCATCAATAGGTGAGGGACTTCAAGGATTATGAACGTCTCATAGTAATTGATTCCGGTATGTAGGAACCTAAATGATGAGAGTCAATGTATGTCGTATGACTGTTGAGCGGAGAGATCGAGCTCGTTATTGTAATTAGTGCTAAGGACTTAGTGATAGTATAAGCGCAGTGCCACTTGACTCCTTTAGAAATATTGGGGTATGGTTGCACATATTGTCGAGGAATGAAATTTGAGTATCTTGACTATGTGTTGTTCCGACAATGCTCCGTAAGAATACATGGGGAGAAGTCCCTTGTTTAAGTTCGGTTGCGAAAGGGAATACGACTGAATTTTTATGCACGTCAGGATAAGAGAATTGTTAGATGCTAGGGCATCAGTGGAGCCGGTAGTGTTGTGGAGAAACCCTGAAAGGATTACCTCACCACGAAGGGATAAGTGGGACTTTGTGGGCAAGGATTTGATTTTTGGTCTATAGGGTATTGAGAATACCCACAAGATTGTAGTCACGTCGTGTAGACTAGACTGGAGTTGAAGAAAAGCATGTTACGGGTGCGAAATTTGCAATGTTTTTGTAAATGTGCACGGAGAAAAGGGTGTATAGGCGCCCTAGTCAATTGGATTCCTTAGAAATCCGAGATAGAAGGATGCGGAAATTTTTTTTTTTACGGCAGTGGGGAAATTAGGAAACAAGTCGTATCGATGAAATGGGTTGAACATCATGGGAGATAGACGAGGATCCAAGATTATATGTGCTGAGAAATGCAGCACACCCTATGGGATGAAAGTTGGTGGGAAACCGTTAAAAGGTTATCTCTTGATATGGGAGACCTAACTGTGGTGAAGAATTAGCGCAAGGTGCTACTTGACTGAGTGTTGTGAGTGACTTACGTGTTACTAAAATGTTGATTCTTATAAAGTAACCAACCCCAAAAAGTGCGTCAATTGCAAAGAGTGCACGGATTGTAAAGTATAATAAACCAGGAGAGAAAGGGGAATAGAGTACCACTTGAGGAAAGATGACGTAAGTGGGAAGCGATGTTGAGGAGAGACATAGTGAGATTGTCTCTAGATACACCTCTAGTTAATAGAGCGAGATAGACTCGAAATGAACAACCGGAATGTCGTAGTGAACCCACATTTCCAATGATCGAATGAGGAGACAGACTTATAAATTACTGATGGGTTGTGAACATCATAATTAAGCCAACATTTCGTTGGGGGTAGAGAAATGGGGTGACCGGGATGGATTAGTATGTAGTTGAAAAGGGAGAGTGCACGGTGCCGCTCTACATGATTGTGAATCAGGATGAAATCCTAAAATTCCACCCTGTGAGAGATGGTCAGGAAGGAATAGAGATAAAGTTTTATTTTGAGTAGGTTGTGTTACCTACGACTCAATGTTAGTGAGAAAGATTGATGATACTCCCTTATGATAGTGGAATTTTGGACAAGCCCACTGATCAATTCATAGGTTGAATGTATGCCTATAAGAGCATATTTATAGGTAGAGTGAGTGCCTATATGGACTGTACATGAGGATTAGGTCCGTGGGTATCGATTACGAACAATACATGTACTTTGAGGTGTGGTTCGAGGAGACATTTCGAACTTTTAGTCCTTAACGCGTGATATGAGGACATTCTATTGGAGTGTGACATTTTTGGGTATATGAAATGTGAAATATATGGCTCATAAATTGTCTACTCATGTGCGATGAGATATATATACATATATTGGTGCTCGAGATGTGATTCCGAGACAAGTAATTAATCATTATTGGTGATCGAGGTGGAATTCCGAGCCAATAACCCCAAAAGTGTTATAGAAGGGGGGTGATTATAAAATATGTGTTGATAGTATATGTTACGTGTACGATATAAATACCTATTGATTTTTCCTACTTATGTGCGATAGTAAGTGTGCTTAATCTCTATATTGGGGTCGATGATGTTCCGGACCAATACATGAGGGATCGATTTGGGGTCGATGATTTTCTGAACCAAATCGATGATAAATATTGGTATCGACGGAAGGTCTGAATCGACATGTGCATTACATTTACCTTGGGGTCGAGGGATTCCCGGACCAATGTAAATGATAGGATTATTGGGGCCGATGATTTTTGCCGGACCAATTTTCCTTAAAGTATATATTGTGTGTGAAATATATACCTTATAATATTCTACTTATGAGTGATAGTAGACACTTAGATGTTATATAGAGATATACATCAAATGGGTAAATTAAGTAGGGAGAAACTTAATTTCAAGAATTAACGTTGGATTGGGAAAATCTATGAGAAATTAAGTAGTGAGACTTAATTAGGATATATGCGGCATGGGTAACATGCGATAAGAATTTAAAATGAAGCAAGGCATGTACTTGGGGCGACCGTTAGGATGTTATGATTTGGTATTGGGTATTATAGGATGCAATTATACTTAAGGTCCTTAGCCTTAATACCAGCCTTATCCTAATTTCGAGGACGAAATTCCTTTGCAAGGGGGGAAGTATGTAATACCCCGTATTTCTGAATATTTTATTTAATTAAATTGGAGAATTAAATGAGAAAATACAGCTTAATTTAAATTACGTAAGAGGAGTAATTCAATGAGATTTATTAAAAATTGTAATTTTGGAATATCAATCGGGAGATAGTTACCGATTTATATTGCCTCATTATATTTACTTAGTGCGAGTGGTAAATAGTTACTTAACGCGTGTAGGCAGTGTTGGGGTGAGAACAAGTAATAATTGTTAAGTGACTCAAATGATAATTTTGAGGTCACCGATGAGTCCGAAAGGGTCAAATTAGTCAAAATAGTATACCCGGGGGTACTAGTTGAGTCCCGGGGAAATTTTGGACTAAACCGAGACCGTTCGGGGGCGTTTTGGTCTTTTAACATGAAAGGGTATGGAGACCTACGAAATTGAGAGCATTATATCAGCCGTATGATAGAGGGGTTAGGGTTAGAAAACCCATGAAAACACACCATAGCCATTAGAGATAAGAGAGAAACCATTCTCAAGGCAAAAGGAAGAATTGGGAAGGATTCAAAGGAGATTTTCTCTATCAACTTGTTGAGGAAGAAGGATTGAAGGATGAAGATCATCAATCATCAACAACAACCACGAAATCAGACCCTACTAATCATAAGGCAAGTTGTTTATTGCAAAAATTATAAAGTTATAATACCCATGTGTAGGGTTTTTGAATAGTTTTGTTTAAATCATTATTTTGATTAGAGAAAGATGCTATTTATACATGTTGGGATAGGAATCGCATGTAGAATGATTTACCTTATGTAGAGGATTAAGATTCAGATTAGACTTGATGATTTTTCGGATTAAAATCTGGATTTTGAATGATAATATGGGAAGAACACCATAACTAGGGTTTCAAGAAATTCTGGGTTTAATTCACTATTTCTTTAAAGGAATTATAGTTTTGAGGTATTTGAGACGTTAGAAATTGTCCTAGTATATGTGAAAATATCTTAGGATCATTGGGTCAAAGTTTGGTGGAATATAATGGAGTTTGAAGATTTGTTAATGGAGGAAAAATCTTAACGAATAAGAAGACTGCGTCTGTCCCTGTTCAATCGATTGATCGATCTCGAACTATCGATCGATCGACTATGTCGATCGATCGAACCCAGCCGTCGATCGATCGACGCAAGCTGTTTCCCAAAAAATTTATGTTTAATTCTTCGTTGAGTTCGGGAATGAATGAGTATTCTAGGATTTACATTATACTTATATGGGAGTGAGAATAAGACCAATAGGTATATTGTTGAGGCCATTGGGTGTAGGGCTTGGATTACGGACCGAGGAGAATAATTCGATTTAGTAGAGTATCGGGGACTTCAGAAATTGAGTTACGGGGCAAAGTAAATTCAATTTAAGTAATAGATCAGTAGGGTAAGCAATAACTACTGAAATTATATGTAAGGGGTAACTAGGACCCATAGAGTTATGTGAATACTCAAATAAATGCGATTAATGAGATCAATCGTAAAGCGAATGTTGTACGACAAATATATGAGATTAAAATATTACGTACGTATATAATTAATAGGTCGGGCGTGTACCTACTAAATTATGTGATCTTTTAGGTAAAGAGATTTATACCTAAATTAATTATGTTAGGGTCGATGAGACATTCCGAACTAACATAAAGTTATTATATGTTTGGGGTCGATGAGAAATGTCGAACCAAACCTTGAACTGGTGTCGCGATGGAAGAGTCCCGAACCAGAATATGTGTATATATATATATATTTTGAAAATAGTTGGGGTCGATGGATAATTCCGAACCAACTCTCACTTGGGGTCGATGTATCATTCCGAACCAAGAATCATTTACGTGTGTATATAAATAATTGGGGTCGATGTATCATTCCGAACCAATTCTTACTTGGGGTCGATGAATCATTCCGAACCAAGATTCCTTTACGTGTATAAAAAGGGCAAGATAGTAATGACTGATATTTAGTATATATTGTGTGTGAAATATATATACTTGATGATATTCTACTTCTGTGTATTACTAGATTGATATATATTGTGTATTTAAAGATACATACTGAATCGGTAAGTTAAGTAGTGAAACTTAATTATGAAATGCACCTTTAGATAGGGAAAATATATTTTGTAATTCAAGTAGAGAAACTTAATTACAAAAGGGGGAAGTTAAAAATTGTGAGAATTATAGTAATTTTTAGTAGTGAAACTAAATGAGAAGTCTTGAAAAATAACATAGATGAAATGTTACTTTAGAATTAATTAACATACGCGAGATGTTAGTAAACGGTTGTACTGTATGGGCGGTACTGGAACTTGGGTACAGATAAGTTCAGTTGACTACTTTGGTTTTAGTTAGCTTGGGAGGTATGGCTACATAAACTAAGTGTAGAACGTTAGGTGTGCACAAAAGATAAGGGGTGAGTTAACTCAAGAGAGTGTACGAGAACCTAACATGTGTAATCAATAACCGCATTTTATATTGTGATAAACGATTGTTAAATATTTTCAAAATGTTTTGAGTACTAACTCTTGCTATAAAATATTTTCAAAACCTTTTAGGTGTCCAGCCACAGGGATGCCATGTATGATGATTCCATTCCAGGGACTCGGAGCTGTAGCACAGTGGATGCTTATAGGATTTTGACTAGACAATATCTCTCATTCAGATCTAGTACAGGATCTCACACTATTCTATGTATGGACTTGTGGTCCAGTATTAGTCTCAGAAGTTAGTTTCAGACTAGTGGTTATTCTATTGTTGTTTGGGATTTTTAGCCGATGGTTTATTCGGTAATACTTTGGTTCTGTTGTACTTTTACTTTGTTGTTTGAATTATAGTACATGATTATTTGTACTTTGTTCCACATGGTTGATTTATCTGTTTTAAGAAAGATAAAATTTGGCACTAGTCTAATTTTACTTAGGGGACTAGTAATTAAAAAGTTTTCGACAGTGATGCTAAGAATGAACCATTTGAGAAACCTGTTTTAATTTAATAAAGGCCTGATCACCCGATGTTTAATTAGGTGGGGTGTCACAAATACATTATTTGTAATGTTGTAGCAATTTGTAATATTGAGTGTGAGATCAAATAGTACTAGCAAGAGACCAGGCTTGGGAGAGCTTATATGCTCTATTGAATGACCTCACCGTAGGAACTTTAGAGGGACTTGGTTTGAAGGATTGAAAAGTTAAGGAAGTGTTAGGTCATGTATTGACCATCTTAAATACACCGAGAAAAACACCTAGAGATCTTTTCATCATAGAAGATTATGCAGATTAACCTTGAGTTCCACCGCATTTTAATCTTTGAGCCAAACAGTCCCTTACCAAATGTCACATCTACTTTACAGCAGGCGTCACTAGATACCTTACCGATGTCCAATCCGAGCTTTTGTAAACCACTGTGGTATTAGGGCTATCAAACGGTTTGCTAAGCCACCTCGATCGTGACAGTCCTCTGACGCATAATGTGTAGGAAAAAGGCATGTCTTGTAATTTAATTATTATGATGTAAGGTGTTCTAATCCATCTGGAATTTAATGTTTGATACTTAAAGTGCAAAACAAAGGTCTTTCACATTAATGTAGATCGAGATATCTCGTCAAGGGGTGTGGGGTTGTTTATGGGCCTCAACCACTTTTGAGATTAGGGAGTTTCTTCTAGAGATTTATTGCTAGAGAGAGAATATATTATAGAGAAGTTATAGAAAATAAGAGATCTTACTCACTCACCATTGTCATTTATTATGAATCTTTCAATAGCTAACTAGAGGTTTGTGGTGTGCTGGCTACTTGCTAATGTGTATCTAGGGTGCTTACTTCTCTCTCCATTTAATTGAGGTACTTCTTAGTTTCCTTTATTATTATTTGAGTTATGCAAAAGAAAATTGTGAGTTCAATCTCAGTGTTGATTATATACAATATTGTGTGTTCACTTCTCTCTGTTAAATAGTTATTGGGTTATCATTTATCACTGTATCTATAGGGGTTACAACCTAGTTGGTATTACTATAATCCCAGGCTTCAAGGGGATTACCCTCTTACATTTGGTGGATCTGTTGGGGAGGCAATCTTCTAAAAGTATGTCACAAGATAATGTTAATCGTACCATTGATATTGACGTTATCCATCGTAATTAGGAACAAGTGATGAGGGAGCTTGAGGCTGCTAGGGATAGGGTCCCACAGGTGGAGGTTCCTTACGTTCAAATGGAAACAGGAATCCCAACGGTGACATAAGCCTCTACTAGTGTTGTGTTGGGACAAGAACATATGACCCTTCATAACAGCAAGTTCTTTGAGTTCTTGCAAACTCCAATAGTTGTAACGACTTTGGGAGAGGGATTTGACACTAGCTCCTTTGTAACACCAATGGCGGCTCTGATAGCCCCATCAAGCACATATCCAATGGGACCTACCCATATATGTGTGTGTGTGTGTGTATGTGTGTGTATATATATATATATATATATATAGGGAGGGAGACATATAAAAAGTCTCTTATAAGGACTCCTTATGGTATAAACGTCGGTACATACTATTTTTTTAAATAGCTAAAAAATGATTTTTTTTTATGAAACTTCATGGATATCATCTACACTATGAGAGGATCATCTCCACTTTTTTTCATCAAAAAATTCGGTAGAAAACCTATTAAGATGAGGTAATATGTAAGAAAAATGGTATAAATATGCATTTTCGATCGATGAAATTTTGGGTTTGCGCCAGCCTCATGATTAACTTAATTTTTTTATGAAACTTCGTGGATAGGATCTTCTCACTGTCAATATCATATCCATAAAGTTTTATCTAAAAATTCAATAAAAAAGTAGGTGAGATGATCGCCATAATTTCAACGGTCGAAAATGCATATTTGTGCCATTTTTTTACATATCACCTCATCTCAACGGGTTTTTTTATTGAATTTTTTGATGAATAATTAGAGATGATCTTCTCACCGTGGAGATCATATCCATTAAGTTTCATCAAAAATTTATTTTTTTATTATTTTAATAAATTGGTATGTTCTGGAATCTGCACCATAAGGAGTTTTTACTGGAGGGTCTAATCTATGGATCGTTTGATTTATTTTTGTTGATTTTGAGTTACAGGTAATGTATACACATCCATTTCTCAAAAGAGGTACTTTTTCATAATTTCATTTTTGAAACATGTGAACCATTATTTTGGGATTTGTAATTTCTTTGTTGATAATCTAATAAATTAGGGGTTCTTGATCTTCTAAGTAATGTAATTGACAATATTTACCTTCTTTTTGTGTATCTTGGACGTAGTCAACAACTATTGGTAATTTTGATGTTCTAATCAAATTATGTTATCATTTCAATGGATTTGACTTGCACAAGTAATAAGTGAGTTCAATTTTTAATTTAGAATGTAACCAATTGCGTGTATCGCCAAGGCTGGTGTATGGTGAATTTGTTTTATCGAACACTCAATCCATTTTGAATGTTCTTTATGCCTGTATGATGATGATTGTGAGTTGTAAATAAGTTCATTACATCACTGATGTATGGAGTTGTAACTATATGCATTTTATTCATTTCTCTTAAAGTTTGTTGGTAAACATTTCAATCTAGATTAGACCTTATGTGATTCATATGGAGTTCTCCATTCCCCCAACTGCATTCCTTATAGGATATACTCATACAATCATTAATGTAGTTTCTATATATTAATAGCACCATACATTGCATTTTCTATTTTATTTCACTTACATTAAGTTGTAACTATGCTTTAATGTTTTTTAGCTTTACGTGTCAACATGTCTATTCTTTCTTTAATTTGGCCAACTAATGTGCCACCTTCATATTCATGTTCACTGTTTTTTTTATATTGATTTCATTTTTTCTAGGGGTTACGACCAAAGACTTAAAGACAATGTTGTTCTAAAGGAGATCCCATGAAGAAAAATACTTAAAGAGCAGGTAGGTTATTCAGAACCCATCATTCCTCAAAAAGCTAAAGAAGAAGGGCTACAAGGTTCTTTTCACGGTTGTCGCGATTGACGAGTATACTGTGGGTCAATTGAAAGAATTCGAGGGAAATAAGGTACTTTCTACAATAATTAATTCATTTGTAGTCGATTTTGATTAAGTGTACCCCTTTGGAAATGAGTTGGGTTAATTAGGTCTTGGGCTTGAAACCTGAAATATTAACGCAATAGTGCATTTTATTCATTTCTCTTTAAAGTTTGTTGGTAAACATTTCAATCTAGATTAGACCTTTTATGATTCACATGGAGTTCTCCATTCCCCCCAATTTCAATCCTCATATGATAGACTTATACAATCATTAATGAAGTTGCTGTGTATTAATGAAAACATACATTGAGTGCATTTTTTTCTCCCCCCTCGCTCACAGGTACATTTAATTACTTCACTAAGGAATTGTTTGATAGGCCTTACATTTTTTCTTAAAAAAAATATACATTTTCTACTTTTAGGGTTATTGATTGCAAATATATTTTATTGGAATAATAGCCTTAAATGTGATAACGATCCATTTTTTCCTCCTTTTTTTTAAAAGATTTCTTACTAACCCCCGAGATTTTGGATTCCATGAAAACGAGAGAACATTTAGAATCTTTGTGCATTATAATAGCCTTAATTAATCTCATGCCTTAAGAACAATATAAATCTTTATTTCTTGATTGGTTATTATTAATTGTTGTGTATTAACCAACCAACTTTCTGCTTATAGGTCATGGTGAGAGCTCCATTTAGTCACCTGCTTCAGTTGCCTATATTGTGCTTGGTAATGGTCTCTACTCTTTATATCATGTAGGCTTTTCACTTAACATGAATGAATTACATACCAGTGTATATTAGTCTCTGTTACATTCATATTAGTTGATAGCATTGAATATTTTACTTGATATAATATCAATAGTCGTTGTATGAGTCTTCGTTATGCAAAATAGTTTAGGATTAATATAAACTCCACATTATTATTGGTTTAGATCTTGAATTTTTTCTACGTCACTTTAGGTAAGTAGTTACTTTTAGATCTTGGGTTCATAATATTTGATGGCATGATGTTTTTCTTAAATTTGTCCTTTTAAAATATATGTTATGTTCTATACCTTTATACATGTTGGTAGCTTTATCTCCTCCTAAAAGCATTTTAAACTGTATAGAAAAGATCTTTATTGATTTTTTTGGGTTACTAATAAATATCATGGCAAGGAGTTTCAGTGGATTAAAAAGAGGGAATTTTGTTTTGTTATTGAGGGAGAGACGTTTAGGAATTAGGAGTATGGAAGAAATATCTAAATCTTCTTGAATTAATTAGCTTATAAGTGTAAAGTTTATAACAATATTTGGTCTCAATTTATGCAGACCAAGTATCATAATATTATTGCTTCTACAGGTTCTCTGGTTGCCACAGCTTCTTGAATGAAAAGTTTGTTTTCTATATGATGATATGGGTAATTTAGATGGAAAATTGTGTATATCGCCTATGTGAACAATAGTAGTATTGGCATATATGAGGTTAGCATCTCCTATGTGCATAATAGATGGGCTTGAAGGACTACTATTAGTATTGCTAATGTGCATAACGGCAGGGTTGATATTATTATCACCTCTGTGCAAAGTAATATGGTGGTAGTATCGCATACGTGCATAATAGCATGGCTACGATGTTTTGCTTCCCTGCAGTAGAAACAACATTAGCAATGAAAAAGCTATGCGATGTCACTGACTAATGATGTTACCTTATTTTTCATTTTGATTAGAATTTGTTCTTACAAGTGTCTACATGTCATGTATTTTGTTGCTTTTCTTTGGTTCATGTGTACATGTTATAACCATAGAACACCATCTTAGCACATGGTAGCATTCTACATAAATTGTCTTTTTAATATAGTACATAGCAAATTGTCATATAGGGTGGTGGGGTTTAGGATTATATACTTAGTGGTTTCCTATATAAATGCAAGTAAGAGAAGTTCAAAATCTATGTGTTAGTTTCAAATATGCCAAGTTCCTGAAATTCTATTGACTTAATTAAGAATTTATATAGTTCAGTAACAATTTTATATCTAGATCTCTCATTGTTGGATTTCAACTCAGATTCCTACATTTCCCAATATATACATGCAATTTAACCTTTTTTGTTTTTCACAGGATGAATAATGGAATGAAAGTTTCTACCGTGCCATTGATTAATGCCAACAACTACAGCCACGTGTGTCAAATTTCTACGTTCCCTGATTTGCTATTGACCATCACTCTATCAGGTACTAATTTCATCACTAATAGTTTTCCACATCTATTTTTTTGGTTCGACTAAAACTGTGTTGTTATGACAACCACGAATGGATTACATTTTTTGTACAAACATACTTGCGATGCACCATCTACCCCCTTCTTCGTTTCAATCTGCATATATATGCATATGCATATCTATGGATTGTACTCCCATAATTTGATAATATATATGATGCACAACCCATGTGCTTTAATTTTTTATTTTTATTACAATGAAGATTAGGACAGCTGCATATATATGCACCTTCTCTCTCCCACACTAATCCACTCTACCACACACTAATCCACTCTCTCCTCCCTCATCAGCATGAACCCTCACCCGCAAACCCTCACCCGCTACCATGTGCACCACAAACCCTCACCCGTTGCCTGCTTCCGCCCTCACTCGATGCCCTGCCTCTGCCCTCACCCGCTGCATATATATGCAGCATATGCATATATATGCAAATGCATCTGCATATATATGCATATGCTGCATATATATGCATATGTTGCATATATGCATCATATGCATATATATATATATATATATATATGCAATCTGTATATATATGCACCCTCTCTCTCCCACACTAATCCATTTTCCCACACACTAATCCACTCTCTCATCCCCCATCAACACGAACCCTTACCCGCAAACCCTCACCCGCATCCCTGTGCGCCACAAACCCTCACCCCCTGCCTGTTTCCGCCCTCACCCGCTGCCCTACCTCCGCCCTCACCCGCTGCCACTCTCACGTCCCCTAAAAAAACATCATCTACTGCCTCCGCCCTCGATGCCACCCGCTCGCCGTCACCCTCATCCTACTATCACTGCTTTCCTCCGATAATCTGTCTCTATTTCCCGCACTCTCTTACACGCACACACACTCTCTCACATAGGGGGTTTTCTTAGTTTTTTCCGCAAGTTTTCATAGATTTATTATTTTTTCAACCACAGTTTTGAAATGTATTTATTTCTGATCACATGTTTTTAGTTTTATTTTTTGATTATTTTTGTCCCTATGCATTTGTGTTGCATTTTTTGGATTTTTTTTAACTAACATTCAGATCTAACACTATGTTTAGTTTTGCAGACCTAACATTCAGATCTAACACTCCTCATTTTTTTATTTTTTTGACTATGTTTAGTTTTGCAGACCTAACATTCAAATCAAGTTGAATGAGGTAATGGCTTTTCAGGTCAGGTTTCATATATGAAGCTCCATATATATGCATATGCATATTTAATTAGATTCTTCTTTTTGTTCATTGCGTGCGTATGTGCAATTGCATATGCCCAACTCTCATTGTAAATGATCGCAACTCAAGTCACATTTACACTAAGTAAGATTAGGATGAAAAAAATATCATGTATGTTACTGATTGTATATTTACTTATGTGATTGTATCTTTGTTCGAGAAACTGATTAATTATGTTTATTGTTTGTCAAATCGTACAAAAAACCGAGAGGGAGAGAGTGATAATGGCGAGAGGTGGGAAGAAGGATGGGAATACAGCAGTAGTAGCACCTAATCCAGAAGCAGATGAGTGCAAAAGACTTAAAATAATTGCAATTTCCAAAAACATGCTCTCCGATGCTCCCACAAAGGCCTGCTGAGTTTCTCTCACCCCATCCAAGATGGTGGTTAAACACCACAGCACATACATTTTGAGGAAGTCCCACAAAAAGAATAAATTCATATTCTCCTTTCCCTGCCTTCTCTCTCCCATCTTCGAATTTAGGATTTTTTTATATTGTTGGATTTGTTATTACCCCTTAAATAGGGTGGACAGTCCAATAAACAAAGGAGACTATGCCCAATTTTTTTTTTTAATCAACACTTTGTTTTTTTTAGACACAGTGAATTTGATTGATGAATATTGTATATTTCATTTTATAGTGAATTTGTTTGAAGAATTTAGACAATTTGGATATTGGACTATTTGTTATTTGTTAAGCAGGGTGAATAGTACCATAAACAAATGAGATTATGACCAATTTTTTTTAAATTTGACACTTTGTTTTTTGGGACACAATGTGAATTCGATGGATGAATATTATATATTTCATATTATATGTGAATTTATTTGATGAATCTAGATTATTTGAATGTTATTGGACTATTTGTTGTTTGTTTTAAAATTACACTTCGATTTTTTTGCGTTTTGCTATTACGTACGTTGAAAAATTGTCTCTGTATCGCGAATATGTACTTTGAAAAATTTGGTATTAAGATGAGGTAATATGTAAAAAAATATGGTATAAATATGCATTTTCGACCGATGAAATTTTGGGTTTGCGCCAGCCTCATTTTTAACTGAATGTTTTTATGAAACTTCATGGATAGGATCTTCTCACTGTCAAGATCATATCCATAAAGTTTTATCAAAAAAATTCAATAAAAAAGTAGGTGAGATGATCGCCATAATTTCAACGGTCGAAAATGCATATTTATGCCATTTTTTTTACATATCACCTCATCTCAATGGGTTTTTTATTGATTTTTTTGATGAAAAAAATTGGAGATGATCTTCTCACCGTGGAGATCATATCTATTAAGTTTCATCTAAAAAATCATATTTTTAATATTTTAAAAAAATGGTATGTACTGTGATTTGCAACATAAGGAGTCCTTACAGGAGAGAGCATCTCTCTCTCTCTCTCTATATATATATATATATATATATATATATATATATATATATATATATATATATATCACCTCATCTCAACGGGTTTTTATTGAATTTTTTGAAGAAAAAATTGGAGATGATCTTCTCATAGTGGAGATCATTTCCATGAAGTTTCATCAAAAATATATTTCTTTACTATTTTAAAAAAATGGTATGTCTCGAAATCTGCACCATAAGGATTTTTTACTGGAGGGTCTCTCTCTCTCTCTCATATATATATATGAGAGAGAGAGAGATGTTTGTGTGTGGGTGTTCATTTTGGACGGAAGAGTAAACAAATGAATTTATGGATTTTTAATGGTTGGTTGAAATATTTTATAAATTAATTAAGTGTTGTAAATATACAAACTGAGCAATTTTTAGAGTAAGTTATACAGTAAGCCCCTAAAATTTTGAATTTAAGTAAATTTAATCCATAATGCATAAAATATATCATCGATTCCCGTAGGTTTTACTAGTGTTTATATTCAATCCCTAAACTTTTACTTATTTCTAATTACTTCCTAAAATATTTTAATGGTACCCAAGGAGTCCCTTATTCAGTTTTACATTAATATTACATTATAATGTCCTCAAATTTATAACCTCACACATATTACCCTTGTACTTTTTAAATTGTGCATATATGTTTTAAAATACACCCCTCATGCATGTCTATTGTTATAGTTTTATTTATAAACGTTAAAAATAGATTGTAAAATTGGTGATTGGCATGTAGACATGGAAGATGATAATATCATACTAACAATGTTCAATTATCCTCAAGGTCTCCATGTGTGTTTAATAATGCAAGTTTGGTTTGAAAAATTCTCCAGAAATATTTCAAAGAAGAATGGATCATATATGAAAAAATCTTTATGATATTTATCTTGTGTGTGTGTGTGTGTGTGTGTGTATTATTCTTATCTTTTGTTGAACATTTGAGCATTATAAAACACACACACACACACACACACACACAGATATATATATATATATATATATATATATATATATATATATATATATATATATATATATATAGAGAGAGAGAGAGAGAGAGAGAGAGAGAGAGAGAGAGAGAGAGAAGAGAGAGAGAGAGAGAGAGAGAGAGAGAGAGGAAGTAACTAATAAACGTAGAGAACTCAATATCATTTTAGGTGAAAATAAGTGAACTTATGCATAGTAGGAAATAATTGAGTTTTTAGGATTATAAATTAATTCTTGAACAATAAAAATTCATAAACATGTTTTAAAAAAATCAAAAAAATTACCAAAAAATAAGTAGATAGAAAACAACTGCAAAGAATGGGTTAGTTCCAGCGCAAAAGTTACGTTCAGGACCCGATGATCAGTCGAGGAAGATGGGAAATGGAGTTAATATTTTTGTTATATCCTTGTGAATACGGGATTAGTTCGGGTGACATGAGTGCATCACAACATATGATTGTTAACACTACAATTAGAGTAAGAGTCGAGTTTAGTGGATGCGTTGGCCGTACCATCCTTATGATAAATATAATTATCATTGGGTAGGGGAACTTTCCGATGGCATCTATAGGTAAACGGGTGTAGGAACTAAAATAATCTTTATGTTAAGATTCACTACTCTTTCTAGTTAAGAAAGTAGGACTTATTATGAAGAGGTATAGTCACAGCATACTGAGAGTTTGAGCGATAGTAGATTGTGTGATAAGACTATCGTGCTTGTTATCCCAGGATGAGTTTCTTGGTTTTGCGGGGCATCACCTCAAAGAGGGTGGGGACTATATATATGTGTGTCTAAATTGTATTGTATCATAGACTTCTGTAAGCATGTTGCCTCATTATATTTGTCCCAGTGAGTGGGAACTTTTACTGATGTGATTCAAGGTGCATTGTGTTCCTTGTTAAGAGGATAGATAGAGATCGTTATTTATATAGAACTGAGAACTTGTGATAGTAAGAGCGTCGTTTTATATGTCGTCTTTAGTGACACGACAGTGAACGAGTAGACTTCTTATGTCAGCAGACAGGACTTTGTGGGTACATCGTGTGGGCTCAGGGCCTAACGGATCTTGATGATCGAAAAGGTTAGGTAGTAGTGTATCGGGGGGTCCTTATTTGGATTTAACATTGTAAGACATCCCACGCATGAAACTTAGGAAACATTGGAGGTTAAGAGAAGGTTGCACCTTAGTACTCGGGTTTAGTACCCTAGTTATTGTATGTCTATGTGATAATAATTAGGAGTTGATAGTTATATTAACATTTAAGGTCGAAAGAGTCGAATAATGCTGGTGTGAAACCCAGTGTAAATGTTTATACCACGAGTATATCTATGGGGAAACCTAGAGAATAATTAAGTTGCGATTAGTAAGTTGGTTGAGAATAACCTCATAGTATAGTCATGCCAAGTACGCGAGAATTAATTTAACACAAGTCTATTACGTTTAGTGGAATTATGTAGAAATGCACGGGGATAGGGCGTATGGACACCCTAGTTAGTTGACATTTTCAATATCATTCACGATGCGTATACGTATAAATTTATCAAATAAATGTAATGCGTGAGAAAATTCAAAACTGAAACAAAATGGGACAAAGAGACTATAGTGGCATTGAGAGCGAGGTGAGTCATCAGGAATCGAAGAGTGGACGGAAATGGGTGATTATAGTGTTGAAAAGTACACAGAATGTATATTTTAGATTTTTGGGGATAATTAGGAGTTACTCTACGCAGAAGAGAAATATGACGAGAGTTATGTCAAAACCAACTGAAGATGTAAAAGTCTAACGTGAATAGTCGGGTATGATTGTCAAACCTTCCACGAACGGTTTGATTACAAGTTTAAAGGATATAGTATAGACCATCAGACTAAAAAGTACCATTATGAACGGGTACTGAGAACAACATAATGTTCCAAACATTAAAAAGATGTGGAACTATATGTGAAATATGAGCAAATGAATAAGGGAGTTGACACATGTGGATCACTACACCAAATCTGTCGAACTATCACGGTCATTAACCTTAACAAGTTGGATTTGTGAAGGTCAATGACCGTGATAATTCTGGGGGTGATAACTTTTTTTGTCACGGACTTATCATGGTCATTGTCGTGATAAGTTCATTTGACTTGTCACGGTCATGTCACGGTCCTTGACCTTGACAAGTTTTGTCATGATTAAGGACCATGACAAACCCATGACATTTAATAAAAAATTGTTATGGTCAATGACCGTGACAATTCTGGGCATAATTGGAAAAAAAAATATGTTGGGCAGTATGGCCACTACCACTGCCCAGCAGTATATTTCTACCGGTTATAGCAACGTTATACCTATTCAAACATTATATATCCAAATAAAATAGAGATAGTTCAAAAATACATTCAAAATAGAGAAAATATGCATCATGATATAATCAAAATGTAATTCAAATTTACCAACTTAAAAACAATTCAAATGTACCAACTTAAAAATAATACAATTCAATTCAAATAATGTCACTACATATCTTGGGTAAGGTTAAATTCGAGGAGGTGAGTAGGCCACATGATATACTAATTGACACACCCACTGATATACATCATGCAGCATTATTCGCGCAACCACAACCTGGAGTTCTCCTTCCCGGGTATCACATGCGTGGTGAGCACCTTGGACTCGATGTCTTGAAGCTCAAGTCCATGAACTAGTCCACCCTAGACTATATTAGGGTCCCTCAACCCCCGCCCTATCCACTGGCCATCAAATATGTCTAGTGTAAACACGCTCGGCCAAGCAAGTGTCGACGTCGGTCGGTCGAAGGGAACCAAATAGGAAAGTGGATCATCAAAGTCCGCACGTGTCGGTGATTAAGCAGTGAGGTCCACATCCTGCACCTCATCCTCCCTCACCTCCTCCCCTACCAACTGCTCCTTCCCTTTCCCCTTGCGTTTTTTTCCGCCCAACAAATGCTTCATGAATGAGAACATATCTTGGACCGTAGCCTCCTAACGGGATAACTTTGCGTCATGCAAGTCCACTGTTCGAGCCAACCCGGTGTCGCTCGTCTCCAATCCGATGATCCTAGAATTGGCCACCCGTGATCTCACCCCCTTGTCCTCCCCTTATGATCAGAGCCAAGCACTTGCTTGAGTGCGTCTGTGGACAATGATGCCTTGTCGGCATCAAACTTCCACTCATGTACTTCTTTAAGCTTTGCCTGAAACGACAAAAAGCACATGATTAGTAAAATAAGTAAATTAAAAAATTATGATGTAATTAATAACAAGTAAACTGTTGGATTACTTACAATCATGGACGCAACACTCGGGGAAACCTCCTTATCCTTTCCCTTCTTCGTCTGAAGAGCCACATAAGTATCGAGCCTATGTGGCCTACCCCTAGGGCTACTCCCTATCCCCTGAAATAAAATAAAGTAAAATTAGTATCGGCCCCACAAAGTAAAATAATGCAGAATAATATATTTTTGTAGTTATAGAAAAATTAAATCTTACCATCATCCTCCACCTCGTCGTAAGACGTCCGGTCGGAGTAGTGCACGTCCGTCTTTTTTGCTCAGTTTTCCCTCCCCGATTGGCGAGATGCCAATTATCGCTCCCCGATCTCATTGTCAATGAACTTTTGCCATTGTGCCAATGAGATCGGCTCCTTCAGCAGGACGGATTCACTCCTTTGGATAATGGACTCTTGTGTCTTCCCAAATTACCAGGTTCGCATATTTTTCTTCCACGTCTTGTGTTCCTCCCTAAACTACTCCAAGATGGAATTATGTAGCTTTGGATCCAGGATGAATTGTTCATGTCCAAAAAATACAATGTTAGTTGCAAATAAATATAAATATAAATATAAAATGAAATTGAAATCGAAATTGAAGAATTCATATGAATATAAATATAAATATATATATAAATACATTACCTGTATTTCCACCCAAACAGCTAACTTGAGCTCATATGGCACCTCCTTCCAATTAATGTACCCCGGGTCGATGATCGTCTTTACCAGCTCAAGGTATCTCGCTAATAGCCCCGACTTGTTCTCGATGGCCATCCCCAATTTTCCATATTTGGAGAGCCTAGGGGCCAAGGAGCACTCGTCACCTTCGCTACCACCGAGCCCAGACAACATCATCATAACAAGCATCATCATCCTCGCCTTAATACCTGAAGGAGACATTTGCTGTAAAAAAAATTATCAGTACATATCAAAATGAATCAAAAGAAGACATACAATTATGTATAATTACTACAAATATAAATGAATTGTTACTTTCAAACACCTTAATTCTCAATTACAAAACAATAGCATCTAGATCATAATATGTACAATTACTAAAATTCTGAAACATCCCCACCCCCACCCCTATTGCACACACACACGCACACTACACAAGAGTGAAAATGATAAAGTGCAAATCAATTGAAAGCATTAAAAACGGATGTTTCGGTACAAACTGGAATATTTATTACAAATTGAAAAATTGTTTAAAATTCGGGTTATCATAAAAAATGGATTGATATTCGGTAGGGGCAGCCAAGTCATCCACACTATTATTTAGACATTTTGGCGCATGTTGGACAAATGACCACGGCTCGTTGTTGATATACTTCGAGTAAAACACTTGGTTAAGCTTGTGAAATGCACAAACAAATGGCTCATCGCTCACGTGGTCGTTGCTCTTCAACTAGGACAAGTCAACCATGATCAAATTGGTGACATGATCAACTTTACAAGCATTTTTCTCCTCAAATCTTACCCAATCACAGTAAAATACAACCTCTTTAAAGCTTATATAATCCAATTCAAATATATTTCGGATTACACCATAGTAAGTCATTTCAGCTTCAACGAGGTTTTTATCTTTTGCGCTCGCTCGAAACAAAGTAAGAGCCTTGTATGAAATGCCCGAGTTCTGTACATTTGTACTTTTCTTGTACACTTTAGCGTCGAAAATGTAACCGTTCAATCGATATGTTTTGTATTCTTGTGCCACGAACAAGGGTCCAGTGGCTAGATCAGCAAGCCTTGATGTCGCATCACCCATCTTTAAGAGCTGAGAATATAGATAAATTAATTATATTAGTTGTAAAATTTGAGTGTAATGTAACATTATATAATGTCCATTTCATTATAGTTACGTCTTGTGTCAACCACAGCCTAAATTCATTGTCTGATTGTACCATTATTTTTCGTCTTTTATTATTCTCACATGCTTCATATAATCTGCATATTATAAAATTAATCATGTATAAAATAATGTTAAACATCATAGTAATCAAAACTTACTTTTTCCATTCTTCGACATATTC
Source organism: Sambucus nigra (assembly GCA_949130495.1). Classification (NCBI taxonomy): domain Eukaryota; kingdom Viridiplantae; phylum Streptophyta; class Magnoliopsida; order Dipsacales; family Adoxaceae; genus Sambucus; species Sambucus nigra. The sequence goes on from OX422207.1 coordinate 548,971,733, forward strand.
ATGTGTGTCAAATAGATAACGAGCTACTTGTTCATGTTGCAAACTCATTATTTTCACTCGTTTTCCCATCACATGACCACCATCATCGACGGACTCATCAGTGTCATCAATGGTAGTCGAGTCAGGCATATATTCCCGAGTATATATTGATGACTCGATGGTGATGTATTCCTTTGCAATTGATCCTGCAATGTATCGTGTATCAACTAAATCAGTAACTTCATTTTATTTTTCTTCATAAACTCCGTACGCATCATCAACGAAATCCTCTAACATATTATGATCTACGTCGTCCCCTTCTACATCTATCCTACTTGTTGAAGGTTGCCGTGAAGGTTGGTCGGGGACATAAGGAACTTTCAATTCACTGAGAAAACTACAACATTGTTAACTATCTTGCATGCCCGATCTTAACAAATGTAGTTCAATTATTTTCCACCCAAACACCCATTCTTACACCTAGAACACGGATACGGAAACTCTTCATCATTATGACATCTCCATGCATATTTCACAAATTTGTTAGCATCTCTGCAAAACACATCCCCCATTCTATTTGTCTCACCCATCCACTCTTTGTATTTCGGATATCCCATCACACCTACCACAACTAATCACCTATTAAAGGTACAAAGTGTATATTCATGGATTAGTATAAACAAAACTTAGATTTACAGTATGTTTCATTTAATTATGTCTTATTTATACACAAATTCAATTTATAATAGAAATTTTTATTTCCTCCATCTCCTCTAAAGGGTGAGTGGTCCTATCCCATTCAAGACCGCATTTTTCTATAATATACGTAACAGCTCATGCACATTGTTACAATTTGAAAAAAATTCAGCAGTATATCCCCGTAGTTCTCCAAGTACATGACGTAGATTGGCAAGTGTGGGTGTTATTTTAGTTGATCAATTGAAATAACAGTCACACTTGTCAATCTAGTATGTACCCAGAGAACATTAGGATACGACTACAGAACTTCCTCCAAAAGTAACAACTTTAAGACAATAAGAATATGATATAGAAATTATGCAGTCACAAATTGTCCAAACGGGACGATTCGAGAGATCTCATTACAGGGGTAATGACTCTCGAATGGGTCTAAGGGCTATTGAATGCGTACGCATAAGAACTAGAAGGCTAGTATCTATGCGCACTATATGTAATTTCAAGTATATTTCATTTAATTATCATACTATATATATGTGGTTCGATATACAAAGTAATTTTAAAAAAAAAGTTGAAAAATCCCACCCCCATATGGACAATAATCTAGTGGTCATGCCACTTTTAAAACTAACCAACCCAACATCGATCCATTATAATCCAACAGCAATGTCAACAACAAATGTGTATCCCATACTCCTTCTAATTCATCTACTAAATTAATTATTTTCATCAATTAAACTAATAATTAATGTATACAATAATTAATTTACTAATTTACAATGAGGGGCAATCCAACTTTCATAATTAATCATATATTAATTTACTAATTTATAATGAGGGGCAATCATATATTAATTTACTAAAAAATTAACAACCAATCTATTCGTTTACAAGGGACATTACTCACAAACATGCACATACACGCACACTACACACGCATATGCACACACACACACGCACATTCACACACACACACACACACGTAGCCCCCCACCCATCCCAGCCCCTCCCCCCCAACCTGCCCTACACCCTTCCCCCTTCCCCCACACTGCCTCATCCCCTTCCCCCACCAAACACACACACACCACTACACACACACACACACAAACAGACCCCCATCCCTGCCCCACCCCCACCCACTACACACATGCACACACACACATGCACATATAAATACACACACACACACACACACACACACACACATATATATATATATATATATATATAGAGAGAGAGAGAGAGAGAGAGAGAGAGAGAGAGAAAATAACCTTAAAGTAGAGAGAGAGAGGGAGAGCAGCGTAGAGAGAGAGAGAGAGAGAGGGAGAGAGAGAGAAAGGAGGGTAGAATCGCTGGGGGAAAAAAAGAAGGGGAAAGGTTTTTTACTGGGACATTTGTCACGGACGTGTCACGATCCTTGACCGTAACAATATTATAAGGATTGTCACGATCAATGATCGTGATAAGTCGATGATAAGTATAGTTGTCACGGGCTTGTCACGGTCATTGACCGTGACAAGTCTTTGTGACGGGATTAACACGATCATTGACTGTGACAAAAAATACATGTTGTTTTGTCACGATCAATGACCGTGACAAGGCTAGCCGCTGGAAGTGTGCCGATTTACCCATTTTGGTGTAGTGGATGTTGGATTTTTCTCCAGAAGGGAAAATACTTTAGCCGTGACTAGAAAGGCTCAAAATAGTGACACAAAATGAACGAAATTGCAGAGTGTTGTGTAGGCACCGGGATAAATTGGTAGAGTAATGAAGAAATATTTAGATGTGTGATGACTAAAGAAAATTAGTCACGAGATGGAATGGTAGGGGAAGACCATTGGACAAAAGGACACCGTTAGTAGAGATATAGTGGGGCGAGCAGAATGACATATCTGGGATAGTGAGATTGCATAGGGTTCCACTTAAGGCTGTATCCGAGAGGGATAAAAAAATTTATGTCTTAATTTTGGGAGAGTGTCCAAGTGACCATGGGTATGGATTTGCGATTAAGGACAGCCTATCACCCGCAGACGGATGGGAAGACTGAGCGGACAAATAAGATGTTAGGGGATATGTTATGAATGTGTATCCTTGATTTTAGCCGAAGTTGGGAGCATTATATCCCACTTCTTGAGTTTGCATGCAATGACTCCTATTATTTTACGATTTGCATAACGTCATCTGGGCTTTGTACAATAGACCTTATCTTTCCCCCGCTAGTTGGTTCGAGGTGTGGGACAAAAAGTATCTAGGGCCTGAAGTGATTCTGGATACCTCTGCAAGGATCGAGATGATTCAGAGTCGGATACGGATAATAGGCCAGAGAGAAGAGCTACGCTGATGCCAAGCAATCCTTTCTGGAGTTTAATGTGGGGGATCTGGTGTTGCTATGTGTATATCCTATAAAGGAGATACTAAAATATGGGGAAAAATGAAAATTGTAGCCAAGGTATGTAGGGTCATTTCCTATTATAGAGCGAAGTGGGCCAGTAGCGTATAGACTCGGGTTGCCAAAGCACTTGCACTGTCTCCATGACGTGTTCCACATTTTTGCGTTCAAATGATATCTCAAGGATTAGTTGGCTTACACTCATATTTCTTTATAGGAGATTGATTTATAGCCCGACATTACATATGAGTATAGACCAATGTCCATCTTAGACCATAGTGAGAGAAGATTGAGTTCGAAGATAGTTTCGCTAATACATATTCAGTGGGAGTATCATAATGTTGAGGAGTCTACTTGTGAACTCTAGGATGAGATACGCGAAAAATATCCAGAGTTATTCATACCAGGTATTCCATTTTTTGAATTTCGAGATGAAATTCCGTTATTAGGGGGAAAGTATGTAACACCCCGTATTTTTACTGATTTTAAATATGGGATTAATTAAAATAAATGCGAGAAATTAATTGGAAATTAATTCAAATTAAAATAAATATTAACTAGAAAGATAAGTGTTAGTATTTATTGATGTGAATTAATTTTGTATTTCTTAGTGAATAAAGTAATATGGTATTATGAATATATTAAAATTATCGCAAGTGAAAAATACGACAATTACAGTAATTTAGTCAGGATGCGCGTGTTAGTCATGTCAGGACTCAATTTAATGTAATAAAAATTAATTGAATTTTAAGTCATTCGAATGGTTGTTTTAAGTGCACCAATGTTTCAATAAGGGTCAAGATCGTCAGAAAAGTCTACACGGGGCTTTAATTTGAGTCCCAGGGCACTTTTAGGTCAAATCGGCACCTCGACGGGGTATTTTAGTCATTTGTATTTTTAAAGAAATATGGCCTAGGAAATTTAAAGGTTTATATCATCTAGAAATAGGAGTCTTCAAGAGTTACAATTCATAGAGTTTCAAAGATGCCATAGGAGGCGAATAGAGGAGGTTCCAAAGGCTAGAACCACAAATTCCTACTCCAATTACACCACCAACACCAACATCGTGTAGATCGGGGGAATAGGAGCACCACCATACCCATCATCTCAATTGTATCAGACCTACTATAAAATTCAGGTGTTCAAACTTGGTAATTTATAAGAATATAATGTGTCCATGTTAGAATAGGATGATTATCCCATGAATTTGTAGAGAATTGAATCAATCTTTGAAGGTTAAACTATATTCTTGTGTTAGAATCATGTTATTCAAATTACTTGAATTATTTAGGACGAAATTGATGAATTGGGAATATCCAATTGTGAAGAAATCTGGTTATGTAATGATTCTTGAATAAGAGTGATGAACTAGGGTTTTGAGAATTTAATTGGAATTAATTTAATTTATTGATGATTCTTCATGACTTCATGATTCTTGTACATTAGAAATCATTCATATATGTTGGTGTAGCATTTAGTATAATTGTTTTGGAGTTTGAGAATGATTAATGAAGGTTTTTGTGTTAAAAAAATGGCGAAACCCGTAGTTTCTTAACGAAGAAGACAATATCTATAGGGGCGAATCGATTCGGTTCCTGGCCGAATCGATTTGGCTACCCAGATTTTGGCCACTTTTCTCTTTTTGTTTAGAATATTTGGGAAATGTTTGGGATTCACTTCTTGGATTAAAATTTAAATATAATGGGGACTATATTAATGTACCAATAGGCCTAGGTTGGGTTTTAGATTTGACCCTGTGAAGGGAATTTAAGGGCTAAGTTAATTGGGCTTAATTGAGAGAAAAATCGAATTTAAAGAATAATTTGAGTCGCGAGAATATGAGGAAAAAATGATGACTTAGACTAGTAAGATATGAATGAGTTACCTACTGATATTATGTTTGAGGGGCATGGACATTTTGTAACCTTTCGAGTAGTGGGAAACACTCGGCATAATACAATGAGAAGTATTATGTTTAGTAATTGTTACGTAGGATATTCGAGAGCCATAAAGGCTATGTTTGGATATATTACAGGTTGCATGTACACCTATATATATATATATATATATATATATATATATATATAGGTGGTGTGAATACCTATAGTATGATTTCTTGTGTATGACGTACCTACGTTGCTTGCTATCATGGGAGGTTTTGAAAGGGGACAGTCTTATCTTGATGATCCCACTGGGGGGATTTTAGATTGGTGCCTCAGAACATAGAACCTAGATATGTGCTATCTGTGAAAACGATAGTGTTGACGGTCATATGGGTGCGTAGGTATGTGCATATCCCATAGACTTGGAACTATGTTCGCCTCCAAAATGTTTGATTTGTATTTATGTTTGGTAGAGATACTAAACCGATTGTCCTTATTTAGTATGAGATATCGAGACTTTATAGCAGAGTATGCATATGCACCGCAGCAGAGCCTAGGGGTGTCGTATTAGTGTGTGTGTGTGAGTATATATATATATATATGCACTTGTGATTTATTCTACTGTGTGTTCTTAGTAGATAAGAAAGATAGTGAAATCTAATTAGCCTAAGTATGTGAACACTTAACTATAATTGGGAAAATTCTTCTTGAGTTGAAAGATATGGAAATATTCGACATTGTATTGTGTGAGAAATACGGCAGACACTATGAGTAATTGTTTAAAAAGGGTAATGTATTCGAACTAGTTAGGCATGGTGACAGTAACTAGAATTGTCTAAAAGTACGTTAGGCATGCACACTAGATGAGAGGCGAGACTTATCAAGTGAGGGTCGTAAACTAACATGTATATAATATCTGCTTTTAAGCATTTTAAATACTTGTTAAAAGGGTTTAAATTGTTTTCTACTCGGGCTCTTACCATTTTCTTCCAAATCTATTTTTCTTCGTGAAAAACCATTTTAGATGCCAAGCCACAGGGAGGCCCAGCATAGGAGTCAATTTATATTTATCGTTGTTGCAATTGTTGTGGATAATTGCAAGTCCTAGTTTGATACACGCCTCAATTTTCTTGCAGAACTGATGCACTCATTACTTTATCTCAGTAGGTCCTGTTGCCCATTTTCAATTCGTAGTTGTTCCGGGTACATTATACTTCTTTTATTATTCAGTTGTGGATTTAGTTTTTATGGATTATTATATTAGAGTTCATGTTAGGGTGTTTACTCCCTTCATATTTTATTTGATTCAATCTTTCATTAATTGTGGTGTTGATTTATTTAGTACGGTGAATGTGATATTTAATTGTTTTAAGTCATTGCACGTTAATAATAAAGATAAAATTTGACACCAGCATTTCATATACTAGGTGGTTAGTAAATATTAAAAAGTTTTTTGATAGTGATGCTAAGAATGAACCAATTTGGATATTTTGTTTTTAATTTAATAAAGGCCTGATCACCTGATATTTAATTGAGCGGGTCGTCACAGGTTCATCCGTGGATGATTAGGTTTACAAAGGGCAAAGAGCCCCTGGCGATCGTATTTTTTTCTTATCATGATCTTGACAATGGGTACTCAATTGCCTAGGTCGCCATGCTGTCGTTTGACAATGAGGCTTCAAAAATTCTCTCACTATAGCGGATTCACAAAGAAGGGATCTATCATAGTGTCTTACTAAGCCCTATTTTCTTATATATTTCACAATTTCTAAATGCTTATTCCATTATTAATTTGTTTGCTCTTTATGTTCTTCTACAGTACATGTAGACCATGCAAGAAGTGGACACTGGAACTGACCACTAGGAAGGAAGGAATGATGTTCTTCTTGATAAAAATAGTGTATTAATTAAATCGATAATCGACAAGAATAATGAGGTGCCTATCATCCATGACAAGTTAAAGGAAGAAACTACGATGATAGATGACGCAATACAGGAGCTTGAGAGGATTCAACTAGATTTTATCAAGGTAGGCACCGACATGGATGTCCTCAGTCAATCTCACAACCAAAAAACTTTGTAGAACTTGACTTTGCAAAGGCAAAAATTTATCCTATAGGGAAAAGTACAAGTCAACTTCTAGAAGGCCTATGACGACAACTTTGAGGTTGTGGTAAAAAATCTCACTTTGCAACTTGACCTTCACGAGTCTGTGGCATTAAACAGTGGGTGGATCATTAGTCTCTAGATGGATATGTCCCTAAGGGAGACTGGACTAACACCGAGCATCTACCATTGGATAGGCCTATTATAGGTTTACATGATGCCTTCTTGGCTCCTTCTCCTATGGTCGAGCAGGTAATACCTCATTTTTATCCAGTAAATTAATTGTTAAGTATATTCTTTGCATGTCGTGACATGTGATGTCACAATTTTATATGTTTATATGTGTTATGTAGATTATATCTTAAATTATACATAATACACAGTAACACAATAATTATAATATTTTAATATGACTATGTATTATGAGTAACTATGGAGTGATCAAGGATTTTGTATCGAGGGTTTCCTTGTTTGAATTATTCCCTCGGTGTCAGGTTCTAACAATCATGAAGTAGTTTCCTTTAATACTGTGTATTATTAAATTAATGAATAATTAAATATTTTACAATTAAACTTGTACCGGCTAATTTGTTAACATTACAAGTTAATTTGGTAATTTATTAATGGCATGTTTTGAATCATTCTTGAGGCTCATAGAATGTCTGTTTATAACTTAAAATTATGGGGTTTAAACCTATTCGGTTAGTATAGGACTTTAGCGGTGTTTTAATCCTATTGGAGATGTTTCGAGCCCATTTAAATGAGGCTCATATATGGCCTATTTTTGGTGTTTTAGGCCCGTGTATTTCTGGATTAAGAGGCTCATAGGGTCATTAGGTTTCTCATTATTCACACTTTATAATTTTGGAGAGATTCCCTAAGCTCGGAGAGATAGAACTTAAAGAGGAGTGGATGAATTGGGCGATTCTTCGCTTAATTTCTCCACAAAATTAATTGAGGCAAGTTTATTTATAGTTTGATTACGAATGGTTTTTTGTAAGAATATCTATTCTGACTGAAATACAGAGCTGATTTAATTCTAATCTGATTTAGATGATTAATTAGTTAAATTAGTAATTAATTTAATTAAGATAATAAGCATGTTAATTAATATTCTGAAATTGATTGATTTCTTCATGAATTCGAGTTAGAATTGTTATATAATTGTTAAGACTTGATTATATATTGATAATCCGTCAAACGCCCCTTGTTAATTGAACAAGTCAATGTAAAATTTAATCAAATTGATTAGATTATATAAGAATAGGGTTTTTAATTAAAATCATAAATTACCCCCTAAAATCATGCTAAAATGGTATATAATCGATAGATATAGGTTTGGATTGATGTTATGACAATTACATATAAAATATGTGGGGTTTTCAATCTGATTTGGGAGCTTGTAGTCAATGGAGGTTTTGGGCAGTTAAAACCCATAATGGGGAAGAAGGGATGACCTATAAGTCCAATCGATCAATCGGCCCTAGTCATTGATCAATCTGCGACACTGCATAAAATTGAATTTTTATGGATCAGGTCAAAAGTAAATAAAATGGAAGTCTATAAACAGTGGGGTATCATTATAAGAATCACTACATAATTAAATAATTCAACATAAATGTGATGAATCATATAATCTCGGATACCAATCCAACAATAGTAATAAAATCATTGCATACTACATTGTCTTGAAATAACATCCCAAATAAAAGTAATAATAATACCGACTCAACATAATATAAAATGTTAATAAAATAGTGAGCATGTAGTTTCGACACCTACAATCTTAGAAGATCATCAACTGAGAACACAAGACCGGATTGAGAATTAGGTTGTACTTGTGGCCTATATACTGAAAAATGTTAACATGATACATTAGCAGCAAATTTAAGTAGTAACTTAAGTATTATAAGAAATTAATGGATTCAAGACTTCAATATAACTATGCATATTCTTCTCATATTTTAATAGCTTTTAGGTTACCTTAAAACCTAACAATCCTACATATCTCACATGCGTCTAATCCCGGACCGAAATAAGCCCCATGATTACATATTATTCATTTCAATTGAATATTAACAAATAACTATTCTATACCTCCCAATTATATACATCTAATCTTAAAACACATTTCTACTTGTAAAATAACATATGCACTATTCATACCAATAATTATATAATTAACTACCAGATTAACGTAGTTCCATCATCACATGGCCAAGGGTAAACCTATCTCTATCTCTTAATATACTAAAGTGGCATCGTCGCCCAGCCAGAGGTAAAATTATATTTCAGTTCTCACCATCATAAGTCACATGGTGTAAATCGTCCATCTATTGGGGTACCAAAATGGTTCCTGGGCATGGTCCATAAGAATGTCCCCTCTAGGATGTATCTCATACGTAAGCTTAATGAATATATAACATATAATGTAAAATACAAATAATTACATTTCAAGAAGGATACGAGTCTTATTTTCTTTCCCAAATAATTTCATCTTTATGATTAAAGGTAATAAATCAGTAGTTTAAAGTGTCTAAGTCTCCAATTTTCCATTCACAATTCCAAAATATAACAAATCTCCAAATTTTACCATGTCTGTGTGCATGGCACCAAACCTTAGCCGTTCTCACGGCCCATGCACATGAACCACAATTGTGATTGTTTGAATGTGAAAACCACAAAACTCTACAAAATTTCATAAGTCTTCAACATCTAGCCCCTGTTACAGCCCTATGTCCATAACTACCATTAATGGCCTAAACTTTGGTTTTAATACCTCCAATATACCCTAAATTCTCCTACAACCTTCCCAAAAAAAAATTGTATCGTATCCTAATAGGTTTACAAGATTTATATAATGATTTAGATGTATTTTTCATAATTAGAACCTAAGATATATAAATTCTCTCTAAAGTACCATATTTCCAATTCATTCATGCCAAAATCAGGGGGCTTTTACTCAATCCTTCAATTAAACATAATTCTAACCTCAATTTGTTAAATATAACTCAAAATTCATAACAAATTTTAACAAATTCCATTTATAGATAAGGACCTAATTTTTTGAATAAGTTTCAATCCAAAACTTGTTGTTTAATTATCAAAATCAAGTGTTCTATAATTAAAATTAGAATCCAATGAATAAATATATTCTAGTACTAAAAGCAATTCTAATAAATTAATAAGTAAACTTTTGTCTAAATCGAGGTGGTTAATTCAAAGTTAATTTCTCCAATTTTTTGTCTCCTTACAGGCCAATTGATATAATCCTTCTTCTCCAAGTTATCACTTCTATCTAAAATCTATCCAGTCTCTATAAGTGTTAAAATGAACTAGACTAACCCTAATACCTTGTTATCTTGTTAACCACGAAATTTGGGTTGGTCCCCTTATTAACCCTGGCCTATTAAGACCCAAAACATAATTAATTATTCTAAAATATATCACAAGCTATATACTAACCCATACTTCATAAAACCCATCACTTTAAGGAACAATCGGATATTTTACTTACCCCACAAGTCATCTGCTCGTTCAATTTAAAATAATTTATTAATTTTATTTGTTATATAGTTATTACTTCATTTATCTATATTACTTTCAATTTAAATAATTATAAATGTACACACATACACATACAATATAAAATGATTCTATAGGGAAGACACTAGTCACTGCATGTAGAAAAATAACATTACACAATATAAATTAAATTTAAAAAATGCATTAAAATTTTAGGGTGTTACATGATCGGTCCATGTGCATGGCCTGACGTTGGTTTGAGGGTTTGTTGGGTGGATTTTTGGGAGTAGTGAGGAGATAGGTTTGTCTCTATGTCACTTATAGATGAAGAAGTAAGGTTAAATCTATGTTTTGGGGTTTTCAATTTGGTATTGAAGTTAAATACCTAACTATATGAGACTTACTAAATTATATAATTTAGATGAGAGTTAGTAACCTTTGTGTTCTTAGGTTTACTATTCTTGTGTTCTATGTGAAATGCATACCATGTGTCAATGCTCGTAGGTGACATACTATGAGGGATTCAATAATGGGGCATGTACTATGTCAACCACATTTGTACCCGAGTGATAAAGTCGGGCTTTACCATGGACATTTTTACTAAGGTCCTATTGCAGGCGTATTTGTATCTTGAGGAGACGGGGTTATCATCGCATAGTCGTGGGTATGGTAGTCTGTGCAAATGAGTAGAAGACAAAGTGATTATTCCCTATATTGGGATGAGGTCTTAGGTTTGGGGAATCCTATGACTATAACTAATGCTCATGTATGATCCCAGAAGGAGAAAGAGATAGGCCTTAATTATGTGTGGGCGTGAGCTTTGCATTTCAATTCTACATGTCGGGGATCACACGTAAACTTTGTGACTACCATTACTTATATGTTTGTATACTTGAGGTATTTATTGTAGCATTATTATCAATCCATTAGTTTTTTTTAATTGCGTAGAATAATACTTAATCATGGGTTCACTTGGGTTTGTGTTTAGATGCATGTGATATTTAGTGTTACTTGGATTAGGATAAACTTAAAAATAACTAACATACGAGAGGAAGATGCATAGTTGTATTGAAGCCTGAATTCAATTATAATCTTATTATTTTTAAACTTGGTATTAATGTGGTTGAATTTAGGACCTAGATCGCCATTGCAGTCTCAACCCTCGTCTCTTAATTTTCATCTTCTTCCATTGTTGCCTATCTAGGATATAGGTGTCATGCCTACATGCCCACTCATTATCCCTCTATATATTCAATCAAGTTAGATTTATGGAGTAGTTTTATTTGCATAATTTATATTTTTCATACAGTTATGGTTTTATTGTGTTACACTTTGTTACTGTTGTTATTCGTATAAGATGTGATTGGGCTTCCACGTATTTATGTTCCATTATTTATTTTATGCTTTTTAACTTATTTTCACTCATTCTAGAATGGTACTTAATTGTATAGACTCGTGTATTATTTATTTTATAATTGACCAATATATTATTAGATTTTATGGGGTGTCACAGGCCATTGTTGATCCCACTGCACCAATGGACGGAGTTATTGATGTGACCAAGGAGGATGATACTTTAGAAAGTTGGGGGCGATCACAACCCTATCTTATTTTGATTTCATAAACTTTTGTAGGTCATCAACCAGTTTTGTATGCCTTAAGGCAATCTATTTTATATGCTATGAAAGTAAATATTATCTTCCTTGTTTGTCTTTTTTATGTTAATATACACTTCTTCACATAATCAATATTGCTTAATTAAATTATGCTTTATGTGATAATGTTTTAAAACGTAGCAGTTTGATTGAACTTCCTCGAGTTTGCAAGTTAAGGATCTACCTCTTAACTTTCTGCAAACTTAACTTAGTCCATACGTAATTTCAGTTTCAACTTAGGAATTAGTCGGTAATAATGACGTTCCTTGACTGATCAAAAGAACTTGTGAGTATTAACACGCTAAATTTATTAAAAAATCAATCAACTATAGTAATCATCCAACTATAAGTGGGTTTCTTTCTATTCTAGTTTGACCATCCTAACTTAGGATGTGCGACCATTTTTAATGGATTTACGTGACAAATGTAGGCGGACAGTTTATTTCTATGTTGTACCACCTAATTCTTAGGCGGGTGTTTGCATGTTATAGGTCAACCATCCCAACCTTGGATGTAACACCATTTTTATGTGGCTTTATGTTCCAAACATAGGTGACCAATATATTTATAAATTGTAACACAATTCTTAGGTGGGTTTATGCATGTTCTAGGCCGACCATCCCAACTTGGAATGTACCACCATTTTTAGAAGGGTTTATGAGACAAAGATAGGCTACCAACTTATTTATAAGTTGTGTTACCTAATTCTATGGTGGGTTTATGTCTATTATAGGCCGACCATCCCAACATGGGTAGTACCACCAATTTCAAGTGGGTTTATGTGTCAAATGTAGGCTACCAACTTATTTCCAAGTCTTACCACCCAATTCTTATGTGAGTTTTTGCATGTTCTAGGGTAATCATCCTAACTTGGAATGTACAACTATTTTCAAGTGGATTTCTCTGTCGAACATATGTGACCAAATTATTTCTAGGTTGTACCACCTGATTTTAAGTTAGGTTTAATCCTGTTCTGGGACGGCCATTTAAACTTTGGATGTACCACCATTTTCAGGTGGTCTTATGCTCCAAATGTAAGTTACCACTTTAATTCTAAATTTTAACACCCAATTCTTAGGTGGTTTTATGCTTGTTCTAGGCCGACCATCCCAACTTGGTATGTACCACCGTTTTCAAGTGGATTTGTGTGACAAACGTAGGTGATTAATTTATTTTTATATTTACCCTTCATTTATTAGGTGGATTTATGCCTAATCTAGGCCTACCATCCTAATTTTGGAGGTACCACTGTTTTCAAGTGGGTTTATTTGCTAAACTTAGGTGACCAACTTATTTGTATTTTGTACCACCCAATTCTCAGGTCGGTTTATCCATCTTATAAGACAACTACCCTAACTTGGGATGTAAACCCATTTTGAGGTTGGTTTATGCGCCAAACGTAGGTGATCAACTTATTTATAAGTTGTACCACTCAATTCTTAGGTAGGTTTATGCATGTATTAGGTCGACCTTCCCTATTTAGGATCTACAACCATTTTCAAGTGGGTTAATGTTCCAACCATAGACGACTAACTTATTTATGAGTTCTACCAATCATTTATTAGGGAGGTTTATGATTTTTCTAAGAGACTATCCCAACATGGTATGTAACACCATTTTTAGTTGGGTTTATCTTAAGGAACAATGGAACATATCTATATTTTGAAAAGGAATAACTTCTATTGACTTGAATCACTTTGTTGAAAAATTTACAAAAAGAAAAAAATAATTGATGATAAAACTTCCTAAGGTTCATTGGATTCCCTGAACTTCGTACTATTGTGCCATCTAATCATTCCAAGTGTTAAGATCCGAACCCTACCTTTGATTCTACTATGTATGGTCCTTGTTAATTTGATGTTAATTTTCCATCTGAATGATAGTTTTCACTGACAAGAGATGTTTGAGAATATTCTCGCCAATATGAGATTCCTTAACTTTGAATTTTTTCCATGTTGCTTGGCATACTCTTGTTGGTAAAAATACACGATGTATGAAGTCCTTCCCTTTATTTTCCTCCACTAAATCTAGTCTGTGGCACATTCAGTGATCATATTTTCCATCCACAAATATCTTCGTACTCAATGTTGGAATGTCGGTCTAAAAAGGATGACTTCTTCCATGACATATGCCAAAGATTGCGAAGTTTTTTATTATTGGCATCTTGGGTGTTGTTTTATAGGGATATAGGATGAATCAGAGCTCGTCCACCCATTTTCCATTCACATTTTACAATCGACACTTGATTTTGAAGAGCAGAGTTTTGCTGGTGATCTCAACCCCATCGTTGCATTGTGGAATGATGATTGAGGCTTAGTGAATCCCGATCCCATATCCCTCACAGGAGTCCCTCAAAGTGTTATTATCGAACCAAATCCAATTATCAATTACTAAATATCCTAGGATTCCAATCCTAGTAATAATATCTCCAAAAAAATCGTGTTGCATCCACTTCTTTGATATGATTCAATGGTTATTCATCTTTTTTATTTAGTAAAATAATTGGTAGAAGTTATCATCTACTTCCGATGTCCTAGTACTATAGTCAAGGAGCCCATAATATCCATGCCCGATTAAGTGAAGAGACATAGACTTCTAATAGGACTGAGATCATTAGTTGGTTGCTTGATGATACGGCAAACTCTTGAAATTTAGCACAATTATGGACGAACTAAAGGGTATCCTTTTGCATGAAAAAATAGATTAATGTTAGGATGTCACCCTATAGGTGAGTGACTTTTCGTATACATCTATCAATATGCATCGCGTTGAGGATTCCTTCTTATTAATTCAGATGAACACACTTGGGTAGGGGCTGTGAATCATTGTCGATAAAGTTTCCCTTCATAATTAAGGAAAAACCTTTTCAGCTGGATCTTTAGCTTGTGATTTCCATTCCATATGATGGTAAGTCACCACCCTTTAATTATGTACTTATAGTATCCATCCAATATAGCGCCGGATGGATGTGCATAACCTTTGGAAGTGTCTCTAGTTCATCAAGTTTTGGTTGGTCAATATACTCAATAGCGATCGTTCTCTTTAAATCAATGTCAAGAGATTATGACAATGTGGTTAAGGTAGCGATATGATATGTTTCTTGAAAAAATTTCTATCAAGGATTAGCTGGAAATCTTTAATAAACCCATTTCCTTCTTCCGGTAAGCAAGCATAATGGGATCCCTGGCATCATATTCTCCACTGAGTTAATTCGCACCCAGGCAAGAATCAGAGTACACTGCCACATCTTTCTCTCCCATATTGATGACTTATTGCAAGATATGAATCATGGAATCATATTTTACCTTGTTTATATATCCCTTAGACACAAAGTTAACTTCCTACTCAATGAAACATCCTTATGGGGTGGCAATAACAATCCTAACATTAGCTCCACACTCGTTAGATACCCCATCCTTGTATAATTTCCGTTCACATGGATCATTTTACTCTTATACTCTATAATATATAAGATAGGACTTGATTGTCATTACTCCTTATTTGAAGGTGAGGAGAATTTGGCGACAAAGTGGGGTAGGACTTGCCCCTTGATGACTATCCATAGTTCATATTTTATTTCAAACAGTACGAGCTCCAAAGAACACTTCATCATTCTATTGGACATATGTACTTTATTTAGAACTTCCTTATGTGGATAAGTTGTTGGGATGGATATTATGTGGCATCGATATAGTGTTGAAGATTTATTAAATATGTCACTAGTTCCATTACGATCTTCACAATATATATATATATATATATAATCTTATTTCTGCCTTAAGGAAAGTATGGATGACATAGTAGACTATCAACTTTTCTCTATCCTATAGTCATATCAGTGCCTTGGTGGTTGCATACTGTTAAATGGCCAGTACAAGTAGAGGTCTTCTCCATTGGCAAAAGTTAAAAGAAAATTAGAAGATCCCAATTTCTTTCGAATCCCTTCCATTGCTCGATCACATTCCTTTTGTCCATACAATTATGCTTGACATATTTGGAGCCTGAAAGAACAATCAAAAAAATTTGGATGACCCGTATATAAACCGATTAAGGGAGATAATATCCTAATGACTTCCTGAACATCTCTGATGGTGGTAGTCTTCCTAATATCTTTGAAGGCCTTGATCTAATCTTTATTCACTTGTATCCCCATTTATATCACCAACTAAGACAAGAATTTTCATGACATGATTCCAAATACATACATGGAGGCATTCTTCTTCATCATGTATTCTCCATGGATCGTTTTCTCATATTTTTTATGTGATGGGATGTCTGTTTAATCTTAATAAGCATATCATCGATGTAGACTTCCATTCTTGTCCTAATTTTCTTCTTGAACATCTTGATGACTAAGTACTCATAAGTTACCCCGTAATTTTTAAGGCCAAAATGCATGACGTTGTGGATGTAAAGTTCCAAAGTAGTGACGAAAGAAGTGTTTACCTAATCTGGACTAAACGCGGGTCTCTGATGGTTTCCAAAGTAGGCATACATAAATATTTTCCTCTAATGCTCGTCCAGTGAGAATACAAGTTGGTATATCTAGGGTAGTGGAAAATAATCTTTTAAGCAATTCTTATTGAGGTTGGTGAAATCAATGCAAACGCTCAATTTCGCACTTTTTTCATTACATCGGTATTAAAAATCCAGTTTTGTAATTGGACCTCTTTAATGGAGCCAAAATTCATTATCTAATGATATCATTTTCTCTAATGCTAACTTCCTTGTCTCTTTATAGGCTAGTCAACAGGTTAGATCCAGTTACAGTCAATGGAAGGAAGCATAGGAACGATTCTTTTTACATTATAAGGTTAAGAGATGAACACATATGCATTTTATCCAAAAAAATTAATGAGTTTCTCTTCCCCGTCCATGGGCAGCTCTAATCTAATCAGGAAGGTCATATCTAGATAAAATGAATCTAGGGGAATGTTATGAGTTCCTCCATTACTCACTCGATGAGGTCTAACCTGGTATCTTCGATTCTTAGCCTATTCCCTTTAGTTTCGTTCCTCTCAATGGTATGAATTATGACTCTTCTTGGACTGATTCTTCTTATTTTTAATAGCACTAATGAAACAAATATTAGCTTCCATATAATCTCCCCTTATCTCAACAACTCGATCACTAAAAAACTTAAGCTTTTAATTATGGGAGGAAGGGATATCCCTTGTGGTTTGGATCTAACCCCTACCAAGGACGGCATTTTAAGGTGACTGTAACTGTATGACTAAAACTCTATATCATAGTTAAAATGATCAATTTTAATAGGAAGATTAATATTCCCTAACGGCGTCTCAACATCTCCATTAAAATCAGTTAATATTCCTATCTTTGTGTATAAATCCTGGATGATCTAATTGATCTTGTATAATATACATAGGTATATGATCTTTGAAGAGATCCCTTGATTGATCAGTATCCTCTTCACATCGAAGTTCTCCACCGATAGTGTGAGAATCAGGAAATATTTATCAAGGAGATTAAATCGAACTAAATCATCATCAGTGAATATTATTGCCCGATCAAAATCTAGTTCCTTACGATCCCTCTTACCTAGAAAAAGTCTTAGACACTTGCATCTCAAAATATTTTTAGATGCAAGTTACAATCTTTGCCTTTTCCTCGAGATCTTATTGGTTCATTATAAGGGATCTGTGTATTCATGTATGTTTTTTACTATACCCTAAGGCAAATATATCACTGTCTTCGTTATATTATGCACTGCATTTACGTAAGTTGAGGACTTTATCTTGGTTATGTTAACATACTCCTTGGGATGCTCAAAGCGAGTTATAAATTTCTCGACCAACTGTCTCAATGATGAAATTGACCTGGGGGCAATTTCTGAAACCTCCTAAGATCGATATCCCTTTAAGTTAAGGGAAAAAGACATCACATGAGTTCATCTTGGTTACTCCATAAATAAATTATTTGCACATCTAATTTGGTGATTAAGGTTTGACGTTTTATCATTTATAGTAATATTTTGGATAAAAAAATTATTTGGTGGGTCTGATCTTCTATCTCCACAATAAACGATGAGGTTGATATATGCCCCAGAGTTCTTCTAGAAATATCTTTTAGATTTCATGCTAAATTATAATTCAAACTTCCCTCCAATTCTTTCTTGATGAAGTTTGTGAGATCTTCACTCTCGAACTTTTTTTACAGTACCCTAGGATGGGTTAACCTAGTGATGTGTACAGATTCTGTTAGCCAAAAGGGTACATGGTTGCGACGAGCTGATGCATGATTAATATGTCACTGGGTAGATTGTATAAAATAAGGGATCCTTGATCTAAAAGATCTATTAGTTCGATTGGATCTATTATGTCTTGAGGAATGGATATTCCACCTTCTACATCATTTTAGATTATGAGAACTAGAGATGTGATCCTATGATTTCCCATTCAACTGCCTTCTTAAATTGGTAATAGTTTCATCATAGTCATACATATTCTCTTCATAAAGACTGACTATTTGAAAAAGTACTCTCCTAACACGTCTCTATACAAATGGTATGTAACTTCACCGACTAGGAAAAACCTTCTGGGTGAGTATCCCCTTGACCTTTTTCAACTAGGAGGTGGAGGTGACCTTGAAAGATTCTTCTCCCTCCTGAAAAATCATACCCCAAACTGGATAAAATTTCTAACCAAAGAATGATGAGAATGATGAGCACTCATATTATTATAAGGTAGATATTTAACTTTAATAAGAATTTATAAGAGTATGCATTTTACTCATGTGCCTCAATTGGAATAGATTGTCTTATTCTATGGACCAAATATATTTTGATTTTTATCCTTGGGGTTGTTGACATGTAGACTCATACACATTTTACTCACATGTATCTTTATTAGAAAATACTTTTTTGTGTGTGTGTTTGTGTTAATATGGATCTTTAGACTTAGTTATGAAATTCAATAAAACTAAATTTGAAAATAATATGAATTTCATTGTATAAAGGTTGTTGAGGTCTATCATTGGAGACCTTCACTGCAGTGAGACTTCCTCTCGCTTCAACAATAATGTCTCTCTCTTCACTCCTTGTTTTGTAGATTTTTTTCTTCATCTTTCCTTGTATCCTCGCGGTCGTTCTTCCATAGCGACACAAAAGTTCATTATACTGAAACTCCGGTGATATGTGAACATTCAAAAAGTCTGAACTATTGAATGACCAGGATCGCTTCAGGTTCATCGAAGTGATGAAATAGATCACTGTAGCGACCTTACAGAGACGCATGTATGACAAGGCATAAAGTTACTTTTGGTACTAAGATTATATGCATTTTTCTTGATATTCGTACTAACAAAATATCCTCCCGTATCTTTTCTATTTTTGCACGTAGTCAAATCCACTTATCTACTTATACCATCATATCTTCTCTTACAAGCTTGGGTAAGTATATGTAAGTTAGTTAGACTTATTTTGTGTAGAAGAGTGTAAGTGTGATTTTGTGATTTCTTTGTGGACAAAATATTGTTATTAAATATTTCTTGCCATAAGAATCATCTTTCAAGAAGAAAAAAATATTTTAATGAAAGCTTCTTTTTGAATCTTGTATCCATATATGTTTTAAGTCTTGTCTATCTATTATATATATTCTTGAGATATTTTCAGTTTAGATTCTTTTAAAATCTAGAAATATTTTGCAACTAAACTTGTTTGCTTTAAAATCCTTTAAAAATCTTAAACAAATCTCTTTCTAATTTCTTCTTGAGTTATTTTTGATTTCATATATCTCAAAAATATATTTTTATGCGTTAAGCCATTATTTTTAGAAAACACTTTCACCTTAGGTCATCACACACCTATAATGTGTTAATACACTCCAAGGAGGCTTATTATCTTTGATCCAAATAGTGGAGCACGTAGTTCTCTTCAAACTAAAAACAAAGAAGTTTCTTATACTTTGAAGAATATTATTTTGGTGTGAGGACTTGATAGCATTGGTTGTGGACCAAAACTACTCTTGGTTGTATAGCATTCTTCATCTGTTGGCATAGTACATGGAGGATATGGTGGGAAAGAGTGTTCAGTTTGTCATAACTTTGAGAGAGTGTAAGTTTGTTTCTTCGAGATGGAAAAATCTATCATAGTACATTTTTCATTCTGTCGGTCTGAGGCTTTTTCTCATTGTGGTTTTTTCCTTGTACACTGTGACACCCCGCCTAATTAATCCCGGGTGATTAGTCCTAAATCAAGTTAGAACAGGATTCTCATTTGGTCCATTCTTAGCATCACTGTCGTCATATTAAATTACTAACCACCTAAGTGAGAAAAATAGACTGGTGCCATTTTTATCTTTCATTATTTAAACAATCACCCATGCGGAATATAAAACTATATAACAATCACAGATAACCGAATTAATCATCCACAAGTAAAAATATAATTGACCGAATAAACCAACGGTCCAAATAATAAATCCCATAAAGACAAGAATAAACTCCCAACAAGTCTAATACAAATAAATGGAAAGTGAGCAACATGCTCGAGTACTAATCATGAACTTCTACATTAAGAATGAAGAATGAGGCGTCTATCAAAACCCCGCAACATCCACATATGCTGCAGCAACGGATCCCTGGAATATAGTCAAGGCTGGCGTCCCTGTGGTTGGACACCTAAAAGGTTTTTAAAAGTTTTTATAGCAAGGGTTAGTACCCAAAACATTTGAAAAACATTTAACAAATGATTAACTTGCAGTAATAAATAAATATGCATGCTCTTCATATTTTTAGTTAGTATCGCACTCTCTTTAGGGCTTCCTTACCCTTCCTCTATTATACACTACTAACGCTTTAATTAAATTACCTAGTTCTTCATCTCATGACTAGATAATTAACGAAGTTCCTTTATACCCACCCTACTCTAACTGAGTATGTAGTGATTATGATTTTTAAGTTATTAGTAACATCAACTTAACTAAATCATTTCCTTTTTTTTTAATTCATATAACTTCTACACTTGTTATACATGTGAAATAACTCATATTTTTCATTAACAGCCCGTATATAATTAATTATCCAATTATATACTTATAATCATATTTCAGTATTTACAATATACTGTAATAGATATAACAACTTGCATCCTCCCGAGCAAAATACACTCGGAACGTAAATTCTATAAAGTGCTATCCCACTAGGTACAATCACATAGCCTAGTTATCCCAAGTCAAAATTTTCACACCAACTTGATAAAAATAAATAATTGGAGGCGGTCATATTCCTTCCCTGAAAGTGAGATGTCCCTCACCCATATAACGGACGCTATGACCTCGAGAATATACTCACCCTACTCCTCGAGCTAGGGGATTCATCCACTACGCGCAACCTCCCCCTATAGCACTATAGTATCAAATATCTAATCATTGATATTAATTGTGCACACCATATATATATATACTATTGCCTCCGTATATATAAATATAAAATTCCCGGCTATACCGTTCGCTAAAATCCGTATCATAAGCCTATTAAAATTATTAAGAGTTTATGGTCCAACTCTAAATATTAATTAAATTGCACTTTAATTAATTTAGTTATGTTTGGTGTCCCCACCCCCACCATAAATTTGGACTTACTCCCGTAGCCCAAAATAAATTTACCCGAGTCAAAATTCCCGACTCTAATTTATTAGCCTCAAACCCTAATTAATTTATCTACAATTAATTAGATTTAAACTCATGTATTTAATTTCTCAACAATTAAATACATAAGATTTTTATATAAATTTTCCCTCTTATATAACCAACTGGCGAAACTGCCAGATTCTGGCGACCGTCGATCGATCGACCCCACACCGTCGATCGATCGATCGAACAGGTCTTCGTCTTCATCGCGAAGACAGGGCAGCCATGGACGAAATTTCTTAAACCCTAATCTCTTTTAACATGAATTTTAAGCCTTTATAACACCAGTACATATTAGAAACCTTATTAGTATTCCCCAGAAAGTCCACAACAATCATCAATTCGTCCATAAACTACTGATTCAAAATTTTGGGGAAAAATCTGTCTTTATCTTTAAACCCATTTTCATTCCAAATTTCTTCATCAAACCCGTTCTAATTTATCCAGATATCCTTCTAACAGATACACATCAATATTCCATTATCAGATTTGTACATAAATCCTTATAAATTCTGGCAATCAGAGTCATGTTTTCTTTTGTAGTATCAACACCCCATGTTTATGCCATGAAACCCCAAAACGAATTTTAATTCATTACATCACACAAATACGAATTGAAATACAGATTTAATTCTATTGCAAGTTATTCACTTGCCTTAGGTTTCGTAGTGTCTGAATATGCGATGGATTCCAAGGTTGAAGATGACCTTGTTGGCTCTTTTGAGATCCCCAAATGGCTTTGGCTGCTGCTAGGGTTTCCTAATCCTTTAATTCCTTTCTCTAATTAAGCTCAGCCAGCCCTTATTTCTTTTTATTAAGTTAATTAATTCATTCCCGTTTTTTTTACTAATGGGCCAAGCCCAAGTGACTTAAATGCCCCCGAGTGGGCCCGACTATGTCTAAAAACTCCCCGTGACCCGTTTACTACCCCCGGGTACACTTTTCGACTATCTCGGCCCATCTGGACTCAACTGTACACTCGAAATTTGCATCCGAATTAATTTATAAAAATACTTATCCCCCACCCAATATAGTCTATATCGACTTCCAGATGTGATAAGTACATACCTCATCATTAATACTCGAGACGATCTAATTCCATTATTACTATTCACTTAGTAAATAAGTTTTCCCTAAATATTAACCATTCAGTCCCAGATTAATATTTATATATTATTCTACCATAATTAATTCATTAAATTACAACACACTAGTAATTTAGAATTTCCGAATTAATTAAATTTTAAAAGTACTAAAAATACGGGGTGCTACATACTCCCCCCCTTATAAAGGAATTTCGTCCCCGAAATTAGATCGTACCTGCGTTGAAAAGCTCCGGATATTGTTCCCGCATATCCTCCTCCCGCTCCCAGGTAGACTCGTCAACATTGTGATGACCCCACTGTACTTTAACCATTGGAACAAACTTGGATCGTAATTTCCGCTCACTATGATCCAGAATAGCTACCGGCCTCTCCTCATACGAGATGTCTGGCTGTAAGTCGATCTCCTCGAGTGGAACGTGCCAAAAGGCTCCCTCGCTCCTTCGATATTTCTTCAGCGATGCCACATGGAATACATCGTGTATCCGCTGAAGATGTTCTGGTAACCCAAGCTTATACACCACCGGTCCCACCCTCTCAATAATGGGGAAATGTAATAGGTATCGCGGTGCTAACTTACCCTTCTTGCCGAACCTCATCACCCCTTTCATTGGGGATACCCGGACTAAAACCTGGTCCCCAACTTCTAGCTCCACATGTCTTCGAGAAGCATCAGCATAACTCTTTTGCCTGTCCTGAGCTATCCAAATTCTTCCTCGAATCAACTCTATCTTGGAAGATGTCTCCTGAACAATCTCCGGCCCCAAGAGTTTGTTGTCCCCCACCTCTAACCAACAAACGGGTGAACGACAAGGTCTCCCGTACAGTGCCTCAAACGGTGCCATGCCAATCGTGAATTGGTAAGAGTTGTTATACGCAAACTCTACTAAAGGGAGATATTTCTCCCATCCTCCCCCGAAGTCCAAAATGCACATTCTGAGCATGTCTTCCAGCATCTAGTTAACTCTCTCAGTCTGTCCGTCCGTCTGTGGGTGATGCGTTGTACTCAAGCGCAACTCCGTGCCAATCGCCTCCTGAAAGCTCTGCCAAAAGTGGGCGACAAGGATTTTGTCTCGGTCGGATACAATATTTATTGGTACTCCATGCAGTTTAACAATCTCTGCTATGAATAGTTGTGCATAACGCATCGTCTCGAAGTCTGTGCGAACCGGCAAAAAGTGGGCCACCTTTGTCAACCGATCCACAATAACCCATATGGAGTCGTGACCCCTCTGCGATACAGGTAACCCTGTGATGAAGTCCATGGAGATGCTCTCCCACTTCCACACGGGAATTTCTAACGGCTGTAGCATCCCTGATGGTCTCTGGTGGTCAACTTTCACAAGCTGACACGTGGCACGTTTTGAAACAAACTCCGCTATTTCCCGTTTCATCCCTGCCCACCAATACTGTCTCCTCATATCTTGGTACATTTTATCCCCACCGGGATGTACCGTAAATTTTGAACCATGCGATTCTATCATAACAGCGTGCCTCAAATCCGCATCCTCTGGCACCATTAACCTCCCATTAAAGCGTAGGCCTCCTTCTGAGCTAATCGAGTAACCCTCTGCTCCCTCAGCTAACAACTGGCCCACCCTATTCCTGCAAATTTGATCCTCTGCCTGAGCCTTCACAACTCGCATAATGATC
Source organism: Sambucus nigra (assembly GCA_949130495.1). NCBI lineage: Eukaryota > Viridiplantae > Streptophyta > Magnoliopsida > Dipsacales > Adoxaceae > Sambucus > Sambucus nigra. The sequence goes on from OX422207.1 coordinate 548,996,369, forward strand.
TCGAGTGTGATGGATAAAGCTGACATGCAAGCCTTGGCTACGTCATCCTCATATTGAAGCTCTCTCCACTTCGCTTTCCATACCTCTGATATCTCCCCAGTCGGCCTTCAGCTCAATGCGTCTGCTACCACATTGGCCTTACCAGGATGATACTGAATATCAAACTGGTAGTCCTTCACGAATTCTAGCCACCGCCTCTGCCTCATATTCAGATCCTTCTGTGTGAAGAGATACTGAAGTGACTTGTGATCCGTGAATAGAGTAAACTGCTCTCCTAGAAGATAATGCCTCCATATCCTCAAAGCAAAAACGACCGCTGCTAACTCTAGGTCGTGAGTGGGGTAATTCCTCTTGTGGGGCTTTAGCTTCCTGGAAGCATAAGCTATAGCCCTCTCCTCCTGCTGGAGCACACCCCCAAGACCCCGTAAGGATGCGTCTGTGTAAACCTGATACTCTAGCCCTCCCTTTGGCAATGCAAGCACGGGTGCAGATGTCAACTTGTCCTTTAGCTCGTCGAACTCTAATTGACAACTATCATCCCACTTGAAAGGTACCCCTTTCTGAGTCAGATTCGTCAAAGGTCCTGCAATTTTAGAGAATCCCTTAATGAATCGCCTGTAGTAACCGGCCAAACCCAGAAAACTGCGCACCTCGGTCGGTGTCGTGGGCTGTCCCCACTCCCTCACCGCCGACACTTTATTCGAATCCACTGCAATACCCTGATCTGACACGACGTGACCAAGAACTGTACCTCCCGTAGCCAGAATCCACACTTCCCTAATTTAGCATAGAGCTGATGATCCCTCAGTGTCTGTAAAACCGAGCGCAAATGCTCTGCGTGCTCCTCCTCGGTGCGCGAGTAGATTAAGATTTCATCAATGAACACGATGACAAACTGATCTAGGTACTCCCTCAAAACCCTATTCATTAGATCCATGAACACTGTTGGTGCATTGGTGAGCCCGAAGGGCATCACCCTGAACTCATATGATCCATACCGCGACAAGAAAGCGATCTTAGGAACATCCCCCTCTCGGATACGTAGTTGATGATACCCTGACCTCAAGTCGACCTTGGAGAAATAAGACGCCCCTCTCAATTGGTCAAATAAATCATCGATCCGAGGTAACGGATATTTATTCCGTATCGTCACCTTGTTCAGCTCCCTATAATCCACGCACAAGCGGAGTGAACCATCTCGCTTCTTCACAAACAACATCGGCGCACCCCACGGCGATGTACTCCGCCGAATAAAACCCTGACCCAGTAGTTGCTGAATCTGTTCCCTCAATTCCCGCATTTCTGAAGGGGCCATTCGGTAAGGTGCCCGAGCAATCGGCCTCGTCCCCGGTGCCAAATCGATAACAAATTCAATTTCTCTGTTGGGTGGTAATCCTGGTATCTCCTGGAATACATCCTCAAAGTCCCTCACTACAAGAATAGAGTCTAAAGGAACTACCACCTCCTGTGAGGTTTCCTCCTCAATGTAGTATAAGTGAGTGCGCGACCCTCCCTCAGGAAGCGGCATTGCTATCAGGAACATCTCCTGTCCCGGAATGGAGAACACGATTGTCCTCTCATAACAATCCACCGTAGCCCGGTAACCTGCCAACCAATCCATGCCCAAGATGACATCATACCCCTCCATATCTAACACTAAGAGGTCTGCTGCTAAATTAAGCCTCCCAATCAAAATGTCTACTCCTCGACAAATCGAGCGAATCAAAGCCCCGCTGCCTACTGGTGACTCTACACTCATACAGAGGCTACCCGCTGTCTCTAATAACCCAGCCCGTTTAGCAAAATGAGATTTAATGAATGAATATGATGCTCCCATGTCAAAAAGAATGCTACCCTCATGCCCATGAATGAGAAACATACCCTCAACCGCTGGGGGTGCCTGCTGTGCTGGAGGATTGGGAACATCCCGAACGTTGTACACACGTCCGTAGTGCATCTGCCCCAGCTGCTGTGGGGCGGGTGGAGCTGGTGCTGCTGCCGGCATCTAACCCTGTTGCCCCTGCTGGCCTCTGCCCCTCTGCGGGCACTCCCTCTTGAAGTGTCCTGGTTGTCCACAGGCGAAACAGCGTTTCTGGTCATCACCCTGCCGTTGGCCCTGCTGGCCCTAACGTTGCTGGCCCGGTTGGCCTCCCCCGTTGTTCCCTTGGCCCTGACGGCCCTAAGGAAACTACTTTTGCTGATTAGGGCCTGGTTGCCCCTGCCTGAACCCCTGTCCTCCCGGTCGGAACCCACCAGGCTTAAACTTCTTAGCCTGATTCCCTTGCTGAATGATGACCTGTTGCTGTGTGCCACCCGTCTCACTACTAGTGATCGCCTTGCCCTGCTGGCTCGGCTCACCTGCCTTCTTGTTCCCCTTAGCATGGAAAAGATGATCCTGGAAATGTACAAGTGCGGCATTAACGACATCTGTATAAGTCACTAACGCCGGATTTCCAATCAAGTGCTCCCTGATTCTCCAGGCTAAGCCATCCATGAACTTTGACTTCTTCTGCTCCTCATCGCTCACCTCATTTGGCACAAAGTTTGCCAAACGGGTGAACTCCTCCTCATATTCTGCTACTGACCTGTCACCCTGTACCAACTCGCTGAATTTCTTTCTCATCTCAGACTCTACTGCTGGAGGGAAGTACTTGCGGTCAAACCGCACCCAGAATTCAGAAATCGGCATCGAATCCCGCTCCTCAACGGTGGTTACGGACTCCCACCATTGTAAGGCTGCCCCTGATAGACGAAAGGTAGCTAGCATCTGTTTCTGCACCTCTGTACCCTCTAACATGCGCAGATGGCGCTGAATGTTCTTCTTCCAGTCACAAGCCTCGACCACATTGGTGTTACCTCGAAACTCAGGTGGGTGACCCTTCTGAAAGGTCTCCCTCACTCGCTGCCAAGATGGTGGCCCCACTGGAGCCTGAACTGCTGGAGCCAATGGAGGCGGTGCCTGGGGCTGGGGAAAATGAGCTGCCATAGCTCGCATCACTGTCTCGACCGCTTGGGACACTATCACTGCCACCTGAGTGGTAGAAATCAACTCGGGTGGGGGTGGTGGTGGCGGTACCTGTGGCTCCTGGCGAGCCTCCCTCACCTCATCTCTAGCCTCAGCCCTCTCCGCTCTCTGTCTCTTTGGCGGCATCTGAAATAGATTGAATTGTATAAGTAAACAATTTATACAAAAACTAATAGCAGGAATACGATATCTCACAAGCGGAAAATATAATCAACAGTCCTAATAATAGGGCTCTATAACAACCGAACGCTACGCTGAAACGTAGAAAGCCATACAGATTCTAAGGACACTAGAACCTGATGCTCTGATACCATCTGTGACACCCCGCCTAATTAATATCGGGTGATCAGTCCTAAATAAAGTTAGAACAGGATTCTCATTTGGTCCATTCTTAGCATCACTGTCGTCGTATTAAATTACTAACCACCTAAGTGAGAAAAATAGATTGGTGCCATTTTTATCTTTCATTATTTAAACAATCACCCATGTGGAATATAAAACTATATAACAATCACAGATAACCGAATTAATCATCCACATGTAAAAATATAATTGACCGAATAAACCAACGGTCCAAATAATAAATCCCATAAAGACAAGAATAAACTCCCAACAAGTCTAATACAAATAAATGGAAAGTGAGCAACATGCTCGAGTACTAATCATGAACTTCTACATTAAGAATGAAGAATGAGGCGTCTATCAAAACCCCGCAATATCCACATATGTTGCAGCAACGGATCCCTAGAATATAGTCAAGGCTGGCGTCCCTGTGGTTGGGCACCTAAAAGGTTTTTAAAAGTTTTTATAGCAAGGGTTAGTACCCAAAACATTTGAAAAACATTTAACAAATGATTAACTTGCATTAATAAATAAATATGCATGCTCTTCATATTTTTAGTTAGTATCGCACTCTCTTGAGGACTTCCTTACCCTTCCTCTATTATACACTACTAACGCTTTAATTAAATTACCTAGTTCTTCATCTCATGACTAGATAATTAACAAAGTTCCTTTATACCCACCCTACTCTAACTGAGTATGTAGTGATTATGATTTTTAAGTTATTAGTAACATCAACTTAACTAAATCATTTCTTTTTTTTTTTAATTCATATAACTTCTACACTTGTTATACATGTGAAATAACTCATATTTTTCATTAACAGCCCGTATATAATTAATTATCCAATTATATACTTATAATAATATATCAGCATTTACAATATACTGTAATAGATATAACAACTTGCATCCTCCCGAGCAAAATACACTCGGAACGTAAATTCTATAAAGTGCTATCCCACTAGGTACAATCACATAGCCTAGTTATCCCAAGTCAAAATTTTCACACCAACTTGATAAAAATAAATAATTGGAGGCGGTCATATTTCTTCCCTGAAAGTGAGATGTCCCTCACCCATATAACGGACGCTATGACCTCGAGAATATACTCACCCTACTCCTCGAGCTAGGGGATTCATCCACTACGCGCAACCTCCCCCTATAGGACTATAGTATCAAATATCTAATCACTGATATTAATTGTGCACACCATATATATATATATATATACTATCGCCTCCGTATATATAAATATAAAATTCCCGGCTATACCGTTTGCTAAAATCCGTAACATAAGCCTATTAAAATTATTAAGAGTTTATGGTCCAACTCTAAATATTAATTAAATTTCACTTTAATTAATTTAGTTATTTTTTGTGTCCCCCCCCCCCCCCCCCACCATAAATTTGGACTTACTCCCGTAGCCCAAAATAAATTTACCCGAGTCAAAATTCCCGACTCTAATTTATTAGCCTCAAACCCTAATTAATTTATCTACAATTAATTAGATTTAAACTCATGTATTTAATTTCTCAACAATTAATTACATAAGATTTTTATATAAATTTTCCCTCTTATATAACCAATTGGCGAAACTACCAGATTCTGGCGACCGTCGATCGATCGACCCCAGACCGTCGATCGATCGATCGAACAGGTCTTCGTCTTCATCGCGAAGACAGGGCAGCCATGGACAAAATTTCTTAAACACTAATCTCTTCTAACATGAATTTTAAGCCTTTATAACACCAGTACATATTAGAAACCTTATTAGGATTCCCTAGAAAGTCCACAACAATCATCAATTCGTCCATAAACTACTGATTCAAAATTTTGGGGAAAATCTATCTTTATCTTTAAACCCATTTTCATTCCAAATTTCTTCATCAAACCCATTCTAATTTATCCGGATATCCTTTTAACAGATACACATCAATATTCCATTATCAGATTTGTACATAAATCCTTATAAATTCCGGCAATCAGATTCATGTTTTCTTTTGTATTATCAACACCCCATGTTTATGCCATGAAACCCCAAAACGAGTTTTAATTCATTACATCACCCAAATACGAATTGAAATACAGATTTAATGCTATTGCAAGTTATTCACTTGCCTTAGGTTTCGTAGTGTCTGAATATGCGATCGATTCCAAGGTTGAAGAGGACCTTGTTGGCTCTTTTGAGATCCCCAAATGGCTTTGGCTGCTGCTAGGGTTTCCTAATCCTTTAATTCCTTTCTCTAATTAAGCTCAGCCAGCCCTTATTTCTTTTTATTAAAATAATTCATCCATTCCCTTTTTTTGACTAATGGGCCAAGCCCAAGTGACTTAAATACCCCCGAGTGGGCCCGACTATGTCTAAAAACGCCCCGTGACCCGTTTACTACCCCCGGGTACACTTTTCCGACTATCTCGGCCCATCCGGACTCAACTGTACACTCAGAATTTGCATCCGAATTAATTTATAAAAATACTTATCCCCCACCCAATATAGTCTATACCGACTTCCGGATGTGATAAGTACATACCTCGTCATTAATACTCGAGACGATGTAATTCCATTATTACTATTCACTTAGTAAATAAGTTTTCCCTAAATATTAACCATTCAGTCCCAGATTAATATTTATATATTATTCTACCATAATTAATTCATTAAATTACAACACACTAGTAATTTAGAATTTCCGAATTAATTAAATTTTAAAAGTACTAAAAATACGGGGTGTTACATACACCTTAGTGTTGTGCTATATTGCTTACCTATTCCTCACTTGGACTAAAACCTAATTTTAAAGATAAAATTTGGAGAAATATATTTGAAAAATATTTTTTGACAAAGACCATACGTGTTGTCTATTTCCTCTCAACAAGAAATTAAAGGAAAACCTTATCTCCTATTGAGAAGAAATTCCAATTTGGTATTCTTTAAACATCTCGATTTCCAGAACGCGCGCTCTCAGAATTCAAATATTTCCTATGAACATCATAAAATTATTGGGGATATCAAACCAACAATAATGGTTATATTGCTAATTGTCCCCTAACTATAAATGAAATATAAAAAAATTCCCAAAGATGTGTGTTGTTTGATATATCTTTTGTAAGGACATAATCTTGTGATTGCCCGCTAGAATCAAAGAATTGTCAGACTTGTCCTAGATAACATATAATATGTCATATACATCTACATTGGCACATCTATGCACGATCATCCATGATGTCCACTATCTGAATCATTGGCAACGTGATCATCATCACGTACCCATCATCTCCAACATGCATCATTCATCTTCAACCACTCTCCACTACGTTAATGGTGTTATTTTTATTTGGAGTTCTTAAAATTCGCATTTATATTTAGGAGACATTTTACTTGATTTTACAACTGATTTTATTTTATCAAAGACAGGGTTGGCATTTAAAAATAAAAAAATTGCTTAAAGTCATTGAAACAACTTGGACATGTTGTTCTAACTACATGAACATGTATTTTGATAAGTTCTCTCGATCCTAAAATCTAATATGGATCAAATGACCACACACTGTTTTAGTTTTTACTCGCCGTTTCTTAGGTCTTTCGAAGGAGGATATAACGACATCTATATGTCGTTCTAACGATATCACTATGTTGTTCTAACGACATGCACATGTCGTTCTAACAACATGCACATGTCATTCGAACGACATATCGCCGCCTTGATTTTTTTTTTTGCCTATAAATACCTGCTCTCATTATATATTTCATATAATTTTTTAACTCTGCTTTCTGCAGACCTGCTATAATTTAAGTCTTCATTTTTAAGGCTAAAACCCATTTTGATTCACTCAAACCTCCTTTAATATGTTTTTGAATCTTTGAGAAACCCTTATAACTTTGTTACCCAATCTTGGGGTGATACTTATGGAGAAGAGAAGCTATCTCCATTGATGATTCTTGGATTTCTCGTAGGATCTCTTACTGAATACAACGAAGCGAGGCCTATGGGATATTCGTCTGTCAAAACGTCTATATTTCTATATGTATATGTAAGTCTAGGTTTATAAATGATAGTGAAATAAAAATCTTTTGCCCCTTTTCGTGGATTTATTATGAAATTTCTTTTGTGATTGTTGTATTTCATGCTAGATAGATTTATCACTTCCAATCACTCAATTGCATGTTCCAGGCTTAATTAAAACTACTTATAAAATTGGAGTTTAATTAAATAAGTTGAGACACTGAACAATAGTGAACTCTCATCTTCCTTTCGACATCCTCAAGGAAACATGGGGAAGTATGTTAACTAATAATTAGGAAGAATTATTGGAGTGCTAGGGTTGCTAGATAAAACTCCAAGTATTCGTGATATAAACCAAGAACTACTTGGGGTCACCCTTATTTTCAAGTACAAGGTGCCTAAAAATCTAGGTCTCTCATTTTTTATCTTATCTCCAAGAAGTAGAATCATGAACGGTTTGTTTGTCCATGATATGTTACGATATTTATTGATTGTTCATTATCCTTACCTCGATATTCAGTCGCCTCCACCTCCTCAACTTCTAAAGACCAGGTATCAATTCATGTGGCACGATAGTCGAAACTCCCCTCAAAATGTGTATAGGTTTTGAGAGTGGTCATTGAGATCCCATTAAAGATCATCTATGCATCATGCAAGTCTATTCCTAGAGTTTTTATTTTTTATATTAAGAATCTATTAAAAACCCACCCTTTACACTAACATAATATCCCGGTCTATAGTTGGTTCCTATTGATCCGACACGCGAGTTACTTTTTATTCCGCGAATTATTGTTCTTTCAAATTTTCTTTTCTTAACATTACTAAGAATGCATATATATATATATATATATATATATATATATATATATATATATATATATATATATATATATATATATATCATCCGTGCGTCACACCTAATTCTAGGCCCTAAAAAACATTTTTTTTCAAATTTTATATTTTTTTTTCCTTGAAATTAACCTTCCAATCAACCCATATGCAAAAAATTAGGTCAAAATCAATTTTGTAGCTATTTTTAAAAATGCACAAAAAACTGTTGGTGCAGACCCTTATAAATAAGGTATTTTTAGCAGTTTTTGTGGATTTTTTAAAAATAGCTACAAATTTTATTTTGACCTAATTTTTTGTATATGGGTTGATTGGAAGGTTAGTTTCAAGGGAAAATATAAATTTTGAAAAAGAAAGTTTTTTAGGGCCTGAAATTAGGTGTAATGCACGGGTGATGTATAGAGCATGATGTACTATAGCCTTGCTCTCTCTCTCTCTCTCTCTCTCTCTCTCTCTCTCTCTCTATATATATATATATATATATATATATATGTGTGTGTGTGTGTGTGTGTGTATGTGTGTGTGTGTGTGTGTATTCTTATCTTTACTTGCACACTTCCGATATGTATATAATTATGTTTATTATCTTTGTTATGATTTAACACATTATCAAACATTATTATGTTTATTTATTCTTTATCACATTCAGAGTCTTTTATTTCTACATATCCTTCCATTATTCACCTATGTATTTACTTTTTTGGCCTAAAGGTTGATTTTTGGTATACTTATTTCTTATGTAGAAGAGCTAATATCAAATCCTTACTACTCTCTCTCTCTCTCTCTCTCTCTCTCTCTCTCTCTCTCTCTCTCTATATATATATATATATATATATATATATATATATATATATATATATATATATATATATATATATATATTATTTATTTCTCCTTTATCATATTCAGAGTCTTTTATTTCTACATCTGCTTCCACTATTCACTGATGTATTTAGTTTTTTAGCCTAAAGATTAATTATTTGTATACTTGATCCATATGTACAAGAGATAATATATAATCCTTAATTATATAAGATACACAAACGACATCCACTCATACAATTTAAGGAGTTCTTAATCTCTAAAAATAATTATGAAAAAAAATAATAGTAAATGAATGTTTGGATTCATACCCATATACTTGTAGAGAGAGAAGCTGAATATCCCTTTGAACCTATTTTACTAGAAAAAATAAAAATAAAATAAATTTGAGTAACTACACTTCATAACAACTATAAGGAATCATTAGAAAATAAACAATTTCTAAACTGAATAATAAAATAATCTTAAGGATAACCTGAAAACTAAATTAAATGGTTGAAACAAGGGTAACATATATAAATTGAGAAATATAAAGTATTTTAAAGAAAAAGATTGATATGTGATCATACATCACTATATTCTCTCTAATGTAATTGAGATAAGAAGAAGCACTGGATAGATGATGAGATACAACCAGGATCATACTAACCAAGAAACTAACATTCCTCAATATCACAAGCATTGTCAAAGAAAATACAATCAAATACCAATGAAAGAAAGTCATATTATTCAAAGACAATATAAGAAAAGGAAATAAAGAGATCTGAAGATTTAGAAATAATAAAATTTCCCAATCCATGCAAGAACAAGTCAATAAACAATGTATTAAAGTATAAATTTAACTAAGCAACAAAGAGCATGGTAAAATATAAGAAACGTTAATCAAAGACAAGAAATTGATACAAGAAAGCAAAGGTCATCTCAAGTTTAAAAATTCAGAAGTGACTGTAAAGAAGTGAAAAATATTGCAAAGCAAGTAAAAACTACGAACAAACTTACATAAGCCTTCAAAAACCTTTCCTAGATCAAAACACAAAAAAAAACATGATGGCCTACTTACAGAGTTGACTCCATGATGGCATTGGGTCGACTGGAGTGGAGATGTAGTCGACTCTATCAAAGGGTGTTATAGGATAATGGATTCTGACTTTTTTACTTGGTCCAAATATAAAAGGTCGAGTTTTAAAAGATCCCCTTCATATAAAGTCGACCCTATATGTGTAAAAACTATCCTTTGGGTAGTCTAGACAATGATTATCTATAACACTATTTTGATTTTCCAAATTCCTAAGTTTTCTCATATTACCAAACTACCTTCCAGCGACTAGTTTTTGAAAAGCCTAGAAACCGAATGCTTTACTTCTTTTCTAAAACACATAAGTTATTATAAGATTATATCATTAGTAAATGTCCCATAATCTACCTTGTGTCATCCCATTCCTTGACTTTCTATTGAGGGAAATAAAAAAACACATGGTAGTTTTAGACCCAAAAACTACATTAGAGTAAGCTTCAAGAAAACCAACTTGATGAAAAGTTCTTATTCAAAAATTTTTTATCCAAGTTCCCTATACATTACCCACTTATTCTAAAGATCCAAAACATTACCCTACAACCATTGTATTTATGATTGTCGAAAATTTATTTTTTAGAGAGAGAAAATAAAATCTATTTCACCATTAATGCTTCTTTAAGAAATCTTTGTTTTATAACTTGGTTATGATACTTTATATTTTTACTACGATTAAACTTAATTGTACCTTCACGACCAGTAGTATCGTTTTTGCGGGGAGACAATGTGTAATTAGACCTTGGGCTCTTGCACGGGTGTCTCTTAAATAAGGATGGTTTTAGTGTCTTATTGGTTGCAATTTGCAAGGTGTGATAAATTTTTATGAGGTTTGTGGGTTCTACCTAGTGAACTGGAGATAGTGAAGTTACTCGGGTAGCATCTCGAGCATGGATTTAGGCAAGGCCGAACCAGCTAAAAATCTCGATTTGAAATATCACTTTTTATTATTTTTATTAACTTTTTAGACTTATCACTTATTGTTTGCTTAATTACTTCATTAATTCAATGATTTAATTGCAATTAATATTTGAGACAGAGGTTTGAAATGTTTTAAATAAATATTTAACTTATAATCCCCTATTCACCCACCCATTTATATTTCGTTATAGAATAACAATTTCTATGAGAGCCTAGATCATAGGTACTTATTTTGAAAAGGGAATTTCTGAGTTTAAAGATATAAATGGAAACTTTTTCAAATGTTAAATTATCAAAGGACAATATGTAAACCGACCACCGTGTTTTGATGAATCTAACTATATATTTTTGAAAAATAGAATGCAATGTTTTATTGAATACCTTGATTATCCCACATGGAGACTTATTATTAGTGGTCCTTATACACCCATGAAATTTTTTGATAACGCTTCCACAGCAATACCTAACCGAACTGAACAAAAATGACTTTAGGGGAATGAAAGTTAAAGCTAAAGCAATAAAAACTTTATGTTGCTCAGTTTCCCCAAATGAATTTCAAAAAGTGTCATGTTTTCCTCCACCAAAAAAATATGGGATATGGTTGAAATCACCGACGAATGCATATCTCATTTAAAAGAAGATAAGATTAGTTTACTTGTGCATAACTATGAATTGTTTGGAATGAAAGATGAAGAATATATGATAGATTTAACTCTATTATTAACAAACTTTATAATCCTTGAAAAGTGTTTAGTAACAATGAAAAGTTTATAAAACTTATCAGGTCCATGCCAGAGAGAGAAGAGGGATTTGAAGAAGAGCCCCCTTCAAGCACCACTCCTCTGAGATTAACTAATGGGTTCAGTTGTAACCTATGGGGTGGAACTTAAAGAAAGAGATTAAAGAGACAAAGGTGATAAAAATAAAGTATTATCACTCATTGAAAACTTGGATCAAGTTGATACCACCTCTATATAACTGATAGCACTCTTTACGAAAAAAGTTGAAAGTTTTTTGAAACCTCAAAGGAAAGACGAACCCATCGAATCTAACTTCAAAAGGTATCAACCCAATGAAAATCGATCCAAAGAAGAAAAATGTTGTTTGTGAAATTAATGTGGTAAATTTTTTAAGTTTTGTCCCAAACACAAGGTGGAGAGAAGGAAATGAAGAAGAGGACACTATTAGGAACAAAAAAAGAAGGCAATGAAAGCCACATGGAGTGAATCATAAGACTCTTATTCCATAGATGAATCAAGTGATATAGAAGAACAATATTTATTTCTCGCGGGACTATATGATTAAGTCTGAATAAAGGAATACATAAAAACAAGGGACTTGGTACCTCAACAATTGATGTTCTCAACACATGATGGGAAATAAAACAAATTTCTTTATCTTAAACCAAACGAAAGGAGGAAAATTCATGTTTGGCAATAACTCAAAAGGAAGAATCATTTTTTAAGGTAAAATTGGTATACCAATTTCTCGTTGCATACATAATATCTTACTTACTGATGGAGTAAAATATAACTTGATTAGCATTAGTGAATTATGTGATAAAATAATATTAAGTAATCTTTTATTTAAAACATTAGCTAATGAAAAAATGCAAATAATTATGTATGTTTAGTTGCATCAAGAACCTTGAATGTTTACATCTTGGATATAAATGAACTCACCCACCAAAAACTAAAATGTCTCATCACTCTAGCTGATTGCTCGTGACTATGGTATTAATGACTAGGAAATGTTCCTACGGAACTTATTAAGAAACTTTATATCAAGGAACTTATGAGTGGGATTCCAAAAGTAAAATACCTAATAGGTAAATTTCTTTATGCCTTTTAATACGAAAAATGGCGTAAAACGCCTTTTATAATGAAAAAGGCTATTAAAATATCAAGGCCTCTTGAACTCGTATATCTGAACTTATTTTAACCTAACCTCATTAGAGCTTAAGAAATAAAGTATATGCTTTGTAATTGTTGGAGATGTCTCTAGATATTGTTAGGTGTTCTTTTTTCTAAAAAAGTGAAACATATAACATCTTTGTGAGATTTTATAGAGGAGTTCAAAGTGGAAAGGGGATGACGATAAAGCACGTATGAAATCATAAATGAAGAGAATTTATAAATAAAGATATGGAAGATTATTGAGACAGATAAGGGTATAAACACAACTTCTTGGCTCCTCGTACGTCATAACAAAAAAGATTAGTAAAAATTAAGAACCCATCACTTCAAGATATATCTCGTACAATGCTTAATGAATAAATGATATTGGAAAACTCTTGGGCTAAAGCTATATGCACCTTGTGCCATGTGATCAATAGACTTACAATTCTAAAAGTAATCAAATAAACCCCTTGTGAAATTTGGAATGGCAAGAAAACTAATATTGGGAATTTCAAATTATTTAGGTGAAAATGTTTTATTTTAAACGATAGGAAAATTTTGAAAAATTTGATCCTAATTTGATAAAAGAATATTTTTCGGTTATTCTAAAATATCAAAGCCTACAGAATTTTCAATAAAATAACCTTTGTTGTCCAATAATACATGCATGTTACATTTGATGAAAACCTTCCCCATTGTCCCCAACGACACGATGGTGATGGGGAGGAGTTTAGCCCAATAAGAAAACAAACATAACCCCTTCCATTAAATCAACCAAAATTTTACATGAGTGTTTATGTACAAAATTAGATTATATCTAATTATTCAATCACAGATAAATAAATGAGACAAAGAATTTTTAAAGTGGTTCAGGCTTATAAGAATGGCCTACATCCACTGTTATGTTATTGTTGAGTGTTTGGGAATTCTCGATTACAAGTTCTATCAAGAAATTCCAGTACCCTTACAATGAGGATTGTACAATGTATTTATAGCCCTGAGGCTGTAATGTGAAAGGGTAATACATTAAATGATGTACATATGAAAAGGTAATACATTCAACACCCCTTATGCGTATGCGTCTGAATGATAAGCATTTAATGAACAGTCAGACTGTTGGCTATCCAGCTATTAATGCTTTGTTCGAGGTGCAGCTCGAACCGCCTAAGTTGCTCGGACCGCCTAAGCTTCTCGGTGCTCAAGAGTTCCTCGGAGCGTATGAGTTCCTCGGGGAAACAGTGTTCCTCGTTGTAGTATGGTTCCTCAGAGCGTGTGAGTTCCTCGGAAGTGTTTGTTATTGCCATGTAGATTACCACGTGTCATCACTTTATTGATCCATGTCAGCAGACTAAATTTGGCAATGTTTCATTGTTCGAAATTTGAGGAGTATGGAACATTCTTTCTCAGAATATGATAGCTTTAAATAGTCCTCCGGATTTTTAGGAGTGTTTCCCTTGTATTTATTTATCTTTCCAAATTCGTAGAATCAGGCTTTTTTGAATTTTCACAACCGCCTCGATCTCTCCATACTTTTTGTCCTTTTAGCCGCCGGTAGCGTAATCGTTTCTTCTCGCTTCGATTGTCGTGCCCTTTTTGTTCCTCTAGCCGCCAGTAGCATAATTGTTTCTTTTTGTAATCATTACTTTACCATTTCCCAAGGCAAGGTATTTAAACTTCACAGACACTCCCATCGTCTTCTACCTTTTCAAATTTGTATCTTCGAGTTTTCCATCATCTCTTTCTCTCCTGTGTATTCATCTCTTCCATCGTTCGTTGTCATCAGATCCACTCTTTTTCTGTAAGATTTTCTTCCTTCTTCTTCATTTCTTTTATTCATCATGGATTACCCTGTTGAATCTCTTGATAAGTTTCGCTATGATTTTTCTATTCCCTCCTGGGTTGTTCTGGAAGAGCTTTCTGAGCCTTCTGATTATTTTCGCTTAGCTGAGGGACATTGGTTCCCCAGTCTCTTTATTGCTGAGTGTGGATTTTCTTTTCCACCCAATCCCTTATGTCTGGAATTTTGTCAACACTTTGATGTTGTTCCTGGAAGAATAGCCCCCAATACATGGAGAATAGTTAATGGGGTGCATAGGTTAAATCAAATCCATGGAACTCGTATTGGGATTCCAGAAATCATGTTTGTTTATAGATGGGCAGTTGGTGATAACACCTTTTATTTAGAAACTAGATTTTTGAATAGGGCCTTAGTAGTCAATCTCCCTAATGCTAATAGGGATTATTTTGAGCACGGGGTTGTCATAAAAAATTGGCAACATGCTCCTTTATCTGGAGATGAAGTTTATTAGGGTCCCAGATGCCCTCCCTATGGCAATGGGATAGGTTATTTTTATTCTATTTTACTTATTTTGAAATCATGCTTCTTTTGTGTTTGATAAAATGTGCCACTGATATTTTAATTTTGATTTATTTGCAGTTAATAGCAAAAGAAAGTGTCCAAAGGAAGCAGATGTTAATATAAGACATTTGAAACTTATCTGGAGTCTGCATCAGAGTGTTGCCGATGAGCACATTAGGTCAGCTTCATATCTGCTACAGTACAAGAGCTACACTACCTCTTTTACTGCTAGTCCAGTAATAAGCGATGCAGAGCCAATACCAGCTTCCACCAGCTCCTCGCCTTAATCACACATTCCTTTAAGTGAAAGGATGAAGAAAAGAAGACGCCCCACCCTTTTTGAGAAATCTGCCTCTGGTACTGGAGAGGTAAAAAGAAGTAAGGTTGATGTCCCAGGGGAGGGGACAAAGAAAAATGATACGCCTTCCTCGGCTGTTGCTATTGTGAAGGTTGTCGAGAATCTTCCAGTGGCCCCGAGCAAGGCTGCTGCTCCAGGCGAGGTGATTGTCATATCACCGATTAAGGGCTCCTCCTTGGTTGAATCAATCCCTGTTCCCCCGAGGAAGCTGACGAAGAGCTCCTCTGTCAATTTGGCTGACACCATCACTCAGCCCCCAACTACTGGAACTGGTGTTCTAACTTTTGTTCTCCCGAGCTCTGCCATGAGCTCGGTAAAGTCTTGGATCATTCCCGAGGTCCAAGGTACTGAGTAAAACCTTTCTCGGTACATGGTTACCTCATTGGATGCTCGCCACCTTGCTTCTGTAAGTCTTCTTACTTTGAACTTTTCATATTTCCCTTGTCATTTTTGTTTTTGACTTGCTTTCATTTTCTTTTTACAGTTGATGAACTGCTTCAATATAATTTTGAAGAAAGATGAGGCGATTAAAGCTTCATGCTCCTCATCTAGTGTGGAGGAAGCTATGAAGGAAGCTATTAAGTATTTGGAAGATTATCGCCAGAAATATGCTACTGACAAGGCAATCTGGGAGAACAAGCTTGCCTCCACCGAGCAGGAGAAAGCTCAAGTTGCTGAAGTCTCCCAAGGGTTGGAGAAAAAAGTGAATGTTTTGGAGAGGAAAAATAAAGAGCTTGAAGAGAAGATCAAAACTGCTGGGGAGCTTGAAGATAAGCTTAAGGTTGCTGAGGAAAAATTGGGCCAGCTTCAGGAAGTAAGTCGGCAGAAGGAAGAGGTTGAGAATAAATTAAAGACTGCTGAAAACCTGCTATCCGAGAAGCTTTCCTCAGAGAAGTTGAAGAGGAAAATGGTTGTGAAGAAGTCCTTCAGCCCTGGCTGGGACAAGGGGTGGAACAAGGGGTTGGCTGCCATGATGTCTTAAGTAGAATATGTAAGCGTCAAGTACTTTAGGGATGGATGGGTTGCTTCTCTATAGGAGATGAAAGTGGATAAAAATTCCGAACTCTTTCAGTAACACATCACTGGTCCCCCTCCAACTCCTGAAGAAGAAGAAGAAGAAGAAGAAGAAGAAGAAGAAGATGAAGATGAAGATGCCTCCGAAGAGTCTTCTATGGTGATGGGAGATCATCCCCCAGCCATCCAGCCTGCCTCTAAGGAACCTCAGCAAATCATTACTCTTCCGAGCAACTGTTGGTGCTCCCCGAGCAGCTTTCTATTCCCTCCCAGCAACCTACTTCCTCGTCCCAGCCTCCCGAGAAGGTTTTGGGAGGCAAGGAAAAGGTGTAGAGTTGTTCGGGTTTCTCTTTATATTTTTCTTTTATCAATTGTAACCATGAATATGTAACCCTGATCCTTCATATAATAAAACTTGAATTTTTGTTCTTGCATACTGTTGTCGCTTATTCATACTCTATCTTGATTCTTATTGATTATTGCTTTTCTTCCTCTGCTAGTTTCAGGCTAGGATGGAATTATTATCTACTCATGATACTTTGATGCTGAGGCAATGCAATGATTGTTTTAAGGCTGGTCACACAGATCTGAGTGCAGCGCAAGTCTTCGACATCCTCGGCCAAGATGTTTCTGAACAGGGAGTTGAAGCATACCAATATCTGAAGTGTTTACTTGATCGAGCAGTGGCCAATAATGTGGCTTATTATGACATGATCGAGGATCTCCAAGGCATCCTCAAAGATCTGTAGTAATAATACAAAGAATCTACTGCCCTGTTGAATGAGGGGTATGAGAAGAAGTACCAACAACTCAATGCTGACAAGGGGTACAAGAAGCGTTTTGTTGGATACGAGGTGAGGGAGAGAACTCTGAGGGGCAAAGTCGAGGAGTGCAGAAAGATAGCTGAACTATTAGAGCAAGAAAATAACAACCTGCAGAAAAAGTTATCTTATTTGAAGTCTGCAGCTTCCACTTCAAATGCCTTGATCCCAGTGACTGATGAGGGATTATCGTTCTTAGAGGTCGAGAATGCCAACTTGAGGGACGAGTTGGAAACCTTGAAGAGGTCTAGCCCATCGACATCTTCTCGTGGTCGAGCAAGAACTCCTCGGGGATGAGTAAGAGCTCCTCGGATTCCTGTCGAGGAACAGAGGACTCAATTTGCCTTAGAGAATCAGGCCTTCCAATTAATGGCGAAGAACTAGGCTTTGGATGAAATGTCAAATAAGATCGGGGACTTGGAAGAGCAGATCTCAATGCAAAAATCAGTTTTGGATAATAAGGAGCTATTCATCAAAAATCTCCACGAGCAGCTAGAAAGACTAACATATCAATTCCACAAACAGCCCAGGGAGTTCTGGATGGCTGGATACAACGAAGCTCTCTATCACTTGGACGATCGTATCCAGAATTCCAATAATGAGGGCTACAAGCAAGGCTGGTTCAATGCCTTATGTGTGCTACAACTCGAACAGGGTCATTACATGTGGGACTATCATGATCCTGGGCTGCTCGACCTACCTGCGCCACCATACAAACTGGATATGAGTTGGATCCCTGCTCGGGCCATTCCTCGATGCTTGATTTCCAAATATCTCGGTGACTACAATCTCCATTCAAATGCCGAGGTATCTCGTCCTGAGCACCTCTTATATCGACCATCCGTGATGAATATCAGGATGTTAAAGGATCTCAACTTCATAAATTCTCCCCTAGCTTTAAATGATCCGCCTGCTGGCGAGGAACCTGTGTCAAAAGCAGAGGGGAAAAGACCAGTAGAGTAGGATTTTTTATGTAATAGTTAGTATACATTTCAATATCAATGTAACTTGTTTTTTCATTATCAATGTAATTTGTTTTTGGATTTAATGAAAGTCTTTCATTTCTGTTCGCAATCTTAATTGTTATTGTCTTGTAAAACACTTTATATTTGTGCATGTGTATCTGATAAAAAGATAACAATATTGTATAGTTTGTCGATCAACTTATTGTCGAGTAGTTTGAACTTGTGGTAGACATTTGGCAAAAATAATATTTTGTTTCTCGACCAACTTAGTAATAATTAAAAAGTTACTCGATCACTTTAAATTTTACTTGTCGACCAACTATAGTTAGTGGGTTTTTATCCCCGACCAGCCATAGTTGGTAGATTTTTCTCTTAAATGTTTCCGACCAACCAAGGTCGGTAAATTTTCCTTATCGACCAACTACAGTTGGTGGGTTTCTATCCCCGACCAGCCATAGTTAGTCTTTTTGAAATAATTTTTCCTCCCGACCAACTCAAGTTGGCATTTTCGAGAATATATATATTTCCTAACCGACATAAGTTGGCATTTTTAGGAATACTTTTATTTCCCGAGAAACATATAGTTTTATTTCCCTTAGGAATACAAATTTTACTTCCCGGAGGAATATAAGTAGCTTTACTTCCCAAAGGAATACAGGTAGCTTTACTTCCTGAGGAATATAGGTAGCTTTACTTCCCGGAGGAATATTGGTAGCTTTACTTCCCGGAGGAATATAGGTAGCTTTACTTCCCAGAGGAATATTGGTATCTTTACTTCCCGGAGGAATATTGGTAGCTTTACTACCCAGAGGAATATTGGTAGCTTTACTTCCCGGAAGAATATAGGTTTCTCTACCAACCTTAGTTGGCATTTTCGAGAAAAAATTTGAGTAGCCTGAGCTTTGCCGAGTAGTGTGTAGCACTAGTATTCCCCGAAAAACTTTCAATAAAAAGAAAGAATTCGGCAAAATATCTTCATTTTATTCATCACTGATAATACTTGAGCAGGTGCTCTGTGTTCCATGCATTCTTAAACTCCTCCCCTTCTAGAGTTGCTATTCGGTAAGTTCCTGGTCGAACAACTTCTATAACTCAGTATGATCCATGCCAGTTTGCCTCCAGCTTATTGTGCTTTTGAATTACTTTCTTCAGGACATAGTCTCCTTCTTTTAGATCGCACTTCTTCACTCTCTTGTTGTAGCGCAAAGTTGTTCATTGTTGGTATGCAGTATTTCTAATGGTTGCTTCTTCTCTAACTTCCTCGAGCAGGTCTAAATCCAATCTTCTCATTAAGTCGCTGACAGGGGAATTGAAATTCAGTACCCTGTGTGTTGGGAGGCCCAACTCGGTAGGTATAACAGCTTCACTTCCAAACGCTAGCATATATGGAGATTCTCCACTTGCTACTCGGGGAGTTGTTCGGTAAGCCCACGGTACTGACTGTAACTCGTGGATCCAATTTTCTTTCGCATTATCCAATCTTTTCTTCAACCCATTCAACGGTGTTCTGTTTATCACTTCAGTTTGTCCATTGCTTTGAGGATGGCCTGGTGCTGAGTGGATCTTTAACACATTTGATTGATGACAATAGGCAGCGAACTCCTCGTTATAGAAATGTGTTCCATGGTCTGTGATGAAAGAATGAGGAAGACCATATCGACAAATGATGTTCTTCTAAATAAATTGGCACACCTTCTCGTACGTCATATCAATGAGAGGCTCATCTTCCACCCATTTAGTAAAATAATCCACTGGGACGATGAGGTATTTGAACCTTCCTCTAGTCGTTGGCAGTGGTCCAACCAAATCTATTCCCCACGTGGCAAATGGCCAAGGGGAAGTGATGGGTGTCAACAATGCATGTGGAGTTCTTAGGATGGAGGAAAAGCGCTGGCACTTGTCACATTTCTTGGCATAGGCTACACAATCAGCCATCATCGTCATCCATTAATATCCTTGCATCATCATCCTTTGCAAAAGCGTCCAACCTGCTACATGGGCTCCACAGGACCCTTCATGAATCTCTTCAATCAAGTCTTTCACCTCGGAGGGATGTACGCATCTTTGCAAACCTGCCATAATTCCTTGTCTATATAAAACACCGTTAGTTAATACATACCGAGCAGCTTTAAACTTCAATTTCTTAGCTGCGAGCTTGTCAATTGGTAGTTCTCCCTCCTCAATATATGTCCTGATGGGATCCATCCAAGATGGTCCTAAATCAAAGGTGATAAAGTTCATCGCCAGATCTTCATCTATACTCCGACCAGCGAAAACTTCAATTGGGATTGTTCTTCGTAGCTCGGTACGAGTAGCTCATGCTAATCGAGCTACGGCATCTGCTCTTGCGTTCTCCATTCTTGGTATTCTGACCAGCTGAATTGCAGCAAATTCTGATACTAACTCCATCACCTTTGCATGGTATTTGATCATTAATTCTCCTTTGGCTGTATATATTCCCAACATTTTATTTACAATTAATTGAGAATCACTAAAGACAATAATTTGTTGTGCCTCCATAATTTTCACCAAATTAAGACCTGCAATCATGGCCTCATACTCAGCTTCATTATTGGAAGCTTTGAATTGGAAACGTAGGGCGTACTCCATGTCGACCTCGTTCGGAGTGCTCAAAACTATCCCTGCCCCACTGCCTGTTGTGCAAGATGAGCCATCTACATATAGCCTCCATATAAGTAACTCATCTTCAAACTTCTGATCTGACAGAGTTCCTCGGCTAAATATTTGTTGCTTCCTTTCTTCTTACCCTGATATTTCTCGCTCTTCGTCGACCATCTTTTCTTACCCTTTTACCAACCGGAGTTGGTCTGAGCTCGAATTTGATAATCCTGTAACATCCACTTTCTCTTTTACCAACCGGAGTTGGTCTGAGCTTGTGTTTGTTGATCCTGTAACATCCATAGGTTGATCAGCGAGCAAATTTTTCTCCTCGGGGGGATCAGGATATGTGAACTCTGCTATAAAATCTGCTACAGCTTGCCCTTTTAGCGATGATCCGGGTTCATAGACTTTATCGTATTCTCCGAGCTCTATTGCCCAGTACATCAATCTCCCTGATTTTTCTGGTTTATGAAGGGCTTGCCTCAATGGCATATCAGTATATACTACTATGGTATGAGCCTGGAAGTATGTCCTCATTATCCTACTCGCCTCAATCAGCGCCAGTGCCAATTTTTCCAGCCTTGAATATCTGATTTCTGCTCCTCAGAAGGCCTTACTTGTGTAATAGATTAGTTTTTGTACTCCATTCTCCACTCTTATCAACGCCGAGCTAACTGCATTCTCCGATACCTCTAGGTACAAGTACAATTTTTCTCCCATCACCGGCATGGACAACAGTGGAGGTGCTCCCAGGTATTTCTTCAAGTCTTGAAAAGAATTCTCACATTCATCATTCCACTCAAAAGTCTTTCGAAGTGTCTTGAAGAATGGGAGACATCGATCAGTTGCTCGTGATACAAATCTGTTGAGTGCTGCTACTCGTCCGGTAAGACTTTGCACTTCTTTCTTCGTCGTTGGAGATCTCAGCCCTAATAGAGCTTTGATCTTTTCAGGATTTGCTTCAATCCCTCGTTGGTTGACAATGTATCCGAGAAACATGCCTTCTCGTACTCCAAATATGCACTTCGTCGGGTTCAGCTTCATTTGGTATTTATCTAGTTGATCAAAAGTCTGACTTAAGTCAACTAGATGATCAGCGGCTTTTTTGCCCTTCGTCAGCATATCGTCAACATAGACTTCCATATTGCAACTGATTTGTTCAGCAAAGACTTTGCTCATCAGCCTCTGATATATCGTACCTGCATTTTTTAAACCAAAAGGCATAAAATTATAACAATAAGTTCCCCTAGGGGTAATGAAAGAAGTACTCTCCCTGTCTTCAGGTTTCATTTTAATCTGATTGTAGCCAGAATAAGCATCCATGAAGCTTAGCAGCTCGTGTCCCGAGGTAGCATCGACTAGTTGATGAATTCGGGGCAGTGGAAAGTGATCCTTTGGGAATGCTTTGTTGAGGTCAGTGAAGTCTACACACATCCTCCATTTGTTGTTGTTCTTCTTTATCATCACCACATTGGCTAACTAGTCTGGATATTTAACATCTTCAATAAAACAAGCCTTCTGAAGCTTCTCGACTTCCTCCTGTATAGCTTGATTCTTCTCGGGACTGAATACTCTTCTTCTCTTCTTCACAGGCTTAATCTCCTTATTCACATTGAGTTTGTGACATAAGAAATTTGGGTCTATCCCAGGCATATCCTCATGACTCCACGCAAAAGTTTGTTTTCTGCTTCTTAGGAAAGTTATCAATTCCTGTTTTAGTGAGGCTTCCAACGATGAACCTACTTGAGTAATTCGCTCAGGGTGCTCGTCGTCCAGAATGATGTTTTCAGTAGCTTCCACCACTTGACCCTTCACGAGTTACGACTCATCTCTAGGATCCAATGTTTCAATTTTGGCACCTTCATCCACTTGATAAGTAGTAGTCTTTTTCCTTCATTCCTCCATTTCTTCTTTCTCGGCAGATGAATAATAGCACTCCCGAGCTACGTTCTGATCACCTTTCACAACTCCTACTCCAAAATTTGTTGGAGATTTTAGGCATTGATGCACTGTAGATGGTACAACCTCGAATTTCTTCAATCCTACTCTTCCCATGATGATATTGTATAATGATTGAATATTCTTATCCATCACGAAAAAACGTATTCTTTCTGTCCGACAAGTAGTCCACGTACCAATGAATATATCCAACTTGATCGTCCCAAGTGAAAATACTTTCGCGCCAGCAAAACCGAGGAGGGGTCTATGATAAGGCTCCAGTTGAGATAGCTTTAGATTTAAACTATCGAAGCACTAGTAGAACATGATGTCTGCCGAGATACCATTATCGACCAGTACTCTTGAAATCATTACCTACTTCATTC
The DNA here is from genome assembly GCA_949130495.1 of Sambucus nigra. Lineage (NCBI taxonomy): Eukaryota > Viridiplantae > Streptophyta > Magnoliopsida > Dipsacales > Adoxaceae > Sambucus > Sambucus nigra. The sequence continues at coordinate 549,019,764 of OX422207.1, forward strand.
TCATCTTGATCACCAATGGGTCATCATGAGGATATAGAACACCTGCAAGGTCATTCTTTGAGAACCCAATAACTAACTTCTCTTTGTTCACCTTTCTTGGGCGATCTTCCTCAGCGAGATTTATTCGTTGAATGTACGAGCAAGCTTGAGCCTCGCAGAGGTAAGATTTTCTCTCTGTAGTAAGGTCTCCTCCTCCTGCATCTCTACCTGTTATAACATTACAGTCAAATGACCCAAAGAATATTAAAAATACCTCTCGTTCTGGTTGCCTTGGTCTCTTGGGAAGATCGGGGTCATCTTCTGGATCAACTTCATGGTTTCTTTTCTTGTTCTCCTCTGCTCGATGAGGAGATCTAGACCTCTCTCTTGTTCGGTCGTTGTTCCTTCTTTCATTTCCACGATCAACATACTTTGATAGCTTTCCTCTTCTGATGAGTGTTTCAATATCATTCAGAAGAGCTATGCAATTTTTGGTCACATGGCCATGATCTTTATGAAACTCGCAATACTTCGCCTTATTCCTCTTATCAGGGTCTGGCTTCATTTTCTCTGGCCAGTTTAGTTCCTCATTGTTCTTGATTTCCTCCATAACATGGTTGATATCCTTCTTCAAAGGAGTATAATTATCATATTTCTTCATTAAGTCCCACACCGACCTATTTTTTGAATGTTTGTCATTACCATTGTTCTTATGCTCTTTCTTCTTAGTTTTATCGCCTTCCACCTTAGTTTCTTTAGCATCCATATTCTTCTTCGCAGCTATAGCCTCCTCGGTATTCATAATCTTGGACGCTTTTCCCATCAGGTCCGGCATGGTTCTAGGTGGATCTTTGGCCAAAGTATAGTACAACTTGTTGGGCAGTAGTCCACTCATCAAGGCGGTAATCGCTGTCTTCTCCTCATAATCAATGACTTCGAGTTTCTCATTATTAAAACGAGTTATATAATTTTTGGTACTTTCACCACGCTTTTGTCTAACACTTAACAAATGTGATACTCGTTTAACTGTCTTTGCCCCAAAACAGGAATTCCCAATGGATAACTCGGCCAGTTGAAGAAAGGTTGAGATCTTACCCCGAGGAAGATTATTATACCATATTTGAGCGGATCCAGTAAGAGTTCCCGAGAATGCTCTGCATCTCATCTCATCTGGAATTGCATAGATATCAGCTGCAGCCTGGTATTGTTCTATATGAAGGACAGGGTCTGTCTTTCCATCATATTTAGGTGTCACAACAGGTGCTTTAAACTTTGATGGTGTTGGAAAATCTACAATAGCATGGACAAAAGGTGTTCCTTGAACAAAGGTTCATTATAGAGGGTTCTTAGCTTTAACCATTTCCCCCAATCTATCCTCCATCCTTTGAATAGAGACTTTCCATGCATAATTTCCTTCCTCTGGCCTGTTGGTTCTAGCAACTGATCGCGTTGATGTGGCTTCCTGGGATCTCTCTTGACGAGCAGCTGGTCGCGACTGGGTAGATCCTTCCCTTAAGTCTGATGGTCGTCAAAAACTCTCTAGGAGGACTTTTTCTCCTCCTAGTACCTAATCGATCGAAAGGTGATACTCTGCTTAATCTTTCTAGCACACTAGTCCTTTTTGGGGAGAGAGTGATATGTTGTTCAGTATCTGTGGCTCGCACTGACGAAGTTCGTCCAGGTTGATAAGAAAAATCTTCAGTCTCCTCATTGCGATATGAATTGGTACGCATAGTACGCGAAGAAGATGCACGGGTATTTCTTTGAATACTTAGTGGTCTTTAATGGGTTGGTGCATCGCCATGGAGGGTTTGTATGAGTTGACGCATAGTTTTTGCATGACGGTCTGCCCTGAGCCAGATTTGTCATTATTCCATCCAAATCTGGAATACTTGGCGGAGCACATGGATTTGGAGGGCTTCCAGTGTTTCGGTTGCTTGATTTTGGAATATCAGCCATTTGTGATGGATTATTTTTGATGGAAAAATGATATTACGAGTCGTTCCCACAGACGGTACCAATCTGTTGATGTAAAAAATTAGATTATATCTAATTATTCAATCACAGATAAATAAATGAGACAAAGAATTTTTAAAGTGATTCATCCTTATAAGAATGGCCTACGTCCACTGTTATGTTATTGCTGAGTGTTCGGGAATTCTCGATTACAAGTTCTATCAAGAAATTTCGGTCCCCTTACAATGAGGATTGTACAATGTATTTATAGCCCTGAGGCTGTAATGTGAAAGGGTAATACATTAAATGATGTACATATGAAAAGGTAATACATTCAATGCCCCTTATGCGTATGCGTCTGAATGATAAGCATTTAATGAACAGTCAGACTGTTGGTTATCCATCTATTAATGCTTTGATCGAGGTACAGCTTGGACTGCCTGAGTTGCTCGGACCGCCTAAGTTTCTCGGTGCTCAAGAGTTCCTCGGAGAGTTCTCGTTCCTCGGAGCGTCTGAGTTCCTCGGGGAAACAGTGTTCCTCGTTGTAGTATGGTTTCTCGGAGTGTGTGAGTTCCTCGGAAGTGTTTGTTATTGCCACGTAGACTGCCACGTGTCTTCACTTTATTGATCCATGTCAGCAGACTAAATTTGGTATCAACAATGAGGAAGAGACCTTGGTTGAAAACCAAACCCACCAAGATCTACCTCAAAGTTGAAAGTTTGTTAAAAACCACCCTAAATATCAAATTATTGGATAATCATCAAAACGAGAATAACACTAGATTCAAGATAAATGATGCGTGCAATTACTTTTCATTCCTATAATAAATTGAACCCGAAACCATTGACGAAGTTGAGATATATGAATTATAGCTACTTTCTATGGAAGAAGAGATCATACAATTTTAAAGAAACCAAGTTTGGAACCTTGTTCCACAACATAAGAAAAATCCAATCATAGGTAGCAAATGGATATTCAAAAATAATAGGGATGAAAGTGGGAAAATCATCTAAAACAAAACCCATATTGTCACTCAAGGATTCAAGCAAGTGGAAGGAATTTATTATAAAGAAACATTCACCCCCGTTTCAAGGCTAGAATCTATACATATGTTACTTGTTTTCACATGTTTTAAAGGCTTTAAACCTTTTCAAATGGATGTTAAAAATGCTTTTCTAAATGGTTTCATAACTGAGGAAGTCTAAATGAAACAATCCACTGGATTTGAAAATCATACATATCCAAAACATGTTTTGAAACTAAAAAAATCCTTACATGGACTCAAACAAGAACTATAATCATGATACGAAAGACTAGGCGGTTTTCTCGTCATTGACACATTTGTGTGATGATTGGTGAATACAACCCTTTTTATCCACTATTATATAAAGTCAAGAGCCATTTTAGTTATTAAAGCTAGTTAGATATTACGAATCCAAAGTTTTCCCTCAAACTACACACAAACACAACACTTTAAAGGATATAAATGTAAAATTATATGGGAAAACTAACTTCCAATCACTTCTTATATAATGCCCAACTTTTTTAGCTATAAAAAGAACAACTCCCCGCCAACTACCATGCATGCCCTCTATAACAAGTCATCACCAATTGTTGTTTTTGCTCATATTTTGCATCAATTAACTGTTTTGTTTTGTTTTTTATATGCCTTTAAGTTCATTTTCATTTGTGTTATACGCATGATTGTTTTTTGTGAATTTTTCCTTTATCTCCAATAAAGGTACGTTAATATTAGAGGAACTTTTTATTTTAATTTGTAATTAATTTGGAAAAAATATTGAGTGTGCCTCCAGTCTGGATTTATGGATCACCCGTAGTCAACCTGGTCCGAAATGAACTTTAGGTGGGGAGTGCAATAAACAACCTATACAAATTTTCTAGTTCATTTTTATTTTATTTAACGTTTCACTTATTTAGAATGTGATTATGATTTCAAACCAAACTACGTGTGGGACCGTAGGGGAGCACCTCAAAGTCCAGACATATAGATCTACTAACATAAAGAAAAGAGAATGCTTACTTGTTTTACACCCTCAAAACACAAAATCGCACCCAACCTGCCATAAAAAAATGAGTCAGTGAGCCAAATGATCAGTGGAAAATTTACAAATGCAGTATAGAATAGAATGGCAGAAAGAAAACTCTAACACGTTATACCTACGTGCACATGTAACTACTTTGTATACACATATAAACATATATATATATATATATATATATATATATATATATATATATATATATATATATATATATATATATATATATATATATATATATATATATATATATATACTTAATGCATGAAACAGTTTACTTTCTAAAACCTTATTATCTAGATTAATTCACCTTAATCTTGTAAAAGACTCCATTTTTCTCATTTTGACGTTTATCCCTCTATTTAACACACACGGTTAAATGTTTGGAAACAAATCCACTTGAATTTTCTGAAACCATTTCTTTACCGAAATTACCATTTTCATTTTCAAACAAACCCACATTAGTATTTTCATTGAAAATCACCATCTCAACACACGTAAACATCGTGTTAGAAAATACATAATCTTTGAAAACCTTTTACAACACATTATTGTGTTAATGATATGTTGAAGCACGTAAGTTACTTAGTCACCCATTTACCCACTTATTGTAACCTTTTTTCTTACCTTATGGACATTAATCAATGTACACATTTACTTGTTCATTTAATCTTTACCGGAACATTTATTAATTCATTTAAGTTAGGTTGTCATAAAATAGTTTCAACACAACCCATTATTGACATGTTCCTTATTCTTTTATCTTTTCTCAGAATCTTTAAATAACAGCATGCTTCAACGGGCTCCACACAACTGGCTATGTGCACCATATGCTCTGGACAGTTATTTTGGGTTTTTCACCCTAGGGCTCTGAGCCCCCCTTAATTATCCCGGTGTCATTCGAGTTCTGTTACATGTATTTTAATGTTTTACAAACGTCCACATTATTCTTTCTTTCCCTTTTTAACCCGATCGAAGTTAAACCCTACGTTATTCCCCAACTTGTATTACATTTGAAATTATCATTTCAGGTCCTTTACGCTTTAACTTTTATTTTTTTTTAAATTATATTCATTTAGGGTCCATTCGTGTAACATTTTTTTCAACATTTTTATTTCATAACAATGTTCCACTTTAAGTAAAATTACTATTTTACCATTTGTTTCCAAACTCATCTTTTACTCCATTTTCACAAGTGTTAATTTTTCCAAAACACTATTAAGTTACCCATACTAACTTATCAAGTGTTTTAACACCTGAATACCTTATTCACCTTGGATTAATATTCTTATTAATTTAAAATATCTTTATTTCATTATTTACTTTCCAATTTTATAAGTGTTAGTCTTTTACTACATTTTTAATTTATACACACAAACATCCCAATGTTTAACCATTAACACTTATTTAACACCATTACTAATAATTTTTCCAAATTAGACATATCATAACTTTCTTTATTAAAGAAAATTAAATTAAACTTAAAGACTACTTTCATAAGAAAATATCATTTTCTTTTTATCAATACATGTAGTCTTGTAACTTTGTACTTATCACACTTTTAACCCCTTATTCACACACTTGAAGACAAAAATTTCTACTTTTCTTATTACATATTTAAACCCAACAAAATCTTATTTAAACTTGTGTATTACCAAAATGCGAGAAGTTTATATACATGAGAAGATGGATTTTAAATCCGAAAATCCTATTAATGGGTTAAACATACATTTCCTTTTAGAAATTCATCATACTTGAAAAAAATATAATTTCAAGGAACAAAATGAATTTTATTTCTTCAAACTCAAAAAATGACCATTTTCATAGACTTTACATTTTTGCAAGAAACTTTGAAACATTATTTCAACAATGTTTGCAAAATAAATCATTATTTTTAAACATTTTATTTCATAAAATGTTTAACATCAATCTTTATAGAAATAAACTATTTTCATAAAATACGAACTTTTAATATTTCAAGACTTTCAAATATTTTGACACACCCCAATCCAGTTACTTACAATTAAGTTTGAATGTCAAACTGTGTCAAACCACAATTTCCTTAACCAAATCATATACACGAGTATCCTTTTTGAGTCATTAACATGAATCCATAAAACTAAAAACTTTTCACCATTTTAAACTAATTATTCTTATACAAATTTATTTAAAGGATAATAAGCTTAGATTTATCACATTTACATTTGACCAAAATAATGGATCTATGCATCCCTTGCTAACCCCACCTGACCTCTTAGATTTGGCAGTGACGTCACATTATATGAAAAGCATAAACATAGGAACCGTGAGCAAAATAACTCAGTGAATGCATCACTACTATACTATTACATAAAATTAAATGCAATAAATCATATACATACAATAATGTATAAAATTATCCACCCCATTTATAATGAATGATCCAAATTTCCGAATCATGATTCACATATATTGTCCATAATAGACAATTCTCCCCCATTCCTGATCGAGGAGTAACTCATTGTCTGTATTAGAAAATTTCTCCGTTTCGGGTCAAGGAGTGACCCCTTGTCTGTAATAGACTATTCTCCCCCATTTGGGGTCAGGGAGTAACCTCCCATTTCAACAGAATGAAATGAATAATTTCATATTCATAATATTATGATCATATCCATAACTATGTATAAATACATCTTATCAGTGAGTACACTCACCTTGGAAACTTAATGGGCTTTTCCTTTGCTTAATATGGAACTTATTCAATGGGTTCTTCTTCCCTTAAATCATTCTTAAAATATTAATATCATCATAAGAATATCAATAGTCCAAAGAATAATTTAAATGCAACCCAATTCATAAGCATCATGTGATCTTATTCAAATTATTTACCATAAATGAAGTTCCATACACATTCATATCAAGATATTGAACATATTCAAATCATATCATAAATCATAATCAACCATTGAAATTCAGTATTTATCAAATTGGGTTTCCAATACAAAAGACGACAATCTTTTTCAAGTTTCCTAGAGCAAGATATGCCCATTTATTTACTACATAGCAAATCTGCCCTATAGGCTCATCTATCGTTCAGTCAACTTCTAAGAATTTTCATACTTTTCATACATCATAAATTTCTAGTATCTTACATAAAATTTAAACAAATATATTAAATAATTAAAAATTAAATTTTCATAATTCTTAGAGTTCATTTGCTATTTCAAAAATTTTATCAAACTCATGGCATATCCAAGCGAGTTATGCAAATGTCAACTATGTATCGACTTATGACTATCACCAAGGTCTAACCACAAGGAGTTTAATTATGATTTTAGGATATGATATGAATATGTGAGTCTAGTTTCATATCAAACTATAAAATCTCAATTAAAACAAAGATACAAAAACTTATGAAAGGTTGAACACCCAAGGGTTCTAAACAGGGCAATATAAAGGATTTACACCTTCTACTTTCTTCAAACTTGTATCTATCCACACATATACATCAAGGCATGAAATTTTAGTAAACAATTGATGATTTTTATCATTTTAATTAATAATAATAAAATAATAAGATTTATAGATAGAATTACCTTAGGAACTCTTACGTAAATTTCTATGAATGTTTCTCCAAATTATCCTCGCGCTTCCCTTCCTAAACTTCACGATTATCTCTCTTTAGGACAAAGTCTCTCATGGATACATTTTTTTGAAGAAGGGGGTAATTATAAGGTGTTTAATTCGGCCACACTGTCCTCCCCTTCCAGCCAATCAAAGCATAACAATTGGTGTGCTAATAAGACAATATACAACTTAAAGGATGGACATAATTGCCCTTGTTTTGTAATTTCAGTATAACTTCTTGCTCGAATATCCATTTAGCACACCGTTTATTATGTTACAAACCTATTTCATATATCAACAACTATATAGTTTTCACCTCAAGTCAATTGTTATGTTATAATGGTCAAAACTAGTCTCAAACATGAACATTCCTGCTAAAAACTTAACAAATTTATATTTGTAACTAATTCGATATTTCATGATTTTTTAATGTAAGAGTAGACTAAACATAATAATTTAACAATATATACACTAATAACACATTATCCATATCACATAATGTAAGTATGATCTAAGCATAATTTATCATAACTATATCCGGGTTGTCACATCTTTCCTACCCTAGAAAATTTCGTCCCCAAAATTTAGTATGAATTTCACTTACAAACAAATGGGGATATTGTTTCTTCATTCTATCCTCCATTTTACAAGTTTCTTAGTTAATTTTCATGGCTCATCCACAACACTTTAACTACAAAAATAACTTTATTCCTCAATACTTACTGCTTACATTCAAGAATTTCCACCAGTTACTCGATGTACGACAAATATTCTTTCATAATATCTTGAGTTGCTTTATCATTTATATGTAAGGATAATCTTCTAATGACTTTTTTTATTAGTAAAAAACAATTCATAACTAATATATTACTTCTTACCTTTATATACATACGTTCGACATTCACACATAATAAATTATCGATTGTATCATCTTATGTTCATAATGAGTTAACATTCTTAATAAACCTAGTTTCATTCTTTACATTTCTCCCTTCATTACTATACTATATCCTTATCATCATGTAATATTTCAAATCATAAATATTCTATTACAATACTAGCTTCTTATACTTCATCTCTCCATCTTCCATTCAATACAAAATACATGGGTTTAAGATTAACTATTATCCACATCATCTCTGAAGTTTAAGAGTATTTTAAATATCGTTCATACAATACTTAATCTAAATATAGACTCACTACTTTTTATGCATTGATACTGAATAATTATTCACCAAATGTCTATTTTTAACCAAGATTCCATATTCACATTCATGTATATTATGTAGTCATGCACTATGAACTTAGTATAACTTCTCACTATATTCCTTTTTCAGTATTGTTTGATTATTATTTAACTAAACATGCAATGACCTGAACAATTCATGCACCCAACACAATAACTTTACAATCATAATCTTACCCCAATCCTTAGTGACACTATCAGTGGGTTTTTTTCACATTCATGAACATTATTCTTAAAGTAACATCGTATAATATGTATATATGTCTTCAAAATATTTTTGAATGTCTCTTGTGCATTATATGGTAAAGGAATACGTGATAGTATTGTGCAATATCACCAATACACTCACTTTGCCAATTTGGTAATATGGATGTTAAACGTAACATAACAATTTAAAACCTTGCCCATAATTACCAACCCCATAATACTTATCTAACTATTATATGTCGTATTTATTTCAAATGGCATGTATAAGTACCTTAATGTATCATATTATCTTATCTCACATAGAACAATATTATTATGAATACTTCTTGGTAACTCATTATAATGTCAACCATATTCATTATATGACATACCCTTAATGATAACACATACGTATAATGACAAATACAACTCAATATCCACTCAAACTAGTTATTGATATTCAAAATTGATTATCATATTTTCCATACTCATACACAACACACTCTTAAAAGGACTACTCAATATTTTTAAACTTCCAACTCTTTAACACCTTTTCTCAACTCTATTATTCATATATGCATTTCAAAACATCACAAGAGTAATATCCCCTATAAGTATTCATACTATTAATACGTACATCTCAATTCTCATTACTCGTTTCTTCTACATATTATAATTAACTATGAACTCATATTCGGATCAATTATGATATATTGACTAGTAAATTATTTTCTTAGACCATTTCACATATTAAATTTTAATATATACAACTACTAATCTTTTTATTTCACCTTTACTATGTGAATCTTCATTTTATTCACACTCAAACAATTTAAGTCTCATCTTAATCATGTAATAGTAATTTTCCTCAATTCTTATCCTTTAATGGAGTATGGATTCCCTTACATCACTCCCCCATACAGATGAGGCGCACCCCCATCCATGGATTATTAAGTAACACAACTCAAGTCCACATATACAAGTATAGGAAGAGATCACTTCCAATACTTCACAATTTTTCATACCACATTTTGTCTTTAAAATTTTCTTCAATTACACGTTTTTTAGTACACCATACAAAACATTTTAATGATTCATATTAAAATACTTGTATTCACTATCATCCCTAAATAAACTTCAATGTATTATTTTCATTCCTACAAGATCCTTACGCTACATATCTCGTACAACAATATATATATATATATATATATATATATATATATATATATATATATATATATATATATATAAGTTAAAATAGCCAATTTAAAACTCAATAACAAACCCCTTATGTCTATGTCTTGAGAATCTAACATACTTATTTTTATCCTTTAAAATCGAATACTTATGACACAAAATAATTTATATGTCCACTGCAAAATTTAGGCACTTCTAACTCTTGAACCTCTAAAACCTTCGCTCTGATACCAAAAGCTGACACACCCAAACCTAGTTACTTATAATTAAGTTTGAAAATCAAATTGATCCAAACCATAATTGCCTTAACCAAACCATAAACATGAGTGTCCTTTTTGAGTCATCAACATGAATCCATAAAACTAAAAACTTTTCACCATGTTAAATTAATTAAGCTTATTCAAACTTACTTAAAGGGTAAGTAGGCTTAGATTTATCACATTTACATTTCACCCAAATCATAGTTTTATGCATCCATTTCTAACCCCACTTGACCTTCTAGAATTGGTAGTGACATCACATTATATGAAAAACATAAACATAGGAACCGTGAGTGAAATAGCTCAGTGAATGTAGCATTATTACACTATTACATAAAATTAAATGCAATAAATCATACCCATACAATAATGTATAAACTTATCCAGCTTATTCATGATGAATGACCCAACTTTTGAATCATGATCCAGATATCATGAGTCAATGAGTAACCCCTTGTCGATGAGTAACCCCTTGTCTCTAATAGATAATTTTCCTCCATTATTGGTCGAGGAGTAACCCCTTGTCTATAATAGATAATTATCCCCCATTTCGTGTCGGGGAGTAACCTCCCATTTCAGTAGACCAAAATGAACAATTTCATATTTATAATATTCGGATCATCTCCATAACCATGTGTAAATACATCTTACCAGTGAGTACACTCACCTTGACAACTTAATGGACTTTTCCCTTGCCTTTGTCTGGAACTTGTTCAATGATTTATTTTTCCCTTCATATCATTTACTATAATGTTAGTATCATCATAAGAATATCAATAGTCCAAAGAATAATTTAAATGTAACCCAACTCATAAGTATCGTGTGATCCCATTCAAATAATTTACCATAAATGAAGTCCCATCCACATTCATGTAATTATATTTAACATATCCAAATCACATCATAAATCATAATCAACCATTATAATTAAATCTTTAACATTTGGTCTCCAATATAAAACATAGGGCATCTTTTCAAATTTCCTAGAGTAAGATATGCCCATTTCTTCACTACATAGAAAATATGCCCTCTAGGCTCCTCTGTCGTTCAGTCAACTTCCAAGAACTTTAAAAAAAATTACATTAAAAATTTCTATGATCTTACACCCAATTTAAATACACATATTTAATAATACAAAATTAAAGTTTCATAATTTTTAGAATTCATTTTCTATGTCAAAAGCTTTATCAAACTCATAGCACATCCAAGCGGGTTATGCAAATGGCAACTATGTACTGACTTACGACCATCACTAAGGTCTTACCACAAAGAGTTTAATTCTAATTTTCAGATATGATATGAATATTGAGTCTAGTTTCATATCCAACTGGAATTTCTCAATTCTAGTAAATATACAAAAACCTATGAATGTTTCTAAACAAGGCAATATAAAGGATTTACACCTTCCACTTTCTTCAAACTTCTATCTATCCATACATAGTCATCAAGGCATGAAATTCTAGTAAACCATTTATAATTTCTATCATTTCAATCTTTAATGCAAAAAAATAACAAGATTTATGGAAAAAATTACCTTAGGGACTCTTACGTAATTTTCTATGAATTTTTCTCCAAATTCTCCTCGCACTTCCCTTCCTAAATTTCATGATTCTCTCTCTTCCGGCCAAACTCTCTCATGGCTTAATGTTTCTTAAGAAGGAGGTAATTCTAAGGTATTTAATTCAGGCCAAACTATCCTCACCTTCCAACCAATCAAAACATAACACATGGTATGCTAATAAGACAAAATAAAACTTAAATGATGGATAGATTTCCCTTGTTTCGTAATTTTGGTATAATATCTTTCTTGCACCTCCGTTTAACACACTATTTTTTCTTTACAAACTTTATTCATATATATACAACTATCTAGTTTCACCTCAAGTCAATTATTATATTATAATGGTCAAAACAAGTCTCCAACATGAACATTCCTACCAAAAACTTCAAAATTTTATGTTTGTAACGAATTTGATATTTCATGATTTATGAAGGTAGGATTAGACTAAACATATTAACTTAACATTATATATGCTAGTAACACATTATCCATATCACATAAGGTAAGCATGATTGAAACATAATTTATCATAATTATATCCGAATTGTCACATATTTATTCATTCTTTATTTTCAAAAAAATAAGATTTTACCAACATTTTTATTTCATAAAATGTTTAATATTATTATACTAGAAACCTTAATTTATACATGTGCATTATACTCTTATAATCTAATAACAAGACTACTAATCATGCAAAGAGAGTCTTAAACACTAAGGATAGATTTTTTCACCTCTCGATGCTCTGACAATGGTAGGCATGAAAGGTCTAAGAACAAGCCCACCTCCAACCTCCTAAGCTGGCCTCAAGGAGGTTGTCCCACTCCTAAAAGCATGCTCCATTAAGTTTTTAAGTAAGAACTCACTTTAAAATTTATAAATTTGTAGCTCTCCTCATCCATGGTGGAAATGGGTATACATGGTTCAAATGTGCTAGAATATATAACCAATGTGTGGTTATAATGTGGAGGGTGGTGGTAGCATGGTGGTTTGTGGTTTATAATGCCCCGTCCTAACAATTTAATTAAAATTGTATGTGGATTATGAATGAGGAGAAACTTATTATGAGCAAGGAAGAATTTTGGGTAAAATTGGAAGAAAATAAAAGGAGAATAAGATTTGGGTCATTCAAACGACAAGGCAATGTCATTCGAACGACACTATGAGGTCACGAGATAGGTCGTGAGAATAGGGCTTCTAAAGACATTCTATTGACTTATAGTAGCAGGTTGTGTGAAGGGTCGCGTGATCCAAACTTCAGATGACAAAAGATGTCATTCAAATGACATAGGGGTAGTCATTCGAACAACCTGAGACAAAAATTTTAATATCAGTTACCCTTGTGCTCTGTCACAATTTGGAGCATTGATTTTATGTACAGTTGAGCCCATACTAGTTTAGATTGGGCAAAATAGGAATTTAGGATTTGGAGAGGGTTCAATAAGGGTGTGTTTGGGTTAATTGTTGTTGGGAGAAAATGGAAGAAGAAGAGAGAAAGGAATAGAGAGGTTGGCGGTCTTCCACCACCATCCACCACAAAACCACCATTCTGCCTCCATTTGGGTGATATTCCACCATATTCAAACACAAAATACCCATTTCTACCATGATTGAAGAAGAACCAAGAATTTTGGAGGAGTATTTGGGGGATTTCTTAGAGAACATGATGGCGGGTTATAATGGAGTTGAAGTGGGTCTTACTTGGGATCTTAGAGGAAGAACATTTTGAAGGTTTTGAGGATGTATTTGGTAACCCCTTGAGGACACCTTTGGAGGTGGGGGTTGCTCCTCCTACACCAACACCACTATTGAAGCCATTAGGGGTGGGGAAAACCTTACATTTAGTTCAATGGTTATTTTTGCACATTGTGATTTTGTACTTAGACTATTTGAGTAGGTCACATTTAGTTAAATGGTATTATTATTATATAGAAGCTAATAAACATTTTTATTAAATAAAAAATTTGGAAAATAATATTTTATGGAAAATAAAAAATAAGTAAATATTTCAAGGTTTTGGAATATTAAAAGATGGTGTTTTTGTGAAAAGGGGCATTTTCTAAAAATACTGGTGTTAAACATTTTATGAAATAAAATGTTTGGAGGTAATTATCTGCTTGGTAAATATTTGGTGAAATAATAGTATTTCAATGTTCTACAAAAAATGAAGGTTTTTGTGAAAAATAGATATTTGTTGAAGTTTAAGAAATGAAAATATCATTTGTACCTAAAGAAATGTATTTTTGCAAGCACAAGCATTTCTCATGATGAAATGTATGTTTAAACCATGTAGTAAGATTTTTGGGTTTAAAATCCATCTTCTCATGCATATAACCTGTGGTATTTTGCTATTTAATGCATAAACAAGTTCAAAGAAGATTTTGTTGGGTTTAAATATAAAATGAGAAAAGTTATAAATTAGTCTTGAAGGTGTGTGAAATTGGGACTAATGGATATGATGAACATGAGATTATAAGACTATACATGTTGATAAAAAGAAATGGTATTTTCTATAAAAGTAGTCTTAAGTGTAAATGGATTAGTTGAATAAGGAAAGTAAGGAAATGTGCATTTCGGGAAAATGTTGAAAAAAGTATTCATTAAGTGTTAATGGCAAAACACGAAAAAGTTAGCGTGTGTAACATAGTAATGTTGTCAAATATTAACGCTTATGAAGTTGAAAAGAATTAATGAGGTAAATATGTTCCAATTAAGTAGAATAATACTCCAACGTAAAAATGTTGTGAATCTGTTAAAACACTTAAGAAGTTAATGTGGATGACTTAGTAGTATTTTGGGGGAAATTAATACTTGTGAAAATGGAGTAAAAGATGATTTTGGACACTAACGGGTAAAATGGTAATTTTACTTAGAGTGGAACATTTTTATAAAATAAAAATATTGGAATAGGTGTTTCACAAAGTGGTCCTAAATGAATATAAGTTTTGGAATAAATCAAAGTTAAAGTGTAAAAGACATGAAATGGTAAAATTTCAAAATGTAACAAAAGTTGGGGCGTAAAGTCTTGAGTTTTGGCTTCAGCCGGGTAAAAAAATGGAATAATGTGGACAATTGCAAAATGTTAAAACACATAAAAGGGAACTCGGATGACACCAGGATAAAGAAATAAGCGCCCGGGTCCCTTAGGTGAAAATCCCTACAACACTAGCCAGAGAACATGGTACGCCTAGCCGATGATGTGGAGCCCGTGGAATTATGCGGTCTTATAAAATTCTGAGAAAAGGTAAAGAAATATGGAACATGTCAAGAGATGGTTATGTAGTAAAATGTTTCAATGCAACCTAACTTGAATGAATTTAATAAATATTTCGATAAAGGTGAAATGGACAAGTAAATACGTAAATCTATTAATGTCCATAAGATAAGGTAAACGGGTAAAGAAAATGGTTAAATGGATGCTTAAGTAACCTAAGTGGTTAAACCCATAATTTACATAAGAATTTATTGAAAATGACTTTCAAATGACAAATAAGTATTTTCTAACACGGTGAGTGCATGCAATGAAATGGTGATTTTCAATGAAAATTCTTAAGTGTATTTATATGAATAAAAAGGGTAATTCTAGTAAAGGATTGTGGTTGGATAAATCAAGTGTAGTGGTTTCAAGTGTTGAACCGTTTGTGTTAAATAAAGTGAAAAAGGCTAAGTATGAGTAAAGGAAGGTTTTACACGATTAAGGTAAATTAATCTATGTGACACCCCGCCTATTCAATCATACGAGTGGCTGGGCCTATATTAAAATACAACAAGAAACTCAAGTGTATCATTCTCAGCACCAATTGTCAAATATAAATATAACGGGTAACCACCCTATATATATAAATAAATAGGTACCAATTTTTTTTGTCCTGACAATCATCATTCACTTACTACAGAGCATAATCAATAATAAACAAATAAAGGGCTAGATCATTTACATGTTATGCGTAGTCACACAAAAGAATAATCCCGAATATGATGTCCAAAAATAGACCATACATCAATCAAAAGACTACTATAAAAGATATTAGCATATAAAACATTTGGGTACACACACCCGATTTACAATTATGAATTCTTAACTAGATTACAAAAAGAGATGCCTCTATAACAAAAAATCCTATAACATCCCGCACATGCTAAAGCTCCCAAAAACTATGGAATAGATAACCATTATAGGTGTCCTTGAGTAGGAACACCTATAATAAACACAATATACATATAGCAAGGAAAATATATAAACGAGTCAGAGCCTTGGGTTTGAAAATAATTGTAGCAAGTGAATTAAATGCATAATAATTAAATATGCAAGATTTCATAATTGATGTAGAGTCACACTCCCTTGAGACTCAACTTCACCTCTCAACTAAAGCGCGCACCTAAACGTACACATAAGTATATAGTTAAGCTACCCCACTAAATCTACGAACCATACCCCCTCAAGCTTAATCATAACTCCCATATGCGTAACTAAAACCTATTATGAGTTAGATGACATTTCCCTTTAATTATGTAAATTCAAATACCCCATGTATTGCTGAACAAACATTTCCCCACTTCCAACAAAGCACTAGGTTTCGTGCATGGGACGTCTCACAAGAAAAATCCAAACAAAAAACACCCTAGATACACTACTACCTAACATTATTAGTTGTGAAAAATCCGCTAGGCCCTCAATCCATAATACTAACTTCCAATTTCTAGTCTATAAACATCCAGCATACAAATCCAATCTCTTGCTAAAAAGGGGTAATACATATTTCACGTATCATACAAGTAGGGCAATACATAACAAACATCGTACACGTATACTAATAGTCTCTACAATGCTATCATCTTCCAAGGAATTACTCATTTATCATCCTAGGTTACCAGCTGTCGGACTCTCATATCAACTTGGTATAAAACTTATTCATAAGCTCGTGGGAAGAGGCCATAGTTACTCACCTAAAGGTAAAAACAATCATACCCAAGACATCTTACCCCTTCTTCACATGTAATAAAAGACTGGATGCTATGACTTGGAGACTACACTCTCCCTAAACATCAAGTCAGAGGAGTTACCCACATCGCGCAACTTCCCATGATATCACTAGAGGGGTATGCACCACATAGTATATATTACACATCCAATATACATCCACATAATATATACAAACTATCACACTTTAGACTGTATATACATATATTACTAATCCTAGCTATAAGTAAATATCTCACCTTACACTAGATAATGATATACGCAAACATCTCAAGTGCATATTACAATTAAGTCGCTTAATTGTTTATTGATAACTCATCACACTTATAATTATTTCTCTAATTTTACCTTGTAAGGACCCACGAACTCTCACTCAATAGCCCATAACTCTTATCGAAAGAAGTCTCATTCCTTGGAGTATTTATAAAAAGGAAGCAATATAATACCCTCTCAAATATGCATCTATAATATCACCTAAGTAACCCCTCCATCAAGTCGTATCATACCCACATTATGCCCTATAAACATGTTGCCCAATAACATAAAATGGTTTCCTACGTATTTGAATCAACTAAAGAGGAATAGAATTAAAATTCACAATTACAGTAACTGAACCGGACCAAAGGTCCCCAAAAATGATCCGCTCCAATTCCTAAAAATTAATAGAAATTTTCAATTTCTTGACCGATCCGGTACCCTTTGAAAATGAATCGGTCCCGTTCCATAAAATTTCCAGAAAACCCATAACTTTCGGACCGATCCGATATCCTTAGAAAATGAACCGGTTCGGACTGCACAGTTCTGTATCCTACGAATTTTTGTTCCTCCTTCTATAATATTTCACTTCATAATCCACCCAAAATATGACTTCCACCATGTCAATACCTTCGAACCCATATACACACAACAAAAATTAATCTTTTATACTAGATTATAGGGTTTAACAAATATTTATAATGTTAACAAATTCATACCACAACTTATGAAATAGTTCAAACAATTAAGTATTTATCAAGTTAATCCGCTTTCCTCAAAGATTGTAGGATCTGATTCTTCCTCAATGTCAAGGATTATTCAAGATTTTGAAGATTCTCAAGCTTCTCCTTCTTTCCATTCTTCTCACATTCTCCCTCTCAAATGGGTTTTCTTTTAATTGAGATTAATTAACCATCTTAAGGCTAATAACCTCTTATTATTAGTAATCCCGTCTTTAAATGATAATACACACATAAAATAACTAGTATACCCCAAATCGAGTCAAACTAGTCAAAAAGATTTCGGAACACAAATAAAAGCCCTAGGGCTGTCATTTTGACTTTCTCGGCCCCTCCGGAATCAACCGTTCCCTCCAAATTTTAATTAGAAACTCAGAATATAAAAACCATCTCCCAACCTCATAATTCACTAAAATATTCCACGGTTGAGAAATTACTAATTCCCATTGCCGATACACATATATATGATGAAATTGCATACAACAAGATTATATATACCATATCACTCTAGTAAATGTGAAAATCTCATAAATATTAACTATTCTACCCAAATCAATATTTATTTTAAACCCTTATTTTAATTTATGGGTACCTCGATTAACCATTCCGGCCCAGATGAGTAGCCCGATTAAGTGTTACCCAAAGTCCAAAGGCCTCATGCATAACTAATTCAGTTATGACCCATTCAACCCTTAAAATCTCTCAAGAGATATTCTAGGGGTTATGGGATAACATGGAGGAGTCCAACACCCCCACTCTCCGAGAAATGGCATGTATATATTAAAACCTCAGCCCGAGGCAAAGGGCACGATTTTGTAAACACTCCCTAGGAGTAAAGATAAATAAGGAATAGAGAGCACCACCGTGGATGTAGGCCATTTTGTCAAACCACGTATATTTGATGTTGTGTGTGATTGCAGTTATTTTGTGTTCTTAATTTATTCTGGTGATCGCATTTGCTTATCATTTGTGTTGAGATTTATTATCACCATATAATTCTTAATTATATTAAATCACCGACACCCGATAATTTAATATATAAATAAATACACAAAAGTAAGGGTTATTACAAGTAAGGTTTTCAGAAGTAAAACAGCTAAGGCAATGGAACATGTATTTTCAATGGTATGGATACATATTTTCGAATGCATGCGGTTTTCGCGTGTGACTATCCTTTATATTGTTCATTTCTATACTTTTTATATATTCCCACTCGGCATGGGCTCACACCCTTGCTTTGTTACGACAGGTTGGGTACGGTTTCATATTCTGAGAGCGCTATACATGTAAGTATACTTTATTTATCTTACATTAGTAGTTTGGGGTGCACCCCATGAATCCCTCACATAGTGTACTTTGAAACTGGAATCGCATGCTAACAAGTAAAATGTTAACTAGACTAGAAACATTATTTAGGTTTTTTCATTACACTTCACACTTAACTCTCGGGTCAGACCGGGTTGATTCATGGGTAACCCATAAATTTGGGTTTGGGCGTTACCAGTGGAGAGAGTAAGGAGGCTAAAATGGTGGAGGAAGACCTTTCCTCCCACCCTATCTCTTTTGTCAACTCTAATAATCCCAAATAAGACCAAACCACCAATTTTAAAACCCTCCAAAGCCTAAAATTCCTGTTTTCCCCCATTTGGGATAATCTAAGCTCGACAGACCACCAAATTAAGGGCCAAAATTATGATAACGCACAAGGGAAATAAGATCTAAAGATTTTTTAAGCATGTCTTTAGAACGACATGAGCCTCATTCGAATGACATCACCACCTCATTTGATGATTGGCTTCGCACGACCTGGGACTATAATGTGGTGAACTCTCATTTGAAGGTCGTTTGAACTGTGCTTCGCATGAAATTGATTCTCACGTCTAACGACCCCTTTATGTCATTAGAATGATCCCGTTTATCCTATTCTTTTATTTCCTTCAATTTCGATCATCAATTTTCTAATAATTATCCTCAATCCTCAATCCTCAATCCTCAGTCCAATATAATTTATACAAAATATAATTGAGTTATTAGGATAGTGCATTACAAACTTCCCCCTTGGGGAATTTTTTCCCTGAAATTCTCAATCCGATAATCATTAAACTTATGGGGTTCACCAACTTCTATTCTAAGACAAAGAAATCCTCCAATACAAAGTCCTCAAAGTTCTCAATACTAAGGTCTCCCTACGTTCTCCCACATGAGGTTTGTCACCAAATAATCAACATGAGACATGATCTAATGCTTGTCATCTCTCTAACCATGAAGATCATGTAATCAACTCGAAGTCTCAACTCACTTGATGATCATGTCCAAATAATTTGTATTACTACCAAGCTAGTACCCAAGGCATGCTGGCATCTCCATGGGTGACCCCTTTTTAGCAGTCAACGCTCACCCCACGTGAACCATTATACAAATAATCGCCATACTCATCACCAAAGTCAATTCCATCTTAAGACTGCATATCCTGCGTCCCATAAACTTTTAGGATATTCTGACTACATAACTCGCATTAGCTATGCCAATAACCCTACTATGCTAATTTCTCACTCCAAGAAGTAATATTCTTACAAAGTCATCACCGTGCATTCAGATTACACCATCCATTGCATCACTCTGATGACCCTAGTACTACTCTTGGCACCTCACCTTTGAGCACCTGCTAGATCCTCGCTCTAATCCACTCACCATGGCAAAGCATCATTGTGCTAAGTCTTCCTTGATTTCTAACACTATAGAATATCCTCAAGCCATCATTCTGCTCCTAAAAACCAGAGTCACTTAGTTCCATGTCGACTAGTCAGAAAGGTCTTTATTCCTAAGAAAGGTCAATATTATGATCAAATACTGGGTCAAAAATGTAGCCACCCATACACATAACTTTAAGAAATCGTAAGAATACCCTAATTGGGCGCACCCAGTTACCGAGCTGCATTGACCATACTCGGTCCACCATGCTCTACCAGTCCCAATCGTGTCATAATATGACATGGCACAAATTCAAGTCACCACATATATGAGACTATCGATCCCCAATTATCAAAACCGAAGGGGACATAAGAGAGTCAAAAGGAACAAGTGACCCTCCCAAGAAATTTCACCATAATCGTCCGACTATTATTTACGAAAGAGAGCCTACAACATATGATTAAAGTCATGTCAATCATTCCCAATGTTCTCACCTAGCACTAATCCTAGCCACATCCCCTAGCTTGGGTCACTAGCCATGATCAATCGAATGGTCACCGCTCATTTTTGTAACATGAAATCAATATATGAATTGGTAGTCCTATAGGAAATCAATGCCCAACTTCCCTCATTGGGAGAAAGGCCATATACTTCACATCCTTAGCGTACATGAACCATTCTGATTGGAGGATACCTCACACCCTTATCTACATTGACCTTGTCCATTTACTGATGACAACGTCATCAACCTACTACACCTAGGTAATTGTCTGCCTTATCCTATCGTGATTGAAATCCTAATTTCCCTTAAGCAGTACTCCATTCAAGTTAGTCATTCACCTTACCGTGTCCTTTGACCACACGAGATTTCCACCAAAATTACTTTTAGGTTCTATCCATACAGAATTTACGTGGTAACCGAACCCACCACCATTGTCCTCATAAAGGTAGTAAATATCACACAAGGCTACATCTTCTAGTCCGAACCAATTTGGCAAGACGTGCCAGGAAAAAGTCCTTACATTGCTAAGGTTACACTAGTATATACCATCGACACAAACTGACATTATAATCATGTTTATATGTTACCCCACCTCGATTTCCATCTTCAAGTCTCCACATGGCGTCATCAACCTAAGTATCGAATACAATTCCTAGTAAATCTCAAAATCGAGTATCACAACACCAAAACTAGTCATTCCATGACATCCAAGAATCACTCCTATAACGACACAAGAAATCACCTTACCTTAGGGATTACACAGTTCATTTGTGCCGATTTGGGAAACCCCACCCGATACGCACACTATACAACCAGCAACCCGGGATCATCACCTGACCCTCAATGCAACCATTACTAGGTTATTAATTCTCCTTTATACCGGACTAATTGGTCTCTAAAGAACACTAAACACATTTTATGTAAACCATCCTCAAGACCCGATAAGATTTCATCATCCATACATTTATCATTATAGGTGCACTCTACAAACCTTTCAATACCCACAACATGATCACTCGGTGCTCGTAATGACACTAGTCTGCGAGCTTCTACCTATAGTGCAGCTTAACCATCAAACTTCTCAAGGTGTCACGACATTAAATCTCTATACCCGATGATGCCACACATAATTAGTCCTACGACATTCCAATATACCTTTAAACCACACTCACACTGGGATTATCTCGCACCTAGACATCACTTCGAAGGATAAAATGAGTCTTTACACTTGGATACTAATCTCATCTTCCTTCCAAAAGGTTGTGACCATAATCCACGTACCAACCCACAACTAATGATACTAAGGGTTATGTAAGGATACATGACGTCTCCTATAACCTATAAACCTCAAGGTCTGCCTTACCTAATCCCCAATGAATGATCAATAATGTTAACTAAATTTCCTCACTATGTGAACATCATACCATGTTCTAAACTACAAGTTTACACAACTATATAGATCTTGTTAGGATATGGGATGCCGGGTATTGCCTATAATTACCAAGGCCTACACCATGGATGCCACGAGGTATCCTATTCCTCAATACCACATTATAATTAAGGTACATTAGACATAAGTTCTCAACCAAGGGACCCAATACGTTCTCACCAAAAAATTAATACTTATGTACGCCACTCAGTCATCTAACCTCCATACATAAAATATACATCATTTACATCTAGGTCATAATGAACACTACTCAGTGTTACCAAGGCTACTCTCGTCATCAAAGTTACCATACATCTCACGCGAAGGATCACGGTGTTGTCACTATTAGCTTACACTACTTCTTATGTTCACCAGACTACCATCAAGTGAAATATCACCCCAAGGATCGAATTTTCCAAATTACATTACTGGCATTAACTACCCATAAGTGTTTCGCTTAAGTTCTATATACTTTTCAATCACCAATCATCAAGGCTTAGTCACGGCGCCCTAACCCTCAACATATATTGTTGACTATAAGCAATTTGTGCCACCTGCCCAAAGGGCGTCATCTCACTCTACTAGCATCTTTAGAGGCTTTACACCATCAAGAATTGGAACATAAGCACCTCAAAATAACAACCACGGTGTCACCACCATTGGTTTTTATGGACACCCATAAATTACTAACAATTCGAATCAGAAGCGCGAAAGCGATCAATAACTATCGACTTGATGGCATGCCACTTGGAACCAACTTACTTATTCTGCTAACGTCTTGACTTTACCATCGATGATATGAACTAAATCATCACAAAACTATCATTACCATCCCAAACCAACAGCGACGTCAAAAGATCAAATACCAACCTCACAACGTCACTCCCGAAAGGAACCTTGAACCTAGAGCTTTGATACTATTTGCAACACCCCAACTCGGATTTATGGGTGACCCGTAGTCAACCCAATCTTAACCGAACGTTAGGTGTGAAGTGCAATGAAACATCCAATATAATATTGCTAGTACATTTTTATTTTATTTAACATTTCACTCGTTGATCATGTAATTTTGATTTCAAATCAAATTATGTGTGGGACCGTAGGGGAGCACTCCGAAGTCCAGGAATACAGAGATACTAATGTAAAAAAAGAGAATAATTACACGTATAATTCCCACAAAATTCAAAACCGCTCCCAACCTTCCGTAACAAAACTAGGGAGTTATCCAATTGCTCACTGAGAAATATAAAAATGCAGAATCGAATCAAACGCCATAAAGAAGACTCTAACAAGTTATACCTACGTGAACATGCAATTACCTTGTATACATTTATAAACATGCATATACATATACTTAATTCATGAAGCAGTTTACTTATGAAAACCTCATTATCCATATATATTCACTTTAATCTTGTAAAAGACTCCATTTTTCTAATTTTGACATTTATCCCTCTATTTAATACACATGGTTAAATGTATGGAAATAACTCCTTTGAATTTGTCAAAAATCATTTATTTACCGAAATTACCCTTTTGATTTTAAAACCAACCCGCGTTAGTATTTTCATTGAAAATCACCACTTCTAAGACAAAAGATCTCTTCATCATGGAAGGAAATATACCACTTATCCCCCTTTTTGTTCAAGAATAAACAAAGTAAGAATGCATAAACTATTTCTCACCCATTGACCGGGCGGAAAAAGTGTGTTCGTGTGAGGACACAATCGTCGTGTGTTTCGCCGCCGCGATACAAAAGAAAACCTAATATACTACTACACTTGACAAGCAAGCACAGTGGTAAGTCGGGTATCGTAAATCCACAGGTAGTGATTGAATTTTAGATGTTAATTGTTTAATTACTTCAGGAATAAAAGTGTAAAATAAATAAATGAAAAGGTGATGGTTGGTTGTCGTGAATAAATAAAAAGAGAAGTTACGCTAAATTAAAGTAAAGCGAGGATCGGGATCGCATCCTACCAAACGGATCGGAACAACTACTAATTAGGATTTCGGTTCGAAAGCAATTTAATCGATCATTTTCAATTAAGCATAAACATCACGCAAGAAGGAATTTAACCCAAAGTTGCGAGATAAAACATTTAACTGAAAAATGGTCACACGCGGATTAAATTCGGATTGTCGCTATAAACTCTAATGTTGCGTGACAAAGAAAGATAAACGCTTAGCAATCCAACTTTGATACGCGCGGTTTCAATTAAACGCAATTTTACACAAAACCTAATTTTCAGAGCTCGGGGCCCGAAAATGGCGGAAACGCAATCCCGACCCTATTTATCTAGGGATGCATAATGAAATAACTAAATTAGACTAATTAAACTAGAAAAGCAAGAAATAAAGCTTGTAAACCTAATTAACAAAGCATGTAAACTAATTAGAAAGCAAGGAAAGAATGAAATACAACTATATTAATGGAGAGGGAAGATGAATAGTCAATCTTACAAACCAATTAGATGTCAAACCAAGAGGGATTGAAGAAGAACCAAGAAAATACCACAAAACCCTAACTAAAACTAAGCTAAAATCTTTCTCCTACTGATATTTATGGTCTTATTACAACAAAATTGGCTTATATAGTAAGTTAGAATAAAAGAAAAGAAGAAAGAAAAGAAAAGAAAATATCTGCAGAAAAACAGGGGATCGATCGATCGACCTCTTTGGTCGATCGATCGATCAAGAGAAAATATCGACAATCCTGAAAGGTCGATCGATCGACCAAAGGGGTCGATCGATCGATCAAGCAGGGCAGATTGCAGCAGCAGCCCCTGCTTCTTTTCTTCCTTTTCTCCTTCTCCTCTTTTGCTTCCTTGTCTTTCCTCCGTTGAAATCGCCGTAACTTCTTCGTTATGAATCGAAATCGCGCACCGTTTGTGGCCACGCGAAGCTAGCGAGGACGGCTACAACTTCCGTGAGATGTCAGTCCAGGTACCCAAGCTCTGAAAAGACTAAAATGCCCTCGAACGTGCGGTTGTGTACGGAACTTCGCCGGAATGCATCCGAACTTCATACTAAGCATCCAAATACCTACAAAAGCTCAATTAACCCCTGCAAAACATGTTATCATAGAAATCCGAGGTTGTCTGGTTAACGAGCATAAATATTGGGATTAAGATACCCGAGGGGGCTAATAACGCGTAGGTTAACGGGTGAAATACGCAATATTTGCGTCGTATCACACCCCCTAACTTACACATTGCTAGTCCCTAGCAATGAAATAGGAAACAACAAGAACTACAAGCAAACCAAAAGCAGGAGAAAGAACAAAAGTATGGTATAAAAGCAATAAAAAGATAAGGCCACTTTCACAAGAGATTCGATTGGATTTAGCGTATGCAATAAGCCGTTAAACCCCTAGGTTACCCTAGTGGACAAGTGTCGTCTCGTGAGGGTTTTCAGAGATGGTACCCACAAACATCACATGGTTTCCTCAAAATATGCCCAACCCAACATGCGACAAACTCAACAACAACGAAAAATATTTCAAACATGTTATTAGCATATTGAACGAATTCAAGCTAAAGTCCGTTGTTATTAACAAGTTGAATGCACCTCATAGAATTTAAACCTT
This sequence comes from Sambucus nigra, assembly GCA_949130495.1. Classification (NCBI taxonomy): domain Eukaryota; kingdom Viridiplantae; phylum Streptophyta; class Magnoliopsida; order Dipsacales; family Adoxaceae; genus Sambucus; species Sambucus nigra. Next base: position 549,046,006 of record OX422207.1, read on the forward strand.
AAAATGTGGGAGGGGAGTGAACACATGCAAAGTGTGATTTGGAAAAAACTTAAATAAACCGGATAAACATAAAGGCATGCATATATTCAATCCTCACGGGCATTACGCTCAACAAATGAATTCACTATGAAAAGGGAGGTAATACACGGGACATGCGGGCATAAAGAGTAAATGTAAATGGAAACTAGGCCGCGCACATGTCACAAATGAGGAACGCTATATAGGAAATGAAAAACTTGCAATCTCAATGAAAGGATACCGCACACTAAAAAAGGCGAAATGCATTTTCACAGATTATCAAAACTATTATAACTTTTGAATTACATCAACCTAAGATCACATAGGACTTTAATAGGGTTAGGATGTAGGTATGGCTAGGGTGCAAAACGAAGGAATGTATGTACGGATTCAATGTGTTCGGGATGAAAACTCGGGATAATGGGAGAATGAGTGCAATAACAAAATTGGAAAAACAAGTTCCAAAACGGCATTAGATATATCATCGGGGAGAGTAATCAAAGCTTATTGAACACTAAACACAACATTTACAACTTTCTCTTTCTTTTCTTTTCTTCTTTTTCTCATTTTTCTCTTTTGTTTTCTTTCGCTTTTTTCTTTCTCTTTTTCTTCACTTTTTTTCACATCACTCTTTTCTTTACTTTTCAAACTCTCATATGCCTAAATTGCAACCGACATCATAACAACATCATTCAATCCCAAGTAACATTCCAAACAAAGGTATGGAAAGTTTATGTATGGGATAAAACTCCAATGCGGAGTTGGTTATGGGAATGGGGTTATGAAACGAAAGGCTATATTTTGGCTCAAAGGGGTTGACAAGGGAAAGCATATAAGGGTGAGGTCAAGGCTAATATGGGTGATATATCAAAGAGGGCCTGTGATCATTTCACAAAGTTTACGCAATTCTCAAGTCAAAACAATATATGAAAATCATGATCAAGTAACACATTTCAAGCATGAACTCAATTAATGAACGGTCAAATGAAAGAATAGTGAGATTACCAATGAATTCAGCGTTTTCAATGAGAAAAGAATAGTGTATAACACTCACAAACGACGAAAGGTACAAAGCTTACTCGGTGTAAGTATATACAATGCAACAAAAGATTACCGAGTTATAAAAATCTTAAACCAAATCAATAGAACAAGGAAAGTGCATATGCTCATGGGATAAAGTTTGATTCATGAAGTTATTCATAATATCAATGATTTAAGGACTAAAGTCTAATAACTTCTAAAATCGAGAACATGCATCATTGAGTTGTCTATTGGATTGGGCAATTATTGAAATTTATCACTGGAAACAAGGCAAAATGCCCAATAAAGGAGAAAAAAGAAAGAAAATATTTTTGAAATTTTTCACAAAAAGGCATACTCAGTAACTAAATGTGAGCAAATCCATGGACTACACATGAAATGGATAAAATATCCTACACCCCCTAACTTAAATGTTGCATTGTCCTCAATGCGCATTAAGAACACAACACAAAGAGAGGAAAAGAACGATATTACCCAAAATTGGAGAGATCTCCATAAGCACGAGTCCAAAGAAATCTACAAAACAAGTTAGTACCGAGGATAGTAAAAACAAATAACAAAAAGTTAACTAGTTACACTAGACTAAATTAAAAGGAAAGAAAAATAGGAAAGAAAGAAAATTAAAAACCTAACTATTTACAACCTACTATTTAGACTTCACACTAACTGTACACTAGAAGTCTAAATAGTTGAGGGTCCACCATAAGAACGATTTGACTTTGGAGGATAACCGGTGTACCCTCACATACAAGCATGCCTTTCGAAAAATATGAATTCCGTTTTAACAACGGAAGGCATGTGTAAGGAGAAAGAAATGAACCATCGTCAATTAAAAGTTTTGGAGAGACGATGGGGGATTTGGATACTACGGGGGACAAGACTAAATTAGTCTCAGAAAAATCAGAATCACATCCCCAAGATTCTTCAATTGTAAGGGGAGGTGGGGCAAGTGCAAGTGAAAAGCCCATGAGATGAAGCATCTCAAAATAACATTCTCGTTCAAGAATCGGGTCAAAGTCCTCAAGACTTTCAACCGATTCTTGTGATAAATTTAATTGTTCGGGAATAGTAGGGAGTAAAGGAAAGGAAGGACCAACAACCTCAATACAATCGGAAGAATTAATAAGAGGTTGAAAATCGAAATTGCTAAAGCTTGGCTCACTCTCAATTATTTCTTCGATAAAAAGGGGTGGAGATGAAACGCAAGTTTCAACCTCGACCCGATTTTGTAAAGAAATAATCTCATCGAGCATGGCATCATTTTCAAGAAACCAAGCTTGAGAACTTTCGGATCGGTCATTAATTTCCTTTATCATTAACTCATAATCAAACGAACAAGAAGACATTTCATCATCTTGTGCGGGTTGCTCATAGCTAACGGATCCCCCGCATTCCAAATTACTCTCACAAGGCAATGAGGGATTACTTACATACGCTTGAATTTCAGGCTCAATGCGCTCATCTTCAAGAATTTGTAAGCATTCTCTCATTGTTTTGGGAGTATAACTTGGAAAACAATTCTCATAACAATTAAGGTTATCTAAAGCGTAATAGCGAGACATTTCAAAATAAGCTATTCAACAAAAGCGACAAGCACCGAGATTTCAATTTCTCGAAACAATCCAGCAGAAGTCAAAAAGAAAGGGGAAAATAAAGAATACAAATATGAATGAAAGAAATGTTACAAAATAATAAAACAATTACGATCTAAAACACACTCCCCGGCAACGGCGCCATTTTGTGACCGGGTGGAAAAAGTGTGTTCGTGTGAGGACACAATCGTCGTGTGTTTCGCCGCCGCGATACAAAAGAAAACCTAATATACTACTACACTTGACAAGCAAGCACAGCGGTAAGTCGGGTATCGTAAATCCACACGGAGTGATTGAATTTTAGATGTTAATTGTTTAATTACTTCAGGAATAAAAGTGTAAAATAAATAAATGAAAAAGGTGATGGTTGGTTGTCATGAATAAATAAAAAGAGAAGTTATGCTAAATTAAAGTAAAGCGAGGATCGGGATCGCGTCCTACCAAACGGATCGGAACAACTACTAATTAGGATTTCGGTATGAAAGCAATTTAATCGATCATTTTCAATTAAGCATAAACATCACGCAAGAAGGAATTTAACCCAAAGTTGCGAAATAAAACATTTAACTGAAAAATGGTCACACGCGGATTAAATTAGGATTGTCGCTATAAACTCTAACGTTGCGTGACAAAGAAAGATAAACGCTTAGCAATCCAACTTTGATACGCGCGGTTTCAATTAAACTCAATTTTACACAAAACCTAATTTTCGGAGCTCGGGGCCCGAAAATGGCGGAAACGCAATCCCGACCCTATTTATCTAGGGATGCATAACTAAATTAGACTAATTAAACTAGAAAAGTAAGAAATAAATCTTGTAAACCTAATTAACAAAGCATGTAAACTAATTAGAAAGCAAGGAAAGAATGAAATACAACTATATTAATGGAGAGGGAAGATGAATAGTTAATCTTACAAACCAATTAGATGTAAAACCAAGAGGGATTGAAGAAGAACCAAGCAAATCCCACAAAACCCTAACTAAAACTAAGCTCAAATCATTCTCCTACTGATATTTATGGTCTTATTACAACAAAATTGGCTTATATAGTAAGTTAGAATAAAAGAAAATAAGAAAGAAAAGAAAAGAAAATATCTGCAGAAAAACAGGGGATCGATCGATCGACCCCTTTGGTCGATCGATCGATCAAGGGAAAATATCGACAATCCTGAAAGGTCGATCGATCGACCAAAGGGGTCGATCGATCGATCAAGCAGGGCAGATTGCAGCAGCAGCCCCTGCTTCTTTTCTTCCTCTTCTCCTTCTCCTCTTTTGCTTCCTTGTCTTTCCTCCGCTGAAATCGCCGTAACTTCTTCGTTATGAATCGGAATCGCGCACCGTTCATGGACACGCGAAGCTAGCGAGGAGGGCTACAACTTTCGTGAGATGTCGGGCCAGGTACCCAAGCTGTGAAAAGACTAAAATGCCCTCGAACGTGCGGTTGTGTACGGAACTTCACCGGAATGCATCTGAACTTCATACTAAGCATCCAAATACCTACAAAAGCTCAATTAACCCCTGTAAAACATGTTATCATAGAAATCCTAGGTTGTCTGGTTAACGAGCATAAATATAGGGATTAAGATACTCGAGGGGGCTAATAACGCGTAGGTTAACGGGTGAAATATGTAATATTTGCGTCGTATCACCCATAAACCATATGTCCCTTTAAATGTGTGAACATGTGATATAAATTTGAGATATGGAGGAAGGAATAAAATCATACAATGGTGTAAAGTCCATCAAAATACATCAGGGCAACACAAGCACAAAAAATCCAAGCATTGATCAACTAATATCAATATCGATGAAAGTAAGATACCATATTTAATGAACAAGAAAGAGATAAATATCAATGCAAACAATCAATAAGAGATACCAATATGATCATATAGCAAATATAATCCAAATATAAAACATATGGAAAATATGGATTAAATGCAAACGTAAAGACTCAAAACAAAATAATACAGTATATATAAATATGCAAAATATACCAATTTTAAGATACTATTTTTTTTTAAATTTGTATCGGTGAAGGTTACAGCAAATTATTTTGTGATCTTTGTATTGAGTACGGATTCTTTTAGGAAACCTTTTTTTTCAAATTGATATCAGAGCAGGAGCACTAAGTTATCGTGTAGATCCTTGTTTCACGTTGTTGTTTAAGGTGGTTTGTTTCTCCACCTCTCATGTTTATTTATTGGTTTTTTTTCTCTTGATGAGTCAACATTGTGATAAGTTATCCGATGCGTTTCGTGATGATGATGACTTTGATATTAGAGATGAGTTTAGTAATCTTCATAAACATGCTAAAACATTAGATCTTGTGAATTTCATGTTTTCAAAAAGAATTAAATTCTTGAAAAATAAAATTTTCATCTTAAAGTTGAAATTGAGTTTTTGCATAACATTCAAACTCAACGCGATATCATTCATGAGAAAATTATGGACATGAGTTGATATTTTAAAACTTTAAAAGTGTCCAAGAAAGATAGTGAGGATAGTGTTTGACTTTTAGAGAAATAATTACAGTACTATAAATTTTTAGGGTTAGTGTACGTGCCATTGAGGATAATGATAAATTGATTAATGATTTAAGGGAACATGAGAAGACTCTTAGGGGTAACTTTGCTCGCATTGAGAGGGATTAAGATAACCTTCTAGGAATGATTAAAAATTTGAAGAAGGAGTCTCAATCACTTGAATATTTTTATTCCTGGCTTGAGTCTAGGATTTTGAGGTAAAAAAATATATGCGAGGATCATGTAGTATTAGTAGTGATGGTACTGGCTTTCATGATTAAAATGTTTGTGCTGCTAAAGCAAAGTCCATTGTTTATTTTAGAGGTCAACCACATCCCAAGGTATTAGAAAAGGTCAAACCAAAGGTCTCGTTCCTCGACGCATTTACACGCGAACACACTGCGGTATGAAAGGTCACCTTAGAAATTTGTGTTATGATCTTAGAAAAGACCATAGGAAGTTGAAATCTAGTGTTCCCATGGTTCACAAAATCCGTTTCATTACGTATTCATCTATTTGGGTTAGGAAATTAGTTTTGGAGGCATTAAATGTTACATTGTTTGATTCTCGCATGCATGACTCTTCACATGTTATATCTTATAGGTGATTGCCTGAATGTTTTTCATACACTAGCTTTTGTACTCCATGCCATATGTGTTTGCTAGATGTATGTTGTCTGAGTCTTTTATATTTTGATTTTCATTTATTGGGTTTTCTTGAGAAAATACAAAAATATTTTGTTTATCTTTTGAGTTGTTTAAATTGGCAGTTTTGGGGAAAATGTTTAAAAACTCAAATATATTTTTAGTTTATGTGTAGTTTAGTTTTACACATTTTGTGTGGAATATCGTTATATTTGAATCCACTTCATTCAACGTCCATATGTCTAGGACATTTGATTATGACTTTGAATGCTCACTATTCTTAATCATGCTTGTGTGGAGTTGTTAGATTTGATTTACTTAATGGATTCAACTTTCTATATGCCTCCATAGACACATGCACGAGATCTTTTGAATTTTAACTCCACATATTATATTTGAGCTATGCGAGATGTTATCCCATCAATCTTTTCATCTACATATCTATTGACTATTAGATATTTGTTCATGTAAGAATCATTGCCCATGAGACTGTTTGATTTTTATTGAAAATATGAGGGTGCACGGGCAAGGGCTACGAAAGGAGAAAATATTCTTTGCGGGAAAGACACCTTGGTAAGAGCCTAAAAATGAGAGTCAAAAATAAAAATATTAAAGTACAACTACTTTGTTTGATTTATTTTAATAAGTTATAGCTTTAAAATAATTGAGTGATAAATATTATATGTTTTTAGCTTTTGAAGGTGTTATAGCTAAAGATCATAGGGTCTACACAATAAATCCTAACTATGCCTATTATGTCATGACACTATTGATTTGTAGAATCATTAATATTCAAGCCTTATGTGAATTATGCTTGGTTGTTCATAGATTTCACTTTATCTTGTTATTTGAGGCTAAATATTAGTTTGATAAAGTTTTGTGGTCAAATAGAACTCATTGAACATTTTAGAGTGATTGTGTCATTTTTCATTTGTATGTGGTTCATCTCGTTCATTCCATCCCACATGTTTAGACACATTGATAATATGTTAGTGTGTAGAGATCATGTGGTTTGTGTTAGTTTCGTGGTTGTTTATACCTATATATATGCGTAGTTGTGTCATTGGTATATTTTGCATATTTATATGTAAGGTATTTTTTTTCTTTTGAGTCTATGTGTTTTTATTTAATCCATGTTTTCCATATTCTTTCTTTTTAGATTATATTTGGCATATAGACCATCCATGCCTATGCTATTAGGCATTTTCACCCTGCATGGTTATTATAAACCTTACCACCAGTACTCCGAGCCCACATGAAAATCGAGAATGAGACTCCCAAAAGCCCAAAGCAAACCCCAACCTTGGACTGGAGATAAATCATGGACCGAAATCAAACCCCGCATGTCATCGGCCCTACGTCCTTGACTTATCTCCTACTATATATGGAGAAAGTTTAACGAGAAACATGGGCAAAACTCATGCTCATTCCAGAAAAAGGGGTCGACTTGCTCATCGGGTCAGGAAAATAAATTACTAATCTAAACTAAGTTGACAAAGAGAAAAGTTCCCTACAGTAACCACCATATGCCTTCCATGGAAGAATAATATATGATCCAAGAGTATCCCCAACGAACCTCATCTAACATCACTATCTTAGAGTTACTAGCTACATCCCGAGAATACCGAGCCACCCTTGTATGTCTGTTATCCCAATCTTCTATGACCATGGATCTAACCCCGACCGAGATGTCATCCATCATCATTTCCATCACCATGCAGCAGTACATCATCTTCCATGATGAAGACCTTCCCATGCAAGTGTGCAATCACAAATTTGTGTTAAAAATTACCACTGAGGCCTATGGATAGGTTATACTCCTAGCATTAGCGAACAATGATTTTGCCACCAATGTATGGCCCCTTCGCACTACTACAGATCTGAAATGAACTGTCTTAGAATTTGCACCATCCTTTATGGTTATCTTGACTATAATAACACTCGTTCCTTCAGCTAATTATAGGGCCTATCAAATGCGATATCGAATTTTGAGTACTCGACGTTTATCAAATGGATAACCCTATGGGGTAATTTCCCTTATCACTTCACATCAAGTTCTGATTCTTATTCGACACCGAGGTAATTACCATATAGGGTATGATAGTTGGGCCATTATAGTCAATACTAGCACCACCTATCTCCTATAAACCCATCATGATAGCAGAGATATATGCCTTAGCATATTTCGAGTCATCCCACTCACTCACATGAATAAGGAAGAGACATTTATTCATAATAAAGATACCCTAATCATCCAAAATATAGGATACATGCACTGGTTTTGACTAGTAAAGAATACATAAGGAACCCTTGAAGTTGTTGCCGCCATAAAACACAAAAGAAGTGCTGATCTTGGGTACACCCCCAATATCAAATACATAGCCAGTAACCTCAACACCACCCACCAATCAAGGTTTTAATGGATACTTCCATCATTGAGGAGAGGAAATCCCCTATCACAGGCTCCTCGATCCATGGTGGGATAAAATAAAGAGATCCCTACATCCCAGAATGACAATCTTGTATGAAAAAGGATTTTATGTGTACAATGGGAAAATCTGTAACGTTAATCTGGGTAAACTCAATGTATAATGGGTTATTACAAAAGATAAAGAAATCGCTCAGCCAGAGCCCAAATAGGGATTACCCGCACTATTTCCCAATGAGACCGACCTAATATCCATGTTAAGATCCACTGACTTGGCCCCTGTTAAACGCTTCCACAATTGGTACACCACCTCGACTACCTAAGCAACCACTACAGAGAAAGGACAATGAGTTAGTATCCCTCATATTAACCTCTACATCCACGTGAGGACTTGACCACCCTACCATATGAAACCGCCTTCAGCGAGTGTTAAGAAATGACAAGCGAACCCCAATGGTATTATTAGTGGAAAGAGGAAAATCACTAGATCTTGTTGAAAGCCCTCTTAGAGGCATGACCTTATAGCGATCTTGTCAAAATCCCTTCCAGAAACCCAATGAAAAACCCTGAGGGAAAGATGTCCCAACTCAAAATACGTTGCCTGCCCCAGCCTGTGGTCGATACTAAGGTTACCAAATTTCGTAAGGTATCTCCAAAGTTATCATTGTATAATACTTCTTAGTTTATCACCAACATAAAGGGAACTGCAATACTAAATAGCTATACTACTAATTGATTCATCCCATCTCCCATCACATGAAGTCCATGAAGATATGCCAGGAATTGATTCGAAATTTATATGAAATGAGTTGAATATCACCAAAGAGGCCAAGTCGATCAAGGAAAAGTAGGGAGTGTCTAGTCATGAGAACAATATGGCTATCCAAGAAGAGGTGGATAAGTTGCAGAAGGAAAATTCCATTGAAGATGTCAAGTACTCGGATTGGTATGCCAACATTATGATAGTGAAGAAGAAAACCAACAAATGACGCATGTGTGTTAACTTTATGGATCTCAATAAACCATGTTCGACGGATCATTTACCTTTGCCCAGAATTGCTTAACTAGTCGATGCCACAAAATGAAATTAATTAATCAGCTTCATTAATGCTTATTCAAGATACAGTCAAATTAAAATTAAGCCATGGGATAGGGAAAAGACATCATCTATGACCAATCGAGGTACTTACTACTATAACGTTATGCCTTTGGGGCTTAAAAATGCTGGAACAACATACCAAAGTTTGGTAATCAAGGTCTTTGAGGAGAATATTGGTAAGAATGTGGATGTTTATTTGGGTAATATGATAACTAAAAGAAAAATATTTGCTGACCACATCGAAGACTTAAGAGAGACATTTGACCAGTTGAAAAAGCATCAGATGAAACTTAAGCTGATTAAATGTGTGTTCGGCATGCATGAAGCTATGTTCATGGAATTCATCATAAATCAAAGATGAATTGAAGCCAATTAAGACAAAATAAAGTCATTGATAGAAATGTAATATCCCATGTGCAAGAAAAATGCACAAAAGTTCACAGGAAAAGTAGCCGCACTTAATTGATTTATCTCTTGAGAAACTGATAAATGTTTACCGTTATTCAAGGTACTCATGAAAACGTTCGAATTGGATGAAGCATGTGAAAATTCTTTCCAGGCGTTGAGGAAATATTTTAGATCTCCGCTACTCCTCTAGTGACCAATCATGGGAGACAAACTGTCAGCTATTAGCTTGACCCTCATTCGGGTAGAAAATGAAATTCAAAAACCAGTGTGCTATACCGGTAAGGCTTTCAAGGGGAAAATATTAGATATCCTTGCCTAGAAAAATTATCTTTAGTACTTATTGAAGCATCTAAAACAATAAAGCCTTACTTCTAAGCACGTACTGTTGTGTTCTACACAAATTTTACGATTGGGCCAAGTCATCCATAAACTAAAAAAATCAGGGAGATTGATGTCTTGGGAAGCGGAATTAGGTGAATATGATATACTCTATCATCCCCAAACATCATTGAAAGGGAAGGTTGTAGTATATATCATAAAATAATTTATTTAAGAAGAAACCAAAAATGATCATGACCCCGTTAAAGGGACAAAGGCCGAGGAGACTTCCTTGGAAGAGAGCTTAGAGACAAATAAGGCCGAACAGACTTCTCTGGAAGATAGTTCTAAACTGGACAAACTAGAATCATTTTCTACCCAAGATGTCACCAAAAGTATGAAGAGCAAAGAAAAAAGTTATTCAAGCAAGGAATTCTGAGTGATGGGTCTTTGACAAAGAAATTCCTACCTACAAGTTGTAGGTTTATGGGTCTTCCATTTCCTATGGTAGTGGAGCTGGACTAATTTTAAACACTCCTGATGATATAAATATATATATATATATATATATATATATATATATATATGGAGTATGATCTCCATTTCAATTCTAAGTGTCACAATAATATGCAGAAAGTGAAGCATTAATTACTGAAATAGAACTCGCTTTGTTATTAGGTGCTGATCAAATAGTCGCTCATAATGACTCTAAAATGATCATCAATTAAGTGATAGGGATATATAGAGTTAGAGGAAAACTAATAATAAGGTACCTAGCCAGAACTCAAAGAGTCAGAATTCTAAGAATAGAGAACGCATGAGCAGGTGCACTTGCTTGGATAGCCTCAGCAACTATGATAGATTTCAAAAGGACCATTTCGATGGAAATCCTTGTAAAAAAGAGCATTGAAGAAGAGAATATCATATTAATAGCAATAAATTTAGGCCCATCGTCGATGGATTCAATAAAAGGGTATATTGTAAATGGAACTCTGCCAATAGATCCAAATAAGGCGAGGAAATAAATATATAAAGCAGACAGCTACGTATTGGAACAAGGAGTCTTTTACAAAAGAGGATTCACTGTTTTCTTACTCTGATGCATCCATCCATCCGAAGTACAAAAACTGATCAAGGAATTACATGAAGGATCATGTAGAGCCCACTCGATAAGTACGATCATTAGTACCACGGGTAGATATGCAAGGGTATCAATGGACAACTATGAAATTAGAATATTCATCATATGCTAAAAGGTGTAATAAGTTCCATGTGTTGAACATTTATTATCTTTTATTCAAAAGATAAATGAACTTCATTACAAAATACTTTTCATCAAAGGGTACAAAGGTAAAAAAAAGTAAACACATCCATTTGGATAGGCATTTTTCCAAAGCTTTCTCCATTCCTTTTATAGGGATATCAAGGGCAGAAGGTTGAACTGTGGACCTTAAATCTCCAAGTCTTTCATGATTGATAGAACTGGCATGTCCATCAAATGCTGAGGACGGACAAAGGTATTTTCATCATACACACCATAATCGCCCAACCATTTTCTAACAAGTCGTATTGGTGTGGCATTAGTGGGAATCTAGTTTAAATCTAGATTGAAAGGAGGATTAAGGTATTCAAATAAACTTGGATCATTCCAATGCCATGGGGAATCTTCCTTGGGTACCTTTAAAATTTTCAAAGCATTCAACTAGCCCCATTTATAACCTTCTCTCTTGGCTTGCTCTAACTCATTCCCATCTAAGCCAAGGCTTTATTATATCCATTCACATATATCTTCATGGGTTGTACATGAAAGTCAATGGTCAACCGATCAACCTTATCAATTAGTGTCTTGATGGTGTCTAATTGGATTTTGATCAAAACCGCCTGGTCAGCTGGAGATTTCTTTGTTCTCTTGTTGAACAGTCGGTCACAAAACTACAATTTTCTTGGATGACTGGGTCGTGTTAGTTTTATTTAAACCCTCTATCTCCTCCCTCAACCTGGTGTAATCTTGCTCTAAGAAAGATGTACTTTCATCCTTTTCGGCACTTGAAGATTTCTTTAAATTTTCCAGCTCATTCCTTAATGAATTATTTTTGTATTCTAGTGAGCTTGATACTTCTCTAGCACTGGTTGGTTAGCACAAATTCTCTTTTCTTATGTACCAACAAAATGACTTCAAATTTCTTATCAAACCTTGTATTACTACTGAGACGAGCATACTTTACTTCGTAGTCATAATGAAAACTGCCCAAAGATGTTTTATGATCATCCTGCATCTTAAGAATCATCTTAAAGTAAGCAACATTGGTCATTATAGCTTGATCAATTGACATGTTCAGGTGAATACACATTTTTTTTAACCTGATTAGAGGCATCCAGGCTGACAAAATTCTTCTAATTCATCGTCATCTAGGTCCTCATGACTATACCTAAAGAGATTAACACTTCTCCTATAAAGGTCGCTCTCTGCTGTTGTTGTAACATATCTCCTGGATTTAAAATTGAAGAATAACATATGAATACAAAATTCAAGAATCAAGTTCATCAACATCAACACTATGAAACAAAAATAAAGAACAATCGTATTAAGATTGTGAGGGAGTACATCAAAAGGATTGTTGTTCAAGGTTAAAAAGAAACCATGCATTACAAAGAAAAAGACTGGAAATGAAAAATAAAACTAAGGAGTATACACCTTCTCCTTGTATTGGGTTATTTCTTTTGTCGACTAAGCGACTACCATTGAAGCCTCAGACACTATTGAATATTCACCAGTACCCTCCTTATCCAATATTTCTTCATTAATAACAGGAGGGGGTACCAAGGTTAAACTGTTAGACGAGGTCTGAGTCGGCAGCAGTGCTAACATGTTTCAGTGCAGAATCCAAACCTTTCTTAAAGGAGGTCTTCTTTAAATAGTTAATTTGGCAGTAATGGAAAAACATATCCCAACCACAGATATAGGCATATTCTTTCCCTTTTTTCATGGAGGACTTTAAGTTTTGGTATTTTTCCCCACTCTAGTGGTAGCCTTAGCAACATCAGAAGCAACCTTCTTGGCATTAGCCCTTTTTTTCTCTACAGTGTCCAACTGGTCCTGCCACTTTTCTTGGTCTTTCTTCTAGGCTACTTTGCTAGCATCTAGGGTTTTTTCAGGACTTTGAAAGCCTCCTCAACATTATTAAATGACTCCTGAGCTGATTGTCTACCGGAACTACATATTTTAAAGATCAAAATCATTCAATAAATAATAAGTAAAAAGGTTTTCGAGCAGAGACTAAAAGTATTTCAAGACAATTACCAAATCCAGATTCCGATTAGCTCTCTCCAGTAACCTCGCCCTGGACAATGGAGAAGTTACCAACCTTTCAGTATGGAGAACTCTCGAACCAGTCAAACCCCTGGCCAAACCAGGGTTCACTTCCATAAATACAACTTTTGTAAAGGCCTAGTCGGCTATAGTCTTTTGAATTAACTCATACTGGATGGTAGGACCTCTCCTCAGTCTCTTGAATCGAGGCTCTATGAACTTCATCTTCTCATTACTCACAAGTAATGGTCATTTAAAGCCTTCCCCTATTGTGTTCTTCTTCTCAACGTGATGGGGAGAAATGTCCCCAATAATGAGGTTAGGGATCTTTTTTTAACCATTTTGCACGTGGAAGGGAGAGTAGTTGGAATAGTAGATAATCTAAATGATCAAATGAGCAGAAAGTTCCTCTGATAGAAAAACCACATTCTTCTACTAAAGGGGGCTTAGACCCTGCAATGGAGGGAGATAAAGCAGAATCTTCCAAGTCAATTGGAGCAACAAGAATGTCTTTTTTTAGGTCGAGCTACAAGAGAAGTAATGGAATTCTTGTATTCCAATAAGACGAAAGTTGACCAAGGATGGGCCTCACTAATTCTCTACTGGATGGACCAAATAAACTTCGAGCCAATAAAATTGAGTTCAGAGTCAATGGAAATCTTTTTGCTTCTCTCTGCAGAAAAACAAACATAATATGTCAGTGGACGAAATAACAAGAGGAAAAGCGATATATAGAGAAAATATACAAATGTGGAATAATAGTTCGACCTATACTATGCCCTTCTTTAGGGCACTTAGGTTCACTATGTCTTACCCCTTCAAGTTGGGGAACATATTGCCAATTATTTATAATAATCCCATAATCCCAATAGTCCTTATTATAATCAGGCAAATTTACCACAAGAACCCTGTTGGAATGAAGTGTCTTCAAATAGTAAGTGGTTCCCTAGTTATAATAGTACATTAATTCTTTTATTACTACATGAGTTCCATAGAACTCATTAAGGTGGTTAACCCTATTTACTACTCTCTAACTATTTTAAGCCACTTTAGCATGTACAACATCAAAGTATTGGCAAAATTCTAAAAATAGAATATTTGGAGGGAAAATAACTTTATATTCATTAATAAATATGGTAGGCAACCAATGAACCTCATCAAAGGAACACAAATCACAAGGCCCGTAAAGGATCTCCATAACCACCTAATTTGGTATTTTTCTCTCCTACCTAACTCCTCCAAAGAACTCTCGATAATAACATACAACATTCGTATAGCTCAGAAAGAAAAACTGGAGGAGGGAGGTTCTTACAGTTGCAAGCTCAGTGAAGAAGCCCTTAAAATAGCATGATAGAGAAATAATAGGGGATGAAAGAGAGTTATAGATTACAGAAGTTAAGAACAACATAGGAGAAATCAACCTTTTATAGGAACAATGATAACTCTTCATATTCGAGATTTTAAATTATTAAGTGTACCAACGTTTGGACTGTCGACGGCGTCCCAAATCCTAAAAGGATAAAAAGATCAACGTACAATTTATTTACAAAATTTCCACCTCTTCAATACAAGCAAAGGGAAAATTTACAAGTTCTTGAGTCAGCTGTCGACCACGACCTTTGAGAGGTGTCGAGAAATTCTTGAAATGAATACTCCATTCTTTCATTCAACCTTCGTGTATGAAGTATTGGGGGCTTTTGTTATAGCCTAAAAATATTAGGCCACCTGGACCAATAAAATAGTGACGCCTGTTAACATCTGTAAGCTTTCCATATTAGGTAAAACCTAGTCAACTCAGGTACCTTTGTAGGTGGCCATCTTGCTAACCAGATCCAGGAAGTTGAATCATAAAAAATACGTGGGATATTCAACATCCAATATGTACATGAATGTGAAAGAAGTTTAGTTTAATCTTATTGTGTAAAGGTTTAAATGCATGAAGTTATAAAAACATTCCACCTCTTGAGTTTCCACTTACTGTAAATACACCATTTCCCCCAGTTGATGAGAACATGCATGATCATACCATCTTTATACTAAACCCTTGGATTATAACCAAGAGATTGGAACTAATCCCTAAATAATATTGCCTTATGAATGTAGGATCCATTCCTGAGCTGAACCACGTAAAAATCTCAGGTGTCTTCCTTTATATTTATATTTTATCCTTTATCCGTGATGATAAATTTGGTAACTAAAGGTTACAATAAATAATCCCAATTTATGCATCAACCGGAGCTTAAAGAATATGGAGAATTTACATGGAGATATTGTTAAAGAGAAGAACAAAATAAGTTATTTATACTATAAACTAATATTAACATTCTATATATTCTAATAAAATATGTACAAAAATAATTTAATAAACTTGAATTATGTGTTTGCTTAGATAGCAGATGTTTCGATTCTTTCGGGAAATTGTCACTCCTTTCTCAATATATATGGAAAAATAAAGTTTGCCAGTTATTATTAGGATAGCTAATAATATTACAATGATCCGTAATGAGGTAATTAGAAAATTTATTAATGAAAAATTTATCAATCAAAAACTTTGGGAAACAAAAATCAACTATCGCATGGTATTATAATAGGAAATGTAATGATCTTGAAGAAACTGCAAAGGATCCAAGTGAGGTAAGAGAAATAGTTTTTTTTTCATGATTAGCGTAGTTTCTACAAAAATTACAAAGGAAGGGTTTAATCTAGTTCATTGTGGAAAACCCACATTTGCAATTCCCCCTCATTAGGAAAGAGAGATACATTGGATTCAATATGTGAATATTTAAAAAAATATAGATATAGGGAAATATATACATAAGAGTTTGATGTACTCAATGATCTCATTATAACACATGGAGAAAAAATAAAAGAAGTATATGATCCAAATTCTAAATACGATGGAGTGCACTTTTAGGAAAGTCTTGATAAAGAAGTTTAGTATAATATTGAGAATGTGGTGGAAGGCTGACACTATCACTTGAAAATGGACCTCTCTCACTTTAATAAGTGTATTGTCCTTTCCTTTTTCCTTTTAGTAGTTGTTTCGGATCATGGAATGAATTATAGTACTAGCGCTGGATGATTTTGAATTATTTTACTTTTATTTTTATTTCAAATTCGATTTTGGAATGCGATTGTGCTTATAAAAGATCTCCACGTGTAATGACAAGGGACACATATCTATTGAGTATTATTGATATAAGAAGAACTCTAGTCTCTCAAATCCTCTAAGAGAATATAATACTTCTACAATCATAATAACCTGTAAACACCCTTCTGTCCTTTTAGTATTTTCATTTTAATTAATACGATTTTCTTTCCAAGGTGAACGGTGTGATATTTGAACTTTTTATTTTTCTATTATTATCTTCTTGAATCTAGACCCATTATTGATTTGTTTCAAATAACTATAGGGATTTACAGTCTGAAAGTAGGAAACAAGCTAGATATGTGACGTGCTTGATATAAGGATTGTGAGGTTGAGATTAGATACCTTTATAAACTGAAATCTTTCTAACACTAGCTTCCTACGCTGACTACATTTAGGTATCGATTAAAAACCTTTAGATACTATTTTTATTTGCAAAGTATAATGGTGGTTTAAACACGAAAGGTAAAAATATTAAGTTAATTTTAGTAGAGATTCCATACCTACTATCATAAAGGTCATTATAAGTAAATTCATAATTAATAAAGAAATACTTTGTTATTATTTTAAGAAGAAACAAGTTATAATTAATTATAGAGTCGAATCCCTACCTATAATCCAATTGATAATAATATATTTTAAATAATAGTGGATGTAGAGCTGGTTCCCAACCTATAACTTGTGTTTATACCAAGTTATGAAGTTTAAAGAGTCAAACGTAACACCCCGTAATTTTGAGGATTTAGAATCCAATTATTTTTGGGAAAATAGAAATATTTAAATTTGAGAAAACTTAAATTTATGATTTGGAGAATTTATTTGAGTGGAAAGAATTTATTTATATTTGGCGACTTTAAGTTAAACTGTTCGAATTAATGTGTGTCGCATTTTGAGGTCAAAATTAAAGAATATTATAAAGTATTTCGGATGACAATTCTTAGTGTGCGGTTGAGTCTGGATTGGTCGAGATAGTCAGAAAAGAGACTCGGGGGTAGTAATCGGGTCTCAAGGCATTTTTGGGCGTAGTCAGGCCCACATTGGGTGATTTGGGCCATTTTAATTAGGCCCGTATGGCCTAAAATGGGATTAGGGGTTTTAAACCTAATTGGGGGAAAAGTTGAACGGTAGATAGAAATTCTAAACCTAGGGTTTGAGAGAGACACAGAGGAATCAAATCTAGAAACAAATTGGGAACTTTTTGGAGACAAATTAAGGAACGGATTGGGGTGTTCTTCATCAACACATTCATTACACCAACGGATCAGACCCTACAAATAATTTCAGGAAAATGGTTAACTGTTGTAGTTCTTAAATTGATGATAATCAATTCATATCATAGTGTGTGTATATGAAAATTCGTTTTGGGTTTGTAACCATAATTAAATTGGTTTTTTCTGAAAGTAGAGTAATGGTTAGATTTAATTACTCAAAGGATATTAGATAATGATTTGGGACTATTAAGATTGAATTTTTGGGTGGATTACAGTAGGTATTAGTGTTTAAATTGATTGAGAATGATGAGATTGATTTCGGTAAAAATGAAACCCGGATGAAATACCCAAATCTGATATACTTAGGGTTATGTATAAATTTGATGATGGATTAAGGTCTCTAGGGTGTTTAGAACTTTTTCTTGTGTAGAGAATATGTTGTTTGTGATTTGGGTAAAGGTTTGGTAAGAAACAAAAGCTTAAGGGTTCATCAATAGCTGAAACAGAAAGCCGGAGAAGATGAATACATGTTCGATCGATCGATCTACCCAGGGGATCGGTCGATCGATGGTCCCAGAATTTTGGCAATTCGGCTAGTTTTATATATAATTGGGAAATTTGGGAGAGATGAATGCGTGACACGTTAAGAGAGAATATTTAGGAAATAAATTCTGAGATTTAAATAGGGACCGAGTGAGCGAGTCCGAGTATGTTGGTTGAGTGACACTAAGGTGTTAAATTAATTACTGAGAGGAGGAAATTTAGAGAGGTAACACAAGGGGACCGTTCAGTGGCTGATTATGAGGAAGAATTCAGTCGTTTGGTAAATTTTGTATTGGATTAGGTAAGAGATGAAGAGAGAAAGAAAGTAAGGTTCATGGATGGGTTAGTCTGGAGGATCAGACAACATTTGATTGGTAATCCCACGTTAGTAGCTTATACATATGTCGTTAACGTAACACTCCTGCACTGTCAGGAATATCGCTTCCACATGAAAGGAATCAGGAGGGGAGTGAAGCCCAGTCAGTCAGATAAAGTGGGAGGGAACAGTACTAGTGGGGTATCCCAGCAGACAGGGGGACATCAGGGACAGGATCCCCCGCAAGGGAATCAGGCCAAATGATTTAGGTCTAGAGGCTATCGGCGGGATGGCCAGGACTTTGATAGGGCTAGAAAGGAAGGGATCGGTGGCAGGGTGAATTTATTAAGATGTGTTTCGTTTATGGGGAAGTGGGACACGTGAAGAGAGATTGTCTTAAGCGAGACAAGGGTCAACTACAGGACGAGGTCCTCGATGTACAGCCACTACAACAAGTTATGGGTGCATTCGGGCAGGAGGAAGCTACTCAGGTACTCGAGGATCAGCCATTGCAGCTAGAGTATGGAAGTAATTATTTTTTTATCCTATGGGCACGGGGTATGTTTTGAGTGATAGTGAGGGTGTCACAAAATAAGAATTATTTTCTCTAGAGTTCGCGGGTAAGTCGAATTTAGTGGGTGCGCTGGCTATAGAAGCCATATTACATATATATTTATGTGGGATAATTGATTTCTTTAGTTATAACCACGAGAGAGTGGGGGTATGCACAAAGATGGGATTTGGTATTATGCGAGGGGTTACTACTTTCGAGAATTATGGAAGTAGGGTAGAAATTTTTTATATCGGCTGGATAACGATGGATTTGAACTATTGTAAATAGTGGGGGTAAGTTTTGGTGTTTGCAACACCAGGGTGTGATTGGTACTAGGTATCACCTGAGAGGGCGTCTAGTCTATATATAAGTGTGTATATATGTTGTATTGTGTGGTGCGATAGGCACATAGTTAGGTCTTGTGTTCTCACATTTTATCCCGGTAAGTAGGGGTGTTTACTAAAGTGAATCAGGGTGGTTAGATTTATTTTCAAGCAGGAAGAGATAGCTCGGGGTTTATTTTGCGCAAGAACTAGTGATAGTAAGGGCGCGGTATTTTATGTTGTCTTTTGTAGCATAAGGGTAGGCGTATGTACTTTTGTATTAAGAGGCAAGTATTTGGGGGTACGTACTATGGACTGAGAGTCTAACAGATCTCAACGACCGACAATGTTAGGTAGTAGTGTATCGGGGGGTTCCTTGTTTGGATTTCGCTTGCGAGACGTCACACGCATTAAACTTAGCGAGATGTTTGATCGTTAGTACATGGGTTGGGTACCCCGGCTATTACATATATATGTGATATGACTAAGGTTTGGACGCTATATTACGGATCATGACTAGTATAGTCGGGTAAATTTCGTGTGGTAAAGCACGGGGATAGGGTGTATGGGCATTCGGGTTAATTAAGGCAACTTTTGTGCGGTCAAGCACGGGCAAGGGTGTATGGGTTCCCTGGTTAATTAAAATGCATATTTGTGTAATTTATATTTAGAAACGGGAGAGATAGATATAGCAAACTTAGAGACACATGACTAGAGAGTGATATTCAAGATTTGGAGCACTAGGCTCATCTTAATTTCGAGGACGAAATTCCTTTGTAAGGGGGGAAGTATGTAACACCTCGTAATTTTGAGGATTTAGAATTTAATTATTTCTTAGAAAAATAAATTTATTTAAATTTGAGAAAACTTAAATTTATGATTTAGAGAATTTATTTGAGTGGGAAGAATTTATTTATATTTGGCGACTTTAAGTTAAAATGTTCGAATTAATGTGTGTCACATTTTGAGGTCAAAATTGGAGAATGTTATAAAGTATTTTGGATGACAATTCTGAGTGTGCGGTTGAGTCCGGATGGGTCGAGATAGTAAGAAAAGAGTACTCGAGGGTAGTAATCGGGTCTCGGGATATTTTTGAGCATAGTCGGGCCCACACGGGGTGATTTGGGCCATTTTAATTAGGCCCGTATGGCCTAAAACGGGATTAGGGGTTGTAAACCTATTTGGGGAAAAAGTTGAACGGAAGCTAGCAATTCTAAACCTAGGGTTTGAGAGAGACACAGAGGAATCAAATCTAGAAACAAATTGGGAACTTTTTGGAGACAAATTAAGGGACGGATTGGGGTGTTCTTCATCAACACGTTCACTACACCAACGGATCAGACCCTACGAATAATTTTAGGCAAGTGGTTAGCAGTTGTAGTTCTTAAATTGATGATAATCAATTCATATCATAATATGTGTATATCAAAAATCGTTTTGGGTGTGTAGCCATAATTAAATTAGTTTTTTTCTGAAAGTAGAGTAATGATTAGATTTAATTACTCAAAGGATGTTAGCTAATGATTTGGGACTGTTAAGATTGAATTGTCGGGTGGATTAAAGTAGGTATTAGTATTTAAATTGATTGAGAATGATGAGGCTGATTTCGGTAAAAATGAAACCCGAATGAAAAACCCAAATCTGATATACTTAGGGTTATGTATAAATTTGCTGATGGGTTATGTATAAATCTGATATACTTAGGGTGTTTAGAACCTTTTCTTGTGTGGAGAATATGTTGGTTGTGATTTGGGTAAAGGTTTGGGAAGAAACAAAACCTTAAGGGTTCATCAATGGCTGAAACAGCAAGCCGGAGAAGACGAATATATGTTCGATCGATCGATCAACCCAGGGAATCGATCAATCGATGGTCCCAAAATTTTGGCAATTCGACTAGTTTTATATATATAAGGGAAATTAATTTAGGATTTAAATCCCTACTTTTATTTAGTGATAAATTCATATGTGACACATATTCCTTAGCAATTATAAGGTGATATAATTGGGTTTAGGAGGGTGATAATTGTATGCCATGAGATGAATAAATTTCGGGATTTTGGACCGAGAAAAAATATTCGGGTATTGTAGTTGAGAGGCGCTACATTATTAAAGGAATTGAGGTGTAATTAATTAGTTATGGGGCGAAATATAGAACGGGTATTAACAATGGTACGAGCCAAGTGAGCGAGTCCGGGTATAATGGTTGGGCGACACCAAGTGTTAAATTAATTAATGTGTAAATTAATCAAATTAGAGTTGGACCATAGACTCGGATTAGTATTAATTAATTAATGTGTAAATTAATTAATTTCGAGTCGGACCACAGACTCGGATTGGTAATTAATTAATGTGTAAATTAATTTAATTAGAGTCGGACCATAGACTCGGATTAGTATTAATTAATTAATATGTAAATTAATTAAATTGGAGTCGAATCAGAGACTCTGGTAAATATTATATAAATCAATATGCAAAGTATTTGTATAAGAGTCGGACCATAGACTGGGGGAAATATTATATTAATTGACGTGTGAATTAATAAGTGAGAAAATTAATTCAGTTTATCGGGCCACAGCCTCAGAAAATTACAAGCTAGTGTTACGGGATTTTGAGTGCACGGTAAAGTCGGGATTTATATTATATATATAAGGTGTAGTGATAATATGTATATACACGTATATATTGTGTGTGCTATTGAATATCGGTAACTAAATATTTATTTAATTTATATACTCTAGTGCTATCAAGGGAGGTTGCGCGATGTGGGTGAATCCCCTAGCTTGAGGAGTAGGGTAAGTATATCCCCAGGTCATAGCGTCCGGTATATGGGTGTGGGATTTATCTCACTTTCAGGGAAGGAATATGACCGCCTCCACTACGTTTATATTTTGGGCCAAGTTGGTGAGCGATTCCAACTCGGATAACTAGGTTATGTGAGCACACCTAGTAAGATAGCACTTTAGAGGAAATTATTCGGTGAGGGTATACTCGGAGGGATGGATGTGTATATATATATGTGTGGATGTTGTGATAAAGGTACGTATATAATAGTAGTAAATATTATATACAGGTAATAATACAGTGTGTGATGTAATTATTTTATATATCTTATGGCACATTTATTATTTAAAGGAAATTAATTAAGTTAATCGGTGAGATAAATTATTAATCCAGGAACTATTATACTCGGGTTAGAGTAGTATGGCAATGGGAGATTATACCAGGACTAGTTGGACGGGATAGTACAACTAGGTGGGATTAAGGTACCCGTTAGGTGTGCACAATAGTGGAGGGGTAAGAATGTCCTCAAGAGAGTGCGACACTAACTTATATATGAAGCGCATTCATGCATTTTAAATTACTGCGGTTAATTCACTTGCTAAATATTTACAAATATTTTGGGTTCTAACCTTTGTTATAAAACTATTTTCAAAACCTTTTAGGTGTTTAACCACAGGGACGGCATGATTGATATTCTATTCCAAGGACACGGAGTTGCGGCATATGTGGATGCTAGCAGGAGTTTAGATTAGACGCATCGTTCATTCATTTATAGAGTAGGAATCTTTTATCATTTTCAGTTTTATTTAGGGCTTGTCGCCCAGACTTCTCAGTCCAGTTTTCAGATGTATTTATTCAGGTGTTGGATAATTGTATTAGATTATTTACTTTGGTGATCGATGGTTCATTCGGCATGTAGTCATTATTTATTCAGTTGATTTAATTCAGTTGTGTGAATGGATTATATTTATTTTCGCATGTACTGTTTGGTTTAATTAATAAGATAAAATTTGGCACTAGCTTTTTGGGATACTAGGTGGTTAGTAAGTTTTAAAAAGGTTTTCGACAGTAATGCTAATGATGAACCAACTGGGATTCCTGTTTTAATTTGGTATAGGACTGATCATCCGATATTTTATTAGGCGGGGTGTCACATCAAAATATAATAATATCAAAGTGAAGAAAATAAAATATCATAAAGGTATGACTTACTGGAATCAAACCACAAACTTTAGGGGCAATTGGAACTGAGCAAGCATTAAGGGCCAAATAAAAGCATAATTAAAATGTTAAGGGCCGAAATTGAAACAATTAAAATGTTGAGGGCTTAGTATAAACTTTTGCAAAATTTCGAGGGCCATTTAGACAATTAACTTTTTTACCTGAAAAAAAATTTAGGGCCAATATTGTTTAGCGCCTAGGAGCTAAGCACATTTTTCTTTTCGTCCACCTTATTTTTTTATGTTCAATAATGTCCATTTTCTATTTTTTGACAATGTTTTTTGGGTTTAGAATAAGTTGAAAAAGAGTATTTCAGAATCTTTTTTTATATGATTAGAGACTTTTTGAAATAAAATAAAATAGTTTAGATTAAACATTAATTACGAATATATTAAGTGCCTTTTATCAGAATGGCCATTTTTGTCAAGGGACTTTTACATTTAGATCTCACTTGAATAAATTTTTTATAAATAAGTTTCATTGAATTGTCAATTATTAAATGACTCGTACTCCTAGTTTTTGAGGTTTTTTTTGATAAATTTACACTTTCTAAACCAATCATTCGTAACATTTGTGGGAAGTTACCGAAGTGGCTGAATGTTTTTTCTTCATATTTTTAATCTTTAAATATTTTTCGAAAAATTGACACTTCATAAATTTACACTTAATATTTTTAATCTTTATCCATTTTTCGCAAAATTATTATTTCTGAAATTTACTCACCGAGTTCAATCAAACTAGATCCATGAATCCTATTAAAAAAAATGATACAGACAATAAATATTTATCGTGTTCATAAAAGTTAAAACAGTTTTATATCAGGGACGTTTTCACAAACAGTAAATATTTATTGTGCTAATAATACAGAGATGGTAAACATTTATTGTATGAAAAAAAAAAAACGAATGAAACACATCATTTTTATTTTTTTTATATTTTATATTGAAAATGGATCTCATTTTATAGGGCTCCATTAGTAGCTTTAAAAAATATAAATTTTGTAAATTTTAAATTTGTATACTAAAAGTTATACTTTTTTAAAATTAGAAAGGGAAAACAATAACTACAATTTTAAATTTGAAAAAAAGGTAGAGAGAGAGGGTATACTAGTAATGAAAAAATTTATAAATTTAAAAATATAATTTAATTAATGATTGACTAATCAATAAAAATTAAATAAGAAAACACAATTTAAATAAGACTTATATATAATAATTTTTTTTATTAATGGGATAAAATAAATAGAAAGTTTAAAACTATTAAAAGCTGTATTTTAGGTGACAGAATTGTGACGCAATGTTTCATGTAATGCTGCCAAATTTAATAGTCTCTAACCTCAAGCTCTAATGACCTATTAACCGCATATGAATTGAGCTGTAAAGTTTCCAGTTTAATGTAATTTTTGTAACCCTCCAACTTAAAAGCGTTATTATTTTACTTCCTAAAAACTGTTTTGCAGTTATTTTTCCATTTAATTTGTAACTCGCCTTTTCCACATATCCTTTTCTTCGTTTCACATTCAATATGAAACTCGCCAACCATTCTCTCTCTCCTCTCTCTTTCTGTATTTGAGTTTGACCCGTTGCCACCTACCGGCAGCCCTTTCCTCTCCACCCATAGAGACCCCACCAGCCTCCTGCGATCTCTAGAGAGGATCTTTCTAAATCTAAGCGTAAGCTCAAACATCTCTCTTTTAGAGCATAAAGCTTAAATAACCTTTCCCCTTCCCTCCTTTCTCTCTTTTCCTTTTCCGTAAACCCTAATTCATCTCCCACATGAATTAACCACAACAAACCCACAAAAACTAAATCAAAAACCACTCACATCCCATCACTCTGCCATCCAAAAATATCCCAGATGAGAGCTTTGAAGCCCTGTGTAGTTTCTGAAAGCTTTTCTCCTTTTCTCTCTGCATAAAACATTCACCCTTTTCTTTTCTCAACGCTTGTAGTGAACTGAGAGGAATGGATTCTGGTAATAGTGGTAGTATGCAATCCTCTAGCGGCGGGGATGACGAGTACGACTCACGGGCAGAGTCGATCTCCCCATTTTTAAATTCCTCATCCCATTTTGGTCCAATCTCAATCCCAAACACACAACCACCCTCTCTCCCTCATCACCCACCCACTTTTTTTCACCCGTCATCATCGCATAATATTGATTCCTTTTCACACTCATCACCAAACCCAAATCCCAATCCTTTATTCAATCTCGATTTAGCTTGGTCTGGAAGCATACGATCCGACACTAATTACGCCGACTACGGTACCTTATCAGCTTTATCCACACCCTCATCTCTTATAGGTGGACCACAAGCTCCATTTCAAAACTCAACAGTTCCCGGAAATGTCCCACGAGCTCCTCCACCGGCAGAGCAAACTCCTGTTGTCAAGAATCCAAAAAAGCGTACAAGAGCTTCTAGGCGAGCACCCACCACCGTTCTCACAACCGACACCGCGAACTTCCGGCAAATGGTGCAGGAGTTTACCGGAATCCCGGCGGCTCCTTTCTCATCCTCGCCTTATTCCCGCCGGCTTGATCTCTTTTCTACTGGCTCATCTTTGAGGTCCGGTCATAATTTGGATACTCTCGGACAACTTTACCCTTTACGACCCTCTGCCCAAAAGGCTCACCCACAGCCACCTGCATATGTTACGTCTTCATCATCTCATTCATTTATGGTTGATTCTATTGCTGCAAATATGGCTAGCAATACTAACACCTCCATAGTTGGTAATTCTAATAATTACCAACCAACTCAGCATCAAAATATGTTGAACATGCAAAGCCCAATTCTCAATATCCAATCTCTTATGCAGTCTCAAGGAGGCTCCAGAATCCCTTCTCTAGCTGATTTGGGTATGAGTAATCTACCGAGATGGAGAGATGGGGGAGCATTGAACGATGGGGGTCAAGAAAATTTAGGGTCTTTGGGGGGTAATAATGGTAATATGCAGAATGTTGGTAACTACAAGTTGCAGACCTCGTCAGCATCTGCATCGGATTTCCACCATGAAAAGGGTTTGGAGAACGTTTCTTCGAAAGGTGAAGGTACGACAGATACATGGATTTGTCCTTCTGATTAGACTTTCTGCGGCAATAAATCAGATTTATATAAGTTACGATGAGGAGAGAAATTTACGGTAGTACTTATATTGGTAATCGTGGCATGGTGAGGAGAGTATATGCTTTGTATTCTTAATCAATAACGTAAACCGATGGCCACTCTTTTAGTTAATAAGCTTCAGCATCATATTTATCGTATGCTAGATGTAAATTAGTATTACATAGCCTCTTTTGTTTTCTGCGATATGGATTAAACATTAATACAAAATAGAGAATTTTTCTTTCGTCTTCTTTTCTTGTTCTCTTGCTGGATCCTTTTGGACTGTCCGTGGTTTAAGTTGCGAAAGCAGATTGTACGAGCTCCACGAGGTAAATTGTTCCTTTTAAGCGTTAAACGTAAGTAGAGGTTATTGTTCGTTTCTGTCATGGTGAGAGAGATGATCATATTCGTAGGAACCATTTGGACCGTTCTCTTGTTTTTGTTTTTCTTTTTGGTACTTTGGGAGGCATTTGGAACAAACTCATTTTCTTTCACGATTCAATTTAAGTTAGGATCTATTTTGTAACACTTTAGTATGCATTATTTCTTTAATGTTTTAGGGTTTTCACTACCGATACCAATCCTAAGGAGTTGTGGGACTAAATTGTATGAAACATAAAGAGCTATTTTTATATATATATATATATATATATATATATATAAAATGGGAAAGGTGAGAACTATGTTTGACCCTTAAAAATAAGAGTAAATTACACATAATTCCCTTGAACTATAGTGATTTTGCAACTAGTCACCGTAATCTAAAAAACTAAACAAATGGCCTCCTAAATTATTGAATGTTTACACCTAGCACATTTTCATTAAAAATGAATTGATAAAAACATGATTTTATGCATAAAATGGTGTAATTTATGCATATTTTTTGGATGTAAAATTCAATAGTTTAGGGGGTTTTTGTCCCGCTATAATTCAAGGGAATTTCGTGTAATTTATCCTAAAAATAAAATTAAAATTGAGACGATTTTTGAAAAATGAGAAAAGGATTCTCTACTGATCTAATTAAGTAGTTTTTTTATTTTTAACATACACTCGAAATAATGTCATTTATTAGCATAATCCTCCACTTTTAAAAAATTTCGAAACGTTCACTTATACCTTATGCCTTGACTCACTTGTAGCTTATGCATACGGACAAATTTTTTAAATAATCAAAAGATTTGTTTTTGAACTGAAATTTGCAAAAATGATCTTCATAGTGACAAGATCATCTATAAAAAAAAATATAAAAGAATTTAGTCGAGTGGATGGGATGATTATAAAAAATTTTAAGAATATAAAATAAATATATTTATCAATTTTGCATATCGTCCACTATCCTGTTGAATTTTTTGATGAGTTTATTTGTAGATGATTTCTCTGTTATGAATAACATTTCCACCGAGAACGTTGAATAATAAGTTTTTTTTTTTAAATTTAAAAATTTGGTGTAATTTTAATGTATGTTTAAAGAGATCTACTTGATACACATTATGTGTGCACGCGCGTGTGGGTATGCATATATATGTATGTATGTGTGTGCAAAATAGTGGTTTTCCTCTAAATAATTTCACTTCCAAAAAAACTATACTTAAAGTAACACATTTTTTTTACACTTAAAAAAGGGCCAACTTCAAAGTAAAATATTGTTCTCTTGGTTTACAAAGACTCTCTCTCTCTCTCTCTATATATATATATATATATATATATATATATATATATATAGATAATTCTTTATTAAGTCTTTAATGGGAAAAAAGTATAAATTTAGCAAATAATTATATTAACTTGATGTTGAAGTGTTATGATGAGATCCAGATCCTCCAACATTTTTGAATAATTTTACATGGTAGATATAAAGAGAATAGATGGGCCATGAGAGGAAAAAATCACATATTAAGACTGTCAAAATTGTTAATTAAGCACTTTAGAGGATTCCACCATTAGGTAGCAGCACCCCCTATAATTATAATTATTGAATGACTCTATATAATATCTCTAATGAATGAAGAATAATGATAAAAGTTCCAAATATTTAAACTAAATGATCTCTCAAATCATATATCATCGTAATAAATGTTTTGCAATGTAATGTAAAAATGACAAAATTATTATTGAATGCAACACTTTATTATTATGACACATAATTTGATGGGTGATTTGAGATATGTTTTTCATACTCATAACATTACTCTTGAATTAACCATCTATATAAAAGTTGAAGGCTTAGTACAATTTACAATCCAAATGAATAATTTTGAATGTAATTAACTTTCAAAATCACTTTAGTATGAACTATTTTCCTTTTCTTAAATTAAGAATATCCATTCTAAAGTCAAATACTTTATATAAATATATACTTTTCAACTTTATTTTCTTAAAAAATTATGAATGAGTGATACTAGGAAGATCATTTTTCGTAATCATTTTTTATGATTCTGTAACACACATTGTATGATATTTTATATGAACTCATGAAAATTATAAATATCACTCGATGTGTATTTGACATATCAGTTGAAGAATAAAAAAGACTCACGAAAAAGACTCTCCCTAATATTACTCATTATGAATACCTTTGCACCGCAACACATTCACTTATAAATATTTTTTTCTTTTAGGTGTTGCAGGTATGAGTAACTTTGGAATCATAACTAGTTTAAATATAATTTATTTTTAAAAACACAACTTTTATTATGAGATGGTTTAAAAAAGAAAATAAGACTAATATGAGAGAGGGGTATATTTGTTTTTTTAGTGAACAATTGAAACTTACATGACTCTTAATAGATGTGTTATTTGCCTAATCCGTAACTTTATCCACTTAGAAATATCATTTGTAAAATAAGTTTTTTTTGCTATAATCTCATCTACTGAAATTTATTAAGTGCTCATTTCATGTGTTTTTAAAAAATTTCATAACTATTCTTTAATCGCAGAAAATAATACTTGTCGCATAGTAATTATAATTGAATCAGTAAATAAAAAATAAAAATATGAAAAGGATTACTAAATTTTTCTACAAACTGAGACTAAATATTGTAAAGTAGCTGCATACCTTTACCAAACGAAGATTTCTGTTGGCGAATGCCAGATTTGCTATTTATCTAGGCAGAGTTTTGTTCGAGATGCTATTATGAGCCACAACTTTTAAAATCACATTAAATAATAATAATAGCACTTTATTTTTCAGCCACGTTGTTTATGCATAATTTTGTTGTATATCATTTTTCGGTGCTTTTTCCAATCTTATCTATGTCTGGCCTTCTCTCCCCCATTTAAAATATAGAGTTACTCCAACAAAATATAGAAAAGTAGTTGTAAAATAATAAAAGATTGTTCTCAATTTGTCATTGCATGTCAATGTATGTATTCATTGAATTTATTAAATTGTTATAAGCGTGTGATTCCCATATGCCGTTTTGTCCTATCAAGAGGTACATATAAAATTAAAAAGCAAACGAAAAGTTTGAAAGGAGTCAGGTATATCAAATTTAGACCCACCATTTAGTTGTGGTGTTTGTATAATTTGTTTATGAGTAGATAATAATTTTACTCTAACAAAGAAGGTAATAATAGTAAAATTTGAGAGAGGGAAACTGAAAGAGGAGATGATTAGTTTTGGGATTTTGAGAGATTCAGTTGCGTATGAGAGGATGTGCAGACATGTGACACCCTCTTTTTTGGAATCATGGTGGCCCCTTACAGAGAATAATCTGAGTTTAGCAATGATGATTGTTTCTTTCTATCTATCCATTTACCTCACACTCACGTTGTCCTCAGCCAAGTCCTCTCATGGTCATGAGAGAGACTGACCTTCCAAGTTTCGAACTAAAAAAACTGGAAAAGCCCAAGGACAATCTCTCCCTCACACACACTTTTTACCTAATCAATAATGATAGGGACAACGAATGGTAGTACTAGATTAGTATCAGTATTGCTTTATTTATTTGTATTATGATGTAATTTGTTTGTTTTATGGTGTGAGTCTTGTCAGGATACAAGTCATTTAAAGCGCATTTAATACTAGTTTGTTATTACCATCCGATAAGAGTATCATTACTCTTCCTTAATGGATTTTCTAAAGCAATCCCTTCCTAAAGATAGCTAGCCCATGTAATTTTCTGACAGTAAAATTGTAACTCTGAAAAAATGGGAGTGTGTGTTGAAATATATGATTTTACATTCTTGATTGAGTTAAGGACCGGTTTGATTCGGAGTTTGAAAAAGAAATGTAGAATTTTTATATATAGGTGATGTTGTATCTTGAGGTGTTGACCTCTATATATAGGTGATGTTGTATTGCTGGTGGATGAAAGGGGGTGCGGCCAGTTAATATGATAAGACTGGGGCCGTATCTTGTACCAAGTAGGGTCGCGCCCTGTAGCATGTACAAGGCCGCATCTTGTGTACATGGGGGTCGCGGCCAGGTGATCAAGCATGTTAGGATCGCGATTTTGTGATTGGGGGCCGCAACCTATACGCTTTGGGCGGTGTCAACATGACTCAATGTAGTCATATTGTTCTTCTTCCGCGATGGGTGTAATATCTGTCATATCAATAAGCCCCCAAGTCGTAGTGCCAAGAGATTCCAACTAGGGCTGCGGTTTAGTAATCGTCTTCTCAAGCTGTTGCGACATTTCAATGTCTACGCTTCATCTTCCCGTGGGATCTTATATAAATGGCAACTGGTCGTGGCCTTTATTATGTTTTCCAACTCTTGAGAACAAATCGAAAGCAAAACTCTGTTCATTTCTCCTCTTGATTTTTCCAGTGACCTTCCAAGGCAGCATTTGGTGGTTCTGAGGCGGTGCAAGGCAGTTTGAGGCTGGGCAACCGATTTTCATCCTTTTTTCAGGTGATTTTTCCAATCCAAAACCTTGTGAATTCATCTTTGAAAGTCATCTGAACTTCTGAATTTTAAACTTTTACCTTTGTGAATTAATTAACTTTGAATTACCACAATTCATATTTGCTAAACTCACCATGAATTGATCTTTTTTGAATGTATTTTCTTGGATTACAACCAATAATTACTGCTGTGATTTCTTGGATCGAACAAATCTCTTCGATTTATAACTGCTAAACTTAGAGATTTTTGAATTCCTAAATTGTAGGATAAAAATACAAAACACATCCCTGAAATATATTTTTATAGTACCGAGTTTTCTGAAAATCATACCCATTGTTCTTGGTGTTCTTGAGAGAAACTCATCACATTCTAGTGCTTTAATCTTCGAGTTTATCAACATTAAATGCTAACACATTTGAGTGTATGGCCGCGGCATATGGAATACCGGCTGCGGCATAATATAACCCCTTGCATTTTGGTCCTAGGTCAATGTTTGCAGCCTTTAAGGTTCTTAGGTTAGTGTCTGCAACACTTTACCACTAACCTAATGTCTGCGGCATGTAAGAGTATAGCTAATATCTCATTCCCCAAAATATGTGCCGCGACAGAAGTTGGTTTCTAGGATTCTAGAGCCCAACACTTGGTTTAGTTTTCCAAATTTGCCAACATTTCTTGTTTATCCTTCAAACTTGATACATCATTATTCTTGTCGGGGTTTCTAAGAGGCCTATATATGACCATATTGGCTGCGACACCTAACTGCGAACTCTCTGCATTTCAGGTATTGCTGCAGCCATATGAACTTTGACCCAGACGAATTTCTGAGAGGCTTTTGGAACAAACATTTTGGAGCCTCTCCTCCCGAATT
Organism: Sambucus nigra; assembly: GCA_949130495.1. Classification (NCBI taxonomy): domain Eukaryota; kingdom Viridiplantae; phylum Streptophyta; class Magnoliopsida; order Dipsacales; family Adoxaceae; genus Sambucus; species Sambucus nigra. The sequence goes on from OX422207.1 coordinate 549,078,309, forward strand.
TCCTTTTGTGCACCCTTTGAAATCAATTAGAACTTACCAACTGAGAAATTGCTCCAACTGTGTGGTACTAGGTTCGAAATCAGACTCCGCGACCATGGAAGAAGAATTCAATTCATGTAACTAGTCAATGGATACTGATGCCACGGCTGCGGGTCCATCTAACGTTAGAGATGCACCAGTTGGCCCATTTGGGAGGGCCAAAAGACCTTTTGCTGCCCTCAGTGTCCACAACACTATGGCCCAAGAGTGGGTTGATCAGGTGACTGAGGCATTTGAGTTTCCTGAGGGTTTGATGTGCTCAGCACCCCCCACGGAACAAAGGTCATGCACGACACTTGCTGATGATGGGGTATGCTTCCCCTTCCACTCTTTCATTTATCGGTTGCGACTTCCTGTCCCTGTTCCAGTCAGAAGAATTTTCTAGACGATTAAGTTAGACCCAGCCCAATTAGATCCTAATGGCTGGAGGGAAATTTTGGCAGCCATAGTGTTCTGGAAGAAGAAGTTCAAGAGAGATATTACTCTTGCAGAATTTTTCTACTTTTTTCGCCCTAAGGAAAACTCCGTAAAATTTGCGGGGTATTATTACTTTTCTGTCCGCGACAGAGACGAAACCCTTTATAGTGGGAGGCCCGCCAATGTGAAGAATTGGAAGGGCAAGTATTTTTACATTTCTGGAGAAGGGTAGGAGATCCACCCCCAAGAAACTGAGAGGGAGATAACCTTTAGGATGCCGCGATAGTGGGGATGTCCCTCTAAGCTTGGTATATCTTTTTGAATTATTTTCGCGGTAGTGGGTATATTATTCTTCATGTTTTTCTTTTGTACTAACCTTTGCATTTTTTTGCAGTTCTTGACAATTTGCAACTAAGTGAGCGACAAGAGATGAGGGTTGGTGAGGCCACGACAGTTCCTGCTGACGAGAAGAAGTTAGACACTCTTATAACTTTTGCTTCAATATACAGGGGAGGCTTCTTTCCCAACAAATCTATTCCCAAAGATATGGGCGCTGAAGGTAATACTATTTTCTTTGATTTTTTTTTTTATTTCGCGGCAATTGCTTCACACTTGCATATTGATCTTGCTTTATTTCTTCATAGGTGAGGAGATTGACAGATCTCTGTTAGCAGCTCAGCTTGCTGAGATGGATGAGGACGCAACTGTCCTCAATAACACGACCAAACAAAGAAAAAGGAAGAGGACAAAGTCCAAAACTCCTGTTGCAGTCACTTCTAGTGACCAAGTTGAGCCTACCATGCCCGCTATGCAGTCTGCAGATCAAAACAATCCTATTGTTCCCTCTAACCAGCCTGAGGGTCAAACAACTCATGCCGCACCTGTCACCCAGGTTGAGGAAGTAGCTCCTCATGAGAGGCCAGAGGGTAATTTTGACAATGATATTAGTGCTAACTTGGTCATGATGGGGTTGATGTCAACTTCTGAACAGATTTTAGGCAGCGGTACCTATCCAATCCACACTTCAAACTCACCTCCACCCACAATAGTGGCTATCAATGCCAACCTAACACCTCCTCAATGCCGTGCCAGTGTTGGTCTTGATGGCCGTCTGTGACCCCATCTTAGGCAGCCCAACCCAGAATCTTCTTGGGACACAACTGCGAGGGTTGTCCGCAGAATGAAGAGGGTTCCAAATGCTACGGACCTTGATCTCCTCGTGGATGAAGACCATGATGACTTGGAGGATTATGGTCCCCACAGTCTGATGAGGGTAAGTGCAAGTTTACCTTTTCAGCATCATTTTCACATTTCATATTTTTCTTCTAACATCAACTTTTATTTATAGGCCATAGATATTGTGATGTCCCAGAAGCGGAAGTACAAGGCCCTTTATAAGATAAAAAAGGTTGCGGAGAGAGTCCACTCCGCTGACTTGGAGAATGCCATGACTTCTTCTTTTCAAGCTGGGAAGCAGTCCTCTACCGCGACACTTGAGGCATATAAGATGGGCGCGGACAATATTGTTAAGTCCGCAGAAGAAGCAAAAAAAGAGGTTGAGGATAAATTCAAACAGACTGTGGACTCTTTGAAAATTGCTCAGGCTCAAGCCATTAAAGCTGCCCAGGTCGCGGCCTCCTCAAATAGAAAACTTAAACTTCTCCAAAAGAAGTTCGATGAACTGGAGAGCAAGAGAAAGAACGATGCTGAGGCCCATGCCGCGACCATCAAGAAATTGGAGGAAGATCATGCCGTGGCAGTCCAATTGTCCATTGACCACGCTGTGGAATCCTTCAAAGGCTCCAAGGATTTCTTTATTATCAATAATAAAGCCTACCACTGCGGCTACCAAGACCTTAGGCATAGAGTGATAAAAAACTTTCATGAAAGTAAAGAAACAGTTCTTGCTTGGGGCCTTGGTGATGCTGAACATCTGCAGTGCGTGGCTAAAATGAAGGCCACGAAAGAAGAGAGATCCAGGCAAAGGGCCGAGACTGAGGCAACAGCAACTGAGGAGGGGACATTACTGCTACGGATGGATATGAGGAGGATAAATAAGATGATGTTGCATCTTAGTCTCATATGTTCATTGGGGCTACGTCCCTCTTAAATTAACTTGATTTTAAATGGTTGCGGCCTTTTGTCTGTAAATGATATTTTGCTAAGGTTTTAGCCTTTGATTCCTTTTTTGATATATAGGGTTTCTGCCCTTTTAAACTTATGTGAATCTTATCATCAAGGCTGCGGCCTGTTCTGGAAATAAATATTTTTTGTCCTTTATATGCATGCCTTATTTCTCCACTGCTTCAAAACTTGCATAAATGCTTTTTAAATACTCCTTCCTGATTGAATGTATCACTATTTTTGTAGAGAGAGTACCTCCTTCACTATTTTTTTGATGTTTGATTGCTTGATAGAATGAGCTTTGCAAAACTTCTCTTGTGACTGCAATGCGCACAAGGCCGCAATAACATTATATAAATATTCTCCAAAAAGGTTGTGTCCTTTTATGCTTTGCCTCGAACATTTCACAACTTGTATTTTGCCTTAAAATGTCTATAATCCCCCAATTCGTGGTGCCAACGAGAAATAGCTTTGGGGCTGCGACTTAACAATGATCAGTATCCACTATTTTTCCTTATATTTCAGGGGCTGCGACTGGTTTGGAACCCATCCGCGAACATTTAGAAATTCCTGATCTGCTGCTTCTAAATTAATGGCCTTTGATGGCTGCGGCCACATTGATAGAACTGCGGCGTCTTTTATGCCTTTGTGAATAAATTGATGACAACATGCTGGGCTAAGGCCACCATCTTTCTGTAGCTTTGGCATACTTCATGATGTCACCCACTCAACATCCTTTAGTCACTTTAACTACCTTTCATGGCTTTTCTGTAATCGATTAGGTTATTTTCATGTCCCCCTGGGATAGGTATTATAAAGCTTCCCCAAGCTATATTTGGATATATATAAAGCCTTCCCAGTATATAATAGTATTATCTGTCGACAATTAAGTCTTCGACCCCTTCAAATATAGGATTATCTTTAGACAATTAAGTCTTCGGCCCCTATGGATTATTATCACGCCTTCCCGGGCTCGGTATTATGAAGCTTCCCTAAGCTAATATGAGATCACCAAGTTAATGATATTTTGTCTTTATCCACCAAGTTAATGATGTTTACCGGGGGAGTAACCTCCCTGGGTTAATGACGCATCCTGAAAGATAAGAATGGGCACTGTAAGCCCTTGTGGCTAATGACGCATCTCGAAAGCTAGGAACGGGCACTATAAGCCCTTGTGGCTAATTACATATCCCAATAGATGCTTTAAAGAATATAATCACCGTACGCTGAGATATAGTCTCCATGCTAATATCTCTCAATAGTTGCTTTCACCATTTTTAATTATCATTTGCCTTCGTATAGTCAGGCATCTTGGCGGGCGTTGTGGGCCCATTTAGATATTATCATTCTCGATATAACATACTGTCTCGACTCAAAATCTGTTTAAGACAAAGAGTCTTATATAAGATAACCTTTAACATAAATGAGAATCAAATTAGGGCACTATAAAGTGAACTTGATTTCATATATCTATTTATATATTCAGGACTTTGCTAGTTCAATACAAAGTTAAAATGGAACCACTTAGGAAGAGTTTTCACTAAGAAACGAAATAGATGAAACATAAATATGGGCATAAAAAGAGGAATGTGTCCTGTTAGACTAAGTTTTATCCCTTAGGCATCCTTGAGGAAGCGCTGCAGCATCCCCTGCCTTATGAGCCTCTCAATTTCATCTTTTATATCATAACATTGCTCAGTGTCGTGGCCGTGATCCTGGTGGAATTTGCACCACTTGGCTTTGTTCCTCTTGTGGGATGGAGCTTTAAGCTTCCCTGGCCATTTAAGTAACTTATCTTCCTTGATGAATTCTAATATGTCTTCAACTGGGAAGGCCAATAGGGTGTAGGCCTCAAAGCATCTTTCATCTTTTTCCACTTTCCTCTTCTGGGACTTGCTAGCTGGCTCTGGGAGTGGAGCTTCTGGTACGACCGCGACAGTTACAGTTGATGCAACAATAATCCTCAGTGCCGCACCCACATGGGATCAGGTTGCGGCCTCTAGTATGAGGACCCTCTGGGTAAAATATTTGACTTGAGTTTGGAGTGAAACATTGTTGTCGTAGAGATGGTTGAGGTGATTTTACAATTACATAATCGCATCTTTGATTTCTGCGCTCTGGATGGATTCGCCTTCCATTTTCTGCTTTGTTAGTCTTTAAAAATATATATAATCTGAGACAAAACTAGCAGAAGTGAGAAATCAATATACAAAAAACCAAGTATAAAGTTGGGATGCAGCGTTTGCACTGTTGCACGATATTACTGCTGAGGCCATGACCAGTGAAGCACATAGGTGTACTGTCATGGCCTTTGAATGATATTCACCAATGTTGAGTTGGAGACCAACTGAGTCCATTCCTCGATGATTTGAAGCAACTGTAATACAACCGCACTAGTAGAGGCCGTGACAAGAAAGGCAGTTGAACTACTAGGCCGCATCCCGTACTAGGCAGCGAAGGGAATAATCCCAAAATTGAAACCCAGAAACTGAGTTTTTTTCTCCCAAAACATGTGGAGAGAAAATATAATTGGTTCTATCCATGAGAGAATGTCCTCAGGGTGCACAAAACGGTACAATTCTAATGATAAACCCTAGATCATAGGTAAAGAACAACAAAAAGGGAAGAAATATAATTATTCCCTAATCACTCACCTTTACGCAGCTAAAGCCCATCATGCTTTTCAGCATTATCTAGATGAAATAATATCACAGGGGTGTGTAAAATAGATCTAAGGTCATAAAATGGTGACCTAAGAGCATATTTGAATATACAAAATACACATTTAAGGGTGTTAATATAAAATAAAGCTCAATAACCAACATTTACTCATAAGATGATGATCCAAAGGATCCCCATGAATAAAACAAGGTGTTTAAGAACTCGAAATATAGATAAATAAGATTAAAGTACCTCGTTTCCCACAGACAGTGCCAAATTAATGATACTAGAAATTGTCCACTTGTCATTCTCGTACCAGCAAATCAAGTAAAAAGTGCATAATAAGTAAATAGAGCAAGTAAAAAGAGATAAAAGACAAGATATAGAGTGGTTCGGCTATAATAATTAGCCTACGTCCACTTTGGTGCCACACTCTCATTATATATATTGTTTGGTACATAGTAATTAAGCCTAAAGAGGCGTACAAGCATGCGAAAATAAGAGAATACATGAATATGATGATTTTGGTGGCTCCGAGGTGCCGGAGAGATGGTTGGGATGCTCCTTCCAGTAGCCCCCAAGATATGCTTAGTGTCGTAGAGAGATTAATCAGCTCCAAGCTTGATCCGACCCCTATCTCGAGGTATTGACCTCTATTTATACGTGATGTTGTATTGTTGGTGGATGAAATGGGGTGCGTCCAATTAATATGATAAGACTGGGGTCGTACCCTGTAGTAAGTAGGGTCGCGCCCTGTATCATGTACAAGGATGCATCTTGTGTATATGGGGGTCGCGGCTAGGTGAGCAAGCATGTTAGGATCGCGGTTTTGTGAGTGGCGGCCGTAGCCTGTACGCTTTGGGCTGTGACAACATGACTTAATGTAGGCATATCATTCTTCTCCCGCGGTAGGGTGTAATATCTATCATATCAAACATAAACATAAACTCTCTCTCTCTCTCTCTCTCTCTCTCACACACACACACACACACACACACACACACACACTCTCACACACATGCACTCTCTTTCTCACATACACATATACACACCCACACCCACACACTCTCTTTCTCTCACACACACATGCACACACTCAAACATGCACACATACATATACACATACACATACACATACACATACACATACACATACACATACACGCATACACTTACACACACTCACTCAAACACACAACCAAACACACACACACACTCACACTCACACACATACTTCCACACACAAACTCACACTCACCCGCATACTTTCAGACACATAAACTCACCACACACTTGCATACAAATACTCAAATAAAGTAGATTGGTATTTTAGTTAAATGATATTTATTCCAAATATAAGAAAGAAAAGAGAATTCCTGTTTGAACCAAACAATAGAGAGGAATTCAAGATTTCAGGAACTTAGAATTCTTGAAATCAAGGATTCTGATTCCCTTTCCAAACCTCGAACCAAACGAAACCTAAGGGTGCAGGGGAGACACTTTTGAGAGAAAGAAACTTTGCGAGTGTGCGCCTATAATCTTCATCTTATTATGATGATTATAGGTCCAATTGGAAAGAGCCCCCTACTCAATGGTTAAATTAACAGTTTGACTCTACCGATATAAAAAAATTAACCTAACTATTCTCTTTCTTCAGCTTTTCGGTTAGACTTCATCGAGGTGCAAAGGTTGGGTGGAGAATCATTACAACAATGAAAAGTCTATATGTACCAAATTTTTTTACCAAGTGTGTATTTAAGTGCATTAAAATGGTATACCCATGTATGACCATGTAATGCTCTTAGGACACAAACTTGATAAAAATACTTAGTACATAAACTTGATAAAAATACTTAGTACATCTTCAACCAGAACTACTATAATTGGTCATGTATTAGCATGTTTCGTCGTTACAAACCTCTTTAACTAAATGACAATTAAACTAAATTATTGAGTGGAATTTAGAATCAATTTAATAATGAAATAAAATTTTTATTTATTCATTTTAGTCCTCAAATAAATATTGGGCTATAGTTGAATGGCTATGAGCATATGTTGAATACTCTAGAGGTGTATAATGTGATATCCTACCTAAATATATAATTTACAAGAATCAAATAATTAATAATCCTTCAACATGTGGAATAAATAAGAGTACAAACAAAAATGTAATATCTAAAACTATATACATCAAATGATTATTAAAACTCATAAAGTCAACAAGTCTCAACATATCACCATAACAAAAGAAATGTATAAAATTCAAATACAATGATAAAACTCTGAGAACACACTCGAGTAATTGATATAAAGTTAAAGGTCTTTGAGATAAAAAAATTATAATTGAATAAAAAACTATATTAAGGATCTGCAACGACTAACCAATTCAAAGAATCAACACTGCAATGCTAGTCATCCAGTTTGCCACATCCCAAATTTAAAAATGTCAATCAACGAAATGCGGGTCAAAACCTATCGTCAGAAATCTTATACATAAACCCAAATAAAGATAAGAATAATAAATATGGAACACCATGTGATCCTCAATATGTGAGTTGATATATCTCTTGAAATAAAAGGTAATCACAACATAATTTTGTTATTCAAACTTACTACTAGAACTCAATTATTATTACCTTACATGATTTCTCGTTAAATACAATACATATACCCTTAAGAATGCTCACTAAGGGTTCCCAACTAAACCTCCTACTCTTTAAACTAAACTACAAGGACTACCACTTCCTAAAATGTATCCCTATTCATAGATCCATCCACTTACTAATAAAAGTTTATATCTATACCAAGGGTACATATTGAGTTTTACCCCTACGCCTCAACATTCCAACAACTCAATATTGATATTTACTTTTCAGTAAAGGTGTGTCAGTTATTTTTGAAATAAGAATCATGGTTATGATAATTCCTTCATTTTCTTTAAATATGTTATAGACGTGTTGGCCCATTGTACTTAGTAGGAATTCTGATGATGTTGGTTCGACTTAATCATAGGAGATCGGAATTTCGATTCTATAACTATTGAACAGTTCAAAACCTACATAGGGAGTTGACATCCTATTAGAATGGCTACGATACAATCCTAGTGGTTCATCTCAAACTAAAGGAACCTGTCCGATGGTTTGAGAACTTGTACAGTAGTTCAAAAGAGAATTGTGATCGGTATATTAAAAAATGTATTGAACATGACCACCCATGTGATTTTAAGTCTAAGTTCTAATTTTATTAGACTTGGATAATATCACAACATTTGAAAATGATGCATATATTCTTAATCCCAAGAATTATGATGATTATAATTCTTGCATGATTGTTGCTTTGATTGTAATTGGTACGATTCGATTTTATATGGAATCAAAATGATCCTCACATGTTGGGAAATTGTTGCGTAGGTAGGTCTGAGATCATAATATGGAGGAATCCATATCCATGAGATATCTTGGATTGTGATACCATCTTAATAGACTTATATGTTTTGTTTCCATAAGTAAAACCCGATTTGGTGGATTATTTAATAATCTCGGTGCAATAATAAGTACAATAAGTTTTATAATCAAGGAATTGATTAGAGGTTGGTTAAAATCGATTAGCACTAAAATACATTTGACCAATGAGTATCGAAAACTTAATGTGGTGAATCATATTATGTACCACAATCAATTTTGTAAATAAAACATCTTTATTCCGGGTTATTTAGAGATAATTAAATTGGAGTGCAGTCGTAATTATTTAGTAGAGTTAATCATGATTAAATAAAAAAAGGAGATAATTATATGATAAATGCAATTTCTATTCTACGTATTTATTTAGAATCCAATGTAATTATTTATCTCACGTCCCTAATATAGCCCATTGCCCAAGTAGTAGGCTCGAAACTCCTTGGAAGCCTAGTTTGACTAAAACCCATAGCCCGTACCTATTTATATTGGTGTAAGCTAGGGCTTTTGGTCAATGATACATTATGGAAGGTTAGAGAGGGAGAGAAATAATATTATTCAAATTTTTGTGAAGGGGTGAGGGGAGAGAAGGCAAATTCTATGAAATTTTACCATGGTGTCATCTCCAAAACTTTCCACACACAAGGCTTACTTTGGGTGAATCAGATGCTAAAGGATGCGAGGCATTAAGAGCATTATGACATGGTTTTGGAGAGACCTTGGAGAGAAAGATATTCATCTTATTAAACCTTTATCTCCTCATACAAATCATAACATGATTCTATATGGTATTGTATTCTAAATTACGAGTTTTTCTTGAAACTTGGTTCTTGTTTTACTTTTCGAAGCATGATTTTTTGAAGGTCTTTGTGCTAATTTTTCCGCATTTTATATGTAAATCTAAGTTTTTTCCCTAGCATCCATTAGCTCCCAACTCGCAACCAAAACTAGAATTTATGCATGGGATGTAAAATTCAAACTATGACCCCATCAATAAACTTCTTTGTAGCCTAATCGATCACCAAGATCTAACAGGAATATGACCACAAATAATATCCCATAATCACACCACACAAATGTGACACCCCGCTTAAATTAATAATGGGTGGCCAACCCTAGACCAAGATAAAACAGGAATGTCAAGTGGATCATCCTCAACATCACTGCCGATCAGACTAAAAATATACCTAACCACCCAATACTAAAATAAGTGGGTGCCAAATTTATTTTTTCCAAACATACAAAAACTACAACCCAATGTGCAATATAACTTCAAAACATGATAATATACACGAGTACAACCAAAGATATATCCAAATATGCCGTCGAGTCATAGACAATACAATAACTAAAATAAGAAACATAAAAGAGCTACAAATAAACAATCCCTGAGTACACATAACCGATATACAAAATTGATCCTAATCTAGATTTACAAGAATATGAAGCGGCTACAACAAAATCCTATAACATTCTGTATCTGCTACAACTCCAAGAGCCCTGGATAGAATATGAATCATTGGCATCCTTGCAGAGGGACACCTAAAATATATATAAATATAGAAAGAGAGAAGATATAAACGGGTTAAAGCCCGAGGTTAGAAAATAATTTTAGAAAGTGAATTAAAATGCATAATAATTATTAATGCACGATATCATAATTATAGTGGTGTCGCAATCTCTTGGGATTTTACCTCACCCCTCATCTATAGAATGCACCTAACGTATGCATATGAAGCTAAACTAGGCTACCCAATACATTATACGGATAAATCCTCGTAAACCTATGCCTAAGCCTAATTCGCCTAGACCGCTATCTCTAACATCACCGTCATTCTACCTCTTCTATCGTCACCTAAGTTTACACCCAAAATTATACACTAATATAACTCAATTATATTCTATCGATTTTCCAATTATTTACTTCAAAAGTTATTAGCATAAGATATCCCATGTCATCATTAATGCTAGTAATATACCCCCACTATTTCACCTATACCAAAGAACTAAGGACCAAACATCTCCCCATGCCCAACGTTACACTAAGCTTCGTATGAGGGACGTCTCGCAAAGCGATATCCAAATAAGGAACCCCCCGATACACTACCACCTAACATTGTCTATCGTGGGAAATCTGTTAGGCCCTCGGTCAAAAGTACACACAAAATACTTCCCGTCTATAGGCATAAGAGTATACTCATGCACTCTCATGTGACAAAAGACAAAACATAATATACATCTTTATAACTTTCCCTAAATATAACATTAAGATATCACACACTATCTATAGAGCTTGTATAATATTATACAGTCTTATAATAAAAGAATCATCAATCTCTAGCAAGCACACATTGATACGACGCAAATATTGCGTATTTCACCCGTTAACCTATGCGTTATTAGCCCCCTCGGATATCTTAATACCTATATTTATGCTCGTTAACCAGACAACCTTGGATTTCTATGTTAACATGTTTTGCAGGGGTTAATTGAGCTTTTGTAGGTATTTGGATGCTTAGTATGAAGTTCGAACGCATTCCGGTGAAGTTCCATACACATTCGCACGCGCAAGGGCATTTTAGTCTTTTCACAGATTGGGTAGCTGGCCCGACATCTCACGGAAGTTGTATCCCTCCTCGCTAGATTTGCGTGGCCACAAACGGTGCATGATTCCGATTCATAACGAAGAAGTTACGGTGATTTCAGCGGAGGAAAAATAAGGAAGCAAAAGAGGAGAAGGAGAAGGAGAAGTGAGGAATGCAGTAGGCTGCTGCATTCTGCCCTGCTTGATCGATCGATCGACCCATTTGGTCGATCGATCGACCATTCTAATTTGTCAAATTTTTTCCTAGGTCGATCGATCGACCAAAGGGGTCGATCGATCGATGCTCTGTTTTCTGCAGATATTTTGCCTTCTTTTCATTCTTCTTTATTTTTATTCCAACTTACTATTTAAGCCAATTTTGTTGTAATAAGACATATATCAGTACATACACGATTTTAGGTTAGAATAGTTAGGGTTTTGAGGGTTTTGGATGGTTCTTCTTCATTTCTCTTTGGATTGACAATCTAATTGGTTTGTAAGTTGACTATTCATCTCCTCTACCATTAATATAGCTTGTTTTCCATTAATTCTTGCTTTCTAGATAATTTACATGCTTTATTAATTAGTTTACTTTCTTTAATTCTTGCTTTCTTAGATTAATTTAGTTTATTTCCATGTATTGTCCGTAGATAAATAGGTTCGGGATTGTGTTACGCCATTTACGGGTTTGGACCTCGAAAGTTAGGGTTTCGTGTAAAATTGCATTTAATTGAAACCTCGCGTATTAAAGTCGGATTATTATGCGTTTAACTTTCTTTGTCATGCAACGTTAGTGTTTATAGCGATTATCGGAATTTAATCCGCGTGTGACCATTTTTGATTAAATGTTTAATCTCGCAACTTTGGCTTAAATTCCTTATTGCGTGATGTTTAGGCTTAATTGAAAATGCTCGATTAAATTTCTTCCGAGCCTTAACTCTAATGAGTAGTTGTTTTGATCCGTGTGGTAGAATGCGATCCCGACCCTCGCTTTACTTTCGCATAACTTATTCTTTTTCTTTTGTCACCATAACCACCCATCACCTTTTCTTATTTCTTTTACACCCTTTTATTCTAAGAAGTTTTAAAATAATTAAAGTCTAAAATTTAATCACTCCCTGTGGATTTATTACGATACTCGACTTACCGCTGTGCTTGCTTGTCAAGTGTAGTAGTAGCTTAGGTTCTTTTGTATCGCGGCGGCGAAACACACAACGATTGTGTCCTCACACGAACACACTTTTTCCGTCTGCCCACAAAATGGCTCCGTTGCCGGGGAGTGTGTTTTAGATAGCAATTGTTTTATTATTTCGTAGTATTTTTCCTTTTGTATTTGTATTCTTTGTTTTAACCTTTTTTGCAGGATAGCATACTTGAGCGCTAAGAAACTCTGATTCACGGTTGCTCACTTTCTTGCTCGGATTCTCCATCTACAAACAATGAGGTAATCGTGTCCTACTATTATAGTTATTACGGTTATTCTAATGATTCATACTTTGGGGATAGTTTTCAAGTTTTCCATTTTCAAGATTTTCTTGAAAATGAAAGACTTGAAAACATTTATCGGAATGAAAATCGTTATTGGGAGTTTGAGTTGGATTCATTATTCGAATCCAATGACGATTCTTCTTTCATTACTTTCAAAGACGAGTTTCAACCAAATGAGGAGTTCGAGGCTCTTGAGCCGAGGAAGCCTACTTTGGAAGAAAATTTGCTTCTTTACTCCCAAGTTTTGGAAAGCCTAAATGATGCTGGAATGAGACTTGGTGCACTTTGCGATGAGATGAATTCTTATGCACAAAACAACGAGGAGGTGGAAACTTGTGTTTCACCTAAATTTTTCGAAGAATTTCTCATCGAGTGTGCATCTTTCTCCCCCAAAATTCAATCTCCTTCCGACGATGAGTCGATTGAGATTGAATTTGTTTCATCACCATATTCGTTTTCCGTGATCGAACCATTAGAATTACCGGTTGATTCCTATGAGTCCGTAGAAATTAAAACTTCTACACTTTTTGCCGATGAGGACTCTTTACCGGACTTGTTTTCGATGGATGTTATCCCGATTTGTGCACCATCTCCCATTCCATTTGAAAAATCTTTAGGAGATGAGTCGATTTTTCTTGGACCTCTAGTGTACCTTTCCCCCTTGTTATCCAAATCCCCCATCGTCCGCCCAAAATTTCAAATTGGCGATGGTTCACTTTTTTCACCACCCACATGCCTTCCGTTTTTCAAACGGAATTATTATTTTTCGGGAGGCATGTTCGCTTTGGAGGGTCCACCATTGATCTTTCAAAGTCAAATACCTTTTTGGGTGGACCCTCAACTATTTAGACTTCTAGTGTATAGTTAGTGTGAAGCCTAAATAGTAGGTTGTAAATAATTAGCTTTTTAATTTTCTTTCTTTCCTATTTTTCTTTCCTTTTAATTTAGTCTAGTGTAATTAGTTAACTTTTTGTTATTTGTTTTTTCTATGCTCGGTACTAACTTGTTTTGTAGATTCCTTTGGACTCGCTCTTATGGAGATCGCTCCAATTTTGGGTAATATCGTTCTTTCCTCTCTTTGTGTTGTGTTCTTAATGCGCATTGAGGACAATGAAACATTTAAGTTAGGGGGTGTAGGATATTCTATCCATTTCATGTGTAGTCCATGGATTTGCTTACTTGTTAGTTACTAAGTATGCCTTTTTGTGAAAAATTTGAAAATTTTCAAAAATATTTTCTTTATTTTTTCTCCTTTGTTGGGCATTTTGCCTTGTTTTCGATGATAAATTTCAATAATTGCCCGATCCAATTGACAACTCAATGATGCATGTTCTCGAGAAGTTATTAGACTTTAGTCCTCAAATCATTGATATTGTGAATAACTTCATGAATTAAACTTTATCCCATGAGCATATGCACTTTCCTTGTCATATTTATTTGGTTTAGGATTTTTATAACTCGGTAATCTTTTGTTGCATTGTATATACTTACACCGAGTAAGCTTTGTACCTTTCGTCATTTGTGAGTGTTATACACTATTCTTTCCTCTTTGAAAACGTTGAATTCGTTGGTAATCTCTTTAATCTTTCATTAGACCGTTCATTAATTGAGTTCATGCTTGAAATGTGTTACTTGATCATGATTTTCATATATTGTTTTGACTTGAGAATTGCGTAAACTTTGTGAAATGATCATAGGCAATCTTTGTTATATCACCCATATTAGCCTTGACCTCACCATATATGTTTCCCTAGTTAACCCCTTTGAGCCTAAATATAGACTTTCGTTTCATTACCCAAAATCCCATAACCAACTCCAAATTGGAGTTTTAAGCCATACATACACCTTCCATACCTTTGTTTGGAATGTTACTTGGGATTGAATGTTGTTGTTGTATTGCGGTTGCAATTTAAGCATATGAGAGTTTGAAAAGTAAAGAAAAGTGATGTGAAAAAAGTGAAGAAAAAGAGAAAGCAAAAAGTAAAAAGAAAAAGTGAGAAAAAGAAGAAAAGAAAAGAAAGAGAAAGCTGTATATGTTGTGTATAGTTCAATAAGCTTTGATTACTCTCCAGTTGTTATATCTAATGCTTGTTTGGAAGTTACTTTCCATTTTTGATATTGCTCGCATCCTTCCCATTATTCCATGTTTTCATCTCCGAACACTTTGAATCCGTACATATACCTTTCATTTCGTACCTTAACCCCAAACCTTCATTACAACCCTATAAACTCCTATGTGATCTTAGGGTGAATTTAATTTAAAAGTCATAATAATTTTGATAATCTATGAAAATGCATTTCGCCTCTTTTGATGAGTGGTATCTTTCATTGAGATTATAATTTTTCAGTTTATATATAGCGTTCTTCATCTGTGACATGTGTGCGGCCTAGTTTCCATTTACATTTACTCTTTATGCCCGCATGTTCCGTGTGTTACCTCCCTGTTTCAAGTGAATTCATTTGATGAGTGTGATGCCCGTGAGGATTGACTTTTATGCATGCTTTGATATTTAGTATCCGAGTTATTTAAGTTTTTCTCCAAATCATACTTTGCATATGCTCACTCCCCTCCCACATGTTAGAGTTTCAATTCATTGAGGTGCATTCGATAATGTTAATGATTTGGACTTTTGTGTGAATTCATTAACTTTCCTAATAATGTGTTTGAAATATTTTTCATTGTTGTTGAGTTTGTCACATGTTGGGTTGGGCATATTTTGAGGAAACCATTTGATGTTTGTGGGTACCATCCCTGAAAACCCTCACGAGACGACACTCGTCCACTAGGGTAACCTAGGGGTTTAACGGCTTATTGCATACGCTAAATGCAATCGAATCGCCCGCGAAAGTGGCCTTATCTTTTTATTGCTTTTATACCATATTTTTGTACTTCTCCTGCTTTTGGTTTGCTTGTAGTTCTTGTTGTTTCCTATTTCATTGCTAGGGACTAGCAATGTGTAAGTTAGGGGGTGTGACACGACGCAAATATTGCGTATTTTACCAGTTAACCTATGCGTTATTAGCCCCCTCGAGTATCTTAATCCCTATATTTATGCTCGTTAACTAGACAACCTCGTATTTCTATGTTAACATGTTTTGCAGGGGTTAATTGAGCTTTTGTAGGTATTTGGATGCTTAGTATGAAGTTCGGACGCATTCCGGTGAAGTTTCGTACAAAATCGCATGCACAAGGGCATTTTAGTCTTTTCACAGCTTGGGTACCTGTCCCGACATCTCACGAAAGTTGTATCCCTACTCGCTAGCTTCGCGTGGCCATGAACGGTGCGCGATTCCGATTCATAACGAAGATGTTACGGCGATTTCAGCGGAGGAAAAACAAGGAAGCAAAAGAGGAGAAGGAGAAGGAGAAGTGAGGAATGCAGTAGGCTGCTGCATTCTGCCCTGCTTGATCGATCGATCGAACCATTTGGTCGATCGATCGACCATTCTAATTTGTCAAATTTTTTCCTAGGTCGATCGATCGACCAAAGGGGTCGATCGATCGATGCTCTGTTTTCTGCAGATATTTTTCCTTCTTTTCTTTCTTCTTTATTTTTATTCCAACTTACTATTTAAGACAATTTTGTTGTAATAAGACATATATCAGTACATACACGATTTTAGGTTAGAATAGTTAGGGTTTTGAGGGTTTTGGATGGTTCTTCTTCATTTCTCTTTGGATTGACAATCTAATTGGTTTGTAAGTTGACTAAATATCTCCTCTACCATTAATATAGCTTGTTTTCCATTAATTCTTGCTTTCTAGATAATTTACATGCTTTATTAATTAGTTTACTTGCTTTATTTCCTAATTTCTTAGATTAATTTAGTTTATTTCCATGTATTGTCCGTAGATAAATAGGTTCGGGATTGTGTTACGCCATTTACGGGTTTGGACCTCGAAAGTTAGGGTTTCGTGTAAAATTGCATTTAATTGAAACCTCGCGTATTAAAGTCGGATTATTATGCGTTTAACTTTCTTTGTCATGCAACGTTAGTGTTTATAGCGATTATCCGAATTTAATCCGCGTGTGACCATTTTTGATTAAATGTTTAATCTCGCAACTTTGGCTTAAATTCCTTATTGCGTGATGTTTATGCTTAATTGAAAATGCTCGATTAAATTGCTTCCGAGTCTTAACTCTAATGAGTAGTTGTTTTGATCCGTGTGGTAGAATGCGATCCCGATCCTCGCTTTACTTTTGCGTAGCGTAACTTATTCTTTTTCTTTTGTCACCATAACCACCCATCACCTTTTCTTATTTCTTTTACACCCTTTTATTCTAAGAAGTTTTAAAATAATTAAAGTCTAAAATTTAATCACTCCCTGTGGATTTCTTACGATACCCAACTTACCGCTGTGCTTGCTTGTCGAGTGTAGTAGTAGCTTAGGTTCTTTTGTATCGCGGTGCCGAAACACACAACGATTGTGTCCTCACACGAACACACTTTTTCCGCCCGCCCACACATACATAACACACATAATATATGTACTCTAATAGTCTCTACAACGCTATCATCTTCCAAGGGATCACTCACATGTCCTAGAGTTACCAGCGGTCGTACTGTCACACCGACGTAGTAAAAACCTAATCACAATGAATGGGAAGAGGCCATAGTTCCTATCCCGAGATCAAGGTGAATCATACCCAAGAAGTCTTACCCCTACCTCGCACACGGTAAAAATATTGGGCGTTATGACCTGGGGATTATACACTCCCTCTTCCTCAACCCAGGGGGATTCACCCACATAGCGCAACTTTCCATGATAACACTAGAGGGGTATGAAGCACATAATTTATATAACATATGGACAAGATATATACACATAATCACATCATATATAAAAAGCATCACACAAGTCAGACACATTCACACCATATATGTATATATATATACCATCTCACGTCCGTATGTAAAGTTAAAGAATTCGGCTATATGTATGTAAATCTCATTATACAAACTGATACACTATCGCATTCCTTACTAAATCATTTATTATTCAATCTCTCACTTGAAAATTACTAGACCATCACACCTATGATTTAAATAGTCACTCAATTTAACAACACTAAGGACATGCGATATTTCTCTATCACCTAGTCCATAATTGGTGTTAAGTAAGTTCCTACTTCTCAAAGAATTTATAAAAGAACCCGGCATGTTAAACTCCCAAATATGCCTCCTTAATAGCTCGCAACCCTCCTCAAAAGAATCCTCCTTCCTTAGAGGATTTTCCAAAAGGAAAAGATACAATTTTGCCCTCAAATATCTCCATAATAACCCACAAGGTGATCCCTTTATAATATCCTAATTTGAACCCTCATAATATCTCCCAAACATGTATATTACACTCTATTGGAGGGTCACTAAGAGATAAAACTCATTGAAAAGAGGTAAAATAGTTGTTGGCCAAAAGTAGGGACTGAACCGGATCGGGGGTCCTAACAAAATGAATCGGTCCGGGTCCTAAATTTAGACAAAAGATATGTGATAACCAAACTGATCCAATTTCCTCAAAAACCAGTTCTGCATAATTTATACTCTATAGCTTATGAAGTTAACACCCCAAAAACTTACTCTACACTTCTAAAACCAAATTATACTTTGTAAGAGGGTAGTTTAGATAGGACGGAGGCGTAACCCCTTTTGGAGTACAATAATGATAAGTTAATCAAGAAACACCTTTGGCTAAGTAAAGCAAAAAATCACGATTTGGTGAAAACGAACTCAGTTTGATCTTACAAATCTCTTGTGTATAACTCAAAAGATAATAATGAACTTAGAAGTAACTCATTTAGAGGGAGAGAGAAGTAAGCATACTAGATACACCTTGGCAGGTAGCCAAACACCCCAACTATCCTCAAAGATCTCTATGAAGTATTAAAAGCTTTGTAATAAATGGCAATGGTGGGTGAGTGAACACTGGTTTGTAATAAATCTCTCTCTCTGATGTATTTTCTCTCTAGTAATAACTTCTGAACTCTCAAAAGAACATTCCTTCCTCATAGGTAGTTGGGGCCCTTAAATATCCCCCACACCACTCCCGAGATAACTCAATCATTCATAAATGTGAAATACATCCCTCATACTTTATGTCGCAAATATTAAATGCTTGATTCACTAGTTAGCTCTACGTCAGAAACATTAAATGCCAAGACATGCCTTTTGCCTAACCAATGTGTGTCAAGGGGCTGTCATCAAAGAGGTGACTCACCAACTGTTTTACAGCCCCAAGTACTATGGTGGTTTACTCAAGTGCAGATTTGACATTGCCTAGCTATCTAGTCACATCTCATAGAGCGAATGTGACATTAAGTAGAGGGTTATTTAGTTCATAACTCAACGCCCGATGGAACTCAAGACTGCCCTACCCAAGGTTCCATGGTCATGGTCCTTTGGTGATTTACTAGTTGTATCTAAGATGGTAAGGATAAGCTCCAATGGTGACTCACTTCTTAATCCTCAAAACCAAGTCCCTCTGAAGTTCCCATGGCGAGGTCGTTCAATAGAGCATAGAAGCTCTCCCAGGCCCTGCCAAGCCTGGTCTCTCGCGAGTACCGTTCGACCTCCCACTGAAAATCATTATAACAGCTACAACTCATAGTTAATATAAATAAAAGGATACAATGAGCCTAAGTAAAGCAACAGGACTAAAGGATGAGCTCTCTCGGTAAGCTTCTTCGTCGGGAGATCCCTCTAGACTGCCACATTGAACTACCTCGCTTGAGTTGCCTTGATGAGCTGCATTGCTTTTAACTACATCGCTGCCTTACTGAGATGCATCACTTGCCTTACTGAGCTACATCTCTTTGAGCTACATCGCTTCCTTACTAAGCTACATCGCTTGAGTTGCCTCGCTGAGCTGCCTCCCTTGAATCTGTTGTATTAGTTGGGAGGATTATCCCCAATCTAGAGATTATCTTCGATCCCCCTACATACTTCATCTAAACCTAACACATAAAATTATTCCCACCACTATTATTATCAAAACCAGAAATATAACCTAAAATACAAGATTTACTCATCAAATTTTAGGGTTTAACCATAAAAGCTCAAAATCAACTAAATCACCAACAAAATTATGAGATAACTCACACACACAATTATTTAGCAAGTTTAATCACTTTCCTCAAAGTTGTAGGGGTTGAATCTTCCTTGAATCCGTGTGTTTGAGCCAAAAATCTCCAAATCTCCCTATTTTTCTCTTCTTCTTCTTCTTCTTCTTCTTCTTCTTCTTCTTCTTCTTCTTCTTCTTCTTCTTCTTCTTCTTCTCCTTAGCTTTCTCTCTCTCTTTCTTGGGTTTTCTCTTTTCTCGCAAATGAGATTAGCTTGTCTCATAAGCCTAATAAGCCCATTTCTAATAATACCCAACTTAAATGACAATACACACTTAAAATGACTCGTTTTCTCCAATTCGAGTCAAACTAGGTCCAAAATACTTCGAAACCCAAATGCAACTTCCATACAGTCATTTTGACTATCTCGACCCTTCCTGAATCAAACGTACACTCCAATATATCATTCGAGACTCCAAAAATAAAATCTAAATTCTCCCAATTAAAATAATTCTATTTCTCCCAAAATAATTAAATTCTCAACCTTCAAATTTTATGGGGTATGACATTCTCCCCTCCTTATAAAATGTTATCCTTGAAATTTGAGATAAATACATCGTACAAAGCTCACATCTTATACCCAAGATGGCTATTCTTATCTCTTCGCTTCCAATAGTGAATTACTCAAAACAATATACAGCGAGGGCGCCTATACACCCTATAACCATGCACAATTGCACAAACATTTCTCGGCTTCAATGCCTTAAATTGTGACATAACTTCCACTCACCGTTATAATTATATGATTGAAATAACCAAGGTACTAATCCATGAACTAATCTCAGTCCCATAACGCAATAGGGATATGCTAATTCTCATCTAATTAGTCTACTAAATCATACACACTAAAAATAATTATTTTGAAAAATGTCCGAAGGTCTAACCTTTCTCAATTCCCGACATTTGCTACTTTCATGCGGGGGAGGTATCATAAGAGAAATTCAAATAAGGAACCCTCCTAATACACTACTGTGCAGCTCTGTCGGGGGTGTAGATCGGTCAAATCAGGACTAAAGTTTTAAAAAGATTTGTAAGTCAATTTATATGGCTCCACATGCTTAAAAATATAAGAGAGAAAATGATTTTATAAATTATGATACACACAAATTAAATTATATCCCAAGACACAAGACGAAAATCAATACGATGTTCTCACCAACATTATGTTCACAATGCGCATACAACTATGAGCTAAACTCTTGGCTCAACACTAAACCCACTAAACCCTGATTCCCATTAGTAAAAACCCATTACATCTTTGCACAATATCACCACGAGATAAACCTATTCACCACTGGGGCATAGTAATTTCATGCATCTAGACAAACGACAAAACGATAGTCTTGCTGTTACCATTCAACACGGCTTAATAGTTGCACTCCGAAAAAACCATAACTCTACTAGCACATCTCAAAACAGTCCATTCTCCCAAAAATACCTTCTAAGAGCCACACTTACCCTCCTAAAGGTAATTGTATATATATAACCCTATTATAATGCCAACCACGCACTAAATTTGATCCTCTTGTAAATTCTATAGATGATAATCCTACACGCGATACTTCCAAAAGTAATCAAAGCATACCCCATACACATAGGAAAAATAATTCATATATTTCCTCCTTAATCTAACTGCCTTGCCTCATCAATGGGTCCCTGATCAAAGTTCTCTTATTCGAGACTACCCATAAATTGCTGCAGGGGTTGTACATCCAAAGCCTCTTCAGATAGTTTCCCTCTGCCTCTCTCAGGACAATCCCTTCTCCTATGGCCTAACTCCCCACATAAGAAAAATTTCCCCATAAATCCTTCATGTCCACCCTGAGGAACAAAACGCTGTCATGTCCCTTGATAATCATGTCCAGAGCCACTACCATCAAATCTAAAACCTCTAGAACGCTGCCTTTCACTCGAAGCCCCTAAATGTAGATCCTGCTCCCTCTGCCTATTCCTTTGCTGTTGTGATGATTGTGCCCCACTATCACCACCTTCTCCCGAATTTTTTGCCATGTCCAGGTCCCCCAATTTCTTATTCCCTTTTAACATAAGATGGTGATCCTAATAATGTAACAATAATGCATTCATCACATCGATAAAAGGCAGTAATATCGGGTTTCCCAACAAATGCTGACGAATTCAACAATCTAAACCTCTCAAGAACTTTGATATACGTTTTTTCTTCTAATTTACCTCGCCGGGCACAAAGTTTGCCAACTGTGTAAATTCTTCTTCGTACTCCGCCACCGTCCTATCCTCTACTTTACCTCTAGCAATCTTCTCCTCTTCTCCGTCTGAATTATCGAAGGGAAATACTTAAGATCAAATTGAACCCAAATATCTGATATAGACATTCTATCACTATGCTCTGACGTCGTGAGCGACTCCCTCCACTGGAGAGCGGCACCCACTAACTTAAAGGTGGCAAGTGTCTTCTTATGAACATCACTACATTCCACGATGCGAAGGCGACGTTGAATATCCTTCTTCCACTAACTTGCTATGACCACATCAACTTCCCCTTGAAACTATGAAGGATTACGTTTTTAAAAAGCTTCTCTGAATATCTCCCACATAGAAAATCCCATGTAAGATCGAGATATAGCCGCTGAGGAAAATATTGAGCCATGGCGTTCATAGCCGCATTGACTGCTTGAGACATAATATTGGCAAACTCCACTACAGTCATAGTCTCCTGAGGAACTTGGGTATCTACATCCTCTGCCCTCCTATATACTCTAGTCGAGTGACCTCTCTTTGGCGGCATCTTGAATAAGAGAGAACTGTATCAACACACAATTCAAATGATTTCGCATCACAGAAGATTATAAATGTAATAGGAACACAACAATCCTAATAATAGGGATCTATTTTAAGAAAGCTTACAGAAGAATGTAGAAAATCCGCATAGATCCTAAGATAGTAGAACCTGATGCTCTGATAGCACCTGTGACACCCTGCATAAATTAATAATGGGTGGCCAGCCCTATACCAAGGTAAAACAGGAATCTCAAGTGGATCATCCTCAGCATCATTGGCGATCAGACTAAAAATATACCTAACCACCTAATACTAAAATAAGTGGGTGCCAAATTTATTTTGTCAAAACATACAAAAACTACAAACCAACATGCAATATAACTACAAAACATGATAATATACACGAGTACAACCAAAGATATACCCGAATATGCTATCGGGTCACAAACAATACAACAACTAAAATAAGAAACATAAAAGAGATACTAATAAATAATCCATGAGTACACATAACCGATATACAAAATGGATCCTAATCTAGGTTTATAAGAATAGGAAGCGGCTACAATAAATCCAATAACATTCCGCATCTGCTACAGCTCCAAGAACCCTAGATAAAATAGGCATCATTGGCGTCCTTACGGAGGGACACCTAAAATATATATAATTATATCAAGAGAGAAGATATAAATGGGTTAAAGCCCGAGGTTCAAAAATAATTTTAGCAAGTGAATTAAAATTCATAATAATTATGAATGCACGATATCATAATTATAGTGGTGTCGCAATCTCTTGGGATTTAACCTCACTCCTCATCTATAGCGCGCATTTAACGTATACATATGAACCTCAACTATGCTACTCAACACATTCGAAGGATAAATCCTCTTAAACCTACACCTAAGCCTAATTGCGTAGACCACTATCTCTAACATCACCATCATTATACTTCTTCTATCGTCACCTAAATTTACACCCAAACTCATACACTAATATAAATCAATTATATTATCTCGATTTTCTAATTATTTACTTCAAAAGTTATTAGCATAAGATATCCCACTTCATCATTAATGCTAGTATTAAACCCCCACTATTTCACCAACATCAAAGAACTAAGGACCAAATATCTCCCCACGCCTGACGTTACGCTATGCTTCGTATGTGGGACATATCGCAAAGAGAAATCCAAACAGGGAACCCCCCGAATACACTATAACCTAACATTGTCAATCGTGGGAAATTAGTTAGGCCCTCAGTCCAAAGTACACCCCAAATACTTCCCGTCTATATGCATAAGATTATAGTCATCCACTCTCATTCTACAAAAGATAAAACATAATATAAATATTTATAACTTTCCCTAGTTATAACATTAAGATATCATACACTATCTATAGATCTTGTATAATATTACATACTCTTATAATACAAGAGTCATCAATCTCTAGAAAGTACACATACATAGCACACATATTGTATGTACTGTAATAGCCTCTACAATGCTGTCATCTTCCAAGGTATCGCTCACATGTCCCGAATTAACTAGCAATCGGATTTTCACACCGACGAGGTAAAAACCTAATCATAATGAATGAGAAGCAGCCATAGTTCCTATCTTGAGAGAAAGGTGAATCATACCCAAGACTTCTCACCCCTACCTCACACACGGTAAAATATTGGATGCAATGACCTGGGGATTATACTCTCCTTGCTGCTCAAACCAGGGGGATTCACCCACTTTGAGCAACTTCCCATGATAGCACTAGAGGGGTATGAAGTACATAATGTATATAAAATACACACAATATATATACACATGATCACATCATATATAAAAACCATCACACAAGTCATACACATTCACGCCATATATATATATATATATATATATATAGCATCTTACATCCGTATGTAAAGGTAAGGAATCCAGATAAATATATATATGTAACTCTCATTATACAAACTGATACACTCTCGCATTCCTTCCCAAATCATTTATTATTCATTCTTCCACTTGAAATTTACTAGACCATCACACCTATGATATAAATAGTCACTCAATTTAACAACACTAAGGACACGTGATATTTCTCTATCACCTAGTCCATAATTGGAATTAAGTAAGTTCCTACATCTCAAAGAATTTATGAAAGAATCCGACATGTTAAACTCCCAAATATTCCTCCTTAATAGCTCGCAACCCTCATCAAAAGAATCGTCCTTCCTTGGAGGATTTTCCAAAAGGAAATAATACAATTTAGCCCTTAAATATCTCCATAATAACCCCCAAGGTGGTCCCTCTATAATATCCTAATTTGAACCCTCATAATATATCCCAAACATGTATACTACACTATATTGGAGGGTCACTGAGCGATAAAACTCATTGAAAAGAGGTAAAACAGTTGGTGGCCAAAAGCAGGGACTGGACCGGACGGGGGATCCTAAAAAACTAACCGGTGTGGGTCCTAAAATTAGGCAGAAGAAATGTGATTACCGGACTGATATGATTTCCTCAAAAATGAACCGATTTAATTTCCTAAAAAAATGAACCGATCCGGCTTTCCTACCACCGGTCCGGTTCTGCAAAATTTTTACTCTACAACTTACGAAGTTAACACCCCAGAACCTTACTCTACACTTCTAAAACCAAATTCTACTTCGTCAAAACCCAACACATAAATTACTCCCACCACTTTTATCATCAAACCCACAAATATAACCCCAAATACAAGATTTAATCATCAAATTTTAGGGTTGAACCATAGAAGCTCAAAATTAAGTAAATCACCAACAAAATTATGAGATTACTCACACACACAATTATTTACCAAGTTTAATCGCTTGACTCAAAGTTATAGGGGTTGAATCTTCCTTGAATCCGTGTGTTTGAGTAAAAAATATCCAAAGATGCAAGCTTTTTCTCTTCTTCTTCTCCTTAGCTTCCCCTTTATTTTTCTAGGGTTTTCTCTTTTCTCACAAATGAGATTGGATTGTCTAGTAAGCCTAATAATCCCATTTTTAATAGTACCCAACTTAAATGATAATACACGCTTACGCGTTTTCTCCAATTCGAGTCAAACTAGGTCCAAAATACTTCGGAACCCAAATGCAACTTCCATATAGTCATTTTGACTATCTCGACCCTTCCCGGATCAATCGTACACTTCAATATATCATTCGAGACTCCGAAAATAAAAATCTAAATTCTCCCGATTGAAATAATTCTATTTCCCCCAAAATAATTAAATTCTCAACCTTGAAATTTTACAAGGTATGACAATAAAATAATCTCAACATTAAATAATTGAGGGTTTCGCACTCTATTAACACCAAAATAACCTAAAATGTATATAATTCATATATTGAGAATTAGTACACCTTACACATCCACTACATTTTACTTCTAATCCAGAGTTACATGTATCATCCCAAAGTAACATAAATAAGTGTTTCAATAAATAGGTATTACAATGATTATCTCAAAATATAGCTATTACAAAATAGTAGGCATTCACATAGCTCTCAAAACATAATAAGCATTAACATTTCTCCTCAAAACATTGTAGGAATATCACTAGCTCAATAACAATAGCTAAGTCCAATCCAAACATCATCCTAAATGTACTCTAACTCTTAATAATGTAATGTAGTACCACAATTGCACTATTATCTTAAAAATAGTACCAACCTCTCTAAAATGTCCCGTTATAGCTTGTGGTAAATTCCTACTTGTGTATCATAACCCTACTCAAATGATATCACAATGACAAAACTTTGTAAGACCGCACCTAACCTACCTAGGAATACACAACCTAAATGGGAATGCACAACCTATCGATATCTATAAAGTCCCGTAATTTTAATTTAATAAATTTCCCTAAAGTATCAAGATATCAATTTTAATTTAATTAATTTCCCTAAAGTATCAAAATATTATTTTGATTTAATTAATTTCCCAAAAGTATCATAATATCATAGGCACACATAAACTAAATAGGTATACACACCCTCATGGTTTCTTTGAATTCCCACCATTTTATAATAATTAATTTTCCAAAATTATCCCAAGCAACCCAAGTTACAATGGTCCTCCCTAACGACATACACCACCTTACACGACCTTAACTAACCATATAAACCACTTTACTAGTTCGAAAAAATTCAACAATACTCTAATAAGATCATAAGGGTACTAGGTACATACCAAGTTAGAAAATGTACAAGAAAATAATTGATTAGTGCAAGAATCTACTCAAAATTTTATTTCGAGTTGTGTAGTCACCCCAAACAAACTTCAATAAAATAGTCATGGCACTCTCTGTAGAAGTCTAATTAAATGAACCGGTTATCGCATTGGAAAGTTAGAATACATAAATTTCTATTTAAAGTTCACAAATAATGCCATTCTTGTAGAGACGAGCCAATTTCCAAGACTAAAAGTTTGTCTTCCTTCTAGTACTTTCAACCTAATCCTTTTTGGTAATGCTTATAACAATTCTCAATTTCAACCCTAATCAATCACTTATATATGATTACTAATTGTTTAGGATCTAATTCATCATCAACTTAACATCTAAAAATTACATGGTAGGGATCTAAACTCATCTTCCCACAAAAGTAAGAACAACATTCCACCTAAACCCAAAATGAAAAATTCATGAACTACTGCTCAAATCTCAACATTATAACTCATTTAATAAACATAGATATAAAAACTGATATTTTCAACATGAATAAATTCTTAAATATATGATAAACTTAATTAATTCAAATTTAAGTAACTTAATTCCATAATAGGTGTGAGAACACTAACTCTTGGCAAAAATTAATGTATACTCCAATTCTAAATGAATTCATTTAAAAAATATTTCAATTAAAAAATAAATAGAATTCCAAAAAATATGATCTTAATACATTATTTAACCCATTAATGAATAATTAAATTTAACCTAGTTACATAATTTAAATATGAACCTTAATTTTGGCATTTAGCCTCCAATTACAATTTTCCAACGATTAGAACATAAAATTTATCTCCAAATTTTATTTAATTATTCTCTAGATTAGATTTAATTACATTTTATTTTCCATATTCTATTCAAATCAAAGGGGAGAAGTAGAATAAATTTTCTTCCCTTATTTGGTGTCGATGACAACTCCAAAATTTGAAAGTAGATGATGAATTCTCACTAGATGTTCTTCAATTAGATTTTTATATTTATTAAGACCCTTTTATCTAGTTGCCTCCAACTTTCCCCAAAAATATAACTCTCTCTCTCTCTCTCTCTCTCTCTCTCTCTCTCTCTCTCGCTCTCTCTCCTCCCAATTATGTTTAGGTTTTTGTGATAAGAATAATGAGGTAAGATTGAATTAAGTTAACTTATAGTTTAATAGTTTGGTCACTTTCATTAATCCATTTGAGCTCCAAAACCACACTTAAACACTCTCAAACTTTCCCCGGTGGGTTAACCAACCCATAGGCCCAACTTTCCATCTTTTAAACATGATTTGGACTTCCAAATGCCTCCAAAAAATACAATCCAAAACAAACCATAATTTATCACAGAAATCAAATTTCCATAATTTAAACTTAATAATATTCAATCAGTTTAATACTAAAATAATCAATTTTATTTATTGCAAAAAAAAATCAAGTTTCATTTATTACAAAATTTATTTTCCAATTTAAATCAATTAAACAAATTATTTAAATTTTCAGATGACATTAATTATTGAAAATATTGGGCTATTAAATATAATAAGTTTTGAATGTCATTAGGGATGGAGTTATAGATATTAAAATGTTAAAATGTGGATGATTGATTGACAAGGGTTCGCATGAGTTGAAATCACATAAGACGCATTAAAACGAATATAAAACATATTATGGGGAACTTAGGGTCAAGGGTGATATAGATTTGTTGGGGCCCCAATAGTGGGAACATGTATCACTATAGTAATGACCACTACAGTAGGTTTCCCACCATAGTGGGATAAATTCCCAATGTAGCAGGGTTGTCACAATTTTTCACTTCCATGCCTATTTAAATGAGGTACTCGATGAGGTTTTTACCATTCTTCACCTAGAGATAATCCAAAACACCCCGAAATAATTCTTATAATGCTTTCACTAAAACCTCCATGGACAAACTCAACCAAGAATCTTTCTAGAAGGATATTGGATATAGTACAAGAAGAAAAACTGGACAATAGAAAAGGCAACAAGATTGTAATTTTAGAATAACAAGATTTCTCCCTACAAGGAAAGAATTATGAAAATATAAATTTTGCATTAATATATAAATTGGCTATATTTCCATATCAAAACATTGACTCTATCAAGTCCCATAGACTTAATTTGTTATGAGTGAGTCACAATATAGTTTAGGTTAGATGAAGCTTGAAGCTTGAATATTGAAGATCATGCACCACCGTGCATTTGGAGACTTAAGTTGCATTCTGCACATTGAAGTTTGAATACTATGTATTTTTTTATATATGTGAATTGATTATGGATAAGACACACACGTGCACAAAATATTTTTAAAAGTGTATGAGGATAATAAAATTGATGGAACAAGTGCTAGAATATTTTAAACTATCTCAGAACCTTTGACAAAACGTTTTTGGGAAATGGTTTGTTAGGCCTTATTAAAAAAAGAGTTGAAAAAATATTGTTGGCCTAACCGTTCGAACGATCCTTGTTTTGTGTTTGTTAAAACGACCCTCATTTTGTTTTCGTTCACGTGGTCGGTTAAAACTACCTTTGTTTTGTGTTCGCTCCAAGGGCTCACCCATGATGTCCATACTGGACAAGATCATGCGCAGGGCAAGATCTAACCATGCGCATAACGAAATCAGTTTTTTTGGACAAACTTCTATTTAAAGGCTCATTTTCCTTTCTATTTCTAAGTTTGTGCAAATAATATGAGTCTTTGAAATCACAAAATGCAACCATTTTGAAAGAAAAATAAGAGATTGAACTTGAAATTTTTTGTTTTGAAAAGTTGAAATTTAAACTTGAGCATGCACATGATTTGAAAATTATAGTTTATGATTGAACAAGTAAACTTGATAGCATTTGGTTAATTAATCCTCAACCATAAATTAAAAATCATAAGATTGGTTTCAATGATTCAATACTTGATAAAAAAATTTGGAAAATAAAATTGAATGATGAATGTTCAAATGATATAAAGGAGGATAAGTTACAAATGCCCATGATTTAAAAGAAGGATGCTTAATCTAAATCTAAGTTTTTGAAAAATGGTGTTGGATGATCATTTTTTGGTAAGATGAATCATGTTGTGAACTTTTTCTTTAAAAGAAAAAGGCTTGAAAAACTTGGTTTGAAAGCTCAACATGAGAATAAAGAAGTGAAAAGGAATCAGAGAAGGTTTGGGAAGGAAGACTTAAGAAGGAATGATGGATGATTTGAAAGGGAGAAGGTTTGGGAAGGAAGACTTAAGAAGGAACGAGGGATGATTTGAAAGGGAGAATGTTATGAGAAGAATGTTCCTTTTTTATACTATTCATAAGGTGCAAGGACACAAAAATCAAGATTGTAGGTGTTTGAAAGAAAGAAAAAAATAAGTTCATAAATAATTAGAGGCATGTTTTTCGTACAAATCCTATTGATGAGCTTAGAGGTAAAGTAGGTAAATTTAGAAGAATGATGAGTTTCTTTGCGCAAAATAGAGGTGAGGCTAGACGGGAATTTCCTAGACTTATACCTGGACACTAAACTCCATTTATAGGCATAAGAATACTATGGAGAATGAGAGATGGAATCCAAAAGTTTTTAGGGAATTGTGACACACCACCTATTCTAATAATGGGTGATCAGTCCATTATTAAATTATATAAGAATCATCAATGGTTTCATTCTTAGCATCACCTTCGAAAACGTTTTAATTTACTAACCACCTATATTAAAATAAGCGTGGATCAAATTTTATCATTCATTAAAAATAATAATCGACAATAAAATATAATAACCAAACCATACAACAGTAATAAAAATATGAATAGATCACAATATAAATAACCAAATTAATAATACTGAATAACACATCGATTCACAATACAAAAATCCAATTACGAGTCTATGAAAAAAACCGAATCCACTAATACATAGTATGATACAAATCTATAAATGAAATAGATGAAGGACGACATTCCCAAATAAAATAACTGAACATGAATCCTACTCTAGTAATGAGGCAACTAAACCGTCTAATCCAAATACTGTAAGCATCCATAAGTGTTGCAGCTACGCATCCCTGGAACCAATCATTAAGCTTGGCGTACCTATGGTTAGACACCTAAAAAGTTTTGAAAATATGTTGCAAGACGGATCAGAGCCCAAAACATTTGAAAATAATTAGAAAGTATTTATCACATTTTAAAATCAGTTATTGATTACACATGTTAGTTCAGCGTACACTCCCTTGAGTTCCTCACCTCTCAACTAATATATATGCCTAATAGGTCCTACCTAATTATGGCATGTAGCCCAACTAGGTCTCCTCACTATCAATCCGCTAAAGGGTTGGCTCCCAAGTATCCCCCATTTGGTATGATACTCATTAATTCCTGAGTTAAATATCTCTTTAACTTCTCCCGTACCACCCATACAGTACGCTATCGTAACACTAATAAATAACATGTCTTATTTGTTATTATTAACCATAATTAACAAATCACTTATGTTATTGTTAAACCATTTTATTAAGTTACTCTACTTAAGTCATCTTTTAGATATACTCTATCTAACTTTATTACCATCACATAATAGATAGAATATTTCTTAACTACATCTCATTTAGATATACATTATCTACAACTAATACTTTCACACACAAGTAGGATAATACACATGTCTGTATAGATTTGTCACACAATCTATATACATAACTCCATCATCCCTGGGCTAAAAGCCGCGGTGCGAGTATTCACCCTCTGATATCAAGTCCATCTACCTCTCGTACTTAATCAAGGACTATTGATTCGGTATGTCTCCTCGAACCCAAAATAAATCAACACACAATGGAGGTGTACATGGTTCTAAGAATTTGGGCTACACACATAGCTAATGCAACCAAACAACATGCCTTCCACGCTAATACACACACATACTGAGCCGCCCTAAGTTCTATATTCTAGGGAACGGATCTAGCCCTCACTGGAATTGTCAAGGTGGGACCCCCCTCTGCGCGGAAACCTCTGGATAGCTGGCAACGTAGGTATGTTCACACATATAAGAAATCACATAATAGGCATACACAAAACCTATAAATGTAATCCGCATAGGTATAAACACAACCTATAAATAACATACATGTAGGTATATATACAACCTATAAATATCTTCTATAAAGGTGTAAACACAACTAATACTAAAATCTGTATAGATACTCACTCAACCTATGATATAATTCATACAAGTGTGCACTCAACCTATAATTATCATTTGTACGTATTATATATATTTTGAATACTTATCGTACTTATCAATTTACGATTATAACTCTCTATTATAAACTCCCGACTACTATTCTTAATCCGAAGGGCCCTAGTTACCCCTTACGTTATTTTAGTAGTTTATTCATTCATACTCTACTGGTATACATCATAAGTTCACTCGATATCCCCGCGACTAAATTTCGTTCTTCCGAATTCACTTACACTAGTCTTTAAGCCCGATAATCTTAGTCGTAATTCTCTTATCCATGACTAAGTACCAATCCTACGAAGGACTATTCTAATTCATAATATCCATTATTATGTTTTAAAGGTGTGCTAAAAGTGTATGTGATAATTAGTCTCACTTTATGGGCTTAAAAAGGTAATTTATCAAAATTTGGGAAATCTGAATCAATTCACCCTTTGGCCGAATCGATTCGAAAATTGTCAGTTCTTCTTCTTCTCTATGTAGTTGCGTTATCTTTAATTTTCATTACTCAAAACCTCATGATTCTTCACAAAGATCTTAATCAACATTACTATACATTACATAGATATACATGGATGATTTCAAACGCAAATATATCATCAAAGCATCAAGAATTATACTCAAGAACTGATTATAATCTTTAATTCCTCAAAACCCTATTTTTCATGTTATTCATCTATATTCATCAAAAACCCAGATCCCTTTCATGTTTTTAATTAAATAAACTCTAATTTCGTGTTAACTATAATATATATGTCAATTCTATATGCAACCCTATCCCAATTCATGGATTTTAACTATCGAAACTCTAAGAACATCAATTTAATCAACAATTTATAAAACCCTACACTACATGGGTATTATAACTTCTTATAAACATGGAAGATAAACAACTTCCTTATGATTCTAGATCTGAATGCATTTGTTGATGATGAATTTGATCTATCCTCATTTTGATTCCGATTCTGACAACACTTTTGGGATGGATCAACGTGCTACACCTCCAAACTCTCTTCTTTTCCTCTCAAATTGACTGTCCTCTCCTCCCCTTTGATTTTTTAACTTTCAACCCTAACTCCCTCATCACATATACCAATATAAACATGGTAAATTCGTAAGTACATTTTCTTTAAAAATTCAAAAGACAAAAATACCCCTCTGGGGTGCCGGTTGGGCCTAAAAATGCCCCGCGACCCAATCCAAATCCCTGAGTATACTTTTCTGACTATTTCGACCCTTCCGGACATACCAGCACACTCAAAATGACCATATGAATGACCCATAAATAAATCAATTTTTATTTCATATGTTTAAGTCCCAAAATGACTCACATGCGCGTCCAGACTAAATTTCAGTAACTGTCGTGTTTCTCACTTAGGATAATTTTAATACATTATTATCATTCACTAAGTAATATTAGATATAATTCTCATAATTAAATTTTAACCCTTTTCACAATAATCAATATTTATTTTAATTCGGATTCATTTTCCCATTTTTATTTAATTAATCCCTATATGAAAATCATTAAAAATTACGGGGTGTTACATACTTCCCCTCCTTAAAAGGTAATTTCGTCCTCAAAATTATGATAAGATTAGTGCTAACAGTCTCAGATAATCTATTGCATAGTATCAACATCCTTCTAAATTATGGAACATTACGCTATTTTCGGTACCCCTTCATAAGTGGTATTCCTCAACCCGACTATCTACACTCTACCATTTGAACACGTGATTAATCCTCCCTAATCACTTACTCTGTAGTACTCATTCTTTTCCCTTACCTTTTCACCTTAATGACTTTGAAACCAGTTTTCCTTCCTCCATGAATATTCCAATATGATTTGGGCCAATACTCTAACTATTATACCATTCACTATCTTGGGAAATGTCCCCTCTTCCCTAGATGCCAACTTCCCTATTTGAAAACATATATTCCATTCATAGGAGACATCTGTAATGATACCTGGCTATTCACATCTGAATTTTACATCTACAGTTGGTTATGATATAACTCTTAACATATTACTTCTCTGCACAGAGTAGTTCCCTGATTATCCTAAAAGATATAACATGTACATTCCCGGTACTTTCCAACACTATAATCACTCCTTTCCGTCTACGCTTTGGTTTCTGGTAACACGTGTATCTCACAATGCAATTTCATTATTGTTGGTACCCGGATTTGCCATCATGGACCGAAACTAGTAGCTTAATAGAGATAGCCCAAAGTCAGGACCCATAAAACCTGAACTAAAATAAGTTATGACTTAGTCCTCTCCTGATATCTTGTAGGGAGATATTCCAGGAGATAAAGATGGATGTGGGTGAGTCCAACACCCCCACTCCCCAAAGATAAATATGTATATAAAAAACCCTAAGCCTGGGGTAAAAGGCACGCACTATATTCTCTGTAAAATGCTCCCCGAAGTATATAGAAATAATACTGACTACACCACCAAGGACGTAGGCATTCTTGCTGAACCACGTACATACTGTGTTGTGTGATTGGAATTTTATCTTCTTTATTTCCTCTAGGGAATGTGCTTTTCTTATTTATTTGTGTTGAATATAATTGTCACCATAATTAGCGCCGTCTGTGGAAACGTTTGTATTCCCTGAGAAAGCCCTCACCAATAAAGAAATTTGAAATGTCTGGTCACAGCAGTAATGCCCCTTAGGCAGGAGATATCCAAGAATAACCTGCTCCTCGCAAGATCATATCAGATGTCCGACGTTCAGATCAGAGGGCTCTCCCAGAGAGGCCATCCTCAGAGGAGAGCCAAGGACCAACAAAATCCATAAAAATCTCCAGATTGATTGATGCCTATGAGGTGAGGCTCCAAGAGCAGAGGGAGTCCGCTCGCAAGCAAGAGGCTGAGAAATCTCGCCTCAAAAGGAAAGTAGAAAGGATGGATAAATAGCTCCATCGCAGCACTAGGCGACGTCCATGCCGCACTCCTAGCCCTTAGGGAAGCAAGTCTCGCAGCCGAGAAAGAAGTCCTAGACGGGGATCCCAGAAGAGTGAGTAGCACGAGTAAAGAGATGACTCGCTTGGGCACCAGCGACCGGCTCGCCGTTACAGGAGCCCATCTCGTAGTAATGAGAACATACTAAATTTGGTCCGAAGGGAGATGGACCAACACCCAGCACATCGCGGTACAAGATCGACCCAGGAGCTTGCTAGACGAGCTCTTAAGACCCAAATGAAATCCCCTTTCTCGAGGGAAATAGAGGAAGAGTAATCCCACAAGAAATTTTCTATTCTGATATTCAAAATCTATGACGAAAAAATTGACCCTATTGATCACGTTAGGCAGTAAAAGCAAGCCATGACTCTCTGGAACCACCAGGATGCACTGATATGCTGGATTTTCCCCTCGAGTCTACATGATGTGGCGCAAAAATGGTTCGAGAGGATCTTGCACAGGTCTATCAGGAGTTTTGAATCCCTGACCGAGCACTTTACGTCCCACTTCATTACTAGTAGATCCCATACCAAAAGGATTAATGCTTTACTAATAATGAAAAAGACGCCTCAAGAGAGCCTCTGGGACTATGCAAAGAGGTACTGGGAGTTGTTCAACGAGGTCGAGGACTGCTCGGAGCAGGTAGCAGTGTCCTCTTTCGAAATTGGGCTACCCATCTCTTGCATTTTGCACCAATCCCTAATGAAGAAAGAGGCCACGACCATCGATGACCTGATGGCTCGCATCGAGAAGTACACCAAAGTGGAGGATGTAACCCACCTCAGCGCAGGGGAAAAGGTCAAACTAAGATCGCTGCCAAAGGCAATGACCAAGCTGAGAACTAGAAGAAAGGAGGCAAGAATGGGGGTAAGAATGGCTCCAAGAACGGATGCAGGAACAATGTTTCGAAAGAATTTTAGGCAGTCAATATTGTCTTCAAAGAACCAATTTACAAGATTCTGGCAAAGATCAAAGACGAGCCATTTATTAAGTGGCCCAGAATAATGGGAGGAGATCCCTAAAAGAGAAACAATGCGCTGAGATGCGCTTTTCATAAAGAGGGAGGACATAAGACTCAGCACTGCAAAGCTCTTAAGTCCCACCTCGAAGAACTGGCCCAGTCCGGGCACTTGAATGAGTTTGTGGAGAAGAAGGCAGAGAAAGTCACTGCCAAGGGAGAAGTAAGACCCGATAACGTACTCGAGGACGATGCTATCCATGAATTCATAGTAATTCATGGGGCATCTTATGTGAAGAAGATTCAAGGAAATTCGGCTCGGATGGAAGTAAAAAATCTTACAGCAGTGTTGCAAGTTTATCAGATCGAATTAGAAAAGACACAATCAGGAAAGCATCGGCATGCAGATGACGTCGACTATAACAAACATATCGTGTTCACAGATGAAGATCTGGTAGGAGTGAGAACCCCACATCATGACTCCTTGATCATTACGCTCAGGATAGCTAACTACGATGTCGACAAGTTGTTCGTCGACCAAGGAAGCTCATCCGAGGTAATGTATCTTGACCCATTTAGAAAATTAAAGTTGAGCATCGTCGACCTGAAGGAAGCCACTGTCCCTCTAGTTGGCTTCGCTGGAAAGGTGACTATTCCATTAGGAAAGATTATCCTACCAGTGAGGGCAGGAAGTATCTCCAAGATGATTGAGTTTCTGGTAGTCGACATTGACTCGCCATACCAAGCTATCCTCGACAGAGGGTGGCTACATGCGATGAAGGCAATCCCCTCGACCTACCATCAGAAACTTAAATGTGTGACCGAGTGAGGAGTAATGGAGATCCATAGCGATGAAGCGATGGCCAGAAGGTGCTTCATAGAGGCCATCTTCCCAAAACCAGAGAAGAAGGCCGAAAAGCCCAAAGAGAAGGTCGAGTAACATGAAGGTTTGATACCTTCAAAATAGTAGTTAAGATACGGAAGACCCGAAGTGGAAGAGACCAGGATCCTCCCCTCTAAGCAGGTCATTGAAAACCTAGAGGAAGTTACAGCTGGTGGTAGCGAGAAAGACAGGATATTCTTGATTGGAGCTTCTCTCACGAATCAAGAAAAGAAAGAATTAATGATTATGTTAAGAAGAAATATAGACGTTTTCGCATGGGAACCATACGAGCTACCTAGAATTGATCCCAGTGTGGTTTGTCATCGATTGTACATCGACCCCACTTTCAAACCTATCACGCAGAAGGCACTGAGAACTTCACCCGAGAAGGAAAAAGACGTAGAAAAAGAAGTTAAAAAATTGCTAGATGCAGGATCCATACGGGAGGTTCAATTCCCTAAATGGTTATCCAACCCAGTAGTAGTTCCTAAGAGTAATAGGAAATGGAGAGTGTGCATTGACTTCACTGACCTTAACATGTCATGCCCTAAGGACAGTTTCCCTCTCCCAAAAATTGACCAATTGGTGGATGCCACAGAAGCTCACGAAAGAATGAGTAAACTGGATGCATATTCGGGGTATCATCAAATCCCTCTGTATGCACCAGACCAGGACAACACATCATTCATCACCACTATCGAATTATACTGTTACAAAGTCATGCCCTTCGGGCTAAAAAACGCAGGGGCAACCTACCAGCGGCTGGTCACTAAGATGTTCAAAGATAAAATGGGAGACACCATGGAAGTCTACATCGACGATTTGCTCATCAAGAGCAGGGACAAAGAAGACCACCTCTCAGACCTATCAAGAACCTTCGAAATCCTCAGGAAATACCGAATGAAACTCAACGCGAGCAAATGTTCTTTGGGTGTCCATTCAGGAAAGTTTCTTGGGTACTTGGTCAGTAAGAGAGGCATCAAGTCTAATCCGGACCATATCAATGCAATCAATAGGGTGTAGCACCCTCGCACAATGAGGTACGTACATAAGCTCACCATCATGCTCGCTACCTTGAATCGTTTCATCTCGAAGTCCTCTGAGAAGTGAAAACCATTCTTTCAGCTCTTGAAGGGAAACAAGACAGTAAAATGGAATCAAGATTGCTATCAAGCATTGGACGAGCTCAAAGCTTACCTTACCTCACCACCCCTGCTCATCATACCTCAAGAAAGAGATTCCTTGTACTTATATCTTTCCGTTTCCAGCCACGCCGTCAGTTCTGCACTGGTGTGTGAGAAATCAGGAATCCAACACCCCTTTTATTACCCAAGCAATACCTTATTAGACGCTGAGCAGTGGTACCTACCACTAGAGAAGATTGTTTTTGTACTCATAGTAGCTTCAGGAAAGTTGATGAACTACTTTGAAGCTCACACTATCATCGTCCTTACATCACACCCCCTTAAAGCAGTCCTGTGGAAAGCGGATTTGTAGGGTAGACTAACTAAATGGTTGGTCGAGCTCGAATGATTTGACATCTAATTTCAACCAAGGAATGCAATCAAAGGGAAAGTCCTTGCTGATTTCATAGCCGAGTTCATAAGTGAGCAGCCTCTCGACCAACTTCAACCCATGAAGCAAAGAGAGAATCAATCAACAGATAGAGTTTGGCGATTATTTATTGATGGAGCCTCCAACTTAAAGGGGCAGGAGTAGGCATTGTGCTTGTTACCCCAGAAGATACCTTCCTCGAATAGGGAATCATGCTTGGATTTAAAACCTCCAATAATGAGGCAGAGTATGAGGCTTTGATAGCCGACCTCCAGAAGACAAAGAGGTTGGGGGCAAAGCAGTTACGGGTGTTCGGTGACTCATAATTGGTCTCTAATAAGATAAGTGGGGACTACAACACAAAAGATGAAAGAATGGCTACCTACCTTGCTTTGACGAAAAAGTTAATGCCCATCTTTGAGGAAGTCAGTGTCCAGTAGTATCCCAGAGGTCAGAACAGCCATGCCGACACCCTGGCAACCCTGAGTT
The DNA here is from genome assembly GCA_949130495.1 of Sambucus nigra. Lineage (NCBI taxonomy): Eukaryota > Viridiplantae > Streptophyta > Magnoliopsida > Dipsacales > Adoxaceae > Sambucus > Sambucus nigra. Next base: position 549,117,267 of record OX422207.1, read on the forward strand.
TGGTAATTACAACTTAAAAAGAATGATCCCCATTGACTTCCTCTCCTATTCGAGCATCAAAAAGAGCAATAAGCTGCCAAGCGTGGAGCATGTGCTCCAAATTGAGTCAGCAACCAGTTGGATGGACCCTTCAAGGGACTTTTTGAAAGATGGCGCACTTCCAAACGATAGGAAGATCGCTCACCAGATAAGAGTCAAAGATGATCACTTTCACTTATCTCCTGAGGACAAGCAGTATAAGAGATCGTTCTCCGACCCTTACCTTCAATGTATTCACTAGAAGGATGTCGAGAAAATTCTACACGAGCACCATGAAGGAATCTGTGGAAGCCATATTGGAGGAAGATCAGTAGCTTTTTGAGATATGAAGGAAGGCTACTGGTGGCCAAATATTCAAAAAGATTCGGCAGTGTACGCTCGCAAATGCAAAAAATGTCAACTACATGCTCCTATGGTTCACCAACCTGCCAGCGACCTAAGATCACTCACCAGCCCCTGACATTTCTCCAATAGGGAATGGACATCGTAGGAATACTTCCTACCGCCACCGGTAATTGCAAGTATCTGTTGGTCATAATAGATTACTTCACCAAATGAATCGAGGCAGAGCCACTGGCCAACATTCGAGATGCAGATATGATGAGATTCATATGGAAAAAAACATAATTACCCGTTTTGGAATCCCTAGAACCATCATTACTGACAACAGAACACAATTCGAGAGTGGCCCTTTCGAGAACTTATGCAATGGACACGGGATCAAGCACTATTTTATGTCGGTGGCGTACCCCCAGAGCAACGGTAAAGCCGAGGCTTCCAACAAAACAGTGATTGATGGGCTGAAGAAATGACACGAATGATCCAAAGGTTCATGGGTGAGTGAGCTGCCGCATATTTTGTGGGCTTATCGCACTACCCCACGGCGAGCAACTATGGAAACCCCATTCTCACTAATGTACGGAATGGAAGCAATCATCCCCTTGAAAGCTAGTTTACCAACGATGAGAACCACCCTTGTCGACCAAGTCCAGAACGATGTAGCATTACTCGTTGAACTTGATCTAGCTGACGAACGCAGAGACCTAGCCCTGGTAAGGCTAGCGAGCTATCAACAACAGCTCTTGAAATAATATAACAAGAAGGTCAATCCGAGGACATTCTAGGTTGGAGACTACGTCCTAAGGAAAGTTCTTGGCAGCGCATTAAAACCTTCAGACGACAAGCTAGGGCCGAACTGGGAAGGACCATTCAAGATAACAAGAGACGATCTACAAGGAACCTATCACTTAGAAACGCTAGAGGACAGAGAGATACCCCGAGGATGGAACGCATGACAACCTAAAGAAATTCTATTTCTAGATTTTTCTTTTCTATTTTCCCGGCTCTCTTATCAAATCTTTGGAATTGGCAACTCATTTTTTATTTACTTATGAATTAATGAAAGATGTTTGGTAGTTGCATTCTATTAAGTATTGAGAACTTTATAACTTGCACAGCCTTTCCAAATAACAGGCACCTTACTCAAAGCATAAAAGCAGGGTATCACCCTCCTTAGGTATTCGTTGTAAAACACGAACAACCTCCTAGCATTGCCCTGAAAATATATGAAGCCCTAAAGGGGATCCTTAGGCAATTAGATGTAATACCCCGTATTTTTATGCTTTTCTAATTTGGGGATTTATTAAATTTAATGTGAGTTATTAATTTAATATAAATCCAGAAATTAATTATGTTATAATTATTAACGTGATGGGAGTTAGTAATTATGAAAAATTTCTTGAATATTACTAATGAGCAAAGTATTATATAATATTGGTTCTATTAAATGTCACGAGTGAATAGAATGACAATTTTGGAAATTTAAGTCGGGACGCGCCGGTGTCGCGTCGAGAATAAATGTTGATTAATAAAAGTGAAATATTTTTAAGTTATCCGATGGTCGTTTTGAGTGTGCCAACGTATCCGGAAGGGTCGAGATAGTCAGAAAAGTGTACCCGGGGGTTTATTTTGGGTCTCGTGCATTTTTAGGCCTATTTAACACCCCGGGAGGGAATTTTGGACATTTTGCATTTTTGGGTAATTAAACCCACGAAAATTATTAGGCTATATCAGCCATTTGGAAGAGTCCTTTAGGGTTATCAGACTCAAACTTTAGAACGGACATAAGAGAGGGAAGGAGAAAGCTTTCCAAGCAATCCAAAGCCAAAAAGTCATCCGATTGCACCGCCACCACCACCAATGCGTAGATCGTGCGACGAGGAACGCAACCACACCAAAATTGTTCGCAAATCAGAATTCTAAAATTTCTACGCAAGTGTTTATCTTGCTTATTTTTGTTAATGCATCATTCATGTTAGTCTAGGGTTGATTAGGATGAGTTTCATGGAAGAAACCCCAAGTTGGAGATAGGAAATTGCATGTAGTAATGATATAAATGGAAATCTGGAAATCCCCCTTCATATGTAGAGGTTAAACCACAAATTTATGATGTTTTAGAAGAAGAAAATTCTGGAAAAGATTGATTAGAACAAGGTTAAAGAAATTCTAGGGTTCTTGAGATTAATATGAGTTTTTGGCCTATTAATCCATGGTTGTTGATGAAAATTTGCATGCTTTACGTAGAAGATGTATAATATGGGTTTATACTGTTTGTAGTACAAATTTTTGGGCGATTGGGAATGAAAAATATGGATTTGGATGAGGTTGTGTGATAGAACCCGTAACTGGTTTCCTGCAGAATTCGCCATACCTGCTTGATCGATCGATCGAGCCAAGAGCTTCGATCGATCGAGCCCCAGCCGTCGATCGATCGACCCCTTCTGACAGACTTATATTTCCTTCTTTTTAAATAGTTAAATTAATTCTAAATGAATAATAATCCTTAGACAACCTTATTAAAATATTTTGGGAGATATAGATGACCCATAGGACTTATTAATGATTATGAGACCTTTAATGTAAGGCGAGATTTGCATTTTTTGGAGTGTTTATATATAAGAGACGATGGAATTTTGCATTAAAGGGAGAGATACGTAAAATAGTTACGATGGAAAATAGATGAATATCTACTGAATTTTACACTTGGGAGGATAGAGTCCATGAGTGTTACATAGTAAGTTGGAATAATCCCTCAAATTAAAGTTAGAGACGAACCGTTATACATGATAACTAATAATGGGAAAATAAGGATAAATGTCGTAATTATGGGTTATGGGATGAACCTAAATTGATATGATAAAAGTAGTATATTTATATGATTGTGTGAATGCATATACTATATATGTGTGAAAATCATGCCCGCGCTACTTGCTATCCCTGAGGTTACCGCGCTGGGACAGTCTTATCTCGATGTGACCTTTACGGGGGATATTGACTTGTACCCAAGAAGATAGAAATTCTAGGTACAAGCTATCGTATCGATAGTCACGGTCCTAAGAGACGCGAGGGTATGTGCTGACCTCTTGGACTTGGAAACTATGCTTCGCCTCAATATTGTTTGTGTTTTGCTTAATACAGTTCGAGAGTGATTCCGAACTTGTATTCCCCTTAGTACGAGTGATACAGGGATTGGATAGCAGAGTATGCCCGAACCATAGTTTTTATGTGGGGTGATGACATAATATATATATTATACGAGTATTTAATATATATATAAATTTTTGAAATTTAGAATTTCCTTTCGAAAGTATAGTATATTTCTAGAAAACTTTATTAATAAATAAAGTAAAAAATGAGAGCTTTGTCACTAAATGAAATATACTTCTTAAACAGTTGAATTGTTTAGTTTAAACCTTACGATTAACCTAAGATAATATGAGTTAAACCGTTGGGAAGGTTAGTGCGATAGGTGTGCACCTTAGAAGAGAGGTGAGAAATTCTCAAGAGAGTGTCGCACTAATATATTGTTGCATTGGCCTGTAAACATTTTAAATACTTGCTAAGCAAATTTTAAATCATTTACAGTATCGGGCTCTGACCCATTTCTATTTTCCTTTCTCTCTTGTATATATATGTATATATTACAGGTGCCCAGCCACACGGGCGTCTTGCATAGGATCCTTCGGAAGGAACGCACTGCAGCTTAGGTGGGAGTTGCAGGCCTCTTGCTTAGGCGACTTCATTTATTTGATTCCACTCCTAGCATATTTATTCAGATGGGCATGTGTTGCCCGTTTCCATTATCCAGTTGTTTTATTGGACATTGTGATTCATTTATTTCTAGTATTGTCACTTTGGGATTTATTACTGTTTGGATGTTTTACTTTAAGTTTTAATGTTAGGATTTAGTTGTTGAATGTTTAAATTATTTGGATTATATGTTCCAGGATAATTGTGGTGTGATTCTTTGATATTGAATTATGTAAAGATTTAAATCGTGGTTTATAAAATAAAATTTGGAAAGTAATGTCTAAAAATGGTTTTGACACTTAGCTTAATTATTTAGGGTGTTTAAATTGGAAAAGTTATTTTTCGACGGTGATGCTAAGAATGACCCAACTGTTCACCTTGATTTTAATTTATTAAAGGAGTGATCGCCCGGTATTTAATTAGGCGGGGTGTCACATTAGACCAAAAACAAATTGGTCATCAGACTATGTTTGGATAAAAAAATCTACTCGGATAGAACATTCAGCGACGGCTGTGTCCTCGCCATTTACACACATAGGCCTAAGGAAGTGTGACGACATGACCTAAAAGGTAAAGTGAGGCAGAACGGTATCTCATAAGCATACTGGACAGGGAGGACATTAACTCAACATTACAACCCTTCTAATTTAGTTGGCCATCAAGGGCCCAAGATCATTAAGTGAGAGATAAATGATGAACTCATGTTTAGTCGACGAGATAGCCCAAAATATAGATATTATATTACTTCATCACATTTACAACAAGAATGTACAGCCCGTGTTTGGTCGGCGAGATCTCCCAAAACATCAATATTACATTACTTCATTACATATATACAGAAAGTTACAACTGATAAAATCCTAATGAGGCTGAGGCCTCTGAGCAAGCTAGTTAGCCACTTGTGCTCTTCGGCCATCGTCCGGATGAGGAGCCAGTTCCTGCTCGATATCACTGGTAGTTGGCTCTAACAGCTGCTTAGGGATAGCATCGATAAGGATCCATTGGTCATCCCTCCTAAAAGGGTTAGGCCATAAAGTTGAAGGAGTGATCTCATGACGGTATCAGAGTACTAATTTACTTGGAACTTGCAGCTCCCTGAGGGCACTCAACCAACCCCTGATAAATGCGAGCTCTTCAAACTCTATCAGGCTCGTCGGAGCATCTGCCCAACCTTGGTCGTAACCATCAGCCCACACTCACTGAGGTCCTTTCTCAAACAGATGCCTTAGCCATGTGACATATCTTTGGAGCCTATCAGCAATCACGTAAGCTCGACAAACATCTTTATAGAGCTCGTTCATTTTCCTAGATGGGCTTCTTACGTTTATACCAGCTCGCGGAATAGACGATAGGGTAGAACCTCGTAGAATCGGAGAAGCATCACTTGGTCCTGTGCCAGCTCGTGATGAAGTGGAACCCCTTAAAATGTGAGGCGCGGTGCTCAGCGCATGCTCCCTAACAACACTTACCTCCTCAAGGACTCATTTTCCTGTTGAAGAACTTCTCCGACTTACTCAATCTCAGTAGCATCGAGGAGTCTTGCTCTCAGAGTGTTCACTTCCTCTTTATTAGAGGATCCAACTTATTCTATTTCTCGAAGCCTGTCTTTCAGTTTAGCAATGAGCTCCGACTGATCCATAAAACTCTTATTCCTCGATCGCAGCGATTTGCAAATTCTTACGAAGGTCTGGCAAACTTGAGCACTCACATCAGGACCAAGCATTCTTCCGAGTTGAGAAGTGGCTAGAATATATTCATCTACATCAACCGACTACAGGCCATAAAAGAGCAATAAAGGATAAAACGAATCAGTATGCTGAGGGAAAAAGTCCTTTCATTTCATTCATACATAAAGGATCAGAGTACATTGAGAATCAGAAAGGAACATTACAAATAAGTCAAAAATACAAAAGCAATCTTAAGAGCAGTCTAACTAGCAACCTCAGCTTGTTTGGAGGAAGTCAGTTGCTTTCCCTTATCAGCAGCAATAGGAGCTTCAGCCTGAGAGGGAACAACTACTGTTGCTTGAGCAAGAAGAGCACCAGTAGGAACAATCTGTGAGGAAGGGGGAACACCTTTAATGATTATGGCAGGGGCTTAATCAATAACAGGCTTTGGGCCTGGATTTTGCTCTTCAAATAAGGTTGAGTCAGTATCCACCCCAGCAGCTAGAAGAGCCATGTTCCATCCCTTCTTGAAGTTTAGTCAATTGATGTAGCCAATCTGAACATCGGGATCTTCGTACGCCGCAGCCTAACAATCATTATAAGAACTCTCCTTCGAAGTAGCTTCCTTAGACTCCTTATCCTTCAGCTTCTCCACTAGCACCTTATTTTCCTCCGCCACTGCTAGCTTACTCGAGCAGACTAAATCATAGGCCTACTACAGCTCATTCAGACCCTTGATCGCTACCTCCCTAGCCCGATTGGCTTCAACAAGGGAAAGATTAGAGGACATTCGAGTAGTATCGGGAGACTTCAAGCTCACCTAGAGCTCAATACTCTTCCCTTTAGATCAACGTTCTATTTCTCCAACTCAGCATTCTTATTCACCATCTCGTCGCGAGAGCGATAGAGCATGGCAAAGTCAGTCACAAACTACAAAAAAAAGAAGGCATTAGAAGAGAGCAGCGAAACAAAGATTTATAAGTGTTAGAGAAAAGAAACAGACTTACCAAGGCTAGCCTCTGACTCGCTTACAAGGATAACTGGTTAGTCCCCATTGCCCTTTGACACTCAGTAGGAAGGACTGCTCTCTCGAGCGGCACAGGAGCCAGTGGAGGAGAAATGGAAATCGAGGCCCCCTCTGGCAATGCATACACGGGCACTAGATATTTCCCATCCTTCATCCTTGCTTCCACTCTTCTCCTCTCATCCTCTCTCTCCTTCTCCTTCTCCTTCTCTGCCCTCTTCCTCTCCTCCACCTTCTTTTTCTCTTCAGTCTTCTTCCTCTCCTCTTCTCTCTCTCTCTCTCTCTCTCTCTCTATCTCTCTCTCTCTCTCTCTCTCTCTTAACTTCTCTTCTTCTTTTCTTTTCTTCGCCTGCTCCTGAGTAGCAGACTAAGAACCAGTGGCAATAGCCCCACTACTAGATTTCTGCTTCTTTGACCTCTGAGAGAGAAGCACATCATCCTCATCATCATCGTCACGGATCAAATTCCTCCTAGGGGAACTATTTCCTTGCTAGTACTGATGGATGTACTTGAAGACTCTTGAGCCTCAGAAACCTCTTTTGAACTAGAAGAACGTTCACTACTGGAGCTCGCCTCACCAGAACCACCTTTAACACCTCCTTTAATATCGCTTTCAGAACTGCTTTCTTCATCCAACTGGATGGGGTCCACAATAAATTCTTTAGTAATATCTAGGATAAGAATGCTATCTACAGGACATGTGATGAAACTGGACCCGATGTTCCTTTACTCCATGAGAAAAGCGGCTGACCGGGGATGTTCACCTTCAGCCAAAGGCTCTCTGATGTTCCAAGCCTTGATTAGCTCAGGAGCTCGAACTTTGCTAAGTGCAGGTTCCAAATTCTTTGTCCTCGCAGAAAAGAAGAGAAAAGAATATCCAAGAGAGAATAAATTAATAAAAAGATCGTAAGAGCAGAGCAAAGATTACCTATGTACTCTTTCCCATAAAAGGGAACAGTGAATCTATCAGACCTCGCCCCCTCAGTCTGGGGGGAGAGCTGTCAATTCCTAGCAAGAAAGACCTCTTGCCAGTAGTCCTTATGGGAATTAGGTAAATTTAATACCAATACCCTGTTAGGACTCCTGACCTTAAGGTAGAGAAGACCATAGCTAGTTCGAGAGAAGGAATAACAAAGACAAATTTCAGCAAGCCCTAATTTAGTGCCATAAAATTTATTTATCCTATGGACACCATTGACTATCTTCCAGACGTTGGCGAGCACTGTGCAGGGATGATGTTGAAATAACTAAAGAACTGCAGAAACAAATTGTTCATAGGGAAAGTAAGACCTCATTGGGAAAGCAACAGGACATGAATCCAATGAGTACCCTCTATCTCTCTAACATTCTTAGGGATAGAGACGCATTTAATCTCTACCCATTCAGGGATATTGTAAAACTTCCTAAACTCAGGCACTGATTAATTACCTATCTTCATCATATGTAAACCCTAAATTATAAATTCAAAGAAAACTCAACAGAGAAAGCACAAAGAGAGAGAAAAGGGGACTTACGAGATGAAATTTTGGCTTGGACAACGCAAGATCTCAAGCCCAGACGATGAGGGAGATTGAAAACAAATAAAGACCTGGAAAGGAGGGCACGACGACTAAAACTCACAGAAGATGAAGAAATGCTAAGAAGCTTGAAACGACAATATAGAAATGCCACTCCAAATGTCTCCTTAAACGTTCTCAATCATGATGCACAGAACACAAAGCGGGCTGCCGCCAAAATCAAAGTAAAAAGCTCCAACATTGTAAAGAGATGCACAATATTCAAAAGATCCATTATGACAAATCATTTAAATTTATTAAGCCCAAATTTTGGCCCAATAACTTTAGGTGCAATTGTGGGTACCCGGATTTGCCATCATGGGCCCAGACGAGTAGCTTAATAGAAACGACCCAAAGTCCGGGCCCCTCGCACCTGAACTAAAATAAGTTATGACTTAGTCCTCTCCTGATATCTCGTAGGGAGATATTCCAGGAGAGAAATATGGATGTGGGGGAGTCCAACACCCCCACTCCCCGAAGATAAACATATATATAAAAAACCCTAAGCCTGGGGCAAAAGGCACGCACTGTATTCTCTGTAAAATTCTCCCCGGAGTAAATAGAAATAATACTGACTGCACCACCATGGACGTAGGGATTCTTCTTAAACCACATACATACTGTGTTGTGTGATTGGCATTTTATCTTCTTTATTTCCTTTGGTGAATGCGCTTTTCTTATTTATTTGTTTTGAATAGAATTGTCACCACAATTATCTTAGTTTCATTTTAGTGTTGTCTTTAATTTAATCATGCCTCTACATTTATTTCATACGTGTCCTCATCTTCTCCTCGTGGATGATACTGAAAATATCAACTAACTAGGGCGCCCATACACCATAAGTCCCATGCATTTCTGCACCAATCAACTGAATCTAATACTCTGGTTTTAATTTAAGCCTTGTATACTAGGCATAACTATGTAATAAGGTTACACTCAACAACTCTACTAACCACAACATTAATTATTTTCACATCCACATCATATGGCTCTACTGGCCTTAAATCATAATATGACCATAATCTCTTATTAATAACCACATACACGTATAGTAACTAAGGTAACAAACCCATATCTTTAAGGGCAAACATTTCCCACCTCCCGACGTTCACTAAGTTTCATGCGTGGGATGTCTCACAAAGTGAAATCCAAATATGGAACCACCCCTGATACACTACTAACTAGCATCGTCAGTCGACGAGATTCGTTAGGCCTTCAGCACATAACCAGTACTCCTAAATTATTGTCTGTTAACATAAAAATCTACTTGTCCACTCTCATGTCACTAAAGATAACATGTAACGCAACTCTCTTACTATTATTGAGTCCTTGACACTAAATCAATAATGAGCTAAATCTCTCCACTCGATAATAAACCAATATACCCCGAATCACATCAGTAAACATCCCTACTCTTCAGGATCAAACATAAGAAGATAAGATAATCATCGAAGTCTATAATACAACACAATATGTATAGAAGTCCTAAACCTCTTTCAGGTGATGCCTGGTAAAATAATATAATTCACCCTGGAATAATCGTAATACCCCGTATTTTTATGCTATATTAATTTGGGGATTTATTAAATTTAATGTGAGTGAGTTATTTAATAAAAATCCGAAAATTAATTATGTTATAATTATTAACGTGACGAGAGTTAGTAATTATGAGAAATTTGTTGAATATTACTAATGAGTAAAGTAATATATTATATTGGTTATATTGAATGTCATGAGTGATTTAAATGATAATTTCGAATATTTAAGTCGGAACGTGCTCGTGTCACGTCGGGACTAAATTTTGATAAATAAAAAGTGAATATTTTATAAGTTGCCCGTATGGTCGTTTTGAGTGCGTCAACGCATCCAGAAGGGTCGAGATAGTCAGAAAAGTGTACCCGGGAGTTTAGTTTGGGTCTCGAGGCGTTTTTAGGCCTAATTGGTACCCCCGGAGGGCGTTTTGGACATTTCACCTTTTTGGGTAATTAAACCCACGAAAATACCAAGGGTTATATCAGATATCTGGATTGTCATCTAGGTTTAGAAACTCTAAACACAAGTTACGGCCATAGGATAGGGAAGAAGAAAGCTCCAAGCCAATCCAAGGCCCCAAAAGTCATCCATTTGCACCACAACCACCACCACCGCGTAGATCGCGCAACGGGCTACGCAACCACACCAAAAACATCTGCAAATAAGAACGTCAAAAATCCCAGGCAAGTGTTTGTCTTTCTATTTTCGTTGGTGAAATTTCCATATTAGTTTAGGAATGATTAGGGAAGAAATATATGGATGAAAACTCAATTTGTGATAGGAAAATCCATGTAGTATTGGATTATATGATGATTCTGGAAACCTTGCCATGTAGAGGACTTTAACCACGAAATTTTGATGATATTAAGAAGGAAAATTCTGAAGAATTTTTTTTTAGAAATCTGTTTAAAAGAAAATTCTAGGGTTCTTGATAATTAGATATAAATTTTGGGTTGAAAATCCATGTTTAAATCATGAATATGTACATGCCTTACGTTAGAAACATCTGGTATATTGTTATAATGTTAGTAGTAGAATTCTTGGGACGTTTGGGGTTGGAAAACATGGATTTGGATGAAGAAAATTGGTAGAACCCGTAATTGCAATTCTACAGAAATCAAAATACCTGCTTGATCGATCGATCGAGTCCCAGACCTCGATCGATCGACCCCTCCTGGCAGACTCCTATTTCCCTTGTTTAATTAGTTAAACTAAATTTATCGTGAAATAATTCTTGGGTATTCTTAATAAAATGTTTTGGGAGATAGGAAAGACCAGTAGGACATATGAATAAGTGTTGGGAACTTTATTATAAGATGAGAAGTTTACATTTGGGGTAATTATACAATGAACGATGAAACTACGTATTTCAAGTGAGAGATTACGGCGAATAGATACGATAGTGAATAGAGTTATACCTACTGAGTTTTCTACTTGGAAGGATTGAGTCCACGAGTGTCATGTAATAAGTGAGAAAACCCTTCGAGTTAAGGTTAGAGATGAAACCTTATATGTAATACTAATAATGTGAAATTAAGGATAAATGTTGTAGTTATGGGTGACGAGAGGAACCTACATTAATATGATAAAAGTGGTATATTTATATGATTGTGTGTACCTATATTATATACATGTGAAAATCATGCCCACGCTACTTGCTATCCCTGAGGTTACCGCGCTGGGACAGTCTTATCTCGATGGGACCTTTATGGGGGATATTGACTTGTACCCTAGAAGATATATGTCCTTGGTACAGGCTATCGACGTGATAGTTCAGACGGTCCTAAGAGACGCAGACATGTGCCATCCTCTTAGAGACTTGGAATCTATTCTTCGCCTCAATTTTGTTTGTGTATGAGTTAATACAATTCGAGAGCGATTCCGATTGTATTCCCCTTAATATGAGTGATATGGGGTTTTGGATAGTAGAGTATGCCCGCACCATAGTTTATTTGGGGTGCTGTTATAATATATATATTATACGAGTAGTTAATATATATATGAAATTCTGAAATTTGGAACTACCTACTGTGAATTGATAAGTAGGACATGGTTAATGACTCAAATAGTAAATACTTGTTTTGTGAAAGTATAATATGACACTGGGAAACTTTATAAATTAATAAAGCTAAAACGAGAGTTGTGTTGCTAATTGGAAGTATTCTTTTTAAACAATGATATTGTTCGGTTTTGAAATTTTATGAATAAGTAATATAAGCTAAATTTTTGGGAAGGTTAGTATGATAAAATGATAAGATAAACCGTTGGTAAGGTTAGTACGATAGGCGTGCACATTAGAAGAGAGGTGAGAATTTCTCAAGAGAGTGTCGCTCTAATATGTTGTTGCATTGGCCTGTATCAATTTAAATACTTGCTAAATCAAACACACTCTCTATCTCTCGGGCTCTGACCCGTTTCTCTCTCTCTCTCTCTCTCTCTCTCTCTCTCTCTCTCTCTCTCTCTCTCTCTCTCTCTCTCTATCTCTTGTATATATATGTATGTATTACAGGTGCCCAGCCACAGGGGAATCTTGCTTAGGATCTCTTGGAAGGAACGCACTGCAGCTTAGGTGGGAGTGTAGCTCTTTCCACGGGTCTCTTGATTAGACCACGGGTCTCTTGATTAGACGACTTCGTTCATTCGGATCCACTCTTAGTACTTTCATTTAGTTGAGCATGTGTAGCTCTTTCCATTATTCCGTTGTTATTGGACATTTGTATTTCAGTTATTTCCAGTATTGTTACTATGGGTTTTATTCAGTTTGATTGATTTACTTTATATTTTGCATGTTGACATTCGATTGATGAATGTTTTAAATTAATTGGACTATGTTGCAGATATTTAATGTGGTGTGATTCATACTTATTGAATTTTGTCAATAAAATAAATGATTTTCTTTAAATAAAATTTGGAAAGTATGTATGAAAATGGTTTTGACACTTAGCTTAATTATTTAGGGTGTTAAATTGGAAAATTTATTTTTATCGACAGTGATGCTGAGAATGAACCAACTATTTACCTTGATTTAATTTAATGTAGGAGTGATCACCCGGTATTTAATTAGGTGGGGTGTCACAGGTGGTATCAGAGTATCAGGTTCTGGTGTCCTGTAGGATCTGTGCGGCCTATTATGCTTTCAGCGTTGCTTTCTTTGATATAGAGCCCTAAATACTAGGAATGTTGTATTCATCTCTATACATTGGGAATTTGTGCTTCTGCAACTTGTTTATTTGAATAATGAACTCATCCAAATTTACTTAAATTTTCAGATGGATCGTCAAGAAGAACTAGCTAAGACGATTAAGGGAGTCAACGAGCAAGATCGACTCACACCTCAGGTATCCCCAGGGAGAATATCAACAGCCGAGTTAGCAGGTATCGTGGCACAAGGAGTTACCAATGAAGTTCTACAATACCAAGAACGCAACCTACAACGTAACGGAGGCAAAAGAACTAGAGAGGTTAACCAAATGCATGTGACTAACGTTGAGAATTGTGCGAAGGCACCGAATCTGCGACAACAAAACAATCAAGATCGAGTCAGTTCCAGAAGTAACGAGATTTATGTATAGGGACAAAAGTGTCAGGGCCAACGAAGTCAGGTTCAGAATGAAATCACCAATAGGTGTTTCGGTTGTGGAATGGACGATCACAAACATAAATCTTGTCCGAATAAGACTGGGGATAAACTACAATCTGACCAGCTAATAATTTCGAAATGCTGCTATAAATGTGTACAACCGGGTCACAAGTGTATGGATTGTCCTCGCCCTGACATAGTTTTTCCGCAGATATCCCCTCAAGGCCAGCAAGGCCAAGGAAAAAGCGAGACTAGTCAATACCTTAAGGAAGGGAAGCAGTTTCGAGGGAGGTGCTTCCAATGTGGCAGGAATGGATATAGGCGTTAGGATTGTCCAGAGAAGGATAGGGCCCCACAACAGGAATGTGCTAACAATGAACCCCAGAAGCCAGCTCCACCACCCTTTCCAACAGCCTCAGTTCAGCAGAGAAAGCTACAGGGTGGACGTGTCTATAACTTCCCACAGGCAGTAGCTCCGCAGGCACCACCCACGTTTAAGGGTATGTTTTTCTATCGATGTTACTATGAGTCGAGTTTTGTTTGATACTGGGGCAACACACTATTTGATAGTTACCTATTTTGTGAAAGCCTTAGGGTTATTAGCCACAACAGAGAACACTGTGACATATGTAGACTCACCACTGGGGAGTGGGTCACTTATTTTCTTTATATGCCGGGGAGTGGGGGTAGAGATTGGTAGCTTAGTATTACCTGCAGACATGTTAGTTTTATACATGCACGAGTATGATGTGATTATTGGTATGGATTGGCTCGCTGCTTATAGAGCCATGATTGATTGCTTCGGTGGGAGCATTATTTTTGCCATTCCGGGGCAAGAGATGTTTGTAGTGGCGATGCCTCGCCCAAGGGGAGGCTCGACCGCTCATTTGTATTACATAGACGGGGATACCTCTAAGGAGGTTGTGATTCCCTTAGATTCGATCCCAGTTGTCAGGGAGTATTCTGATGTGTTTCAGAAAATACCAGGCCTACCCCCTAGTCGAGAGATAGACTTTGTCATAGATTTATTGCCAGATACGAGACCTATAGCAGGCGCACCGTACCGTATGGCTCTGGAAGAGATGCGAGAGCTACGAGATCAGATAGAGCAACTGTTAGGTCAGGGCTTCATTCGTAGGAGTACCTCACCTTGGGGCATTCCAGTTTTCTTTGTGAAGAAGAGAGACGGTTCACTGAGATTGTGCGTGGACTATAGGGAGCTGAACAAGGTCACGATACGAAATAAATATCCGTTACCTCGAATCGATTATCTGTTCGACCAGCTGATGGGAGCAACTTTCTTTTCGAAGATAGATCTAAGGTTGGGGTACCATCAGCTACGTATTAGGGAGCATGATGTTTCGAAGACTGCTTTCTTGACGAGATATGGGTCTTATGAGTTTCGGGTGATGCCGTTCGGACTCGCAGATGCTCCAGCCATTTTCATGGACTTGATGAACCAAGTATTCAGAGAGTTCTTGGATCAGTTTGTCATCGTTTTCATAGATGACATTTTGATATATTCACACTCCGAGGAGGAGCATGTCGAGCACTTGAGGCAGGTTCTCCAGACTCTACGAGAGCATCAGTTGTATGCTAAGTACGAGAAGTGCGGATTCTGGTTGCGAGAGGTACAGTTCTTGGGGCATGTTGTTTCTGAGCAGGGGATAGCAGTTGACCCGAGTAAAGTATCAGCGGTGAGGGAGTGGGGACAGCCCACGACACCGACGGAAGTGCATAGTTTCCTGGGGTTAGCTGGTTACTACAGGAGATTCATTGGGGGATTCTCCAAAATAGCGGGTCCATTGACCAATCTGACTCGCAAGGGAGTACCATATGTTTGGGATGACGCTTGTCAGTTGGCTATCGACGAGCTGAAAGACAAGCTTACTTCAGCGCCAGTCCTTGCGTTACCGCATCCAGGTATGGAGTACCTAGTTTACACTGATGCGTCCTTACGGGGACTTGGGGGAGTACTTTAGCAGGAAGAGAAGGCTATAGCTTTTGCCTCCCGCAAGCTTAAGTCGCATGAGAAGAATTACCCCACCCACGACCTGGAGTTAGCAGCGGTCATCTTTGCATTGAGGATATGGAGGCACTATTTGTTGGGAGAGAAATTCCGTTTGTTCACAGATCACAAGTCGTTGCAGTACCTGTTCACTTAGCGAGAGCTAAATATGCATCAGCGCAGATGGATATAGTTTGTGAAGGACTACCAGTTCGACATACAGTATCATCCGGGAAAGGCCAACGTAGTTGCTGATGCGTTGAGTCATAGACCGGTAGACGAAGTAGCAGACGTCTGGAAAGAAAAGTGGAAGGAGTTAGGCCACTAGGACGTAGTAGCCCGTTCTTTCATATCCCTAATGTCAGTCACACCCGAGATTGTTACGAGAAAGATACAGGCACAGACCACATAACCGTTTTTCCAGGAGCAGATTATGCGACTTCTAGCCGAGGGTGTTGAGTCCTATTCTGTTAGTTCTGATGGAGGTTTGCGATTTAATGGGAGATTGGTGGTTCCACAAGGAGAAAAATTACGTCATGCAGTGATGACTCATTCTCATGGGTCCCGATTTGCAGTACATCCGGGAGGCGATAAGATGTACCAGGATATGAGGAGGCAATACTGGTGGAGTGGGATGAAGAAGGACATTGCTAAGTTCGTGTCCAAGTATTCTACCTTCCATCTGGTGAAGGTGGACCATCAGAAACCGTCAGGATTGCTTCAGCCATTGGAAGTACCCGCGTGGAAGTGGGAGAGTATTTCCATGGATTTTATCATAGGGTTGCCTACATCACAGCAGGGCCACGATTCTATCTGGGTGATTGTAGACCGTTTGACCAAGGTGGCTCATTTTCTGCCAGTGCGGACAGATTACACCACGGGTCAGTATGCTCAGTTGTTCATCGCTGAGATTGTCAGATTACACGGGGTGCCCCTAAATATTGTGTCAGATAGAGACAAGATTTTCGTGTCACGTTCTTGGGAAAGCTTTCAGGAGGCTATGGGTACTGAGTTGAGGCTGAGTTCAGCTTACCACCCACAGACAGATGGACAGACAGAGCGTACTAATCAGATGTTAGAGGATATGCTATGCATGTGTGTTCTTGATTTTGGAGGAGGTTGGGAGCCACATCTTCCACTGGTACAGTTTGACTATAATAACTCTTATCAGTTCACGATTGGCATGGCTCCATTTGAGGCTTTGTATGGCAGGCCTTGTCGTTCCCCAGCTTGTTGGCTCGAAGTGGGGGATAACAAGTTGCTAGGACTAGAGGTAATTCAGGAGACCTCCGCGAGAATTGAGATAATCAGGAGTCGCATTCGGATAGCTTATGACAGGCAGAAGAGCTACGTCGATGCGAAACGATTCTTCTGGGAGTTTTGTGTGGGGGACCAAGTGTTATTGCGTGTATCTCCTATGAAGGGAGTGATGAGGTTCGGGAAGAAGGGGAAGTTGGCTCCAAGGTACGTGGGACCATTTCCCATCATCGAGAGGATTGGTCCGGTTGGATACAGGTTGGGACTGCCAGAACATTTACATCACATCCACCATGTATTCCACATCTCGTCGTTGAGATGATACCTTCGGGATGATATGGCCCTTACTCACATTGCGATAGATGAGATCGACTTACAGCCTGATAGCTCTTACGAGGAGAGACCGGTGGCTATCCTAGACTATAGTGAGAGGAGATTGAGGTCGAAGATAGTTTCACTTGTGCGGGTCCAGTGGGAGCATCATAATGTGGAGGAATCCACTTGGGAGCACGAGGCAGATATACGCGAGAGATATCCAGAGTTGTTTTTACCAGGTATGCCTTATTTTCTGAATTTCGGGATGAAATTCCGTTATTAGGGGGGAAGTATGTAATACCCCGTATTTTTATGCTATATTAATTTGGGGATTTATTAAATTTAATGTGAGTGAATTATTTAATAAAAATCCGAAAATTAATTATGTTATAATAATTAACGTGACGAGAGTTAGTAATTATGAGAAATTTGTTGAATATTACTAATGAGCAAAGTAATATATTATATTGGTTATATTGAATGTCATGAGTGAGTTAAATGACAATATCGTAAATTTAAGTTGGAACGTGCTCGTGTCGCGTCGGGACTAAATTTTGATAAATAAAAGGTGAATATTTTATCAGTTGCCCGTATGGTCGTTTTGAGTGCGCCAAAGCGTCCGTAAGGTTCTAGATAGTCAAAAAAGTGTACCCGGGGATTCAGTTTGGATCTCGGGGCGTTTTTAGGCCTAATTGGTACCCCGGGAGGGCCTTTTGGACATTTCACCTTTTTGGGTAATTAAACCCACGAAAATACCGAGGGTTATATCAGATATCTGTATTGTCATCTAGGTTTTGAAACTCTAAACACAAGTTACGGCCATAGGAGAGGGAAGAAGAAAGCTCCAAGGCTATCCAAGGCCCCAAAAGTCATCCGTTTGCACCACAACCACCACCAGCGCGTAGATCGCGCAACGGGCTACGTTACCACACAAAAAACATATGCAAATCAGAACGTCTAAAATCCCAGGCAAGTTTTTATCTTGCTATTTTTGTTGGTGCAATTTCCATATTAGTTTAGGAATGATTAGGAAAGAAATATATGGAAGAAAATTCAATTTGTGATAGGAAAATCCATGTAGTATTGGTTTATATGATGATTCTGGAAACCTTGCCATGTAGAGGACTTTAACCACGAAATTTTGATGATATTAAGAATGAAAATTCTGGAGAAAAATTTGTTAGAAATCTGTTTAAGAAAATTCTAGGGTTCTTGATAATTAGATATAAATTTTGGGTTGAAAATCCATGTTTAAATGATGAATATGTACATGACTTACGTTAGAAACATCTGGTATATTGTTATAATGTTAGTAGTATAATTCTTGGGACATTTGGGGTTGCAAAACATGGATTTGGATGAAGAAAATTGGTAGAACCCGTAACTGCAATTCTGCAGAAATCAAAATACCTGCTTGATCGATCGATCGAGTCTTGATCGATCGATCGAGTCCCAGACCTCGATCGATCGACCCCTCCTGGAAGACTCCTATTTCCCTTGTTTAATTAGTTAAACTAAATTTATCGTGAAATAATTCTTGGGTATTCTTAATAAAATTTTTTGGGAGATAGGAAAGACTAGTAGGACATATGAATACGTGTTGGGAACTTTATTATAAGACGAGAAGTGTACTTTTGGGGTAATTAAATAATGAACGATGAAACTACGTATTTCAAGTGAGAGATTACGGAGAATAGCTATGATAGTGAATAGAGTTATACCTACTGAGTTTTCTACTTGGAAGGATAGAGTCCACGAGTGTCATGTAATAAGTGAGAAAACCCTTCGAGTTAAGGTTAGAGATGAAACCTTATATGTAATACTTATAATGTGAAATTAAGGATAAATGTTGTAATTATGGGTGACGAGAGGAACCTACATTAATATGATAAAAGTGGTATATTTATATGATTGTGTGTACCTATATTATATACATGTGAAAATCATGCCCACGCTACTTGCTATCCCTGAGGTTACCGCGCTGGGACAGTCTTATCTCGATGGGACCTTTATGGGGGATATTGACTTGTACCCTAGAAGATAGATGTCCTTGGTACAGGCTATCGAAGTGATAGTTCAGACAGTCCTAAGAGACGCAGACATGTGCCATCCTCTTAGAGACTTGGAATCTATTCTTCGCCTCAATTTTGTTTGTGTATGAGTTAATACAATTCGAGAGTGATTCCGATTGTATTCCCATTAATATGAGTGATATGGGGTTTTAGATAGTAGAGTATTCCCGCACCATAGTTTATTTGGGGTGCTGGTATAATATATATATTATACGAGTAGTTAATATATATATGAAATTCTGAAATTTGGAACTACCTACTGTGAATTGATAAGTAGGACATGGTTGATGAATAAAATAGTAAATACTTATTTTGTGAAAGTATAATATGACACTGGGAAACTTTATAAATTAATAAAGCTAAAACGAGAGTTGTGTTGCTAATTGGAAGTATTCTTTTTAAACAATGATATTGTTCGGGTTTGAAATTTTATGAGTAAGTAAGATAAGCTAAATTTTTGGGAAGGTTAGTATGATAAAATGATAAGATAAACCGTTGGGAAGGTTAGTACGATAGGTGTGCACATTAGAAGAGAGGTGAGAATTTCTCAAGAGAGTGTCGCTCTAATATGTTGTTGCATTGGACTGTATCAATTTAAATACTTGCTAAACGTATTTTAAATCAAACACACTTTCGGGCTCTGACCCGTTTTTCTCTCTCTCTCTCTCTCTCTGGTATATATATGTATGTATTACAGGTGCCCAGCCACAGGGGCGTCTTGCTTAGGATCTCTTGGAAGGAACGCGCTGCAGCTTAGGTGGGAGTTACAGGTCTCTTGATTAGACGACTTCGTTCATTCGGATCCACTCTTAGTACATTCATTTAGTTGAGCATGTGTAGCTCTTTCCATTATTCCATTGTTATTGGACATTTGTATTTCAGTTATTTCCAGTATTGTTACTATGGGTTTTATTCAGTTTGATTGTGTTACTTTATATTTCGCATGTTGATATTCGATTGACGAATATTTTAAATTAATTGGACTATGTTGCAGATATTTAATGTGGTGTGATTCATACTTATTGAATGTTGTTAATAAAATAAATGATTTTCTTTAAATAAAATTTGGAAAGTATGTATGAAAATGGTTTTGACACTTAGCTTAATTATTTAGGGTGTTAAATTGGAAAATTTATTTTTATCGACAGTGATGCTGAGAATGAACCAACTGTTTACCTTGATTTAATTTAATAAAGGAGTGATCGCCCGGTATTTAATTAGGCGGGGTGTCACAATAATGAGAACGATAGTTTTATCAAATAATCTACTACCGCTCAAACCCTCATTATTCAGTCACTACAAATGATCATCATAAATTCTACTTTCATAACCCTCAAAATTAATAAAAGTAATGACACAACACGAACCTCTTCCTAGTGTACACACTTTCTCCCCTATAGGAAACACCAACGAGTCTCACTACCCAACAGTAAATATATACCTAATATGGCTGACATTGCCACTGCACCCACTAAATATGACTCACTCGCGAATTTAAGTGTGTATAATCATATTTTGTAATGTGCTCATGTCACCCCAAATTTTTCCTATACTTATAAGATTAAGAATTTTTTTTATCTACATTTTCCATCTACCTTGCCTAGTTCCTAGATTCCCTAGCATAACTCTCACCCTAGAACTAACCTATGATCTACTGCAATGGTTGTATACTTAGGGTCCCATCCTGTAGTTGCCCCCTATTTCACTTTGGGCAAATCCTTCTTCGTGTTTCCCATATCTCCATAACTAAAACAACTGGAAGAGAAAATCTCATACTTTTGGCCCTTTCTCTGATGGCTTTCCCCACCATTCCTTTAGCCTTAAGGAATGGAGATTCTACTACTGCTGCTGAGGACCCTACTGGTCCTATCGGATCTCACCACTCTCGGGTTGGTAACCTTTGGACTTAAATCTCGTATTCTTATTCCCCTATCGAAGTTCTTGTTCCTACGGTTGTTGTTGTGCCCCATCGGTATCGTTCCCATCTACCTTCCTAGTCTGACTGGTCTCACTTTATCTTTGTGGACAAGTGCACTACATGTGGCCCTATTCTCACACATAATAAACCTTTCTTTGTCATCCCCCTATCTCTCCACATATTGGCCACATTGGGGTGTTCTTCTATCGAGCCTGGTAGTCTTGACCCCAATCGCTACTCCCATTGTCCCTTGGGCTCCATTAACACTATGGAACTCGATGCTGACCTTGAAGGACCTGATGGAATCCATAATCATTTGGTATTAATTCCATTAATTTCAATCATTTTAAATGGGTCCCCTACTGGGTATCCTCATGTGGTGTTATCGTGTAATCCAATACTGTTCGCCAACTACACTATCTAACTCTTTTAGGTCCCTTCTCATGGAAGTGTTAATATAAACTTGTAAACATATGACCTCGATGACGTAGGCAATAGTCATCCTAGCCATATTTCTCATATACTCTCGTATATTCTTCTCACATATCCATTATAAAATTATAAATCCTCTTCATTTTTCGTATCCCCCTTCATCGGGTACGAAGTTCGCTACACAAGTTAATTTCTCTCTCACTATCGGTCTCCATATTTTCCACTTGTTATAAGTTCCAAAACTCCATTCACATCTCTGTGTGAACAACATATAGAACATCTTAAGGTCGACCGCACCTAAATTTCCAAAAATTATTTCCCCTGAAATTTCATCATGGATGTCATTTCACTCCGCCATACACAATTGCCTTTGGATTATCTCATTACATTGGACCATCACACTTCCTCTCTTCA
This sequence comes from Sambucus nigra, assembly GCA_949130495.1. Taxonomy (NCBI): domain Eukaryota; kingdom Viridiplantae; phylum Streptophyta; class Magnoliopsida; order Dipsacales; family Adoxaceae; genus Sambucus; species Sambucus nigra. The sequence continues at coordinate 549,139,171 of OX422207.1, forward strand.
GCAAATCCTTATAAATGATAATTCGAAAGAGTTCCTCCGACTCCCAATACCGAGTATGCTAGATGATTCTGAATTTGTACCACCATTATCTTGGACAGTGTTTGGGAAATCTTCTACTCCCAAGTACTTATCCTATTGTCATCTGTTGGAACAATAATTATGGTGAATGCTATTGCAATCACCGTTTCCCCAAAATACTCTATGCCTTCTGTCGAGCCTTTCCTCCCACATTCATTCTAATAGTCCTCGTTGGTCGTCCTATATTATTTGATGTACGAAGCCCCATCGAACTCGTAGGTGAATCACCTCAATGATACTTAGTAGTAGAAAAATGTAGGCGACATACGTAAGGGAATATAATAATCATATAATAGGCCTTTATATCAAAAAATGCCATGCTGAAATCGTAGTAAGTCGCACCGATCCTAAGGATGCTAGAACCTGATGCTTTGATACCAGTTATGACACCCCGCCTATTCTAATCCTAGGTGATCATTCCATTATTAAATTAAACATAAATCATTAGTGGTTTCGTTGTTAGCATCATTATCGAAAACATTTTAATTTACTGACCACCAATATTAAAATAAGTGTGTATCAAATTTTATAATTCATTAATAACAACAATTGACAATTAAATATGATGAGAAAACCACCCAACCATAATACCAATATGAATACACCACATGATAAATAATCAAATAAATGATACCGAATAACACATCGGTTCACAGTATAAAAATCCAACTATGAGTCTATGAAATAAAACCGAATCCACTAATACATAGTCTGATACAACTGTGTAAATGAGATAGCTGAAGGAAGACATAACCAAATGAAATAACTGAACCTGAATCTTAGTCTAGGAATTAAGCAACTGAAGTGTCTAATCAAAAGCCTATAAGAATCCACAAGTGTTACGGCTACGCATCCTTGCAACTGATCATTAAGCTTAGCGTACTTGTGGCTGGACACCTAAAAGGTTTCAAAAATATTTTGCAAGATGGGTCAGAGCCCAAAACATATGAAAATATTTAGCAAGTATTTAACACAATTTAAAATCGGTTATTCATTACACATCTTTGTTCAGAGTACACTCATTTGAGTTCCTCACCTCTCAACTAATGTGTATGCCTAACGTAAATATAAAATTATGCTATTAGGCCCAACTAGGTCTCCTAATTAACTATCCATCCGCTAAAGGGTTGGATCCCCTGTATCGCCTATATGGTACGCTTGACATTAAGTCCTCATATAAATATCTCTATAACTTCTCCCGTATCTCCCATACAGTACGCTATCATAACACTAATAAATATCTTGTCTCATATGTTATTATTAACCATAGTTAACAAATCACTTATGTTATTGTTAAACCATTTCATTAAGTTACTTGACTAAGCATAAATTCTTCTAAATTTAGCCCCTTAAGTTAGTGATTTTGATATCTCGAACAACGTAATTGAATCATTTTTATCCCTTTTCGTTGCCATTGACTATTTCTAATGAGTACCCCGAGTTTCGTGTATTTCTTATGGATTTTACTGGTATTTAGTGTAAGAAAAGAAATAAAGAAACATTAAGAAAGGAAGAAAAGAAAGGAAGACAAGTCAAAAGGAAAAAAAAGGTAAATTTACACCCAGAGTTCAGATTCGAAGCCAAAAGGAAAGTTAAAGATCCTTGTTTCACTAGAGCATTGGAAGAAACGACAGTCACATCGGAGCTCTAGATCAAAAGTCATGACCAGTCAAAGATGTAAGAAAAAGTCAAACTTGAAGATAATCGGACCGATTCGGTTTATCTCGAATCGATCCGAAATGTCACCTTTCCAGTAGACCCCAGATTGATACCGAATTGATGGTAAGAGAACCGATCCGATAGCATCCGGCCCAGTCCGGTGGAAATAAAAAAGAACCGATCTAGTGACTGAAAATCGAACCAATGCGATGGAATTCGGACCGGTCCGGCTGCTCGAATTCCTGATATTAATTATGGAACTCAAGAGGTGCAAATCTTGGAATATCTTGCGTAGCCCATCGTCAAATTCGTGCTAGTTGGTGATATAAAAGGCCAAGCATACATCCTTCCAAAGGGAGTTGAATTTTAGAGAGAGAGAGTCAGTTTTTAGGGAAGTCTCACTAAACAAATTTCATATTTTTAGAAAAGCCCTAATTTGTATGTTTGAGGAACAAAAAGTATTTCTGGATTCAATCATCTCTTTTCCCTAGTGCAGATTTCAAGTATCAATTTCCATTCTGTTATTTATTCTCAATTTTGTTTTCAATTAAATTATCACTTGTTTTGTAATTTTTATTTTTACAATGTTTCTTGGATCCACAATTACATGCATTGTTATGAATTTGTTTTCTCATAAAACCATGTCTAGCTAAATTTTCAAGGGTTGGAGTACATGAACTCATTCCGGGGTAAATTACCCAAGTAAAAAATAAAGGGTAAATTAAGTATCGACCAAATCATTTATGGAAATTATACGAACATAGCCGATCTTTTAAATTACTCTTGCCCTAGGTACTTGGGATGTTTAAGAAGACTATGTAAGTATAATTGTTTATTCACCTCTTTGTATTTGCCTTTGATTTCATATGATGCGGGCTAGTTCCCTCATATATGTAATGCTTAGGATTTATAAAGATTAGATTTAGTCAAGAATTTCAATTTACAATTCTAGTATTCTATAATGTAATTTACTAAGGTTTGAGGGATTGTACTCTGACCTGTTTTCTCTCATATTCATATCTGATTTTTTACAATTCTTAGGGTTTTTGTGCACGTAGTTTATTTTCATCAATTGGAGATTTCAACCATCAATCATCTTTTCTTTTCTTTTGAGAAACCATTTGAAGGATAAATAACTTTTCCTACATATTCCCAATTGCCAATTTTTGAACCCTATGGAGACGATCCCGACTTGTCGGATTACAACTAACGCGATAGGCTTGCACTTGATCCTAGAAAGAACGCACTTTTGAGACAAATTCTTAGTCGCGTCAAGCTTTTGGCACCGTTTCCGAGGATCATCAATTGGTAATGTTTAGGAAAGTAATTTTAATCCTAAAGTGATTTAAAAAAAACAATTTTCATCTCATCTCTTGTAATATTACATGCAAAATCCACTTCTCACCCAAGTACACGAAAATCCTATTGCCAAAGCTAGTTCTGAGAATTCTCACACCACCGATTCTCCACACTTTTGGGTTCCACCTCCTTCACCGAATAATTCAATCACAAGTCGCATTTTGAGTCAAACACCGAGTGGAAGTTCTGAATCATTTGGTAGCAATATGACTGTGCATGGTAGTGTTGGTGTTGGTTCTGGAGAGGAAGAGTTACCATATCTTACCATGAAAGATCTTTTATTTTAGGAGCGAACTGTTGCCCCTGGTTGCATTTTACTCCCGTATAATGCCGATCAGTTCCACTTTCGGAATGGTGTGATCCAAATTCTGCCTACATTTCATGGGATGGATTCTGAAAAACCATATCTCCATATTAGAGAGTTCGAAGAAGCATGTGAGATGTTTGGTGATCAAACTTGCCCGCAAAATGTTATCCGGTTTAAGCTTTTCCCTTTTTCCTTAAAGGATAAAGCTAAGACTTAGTTATGGTCACTACCTTCGAATTTTGTTTTATCCTGGAGGGATATCAAAACTAAGTTCCTATCCAAGTTCTTCCCACAACACAAAACCAATTCTGTCCAAAAAAAAAATACAAGCTTTTCGGCAAAATGAGAATGAGGCTTTCGATAAGTGTTGGGAAAGATTTTAGGAGTTAGTTAGTGCTTGCCCCCATCATGGATTCGAAAAACATCATCTTATTTCATTTTTTCATCAAGGGCTTACTTTAGCATCTTAATAACTTATTCAGACAATGTGCGAAAGACCTTTTTGGGAGTTTGACTTGAGCGATGTTGAGGCTCATTCGAAATACGTAGCGGAGACTATGCAAGTATGGGATGTTTTTTACCCCAATAGTCAAAATAGAAATCGACAAGTGTCCAACTCGTCTGTTACGTCCAGTATTTATCACTTAGACAAGGAAACTTTGTTAGATCATAAATTTGACCAATTGGAAAAGAATTTCAAAGACATGCTTGAAGTTCGATTAAGAGAAGTAGCTGGACCCATGCAAGAAGGAAAGGAGAAAGTGTGTGCCATTTATACTGCTCGTTATTCTACCAAAGGATGTCCTACCATCCCTGCATACAAGGCAATGTACACTAAGCAAGTAGAGGTGATAGGAGGGTTTCGAGGTAATTTTAATGTACCGCAAGGTAATATATACAATCAATCTTGAAGGAATCATCATGGTTTCATCTATGGACAACCACAAGGTGGGATGGCTCCCAATCCACATGTGGATTTTCCACCCCCCCTCAATTTCAGCAAATGGCTCCTCCGATGCAACCTTCTATGAAGGTACCACCTCCTGGCCCATATGTCACTCCACCTAGGCGATCTCTTGAGGATAATCGGAATCAATTCATCCAATCTCAAAAGGAGAGCAATGCTAAGTATGATCGAATGTTCACAAAAGTTCACACTAGCATCTCTATGCTACAATCTGCATTGAATACTCAGGAGAAGGGTAAATTCCCAGCCCAAGGCCAAAGAACGCCTATTCAAGGACAACCTACGATTATCTCTACATCATAAAATTTTCCAGAACAATGTCAAGCTATCACTACTCTACGTAGTAGTCGCGTAATTGATCTCGCACCACCATCTCCCAAGGAATCTTAAGGCTAAAGAAGCTTCAGAATTTGAGGCGACCCCATTGCACATGTATGATAAGGAAGAAGGAGTTGAATCTGAAGTTGAAATAAAACCTCCCACTGCTACTCCATTTCCTCAACTCTTGGCACCACCCAAAAAGGGGGCTTCGCGTACGGAAGTGTTAGATGTTCTGAAGCAAGTAATGTTGAACTTGCCATTTTTGGATGCTATCCAAAAAATTACAATATATGCCAAAGTCATCAAAAATCTTTTGACTATTAAACGATGACTTAAGGTGAAGAGAAATGTATTTTTGGCAAAAAATGTGAGCTCGGTCCTTCTTAATGATCTTACACCAAAATTCAAGGATCCTGGTGCACCTAAAATTTTGTGTGTTATAGGAGAAAGTAGCGTTAAAAAAGCTTTGCTTGACTTAGGTGCAAGTTTGGGCATCCTTCCATACTCTATCTATAAGCAACTTGATTTAGGTGATCTTAAACCTACCCGAATCACTCTACAATTAGCAGATCGAATAGTGAAAGTGCCTCGTGAGGTTGTTGAGGACGTGATAGTTCAAGTGGACACATTATACTTCCCGGTTGATTTTATCATTTGGGACATGGAGCCTTCCGCCCCATTAGAGTAATCATGTTCCCATAATTTTGGGCCGCCCATTTTTAGCTAATGCTAATGCTTTGATCAATACACGTAATGGCCAAATGCATCTCACTTTTGGAAACATGACTCTCAAGACTAATATTTTTAATGTGGCTAACCAAATGGGTGATGAGGATGAAATTCAATAGGTTGATCTTATTAAAGAGGTGGTGGATGAGCACATCGAAAAGATCATAGGTGGAGATGCACTGGAATTTTGTTTAGTGCAAGGAGTTGAGAATAAGAGTTCTTATACTAAGTTTGAGCGTGAAGTGGAAGAGTTGGGATCTTGGTTTCAAGAAGAAGTGAGTTTTAAGAAGTTGAGAGATGTTGACTGGATTTCTCGATTTGAGGAATTACCCTCGAGGGAGTCACTCATGATCCCCTCTGAAGAGAGATTTACTAGTCTTGAGTTAAAGAAACTACCCTCTCATGTAAAATATGCTTTTTTGGGAGAAGATGATACATTTCCTGTTGTTGTTTCTTCCAATTTAAAAAAAGAGCAAGATGGCATGTTGTTGAATGTGTTGAGGAAGCGTAGGAGTGCATTTGGTTGGACTATAGCCGAGTTGAGAGGTATAAGTCCTTTGATTTGTACCCATAAAATCCACCTCGAGGAGGAAACGAAGCCATCGAGAGAGATGCAAAGGCGACTGAACCCAACCATGAAAGATGTAGTTCGAGCGGAAATCATCAAATTATTAGATGCTGGGATTATCTATCCCATTTCCGATAGTAAAATGGGTGAGACCAATACAGGTCATTCCAAAGAAGTCGAGTATGATTGTGGTTGAAAACGATAAGGGAGAATTAATACCTCAACGCACCACCATTGGGTGGCGTGTTTGCATTGATTACCGAAAACTCAATGCCGAAACAAGAAAAGACCATTTTCCCTTACCGTCTATCGACCAGGTGATTGAACAATTAGCTGGCCATCCTTACTATTATTTCCTAGATGGGTATTCTAGCTATAATCAGATTGAAGTGGATGTACTTGATCAAGAAAAGATGACGTTTACATATCCGTTTGGTACGTTTGGCTACAAATGTATGCCTTTTGGGTTATGTAATGCGACAACAACTTTTCAAAGGTGCATTTTGAGTCTCTTTAACGACATGATAGAAAAAGGTCTCGAGGTGTTCATGGACGATTTCAGCGTCTTCGGTCCATCTTTCGAACAATGTTTAGCTAATCTTGAAAGAGTTTTATTCCGGTGTGTGGAAAAGGACTTAGTCCTCAATTGGGAAAAATGCCATTTTATGGTCACTGACGGCGTAGTTCTGGGCCACATAGTTTCTTCTAGGGGAATTGAGGTTGATCGAGAAAAAATAGAAGTCATAGCTGAGTTACCCCCGCCAAAATTGCTTAAAGATGTGAGGTCCTTTTTAGGCCATGTTGGATTTTATAGGAGATTTATCAAAGACTTTAGCGCCATCGCTAGACCCTTGAGTAATCTTCTCATGAAGGACACTCCATTTGAGTGGAATAACGCATGCCACGAAGCTTTCGATAAACTCAAAAGCATGCTAATTTCTGCTCCTATCATGAAAGCTCTCGATTGGTCACTCCCATTTGAGCTTATGTGTGATTCAAGTGATTACGCGATTGGGGCTATTCTCGAACAAAGAAAAGACAAGAAAGCTCATGTTATTTACTATTTTAGTAGGACATTATCTGTCCCCCAGCTTAACTACTCCATCACGGAGAAAGAATTACTAGCAGTCATTTTTGCTCTCGATAAATTCTGCTCTTACGTTGTTGGGTCGCCCATCATTTGCTTCACTGAACACTCGACCCTCAAATATCTTCTGACCAAGAAAGATGCCAAACCGCGCCTAATAAGGTGGATCCTACTCCTACAAGAGTTTAATCTCTCGATTCAAGATAAGAAAGGAGTAGAAAACGTAGTTGCTGACCATTTGTCATGCCTCTCGTCCGACGTACCTATTGATCCCATCCCTATAGACGAGTATTTTCTGGATGAAAATCTATTTGCTACTTCTTGTCTTCCTTGGTTTGCGGATATAGTAAACTACCTTGTCACTGGAGTCATTCCCTCTAATTGGACTCCACAAGAGAGAAGGAAGTTCATTACTTGGTCACGCATGTTCTTTTATGATGATCCATATTTGTTTAAGTATTGTGCTGATCAAATCATCAAAAAATGTGTACCTAATGAAGAAATTCAAGGGGTAATTCAATTTTGTCATACGGAAGCATGTGGAGGTCATTTTTCCAAAAATAAAACTGCTGCAAAAATCATGCAAAGCGGTCTCTATTGGCCCACAATCTTTTGAAATGTGAATACTTTTTTCAAATCATGTGATAGATGCCAAAGAATGGGAGCTATCACTCTCCGTGACATGATGCCATTGACCCCCATTCTTGTCTTATAGTTGTTTAATTACTAGGGTATTGACTTCATGGGGCCTTTTCCACCCTCTTTTGGTTTTCTATGCATCCTCGTCGCAGTAGACTACGTCTCAAAATGGGTAAAGGCCATAGCTACAAGGACGAATGATAATAAGGTGGTGATAAAGTTCATTCAAGAACACACACTTTCTTGATTCGGAGTTCCTAAGGCTATCATTAGTGATAATGGCACTCATTTTTGCAATAGGCTGATGGAAAATCTCATGCGAAAGTATGGGGTCGTCCATAAAGTTGGAACCACTTATCACCCTCAATCGAATGGCCAAGCCGAGTTAGCCAATCGGGAAATCAAGCATATCTTGGAAAAGACAGTCGAACCTAACATGAAAGATTTGTCTCTCAGATTGAATGATGCGCTCTGGGCATATCGAACTGCATACAAGAATCCCCTTGGGATGTCCCCATTTCATTTTGTATATGGCAAAACTTGTCATCTTCCTGTTGAAATTGAACACAAAGCATATTGGGCTATGAAAAGGGTAAATTTTAACATGGAAAAAGCCGCTGAAACACGTAAACTTCAGTTGAATGAGTTAGAAAAAATACGCAATGATGCGTATGAAAGTGCTAAAATCTCAAAGGAACGAATGAAATAAGCTCATGACACAGTTATCCGACGTAAGGAGTTTCATTCGGGGCAAAAATTACTTCTCTACAACTCGAGGTTGCCCTTGTTTCCCAAAAAATTGTGGTCACGATGGTTAGGTTCATTCATTATGAAGGAAGTATTCCCACATGGAGCTGTTGAACTAGAGGATCAAAAATGGGGAAACACATTCAAGGTTAACGACCAATGTCTCAAGTCGTATTTAGAAGCGGTTGTAATGGAAGCCGACACGATCTAGTTGTCGGACCCCTATTTATGGGGATTGACTGAGCACGAAAAGTGAGGTCGTTGCACCCCCGACGTGTATGGGGTGATTGTTGTGTATAGTATTCATAGGATGTTAGGCTAGTTAGGAAATCATAGTTGTGTGTCACTGCCAGAGGTGGGAATCCAACACAGGTCTCGGGTGCGTTTCGGGTTTCGATGTGAGTTTTGTGAGTTTTGAGGTCTAATTGTATAGGAGGGAGCTTTGGGGTAGAGAAATCAAGTTGAAAGTGGTCACTAAACTAAAGGAGGGAAGAGCTGGGATTTTTACAGACCGGATCGGTCCGGCCCTAAAAAAAGGAACCGATCCAGCCTCAAAACGAAATAAATAAAAAAGAAAGCGGACTGGTCTAGTCTGAATTCGGATCGATCCAGTCATCTGCAGGCTGGGAAATTTCTCGAGGTTAAAACCTCATCAATCCTCACCCCATTCACTCCCCCAATCCCTTCCTCACCCCAAAAATTCGTCCCCCGTATTTCCCTCCAATTCTTTCCCCCTAACCACCATACAACCTATAAATATCACACCTACCCCCTCCTCTTTCTTTCACATCTCCATATCCACTCTCCTCTCTCACTTTATGTCTAGTTCTTACATTACCATGGATGCTCCCCAGAATTATAATTTCATTGAAGTCCTGATGGCAATGGAGAATATCATTCCCGCCGTGAGGCAAATTGGTACCGTCGTTTTTTTGGTCCGAGGCGAAAAATCCACATTAAGCGCCCGGTGCTTTGGGACTAGCTGCCTAATTATGTCACTGAGATGTTCATGTCCCGAGGCTGGTGCAGATTTTTCAATAAACCATACGAGGCTGTATAGGATAATGAAGTGCGTTAGTTTTACAGTTCGCTCATCCGTACCGCAGATTTTGAATCTCAAGCCTTTGTCGACTCGACACCGATACCGTTCTCGCTTGAACTTCTGGCCCAAAAACTCGAGTCTAAAGGTGTGATCACTCCAGCCCAAATTACATATCCCATCCATTATCCAGATGTTTCCAAAGATGTTTTCATGTCTCAAATCGTTCCGGGTTCGATTTGGAATACAGAGACGTATCCTATTGGTCGGTTATCCGACAAGACCCGTATCACTTTTCACATCATTTGTGCCAACCTTTTGCAAACTTCAAATGATTCGGCTATGCTCCCGCGTCAAGCTACTATGGCCTATCACTTGTTTGACCATTCCACTGTTATCAATTTGGTCCGCACGTTTTACAATGATATAATTTGTGCGGCACTAGAAAAAAAGGTAGGGACCCTCTTCCTTACGGTCGTCTCATTACCTCCTTTCTTAACGATGTCGAAATTGTTCCCCCGCAACATCTTATCAACATACCCAAGCCCCTTGGGAAAGAATACCGCACCCGCAGTGACAAGAAAATCCAGCTGATCCGTGCACGTCGAGGTGACAGTGATTTCTCGGCTGATGAAGCTGCTGCTGAGGAAGTGGCTATTCCTGACGAAGATGTTGAGATGGAAGAAGGTGAGGATGAGGAATATGATGAAACTGCTGACCCTGATTATGTTTCAATTGGTATGGGTCTCACCGAGCGCGTTATTTCTCTTGAGACGTGTTTTGATCGGTTTACGTCCTCATACCAACGGGACATGATTTTGATATTGCGTATACCGGCTGATCTTTATCGTCTCATGTTGGGTCCCGATGCCCTCCTTCCTGCCTATTTTCATGATTCGTATGACCCCAGTGCCCCCGGTAGCTCTCACCCCCCACCCGACCCGTAGGCAACCCCGTTGGAGCCCGTGAAAGTTTCCCCCCTTCTAGCTATGTTATGTGATGGTGTCCTGTGTTTTTTTTAATTTTTATCTCTTGTTTCCAAAGTGAAGTTGTACTAAACAGTTTTTATTCTAGTATTTTTCTTGTTTTATTTATTGCACTTCTTATTTTGTCTTATTTAGCTTTATCGTCGTTTTGATTGTGGACAATGAAAAAGACTAAGTTAGGGGGGATGACAAGTGCATATTCATAAAACTTCGCATACAAAAAAAATTGAAAATTTTTGAAAAAAGCCAAAAATATTTTTCTTCAAAATAAATAAAAATTAGAATTTAATTTTTTTAAAAATATCACCTTTATTCTATTTAAATTCTGAAATTGTTAACGATCAAAATGCACTAGGCCAAAATTGACCGAAGATGGAAATTGAAAGAAAATTGATGACATAACGAATAAGTGTGGAGATTGATCAAACCCGGTGAGATTTCTGTAACACCCCGCCCGCTCGGGGAGAGCGAATGGAGCGATAATGCGATAAAACTAACCAAATCCACAAGTAACAAGGTATAGAGCATCTAAATAAACCCACAATAATATAAATCCACTAATCTCAATTCTTCAAATACAACAAGTCTCTCGAATTAAAATTACAACTATCTAACTCGAATAAAAATACAAATCTCCAAAGCTCTGTACATCAAAATAATAAAAATCTTTCCCAAACAATCCTCGCTAAAATCAATCTCCATAGCGCCCCAAAATCCGCGCTAACCTGCCACTAAAAGAAAATATGGGGAAGTACACAATACGACAGGAAGATGCTCAACAAAAATGTTAGCGATGAATAAAACGTAACAACAAGAGTACGAATATTCAAATCAAAATGCAAATCTCAATAGCATTTCATCATTATAATTTTTCAACAACACATCAATGGGTCACCAGGCCTCACCACATCCGTATATGCTTTATCAAGCCATAACCCGGGAAACAGGAATTTTGGCGGGTACCCAACCTCCGTGCCATATTAAAATCTCATGACAACATGCTCATCAACAATATAATGATACCACATGAATCAAAATAATTTTAACAATTACTTTCCAGATTTCAATGAATTTATCAATTCAAATATGAGTTCAATTAACAAGAATTCAAAGAGAATGACACTCGTGAGATTTAAGGAGCATATTGTGTAAAACACCATACCTCAAACCATGATGAGAAACCAATGATCACATCCTCAAGATCAATACAAAAGATATACAAAAGCTTCTCCAAGAACCTCCAACAAAATAGCCCCAAGAACACCTCTAATCTAAGGTTGGAACTCACAAATCTCAAGGGCCAAAGTATATATAAAAAGAAGAGGAATATAAAATATATTTTCTAACAAACTTTGTGCCAAAAGTATGTTAAAAGGGTTGCCCACGACTCCCTTTTATAATGAAAAGAAATGAAGAGTTGGAATCCAAAAGACTCCTTTAAATAAGGTAAAGAAATGAAGAGTTGAAAGTCAAAACAACTCCAAGAGTTAAAAACATTTTAAAATCATTTTAAAATCCGTTTTAACTCCGATTTCGAAACCGTTTGAAATTCTTGCCTTTAAAAATAATAACCAACATATTTGAGCAATAAAAATAATTTTATCAAAAACTTTATTTTCCTCCATTTTCCAAAAATTAATTAAAATAGCCCAAAATTACGCGGGTTGTTACACTTCCCCACTAACAATGGAATTTCGCCCTCGAAATTCGCCGAATGCCTAACTCTAAAAAATCAGGCTAACAATCTCCAAAAATAATTTTCTCACATCTAATCTAGATGCCTAACACGAATATCACCTAAAATTTTCTATCTCCAAAAATTTCTAACCACGCAATGAACCCAAAACTCAAGCCCCTAGGGTTGCCGTATACCTAAGCTCTGATACCATTTGTAACACCCCACCCGCCCGGGGAGAGCGAACGGAGCACTAATATCGATAAAACTAACCAAATCCACAAGTAACAAGGTATAGAGCATCTAAATAAACCCACAATAATATAAATCCACTAATCTCAATTCTTCAAATACAACAAGTCTCTCGAATTAAAATTACAACTATCTAACTCGAATAAAAATACAAATCTCCAAAGCTCTGTACATCAAAATAATAAAAATCTTTCCCAAACAATCCTCGCTAAAATCAATCTCCATAGCGCCCCAAAATCCGCGCTAACCTGCCACTAAAAGAAAATATGGGGAAGTACACAATACGACAGGAAGATGCTCAACAAAAATGTTAGCGATGAATAAAACGTAACAACAAGAGTACGAATATTCAAATCAAAATGAAAATCTCAATATCATTTCATCATTATAATTATTCAACAACACATCAATGGGTCACCAGGCCTCACCACATCCGTATATGCTTTATCAAGCCATAGCCCGGGAAACAGGAATTTTGGCGGGTACCCAACCTCCGTGCCATATTAATATCTCATGACAACATGCTCATCAAAAATATAATGATACCACATGAATCAAAATAATTTCAACAATTACTTTCCAGATTTCAATGAATTTATCAATTCAAATATGAGTTCAATTAACAAGAATTCAAAGAGAATGACACTCGCGAGATTTAAGGAGCATATTGTGTAAAACCCCATACCTCAAACCATGATGAGAAACCAATGATCACATCCTAAAGATCAATACAAAAGATCTACAAAAGCTTCTCCAAGAACCTCCAACAAAATAGCCCCAAGAACACCTCTAATCTAAGGTTGGAACTCACAAATCTCAAGGGCCAAAGTATATATAAAAAGAAGAGGAATATAAAATATATTTGCTAACAAACTTTGTGCCAAAAGTATGTTAAAAGGGTTGCCCATGACTCCCTTTTATAATGAAAAGAAATGAAGAGATGGAATCCAAAAGATTCCATTAAATAAAGTAAAGAAATGAAGAGTTGAAAGTCAAAACAACTCCAAGAGATAAAAACATTTTAAAATCCGTTTTAACTCCGATTTCGAAACCGTTTGAAATTCTCGCCTTTAAAAATAATAACCAACATATTTGAGCAATAAAAATAATTTTATCAAAAACTTTATTTTCCTCCATTTTCCAAAAATTAATTAAAATAGCCCAAAATTAGGTGATATTCGTGTTAGGCATCTAAATTAGATGTGAGAAAATTATTTTTGGAGATTGTTAGCCTGATTTTTGAGAGTTAGGCATTCGGTGAATTTCGAGGGCGAAATTCCATTGTTAGTGGGGAAGTGTAACAACCCGCGTAATTTTGGGCTATTTTAATTAATTTTTGGAAAATGGAGGAAAATAAAGTTTTTGATAAAATTATTTTTATTGCTCAAATATGTTGGTTATTATTTTTAAAGGCGATAATTTCAAACGGTTTCGAAATCGGAGTTAAAACGGATTTTAAAATGTTTTTAACTCTTGGAGTTGTTTTGACTTTCAACTCTTCATTTCTTTACCTTATTTAAAGGAGTCTTTTGGATTCCAACTCTTCATTTCTTTTCATTATAAAAGGGAGTCGTGGGCAACCCTTTTAACATACTTTTGGCACAAAGTTTGTTAGCAAATATATTTTATATTCCTCTTCTTTTTATATATACTTTGGCCCTTGAGATTTGTGAGTTCCAACCTTAGATTAGAGGTGTTCTTGGGGCTATTTTGTTGGAGGTTCTTGGAGAAGCTTTTGTAGATCTTTTGTATTGATCTTGAGGATGTGATCATTGGTTTCTCATCATGGTTTGAGGTAAGGGGTTTTACACAATATGCTCCTTAAATCTCGCGAGTGTCATTCTCTTTGAATTCTTGTTAATTGAACTCATATTTGAATTGATAAATTCATTGAAATCTGGAAAGTAATTGTTGAAATTATTTTGATTCATGTGGTATCATTATATTGTTGATGAGCATGTTGTCATGAGATTTTAATATGGCACGGAGGTTGGGTACCCGCCAAAATTCCTGTTTCCCGGGCTATGGCTTGATAAAGCATATACGGATGTGGTGAGGCCTGGTGACCCATTGATGTGTTGTTGAAAAATTATAATGATGAAATGCTATTGAGATTTGCATTTTGATTTGAATATTTGTACTCTTGTTGTTACGTTTTATTCATCGCTAACATTTTTGTTGAGCATCTTCCTGTCGTATTGTGTACTTCCCCATATTTTCTTTTAGTGGCAGGTTAGCGTGGATTTTGGGGCGCTATGGAGATTGATTTTAGCGAGGATTGTTTGGGAAAGATTTTTATTATTTTGATGTACAGAGCTTTGGAGATTTGTATTTTTATTCGAGTTAGATAGTTGTAATTTTAATTCGAGAGACTTGTTGTATTTGAAGAATTGAGATTAGTGGATTTATATTATTGTGGGTTTATTTAGATGCTCTATACCTTGTTACTTGTGGATTTGGTTAGTTTTATCGCATTATCGCTCCGTTCCCTCTCCCCGAGCGGGTGAGGTGTTACAATTTCGAGACTTTCAATTTTTTATGAGTTTTTAAATCAATCCGAGTTTATGATTAACTCGAAGTTCTTTTCAGCGTTTTAATAAGTCGTTGATGACTCAATCCTTTGTTTTGATCGGTTATGGGAAATGTGTGTAATGTTGTCTCGAAATTCGTGCTAAATATATCTCTAAACTTAATTAATCTCGAGATGCATATTGTAATGTGATTAGCAATTTGGACAATGAAGTAGGCCCTCTTTTGTTTAACCCAAAAATATTTAGCCATAATAAAGTTGTAAAAAAATTATCCATTTGCAACCCAATTTGAGCCTAATAAAATATTTCCCTTTCATTTGATAACCCGAAAAACCCAAATAGCCCGAAATTGTGAAAATTTGGAAATTCATCAAGTAAGTCCAAAGTGTGTAATAAAAAAAAGGGGGCAAGAAAAGAAAAATAGCAAGAAAAAAAGAAAAAAAAATGAAAATAGAAAAGAAAGAGAAAAATGAGCAAATGCCCGAAAAAGCACTAATGGACGTCATAAGGACATTTTCCAATTCCGAACATTCCATCCATTCCCATTTTTACCCTTTACACTTTTTAACCCAAAAAGTCCTAACCGAGTCCTAATGGAGAAATTAATTACTGCATGGAGAGCTAAGATATGAAAAGATAATAAGAGAGATTAAAATGGTGTGATTAAGAGATGACGTTTCCCGTTTCCTAATAACTGTACTCCAATGATGAGATCTTTTCACCATATATTTCCTTCTTTTCAATTTTGTATGCATGAATTTGTGTCCATTATATTTTCTCTTTATATCATGCATACCGAGAGAAAATAGCCACAATCCGAGTGATTCGTTTGCGAGTGCAGTGGTAAGAATTTGAATCAAAACGAATTTTCAGAAAGTAACGTAAGGCTCAATCGGTGGAAATTTGAGGTTTAATTTCAGGCTTTGCACACACACACTATGGTTTGAGACATTTGAATATGAATTTGGGGTAGTTATTTTCCGAAAAGTTTAAATTGTACAATTTTTAAATATTTTGATATTTATTCGAGTCAATAAAGAATTTTGTGGGTGTATTCACAACAAACCCTCACGAGACAAAACTCGTCCTACTAGGGTGACCTAGGGGTTCAAAGGCTTGTTGCATATGCTCAATGCAATCGCATGCCTACAAAAGTGGAATTTTAGTTAAATAAAAGAAATCTCAAAAATAAAACTTTGGGTCGCTTCATTTACATTGCCCAGGACGTGCAAAGTTCTAAGTTAGGGGGATTTGACTAAGCATAAATTCTTCTGAATTTAGCCCCTTAAGTTAGTGATTTTGATATCTCGAACAACGTAATTGAATCATTTTTATCCCTTATCATTGCCATTGACTATTTCTAATAAGTACCCCGAGTTTCGTGTATTTCTTATGGATTTTACAAGTATTTAGTGTAAGAAAAGAAAGAAAGAAATCGGAAGAAAGGAAGAAAAGAAAGGAAGACAAGCCAAAAGGGAAAAAGAGTAAATTTACACCCAAAGTTAGGATTCGAAGTCTAAAGGAAAGTTAAAGATCCTTATTTCACTAGAGCATCGGAAGAAACGACAGTCAATTTGGAGCTTGAGATCAAAAGTTATGACCAGTCGAAGATGTAAGAAAAAGTCAAACTTGATGATAATTGGACCGATCCGGTTTATCTCAGACCGATTCGAAATGTCACCTTTCCAGTAGACCCCGAATTGATATCGAACCAATGGCAAGAGAACCAATCCGATAGCATCCGGACTGGTCCGGTGGAAATAAAAAAGAACCGATCTGGTGGAATCCAGACCGATCCAGCTGTTTGAATTCCTGGCATTAATTACGGAGCTCAAGAGGTGCAAATCTTGGAATATCTTGCGCAGCCCATCGATTTTAGTTTTCAAATTCGTGCTAGTTGGTGATATAAAAGGGCAAGCATGCGTCCTTCCAAAAGGAGTCGAATTTGAGAGAGAGAGAGTCAGCTTTTAGGGAATTCTTAGTAGACAAATTTCATATTTTTAGAAAAGCCCTAATTTGTATGTTTGAGGAACAAGAAGTATTTCTGGACTCAATCATCTCTTTTCCCTAGTGCAGATTTCAAGTATCAATTTCCATTCTCTTATTTATTCTCAATTTTGTTTTCAATTCAATTATTACTTGATTTGTAATTTTTGTTTTTACAATGTTTCTTAGATCCACAATTACATGTATTGTTATGAATTTGTTTTCTCATAAAACCATGTCTAGCTAAATTTTCATGGGTTGGAGTACATGAACTCATTCCGAGTCAAATTACGCAAGTAGAAAATATAGGGTAAATTAAGTATTGACCAAATCGTGTATGGAAATTATTCGAACATAGATGATCTTTTAATCTCTCTTACCATAGGTACTTGGGATGTTTAAGGAGACTATGCAAGTATAATTGTCTATTCACCGCTTCATATTTGCCTTTGATTTCATATGATGCAGGCTAGTTCCCTCATATATGTAATGCTTAGGATTTATAAAGATTAGATTTAGTAAATAATTTCAATTTACAATTCTAGTATTCTATAAGGTAATTTACTAAGGTTTGAGGGATTGTGCTCCGCCCTATTTTCTCTCATATTCATATCTGATTTTTTACAATTCTTAGGGTTTTTGTGCACGTAGTTTATTTTCATCAATTGGAGATTTCAACCATCAATCATCTTTTCTTTTCTTTTGAGAAACCATTTGAAGGATAAATAAATTTTCCTACATATTCCCAATTGCCAATTTCTGATCCATGTGGAGATGATCCCGACTTGTCGGATTACTACAAACGCGACAGGCTTGCACTTGAGCCTAGAAAGAACGCACTTTTGAGGCAAATTCTTAGTCGCGTCATTACTCTACTTAAGTCATCTTTAAGATATACGCTATCTAAATTTATTACCATCACACACTAGATAGAATATTTCTTAACTATATCTCATTTAGATATACGTTATCTATAACTACTACTTTCACACAAGTAGAATTAAACACATGTCTGTATAGATTTGTCACACAATCTATATACATAACTCCAACATCCCCGGGCTAAGAGCCGTGGTGCGAATCTTCATACTCTGCTATCAAGTCCATGTACCACTCGCACTCAATTAAGGACTATTGGCTCTGCATGTCTCCTCGAACATAAAATAAATCAACACACGATGGAGACGAACATGGTACTAAGCCTTTGGGATATGCAAATACCTAATGTACCCAAATGACATGACAACCACACTAATACACACATAGTGAGCCACCCTAAGTTCTATTTCTAGGGTAAAATTCTAGACCACACTGGAATCATGAATGTGGGATCACCCTCTGCACGAAAACCTCCGAATAGAAGGCAGTGTAGGTATGTTCACACACATAAGAAATCTCATAATAGGTATACACACAACCTAAAAATGTAATCCACATAGGTATACACACAAACTGTAATAACATACATGTAGGTATACACACAACCTATAAATATCCTCCATATAGGTATACACACAACCTATAATATAGTATGTATAGATATTCACTCAACCCATGATATAATCCATATAAGTGTACATTCAATCTATAATTATCATTCGTACGTGGTATATACATTTCAGATACTTATTGTACTTATATATAACTCTCTATTGTAAACTCCTGAGTATTATTCTTAATTCCAAGGGCCCTAGTTACCCCCTTACATTATTTTAGTAGTTAATTCACTCATACTCTACCAGTATACATCATATGTTCACTCGAAATCCCCGCGAGTAAATTTCATTCTTTCGAATTCACTTACACTACTCTTTAAGCACGATAATCTTAGTCATAATTGTCTTATTCATGACTAAATACCAATCCTACCAAGGTCTATTGTAATTAATAATATCCCTTATTATGTTTTAAAGATGTACAAAAAGTGCCTCCGATAATTATTCGCACGTTCTGGGCTTAAATAGGGGAATTTATCAAAATCTGGGAAATCTAAATCGATTCACTTTCAGAATCGATTCGAAAATTGTGATTTCTTCTTCTTCCCTATGCAGTTGCGTTTCATTACTCAAAACCTCACTATTTTTCAACAAACATTTAATTAAAATTACTAAACATTACATAGATGTATATGGATGATTTCCAACACAAATATATCATCAAAACATATAGAATTCTCTCAGGAACTGATTATAATCTTTAATTCCCCCAAACCCTATTTTTCATGTTCTGCATATATATTCATAAACAACCCATATCCCTTTTATATTTTTAATTCAATCAACTCTGATTTGAGTTAACAACAATACGTCGGTCCATTCTACATGTAACCCTATCCCAATTAATGGATTTTAACAATCAAAAACCTAAGAACATCAATTTAATCATCAATTTATAAAACCCTACTCTACATGGGTAATATAACTTCTTAAAAACATGAAAGATAAATACTTGCCTTATGATTGCAGGTCTAACTTCATTTGTTCTTGTTGAAGTTGATATCTCCTCGTTTTGATTTCGATTTTGGTAACACTTTTGGGATGGATCAATGTGCTACACCTCCAAACTCTTTTTTTTCCTCTCAAATGGCCTCTCCTCTCCTTTGATTTTTAACTTTTAACCCTAACTCCCTCATCACATATACATATATAAATATGGTAAATTCATAAGTCCCTTTTCTCTAAAAATTCAAAAGACCAAAATACCCCTCCAGGGTGCCAGTTTGGCCTAAAAATGCCCCGTTACCCAACCCAAACCTCCAAGTACACTTTTCTAACTTTCGGAGACACTGGAGCACTCGAAATCACCCATAAATAAATCACATTTTATTTCAAACGTTTATATCCCGACATGACTCACACGCGCGTCCTGACTAAATTTCTATAACTGTCATATTTCTCACTCAGGACAATTTTAATACATTCTTATCATTCAATAAGTAATATTCAATATAATTCTCGCAATTAAGTATTAACCCTTGTCACGCTAATTATTTTTTATTTTAATTCAGATTAATTTACCCATTTTTGTATAATTAATCCCCATATGGAAATCATTAAAAATTAAGGGGTGTTACAGGAATTTCCAGGGATGCATGCAGGGTCAAGGTTGACTTGGTAGGAAATAAAACAATAATATGAAAGAGGTTAGGTTTGAGTATCCCATTGATCCCGGGGATGCAACACCCATCGCGACCTCAGTAGGGAGTTTGCTTAGGATGATTAGGTTCTTGTAAGTTCACATTCCTTGTTCATTCTTTATTTATGGGGGAAATAATATTTCTTGGGTGAGAAATTTCCAAAATGCATCTCATTTCATCATTTTGGTGATATTTTCATGCATTTGCTTCCAATCCTCTGTTTTCTTACTAAACATGATTTTATAATGTATAAGGGGTACCCACTCAACTGCCCACAAGCATACTTAATGGGCAAAGGGGGTCACAGACGAGTGGGAGCAAGAATGGGAGAGGGGGCTGCCACACGAGTAAGCCTAAACAAGGCCTTAGTTGAAGAAGCCAAGATGAATGATCTAACGAGTGGGTCCACAACAAATGGCCTAAGTACAAAAATAAATAAAAGAAGAAGATTTGGCGAGAGGGTTCACAATGAGTGTACCAAACCAGAAAGAAGCCATTATAAGGTTTTTCGGGTGAGCTACAATACGTGGCTCAAATTCAAAGAAAAGTCAACAAGAAAGGACTGGAGAGGGGTCCACAGCTAGTGGCCCCAAACAAAAAAAGATTCCAAAACAATTAATTATACGAGGGGGTCTAAAATGAGGGGCCCAAACCCGTAGATGAGACAACATAGAATATTGGTGAGGGGGCTCACAATGAGCAAGACCAAAAGAAGAAAACAAACTACCTATGTGAGAAAGGCGTGGGGTGCTCAGTAAGAAACGTCAAGACAAATAAGAAAATGAGTGAGAAAACCCAAAAGATTGGAGGATTCTCATAACCCAATAATTATTATAAGTTTCACTTGATAAAAATTTACTAACATTATTGTCATTTTACATAGGTATAATTGATCGAGTAAGCACAACTCAAGGGGGCTAGTTGGGATCTCTAGGGAGTTTTGGCTTGGTGGATAAAAGACAAGGTATGTTTCACAAAGGCAAAGACCAACCACTTAACATTTTCGGATAGAGAGAATACTAATTGGATAGACCTTAAAGTTCATTAAAGCTTTCACACAATCCAAACTTAATTAAATGAGTGAGTAACCAAAGATATGATCCCAATATTATGTTAAAAAAGCTACTAGCGAGTGTCTTTCGAGGCCACTCACAAGTTTTTACAAAACATTATTCACCAAGTTACCGTTTGAAAATATATTTGCCAAATCACACATTTTGGAACTATCAAAATTTTTTTTTGGACTTTGATTTGCACTAGGTGTCTCCTGTTATAAGGGACATGCGACTAACAGACAACCGAGATAAAAGGTACATAACAGAGCTGATCTCTAAGAGTGGCTCATTTTGGCGCCTAAATGGCATATCAACTATTGTATCTACCTATAAATAGGACCCTTGGGTAAGGTCAAGAACAACATGGAAAACTCAAGTTAGCACTATTACTCTGTCAAAATCACACTAGAAAAGTATTCTCTTCGTGCTCTCTCTTGAGTGTCATAATGCTTGTCTCTTCATTCCCTCTATAACCAGCACTTCCAGGAGATCTCTTTCTCTCTTTTAGACATTATTAGTATTGTAAAAGTTGTCACTTATTATTCTCTTTTCAGATAGTAAGTTACAAAGAGATCCAAAATTCCCAGAAGTAGAAGGTTTTCATATCCAAGTACTCTTGAGACTTTAGAAACCTTGAAGGTAGCATCTGTGGAAGTGGGTCATGCCTCACCCATTCTAGTTCTTCATAGACCCCACTACAACCACCCTCCTACAATTGGTGAGTCCTCCATGGATAAAGAAGGATTCAATATTTCAAAACAGGTGGTGTTGGAAGACACTCTAATAGGAAATGGAGTTCAAAGTGACTAGACAACCCAAGAAGAGGTGGTGGTGATCGTAGTTAGAATGAATTCTCCTCAAGAGTGCAGGCTAGTGCAACAATAACCAGACCTTTAGAATGGATGAACCATATGAGTATGTTTTTTGATTTTTTTAAAGTAGAACAACGTTAATATAGAAAGTTTTAGCCAAACTTGCATGACGCTCGTAGTGGAACATGTAGGAGTATCAACAACCACAACAAAAACTTTAGAGGTGGCTTTGCCATGAAAAATTGTAATGGAGAAGGTAGTGTCACCCTCAAGCTTGCTAGCGATGAAAAAAGTTGGTGCAAAGGAGTCACCCTCCAAAGTTGTTACTATAAAGGAGGTGAAAAAATTGCTTTCTTATAAAAGTGAGCCATCCCACTTCTATGAGGAGATGCAGAATCCCTACCCAAAAAGCATTAGTAACAAGTTGTATCCAGAGGGGTACGTTCCTCCTAAGTTAAAAAAAATTTAATGGAAAGGGTGAAAACCCTAGGGAGCACGTGAAAAGGTTTGTAGAGTACCAAGGCGTGAATGAAAATGATAAGGGGTTGAAGTTCCTCGTGTTCTAAAAAAATCTCACTTGAAAAGCATACACATGGTACTCTCACTTGGAACCAAACAACATTATGACCTAGGAAGAGATGCATAGGCAATTTTGTCTAAAGTTATTTCTAGCGGAGGACGAGTTCACGTTAAGACACCTTGCACAGTAGGTGCAAAAGTCTGGTGAGGAGCTAATTAATTACATCAAATTCTTTCGAGAGAGGGTGTCGAATGTCCATCAAGATGTAGCAGAGCCCAAAATATTGCAAATATGCATTGAAAGACTGTTGGAGGAATACAAAATCCACTTGGTCAACGAGACCAGAGATAACACATTTTGAAAGTTCACACGAGCACCTAGTAACATTTCCATGATCATCAAACCCAAGCACCCAAGGTGGAGAATCCAAATGCCTTTGATGGCGGGAATATTTCATGTTTCTAGATGAAAAATAATGAACTATGTGGATGGGAAATCCTAAAGACAAGAAGGGAGGTCAAGGGTTAAATATAAATAGTCTAGGAGGAAAAATGAAGTTTTGGAATGACATCCCACCACCGCTACCTTTCAGCATAGAGGAGACCATAGATTGTTAGAATACATCAGTGTACGAAGGGGTAGTATCCCCCCCACCCCCAACTCTAATGGGAAGATACTAACAACGGAAGAAAAAATAGACGCTGAGTTTTGTGAGTTTCACCAAAGAGTTCAACATGCTACTAAAGACTTTTTCTATTTGCAAAGAATAATTAGTGAGTAGGTATCCAATGGTACATTGCAAATCCTACTAGTAGATGTCAATAAAAACCCTTTGCCAACTCACCACTATGGAACAAAAAATATGGTGGTAGCACATGATAAGGAGGATGCTCACGATCCTGAGGGATGGTGGAGTAATGAAAGAGCATGTAAGGAATGGCTAGATGATTTGGAAATAGAAGAGAAGGAATATAAATGGGGCGACTGGATGAGCCTGCTAAGAGGAAGAGCGGACTTGGTTCTTTCCCTAGATAAGGGGGACATCAGAGGCATAATATATGTGCAATGCATAAACATATGAGGTTGAACTTGATTCAGAATGTGCAACTATTGCGAGGAACCCAAACTTCAAGTGGTTCTTCAACTAGATTGATGTGAAGTATGATACTAGAACAATAATTAGCAAGAAGATCCTGGAAGTATTCTAGCAATGAGGGGATCCCTAGGTAAGATGGTATGGTCATATAGGAAGGTTGACCAAGAGGCACACTTTTGAAGTTGTTTTCTCATAAGTAGACAGACAAGTAACATATTTCCATAATTATCCTTTTTACGTGACTGCTCTAGTGAATGGAATTAATTTTCTAAGGGCGCTGATGAATGGAGGGGCATCAGTAACCATCATGCCCATTAGTACTTTGTGTGAGACTGGTATTTCCAAAGAAAAGATTGTGCCAGTGACATTCGCGATTTCTAGCTTTGGTAGCATAGGGGTCAAATCACTTTGATATGTCAACATAGAGATTAAATTAGGAAGTTCACATGCCACATTTTTATATCATAAATGCCAATACGAGCTACCAGCTCCTGATAGGGCGAGTGTGGATGCACACACATGGGATAGTACCGTCAACATTCCACTAATGTGCAAAAGCAAACATGCGTGGAACATAGATTGTGATCAAAGACACAAAAAGTCTATTTTTAGTGAAAAAAGATCACTTTGTGGATGCAGAATTCTTCACTAAGCTAGATGAAGAAAAAATAAGCTTAACCAGGGGGTTGGAAGATCCCCACGTGGCTAAAGAAAGTGCCCAGCCAAAACAGTATGTGCATGAAAGATTGGGTCAGCGAGTGACCCCTCTAGATGAAAAAAGGGAAAGATGAAGTTTGAAGTTGAGACAATGCCTCCTCAAACCTGTAAGAAATTTGTGTTACTAGATAGGAAAATTATATACCATTTATAATAGTTTGCAAAGTGATATTTTTTTATAAAAGCGTCGACCCGAGACCCGAATGTTTTGTGGTTGATGAGTCCCATGTAATTGAGCACATTGAGGAATCGAAAGAATCTCCAGAATGCATGCATAATGGGCCTGGAAAGTAGTTTCAAGAACTAGAAGAGATAAACTTGGGAGTAGAACGGTGGAATGCGAGACCCTTCTTCATCTCAAAGGTTTAAATCCTAAATAGAGGGAGGAGATTGCCAACTTACTAAAGGAGTTCATAAATGTGTTCATATGGAAATATGTAGAGATTCCTAAGATAGACTCAGAAGTGAGCTCCCACAAACTGAATGTTTTTCCCAATGCCTTACCAATAAGATAGGGCGATCGAACCTACAAAGAAGAGTTAGATTTGAAAATCAGGCCTAAAATGGAGAAGTTGCTAGCAATAGGGTTCATCTAGCCAATCTAGCATTCCATATGTCTTTCAAGTGTCGTTCTTGTGGCCAAGAAAGATAAGAAGCAGAGAAGGATCTGCGTGGGTTTTAGGTATTTAAATCGTACCTACTCAAAAGATGAATTCCTACTACCAATCATTGAATTTTGGCAGATGCAACGGTGGGGCACAAAATGTACAGATTGATGGATGGGTATATTGGATATAATCAAATTAGAATGGATCTAGGAGACACCGATAAAACTTCTTTTTGGAAACCATTGGGAAATTTTCACTACACATTTATACCTTTTGGACTGAAGAGCGCAGGCGCGACCTATCAATGATTTTATGATATTTTGGAATTCTATGTGGACGAATTCATAGAAAAATTAAATAAGGAGAGTAAGAATGTGCCATATTGGGGGCGGGTGTTTGAGATATTCCACGAATAAAAAATGAAGATGAACACCTATAATTGTGAATTTGGGGTGACAACAGGAAAGTTTGTATGGTTCGTGGTGAATAGGTAATGGGTACAGATCGATGAAGAAAATCATAAATCTATTTTAATAATGCCACCTCCCAAGAATCAGAGACAACTCAAGATCTTCTTAGGGAAGGTCTCCTACCTTAGAAGATTCCTACGAGCCTAAGTGGAGGTCACTCACCATTTTGCCCAACTAATAAAAGAGAAAGAAAAGTAGGTTTGGGGGGGGGGGGGGGGGGGAGAGGAGAAGAAAGACTTTAAGAAAATAAAAGCAGCATTGACCTCCCCCTCAATGATGATACCACTGAAATCAAGTTCACCGTTGCTTCTCTATTTAACCTCAATAGAAAGGTCCATAAAATCTTTTCTTTCTCAAGAGAAATCGGGAATAGAGAAATTGGTGTACTACTTGTGACAAGTAATCTCAAATACAGAGTCCAGATATACCAATGTGGAGAGGCAGTGTCCTGCCTTTGTCTGTGTTTCCCAGAAGTGGTGACATTAATTGTAAGCTTTTATTGCCCATATATTGTCATAAAGTACGATCCCATAAAGTATCTCCTAGTGCGAACTTACGTGACTAACATGTGTCTATAGTGCATTCTTATATCGCTTCAAGTGCAAACCGATCGTGTAAGTAATAACCCAGTAAGACGGGGTCGAATTCTCTTGGAAATAGGACGATCGATCATGACGACATAGGAGAGATGACTAACCCTAAACTGACTCTAGGAAAGAAACGAAGAGGTGATTAATTTGGAGACAGCTTTATATTAATTAAATGTAAATTAAATTAAACTTACTAACTAAATTACGTTAGCAAAATTATAACTACTGCAGGTGATTAAATAAGAATGAGGAAAGAAAGTTGGAATACAATCCCCCAAACCCTAGTGCATTTTTTGAATATAAAACTTGCATTTAAATTAGATAATTGATTAAACCGGTCTTTATTAGTCCCAAGCATTATATATATGAGGGTACAAGCCCGCATCATACGTAACCGAGAGCAAGAATAAAGTGGTGTGCAATACTAAACACGCACATCACATTCTTAAACACCTTGGTTACCTAGGTTAAACAAGGTTAAAAGATCAACGACGGCTGTGTTCACTACACAACACGAATAAACCAACATTTAATTCATAACTAAATTTTTATACGTGCAAACTACATCGGGTTGGGTTCTTGCACGCCAACCCTTAGTAATATAGCCAAGCATACTACAATCAACTAAACAAATATTATCTAGAGTGTAGGAAATCAAAACCATCATTATGTAAATAAAACTAAATGAGAAATAGAAACTAAGAACACTTTGAATTAAATGAACTTTCCATGAACTTAATTGAATTGAAATAAAGAAGAACAAAGAACAACTTCATGGAAAGTTCAATTGAAATAAAGAAGAAAGAACAATTAAGTTCATGGAATGTTGTTGTAAGTAATGAATCGAACCGATAGGAGTAAAAATGAATTGGTCCGATTGTGGTAAAAGTCTGTATAAAGATCGAATCGAACCGATGGACTTGACCCGGATCAGTTCGGCTATTGAATTTTCGAATTATCCACTTCCAAAATAAGAGTTGTACATGGTTGAAACTCTTATAAAAGAAAAGTGTATGTATTCCAACGTATTCCTAGAGTTAAAAAGGTATTTTTTTAGAGATAATTTAGACTCATTTTAACTTAGAGAGAGAAATTAGAGAAAACCCATAGAAGTTTTACAAGTTTTGATTTGAAATGTGTGGTCCTAAAGGACATAATGAGCCAAGTAGTAGAATACTTGTTGACCCACTTCCCTAGTCAGAATTTTGAGGCTCGTAATGAAGAATTACTAGGTGAAAAATTTCATGCTTGCTTATTGGAGGAAATGGGAAATTGAATTCGATGGTACTTGTGAACAAGGGACAGGCGGGGCTAGCATCATCCTCTTGAATGGAAAAGATAAAGATGGATTTCAAATTTTCCAATAATAAGACATAGTATGTGGATCTCAGACTTCTTCTATTGGAGTTGTTGAGAAGAGGAATTAAAGTGTTATGTATATAGGGGGATTCTAACTTGGTTATTAAATAAGTTAATGGGGAGTTTGCCATTAACCATGCCAACCTGTCCCCATACAAGTCGACTATTCAAAGATTACTCAATTTGTTTCAGAAAGTGACTATAAAAAGACATGCACGGACAATGAATAGGCATTCAGATGCATTGGGCACAATATCCTATAAATTAGAGATGGGATAATAGAAGGCCACTATCATAGTGAGATGAAAAATAGTGCCAACAACAGTGAAATCATTATTTTCGAGCGAAGAACAAGAGGACTGGATGTGTCCGAGAGTGAAGCAACTAGAAACGAGAGAAGGTGATGTGAAGATGTTCGGGCTAGTAAATTATCACTTACTCTAAGGGACATTGTATTTTAACTCCTCGTGAGGATTCTAATCAAGGTGTGTAGGAGACGAAGAAGCTAGAGAAAGGTTGATAGCCATGCATAAAAGCATTGTGGGGATACTGATATTCCCCTTTATTAGCGAGTGCAGTGTGGGGGGGGGGGGGGGGGGGGGGCTACTATTGGCCCACCATGATCATGGAGGATTTTTGTCTGAAACAAAGACGTTTAAAGTGCCAAACCTAGTTTGACCAACTTGATGAAGCTAACTTCGTAGATAATTGTGAAGATTGGAGACAAACCTACATAGCCTACCTCATAGATGGGGAGCTGTTAGTTTAGAGGGCAGATACAATTTTCGTGAAGAAAAGAGCAACCCGTATATACTTGGTAGAAGGGGAGATCTACATAAACAAGTATAATCATAAAGCATTGCGATGTTTTTACAAGGGGATGTATATAAAGTGTTGAAAAAGGATCACGAACCTTCTCACCAAGTGGGTGCTAAATTATACAACCAATTGATGGCGCTGGGGTATTAATGGCCATCGATGAAGTATGATTCTATCCACTTTGTAAAGAAGTGCAGGGCATGCCAAGTACATGACAACATGGTCTATGCCCTCTTAATAAGCTTCCAAAACCTAGTAACGTGGCTCAAAATGTGTCTCTAGTGCGTGCTGATTATGATTCAAATGCAAACCGATTGTGTACGTAATAAACCCGGTAAGACGGGGTGGAATCCTCAGGGAGATAGGACGTAGAATGTGACAACAAATAGGAAAGACGCTTAACCCTAAATTGACTAAGAAAAAGAAAGGAAATAGGTGATGTGTTTTTAGTTTTATCTCTGAACTAATGAAAATTAATTGAACAAGTAATTAAACTACGTATGTTGAATTAAACTAACTATGAATTAAGGAATAGGAAGGAGAAATTTAGTTTGGACTACATTCCCCCAAACCCTAGTACGTTTACCGGATATAAAATTATTTGCGAATTAGATAATTAATAAAACTACAGACTTTATTAATTTCAAGAAATACATATACGAGGGTACAAGCCCACATCATACATAATCAAGAATAAAAATAAAGTGGTGTTGGAATAACTGACACGTGCGTTACGCTCTTAAGCACTTCGGGGTTACCTAGGGCAAACGAAGTTAAAAGTCCTACGACAGTTGTAACAAATAATCAACACGATTCAATCATTTATTTAATTCAGGAAATTACTTTTCTATCCTTCTAAACCACATCAGGTTGGGTTCATGCATTCCAACCCTTAAAAATCTAGTCGGACATGGTTACGTGAGAAATAACACAAATCTTAAAGTTGCATGCAATGAAAAACATAAATATGTGAAAAGTTTTATGAAACATGCAAAGAAGAATTTTAACAAAGAAATAATGAATCGCTAACTAAAAATATTAAAGAAATTGAAAGTAACGAAGAAAATAATACTTGAAATGAAGAAGAACCTTGAATTAGTCCAAAAAGATGAACAAAAATGTCGAACAAGATGAATCCTAAAGTTCGTGGCTTCAAAGACCTATCAAAACTAACTAAAAAGAAGCCCCCTAATGTATGGTATGACAAAAAGGATAAATACATCACGCTATTTTAAGTGTTTGCACCATACACAACTTTTTTTAAGAGAAAAGAAAAATTAAAATTCCGTCTAGCCGAACCAGTCCGATCTTGGATGCTTTAATGGGTGAACCAGTCTGATGTCTGCCAGAGTGATGAACTGGTCTTGGTGATTTTCCATCGGTTCGGTTTACTGGTTCCAGTGTTGGGGATCGGTCCGATAGAAATTCTACCGGTGTCTTTTTGTCGAATTTATATTTTTCTTCCTTTTTCTCCTTGATTTCATCTCAACTTCAAAGGTCCATAACTTTTCACCCATGACTCGAATTTGGATGCCATTTCTTTTTACATGCTTGTGGACTCGAGGTCTTAAACTTTCTTTAGGTTCCCTATCCGAATTCCTGGTGTAAAATTACCATTTTCCCCTTGACTCTCCTTCACTTGTATCTTTATTGAGTTTGAGTTTTCTCTTTTCTCCACTTATGTAAAATATCTGCAGAATGTAAGAGAAATACAAGAAACATGATACACAGTATACAAAAGGTCAGTAGAAATGATATGAAATAAATCAACTCGATTGATATCGCATAAGATGATAAAAGCCTCTAAATTAAGGGAATACATACGAAGAATTTATGCCTAATCAAACCCCCTAATTTGGAACTTTGATCATCACGATTAATGTAAAAGAATCATAGCCATGTCCAACACTTACAAGCGTATTATTGGGATATAATACCTCTTTTACGGGTAAGAAATTTCATTTAGTGTATGTAACAATCCTTTAAACCCATAGGTTACTCTAGTAGGACGAGTTGTGTGTCGTGAGGGTTTGCACTAAATATACCCACAAAATTCATTTTTCGACTCAAAGAAAATTCAAAATTTCTAAAAATTGTAGAATTTAAACCTTTCTAAAAATATCCATGGTAAATTTATATCCATAAGTCCCAATTCATAGTGTGTGTGTGTGTGCAAAACTAAAATTTTAATCGCTAGTTTCCACCGATTGATCAATACATTACTTTCAGAAAATTCATTTTGATTCAATTTCTCACGGATGCACTCACAAATGAATCACTCGGAATGTGGCTATTTTCTCTCAGTATGCATGATATAAAGAGTAAATATAATAGAACATAAATTCACACGCAAAATTTGAAAGACAAAATTTTTACGATGAAAAGTTATCTTCATTGGAATGCGGTCATTAGAAAACGGGAAACACCATCTCTTATTCTCACTAATTAATATCTCTTATTATCTTTTTGTGTTTTTTATCTCCACGCGGTAATTAATTTTTCAATTCAGACTCGGCTAGGAATTTCTCGGGTCATAAGGTGTATTGGGAAAATTTGGGATTGGTTAGGAAGGTCGAAATTGAAAAATGTCCTTATGATGTCAATTAGTGATTTTTCGGGCTTTTGCCCATTTTTCTCTTCTTTTACTATTTTTCACATTTTTCTTTTCTTGTTAAATTTTTGTTGAAAATTTTTGTTGTATTTTTTTTCTTACCACTTTTTATGCACTTTTTGGACGTAATTGATGAATGTTCGATTTCCACAATTCCGGGCTAAATGATTTTTTGGGTTTCAAACGAAAAGGTAAATTTTTTATTAGGCTCAAAATAGGTTGCAAAGGGATAATTTTTCACAAAATTGTGTGCCTAATATTTTTGGGTACTCAAACGATGGCCTAACTTCATTTATCTGAATTACTCATTATTTTACCATATGCGTCTCGAGAATATATTTAGTTTAGAGATATTTTTAGCGCGTATTCAAGACAAAATCTCACAATTTCCTCTAACCGATCAAAATAAATGAATTAAGAACTTCAACGACTTATTTTTGACGTTTAATTGAACTTTGAGTTAACCATTAACTCGGATTAAGTTAATTACTCACAAAAATGATAGGCTCGAAATCTCACCGGGTTAATAATCTCCACATTTATTCGTTAAGTCACCAATTTTCGCACAATTTCCATCCTTGGTCAATTTTGACATTGTGCATTTGATTTTTACAATTTCAGACTTCAAACAAAATTTTGCGATATTTTTCATTTCAACGAGTGAGGTCTTGAATATTGTAATACCCCGTATTTTTGACTATATTTATTTTGGGATTAATTAATTAAATTGCGTATTAATTGGAAATTAATCCGGGTTATAAATACTAATGTGATGCGAGTTGGTATTTGATTATGTGCATATATGATTATATATGGACTTAGTATTATAAAATTTGTCGTGGGATTTATATACGGCATTTTAGAAATTTTGTTGAGATGCGTGGGACCGCCGCGTCACGGTATAATATTTTGATAATAAAAGTGAATTTAAAATCTATAATTTGTATGGTCGTTTTGAGTGCGCCAACGCGTCCGGAAGGGTCGAGATAGTCAGAAAACACTAGCCGGGGGTATAGTTTGGGTCCCGGGGTATTTTTAGGCCATACCGGTAACTTAAAGGGTATTTTAATAATTTGGTATTTTTGGGTAATTAAAAGTGACGAAAATTGAGAGTTGTAATCTGATAAGGAATTGACCCAACCAACCCTTTATTAACCCCATAAGCTACGTAAGTTATCATTTAGTCTTCCAACTCTCCCAAAGAAAACCCTAGCCACCATAGCCATCTTTGGAAGAAGAAAGCTTAGAGAGAAAGGGAAAGAGGAGGAATTCTGCAGAAAATCTGCAGAAAGAGATTACAAATCAACACCAAATCCGAAATCAAACCAAGGCAAGTGATTTATTCCATTTAAATTTCAGAGAATGCTTCTTCCATGTTAGATTATTCATAAATTTTGTATGTTCTTAGAAGATAATGAAAAACCCATAAGATTGGAGTCATTAGTTTAAATTTTGGGATATAGGTTGCATGTAGAATGTTACTGGAAGATTATATTAAGAGAATTATCGACTTTTGTTATACCAAAAACGAATTTAAGATGAAGTTTTGAATGTTCTTGAGAAAAATCTGGAAACTAAGTTTTTGATGAAGATTGATCCATATGTAGCCTATAGTTGTTGAAATATTGATTTATGGACGTTAGTAATATTGTAGGATTGTTATATGACATTACTATAACGTTATATTTGAGAATCATACGTTAGAAATAAGTTTTGGGACGTTTTCAAATCTTGCAGAACGAAGCAGTCCGTAGCCACACCTGTTCGATCGATCGATCGACATTCATCAGTCGATCGATCGACTGGATCGATCGATCGATATTCATAGGTCGATCGATCGACCTTCCCAGAATGAGTGAAATTTTCCTTAATATGATTTTAAAGGTGGAAACCCTCGGAGAATATGTTTGGAGACTTTGTGAATACCCTTAACTTTAAGGAAGACCAGTAGGCATGATTAAGAAGTGGGACTTTAATCAGAATATAATTTGAGGAATTATTCTAAATAAATGAAATTCGTTATGTGAGTTAATATTTGGGTTAATAGTACAAATTTGAATAAGTTGATGAAATAAGGTTTGGGGCAG
This sequence comes from Sambucus nigra, assembly GCA_949130495.1. Classification (NCBI taxonomy): domain Eukaryota; kingdom Viridiplantae; phylum Streptophyta; class Magnoliopsida; order Dipsacales; family Adoxaceae; genus Sambucus; species Sambucus nigra. Next base: position 549,171,981 of record OX422207.1, read on the forward strand.
AAGTAAAGACCTTAGGCATAAAGATATCATATGTGAGAATTATGGGAACTTAGTAGTCTATTCGAGATAGGTTTTAAGTTTAAGGAATTACGACGTGAAACGTGTCGACTATTTAAATTATATATTATCGGATTACTTGAAATATATAAGTTTGGGATAATGGTATAATGATGTAGAAAATACCTTATTAAAATGGTGATATCTAAGATGTGTGAATGCTTAGTATATAGTTTATGTGTATGACATACCTACCATACTTGCTATCACGGGAGGTTACGTTCGCTTAGGACCCTCTAATCCTTGTGTGCCTACGGGGGGGGGGGGGGGGGATATAGACTGGTACCTTGATGAACACAGGTCATTGAAAGACTTATTGTGATATTAATAAGTTCGCGGATCGTGGGAGCGTAGGTATGTGCGTAACCCATGTGAAGGTGACTGTGTTCGCCTCCATTATTTGTGATGTTGTTATTTGAGAACTATTCCTGAGAGATTCGGAATATGTGATCCTTATGTACGTGATGTACCGGGATGGATAGCAGAGTATGTGTGCACCGGAGCTTAGTTCTCGGGGTGCTTATATTGTATATTTATGATGTGAATAATATACATTTAATTTAATGAGAACTTTCACGTTAATGTAGTGAACATATATATCACGGTATTATTTTGAGAAACAAAATGGGTTAGCTAGTAGTGTAATATATTGTATATTGATCATCTGAGTTTATGTTAAACCTCTATTAAATTACGAGCGTTGTTATGTTAATTAACCGAGTAAAATGGGTAGAACCTTTGGTAGTCTAGCTAGTTACGTTGTTACTTAGCTAGTGGAAAGGGTAGTTATAGATGGGTACTTACGTTAGGAGTGCACAGATAGTCGAGAGGTGAGAATTTAATGTGAGTGCACGTCCTAACATGTACTTTGCATTTAATGTTTTAAATGTTTTTAAAGCACTTGCAGGTTTTTAAAATGATTTCCACTTTCGGGCTCTGACCCATTTTCTTTCAAATATATTTTCTTGTAAAACCATTTTAGGTGCCCAGCCACAAGGACACCAAGCATAGGATTCTCATTCAGAAGACGAGCTGTAGCTATTTGTGGAAGCTACAGGGACTTGCTTTTAGACGCCTCTCTCATTTGGATTCCAGTCTCAGCATCTATCAGTTGTAGGGCATGTTGCCCAATTCTATTAGACATTTTTACATTTCAGTTTTCAGATTCTAGCATGTATTGCTCAGTATTCAGTTTTAGTTATTTCAGTTTACTCATCAGTTGTGGGATTTGTATTGAGGAGTTTTTCCCTCCAGAGTTTATTTACATTTTGTGATGGTTATTCGTTTTACTTCAGTATGGTGAATGGTGTTATTTAGTTATTCATTACTCTTGTTGCATGTTAATCAGATTTAATAAAATTTGGCACTTACTTTTTAAATACTAGGTGGTTAGTAATAATAAAACGTTTTCGACAGTGATGCTATTAACTGAGCCAACTTGGCATTTTGAATTAATTTTATAAAGGAGTAGCTACCCGGTGTTTAATTAGTCGGGGTGTCACAAATATGCCTTTTGGTCCGACCTATAATCCCTTAAAAAATCTTGGAAGCTCGTCTCTAAATTCTTAATTCGACGAGTGAGGTATTCTCCCACCAGATTCTAGTTTGAATCATCCTCCTCATTGTATTTGGTCTTTTCCTCTTCTTCCATCTCAGCATCCTCATCCACGTTAGCCGCCGCTTGTATCACCTCTCTTTGTTGTTCACTTCGGGTGTGGGATTCTTGACCAATGGCATTTGGAAGGAGAGGAAAGGATTGGGGGGATGAATTCCGGCATCAGCAAGGAGGGAGGTGGTGAAATGGGTATATGATAGGGGAGCTCGGACTTTACGATCCATATCCGCATTCATGATGTCAGCGTAGATAGTGCGTGTAAGGTGGATAGGACCACGGGGATCTAAGAGGTGGTATAGAAGGTAGGCTTACCGAGGATGCATCACCGAATCGTTCTATGTTTAGAGAATGTGGGCGCAAATGATGTGGAAGGTAATGCGGTATTTTTAAGGAAGATACCCCTTGAGGAATGTCACTTGATTCCACGAGTGTCCGAGAGAGAGGCGGAGGATGCACGCCCCTTTCATAATTATCTCGGCTTTTGTGGGGTAGTCATATCTATTTGGTCCTGGGACATCCATGGCTTGTAATTTTTGGAAGAGGATTTCGAGTGAAAATGGGATGTGCCTCTCATTAATATAGGCCTCAACTTCAAACTCGTCCGTTCGGATGAGAGTGCCATAGGATGTGGCTCCCCCAAAGAACCGACACAATCCCCTCGGGCGAAATAGGTTGTTGACTGCTTGCGAAAGTTCCATCCATTTGACTTCGCGCTCGATATGCATTGAGCGGGATGGAAAAAAGAAATCTTTGCACTACCTCTTTTCTTCCTGGGAGAAGTACTCATTGTTGTCGTCTGGGAGGATTTCAGTGGAGGTGTATATTATTGGGAGTAGTCTAACGGCCATTTGACAAGAATTGGAATTGCTGGAAGAATGAGAGAGAGAGAGAGGGAAATGGTAAGTGTGAGGTGAAATGAGGGGATATGGTGGGTATTTATAGGTAGTATGTAGAGGGAGGAAGGATGAATTTGGAGGAAAAACAATAGAGGTAAAGGGGAATGGATTTGAAGGGAAAAGTTGGAGGGAAAGAACTTGGGGAATGGGGAGAAAGAGTTTGGGAAAAGGGGAAGATCCCTTGAAAATCTGTGAACTACTGCAGATATTCGAATCGGTCCGGGTTCGGGGGCAAACCGATCCGATCCTTTGTTAATTTTATTTTCTCACAGCAACGAATCGAATCGGTGGTCATGGGACCGAATCGATTTGAGACACTGTTACAATTACTCTTCCCTTATCTTATAATCTCAAAATGTAGGCTTCTTCTCGCGCGATCTTTTGGACTCTCCCTAATAATGTTCCTACCTATGATTTAGCTCCGAAATAGATGACAACTACCCTCAAAACACGCTACGCTCGCTCATGTTATTCATTGGAATTTCTCTCCTTAAGGACCTTCCTAAAGACATATAATGAACCTAACCTACAACTAACTAATATACACAAGAATCACCCCATACGAGTCGGGGGTGTGACGACCTCCCAATTCATTATCACTCAATTCTCGTAAATGGGGTACGAAAACCATATGGTGTTGTCTTCTTCAACACATGCCTCTAAGTACGGATTTAGGCATTGTCCGTCAACTTTGAATGTGTCTCCTCCCTTTGGATCTTAAAATTCAACAGCTCTACGAGGGAACACTTCTTTCAAGAAGAATAGGTCTGTCCATCTTGAACGCAATTTATCGGGAAATAAATGTAGATGGGAGTTATAGAGAAGAACTTTTTGTGCCGATTGAAACTTTTTGTGTCAGGTGATTTTATCATGTCCGAGTTTCATCCTATCTTTGTATACCTTAGCATTCTCACACGCATCATTGCACATCTCTTACAACTCATTCAATTGAAGCTAGTGAGCTTCACCAACATTGTGTAAATTTTAGTTCAACATTTTGATTGCCCAATAATCTTTGTGTTCTAACTCCACGGGGAGATGGCAAGGCTTTCCATACACAAAGAAAAGCGGGGACATACTGAGGGGGTTATTATTTGCGGTTCTATAAGACCATAGCTCATTGTTCAATCGGAGGGACCAATCTTTCCGGTTAGGAACAACGATTTTTTTGAGAATGTTCTTGATTTCACGATTTACTAGTTCAGCTTACCCACTCGTTTGGGGTGATAAGTCATCCCAACCATGTGAACGACTCCATACTTTCTCATAAGTTTTTAAAACAGTCGATTATAAAAGTTCTTACCATTATCATTAATAATTTCCTTTGGAGCACTGAAGTGAGAGAGTATGTGCTCTTGCATGAACTTAGTCACCACCTTGCTTTCATTAGTTTTGGTAGCTATGACCTCAACCCATTTTGACACATAATCTACCGCAATGAGGATGTATATGAATCCAATTGAGGGAAGGAAAGGGCCCATGAAGTTAATACCGCAATAATAAAAAATCTCAAAGATGATTATGGGGGTTAATGGCATCATGTCTCATTGGGTGATGGATCCCATACTTTGGCATCTATCATAAGATTTGAAATACGTATTTACATCCCAAAAAATTATGGGCCAATAGAGACCGCTTTGGAGAATCTCAGCGTCCGTCTTTTACGTTGAAAAATGACATTCACAGGCTTTCATATAACAAAAGTGGATGACACTTGGAATCTCGTAATTTGGTAGACAACATAGGATGATTTGGTTCATGCAATATTTAAATTGGAATGGATTGTCATAGAAAAACATGCATGACTAAGTAATGAACTTCTTCTTCTCTTGCGGTGTCCAATCTAGAGGGATGACTTACGTGACAAGATAATTAACTATGTCTGCAAAATAAGGGAGAGAAGAAGTGGCAAATAATTGCTCATCCAAAAAATATTCATCTATGGGTATGGGATCACTAGGAATGTCGGATGAAAGCCGAGACAAATGGTCGACAATGACATTTTCTACTCCTTTCTTGCCTTTTATAGAGAGATCAAACTCTTGTAGGAGTAGGATCCACCTTATGAGGCGCGACTTATCATCTTTATTGAAAAGGATATATTTAAGAACCGCGTGGTCCATAAAATAAGTGATTAGCAAATCGATGAGGTAAGCAAAAAATTTATGTAGAGCAAAAACTACTGCTAGCAATTCTTTCTCCATGGTGGAGTAATTGAGCTGTGGTCTGGTTAACGTACAACTAGCGTAATAGATGACATGAGATTTCTTGCCTTTTATTTGGCCTAAAATATACTATATAGCGTAATCACTGGCATCACACATATGTTAGAATGGAAGGGACCAATCCGGAGCTTACATAATGGGGGCATAAACAAGCATGCTTTTAAATTTGTCAAAACCACTTTGGTATGCTTCATTCCACTCAAAGGGGGCATCCTTCATAAGGAGGTTACTCAAGGGTCTAGCGAAGACACTAAAATCCTTATTAAACCTTATATAAAAACCCGCGTGGCCTAAGAAGGAGCCCACATCCTTTACTGAATTAGGCGGGTAAAACTCGGCTATGACATTTATTTTTTCCCTATCAACCTCAATTCCTCTGGACGATAATATGTGACCAAGAACTATTACTTCGCTAACCATAAAATGGAACTTCTCCCAATTTAGTACCAAGTTCTTTTCCACACACCGGGCTAGCACTTTTTCAAAATTCGCAAGACAAACATCAAAAGAGGGTCCGAAGACATTAAAGTCATCCATAAAAACTTCTAGCCCCCTTTCAACCATGTCTCTAAATAGACTAAGTATGCACTTCTAAAATGTCACTGGAGCATTGCATAGTCTAGATGGAATACGTTTGTAGGCAAATGTACCAAAAGGACATGTGAAAGTATTCTTATCTTCATCAAGTACATCTACCTCTATTTGGTTATAGTCGGAATAACCGCCAAAGAAGCAACATAATTGGTGTCCCGTTACTCTCTCTAGCATTTGGCCAATGAATGGTTGGGGTAATGATCTTTCCTGGATCCCGCATTGAGTTTTTGGTAATCAATGCGAAATCCTCACTCGTTGGTACTATGTTGGGGAATTAACTCACCCTGGGCATTCTCGACCATAGTTATTCCCGACTTTTTTGGGACGACTTGAATAGGACTCACCCATTTTCTATCCGAGATAGGATAAATTATGTCCACGTCTAATAGCTTAATAATTTCCACTTGCACTACCTTATTCATTATGGGTTCAATCTCCTTTGCATCTCTCTCGAGGGCTTCACATCCTCCTCGAGGTGGATTTTATGTGTACAAATCATGGGACTACCTTTCAAATCCGATATGTTCCAACCAATATCAATTCGGTGCTTCCTCAAAATCTTTAACAGTTTAACCTCTTACTCTTTATGTAGGCTAGAGGAGACAACAACAGGAAATGTCTCATACTCTCCCAAATAAGCATATTTCACATTGGAGGGTAGTTTTTTTAATTCAAGGGTGTGAAAATTTTCATCAGAGGGAACCTTGCATGACTCCCTCAGTGGTAATTCCTCGAATCTTGAAACCCTACTCACATCTACCACATCCTCATTTAACGCTCTCTCATCTAATGCCACTCTCCAGTCTCCTCCCTCCCTCTCATAATCAGTGTACATACCATCGCTCTCACCACTCGAAATAAGTCATACTCATAAGGCATCCCCACTAAATTTCCCTCTATGTGCTCCTATACTATCTCCACAATAAGATCCACTGAGTGAAAATCGTCCTCATCACCCACTTGACTCGCGATATTAAAGATATTATTTTTAAGGTCATGTTCCCGAAAGTGTGTTGCATTTGCCCATTTAGAATTTTATGCAATGCATTAGCCGTAGATAAGAATGGGAGGCCAAGGATGATGGGAAGATGATTACTTTAGGTGATGGAGGGTTTCGTGTCCCAAATAACAAAATCTACCGGGAAGTAGAAGGTGACAACTTGGACTATCACGTCCTCAATAATGCCTCGTGATATCTTCACAGTTCAATCTGCGAGTTGGAGAGTGATCTTAGTGGGCTTGAGATCGCCCAACTCTAATTTCCTCTATATCAAATAAGGGAGAATGTTGACACTATCCCCTAAGTCAAAAAAGGATTTTTCTATTTGGTTCTCTCCAATGATACACGAGATGGTAGGTTCACCCGGATCATTAAACTTGAGCGAGGGTCATTAAGTATAACGGAGCTCATATTATGTGCAATAAAGACATTCTTTTTCACCTTTAGCTTTCTTTTCACCATCAATAAGTCCTTAAGAACTTTAACATAGGTGGGAAACTATTTTATGGCATCGAAAAACGGTAAATTTAGCTTTACTTTCTTAAAGACGTCTAGCACATCATCCTTGGAGGCTCCTTTTTGGGGGGAACCAGTCGTTGAAGGAAAGGCACGACAGTGGGTGGTTTCACTACAACTTCAGGCTCACTAGTGTCGTGATTTTCACTATCTTTTAAGGGGGCATCTTAGGCCTCTTTCGTGCCGGGCAAAACCTCCTTGTCTTTAGGTGTGTCGTCTGGGGAGGTGATAAATCAACTACTCTCCCACTACGTAGAGTGTTGATGGCTTGACATTACTCTTGATGGTCAGTGGATGTAGATCTAACACTAGTTTGACCTTGATGAGGTCTTTGGCCTTGAGTCGAAAACTTACCCTTCTCTTGGATACTTAAAGATGATTGCATCCTGGAGATATTCGCATTAATTTTGGTAAACATGCATTCATACTTAGCATTGGTTGGATTTCGGGACTGGATGAATTGGTGTATATTATCCTTGAGATTTCTCCACGGGGGGTGATATATGGTGCGAGAAGTGGTGCTTGTTGAAAATGTGGAGGTGGAGGTGGGCAACGTGTAAATTAGGATTCAAAGTAGCATGTTGTTGCCCGTAGCTAAAACCAGGATGGTTCTTCCACAAAAGGTTGTAAGAATTCCCATGCGGGGCATTGAAATTACCCTTAAATCCTCCTATCGCATCCACTTACTCACGTAGCATTGCTTTGTATCCAAGTATCATCGGGCATTCCTTCATTGAATGGAACGCCTCATAAATAGCACACACCTTCTCTTTCATTTCTCGAATGGATCCAGCTGGTTCTCTTAGCCTTGATTCGACTACGTCTCCCACATGATAAAGACCGGTCACTGAAGGAGCGGTAGGAGTTTATCAAACCTGATTTTGGGTATTAGGATCGGATGTGTCCCATGCTTGAGTTGTCTCAGAGACAAACATAAGGTGGGTGTTTGCATCGTGTTCATATAGTTCCCAAAATGGTCTCTCGCACATTTTCTCAATGACTTGTTTAGAAGATATGCTTAGTCCTTAATGAAAGAAAGATATGAGATGATACTTTTCAAAACCATGATGAGGGCATGTACTAACAAGATAGTTGAAACGTTCGTAACATAGATCAAATGGCTCATTTTCTTACTGTTGAAATGTTTAAATTTGATCTTGGATGGAATTTGTTCGATGTTGGTGAAAGAACTTTAAGAGAAATTTTGATTGCATTTCCTTTAGTGATCCAATTGAGTTTGGTGATAAAGACCATAGCCATGTCTTTGCTTTATCCTTCAAGGAGAAGGGAAATGTTTTTAGGCGAACTAGATGGTGTAGGAGGGAAATGTTCCCGTGAAAAGGGGGAAGAATCTGGATCATCCGATTGAAAAACTAAATTGTCCCGCATTATACGGAAGTAAAATGCATCCCTGAGTGACGGTTCTCTCGGGATATATGAGTTCTTTCATGGGACGATATGGCATTACACCTTCACCCATACCAAAATTAGCATTATCTGACATGGATCTCTCTGCAATTGATTCGAGTTCCTCACTTGACATGCTCGGAGTGTGACTCAATGTGTGACTTGTGATAGACTTAGGTGGTGTAGGAGGTGGAACCCAAAACTGAGTAACATTTAGACCGTGTGGGCTATCAGTATTGTACTCTCCTAGAGGATTTTCATGAATTTGGGTAGGAGTAGATTGTGGTGTTTGTTGAAGATTTTGCATAAAAGGATTTTGAGAGATGCTATATTTTTTTTGCTTTTTGTAATTTATATTTTTATTTAGATTTTATGATTTTTTTGGCTTTTTAAGAACTAGATTCAAATTTTAGATTAACTCAACCACAACTAAACGTCAACCTAGATCCTTGACAATGACGACAAAAACTTGACGCGACTCAAAACATGTCTCTAGTGCAAGCTAAATACATTTCAAGTGCAAACCGGCTGCATAAGTAATAAACTTGATAAGACGGGGTCGAATCCTTAGGGAAATAGGACGTATAACATGACGAAAGGCAAGAAAGACGCTTAAGCCTAAACAGAATTAGAAAAAGAAAAGAAAAGGTAATGAGTTTTGAGTTTTATTGTGACAACCCGGATATAATTATGATGAAATCTATTTGAATCATGGTTAACTTATGTGATATGGATAACGTGTTATATATATATATATATAATGTTAGGATATTATATTGGGTCGAATCCTACCTTAAAAAATAATGAAATATCGAATTGGGTATAAACATAAAATTTTGAAGTTTTCGATAGGAAGGTTAATATTGGAGACTAGTTTTGACCCTCATAATATAACAACTGACTCAAAGTCAAACCTATATAGTTGTAGGTATATGAGTTATCTTTGTGACACAACAAACATATCATTAAACGAAAGTCGGAGTGAGAGGTTATGCCAAATTTATGAAGAAGGACAAATATGTCCATTCACTTTAAGTGGTAATTTGTCTTTTAGTAAATCAAAGGTTTAATTTGATTGGTTGGAAAGGAGGGATGCATTTGCTGAATCAAGACCCTCCATTTAACCTAATTCTTCATCAAATTTACACCTTGGTTTAGTTTTGATGATTTTTAGCTTGAGGAAAGAGAAATTAGAAGTGTAAGGAAGAAAGAATTCCAAGAAAAACTAGGAAAAATTCCAAGAAAATTCTTAAGGTGTTTCCAATGCATAATTATGTGTTAATATTGTTTTAATCTTGGATTATACTTATTTAAAAGTATATAAATAATTAATTAGTGATTAAAATTCTATCCTCCTTTCTGATAATATGTATTGGTTCATTTGTGAAGTAAGTGCTGTTTGTATGCCATATTGCTATGAATTAAAACCCATTGTATTCAAACTTGCATATATTGTTTTGTGATTATTAAAATTGAGAGATTCCAATTGGATATGAAACCGGACTCATATATTCATATCATATCCTAAAATTAGAATTTAACTCCTTGTGGTTAGGCCTTAGTGATGGTTGCAAGTTGGTACATAGTTGATGTTTGTATATTTCATTTTGATATGGCCCGAGGTTGGTAAATATTTTGACATAGAAAATGAGCTCAAAAATTATGAAACTTTAATTCTGTACTATTAAGTATGTTTATTGAAAATTGAAGGAAAATTGTGGAATGTTATGACGTATAAAAAGTATGACAATTCTCGAAAGTTGAAGGAACAATAGAGGAGCTTCTAGGGAAGATTTATTATGTTGTAAAGAAATGGCCATAGATTGCTCTAGTAAGCTTAAAAAATAACACGTCACTTGTAATGGAAAGAATATTAAGATATGTTTCCATATTGGTAAGCTTGGACACCTGTATTTGTACAATTTATGAATATAGGATGGTTAAGTATGGAGGATAATAAATTGAGGCCATACCGGATACCCCATGAAAGAATGTTTTCATCTCCTCCTTCCAAAGGGTAATTCAGGTACTTTTTTCATGTCTATATACATTGGTAAGTATACTTTAATTTTTAGTTTATTTTAGTGATAAATTCCTTATTAAGTATTTTCTACGGTTCAATGTTCATAACTTTATAAATGTATATACCATTATTTCGTCTTCACTCGTGCTTCATGGAACATGACTTGAGTGGAATTATATTATTGTTGTAGAATCATTGAAAGTTACACAAATATATTAAGATAGTACTTATGATTGAGATTTAGTACTGAAGTAGTTGGATTCATAGGTGTAAGGTATATTCAACCCAATTCAGTTCCACTCGAAGGAAATGTAAATAACTAGTTGACAATCCAAGGTGAGTGTACTCACTGGAAGAATGTATTTGTATATTGTTATGGATATGATCAAAATGTTATGAATATGAAATTATTCAGTTCAGTTTACCGAAATGGGAGGTTACTCCTAGACCCGGAATGGGAGATAGTTGTCTATTTCATAGAGGATATATGAATCATGTTTTGAAAAGTTGGTCATTCATTATGAATGACCCGAAAAAATTAGATCAATCTGATGAATGAACCGAACATTTGGTCATTCCATACGAATGAGCCAGATTAATATAAATCTATTATGATAGGGATATGTTTTATTGAATTTAATTTTATGCAACAATGTAGTAGTCATGCATTCACTGAGCTATTTTTCTCACAGTTACAATATTTATGTTTTTTAGGTAACGCGATGTCACTGCCAAATCTAGGAGGTAGGGTTGGTTAGACAAGAATGCGTGAAACAAAGATTTTGTTTAAATGTTAATGATGTAATTAAGTTATCTTATCCTTTAAGCAAGTTATTATAACTATAACTACTTTAATGTTGTAAAAACTTTTTAGTCATATGGATTTACGCTGATGACTCTATACTTAAAAATCATGCTTTTGGTTTGGTTAAATTAATTATGGTTTGACTCACTTTGACTTTTGTAATGACATAAATTTCCAATTGAGTCCCTGTAATATTTTGACTTAATTCCGTGAACAAAACTGTGTTTGTAATATGTCATAGGGAGAATTTTATTTTGTCACGATTCAACTTGGTCTATGACGTATTGAATAAATTAAAGACGTTGTAGCAAAGCTTCAAAGAATTAAATCATGCCGAAGTTTATCTGGTGCAAGTTTAATCGTCTTCAAAGTTAATTTCATTCCGAGATCACTCAGGTATGAATGCGTATAATTAGTGGTGCTCGAAATTATTTTATAAAAGATAAGGATGTAATTTTTATAAAGAAAAATATTTTTAAATGTTTATAAAAGGTTTTTACCCGAACGGGGTTTTTTCCTATATCGATTGTCTTTATTTTTCATGCATAGGTTGAATTTCTTATGATGTTTAGATGCATGTGTAGGGGCTGAATTAGTAAGTTTAAAAATAGACTCTAATGAACTAAGTGTGCCAAATTAGATATTTTCGAATCTAATCAATTATCAGACAATCACGTTTTTTTTCAAATTGGTATCAGAGCAAGTTGCGCTAATTTATTGTGTATTCCTATTTTCCGCAAAATTTGTGTGATATTGATTTTTTTTGAAAAATTAGTTTTTTGGAAATCGCAATTTTTTCGATGGAGCACTTATCTAATTCGATGCCCTCCTTTGATGACCTGAGTCAAAGTTTTGATGATATAAATCGTTTGAATTTGACGTTTGCAAAAAGTATTAAAGTTTTGGAAAAAGAATATTCTTATTTTAAATCCGCGATGGATCTTTTGCAAATGGTTCAAAATCAACTAGATTTATATCATGAGAAATTTGTTTCCTTGGACCATGACTTTATTGATGTAAAATTGTCCAAGAAGGAGAGTGATGATATGGTCCTATTTTTAGAGAAAGAATTGGAGAACCTTAAAAATTCGATGGTTTGTGTTTGTGACAAAGAGGATAAAAATATTTTAGTCAATGAGTTTGTGGCACGTGAAAAGACTCTTAGGAAAAAGTTTGCTTTAATTGAGGGAGAGAGACATACGCTTTTTGGAATTATTGAAAACTTGAAATAGGCGTCCCTTAATTTGGAAGAGTCTAATTCTTTGCTTGAGTAAAAAACTTTGAAGTTAAAAAATGATTTGACAGACTCAAGTAGGTTTGATAGTGATGGTAATGGCTCATCGTGTTCTCATGCTTCTAATGCTAAAGCCAAAACCATTATTTGTTTTAGAGGGTCAACTAATTCCAAGGATGTTAGAAAAGATCACACTTTAGGTGTCGTTCCACCCGTTTACACATGTTCATATTGTGGTAGGAAAGGTGACCTTAGACGATTTTGTTTTGATCTTGGAAAATGTCCTAGGAAGTTTATGTCTAGTGTTACCGTGGTTCCCAAAGCCCCCACACGACGTTTCACATCTATTTGGGTTAGGAAATCACTTTTAGAGGCACTAGATTTTAGACAAGTTAATTCTCGTTTGCTTGCACATGATTATTCGCTTGCCGTATCATATAGATGATTGTGTTTGCATGTTTGTCATACGCTAATTTTTGTTTCTTGATATTTATGTTTGCTAGCATTATGACATGTACTTTTTGTACAAATTTTTGTTTTTTGAATTTTTTTGAAAAATGCAAAAATATTTTCTATTTTTTTAGTGTCCATTCATATTTGTTTTGGTCAAATTTGAAAATCCAAAAAGATTTTTGTATTTTGTTTGCACCGTTTATGGATAAACACTTAGGATGACCAAGTCACAACATCATTCCATTCTTCATGTGACTATTTGATAGTGTTTTGAGACAATAGGTCAATTCATCCATGTGCTTTATAATGTTTGGAGTCATTAAGATATAATTAAGTGTTACTTCCTACATGTTTGACTCATGATTTCCTTTATTGGACACATGCACGGATTTGTTTGAATATTGTGCTTGTCTTATCACATGTTGGTTGGGTGTTTTCACTTCAATACTGTCCTTAAAATGAACCAAGTGCGATAAAACTTGAAAATGTATATATATATATGAGGGAGTTTGGTTGGAGAAAATTTAAACGGGTTTTTACAACTAATCCTAATGTTGAAAATATTGCAATTTGATGCTATTGTTTGTAGAATTGTCAAAATTCTGGATTTGTGTCCATGTAATATGTTTAGTTCTTTAAGATCACTCTTTAATTGTCATATGGCTATGATAAAGTTTGATGATTCATCGCTATCAATTAGAGCTTCTTGATCGTTTTGATGTGTTAGAATTGTGACTCATTTGTTGTAGTTTCACGCCCATTCATTCCATGTCCATGTTTGAGCACATCGGTACTATGTTTGCATGTAACTCGCATTTTAAGTTTTTATGAGTTTTAGCATTTTATGCGAAAAGCTTATTGTTTTAGCACTGTTTTACATTTGTCAAGCCCTTCCTAGAATTTTTTTGTGAAAATTTTTTCACTGGGCAATACTTTATAATATTTTTGGGAAACTGAGAAATTTTGGCAGGTCCCGCGAAATCGTTCTAACGACATCTCATCTCGCACGAACGACATTTGTCCATCGTTCAAGCAACTTCTTCATCTCGTTTGAGCGAAGTCCCTGGCTCGTTCGAATGATAGGATAAAAAATATCTTCTGATTGGTTTGCAATTCACTGGTTTAATTTGATATATTTTTGGTACTGCAGGAAGCATTTCTGGACTGTTTGATTTATATGCAGGTTCTTTTATGTTCCATATTGGTATTTTGCATATGAGTCTGTTTATCACACTTGATTTGATTGATATACTCTATGTGTGATTCCTTGGTTTACTAGCTACTGATTTGTCATTACTTGATCATAATTAGCTGGTTGTTTCATGATTATCTAGCATTTTTCATTTCTCAAATTGGTATCAACTTGATTCAATTGGGTTTCATATTCTCATGCTAGATATTTCAAATTGGTTTATCTTTTCACCAGATTGTCTATTCGAGACAAAAAAGGGGGAGAGATGTATGTGATGTAAGCGTAGATTTGTTGAGCGCTACTATTGATATCTGGATTTACATATTGTTTGATTATATTTGTTTCAAATTGGTATCAAATAATTGCTCACATGTTTCAAATGATTTGTTCTTACTAGAAATATAAATTGGTATCATTTGTTCCTCCATACTTAACTGGGTATATGTTTGTCTGTTTCATGTGTGTAGGTATGCCTCAACGATTTGAGATTTCAAGTCTATATCACATTCAGATAGTTCATGCTTGCCGGTGCTACCTATTGTAGTCCGTGTCCTGTATTTTTGATTTTGGGTTTATGAGATGGGATTTAGGTGTCATATGGCTTGACGACCCAGTTAGGCATTTCATTGGTTTAGTTTTGTCCCGAAATAGTCAAAGGGGGATATTTGTAAGGACATAAATTTCCAATTGAGTCCCTGTATTGTTTTGACTTAATTTAGTGAACAAAACTGTGTTTGTAATATGTCATAAGGAGAATTTTATTTTGTCACGATCCCACTTGGTCTATGACGTATTGAATAAATTTAAGACGTTGGGGCAAAACTTCAATGAATGAAATCATTCCGAAGTTTATCTGGTGCAAGTTTAATCATCTTCAAAGTTAATTTCATTCCGAGATCACTCAAGTATGAATGCGTATAATTAATGGTGCTCGAAATTATTTTATAAAAGATAAGGATGTAATTTTTATAAAGAAAAATGTTTTTAAAGTGTTTTAAAGGTTTAAACTTCGTTTTATGATGATAAGCTCGTAAAAGAGTTTGACATTTTTGGATCTCTCATTGGAAGAGACGCTTTAAACAAAAAGTCAAAAAGTTAAACTTTCGCGCTGTCGTTCAAACGACATCCAATCTCGTTCGAACGAGATGGGATGTTACTCGAATGAGTTCCTCAAGTTGTTCGAATGACACGTTTTTCAAGGCATTATTTAAATCCTATTTAAACAGTGTTTTCATCATAATTTCGGTGGTGTGCTTTATGGAAAATAGTTTTACGAACCAGAACCTTGTTTGCACATGTTTTCTAAGGTTTAAAAGTCTTAAACACATCTTTAGAGCTTGCAAAGATCCGAGTTATCATTCTTATATGTTTACGTGATATTGCTGCACCAAAGTTGTTTTTTTTACATATTGAACATCAAAGGGTTTTGCGGTGAAGAAAAGGAAAGGACTTCTTGTTCGGCATCATAGACGAATCAAAGCCATTCGGTGGACACCGATACATACGTGGACGCGTGTGTTGTGGAAAGGTATCATGGAAGAAGGAATTTCTGCGTGGGCACTATTGAAGAATGGTTGAAGGTCAGAAGGAGCGACAAGACCCATGGAGATCGAGTCTTAGTGTAAGGCTAATCTGTCTTTGTAAAACCATTGTTCATAGTGATTGTCTGGCTTGGGCCATCCGAGGTTGTTTTCCTGTTTTGAGTTTTTTCCTCGTACATCAGACATTTTGAGTATTCTTTACTTTACTTTACTTTACTTGATTTAATCACTAGATGCATGTTTAGGATTAATCAAGATAAAACTGGTTTAAAGTAAGAATTGGGTTTTCACAACTTGGTTTGGTGGATAATTAAAAGTTGGATCTTTTTCGAAAAAAATGGTTTGAAAGAAAACACACACATATCGGGCCACTCATAACTTTTCAACTTTTAAACTTAATTATAAGTAACTGGGTTGGGGTGTGTCATCTTTTGGTATCAGATCCTAGGTTTTAGAGGTTCTGGAGTTAGAAGAGTCCAAATTTGGCAGTAAGTGTAAGAAATCCGTTTGGTTTGGTACTAAAAATCATGTTATAAAAGATATGTATATTTTTGTGTTGTTATATCTTTGATCATTTAAGATAAAGAAAGGAATGAGGCAATGTTAATATGAGAATAGAATACGATTCTTCAAATCTTTCAGGAGAAGCGGAGGTTAAACACCCTGTTCGTATAAATATGGAACCCGGGCTATAACAATTGACATATATGCAAAAAATGGCACGTGATATGACTTTAATGGCAGAGAAGTAAGATAGGTTTATGGCTCAGATGGAAAAACAACAGGCTAGGCAACTTGAGGCACAAGCATTAGCTATGGCAGAGGAGGTTATACATCGGGAATAAAGGTGTATTTCACATGAGAAATTTATTAAGATGAACCCACCCTCATTTGAAGGAGTAGTGGATCTAGTAGAGACAAAAGTATGGGTTAAAGAGATTGAACTTATTTTTGGGGTAATGAGAATGCCTAAAAATCAACGAGTGACCTTGGCGACGTATATGCTGAAAGGAAAAGCTAAGTATCGGTGGGATACCACAAAACATTTGTTGATTACTCCAGGTGGTGGGAATGTGATCTCATGGGATGATTTTTTCAAAGCTTTGGATGATAAGTATGTTCATCCAATGTATTGAAAATAAAAGAGAAAGAATATTTTATTTTGAATTAGGGAAGCATGATTGTTAGAGAATATGAATCTAAACTTACAGCTTTATCTCGGTTTGCTTCGAGGTTTATATAGAACGAGGAAGACATGCGTAGCCAATTTCTGAATGGAATAGAGTTAGTTATTAAATCATGATTATCGTCTTTAGAGACTATAAATTATTCAGCCTTGGTGAACAAAGCCGTTCTAGTAGAAAATGACGTGAATAAAGTGACAGGGAATCAAGAATGAGGCGTAAAGAGAAGAAGATGCAACCCAAATTATCAAAAGGTAGTGATACAGAATATTCAAGGCTTGGAGGGAAGAAATTTAATCATGGTAGAGGCATGGGAAGTAATTCACAAAAGGGTGGATCTAGTAGTGGAAGAGGTTCAGGGATTTCAGCATAAGGGAATCCAAATGTTTGTTTCTTTTGTTGGATAACTGGTCATATAAAGAGGAATTGCCCAAGGTTACTGAAATAAGAATGTTTTAAGTGTGATCAGAAGGGTCACCTGAAAAAGAACTGTTCTATGTTTGCAGGAATAGTTTCAGTAAATAGTGTGGGGCTTAATAAAGGATCCTCTCCAGACATGGCAACCAGGGGAAGAGATACCGGATAAGCAAGTGGATCGAAGGCAGGGGGAAGAGTGTTTGCGATGGCATTGCAAGATGCCCATGCTACCTTGGAAGTTGTTACAGGTAAACTTTCTATTGCAAATAAAGATTTATATGCACTCATTGATCATATGCATCCAAAAATGTACATTTTATACGCCGAATAGATGTATTTTAGTTGCCAATTCTCGAAAATTTGGGTCTTATATGTGTACATGTTTAATGTGCAGGCTAGATCACCATTTATGGAAGTTTGACGCTTATTTCAAGGCAAATGTGCAATTTATGGAGCTAGTTACCCGGTTCCGTAACCATAACCGAGCCTAAACTTAGCCCAAACCTTCACCCGAGCCCATGTGTGTTTAGTTTGTGCTTTTTGGATTTTTAGTTTGACTCGTTTTTATTTTTAGGATTTATTTATAATTTTCTAGAATTTATTTTCATTTCATCTTATTTTTGATTAGTTTTTAATTTTAGTCTTTATTTTTAGTTTTACTAGATTTTATATTTTTAGGGCTTTAGGTTTTATTTTTACTTCTTTTGTACTTTTTTATTTTTAATAGATTTTTTGTTTTATTTTAGTGCGTCGAGTATTTGTTTTCCTTCATGTTTGTTTGTTTTTAGTTAGTTTATTATAATTTTTATTTTATTTTATTAGTTTTTATTTCAGTTGTGTTTAGTTTTTAGAGTTTATACTGTGTGCCTTGTTATTTTTTTTATTTTTTTTATTTTTTAGTGAGTTTTATTTTTATTTGATTTTTAGTTTTTAGTATTAGTTTAGTTTTGTCATTTCTTATTTAATTAAGCTAGGTTCATTTTTTATTTTTAGTCATTTTATTTTTAGAGTAGATTTTTTTTTTGTTAGTTTTTTTTTTAGTTGGGTACAAATTAGCACACACACTAATCCAAAACTAACACCCAAACACCTAACATACACCCAAATACCTTACTCTCCCACACCCTAACACCATACACCTCACCTACACCCAACCATTCCCTCCATCATCTTCTACCTCCCACATTATATTTCCTCTCCCTCCATTAACAAACCCAACATATAGCACCTCTCTCTCTCTCACCAACATTACAAACCCACTTCCCCAATTAACCCGTACCAACATGATCGTTGAGAAGCCGCCGGTGAACCCCAACTTGGGTCAACCCACCTCTGGACCTCACCGCAAACTTGCGACTTACCAGATCCTTTAATTGCTACCCAAACAAGCCAATCATAACCCTTACCCAGTCCCAAACCTGGCTGCCCACATCCAAAACTCCAAACCGGATCCCCAAACCACCATTTACGACCCCTTACCACCTACGCATAACCCATTAACCCATTTCAAAACCATAACCCAATTCCAATACCTATTTTCCATAGACCCACATGAACCTTCTGCCAAATCCAAAATGTTAAATCGTGGCTCCGAAACACAAGTCAAAATTAAAAGCCAAGAATAAAATACAAAACCCACATGTGTCTTAATTACCTTTTACCCTTTTTCCCATAATAACCTTTTCACCTCTCCCTTATGCACACATGTGTGCAATGCCCAACATACCCCATCACCCTTAAACAAATAAGATTTTATTACCTCACACCTTTTCCATGCTCATGTGCTCTCGTCCTCAATCAATTTTATCATTACCCAATTTACCCCTATCCTCATTGCACCTATAAATTGAAGACTTGGTTCCATTAAAGAGGGAACTCCAATTTAGTTTTTAAACTTTATGTGATAAATTTCTCTCCACTCCTCTATAAAGAGTATTTGTGTTTTTAGCAAATATCTCAATATAGAGGTGTGTGGTGAAATTTATCTCTTGGATTAATTCTACTCCATCCCTCTATGGTGAGTTTTTGAATTTTTAACAACTATCTCAAAATAGACTGATGTGGTTGAATTCATACCTTTGGGATGTAAATTCTAATCCATTCCTTTATGGTGAGTATTTGCATTTTTAGCAAATTTCTCAACATAATGTGATGATGTAGAATTTATATCCTTGGATGAGTTCTAATGTAAAATTTCATAATGATAGGATTTGTATTTTTAACAAATCTCTTTCATTATTTAAGTTTCCATTTTGAATTCATCCATTATCCATTGTATATATTATAGTTTAGTTTTAATTCTTTTTATTTGTAGTTTTTAATTTAGAATCAATAACTACATTTGTGAGTGATTGTGATTGAGAGAATTTTGGTGTATAATTGAATAATTGCTCAATTTCAAGTACAAATGGGTTTGATCTATTCCTTTTTAATTTCTGTTGATTTAATACTCACATGAACTTATTGTTTACTTTTATTTTTGGATGATGATTATTGAGGTTTAATCTCCCATTCGTGGGATGAATTTTGAAACCCTCATGAGTCCAAATTAGTTAGTTTACTTATTAGCAAAATTTTATTTATCTCATTTAAAAAAAAAATAGCTCTTACATCTTAATTAGTACTTTAAAAATTATTATAGTTAGTTAATTAATAATCCCTTGAAAAATCCATAAAAAAAATATAAAAAGCAAAAATTGAAAAGTCGTAAAAATAATAACATGCAAATGAATTATGCATGTCTTCATATAATTAATGTTTCATCCTTAGAGTTGGACTGATACTCCCTTACTTACCCTATACATATTTTGAGTTTATTTGTAGGTTATAGGGAATTTTTATGAAAAAGAAATTGCAACAACGACAAAGATACACATTAGAAGCAATTTCTTTTGTCAATCACTACACCGGAAGTTGTTACAGGTAAACTTTCTATTGCAAATAAAGATTTATATGCACTCATTGATCCTGGATCTACGCATTCATTCGTAGCATTACCTATTATTTCATATTTGGGTAGACCATATTCATTTCTCAATTGTGCCTTATATATTTCTACCCTAGTAGAAAGTGTAATTTTGGTAGAGTATGTTTATAAAGAGTGTGTCTTACGAATGGGTAAGCGGGATTTCTATGTTGATTTGATATCGTTGGCCATTCGGGGTTTTTATATTATATTTGGGATGGATTGGTTATCATCGTATCATTCTTTCATTGATTGTTTTGTAAAAGAAGTTACGTTTCATCTGCTAGGTAAACCCGAGTTCTAATTTATAGGATAAAGGAATGTTGTTCCTAATTGTCTTATCTCAACAATTGAGAAAAGAAAGTTATTGAGTAAAGGTTGTACATGGTATTTAGTTTATGTTGTTGATTTTAGTAAGGAGGAACTTCAAGTTAAAGATTCACCAATAGTTAGAGAATTTTCTGATGTCTTCTCAGAAGATTTTCCAGGATTTCCACCCGATAGGGAAGTAGAGTTTTCCATTGAATTAATTCCAGGTACTGGTCCAATTTTCTTTACTCCATATAGAACGGTACCAATAGAGTTCAAAGAATCAAAAGTGCAATTACAAGATCTGATAAGCAGAGGTTTTATTCGTCTTAGTGTTTCACCATGGGGAGCCCCAATGTTATTTTTGAAAAAGAAAGATAGGACAATGAAATTATGTGTTGATTATCGACCATTATATAAGGTTAACAATAGAAACAAGTACCCTCTACCTCGTATTGATGATTTGTTTGATTAATTACAAGGGGCCACAATTTTTTTGAAGATTTATTTGAAATCGAGTTACCACCAATTGAGAGTGGAGGATAGTGATATTTTCAAAACAGCTTTTTGGACTCGATATGGGCACTATGAGTTTTTGGTAATGCCATTTGGATTAACTAATGCTCCAGAAATTTTTATAGATTTGATGAATCGGGTATTCCACCCTTTCATTGATTCATTTGTGATTGTATTCATATACTATTTGTTGATTTACTCGCGTAACATGGAGGAACATAAGAAACATTTAAGACTTGTATTGCAGATTTTGAGAGAAAATAAATTATTTGCTAAATTCAGTCAGTGTGAGTTTTGGTAAAATGAAATTGTGTTTTTAGGGCATGTTGTCTCGGGTTATAGAATATATGTTAATCCAAAGAAAGTGGAGGCAATCGTTGAATGGGATAGTCCTAAGAATGTGACAGAAAATAGGAGTTTCCTAGGATTTGTAGTTTATTATCGCAGATTCATTAAGGGATTTTTTGCAATAGCTTTACCATTGACGAAGTTGACTCGTAAATAAGTAAATTTTGTGTGGGATAAAGAATGCGAGAGGAGTTTTAAAGAATTAAAGAATCAGTTGGTTTCAACCCCCATACTTATTATTCCATGTGGGAATGAGCCTTTCGTGATCTATACAAACGCTTCATTTCAGGGGTTAGGATGTGTTCTTATGAAGATAGGGTAGGTAATAGAATATGCTTCTAGACAACACATGAACGAAACTACCCTACGCATGATTTGGAGCAAGCAACCATTGTTATTGCTTTGAAGTTATGGTGACATTACTTGTATGGATAAAGTTATCAGATATATACAGATCACCAAAGCTTGAAATACTTGTTCACACAAAAAGAACTGAATTTGAGACAGGCGTTGGATAGAGTTGGTTAAAGACTATGATTGTACCATTCATCATCATCCTGGGAAGGCCAATGTAGTAGCAGATGCTTTGAGTAAAAAATCATGAGGGATTCTAGGTTGCATACAATGTGCACGTGTTAGAAATATTCTTCACTTGGCATCGAAGGGGATTAAATTCATGTTTTCCAAAAAGAGAGGATTATTAGCAATTGTTACGGTGATACCTTTATTGGCAAGATGCATACGAAATTTGCAGATTAGTTGTCCATTCCTTGAGAAGAAGAAATGGGAAGTCTTGAATGGTAAAATGGAGTGACTTTGAGATTAATAATGATGAATCATTGTTTTATAAAAATTGGTTTTGTGTACCAAATGATCCATCCTTAAAGAAGGATATATTAGAAGAGGTACATAGTTCTATTTACTCTATGCATTCGGGAGGTACCAAAATGTACAGATATTTGAAAGTGTAGTACTAGTGGAACAATATGAAATGAGAGATTGCAAAATTTGTAGCTAAATGTTTAGTATGCTAACAAGTGAAGGTAGAGCATCAGAAGCCGGCATGATTATTGTAATCACTTCCTATTCTAGAATAGAAGTGGGAATATATAACGATGGACTTTATTACAGGATTACTCTTGTCACAAAAGGGGCATGATTCTATTTAGGTGATTGTAGACCGATTGACGAAGCCAACTCATTTTCTTCCAGTTAAGACCACCTAAATAGTTGACAAGCATGCATGTATGTACGTTGATGAGGTTATCCGTTTACATGGGGCAACAGTGTCAATTGTATCAGATATAGATCCAATGTTCACTTCTAAGTATTGTCCTCATTTACACAATGCCATGTGCATAAGTTTGAAGTTCAATACTGCACCCACAAATCGATTGGCAATCAGAAAGGACGATGCATATATTAGAAGACATGCTACGAGCTTATGTATTTGACTTTAAGGGTAGTTGGGATGGTCATTTTCCATTGATGGAATTCTCGTATAATAATAGTTATCAGTGAGCTATTGGTATGGCTCCTTATGAAGCTTTATATGGGAGGATATGTAGAACTCCAAATTAATAGTTATGACAACTAAAAAGATTAAAATGATTCGAGAACGGATAAAGATGGTGCAGAGAAGGAATAAATTTTATCTCGATGAAAGGAAGTATCCATTAGAATTTCAAAAGGGAGATTTTTTATTCCAACGTATTTCAACGTGGAAAGGAATTATGAGATTTTGGAAAAAGGGAAACAAACTCCAAGATACATTGGACCATATGAAGCGCTGGAAAGAATTGGGACCCTGACATATAGCTTAGCATTACCTCCAGAATTATCTCGTTTACATTATGTGCTTCACGTATCTGTGCTTCGTAAGTATTTAGTAGATCCATCTCATCAATTGAAAACCCAACCTATTAAACTGAAGGAAGACTTGTCTTACATCAAGGAATCGTTGGAAATTCTTGATCGTATGGAGCAAGTATTAAGGAATAAAGTTATTCCCTTAGTTAAAGTTATGTGGATGAGCCATGGAATTAGCATGAATAAATAGTATCCCCATTTGTTTGGTAAGTCACTTTTATATTAAATTTTGGGGATGAAATTTTCTCTTGGGGGGTGGGGTGGGGTGGGGTGGTGGGGGGTGGGGGTGGGGGTGTGTGACAACCTGAATTTAATTATGATGAATTCTATTTGAATCATACTTAACTTATGTGATATGTGTAACACCCCGCCTAATTAAATACCGAGTGGCCAGTCCCATACCAAATTAAAATAGAATATACAGTTGGCTCATTCTTAGCATCACTCTTGAAAACATTAACTAATCCCCCAATACCCAATTAAGCTAGTGTTAAAAACTTTTCAAATTTTCATTCAACAAAATCCATTTTTAGTTTACGAATAACACTACACATATTATTCTACAACACTAATAACCGAACAGATAACACAAAAGAATTTAAATGTAATTGGAATAAACATTCCTAAATAATAATCCAATACAGTAATCCCATCAATAGTAAATGTATTAAAATGACATGACTACAAGAGTATTTGACTCAGATAGAAGAGATAACGGAATTCCTTTGGGTGACATGTCCTAACTAAGAGAATACCGTGAATCAAATGAAGATAGGCATCTAAGAAATATTCCATAGCTCCATAGCTCATCATAATCCACTAAGGTTGGCGTCCCTGCTGCTGGACACCTGATATAGAAGATACAATAGAACAGAGAACATGAAAGGAAACGGGTCAGAGCCCGATTGTGAAAATGATTTTGAAAACAACAAGTATTTAACAAGTGAAATAAAGCATTTATTATGTACATGTTAGTATCCAAACTCTCATTTACTATTATCACCTCTCATCTAGAGTGCACACTTAATGTTTCCTATTAACCTCCTAGTTAATGGTTCCTCCTAACTAGTTTCCATAATATGATTCCATCCCATATCATAACCCCGTATGTCCCATACCATACGTCGTATAATCATTCATATACATTTCTCATTAACATGAATCGTTTCTCATTAATATGAATTAAGCTTTTCAATTAATATTCATTAACTTAGTTCAATTATTTTCCTCTATTCACCATTATCTACAATTATCACACAAAAGATTGATTTAACCACAATATACACATTCATTCATTCATTCATTCTATATATACACACATATAATATGGCACCCCGAGTCATAGCTGCGGTGCATGCATTACTCTGCTATCACATCCCAATATCGCAGGTCGTAGAATAGGGGACAAAAGGTTCGGTAAGGATTCCCCGAACCACAAACAACAACATAATCATTGGAGGTGAAAGTAGTTCTCATACCCACGGGACACGCACATACTTACGTTCCCATAGTCAGTGGACTTATCAACTCCCCGATAAGTCTTTCATAGACCTATGTTCTCGAGCGACAAATCAAAAATCCCATGGATTCATCAGGATATGACTGCCCTCACGCGCAAACCTCCCGTCGATAGCAAGTAAGCTAGATATGTCATACACATAAATTATCAATCAATCAAATAGGAATTTTCATATACCTATAGATATAATATTAATAAGGTAATCACGCTACCAAAAGATAGTTCCCATACGTAGCAATATTTCTCTTTAAATTTAATCATCCCCGAGCCTCACTCATTACTCAAGGTTCAAATAGGTTTTTCCTCAACATTTATTCAGTAAGAAATCACTAATATCCTACTGCACCATCTCATCTTATCTCTCGAATTACTACGAATTAGACTCTCCTTTAATTAGGGTTAAAACCGTTTGTTTCTAATCACTTATAAACACATCTTCTATCAACTAGGATTGAATACCATCATCACATGGTTCATAGTCTATAGTGTTTCATTCACACTATATGACTTATCAACAAAATCAACATCCTCGCATCCTATAACATCTCTCCACTCACGACGTCTTTAAGGTTCATGCGCGGAGCGTCTCACAAAGTGAAATTCAAATAAGGAACCCCTACTATACACTACTACCTAACTTTGTCGGCCATGGAGGTCCGTCAACTTCAAATACACAACTGGGATAACCTCATCCCCTCTTTCAACCAAATGTGGTCTGAACTTCCATCTCTATCCAGGAGCCATACCACTAAGCGCTTATACCACACTCAGTCCTTGCGCAATAAATAATGAGCTTAAACTCAGTCCTTGATGTTCAAATTGTAACCCTAAGGCCACCCAGGTATTATATTAAATCTCCTCTACTGGACATATCCTTAATCCTCATGTATACCAATTAGAATCCAACACATGAATCTAGCAACCGAAATTTCATTCAATTATTCTAATCAATTAAATCCCAATCAAATTAATTCAATTCTTAACTAGGGCTTACTGATCTTCCCTAAGTCCCATTATATCCAATTAATAATCACCAAATATTTAGAAAAGGTTTGGGATACGAACAAGCATTAAAAGAAACAACTTCACAAATTCTAGGGAGGTCGATCGGTCGCCTAGATAACAGTCCAGTTTTCTATATTTCTTCTACTACGGGTTTCATCACTTTTGATCATTCAAACCTCCATATTATAGGAACATATGTGAATGATTTCTAATGCTCTAAACATCCTAGAATCATCAAGAGTTTGAATTAAAAGCATATATTTAACCTCTTTTTCCAGAAAATTATATATATGATATCTTCAAGAACACACCATTGATTCTCAGAATTTCTTCAATAGATTTATGATTATTTCGTGGATTAATGTCTACCTACAACATGAGTTTGATTCCTATATATTTTCAGTTTCCAGAAATCCATTAACAACTTTATCTTTTCATATTCCAAATATGAAAAAATCTCATCTTTTTATAACTATCCCAACATGGATAATATACAAACTTAGATTGCAATTATCAAACACTTGCTTCTAATGAATATCTGATCCTTTGTAGTTGAATAACATAGGTGGTTCTCCCTTTCTCCGGCCAACTTCCGGTGGTGGTTGGTGGTGGTAACCTTTGGTTCTCCTCCTTTCCAAGAAAGCTTTTCTCTTGCCAAGCAACCTTTCAATTTTGTGTAGAAGAGATGAATGAACTGACATTCAACTAATCTCCAAATACTTATAATAAGACAAAATTTGAAATCACTATTCGTCCCCCTTGTAAAAATAACTAAAATGCTCTTTTGGGTTGTCGTTTCATTCCCAAATGACCCGAGACCCAAAACCAACATCCAAATAGACTTTTCTGACTATTTCAACCCTTTCGGATGCAACGACGCAGTCAAACTGACTATAAGATTGATGTAAAAATAAGTTTCTTATTTAATCTCACAATTTTTAGTCCCGACACGTCCCATACCGCATCCGACTAAAAATTCAAATTAATGAATTAATAACTCACATCAATATTAATAACATCACATTAATATATTACCTAAATATCTTTAAGTAATATTCAGAATCATTCATTTTAATATCCACAATTCGGATAAAACCCAAATGAATTAATTAATAATAAAATCCAATTAATCCATTAATTTAAAATATAACCCATTTTAAAAGTCATTAAAATCACGGGGTATTACAATATGTATAACGTGTTATTAATATATATATAATTTTAGGATATTATATTTGGTCTAATTCTCCCATAAAAAATAATGAAATATTGAATTGGATACAAACAAAAAATTTTGAAATTTTCGATAGGAAGGTTCATGTTACATACTAGTTTTGACCTTCATAATATAAAAATTGACTCAAGGTGAAACTAGATAGTTGTAGGTATATGATTTATCTCGGTGACGCAATAAACGATGCATCAAACGGATGTCCGTGTGAGAAGTTATGCTGAATTTACGAAGAAGTGCAAATTTGTCGATTCCCTTTAAATGGTAACTTGTCTTCTAGTAAACGAAATGCTTTAATTTGATTAGTTGGAAAGGATGGGTGCATTTTACGACTCAATCCTCTCCATTTAACCTATGTCTTGAGCAAATTTAGCCCTTGGTTCAGTTTTGACGGTTTTTAGCTTGAGGAAAGAGAAAGTAGAAGTTTAAGGAAGAAAGAAATCTAAGAAAAGATAGGAAACATTCCAAAAAAATCCTTAAGGTTTTTCCAAGGCATTATTATGTGTTAATATTGTTTTAATCTTGAATTATACTTATTTTAAAGTATATAAATAATTAATTAGTGATTAAAATTCTATCCTCCATTGTGATAATACGTATTGGTTCATTTGTGAGATAAGTGGTGTTTGTAGGCCATATTGCTTTGTATTGAAACCCCTTGTATTCAAACTTGAATATATTTTTGTCTTCTTATTGGAAATGAGCAATTCCAATTTATATGAAACTATACTCATATATTCATATTATATTCAAAAATTAGAGGTGAACTCATTGTGGTTAGGCCTTAGTGATGGTTGCAAGTTGGTATATAGTTGCTGTTAGTATATTTCATTTCGATATGACCTGAGTTTGGTAAAGCTTTTGACATAGCAAAGGAGATAAAAAAATTATGAAACTTCAATTCTTACTATTCAATATGTGTATTGCAAATGGGTGGAAAATTTTGTAAAGTTATGATGTAGAAAAATTATGACAATTCTTGGAAATTGAAGGAACAATAGACAAGCTTGTAGGAGATTTATTATGTTGTAAAGAAATGGTCATATATTGCTCTAGGAAGCTTAAAAAATAACGCCGTCACTTATAATTGAAAGTATATTAAGATATGTTTCCATATTGATAAGCTTGGACACCTGTATTTTTACAATTTATGAATAGAGGATGGTTAAGTATGGAGGATAATAAATTGAGGCTATACCGGATACCCCATGAAAGAATGTTTTCATCTCCTCTTTTCAAAGGGTAATTTGAGTACATGTTTCATGTGTATATACACTAGGAAGTATAGTTTTATGTTTACTTTGTTTTAGTTATAAATTCCTTATGAAGTATTTTCTACGATTCAATGTGCATAACTTTATCAATATATATACCGTTGTTTCGTCTTTACTCGTGCTTCATGGAATGTAACTTGAGTGGAATTATATTATTATTGTAGAATTATTGAAAGTTACATAAATATATTAAGATAATACTTATTATTGAGATTCAGTGCTGATTTAGTTGTATTGATAGGTGTAAGGTCTAATTAACCCAGTTTAGCTCCACCCGAAGGAAACGTAAATACATAGTTGACAATCCAAAGTGAGTGGACTCATTAGAGGAATGCATTTGTATACTGTTATGTATATGATCAGAATGTTATGGATATGAAATTGTTTATTTTGGTTTATCGAAATGGGAGTTTACTCGCTGACCCGGAATGGAGGAGAATTGTCTATTTGAGACAGGATATATGAATCATGATTCAAAAAGTTGGTTATTAATCATAAATGATCTGGAAAAATTAGGCCATTCTTATGAATCAGATGAAAATTTGGTCATTCCTTAAGAATGAGCCGGATAAATATAAATCTATTATCATAGGGATATGATTTATTACATTTAATTCTATGCAATAGTGTAGTAATGATGCATTCACTGAGCTGCTTTGCTCACGGTTCCAATATTTATGTTTTTCAGGTAACGCGATCTTACTTCCAAATCTTGGATGCCAGGTTTGGTTAGCCAAGAATGAGTGAAACAAGTATTTTTTTTAATCTAAATGATGTAATTAAGTTAACTTATCCTTCAATCAAGTTTGTATAAGCATGACTACTTTAATGTTGTAAACACTTTTTAGTTATATGGATTTATGCTGATGACTCTATAGTTAAGACTCGTGTTTATGGTTTGGTTAAATTATTTACGGTTTGACTCACCTTGACTTTTAAACTTAATTATAAGTAACTAGGTTGTGTTGTGTCATTTATCTACAAACTAATGCAAATTAATTGAATAAGTAATTAAACTACGTATGCAGAATTAAACTAACTATGAACTAAGGAATATGAATGAGAAATTTAGGTTGGACTGCAATCCTCTGAACCCTAGTACGTTTACCCATTATAAAATTAATTGTGAATTAGATAATTAATTAAACCATAGATTTTATTAATTTCAAGCATTACATATACGAGGATACAAGCTCGCATCATACATAATCATGAATAGAAATAAAGCGGTGTTGGAATAGCTGACACGCGTATCGCGCTCTTAAACACCCCAGTTACCTAGGGTAAACGAGGTTAAAATTTCTACGACGGTTGTAATAACTAACCCACACTATTCAATCATTTATTTAATTTAGTGAATTACTTTTATATCCATGCAAACAACATCAGGTTGGGTTCACGCAACCTAACCCTTAGAAATCTAGCCGGACATGGTTACGTGATAAATAACACAAACATTAAAGTTGCATGAGATGAAAATTATAATTATGTGGAAAGTGTAATGAAACATGAAAAGAAAATTTTTAACTAAGAAATAATGAATCACCAATTGAAAACATGAAAGCAATCCAAGGCAACGAAGAAAATAATACTTGGAATGAAAAAGAACCTTATTATAATTAAATAAAAGCTGAAAAAAAATGTTAAACAAGATGAATCCTAAAGTTATTGACTTAAAAAAACTCTCAGAACTAACAAAAAAGAAGCCCCCTAATGTATGGTATGAAAAAAGAATAAATACATCACGTTATTATAAGTGTTTGCACCATGCACAACTCTTTTTAAGAGTAAAGAAAAATCTAAATTTCGTCCCACTGAACCGGTCCGGTCTTGGATGCTTTAATGGACAAACTGGTCCGGCGTCTGTCAGAGTGATGTACCGATCTAAATGATTTTCCATCAGTTTGGTTTTCTAGTTCTAGTGTTTGGGATTGGTCCAGTAGAGACTCTATCGGTTCGGTTTGTTGTCTTTATATTTTTGCTCCCTTTTATCCTTGATTTATTAAACTTAAAGATCCATAACTTTTCACCCAAGACTCAGATTATGAGGTTGTTTCTTTCTACATTCTTGTGGACTCGAAGTCAACCCGAATTCCTAGTGTACAATTTCCATTTTTCCCTTCACTTTCCTTCACTTGTATCTTTATTGAGTTTGAGTTTTCTCTTTTCTCCACTTTTTTAAAATATCTACAAAATGTAAGAGAATTATACGAAACTCGATGCACTATATCGAAAAGGTAAGTAGCAATGATATGAGATAAATCAACTCAATTTACAGCTCATAAGATGATAAAAACCTATAAATTAAGATGATAAATATGAAGAATATATGCCTAATCACCTAGCAACCCCTACCCATTCCACACTTTGGCATTTGATCTTTTTGGTAAGATTAATCCAACCTCTCATGGCACAACCTTCATCATTGTTGCTACTGAATTGTATACCAAGTGGTAAGAAGCGATTACCTTAAGGAGTGTGATTTCTCAAGTGGTGATCTAATTTATCAGTGAATATATAATATATAGGTTTGGTATTCCCAAGGTTGTCCTCATGGAAAATGGGAAACAGTTTGTATGTAAGGAAATTGGTATTCTGCGGGAAAAATACAAGATTGTGCATAATAGTTCAACTATCTTATATCCTAAAGGTGATGGCCAAGACGAGGCGATAAAAAATACTAATCAATATCTTAAAGACGATGCTCGAAGACATGCCAGGGGCTTGGGATGAAGAGTTGCCAATGGTTTTATAGGCCTATAGAAATTTGAAGATAAAGCCAACACGACTTACTCCTTTCTCTATGGTCCATGGGACTGAAGTTGTCCTATTAGTGTAACACCACATATTTTGTAGGATAAATAATTTACTTAATTTGGCGAATTAGAATTTAAACTAAATTAACGATTTGGAGAAATGATTTAATTTGGAGAATTTATTTGAGTCAGAAGATTCATTTTATTTGGAGAATTAAAATTTAAATTAATTCAGGTTATTTCTTTTAAGAAAACATGATTCGTAATTTGAGGATGACAATTGGAGATTTTAGTTAAGTAACTCGGATGGCAATTTTGAGTACACGGTTAAACCCCAAAGGTTCGAATATTTGGAAAAGACTACTCGGGGGTAGTAAATGGGTCTCAGAGCATTTTTATGCGTAATCGAGCCCCACACATGAGTGTTTTGGCCATTGTAATAAAGCCCACGAGACTAAAAACGAGATTGGCCTAATAAAACTTAAACGTGAGAGGGTGTGGCAGCCAAAACTATTTTAAGAAAATCCTAGTTGTAGAGGAGAAAAAAGGGTTCAAGTGAGAGATCTGTTGGGAGCCAAACTAAGAAGAGATTGATGTATTCTTTGTCAAATCTTCTCTACAACAAAGGAATGAGACAATACGAATTATCCAGGCAAGTAGTTAAACTTGATTTTATTTAATTTGCGGTATTGCGATTCATATCATGGTGGGTGTAAAATATATTCATTTTGGGGTGAGTTATTTCATAGAAATGGGTTTTTGTAAAATTGAGTGTTATATGTGAAATTGATACACAAATTGATTACGAATATTCATGTATTATTAGTACAAATTAATCCACGATTGAAAACCCAGGAATTTATATTGTGTGATTAATATTGGGGAAATCAGAGTTGGGAAGAAAGCTTTATAAATCATGGGTAATCCGATTTGTGAATATTAAGATGATTTTTAAATCGATAACAATTAGAGATGTTAACATTAATTTGGACATGTTTAAATTGTGAATGATATATGAGGATATGTGCAAAGGTTTGAAATCATTTTTGGTCACTGGGGTTTATCAAAAACATAGACTACTGGAGGTTATAGATATGGGATGAAGTGACAATGTCGGAATCAACGAGGAAGAGGAAGAGACTGGAATAGACCGATATGGGATGAAGTGACAATGTCGGAATCAATGAGGAGGAGGAAAAGACTAGAATAGACCGACATGGAAGTCGTTCAAATGAAATTAGTATCTCATTCGAACGAGATACTAATCTCATTCAAATGACCTAAGGTTTTGTACACAGAGATATATCTTTTAGTTAGGAACACGTGGTCGCTAGTTTGGCATTTTTCTTATTTTTTTAATTAGTTATGATTTTATTACAGAAAGGTGTCTGAAATAGAAATTCTTTGGGAGAAATCAAATATGGATTATTTAGGCATGTCCGTATATGAGTGTAGGACTCTGGAAAATATTAAGGAACCTTATTTTTAACTTGGAATTGGATGGGAATGAATTCGGGGTATGGATTCGAATGGAAATTTTGGATGAAATCATGATACGGGATGGATTGTGATGTGCTTAGTATATTAAAAAAAATATGAATGTAAGTGCATATTTATTTAATAATGAGTCAAGAATTGTGACCTGGATATTTTTAGGCTAGTGCGTCAGGAGTTCAGCACGGAGTGGCCAGATTAATTTATTATTGGAAATATACGATAAATTATCGAATATTACGTTTGAGAAGAGGTGTTAAATTGAGTAGTGGGATTTCGAGGAATAAATTCTAAGAGTAGAAATTACGGACCGAATGAGTGAGTCGGAGTATTATAGTTGGGTGAAATTACTTTAATAAATTAATTAATGTGAAATTGATTAGATTAACCAGTGCAATTTGAAATGTAATGAATTCGGGGGTTGAGCGAACTTATGACTTAGATTAGTAGGATATGAGTGAATTACGTACTAAAATATTTTAAAGGATAATTGGCACACTTCGAGTAGTGAGGGATACTTAGGAATATACGATAAGAAATGTAATTGGAATTAAATAATATGTAGGATATCCTGGAGATATATATGCTACGTATGGGATATATGATATAGGTTGTATGTATACGTATACTGATTTGTATGATTTATTATGTGTATGACATACCTATGCTACTTGCTATCACGAGAGGTTTCACATCGTGGACAATCTTATCCTGATGAGCCCATTGGGGGGGGGGGATTTTAAACTTGTACCTAGAATATAGGACCTTTGATACGTGCTATCCGAGAGTATGATAGTTTCGATGATTGAATGGGAGCATAGGTATGTGAATAACCCATTTGGTTGGGGACTATGTTTGCCTCCAATATGTATGATTTTTGATGATGGTTTGAGTGAGATACTGAACCAATAGGCCTTTATACAGTGCGTGATTTACCGGGACTTAATAGCAGAGTACGCATGCACCACAAGTCTCAGCCTTGGGGTGTTGTATTCTATACATATAATTAGAATAAGAAATATATACACTTATGTTTTGTTGTACTATGTGTTCTTAGTAGATGATGTGTCGGGACATGATAGCATAGTATACATGCACCGTAACTCGACCTAGAGGTGTCGTATTAGTATATACGTAACTAAGTGATGAATATACTCTTATGACTTATTTTACACTGTGTAATTAGTAGATGAGGAAGATAGTGACATCTAAAAATAACCGTAGTGGGTGGAGGATTAATCATATCATGAGAAATTCATAATTGGCTAATTGTTATAAGAATCCTGTAACGTATTGTATGGGAAATACAAGTGGGTTCAACGAGTTAGTATGAAGAAAGAGAATTAGTATGGCTAGTTATGTGGGGTAGCTTAACAAGAAATGATAACAGACAAGAGTTAGGTATTCACATTAGAAGATGGGTGAGTTATACCTCAAGTAAGAGCGACACTAAGTTAAATATGAAGAGTGTGGATGCATATTGAATTAATGCAATTTAACTTCTTACTAAATATATTCAAAATGTTTTACTTGGGCTCTGAAACGTGTCATAATCTTTTTCAAAACCTTTTAGGTTTCCAGCCACAGGGATGCCTAGTTTGATGATTCTATCCATGGATGCGCAGATGCAGCATATGTGGAAGTTGTAAGACTTACTATAGACGCTTGTTTCATTTATTCATGCTGTAGGATGTTTACTTGAGTACTCATTTGGGTATGTCGTCCTCAGGTTTAGTATTCAGTTATTTTTTTGATCTTATGTATCCAGGTTACTATTTCAGTTTACTGTTGTATTTTATTATTGAATCGGTAGTTGATTCGGTTACTTTTATTTATATTATTCATCTATGAACGATTTATTTACCAGTTTGTGATTGATGGTATAATTATTATTTATCTCCACATGTTGTTAATTAATGAAAGATAAAATTTGGCACAAGTCTAATTAAATTACTCGGTGGTCAGGGACTTTTAAAAAAAATCGACAGTGATGCTAAGAATGAGCCATATGAGACCAACATTTTATTTTGATCACGGGCTGGCCACCCGGTATTTTAGTAGGCGGGGTGTCATAGATGGTATCAGAGCATTAGGTTTTAGAGTCCTTAGGATCTATGTGACTTATTACACTTCAACGTAGTGTTTTTTGATATAAAGCCTTATTATAGGATTGTTGTATTCCATCATGTATGCGATTTACGTTCTCCTGCTATTAAGTATAGTTAACACGATTCATATACGAGTTTGGTTGAGCTTCATACACCAAATAATTTTGGACGACCAGCAAAAGCCGTTAGAAGGATTGCAGGAAGTGAGGCTCAGTATAAGACATGAAATATTATAGGAACGGTGATCGCGATATAAGTCGCATGGTAATGGAAGGATAAGATCCAAAGACAATTGGGTAGGGTGGAGTGTAGTGGCACCCGTGATTAAATTTTGGGAAAAATTTTGGCTCATAGGACCGGCATTGTAGTGGTGGGAGCTGGCCCCCACGACCACGGAGAGATACCATGAATAATAAAGAATTTGGAGTACGGTTTAACATTAAATCCTCTCATTAGCTGTTTAAACAAAGAGGCAAAAGGGTATATCAAGACTTGTTTCAAAAGGGTCATACAGTGGTTCGACATGAGAGTGAGTTGACGTGTTTAGCGAACTTCGTACTCGATGAGGTGGATACAAAGAATAAAGAGGGTATGTAAGTTAATAATGGACTTATGGGTGGAATATACAATCATGGATGAGGAAATTTGGATAGAACGATGGGTACCATTATCATCAATATTATGGGAAGGGAGCCATGAGAGATAGCGAATCTAACCGAAGGGCAAGACTAGAATTAAAAGTGATAGTGAGGCTCCATAGGATGGTATACCCATTAGGGGACCCTTTTTAATGATTGAAATCAAAACAATTCTTACTAGGTTCTAGTGGATTCAGTCAGGGCCAACAATGAGTCCCTTAGGGCCAGCGGAGCCAAAGAGACAATGGGGGTAGTAATGAAGGTCAAGTCTACTAGGTTTGTGAGAAGGACACCCCCGACATGTCCAGTGGGGACATAGGTAGGGGAATAAAATAGTTGGGGTATTTCATGTCTAAAGAGTTGGAACACATGTGTGTATATTATCCGTGGTGAATTGGGGGACATGAACAGGCTACCCAATAGGGGAAACAATTATAAGAAGTTTTATTTTTCGATTGGGATTGGGGTGTTAAGTTCAGGAACCATTTGAACCGCAGGTGCTATTTGCAATTGAAAATATGATTTTTATCTCGGGGTGATTAGGTTTGTTCTGTGTGACACAAGCGAGTCACAATAAATTATTAGTGCTAGATTCGCATGTGAAGCGAGTTTAGTAGAGGTATCGTTACTATCACTATAGTGAGCATATTTATCGTTGAGTTATCAGGGTTCTCTGTAGTTCCATCTGCAGGCGAGCAGGTGTGGACACTGAGAGGATATATTTTATGAGGATAACTCATTTTAAGAGGTGACATTTGAGGTATGTTTTTATCTTGGGTACAAACTATTCATCAATAGTGGGCGGTTACATCAACATTATTTCGTTTGCTATTTCAGGGGCAGG
The DNA here is from genome assembly GCA_949130495.1 of Sambucus nigra. Classification (NCBI taxonomy): domain Eukaryota; kingdom Viridiplantae; phylum Streptophyta; class Magnoliopsida; order Dipsacales; family Adoxaceae; genus Sambucus; species Sambucus nigra. The sequence goes on from OX422207.1 coordinate 549,208,016, forward strand.
ATGTACATTTTTGCAATGTCTAACTTGAAAGAGGGTCGTGTTCATGGAGAGATGTTTATGAAATAGACTTCACATAGTAAAGTTGTCTCGTTATATTGGATCCCGATGCGTAGTGACTTTTATTGATGTAATTCAGAGTAAATTGGGTTTACCGTTAAGGAGAGAGATTTAGCTCATTATTGTTTACATGATGAGAACTTAGTGATCATGAAATGGTCGCATCATGTGATTCTTAAAGAGACATGGTCATATACTATTCAATTTATATGTTGGGAGACATAATTTGTAATATCTAGTTATGTGCTTTGAACCCACGAATTTTGATGATCGAAAATTGCTAGGAAATAGTGCATCGGGGAAGTTCTTTTGAGATTTGGTGCAGGAGGTTATGCGCATCGACCTTAATAAGCGTCAGGAGTAGTGAGACGTTTTTGAATTCTAATGTATCAATTTTAAATGTTAAAATATTAAACTTATAGAAGAGACACTTTAAGCTAATAGTTATTACTATATGTAGCCAGGAGAGTCGGATAGTGCTGCGAAGGATGCACTGAGAGAACTTTAGCACCGCAAGTTAATGGGTGGGGGTAGTGTTGAGAAGAATTAAATTAAAAATTATGGGGTAATCGAAATTACCTGTATGATATAGCCACGTCGAGAGAGTGCGGAGATGAACTTGAGATAAGTGTGTTTTAGTGATATTTATGTCAATATGTTTGGGCTATAGTATATAGTATGGTAAAACTTTGTGAGCGTTATTCTGAGGTATGATTTACTTGTGCTAGTTATCACTTGAAAAAGGGTCTAGTCTATATATAGGCATATGTATGTTATTGTGTTGCATAATATACTTATGAGAAAATGTTGCTATTGTTATATTTAATCTCGAGGATTAGGGATGTTTACTAATGGGATATAGGGTGAATATTTCTATTATCGAGCGGGGTGATATAGCTCGTGATTGGTTCGCACTAAGAAACTAGTGATAGTGAAGGCGCTGTATTGTATGATTTATTTTGTGACTTGAGAATGGACGAGTATACTTTTATGTTAGGAGACATAAATTTAGGGGGTACGTGATATGGACTGAGGGCCCAACAATTCTCAATGACAAACAATGTTAGGTAGTAGTCTAACGGGGGGGAGGGTTCCTTGTTTGGATTTCTCTTTGTGAGAGGTCCCATGCATGAAACTTTGCGCAACGTTGGAAGTGGGGAAATGCTTGGTCATTAGAACATAGATTTGGTAGCTTACTCAATATATACATATGTGGTTATAACTGTGAGTTTAAAGTTATATTACGATATAAGACTAGTAGAGCCGGGTGAATTTCATGCAGATGAGCATGGGTATGGTGTGTATGGGTGCCCTCGGCATAAATTTAATTCTAATATAATTCGCGATTACAGGGGGTAGAAATATGTGTAGCAATCTTAAGGGCATGTGAGTAGGGAAATATTTGAGGCCTGGAGTACTATAATCATCTATATTTCGAGGACAAAATTCCCTTGTAATGGGGGAAGTAAGTAACACCTCAATTTTTTGAGGATAAATAATTTATTTAATTTGACGAATTATAATTTAAACTAAATTGATGATTTGGAGAAATTTTTTAATTTGGAGAATTTATTTAAGTCGAAAGATTCAATTTATTTGGACAATTAAGATTTAAATTAATTCGGGTTATTTGTTTGAATAATACACGTGTTGTAATTTGAGGATCATAATTGGAAATTTTATTTCAGTAACTCAGATGATGATTCTGAGTTCATGTTTAGGTCCAGAATGGTCGAAATAGTTAGGAAAAGAGTATACGGGGTAGTAAATGGGTCTCGAGGCTTTTTTAGGCATAACCGGGCCCACAAGAGAGTTTTTGGGCCATTTTAACAAAGCCCACAAGACTAGAAATGGGATTGGAATAATAAAACCTAAATGTGAGAGGGTGTGGAAGCCAGAACTCATTTAAGAAAATTCTAGTTGTAGAGGAAGAATGAGGGATCAAATGGGAGAGCTTTTGGGAGCCAAACCAAGAAGAGATTGATGTGTTCTTTGTCAACTCTTATCTACAACAAAGGAATCAGACACTAAAAATTATCCTGGCAAGTAGTTAAACTTGCTTTTATTTAATTTGCGGTGTTGTGATTCATATCATGGTGGGTGTAAACCATATTCATTTTGGGGTGAGTTATTTAATAGAAATGGCTTTTTGTAAAATATGGTATTATGTGTAAAATTAATACACAAATTGATTACAAATCTTCATGCATTATTGGTAGAAATTAATCCATGATTCGAAACCCAAGAATTTATATTGTGTGATTAATATTGGTGAAATTAGAGTTGGGAAGGACGTTTTATAATTCTTGGGTAATTCGATTTGTGAATATTACGATGATTTTTAAATCGATAACAATTAGAGATGTTAACATTAATTTGGACCTGTTTAAATTATGAATGATATATGAGGAGATGTGCAAAGGTTTGAAATCATTTTTGGTCACTGGGGTTTATCAAAAACTCAGACTGCTGGAGGTTATAGATATGGGACGAAGTGACAATGGCGGAATCAGTGAGGAAGAGGAAGAGACTGGAATAACAGACGGTCATTCGAACGGTGTGGAAATTGTTCAAATGAGATTAATATCTCATTCGAATGACATTGTTATCTCATTCAAACGAACCAAAGTTTTGGACATGGAGTTAGATCATTTTGTTACGAATGCGTGGCAGCAGTTTAGTATTTTTTGACTTTTTATTGAATTAGTTATGATTTTATTACGGAAGGGGTATGAAACTAAAATCCTTTGGAAGAATTCAAATCCGGATTATTTACGGATGTCTATAGATGAGTGTAGAACCGTGGAAAATATTAAGGAACATTATTTTTACATTGGAACTTGATGGGAATGAATTTGAGATATGGATTCGAATGGAAATTTCGGATGAAATCAGGATAAGGGATGTATTGTGATGTTCTTAGTATCTTAAAAAAATATGAATGTAGTTAATATTTATTTAATAATGAGTCAAGGACTGTGACTCAAATATTTTCAGGCTAGTGCGTCAAGAGTTGGGTACAAATTGGATGAATTAATTTATTATTGGAAATATATGATAAATTATCGAATATTAAATTTGACAAGAGTTGTTAACTTAAATAGTGGGATTTCGAGTAATAAATTCTAAGAGAAGCATTTATTGACACAATTAGTGAGTCGGAGTATTGTAGTTGGGTGACACTACTTTAATAAATTAATTAATGTGAAATTAATTAGATTAATCGGTTCAATTTGAAATGTAACCAATTCGGGGGATGAGCGAACCTATGACTAAGATCAATGGAATATGAGTGAATTACCTACTGAAATATTTTAATGGATAATTGGCACACATCGAGTAGTGAGGTATACTTGGGAATATATCATAAGAAGTGTATTTGGAATTAAATAATACGTGTAATATTCGGGAGATATATATGCTACATATGTGATATATAATATAGGTTGTAGGTATACCTATACTGATTTTTATTATTTATTATGTGTATGACATATCTACGCTACTTTCTATCATGGGAGGTTTCGCATTGTGAACAGTCTTTAACTAGTGATGCCAATGGGGAGGAGGAGATTTTAGACTTGTACTCAGAACATAGGACCTTGGATACGTGCTATATGAGAGTATGATAGTTTCAACGGTTTAATAGGAGCATAGGTATGTGGTGACCCATTTGGATGTGGACTATGTTCGCCTCCAATATGTGTGGTTTGTGATGATGGTTCGAGTGATATATAGAACCAATTGTCCTTTATTGAGTGCGTGATGTACCGGGACTTGATATGAGAGTATGGATGCACCGCAGGTATTAACCTAGGGGTGTTTTATTATATACATATAATTAGAATAAGAAATACATATACTTGTGTTTTATTATAGTATGTGTTCTTGGTAGATGATGTATCAAGACATGATAGCATAATATACATGCACCGTAGCTCAGCCCAGAGGTTTCGTATTTGTATAGATGCAACAAAGTGATAAATATACGCTTATGATTTATTTTATGGTATGTAATTAGTAGATGAGAAAGATAGTGATCTTCAAAATAACTTTTGTGGGTGGATGATTAATCATATAATGAGAAATTCATAATTGGCTAATTGATATAAGAATCCAGTAACGTATTGAATGGGTAATTCAGGTGGGCTCAAAGAGTTAGTATGTAGAAAGAGACTTAATACAGCTAGTTAGGTGGGGTAGCTTAACTAGAAAGTTTAACAGACAAGCGTTAGGTGTGCACATTAGAGGAGGGGTGAGTTATACCTCAAATGAGTGCGAGACTAGCTTTAATGTGAAGAGTCTGCATGCATATTTAATTACTGCAATTTTAGCTTCTTGCTAAACAGTTTTAAAATTTTTTACTTGGGCTCTGACCCGTGTCAAAATATTTTTGAAAAGCTTTTAGGTTTCCAGCCATATGGACACCCAGTTTGAGAATTCTATCCAGGGATGCACAGCTGCAGCTTATGTGAAAGTTGTAGGACTTACGATAGATGCTTTGTTTATTTATTCCTAGTTTTGGATCTTTACTCCAGTACTCATTTGGGCATGTCGCTCTCAGTTTTAGTGTTCAATTATTTATTTGATCTTGTGTATCAAGGTTTTTGTTTCGGTTTAATGTTGTATTTTATTGTTGAACCAGTAGTTGATTCAGCTACTTTTATTTATATTATCATCTGTATTGGATTTATTTATTAGTTTTGATTGATGGTTAATTTTTATTTATCTCCGCATGTTGTTAATTAATGAAATATAAAATTTGGCATCACTCTAATTAAACTACTAGGTGGATAGTACCTTTGAAAAAATTCGAGTGATGCTAAGAATGAGCCACATGTGACCAACATTTTACTTTGATCGTAGGCTGGGCACCTGGTATTTTAGTTGGAAGGGTGTCTCAACCAGTAGAATTAGAAGTACCCTCAGCAAGAGTGGCTCTAAGTAGTGGCCTCATACCAGATCCCAGGTATGTATGATAGGAATCCCTGGACGAACATCGAGATAAGGCCAAAGAAAATTTAAAATTTATACCCATAAATTGTCTATTGCTTCTGAGAACCTCGTTATGCTTGGAGAGTTTCAAATAGGGGACCTGGTCTTACGAGCATCCATTAACCTCTTGAGGAGTATGTTAGCATCCAAGTTTAAACCAAAATGGGAAGGTCCCTTTGTGATGCGAGGAGTGGGGAAGCCAAGTTATTACCAGATATCAAAATTTGAAAGTGAATGCATCTATCCTATCAGCTGTAAGTGGTTGAAAAATACTATGAATGAATTTTTCCAAGATTTTTTGTGATTTCAAATGATTGATCTAGTATGGATACTCTTTTTGTAAAAGAAATTTTGAACATGAAATCAATGTACACATCACAGAAAAATGATATCTTATAAAAGTGAATGAATATTCTTTATTATGACCTACCACACCTAAGATCTCCTTTATTTATTTGCATTTGTGTCTAATAGCTTATGAGCACCCACTCGCAAATAAGTTGTGAGTGGATGCACCTAAATTAATCAATTTATTATTCCTTTCTAAGTATGAAAAAGAGAAATGTTTATTTTCTCACTCGAAAAATCGATTTTAACTCTCAAGGTTTATGAGAGGATTCAAAGTATAAGGAAATTTACTCATTATATTTAGGGGTATATGCATCCAAGAGGTAAAATATATTGAGCAAAGTCCCTCTATTTATAACAGTTCGAATACCTTACAGATTGAGGGGGAATTTTAGAAAATTACTAGTTTTTAAAAATAAATTTTGAAGAATTAAGATGTTATCTTTACCCTTGTTCTATGAATTGTTTGCATCATTATTTGGGAATATGAAGAGGGGGTCAACCCCTCCTTTAAGTCATTCCCTAAAAGTAAAAGTGTTCCAAATGAAATCCAGAACAAGTACATCAAAGATCAAGTGGTAGTTCTAAAATACAATTTTCCAAGATTTTATGCAAACACTCCTACAGAAAAAGGGAGAAACTCATATTAAACAGATATTAGAAATAATACAAAGAGAAGAGGAAAATAAAAAAAAATGGAAGTTGTATGTTTTCATTAATTGAATCTTGCCATGAACTCCTCCTCTAATTTAGCCAATTTATCAAGAAGGGCCTTGCCCTCAGAGTCACCATCCATGACCTTGACCAACTTATCCTCAAGTAATTTAATCTAGCCATGAAGATGAGCGGCCTCAGTATGACGCTGCTGAAATCTAGTTTGCCTAGATAGATGAAGTCTCATCATCTTACTGAACGGAATGCTCGTGAAGTGATGAATTTAATTATCAAGCCAATACAACTTGAAGCGATAAACTCTCAAAAGGTCATGGAAAGCCTACAAAAATAATGAAGTCCTAAAACTGGTAAGATCCATAGGAGGAGTAGATAGACAATCATGGATGTGGATAGCGAGGACCTTTAAATTAAAGATATTAACAATATTAATATTTAAAAAACTATAGAATGTGAAGATCTTAGGATGATGCTCATGGATGAGGTCCAATGTTTCCTGCTCATGGCTCCTGAATCTTTTGGGTTACTCCTGACACCATAGGTCCATTATGAAGATCTCAAGAGCCTCCACCTCAAATATCATAATAGACTGTATTCCTAGAATCGGTCTCAAAATGAAAAAAATGAAGACTCCTTGGTATCACTATCAACACCATTAAACCAAGTGGCCTCGAAACTAGGTCCCTTATCATCAGTTGCTTCACAATTTCCCTCATGTGATCCCCAAAACAAAACTATATGAAGAATATATGAGGAGAAGAAAAGAAGTAACTAAAAAACTTCAATTAAAAGAAAAATAGGAAAAAATAGTAAGCGAAGACTTACCCTCAGGACCAAAGGGGTGAGTATACTGCCTGCCAATCAGGATAGTCCTCCTGAACGTGTTATGCCAATCTGGCAAAGAAAAGAACAAATTGACATTAGTCGAACACTTGCTCATCAAGAAGAGAAAATTTAATATATATATATATATATTAAAAGATAAATAATGTATGACAGTATCATACCTGAGGTGTGCTCACCTCATTACTCACAACCTATTCCACAGATATGGTAACACTTTCCTCGCTAACCTGAAAATAGGGAAAGAAGGGTGAGATATTACGGAGTAAAAGGAAGAATAAATGAAGGGGGATAAAAAAAGAGAAGGAATAAGTTATAAAAGTATAATACCTCAATCACAGTGGATTCCCCAAGCCGTTCCACAATAATAGGAATGCTTGTAGTACAAGTTTGTAATTAAGGAAACATGAAAGTGTTAGCGAGCACTTACACAGAAAAAGAAAGTTATAAAGAAAAGCGTATTGAAATAAGCACCCATGGAGCCTCCTCTACGGTGCTCACTAGATATACTATAGACAACGTAACTTGACTAACACATGCCTAAGGGAAAAAACACCAAGAAGTTTTAATAAACCACAAGCGCGGGAAACGCAAGTTTAAAGAAGAAGACGTGTTGAAATGAGTACTAAGGAGTCACATCCACAGTGCTAGCAGTATGTCCCACATATATGGGAACTTGAACATTATTAGCCTAAAAAAGGAAATAAGTCACCAAGATACCTTACAAAGTGAAAAGTAAGAAGGGTGAAATACCAAGTATAATAGTGTACCTGAAAGACCTATAATGAGGAAGTGTTCGAAGGTAAGCTCACGGGAGGGTCCAAAACAATAGGGACCTATGAGGGGTCAACTAGAAAGAATGAAAAGTCATGATCCAAGATGATCTCAAATAAAGAAAAATTACAAGTATAAAAAGTACAATAGAATAAACGAAGTACCAGATGAGGAATGGCAACTGAGCTGATCACCTGAGCACGAACTGCAAAAGTAGTTGATGATGTGGTGCTAATGCTAGACTAAAATATAAATGAACAAAAAAAGATTTACAACTCAATTTGTGTCTAGAATCACGAGTTGCTAAAAAAATAGAAAAAATGTAAGTACCTAAACCTTATGAGGCGGAGAAGGGCTCAGCTTAACAATAGGATTCGATGGGATACCCGTACCAACCTATTAATAAGAAAATTTATTAGATATCAATGTAACAAAGAAAAAAGTGACAAAGACTATATAATTCAGTACTTGTGAAGAAACAAGGACCTATGAGATACACCCACTCGAAGCAACACTAAAAATGGACTATGCAGGAAGATGATGAACACGTGGCCTGTTATCCACAAGGATTAAAACCCTGAGGATAGATATCATCCTGAATAGTGACAAGCCTAGAATGACGACCCCAGTGGGTAAAAGTTTCCCCCCCACTGGAGGAGTAAGGGCCATTTAAAAGGGACCCAGTAAAACAGGTTAGGCACAACAAAGATAAGATATCGTTAACAATAGATAGAAGTTAATGTATAGACAAAAGAAGAAGTGCTAAGAAGTACCTTTGACGGTGTAGTATTAGAAGTACCATTAAAATAACTTTTCATGGAAGAGGAGGTAAGAGGCCTATTAGGTGGACTTTGGGATACAGTCAACTATTAGAGATACAAATGTACAAAAGTAAAATCATGAGAATCGGCCAAAAACCAGTGGGTGAAGAGACTTAAAAACGTATTTGGAAATACTGGTGAATACCTGCACAGAGCTAGACGACATAGAAGATCCCCTCATAGAAGTGGGAAACAAGGTAGAAAACTGCAAGACAAACAAAGACAGTAAATGTTAAAGGAATTTGGCAAGAAAGAGCAGATACAAGTCTTAAAGTTTTGGGAAAAAAAGCTCCCTAGTAAGTGTAACACCCCGTAATTTTTACGATTTAAAATTTTTGGGAGAAATAGAAATATTTAAATTGAAGAAACTTAAATTTATGATTTAGAGAATTTATTTTTGAGTGGGAAGAATTTGTTTATATTTGGCGACTTTAAGTTAAATTCTTCGAATTAATGGGTGTCGTATTTTGAGGTCAAAATTGGAGAATGTTATAAAGTATTTCGAATGAAAATTCTGAGTGTGCGGTTGAGTCCAGATGGGTAGATATAGTCAGAAAAGAGTACTCGGGGGTAGTAATCGAGTCTCGAGGCATTTTTGGGCATAGCCGGGCCCATATGGGGTGATTTGGGCCATTTTAATTACGCCCATATGGCCTAAAACGGGATTATGGGTTTTAAACCTAACTGGGGAAAAAGTTGAACGGCAGTTAGAAATTATAAACCTAGGGTTTGAGAGAGACACAGAGGAATTCAATCTAAAAACAAGTTGGGAACTTTTTGGGAGATAAATTAAGGGACGGATTGGGGTGTTCTTCATCAACATATTCACTACACCAACGGATCAGGCCCTACGAACAATTTCAGGCAAGTGGTTAACTGTTGTAGTCCTTAAATTGATGATAATCAATTCATATCGTAGTATGTGTATATGAAAATTCATTTTGGCTGTGTAGCCATAATTAAATTGGGTTTTTTTGAAAGTAGAGTAATGGTTAGATTTAATTACTCAAAGGATCTTAGGTAATGATTTGGGACTATTAAAATTGAATTGTAGAGTGTATTATAGTAGGTATTAGTGTTTAAATTGATTGAGAATGATGAGGTTGATTTCAGTAAAAATGAAACCCGAATGAAAAACTCAAATCTGATATACTTAGGGTTTGGTATAAATTTGATGGTGGATTAAGGTCTCTAGGGTGTTTAGAACCTTTTCTTGTGTGGAGAATATGTTGGTTGTAATTTGGGTAAAGGTTTGGGAAGAAACAAAAGCTTAAGGGTTCATCAATGGCTGAAACAGCAAGCCGGAGAAGTTGAATACCTGTTCGATCAATCAATCGACCCAAGGGCTCGATCGATCGATGGTCCCAGAATTTTTGCATTTCGGATAGTTTTATATAAATAAGGGAAATCAATTTAGGATCTAATACCTACTTTTAATTAGTGATAAATTCATATGTGACACATATTCCTTAGCAATTACAAGGTGATATAATTGGGTTTAGGAGGGTGATAATTATATGCCATGAGATGAATAAATTTCGGGAAATAATCTGGGAGTATTGATTTTGGACCGAGGGAAATATTCGGGTATTGTAGTTGAGAGGTGCTACATTATTAAAAGAATTGTGGTGTAATTAATTAGTTATGGGGCGAAATATAGAATTGAGTGTTAATGATGGTACGGGCCAAGTGAGCGAGTCCGGGTATAATGGTTGGGCGACACTAAGTGTTAAATTAATTAATGTGTAAATTAATCAAATTAGAGTAGGACCATAGACTCAGATTGGTATTAATTAATTTATGTATAAATTAATTAAATTAGAGTCGGTCCATAGACTCGGATTGGTAATAATTAATTAATGTGTAAATTAATTAAATCAGAGTCGAATCATAGACTCGGGTAAATATTATATAAATTAATGTGCAAAGTATTTATATAAGAGTTGGACCATAGACTCAGGGAAATATTATATTAACTGACATGTGAATTAAATAAATTAGAGTCGGACCATATACTCGAGGAGACGATAAATTAATAAGTAAGAAAATTAATTAAGTTGAATTGGGCCACAGACTCGTGAAATTACAGGCTAGTGTTACAGGTTTTAAGTACACGGTAAAGCCGAGGTATATATATATATATATATATATATATATATGTATATATATATATATATATGTGTGTGTGTGTGTGTGTGTGTGTGTGTATATTGTGTGTACTATTAAATATCAGGGACTAGATATTTATTTAATTTATATACTCTAGCACTATCAAGGGAGGTTGCGCGATGTGGGTGAATCCCCTAGCTTGAGGAGTTGGGTGAGTATATCCCGAGGTCATAGCGTCCGGTATATGGGTGAGGGATTTATCTCACTTTCATGGAAGGAATATGACCGCCTCCACGGCGTTTATATTTTAGGCCAAGTAGGTGAGCGACTCCAACTCGGGTAACTAGGTTATGTGAGCACACCTAGTAAGATAGCAATTTAGAGGGAATCATCTGTTGAGGGTATACTCAGAAGGATGGATGTGTATATATATATGTGTGGTTATTCTTAGTAAAGGTACGTATATAATGGTAGTAAATATTATATGCGGGAAATAATACAGTGTGTAATGTATTTACTTTATATATCTTATATCACAGTTATATGTTATGATTTAAAGGAAATTAATTAAGTTAACTGATGAGATAACTTGTAACTCATGAATAATTATACTCGGGTTAGAGTAGTATGGAAAGGGGAGGTTATACCAGGACTAGTTGGACGGGGTAGTACAACTAGGTGGGGTTAAGGTAACCGTCAGGTGTGCACATTAGTGGAGGGGTGAGAATGTCCTCAAGAGAGTGCGACACTAGCTTAAATATGAAGCGCATTCATGCATTTTAAATTACTACAGTTAATTCACTTGCTAAATATTTTCAAAATGTTTTGGGTTCTAACCCTGGCTATAAAACTATTTTCAAAACCTTTTAGGTGTCCAGCCACAGGGACGCCAGGATTGATATTCTATTCCCGGGACATGGAGCTGCGGCATATGTGGATGCTAGCAGGAGTTTGTATTAGACGCATCGTTCATTCATTCCTAGAGTAGGAATAATTTATCAGTTTCAATTTTATTTAGGGCTTGTCGCCCAGACTTCTCAGTACAGTTTTCAGATGCATTTATTCAGGTGTTGGATGTTTGTATTGGATTTTTCACTTTGGTGGACGATGGTTTATTCGGTAAATAATTTAATTTATTATTCAGTTGATTTATTTCAGTTGTGTGAATGGTTTATATTTAATTCCGCATGTACTATTTGGTTTAATTAATAAGATAAAATTTGGCACCGGCTTTTGCAATAGTAGGTGGTTAGTAAGTTTTAAAAAGGTTTCGACAGTGATGCTAAGGATGAACCAACTGGTATTCTTGTATTAATTTGGTATAGGATTGATCACCCGGTATTTTATTAGGCGGGGTGTCACAGATGGTATCAAATCATCAGGTTGTAGTGTCCTTAGGATCTGTGCAACTTTTCACATTTAAGCTTAGCGTCCTTTGATGTAGAGCCTTATACTTGGATTGTTGTATTCTTATACGTATGCACATTTACGTTATTCTTCCAATTATTTTATATTTGAGGGTGAACTCACACGATTCGATTCTAATTTCAGATGCCGCCCAGGAGAGAGAGAGAGTAGCTAGGGCAGCAGGGAGAGATGAGACTAGTGAGGCTCATCAGGAGCAAGAGTTACCGTAGTAACTGCCAGAGATGATTTTGGAAGTACATGTAACTTAATTAGTCACACAGGAAGTTGAAGCAACAATGATCGCAATGGCAACCTACTTTCCATGAGATCAGCCACAAGCGTTAGTGGTACCGGATGTTCAAGCCCACCCGGGGAAGTCGAAGTGGTAGCAAGTATGAGAGGTCTTTCAAAAGGGCCACCCACCAGAGTTTCGAGAGGGTTCATATGTTGTGCTACCATGTCAGTGGAAGAGGGATATACAACGCCACCTATGCATGGTAGATTGCAACGAGGTGCAGAAGCAAATGCTAGCCACTTTTAGGTTAGTGGGAGCAGCGCTACAGTGGTAAGAGTCGATCACCGCAGTTGAGGAAATTGATACATTAGCAATTGAAAATTTTTGGGTGCAGTTTAATAGAAAGTACTTTTCGCTAGCAATTTAGATCGAAATGAGGAGAAAATTCAAAGAGGTGACTCAGGGGGACCGTTCAGTGGCCGATTACGAGGAAGAATTCATTCATTTGGAAAATTTTGTACCGGATGAGGTATGTGATGAAGAAAGAAAGAAGTCAAAGTTCATGGATGGGTTAGTCTAGAGGATAAACCAACATTTGATTGGTTATCCCACTTTAGTAGCTTATACAGACATCGTTAATGCAACACTCCTGCACTGCCAGGAATATCACTTCCACATGAATAGAAGCAAGAGGCGAGTGGAACCCAGTCAATCGGATATAGTAGGAGGGAATAATACCAGTGGGGTATCCCTGCAGCAGACCGGGGGACACCAGGGGAAGGATTTTTAGCAGGGGAATCAAGCCAAGGGATGTAGATCTGAGGGCTATCAACAGGATGGCCAGGACTTCCAACAGGGCAGCAAGGAGGAGATCAGTGGTAGGACGAATTTATTAGGAGGTGTTTTGTTTGTGGGGAAGTGGGACACGTGAAGAGGGATTGTCTTAAGCGAGGTAGAGATCAACTACAGGACGAGGTCCTGGATGTACAACCACTACAACGAGTCATGGGTGCATTTGGGCAGGGGGAAGTTGCTCAGGAACCCGAGGATCAGCCATTATATCTAGAGTATGCAGGTAATTATCTTTTATCCCATGGGCATGGGATATGTTTTGGGTGACAATGAGGGTTTCACAATATAGAATTATTTATTTATTTTTCAGTAGAGTTCGTGGATAAGTCGAATTTAGTGGGTGCGCTGGCTATAGTAGCCATAGTATGTAGATAAAAAATTTCGTGGGATAGCGTATATCTTTGGTGTTAACCACGAGAGAGTGTAGGTGAACACTGAGAGACGGTTTGAATTATGCGAGGGGTCGATACTTTCGAGAATTATGGAAGTAGGGTAGATGGTTTTTATATCGGATGGATAGCGATGGATTTTAACTATTATAAATAGTGGGGGTAAGTTTTGGTGTTTGCGACACCAGGGTATGAATGATTTTTAGTAGGTATCACCTGAGAGGGAGTCTAGCCTATATATATGTGTATATATGTTGTATTGTGTCGTGCTATAGACACATAGTGAGGTTTTGTGTTCTGATATTTTATTCTGGTAACTAGGGGTGTTTACTGAAGTGAATCAGGGTGGTTAGATTTATTTCGAGCAGGGATAGATAACTCGAGGTTTATTTTGCGCAAGAACTAGTGATAGTATGAGCACGGTATTTTATGTTGTCTTTTGTAGGATAAGAGTACGCGTGTATGCTTTTGTGTTAATAGACACGTGTTTGGGGGTACGTGCTATGGACTGAGGGTCTAACATATCTCAGCAACCGATACTTTTAGGTAGTAGTGTATCGGGGGGTGGTTCCTTGTTAGGATTTCGCTTTGCGAGACGTCCCACGCAAGAAACTTAGCGCGATGTTGGAAGTGGGGAGATATTTGGTCGTTAGTACATGGGTTGGGTATCCCAGTTATTATTCATATATGTGATATGACTATGGGTTGGAAGCTATGTTACAGGTCACAACTAGCATAGTCAAGTAAATTTCGTGCGATAAAGCACGGGGATAGTGTGTATGGGCACCCGGGTTAATTAAGGTAACTTTTGTGCAGTCAAGCACGGGTAAGGGTGTATGGGCGCCCTGGTTAATTAAAATGCATATTTGTGTAATTTATAGTTAGAAGTGGGAGAGATAGATATAGTGATCTTAGAGGCACGTGTCTAGAAAGTGATATACAAAGCTTGGAGCACTAGGCTCATGTTAATTTCAAGGACGAAATTCCATTGTAAGGGGGGAAGTATGTAACACCCCGTAATTTTGAGGATTTAAAATTTAATTATTTTTGGGAGAGATAGAAATATTTAAATTGGAGAAACTTAAATTTATGATTTAGAGAATTTATTTGAGTGGAAAGAATTTATTTATATATGGCGACTTTATGTTAAATTGTTCGAATTAATGGGTGCCACATTTTGAGGTCAAAATTGGAGAATGTTATAAAGTATTTAGAATAACAATTTTGAGTGCGCGGTTGAGTCTGGATGGGTCGAGATAGTTAGAAAAGAGTACTCAGGGGTAGTAATCGGGTCTCGGGGCATTTTTGGGCATAACTGGACCCACACAGGGTGGTTTGGGCCATTTTAATTAGGCCCGTCTGGCCTAAAACGGGATTAGGGGTTTTAAACCTAATTGGGTGAAAAGTTGAACGACAACAAGAAATTCTAAACCTAGGGTTTGAGAGCGACTCATAGGAATCAAATCTAGAAACAAGTTGGGAACTTTTTCGGAGACAAATTAAGGGACGGATTGGGGTGTTCTTCATCAACGCATTCACTACACCAACAGATCAGACCCTACGAACAATTTCAGGCAAGTGGTTAACTTTTGTAGTTCTTAAATTGATGATAATCAATTTATATCGTAGTATGTGTATATGAAAATTCGTTTTGGGTGTGTAGCCATAATTAAATTGGGTTTTCTCTGAACGTAGAGTAATGGTTAGATTTAATTACTCAAAGGATGTTAGGTAATGATTTGGGACTATTGAGATTGAATTTTAGAGTAAATTATAGTAGGTATGAATGTTTAAATTGATTGAGAATGATGAGGTTGATTTCAGTAAAAAGGAAACCCGGATGAAAAACCCAAATCTGATATACTTAGGGTTATGTATAAATTTGATGATGGATTAAGGTCTCAAGGGTGTTTAGAACCTTTTCTTGTGTGGAGAATATGTTGGTTGTAATTTGGGTAAAGGTTTGGGAAGAAAAAAAAATCTTAAGGGTTCATCAATGGCTGAAATAGCAAGTCGGAGATGACGAATACCTGTTTGATCGATCGATCGACCCAGAGGATCAATAGATCGATGGTCCTAGAATTTTGGGAATTCAGCTAGTTTTATATATATATAAGGGAAATTAATTTAGGATTTAATCCCTACTTTTAATTAGTGATAAATTCATATGTGACACATATTCCTTAGCAATTATAAGGTGATATAATTGGGTTTAGGAGGGTGATAATTGTATGCCATGAATAAATTTTGGGAAATAATTTGGGAGTATTGATTTTGGACCAAGGGAAATATTCGGGTATTGTAGTTGAGAGGCGCTACATTATTAAAGAAATTGAGGTGTAATTAATTAGTTATGGGCGAAATTTATAATCCATTGTTAACGATGGTACGCTCCAAGTGAGCGAGTCCGGGTATAATGGTTGGGCGATACCAAGTGTTAAATTAATTCATGTGTAAATTAATCAAATTAGAGTCGGACGATAAACTCAGATTGGTATTAATTAATTTATGTATAAATTAATTAAATCAGAGTCGGACCATAGACTCGGATTGGTAATAATTAATTAATGTGTAAATTAATTAAATCAGAGTCGAATCATAGACTCGGGTAAATATTATATAAATTAATGTGCAAAGTATTTATGTAAGAGTCGGACCAAAGACTTAGGGAAATATTATATTACTTGACGTGTGAATTAAATAAATTAGAGTCGGACCATAGACTCGGGGAGATGATAAATTAATAAGTGAGAAAATTAATTAAGTTGAGTCGGGCCAGAGACTCGGGAAATTAACGGCTAGTGTTATGGATTTTGAGTACATGGTAAAGTCAGGGTTTATAAAATTTATATACGGTGTAGTGATAGTATATATATATATATATATATATATCTGTGTGTGTGTGTGTGTGTGTGTACATATTGTGTGTGCTATTAAATAGATATTTAATTAATTTATATACTCTAGTGCTATCAAGGGATGTTGCGCGATGTCGGTGAATCCCCTAGCTTTAGGAGTTGGGTGAGTATATCCCCAGGTCATAGCGTCCGGTATATGGGTGAGGGATTTATCTCACTTTCAGGGAAGGAATATGATCGCCTCTACTACGTTTATATTTTGGGCCAAGTTGGTGAGCGATTCCAACTCTGGTAACTTGGTTATGTGAGCACACCTAGTAAAATAAAACTTTAGAGGGAATCATTCGGTGAGGGTATACTCGGAGGGATAGATGTGTGTGTGTGTGTGTATATATATATATATATATATATATGTGTGTGTGTGTGTGTGTGGTTATTCTCAGTAAAGGTACGTATATAATGGTAGTAAATATTATATGCGGGAAATAATACAGTGTGTGATGTATACACTTTATATAACTTATGTCACAGTTACATGTTATGATTTAAAGGAAATTAATTAAGTTAATTGATGAGATAACTTTTAACTCATGAATAATTATACTCGCGTTAGAGTAGTATGGCAAGGGGAGGTTATACCAGGACTAGTTGGATGGGGTAGTACAACTAGGTGGGATTAAGGTAACTGTTAGGTTTGCACATTAGTGGAGGGGTGAGAATGTCCCCAAGAGAGTGCGACACTAACTTAATTATGAAGCGCATTCATGCATTTTAAATTACTGCAGTTAATTCACTTGCTAAATATTTTCAAAATGTTTTGGGTTCTAACCCTGGCTATAAAACTATTTTCAAAACCTTTTAGGTGTCCAGCCATAGGGATGCCAGGATTGATATTTTATTCCAGCGACACAGAGCTGCGGCATATGTGGATGCTAGCAGGAGTTTGGATTAGACGCATCGTTCATTCATTCCTAGAGTAGGAATCATTTATCAGTTTCACTTTTATTTAGGGCTTGTCCCCTAGACTTCTCAGTAAAGTTTTTCGATGCATTTATTCAGGTGTTGGATGTTTGTATTGGATTTTTCACTCTGGTGGCCGATGGTTTATTCGGGAAATAGCTTAATTAATTATTTAGTTGATTTATTTCAGTTGTGAGAATGGTTTATATTTAATTCCGCATGTATTGTTTGGTTTAATTAATAAGATAAAATTTGGAACTAGCTTTTGGAATACTAGGTGGTTCTTAAGTTTTAAAAAGTTTTCGACAGTGATGCTAAGGATGAACCAACTGGGATTCCTATTTTAATTTGGTATAGAAATGATCACCCGGTGTTTTATTAGGCGGGGTGTCACAGTGTGGCCTAGAGAGGAGAGAAGCACGTAATTCCTCTCAAGAAGTAAAGGCAACCATGGGAGTGGAGAAGGTGCAGATGAGGGGGTATCCCTCACCTCTAAGGGGCCAATCATCCCCATGGGATAATCCTATTTAAAAAACAACCGAGTTAAAGTTAGAAAACAACTTACAGAAATAAAACAATAGGAAATAAAAGAAAAATAATACAAGGCACTTATTATATTTGGGCAAGGGGCCTTCCCATAAGGAAGATGCATAATGGTGGGTCCAGTGGAGGAAGGCGAGTAGATTATGGTATTATCCTCCCCTCCACTGGAGTCTCTAGAAGATGACAACAAAGTACAAGTGTTGGGAACGTGACCTTGGGGAGAGTCAATAAGATAAATGTCATGTGAAGAAGAACTTTTATCATGATAGGAAGGGGTGCTTCCATAATCAACCAGTCCATCTTCAAGTGAACAAGACGGGAAACAAGCATTTGAAACCTCATGACTCGTAATTTCACTAAATGAAAGAGAAGTAAACAGAGTAACTTCTGCGAGGGGTTGGATGTGAGGGACTGCTTATGAGATGGAATGATCAAGGCCTCGCCCAGCTCACGTATAGTCTGAAATTTCTCCTAAATTCGAAGAGTGTCAGTGTCAGACTCTTGTTATGGAACGATTGGGGGAGTAGTGGGATTGATCGGGCGCGAATTGTGAGCTCGTGCAAGGGCATTATCATTTTTTTCGGTTCACTAACTGAATTGAAAAACCTAAACTATGACTACACTGGACAGGGGACTATATCGGCCAGTCCGGGAATCGTAAGAAATCCACAGGGAGTTTTGACTAAATTGAAAGGTTATTTTACTACTTCTATAATAAAAGTGTAAAAGGTGATATGGTGGTTATGGTGAAAAAGGAAAAAGGGAAGAAGTTAACTCTAAAAAATATTAATCAAACGAGATTTGGGATTGTGACGCCGCCACGGGCTAAACAACGAATAATTAGAATTCTAGTTCAAAAACATTTAACCAATCATTTTTAGTTAATCATAAACATCACGCAATAAGAAATTTAGCTCAAAGTTGCGAGATAAAACATTTAATTCAAATGGGTCACACGCGGATTAAAATCGGTTGATCTCTATAAACACTAACGTTGCGTGACAAAGAAAGTTAAATGAATAATAAACCTATTTTAATACGTGAGGTTTCGATTAAACATGATTTTACACAAAACCTAATTTTGGGAGCTTGGCGCCAATCATTGGCGGACACACGACCCAAACCCTATTTAAGTTCTCACTACACATGGTTAAGAAAATAAGCAACTAATTAATAAATTAAATCAATTAATAAATTGATTAAAACATTTATATAGGCATGGAAATTAAATATAAAGAAAGAACAAAGGAAAATAACAACTACATAAATGAATGCGAAGATGAATAGTGGCTTACAACAATCCAAATGGAACAAATCTTAGGAGAGAGAAGCTTCACCAAAATCCCCCTCTCTTACAAACCTTAAAAACTAACTAAAAATGAGATCCTCTACAAAAATAAAAAAGTGGTTTTAATTATACTAAGTTACATAAAGGATTAAAAGAAAAAAAGAAAAATAAATAGAAAGGGGGGAATAAGTCTTAAATTAAACCAACAAAAGAAGAAGGAAAAAATAGAAAAAGGAATGAAAATTAGCAGCAAAAGAGGTCAGCCAAACATGGGAACAAATTGATTGATCTGAGTCCGAATCGATTCAAAAATGGGAGACCTAGGCACTGGAAGAAATCGAATCAATTCGGTGCAAGAAAACTTGACATTGTCTCTTTGAGAATCGATTCACCAAGGAGTGAATCAATTCGCACCCTTAGGTTTGTGTTCTTCCCCTGTCCATCCAATTCCAAAAAAACAAGGCTACCATTGAAGGACTTGCTGTGATTTGTATGGAAACCGCGACCATGCCCTGCTATGGCGATAAAAACTGAGACCTTCTGCGATTATGGTGTCTAACGAAAACGCAAATCACCCATGGTATCATAACTCGAGACCATTCCATGCTAAGGTGATACAAAATGAGACCTTCTAAGGTTATGGTGTCCAATAAAAATGCATACCACCCATGGTTGCCTAACCCGAGACCACCATTATTGTCCCAAGCTGAGACCCATTTGCAAAATTGGTTAACGCCAGACCCGATTCAATATGCTGGTAAAAAAATTCAATCTATAAATTTATCAAACCAAGGCTCCAATAGGTTAAATAAAAAACCCGAGCACAAACCCGTGTTTGGGCCAAATCGCCATGGCTGTAAAAAAGAAGTTTGTTGCAAAAGATGGAAAAGGGACATGAAGGGAATTATTAAAATTGTTAGTATTTAAAATAAGGGGGTTTTGGAGAAATGTACTCATAATTCTCAAACTGTATAAAAATAGGACACTCCACATAATTTTATTAATATAGTCCCTATACTAAAAACACCGTGAAAATTGGTGAAAAATGATGCCGCTGGCCCAGGCCAAAAAAATGAACTCCTAACTCTAAAGGGATCACACAAATAAATATTATTGTACCAGAGGGACTAGATTTATAAACTTGAAAAGCATTGTCCTAAAAATCCAAATATAAGAAGAAACATGACCTTTACCTTAATTCTCTATTAAAATAATAAAATGAATTCCCTTATAATTCTTCTCCGATCAAAGGTCTATGGAATCTTCGTTTGGACTCCGATTTGTGCACCGTTCATGGACACACAGAGCTTTACCCGAGAGCTACAACATTCGTGAAGACTTTGGTCAAAATACCTAAGTGTGAAATTACTGAATTGCTCCTGAACATGTGAACTTCTATGGAACTTTATCGGAACGCAACGAAACTTCACACTAAGCACCGTAACACCCAGAAACACTAAATAATACCTAAAATGACATGTTAGCATATAAAACAAAGGTTGTATGATTAATGAGCATAATTATAGAAATTATGGTACCCGAGGGGGCTAAAATGCGTAAGTTAAAAGGGTAATAAAGGCAATATTCGTGACATATCACTCCCCCTAACTTAGACATTTCTTGTACCTAGCAATGAAATTAAAAGAAAGACTAACTATAAGAAAACCAAAGGATAAGAGATATATAAAGAAGAGATAAAAGCCACTTTCGCATGTGAACGCTTGCATTTAGCGTATGCAATAATCCATTAAACCCCTAGGTTACCCTAGTGGACGAGTGCCATCTTGTGTGGGTTTTCAGGGATGAAACCCACAAACATCACATAGTTTCCTCAAAATATGCCCAATAAACATGCGATAAACTCAATAATAAATAACAAGATTTCAAAATATTATTAGAAAAGTGAATGAATTCACACAAATGTATGTAGTTATTAACACTATAGAACGAACTTCGTCGAATTGAAACCTTAAAAGTGGGAGGGGAGCTAGCACATGAAAACTGTGATTTGGGAAAAAAATATATAAAACGGATAAACATAAGAGCATGCAAATATCAATCCTCACTGGGCATTACACTCAACAAATGAAATCACTATGAAAATGGAGATGATACACGGGACATGCGGGCATAAAGAGCAAATGTAAATGGATACTAGGCCGCGCACATGTCACAAATGAAGAATGCTATATAGAAAATGAACAACATGTAATCTTAACGAAAGATACCACTCATTAAACGAGGGGAAATGTATTTTCACATATTATAAAAACTATTTAAACTTTTTAATTAAATTCACCCTAGGACCACATAGGGCTTGTATAGGGTTGTAATGCAGATTTGGGGTTAAGGTACAAAATGGAAGAAATATATACGGATTCGAAGTGTTCAGTGATGAAAACTAGGGAAATGAGAGATTGCGAGCAATTCCAAAATTGGAAAACAATTTCACAAACAAGCATGAAATATGATAATAGGAGAACGACAAGGATTATTGAACACAATATTCAACATATACAAGTTTCTCTTTTCTTTTCGTTTCATATTTTTCTCTTGTTTTTTTTACTTCTTCTATTCCTTTTCACTACATTTTTTTTTTACTTTTCTCACTCTTTTCATACTTAATTGCAACTACAAGACAATAACATTATTCAACCACAAGTATCATTCCAAACTAAGTTATGGAAAGTAATATGTATGGTTCATAACTCCAATGTGGAGTTGGTTATGGTATTTTAGGTGATGAAATGAAAGGCTATATTTAGGCTCAAAGGGTTTGACTAGTGAAACATATAAAGCGAGGTCAAGGCTAATATGGGTGATATAACAAAGATTGTCTATGATCATTTCATAAATTTTATGCAATTCTTGAGTCAAAAGAACTATGAAAATAATTCTCAAGTAACACATTTCAAGATATAAACTCAAATAATGAATGATAAATGAAAGAATAGAGAGATTACTGACGAATCAACATTTTCAAAGAGGAAACAATAGTGTATACCCTCACAAATGACGAAAAACACAAAGCTCACTCGGTGTAAGTAATTACAATGCAACAAAAGATTTTCGAGTCATAAAAATCTTAAACCAAATCAATAGAACAAGAAAATCACATGTGCTCATGGGATTAAATTTTAATTCATGAAGTTATTCATAATATCAATGATTTGAAGACTAAAGTCTAATAACTTCTAAAATCGAGAACATGCATCATTGAATTGTCTATTGGATCAGATAATTATTAAATTTATCATTAGAAACAAAGGCAAAAAGCCCAAGAAAGGAGAAAAAAGATAGAAAATATTTTTGAAATTATCAATTTGTTTACAAAAAGTATGCTTTGTAACAACATGTGATCAAATCAGTAGACAAAACAAAGAAATGGATAGAATATATCACACCCCTAACTTAAATGTTGCATTGTCCTCAATGTGCATTAACAACAGAACACAAAGAAAGGAAAAGAATGATATTTCCCAAAATTGGAGCGATCTCCGGTAAGTACGAGTCCATTGAATCTACAAAAAAAGTTTGTACCGAGCATAATGAAAAGCAATAACAAAAAATTTAACTAATTACACTAGACTAAATTAAAAAGGATAGAAAAATTCAATAAAGAAAGAATGAAAACCTAACTATTTACAACCCAGAATTTCGACTTCACACTAACTATGCACTAGAAGTCTAAATAGTTGAGGATACACCCAAAATGGGATGTGACTTTGAAAGATCAACGGTGGACCATCCAAAGAAATAATGCCTCCCGAAAGATATGAATTCCATTTGAACAATGAAAGGCATGTGGGTGGTTGAAAAGGTGAACCATCGCAATTTATCAATTTTGGGCAGACGATGGGTGATTTGGATAATAAGGGGGTGATGTACACTTGGGATCCAAGAAAAGTAAATTAACCTACGTAAGGCTTTTCAAGTGGAAGGGTAGGTGGTGCACACGTGGGGGATAAATCCATCTTGAAAAATAAGTTTGATAAAGAGTCCTCGCCGACAAAAGGTGTAGAATTTGCAATAATTTTTAGTGACTCATAGGAATCAATTGGTACCTGTAATGGTTCAATGATGGAAAACGTATATGGTAATGAACTAAATTCAATCTCAATTAACTCATCGTCGAAAAGAGATTGAATTTCGAGGTAGAAAGACTCACCTTCAATGAAATGTTCTATAAAAAGGATGGGTGAAACACAAGTTTCCACCACCTCATTGTTTTCCACAAAAGAATCCATTTCATTGAAAAGTGCTTCAAGTCTCAATCTAGTAACAAAAAGGTTATCCACTGCTTGGGTGAAAACAAGAAAGGCTTCTTGGAAAGTAGGCTTCCTCGGCTCAAGAACCTTGGGTTCCTCATTTGGTTGAAACTCTTCTTCGAAACCGTAAGTATCAGGATAAAAATCTTCATTGGATTTAAATAATGCATCCAACTCAGGCTCCCAACAATGATTTTCATTTCGATAAATGTTTTCAAGCCTTTCATTTTTAAGAAATTCTTAAAAATGGAAAACTTGAAAACTATCCCCTATAACACCCCGTATTTTTGTGCATTTAATATTTAATTAATTCGAATATTTTTGAATTACTTATGTGCCATAATTAAATTGAATTAATTATGATAATATTTATTTAAATGTTAATCGGAGAGTAAATGGTTAATATTTATGGAAATTTAAATTACTAAGTGAATAGTAATAAATTATTTACGTCATTACGAATATTAGTAACGGGGCATTTAGTTATCTCAGCTGGGAGTCGGTATAGACTAATTTGGGTGTGAGATAACAATTTTTATAAATTAATTTGGATTCCAATTTTAATTGTACGGTTGAGTCCGGATGGACTGAGATAGTCGAAAAAGTGTACCCGGGGGTAGTAAACGGGTCACGGGACGTTTTTAGGCATAACTAGGCCCACATGAGGGGTATTTGGGTCACTTGGGCTTGACCCATTAGGCAAAAAAGGGATTAAGACTAATTACTTAATTAGAAGGAAATGGGGAACGACTGATTGGAGATTAGAAAACACTTAGTGAGAGAGAAAACCCTAAGAAGTAGTTAAAGGCAATTTGGAGGACAAAGGAAAGAGCCAAAAGAGGGGATTTTATCGTCAACCTTGAGAATCACAACTTCAGATCAGACCCTACGAAACTATAAGGCAAGTGGTTAACTTGATATAGCATTTAATTATATTTTCAATTCATATTTATGTGATGTGAATACCTAAAATTCATTTTGGGGATAAATGGGTACAAAAATGGGGTTTTTGTAATTGGAACACAAGATGAGAATTGGTGTAGGAATTTATGGTGTAACATGATTCTGAACAGATAATTGTCTTAGTTGTAATAAACCCAGATGAATTAGGAATGAAATTGAGTTGGTAATTTGGTGTTGTGACTGATTTACGAATAACTCGGCTTTTTCCCAATTTAGAAAAATAACAGAGAACATAAATTAAACGGGGTTTGGGGACTTTACGGGGGTCCCTTATGGTGTTCTTGACGTGTTATATTGATGAGAAGGCTTGGGTTGGACTGTATAAGGAGTTGGTAATATACGGTATTCGTCCATGGCTTAAACAGGGACTCGGAGAAGACGAAGACCTATTCGATCGATCGATCGATGGTCCGGGATTTTTGACCGTTACGCTATTTTTAATATATAAGAGAAATTAATTAGAAATTCTCCGCCCTACTTTAGTTAGTGAGAAATAAGCATGGAACATTAATTCCTAACAAAAATTAAGGAAAGTAATTGGGGTTAGGAGGAATTTATGTGTGACCCGTTATGGAAATTTTGGGAAGAATATTCCAAAATAATTAAATACGGATCGAGCGGGCGAGTCCGGGTGTATTGGTAGGGATACCAACGTGTTAAATTAATATAGATTGAAAACTAATTAATTTGGAGTTGGTGATTGGGAATCAGTTATTATTTTATTTCAGGCCACGAGAGCGAGTCCGAATATATTGGTGGGAGCGATACCTAAAGTAATTTAATTAATTAATGTGCAATTAATTACTAATCAGAGTTGGGCCATAAACTCATGATAATTTGTATAGGCTTGTGTTACGGACTTAGTACAAGGTATAGCCTGGGTGTTTTGTTTTTTTTTTTATATATATATATATATATATAAATATACGGTGTGCGATAGTGTATATATATGGTGTGTGCATTAATATCAGTGGCTAGATATTATTATTATATATACTCTAGTGCTATCAGGGGACGTTGAGAGTAAAAGGTGAATCCCCTAGCTTGAGAAGTAGGGAAAGTATATCCCCAGGTTATAGCGTCCATTATATGGGTGAGGGGCATCTCACTTTCAGGGAATGAATATGACCGCCTCGTATAATTATGTTATTTTACCAAGTTAGTTAACAATTCTGACTTGGGGTAACTTGGTTATGTGAATACACCTAGTGGGATAGTACTTTAGAGAATACACTTTCGGTGAGTTATTACTCAGGAGGATATCCATTAAATATTATTATTTTAACATGTGTGTGAATGTTGTAATATGACTATACGTATATAATGAGCTAAATAATTATATACAGGTAAATTAGTATAGGCTATGAATTGTATCATATATAGTGGATGTGAAAGTTATATGAATATAAAAAGGGAAATGATTAATTAAGTTAATGATGAAAATAACTTAGAAATCATAATTTTGGCACACTCAGTTATCTAGTTATGGGATAAATGACTGAGGACATTCATTAAGGCGTTAATAGCGAACAGTGGAGGAGGGGTGAGGAGGTCCTCAAGGGAGTGCGACACTAACTAAAATATGAAGAGCATGCATACATATTTATTACTGCAAGTTAATCATTTTCTAAATGTTTTCCAAATGTTTTGGGTACTAACCCTTACTATAAAAACTTTTAA
The DNA here is from genome assembly GCA_949130495.1 of Sambucus nigra. NCBI lineage: Eukaryota > Viridiplantae > Streptophyta > Magnoliopsida > Dipsacales > Adoxaceae > Sambucus > Sambucus nigra. The sequence continues at coordinate 549,234,078 of OX422207.1, forward strand.
GAACCTTTGAGGTGTCCAGCCACAAGGACGCCATACTTGACTCATTCCATGGATCCGTTCTTGCAGCACATGTGGATGTTGCGGGAGTTTGATAGGGACTTCGTTCTTTTCATTTCTAGTGTAGAAATTTTCAATCAGTTACTCGAGCATATCGCTCACTGTTTATTCAGTACTTATGTCAGACTTGTTGAGATTTATTACTTGTCAATACTTTTGTTGGATTTGTGCCAATGGTTTATTCGGTCAGTTATTTAGATGTGAATGGTGGATTTAAGTTAATTGTGATTGTTTAAATTATTTTGTTTTCACATGAGTATTTCATTAAATTAATGAAAGATAAAACTTGGCACCAGTCTAATTTTCTCATTTAGGCGGTTAGTAATTAAAAAGGCGACAATGATGATAAGAATGAACCAACTGAGAAACATGTTCTAATTTAATTTAGGACTGATCAACCGGGGTTAATTAGGCGGGGTGTCACAGATGGTATCAGAGCACCAGGTTCTACAGGCCTAAGGATTTGTGAGACTTACTACGTTTTAGCGTAGCGTTCGGTTGTTATAGATCCCTGTTATTAGGAGTATTGATTCACTTTCTGCTTTTAAGATATCATATTTATGCTATTAGATTTTTTTTGTATAAATTGTGTACTTATACAATTCGATCTATTTTCAGATTACACTGAAGAGAAAGAGAGCGAAGAGGGATGAGGCTTGGGATGAGCTCAGGGAGTCTCATCAGGAGCCATAGGTACCCCAACCCCACCCCCACCCCCACCCGAGTTGATCTCCACTACTCAGGTGGCAATGATAGTGGCCCAGGAACTTTAGACAGCAATGAGGGCTATGGCAGCCCATTTTCCTCAGTGCCAGGCACCACCTCCAGTGGCACCAGCAGTTTAGGCTCCAGTGGGGCCACCGTCTTGGCAGCGAGTTAGGGAGACCTTTCAAAAGGGTCACCCACCCGAGTTTCGGGGTAGTACCGATGTAGTAGAGGCTTGTGACTGGAAGACGAATATTCAGCATCATCCGCGCATACTTGAGTGTTTCGATGTACAGAAACAGATGCTTGCTACCTTTCGTATGTCGGGGGCAGCCTTATAGTGGTGGGAGTCAGTTACCACCGCCGAGAAGAAGGATTTGATGACGATATCTGAGTTCTGGGTGCGGTTCGATCGCAAATACTTCCCACCAGCGGTAGAGGATGAAATGAGGAAGAAGTTTAGCGAGTTAGTACAGGGTGACCGCTCAGTGTCAGATTATGAGTGAGAGTTCACCCGTTTGGCAATCTTTGTGCCAAATAAGGTGAGTGACGAGGAGAGAAAGAAGTCAAAGTTCATGGATGGACTAGCCTAGAGGATCCAACAACACTTGATTGGTAATCTGACGTTGGTGACATATACAGATGTCGTTAATGCCGCCCTTGTACATTGCCAGGATCATCGCTTCCATGCGAAGTGGAGCAAGAGGGTAAGGGAGCCGAGTCAGTAGTGCAAGGCAGTCGTTGGTGGTGACACAAGTGGTACTCAATAGTAGACTAGCAGTCATCAAGGGAACTAGGATAAAAAATTTAGGCCTGGTGGGTTCCGATCGGGAGAACAAGGATTCAGGCAGGGCCAGCCGGGCCCAAATCAGCAGCAACAGGTTCCTTAGGGTCGTCAGGGCTAAGGGAACAATGGGGGAGGCCAGTAGGGTCAGCCGCGTCAGGGCCAAAGATAGGTGAGTGCCAAAGAAGTTGCTTTGTTTATGGCCAGACAGGACACTTCAAGAGGGAGTGGCCATAGAGGGGAAAAGTCCAACAGCAAGGTTCCTAACAGGGGCAGCAGGGTCAGATGCCGCCAGCAGCACCAGATCCACCAGCCCCATAGTAGCAGGGGCAAATGCATTACGGGCGTGTTTATAACGTTCGGGTGTTCCCAATCCTCCAGCATAGCAGGCACCGCCAACGGTTGAGGGTATGTTTCTCATCCATAGTCATGACTGTAGTATGCTTTTTAATACAGGAGCATCTCATTCATTCATTAAATCTAAATTTGCTAAATGGGTCGGGTTAATAGAGACCGCGGGTAGTCTTCGTATGTGTGTGGAGTCGCTAGTAGGAAGCGGGGCATTGATTCACTCGATTTACCGGGGTTAGACATTTTGATTGGGAGGCTTAGTTTAGTGGCGGATCTCTTAGTGTTATATATGGAGGGGTACGATGTCATCCTAGGTATGAACTGGTTGGAAGGTTATCGGGGGACTCTGGATTGTTATGAAAATACAATCGTGTTCTCCCTTTCGAGATAGGAGATGTTCCTAATAGCGATGCCTCTACCCGAGGGAGGGTCGCGCACACACTTGTATTATATCGAGGAGGAGACCTCACAGGATGTGGTAGTTCCATTGGATTCGATTCCGATAGTGAGGGACTTCGAGGATGTGTTTCAGGAAATACTAGGGTTGCCACCCATCAGGGAGATCGAGTTTGTAATCGATTTAGCGCTGGGGATGAGGCTGATTGCTCGAGCACCTTACCGTATGGCCCCTTGAGAGATGCGTGAGTTGAGAGAGCAGATTCAACAGCTCCTAGGATAGGGTTTCATTCAGTGGAATACATCACCATGGGGTGCACCGGTGTTATTTGTAAAGAATCGGGATGGTTCACTTCGATTATACGTTGACTATAGGGAGCTGAACAAGGTGACGATATAGAATAAGTATCAATTACCTAGGATTGATGATTTATTTGACCAATTAAGAGGGGCGTCTTACTTCCCCAAGATTGACTTGAAGCCAGGGTATCATCAATTGCGTATCCGAGAGGAGGATGTTCCTAAGACCGCTTTTGCGGTATGGATCTTACGAGTTCAGGGTGATGCCATTCGGGTTCACCAATGCACCAGCAGTGTTCATGGATCTCATGAATAGGGTTTTCAGGGAGTATCTCGACTAGTTTGTCATCGTGTTCATTGATGACATCCTGATCTACTCGCGTACTAAGGAGAAGCACACAGAGCATCTTCATATGGTTCAACAGACGATGCGGGATCACCAGCTTTAGGCCAAATTGGGGAAGTGTGGATTTTGGCTACGAGAGGTATAGTTTCTTGGTCACGTGGTGTCATACTGGGGTATTGCGGTGGATCCAACTAAAGTGTTAGCGGTGAGGGAGTGCGAACAACTCATGACACCGACCGAGGTGCGCAATTTTTTGGGATTAGCAGGCTATTATAGATGGTTCATTAAAGGGTTCTCAAAGATTGCGTGCCCTTTGACTAATATGACTTGGAAAGCGGTGCCATTTATTTGGGGTGACCATTACCAATTAGCTTTCGACGAGCTAAAGGAAAAGTTGACATCTGCACCAGTACCTACTTAGCCGAGGGGAGGACTAGAGTATCGAGTTTACACCGATGCATCCTTACAGGGATTTGGGGGTGTGCTCCAACAGGAGGAGAGGGCCATAGATTATGCATTCAGAAAGCTAAATCCCCACGAGAGGAATTACACCACTCATGACCTAGATCTAATAGCGATCATTTTCACCTTGAGGATATGGAGACTATCTATAGGGGGGACAGTTAACCTTATTCACGGATCACAAGTCACTTCAGTATCTCTTCACACAGAAGGATATGAATATGAGGCAGAGACGGTGGCTAGAATTTGTGAAAGACGACCAGTTTGATATTCATTATCATCCTGGTAAGGCTAATGTAGTGGCAGACCCATTGAGCTGGAGACCAACTAGGGAAATATAAAAAGTTTGGAAAGCGAAGTGGAGAGAGCTTCGATATGAGGACGATGTAGCCAGGGCCTGCATGTCAGCTTTATCCATCACACCCGAGATCATTATGCGAGTGGTGAAGGCTCAGGATGAGGACTAGATCTGTCAGAATAGGGTACGACATCTGTTAGCTGAGGGAGAGAAAGGTTACTCGATCAGCTCGAAAGGAGGCCTATGCCTTAATATGAGGTTAATTGTGCCAGAGGATGAGGAGTTGAGGCATGCTGTTATGATAGAGTCCCATGGTTCGAGATTTGTGATATATCCCGGTGGGGATAAAATATACCAGGATATGAGGAGGCAGTATTGGTGGGCAGGAATGAAATGGGACATAGTAGAGTTTGTCTTAAAATGTTCCACGTGTCAGCTCAAGCAAGTTGACCATCAAAGACCATCAAGGATGCTACAACCACTAGAGATTCCCGTGTGGAAGTGGGAGATCATCTCCATGGACTTCATTACAGGGTTACCTGCATCACAGAGAGGTAACGATTCCATATGGGTCATTGTGGATTGGTTGACCAAGGTGGCCCACTCCCTACCGGTTCGCACATACTTTTAGACGATGCGTTATGCGCAGCAATTCATATCAGAGATTGTGAAGCTGCACAGGGTGCCGATAAATACTATGTCTGACAGAGACAAATTTTTTTTGGCCCATTTTAGGCAGGGCTTTCTCGAGGCCATGGACATAGAGTTACGTTTGAGTCCAGCCTATCACCCACAGACCGATGGGCAGACTGAGATAGTTAATTAGATGCTGGAAGACATACTCATGGTGTGAATTCTAGACTTTGTGAGAGGATGGGCGAGATATCTTCCTTTGTTAGAGTTCACGTATAACAACTCTTACAATTCACGATCGACATTGCACCGTCCGAGGCACTGTACGGGAGACCTTGTAGTTCACCCGCTTATTGGTTAGAGGTGGGGGACAACATGATATTGGGCCCGGAGATTGTCCGGGAGACGTTTTCCAAGATATATTTTATCCGAGGGTGGATCCGGATAACTTAGGATAGGCAGAAGAGTTATGTTGATGCTTCACGGAGACATGTGGAGTTAGAGGGTGGGGATTAGGTATTAGTCCGGGTGTCCCCTATGAAAGGGGTGATGAGGTTCGGAAAGAAGTGTAAATTATCACTGAGGTAAGTGGGAACTTTCCCTATCATTAAGAGGGTGGGACCGATAGCATATAGACTGGGATTGCTAGAGCATCTTCAGCGGATACACGACATATTCCATGTGGCATCGCTGAAGAAATATCGAAGGAGCGAGAGTGTGACAACCCGAATATAATTATGATAAATTATGTTTAAGTCATGATTGTCTTATGTTATATTGATAATATGTTATTTGCATATCTAATGTTAAGTAATTATGTTTAGTCTAATCCTATTTTCATAAATCATGAAATGCTGAATTATTTATAAACACAAAATTTTGTTGGTTTCGATAGAAATATCCCTGTTTAAGACTAGTTTTGACCTTTATCACATTATAATCGACTTGAGGTAAAAACTAGATAGTTTTATACATGTGAATTAGGGTTTTAACACAACAAACGGTGCATCAAATGGATTCCCTAGTAAGGGGTTATACCAAAATTACGAACATCGGGCAAATCTGTTAATTCCCTATAAATCGTAAATTGTCTTTTATTAAACCAAATGGTTTAATTTGATTGGTTGGCTTGGGAGGTAGCCTTGGCCATCTTAAAACTATCCCTCTAACTTATTTCTTTAGAAAATTAATCCCTAGGTTCAGTTTGAAGTGTTCCTAGGGTGAGGAAGGAGAAAGTAGAAGTTTAGGAAGAAAAAATGAGGAGAAAAGTGTTGAAAAATGCATAGAAATTACATAAAAGTCTCGAAGGTTATTCTAATTGTAATTCTTGTTATTTTTCTTATATTACTGATTTAGATGATATAAATAATCATTTTTTTTCTAAAGTTTCATCTATTTATACATATGTATGGATATATGCAAGTTTAAGTTAGGTTGAATGCATAAACCCTTAAAATTGTTTTATATTGAAACCCCTTGCATTCAAACTTGAATATATTTTTGTGTTGTTACTGGAATTGAGAAATTACTATTGGATATGAAGTCAGACTCATATATTCATATCATATCCGATAATTAGGATTTAACTCCTTGTGGTTAGGCTGTAGTGATAATTACAAGTTGGTATATAGTTGCAGTTTGTATATTTCATTTCGGTATGCCCTTGGTTTAGTCAAGCTTTTAACATAGCAAATGAAGTCAAAAAATTATGAAACTTTATTTTTATACTACTAAGTATGTCCAATTAAAACGAGTTGAAAATCATGGAATGTTATAATGGAGAGAAATTATGAAAATTCTTGGAAGTTCAAGGAACAATAGAGGAGCTTGTAGGGCAGATTTCTTGTGTTATAAAGAAATGGTCATAACTTGCCCTAGGAAGCTTGAAAAATTACACCTTAACTTGTAATGGAAAGTATTTTCATACGTGTTTTCATATTGACAAGGTTGTATCCCTTTATTTATACAATTTAGGAATATAGGATGGTTGAGTATAGAGGGCAATAATCTGAGGCCATACTGGATACCCCATGAAAGAATATCGTTATCTCCTCTTTCCAAAGAGTATTTTGAGTACATGTTTCATGTGTATATATATTGAGAAGTATACTTTCATGTTACTTGGTTTTGGTAATAAATTCCTTGTGAGGTATTTCTTACGGTTGAATGTTCATAACTTTATTAACATGTATAGCAGTATTTTGTAATTACTCATGTTTCATGGAATGTGACTGAAGTGGAATTATATTGTTGTTGTATTGTCATTGAAAGTTACATAATTATGTTAGTATAATTCTTATGGTTGAGATTCAGTACTGATTTAGTTGGATTGATAGGTGTAAGGTCTAATCAACCCAGTTCAGCTCCTCCCGAAGGAAACGTGAATACGTAGTTGACAACCCAAGGTGAGTGTACTCGCTGGGAAGAGATATTTGTATCGTGTTGTTGATATGATCAGAATATAATGAATATGAATTGTTCATTTCAGTTTACCAAAATGGGAGGTTACTCCTCGACCCAGAATGGGGGAGATTTGCCTATTAATGACAAGGGGTTACTCCTCGACCAGGAATATGGGGGAGAATAGTCTATTTAGACAGGATATGTGAATCATGATTCAGAAAAGTTGGTCATTCATTATGAATGAGACGGATAAGTTAATACATAATTATATGGACATGATTTATTGCATTTATATTCATGCAGTGGTATAGTAGTGATGCATTCACTGGGCTATTTTCGTCACGGTTCCTATGTTCAGATTTTTTTGGTAATGCGATGTCACTGCCAAATCTAGGAGGTCGGGTTGGGTTAGTAAGGAACGAGAGAAATAATCATTTTGTGTAAATGTAAATGATGTAATTAAGTTAACTTATCATTCAAGAAAGTTTTTATGGACATGACTACTCTGTTGTTGTAAAAAAGATTTTAGTTATATGGATTTACAATGATGACTCTGAAATTAAAACTCATGTTTATGGTCTGGTTAGATTAATTATGGTTTGACTCACTTTGACTTTTAGACTTAATTATAAGTAACTGGGTTAGGTTGTGTCAGCTTTGGTATCAGAGCCTAGGTTTTAAAGGTTCTGGAGTGAGAAGAGTCTAGATTTGGTAGTGAATGTTAGAAATATATTTTATTTGAGACTAACGATTATGTCATGAAAGATATGTATATCTGCATGTTGTTATATCTTTGATTCATTTCATATATAAGAGAATGGAATGAAGGAATGTAAATGTGATAATAGAAGATGAGGCTTCAAATATTCTAGGAGAAGCGAAGGTTGAGCAACCTGTTTAGATAAATGTGGAACTCGAGCCCAAACAATTGACAGACATGCAAAAAATGGCACCTGCTATAACTCTAATGACAGAGCAGCAAGATAAATTTATGGCTTAGATGGAAGAACAACAGACCAGGAAACTAGAGGCACAAGCATTGGCTAGGACTGAGGAGGTAATACACTGGGAAGAAAATAGTACTTCATATGAGAAATTTATTAAGATGAACCCACCATCGTTCGAAGGAACAGTTGATCCAGCAGAGGCAGAAGTCTGGGTTAAAGAGATTGAACTTATCTTTGGGGTAATAAGGATGCCTTAAAATAAACAGGTAACCTTGGTGGCGTATATGCTGAAAGGAAAAGCTAGGTGCTTGTGGGATGCCACGAAACATTTGTTGATTACTCCGGGAGGTGGGAATGTTATCTCATGGGATGCTTTTGTTAAATCTTTGTATGACAAGTATTTCCCCCCAATGTATCGAAAACAAAAGGAGAAAGAATATTTCATGTTGAATCATGGAAGCATAACTGTTAGAGAATACAAAGCTAAGCTTACAGCCTTATCTCGATTTTCTTCGAGGTTTATACGAAATGAGGAAGATATGTGAAGCTAATTTCTTGATGGACTTGAGTTAGTTATTAAATTAAGTTTATCGGCTTTAGAGACTGTTAATTATTCAGCCTTGGTGAGCAAAGCCCTGCTGGTAGAAAAAGACGTGAATAAAGCGAGAGGGAATGGAGAATGAGGTGTAAAGAGAAGCATATTCGATCCAAGTTATCAAAAAGGTAGTGATACAGAATATTCGAGACTTGGAGGGCAGAAATCCTAGCATGGTAGAGGCATGGGAGCTTGTTAGCAAAGGGGTGAAGCAAGTGGTGGAAGAGGTTCAAAAGTTTTATCACAAGGAGATCCGAATGTGTGTTTCTTTTGTGGGACGTCGAGTCATATAAAGAGAAATTTCCCAAAGTTACAGAATATAGAATGTTTTAACGGTCATCAGAAGGGACATCTGAGAAAGAATTGTCCAATGTTATCAAGAGAGATTTTAGTCAGTAGTGTGGGGCCTCATAAAGGATCCTCTCCAGGCAGTGCCACCTGGGGAATAGGTATAGAACAAGCAACTGGATTAAGGGCAGGATGAAGAGTGATTGTGATGACGCTGCAAGATGCCCATGCTATGCCAGAAGTGGTTACAGGTAAACTTTATATTGCAAAAAAATATTTATATGCACTCATTAATCCTGGATCTACGCATTCATTTGTGCCATTACATATTGTTTCATACTTGGGTAGACCATGTTCATTTCTCAATTTTGCCTTATATATTTCTACCACAATGGAAAGTGTACTTTTGGTGGAGCATGTTTATAAAGATCGTGTCTTACGAATGGGTGAGCGAGATTTCTATGTTGATTTGATACTGTTGGCCATTCGATATTTTGATATTATATTGGGGATGGATTGGTTATCATCGTATTATTCTTCTATTGATTATTTTCGAAAAGAAGTTATATTTCATCTTCCTGGTGAACCCGAGTTCTAGTTTATAGGAGAAAGGAATGTTGTCCCTAATTGTCTTATCTCAGCAATTAAGAGTAGAAAGTTATTGAGTAAAGGTTGTACAGGTTATTTAGCTTATGTTATTGATATTAGTAAGAAAGAACTTAAAGTTGAAGATATACCAGTAGTTAGAGAATTTTCTGATGTCTTCCCAGAGGAATTGCCAAGATTGCCACCCGATAGGGAAGTAGTGTTTTCCATTGAATTAATTCCAGGTACTGGTCAGATTTCCCTTGCTCCTTATAGAATGGAACCAATAGAGTTGAAAGAATTGAAAGTTCAATTACAAGATCTGATAAGCAGAGGTTTCATTCGGCCTAGTGTTTCGCAATGGGGAGCCCCAGTGTTATTTGTCAAAAAGAAATATGGGACAATGCGACTATGTATTAATTATCGGCAATTGAATAAGGTGACCATTAGAAACAAGTACCCTCTACCTCGTATCGATGATTTGTTTGACCAATTACCGGAGGCCACAGTATTTTTGAAGATTGATTTGAGATTGGGTTACCACCAATTGAAAGTAAAGGATAGTGATATTTCCAAAACATCTTTTCGGACATGATATGGGCACTATGAGTTTTTGGTGATGCCATTTGGATTAACTAATGCTCCACCAGTTTTTATGGATTTGATGAACCGAGTGTTCCACCCTTTCATTGATTCATTTGTGATTGTATCCATAGATGATGTGTTGATTTACTCGCGTAGCATGGAGGAACATGAGAAACATTTGACACTTGTATTGCAGATTTTGAGAGTGAAGAAATTATTTACTAAATTTAGAAAGTGCGAGTTTTGGTTGAGTGAAATTGTGTTTTTAGGGCATGTTTTCTCGGGAAATAGGATATATGTTGATCCAAAGAAGGTGGAAGCAATTTTTGAATGGGAAAGTCCTAAGAATGTGACAGAAATTAGGAGTTTCTTAGGATTGGCAAGTTACTATCGCAGATTCATTAAGGGATTTTCAGCAATAGCATTACCATTGATAAAGTTGACTCGTAAAGAAGTGAAGTTTGTATGGGATGAAGAATGCGAAAGGAGTTTTAAAGAATTAAAGAATTCGTTGGTTTCATCCCCTATACTTACTATTCCATGTGGGAATAAGTCTTTTGTGATCTATACAGACACTTCATTTCAGGGGTCAGGAAGTGTTCTTATGCAGAATAGGAAGGTAATAGCATATGCTTCCAGACAATTAAAGACGCATGAACAAAACTACCCTACACATGATTTGGAGCTAACAACCATTGTTTTTCCTTTAAAGTTGTGGAGACATTACTTGTATAGAGAAACTTGTGAGATATTTACAGATTATCAAAGTTTGAAATACTTGTTTACACAAAAAGAATTGAATTTGAGACAGAGGTGTTCGATAGAGATGATTAAAGACTATGATTGTATCATCCATCATCATCCTGGGAAGGCCAAAGTAGTAGAAGATGCTTTGAGTAAAAAATCATCAGGGATTCTTGGTTGTATACGGTGTGCCCATGCTGGAAATATTCTTGACTTGGCATCGATGGGGATTTAATTGAAGTTTTCAAAAAGCGAAGGATTATTAGCAAATGTCACAGTGAGACCTTTATTGGCAGAACACATACAAAATTTGCAGATCAGTGATCCATTCCTTGAGAAGAAGAAACAAGAAGTGCGGGATGGTAAAGAGAGTGACTTTGAGATTAAGAATGGTGAATCGTTGGGTTATAAAATTAGGATTTGTGTACCGCATGACCCACCCTTAAAGAAGGATATATTATAAGAAGCGCATAGTTCTATTTACTCTATTCATCCGGGAGGTACCAAAATTAATAGAGATTTGAAAGAGTATTAATTGTGGAATAATATGAAACGTGAGATAGCAGAGTTCATAGCTAAATGTTTAATATGCCAGCAAGTAAAGGCGGAGCATCAAAAGCCGACAGGATTATTACAATCGTTGCCTATTCCGAAATGGAATTGGGAGCATATAAGGATGGAATTTGTTACAGGATTGCCCCGGTCACCAAAGGGGCATGATTCTATTTGGGTGATTGTAGATCAATTGACGAAGTCATCTCATTTTCTTCCAATTAAGATCACCTACACTGTTGACACGTATGAACGTTTGTACGTTCACGAGATTATCCGTTTACATGGGTCACCTGTGTCGATTGTAACATATAGAGATCCAACATTCACTTATAAGTTTTGGCCTCGTCTCGAGAATGCCATGGACACAAGTTTGAAGTTCAGCACTGCGTTTCATCCACAAACTGTTGGGCAATCAAATAGGACAATTCAAATATTATAAGACATGTTACGAGCTTGTGTATTTGACTTCAAAGGTAGTTGCGAGGATCATTTTCCATTGATGGAATTTTCATATAATAATAGTTATCAGTCGACTATTGGTATGTCTCCTTATGAAGCTTTATACGAGAGGATATGTAGAACGCCTTTGTGTTGGGATGAAGTGGGTGAAAGGAAAATATTGGGTCCTGAATTAATAGATGTGACGATTGAAAAGATCAAAATTATTTGGGAACATATAAAGATAGCACAAAGAAGGAAGAAATTTTATCCAAATAAGAGGAAGCATCCATTGGAATTTCAGACGGGAAATTTTGTATTCCTACATATTTCACCGTGGAAAGGCGTTATGAGATTTGGGGAATAGGGGAAACTAAGTCCAAGATACATTGTACCACATGAGGTGTTGGAAAGAATTGGGAACCTGGCATATAGATTAGCATTACCTACAGATTTATCCCATTTACATGATGTGTTTCATGTATCTATGCTTCGTAAGTATTTGGCGGATCCATGTCATCAATTGAAAACTCAACCAATTGAACTGAAGGACGACTTATCGTACATCGAGGAACCATTGGAAATTATTGATCGTAGGGAGCAGGTATTGAGGAATAAAGTTATTCACTTAGTTAAAGTTATGTGGATTAGCTCAGGAGTTAAAGAAGAAACTTGGGAAATGGAGGATAGCATGAAGAAGAAATATCCCCATTTGTTTGGTAAGTGACCTTTATATTAAATTTCGGGGACGAAATTTTCTATAGGGGGTGAGTTGTGACAACCCGAATATAATTATGATAAATTATGTTTAAATCATGATTAGCTTATGTGATATGGATGATATGTTATTATTATATCTAATGTTAAGTAATTATGTTTAGTCTAATCCTATTTTCAAAAATAATGAAATGTCGAATTGTTTACAAACACGAAATTTTGTTGGTTTCAATAGAAATGTCCCTATTTAAGACTAGTTTTGACCTTTATCACATTACAATTGACTTGAGGTAAAAACTATATATTTGTAGACATGTGAGTTAGGGTTTTTACAAAACAAACGGTGCATCAAACGGATGCCCGAGTAAGGAGTTATACAAAAATTATGAACAAGGGGAAAATCTGTCAATTCCCTCTAAGTGGTAAATTGTCTTTTATTAAACCAAATGGTTTAATTTGATTGGTTGTCTTGGGAGGCAGCCTTGGTCAAATTAAAACTCTCCCTCTAACTTATTTATTCATAAAATTAATCCCTAGGTTCAGTTTGAAGTGTTACTAGGGTGAGGAAGGAGAAAGTAGAAGTTTAGGAAGAAAATGTGAGGAGAAAAAGTGTGGAAAAATCCGTAGAAATTACGTAAAAGTCCCAAAGGTGTTCCTAATTGTAATTCTTGTTATTTTTCTTATATTACTGATTTAGATAATATAAATAATCATTTTTTTACAAAAGTTTCATCTATTTATACATATCTATGGATATATTCAAGTCTAAGTTAGGTTAAATGCATAAACCCTTAAAATTGCTTTATACTGAAACCCCTTGCATTCAAACATCAATATATTTTGTGTGATTACCCGAATTGATAAATTCCAATTGGATATGAAAGTAGACTCATATATTAATATCATATCAGATAATTAGGATTTAACTTCTTGTGGTTAGGCCGTAGTGATGGTTACAAGTTGGTATATAGTTGTTGTTTCTATATTTCATTTTGGTATGCCCTCAGTTTGGTCAAGCTTTTGACAAAGCAAATGAAGTCAAAAAATTATGAAAATTTATTTTTGTACTATTAAGTATGTGTTAAACAGATTGACAATCATGGAATGTTATACTAGAGAAAAATTATGAAAATTCTTGGAAGTTGAAGGAACAATAGAGGAGCTTGTAGGGCAGATTTCTTGTGTTGTAAAGAAATGGTCATAACTTGCCCTAGGAAGCTTGAAAAATTACACCGTCACTTGTACTGGAAAGTATATTCATACATGTTTTCATATTGTTAAGGTTGTATCCCTATATTTATACAATTAAGGAATATAGGATGGTTGAGTATAGAGGACAATAATTTGAGGCCATACTGGATACCCCATGAAAGAATATTGTTATCTCCTCTTTCCAAAAAGTATTTTGAGTACATGTTTCATGTGTATATACGCTGAGAAGTATACTTTCATGTTACTTGGTTTTGGTAATAAATTCCTTATGAGGTATTTTCTTACGGTTGAATGTTCATAACTTTATTAACATGTATAGCATTGTTTTGTAATTACTCATGTTTCATGGAATGTGACTGAAGTGGAATTATGTTATTGTCGTATAGTCATTGACAGTTAAATAATTATGTTAGGATAATACTTATGATTGAGATTCAGTACCGATTTAGTTGGATTGACAGGTGTAAGGTCTAATAAACCAAGTTCAGCTCCTCCCGAAGGAAACGTGAATACCTAGTTGACAACCCAAGGTGAGTGTACTCAATGGGAAGAGATATTTCTATCGTGTTGTTAATATGATCATAATATAATGAATATGAAATTATTCATTTCGGTTTACCGAAATGGGAGGTTACTCCTCGACCCGGAATGGGGGAGATTTGTCTATTTAGACAGGATATGTGAATCATGATTCAAAAAAGTTGGTCATTCATTATGAATGATCCAGATAAGTTAATAAATAATTATAAGGACATGATTTATTGCATTTAAATTCATGCAATAGTATAGTAGTGATGCATTCACTAGGCTATTTTGCTCACGGTTCCTATGATCACATTTTTCAGGTAACGCGATGTCACTGCCAAATCTAGGAGGTCGGTTTGGGTTAACCAGGAATGGGAGAAACAATGATTTTGTGTAAATGTAAATGATGTAATTAAGTTAACTTATCCTTCAAGAAAGTTTTTATGGACATGACTACTCTGATGTTGTAAAAAGGCTTTTAGTTATATGGATATCAATGATGACTCTGAAATTAAAACTCGTGTTTATGGTTTGGTTAGATTAATTATGGTTTGACTCACTTTGACTTTCAGACTTAATTATAAGTAACTAGGTTGGGGTGTGTCAGAGAGGGCCTTTTGGAACATTCCATTCGAAGAAATTGATTTACAACTAGACATCTCATATGAGGAGAGACCGGTGGCTATTCTGGACCGTAGTGAGCATAAGTTCTGATCTAAGGTTGTTCCACTAGTTAGAGTACAGTGGGGTCATCACAACGTTGACGAGTCTACCTGGGTGTGGGAGGAGGAAATGAGGGAAAAATATCCAAAAATATTTACCACAGATATGACCTAATTTCGGGGACAAAATTCCTTTGTAAGGGGGGAGTATGTAACACCCCATATTTTTGTGCATTTAATATTTAATTGATTCGGAAAAAGTTTGAATTACTTGTGTGTCATAATTTAATTGAATTAATTATGATAATATTTATTTAAATGTTAATCGGAGAGTAAATGGTTAATATTTAGGGAATTTTAAATTATTAAGTGAATAGTAATAAATTATTTACGTCATTACGAGTATTAGTGATGGGACATTTAGTTATCTCATCCGAGAGTTGGTATAGACTAATTTGTGTGTGAGATAAGGATTTCTATAAATTAATTCGAATGACAATTCTGAGTGTACGGTTGAGTCCATATGGGCTGAGATAGTTAGAAAAGTATACCCGGGGGTAGTAAACGGGTCACGGGACGTTTTTAGGCATAGTCGGGCCCACATGGGGGTACTTGGGTCACTTGGGCTTGGCCCATTAGGTAAGAAACGTGATTAAACCTAATTAAATCATTAAAAAAGAAAAGGGGAATAGCTAATTGGAGATTAGAAAACACTTAGTGGGAGAGAAAACCCTAAGAAGCAGTTAAAGGCAATTTGGGGGACAACGAAAAGAGCCAAAAGAGAGGAATTCATCTTCAACCTTGAGAATCACAACTCCAGATCAAACCCTAAGAAACCATAAGGAAAGTGGTTAACTTGCTGTAGCATTTAATTCTATTTTCAATTCATACTTATGTGATGTGAATACCTAAAATTCAATTTGGGGATAAATGGGTACAAAAATGTGGTTTTTGTAATTGGAACATAAGATGAGAATTGGTGTTGGAATTTATGGTGTAACATGATTCTGAACAGATATTGCCATAGTTGTAATAAACCCAGATGAATTAGGAATGAAATTGAGCTGGTAATTTGGTGTTGTGACCAATTTACGAGTAACTCGCCTTCTTCCCAATTTAGACAAACAGTAGAGAACGTAAATTAAACGGGGTTTGGGGACTTTATGGGGGTCCCTTATGGTGTTCTTGACGTGTTATATTGATGAGAAGGCTTGGGTTGGACTGTATAAGGAGTTGGGAATTTAAGGTTTTCGTCCATGGCTTAAACAGGGACTCGGAGAAGACGAAGACCTGTTAGATCGATCGATCGAAAGCTGGGATCGATCGATCGATGGTCCGGGATTTTTGACAGTTACGCCAGTTTTAATATATAAGAGAAATTAATTAGAATTCTCCCCCATACTTTAGTTAGTGAGAAATAAGTATGGAACATTAATTCCTAACAAAAATGAAGGAAAGTAATTGGGGTTGGGAGAAATTGATGTGTGACACGTTATGGAAATTTTGGGAAGAATATTCCAAAATAATTAAATACGGATCGAGCGGGCGAGTCCGGGTATATTTGTAGGGATACCAAGGTGTTAAATTAATTTAGATTGAAAACTAATTAATTTGGAGTCGGGGATTAAGACTCAGGTATTATTTTATTTCGGGCCACGAGAGCGAGTTCGAAAATATTGGTTGGAGCGACACCAAATGTAATTTAATTAATTAATTTGCAATTAATTAATAATCTGAGTTGGGCCATAAACTCAAGATAATTTTTATATGCATGTGTTACGGACTTAGTACAGGGTATAGCCGAGGTGTTTTATTATATATATATATATATATATATATATATATATACACTGTGCGATAGTATATATATATATGGTGTGTGCATTAATATCAGTGGCTAGATATTATTATTATATATACTCTAGTGCTATCAGGGGACATTGCGCGTAAAAGGTGAATACCGTAGCTTGAGAAGTAGGGCGAGTATATCCCCAGGTTATAGCGCCCATTATATGGGTGAGGGGCATCTCACTTTCAGGGAAGGAATATGACCGCCTCATATAATTATGTTATTTTACTAAGTTAGTGAGCAATTCTGACTTGGGGTAACTAGGTTATGTGAATACACCTAGTGGGATCGTACTTTAGAGAATATACATCCGGTGAGTTATTACTCAGGAGGATGTCCATTATTAATTATTATTTCAACATATGTGTGAATGTTGTAATATGACTATACGTATATAATGAGCTAAATAATTATATACGGGTAAATTAGTATAGGCTGTGAATTGTATCATATATAGTGGATGTGAAAGTTATATGAATATAAAAAGGGAAATGATTAATTAAGTTAATGATGAAAATAACTTAAAAATCATAATTTTGGCATACTCGGTTAGAGTAGGGTGGTTACAAGGGGTTATATCGGTTATCCAGTTATGGGTGAAATGACTAGGGAAATTCATTAAGGCATTAATAGTGCATAGTAGAGGAGGGGTGAGGAGGTCCTCAAGGGAGTGCAACACTAACTAAAATATGAAGAGATGTTAGACTTGATTCATTCCAGGGATCTGTTGTTGCAGCACATGTGGATGTTGCGGGAGTTTGATAGGCGCTTCGTTCGTTTTATTTCTAGTGTAGAAATCTCCTATCAGTTACTCGAGAATGTCTCTCACTGTTTTATTCTGTACTTATGTCAGACATGTTGAGATTTATTACTTGTCTTTACTTTTGTTAGATTTGAGCCGATGGTTTATTCGGTCAGTTAGTTAGATGTGAATGGTGGATTTCGATTAATTGTGATTATTTAAATTATTTTGTTTTCACATGAGTATTTCATTAAATTAATGAAAGATAAAACTAGGCACCAGTATAATTTTCTCACTCAGGGGGTTAGTAATTAAAAAGGCGACAGTGATGCTAAGAATGAACAAAGAGAGAAACATGTTCTAATTTAATTTAGGACTGATCACCCGTGGTTAATTAGGCGGGGTGTCATAGATGGTATCAGAGCATCAGGCTCTAGTGTCCTTAGGATCTGTGCGGCTTAGTACGTTTCAGCGTAGCGTTCGGTTGTTATACACACCTATTATTAGGACTGTTGATTCCCATTTCGCTTTTGAGATATCGTATTTCTGCTATTAGATTTTTTTTGTATAAATTGTTTTCTTATACTATTCGATCTATTTTTATATGCCACCGAAGAGATAGAGAGTGGAGAGGGATGAGGCTAGGGATGAGCTCAGGTAAGCTCATCAGGAGCCACAGGTATCTCCACACCCACACCCACCCGATTTGATCTCCACTACTCAGGTGGCATTGATAGTGTCCTAGGAAGTTGAGACAACAATGAGGGCTATGGCAACCTATTTTCTTCAGCCTTAGGCACCACCTCCAGTCGCACCAGCAGTTCAGGCTCTAGTGGGGCCACCGTCTTGGCAGCAAGTTAGGGAGACCTTTCAGAAGGGTCACCCACCAAGTTTCGGGCTAGTATCTATGTAGTAGAGGCTTTTGACTGGAAGAAGAATATTTATCACCATATGTGCATGCTAGAGTGTACTGATGTACAGATACAGATGTTTGCTACCTTTCGTCTGTCGGGGGTAGCTTTACAGTGGTGGCAGTCAGTTACCACCGCTGAGGAGAGGGATTTGATGACGATATTCGAGTTCTAGGTGCGGTTCGATAGAAAATACTTCCCACCAGTGGTAGAGGATGAAATGAGGAAGAAGTTTAGTGAGTTAGTACAGGGTGACCGTTCAGTGGAAGATTATGAGAAAGATTTCACCCGTTTGGAATACTTTATGCCAAATGAGGTGAGCAACGAGGAGCGAAAGAAGTCGAAGTTCATGGATGGCTTGGCCTGGAGGATCAGGCAGAACTTGTTTGGTAATACGACGTTAGTGACATATACAGATTTCATTAATGCCACCCTTCTACATTGTCAGGATCATCGCTTCCATGCAAAGGGGATAAAGAGGGCAGGGGAGAGGAGCCAACAGGGCAAGGTAGTCGTTGGTGGTGACACAAGTGGTACTCAGCAGCAGACTAGCAGTCAACAAGGGAACCTGGCTAAGAAATTTAGGCATGGTGGGTTCCGACCGGGAGGATAGGGATTCAGACCGGGCCTTATTTTTTGTAAATGGATAATCCTAGTAGGATGGTGTGCAACTGAGAATCTTTGAAACAATTTCCTTTCTACTGTAGGTTACACCATTGGCATGAAGTTTTGTAAAAATGTCAGTTAACCTTATGTAGAAGTCGTCAAAAGATTCATTGTCATTCATAATCAAGGTATTACAATGTTGTATGGGCATTTGAGTTTTTCCATCTTAGACACGTTCATCACCCTCATGAGCAATGACTAATGTGTCACATGCCTCTTTCGAAATAGAACATATGGATATTCTTTTGAATTCATGTTCGTTTATTGACATAAAGATGGAATTCTTTCCTTCATTATTATGAAGAGACAGTTTTTTTCTCTTCCTGGGTAAATTCATTGAGAAGTTTCTTAGTCCTTGTTGGATTAGTTTCAGAAGTAGGTTTAGTAGGATGTTCATATCCAGTTTCAATGATTTCCCAGACTTCATCATCCTATGTTCCTTGAATGAAATCAGTCATTCGCACTTTCCAGTACGAAAAATTATTTCCATCAAAGAGTGGTGGTCTGGATAGGTTACCCAACTTCTTAAAATTTTCTTCCATATTGAGAAATTTTTCAAAAAAAAGTCTCGAAAACAAGTTCTCAAGTTTCTGGATCACAAAAGGTGTTCATGCTCTGATACCCATTAAAGAAACACTTTAAAATAAAATCTCTGTTTACAAAGTTGATAACAAATGATTATGGTTGTGTAAACTCCGAATAAACATTGTTGGGAAAAACTCTTTTCGAAAAACACAAGATGTGCTGTAAAGTCTGTTTCTGAATGTAAGGATTAAATTTGATAGTTGATTACCCCCTTTTCTTTTTCGTTCTAAAATCTCATTAACATCTACTAAAATTATCATGCAGTCCCAATCACAACAACATTTAAGGACATTCAGAGAAATAGACGCGGGAATTTTTAACGTGGTAAAACCCTTAAGCAATAGAAACATCCACGGTGACCTCTACGCCACAAAATAAAAATCCTCTAGAATAAAAATCATGTTACAACACTTAAGCAAACCACAAATATCCTAACCTATGTTCAAAATGTACCTACATTAGATTCTCCACTCCAAAGGTATTCTGACATGGAACTTGATATTATCTTAATGCTTCTCTATCTTTTCCTTGATCTCCTTTTCTTTTAATTCAGATTCCAGTAACTCTTTCAAATTCAAGATTCTCAGACCGAACCACATTGTATAAGTGTTCATGTGAAATATTGTTTATGATGTGCTACTACTGTAAACATGCTACTCACCCTCTCAAGAATTTATACAAAAAATCCTAACAAATTACAATAGTTCTAATATGAAAGTTATTTCTGAATCTTGATTTTTCAAGAAAGACATCTTGATCTTTAATTAAACCACATATCTTAAGGATACCTTGCTCGAAAGACGGTTCAAGGTCTTAAAAAATTTCAGGGTTTTGAAAATATTTTTGAAATTGTAAACCTCCAATTGAGATCCAAACTAGACTAGAAGTCTACTTTAATAAAACAGATTCAGACTTAACATGCAAGGATTGATCTAACAAGTTTTGATATATATAACTTATTTTCAGATTTGTACACCTTAAAACTTTAGCCCAAGTTCTTTTGTGTTTCTTTAATATTTGAACGCTATGAAATAAAAATTAGAAACACACAACTCACTAGATCTGAAAACATATTTTTGAAAACAGAAATTTTTTATTTCGAAAACTCGTTGAAATAAAATAGATCTAAAATGCTAGATCTGGGATTGTGAGTTGGTTATGTTTGATTCCACGAAGGTTAAGTATATAAGGCTAAGTAGTCTTAATGTCAAAGATATGTAGATAAGAAATATACATTAAATAATGGTTTTAAGTAGCTAGTAGTTATGATATGACTATTATAGCGTCTTGACAACCGTTCAACCTAAACAAAAGTGTACGGGAGTTGTTCCTTATTTGGATTTCATTAATGAGATGTCCTGCCCATGGATTCTAGGGAGGATCGAGAGTGGAGTGTTTAGGATATATTTTTGGTCTAATGTTATTAGAAGATAATACGATAAAATCAATTGGGAATGGACACTAATAAGTAATAATAAACTAATACATGTTTGTGTGATGAGAAGGAATATTCTATTCATTTTGTGTATAAATGATCCATGATTAATTACGATGTTTTTTTTCATGAATCCATTAGGAGTCATGGTTATTTATATTGTTTATTTTACGGAGGCAGACAGTAAGGTGTTCCAGTTATGGAGTGAGGGCGAAGGGGTGTGTCGGTTATAGAGTGATGGCAGATGGATGTCTTGGTGTATTTTGTCTGCACTAGATAAAAATGGTGGAATTTGATTTATGTTGTTTATTATTTTATAGAGGAAGGAAGAGGGGTGTGTCGGTTATAGAGTGAGATAAGAGGGGTGTGACGGTTTCTTATTTCACCTTTAACAATCACTTATTATTCAAACGCTAACTGGTGAAAGGGTAATCAAATCCTTAACCAATCTTGATTTTCGTATGCAATCATCATATAAAATGGAAAGTAGATAGATTATATCAAAAAAGAGATAGACCAAGAAAAAAAAATGAAAAGTACCTGATTAGATGAAGATGACAGAGAAGTTACAAATCTGGAATTTATTCGAAGTGTCACAACATAACATCAAATTTAAGCGTGTAAAACGAATTGAACAAAATTTTTGAGAGAAATGTGTGCATTAATCCATTTGAATATATAGAAGACTTTACAGAAGAAAGTTTATAGAATACCGTTCTTCAATATGGGCATGAATCCGTTGGGAGGATTTTGGGGGTTTGGGGTGACGGACGAGGATTTGCGGGGAATTAATTTTTGGGATAAGGGGAAGGAGGGAGTTTCAGGGGGTAAATCATGTGGGAGATAAATCCTACGTTATATTATTGTTTAGTAGCAATCTAATTTTAGTGCATTATAGAATTTTTTATGGAAAAATAGTATATTTGCTACTATTAATCCTACGTTAGTGCCAAATATTTTAAGTTTTCAACTAATTAGAATTTTTTGTTCCCGTTAAATGTCTAATTCTACCTGATTTACATCTAGTAACAAAATTAGTAGAGGTTTTAATTTGTTGCCATTAATATGTTATTTTTTAGTGGAAAACATAAATTTTGCAACAAAATATATATTTTAGTGCCAATAAATAATTAGCCACTAATAAACTTATCGCTAATTGATATTTTTCTTATATATGGATGACAATTGTGGATCAATATTGGACTTGGGGCGGATGAAGTTTTTTTAGGAGTAATGGTGCATTTAGGATATTTGGAATTTCTTATTTATATTTTTTTTATTTTTACTTCTAATCATTTTATATGAAACAAAATTTTATTGTTTAGTCACCTTGTAATTTTTGAGATAGTATATCATATGTATTTTGTATATTTTAGTAAATGTAAAATTATATTCCTAGTTATTTGTAGCATTGTTTGTCATTTATTAATCTTGTCAAGAAAATGAGTCCTACGTACACTATCAAAGGTATTGTACTAGTTTATTAGATTGAAAATGAGTTATTACAGTCAATGAGACCTCTTTAGTGTTGGCCATGAGAGTTTGAAGTCTTACGACATTTGTCAACATCCATAGGGCCTTAAAAAGTAACCGATTGACTTATCTAAGGGTTCCTAATTTTTGATTTTGGTATAGGCAAGGTATAAAAAGTATAAAACAACTAGAAATGATACGAGTTATAAGTATAAACTCACATATGTGGGTCGTGAGTTCGGAATAAGGAGAACATGCTTAGGAAATGCTAAAACTTTTTGTTCTATCTATAAGTTTTATTTCTTGGACATATATTCATATTTCAATCAACCCCATATTTATATGAAAACTTCAGGAGAAAAATGAACGAACTGTCATAGCATGGTTGAGGCGCCTCTAAGGTCTAACGATGTTAGTAAGGGGGTGAAGTGTTGGACAAAGGTTTTGCAGGAGGTGTAAGGTGGTTGTTTATTGAATTAAATATTGACGAGACAATTTAATTCAAGTGGAGTTAAGTAGGGTCAATAGTTGAAAGAATGTTATTCTTTCTACCTAATCAATAAACTAGTTGCAGGTGCTTAGTCGGAGGTTTGAGAGCTCCAAAATCGTTATAAGATTGCCATAAGTTGTCCTTGGGGTGCTACTCAATGTGTCACCTTAGTTTTAGGGGTTATATGACCTTAGGATCTTATTGATCTTCAATATGAGGTCTACTATGGGTGTAAAATTTAGTAGAACTGTGGTGCTGAGGTCTTTAAGCATGATTAGAGAGATATAATAGAAGGATCGACCATGTTAGGAAGGAGTAGAGGGGACTGAGTGTTGTCTTTTCCTGAGGGAAACAAATGTCTTGGGGGTCAAACCATGACCTAGATGTGGCCTACAAAAAACTTTGGGACCTAAGGGTTGTTGGGGAGTCTAAGAGCCTTTTGGATACTAGGGATCAAGATAGGGTATCATTAGTAGCTCCTTGTTTCTTCTTGTAAAGGTTGAAAAGGGTAACACTTATTACTGTCATAAGTTGGGGGTAAATTCATAATGACCCACTGAGATTTTTCATAATGAGGGTTAATTGGGAAGCGTCTTCTAAGTGGCTGAGAGTACTTAATAGGACAAAATTATAACATCCCGTACTTTTATGGATATTTAAATTACATGAGTGGGCCTAATTTAATAAATTGAGAATTTTTAGTGAAAGAGAATTTGTAGTGTGGGTTAAATATTAATTTAGCGAGCAACGAATGAATATTGATGTGTGCTATATTTACCTACGGTAATAATTAAATGAATTTGGATTATTTTAAATTATGTCACGGTTGGAAAAAGAAATAAGTAATAATATTTTACTCGAAAAAATATGTGCAGAGTTGTATCGAATTCAAAAAGGTGAATTTTTTATAAGTGACTCGAATGGGGATTTCGAGTGCACGGTTGGTCTCAGATGGGTCGAAATAGTCAAAATAGAGTACGCGGGGGTAGTTCTTGGGTTCTATGGACTTTTTGGACTAGTAGGGACTCACATTTGAGTATATGAGTCAATTTTGGGTTTTATAAGGGATAAACACTTACTCTCTTTTATAAGGACATGAGAGAAAGAGAAAGAGGAAATAAAAGAAAGGAAGGAAGAAACGAAAGAAGAAGAAGAAGAAGAAGAAGAAGAAGAAGAGGAGATTTATGACCAAGCTTTGATGGATTCCAGCACGAGACCGTCGGATTTATCCAACCATGCGAGTGTTTAACTTGATTTAATGATGTAAGTGTATTTATGATTCATATTATAGTTGGTCAAAACAATATGAATTTTGGGTTTGGGATTCTTGAATCAAAATGGGTTGTTGGAAGATGATTTCATATAAAATTATTATGCCATTACTCCATATAAAATCTAGGCTTGAAACCATGTTAATGGTGTAAATTATTGGTGAGAAATTGGAAGGGTTGAGTAAAAATTAGGTTTAATTAAGATAGGGTTTACATTTTAATTAACTTGATGAATCCCAAGAATAAATTGGTGTGTTAGGTATATCTAAGTGTGTAGGTGTTTATTGTAATGGTTGTTGAGGGTAAAAAACATAAAGTTCAGAGTTGGAAGAGAAAAGGAACTCCCAAACTAATCAGATCTCCAAATCGGTTCATTTTAGGGGATATCAGTCCGGTTCATTTATTTCAGATTTGGATCGGTTTGTTTTATGGCCATGGGCTCGGTTCGGTTCTGGCAGTAAATTTTGGGATAGTTTTCTTAGAATAAAAGGATTGGAGGAGAATCTCTTTTGGAGATAAATATTTGGGAACCCTAAATAGAGTGTGAGAACCTATAGATGATTAAATGAGTGATGTGCGACCCTCAAGATTGGTGGGAATAAAATTCGGGGCATGAATTTTAGGAATGTTTGGGATGAACGACATTCGAGGAATTATTCGACGGGTTCGTACATATATACTTATACGTGTAGAATATATATATCGATTATACATACATATATATATATATATATATATATATATATATATATAGGGTATAGAGACACAAAAGATATGATATGATTTTGAATATATACGTGCATGAATGGTATATTTATGTGATACATACCCCTATAGTGCTATCATTGGAAGTTGCACGATGTGGGTGAGGCCCCCAGCTTAAGGAGCAAGGAGCGTATAGTCCCCAGGTCATGGCGTCCATTATTTATACTATGTGGCATTTTATCATGGATGAGAAGTCTTGGGTAAGATTCGTCCTCACTTTTAGGTGAGGAACTATGACCGCTTCCCATTCGTTGTGATTTTATTTTTACCAGGGCAGTGTGATAAGAATCCGATAGCTCGTAACCCAGGATGCTATGTGAGTAATTCCCTAGAAGATGATAGCATTGAGAGACTGCATCCATTGAGTTATAGCTCTAAGGGATGGTTGTTATACTTATATAGTATGTGATATATAAGTATGGATATACTTGATGTGTATAATATATTGTATATATATGAGATGTGAATTATATTTATATATATATATATATATATATATATATAAAATAAACGAGCATGGTTTTTTAATTGTCCAAGCATAATAACGGTCTAGATCTTGCCACCTCACCCACTAGAAATGAAGGGCTTATATTAAATCTTCAACTTTAATTCAAAATTTGAAAATTATAATTTCCCCTCACATTTCATTTCCCCCCTTTGCCTACTTTAAACACAAATAAGTTTGCCTACCCACCCCACCCATTTTTCTCTCAGCCTCTTACGCACGACTCTCTCTCTCTCGCGCCAGATTTCTCTCTCCATCTCACTCCTCTTTCTCTATCTCTCACTCTTATCTTTGTTGGCTAACTAGGTGAGTCCCCCCACCCTTACCCCCACCCCCACCCACAAACTTTATTTTTTTTGTTTATTATTTTTCACATTTGAAGGATTTGGGTCTATAGATTTAAGGGTTAGGATTTTATTATGGATTTTACGTATTGTATTGTTATTTTTTAGGGGTTTTCATGAGAGTTTGGTCTTAGGGAATATGGATTCAATTTTTGGTGTTGATAAGATGATTGGAATGAAATTTAGTGTGTTAATACAAATTCTTGATGTGGGTAATTTGTGAATTTATGGATCCGAGAAAATATTGCAACTTTCAAATCTATAGGGTGAATTTTTAAATCTCCTCCTCCTTGCACTAGGTCTGCTAGATTATCTTTCACGTTTACTACTCAGGTTAGTTCTTATTTGTAGTTTTCCCCTTTATGGTTTTATATATGTGAAATTTGATGTTAATGAGATGATTGGAATGATAGTTAGTTTTTTCATACCTCATATGATGATGAAATTTACACTAATATGTTCTAATAAATCTTTTATGTTTTCTAGCTCTATTATGCTTTTTAGGTTAGAAAGCAACAAAATTCCACAAATAAGTCATTCTTGGGATCATAATCTAAAGGTAAAATTTATCTACAACTCAGACATACACGTTTATGGGTTGAGACTGTGACACCCCGCCTAATTAAACATCGGGTGATCAGGAATTTATTAAATTAAAACAGGTTTCTCAAATGGTTCATTCTTAGCATCACTATCGAAAAAAATTTAATTACTAATCACCTAAGTGAAAATTGGACCGGTGACAAAATTTTATCTTTCTTAAACAGAAAAATCAACCATGCGGAAAAAGTAAAACAATTACCATGTACTAAAACCCAAACCAACAAAGTATAAGTACAACAGAACAAAAGTATTACCGAATAAAACATTGGCTAAAAATCCCAAACAATAATAGAACAACTACTAGTCTGAAACTGACATCTCAGACTGATACCGGACTACAAGTCCATACATAGAATAGTGTGAGATCCTGTACTAGATCTGAATGAGAGATATCATCTAGTCCAAATCTTGTAAGCATCCACTGTGCTACAGCTTCAAGTCCCTAGAATAGAATCACCATCCATGGCGTCCCTGTGGCTTGACACCTCAAAGGTTTTGAAAATATTTTATAGAAAGAGTTAGTAATCAAAACATTTTGAAAATACTTAGCAAGTGTTTATCACAATATACAACGCGATTATTGATTACACGTGTTAGGTTCTCGTACACTCTCTTGAGTTTACTCACTCCTCATCTATTGTGCACACCTAACGTTCTACACTTAGCTTACCTAGCCATACTTCCCAAGCTAACTAACTAAGGTAATTAGCCGAACTTATCTGTATCTAAGTTCTCGTACAGCTCATACAATACAAATCTATTTCACTACCATCTCGCTTATGTTAATTAACTATCAAGTAACATTTCACCTATGTTATACTTCAAGACTTCTCATTTAGTTTCACTACTAAACTTATTACAATTCTTACAATTTCTATCTTCCCACTTTTGTAATTAAGTTTCACTACTTAAATTACTAAATAGATATTCTCTATCTAACGTTACGTTTCGTAATTCAGTTTCATTACTTAACATACCAGTTTGATATGTATCTTTAAATACATAATATATATCAATATACTAATACACAAAAGTAGAATATCATTAAGTATATATTTCACACACAATATATACTAAATATCAGTCATTACTATTTTGTCCTTTTTACACATGTAAAGGACTCTTGGTTCGGAATGATTCATCGACCCCAAGTAAGAATTGGTTCAGAATGATACATTGACCCTAATTATTTATATACCAAATTTTGGCTCGGACTCTTTCATCACGCCACCAGTTCAAAGGTTTGGTTAGGCATTTTACATCGACCCCAAACATATAGTAGCCCTATGTTAGTTCGGAATACGCCATCGACCCTATCATATAATAACCATACGTTAGTTCGGAATACTTCATTGACCCTAACGTAGTTAATTTAGGTATACATATCTCAACCTACTAGTTCATACAATTTAGTAGGTACACACCCGACCTATCAATCATACTTGTACATAAAATATTATTCTCTTATATTAACCATAATTGTTTGCTTTACAAATTTATTTCACTTTCATATTAATTCGAGTATTCACACAATTCTAAGGGTCCTAGTTACCCCTTATTGTATCAATTCAGTAGTTACCCTTGTTAACCTACTGAATCAATAAATTTAAGCTCTCTCATATTTTTTCACAATTATATTCTTATCATCTCGAATTAGAATACGTCACAATCAAGCCTATGAATCTCCACTTTAATTCTCTCACAAAATTAAAGTCCAACACTCAATCATAGACCTACTTCCATATCATTATTCCAGACATATATTTCATCAAGGTCCCAAACACTTCCCCGATAAAATTTTGGCATTTGAGTCTTAAAAGAAAGATCTTACATTTTCTCGCAGCAGAAACGCATCGTAAATTTTTTGGCAGATTAAACATCCTCTAGTAAAATTTTGATTTCTCCCTCTACAGAACTCCGATTGACCTGATTCCAAGTTCATTGGAAATCTAAGAGATATAAATTTCCATATATCTATGTTTAACACTCTAATTCGAAGTAGAACTCAAATCGTACAAGTTTAAAGTCACATCCAAATTTTGGCAGATTACTATGCTGGCAGATCAAACACCCTATAGTAACATGTCGATTACTCCCTCTACAGAACTCCGATTGACCTAATTCCAACTTCATTGGATATATAATAGATAGAAATTTCCATAAATGTATATCTCACACTCTAATTCGAAGTAAAATTCAAATGGCATACATTTAAAGTTATGTAAAAAATTCTAGCAGATTGACTTCTTGTGATCATCAATTAAACCCTAAGTCATTCAAGATTCATGTTCATTAACCAATAACTCATAAAGATTCTATTATAATATTCAAATATATTCAAATTTTGTTTCATCTTTACTTAGGGATTCATTATACATGCAATCCTACCCAAACATATGATCGATTCATACATTTAATTCAATGTTTTTCAATAGAATCAACCAATTCTTAAAACTCCATACACATGGGTATTATAACTTGAATTTGATTTTTAATAAACACTTGCCTTGATAGAGGGGCTCTAATTTTGTGATTTTTATTGATGATTGATTGTTTTTCTCCTTCAATCTTCCTTCCCCACAAGTTTGTGGTGAAAGTCTCCTTTGAATCCTTCCCAATTCTTCCTTTTGCGTTGAGAATTATTTTTCTCTTCTCTCTAATGGCTATGGTGTGTTTTTTTTCTCTATAAACCCAGCCTCAAACTCTGATAATCTGACTTAGAGTTATTAAATTCGTAGGTCTTCTCACTCCTACATTTTAAAAGACTAAAATTCCCCTGAACAGTCCCGGCTTAGCCCAAAAACGTCCCGGAACCTAACTAGTACCCCCTGGGTATACTATTTTGACTATTTTGACCCTTCCGGGGTTAACCGTGACCTATAAATTGTCATTCGAGTCACTTAAAATTATATTACTCATTCTCAACCCAAAACGGTCTACACGCGTTAAGTAACTATTTACTACTCGCACTAAGTAAATAGAATGAGGCAATATTAATCAGTATCTATCTCTCGATTAATACTCCATAATCACAATTTTTAATAAATATCATTAAATTACCTCTCTTACATAATTTAAATTAAACCGTATTTTCTTATTTAATTCTCCAATTTAATTAAATATAAATATCCAGAAATACGGGGTATTACAGAGACTTGATAAGTTTGGTTTATTAAATCCTCATACAGGGTTTGATCTTCCTGTTCATTTTCTCTTAAATGAGTTTGAGATTTTGACCTGATTTGGTGGCTTTTATATCCCTTGAATGTGGTTTGTCCACCTCTTTTGCATGCA
This sequence comes from Sambucus nigra, assembly GCA_949130495.1. Lineage (NCBI taxonomy): Eukaryota > Viridiplantae > Streptophyta > Magnoliopsida > Dipsacales > Adoxaceae > Sambucus > Sambucus nigra. The sequence continues at coordinate 549,263,599 of OX422207.1, forward strand.
TTTCAAAGATTTTGAGATTGTATGTTTGTAACAAACTACTCTTATGTTCCAGAATGTACTTGAAATTGAAGCCCTTGAATTTACTTGAAATTTAATCCCCTAAGTGTAGATTATATGGATGACTGTTCGAATATTATTCTAATGCCAAAAAATGTGGATACCTGGGACTATATTCAAGAATTAGGTTCATTGATCACTCATATAACAATTCCATAACAATATCTAATTTATTTTTTAAATTTAGAGACATTAATTGGATAAAAAAAATTATATTTGTACAGTAACATTATTTTAGGATAAAAAATCTTCATTTTGAGCCATCACATTTAGATATTGTTTGATGATCTGAAAACGTTATAAAGTTTTCGGATCATTAATGTGGAAATGTTTTGCAAGTGTGATCAACATCCTAAAGGTTTGTCATTGACATGTGTATTACATCAGGTCTATATTTAGAAGTTTTTTTGAATTTGTAGTTGGTAAAAAATTACTTTGACACGTGGTGTGCTTATACCTTTATTAATCGAGGTGGTTCTATAATTTTGTGCCTCTTTATCGAGTTTCCATTATATTTTTTTTCTTGCTCCACTAGGTGGTAAATTTTGTAGTAAGTGTATGCAAAATTTTAGTTGATTATTCTTTTATCAACTCAAGTGATAATTTTGACATCGAACTTCAAATTCTTATGGACATGTGAAACTTTTGTCTTAATAATAGTGTCATAGATGTAACGATAACATATATTTGGTCTCTTTCATTTTAATATCCCAATCTACCATATTTGAGGTTGAATTTTAGTTTTTAATTGAAAATTAACTTCTTTTATTTCGGTGTTTAGTTTATGCCCGTATATGATCGGATCAGTTTCGAAGTGTGTTCATTTTTTGGTTCATTTTATATTTATATTCTCTAAATCAATTTGTGATTCTTTAGTATTTTTCAGGTTAATTTTCTTTGTCATAACTGGAGAAGAATGTGAATACTACATGTAGGTATACATTAGTCATTTGGTATGCAAATTGATCTTGGAATGGATAAGTGAGCTGTTGAGGTTAGTATGTGTTTCTAATTTTTACATTTTTATGAGTACCCTTTATTTGTGGGATATTTGTTATAATAAGATGGTTATATCCAACTTAAGGAGACCCCATTAGAATACAAATGTTTTTCATTTTGCAGGCATAATTATATTTCACGTAGATGATTAAGTTTGAAATTTCAGGCTCTCTGTAATTTTGGCTCTGTTTCATCTAAAGCAATGTTAGTTATTACTATCAATTTTAGCTGTATTCTCATTATATAAATTGTGTTCCACTCACCTAGTGAAAGTTTTCCATTTGTCGTATGTTGAATGTTTGATATAACTTAGTGTTTATAAAAAAACATGTTGTGTGGGTAAGAAAGGCACGAGTTGTGTCGTAAGCACGGTAGAAAGTTGATGCCAGGTTATACAATAGTTATTTGTGCTCACCATTGATTCATATTATTTACTTAAGTCAATTTTTTTCTTTTTATTAGTTTTATTCCTAATCTTATGCACAGTAGAATGCTCTATTTTTTTAAAAATAAATTAGAGAATATATTTGAAATAAAACAGAAAAACTCCCTCTCTTGGAGGCTCATAACAAGGAAATTTGATTACCCAAGATTATTAAATCTACCTAAAGAATTAGGAACAAAGATATAAAATTATAAGAGTCCAATAAAATAGATCCTTTAATAATCCTGGGCAAATCTTCCATTTGATTGAAAATGACTTAAATCCTCTCTTGATGTTCTCTTTTAGATAGTAAGTCTGCTACTGGAGTCTGCATTAGCTTCCTTTGACCAATTGATGAAACTAATTTAAAGATTTTGGCTCATATTTTGAATCTCTTTTATAACTGATCTAATCTTCTATGGAATCAGCTTCTGTTGGTTTGATAAACAATAAAAAATAATAGATGAATTTTATTCCACATCAATAAAATCCTTACCTCTATCTAGGCAGTATCTTAAGCCGCTTTTAACAACTAAAGCCTCTGCAATAAGACTTATTCCTTTTGATCCAAATCTATAAAAAGACCAAAAAAATTTCTTTAACTATTTCTAGGAATTGCACCCTGCCCCATGTTGCCATTAGCATCAGACATACCACTAGAGTTGAGCTTTAATCTTCCCAAACATGGAAACTTCAATCTGATCACCTGACTTGGCCTACTTTTCTGCTAAATATTGTCTAGATTGAAAAAAAACCTAATCCCTTAACTTATATATTTTCTACCTTCACAAACACTACTTGCTTCGATTGATCTGAGATTCTAGAGATGATATTTCTTATAGTAGCTCCATGTTGCATCTTTTTAGCTTAAGAAACTGGCTTATTTATACTAGGCCTAATTTCCCAAAATGTAGATATTGGAAGAACTTTGTAGAGCCACTTTGATAGATCTGGGTTTTATCTAATTATATAGGGGAAATTGATCTGTTTTACCTCTGAAAGTTCTTACATTTCTCTGAATGAGTTGTCCATCCTTAACACAAATATATATATTTCTTGAAAATAAATCTTAGTATCTCACATTCACATACATGCATGCTCATCTACAAAAGGATAGGGTGGGGGGATCTCAAAGATGGTAGTGAATTAATAATATCTATGTATGATCTTTTCTTTGTCAATACAAAACCAATTTTCATATCCATCTATGATTTGTATTGCTATAGTTAAACGTGTTCGCTTCCACTAGTATTACAGAGGAAAGGATGTTATATAAATTTCTATTGAACTTTGTGTTCTTAGTAGACTAATAGGTGTGAACAATACTAATTAGTTTCAATATGAGGTGCGAGTCATGGTTGGATGTGATTTGGGTTGAAGAAGTTTAAACATAGGATCTTATTTTTCATTGTTTTTTATAGATTTTTATGCAGATTCGTTTTGTCGTGAATTTGTTTTTCTTTGAGAAATTTAAAGTTGTGAGCACCCCCATCTCAAATTCCATTTTGAGGAATTTATAATATTTATTTATAAATATATACAGATAGATATTAGATTTATGCAACATCCTTTTTTGTATTTATTAGGTTGCCCTATGTATAGAATCAAAAGGCTTTACAAAATATTAGATTGCACTTTACAGATTTTGTCTGGTGATTAGATTAACTCTTTTCATTTTCTCCCACAATGTAACAAGGGTTGGCAGGCTCTTTGATTTTTTAGTTCCTTCCTATATTTGAATTTTGATATTACAGATCTATGCTACATAATATTTAACATCCCTATAACTTATTTTTCAATATTTGTAGATTGCAAGAAAATTTTGTAATGTTACTGAGAGTATTTCCCTATTTATATCTTCTACGACTATTAGGTGTTACTTGATTTATTATCAAAATCTGATATTATTTATCATTTTTTTCAACTCTGTTTTGTAGCTGTTGAAGCCAAAGATGATAGAAAATAAGATACCTCCTTTAAAACGTGCTCTATATTTTGACTGCCTGGATTAATACAATTTATGTCTTGAAAGAAAAATGAAGCTTCATTTCATAGATCCCTCTAAAGCAATACCAATTACAGATCTTGGTAAAAGCAATTTTTGAAGTGAGTCAAATATAGTTTTTTTTAGTGTTATCACTTTAATATGCTATTATGGTTCACGTTTTGCTGTTCAATCATCTATGTTTTCTGTTCAATAATCTATTTCATCTTATTTATGTTGACTTACGCTATGATAGTATGTTAATGCTATGTGTGTTGGTAGACCAAGTTGAAACATCATGACAGTTCACATTTTGCACCCAATTTAGTGTTTCTTCATATGTTCTATAAATGAATTTGGTATTGGTTTGTGCGAATGCTTAAAAAATTATAGGTTTTTCTTCATTGCCATTCTATTGGTAAAAAATCTAAGATTTATGTTGAAGTTTTTTTAAGTAGAAAATTTTATTTAATTTTGTTTTTAAAAACATGTTTTTCTGACTTCCCTTTTCAATGAGTATAAATATGTGAACAATAACCTCTACGAGTTTCTTAAAATATTTTTATGGGACCGTATCTTCATCACATGACGTTTGGATTTTTTTTGAGGTGTGATGTGTAGTGTGGGACAATTTTAAAACACGTTTAGGACATTCATGATTTTTCCTAAGAACATTCGGGAATGTTACATGTCAACGCATGAGTGTTCACGCATTGAACTAACTCATCACTATAATTTTATGATAGTTTCCATCTTATAAATTGATGGGGGTCATGTGTTTGAAATTGTGGGATACACAATATGTTTACATTAAAATACTAGAATGGAAGATTTTTAAGCTTGATGTAAATTAATGTCATCAAATAAAATTAGATATATATTTTTATGTTATCTCTTTGTTTTTTAAGGATGTCGACTGATATGTTCATTCGATTTTTTATTATTTTTGTGCACCGATGTCAATTTATGGTCTAATAACCTCTTTCTGATTTTCTTAATATGTTTGTTTGAGGTTATTCGTTTCTAGCTCTTCACTGTTAATAATCATGTGAACTCAACTAGGCCATTTGGTATTGTGGCCTTGGTCTAATTGGTAAAATTCATGAACAAATGAACTTTTATGTGATATCGAGTGCTTTCCACATGTCTCTTAAGTTCCAACTTTTTTTTCTATAGGATTAATTTCTATTGATTGAAATCTTTTATCATATTATGAGTATTACATTCCATTTCATGCGTTGCAGTGTGTGCTTAGTGATATTTTTTTTGTTAAGCTCAAGAGATAGGGAAAATTTAGTAAAACAAGTTGTGTTTAGTCAATTGTTTCACCACTAGATCTTCTTCTCTAACATATACGACTCTTTCCATTAACAAGGTCACAATTACCATCACAGATCCTCGATAGCAGGTCCTATTTTCCATTATATGAGGTAAAAAATAATTGAGATGGTAAGTGTAGTTTTTTCTCAAACTGTCACAAAAAATTGTAATAAGAATTAATATGCAAAATTGAAGTATCTTTTTAATGTGAGTGATAACTGTGAGGGGTGATGAATTCTTAGCATCTTCTAAACCACTCAAACCACTCAAAATTTATTGATAAATAATGTTCTTTTACTAGATAGAGGCCATTTTATATAGTTGTAGCTGAGGAGGTGCACTTTTTTCTTTTGAAAACAGATTTTCGGAATACTTTCGAATCTTACTTCATTTTTGTTCATAATATTTATTATTCATTTCAGACACAATCAATTACTACCAATGAAAAGGGAGGTTCCAAGATGCGTAAAAAACTATACAGAGCCATAATAACATAACATCACATTCCCCCTTGGCTAACAACTCTATTATACTATATTATTACAGTCCAAAACAGTTAAAAAAAAGCACCAGTAGTATTTGTTGCTATATATTTGTAGACTAATATAAAATACTAATTACTTGAATGTGATTACAATCTTCTCCAAACGGGTTCAATCACTGTACTTATCCAAACGAGTACACTTAATTGAATTAATATTTATGTTGTGAGTTATATTTTGTAATTTGTATCACTGACGAGATAAACATTACATGTTGTAGAAATTGTTCCACCATGATTGTAGTCGCCACCCCCACACATTTAGTAAGCTTGTGTCTTATATATAAAAATTTCAAACGTGCCTTCAGGCACGGTCATTCTCTAGTATATATATATATATATATATATATATATATATATATATATATATATATATATATATATATATATATATATAAGAAAAAAATAAAGAATGAAATGTGGAATAATTTCTGGATCATCCGAGAGTATAAAATCCGGAATAAAATTGTGATATACGTATATAAAGATGAGAATATTATATGCGAGATAATAACACTAAAATGTGATTAGTGTAAAATAACTAGTGAAAGTTATTCATAATGATTGAGTAAATCATAAGTGAGAATTATAATGCGTAATCTCGTGTGAAAGCTTAGGATATTATATACGCGGGGTATGAAAAAATTTAGGGTGAATTAGAGGTTTTGGGAAACGCTAGTTAGGCTGGGTAGCATAGATAGGGTGTTAGTATACATGCGTTAGGTGTGCACTATTAGATAAGAGGTGAGGGGTATCTCATGTGAGTGCGACACTAGTTTAAATATGGAGAATATCATATTTTAAATATTAATGTATGTTAAGCACTTGCTAAAATGTTTTTCAAAACCCGGGCTCTGACCCGTATCTACTTCTTTTCTTTTTATTCTCCTTTGTTATACTTTTTAGGTATCAAGACGCAAGGACGCCTGGATGATTATTCTTTTGAGTCAAACGTTTTTGCCACATCTTTGGATGTTGGCACGAAATTGTATAGACGCTTCTATCCTTGTGATATAGATAGGAGGTATTGTGAGTTATATTTGGTCATCTTGCTCAACCGCTGTCATTTATTTTATTTTTCTCCATTTTTGTTTGCGTATATTCGATATGGTTGTATAAATGCTTTACTGAGAGTTATCGATTATTGTTTTATTCAATTCATTTAATGTGCATATTAATTGTGCATATGTATTGATTGTGCGTTTAAGTTAAAAAGATTAAAAAGTTTAAAATTTGACAATAGGGCTAATATATTATTAGTAATTAATTGGTTATCGATAGTGATGATAAGAATGATCCATATGAGAATCCTGTTTTATTTTGATAAAGGATTCATCAAGCGTAATTAAAATAGGCGGGGTGTGATAAAACTCTGGGGGTTAAAGGGACTGAAGTGCCGACCGGCCATAGGGTTCTATAAATAAGCCTATTTGGATGGTTTGAAATCTCCACATCTCACTCTCGACATCTTTCATAACTTCCAAATTTCCCGGGCAAATGTTTTATTTCCCTGACTTGTCTCATATAAGAATGTTTACTAATAACCTTTACCCATTTGAGGTAATGTATTCGAAACCCATATTGGAGGTTGGGATTCCGGTTTCTTTTCCTTCTACCGAGGAGAATAGGATTGAGACATTTGCGTACCTGCCCAGCTAGACCATCCTTCATGGGACTATGGTGGACAACTATTTGGGGTTCAATGACCTCGTCTTCGCTGGTGAGGCCCATACTAATTTTAGGTTACTGAGATGGACTTTGTGAACATTCAAAAGAACTTCTAGATTTTGGACTCAACCACCCTAAGTGTTACTGAGCATAATTAGAGGGCTTATTCCCTAGTATCCCAGCATGTGGGGTAAGGTTTCCTTTACCCTTACCCATGTTGAGGATCGTAAAGATCATTGTGATAGATCTTGCACATATATTTAACCACTCATTGAGTTATTTGATGATCATTATCCTAGATTTCAAAGAGTTAAAAAGATGTAAGTACGAAGTCACCCCAAACCAGTTTTATAAACTATACCGGGTCCAAGAACATAAGAAAGCCAAAGACTAAGGCTTGAAGCACCTAAACTCAAGACCACCACAATCTTTTCTAAGGATAAGCACAAGGCACCCAAAAATTGTAAAAAGAGTTTTTATGTGGATCTTGGTCTAGTCTGGACCCGGTGAGACAATTGGTTGCCTAAATCTCTAGTGTACAGCTACACATGTAGGTAGGTTAGGTCTTATCTTTACTTTTGTACTTTAGATGACCTTTGTCTTAGGTTATAACAGTCTTTCATTTTATAGTGGCTGTTGAGTCCTCACAGTAGGAAGAGGATATGGCGACTGAGGCTATGAAATTGGCGTTCAACCCTTTTGATCTCCTTGTAATGACCAAGCACCTTTTAAGATGTGGTGTGGGACCCGGACCCAAAACCTTAAAGTCTAAAAGAGCCCATGTGGTTCCCAAAGTCATGGCCGAGATATGCTGGGGGCCAAAACCCCTATTTTAGTATCCCGAATGAGGAAGGGAGGTTTTAAACGTGTTTGTGGAGGTTCTCGAGGCTTCTAAGGGTTATGAAAATCATCTTAAAGGTGATGGCAAGTGCCCTCATGGGATCAACGAGTTATTTTTCTTGACTAATAGATGAACATGAGGAACAAAGGATATTATGGCATATTGCCGTGGAAAATCTTATTGAGGCCTTAGATAGTAAGAAGAAGAGATCAAAGCCTAACAAATGCTTGAGGTTTAATAACTTTTTGTACCTTCCAACTTCTGGATCCATGTCTCTAGAGGAGGTAATTTTGGGTTCTAGCTCAGATAAAGGCTTAGTGATGGATTCAAAAATCAAAATGATGCCCTTTCTTCAAGAAATTTTGAGGGCAAGTGGTACCCTTAGGGAAACTCAGAGTGATCCCATTTATTCTAAGATACTTGCAGATTTTGGTCTAAAAGGTTTATGAATATTTTGATTATCCCTTGACTAAAGTGAAGGAAATGGGAATTTCCCCTAGAAAGAATGGAGTTTGAAAAATGATGCTGAGGTTTCTAGCCAGCCTAAAGTGACTTTTACTAACGAGTTAAATGATTATACCTCAATAGTGGAGGTAATTCATGCAATGACTAGGATAAATTCTTCTGAAATTGTGACCAAGGTGAGGACTCGAGGGGCCTCTGCGAATGCTGAGGAGTTAGTTCACTTGTTGGGGTTGTAATTTTCATCTATTAGTTTTTTAATTTAGTGGATTTCTTACTTTTTATGTCTTATTTTAATACTTTTATTTATCTCATTGGATCAACACTTGTCGAGGCTCTTATGTTTGATGTTATTAAGGTATAGAGAGGGAGGAAAAGGTTGTGAAGATGGCAAACAAATGGGATCTTGTTTGATTGGAGCTGAACGAGATTATCAATAATCTTCAGTTAGAGGTAGCCTCTTTACAGAATAATATAACAGGCCTAAGGCCCCCGATCTCTGTGTTGGCATAAGGTAAGTTTTTCAATGAGGATACTCTTAGGGACAGTGCCTCCTTCGTGGTTGCTGCCCAAGACTCTCTAGATAATGTTAATGAATCTCATGTCTTGGTTAAAATAGATCTAAAAGTGACGACGAAGACACTTGTGGCTCAAACCCTTAACATTCAAAAGGCTCAAGAGAGGCTCCTTAAGGCTAAAAAGTACCTCATGAACTCCGATGACCAAGGACTACAAAAATACTATGTTAAGGTATTGGTGAAGCACATATAGCTTTAGGGGAAGATTCATATCGTAGTAAAGAATAGCTTGGACATTTATCTTAAATTTGATCCTTTCAAAAAATTTCTTCTTCAAAATTTCAACTCCATATTTGAGGATTATAAAGCTAAGGTTCAGGAGCTTTTTCCAAAGGTGGATGTTTCTGGCCTATTTATTGAGGCCCCCCAAACTGATGAAGAATGTTTGGTTGAAGAGATCAACAATGGTGGCGATGGTGGTGAGGCGTCTGTTTCTTAATTTCAAGAAGAAGTAGAAATAAAAAATGTGCCTTCCTCTGTACCTCAGTCAACCCCTCTGAGAAACAAAATAAAGATTTTTTTAAAGAAACCCACATAACTCACAAGACTTGAGAGGGATTTTTGTAATTTTTATTTATTTTTGAATTATTTTGGTTGATGGGGTTGTGGTGTAATCTCTAAATCTTCTATGCTTTAATGACATAGTAGATTTTGGATTATAAGAACTGCTTTCTTTTGTGGAGTTCCATTTTACGTTAGATTTGGCTTCGTACTTGCTTTATTGGGAATTTTGGCATAACATTCTTCTGCTTGAGGTCTTTTGGTAGGTAGTATTCCCTTAGCCCCCTGAAATTTCTCAGTAAAGAAAAATTATTTGAGTAGTGAAGTCACTAGAGTAGACTAGAATTGTTTTAGAACTCTTCATATACACTTGTGTAGCGGATGAGGTCGAGAGTTAAGTTCTTTAGTGGATCATTAGACCTTAAAACCTTAAAATGCTCGATTCTTATTCTTTTTAAAGAATGCAAGTCCGTAATTTTTTTACAAATTCTTGAGCACCCAATAATTATTTGGGAGTGAAGGCTTAAAATATGATATGTAAAGGGTCTTAAGACTATTGAGTTGATAATATTTTAAACCTGAAGTCCCACAAAAGGTTCAGATGACCACTGAGCTTAGGTAAATTTTTAATCTAAAGTGCCACAAAGGGTCACAAGACCTATGAACTTGGAATGTTTTAAATTTGGTGTTCTTATAAGGGTCTTTTGACCTCCAAACTTATAAAATTAGAATCTGAAGTTCCACAAAGGGTCATTGGGCCTCAGAATCTAGAAAGTTTTAAATCTGAAGTCTTTAAAGGTTGCAATAGGGTCAAAATCCTCTAGTCTTCGCCCCCTTGAGCAAGAAGTTTTGAGGTTCCACAAAGGGTCCTAAGACCTCTGATTCTTAGTCCTTAAACCTTTTCTCTGTTTAAAAAAAATGATGTTTTAGATAAGTTCTTTTTCCATTTGAACACTTAAACCCCAAATAATTTCAAAAATAGAAGTTTTCCTTCAAATATTTTCATAAATATGTTCGATGGGTGTTTGGTCGGGGTTCACATATATTTTTTGTATGACTCTGTGATTTTTTTATTCAAAATTTTAATGTGAGAATTCCCCATTTTTATGTGTTGATTGTGGTCTTTGTCCCTTTAGAATAGAGGATGCAAATATCAACAATTACCCGTAGCCTTTATTGGGTCCTTCGACCTTTTATTATGATTTTTGGGTCATTTAAAACTAAGGACTACTGTGATTTTTCGATCTTTAGATCTTTGACTAATTGTTTTAAACCCATGGTGAAGTCCTTATAAATTGAATTTTGGAACCCTGACCTTATTTTAAACCTATAGAAAAGATTTAAATCCTTGTAACTCTTTATTTTGGGTCCTTAGACCTTGATTTAAGTTTTGAGCCAAGGTTGAAGTCCTTGAAAAATCATTTATGGGTCCTGAGACCTTAGTCTAGACTTAGATCCAAGGCTAAAATCCCCATAACTATTTATTTTTGGTTCTTAAACATTTATTTATGTTTTGAACCAAGGTTGAATTATTTTCAACTCGGTGTGTGGGTCTTTGAAAGTCTTTATTGTTGGTCTTTTCAACTCGGTGTGTGGGTCCTCAGACCTTCGGTTTTTAGATCAAGGTTTAACTCCTTATAACTCTTAAAGAATACTAATATTTAATACATCATAGATATTAATAAGATTGTTTTCATTTCATTAAACATGGGATAAATTATTGGTAGTAGTTTTTGAGGTGCTCTACATTCTTGGGATGAGGGATTTCGAGTCTTGTATTGGTTGAGTAAATTCCCCAATCGAACATTCATATTCTTTATCTCTCCATCCTATGGTCTATCCACTATAAAACCTCCTCGAGAATGATCTCCGAGGAATGATATCCTTTCCTTGACTAGAATGCAGGTCATTAATCATTGGGGGTCCATATGCAGACCCTATAGATTATTTTCTCCCTTTCTCCTTCTAACTGGGGCTCATGGTTTTCCCCAGTAACTCTATGCTCTGGTACTCCTGGTTCCTCTACCATTGGAAGCAAAGGGTGTTCAATGAGGATGGTAGCCATTTGATCCTGGAGAATTTTTTTGGTCCTCCATTCCTTTGAAAAAATGATCTAAAGCAGCATTAGTCACCATTTTGAAGGGAGTAATATGCGTATTTGAGAAAATGGAACTTGTCATCCCCACAGAAGGTGCCAAATTGATGGGTGTTTAAATCATAAGTGACTTTAGACCCATAGTTCTCCCATTTAGACCTTAGACGGGTAAGCGAAGAGGAGTGTCAAAGTGTTAGACACTGTTGTAAAGTTGTTTGAACCTCAGATGATGGTCCAATGTCCACTGTCAAAGGTGTTGAATTGGTTTATTAGATTATAAATGAGTTATTATAATCCGTGGGACTTATTGAGCTTTGGCCAAGAGAGTTTGAGCTCTTGCGACCTTTGTCAACACTCCAAGGGGAATTATAAAAAGTCACTGGTTGACTTCTATAAGGGTTCATAGGTATTGATTCATGACCGAATAACAGATACATAATATCAAATAACTAGAAATAATCTTATTTGTAAGCATAAACTCACAATAGTGGGTTGTGAGTGTGGAACAAGGAGAAAACACTTATAGTAAATTCTAAACTTGTTATTCTCTTTTTAAGTATGATTGATTAAATATATCTTCATCCTTAAACCAGCCACCTATTTATATGCAAACTCTAGGAGAGAGAGTGAATGCACTATCACAACATGGATGGTGTGCCTCTAAGGTCTGACGACGTCAAGAAGTGGGGGAGTGTTAGCCAAAGGTTTTGCAAGAGGTTTAAGGTGATTGTTAGTATCATTAAATGGTGATGGGATCATTCAATGCAAGTTAATTTGGTTAGTCCCAGTAAGTATAATAGTGTTAGACTTTCCACTTACTCAATATATTGGTCCCAGGTGCTCTACCGGAGGTCTGAAAGCTTGGGAACAACTATAAGATTGTCGTAGGTTGTCCTTGGGGTTCTACGTAACATATCACATATTTTTTCATGGTTATACGACCTTATGAGGTTATTTCTCTATAGTTTGAGGTCTACTCTATGCGTTAAATCTGGTGGAACCCTGAAGCTCAGGTCTTTGAACCTGGATATGGATATAAGATTTAATGACATACCCTATTATGAAGGAATAGGTGCAACTGAGGTCTGATGTAGTTCCATGGACTTCTCCTGAGTGAAACTGAGTACTTGGGGTCAAACAATAACCTGACTGAGGTCTAAATCTAGGTTCAGGACCTCTACTCGTGCCTAAGGGTAATTGGGGAGTCTAAGAGTCTTTTGAATACCAGGGGTCATGATAGGGTATGATCACATATTAATAAAATATGTAGAAATTGAAATTATTATGACAACTACAAAAAGTTTGACAATCAAGGAGTTTGATTGACATTTGTGAAAATAATAGATTAAACAAGTAATTATACAAGTGGCATAGAACACATTATTGATTTAATGAATCACGATAGGCATATGAAAGTCTCGGTATACGAATTCTTATGTTTTGTTCTTAACCCAAGTAATAATTATTATGGTAGGCACATACAACCCCTAAACTATAGTTAACATGAATGTAATGGATAAGTTAGCCAGACCTGGTTATGGTATTTTGGCATACGTGAGCCTATGATGATAATTATAACATATCGAATGACGAGTATAGTTATAATTATAAGGAAAAGTTTTCAAATCGAGTTAATTTATACGTATTGTCTTAATTTCGTACTTGGACACGACTTTTTTAAGTCGTAGGTTGTTAGGATTTGAGTTGTGTTCCCCCCAATACTATGATGTATGATTAAAGACAATGAGTCAAAGTTGAAGCATCGTCAAGGATACATTGGGTTACGTACCGAGTTTCATCTTTTTTTCTTCAACATTCAAAGGATTTAAATGAAGTTATGAATACATATTTATATCTGATCCCTATATTTAGTTTTAATGTTGTTTATAAAATGGTCAACGGCATCTTTTGTAAAATTATTTTAATGAAAAAAATGTTTTTTTGTTTAGCTCATTCGAACGAGTTTCATTTTTCGTTTCAACGAGATTCCACTATTCATTCAAGCGAGTTTTTTTGTTTTGTTCAAACAAGATATAACTTTTTGTTCAAATGGACTTCAAACAAACTTCAAACGAGGTTTCACTATTCATACAGAAAGCTTTGTTAGATGGTCGTTCGATACTAGTTCCAATGAGTTTTCTATTGTGATTTGAACGAGTTTTAGTTTGGTTGGAATAAGAATTCATACTTCATTTGAATGAACCATAAGTTTTTACTCATGAGTTTTTTTTTCAAAAAAAGTGTTGTCTTGAAAAACGTTTTTTATATAAATACTCAGGTCTGTCATCAGTTTTCTAATAGGATTTTTCTGAAAATGATTTTCCTAGTCATATCTTGTTCCTGCCAAACCCTAGTTTACACCCAAGTTTTATATCCAAGGTTCTTACATCTATATGTTTGTTTGAGATTTCTTATGTGTTGAATATTACCTATTTTCTCTTCATATTGTGTGCATTTAGAGCGATGGAGATTGTGTTTGTGTTGAGTGGGAGCCAGACTAGTCATGAGACAAGTAAGATCAGTGGGATACCGATATGTGGGAACGCACTTGAATTGTGTGGTTATTGGAAGACAAAGCAAGTAATAAGGTATTAAGAATTACATCAAGGATTGAAGGCATTAAGTTCATGAGTAAGTCTAATTTATCTTTGTAACTAGACCTATATCGTAGTGAAGTTATGTGGCTAGCCTGTAGAAAGTTTTTTCCCGTTATGGGTTTTCCTCGTACATCACCGTGTTATGGTTTGCTTCTTATTTTGTGCATGCTTATACTCACATAGATGCATTCTTAGGTCAAGACTAAAATTGGAAAATTATTTAACACAACACTTTGGCTTTACTCGGTTCAAACTTTATTAAAATTGAGGAAGTTAAAATATTTGTGGTGTTTCCATACGACCCTAGGGCACTAGAATTTTTCAAATTTCTATTAGAGCTGGTTACACTAGATTTCTATGTCACATCCCTTTTGTACACTTTTAGGGTTTATGTAGACGTTAATAGAGATGGCATTTCTGTTACTCGACGTCCATTATATGATGGGATGAACTATCCCTATTAAACGGGTTGAATGTAATTTTTCCTAAAATCGTTCGACGAGAATGATTGGAACTCGACTGATTATGGGTGGACTTCTCCCACCAATGGTGGTTCTCCTAAAGCGTTCATCTTTGGGACAAGTATTGAGAATAATTCCTCGACTTTTAATTCCAAGGGTGTGAACGCTATTTTTTACAATGTGACCACAAAATATTTTAAACATATTATGACTTATGATAGAATAAAGGATGCTTAGGATATTTTACGATCCACACACGAGGGAACATATACTATTAAGGTTTCTATGTTACAAAATCTAATGACTAAGTTTGAGACGATTAAGAAGTTATAGAATGAGCATTTTATTGAGTTCTATGCAAGGTTGTTGGATATTTTCAATTCGTCATTAAACTTAGGTGAGCCTATCCTCGAGCCTAGAGTTGTGCAAAAAATCTTAAGGTTGTTGCACGAATGATTTAATGCCAAAGTCATGGTCCAAGATTCACTAGTTGGTATCGACACTATGAGAGTCTGAGAACTTGTAAGTGACCTTAAAACCTATTATATGACCATGTGTTCTTCAAACAAAAAGGATGAAAAGAGGGAGAAGGGTATGGCTTTAAAAGCCTGGAAGGAGGATGTGTCGAATTTTGATAGTGATGGTAAGTTTGATTCTAAAGAGATAGCTAGGTTTGCTAGGAAGTTCTAGAAGTTTCTTAAGATTAAATAAGGGAAGAGTTTTAAAAAGAAACCTAAGAACTTTATTGACCATGATAGTAAGAATAGCGATGGCTCTAAGATGGTGGATGGTCGGGAGAAGTTCTTTAATTGCCAAGGTTTTGAGCATTATTCTAGTGAGTATACCATTAGACTAAGGAATGAAGGAAAGAAACCAAAGGTATACAATGCCACTCTTAGTGATAGCGAGTCAAAAATGGAGCTTAATTCACCCATTAATCATAATTACACCATGTTCATGGCTAATCATGAGAGCTTACATGATAAGTCTTCTCCCGATGAAGATAATCATGAGCATGATAGTTTCAAGGTATGATCATTTGATTTTCAAGTAAGTAAAGAGGAGAGTGTTTAAAAATAAGAAGAAGAGGAGGGAATTGATCTTCATGTTTCCTTCCATGTGTTTTACACTGAGTCATTGAGCTTGAAAAGGGCAACTTGAATTTATAAGCTAAGATGCAAGAATGTGCGATAGGTAATGATTATTCAAAATTTACTAAGGATCTTAAGGCAAATGGGAGGACTCTTAAGGAGAAGATTGAGTATTAAGGAGAGATAAATAGCCTTTGTGGTTTTATGGAGTATTTGAAGAATGATATTTTTGAGTTTAAATAGTCAAGGCATTTATCGAGTCTAGGATTGTGGAGGTAGAAGATAAATTGAGAGACTCGAGTAATGTAAAATTTTATTTGGACTCTAGTCCTGAAAAGTTAGACAAAATGTTAGGCACCTTATGGATCAAATATGACATGCGTGGTATTGTGTTCGATGATCTAGATGCTTCCTTTGCTAAAGCTAAGGCCATGCTTCTAAGAGAGTCAACCAATTCTAGAGGTGTTAGAAAAATCAACCCAAATGTAACATTCCTCGTGTCTACATTTTCACACACTATGGTAAGAAAGGTCACCTTATCCTTTTTTTAATGGTCTTAGAATAGGTTCTAGTAAGGATAAGATTAGTGTCACAAAAATTTCCCAAGCCCAAGTCCATCACGCTATAACTATGTGGGTTAGGAGATTCGATTAGGAGGCACATACATTATGTATGTTATGAGTGATCGATTGCATGTTTTCGTACACTAGCTTTTATGTTTATTGTTATATGCTATTGCTTGTTATATGTTGTTTATCATTTGTATTTTGATTTTCTAATTTTTGAGTCTTAATGAGAAAAATATAATAATATTTTTTTTATCTATTGAGTCATTCTGAAAAATGCTTAAAAACTAAAAGTAATACTCATATCAAGTATACATCACAAGTATATATCAAATTAATGAACACATTTCTACATATATATCCATATAAGTACTACTCATATCGAGTATACTATAACCAACAAACGGAGTTTCAAAGTGGGGTCGTCGTACGACCCAAGGTAGAGCCACTCGAAATCTACTTGGATATTGAATTGGCGCCACCGCATAACCTAGGGTATAGTCTATCTCTGCCCATGGAAGTACCTAAATGACCCCGTCTCACTACCCAAGATAAAGACAGCCGCAATACACCAAGATATAGAAGTGATGCCGCCGCTCGACCATGGTACAAACCAACACTACAAACTATAGTAGTATAAGAATCATCAACACATGATTCATAAATATATACCACCTTTTTTTTTATCAAATTTGGGTATCAATTTGTAGGACTAATGCTAAACTTTGACCAAATACAATAAGAACCACTTATGATATTCCTATCATCCACTAGGCTTTACCCTTAAAATAAGAACTGCTTTAAAAGCAAAATTATCGCATGAGAAAACATAGTTAGTGTGACAACCCGAATATAATTATGATAAATTATATTTAAATCATGATTATCTTATGTGATATGAATAATGTTTTATTAGTATATCTAAAGTTAAGTGATTATTTTTATTATTATCCTTCTTTCATAAATCATGAAAGGTCGAATTATTTACAAACACAAAATTTTGTTGTTTTCGGTAGAAATGTTCCTGTTAAAGACTAGTTGACCCTTATAACATTACAATTGACTTTAGGTAAAAAATATATATTTGTATAAAGGTGATTTATGGTTGTAACACAACAAACGGTGAATCAAACGAATTCCCGAGTAAGGAGTTATACCGAATTTACGAACAAGGGGCAAATCTGTCAATTACCTTTAAGTAGTAAATTGTCTTTCATTAAACCAAATGGTTTAATTTGATTGGTTGGCTTTGGAGGCAGCCTTGGCTGACTTAAACTTCTCCCCTTAACTTATTTCTTCAGTAAATATAATCCTAGGCTCAGTTTTGAGAGATTTAAGCTTAAGGAAAGAGAAAGTAGAAGTTAAGGAAGAAAGATTACAAGGAAAAACTAGGAAAAGAATTCTAAGAAAATTCGTAAGGTGTTTCCAAGGTAAAATTATGTATTAATATTGTTTCAATATTGTATTATACTTATTTCAAAGTATATAAATCGTGAATTCTTGACTGAAATTCCATCATCCTTTGTGATAATATGTATTGGTTCATATGTGAGATAAGTGGTGGTTATAGGTCAAATTGCTTTGTATTGAAACCCCTTGTATTCAAATCTGCATATCTCTTTGTGTGATTACTAGAATTGATAAATTCCAATTGAATATGAATGTAGACTCATATATTCATGTCATAACCTCGAATTAGAATTTAACACCTTGTGGTTAGGCCTTGGCGATGATTGCAAGTTGGTATATAGTTGCTATTTTTATATTTCATTTCGGTATGCCCTGAGTTTCGTCAATCTTTTGAGATAGCAAATGAAGTCCAAAAATTATGAAACTTTAATTATGTACTATTAATATATGTACTGAAATGTGGTTCAAAATCATGAAAAGTTATGATGGAGAAAAATTATGAAAATTCTTGGAAGTTAAAGGAACAATAGAGGAGCTTGTAGGGAAGATTTCTTGTGTTGTAAAGAGATGGTCATAACTTGCTCTAGGAAGCTTGAAAAATTACACCGTCACTTATAATGGAAATTATATTCATATATGATTTCATATTGATAAGCTTGGATACCTGTAGTTGTGAAATTTGTGAATATAGGATGGTTAAGTATGTAGGACAATAATTTCAGGCCATACTGGATACCCCTTAAATGAATGTTTGTATTTCATCCTTACAAACGGTATTTTGAGTACATGTTTCTTGTGTATATACACTGAGAAGTATAATATCATGTTTACTTGATTTTGGTTATAAATTCCTTATGAGGTATTTATTATGGTTGAATGTTCATAACTTTATCAATATGTGTACCATTGTTTTGTCTTTACTCATGTTTCATGGAATGTGACTTAAGTGGAATTATATGGTCGTTGTATAGTCATGGAAAGTTACATAATTATATTAGGATGATACATATGATTGAGATTCAGTACTAAATTAGTTGTATTGACAGGTGTAAGGTCTAATCAACCCAGTTCAGCTCCACCCGAAGGAAACGTGCATACATAGTTGTCAACCAAGGTGAGTGTACTCACTGAAATGATGTATTTGTATACTGTTTCGAATATGATCATAATGTTATGACATAAAATTGTTCATTTTGGTTTACTGAAATGGGAGGTTACTCCTCGACCCGTAATGGGGGAGATTTGTCTATTAATGACAAGGGGTTACTCCTCGACAAGGAATGGGGGAGAATTATCTATTTAGACAGGATATGTGAATCATGATTCAGAAAAGTTGGTCATTCATTATGAATGAGCTAGATAAGTTAATACATAATTATATGGACATGATTTATTGCATTTAAATTCATAAAGTAGTATAGTATTGATTCATTCACTAGGCTATTTTGCTCACGATTCCTATGTTCACATATTTTAGGTAACCCGATGTCACTGCCAAATCTAGGAGGTCGGGTTGGGATAGCCAGGAATGGGAGAAACATGAATTTTTTTTGTGTAAATGATGTAATTAAGTTAACTTATCTTTCAAGAAAGTTTTTATGGGCATGAATACTCGATGTTGTAAATTGTTTTCAGTTATATGGATTTACAATAATGACTCTGAAATTAAAACCAGTTTTTATGGTTTGGTTAAATGAATTATGGTTTGACTCACTTTGACTTTTAAACTAAATTATAAGTAACTGGTTTGGGGTGTGTCAGCTTTTGGTATCAAAGCCTTGGTTTTAGAGGTTCTGGAGTTAGAAGAGTCTAGAGTTGGCAGTGAATGTTAAAAATGTGTCTTGTTTGATACTAATGATTATATTAGGAAAGATATGTATATATATTGTGACACCCCGACTAATTAAATACCGGGTAGCTACTCCTTTATTAAATCAATACAAAATGTCAAGTTGGTTCAGTTAATAGCATCACTGTCGAAAACATTTTTAAGAATTACTAACCACCTAGTATTTAAAAAGCAAGTTGCCAAATTTTTATTTAAGTCTGATTAACATGCAGTAAAAGAATAATGAAAGAATTACAACCATTCACTATAATGAAGTAATGAATAACCAACAACATAAATATAAATCCGGAGGAAAAATCCTCACAACAATCCCACAACTAAAAAAGATAATACGACAAGTCTGAATCCTGAATAATTACATGCCAGAAGTCTGAATAACGAAAATAAATGAAATGTCTCTAAAAGAAATCGGCGACATGCCCTACAACTGATAACTGAAGAATATCGAGTCAAGATAGATGAAGCATCTACAAGAAAAGTTCTGTAACTTCCACAAACAGCTACAGCTCGTCACCTGAATGAGAATCCTAAGCATGGTTTCCTTGTGGCTGGGCACCTAAAATGGTTTTTTACAAAAAATAGATTTGAAAGCAAATGGGTAAGAGCCCGAAAGTGGAAATCATTTTAGAAATAGCAAGTGTTTTAATAACATTAAAATATTAAATGAAAAATACATGTTAGGACGTGCACTCACATGAAATTCTCACCTCTCGACTACATGTGCACTCCTAACGTACCGTACCCATCTAAATGACATCCATATCTAACCAAACCGTAATAAGTTCTACCCCTTACCACTCGATCCCCATATTACATTAAAGCGTTATCAATTTAAAAAGAGAGCTTTACTTAAACTCAGATTCTCAATTTGTAATACAATTCACTATCGGTTAACCAGTTATGTTTTCTCGAAACGTTCCCATATTTACACACACAATACCACATGAAAGTTTCCATTTATTAAGAGTATATTATTCACGTCATAAATATACAATACAAGCACCCCGAGACTAAGCTATGGTGCACACATACCCTGCTATCCATCCCGGTACATCACGTACATAAGGATCACGTATTTCGAATCTCTCAGGAATCGTTCTCAGATAACAACATCACAAATAACGGAGGCGAACACAGTCAGATCACATGGGTCACGTACATACCTACGCTCCCACGATCAGCAGACTTATTAATATCCCAATAAGTCCTTCTCTGACCTATGTTCATCGAGGTAACCAATCTAAATCCGGGTAACACAAGGATTAGAAGTCCCTAAGCGAACGTAAACCTCCCGTGATAGCAAGTATGGTAGGTATGTCATACACATAAAATCAATACATATACTAAGTATGCACTCATCTTAGTAATCACCATAATATGTTGGTGGTACCCTTCTCATTCTCGTACCGACATATAATACTACACAATTTATATGTTCCCAGTTAATATAATAAATTAAGCCGTCAATAGTTCTCGCACCGTAATAGAGTCTCACGTCCTATTCCATAATTACCCTTAGGTTCAACTACACTTCTCGGTTTTGCTCCACATTATATTTCAAATGTCCCCACTGTAACAATTTATCGTCAAGGTAAGGTTATCTCTACCATTATATAAGGTTATGGGACACGCGAAATCAAAACAGGCTAAAAAGCCTAAACTGTCAACTCGTTAGAAGTCTCGTTCGAACGAGGCTGTTCGAATGAGAGTTCGTTCGAACGAACTGGCCTTTCTAACGAGATCTCGTTCGAACGAAAGTCTTCTAACGAACATCCCTCTCGTTAGAACCCAAACTGTCAACTCATTAGAAGCTCGTTCGAACGAGCTCGTTCGAACGACCTGGGTAGGTCTTCTAACGACTAGCCAGATTCGAGCCCAGAAATTTCTTTACTCGTTTTTCAAATTTCTCTACACCTCTAATCTCCTCTAAACCTCGTTCCAACATCAATTTAAGGTTCCTAATTCGTACCAAACATTCATAGATCATAACTAAACGTTTATATAGGGCCAATACATCTTAAACAACATCCAATCATCAAATCCCTTCATTTAATCCCCAAATTTCATGAACATGAACCCTAAAATTTATAAATCATCAATGAGCCTAATCAAATCCGTTTTTGTTTCATACAAATTATAATATCATCAGAATAATCATCTAAATACAAATCTACATGCAATTCCTCATCAAAAATGTAATTTTTACTTCCAATTAAAATGGGTTTTCATCATACTCCAAGAACAATACAATTTATTTGAATTTCCTACGCATGGAAGAAGCATTCTTTGTAAAAATCTGTAATTAAACCACTTGCCTTATTTGAATCTCTGATTTTGAGGTTGAATCTTGAAGGTTGAATCTGTTCTCTCTCTCTCTCTGCAGAATTCTCCTCTTTCTCTCTCTCTCTACAAGTTCTTCTCAAGGTGATAATGGAGGTTGGGTTGGTTTTTGCCAAGTTTTAAAGTTTCTAACTTCTCCCGTAGACCACTTCCTAAATTGGGGTTGAAGATGGCTTAGTGGGTTAAGACTAAGTCAGATTTTTAACTCTAATTTTCGTGGGTTTTAATTACCCAATTTCTGAAATTACCAAAATGCCCTTATAAGTTACCGGTATAGCCCAATAGTGCCCCGGGACCTAAATTTAACCCCCGGCTAGTGTTTTTTGACTATTTCGACCCTTTCGGACGCGTTGGCGCACTCAAAATGACCATATAGTTTATAGAAATAAAATTCACTTTTTAATTAAAATAAATATATACCTGACGCGACTGTCACACGCGTCTCAACAAAATTCCCAAATTGCTGTATTTAAATCCCGCGACAATTTCAGTATTTCCAATATTCACATATTGCCATATATACACATTATAATCAAATACTAACTCACATCTCGTTAATATTTTATCCGGATTAATTCTCAATTAATTCACATTTAATTCAATTAATCCCATAAATAAATATCACAAAAAATACGGGGTATTACATACTTCCCCCCTAATAACTGAATTTCGTCCCGAAATTCGGAACTAGAAAGTACCTAATAAGAACAACTCTGGATAACGTTCTTGCATCTCATCTTCGTGCTCCCATGTGGACTCCTCAACATTATGATGTCGCCACTGAACTCGCACTAACAGAACTATCTTTGACCGCAGTTTCCGCTCACTTCGGTTCAAAATAGCAACCGGCCCCTCCTCGTAGGAACTATCAGGTTGGAGATCGATGTCCTCCAAACAAATATTCGAATGAGCCAAATCTTCTGTAAGATATTTCCTTAGCGAGGAAATATCAAATACATCGTGAATCCGATGCAAATGCTCCGGTAATCCAAGCCTATACGCAACCGGTCCAATCCACTCAATAATAGGAAATGGTCCCACATACCTCGGTGCCAAATTCCCTTTCTTCCCGAAATGCATAATCCCCTTCATAGGAGATACTCTGAGCAAAACCTGGTCCCCCACTTGGAAATCTCTTAAGAACCTCTTCGCATCGGCATCGCTCTTCTGCCGATCCTGAGCTACCCGAATGCGACTTCGAATCAATTCTATCCTTGCCGAAGTAACTTGAATTACTTCCGGCCCAAGTAGTTTGTTGTCCCCCACCTCCAACCAACATGCTGGGGAACGACAAGGTCTACCATACAACGCCTCAAATGGATCCATGCCAATGGTGAACTGGTAGGAGTTATTGTAAGCAAACTCCACCAGTGGAAGATACTGCTCCCATCTACCCCCAAAATCAGTGATACTCATACGTAGCATGTCCTCCAACATCTGGTTTGTACGCTCCGTTTGCCCGTCGGTCTGCGGGTGGTACGCCGTGCTCAACCGCAATTTCGTGCCCATGGCCTCCTAAAAACGCTCCCAAAATCGTGAGACAAATATCTTGTCTCGGTCAGACACGATATTTAGGGGCACACCGTGAAGTCTCACTATCTCTGCAGTAAAGAGCTGGGCATACTGTCCCATAGTGTAGTCTGTCCTTACGGGTAGAAAATGAGCGACTTTGGTCAACCTGTCCATAATTACCCAAATGGAGTCGTGACCTCTCTGTGACGTAGGCAATCCCGTGATAAAGTCCATGGAGATGCTCTCCCACATCCACATCGGGACCTCCAATGGCTGCAGAAGTCCTGCTGGTCTCTGATGATCCACTTTTACTAGCTAACAAGTGGCACATTTTGAAACAAACACGGCAATATCTCTCTTTATCCCGCTCCACCAATACTGTCGTCTCATGTCTTGGTACATTTTATCACCACCGGGATGTACCACGAACCGTGAGCCGTGCGACTCTGCCATCACCTCGTGTCGCAATTCCTCCCCTTCCGGAACTACTAATCTCCCATTGAAGCGCAATCCCCCGTCTAAGCTAACGGTATAGGACTCGGCTCCCTCTGCTAGTAATCGAACTATCTGCTCCTGACGGAACGAGTCATTTGCCTGTGCCCTTACTACCTTTGTGACAATCAGAGGTGTAATGGTCATCACAAACATGAACGATCGGGCCACTGCATCCTGGTGTCCCAATTCTTTCCACTTTGCCTTCCACACACCTGCCACCTCATCTAATGGCCTGCGGCTCAACGCGTCTGCTACCACGTTAGCCTTCCCCGGGTGGTACTGGATATCAAACTGATAATCCTTCATGAACTCAAGCCATCTCCGCTGCCGCATATTCAACTCTTTCTGCGTGAATAGGTACTGTAGGGACTTGTGGTCTGTGAATAATCGAAACTTTTCCCCCAAAAGATAATGTATCCAAATCCGAAGGGCAAATACCACTGCCTCTAACTCCAAGTCATGGGTAGGGTAATTCTTCTCGTGAGGCTTAAGATTACGGGAAGCATAAGCTATGGCCTGACTCTCCTGTTGTAGTACACCTCCAAGTCCTTATAAGGACGCATCGGTGTAGACTAAATACTCAACTCCCGGTCTCGGCAATGCTAACACTGGTGCTGAGGTCAACTTATCCTTCAACTCATCGAATGCCAACTGACAGGCATCACTCCAGATGAATGGCACACCCTTACGAGTCAGATGTGTCAAAGGACCCGCTATCTTCGAAAATCCCCGAATGAACCTCCTTTAGTATCCTACTAGGCCTAAGAAACTACGGATCTCTGTTGGTGTCGTGGGCTGTCCCCACTCCCTCATCGCGGATACTTTCCCCGGATCAACAGATATCCCCCGGTCGGAAATAATGTGTCCCAAAAACTGGACCTCCTTCAGCAAAAACCTGTACTTCTCATATTTTGCATACAGCTCATTCTGACGTAGTGTCTGCAAAACTTGCCTCAAATGCTCGGCGTGCTCCTCCTCTGCCTGGGAGTAAACCAGAATATCATCGATGAAGACAATGAAAAACTGATCTAGGAAATCCCTGAACACCCTATTCATCAGGTCCATAAACACTGCTGGAGCGTTGGTCAAACCAAAAGGCATAACTCGAAACTCGTAAGAACCATATCTTGATAAGAACGCAGTCTTCGAGACGTCCTCTTCCCTGATATGCAACTGATAGTATCCTGATCACAAATAAATCTTCGAGAAGAAAGAGGCTCCTCTCAACTGGTCGAATAAGTCATCGATTTGAGGCAATGGATACTTATTCCGTATCATGACTTTGTTCAGCTCTCGGTAGTCCACACACAGTCTCAGTGAACAATCTCTCTTCTTCACGAACAACACAGGGGCACCCCATGGCGAAGTACTCCTCCGTATAAACCCCTGACCCAATAACTTCTCAATCTGATCTCGTAGCTCTCGCATCTCTACCGGATCCATACGGTACGGTGCACGCTCTATAGGTCTCGTATCTGGTAATAAGTCTATGACAAAGTCTATCTCTCGACTAGGGGGTAGGCCTGTATCTCCTGAAACACATCGGAATACTCCCTGACAACTGGGATCGAATCTAAAGGAATCACAACCTCCTTAGAGGTATCCTCCTCTATGTAATACAAATGAGCGGTCAAACCGCCCTCTGGGCGAGGCATCGCCACTACAAACATCTCTTGCCCCGGAATGGCAAAAACAATGCTCCCACCGAAGCAATCAATCATGGCTCTATAATCAGCGAGCCAATCCATACCTATAATCACATCGTGAACATGCATATCTAATACCAACATGTCTTCGGGTAATACCAGACTACCAATCTCTACCCCTACTCCCCGGCATATAAAGAAAATAAGTGACCCACTCCCCAATGGTGAGTCTACACACGTCACTGTGCTCTCTGCTGTGGCTAACAACCCTAAGGCTTTCGCAAAATGTGTAGCTATAAAACAATGCGTTGCCCCCGTATCAAACAAAACCTGACCCATAGTACCATGGATAGGAAACATACCCTCAATCGTGGGCGGTGCCTGTGGAGCTGCCGCCTGGTGGACGTTATAGACACGTCCATACTGTAACTGCCCCTTCTGCACAGGAACTGCTGGAATGGCTAGAAGAGCTGGCACCTGGGCTGGAGCTGGAAGAGCAGGTGGAAAAAGTGGCCTCTGTAGCTCATGTCGAGCACCCTGCTGCTGCTGCGGGGCCCTGCCCCTATCAGGACAGTCCTGGCATTTATGGCCAGTCTTGCCACAAATGAAACACTTCCCCGGGAAGTTCCCCCCTCTCTGCCCTTGCTGCCCCCGGCCCTGGTGGTCTTTACCGTTCCTCCACTGGCCCTGCTAAAACTGTTGTTGACCATTCTGACCCAGCTGGTTTTGATGGCCGTTCGGACCCTGATGGCTCTGTCGGAAACCTCCCTGTCCGTGCCTAAAATTTCCTGACCTAAACCTCTTGTGATCCCCCTACTGAGCACCCTGATCACCCTGCCTCTGTCCCTAAACAGAAATTGCCCCACTGGCACCATTTCCCCCGGTCCTGCCCTGATGGTTGGACTCTCCTGACCTCTTGCCTTCAGTCATGTGAAAGCGATGGTCCTGGCAGTGTAACAGTTCAGCGTTAACCACATCAGAATAAGTGGCTAACGATAAGTTCCCTAACAAGTGTTGACGAATCCTCCATGTCAACCCGTCCGTAAATTTCTGTATCTTCTTCTCCTCTGTCGGTATCTCATCCGGAACAATGTTCAGAAGATCAGTGAATTCGGCCTCATACTCGGCCACAGTCTTACCCTCCTGTCGAAGGCTCATCAACTTCCTCCTCATTTCCGTGTGAACAGCTGACGAAAAGTACTTGCGGTCGAACCGCACCCAGAACTCCTGAATAGTGAGAGTATCTCTCTCCTCCACGGTGGTAATAGACTCCCACCACTACAGTGCAGCCCCACTAGCTTAAAGGTAGCTAGTATCTGCTTCTGAACATCGGTGCACTCATACATCCTCAAGTGCCGTTGTATATCCTTCCTCCACTGACTCAAAACTACAACATCGGAGCTACCTGCGAACTTCGGAGGGTGTGCTTTCTGAAAAGCATCACGTAAACGTTCCCAAGAAGACGGGAATGCATGAGCCTTAACTGGCGCGGCTATAGGCACCTGAGGTGGTGCCTGCTGAACTACAACTAGTGCGGCATTTACCGCCTGGGCCACAATGGCTGCAACCTCGGCGGCATTCATCGTGCCCTAAACTGGTGCGGGATGTGGTTCTGGAGTGGCATCCCTGGGAACCCGCTGTGCACATCGTGGAGGCATCTGAAATAAGAATTAAGTCTTTAAGTTCGCAGTTATAAACTCAAAATAGTTGAAGAACGTAGCATATACAAAAGAGTACAACAGTCCTAAAATATAGGGCTCTACATCAAAGAAAGTTCAGCGAAAAACATAATAAGCCGTACAGATCCTAAAAGACACTAGAACCTGATGCTCTGATACCACCTGTGACACCCCGACTAATTAAATACCGGGTATCTACTCCTTTATTAAATCAATACAAAATGTCAAGTTGGTTCAGTTAATAGCATCACTGTCGAAAACATTTTTAAGAATTACTAACCACTTAGTATTTAAAAAGCAAGTTGCCAAATATTTATTTAAGTCTAATTAACATGCAGTAAAAGAATAATGAAAGAATTACAACCATTCACTATAATGAAGTAATGAATAACCAACAACATAAATATAAATCCGGAGGAAAACTCCTCACAACAATCCCACAACTAAAAAAGATAATACGACAAGTCTGAATCCTAAATAATTACATGCCAGAAGTCTGAATAACTGAAATAAATGAAATGTCTCTAAAAGAAATGGGCGACATGCCCTACAACTGATAACTGAAAAATATCGAGTCAAGATAGATTAAGCGTCTACAAGCAAAGTCCTGTAACTTCCACAAACAGCTACAGCTCGTCACCTGAATGAGAATCCTAAGCATGGTGTCCTTGTGGCTGGGCACCTAAAATGGTTTTTTTACAAAAAATAGATTTGAAACCAAATGGGTCAGAGCCCGAAAGTGGAAATCATTTTAGAAACAGCAAGTGTTTTAATAACATTAAAACATTAAATGCAAAATACATGTTAGGACGTGCACTCACATGAAATTCTCACCTCTCGACTACATGTGCACTCCTAACGTACCGTACCCATCTAAATGACATCCATATCTAACCAAACCGTAATAAGTTCTACCCCTTACCACTCGATCCCCATATTACATTATAGCGTTATCCATTTAAAAAGAGAGCTTTACTTAAACTCAGATTCTCAATTTGTAATACAATTCACTATCGGTTAACCTGTTATGTTTTCTCGAAACGTTCCCATATTTACACACACAATACCACATGAAAGTTTCCATTTATTAAGAGTATATTATTCACATCATAAATATACAATACAAGCACCCCGAGACTAAGCTACGGTGCACACATACTCTGCTATCCATCCCGGTACATCACGTACATAAGGATCACGTATTCCGAATCTCTCAGGAATCGTTCTCAGATAACAACATCACAAATAACGGAGGAGAACATAGTCACATCACATGGGTCACGTAAATACCTACGCTCCCACGATCAGCAGACTTATTAATATCCCAATAAGTCCTTCTCTGACCTATGTTCATCGAGGTAACAAATCTAAATCCGGGCAACACAAGGATTAGAAGGCCCTAAGCGAACGTAAACCTCCCGTGATAGCAAGTATGGTAGGTATATCATACACATAAAATCAATACATATATTAAGTATGAACTCATCTTAGTAATCACCATAATATGTTGGTGGTACCCTTCTCATTCTCGTACCGACATATAATACTACACAATTTATATGTTCCCGGTTAATATAATAAATTAAGCTGTCAATAGTTCTCGCACCGTAATAGACACTCACGTCCTATTCCATAATTACCCTTAGGTTCAACTACACTTCTAGGTTTTGCTCCACATTATATTTCAAATATCCCCACTGTAACAATTTATCATCAAGGGAAGCTTATCTCTACCATTATATAAGGTTACGGGACACGTGAAATCAAAACAGACTAAAAAGCCTAAACTGTCAACTCGTTAGAAGTCTCGTTCGAACGAGGCTGTTCGAACGAGAGATCGTTCGAACGAACTGGGCTTTCTAACGAGATCTCGTTCGAACGAAAGTTTTCGAACGAACATCCCTCTCGTTAGAACCCAAACTGTCAACTCCTTAGAAGCTCGTTCGAACGAGCTCGTTCGAACGACCTGGGTAGGTCTTCTAACGAGTGGTCAGATTCGAGCCCAGAAATTTCTTTACTCGTTTTTCAAATTTCTCTACACCTCTAATATCCTCTAAACCTCGTTCCAACATCAATTTAAGGTTCCTAATTCGTACCAAACATTCGTAGATCATAACTAAACGTTTATATAGGGCCAATACATCTTAAACAACATCTAATCGTCAAATCCCTTCATTTAATCCCCAAATTTCATGAACATGAACCCTAAAATTTATAAATCATCAATGAGCCTAATCAAATCCGTTTTTATTTCATCCAAATTATAATATCATCAGAATAATCATCGAAATACAAATCTACATGCAATTCCTCATCAAAAATGTAATTTTTACTTCCAATTAAAATGGGTTTTCATCATACTCCAAGAACAATACAATTTATTTGAATTTCCTACGCATGGAAGAAGCATTCTTTTTAAAAATCTGTAATTAAACCACTTTACTTATTTGAATCTTTGATTTTGAGGTTGAATCTTGAAGGTTGAATCTGATCTCTCTCTCTCTCTGCAGAATTCTCCTCTTTCTCTCTCTCTCTACAAGTTCTTCTCAAGGTGATAATGGAGGTTGGGTTTGTTTTTTGCCAAGTTTTAAAGTTTCTAACTTCTCCCGTAGCCCACTTCCTAAATTGGGGTTGAAGATGGCTTAGTGGGTTAAGGCTAAGTCAGATTTTTAACTCTAATTTTCGTGGGTTTTAATTACCCAATTTCTGAAATTACCAAAATGCCCTTATAAGTTACCGATATGGCCCAATAATGCCCCGGGACCTAAAC
Organism: Sambucus nigra; assembly: GCA_949130495.1. Lineage (NCBI taxonomy): Eukaryota > Viridiplantae > Streptophyta > Magnoliopsida > Dipsacales > Adoxaceae > Sambucus > Sambucus nigra. The sequence continues at coordinate 549,293,485 of OX422207.1, forward strand.
TTAACCCCCGTCTAGTGTTTTCTGACTATTTCGACCCTTCCGGACGCGTTGGTGCACTCAAAATGACCATACGATTTATATAAATAAAATTTACTTTTTAATTAAAATAAATATATACTTGACGCGACTGTCACACGCGTCTCAACGAAATTCCCAAATTGCCGTATTTAAATCCCGCGACAATTTCAATATTTCCAATATTCCAATATTCCCATATTTCCATATATACTCATTATAATAAAATACTACTCACATCTCGTTAATATTTTATGCGGATTAATTCTCAATTAATTCACATTTAATTCAAGTAATCCCATAAATAAATATCACAAAAAATACGGGGTATTACATATATATGTTGTTATATCTTTGATCCATTTCAGATATAAAAGAATGGAAGGAGGGAATTTGAAGGTGGGAATAGAAGATGAGGTTTCAAATATGGCAGCAGAGGCGGAGGTTGAGCAACTTATTCATGGAAATGTAGAATTTGAGCTGAAATAACTGACAGATATGCAAAAAATGGCACGTGTTATGACTCTAATGGCATAGCAGCAAGCTAGATTTATGGCTCAGATGGAAGAACAACAGACCAGGCAACTGGAGGCACAAGCATTGTCTATGGATGAGGAGGTGATACACCGAGAAGAAAGGAGTACTTCACATGAGAAATTTATTAAGATGAATCCACCATCGTTCGAAGGAGCAATTGATCCAGTAGAGGCAGAAGTCTGGGTTAAAGAGATTGAACTTATCTTTGGGGTAATGAGGATGCCTGAAAATCAGCAGGTGACCTTGGTGGCATATATGCTGAAAGGAGAAGCTAAGTACTGGTGGGATGCCAAAAAAACATTTGTTGATTACTCCAGGAGGTGGGAATGTGATCTCATGGGCTTCTTTTGTCAAAGCCTTGTATGATAAGTATTTTCCCCTAATGTATCGAAAACAAAAGGAGAAAGAATATTTCATGTTGAATCAGGGATGCATGACTGTTAGAGAATACGAAGCTAAGCTTACAGCCTTATCTCGATTTTCTTTGAGGTTTATATGGAATGAGGAAGATATGTTCGTCCGATTTCTTGATGGACTATAGTTAGTTATTAAATCAAGGCTATCGGCTTTAGAGATTGTTAATTATTCAACCTTGGTGAACAAAGTCCTGCTGGTAGAAAAGGACTTGAATGAAGTGAGAGGGAATCGAGAATGAGGTGTAAAGAGAAGGAAATTCAATCCAAGTTATCAAAAAGGTAGTGATACAAAATATTCGAGACTTGGAGGGCAAAAATTTCAGCATGGTAGAGGTATGGGAGGTGGTTCTCAGAGGGGAGAGGCTAGTAATGGGAGAGGTTCAGGAGTTTCAACACAAGGAGATCCAAATGTTTATTTCTTTTGTGGGACATCGTGTCATATAAAGAGAAATTGCCCAAAGTTACAGAATATAGAATGTTTTAACTGCGATCATAAGGGCCATCTGAGAAAGAATTGTCCTATGTTATCAAAAGCAGTTTCAGTTAGTAGTGTGGGTCCTCATAAAGGATCCTCTCCAGGCAGTGCCACTAGGGGAAGAGTTATAGAACACGCAACTGGATCAATGCAGGAGGAAGAGTGTTTGCGGTGACGCTATAAGATGCCCATGCTACACCGGAAGTGGTTACAGGTAAACTTTCTATTGCAAATAAAGATTTATATGCACTCATTGATCCTCGATCTACGCATTCATTTGTGGAACTACATATTGTTTCATATTTGGGTAGAACATGTTCATATCTCAATTGTGCCTTATATATTTCTACCCTAATGGAAAGTGTAATTCTGGTGGAATGTGTTTATAAAGATTGTGTCTTACGAATGGGTGAACAAGATTTCTATGTTGACTTGATACCATTGGCCATTCGGGATTTTAATATTATATTGGGGATGGAATGGTTATCTTCGTATCATGCTTCCATTGATTCTTTTCGAAAAGAAGTTACGTTTCATCTGCATGGTGAACCTGAGTTCTAGTTTATAAAAGAAAGGAATGTTGTTCCTAATTGTCTTATCTCAGCAATTAAGAGCAGAAAGTTATTGAGTAAAGGTAGTATAGGGTATTTAGCTTATGTTGTTAATACTAGTAAAAAGGAAGTTAAAATTCAAGATATACCAGTGGTTAGAGAATTTTCTAATGTCTTTCCAAAGGAATTGCCAGGATTGCCACCCAATAGGGAAGTAGAGTTTTTCGTTGAATTAATTCCAGGTACTGGTCCAATTTCTCTTACGTCATATAGAATGGCACCAACAAAGTTGAAAGAATTAAAAGTGCAATTACAAGATCTGATAAGCAGAGGTTTCATTCGGTCTAGTGTTTCTCCATGGGGAGCACCAGTGTTATTTGTGAAAAAGAAAAATGGGACAATGCGATTATGTATTGATTATCGGAAGTTGAATAAGGTGACCATTAGAAATAAGTACCCTCTACCTCGTATCGATGACTTATGTGACCAATTATAGGGGGCATAGTATTTTCGAAGATTGATTTAAGATCGGGTTACCACCAATTGAACGTAAATAATAGTGATATTTCCAAAATAGCTTTTCGGACTCGATATGGGCACTATGAGTTTTTGGTGATGCCATTTGGATTTACTAATGCTCCAGCAGTTTTTATGGATTTGATGAATTGGGTGTTCCACCCTTTCATTGATTCATTTGTGATTTTATTCATAGACGATGTGTTGATTCACTCGCGTAGCATGGAGGAACATGAGAAACATTTGAGACTTGTATTGCAGATTTTGAGAGAGAAGAAATTATTTGCTAAATTCAGCAAATGTGAGTTTTAATTGAATGAATTGTGTTTTTAGGGTACGTTGTCTCGAGAAATGGAATATATGTTGATCCAAAGAAGGTGGAAGCAATTGTTGAATGGGAGAGTCCTAAGAATATGAAAGAAATTAGGAGTTTCCTAGGATTGGCAGGTTACTATCGCAGATTCATTAAGGGATTTTTAGTAATAGCATTACCATTGACAAAGTTGACTCGTAAATAAGTGAAGTTTGTGTGGGATGAAGAATGCGAGAGAATTTTTAAAGAATTGAAGAATCGGTTGGTTTCAGCCCCTATACTAACTATTCAATGTGGGAATGAGTCTTTCGTGATCTATATAGATTCTTTCAGGGGTTGGGATGTGTTCTTATGCAGAATGGGAAGGTAATAGCATATGCTTCCAGACAATTAAAGACACACGAACGAAACTACCTTACTCATGACTTGGAGCTAGCAGCCATTTTTTTTCTTTAAAGTTATTGAGACATTACTTGTATGGAGAAACTCGTGAGATATTTACAAATCATCAAAGCTTGAAATACTTGTTTACACAGAAAGAACTAAATTTGAGACAGTGACGTTGGATAGAACTAATTAAAGACTATAATTGTGCCACCCTTCATCATCTGGGGAAGGCCAATGTAGTAGCAGATGCTTTGAGTAAAAAATCATTAGGGATTATGGGTTCCATACAGTGTGCACGTGTTGGAAATATTCTTGACTAGGCATCAATGGGGATTGAATTAAAGTTTTCAAAAAGGGGAGGATTATTAGCACATGTTACAGTGAGACCTTTATTGGCAGAACGCATACAAAATTTGTAGACCAATGATTCGTTCCTTGAGAAGAAGAAATAAAAAGTTCGGGATGGTACAGAAAGTGACTTTGAGATTAAGAATGATGAATCATTGTGTTATAAAAATAGAATTTGTGTATCGAATGATCCATCCTTCAAGAAGGATATATTAGAAGAGGCACATAGTTCTATTTATTCTATGAATCCGAGAGGTACCAAAATGTATAGAGATTTGAAAGAGTATTACTGGTGGAACAATATGAAACGTGAGTTTGCAGAATTTGTAGGAAAATGTTTAGTATGCCAGCAAGTGAAAACAGAGCATCAGAAGTTGACAGGATTATTGCAGTCATTGCATATTCCGAAATGGAAGTGGGAGCATATAACGATGGACTTTATTACAGGATTACCCCATTAACCAAAGGGGCATGATTTTATTTAGGTGATTGTAGACCGATTGACGAAGTCAGCTCATTTTCTTCCCATTAAGACCACCTACACTATTGAGAAGTATGCACATATGTACGTTGACGAGATTATTCGTTTACACGGGGCACCATTGTCAATTGCATCAGATAGAGATCCAACGTTCACTTATAAATTTTGGCCTCATTTACAGAATGCCATGGGCACAAGTTTAAAGTTCAGTACAACATTTCATCCACAAACTGATGGGCAATCAGAAAGGACGATTCAAATATTAAAAGACATGTTACGAGCTTGTGTATTTGACTTCAAAGGTAGTTGGGATGATCATTTGCCATTGATGGAATTTTCGTATAATAATAGTTATTAGTCGACTATTGGTATGGATCCTTATGAAGCTTTATATGGGAGGAGATATAGAACGCCTTTGTGTTGGGATGAAGTGGGTGAAAGGAAAATATTGGGTCCTGAATTAATAGATATGACGACTTGAAAGATCAAAATGATTCGGGAATGGATAAAGATAGTGAAAAGCACGTAAAAAATTTATGCAGATAAGAGGAAGTATCCATTGGAATTTCAGAAGGGAAATTTTGTATTCCTGCATATTTCACCATGGAAAGGCGTCATGAGATTTGGGAAAAGGGGGAAACTAAGTCCCGTTTACATGATGTGTTTCACGTATCGATGCTTCGTAAGTATTTGGCGGATCCGTCTCATCAGTTGAAAACTCAACCAATTGAACTGAAGGAAGACTTATCGTACATCGAGGAACCAATGGAAATTATTGATTGTAAGGAGAAATTATTGAGACATAAAGTTTTTACATTAGATAAAGTTATGTGGATGAGCCATGGAGTTAAATAATTCACTTGGGAAATGGATGATAGCATGAGGAAATAGTATCCCCATTTGTTTGGTAAGTGACCTTTATATTAAATTTCGGGGACAAAATTTTCTAAGGGGGGAGTTGTGACAACCTGAATATAATTATGATAAATTATATGTAAATCATGATTATATTATGTGATATGAATAATGTGTTATTAGTATATCTAATGTTAAGTTATTATGTTTCTTATAATCCTACTTTCTTAAATCATGAAAGGTCGAATTATTTACAAACACAAAATTTTGTTATTTTCGGCAGAAATGTTCCTGTTAGAGACTAGTTTCGGCCCTTATAACATTACAATTGACTTGAGGTAAAAAATAGATAGTTGTATAAAGGTGAGTTAGGGTTGTAACACAACCAACGGTGCATCAAACGGATGCCCGAGTAAGGAGTTATACCGAATTTACGAACAAGGTGCAAATCTGTCAATTCCCTTTAAGTGGTAAATTGTCTTTTATTAAACCAAATGGTTTAATTTGATTGGTTGGCTTGGGCGGTAGCCTTGGCCGACTTAAACTTATCCCTTTAACTTATTTATTCAACAAATATAACCCTAGGTTCATTTTTGAGAGATTTAATCTTAAGGAAAGGGAAAGTAGAAGTTAAGGAAGAAAGATTACAAGGAAAAACTAGGAAAAGAATTCCAAGAAAATTCTTAAGGTGTTTCCAAGGTAGAATTATGTGTTAATATTGTTTCAATCTTGTATTATACTCATTTCAAAGTATATAAATCATGAATTATTGACTGAAATTCCAACATCCTTTGTGATAATATGTATTAGTTCATATGTGAGATAAGTGCTGTTTATAGGTCAAATTGCTTTGTATTGAAACCCCTTGTATTCAAATCTTCATATCTCTTTGTGTGATTACTGGAATTGATAAATTCCAATTGGATATGAAATTATACTCATATATTAATATCATAGACGAGAATTAGAATTGAACTCCTTGTGGTTAGGACTTGGCGATGATTGTAAGTTCGTATATAGTTGTTGTTTGTATATTTCATTTCGGTATGCCCTGAGTTTCGTCAATCTTTTGAGATAGCAGATGAAGTCCAAAAATTATGAAACTTTAATTATGCACTATTAATTATGTGTAATGAAACTTGGTTTAAAGTCACGGAAATTTATGGTGGATAAAAATTATGAAAATTCTTGGAAGTTAAAGGAGCTTGTAGGGCATATTTCTTGTGTTGTAAAGAGATGGTCATAACTTGCTCTAGGAAGCTTGAAAAATTACACCGTCACTTATAATGGAAAGTATATTCCTATATGATTTTATATTGATAATCTTGGATACCTGTAGTTGTGCAATTGGTGAATATAGGATGGTTAAGTATGTAGGACAATAATTTCAAGCCATATTGGAAACCCCTTGAATGAATGTTTGTATTTCATCCTTACAAAGGGTATTTTGAGTACGTGTTTCATGTGTATATACATTGAGAATTATAATTTAATGTTTACTTGATTTTGGTTATCAATTCCTTATGAGGTATTTCCTACGATTGAATGTTCATAACTTTATCAATATGTGCACCATTATTTTGTCTTTACTCATGTTTCATGCAATAAGACTTAAGTGGAATTATATGGTCATTGTATAGTCATGAAAAGTTACATAATTATATTAGGATTATAATTATGATTTAGATTCAGTACTAAATTAGTCGAATTGACAAGTGTAAGGTCTAATCAACCCGGTTCAGCTCCACCCGAAGGAAACGTGAATACATAGTTGTCAGCCAAGGTGAGTGTACTCACTGAAATGATGTATTTGTATACAGATACGAATATGATCATAATGTTATGATATAAAATTGTTCATTTCGGTTTAACTAAATGGGAGGTTACTCCTCGACCTAGAATGGGGGAGATTTGTCTATTAATGACAAGGGGTTACTCCTCGACCAGGAATGGGGGAGAATTTTCTATTTGGACACGATATGTGAATCATGATTCGGAAATGTGGGTCATTCATTATGAATGAGTCAGATAAGTTAATACATAATTATATGGACATGATTTATTGCATTTAAATTCATGAAGTAGTATAGTAGTGATTCATTCACTAGGCTATTTTGCTCACGGTTCCTATGTTCACATTTTTCAGGTAACACGATGTCACTGTCAAATCTAGGAGGTCGGGTTGGGATCGCTAGTAATGGGAGAAATATGGATTTTTTTTTTTGTAAATGATGTAATTAAGTTAACTTATCCTTTAAGAAAGTTTTTATGGGCATGAATACTCTGATGTTGTAAAATGGTTTTCAGTTATATGTATTTACAATGATGACTCTGAAATTAAAACCAGTTTTTATAGTTTGGTTAAATGAATTATGGTTTGACTCACTTTGACTTTCAAACTTAATTATAAGTAACTGGGTTGGGGTGTGTCAGTTCGCACACAATATGGAAAATTATAATAGTAAAGACGATTACAAAGACTCTAAGCCCCATCTTTAATTGTCCTCTTTGATGTACTGATGTAAAGCGCATTATTTCCTCAAATAAATGCATCGTCATATTTGTTTTTCAGTTGCCCATTGACGTATTGCTCTGTTTCATCCATTGCTATGTTCATGTATCCATCTAGGCAAGCCAAACTACCTCGATAATCAACACCATAGTTCAATTTGACGATAATGGGTCGCCCGCGAATTGATTTGAGAAAATCTGTTGGAGTTTTTGTGGTGGATGACCCTTTCTCTCCTGTGCCGCTCATCGCTCTTCCCCTAACTCGATTGTTACTTCAAAATCAAACAGCGGTTGGAGAACAAGAGATTGCCAATAAAACCTTCCCAAACCCCAATATATACCACCTAGTACTTATATACCAAGAATGAATGTACGATGTTTTGCACATAAATTAATTAATTTTACACATGTAAAATTTTAAGTCTTTGTATAACCAACCTAAAGGTTAATTATCCTAGCTCTTAGCTCCAAATTCCATTAACCAATCACAACACAAATCCCAAACCAAAATTTCCATCTTAGAATTTTATCTTTACGCACTATTGGTAAAATATTCATTAAAAAAAACACATTTGTTATTAAAATTTCTAGAATTTCATATTTCCATAGTTTTTCGAACGGCCTTACCTACGTCGTTAGAACGAGATCCTTAAGGTCATTCGAATGAGCTCCATATGAGACCGACATTGATCTTCTTCTCCAACTGTCCAAATCCACCCCTAACGACCTTCCATGCTCCCAAATCGTCACAACACTTAACTATATTCATATATAAGTGTTACCACATCACCCCTAACCTATATCTAATATTTCTACATGATTCTACCATGATTTAAAGGGATATATTTCACTTTCATCCAAGAACCCTAGTTTTTTACATATAATCAAATACACTCACATTTGTTATCAATTCATTCAATTGTTAAAGGGCTTTTTGTTGATTTACAATATAGAACAATGTCTTAACAATTCGAGTTCAATTCAAGTCCATTTACGTGAAGAATTTTCCTAATTTCATCTTAAATCATTAACATGACTAATAACCTAATTAGTTAGTTAATTTATTCCAAATTTTTAGATTAATCAATTTAGGGTTAGAATCCAATATGTACCTATATTATTGCATCAATAGATTATATAATTATATTAATTAGACTTAAATTTAGATTGAAGTAGGTAGAAATCCCAATTGAAAATCCCCCACTTATCCTATTCATCCACTAGCATCCTCTATCTAGCTCTAAAGTTCTCCTGTAAAGTGTAAAAATTTATTTAACCAAACCCTAATCTTAATTTTATATTTCTAAGCACGAATTTAGAGTTAGGCCCCACATGGACCTTGACCCACTAGGAACAAAATCATTTCCAAATAGTCCAAAATCTAACCCAACCCACATACTAGCCTATAGGGCTTAAAACTCAACTTTTCAAAGTAAAAATAAACAGTCGAATTGTCCCACAAGTCATCAAAACTCATCCCTCAACATTTTAATATTCCTAGTTGTTCGAGTTTAATACTAATTTATTAATTTTATTTATTGAATAATTATTAATTCATTTTCGTGTATTATGTTCAATTTAAATAATTATAAATGTACACACACATGCATATATATTATAAAATAAAGCTAGTGACGTCATGAGTAACTACAGACATAACATTTCATAACATAAATTAAATTTAAATAATGCATTAAAATTATGAGGTATTTTTTGGGGGAAAAGGAGAAGCTTTATTAACAATTTATACAAGACCTTGCCTTTTCTAAATGGCTTGCATCAGAGTAGAATTAAATTTCAGAGAAGAGAAAGAAACTTAAACGAAGATCTTTATAGAATATATGCCTTACAAAATCATTAGATAGGGAGGAAATTAAAAAGTTCTTTAGACATGCCAATGACATAAGATAGCACCAATGGCCACTAGACATGTTTGATAGAAGCAAGACTCCATTTATCCACTATGAGAAGACCTTTGAGGTGCTTTGTTAAGTCATTTAAGGAAAGATAAAAAATAGTCCTTATTCTCCGATGCACCTAGCTTGGCAAGAAAGTCATCCACTTGGTTTGCCTCTCTATAAACATGAACAATTTTGATCTTCATCATCTTCATTTACCTCCCGATTTTGAATATATCCCAATTGATTGTCCATTGAGGCTTACTATTGTTGTTGATTATGTCCACTAGAGCCTTGGAATCACTTTTGATTAACGGATCATATCCAATTAAGTCCATGAGGAATTCAAGTCCTTTTAGTATGGTCAATGCTTCAACTTCCATATTAGGCACCATTCCAAAATGAGCATGAAAGGCCCATACCATATCTCCTGAATCGTTTCTAAGAATTCCACACGCCCCCTCCCCCCCCCCCCCCACCAGGATTCCCTAGATAAGTCCCGTCAACATTTAACTTTAGAGTGCCAATTGTAGGTATATACATTATCTCTTTGGGCCCATAAGCTATAAGAGGGACTTTATTGAGGAAAACTTCATGCTTAATGTAAATAATAATTTAAACCACACTAAGAGAGCCATCATCATATCTACATTTGTTCCTATAGAACCGTAAATACCAATAAACAATTGATGGCACAACTCTGCTGACAAAGTTATCTATCTTAGCCCCATGAAGCCACCATTGAAAGAGTGAATTTCTCACACCTCCTCCTTTTGATCTTTGAATCCCATATTCAATAGTTATTTGATACCAAATTATAGAAGGAACATCTCCACCCTCAAATATATGGTCTACATCTTCTTTTTTAGGATTTAGGAAACAACAAAATTTTTAAGGACCTCTAAATCTAATAGTTCTTATCTTATCATCTTTAGGTAGAAGATTCTTGAACAACTTCCATATGAAGACATGGATCTTGATGGGAAGTTGTTTATGTAAGATAAATTTTGCGCTAAACCTTGAAGGACTTGATTGTTTGTAAATATTCTAAGAAGATGTAATAAAGAAATAACCTGTGCCTATAGGCTTCCAAATACGAGTATCAGTGAAATTAGGCAGAATCTCTTTGAATTGCATCACTTTATTAGTTACATATGAGCTGAAGACTTGTTCTAACTTCTCCTTATTCCATCTTTTGATTTGATTCCAAAACTCCTTTACCTGCCCTGCTACTACCTCAGTTGCTGATGTACATTCAAAAATACACAGGTATCCCTGACAATATTGATACTTCCCTCTCCAATAGCCCAAATCATGTGATCTTCAGCTTTGTCCCTTACAGAACACATACGATTTCAAGTTGGAGTTGAACCTCTAATAGGAGTTGTACAAGGATGCAAATTTCTATAATAAGCTGACATCATGAATTTAGCCCAAATAGAAGATTGTTGTCTAAAATGTCACCATAACTTCATATTGAGAGTAGAATTCGCATCATTTATATGTATGAGACCCAATCCACCTTCATTTATGGTCTTAGAAATTTTCCCCCAACCACGCCAATGATGCCTATACTCCCAAAAGCTATTACTCCCTAAACAATTTGCAATAATAACAATTTTTTGTGAAGAATATCTTTAGGAGGATTAAAGGCAGAGAATATGTACAAATACATGGAAGAGAGCAAATAATAAATAAGAACAATATTACCTCCAAGACTCAAACAATTTGCCTTACACCCTTGAATTCTCTTCTTTATATTCTGCGCCATGTTAACAAAATATATAATCTTCTTCCTTCCACTATGTATAGGGCATCCCAAGTACTTTATAGTCTTCCCTAATTTTTTTAAGAGATATGAGACCAATATGCTTAGAGGCCATTACATTGCTCTTCCTTATATTGATTAACTGGCCCAACACCTGTTCATAGAGACTTAATACCCTCATAATCTTCTTCAATTACTTCATTGATCTAGAGCTAAAAATGATAATGTCATCTGCAAAAGACAAATGGTTAAATTTAGGGCTGCGAATTGGCATTTTATACCCCCACACAATTTGAATTAGAAAGGAGATTTTCAAGGTTTTTAGAAAGGACATATGCCAGCATGATTAATAGGTTAGGGGTTAAAGGGTCCCCTTGCCTTAAACCTCTAGAAGATTTTAAAAAGGTTGAATTTTCTCCATTGATCATAATTATGAACCACGAATTAGAGATGATCCTCTAGAATAAATCCAAGTATATCTCATCGAAACCCATTCTTCTCATAACCTTTATAAGGAATAACCAAGAGACCTTATCATAGGACTTAGTCATGCCCAACTTAAGGATTATATTACCTCCAAAATTCTTGTGATGGAGTCTAGATAAACATTCTTAAGCCAATAACACATTTTATGTAATGGGCCTACCTTTGATGAAGCTTGATTGAATTGGAGAGATGATTTGATTCAAAAGGTTTGAAACTTTGTCATTTAAATTTTTTGAAAAGATTTTATTGGCAAAGTTTTGCATACTTATAGGTATAAAATCCTTAAATGACTGAGGGTTCTGAATCTTTGGAATCAAGGCAATTTTTGTAGTTGTTAAATTTTTTAGAAGGATAGAGCCTGCAAAGAAACTATACACTGCCTTCAACACATCAAACTTGATAACATCCCCAAAAAAATGAGGAAGAAACTAGTGAAACCATCAACATCTAGACTACTAGAAGCATTTAGACCTTTAACAGCTTGTTCCACCTTTTTTTTTAATTCTAGCCACACTATCACCTCTGAATTGATGTCTTCACTTATAGAATTTGGAATATGACTAAGCAATTCTTGTTCCCCTTCATGACTTATAACCTCTTCTAATTAAAAAACTGCAGAAAAATGACCAATTGCTTTTGCTTTAATCTCCTCTTTTATTTCAATCCAAGATACATCACCCTTCTTTATCTTAGCAATAGATAACCTTCTCTGGTTATTCTCAACACTCATATGAAAATAAGCAGTGTTCCTATAACCATCTTGAACCACCTCTCATTTGCTTTTTTTGAGACCATCATTCATGTTCTGTTTTGAGAAGATGGTTGTGGGAAGCTGTGGCCTGAGAGAGGGCCTCTTAATTAAGCTCAAAGGGGTCTTGATTATAGGTCATTTCTGCTTGCAGCAGTAAATCTTCAGCATTCCTGGCATCCTGAAAGATATCCCCATAATAAGATCTACTCCACTTGCTATGATTTCCTCTGATAACTTTAAGATTCAAGGATATTTCTATTATAGGGTTAGAAAAGTCCACTTCTCTCCAAGTATCTTGTACAATTTTAATGCATGCTTCTTTCCCTGTCCAGAATTTAAGAAAAATAAAGCTTTTTGGAACCTGATGATTAACTGATTTACCTGATAGAAGGAGGGGATTATGATCATCCATACAATGATTTATGTTATTTACTTCCCATTTTAGGCTAAAATCTAAACAAGGTTGATTCATAAGAACTCTATCAAGCCTACACCAAATGTTACTTTCTTCACTTCTTTTGTTATGCCATATGAATTTAGTAACTTTATATCCCAAGTCTACTCGCCCATTATCTTCTATGCCGTCAATGAATTCATACATAGATCCTAAATTTATATCATGACCACCATGATGGTTTGTAATTCCAACAACAGATTAGAGTAAAGTATCAATTTCATTGAAAAATTGAATTTCATCATGTTTAAACCACCACCATAACCATGGTGGTCTGGTTCGAGTGGTTATGTTTGCACCTTTTTTGCAATTTGTTGTTGAACATAGAAGTGATATTCGTGTTTAAAACACGCCTAGCTATTACATTTTAATATAAATGATGTTCATTCTTGAATAATATAGGTTTTCTTATACCTATAGGTATTATATAAGATTCCTTTTACTATAAGTTGGCAATTGCACCTCTTGTATGAGATAAAAATAATTTGAATTAACTGTAATGCCTTGGAAAAAATTAAGGACCCCTTAGTAGTTAGTAGTCCTATTACTAGATTTAATGAAGGGAATTTTATAAAACCGGTGTATATGATTCATATATATTATTATACACCTTTTCAGTGAGAGAAAACTACAGTTACATATTGTGTTCATTCGGATAAATGTCGAACATCGTACTCCAAAGACATGAATACTTTAATAAAGAACGAGAAACAAACTAAACAAAGTTATGTTAGTCTTAAGATATAGAGAAGGGTCTTCAATTAATTCTCGCATAAACCTAATCACAAAGTATCTGCATTCAACTTCTCCTTCTTATTGTGGGCAACACATTAAGGCATACGTCCAAAATGTTAGTGGTCAATAACAATGAAGAGAAGAAGAATTTATATTGATCAATATTCTATTACCTTAAGGGGATTCCATTGTCGCATTGGCATTCTCTTTTCATCAATATGCAATGAGTTGGTCTGACTTTAATACAAGTGTTTTAATATTAATTTCAATTTTTACTCGATTATGGAAAAAAAGAAAAAAGTTGTATTGATAAGAATTTACTCATGTATTGATAAAAAATCATAATTTGTTCACTTGATTTGGTCATATTTTTTTAATCCAACCATTAACAATGCATGGTAGAGATATCGATGACAATTAAGACCCAATGAAGCCTACAACACAACAAATTTTAGCATACATTTAACTCATCTAAACAAATTTGGAGTCCAAAGCATATTATTCATAAAGAAAGCTATCATATTGGATTGTAACACAAATATATAATTCATAACAGTAATTCATCTAATTCCTTCATTTCACATTCAAACTAAAATGAGCGTATAATTTATTTCATTTTGAACTATTTTATTTTTTATCATTTGATTGGCATGAGTGCACACTTTTTACAAGTTTTATTCTTTTCGAAAATACTAAAAACGTTGAAGTCACAAGTAAAGTCTCATACTTGTATCAAATCATAAACCTCAAACTTCATATATGGATATATCATGATGGGATTTCAATAAAGGGACTTGAAATGATCTCAAAGATAGATAAATGAGATGATAATATAACTTCAGTGGGGCTACATGGTCTCAAAAATTTCCCTAGCAAAATTAGAGAAGTTACAAAGTGTTGAAAATTATTGCAAATAGAAACCTGAGATATTGGAGAAAATTAATTATTAAAATGTTACCTAAGTGCAGTTCTTTGAAATTTCTATTCTATTGTTCTATTTTACAAGTCTAAATGTAGAACATGAAGAACAAATGTTTTAAATCAATATTCTAGTTCCTAACTTGATGTGACACCCCGCTTATTAAAATAAGAGGTAGCCAGCCCACTACTCCAATAAAAACATGAATCTTAAATGGTCCATTCCTAGCATCACTGTCGCATAATAATAATACGAAACAACCACCAAATACTTTTGGAAAACGGATGTCATATATAATTTTGAAAATTTGATAAAGACAATTTACATCATCCAGTTTTTGATAAAAAGTTGATATATACAAATATATAACCGTTCAACAGCAATATTATAGGAAGCATAACCGAATAAGTTGTCGGTTAACAGACTAAATGCCAAATATTACACCAAGTATAATAGTATGTATGAATACTAAGCCCTTGTCGACACGTCCAAATATACAGACGGATCATGGCTAGAGTATCAAAAGGAAATGAAGCGTCTATTACAAAAATCCTACAACATTCGCAAAATTCCGTATCTCCTTAACATTGGGAAGGAAAGTCAAAGAGGGCGCCCATGCGGTGGGACACCTGAACATATATAAGAACCACACAAGAAGAATAAATATAAACATGTCAAGTCCTGGTTTAATACGAATTTCATGTGAATAAAATGCATGACAGTTTTTATTAGAAGATTTCATAAACAATTTAGGCTCGATCTTCTCTTAAGGAATTATACTCGCACCTCATCTAGAGTGCACATCCCGAAGCATACAATTTTATTCATACTAAGACACCCAATAATAAAGGAGAGTAACCTAACTAAAAAACTTTTTCCAAGTTTATAAATTTCACATTGATATAACTTTACAAGCCAGAGAAAATTAAGTACAAATACAATTAGAGTTGGTTCGTAATTAATTATCCTTTCAAATTAAACACCAATCAGGTGGCGACAGTTATACTTATACAATAACAATTCAAAGACCATCCTTCCGAGAATTACCCCACTTGACGCATTTCCTAAGTGCTTATCATCTTCCAGGGGCTATAACCAAGATCGCCTGGGCAACCTAAAACACAATGCACGGGAAGCGGCAATATACCTTCGATAGTGAGGCATAACCATACTCAGAATTACTTCACTTCGAATAAATAATCACACAATGTAACAACTGGTGCTATGGCATGAGGACTATACTCTCCCTGCATTCTTTTAGCTAGGGGATTCACCTCTTTCGCGAAACTTCCCGTATGATAGCATTTAGAGGGGTATGTATATGTATGTCATAATCAACATAAGCATTTTTATATGTATATGCTTTTGATGTTAAGTGGTATCACATTATATGCTGAAATATATATATATATATATTTCAGCATATAATGTGATACCACTTAACATCAAAAGCATATACATATAAAAATGAACTATCGCCATCAAAGCATATGAAACCTGTGCTTATATATCGCCATCAAAAGAAGGATAGTGCTTTTTGTAAATTTTAAAATTCTGGGATTATAGCTTTTTGTAAATTTACAAATCTTTCAGAATTTAAAATTTACAAAAAAATCACTCTCCAAGAAGCGTGACAAGAAAAAATCATATGAAACCTGCGAAACGTGAATATCATGAAAACCATAGTATTATCATGATGAGATATGTTAAAGCATGGACATGGGCACGGATCATAAGAATAACTAATAGAATCTATCACAAGAAGCACATATGTCTAAAAACAAATCAATAATCATGTGATACAGAGAAAACTTAAATATCTCAACACAAACGGCACCAAACATCTAAGAAACATGGTATGAGATAAGCATCTATGAACGCCATGAATATTAATATCTATACCAAGATCAAAATAAGATATCACAAGATATGCCTTAGAATATAAACTCTCACCAACATCTAAGATATCATGGATAAAATCAATCAAAAAAATAAAAATAAATAAACATGTTTTTTTATTTTACAAAAAATCAAAACAAATAAAAAAACAACGCAATATATGTGGGAAACGAATCACACATGGATCAAAAACACTCTCACACAAAATAAACAAACTGAAAATCTTTTTGGAATTTTCTTTAATGTCAATACAAATAAAATCATGAAAAATACAAAAATACAAAACATGTATACAAAAGGAAGATGTAACACAAATATGAATAACACCCAGAATATAGCCTTGGACATGATGTGAAACATGAGATAAGAAAACCCTAACTTTCACAAGCACTAAATAATTAAAGTGTAGGTAAGATTCCCTCCCATATAAATTAGAGGTGGAGGAACTTTATAAGATGACTCACCCTTAAAGATGGAAACACGCCAACCAACATTCAAAACATCTTTCTTTATGAAAATATCCCTTGAAGTGGGATTATTGATCCGAGGAGAAATCCTTGACACAATATGAGGTTTCAAATTCAAATTATCTCCTTTTTAAAAACTTTCCCACATCATAAAATTCAAATTTCCGCAACAAAAAAATCACAATCATGTTTATTATAAGAAGAACAAGGCATGTTTTTCCAAAGATCATTTTAATATGGCATAAGCTCAAAAAAATTCCCCAAAACAATTTTATTCATAAAATAATTACCATCTTCGAATTTCAACTTACTCAAACTAATTTTCAAGTCATAGATAAAATCATGTGAATGTGAATGTGAGCTAACGACAAGAGTCTTAAACAGGATGCAAGAATCTCAAAGATAGTTTGTTCTATGAAAATAAGTGCAATCATAATTCTAATGGAAAACAACCTTAGAATGACTCTTAGAAATAACTTTTAACTTCCTTATATTTGTTAGAAACTTTTGGCAAAATTGTGACGGTCTTTTCAAATCCTTTTGACCCTTTTCAAAACAATTATCTGTAACAACCCGCGTAATTTTGGTTTATTTTAATTAATTTTTGGAAAATGGAGAAAAATAAAGTTTTTGATAAAATTATTTTTATTGCTCAAATATGTTGAATATTATTTTTAAAGGCGATAATTTCAAACGGTTTCGAAATCGGAGTTAAAACAGATTTTTAAATGATTTTTAAATGTTTTTAACTCTTGGAGTTGTTTTGACTTCCAACTTTTCATTTCTTTGCCTTATTTAAAGGAGTCTTTTGGATTCCAACTTTTTATTTCTTTGCATTATAAAAGGAAATCGTGGGCAAGCCTTTTAATCTAATTTTGGCAGCAAATATATTTTATATTCCTCTTCTTTTTATATACACATTGGCCCTTGAGATTTGTGAGCTCCAACCTTAAATTAGAGGTGCTCTTGGAGCAATTTTTTTGGAGTTCTTGGAGGAGCTTTTGTTGATATTTTGTGTTGATCTTGAGGATGTTATTATGATTTCTGGATAGATCTATAGTTGGTTTCTCATCATGGTTTGAGGTATGGGGTTTTACACAATATGCTCCTTAAATCTCGTGAGTGTCATTCTCTTTGATTTCTTATTAATTTTGAATTGTTAAATTCATTGAAATCTGGAAAATAATTTTTGAAATTATTTTGATTCATGTGGTATCATTATATTGTTGATAAGCACGTTGTTATGAGATTTTGATATGGCACGGATGTTGCGCACCCGCCAAAATTCCTGTTTCCCGGGCTATGGCTTAATAAAGCATATACGGATGTGGTGAGGCCTGGTGACCCGGTTAAAGTGTTGTTGAGAAATTATATTGATAAATGCTTTGAGATTTGCATTTTGATTTGAATATTCGTACTCGTGTTGTTATGTTTTATTCATCACTAACATATATTTGTTGAGCATAATTCTTGTCATATTGTGTACTTCCCCATATTTTCTTTTAGTTGGCAGGTTAGCGTGGATTGGGACGCTATGGACCAATTGGGATTATTTTAGCTTGGATTATTTTGGGAAGAATATTTTTGAAAGATTTGTATTATTTATTTTGTTGTATAGAGCATTGGAGATTTGTATTTTAGTTTCGAGTTGGTTGTATGTAATTCGAGAGACTTGGTATTTATTTGAAGAAATTGAGATTTGCAGTTTCTCTTTTGTTGTTGTGGTATTTAGGTGCTCTATACCTTGTTATTTATGGATTTGGATTTATTTTATCGATAGTGGAGCTCCGTTCACTCTCCCCAGGCGGGCGGGGTGTTACATTATCTTTGAAAACAATTTGGTCATTTTCTTTCACATTGGTAAGACTAGGTTCAACAAGAACATTTTCATTCAATTCAAAAACTTCATTCAATAATCAAATTTTCTTCCATAAACATTATTTTTCTTATTCTCACCTACAAAAGATTGAACCATTCTTATTTATTCAATTTTTGAAACACTTTCGAGGCTTGTTGAACTAGATTGAAAATAATTTGACTCAACACTTACCAAAATTTAAAGATCCATATTTTTTTACCCATTGGTCAATAAAATGATTTTCATACGTTTTGCAAACACTCTTTGTTTAAGCACCAAAACATAAAAGGTTTCAAATTTTTTGGTACTTTTCATCAAAACACCATTTTTTTACATTCTTAACAAAACATTCTTTCTTGTAAAAACTCTCACAATGATTATCCTCATAATGTCAACTTATACTAATGAGATTAGCCATAAGTACTTAAACTAAAATAGCATTGTGAAGTGTTATCTCATTAGAAACACTCATCGTTCCCTTTCTACTCACTCTCGATTTCTTTCCATTTACAAAAGTAAACAAACTACCATCAAAACTCTCAAAATAAGAAAATCAATATTTTTATCCTCTCATGTGACGTGAACAACCACTATAAAAACAACAATCATTTTAATTTGAATAAATTGTGGTTACAAAATTTTAAAAAGCAATACAACCCTTGTGATTCTTTTTACCGACCCATATTAACTTTAAAATCGCACCTTTTCCCAAATCACTCTCATCCTTTTGAAGTTTTCTAAGTTCATTCTCAAGTCTCAAACTTTTTTCCTTAAAAATCATTTTTCCTATCGAACTTTTGAAATGAAAATATCAAATCTCTTTGTAGTTCAAAAAACTATTTCCTTAAGTGAATCTTCAAATAGCAATATGAGCACTTGTACGCTTGAAACGATTTATGATTAGCTATCACATTCCTTTGTTTAAAATGTTGAACTCGATAATTTTAAAAAATTTATATCTCCTAGGAAAGTTTGGAAGATGTCTAAATATAAGAACTTGTTTTTCAAACATTCTTCTTTCAAAAAATTACTTTTGACATATTTAAAGAACTTTGGGTAAAATGACTTTTTGATTCTTCTAAAACTTTAGACTATCTGGATTTGTACTTTTAACGAATATGACTTTATCCTCAAGCTTCTTTTCTTTTGAAATATCTTTTTATTTGTTAGCTTGGGATGAAATATTTTATGCAATATTTTTATTTTCATGTACAAAATCCACAATATTATTTGAAGGAGGATCATGATGATAAAAAACAATCCTCTTAGCACCATTTGGAATCACTGATTTTTCAAAAATCATTTTATTACTTTTGTGAGGGTGATTTTCCAAATAAATTTTAACTTTCAAAGAATTTTACAATTAACTCTCAAAAGAAATAATTTCCTCTGTATACCCACATTCTTTGAGTTTAAACATCTTTCATTTCATTTCAAGTTTACTATACATTTCAAGGAAATCCTCCTTTTGTCTTTGAAATAATGCATTTTTAACATCTACATGCTTTAACTCACTCTTCAAATCTAAATTAAAAACCCATTTTCGTTTCAACAAATTACCTTCCTCTTTAAACTTTTTGATTTTGTTTCTTATTTTGATGTTAGACCTTTTCAATTTAAGAGATTCATGAAATAACTTATTTACAAATGGTTAATTTGACTCAGTTTCTCAATGTCACTCTCATCATTCTAATTATGTGCAATATCATAGCAGGACTCACTCATTGTAAGTGTAGTGTTCTTATCAAGGAATAATGTGATGATGAATGCAAGTTAGAATTCCAATTATCCAAACCCCCACCAAATGCATAATTTTCCACAATATCCATTGAAAAACACAAAACACAAACAAGCAAAAACGAATAGACACATAAACTATGATATAACTCTAGCACGTTTATGCCAACACAAATTGAGCACCAAAGCTCTGATAACAATAGAGAATAAACTGTTAATGATGAAAACCAAACATAAAGGGGGGATAGGTTCATTAACTCAATGTGCCTAAATTTTAAGATTACAAAGTTTTCTTTCTTATTTTTAAAAGCTTATAACAAAAGTATTCCATAAGCCTTGTTAAAATCACACACAAGTACACCAATTAAATCAAAGTGACTATTCTCAAACAATTACGACTAAATCAAATTCAAGACTTATATTAGTGATCTAAACAACATAAATGTGTGATCAAGTGTGTTAGATATGGAGATAAGAAAATACAAACAAACCACATGATATATTTTACGAGGAACCCCCCCCCCCCCCCCCCCCCCCCGACATAGGGCTAAAAAAATCAAATGAACTAAGTTTTCATATCTACTTGAAAAGAAAATTTTACAAAGGTCAGGAAGATAACTCTAACATAAATACAATTGCATATATTCCTATGAACCTTAAACTCCTCCTTATAGAAAACGGTAACCCAATCTAAGCTCCGTGAATTGATAGAAGAACTCGAGTCTTCTTTGAACTAATGACATGCTCCAATTTCTCCAATAAATCAAAGAACCTCCAATTTCAGATCTTGGAGTACCTGATCATAGAAAATCATAAATAAATATAACTTTGGCTATATTTTTTAATTCAATTCACTCAAAAACTCCTCACAAAAGTGTAGATCTCATTCTAGATTTAAAAACACTTCAAACTCTCAAATGATTTCGAATTTTGGTTTAGAGCGAGAAGTAAAGACTCAAAAACACGAGGATCTGCTTAGATAAGATATTTTAGAATGATGGAAAATGGCCTCTTAAAATGTAGGAAAGATAAGGATATTTATACAGAATGTCAGAATCTGATGTTACCATGTGTATGCTCTTGTCCAGTATGGAGATTATGGCAAAGCTATTCCGATGAGAAAAAAACAAGGGTCGTTCGCACAGTCCGTTTGAATGGGAACAAAACAAGGGTCATTCGAACGAGTTTTTACAAAAAGATAAAAAAAATCCTTTTAAAATGTTTTCTTTAAAAACTAGCCTTGATCAAAAATACCAAAAATAAACACCACTCAGAAAAATTTATTTTTAAAGAAAAAAAAAACATCTTATGAAATACTCTCTTAATTTTTAAAATACGTGTGTGTGTGTGTGTGTGTGTGTGAAAATATACATAATTAAATCAAACTTCCATAAAAAAAATATATTGTTCATATGCAGCAACAAAAGCCTTCATTGTGTAGCGGTGCATGATATTCAATCTTCAATCATTAAGATTCATCTAAACAAAACTAGACCGCGTCTCTCTCATACCAAATCTAGTCCATTTGACTTGTTATATTTAAACGTTTTGACACTCGAAATAACCAATATAAAAGCCAATACAAAATCTATATTTTCATTTTCCATATAGTTTTCATTATTAGGTGAGTTTTTTTCTCTCATTTAAGGGTTAATATGCCTCAAGTACAATGCACTTACGCAAGTACTACATATAACAATTTATTATAGGATTAAAAGGAAGAAAAATAATGTCAATTAGGTTAGAATATCTACGCCATGGGAGAATAAAATAATACAGTTTGTATAAGGGAATCTATTTTTATTATGGAATTTAGGAAACACACTAAGCCAACATGACTTTCTAAAAGTTTAACCGATGTTCAATCACTCATTGTTGCCACCTCGATGACTAGTTATGTGGATCGAGTGATATTTATGATAGACACAGAAAGTGAACCCTTGACAGGTAGGTAGTATCGCAGCAACCATGAAGGCGTCTAGTGTGGAGAACAATTAAAGGGCGTTGTATTTATTTAGTTTGTTCTCTTTAGTAGGCTCTAAGTGCTATGGTTATTTATATAACATGGACAACATTGGGTTGATGGAAGGACTTTCTTGAGAAGAGGGTCGTATCAACTATGTGCAATATTTTTTTGTATTTAGTAGTTCCATGTTGGCCCCTTATTAGGAATCTAGAGAGATGTTTCAGAATGAGGACTTATATGTCCTTTTAAGATGAGGATGGAATTTCAGTAATGGTGGTACACGAAAGTACAAATTATGTTTCTTAATACTGATGGGTTGGCATCTTTTCTCTAAGTGGTTGAGGGAGGGTGAGGATATGAACCATTCATTAAAATGCCCTATTGGAGTTTCTTTTTATGCTTGTAAAATTTATCTAGTCTCATTCATTACGGATAAAGGTAACTCATAATTTGGTACCTTATTTATGGTTTGTTACTTTGAATCGGTGGTTTAATATATGTTGATCTCGTTATGGTTGATGTGATGAAACTTTCTATAGTCCACAAACAAATTCTTCGCATAAAATATCACCTACTGGTTGTATTTTATTTTTGTATTCACCCCACCAAGCCTCTAGTAGGCCAGAATAGAGAAGGTTTTATCCTTAGAGGAAGAAGTTGTAAGAGTATTTGTATACTCATATGCCCCGCACATAACTAAATTGCCTTATTCTATGTGAAAATATACTATATGTGTTTTATTAGTCCTTATTGTCCTTTTATCATAACACAACTACAATATACGTGTGTTGGACAAGCTTTGATTTATCTACCCATCACTCATATGATATTATATGGGTGTATCCAATTGGTTGAGGTATTTGGACTCCTTAAAGACCATTTCACACTTTTTCACATTCAAATGAATCTTTTATGTGCGTGTCTCTTTCGTTTGGTTTTATGGTTTATGTTATTAACTTATGTGACTATAGTATTCTAATAAGATACACGTTTTGAAGTACCTTGTTTCATAAGTATATCACATGAGTGTTTGTGTAATCATTCAAACATTTATGACTTATTTTTCCCCTCAACTGTATATGTTGTGTTCCTTCGGTGGTAGCTCACCGAAGCAAAGCTTCCCTTCGCATACACGAAGTTATAATTCTCTAGTAACACTACCACCAAGATATTTTCACCGATTTTTCTAAAGTTTACATTCAAATTCCCTTACTGGTCCTTCGTTGGTCTTGACCTTGACCTCCAAGTAAGATATTTTTTAAACCATCTTTTTAGAAAATAAGAAAACTTTCTACTATCAAATCCATTCCTAGACTAAAGAGCTTTTGGTCCCCCATGTGATGTCATATCCCACTCACTTAATTCTTGTGTTTTATTCTTGGAGGACATTAGGTTAAATGGATGGTTGAATTCATAATTGACATATATTTTGTAAAAAACTCTAGAAAACAATTATTGAGAAAATATATTTGAGAACAAATACACTTGATCAAGAGGAAACAATTAAGAGATTTTTTTGAGTTTGATTATTATAGAGAGTTAAAACTATTATTTATCTTCACATTTCTCTTTTTGTTATTGAAGTGTTTAATATTTGAACTTTGATGGCAAGTCATATTGACGCTTAAGGCCTTTCACCTTTATTCTTGAAGTAAAATACTTGTATTCTTGTTTTTGAAAACTTGTGTGAATACTTCAACATTATAATGTGGCATTTGAGTAATCCAAAATAATTTTAAATACTTACACAACATTCTTGTTGTTAAGATGGGAAGCTATTTCAATCCACTTTTCATTTTTAAGGAAAAATAATAACTAAATCTAATTATATTTACTGTGAAAGGAATTTAAATATAGTGTTAACTGATTAGGCATCAATTCTTCAAAATTTTCCCCTTAATTTAGAGACTTTTGTTGCGTCGAACAGTGTAAAATGAGTTTATTTATCTCATACCATTGCTAATGGCTACGTCTAACAAGTATCCCGACTTTCGAGTATTTCTCATTGATTTTGTAGGTATTTAATATATGAAAGAAAGAAAGAAACCGGAAGAAGCAAGTGAGAAGAAAGAAAACGAATCAAAAGGAAAAAAGTGTAATTTCCACCAGGAATCCGATCAAGGACCCAAAATAAAAGTCGAAGATCTCGAGTCTACGAGTGCGTAGGAAGAAACGGCATCTCAATTCGAGTTCTTGAGTTGAAGTTACGAATATCTAAAGATACGAGATAATCATGAGAAAATTAAGAAAAAACGAAGAAAAATTGAGAAGGAAATCTGGAACGATCCGGATGGCCTAAAAAAGGATCGATCGGAACACTAGAAGCCACTATATAAGGATACATTTACCGGATCGATCCGGTCTTCATAGAAAGGATCGATCCGGTCATCAGGCAGATCGATTCGAAATTTTTATGTAGATCGATTCAGGGTTCAAAATTTGTAATAATCCCGTTCAAGCTAGAATCTTGCGCGACTTCAACTCTTGTATTTTTTATTATGTATATATTTCAATGTCCTCCTAGACATTAGGGGGGCTTTTAATCAGTTTTTATAGGGGCTTTTTAATTAGTTTTGAAGAGACAACAATAAAAAACCCTAGTTTTCATTTAAAGAGTTTGATGTAAGGATTTGATTCAAGCATCTGCAATTCAAGTAAATTCATTCCATTCTTGCGTTCATAATTTCTTTAGTTAATTGATTGTTTGATAATTTTATTCTTCTTAATTCTAAGTTACTAGTTAAGATGTCTTATTTTATTAAAATTATGCTTTCTTCTTGTTTTACCATGTCCGACTAATCTTCTAAGGGTTGGTATGTATGAATCCAACCCGATGTTCTTGATAATGCGTAAAATTTGATTTTGAATTAAATAACTGAGTTCATCGTGTTGTATTGTGATCACAATCGTTGTAGGAATTTTGATCTCATTTTCCCTACGTAACCGGGATGCTTAAGAGTGCAACGCGTGTGTAGCTAATAAGACAGTGCTCTACTAATCTCTTGATTATGTATGATGCGAGATATGATCCCTCATATATGTAATGCTTGGGAGTACTAAAGACTGGGTTTAGTCAGATATTTCAATTTCGAATTAAGTTTTAGTAACATTCATAAATGAACTAGTGTTAGAGGAGTGTATCCTGACTCTTTTTTCTCACTTGCACTTTCCACTACAATTTTTAATTTTCTTATGTAGGTCAAAAAGCTTTTAATTTATTTCTAAATTTTGTAAGTAATTTTCTTATTATTTTTGCTTGTAGTTAGTCCATCTCCCATAATCACTTTTTCGTTCTTTTTAGAGTCGAGTTAGGGTTCTCAATCTTTCCAATGTCATTACGACTTTGTTCGTCCTATTTCCGTGTGGAGATTATCCCGACTTATTGGGTTTATTACTAATGCAACAGGCTTGCACTTAAGCCAATATTATCACGAACACTAGATACACAATTGTGGTCGCGTCATGAACAATAGAAGTTTGTTTTATATGGGAGTTTTCTTGAGAAAACTAGTGATGGGGAAGCTGAAACGGAAACCAAGAATTATAAAAAAAAATGGTTCAAGGATGATGAGATGCCATAGTGTTACATTTTGACATATAGGTTAAATGTTCTTAAACATCAATATAAGACGATGACTAGTGCCAATGACATGATGATCAAACTCAATGATATGTTTGGGGATCAAAATTTTGTTGCAAGGTAGGTTACCATAAAATAACTCATGAACACTAACATGGATAAGGGGACCCCAGTGAGGGATCATGTTTTAAGGGTAGTATCTCTTCATAATCAGCATGAAATCCTTGGAGAATAAATATATGGGGAAACCTAGGTCGATATTGCTCTCTAGTCGCTACTTGAGTCCTTTAAGTAATTTTAACTGAATTATAATATGAACAAACTTTGTTACTCATTGGCCGAACTAATGAAATAAAAACAAGCAGTTGAACGTCTCATTACGAAGTTAAGAACTACTTTTATTGCTGAGAGATGCTATACTTCTAAGCATATGGAAACTAAGAAGAAGAAGGCTCAAAAAAAATTTATGGTCTCTCGGGCAGCTCATGTGGCTTAGCGATGTGTGAAAAATTCCAATGGAGCGTGTTTTCAATATAAGCAGTTATGATACTAGAAGAAAATTACCATGTTTTCCTCAATAAACTAAACAACACATATATATTTGTGATGACAATTATATTCAACACAAATAAATGAGAAAAGCGCAATCACTAAGGAAAAAATAACATAAAGTGCCAACCACACAACACAGTAATGTACGTGGTTCAGCAAGAATGCCTACGTCCATGGTGGTACAGTCAGTATTATTTCTATATACTCCGGGGAGCGTTTAAAGAGAATACAGTGCGTGCCTCTTGCCCGAGGCTTAGGGTTTATTATATACATGTTTTCTTTAGGGGAGTGGGGGTGTTGGACTCCCCCACGTCCATATCCTTTTCCGGGAATAACTCTTGACGAGATTCTAGGAGAAGACTAAGTCGTAACTGTATTAATTAAGGTGAGGGGTGCGAACTTTGGGCCATTTTTATTAGGCTACTCGTCCGGACCCATAATGGTAAATCTGGGTCCCACAATTACCCCTAAAGTTGTTGGGACACAATTTGGTCTCAACAAATTTAAATGATTTGCCATAATGGCTATTTTTGTAGATCGTGCAACTCTTCCCAAAGTTGAGAACTGATTTAGGCGACAGTTGCTTCGTGTCCTGTGCGCGATGATTGGGAGAATTTAAAAGTTATTTGGAGCGCATTTCATAGTTGTCGTTTCAAACTCTTTAATGTTCCCTCATCTTCTGCGAACTTTAGCTGTTGTGCCCTCTTCTCCAAGTCTTCATTTTCTTCGCTTTCAATCTCCCTCATCACCTACGATTGCGATCTTGCATAGTCCAAGTCAAACTTTCATCTCGTAACTCCCCTTTGCTCTTTCTCTGTTCTTTCTTTGTTGAGTTTTCTTTGAATTTACAATTTTAGGGTTTACAAATGACAAAGATAGGTAATAGATCGGTGTCATAGTTTAGGAGGTTTTATAATATCCGAGAGTGGGTAGAGATTGAGTGCGCCTCTCTCCCTAAGAATGTTACAGAGATAGAGGGCGCTCATTGGATCCATGTTCTGTTTCTTTCCCAAGGGGGGCTTACTTTTCCTCCAAACAATTTTTTTCTACATTTCTTTGGTTATTTCAACATTGTCCCTGCACAGTGTTCGCCCAACGTATGGAAGATAATCAATGGTGTTCATAGAATAAATAAACTTTATGGAACTAAATTAGGGCTCGCTGAAGTTTGTTTTTGTTATTCCTTCTCTCGAACTAGATCTGGTCTTCTTTACCTCAAGGCCAGGAGTCCTGATAAGGTATTGGTAGTAAATTTACCTGATTCCCATAAGGACTACTGGGAAGATGGCTTTCTTCCTAGGAATTGGAAGTTCTCCCCCCAGCCCGAGGGTGCGAGGTCTAATATATTCACTGTTCCCTTTTATGGGAAGAGTACATAGGTAGTCTTTGCTCTGGCCTTTCTATCTCCTTGTTAATGTGTGATTCTTCTGACGCTTTCTTATTTTCTTTTCAGCGAGGACAAAGAATTTAGAACCTGCCCTTAGCAAGGTTCGAGCTTTTGAGCTGATTAAAGCTTGGAATATCAGGGAACCTTTGGCTGACTGTGAATATCACAGGTCTGCTGCTTTCCTGCTCGAGTACAAGAACATTGGATCCAGTTTTATTACGAGTCCCATGGATAGCATTCCTAACTTAAATACTTTTGAAGAAGCTGCTGCAGATCCCATTCAGTTGTACAAGGAAGAGAGCAGTTCTGAGGCTGATATCAGAGGAGGTGTTGAAAGTGGTTCTGGTGAGGAGAGCTCCAGTAGTCACAGTTCTTCCTACTCAAAAGAGGTTTCTAAAGATCAAGATTCTTCAAGTACATCTATCAGTTCTAGTGAGGAAATGGTTCCCCCAAGGAGAAACTTAATCCGTGATGATGATGATGATGTGCTTCTTGCTCAGAGGTCGAAAAAACAAAAATCTAGCAGTGGGGCTATTGCCACTGGTTCTCAATCTGCTGCTCAAGAGAAGGAGAAGAAGAGAAAATAAGAAGAGTGGTTGAGAGAGAGGAAGAGAGAAGAGGAAAGAAAGAATACTGAAGAGAAGAAGAAGTTCGAGGAGAGGTAGAGGGTAGAGAAGGAGAAGGAGAGGGAAGAGGAGAGGAGGAGAATAAAAGTGAGGACGAAGGCTGGGCAGGCCTTAGTGCCTATGTCTACGTTGTCGAAGGGGGACTTGGTTTCCATTTCTCCTCAACTAGCCCCTGTGCTGCTCGAGAGAGCAGTCCTTCCTGCTGATCGCCAAAGGGAAATGGAGACTGACCAGTTAGCCTTGCAAGCGAGTCAGAGGCTAGCCTTGGTAAGTCTATTTCTCTTTTCTAATGCTTTGTCAAATTCTGTTGTTTCTCCCTTCTAATGCTTTCCTTTAATTGAAGTTTGTGACTGACTTTGTTGTGCTCTATCGCTCTCGCAATGAGCTGGTTAATAAGAATAGTGAGTTGGAGAAGTAGAACGCTGCTCTAAAAATGAAGAGTGTCGAGCTCGAGGCTAGCTTGAAGGCCGCTGATGCTGCTCGGGCGTCTTCTAACCTGGCCCTTATTAAAGCTGATCGAGAGAGGGAAGCAGAGGTAAAAGATCTGAACGAACTATAGTAGGCCTATGATTTGGTCTGCTCGAGCAAGCTACCGGTAGTGGAGGAGAATAAGGTGCTGACGTAGAAACTGAACGAGAAGGAGTTTGAGGCAGCAACTGTTAAGGAAGATTCATACAACTCTGGGTGGGCTGCCGGATATGAAGATACTGAGGTTTATATAGGCTACATCAGCCGTCTGAACTTCAAGAGAGGCTGGAAAAAGGCCCTCATAGCTGCTGGGGTGGATGTTGCCTCTCCCTGATTCATTTTATCTTTTACTTCTCTTTTATGGCCTGTAGTCGATTGATGTAGATGACTATATACCAGTCACTTCTCAATTAGAAAGAATGCTTGGTCCTGATGTGAGTCCTCAAGTTCGTCATACCTTCGTAAGAATTTTCAAATCGCTGCGATTAAGGAATAAGCATTTCATAGAGCAGACGGAGCTCGTTGTTAAACTGAAAGACAGGCTTCAGGAAATAAAAGAAGTTGGAGCTTTTATTCAAGAGGAAGTGAATACTCTGAGAGCAAGACTCCTCAATGCTACTAAGATCAACCAAGTCGGAGAAGTTTTACAACATGAAAATGAGTCCTTAAGGAGGGAGGTGTTGCTCCTTAGGGAGCATGCGCCGAGCACCGCGCCTCACATTTTAAGGGGTTCCTCCTCATCACGAGGTGGCACGGGACCAAGTGATGTTACTGCAGTGTTGCGAGGTTCTACACGATCGACTATTTCGTGAGCTGGTACAAATGTAAGAAGCCCCGCTAGGGAAATGGATGAGCTCCGTGAAGATGTTCATCGATCATACGTTATTACTGCTGGGCTTCAAAGGGATATCACACGGCTGAGGCATCTGTTTAAGAGAGGACCTCGACGAGTATGGGATGATGGTTATGACCAAGGTTGGGTAGATGCTCCGACAAGGCTGACTGGGTTTGAAGAGCTCGCCTTTATCAGGGGATGGGTGAGTTCCCTAAGGGAGCTGTAAGTTCCAAGGAACTCAATGCTCTGGTATCATCACGAGATATCTCCTTCCACTTTAAGCCCTAACCGCTTCAGGAGGAATGATCAGTAGGTCACTATCGATGCCATCCCTCGACATCTATTGGAGTCAGATGAGAATGAGGTCGAGGAGGAATTAGCTCCTCATCCAGATGACTGTCAAAGAGCACAAATGGCTGATTATCTTCTTCAGAGGACTCAGCCTCATTAAGATTTTACCAGTTGTAACTCTGTATACATATGTAATGAATCAATGTAATATTGATGTTTTGGGCTATCTCGTCGATTAAAGATGGGTTATTCATTTTTGTTGTAAATGTGATGAAGTAAAATTTATGTTTTGGGCGAATTCGTCGACTAAACAAGTTTTCCATATTTTTTACATCAGTTTTTCTTTGCTTAATAATCTTGGGCCTCACTTGGCCGACTAGATTGGTAAGTTTTCATTGTCGAGTAAGTGTCCCTCCAACCCAGTATGCTTATGAGATACCATTCTGCCTTACTTTACCTTTTAGGTCGTGTCATCACACTCCCTTAGGCCTAAGTGTGGCAATTGGCGAGGACACACATGGTGTTGGATGCTCTATCCGATCAGGGTTTTGTTAACCAAACATTGTTTGGCGACCAATTTGACTTGGCCGAATTGCCTAAGGATCTCCTGTAGGGCTTCATATATTACCAGGGGCAATGCTAAGAGGTTGTTCATGCTTCATAACGAAAACCTGAGGAGGGTGTTTTCCCTGCTATCGCGTACTGAGTAGTGTGCCTGTCACTTGGAAAGGGTGTGCAAGTTATAAAGTTCATATATTAGTTAACTGACACCTCATAGAATGCAACTGCCAAACCACTTTTATTGATCACAAGTAAATGATCTGTCATTTTCATAAATTTTGTAAAAAGAAAAAACTAGAAATAGAATTTCTTAAGATTTGTCACATTCCATGCTCAGGGTATCTCTCTATCCTCCAGCGTTTCCAAGTGATAGGCTCCTTGCAGATCATCTCTTGTTATCATGAATGTTCCTTCCTAGTTTGGCCCTAACTTGCCATCTGATAATTTTAATGCGCTGCCAAGGGCTTTCCTTAGGACATAGTCACCAACTTGGAATGCCCTTGGATTGACCTTCTTGTTGTAGTGTTTTACGAGCTGTTGCTGATAGCTCTCTAATTTCACTAAGGCCAATTCTCTTCGTTCGTCATCTAGGTCAAGTTCAACGAGCAATGCTGCATCATTATGGCCCTGGTCGACAAGGGTGGACCTCATAGTTGGTAGGCCCTCTTCTAACGGGATGACTGCTTCCATTCGATATGTTAGTGAAAATGGGGTTTCCCCCGTTGCCCGACATGGGGTAGTGTGGTAAGCCCACAGAATATGCGTCAGTTTGCTTACCCATGTGCCTTTGGCTCGCTCTAATCATTTTTTTAACCCATCAATCATTGTTTTGTTGGAAGCTTCAGCTTGACCGTTGCTCTGAGGATACGCCACCAAGCTGAAATAGTGCCTGATCCTATGTTTATTGTAGAAGTTCTGTAAAGGGCCACTCTCGAACTGTGTTCCGTTGTTAGTGATGATGGTTCTAGGGATTCCAAAACAGGTAATTATGTTTTTCCATATGAATCTCATCATATCTGCATCTCGGATGTTTACCAGTGGCTCTGCCTCGATCCATTTAGTGAAGTAGTCCGTTACAACCAACAGATACTTGTGGTTACTAGCGGCAGTAGGAAGTGGTCCTACGATATCCATTTCCCATTGGGCGAAAGGCCAGGGGCTGGTGAGTGATCTTAGTTCACTGGAAGGTTGGTGAACCATAGGGGCGTGTAGTTGATATTTCTTGCACTTACGAGCGTACACTGCTGAATCTTTTTACATATATGGCCACCAGTAGCCTTCCTTCATAGCTCGAAAAGCTAGTGATCTTCCCCCAATATGGATTCCATAGATTCCTTCATGGATCTCGTGTAGAATTTTCTTGACATCGCTCGGGTGAACACATTGTAGGTAAGGGCCGGAGAATGATCTCTTATAAAATTTGCCCTCAGGAGATAAGTGAAAGCGAGCAGCTTTGACTCTTATCTGGTGAGCGATCTTCCTATCGCTTGGAAGTGCGCCATCCTTTAAATAGTCCCTTAAAGGGTCCATCCAATTGGGTGCTGACTCAATTTGGAGCATATGTTCCACGCCTGGCAGCTCATCGCTCTGGTTGATGCTTGGGTGAGCGAGGAAGTCGATGGAGATCATTCTTTTCAAGTCGGAATTGATTGTTGATCTCAGGGATGCCAGGGTGTCAGCATGGCTATTCTGTCCTCTGGGAAATTGCTGGACACTAACTTTCTCGAAGCTGTCCATTAGCCTTTTGGCCAATGCGAGATAGGCTGTAATTCTTTCATCTCTAGCGTTGTAGTCCCCACTTATCTGATTGGAGACTAATTGTGAGTCACCGAACACCTATAACTGCTTCGCTCCCAAAATGTGTGCCTTCTGGAGGCCAGCTATCCAAGCTTTATATTCTTCCTCATTGTTAGAGGCTTCAAATCCAAGCCTGATTCCCTGTTCGAGGATTGTGTCTTCTGGGGTAACAAGCATAATGCCCACTCCTTTCCCCTTTGAGTTGGAGGCTCCATCAATAAATAATTGACAAACTCCCTCTATCACGTGGTTCTCTCCTTGCTTCATGGGTTGAAGTTGCTCTAGAGGATGCTGACCCGCGAATTCAGCTATGAAATCAGCAAGGACTTATCCCTTGATTGCATTCCTTGGTTGAAATTAGATGTTAAATCGTCTGAGCTCGATTAACCATTTAGTCAGTCTGCCCGACAAATCCGCTTTCCTCAGGATTTCTTTAAGCGGGTGCGATGTAAGGACAATGATGGTGTGAGATTCAAAGTAGTGCTTGAACTTCCTTGAAGCTAATACAAGTGCAAAGGAGAGCTTCTTTAGTGGTAGGTACCGTTGCTCAGCCTCTAATAAGGTCTTGCTCGTGTAATAAACTGGGTGTTGGATTCATGCTTTCTCGCACACCAGCGCAGAACTCACGGCGTGGTTGGAAACGGTGAGGTATAACTATAAGGAATCTCTTTTTTGAGGTATGACGAGCAGGGGAGGTGAGCCAAGGTAATCCTTTAGCTCGTCTAATGCTTGTGAGCAATCTTGACTCCATTCTACTGTCTTGTTTCCCTTTAAGAGTTAGAAGAATGGTTTTCATTTCTCGAAGGACTTCGAGATGAAATGGTTCAAGGCAACGAGCATGTCGGTGACTTTCTATATGTCTCGTATTGTGTGAGGGGGTTATACCTTGTTAATTGCGTCGATCTGGTCCGAGTTAGCCTCGATGCCTCTCTTACTAACCAGGTACCCAAGAAATTTTCCTGACTGGACATCGAAAGAACATTTGCTCGCGTTGAGCTTCATTTTGAAGGTTCTTGATAGGTCTGAGCAGTGCTCTTCTTTGTTCCTACTCTTGACGAGCATGTCATCAATGTAGACCTCCATAGTGTCTCCCATTTGGTCTTTGAACATCTTGGTGATCAGTCGCTGGTAGGTTGCCCCTGCATTTTTTAGCCCAAAGGGCATGACTTTGTAATAGTATAATCCAACGATGGTGATGAATTTTGTCTTGTCCTGGTCTGGTGCATACAGAGGGATCTGATGATACCCCGAATATGCATCCAGAAAAATCATTCTTTCGTGAGCTGCTATGGCGTCCACCAATTGATCGATTTTTGGGAGAGGAAAACTGTTCTTAGGTCAATCCCTATTAAGGTCAGTGAAGTCAATGCAGACTCTCCATTTCTCGTTATTCTTTGTAACTACTACTAGGTTGGATAACCATTTATGGAATCGAACCTCCCATATGAATCCTGCATCCAGTAATTTTTTAACTTCTTTTTCTACGGCTTTTGCCTTCTCGGGCGCAGTTCACCGTGACTTCTATGTGATAGGTTTGAAAGTGGGGTCGACATGCAACCGATGATAAACCATACTGGAATCAATTCCAGGCAGCTCGTATGGTTCCCACGTAAAAACGTCTACGTTGCTTCTCAATAGAATCTTCAATTCCATCGTTTCTTGATCTGTGAGAGAAGCTCCAATCAAGAATACCATGTCCTTGTTTCTACCACCAGCTGTAACTTCCTTCGGGTTTTCCATGACTCGCTCATAGGGGAGGAGCCTAGTCTCCTCCACTCCAGGTCTTTCGTACCTTAACTTCTATTTTGAAGGTATCAGACCTTCCAGTTCCTCGACCTTATCATTTCGGCTTCTTGGCCTTCTTCTCTGGTCTAGGGCTGATGGCCATTATGAAGAACCTTCTTGCCATTGCTTGATCACCATAGATCTCCATTACTCCTCGCTCGGTCACATACTTGAGTTTTTGATGGTAGGTCGAGGGGACTGCCTTCATCGTATGTAGCCATCCTCTCTTGAGGATATCTTGGTATGGCGAGTCAATGTCGACTACCAGAAACTCAATCATCTTGGAGATACTTCCTACCCTTACCGGCAGCACAATCTTTCCCAATGGGATAGTCACGTTTCTACCGAAGGACAGTGGACTCCTTCAGGTCGGCGAAGCTCAACTTCAATTTTCTGAACAGATCAAGATACATTACCTCAGATGAGCTTCCTTAGTCGACGAGCAACTTGTCGACGTCATAGTTGGCATTCCTGAGCATAATGATCAAGGCGTCATGGTGTGGGGTTCTCACACCCACCAGATCTTCATCTGTGAACACGATATATTTGCTATAGTCGACATCATTTGCTCGTCGATGTTTTCTTGATTGGGTCTTTGCTGAATCGATCTGAAAAGCTTGCATTACTACTGTAAGATTGTTTACCTCCATCTGAGATGAATTCCCCTGAATCTTCTTCATATCAGATGCCCCATGAATTACTCCGAATTTATGCCCAGCGTCGTCTTCAAGCATGTTGTCAGGTCTTGCTTCTCCATTAGCAGCAACTTTCTCTCCCTTCTTTTTCACAAACTCGTTCAGGTGCCCAGACTGGGCCAGTTCTTCGAGGAGAGACTTAAGAGCTTTGTAGTGCACAGTCTTATGTCCTCCCTCTTTATGAAAACTGCATCTCAGCGCGTTATTTCTCTTTGAGTAATCTCCTCCCATTTTTGTGGGCCACTTAATAAATGGCTCGTCTTTGATCTTCCCCAGAATCTTGTAAATTGGTGCTTTAAAGACAGTGTTGACTGCCTGAAATTCTTTTAAAACATCGTTCCTACCTCCGTTCTTGGACCCATTCTTGCCCCCACTCTTGCCTCCTTTCTTCTGGTTCTAAGCTTTGTCGTTGCCTTTGGCAGCGAGCTTAATTCGACCATTTTCCCCTATGCTGAGGCGGGTCACATCTTTCATCTTAGCATACTTCTCGATGCGAGACATCAGGTCATTGATGGTTGTATCCTCTTTCTTCATCAGGGATTGTTACAGAAGGTAAGAGCTGGGTAGCCCAATTTTGAAAGAGGCCACTGCCACCTACGCCTAGCAGTCCTCGACCTCATTGAACAAATCCCAGTACCTCTTCGCATAGTCTCGGAGGCTCTCTTGAGGCGTCTTTTTTGTTGTTAGTAAAGCATCCATCCTTTTAGGATGGGAGCTACTAGTAATGAAGCGGGTCATAAATAGCTTGGCCAGGGACTCAAAGCTCCTGATGGACCTGTGAGGGAGCCTCTCGAACCATTTATGCGCCACATCATGCAGGCTCGAGGGAAAAATCCTGCACATGAGTGCATCTCGGTGGTTCTAAAGAGTCATGGCTTGCCTGTACTGCCTAATGTGATCAATGGGGTCAGTTTTTTCGTCATAAATCTTAAATCTTGGAATAGCGAATTTCTTGGGGGCTTTTATCTCCCTTGAGAAAGGGGATTTCATCTGGGTTTTGAGGGCTCGTCTAGCAAGCTCTCGGGTCGATCTTGCGCCATAGTGTGACGAGTGTTGGTCCATCTCCCTCCGGGCCAGATTTCTTATGTTCTCATTGTAGCGAGTTAGGCTCCTGTAACGACGAGCCGATCGCTGGTGCTCGAGAGAGTCATCACTTGCCTCGTTGTTCTCACTCTTTTGGGATCCACGCCTTGGGCTCCTTCCTCGGCTTCGAGACTTGCTCGCCTGAAGGCCAGGAGTGCGGTATGTACATCGCTTAGTGCTGCGATCGATCTCTTTCTCCATCCTTTCTAATTTCCTTTTGAGGTGAGCATTCTTGGCTTATTTCTTGCGAGCGGACTCCCTTTTCTCTTAGAGCCTTGCCTCATAGGCATCAATCAATCTGGATATTTACGTGGACCTCACTGGTCCTTGGCTTTCTTCTGAGGCTGGCCTCTCTGGGCGAGCCCTCTGATCTGAACGCCGAACTTCAGATCTGATCCTGTGAGGAGCAGGTTGTTCTTGGATATCTCCTGCCTGAGGAGCATTACTGTTGTGACCAGACATTTCAAACTTATTTGTTGGTGGGGACATTCTCAGGGAAGACAAATCTTCCCATAGACGGCGCCAATTATGGTGACAATTATATTCAACACCAATAAATGAAAAAAGCGCAATCACCAAGGAAAATAAAGAACATAAAGTGCCAATCACACAAGACAGTAATGTACGTTGTTCAGCAAGAATGCCGACGTCCACGGTGGTACAGTCAGTATTATTTCTATATACTCTGGGGAGCGTTTACAGAGAATACAGTGTGTGCCTCTTGCCCCAGGCTTAGGGTTTATTATATACATATTTTTCTTTCGAGGAGTGGGGGTGTTGGACTCCCCCACGTCCATCTCCTTTTCCTGGAATATCTCTTGACGAGATTCAAGAAAAAGACTAAGTCATAATTGTATTTAATTAAGGTAAGGGGTCTGGACTTTGGACCATTTTTATTAGGCTACTCATCCGGGCCCATAATGGTAAATCTGGGCACCCACAATATTCCATTCACTTGTTGTGCAATTATGCTTTTTGTTTTGTACTAGTAATACCTAGTGTGTAAGACGCTTATCATGTATTCATTTCTTTGTAGGGGTTCTAGGAGACCATGCTACTTAATGATGGAGAGATTCTATGACTATGGTATTTGATAAGAGATTAGAAGTAGTTGTTGTGGGGAATATATATTTAAGCCTTAGTAGTGATAGAAATTTCCTTTTGAAGGAATTTGATTTAAATTTCTTTCTTTTCCTTTCTTGATTTTTCAATCTATTTTAAGTAAATTATGGTTATTAAGAATGACAAATATTTTATTTGTTCTGGT
This sequence comes from Sambucus nigra, assembly GCA_949130495.1. Lineage (NCBI taxonomy): Eukaryota > Viridiplantae > Streptophyta > Magnoliopsida > Dipsacales > Adoxaceae > Sambucus > Sambucus nigra. The sequence continues at coordinate 549,330,755 of OX422207.1, forward strand.
ACATTGATGGATAATCATTATATTGTTAATCTTATATCTCTCACGCAATAAATTAATATTTTTCAGTATTCAAATGGGTCAAATTTAAGGAGAAAGGAACACTCCTTAGTTAACCACACATATCTTTGACACTCATGTCTATGAAAATGCTTTTTTTATATTGTTATGGTTGTATGTAGTAGTTTGCTATATTCTACGACAAAACATTTTAGTTGTTGAGTCATTTCAGACATATAGGCTTGAATAGTAGAGTCAGGCTTGTTCATTTAGATTAAATGAAATTTTGAACTTGAGGATTATATAAGTCACTCAACAACACAAGACTTTTGTTGCCACATACTTTCAAGACGTATCCTTTTAGTAGTTTTGTGAATTGAATTTAAAGATACATACAATTGCATGTTTTTCAAAAAATTTCTTTTAAAATGAATGAACAAGTGACTTTTTACTCAGTATTGTTGTCTAAACCTTTTTGGGAAGTGACTAAACTTGATGTGTACTGTTTAAGTCTTTTTGTGATTTCAACCTGTAAACCATTCTCATGGTTCAAATTGAAACCGTATTCATGACGTCATTTTCACTGCACGGAATTACACCGTACGCTTGGTTGTGAGAATAATTCAACACTAGTTGGATCTATGTGCAGGAAAAAAGTAAACCCTGTGCACAACGGAGAAGATTTTCGAATAAAATTCAACAAATAGGTCCATTTATCTCCCATTTTAATATATCAAAAAACCTCCTCATTCTAAAATACTTTTGAGTATATTTTCGGGGTTGAGAGATCTTTATTTACCTTCGTATTAAAAATTTCACATGTTCGCTCCATAATTCATAAAACTTATATCTATGTTTGATCTTTGCTTTTGAGAGATAACTTAAAGTATTTCTAATGCAGATCTACATTAACTTATTCAATCCAAAACACTTCACATTGAATTGTATGATCTATCACTCTGAGGTCTACAATTGGACGTTCTTTGATTCAACATATGAATTGGAGCATCGTGTGATTCCAAAGAGAATAATAGAATTTCCACACAATTTTAGGTGCTCGAGGTGGATTTTTACATTCTATAGGGGGATGTTCAAAGTCAACGGGTAACTAATCATGAGTGTATGAGTGGGAGGTACCTTCTTGATTTTCATAAAACTCTTTTCAAGTAAAAATATAAATTGGAGTGCGTCAACGTTTTTTACCCCTTAGTTGTGTATTTCCTTGTCAAATATGTCATGTGTATTGCTTATGAATGTTAATTTTTCAGTTGCACTATTTGATCACACACTACATATAGATAAAATATAGATCTAATGTAATTAGTTAATTTTTTTTATAGTGTTTGATTCAAGTTATTTCTACAAGGTTTTCGTAATTGAACTCAATGTGTTATGGATTTAAAGTTTCATCTCATCAACTAGTGTTTTCATGTGATAGGACTACTAAAATTGAAAAAACTTGAATTAAATAAAAAATTATCCATGTTTGGCAATCAAACCTATTAACCCCGTATAGGTTTGTGTAGACATTCTATACTAGTAACCCCCTAAGCACCTTCTCGAGTCCCTAACACTCACTCATCTTCAGCAAACCCTAGGTCATACTCCGAGTATCGATTTAGAGACTACTGGGTGCTCTCGCATCCAATTTGACTCTAATCAACTTTATTGTTTGAGAAAAAGCTTATTAAAACATTAAAGGGTTGTGAATCTCCATTCCAACGGTTTGCCCTGTGCATAAATCGACATTATGATTCGGATGAACAGTCCGTTTTACTATAAAAATAGATACGGAGGCCACTGGGAACTCTTGAGCCCCATTTTGACACTAATAAACTTCCTCTACTAAGAGTAAACTCAATGAATATTTAAAGGGATCTTAATCCCCTTTCCAACGGTCCACCCCGTGCACGAATTGGCCATACGGTTCGGACGAACGATCCATTTTCCCCTAAAAACTGATCCGACCACCACCGGGACCTCCCGGGCTCTATTTGGCTCCTATCAACTCTTCATCCCGAACAATATTGAATTAATCCTCGAAGGGCTCCTAATTCCCTTTCCAACGGTCTACCCTCTGCGCGAATCATCTTATTGTACAAACGAACAACCCGATTTACTCTGAAGGGGCACTCTGCACTTCCAAGCCTCGTTTGACTAAGGTCAACTCTCTAAACCAAATGAATATTAATGAGTCTTTAAAGGACTTTGAATACCTTGTCAAATAGTACATCCCGTGTACGAATTGGCCTTACGGTTCAGATGAACAATCCTTTTTCTTTCGAGAATTTCCTGTCCAATGATCAACGGGCGCTTTTGGGCCCCGTTTCACTTCGGTCAACTCCTGAACCCAGGAGTGTATCAATGGATTCTTTAAGGTCTCTGAATAAACTCTCCAACGATCCACTGCGTGTGCAATTTTGACTTAGGATTTGCATTTTATGACAGTTTTTTCGAAAAACCTGCCAATTGGCAAACCCAGACCCTGCCAATCGAGAGTGTGTCTAGGGTTCTATGCCGATAGGCAATTATTGGACCATGTCGATCGACACGTCCTTGGTCCTATAAATAGAGACCATGAACTCACTTTGAAGGACACACTGGAGCACACCTCAATACCCTTTAACATCCGTCTTAGTAACTCATAGAGAACTCCCTCGAATTTAGAGTTCTTCTTTCCTAAAAAGTCCATTTCCCATTTTTCTTTTGATAATAACTCATTTTTTTTAAATAGAACCCCAAATAGAGAGTTTTTAATTGCTAATTCTCGGAAAAATTGGCATTATGCTCATATATGTTTATCTTCTAGATTAAATGCCATTTGCGATTTCAAATGCTTCAATTCAAGGAAAATACACATTCAAAGAGCTCAATCATGTCCCTAAAACGTATTATCCAAACTCGAACCTAATCCTAAACTGAGACCAGATGATTCCCAAACTCCTAGTGTGTGTGTAGTATTATTTTTTATATTTTTAATGTCATTTTTTATTATTTCATTTAATTTATTTTTAATGTGTCGTTACGTCCATGTCTGCATATATATAGACGTGCGTTTAATAAGATTTTGTTTAGTTATTATTATTTTTTATTTTATTTTATTTTATTTTGAGTCTTTTATTTGTAGGTTAGGTTTATTAGTATTATTTATTTTGAGTCTTTTTTTTAATTAGGAATTTAATTTTCTAAGTTTAGTCGATTCAATATTTTCTTTAGTTTTATTTTATTTTTAATAGATTTGTAAATATTTATTTTTTAATAGGTTAAGAATTTATCTTTTTAGTTTAAAAAAATATATTTTTAGATTTTATTTTGGGTTATAGTAATTTTTTTTTCTTTTCTTTTCTTTTCTTTTAAGTACAAATCTAAACACACACTATCCTACACCGTATCACACACAAACACATCTCTCATTCTCTCTCCTATCTTCTTCTTCCTCTCACCCATTCTCTCTTTAAACCTCCACAACCAACAACTGACACAACACTTCTCCATCCCCATTTCGGCCAGAAACCAACCTCCGGCAATCTATAGTTCACAACCTCCGGCGACAGACCCAGCCTATACCCGTCGAAACTTCTCAATCCAAGACTCCCATGCCGGTCAACCCGAACCCAATCCCCCAGTGGTGGGGCCAGGATTGTGAGTTAGTGGGTGCAAAATATGTCTGACGTATCCCGGGGGTTCGGGGGCGGGAGCCCCCGAGGCGAATTTTTTTTTTAGTTATTTTAACTATATTAGGCATAAATCTAGTACTAAAGTAAATTTTTAAAAAAATGCATTAATATTCATTTTCAACAAAAAAACCATACATTAAAACCATTATCAAAATATCATATGATAATTATTACAATGCAACTCTCCTAGACTTCATTTTCTGGAAAAATTGAATGATATCTTCAGTGTCAATATCATCCAAGACATCTCTTTCGATATATGCCACCAAACAATCATTCATCACCTCATCTCCCAATCTATTACGAAGTGAAGTCTTAACAATCTTCATAGCAAAAAAAACTCTTTCAACTGTCGCAGTAGCAACGGGTAAAAGTAATGCAAGTTGCACGAGTAAATATACCAACGGATATAAAGTATGCTTCTTTGTCTGAACAAGTACTTTAGCTAGCCCACCAATCCCCTCAACTCTATCAAATCGATCGTCAGAGCACACATCCGTAATATAGGTTCCAAGTTGACGCTTAATATGCATTAAATCCATAGGAGTGAAATCTGATGGGTAAAATTCAGCAAATAGAAGCAATTTTTCTGCATCATATTTAACAAATGAATCAAAGGGATCAAGGAAGGCCATACACAACAACAGCTCCGTATTTGCCTCAGTAAAACGATTGTTCAACTCTTGAATTTGAAAATCTATCACCGCATAAAACATTTCAACTCGATAATGGTGGAGATTTGTTTTTCCATGAACATTACGCTTTGACCTTCCACAAAATCCATACAAATCCTCCATTTGTATAATATCCAACTCATATTTGACACAAAATAATGAGACTTCAACTAACAACAATTCCCACCCATTATCTCTCATATCTTGCAATTGTTGTTTTGTTATTCTCACTAGATTCATGGAATTAACAATTTCTTGATCTTTTCTCTGTAAAGCTTGGGACAAATCGTTTGTAATTGACAAAAATATTTTTCATTAAATGTAAAATGAATGCAAAGTCATAACATTGCACATTCTTCAAAAGTCCCTCAGCATGACCTCTTTGCTTGTCATTTGTCCCTTCATCCTCAACAATTAAAACAACATCAATGACCGATGAGAACAAATGAATCAAACTTAAAAGTGTACCGTAATGAGAACCCCAACGTGTGTTTGCAGCTCGTCTCATTGCCATTTCTTGATTCATGCCTTTGCCAGTCAATATATCACCATTGCAGATTCCTTCAACAACTTTCTCAAATTGTTTCTCTCGTAGTATGTCTCTTCGCTTACATGAAGCTCCAACAATATTTGATAAAAGGGAAATAATATCAAAAAATGTGGAAATAGTTCTATGTCCCTCCGCGACAGCTACAAGTGTTAATTGAAGTTGGTGTGCAAAACAGTGTACATAATAAGCTTTTTCATTCTCTAACAATATCAATCTTTTCAAGCGATTAAATTGGCCTCTCATATTGCTAGCTCCATCATAGTCCTGGCCCCGTAAACTCGAAATGCTCAAACCATGACGGGAAAAGAGAGATTCAATAGATGCCTTTAGTGATAAGGCAGTCGTATCTCTAACATGTGCAATGCCAAGAAAATGCTCAACAACACACCCTCTTGAGTCAACAAACCGTAGAGCAATGGCCATTTGTTCTTTCACTGATACATCACGTGCCTCATCAACTAAGATAGAAAATAAACCATCACCAAGTTCACGAAGAATATCCCTTGTAGTCACATTCTCTATGGCACTAATTATGTCTTTTTGAATCATGGGTGATGTTAGCGTATGATTTCCAGGGGCATTCTAAAGTGACACTCTATTGATCTCCTCATTGTGCCTAGAAAGAAATCGTAACAGTTCGAGAAAATTTCCCTGATTAAAAGATTCCTGAGACTCATCATGACCACGCAAAGCCATCCCTTGGTGCAAAAGAAATTTAATACAATCAACTGTTGCAGTTAGACGAATACGATAGTCCATTCGAGTCTGATTGGAATGGTTAGACAACACAATGTCAATGTGTTGTTTTTGGTTCATTAGATCTTGACACGCCCTCAAACATTGATTATGAGCACTAGGTGGTTCTCCAACATGCACATTAAACCGATCTTTCTTTCTCCAATTTGTATACCCCTCAACAACAAACGCATCACCACCGCCTTGATCACCATTCTCACATTTGAAAAGATAACAACACAAACAAAATGCCGCATCTTTTTGTATGCTATATTCCGACCAATAAGAGTGATCGCTAAACCATGATGAGATGAATCTACGTCTTTCATTGCCGCATAAACGCCAAGGGAACACATGATTCTTAGGTTGACATGGGCCTTTTTGCAAGTAATACATTCGAATATTTTTTTTCTCTTTAGCACCAAAGCTATGAATGCTTTTTCTTAACCCCGGATCGGATGGATACTCCTCAAAATTTGTCTCCACTATGGGCGGTGGAGGCGAAGATGGAGGCGGTGGAGGCGGAGTCGAGGATGACTCTTTAGCTTTTTTAAAATACTTCAACATATTCTGAAATTAATAGAAAAAACAGAATTAATCTAACATAAATAAGTTATACACCAATTTTATACACCAAAAACATTAAAAACATAATATGCTTTAACAATTTTCCAACAAATTTATTCACCAAAAAAAATCAGGCACAAAATATTATAAAAAGAATCCAATAAATCACAGAATAATGTACTATCACAATCATCACAAAAAAAAAGATCCATAATTAACATCACTAACACTAAAAAAGGTCTAAAATCAGTTTTATTAACGGAAAACAGTGTATCAAACATTAAATGGAACTTTTTTTAAAGAATAAAAATTATTTTTGATAATATATTGTACCAAACATTAAATGGAAGATTTTTGGGTTATCTAAATATCTAAACAAATAAAATATTCACATAATATTGCAAGATTGTCACAAAGTTGGAGCAAATGGGAGCATGTTTACATACACGACACGAATCAAACAAATTAAAGAAAGAACAAATGGGAGCATGTTTACATATAGGGGCTTGCTTCGGCGTCTGAAATGGGAGCAAGTTGCTTCGTTTAGCTCGAGATCGGAGGTGACTCATGAGGTGTGATTTGGGTTTGGTTTGGACGGCTGAAATAGGTATAATATTAGGTTTTAAGTTTTTTTTTTACTTTCTACCCCTAAATTTTTTTAGTTTTACAAATTCATCCCCAACTTTTTTTTTTCTCCACTTCTGTTTCTGGCGGGGACTTGCCCACACTAGCCATTACCCCCTGAAAATGCCTCTCCAGTTCTGTTTGGGTTATAAAAAAAAAAAAAAAAAATTCAGAATTTCAGTGAGTGCGTCCGCACCCACTCGTTACACTGTAGCTCCGCCCCTGCCAATACCCATATTCCCGAGCTTGCTGCTTCCTTAACTCGACCGACGACCTTAAAACTACGCGGACATTACCGAACCTGAAATGTACTTACTTCGCCACCCACCTCTGTCACAACAAACTGGAACCCCGAATACTCTCTCTTTATAACCCAAATCGAAACCCAACATTCCCATACTCATTGCAGTATTTACCCAAGAACCACCTGCCCCGAACCCAATCTGGTACCTGCTAGCTTTGACCCAAGTCCCTGCTAAAAACCATTTCCGTTAACTCATCCTTAAACCTCCAATACAAAGCCCCACCTACCCGATTTTGATGGCTGCGAATAATAATCCACCCAATCCATAAATTTTGTATTTTTAGAATTTAAATAATATTGATTATGGATATAAGACAATAAACATTTAGCTTCCAAGTTTAATCCTTATTTTCAAATTAAAGGAACACGTGGTCTGTTACTGTGATTGGTTGACGTTTTATGAAAATGAGTCCGCGTCAGCGAATTTATTAAAAAATAGGGACTAAAACTATAAATAAAATGTTTATTGTCCTATTTTTAAAATACATTTTATAATAGGTCCTAAATTTACAAAGCGCCATAAAAATAAGCCTACATATGTTTAAAAGACATTTGTCCCATTTTCCAAATTACCCTCATAACATATCCTCCCACATGCACCATTAAATCTTTCCAATTCTGCCCTTTAGCTCCATATGCTATATAAAAGAAACTAGTAGATAAGACTTTAGAGAGAGAGAGAGAGAGAGAGAGAGAGAGAGAGAGAGAGAGAGAGAGAGAGTTTAGTTTTAGAGACATAAATTCTACTTTGTAATTTATTTTAGTGACTGCATGTAATTAAAATTGGGAGAATTATAATTGAAGAAATTCATTGCAATTCAAGGCATTTTGATTTGATCGATTCCCCTTTAATTCACACTATTTAATCCTTGAAAGGTTTATTTTATTTTATTTTATTTTATTTTATTTTATGTCTTGGATGATGATTATGGAGGGCTAATCTCCCATTTAATTCATCCTATTTAATCCCTGCATGCTTTGTTTCATGAATTTACCTAGTGGTAATTCATTTAATTGACTTTAATTTGCTTTTGGTGAAGAGTTTGTAGGAGTTAAAATTAGTTTTCTAAAATCATGTTTATGTTGATTCATTAGTTTGAGTAGAATATACTTTTGAATCAATTAAATATGTTCGAAGTTAACAAAATTTAATTATTTCAAATTATACTTAATTCTGTGAAGTGGTGGTGGATTTTCATCCCATGATTTAATTCTCTCATTTAGTTATATTTCACTCACCTTCATCACATACTTTTTTGTTATTTCATTAGACTTTCCTTCTATTTTAATTACTTTTTCTTATTTAGTTTAGTTAATTCACCATCATCATAATATTGTTTTAATATAAATAAAAATCATAAACAAACACAAATGAAGTAAAAGAAAAATAGAAAAATCAAGAAAGAAAATAACTAGAAACTTGGATTACTTCTCGATTCTTGTGTTTCACTCTATTAAGTTGGATTGATACCTTTAATTACCTTTATACTAGTTTTATTATATTTTTTTATAGGTAATTAAGGGATTTGTTATTAGCTTGGCTTATTCTACAACGACAACGACGCAACAAAAAGTCCAAGTTATCACCTTCCACCATTCTCATACTCTTTTGAGTAAATTCCCGCCCACCTCAAATCACCATCACTTCATTTTGATATCATCACATCTACAAGCAAGATCTACTTCACGTCTTCATAAGGAGGTCCATTTCTTCCTCTTTGTCTTTAAATTCTCTTAATTTTGTATTAGTTACTTCGTTTTCGATTTAAAACTTTACTTTATTAAATCACACATGTTAATTCCAAGATTTTTATTATTATTACTATTATTATTATTATTATTATTATTATTATTATTATTATTATTATTATTATTATTATTATTATTATTATTATTATTATTATTATTATTATTATTATTATTATTATTATTATTATTATTATTATTATTATTATTCGCACATACTTTATTTTAGTAGAAAAACCCAAAAACAAGAAAAAGTGGGTTCATTCGTAAATTCCAAAAGGAGATTTCTCATCACACTTTCTCACACAAAAACACATTTTTCTACACACATGCACACACATAAATAAAGTTCCCAGTTAGATTTATGGGATAAACCCACCTCGTATCATCTTCGAACTATGTGGACTTTGATGCCCATGAGCTACGTAGGGGTGTAGGGTAAGTCCCTCGAGTCGAGTCCTCCCTCATATTTGTTATTTTATTCTCATCATATATTCAGGATATATACATTTTATATGATTGTTTTCTTGTGTCTTGTCCGATATACACAATCTTTCCTTCATAACGATTTGTGAGTCGATAAACACTTACATCATATTTTTATTACTATTTTGAGAACACTCTTAATGATGACCTCGCTCCGCCTTTGTCCATGACATGTGTTGAGCGATTTTGCTCTCCATTTATAATATGCACATAAGCACATACATCACATAGTTCTATAGGATAATATTAACACATGCCCATGAGAGACCAGAGGGGAGGAATGGGTGCCTAAAATTTTTCCATTTTTAACTTATTCCCTGAAACTTTAAACTATATGGTTTTGCAAGCATCAGTACTGTCCTTGATGTCGTTCTCTCGAGGAGACAACATTTCTTTTGTCTGTTTTGTGAAAAATAGATTGGTGAATCTATCTTTATATATAACTCCACATCGATGATGATCGAGCGCCACGATAAAGGATGCAATTCCATTCGCACGCCAAAAAAAAAGGAAGGAAAGAGGGATCCCCCCTCCGGAGACCTTACAGTTCATCTGGAAGAACATCATATGCAGGTATGTCTTCCAAACACCCTCATCTCAGATAATGGAACCCAGTTCAAGAACGTTTCCTTAGAGAAATACTACGAAAGAGTAGGGTTTAAGTAGTTCTTCTCTTTTCCTGGCCGACCCCAGGCAAATGGTCAGACCGAGGTTACAAACCGAACAATTTTTGATGGGATAAAAAATAGGTTGGAAGAGGCCAAAGGGAGATGGACAGAGGAGGTATATGCTGTGTTATGACAATAAGTACACCAACGGGAGATACCCCATTTATGTTAGCCCACGGTTCAGACGTTGTCATCGCTATAGAGGTAGGACTTCCCACTCATAGAGTTCAGATCTATAACCCTCAGAGGAATGGGGAAGAGAAAAGACTTAATCTTGATTTGATCGAGGAAAGAAGAGATGATGCAGAGATAAGACAGACAGTCTACTAGCAGAGAACTACGAGATTCTACAATCAAAGGGTGAAATCAAGCCTAGTCTTAAAGAAGACGTTGCAAAAGGCAAATAAGCTCCATCCAAACTGGTGGCCTCGGTCCTTAAACATTATTAGTTTGATGAAAAATTCGTGAGGGTAAACATCATATTATGCTGCCCTCAGACCTTAAACATCATTAGTTTGGTGAAATTTTTTTGAGGTGAAACATCATATTATGGTGACCTCATACCTTAAACATCCTTAGTTTGGTGAAAAATTTATGAGGTGAAACATCATATTATGGTGGCCTCATACCTTAAAAATCATTATTTTGGTGAAAAATTTATGAGGTGAAACATCATATTATGGTGGCCTCAGACCTTAAACATCATTAGTTTGGTGAAAATATGAGGTGAAACATCATGTTATGGTGACCTCAGACCTTAAACATCATTAGTTTGGTGAAAAATTTACGAGGTGAAACATCATATTACGGTGGCCTCGGACCTTAAACATCATTAGTTTGGTGAAAAATTTATAAGGGGAAATATCATATTATGGTGGCCTTAGACCTTAAACATCATTAGTTTGGTGATAATTTATGAGGTGAAACAACATATTATAGTTGCCTCAGACCTTAAACATCATTATTTTGGTGAAAATATGAGGTGAAACATCATATTATGATGACCTCTGACCTTAAACATCATTAGTTTGGTGAAAAATTTATGAGGGTAAACATCATTATATGGTGACCTCAGTCCTTAAACAACATTAGTTTGGTGATAATTTATGAGGGTAAACATCATAGATTGGTAACCTTAGACCTTAAAAAATCATTCAAGAGGTAATGCATTCAAGCTTAACATCGTAAGAAGCAATAGAATCTAAAGAAGATTGGACTAATGATTAGCATGAAAAAGATGAATTATAAGTCTAGGGAATCAAGAGGCCATCATAAGTTCACAAAATTTAACAGGTTCAAGTAAAAAGGAAACCAAAATTACAACTCTTATAATCCTAACAAGAAAAGACCTAAGTCTCTGCAGCTGCAGCTGCAGCCGTATCATCACGACCAATGTTTGTCACCTCAGTTCCATCATCCTGATGATTAGCATCTTTAGTCTCAGTGACCTCAAGGGGAGCAGTCTCAGTTGGAGCAGCATCAACCTCCTCAACTTCTTGCAAGGCCTAAGTAAATCGGGGATCACCAAAGCCAAGATCAAGAAAGTCTGAGGTCGACAAGCTCCCTGACTCTTTCTCCTTAGTGGCTACCCATTTTCCAGTTTCTTTGATACCTCTTTCAAGGTATTCAAAGCCAAAGATGATAAATTCATCAGAGACCATATAATATTCAATGGTCTTCTCAGTAACGTCTTCAATTGCAGCCCTGAAAGTAACATTTACCTTGGACTAAAGGGCATCATCCTTGGCCTTCAGGGCTAAGTCATGGTCCTTATTGAGTTTGGGCATGTCGTTATCCCTCTGATGGACCACCCCTTTTAACCTTTCAACCTCTGCATTCAAAGAGGCTTGAACCTTCTCATCTTCTTGTCCTTTCTCTATAATGGGTAACCTCTTTAGAGTCTAATCAATGAGGAGATCGAAGGACAAGACACCCTACAAAAGAAGATCAGATGTAAGAAAATATTAGCTATAACTTCTAGAAAGTCGAGGTTACACTTGTGACAAATTCGCAAGTGATTAAATTAGCAAAAACTAGTACCTAAATGGACTTGTAAAGAGCAAACTCAACCAATAATGGGATGCCCAAAGAGCGTAAGAAGTTCTTATCGTCTTTAGTCATTATTGTGCCGATAGCATCGACAACCTTTAGACTGTGGCTAATGAGGCTATCACTAATTTTTAGCTGAGAAAGACGAGCATCCAGGGCATCGTCTATAGAGATAGGAATGGCACGATCCAATTTCTGAGTCTTGCCCGGCCTCTGATGCTCCGATTTAGCGGTAGTCTTCCTATTTTCGTAACATCGGCCTGGGATGTGCCGACGTTATTCTTGGTTATAGGAGGGGGAACATTTTTACCACCCATCCTTTGCATTAGCTTTACAATACCGGGAGCACACATTTCCCAAAGGTTGTCTGATATGCCTTCAAGGCGCTCTATAAAAGGAAAGTCTCTGAGTTAATCAGTGAGACATATAAAAAGTAGGAGGTATAACATAGAAAAAAAAATAATTAAGACTTACCAAGCTCTCCCAAAGGACTACCATGCAAGCCTGTCTGAGAGAGGTAATAGGGGGTCATCAGATGTTCATATTTTATAAGACGATCCTGGTCCCCCTGATTGCGAAGATCCTTAATTTTTTGGCAATTGTCCTGGATATGCTCAAGTTCGGCTTTGGCAGTAAGGGAGACCTTCCCCCATCTTAGAGGGGTCCTTGTAATCGGCGTTCCATAGGCTTCATTTGGACTAAATTTCCATGCCCAATAAGCAAAGAAATATCGAGGTTTCTAGTTATGGTTGAAGTTTGGGTAACTAATAACATTTTCTTCTATGATTTCCTAGCTAAGAAGTGGTAATAGCTAGGGTTGTTTTTGGCAGAACAGGGCACATAACAACTAGTGAAAACCCTAACTGTAAGGTCTGAGTGGTGGAAAACCCTCCAAAGGACGATGGCCCTAATCATAACACTCCAGGCATTAGGGGATAGTTAGGAAGGGGCAAGATTTATATGGGATTGTATAGCTCTGATGGAAGGGTGGACAGGAAGATGAAAGCCTAGTTAGAACATCTTCTCATAAACGCAGATCTCTCTGTCTTGGCTATTAAAGGCCCTCTCATCCCTGAGAGGTTTCCTACGGATGATGGAAGAATTTATGGAATAGAGGTGCCTAAAAGTAAGAAGTTCATACTCAATGACAGTACTCTCATACTCTGCCTCCTCAGATGTATCAACATCACTCTCCTCTCCCTCTTCATTATCCCCAGCAACATCGCCCCGGGCGGGTGTAGGAGCACCACCTTGAAACCTCTGAGCAAATTCATCCCCGGTGGCATTCGATAGAGGAATGACATCAATAATGGAGAGAATGTCCACAATTGTCCCTATGATTTCAACATCAGAAGACCTATGTGAGGTACTAGCACCTTGTGAGATGAGGCTCGGCTAGAAACCTCAACTTCCTCAGGAACCTTACCCTGCCTAGGAGAATAATCCATAGCCTCTTAAAAAGAGTCTATAGACATAGGGTCTGAGGAAGATGACTCACACTTCGACATTGGTATGGGATCTCCAGAACCTCTATAGGCTCAGTAGGCTCAGGTCGATAACCTTCAGGGGTGGAAGAAAGATGGGTCTGAGAGGAAAGGCCTCAGCCCTATGAGCTTCCTCTTGGGCTAGCTCTATTTGCCTACTTTTCTTGAAGGTCTTCTAACGAAGAGATGGTAACTCTTCTATGAGTTGGTAGAAGGGTCTAGGGATAAGTGGGATGACACTACACTTAAGAAGGACTCAAACCACAAACATGTACACAACTTAAAAGAACTCAAACTCAAGATCAAAAAGGGAAGTTAGAAAGTTTCAAATGAAGAACTTTAAGAACAGGGTCGCCAGAGAAGGTGACTGAAGGTTCACTGGAAATCTAATCAAAGGCTATTTCTGGATGAAATAACCTCGAAGCTACCTACCACTATACTTAAACAACACAACCACTGCTATCCTATCATTGCAACCACCAATACTGGTGGAAACCCTCGCCGAAAAATGCAAAGGCTTACCGAAAACTTAGAAATGATGATACTATAACTAAAAATGGAAAAGAAAGGTGGAAATTAATACATGTCTAATTGAGAAATAGAGAAGTAAAGGTTATGAGGCAAAGAAAGCTCTAAATCTCCGCAACAATGGAACTCTTGGAGAGAGAGAGGAAGTTATAGAACCTAGGCAGGAGAAATTTGAAAGAAGAAAGAGAAGGAAAGAGAAAAAGGTTTTTAAAGCTATCCAATGACGATGTGCAAGTACCAATGCCCTATCATTACCCTAGGGAACCTAAAGGGAAAATAAGAATCATCACACCTTGATAAGCATGCTAGTCACTTCAATAAGTGACATGTGTTAAGAAAATATTAGCACCCAAAGAGACTCAGCCTTGGCCTTAACTACGTACCCCTCAGTCATCTAATTCACATAGAAGACTAAGGGCTAGGTGGTTATTGATATGCCCAAAGTGCACCCTCATAATCAGAGACTCTAACCTCGGCCAGTCTCACAACCGAGTTAACAAGAAGCTTATGATAACCATCAACAAGGTCATCTCCTATAAGGTCGGCCCCACCAACCTTGGCTTTTCATCAGCCGACGTTAGCAGAGTCTCACGGGCTCAATCAACTGCCAACATCATCACCGGCCTCAGTAGACGTTACAGCTACCTCATACCTAACATCGACCATCCCTTTTGGCCGAGGTCATCGTGATTATAGACAATAAAGCAACTTCATCTAACTCCACTAACCTCATACTCATTCAAGCGGAGGTTACATCAGTTAAGGATACATGGCCAAGCATTTACAAGAACATGTTAAGTTTGTCACACGTGGACAAATAAATTATAAATGAATCATTCCCCTCACGTGAGGGAATATTGAGGTCATTATTATCTATGTAAGATCATCTAGCTGTCATTCTCATACTGGTTCGATCCTTATACACATTCTCATTACATGCTAGGGGGTACATTACACCCCCTCAAGCACTATATATAGAGGTCATCCTCTACCTTGTAAAGGGTACCATAATTTCAACCCTAGCTAAAACTCTATTAATTTACACAGTAGAGAGAAATCTTCAGAGATTGTATCTATGTCCATTTGTGCCTTTATCTAGTGATATTACTCACACACTCACAGTGGACGTAGGCCAGATTGGCTGAACCACTTACGTACAAGTGTTCATCCTCTTCTCCTCACCTCCTTCAACTATATATATATATATACACACTCTTGTGATACCATTATTTCCACCAGTTTGAGCGTGTCTACACCTCATCTGGTGCTGTTATTTCCAGCATCATCAACCTAATTTACACTAAGATTTCTATCTCCTCGCCCATATACTAACCAAGCCTCCGAGGACTTCCTCTATCCAAAATTTCTCTAAAATAAATTTTCCCGAAATAAATCCCTTCAAAAGGGAAACTCCTTATAACCAAGCCTCTCAGGCCTTCTTCTACTAAAATATTTACAAAAATGAATCTTTCTTACTTTTTCTAAAAAAAGAAGTAGCAAACTAAAGTGCATGTAGAGTAATACACTAAATCAAGATAATAAAATAAAAACCTGCATTATTTTTTCCTTCTCGAGTATCTTTTTCCAGGTACAGATAATGCAAAGCTCTTTAGAGTCCCAGTCACCGACAAATCTGTGAGAAAATCTCAAAACGATAGAACAAAAATGGATGCCACCTTATCTATAAGACTCGTCAATCCCGACACCACCTTATGCTCCAATAACCTCCTTAGCTACACCTTCATACATGTATCCCCCGTGTCCCTCGAAGGAAGACTCGAAGATTATAAGGTCACATGCATCCCTAACAGAGATTCACTAAGAATAAAGGTTTTGAAACCCCCAGATCATGCCGATCGACAACCATCTTTCCCCATTCCTAATGAAGCCTAGGATTCTGTGCCCTTGTCGATTCGCTCCCCCAGGACTGCCTATTAGCACCCCCTCTAGATTTCGTATAGAAAATTCTAAAAAATTCCCCAAAATGGGCCAAAAAATTCCCCAAGATCCTAAAAAAATATAGAACCTCATTTATCTGAAGAAAAATAACTTTTAGAGTAAGATCCTTACAAGACTCTCAAAATCCCCAACAATATTTATCTTATGCTTTTATCCCTGACATAATACCTAGTCATATTAGTCTTACAAACCTATCCTCAACATATTTCACAAGCAGAACCAACAATGCTTCCATATGCAAGTCTACTATTCCCCATCCTAAACATCCCCTAACAGAATCTTAAGACAATATAATCCCCAACCATATATCTCAAAGATAAATCCTTTTATAGTGAAGTCCCGAAGAAACATAACCGCTAGCGTAACCACAAGTGAATTTTCAGCCCCAAGAAAATTTAAAATTGTTGAGGAGAGTAACTCCTCGCGCTACAATGCAAGGTCCTCAGAATTTATCTCGACTTACAGAATTGGCTGCTACAATGTTAGGTCCTGAGAATTGACCTTAGCCCACAGAATTGGTCGCTACAACTTTAGGTCCTCAAAATTGACCCCGGCCAGCAAAATTAGCCACTATAATGTTAGGTACTTAAAATTGACCTCGATCTATAGATTTGGTCATCAAAACTTTAGGTTCTCAAAATTGACCTCAACCCTTAGAATTGGTCGTCATCACTTTAGGTCCTCAAAATTGATCCCGACCATCATAATTGACCTTGACCATCAGAATTGGTCACTACAACTTTAGGGCATTATAATTGGTGTAGGAGGGTAGTGAGACTGGGGTCTATGAATAACTGGAAAGGGTGAGGCGTGACCCACTCCAAAGGACGCTGCGTTCAAGTTTTTCAAGGTCTCCTGGTGCAACTTCTGAAGAAAGATTCTCCTTCTGGTAACAATGGAACTCAAGCTTCAACTCACTCCCTGCAAGAAGATGAACTTTCACAGCAAAAATAGTAATTTTCTCAAGGGAAGCACCTGAGAGTGATGGCTGTCAGTGGGGAGTGAACGAACAAGGCACTCAACACTATGAGAATGAGCAGGGAGAGAATACTTAGGTAGGTCTGGTGATATTTTGGCAGAGTAATAGTGCAATTTCAATTTTCTTTCTTTTTTCTATCTATGACCTTGCCCAGGGGTCCTATTTATACTTGGGCACTATGGATGGGTTGTCACTTTTGGCGCCAAAACTTAGAGGGTTGGTGAGGGACAAAGTGTGCAGTGTACTATTTGTCCCTACCTACAGGCAGGTCTGCCTGTCCCCTCTGGCAGATGCCCCCTGGCGCCGACCAAAGTTCAAAAGAAAATATGTCTTCTAATGGAGACAAAATATCTAATTTGCTAATTATTTTTTGGAACGATAACTTTGATACAAACTTTGTAAACTTGAGGGGGGGTCTCAAGGACCACCTCCTCTAAACTATTTACAAGCTTGAGGGGGGTCTCGAGGACCCCCTTCTAAAATCATTTTTCTTGAGAGGGGTTTAGAGGACCCTCTCCTCTAAAATCATTTTATAAATAGTTCTTTTCTTGTGAGTAGCCAGCCCTTTGGCTGCTCACTTCACTTATGACTAAGTGTGAGGTGTGTGAGGACTGGGTGACCCTAGGGTCTCCTACTAGTATTCTCTCAATCCTATAGTGCTAAGTGGTTGAGCTTGCTCAACATACCTTGTTTCTCAACCGCCAAGCCAAAACTCCCGGGAGGTCCCAACGCGCTTGTTCGAGCCCTGCTTGCTCGACTAGGCAACCTGTACAAGAAAGTAAAGTGTTAGTGATGTTGTTCATTTAGAGACTGATGTTTCATGATGAGGAGTTGCTTGTGATAGCTACTCCCTCAATATGAGCTTCTATCGAAACTCTTGTAGCGGCACTTCTCGAATAACATTTCTGCAGTGACCCTTGTTGTAGTGGCGATGACGCTTGCAGTAGCGCTTACCTTGGTGGCGCTGACCCTTGCAGCGGCGTTGACACCTGCAGCGGCGCTGACACTTGCAGCGGCGCCGACCCTTGCAGCGGCGCTGACCCTTGCAGCGACGTAAACATTTGCAGCGGCGCTGGCCCTTGTCGCGGCCCTGGCGCTTGCAGTGACGCTGACCCTTGCAGCGGCGCAGACACTTGCAGCGGCGCTGACCCTAGTGACGCAGACTCTTGCAGCGGCGTTGACACTTGCAGCGGCGCTGACACTGGCAGTGACGCTGACACTTAAAGCGGCGTTGACCCTTGAAGAGACACTGACACTTGTAGCGGCGCTGACCCTTGCAGTGGCATAGACACTTGCAGTGGCGCTGGCGTTGGCACTTGAAGCGACGCTGACCCTTGCAATGGTGCAGACACTTACAGCGGTGCAAACACTTGCACCGGCGCTGACCCTTGCAGCGGCTCAGACCCTTGCAGCGGCGCTGACACTTGAAGCGACGCAGACACTTACAACTGCATTGACCCTTGCAGCGGCGCTGACCCTAGTGAAGCTGACTCTCGCAGCGGCACTGACCCTCGCAGCGGTGCTGACCTTGGCGGCGGCGCTGACCCTCGCAGCGGTGCTAACACTCGCAGCGGCGCTGGTACTTGAAGTGGCACTGACCCTTACGGCGGCGCGGACACTTGTAGCGGCGCTGGCCCTTGCAGTGGCGCAGACACTTGCAGTGATTCTGGTACTTGAAGAGGTACCGACCCTTGCGGTGAGGCAAACACTTACATCGGCGCTGACCCTTGCAGCGGTGCTGACGCTAGTGACGCTGACTCTTGCAGCGGTGTTGGCACTCGCAGCGGCACTGACGCTCGCAGCGACACTGACACTTGCAGCGGCGCTGGGGGTTCCTGCTGAATATGAGTTTCTATCGGGACCCTGGGGTGGTTCCTTCTCAATTATGCGTTTCTGCCGAGACCCTAGGTGGGTTCCTTCTTAATACGAGTTTATGTCAGGACCCTGGGGGGTTTCTGCTCAATATGAGTTACTGTTGGGACCCTGGGGGGTTCCTGCCCATTATGAGTTTCTGTCGGGACCCGAGGGGTTCCTGCTCAATATGAGTTTCTATCGGGACCCTGGGTTTCTTCTCAGTATTTATAATAAAATAATATTTTTACTTTTTTATAGGTAGACACCCTTCTACATTAGCCCCTCGTGCAAATTTTTTTAGGTTGGGTAGACCAAAAAAGCTTTATACGCCATAAAGTCGATTTTTATTTTTTTATTTTGGGGGACCCTAGGGTTCCTTCATATTTCCCCCTTAGGGTCATTAAATGTCCTGTCACTTCATCCCAAGTTTTGTAGATGAGGCCACTTAAAGTAGACCTCCTTATCTGGGTATCAACTTGGGCGGAGGGGTTACTCGCGGTGAGCCCCTCGTTCTTGGCCTGCTTCTATGGCCTTTTTTCTAGGGCGGAGGGGTTGCGCGCCATGAGCCCCTCACCCTTGGCCTTCTTCTGTGGCCTTCCATCTTGGGCGAAAGGGTTGCTCGCGGTGAGCCCCTCACCCTTGGCCTTCTTCTGTGGCCTTCTATCTTGGGCGAAGGGGTTGCTCGCGGTGAGCCCCTCGCCCTTCGACTTTTTCTGTGGCCTTCTATCTTGGGCGGAGGGGTTGCTCGCGGTGAGCCCCTCACCCTTGGCCTTCTTCTGCGGCCTTCCATCTTGGGCGGAGGGGTTGTTCGCGGTGAACCCCTCACCCTTGGCCTTATTCTGTGGCTTTGTTTCTTGGGCAGAGGGGTAACTCGCGGTGAGTCCCTCGCCCTTGGCCTTCTTCTGGGGCCTTTCATCTTGGGTGAAGGGATTACTCGTGGTGAGCCCCTCGCCCTTGGCCTTCTTCTGTGGCCTTCTATCTTGGGTGGAGGGCGGTGAGCCCCTCGCCCTTGGCCTTCTTCTGTGGCCTTCTATCATGGGCGGAGGGGTTACTCGCAGTGGGCCCCTCGCCCTTGGCCTTCTTCTGCGGACTTTTATCTTGGGCGGCGGGGTTACTCGCGGTGAGTCCCTCGCCCTTGGCCTTCTTCTGTGTCCTTTTATCTTGGGCGGAGGGGTTACTCGCGGTGAGCCCCTCGCCCTTGGCCTTCTTCTGTGGCCTTCTATCTTGGGCAGAGGGGTTACTCGCGGTGGGCCCCTCGCCCTTGGCCTTCTTATGTGGCCTTCTATCTTGTGCGAATGGGTTACTCGCACTAAGCCCCTCGCCCTGAGTTCTTTTTTGTAGCATCAAGTTTGGGAAGAGAGGGCACTCAAGGTGGATTCCCTCGCCCTAGGCTATTTTCTGTCAAACATGTAATCTTGGGCAGGTGGAGCCACTATAAGTGGATCCCCACACTCCAAGCTATTTTACTATTTGTTCACTTGCTTGAGGACTTCTCAATATTAGCGCCCTCGTGCAGAAGTGTCTTGTAATGTCGAGAGACTTATGCACGAAACTGTCGTACCTTTTATTTATACTTAGCAGTTGCTCAAGACTGTGAGCACTCCGGTGCCCTTGGAGCCTTAGGTGCTAAACTGTCGCACTTGATATTTATACATGACGCTTGCTCAAGATTGTGAGCGCTCTGGTGCCCTTAGAGCCTTAGGTGCTAAACTATCACACTTTATATTTATACTTGGCATTTGCTCAAGACTGTGAGCGCTCCGGTGCCCTTGGAGCCTTAGGTGCTCATCTGGAGCACCTTACGTTTGTACGTGGCATTTGCTCAAGACTGTGAGCACTCCGATGCCCTTGGAGCCTTAGGTGCTCAACTGGCGCACCTTATATTTATACTTGGCACTTGCTCAAGACTGTGAGCGCTCCGGTGCCCTTGGAGCCTTACGTTTATACTTGGCATTTGCTCAATACTGTGAGCGCTCCGATGCCCTTGGAGCCTTAGGTGCTCATCTAGAGCACCTTATGTTTATACTTGGCACTTGCTCAATACTGTGAGCGCTCCGATTCCCTTGGAGTCTTAGGTGCTCATCTGGAGCACCTTATGTTTATACTTCGCAGTTGCTCAAGACTGCGAGCGTTCCTATGCCCTTGGAACCTTAGGTACTAAAGTGTCGTACCTTATATGTATATTTGGAGTTTCTCAATACTTTGAGTTACTCTTTTTTATATGAGAACCTCAAGATTGAACTTCCCACTTCTAACTGTGGGGTATTTTCATATGAGATGAGCGAGTTAGAATTTTGAAGCTTCCCTTTAACTACGGGGTACTTGCATATAACTGAGCAAGTTAAAATTTGGATGCCGCCCCTCTAACTGCGGGGTATTTGCATATGAGATGAGCAAGTTTAAAATTTTGAAGAAGTCCCTTTAACTGCGGGGTACTTGCATATAATTGAGCAAGTTGAAATTTGGGAATGGCCCCTCTAGCTGTGCGGTGCTTGCATATAATTAAGCAAGTTAAACAAATTTCAAGCTACCCCTCTAACTGCGGGGTACTTGCATATGAGCTAAGGTAGTTAAAAATTTTGGCGCAGCCCCATGTGCATGTGGGGTACTTTTTAGCGCACCCCCATGTGATGATGGGGTATTTTGTTATGCACATTCATTTCTTAGGGAGTAGCTAGGATATGGGGTTAGTCCTTCTCCTTCCCCCAAACTTTGAATAAAATTTCGCATATATCCTAAGTAAAGAAATAATTATTTCTTTATACTGGAAATTTCCCTTCGTCTGCAAGGGTGCTTGTCCCAAACTTTTCTTAGGAACCATTTTGTCTTATAAAAATAACAAGTTTAGAGAGGGGGGTAGACCCGCTTCTCCCTATTTTCTGAAAACTGGTCAAGTAATTTTTTCTTGAGAACAGAGGTTAAGACTTGTTCTCTAGGCTATAAATCTATATTGAATAATAATAAAAAAACGTAGTGAATTTTTTATTATTATTATTACTAGGAGGATAACCTCCTGCTGGTCCTGTCGGGTCTTAGGGACTTTACTCACTATACTTTTTACTTTTGGGTTGGATATCCCCCCAAGTATGATGAGGAAAGTTTCTTATATCATGGGCCCTCTTCTAATCTAGCAGAGGTTCTGCCCTTCTTTTAAGAAAAGAACACATAAATCTGGTCTACCCACCGCACAATGTAGGTAAATGAGTCATGCACAAAATTTCTAGTGCCAAAAATAATGGGTATTACTTTTCTTCATTGCAGTCAGAGTTTATATTTCTTACAAGAAGTGTACTCGTAAAACTAGAGCAGGATATTCAAATTTTTTTTAAGAGAATGAAACTAGGCAGGAGTTAGGCATAGTACCTTCTCAGTTGTAGTGGTGAAGATGTCTGTTGACGACGGGTTAAATTTTGGGGCGAGGGCCTCTATAGGTCCCTCGCCACTACCTGTAATGGTGGGGGTTCCTTACGTGAAAGTCCCCTTCATGGAACTGAATTTATTGTGGGTTCCTTGCATCCACGGGTTATTGAGGAGGGCTCCTTGCTTCTGGGTTCCTCGCTTGTCACTGCGAAGGAGGGGGTTATTTAGTGATGAGGGTTCTTCTCTTAGAGTCCCCAAGCCCCTTCTTCACTGGGTTACTCGTTGGAACATAGAGTTACTGGTAGTTCATCATGCGAGGTGCTGCCTATGGGGTTTCATCACCTGGAGATTGTGCCCATGGGTTCCTCATGTGAGGAATAAAAAAATTTCAAACAAGCGTTCCTCTAATTTTGGGACTTTATTACTTTTGGGTTCTTCAATCATGGTATCTCATCTAGAAAGATGAGTTTTGATCCCAAATCTTTAGGATCCACTGTTGGTGAGACATAAGGAACGAGGGTCCCTCGGTGGAGGCTGCTGTTGACACCATTCTGATTTCACCACAATTTGGGACTTCATTTTTTTTATGGGTTCCTCGACCGGGGGTACAACGTCTAGAGGAACAGATTTTGTTCCCAAATCTTTTCTGGGCCAGTGTTGGTGAAACCTTTGGTTTTGGAACATTATCTGGTATGGGTTCCTCGTTGAGGGGTGTAACTGTTGCGCGTCCCTCGCTTGGGTTTTTTTGTCGACCATAGCTATCTCCTCCACACTCTTAGGCTCATCTCCTAACACCCCCATAAGGGGTTCCTCGAGCACCGAGGTTTTTTTTTTTTTGCGATCGTCGCCAGTCGATGTGGGTTCCTCGCCCCAAATAATTACGATAATTTTGAGTTCTTTGACTGCTTATAGTACCTCGGGTTCCTCGTGCCCGAGGGTGTCTCGCCTGGTAGAGCTTTGTTTGGATGGGGGGTCTCGACCATAATATTTGTATTATTTTTTTTGTGTGATGGGTTCCTCGCACCTTAGCGCTGACAGGGTTCCTCAACCTTTCGCGAACTTGTGGTATTGACAGGGGGTCTTGCCCCTAATATCTGTATTATTTTTTTTGGGGTTCCTCACACCTTGGCGCTGTGGCGCTGACAGGATTCCTCAACCTTTCGTGAACTTGTGGCATTGACAAGGGGTATCTCGACATCGGGTGTCTCGGCGCCCATGATTTTTTTGATGAAGAAGTGTGTCTCGACACCCATGATTTTTTCTGAAGAAAGGTGTCTCGACGCACATGATTTTTTTGCTGAAGAAGGGTGTCTCGACGTCCATGATTTTTTTTACTGAAGAAGGGTGTCTCGACGCCCATGATTTTTGCTGAAGAAGGGTATCTCGACGCCCATGATTTTTTTTCTAAATAAGGGTGTCTCAATGCTCATGATTTTTTTACTGAAGAAGGGTGTCTCGACGCCCATGATTTTTGCTGAAGAAGGGTGTCTCGACGCCCATTATTTTTTTGCTGAAGAAGGGTGTCTCGACGCCCATGATTTTTACTAAAGAAGGGGGGTCTCGACCCGTGGTTTGCCGAGAGGCGACCCTACGTCCTAGGATCCCTCGCCAGTTACCTTGGATTTTTCAAAAGCCCTAGTTGCTTTGGGCAGTGGTGTCTCGGCATATGTTGGCGTTGACGGGGACATCCCGACCTTGGGTGTCTCGACACCCATGATTTTTTTTCTGAAGAAGGGGGGTCTCGACCCGTGGTTTGCCACGAGGCGACCCTACGTCCAAGGATCCCTCTCCAGTTACCTTGGATTCTTCGAAAGCCCTAGTTTCTTTTGACAGTGGTGTCTCAGCATATGTTGGCGCTGACGGGGGTACCTGGACCTTGGGTGTCTCGATGCCCATGATTTTTTTTTTTGAAGAAGGGGGGTCTCGACCCGTGGTTTGCCTCGAGGCTACCCTACGTCCAAGGATCCCTCTCCAGTTACCTTGGATTCTTAGAAAGCCCTAGTTGCTTTGGACAGTGGTGTCTCGGCATATGTTGGTGCTGACGGGGGTATCTCGACCTTGGGTGTCTCGACGCTCATGATTTTTTTCTGAAGAAGGGGGTTCTCGATCCGTGGTTTATCGCGAGGCGACCCTACGTCTGAGGATCCTCACCAGTTACCTTGGATTCTTCGAAGCCCTATTTGCTTTGGGCAGTGGGGTCTCGACGCCTTTGAATTTTCAAAAATAAGGGTTTCGGCCTATGGCAGTATGGTGGCCTCTCGTCAGCGACCGCGGGTCTCTCGACCTGGCCTCGCGTCTATGGGACCCTCTTCACTACAAGGGGGTGTCTCGACATGTGCCGACGCTGACGGGGTCATCTCGACCTCGGGTGTCTCGACGCCAATGATTTTTTTTTTTTGCTGAAGAAGAGTGTCTCGATGCCCATGATTTTTGCTGAAGAAGGGTGTCTCGACGCCAATGATTTATACTGAAGAAGGGTATCTTGACGCCCATGATTTTTTCTGAAGAAGGGTGTCTCGACGCCCATGATTTATACTGAAGAAGGGTATTTCGACGCCGATGATTTTTGCTGAAGAAGGGTGTCTCGACGCCTATGATTTTTGATGAAGAAGGGTGTCTTGACGCCCATGATTTATACTGAATAAGGGTCTCTCGATGGCCATGATTTTTACTAAAGAAGGGTATCTCGACGCCCATGATTTTTACTGAAGAAGGGTGTCTCGACGCCCATGATTTATACTGAAGAAGGGTATCTCGACCATTATTGGCATCATGGAGAGTATGCTGCTGCTTCCATTGACACTTTATTGACGACGAGAGGTACCCAGGGCTCCTCGCCCCTGGGTTCTTAGTGATTTGTTATTTCTACAGGGGTCACCACTTCCACTTCCTTCTTAGTGATGGGGTGTGTGTCGCCGACTGTTAGTACTATGGGGGTGTTCTGCTGGCCAAGGGTTCGTCGCGACCCCCTCTCCTGTGAGTTTGTGGTGACCCCCTCGCCAGTTAGAGGTTTTCCATCTTTTGGGATTTCCACTATGGGACCCACTGCCGAGGGTCCCTCGTCGTTAGCTGTTGTTACCTTGGGTTCTTTTATTAAGGGTTCCTCATCGCTATCATTGAGAGAGAGGAGTTCCTCGACCATACCGAATTCCTCGCCAAACACTTAGGGTTCCGGGGGTTCTGCCAGTGAACTTGACGATTGTCACAACTTGCTCCAGCGCCGTCCTTTGTGGTTAAGCTACTTCTGTCGGAATCGCTGCGGGAACGGCTGCCCCTCTAGAGGGGGTTGCTTGCGGTGTTACACAATCTTAACCTAAACTTGCCAAGTCTAAAAAAACATACTCATAAGCCTCTACCACCGGAGCTGCTGCCGGTGAGCTGGTCTGCCCTCCCTGAGGAGTAGGTACCTTTGCTCCGGTCACCACCACATCCACCTGAGTGGCCTTGTCTCTTTGAGCTCCATTTCCAGATGGAAAGTCTTCAAACACTAGATGCCTAGAAACATTAAAACCTTCTTTGTCCATGGAAGTGAGGATACCTCCCCAGCGGAGTCGCCAAATGCAGGAGGGTAGTGAGACTGGGGTCTATGAATAACTGGAAAGGGTGAGGCGTGACCCACTCCAATGGATGCTGCCTGCAAGGTCTTCAAGGTCTCCTGGTGCAACTTCTGAAGAAAACTTCTCCTTCTGGTAATAATAGAACTCAAGCTTCAACTCACTCCCTGCAAGAAGATGAACTTTCACAGCAAAAATAGCAATTTTCTCAAGGGAAACACCTGAGAGTGATGGCTGTCAGTGGGGAGTGAAGGAACAAGGCACTCAGCACTATGAGAATGAGCAGGAAGAGAATACTTAGGTAGGCCTGGTGATATTTTGGCAGAGTAATAGTGCAATTTCAATTGTCTTTCTTTTTTCTATCTATGACCTTGCCTAGGGGTCCTATTTATAGTTGGGCACTAAGGCTGGGTTGGCACTTTTAGCGCCAAAACTTAGAGGGTTGGTGAGGGACAAAGTCTGCAGTGTACTATTTGTCCCTACCTACAGGCAGGTCTACCTGTCCCCTCTGGCAGATACCCCCTGGCGCCGACCAAAGTTCAAAAGCAAATATGTCTTCTAATGGAGACAAAATATCTGATTTGCTAAATATTTTTTGAAACGGTAACTTTGATACAAACTTTGTAAACTTAAGGGGGGGTCTCGAGGACCACCTCATCTAAAATATTTGCAAGCTTGAGGGGGGTCTCGAGGACCCCCCTCTAAAATCATTTTTCTTGAGAGGGGTTTAGAGGACCCTCTCCTCTAAAATCATTTTATAAACAGTTCTTTTCTTGTGAGCAGCCAGCCTTTTGGCTGCTCACTTCACTTGTGACTAAGTGTGAGGTGTGTGAGGACTGGGTGACTCTAGGGTCTCCTACTAGTATTCTCTCAATCCTATAGTTCTAAGTGGTTGAGCTTGCTCAACATACCTTGTTCCTCAGCCGCCAACCCAAAACTCCCGGGAGGTCCCAACGCGCCTGTTCGAGCCCTGCTTGCTCGACTAGGCAACCTGTACAAGAAAGTAAAGTGTTAGTGATGTTGTTTATTTAGAGACTGATGTTTCATGATGAGGAGTTGCTTATGATAGATACTCCCTCAATATGAGTTTCTACCGAAACCCTTGTTGCGGCACTTCTAGAATAACATTTCTGGAGTGACCCTTGCTGTAGTGGCACTGATGCTTGCAGTAGCGCTGACCCTGGTGGCGCTGACCCTTGCAGCAGCGTTGATACCTGCCGCGGCGCTGACACTTTCAGCGGATCCGACCCTTGCAGCGGCGCTGACCCTTGCAGCGACGCAAACACTTGCAGCGACGCTGACCCTTGAAGCGGCGCAAACACTTGCAGCGGCGCTGGCGCTTGAAGTGGCGCTGACCCTTGCAGCGGCGCAGACACTAGTGACGCTGACTCTTGCAGCGGCGTTGACACTTGCACCGGCGCTGACACTGGTAGCGGCGCTGACACTTGAAGCGACGCTGACCCTTGAAGCGACGTTGACACTAGTAGCGGCACTGACCCTTGCAGTGGCGTAGACACTTGCAGCGGCACTGGCACTTGAAGCAACGCTGACCCTTGCAACGGTGCTGACACTTGCAGCGGCGCAGACACTTGCATTGGCGCTGGTACTTAAAGAGGCGCTGACCCTTGCAGCGCCGCAGACACTTGCAGTTGCGCTGACCCTTACAGCGGCGCTGATCCTTGCAGCGGCGCTGACCCTAGTGACGCTGAGTCTTACAGTGATGCTGGCGCTCGCAGCGGCGCTGACCCTCGCAGTGGCGCTGACGCTCGTGGCGGCGCTGACGCTCACGGCGGCGCTGACGCTCCCTGTGACGCTGACACTCGCAGCGGAGCAGACACTTGCAGCGGCACTGGTACTTGAAGCGTCACTGACCCTTGTGGCGGAGCGGACACTTGCAGCGGCGCTGACCCTTGTAGTGGCGCAGACACATGCAGCGGTGCTGGCACTTAAAGCGGCACCGACCCTTGTGGTGGCGCAAACACTTACATCGACGCTGACCCTTGCAGCGGTGCTGACGCTAGTGATGCTGACTCTTGTAGCGGCGTTGCCACTTGCAGCTGCTCTGGCACTTGAAGCTACACTGACCCTTGAAGCGGCGCTGACGCTCGCAGCGGTGCTGACACTTGCAGCGGCGCTGGGGGTTCCTGCTGAATATGAGTTTCTGTCGGGACCCTGGGGTGGTTCCTTCTCAATTATGCGTTTTTGCCGGGACCCTAGGTGGGTTCCTTCTTAATACGAGTTTCTATCGGGACCCTGGGGGGTTTCTGCTCAATATGAGTTTCTGTCGGGACCCTGGGGTGTTCCTGCCCAATATGAGTTTCTGTCGGGACCCGGGGGGGTTCCTGCTCAATATGAGTTTCTGCCGGGACCCTGGGTTTCTTCTCAATATTTCTAATAAAATAATATTTTTACTTTTTTATAAGTAGACACTCTTCTACAATTGGCCTTAACCATCAGATTTGATTACTATAACTTTAGGTCCTCACAATTGACCTCAACCAATAGAATTGGTGTTCTCAACTCTAGGTCCTCGAAATTAACCTCAACCCACAAAATTGGTCACTATAATTTTAGGTCCTGAGAATTAACCTCGACCCTCAGAATCAGTCGTCACAACTTAAGGTCCTAAAAATCAACCTCAACCCTTAGAATTGGATGCTACAACATTAGTTCCTCATAATCGATCTCAACTCGTAGAATTGATCGCTATAATGTTAGGTCCTCAGAATTGACATTAGCGCTTAGAATCGATTGTCACAACTTAAGGTCCTTAGAATTTACTTTAGCCCTTATAATTGGCCTCTATAAGCTTCAGGTCCTCATCATCGACCTCGACCCTCAGAATTGGTCATTCCCCCATCAACACTTTAGAATTAACCTTGACCTATCGAATTGGTATCCCTTCCCCCTTAGAACCAATTTGAACACATATTCGACCCATTGAATCTATCATCCTCCTCTCTTTAAGTTCTTAGAACTGACCTTAAACCATTGAATTTGAAACCCTCATCTCTTTATTTCCTCATAACTAACTTCAACTTGCTAAATAGGTTAACCTAGTCCTCTAGGTCCTCATAATTGACCTACAAAAAAACTTTTCCCAATGTCGATTTGACAACCTTAACTTATTTTAAGCTTGTAATACCCCGTATTTTTATGCTATATTAATTTGGGGATTTATTAAATTTAATGTGAATTAATTATTTAATAAAAATCCAAAAATTAATTATGTTATAATTATTAACGTGATGAGAGTTACTAATTATGGGAAAATTTGTTGAATATTACTAATGAGCAAAGTAATATATAATAGTGGTCATATTAAATGTCACGAGTGAATAAAATGACAATTTTAGAAATTTGAGTCGGAACGCGCCCGTGTCGCGTCGGGACTAAATATTGATAAATAAAAGGTAAATATTTTATAAGTTGTTCGTATGGTCGTCCTGAGTGCTCCAACACGTCTGGGAGGGTTGAGATAGTCAGAAAAGTATACTCGGGGGTTTGATTTGGGTCTCGGGGCGTTTTTAGGCCTAATTAGTACCCCGGGAGGGCATTTTAGTCATTTCGTATTTTTGGGTAATTAAACCCACGAAAATTAAAGGGGTTATATCAGATGTTTAGGTTATCTCCTAGGGTTAGATAACTCAAAACACTAGAACGACCATGGGAGAGGAGAGGAGAGAGCTCTCAAGGCATTCCAAGGCTCAAAACTCACCCATTTGCGCCGCCGCCACCGCCAACGCGTAGATCGCGAGACGGGGAACGCAACCACACCAAATTCAACACCAAACTAGATTTTTGAAAATTCCTGGCAAGTATTTATCTTGCTTACTTCGTTGATGCATCTTTCATATTGGTTTTGGAATGATTAGGATGATTAATATGGATAAAAAACCCGATTAGAGTTAGGAAATTTCATGTAGTTATGGCTTAAATGAAAATTCTGGAAACCCTTAGTCATGTAGAGGAATAAATCACGAATTTATGATGTTTTATATGAATAAAATTCTGGAAAAGGTGGATTAGGACTATGTTAATGAAATTCTAGGGTTCTTGAGGTTTTATACGAATTTAGGTCTTGTTAATCCATGCTTATGAATGGAAATTTGCATGCTTTACGTAAAAGTTGTATGGAATGGATTTATATAATTAGAAGTATAATTTTTTGGACGTTTGGTTATGGAAAGTTAGGATTTGGATGAAGTTTTTTGAGAAAACCCGTATCTGCAAAACTGCAGAATTCGCCATACCTACTTGATCGGTCGATCGATCGAGCCAAGAGGTTCGATCGATCGAGGCCCTAACCTCGATCGATCGACCCCTCCTGGGAGACTTAAGTTTCCCCTTTTAAAATTGTTGAATTGATTCGAAATGAAGAAAACTCCTTAGAGATCCTTGTTAAAATAATTTGGGAGATAATGATGACCAGTAAGATTCGTTAATGAATAAGAGACCTTTAATGTAAGGAGAAATCTATATTTTTGGGATATTTTGCATAAGGGACAATGTAAGTATATATTAAAGGGGAGAGACACGTAAGAGAGAGTTACGTTGGAACATAAATGGATACCTACTGAATTGTACATTTGGAAGAATAGAGTCCATGAGGGTTACGTAGTAAGATGGAAAAATCCTTCGAATTAAAGTTAGAAATGAACCATTATACTTGATAAATAATAACGGGAAAATAAGGATAAATGTTGTGAATGTGGGTTATGGGATAAACCTAAATTGATATAATAAAAGTGGTATATTTATATGATTGTTTATGCATATATTATATACTTATGAAAATCATGCGTGCGCTACTTGCTATCCCTGAGGTTACCGCGTTGGGACAGTCTTATCTCGAATGGGCCTTCATGGGGGATATTGACTCGTACCCTAGAAGATAGAAATCCTAGGTACAGGCTATTGAATCTGTAGTCACGGTCCTAAGAGACGTGAGGGTATGTACTGACCTCTTAGACTTGGAAACTATGCTTTGCCTCAATATTGTTTGTGTATTTATTTATACAATTCGAGAGTGATTCCGAACTTATATCCCCTTTAGTACGATTGATACGGGGATTGGATAGCAGAGTATGCCCGCACCATAATTTTTATGTGGGGTGCTATTAGAATATATATATTATACGAGTATTTAATATATTTATGAACTTCTGAAATTTGGGAAACTACCTAATGTGTTATGGTAAGTAAGACATGTATAATGAATCAAATTGGAAATACTTGTTTTGAAAAGTATAATATGATATTGAAAAACTTTATGAATCAATAAAGTTAAAATGAGCGTTTTGTACTAAATCAAATTATCCTTTTAAACCATGATGTTGTTAAATCTTAAATCTTGAGAGTCACCTAAGATAAGTTAAATCCTTGGGGAAAGATAATGTGATATATGATGAGATAAACCATTGGGAAGGTTAGTGCGATAGGAGTGCACATTAGAAGAGAGGTGAGAATTTCTCAAGAGAGTGTCGCACTAATATGTTATTGCATTGGCTTGTATCAATTTAAATACTTGCTAAACGAATTTTTAAATCATATACACTATCGGGCTCTGAACCGTTTCTATTCCTCTTTCTCTCTTGTATATATATGTATATATTACAGGTGCCCAGTCACAGGGGCATCTTGTTTAGGATCCCTTGGAAGGAACGTGCTGCATCTTAGGTGGGAGTTGCAGGCCACTTGAATAGACGATTTCATTTACTTGATTCCACTTCTATCATTCTCCCTATTGGGCATGTGTCGCCCTTTCCACTATTAATCTGTTTTATTGGGACATTTGTATTTCAGTTATTTCTAGTACTATTACTTTGGGATTTATTCAGCATGTATATTTTACTTTAAGTTTTAAATGCTGGGATTTAGTTGTTGAATGTTTAAATTAATTGGATTATATGTTCCAGGAATATTGTGGTGTGATTCTTTAAATATTAAATTGTTGTAGATAATTAAATCTTTATTTTCAAAATAAAATTTGGTAAGTAATGTTTAAAAATGGTTTTGACACTTAGCTTAATTAAATAGGGTGTTAAATTTGGACAAGTTATTTTTACGACCGTGATGCTAAGAATGAACCAACTGTTCACCTTGATTTTAATTTAATAAAGGAATGATCGCCCGGTATTTAATTAGGCGGGGTGTCATAGGTTGTATCAGAGCATCAGGTTCTAGTGTCCATAGGATCTGTATGGCTTATTTTCTCTTTCAGCTTAACATTTTTGCTATAGACCCCTATCTTTAGGATTGTTGAATTTCTGCTTTTACGTTACGTCTTCAGCTATTTGAGATTTGATAATGACTGTAGACTAATAAACTACTTCACGTTTCAGATGCCTCTGAGACGTGCACCGAAGGATAGGCGTGCCCAGGCCGAGCAGCCAGCAGCTCCGGGACAAGGCACTATGAATGCTAATGAAGTGGCCGCCATTGTTGCTCAGGCGGTGAATGCCGTGCTAGCGGTGGTTCAGCAGGCTCCACCCCAGATTCAGGCAGTGGCGCCAGTACCAGCACAGCTTCCATCTGCATGGGAGAGGGTTAGGGA
Organism: Sambucus nigra; assembly: GCA_949130495.1. Classification (NCBI taxonomy): domain Eukaryota; kingdom Viridiplantae; phylum Streptophyta; class Magnoliopsida; order Dipsacales; family Adoxaceae; genus Sambucus; species Sambucus nigra. The sequence continues at coordinate 549,363,106 of OX422207.1, forward strand.
TGCTTTTCAGAAGGCGCATCCCCCTGAGTTCTCTGGTAGCTCAGATATCGTCACAGTCAGCCAATGGAAGAAAGACATCCATCGGCATCTTCGTATGTATGAGTGCACCGATGTGCGAAGGAAGTTATTGGCATACTTTAAGCTGGTGGGGGACGCTTTGCAGTGGTGGGAGTCCACTACCACCTTGGAGGAGAGGTACACGATCCGTATTCAGTCGTTTTGGGAGAGGTTTGACCGTAAGTACTTTCCACTCGCCGTGCAGACTGAGATGAGGTAAAAATTACTGAATTTGAAACAGGAGAACTCTACCGTTGTTGAGTATGAGGAGGAGTTCACGAGACTTCTCACCATAGTGCCAGATGAGGCACCTACTGAGAGTAAGAAAATTATGTTGTTTGTGGACGGGTTAGCTTGGAGGATCCGTCAGCATCTTATAGGGAATCTATCTCTGAGTACTTTCACTAATGTACTCAATGTTGCGTTACTACATTGCCAGGATCACCGCTTCCATCTGCAAGGAAGCAAGAGAGCAGGAGATTCCATCCAATAGGGCAGGACCGGGGGTAGTAGTGCTAGTGGTGCCCCATCTCATGGACAGACTCGTCAGCACGAGCAGAGTTCCCATCAGGGGGACCCTGCTAAGAGATTCCGTTTAGGTGATTCTAGATAGGGATTTGGGGGGTTATAGGCAGGGCCAACAACGTGCTAATCAGGGCCAACAGGGCCAGTGGCGGGGAGGTAACGGCCAGTAGGGTCGTGGTCAGCAGGGTCAGAGGGGAGGTAACTTCAGAGGCGGGTGTTTTATATGCGGCAAGCATGGTCATAAGCGCCAGGATTGCCCAGAGGGTAATAGGGCCCCACAGCAGCAGGGTGCCCGTAATGAGCCACAGAGACCACTTTTTCCAGCTGCCCTCCCAGCTCCAGCCCAGGTGCCAGCCCTACTAGCCATTCCAGTAGCTCCAGTGCAACAGGGGCAGTTACAGTACGGACGTGTCTATAACGTCCACTAGGTAGCAGCTCCACAGACACCACCCGCGATTGAGGGTATGTTTCCTATCCATGGTACTATGGGTCGGGTTTTGTTTGATACTTGGGCGACGCATTGTTTTATAACTACGCATTTTGCGAAGGCCTTAGGGTTGTTAGCCATAGCAAAGAGCATAGTGACGTGTGTAGACTCACCACTGGGGAGTGGGTCGCTTATCTTCTTTATATGCTGGGGAGTGGGGGTAGAGATTGGTAGTTTGGTATTACCTGCAGACATGTTAGTCTTAGATATGCATGAGCACGATGTTATTATCGGTATGGATTGGCTCGCAGCTTATAGAGCCATAATTGATTGCTTCGGTGGGAGCATTGTTTTTGCCATTCTGGGGAAAGAGATGTTTGTAGTGGCGATGCCTCGCCCAGAGGGAGGTTCGATCGCTCATTTGTATTATATAGAGGAGGATGCATCTAAGGAGGTTGTGATTCCGTTAGACTCGATTCCAGTTGTTCGTGAGTATTCCGATGTGTTTCAGGAGATACCAGGCCTACCCCCCAGTCGAGAGATAGACTTATCATAGGCTTATTACCGGATACTAGATCGATAGCACGCGCTCCATACCGTATGGCTACGACAGAGATGCGAGAGTTACGAGATCAGATAGAGCAGCTGTTAGGTCAGGGCTTCATTCGCCGGAGTACCTCCCCTTAGGGCGCTCCAGTCTTGTTTGTGAAGAAGAGAGATAGTTCACTGAGGTTATGTGTGGACTACCGTGAGTTGAATAAGGTCACAATACGGAATAAGTATCCGTTTCCTCGAATCGATGATCTGTTCGACCAGCTGAGGGGAGCAACATTCTTTTCAAAGATAGATCTGAGGTCTAGGTACCATCAGCTACGTATTAGGGAGAAGGATATTTCAAAGACTGCCTTCTTGACGAGATATGGGTCTTACGAGTTCAGAGTGATGCCATTTGGTCTCACAAATGCTCCAGCCGTATTCATGGACTTAATGAACCGAGTATTCAGAGAGTTCTTGGATCAATTTGTCATCGTCTTCATAGATGACATTTTGATATATTCACACTCCGAGGAGGAGCATGCCGAGCACTTGAGGAAGGTTCTTCAGACTTTACGAGAGCATCAGTTGTATGCTAAGTACGAGAAGTGTAGATTCTAGTTGCGAAAGGTAAAGTTCTTGGGGCATGTTATTTCTGAACAGGGGATAGCAGTTGACCCGAGTAAAGTGTCAGCAGTGAGGGAGTGGGGACAACCCATGACACCGACGGAAGTGCGTAGTTTCTTGGGGTTAGCCAGATACTACAGGAGATTCATTCGGGGATTCTCCAAAATAGCGGGTCCATTGACGAACCTGACTCGCAAAGGGGTACCATATGTTTGGGATGATGCTTGTCAATTGGCTTTCGACGAGCTGAAAGACAAGCTTACTTCAGCACCAGTCCTTGCTTTACTGAAGCTAGGTGTGGAGTACCTGGTTTACACCGATGCCTCTTTACGGGGACTTGGGGGAGTACTTCAGCAGGAAGAGAAGGCTATAGATTTTGTCCCCCGCAAGCTTAAGCCACATGAGAAGAATTACCCCACCCATGACCTGGAGTTGGAAACGGTCGTTTTTACACAGCGGATAGGGAGACACTACTTATTGGGGGAGAAGTTCCATTTATTCACAGACCATAAGTCACTACAGTACCTGTTCACTCAGCGATCGCTGAATATGCGTCAGCGCAGATGGTTAGAGTTTGTGAAGGACTATCAGTTCAACATACAGTATCATTTGGGGAAAGGTCTGAAAAGTGAAGTGGAAGGAGTTGGGTAACCAGGACGCAGTAGCCCGTTCCTTCATATCTGTTATGACAGTCACCCCAAGATTGTTACGAGGGTAATACAGGCCCAAACCACAGACCCGTTTTTCCAGGAACAGATTGTACGACTTTTAGCCGAGGGTGCTGAGTCCTATTATGTTAGTTCTGATGGGGGTTTGAGGTTTATTGGGAGGTTAGTGGTTCTAGAAGGGGTAGAATTGTGTCATGCAGTGTTGACCCAATCTCACGGGTCCCAATTTTCTGTACATCCTGGAGGAGATAAGATGTACCAGGATATGAGGAGGCAGTACTAGTGGAGTGGGATGAAGAAGGACATTGCTAAGTTCATGTCCAAGTGTTCTACCTGCCAGCTGGTGCAGGTGGACCATCAGAAACCTTCAGGATTCCTTCAGTCATTGGAAGTACCCGCGTGGAAGTGGGAGAGTATTTCCATGGATTTTATTACAGGGTTGCCTACATCACAGCGGGGCCATGACTCTATCTGGGTGATTGTAGACCGTTTGACCAAGGTGGCTCATTTTTTGCCGGTGCGGACAGATTATACCACGGGTCAGTATGCTCAGTTGTTCATTTATGAGATTGTCAGATTACATGGGGTTCCCCTGAATATTGTGTCAGATAGAGATATGATTTTCGTGTCACGTTTCTGGGAAAGCTTTAAGGAGACTATGGGTACTGAGTTGAGGTTGAGTTCAGCTTATCACCCACAAACAGATGGACAGACAGAGTGTACTAATCAGAAGTTAGAGGATATGCTACGCATGTGTGTTCTTGATTTTGGAGGAGGTTGGGAGATACATCTTCCACTGGTAGAGTTTGCTTATAATAACTCTTATCAGTTTACGATTGGTATAGATCCATTTGAGGCTTTGTATGGCCGGCCTTGTCGTTCTCCAACTTGTTGGCTCGAGGTGGGGGATAACAAGTTTCTAGGACCAGAGGTAATTCAGGAAACCTCCGCGAGGATTGAGATGATTAGGAGTCGCATTCGAGTAGCCCAGGACAGGCAGAAGAGCTAAGCCGATGTGAAACGATTCTTCCGGGAGTTTAATGTGGGGGACCAAGTGTTACTGTGTGTATCTCCTATGAAAGGAGTGATGAGGTTCGGGAAGAAAGAGGAATTGGCCCCGAGGTACGTGGGACCATTTCCCATTATCGAGAGGATTGGACCGGTAGCATACAGATTGGGACTACCAGAGCATTTACATCGCATTCATGATATATTCCACATCTCGTCGTTGAGACGGTATCTTTGGGATGATATGGCCCATACTCACATCGCGATAGATGAGATAGACTTGCAGCCTGACAGCTCTTACGAGGAGAGACCGATGGCTATCCTAGACTATAGTGAGAGGACATTGAGGTCGAAGATAGTTCCACTTGTATGGGTCCAGTAGGAGCATCATAACGTGGAGGAATCCACTTGGGAGCGCGAGGCCGATATGCGCGAGAGATATCCAGATTTGTTATTACCAGGTATGCCTTATTTTTTGAATTTCGGGATGAAATTCCGTTATTAGGGGGGAAGTATGTAATACCCCGTATTTTTATGCCATATTTTTAATGTGAATTAATTATTTAATAAAAATCCAAAAATTAATTATGTTATAATTATTAACGTGATGAGAGTTAGTAATTATGGGAAAATTTGTTGAATATTACTAATGAGCAAAGTAATATATAATAGTGGTCATATTAAATGTCACGAGTGAATAAAATGACAATTTTAGAAATTTGAGTCGGGACGCGCCCATGTCGCGTCGGGACTAAATATTGATAAATAAAAAGTAAATATTTTATAATTTGTTCGTATGGTCGTTCTGAGTGCGCCAACGCGTCTGGGAGGGTCGAGATAGTCAGAAAAGTATACCCAAGGGTTTGATTTGGGTCTCGGGGCGTTTTTAGGCCTAATTAGTACCCCGGGAGGGCATTTTAGTCATTTTGTATTTTTGGGTAATTAAACCCACGAAAATTAAAGGGGTTATATCAAATGTTTAGGTTATCTCCTAGGGTTAGATAACTCAAAACACTAGAACGACCATTGGAGAGGAGAGGAGAGAGCTCTCAAGGCATTCCAAGGCTGAAAACTCATCCGTTTGCACCGCCGCCACCGCCAACGCGTAGATCGCGAGACGGGGAACGCAACCACACCAAATTCAACACCAAACCACATTTTTGAAAATCCCAGGCAAGTATTTATCTTGCTTATTTCATTGATGCATCTTTCATATTGGTTTTGGAATGATTAAGATGATTCATATGGATGAAAAACCCGATTTGAATTAGGAAATTTCATGTAGTTATGGCTTAAATGAAAATTCTGGAAACCCTTTGTCATGTAGAGGAATAAATCATGAATTTATGATGTTGTAGATGAATAAATTTCTCAAAAAGGTGGATTAGGACTATGTTGATGAAATTCTAGGGTTTTTGAGGTTTTATACTAATTTGGGGCTTGTTAATCCACCCTTATGAATGGAAATTTGCATGCTTTACGTAAAAGTTTTATGGAATGGATTTATATAATTATTAGTATAATTTTCTGGACGTTTGGGTATGGAAAGTTAGGATTTGGATGATGTTTTATGAGAAAACCCGTAACTACAAAACTGCAGAATTCGCCATACCTGCTTGATCGATCAATCGAGCCAAGAGCTTCGATCGATCAAAGGTTCGATCGATCGAGCCCCTAACCTCAATCGATCGACCCCTCCTGACAGACTAAAGTTTCCCCTTTTAAAATTGTTGAATTGATTCGGAATGAAGAAAACTCCTTAGACATCCTTGTTAAAATAATTTGGGAGATAATGATGACCAGTAAGATTCATTAATGAATAAGAGACCTTTAATGTAAGGCGAAATCTATATTTTTGTGATATTTTGCATAAGGTACAATGTAAGTATATATTAAAGGGGGGAGACACGTAAGAGAGAGTTACGTTGGAACATAAATGGATACCTACTGAATTGTACATTTTGAAGAATAGAGTCCATGAGGGTTACGTAGTAAGTTGGAAAAACCCTTCGAATTAAGTTAGAAACGAACCATTATACTTGATAAATAATAACGGGAAAATAAGGATAAATGTTGTGAATGTGGGTTATGGGATAAACCTAAATTGATATAATAAAAGTGGTATATTTATATGATTGTGTATGCATATATTATATACTTGTGAAAATCATGCCCACGCTACTTGCTATCCCTGAGGTTACCGCGCTGGGACAGTCTTATCTCGAATGGGACTTCATGGTGGATATTTACTTGTACCCTAGAAGATAGAAATCCTAGGTACACGCTATGGAATTGGTAGTCACGGTCCTAAGAGACGTGAGGGTATGTATTGACCTCTTGGACATGGAAACTATGCTTCGCCTTAATATTGTTTGTGTATGTATTTATACAGTTCGAGAGTGATTCCGAACTTGTATTCCTTTTAATACGATTGATACGGGGATTGGATAGCAGAGTATGTCCGCACCATAATTTTTATGTGGGGTGCTGTTAGAATATATATATTATACGAGTATTTAATATATTTATGAACTTCAGAAATTTGGGAAACTGCCTACTGTGTTATGGTAAGTAAGACATGTATAATGAATCAAATTGGAAATACTTGTTTTGAAAAGTATAATATGATATTGAAAAACTTTATGAATCAATAAAGTTAAAATGAGCGTTTTGTACTAAATCAAATTATCCTTTTAAACCATGATGTTGTTAAATCTTAAATCTTGAGAGTCACCTAAGATAAGTTAAATCCTTGGGGAAAGATAGTGTGATATATGATGAGATAAACCATTGGGAAGGTTAGTGCGATAGGAGTGCACATTAGAAGAGAGGTGAGAATTTCTCAAGAGAGTGTCGCACTAATATGTTGTTGCATTGGCATGTATCAATTTAAATACTTGCAAAACGAATTTTTAAATCATATACACTATCGGGCTCTGACCCGTTTCTATTCCTATTTCTCTCTTGTATATATATATATATATATATATATTACAGGTGCCCAGCCATAGGGGCGACTTGTTTAGGATCCCTAAGAAGGAACGTGCTGCAGCTTAGGTGGGAGTTGCAGGCCACTTGCTTAGACGATTTCATTTACTTGATTCCACTTCTGTCATTCTCCTTATTGGGCATGTGTCGCCCTTTCCCCTATTTATCTTTTTTATTGGGACATTTGTATTTCAGTTATTTCTAGTACTATTACTTTGGGATTTATTCAACATGTATATGTTACTTTAAGTTTTAAATGCTGGGATTTAGTTGTTGAATGTTTAAATTAATTGGATTATATGTTCCAGGATTATTGTGGTGTGATTCTTTAAATATTAAATTGTTGTAGATAATTAAATCTTTATTTTCAAAATAAAATTTGGAAAGTAATGTTTAAAAATGGTTTTGACACCTAGCTTAATTAAATAGGGTGTTAAATTTGGATAAGTTATTTTTACGACAGTGATGCTAAGAATGAACCAACTGTTCACCTTGATTTTAATTTAATAAAGGAGTGATCACCCGGTATTTAATTAGGCAGGGTGTCACAAAGCTCTCCTTTAGATGGTTTCCCTTTAGACACCCCTTCCTAGGACGCACTTAAGCACCTCCTTAGGTCCTTATCACTCACTCATCCACTAAAACCCTAGGTCATACATCGAGTACCGATCTAGAGTCCATCGAGCGCTCCCAGTCCCCATTTGACTAGAGGAAACTTTATCATCAGAGTAGAAGATTAATAAAACTTTGAAGGGCTCTGAATAATCTTTCTAATAATCTTCCTCATGTGCAAATCGTCCTTACGGTTCGGATAAATGATCCATTTCAACACCATAAACTGATTTGGAGGCCACCGAGCACTTAAAGGATCCATTTGAGTCCTACCAACTCTTCAGCTCGAATGATATTCAATGAATCCTATAAGGGATCTGAATCCGCTTTCCAACGATCTTCCCTATATACGAATCATCCTTACACTACGAACGAGTGACCCATTTTACTTCAAAGGCTAACAAGGATCATTCGGGCCCCATTTGACCAAGGTAAAGTCTCTGAACTGAACGAAGCTAGATGAATCTTCTAAGAGATTTTATTACCCTTTCCAATGGTCTATCCCATGCATGAATCTTCCATACGATTAAGATGAGCAATTCATTTTCATTTGGGAATTTCTTGTCTAGTGACCAATGCGTGATTCTAGACCCCGTTTGACTTCGGTCAACTCTCTAAATTAGTAATGGCTTATTGGATTCTTAAAGGGATCTAAATACCCTTTATAATGGTCCATCTCGGGTGCGATTATGACTTATGGTTCACATTTTATGGCCCATTTTCCAAAAAACCTGTCTTAGACTACCAATTGGCAACCCAGGACCCTACCTATCAGCAGTGTGTATAGGGTTCTATACTTATAGGAAGGTCTAGGACCATGCCGATCGGGACTCATCTTTTCCCCATAAATAGAGTCCATTACCTCACTTTGAAGAACACACATGAGCAGACCTCGGAACCCCTAAACATCCTTCTCAACAATTCAGATAGCGCTCCCTCATACTTAGAGATGTTCTTTCCTAAAAAGTCCATTTCCCTTATTCCTTCAATCATTCTCATACTCTTTTGAGTAAATACCCACCCACCTCCTCAAACCACCATCACTTCATCTTGAGATTAGTGCATTTACAAGCAAGATCTACTTCAGGTCTTCATAATGAGGTCCATTTCTTCCTCTTTGTCTTTAAATTATCTTAATTTTGCATTAGTTCATTTTTTCTTTAGTACACTTTATTACATCACACATCTTAATTCCATACTTATTATTATAGTATTCACACATACTTTATTTTAATAGAAAAACACAAAATAAGAAAAATAGGTTTCATTCTTAAATTCCAAAAGGGGATTTCTCATCATAGTTTCTCACAATAAAACACCTTTTCCTACACGCACAAACATGAATAAAGTCCCCGGTTTGATTTATGTGTTAGCCCCACCTCATATCGTCTTTGAACTACGTGGACTTTGATGCCCCCGGACAATGTAGGCATCTTGGGTAAATCCCTCGACTAGAGTCCTCCCTCATATATTTGTTATTTTATTCTCATCATATATTCATGATATATAAATTTTTTATGCTTGTTTGCTTGTGTCTTGTCCGATATACTCAATTCCTTCATAAGAATTTATGAATTGACAAACACTAACATAATATTTTTATTACTATTTAGGGAACACTCCTAAGGATGAACTCTTTCCGCCTTTAACTATGACGTGAGTCTAGCGATTCTTCTCTCCATTTATATTATGCACATTAGCACACACATCATAAAGTTATACAAGCGAAGATTAAAAAATGACCATGAGATATAGGAAGGGAGGAATGGGTGTCTAACTCCTTCCTATTCCATAACTTAGTTCTTAGACCTTTGAACTACAAATTTTTGCAAGTATTAGTACTGTCTTTGATGCCGTTATCTCAAGGAAGCAACATTTCTTTTACCTATTATGTGCAAAATATGTTGGCGACTCTATCTCTACAAATCACCCCACCTTGATGATGGCCAAGTACCTCGTTAAAGGATGAAATCCTGCGCACACATCGAAAAAAGAGGGGGTAGGAAGGAGGTATCCACATGAGGAGACACCGACCCCATGACTCAGGATGACCACAGTTTGATTTAGAGTTAACACTTGTAGTTTAAACACACATCCTCAGTTTGTATTAGAGCAGTTGGTATTATTTTTACATTTACGTGCTAAGAGTAGTTCTTATATTTTTTTGTGTTTATTATGTTATTGCTCATAAACCTTATTTGTTAATAATAGTATTTTTAGCTTATATAAATATGATACTTGGGTATAAGACATTTTTTGTTCCAATGTTGCTTGTTCTTATGATAAATATCCTATGATTTTGAATCTTAATGAAAGGATAAATAATATGAAATCCAAAAAGCGAAACAAGAAAAGGAAATCTTCTCATTCTTTTTGAAAATTAAAATATATTGACATTGATTTCGATGAACATGATGAACATTAAAAAGTCAAATCAATAAGTCAAAACAATGATGAGTTAATGTAGAAACTTCTCAAAATGAAAAAGGTGAATGCTAAATTGTATAATCAAATCAAACTCTTTGGACAAGAAAAAGAAACTTTTTGTGTGTTTTAAAAGATTAGTCAAATTACTAATCAAAAGCTGAAAATGATTAAAAAAGAGAATGATGAGTTATTAGATTTGCATTGAACTTTGAAAGAAAACATCAGTGCCTTGAGAGAAAAAAAATTATGATTTGAGAAAATTGAGTACCTCATTTATATTTGATTTTCAAAAGCTCACGGTTATTGAGCAAGAAATTAATGATTTGACTCTTGAAATCGAAATAGTGAATAAAGATCTTCTTGTTTGTGATGTTTTTGAAAGTAAACTTCAAAAGAGACTTGCATAATTGCAAAATGAATTTAAATTATCTAAAAGTTTGAAAACAAAGTCATTTTATTCACAAGTTGTCTCATTTAATTCATATTCATCACATGATTCAAATGATACTAATTCCTTGTTCTTGAAGAAAAACGAGAAGACACAAAGTGAAAGAGAATTTTCAAATGAAAAAGAAAAAGGAAAATGATAAATAAGTTTAAAAGGATCTTTAAATAATTCTCTTGTGCATTGCCTTAAGGAAGGACATTTAGAATCTTTTTTTTATAAATTTTAAAATATTAAACGGAAACATGATTCGAGATCAAATATATTGAAAATATATCATGTTTTTGTTATTAGAGATGTCTTTGACAAAAATAAGTTTTGACGACATTATGATGTTGAATTAAGACCTTTGCCATATATGCCTCCTCATTTTTATGGTAATAAAGTTTAGAGGATAGTTCATGTAGCTAGGAAGAAGACTGAAAAGAATATGAGAGAAGGTATCAGAATAAATGTTCCTTTGTATACTTTTTTCAAAGCACAAGATGTGACAGCCCGCTTAATAAAATATCGGGTGATCAATCCTATATCAATTAAACATGAATCTCATCTAGTTCATTCTTAGAATGACTGTCGAAAACTTTTTAAAACATACTAACCACCAAGTATTCAAAAGACACGGTGCCAAATTTTATCTTTTTATTTGAAGATAATAAATAAATAGTTCAAAAACTAAAACAACAATCACAATATACTAGAATCCAAATCATCATGATACGTAAATGAATCAAAGTCATGTCCAATGAACCATCGACTAAAACAACCAAAAGTAGGAAATAATGCAAGTCCAAATTGCAAAGTAAAACTAATAAAAAACTGAAACTATAATACTGGCAATGGACCACATGTCTAAACATGATATACAAGAGTGGGATTCTATGATAGATCCGAACGAAAGAATCGACTAGTCAAAATCCTATCAGCATTCACCGTGCTACATCTCCGAGTCCATAGAATTAAAGCATCAAGTATGGCGTCCCTGTCACTGGATACCTAAAAGAATTTGAAAATATTTTCATAGCAAGAGTTTGTACTTAAAACATTTAACTAGTGGTTTATCGCAATTAAAATCGGTTATGGATAACACGTGTTAGGTTTGCGCACACTCCCTCGAGTTTCCTCACTTCTCATCTAATGTGCATGCCCAACGTTCTATACTTAGCCCAGCTAGCTATCAAACCCAAGCTATCTCGACTAAAGTATATAACCGATCTTATCAAGTCTACTCTCCCGTACCGCCCATACAACATGCTTCATTATTAACATTTCTCGTATGTTCTTCATTTCTTATGTAACATTCACTTATGTTAAATTCCATAATCATAACCAAGTCTCATTACTTAATTCATATAGCGTTTCATACCTAACACCATTCAACTTTCATAATTCAGTTTCATTACTTAATTTACTATAGATATTCCCAATCTATTTTTACTCTTGAAATTAATTAAGTTTCTCTCTACTTAATTTACAATATAGATGTATGTATATATATATATATATATATATATATATATATATATATATATATATCATCTACAAGTCTACTTTCACACATAAGTAGAATATCATTAAGTATATATTTCACACACAATATATACTATAAGGATTTATTGGTGTGGATATCCCTTGACCCCAATGTAAAGGTCGTACATACGTATGTCAGACATTATCATCGACTCCAATATGCTTCATCCTCAAATTTGGTCTGGATAATCATCTACCCCAAACAAAGCTTTCATGTATTGGTCCAGATAAACATCGACCCAATACATAATTAAGCACACTTTATGTATATATATTTCACTCACAATATATACTATAAACACATACTATATAATCACCTCCATGTATCACATTTTAGGGGTTATTGGATCAGAATCCTCCCTCGATCACAATTAGTGATTTATATTGGCTTGGAATCACACATCGATCACAATCATATATAAAGTATACTTTAGGTATTCACATAAACTGATAATATGTGTTAGCACGTAGTATATCTCTCTCTCACATATTCACTGTAATATTTACTTTACAATTTATCTCACTATCGTATCTATATGATTGTTCACAAGCCTCTAAGGGTCCTAGTTACCCCACCTGATATAAATTCAGTAGTTACCATATTTACTCTACTGATCTACATAGTTTCATTAGATTCCCGCAAATCCTTATCCGTCTCTCAAATTAATTACGAATTTCTTTAACCAATCCCATTCCCATCTTAATTCTCTCTCTAAAACGAATTCGTACTCCCATCGTAGGCCGACTATAAAATAATAAGTATCCCAATATTATTTTCACAAGTGCCTAAGTATTTTCCACCTTGTACATTTAGGAATAAAAGAAAAAAAGGGAAATTTTAAAATTTTAGAGCGCTAAAATGATCCAGCTTCCCAGGACCGGACCGGACCGGTCCATTTTTCACCAAATTCACATCCGATTATTCCCAACTATTTCTACATGAGTTACGATGATTTCTAATGTTTCCAACACATTAATTCTTCACCCAAAATAATCAAGAATTAATCAACCCCAAAACTCTTTTATAAATCTAGTTTTGTGTTAATCTATTTCATTTAATTTAAAACACATATTAAAATCCACAGTAATAATAAAAAATCCTCTGATTTATAATTCTCTACAGATATAAACACCAACTACATGCAATTCTACCCAAACATGTGATCAATTGATACTTTTCATCGAAAACTTTAAATAGAGTCAATTAAAATCATGAAATCCATACACATGGGTATTATAACATCAATTAGAATTGAAATAAACACTTCCTTAGATTGATTAATCTAATTTCTTGGTTCCTTGTGGATGATTGATCGCTTCTCCTTCAATCATTCTTTACAATTGCCTTGATGTGCAAGAAACCCTTCACCACCTTCACAATCCTTTTCTTAGGCTTTGGGAAAATGGTTCTCTCTTTTATCTAATGACCGCTTTAATCTTTTATGTTATGAGACCTAACCCCAATATCAAAATATCATATATATTTCTCTAAATTTCGTATGTCCTTTAACCTCTTTTTGAAAGATGATCGAAACGCCGGTAGTAGATGTCGGTTTGGTCCAAAATTGACCCGGGACCCAAACTGTACTCTCGGGTATACTATTCCGACTATTTCTACCCATCCGGAATTGTTCATGACCTCTAAATTATCATGTGATTCACTTAAAATATATTTCTCACTTCTCACCCCAAAATAGTCTACATGCGACTCCCGGTGAGATAAAATAAAATACGCACATATCACTCGCTATATCATATAATCATAATTATCCATTATTTACTATATGCACTTAGTAAATATCATAATGAGATATTAATCAGTATATATTTCTCGATTAAAATTTAATAGTCACAATTATTTTCTACTCAGATTAAATTACTTCACTCACGTAATTTAAGTAAAACGTATTTTTTTAATTAAATCCTCAATTTAATTAAATAAAAATATACAAAAATACGGGGTATTACATACTTTCACCCTTACAAAGGAGTTTTGTCCTCGAAATTAGAGAAATATCGATACTAAAACTTAGGATCTTTAACATCACGACATCTTCTGGTACCTAAAATCAAATCATAATAACTGAAGGGTCACTCCACTGTCACATACTAGTGGTACTCTCCTATCAAAAGGCTTAATCACTCTAGCCTAAGTTTATCAACAAGATTTCTCAATTTACTCTGTACTGATATGCATCATCAGTCATGTGATCTGAATACTGGCTCTATCATCTCCATACTCAGAAAAGGTCGCACCTCCCTAAGTGCCAACTACCCTTATTCATCGCAACTCAAAACTCCCTTCATGGGAGAAATTACGATAACCTCTGACCATTCATGTCAGTGTTTCGAACTTTGGTTCATGGTGACGTAACTATTATGACATTCAAAAGCCACCAAAAATAGTTTGTGGTTCACTCCACTCTCAACAACGGACTCTAAAACATGACCACTCCAAAAATCTAGTTATCCCCTCACCTCTAATCAACCATAGGATGAATGACAAAGATTTGCACACAAAGCTTTAAGTGGAAACTCTATCTTGATAAATCCATACCAGTTATTACACGTAATTTTACCAATAGTAATTTCTCCCCTCTATTACCCTACAAGGCACCACATGCAGTACTTGCATCAACCAACATAATAAACCACCTCTCGTCTAATCATCGGGCTATAAGTGATACAACATGCCCAAAATCACACTTCGTCCCCATCGCTTCCTGGTAATCCCTATCAGGGGTGGGATTGCAGGATCTCATCCCATTTCACTACAAATTGTGAGGCACCTTTCACCGGTGCAAATCCATCTTTACCAACATGTCTACCCATTTCGTCAATTGAATCGTCAACCTGGTATAAAATTTTTGGTTGCTCATCTCGAACCAACTCATTTCCATATATGAGTGATGCATTCAGAGATAATCCCACTACATCTCACCCCACACCAATTCCCACTTATAATATCTCAAATTATGCGGTACCTTATAATCCCCTTATTCCACCAGTATTACAAAAGTCATGGCACATGCACTTTTTGTAACTGGCACACTTTTTGGGTCTTTTTCTTTTTCCCCATAGTCATCAACATCCTATTTACGCGCAAGTCATTCTCAACATTCGATTGAGGAAAGCTCCTTTTTATTTTCCCACAACAATTTGGCCTCCTCTTTATCAAGAGATATCTTTTAAATGTCTTCCCATGACTTTTTAACCCATCTTGATGTGCTACTCTTATTGCACACAAATACTTGGATTATCGTCATTCTCACACAACATTAAATCCATCATACCATTCTGGCTTGATCTATAATTTCCCTCAGGCATATGTTCGACACATTGATTCCTACATCCTCTTATCTCGATTGTTTTATAAACCAACTAACCAGGGCTCCCATACACCCTATACTCGCACAAATCTGCACCAATATTGCAAATGTCACACACACTATACTTAAAACTTGACTCACATTGTCAACGTGGCTATAACCCATGGGTAGACTCAACCACCCCATATATCAAAATTTATTTCTACTTAACATTGTTCCACCCTTCGTCTTATGGTGAGAAGAAAAACTTTCAGTTATCTCTTATAGCACTACCAACCCCAAATGCCTTACTCTATACAATCCCTCATAGTTCAAAGTGTTTTATCTACACATTCGTTGATTGACATTCGAAACTGATGCCCGAGCATCCATCAATGTCTCTCTACTCATGACGTTCATCAAGGTCCCTGCATATCTCACCACGCAATAACATTAAAATAAGGAACTTTCCACAATGCTCTATCACTCAGCATTGGCAGTAATGTAATTCCATAAACCTCAAACTCATAACCGGGACTCTCACAATCTTGTCCCCCAGACATATAAATATAAATATCAACTCCCATGTCTTTAAAGGAGTGATATAATAATGCGCTCTCCCTATCACCCAGTTCTGAGCTAAACATAAAAGTGAGCTAAATATCTCTGCCCAACAGTAGATCCAATATACCTCAAATCACATCAATAAAGTCCCTACACACCGGGATCACATATCTCGAGACAACCATACTCTCCAAAGTATCTACCATAGTATAATATAAATGTGATCTCGACTCTGTTTCAGTCGAGGCCTTTTCAAACAACACATCCTGCCCTGGAACGTTAGACACGGTGGCCTTTCTATCATGACCCTTTATCATTCCATTCACATTGCTAATCACTCCATACCTAGTATAATATCACACTCCTATAATACATCACTAGAACGAGTAATTCCAACAGACATATACTCCCTATTCATGCACTCACTCTCCTTGCAGGTAGTACCAAAGAGAGCCCCACTATACAAAGTAAACAATATACACATTATAGTGTTATCAATGGTATACTCACTAAACTAATCTCACACGCGAATCTAGTGCTAATAGAATATTGGGACTTTCTCGTGTCATATAAAGCTTACCCTACTAACCCTAGGATAAAACTCATACTTTCAATTGTAAATAATGCTGGTGGCTCAAATGGTTATTGGACATGACATTCCTATCCGAACTTAACCAAACTATCTTAATCATTTACCCATATAGGTACCATACTCTTGTCCTTTTTACTCACTTCAGGCAAAATCAATGCATGGGGTCCTACTCTCCACATAAAATGGCTCTGCATATACTCTCTTCTTTCGGGCCGTACTGACCATATTAGGGTTGTCCTTCTATCTAACCCTAGTAAGCACGACTATGAAGATCATCCTCATTATTCCCTTAACTTTGTTGGTTCTAAGGAACACACTATGGGCCTTACCACTCCTAACTGAATCCACCTCCATATGGTAGGAATTCAGTTATTTGAATCATTTAAATGGGTCCGCTAATGGGTCTCCACCTTGTGGTGTTTCGATAGCATCGTTACATCCAGTGTTACTCCCTGACAAAATTCTCTAATTCTTCTAGCTCCCTTCATGAGGAAGAATTAATATCAAAACTGCCAAAAGCACAACATCGTCACCATCTGCATCAATCGTCCAAGAAGAATTTCCCTTTAAGTGCTGGTGACTCCTATCGTGAGGCCATTACCCACCTTAAAGGCTCTTTACTCCATTGTTCCAAATATGGTGATTTACTCCCACCATTACAACACTGCTCCTACGAGCCAAGAATTTTTTTACCCCAATTCACTTCCAGGTATTTATTACTTCCTGCTATATGCCAAAGCCTCTTGGTGTTCTACATCCATTGGCTACACACACAATCTCCGTATCTAACAAAATCCAAATGGGTGGTCCTCTTCAAAGGCCCCTCGGACTCTCTCCCATCCTAACCACACTAGGTGAGTCTAATTTAGAACCACTCTCTTCTATAATGGTACAACAATATACGCTACACTCTAGCAGTCCTTAGAACTCCATTATCTTGAGCAACAATAGGGGTGACCTCTACTACGGTTATCGACCCCAAAATATTCTTCAACTCCAACTGAGCCCCACCTATTAGTGCCTTCCAAATGACCCTCACTAGTCTTTCTCTGAGAAATCGACATACTAAGCACACCTGTACAAAAAAAAAGATTCACTAATATAGTAGGATAACGTAAGGCATATATGTAGAGGAACACAATAATCATATGATAGGGCTCTATATCAATCAAACGATACGCTAAAAATGTAGTAAGCCATATATATCCTAAGGACACTAGAACCTGATGCTCTGATAGCATATGTGACACCCCGCCTAATAAAATACCGGGTGATCAATCCTATATCAAATTAAATAGGAATCTCATTTGGTTCATTCTTAGCATCACACTCGAAATTGTTTTAAAACTGACTAACCACCTAGTATTGAAAAGACACGGTGCCAAATTTTATCTTTTTATTTAAACATATTAAATATATAGTTCTAAAACTAAAACAACAATTAAGATATACTAGAATCCAAACAATCATGATATGTAAATGAATCAAAGTCATGTCGAATAAACCATCGGCTAAAACAACCAAAACCAAGTCCAAACTGCAAAGTAAATTTGATAAAAAACTTAAACTATAATACCGAAAATGAAACACATGTCCAAACATGATATACAAAAGTGAGATCCTATGCTAGATCTGAATGAACGAATCGTCTACTTAAAATCCTCTTAGTATCCACCATGCTACATCTCCGAGTCCCTGGAATGAAACCATAAAGTATGGCATCCCCGTGGCTGTACACCTAAAAGTTTTTGAAAATATTTTTATAGAAAGAATTAGTACTCAAAACATTTGAAAACATTTAACAAGTGGTTTATCACAATTGAAATCGGTTATTGATTACACATGTTAGGTTTGTGCATGCTACCTTGAGTTTCCTCACCTCTCATCTAGTACACGCCTAATGTTCTATACTTAGCCCAGCTAGCTATCAAACCAAAGCTATTTCGACTAAACTATATAACATATCTTATCAAGTTTACTCTCCCGTACCGCCCATACAACACGCTTCATTATTAACATTTCTTGTATGTTCTTAATTTCTTATGTAACATTCAGATATGTTAAATTTCATCATCATAATCAAGCCTCACTACTTAATTCATATATAGTTTCATAACTAACATCATTGAACTTCCATAATTAAGTTTCACTACTTAATTTACTGTAGATATTCCCAATCTATTTTTACTCTTGAAATTAAGTTTCTCTCTACTTATTTTACGATTTACATGTATATATATATATATATATATATATATATATATATATATATATATATATATATATATATATATATATATATATATATATATATATATATATATCATCTACAAGTCTACTTTTGCACATAAGTAGAATATCATGAAGTATATATTTCACACACAATATATACTATAGGGATTTATTGGTTCGGTAAGTCATCAACCCTAATAATCCTACCATTTACATTTGCCCGGATATCCCTCAACCCCAATGTTAAGGTCGTACAGATGTATATTGGTCCGGCATTATCATTAACCACAATATTATTCATCCTCGAATTTGGTTCGGCTAATTATCGACCCCAAACTGAGCTTTCACGTATTAGTCCGGATAATTATCGACCAATACATAATTAAGCACATTTTATGTATATATATTTCACACACAATATCCACTACAAACACATACTATAGAGTCACCTACCTGTATCACATTTTAGGGGTTATTGGCTCGGAATCCTCCCTCCATCACCAATAGTGATTTATATTGGCTCGGAATCACACCTTGATCACCAATGTGTATATCTATATAATAAAGTATAAAACTTATATATGTCATAAGATTTATCAATGATGTCATTAGATGAGTTTTTTTCTTACATTTCCTCTTTTACCCCTTAAATTTGGGATTCCCCCTCTTTAACCCACTCTACTTTGTTTCCCCATTTTGTTCAAAATTAAAAAATAAGGACATAATAGTATTTGCACCATTCCCCCGCCCTCGCTCCTTACCCCTTACTTTCTCAGACCTCAATCCATTGTGCACCAAAGATATTCGTTATTAACCCTGTTTAGTTTATACCCCTCCTTCTATGTTCATTTGTGGGAAGACAAATGAAAAAGGTTAGAATAACGACAAAAGCTTACCATTTTTTCCTCAAAAGCATAAATTGTGGATCTATATTCTCTCTAACGGTAACTACTTCTCCCTTCTAACCAGGAGGTTTTGGACTGACTAAAGAAAAAAGTGAGTTCAAATTTCATTCTCATTTTTATGTGGTCTACGGTTGATTGATCGCATATACTTAGACATTCATTTTTATGTGGTCTATGTTGTATACTCTAAGGATATCTATTCATTTATTTTTTTGTGACAGGAGTTCTACTGCTGGCCATGTCTTTTGGTTCTCCACTATGTCTTCTGGTAAGTTCTCTCTCCATTTCTATCCATCCACCTCTCCAACTCTGCATTTGGATTTTAATATTACTGCGGGTAGATAAGTGGGTTTTAATATTTCATCCGGTAGCTAAGTGGGTTTGAGTTAATCCACCTCTCCACCATGTCTTTTGTTTCACAACTCTCTCTCATCATTCTTTTTATTTTGTCATTATTGGATATGAGGATCCGTAAGATTCCTTACTTGGAATATCATGTATGGTAATGTGGAGTAGAGAAGCCTACGATTTGAGGTATGTGCGATTTTGCAAATGGAAAACATGATTTTTTATCCTAACTTTCTAGCTCCGTGAAAAAAATTGGTTCTCTCATAATCATTACATCTGCTAATTTTGTAGCTATTTGCACAAAATGTCATTTGAAAATTTTGGTTTCACATATATTTGTGTTTTTATGAGTTTTTGTATCAGGGTTTTTATTCCAAGCTTTGTTCGTCTGCCTGTGTCCTTCTACCGGTGTTTACTAATAGATTAGCTTCATTAGGAGGCATTCTTGAATCGATTATTACACCAAAACAATGATTCATTTTTTGCGAGTTTGTCTTCAAAATATTTTTGGTGATAGTTTTGATTTTTTTGCAGGTTGGTTCGTTTGTCTTCAAAATGTTTTTGGCGATCATTTTGATGTTTGTTTTTACAGGTTGGTTCGTTTGTCTTCAAAATATTTTTGGCGATTATTTTGATGATTTTTTTCAAGTTGGTTCATTTTTCCTCAAAATATTTTGGCGATCATTTTGATATTTTTGGCGAGTTTGTCTTCAAAATGTTTTTTTTCAGGTTCTTCAACAACAACTAGATTTGGTTCATCATTTTTACAAAGATGTCGGCTCTAAAGGCAGGGTTGATGGGGATTATATTGATTGGGCTTCTGCGATACTGGTAACTGTATTAGGCTTTTGATCCAGTTTAATTTAGTCTTTTGGATAGTTGATTTATTGATAGTCATTATTGAGGCAGCTTTGCCAATTTGACACATAAAGATTAGGGATGCCAATCAAGTGATACTGCTGTGTTTGTGTTAAGGATAAAAATGAACTATTAAATTGGTCATATGGTCCATGAGGGAAACAAAGACAAGATTCTAAATGACTTGAAATTACTAGGGTGTGTTTGATGGGAAATTTTGAAAGCTTTCCAAAATTTTGACCTTTTGGTGTGTGTTTGATTGCTTGTGTAATTGTTCTTGGAAAAACCATCGCTGGACTTAAGAGAAGATCAATAATTCGGGTATAATAACCCAAGTTGATAAAACATATAAAGATATTGGTTTGAAATTGGTGGGAAAACCTCACAATCTTGCAGCCTAGCTTCATACCTAGAGGGACTAGGATATGTAGTTGAATTATGGCAGTTCTTATGACATTGTTGTTGTTTTAGTAGTGCTTCAATTTATACTGCCATAGCAGTGCTTATAACATTGACGTTGTTTTAAACAGGTCTGCTTAATAGATCTTCAAATGATCTACATTTAAACAGGTCTTAAACGGGTATTCAACATTTACTTAATAGGTATTCAACATGTATTAAACAGGTTTATAGATAGTTTTACTGTATACGGTTAATGAATTTCAAAAATTTAAATTTTGATCTTTGTTTTTCAAAATTATTCCTTTCTGATTTAGTTTTCTCATGTGTTGACCAGATATTTTGAAATTATCTCAGCTTTATTTATTTATTTTTTAAAAATTATTCCGGATGTTTCAAATTCAAAATGTCCAAGTTTTATTCCTTTTTCCATATACGAGTTTATCAGCTTCATAGATAATAAGTATCCTCTATAACATTTGCAGTATTTGCTCTGCACTATTTGCAATATTTGCAAAGTAGTAAGTATTCTCTGCAATATTTGATTTTATGAACCCATTTCCATTCTCAAACAAGTTCTCAGTGAACACTTGAAATCATGCTTTTCGTGAAAGTCCTATATCTTTGGCCTTACTATGAGGTTCAATCACAATGCATAAATGGAAAAAATAGATAAAAAAATATGAATAGTTTGTTTTCGGCTTGGGTTATAGAGTTACTCCTTAAGAGCCGAGATACAACATGCTTTTGTGAAGTGTAACCAGAGGTCACGAGTGATAAGAGATGGAGATAAATATACACATAATATGTTGATTTACATGCTTCAATAACCTTGCTAAAGTTCACGTGGTGTTTAGTTGTTTTTGTTTTTATATATATTACAAGATGCGAGATATTACAAGAGCGGTGAAGACTCTTCATCCTTAAGATTGCTAATGTCAGTGGTAATTCCTTTTGCATATAATTTGTCTCCTTTTTATTGTGATAGTTGATTTATTGTATTCTCCACATTATTATTTTGTGTCGCTTGGAATGTTTTGAACTACTGATGTTTCTAAATAATGGCAAGGCTTGAGCAAGTTATCTATTTGGCATTCTATTCAAATCCCTTGGAATTCTATTCAGGTTCTATCTTTCAAATTCTATACCCTTAGTATTGTATCTTACTGTATTATTATCCCTATCAAGTGCCCATCTAATGTGTCCCCAAATAGGATGAACTATATGAATTGTCTAATTGCTCTTTGCATTGATATATTACACAGTGACATTTTTTGGTCCGTTTACTAAAATAAGACTCTCGGACCAACTCTAAAAAGAATCGATAATGGTGGCTATAAAGCGGCCTAGAGGAGGTGTTGATGGATTTGTCAACACTGTGAAGAAGCTACATAGGACAGAGATTTATTTGAAACATAATCAGAGTTTTAGTATGACTGATGCTTAGGAAAGGTTTTAGAACATAATTGGGATTTGATTTCCACATTGACGCTCTTCAATATATGAATATTATGTAGATTTCATTTGGAACATACCAACAAAATCGTTTGATCCTTAGTTCTTGATTGTAACTCATATGGTGGCTGCAGGTTATACAAAGAGTTCCTGGGGATTAAGCTTTTGTAGAAACGTGACAATGTGATAACCTTTTGCAAATTAAATAGGAGATTGAAGATATGGGCTACTCCGATGCTATGTCCAGGAATGAAGTTATTGATAAAGCTAATCTCTCCAAAACAATGACAATTGAAGCTTCCTTTTGGAAGGGCAAGGCTAGAGTTAGATGGTTAAAGGAAGGGGATCGCAATTCCTCATATTTTCATAGATATCTAAGGCTAGAAGATCTATGAACATAATATTTGCCTCAAACACAATGTGTTATTGAATTTCGAGCCTCCTCTCCTCAAAGCCCATTTTATCAACAACTTCATCTCTATTTATTCTTCTAATCACAAAGAGTGAGGTGTTATTTCATTAATTCCCACATCCACCCCATGTTAAATGATGCTGATAACGTCTCCCTTATTTTCTATTTTATTTTTCTGCCTGCTAGTGATCATATTAGAAACACTATCTTCATGTTACTTTTTCTGTCTTATATCCATGTAGTTGTTGCATACACATACCATATACCTTAAGGTATCCAGACCACCTGGTTGGAGCTTGGAATAAACATGCGTTGTCTTTGGGTAGCTCGAATCCAGTGCTGTTGAGACTAGGACTGCCTACGTTTGCCTTGGTACACAAGGTAATTTTTATTGATGGTTAGTTTGGTTCCTACTTGTGGTTCATTTTTTTCCTACCTTAGTGTGCTGATTCAAAGTGTCGCCCGTTGTTTTGCTAAACGTTCCATATTTGTTTTACCAATCGAACAGTATGTACCCAAGTTCTTATCTTTATAATTGGTAATGGATTTTGATCTATTTGTTTAGCTTTTGATTTGTTTGAACAATATGTACATGAGCTAATTTTTTAAACTAAGATTTGGTGTTTAGATATTTGACCTTATTTTTCAATTTTTAAACTAATTATATAGTTTGTTATTTCATATATGTTTTGTAGGATTATGGAGAGTATTGAAGTTTTTTATACAACCGGTAATCCATTTTGACTCATAATATAAATTGTTACTACATGATTTTTTTTTAAATTTCATTTGAAAATTGTTATTGCTGTTGAAGAAGTGAGGCCTCTTGCCTTATGTCTAATAAATAGAATTTTGCAGATTCAAAAGGGACTGACAAAAAAGGTAAAGAAGATTCCTTTTCATATTGGTTCAAACTCAACTAGTACTCATGAGGTTGAGGGACATAGTGCACCAAAGTATGAAACTGTAAGATGTGCGCAAAAACTCGCCGCCAAGATGGCTTGACCATTAGCAAGGAAGTTCAGTTGTCATACGCGAAGTCGAATATTTAAGTATGCTTATGATCACTCGAGAAAGAAAAAGCTACGCAGCAGAAAAATAAACACAATGTTTTCGGGAGTAATTTTGATGGTTATCGATTCTGAAATAAGGAGACTACATAGCTCAAACATATGGGGTTTATCTCTCTGCTTTGGGTCATGT
Source organism: Sambucus nigra (assembly GCA_949130495.1). Classification (NCBI taxonomy): domain Eukaryota; kingdom Viridiplantae; phylum Streptophyta; class Magnoliopsida; order Dipsacales; family Adoxaceae; genus Sambucus; species Sambucus nigra. The sequence continues at coordinate 549,387,227 of OX422207.1, forward strand.
TTTTATTCTTCTTTCTTTAATTTTTACCTCCTTTTATATTGGGACCATGTAGCAACAAATTATATTCATGTTATAGAGTTCATGTCACATAAAATATGTGAGTAAATTGTTGTGGTTGGACGGGTTGGATTTTATTATTGATCTAAATTTAGAATTAATAGTAGAATAATTGGTATTTTGTTCTTAAACAAGGTGGATTGTCTCATAAACAAAGGAAATTCTGCCCAATTTTTTTAATTAATAGGTTCTCACCATAGGTTATTTAAAAATAATTAAACGTAGTGAACTAAATGCGACGTATGGTCCTATCAACGACATACACTTTCGAAAATTATCGTCGTGCCTTCAGGCACGGGCATACCCTAATGTGTATATATATATAGTATACTTATGTTATTCACACAACCTGATAATATGTGTTAGTACGTAGTATATCTCTCTCACATATTCACCGTACTATTTACTTTATGATTTATCTCACTATCGTATCTATACGAGTGTTCACACAACTCTAAGGGTCCTAGTTACCCCTGCTTATAAAAATTAAGTAGTTACCATATTTCCTCAACTGATGTACATAGCTTCATTAGATTCCCGTAATTCTTTATCCATCTCTCAGATTAATTACGGATTTTTTAACCAATCCCATTCCCGTCTTAATTCTCTCTCTAGGACGAACTCGTACTCCCATAGTTGGTTGACTATAACATAATAAGCCTCTCAATATTATTTTCACAAGTGCCTAAGGATTTTCCATCACGTCCATTTAGGAATACAATAGAAAAAGGGAAATTTCAAAATATTAGAGTATCGGATCCGGCTTCCTAGGACCAGACCAATCTGTTTTTCTATAACTTCTGCTCTGTGTTTCGCAACATCATTTACACCATATGATTCACCCAAACCACATAATTCATACCCAAATTAACATTCGATTATTCCTAACTATTTCTATATGAGTTAGGATGATTTCTAATGTTTCCAACACGTTGAAACTTCACCGAAAACAATCAAGAATGAATCAACCCCCAAAACTCTTTTATAAATCTAGTTTTGTGTTCATCAATTTCATTCAATTTAAAAACCAGATTAAAATTCGTAGTAACAATCAAAACTCCTTTGATTTATGATTCTTTATAGATCTAAACACTAACTACATGCTATTCTATCCAAACATATGACCAATTGATACTTTTCATCAAAGATTTTAAATAGAATCAAATAAAATCATGAAATCCCTACACATGGGTATTATAACATCAATTCCATTTGCAATAAACAATTGCCTTATGTTGATTGATCTGATTTCTTGGTTCCTTATTCATGACTGATTTGTTCTCCTCTAATATTTCTTTACAATCCTTGAGGTGGAAGAAACCCTTCACCACTTTCACAATCCTCTTCTTAGGCTTTGGGAAAACGGTTCTCTCTTTTCTCTAATGACCTCTATAATCTTTTATGTTATTATCCCTAAAACCAATCTATAAATATCATATATATGGATCTAAATTTTGAAGGTTCCTTAACCTATTTTTGAAAGATGATCGAAATGCCTATAATAGATGCCGGTTTGGTCCAAAATTGACCCGAGACCCAAACCGTAATCTCGGGGTACACTATTCCAATTATTTCGACCCATCCAAAATCTTTCATGACCTCTAAATTATCATCCAAGTCATTTAAAATATAGTTTTCATTTCTCACCTCAAAATAGTCTACACGCGGCTCCTGGTGAGATAAAATAAAATACATACATATCACTCGCTATGTCATATAATCATAATTATCCATTATTTACTATACGCACTCAGTAAATATCATAATATGATATTAACAAGTATTTATCTCTCTATTAATATTTAATATTCACAATTATTTTCTAGTCACATTAAATGACTTCACTCGCGTAATTTAATTATAACGTGTTTTTTTCTAATTAAATCCTCAATTTAATTAAAAAAATACACAGAAATACAGGGTATTACACAAGACCACCTAAATCAACCTTGTAAGCGATTGAGATAGAGAAATCATAGTTTCATTAATAATAGTAGGCAAGTATTTCCAAGAGATCCTATTACAAAACATAGAGGTCAAATGAATGAGTTGATGAGAAGGATGGATTTCCATATGCAAGGTTGATGTGAGTCTTGAAGGGAGTTTGCTAGAACTAAATCTAGAACAAATTCTCAAATTCTAATGACTAAGCATAACAATCATGGGAGAAATGAGAATTGGATTCCAATAGTTGGGAGTGGATTGCCTAGAAATGTACCAGGGAAGATAGTGGAAATTGATGTTCCTAAAGTGAAGTTTTTGAAGAAATATTTTACCTTTGTTGCACCCATTAATCTGGGAGATGGAACACCCATCGATATCTAAGATACAATTTACTAGAATGCCTAAGACCTTGTTTGTGTTTTGGCTCCTCCTAGGTCATTCTTGATTTATGGGGAAACAAATCATGTAGGTGTGAGTTTAAAAATAACTTTGTATCACTTTTCACGTTTTGATGAGGATTTCAGGCATTTGTGTCTTTTTCATGCATTTTCTTTATATGCTTTATTCCTTGCTAAACAAGTTTATAAATAGATGCATGATTATTTTATCAAAAATCAAAAAAGGTTTTATGTTTTGTTTCTTTTTGTGACTATGTGAATAAGTCTTTCCTTTAAATGATATTATATATAGACGTAACTTGAATGATGATTGAGATTAGATGTTTATCCATTTGATTAAAAATGTTGATAATATAAATTGTTAGGTGAATTTATTTGATAAATCATGATTCTTAAATTAGTTAAAGTCATTGGTATTGATTCCACACTACTTGAGCACTTTCATATCACTTGATGGATATGACTATATTTATGTGTTTCTTTCCTTTAATTCTTGACTTAATCATGATGAGATTATGATATCTCTTTTTGTTTTTGAAAGTTTCTATGGTCCATGATGAAAACAAATCGTTGGTTTTAGTTCTTCACTTAATCATCATGATGAAATACTAAGATTTCAGTGTATTTCATACTTTGAAGAAGTTGAAAAATGACCTTTTTATGAATTGATATGGGCACATCTTTTCAAAAAATGAAACTTTCTACTAAACTGATTAAACCCGATTTTGAATTTAAGTATCATTAGTTAGGTGTCATATGCCAAGAGCTTAACTTTCATTCAAAACAAGATAGTCTATAGCTTTTCAAAAATGAAACTTGTTATTTTAGTTTTCTATTCGAAATATTTTGAACAACAAATTCTTTAGGTGGAAAAGTTGTTAGAAACTACAATTTACTAGAAATCTTGAAAGGATATTGGTGTAACTATTAATTTAAGCATCATTTGTAATTTTCATATGATTTGGTTATGTGTATTCTCTTGATCTTGTAAACCCATAATTGTCACACAAGTCATGTCTTGATTAAAATACAAAGTTGCATGAAATTGATTTGATAAGAATTATATTCCTTCTATGTCGCATTGATTGACATGTGGATTAAATGTGTTCTTAATCTATGTTTTAATCAAGATTCAAAGGAAATTTATTTGTCAAATAAAATATATCATATATTGCTTAATCACTATCACACTTTTTACTTTAGATTTTCCTTGTGTATAAATGTGTGTGTGAGTTGCTAATTTTTGTGCATATACTCTTATATTTGTGATTTTTAAGTAAGGAATTAATTATTTTACATGCATTGCATTCATTAAAATTATTTTTTGAGAGTTTCGGTGTGATGCCCCATTAAATTCATTAATAGATTGATCGGATCTAATAAAAACTCACTAGAATAAAAAGAATTGAATATCATTCAAAGAATGACTTTAATAAAACAGAATACATAAGATAAATAACTTAAATATACAATAGGTGAACCAAATAACTCTAATACCGAACCATCTAACAATACTAGTACCATCGCGTAACTACAATTGCATCAACGTAAATCCAAATACCAAAATGATCACAGGGTGATGGCGACTCCACTTCCTATATCCTGAAAAATGTTTGTAGGAGGTGTTAATGACAAGTCGAACTAGTATAATAATATAATTGATTCTGGATTAAAATATAATTTTGCATCGTCTTATCATATTTTAGTAAATTTGAGGTTATCCTAAACCCAACAGTCCTAGATATCACATAAGTCTAATCCCATACCCAAGTGAACCCATGATTACCCATTATTCATCATTGATTGAATAACCATAAATAATAATTATGCGCGTCTCAAGTGTGTGTGTGTGCGTGTGTGTGTATATATATATATATATATATATATATATATATATATAGGGAGAGGTTCACAAGTGAACCAAAAGAATGAACTTTTTAATGAACCTACTAAGACATTAAAGATTTGATCCTTAATTTCTTGTTATAATTGGTCCGCGCCAGCGGCAATGAATAATTTTTCAATCCTCCCGCTGGGGTAGACCAATTACAACAAGAAATTAAGGTTCAATTTTTAATGTATTAGTAGGTTCATTAAAAAGTTCATTCTTTTGGTTCACTTGTGAACCTCTCCCTATATATATATACTAGTGTATGCCCGTGCCTGAAGGCACGGCGAAAATTTTTCAAAATACGTAATCGCAAAATGGTGAAACTTTACCAAAGTATGCAATCGCAAAACGACAAAAAATTTCAAAGTGCATAATTAGAAAACGGCAAAATTTTTATTCCCCAACGAAACAGTGAAACTTAAAATATATGAAATTATTTCCCCGAGATAAAGATTTAATGCTAAAATAATCATTCATTCTTTAAGGTAGGAGTAAAATGGAAAAAAAAAATCAAACTACATAATTGCAAAACAACAAAAAATTTGTTCTCCAATTTGATGAATACATTAGTGTTTACACTTTGATGAATACAAAAATTTCCTTCCCCTAATTTGATGACTCTTCAATATTATAAATTTCACCAAAATTTCTTAATTACACAATATAAAAAAAAACATGATAAAAGAAACGATTTTTTTCAAAATACGCAATTGCAAACCGGCAAACATTTTCAAAATGCGTAACTACAATATGACAAATATCGTTCTTGATAAAACAAAGTAAAATTTTGGGAAAAAAATTAGCCATGATCTCCTCAATTTGTACGATTGTCCACACGTTTTAACAAATAACAAATAGTCTAACATCATTCACATTGTCTAACTTCATCAAAAAAATTTACATATAACATGAAATATATAATATTCATCAACCAAATTCAAATTATGTCACAAATAAATGAAGTGTCAATTTAAAAAAAATGGACATTATCTCCTTCGTTTATTGGACTATCCACCCTTCGTGAGGGATAACAATCAATCCAAAAATATTCAAATAGTCTAAAGTCATCAAACAAAACTAAAATAAAAGATTGTGATATACAAAAACCAACACAACATTTTATATCCCACATGTGGGAGGCGTCTCTTTAGTTGACACTGCCCTGCCACACAGCTTCATCGTGGTGGTCTTGGTTGCTCCTGATTCATTCCAACACCTAAAAAGTAATAACAAATTAGTTTACTAAAATGTGGATTACTTCTAACTATTGTATGGTACCTTATCACTATAGTGACCCTAAAGATGTCAAAATAATGAATGGCACCTTCCTGAAAATCTCTATAGGTTGAATGACATAGTTAGTCTTTAGGATGGTTATCAACTTTTTTCTTCAAATTTGAGCACCTACGGAATAAAAAGAAATAAACAAATCAATATAAACATAAAAATCCATACATATAATTGAGTTGAAAATCGTAAGAGACCCCACAATTATGAATTTAATTAACGAAAGAAAAAAGAAAAAAAGAAGAAGACTGTATTACCGAAGTTTAAGAAGGTTATACATGACACTAAAAAAAGATGTGGTGCGTTGGATTTCAGAGTCTGATTTCTTCCTTCTTCTCGTAATTGAGTTCCCTTAGTTTCGGTGTTCTCCGCAGAGCCATTAACTATTTCAACTAATGTCGGTGGGCTAGTAAGATCTCTTGCTCCCTGAAAAACAAAGGAAAATTCACAATTAAGTAATAGTGCAGCACAAATTATTATTTGCATAACAATGTTTGAATGACATCATAAAAGGAGAATGGGCACACTATATAAGGGGCCATAACTACCGACCTAGTTAAGGCACCCCAAACAATTAGTGTAATTAACCATGTGCCTTACACTAACAAATATAAACCAAAATTTTATTGGCTATAATTAAAGTGCAACATATCACTTAAAAAATGTAAAAAAAAGGGTTTGTTACCTGAAGGGCATTATGTATATCATTAGATAACTGATAGGAGAATACGAAACATAGTCAAACCCTCTTAGCAGAAGCAAATGGTCATCCTTTACTCTCTTTGTTGGATTAATGGGTTTCTAATTTTATAGAAGTGTATCGACCCTATTTTGAAGGCCGCTCCAGAATTTTAGTTTTGAATATGAAGTTAAAAAAAGAAGTTTTATAAACTAAGTACAAAGCTTGTTGAGGATCGGACCACTTTCGTCGTCTTCAAGACCCAAATTCAGGAACAACGAAACAGAAAAAAAAATGGTAACAAAAAAGACATCAGTTACAAACAATGGTAATCTACTGACCCGGATACATCAGTTTCAAATTACATAAAAAATACAGAGGATAAGGCGTTAACATTTTTGGTCGTGCAGACTTGAAACCAAGACCTCTGATCCAACTGCAAGCAAAAACAAAAATAAAAATGAAAACAATGTGGTTTGAGAAATGGTAGATCTGTTAAATCGCAGATCTGAGATGATTAGTTTTGAGAAAATGGCATGATTATTTTTTGTGTGTGAAATCCTAGATGAATTACATGTTAGGAGAAAGTTTTTTGGGTGTTTGTTTGAATACCTGTTAGGAGGATGTATGTGAGGCGGAGATGGGCTGAGAAGGGGAACGGATGCAGCGGGCTGAAAGGGGAAAGAATCATGGAGGCGGAGATGGGCTGAGAAGGGGAACGAATGATGGAGGCGGGGAGTTGAGACAGCGGGGGGAGGAGGACAGAATGAGGGGGGAGGGGAGAGCAGCGTGGGAGGAGGAGAGAATGAGGGGGGGTAAGCAACGTGGGAGGAGAGGAAAAAATGAGGTCGGAGGGGAGAGTAGCGGGGCAGTAGAGAATGAGGGGGGGAGGGAGAGAAACATGGGGAGGAGAGAATAAGGGGCCGAAATTAGAGAGAGAGGGGGGGATGAGGGCGACTGGGTAGGATCGGTTTCTCTCTCATTGTTGATTGTTGTTTTTTTTTTAATGGGAGGCTGAAGACTAGAAAGGAATAGACGGGTAGGTTTAGATAATGATGGTTGGTGAGAAAGTGAGAAAATTGTGTAAATACAATTATACCCATGGTTTTGAATTTTAAAAAGAAGGGGGAATAAATTGGAGTGTGTAAAAAGAGGGGGGAAATCAAATTTATAAGGGGTAAAATAGGTAGTGAATGTTTTTTATAAAGACGGCACAACCTAAAGTTGCCATGTCACAATTGGTAAATTATGACGTGGCACAACATGACACCCTTAGATCGACCCAAAAAATTCGATCCCAACCGTTAATTTTTGGCACTATTCAAACACCCCTCTCCCATATTATATAGATATATATATATATATATACACACACACACACACACACACACACACACACACACAACACCTCTCTATGTGTATATCAACATATCATCTATTCATGTAAATTATTATTAACTTGAGTATAAGAGTATTAAAGCATTCACTGCCGCACAACCTAGGGTAAACCCGTCTCACTTTCTCGAGATACCAAAGTGGTGTCATCTCCCCGACCAGGATCCTATACTATCGGTGCCTAACAGAGTAATGAAATGGTCACTGTCACATGACCCAAGGTAAACATGTCCCTCTTAATTAGAAATTAAGTGGCGTCATTGATCAACCTTGGGTACAACACATCTCTATCAACCATAATAATATATATAGCATATAGTATGCATCCAATAAGTACTCATATTTGCTTTGTTGTACGTAAGTTACAATACAAATACTCATTATTTTTACATTCGTATACTAACTTATCATCTACCGAGTAATTTAGCACATATTGTTAAAGGTTTTCAATTAGAATGTCACAATACTCATCTCACGTTCCTATTTCCAAAATTGGAAAAACATAAAAAGTTGTCAAGACTCTTTGCACGATGCTAAAACACAAACATTCGCACGACCCGTGATCATGGACCATAATTGTGGTTGTCACACGACTAAATGATGAAACACTCTAGAATTTTGTTTATTTCATCCTACAACTCCTATCATAATTCATAAGTGCAGAGCTACCATTTCAGCCTATCCTAAGGCCCTACTACCTATAGTGTACCCAAAATTATCCTTATAACATCACTACATTCAACTATCCATCAACCTTACAAATTTTAATTAATTCATATAGTAATTAGAGATATATTATCAGATCTAAAAGCATAGAACCCTAGGCTGTAAATTCGTGTGTAAATCTCAAATTGTCAATTGATTCATGTAATAATCAAGGTAAGTTAACTCAATTTCATAATTTAAACATAACACAACTATCAATTTATTCAATCTAACCCAATTTCATGGATAATTGTACTAACTTCGATTGAGTGAAAAAAAACTAACTTTTACTAAGTAAATTCAATTCCAAATTTGTTATCTAAATTATCTAATTCAGGAGGTTTATCTTAATATTTAGAGTCCAATGAATAATAATATTCTAAAACCAAAAGGAATTATATTAATATACGAAATAAACATGCCTCCAAAGTCAAATAGGATTGAATCCAATTGCAAACTCCCAATCCGCCTCTTCTTTATTGACCAATTGCCATATTTTCTTCTTTTCAAGTATCCTCCCTCTTATCTCTCTAAGGTTTCCGTTATCAAGTGTTCAAAAATTCCTAATAACCCTAATCTCCCTTTTATATGTTTAACCACCAAATTTAGCTTAATATCCATATAGGCCTTCACAATAAAGGTCGAAATCAATTTTAATCCAATATTCTAAATGTCCAAACCATGTACTAGCATACGGGGCTTAAAAATGATTAGCTTAAGTCCTAATCCAACATTCAAAATGTCCTAAAAATCAGCCTAAAGTATGAACCAAATTTTAATATTTTAGCTGTACGATTCGCAAAAATCATTATTAAATTATTTATTTAATAATTATTAATTCATTACCATGTATTGAGTCATATTTTAATTTCGAGTCAAATACACAGCACATATGAAAATATACATAGTGACATCACAAGTCAACACAGGCAAATATAATCATAAGTATTCAAATTCACTATTTAATTAATGCATTAAAATTACCAGTAAAGGAATTTCATAATTGAAATTCGAATTCATTATATTCCTACTCAAAAATCTAAGAATATATCTCTTCAATTGTCCCCATACTCTCTTCATAATCTACCAATATTTTCATGTAATATATGCTAAGGTCTCTCGTTGTAACTCACGTCCAGCTAACCTTTAACCACTAGCCCAATCGTTGCAATATCATCATGTCTTTCTAGAACTTCCTCTGTATTTCACCTGTACAAACATTGTGTCCTCGTTGAGGGTGATAAAGTGTGGTCAAATGATATCATCCCAAACATATCCACATTTAAGGTAACCTACGGATCATTCATCTTGTCCAAATATACGTTCGATATATTGAGACCTTCTGGCATAACCAATTTCTTTTGAAAATGTAACCTTCTGTAATACTCCATAATTTTAATGACTTTTAATATGAGATTGATTAAAAGTTAATGATCTAAATAAATGGGAATTAATTGCAATTAATTATGAAAAAATAATTGGGATTAATCCAGATTCAATTTTACTGGAGATTAAAGTAATATATAATTTTGACTAAATGATTTTTAATATTACTTAGTGATATAAAAGTAATATGTGAATATAGTAATTATTTTCGGGAGGTACAAATATGGAAATAATGGAAATTAAGTCGGGATGTGCATATTAGTCGTGTCGGGACTAATGTTGGGAAATAAAATAAGATTTATTTTTATGTCATTCAGATGATAATTTCTAGTGCGCCGTTGAGTCCGAAAGGGTCGAAATAGGCAGAAAAGTCTACCTGAAAATTTAGTTTGGGTGTCGGGTCAATTGAAAGATGAAAAGACACCCCGAAGGGACATTTTAATAATTTTTCTTGGGAGATGAATAGTACCAACGTTTTTTTGTCTTTTATCTAACCTTGAAGAATTATTATATATGTGGGTTTAGATTATACATAAGGTTCATTTCATCTAAACACAAGTGAGGTCTTTTGAGAGAGAGTGAAAATCCTTAGAGAGAAAGAGAAAGGTTATATTGAGAAGAAAAAGAGTTTCTTGGAAAGGATTAGTCTTCTAGGGAAAATAAGGAGACAACCACCATCTCTACCACATTGCACTACCATCGGAGATTCTCCAAAAAAGGAAGAAGGATTCGTGCACTTGTCTACTCAAAAGCTTCAGGCCTACACATAAGGAAAGTGTAATTCTTTCTCTGTTTTAGTTCTTATATTATCCATATTAGAATAGGCTTCTTATGAATTAATGGAACTTATGAATTTGGGATTAAAATGATCGATAAATCAAGTTTACCGGTTAGGCAAATTCATGTAGTTGAAATATTTACATTTAGAGTCTATGAACATGATGAAAATGTTAGGTTTTACTTGTAAAGGAGATAAATGTTTTTTTGAGTATATGAAAATGATGATAGGTATTGCACGTAGATGAATACTACTCATGTTGAATATGTAAATTGATGATTTAGATAAGAAGTCGTAAGATCTAAATTCTGTGTTTATAGGAGTGACAAAAATGGAGAATTTAGATAGTGGAATTTCGATGATTAAGTGGGTTTGATAATAATACTCATATAAACTTGATGATTTGGTGTTTCTCTTGTGTGATAAATCACCCTTTAACATGTTAGAATGATTAATTGGATATTTGGGTTTGGTTAGAATAGAATCCATATGTATTTGGGTGAGAGAAACTAAGAAAAACAATGCAAAAATATGGTGGTTATTTTCGAGCTGTTGAAAAGTCGTTCGAACGACCTGGGGAAACTCGTTTGAACGACATCACTCAAATGAGATTAACAACGAGAATTCAGAAGAAATTTAATTCTAACGAACTCGTTCGAACGAGAATTCTGGGACTTCTAACGATATTTCAGAAAGTTCTATTTTTAGCCCAAAAAGTTTAGAAATTGTAATTTGGCCCTGGATGAGACTTAAATAATTTTGGTACATTAAAAAGGAGTGAGGGACTTGGGTTAATGTTTATGGAATTGAGGAATAAAATCATGTGAGAGATATCTACCTAATTATACTACGATTATTAGATGAAAATTCGTCATGGTCAAGTACGGGTTAATATTGGTGATATATATATATATATATATATACGTGTACTTGGGATTATGTGAGTGATAAATACATAATAAATATACGATGATAATCGTTAATAACAAGTACGGGCGGTATTCGAGAAATACAGCAGGTACTTGGGATATGATGAAATCCTAATATGATATAGGTCGAGTGCGTATCGAATTTCATATAGGTTGATGTGTATACCTATTGCTTTTTTAATTTATGTGTATGACATACCTAGCCTAGTTGCTATCTATGGGAGGTTTACGCGTAGAGGGAAGTCATATCCTGATAAGCCTTAAGGGGTATCTTTGACTCGTTGCTTCAGAACATTGGAATTAGGTTGGATTGCCATTAGTGAGAACAATGGTATTAAATGGTCTTTTGGGTGAGTAGGTATGTGCATAGACCAAAGGCTTAGGACTATGTTCGCCTCAACTATTTATGATTTGTTAACTATGGTTCGTGGGACATACCGAACCCATGGTCCTTTATACAGTGATGAGATGTACTGAGACATGATAGCAGAGTACGCATGAACCACATCTGAACCTCGAGGTGCAGTTTAGTATATATATAATATAATGAATGTGTATATATACTTGTAATATTTTCTACCGTGTGAATTAAGTATATTTGAAAGATAAAGAAATCCAAAATAAATTAAGTAGGTTAATACTTAATTATATTGAAGTGAAAAGGGGACTTATCCATGTTATAAAGAAATTAGATATATATGTATTACCTGAGAAATACGTGGGAAAGATATGGGCTATGGTTAGTTGGCACTGATATGAACTAGTTAGCATGGGAATAGTAACTAGTATGATTTTAAGGTATGTTAGGTTTACACTCTAGATAAGCGGTGGGGATCTCAAGAGAGAGTCCGATAATCTAAAATTTATATAATAATTGATGAATATAACATTTATTCACTTCCAGTTTTATAAACTATTTTTACAATCGGGCTCTGACCTGTTTTCTTGCATATTATCTTCTCTCTTATATCTCATATATTAGGTGTCCAGACGCAGGGATGCCAAACATAGAGGATTGAGATTTTTGATGAGCTATGGATGCTATGGAGTCTTGGACTTTGTTTAGATGTTTTCTTATTCATTGATTCATACTCTATAGTTAATCAATCATTTTGGGCATGTCGCCCAAGAGTATTCTAGTTATTTCTTTCCTATCAAAGACAAATTAAATTTTATGTTTCTTTCCGTACATTTAATTTTGATGAGATTATTGTATTAAGATATTTAATATGGTGAGTTTTATTCCAGTTGCATTTGATTCAATTTTGATAATACTCAGTTGTTGTGTGTGAATGAATTGTGTTATATGGTTTATGTTTTAAAAGTGGAAATTTTATTTATATTAAAATTGGAATAATTCAACACCTACTTAGTTCGATATTAGGTGATTATATAAATAATATATGTTTTTTTCGACTGTGATGCTAAGAATGAACCAATTATAAATTTTGTTTTAATTGGGTATAGGACCGATCACACGATATTTAATTGAGCGGGGTGTGGCACCTTCTACATTCATTAACGTAGAAAGGGACTCTTCCCAACTACAACCTCTAGTTATTCCCTTGGCAATGTTCCCCATTTGATCCCGAACTAACCCACAAATCGGGTGTAATGGTCACCATTTCTATAAATGCTTCTGATTTATCAAGATGTCATCGGTAGAGCCAACGACGACCCCATCACAACAAGACATTTCTCTTCAAATGATAGAACATGTCATTAACATGTGGTAATGACAAATTATTTCACATCAAGACTTGGTCAACCCCCCTTGAGGTTAAAGACTCATACCCGAATTACATCTTATAGAAGGATAAAGATTAACGCTAACAAATACATCCTTATGAGTATTAAGATATGGGAAAATATAACCTAAATTCCTCTCATATTGCATCAACAGTCCTCCTAATATCTAAGGTGATGCCCCGAGATATACCAAGTTAACTATACCACCTTGTGGTAAAGAAAGGACGAATGCGGTGATAAGATTATCCCTGATAACTTTAAATGGTCTCTGAAAATATAGGCTCCAAAGAAATGGTACCCATTTTGATTCAGGTGGGTCACTAATCAATCCATTTGTGACAACCCCTGAATGAACTTCCTGCATTACCCCAATAAACACAATGAAATACTATCTTTTTATAAGTGTTGTGGGTTATTCCCAATTCATAACAGCATATAATTTACTAGGATTTACTAAATTCCTAGCCCCAATTATGGCGTGGTCCAAGAATAGTACTTCTCGAAACTAAAACTCACACTTCGAGAACTGAGATTACAAATTATGTCCCCACAACGTCTGCAAAAGTAATCACAATTGTTACACGTGTTCCTCCTTCAAACGAGCATACACTAGTATTTCGTGAATAGATATGATGATGTATCGATTCATAAATGTTCCAAGACACCCAATTAATCATGTCAATTAACACTGTTAACACATTGGTTAACCCAAGCGGCATGATTGGCAACTAATATGATATATATCGCACTAAATTGAATTTTTAGAATATCCTCATCCTAATACATAACTGGTTATCACTAGAGAGAAATCCAATCTTGTAGATAAATGATGCACTCTTAACAGGTCGATTAAGTCATTGATACGCGACAACTACTTGTTTAATATTGTGACCTTGTTCAATTTCCGATAATTCACACATAATTAGAGAGAACAATCCATACTCTTTATAAACAAAATGGGTTCATAACGGAGACGTATTCCCCATATGACCCTTGCATAAAAAACTCTTGAACTTTCTCACTCAGCTCCTAGATTGCTACTAAATTCATCTCATATGATTCCATCCCAATAGGCCTAGTACTTTATGCAAAATCAATACAAAAGTATACCTCACTACTATTGGTAATCTTATTAGCTCATCAAATAGATTTGTAAACTCCTGGACAATCGATATTTAGTCTAACAATATGGTGACCTCTTCATACAAAGTCCCATCTATTGTAATATAAGTGTGTGCTAAACCCTCCCTTGAGCCCTTGCATAATAATGAAAAATATCCCCTGCTTGAACATGAAAATTATGGAAACCTACCTCTGATAATCGATATAAGCGTGATAAATATAGATATTACACAAAGCTAAATAACAAGAATCATAAGACCATATGACTAAATGAATAAAGTGGATAAACACCCAAGTAGACCAATAAATAGCCACATCTCTACAGCCACATTATAAAGTAGCCCCTATCTGTTGGTGTATCCACATGCAAAAAAGCTCGATGGTTATATTTATTTGTATCATAATCATAATAAACACATTACTAATGAAGAATGATAACTCCATAATGTCTATTTCAGAATCATGCACCTGAGCCATAAATATAATTTTACCCATCCCCTGATTGTATTCTTATTAATGCAACCCTAAGTGTAACACCATATTATAAAGAACTATCTAAATGGAGATCATACTGGAGACCCTACTGACCTTGACTCTATAATCATTTTTGTTAAAAATTTTCTCATGGGCCTTCTCTCGTTGTTCGTGAGCATAGTGGTAATAATTTCCTTGGCTCTACTTTTCATAAAAGATTATATTTTATACTATATCAAACCTCTTTGGGTCTACTCCCCCTTTATGGCTCCTTTTTCTCGTGAGGTCTTCCCTTACCCATGTCGAATCTACTCTAACTCTAGTCATTTGGACTACTTTGGTCTCAGTGGTCAAAATCTTATGGAATATATCCTTTAAATAATTGTTGAAGTCCTATGGATGTAGCAAGGTAACTCCCATAATATGAACATAAGTGGTGATTAACGGTTTACCCAATAAAACATGTTAAACCGTCTTAGTAGGGTATGTGCCAACGCAAAACAATTTTTGCTCACACTCAAGTGAATAATGTGAACATATTTCTTCACATCTGTATCAATCTCTCTCGACATAGAAAGAGAAAGATAGTTGAAGTCCTTCTGCTAAGATCTACCATGAGGTCACACATACAAGTTCTTCAAAACCAAAATTATAATGCCATTATGAATATTGATTAAAAGTATTTTTCCTCGATGCAAACTATATGAACTTTCTAAGTGTCTAACAACCCAAAGTCCCTAACTCCCAACTGAATTCAACTTAATGTGTGGGTCGTCTCACAAAGGAAATATAAACACGAAACCCTCCCTATACATTCGATTTTCTTCAAATCATTCATCCAAAATAATGGCACAAAATCCCTAAGAAGATGTCATTATACACACTAAAAATCCTAAACAATAAAGTTTTAAAGTAATCAGAGAACACAATGCGAAAACATGATGAATGCAATCAATATCTCTAGGACACTAGAATTTGGAATGCTCTGATACTAACTGTGATACCCCATAAAATTTGTCAATAGATTGAACAAGTTTACTATAAACTCACAAGAATCAAATAATTGAATATCATTCTAAGCATGAATGTAATAAAACTAAATGTATAAATTAAATAACTGAAACATACCATAGGTGAACAATATAACTTTGATACCAAAACAACAAACAATACTAGTACAATTGTGTAACTACAACTGTATCAATGTAAATCCAACTAATGAAATGATATTAAGGTGGAGGCAACACAACTGTCCACGTCTTGAAAAATGTTAGTAAAAGACGTTAACAGTAACAATAACAAGTATAATAATAAAATTGATTTTAGGATACAATTTAATTATGCATATTCCTCTCCTATTTTAATCACTTTTAGGTTCTCCTAAACCTAATAGTACAAGATATAACTTAAGTCTAATCCCTGACCCATGTGAATCCATGACTGTGTCTTATTCATCTTTCAATTAATGTTGATAAATATTTATCATGCATTTCTCAACTATATATCTCAAAGCACACCACCACTCTATGTGTATATCAACATATGTATTATTCATATCAATTATTATAAACTTGTCTACTAAAGTACAAAAGAGGTCATTGATGCCCGGCCCCGTGTAAACCCATCTCTCTCTATCGTTATAATAAAGAGATGCCATCTCCCATCCCAGTGTACTATACTATTTCTCTCTACCAGAGTACTGAAGCAGTCATCGTCACGTGATTCAGGGTAAACCAATCTCTTAAAGATGGAATAACAAAGCAACTCCATCAATCGAGCCAGTGTACTACACATCTATATCAACTATAATAATATATAATCCATCTAGTATTAATCAAATAATTACTCAATTGGGTTTTGACTATACCCTTTGAATTGGGGACTTTATGCGACCCTATTGGGCTATATACTTTGTACGATGAATTTGGGGTCAAATTTGGATAATATTATCTCCTTGGTTTAATTAATTGGATTTAGAATGGCCAAATATTTATTTTTGAAAATAGAATTATGATCGATCGAATGAGACCATTGGTCATTGAAATGACATGCTGCCTTCTTTCGAACGAAGAAAAAATGACCTTTTAATGACATACACATGTTTAGAGAACCTTTCTTCGTGAGAACCTCATTTGAAGTATGTTCGTATGAGAGTGGTTCTCATTTGAACGAGATCCAACTCTCGTTCGAATGAGAAAACACTATCACGATATAGACAGTGGGATTTAACACCTATCACATTTCCAACCAACTAATCAACGGGTTAAACTTTGGGGCATTTTTGCCAATTCTAGAGCATTTTCAATGAGACTTTCTCTCTCTCTAGATCTTCGAGCCTCACCACCACCTTCCACCACCCTATCACCACCACTAATTAGACCTAAACTACCATACTTTAACCTTTTCCACCTTATTTAAGCCTTATAAACTCATATACACGATTGTTGGGAAAATTTATGAATTATGACGGAGTTATTGGAGGATTTTTTTAGAGAAGAAGACGAAGTTCATGGAGATTGAAAAGGATTCTTGGAGCATTCGAGGAGACAAGCTTAGAGGAGTTAGAAAACCTCTTTAAGGCCACCTGAGGAGGTCAGAGGTTTCCATCTTCTTCTACATTCATCCATCCATTTTTGGAGCTTCAATGAGTTGGGAAAAACTATACTCTTTTTAAGTTTAAGATTTACTCTATTTTGCAATATATGAGTTAAATCTGCTTGTATTCATAAGAGTAGAATCTGTGCATGTTTATTAGTCTTCACTCATAATTTCTCAATAGCTTTGAGGAGTTAATACATCGGTTTTGAAAGGGCATGATAATATATAATAACTTTCATGAAAATATTGTATTTCAACATTTTATTAAATAAAATTTATTCAAAGAAATAATTACATTAACAAGTTATTTCTAGCATAAGTCTTGAAGATTTGAGGCAAAAGTAAGGATTTGTGAAAATTAGACATTGAATCATGTTCTTGGAGAACAAATGTCTTCTTGGTCTTGAAAATCTTGGATTTACAAATGTTATGAAACATCATGAGATAATCATGTGTAAAACTTACTTTTATTGAACTCTAGGTTTTAAAACCCACCTCCTTATATGTACAAACTTGTAGTAAGTTAATAACTACCATATGAATATGTTTAAGAAGGATCATAATGGGTTTTAACTTAAAATAATAGAGGTGGAAATTTCATCCCTTGAAGTGTGTTATTAAGTGTGGAAAATTTGATAAGTGTGTATTCAAGAATTGTGTTTTAATAAAGGAAAATTGGTGTTTTTATTAAAATAGTCTTCAAAATGCCAAATGATTTCTTTGAAAAAGAAAGTAATAAAATAAAGAATTTCCAATTTGATAAGTTTGTTACTCCAAAGTGTTAAAGAAGTGTTAACAATTTAAAAGCATTTAAAAAGTTAGTGTGCATAACATAACAATGTTTTTGGAAAGGTAGCACTTGTGAAAATGGAGGAAAATGCAAGTTTGGAAAAATGGATAAAAGGGTAATTTTATGTAAAGTGGAATATTTTTATGAAATACAAATGTTGGAAAAAGGTGTTGCACTCTATGGTCCTAAATGTGAGTGATTTTTAGACTAAAATCAACGTATGTGTGTGAAGGATAGGAAATGATGATTTTCCTAAGTGTAACACAAATATGGGGAAGTACACACGGGTGTTGATGTAAAAAATTAGATTTGACCTAATTATTCTAATCACAGATAAAAATGAATAAAGAACTAATAGATAATAGATTTTTAAAGTGGTTCATCCTTGCAAGAATGACCTACGTCCACTGTTTTTGTTATTGCTGACTGTTTTCTTGGAATTCTTGAGGAATGGTTTTCTCCAAAAATTCCAGTCCCCCTTCGATGAGGATGTTACAATGTATTTATAGCCTTGAGGCTGTACAAATGAAAGGACAGTGCGCTGATATCTAATAGACATGTACATTTGTATGATAATAATGATCATTTAATGAGCAGTCGTCTCCTTGATTATCCGGCTTTGAGTGTTATGTACGCTATGTAGCTCGAACCGCCTAAGATGCTCGGACCACCTAAGTAGCTCAGCAGGCATGAGTTCCTCAGGGGACTTTAGCGAGTTGATACGCTTGAGCTGTTCGAAATGTATGATTTGCTCGTGGCGCTTGAGTAGCTCGATGGCAATAAGTTGATCGATAGAAGTGTTTTTAATTACCACGTTAGAAGACACGTGTCTTCAAGTGATGGGTCCACGTCAGCAGATTAAATTTGGTATAAACAGAAGCCCCCAATGTTTCGTAGTTTGATGTTAAAGAAAAGTATGGAACATTTTGCTTCTTAGGTTTTCGGTTTTCATGGATTTTAGGCAAACTTTCGTTGTATATAGCTCCTTTTTTGAGTGCATAGTATCAGGATTTTAAAGTATTTTAAATTTCCATAACCGCTTCATTTTTTGTGCCCCTTTTCTTCTTTTTAGCCGTTGGATATACAAACGTCCCTCCTTGTAATTATTTCTTTCTCTATTCCCGAGGTAAAGTACTTAAGCATGGCAGGAATCCTATCGTCTTTCACTTTTCAAATATGTATCTTTGAACTTTTCATTTCTTCTCTAACTTGTGCGTCCGTTTCTTCCATTTTTCGTTGTCAACGGATTAACTCTTTTCCTATAAGATTTTCTTCCTTCTCTTTTATTTACGTTGTTCATCATGGTTTTCCTTATTGAATCCCTTGACAAATTTCGTTCTGAATTTTCAATTCCTTCATGGGTCATATTAGAAGAAATTTCTGAACCCTCTGACTATTTTTCTTTGGCTGACCGACATTGGTCCCCAAGTCTCTTTGTGGCCGAATGTGGCTTTTCTTTTCCTCCAAATCCTTTATGTTTGGAGTTCTGTCAATATTTTGACGTTGTACCTGCAAAAATAGCACCAAATACCTGTAGGATAGTTAATGGATTTCATAGGTTGAACCAACTTCATAGAACCCATTTAGGGATTCCAGAGATTATGTATTGCTACAGATGGGTTGTCAGCGATAGTACTTTTTATTTAAAAACTAGGTTTTTGAATAGGGCGTTAGTTGTCAATCTTCCTGATGCCAACATGGATTATTCTTAACATGGAATGGTAATGAAAAATTGGCAGCACCCTCCATTAAATGGAGATGATGTATACCAAGGTCCTAGATGTCCTCTTGATGGCAATGGGATAGGTTTTTTTTATTTTTTGAAATCTTGTTTTCTTTGTGTTTGATAAAATGTATCACTGACATTTATTTTTTGATTATTTGCAGTTGACAGTAAAAGAAAGCCACCAAAAGAAACGTTAATTTGAAGCATTTGAAACTTATCTAGGATTTGCACCAATCTGTGGCTGAGGAACACAATAGATCTGCTTCTTATTTATTGCAGTACAAGAGTTATACTTCCTCCTTCACTGCTTGTCCTTGTCCAGTGGTAGTGAATCTTGACCAAGTACCAACTTCTGAAACTGGTTTGGAAGGTTCTTCTTCTGAGTCAATTGCTCCCATCAGTAATCTAATAAAGAGAAGAAGAGCTCCTGCCTTCTTAGATAAATGTACCTCTACCAATGTGGAGGCAAAGAAAAGCAAACAAAATGTCCCAGAAGAAGGGACGAAAGTTATTGATGCACCTCTTCCTGCTGCTACCGAGAAAGTTGTTGAGAAGCCCTCTATGGCTCTGATCAAGATTGTTGCTATTACTCCTCCTAGTGAGGTTATTGTCATATCAGCAGCTAATATAATGTCCTTAGTTGAGAATGTTCCTGTTCCTCCAAGGAGGTTAAAGAAAAATTCTTCTGAGAGACTTGCTGAACTAGTCTCTCAACCATCAACTGTTGAAGGTGGTGTTTCAACCTTTATTCCCCTGAGCTCCTCTGTGGGCTTAGTAAAATCTTGGACTATCCCAAAGTCCATGACATTGAAAATACTCTCACTCGTGAGAGAGTTACTGCTCTAGCTTCTCAACACATTTCCTTAGTAAGTATTATTGATCTGTGCCTTTTACTTTTTAATATTGTGTTCATACATTGACTTAGAATTATTTCTTTTCTCAGCTGGTAACGTGCTTCAACAACATTGTAAAAAGGGATGAAGCCATCAGGGCCTCCAGTTCCTCGGATGGAGTAGAAAAGGCTTTTATTGGATTAACCTAGTCTTTGAAAAACTCTTATCAGAAGTACGAGGAAAATAAACTTGCTTGGGAGAAGCAGATTAAGTCCGTTGAACAAGAGAGAGATCGAGCTGTGGATGCCTCCAAGGATTTGGAGGAGAAATTGAAAGAGTTTTAGAAGAACAATAAAGAGCTTGAGGATAAGCTCAAGAATACTAAAGAGCTTGACAATAAGCTCAAAAATGATGAAGAGGAAATTGTTATACATCATGACGTTGATCGCCAAAAATAGGAGGTGGAGGAGAAATTGAAAGCTGCCGAAGAGCTCCTTAGGGAAAGGATCTCCTCAGAGAAGGCAAAGAGGAAGAAGGCAAACAAAAAGTCTTTTAGCGCTGGTTAGGATAAAGGCTGGAATAAAGGCCTGGTCGCCATACCTTCACAAATGGAGTATGCCAGCCTTAAATATTTTAGGGATGGATGGGTTGCAGCCTTGCAAGAGCTAAAAATTGCTGAGAATTCTGGGTTATTCTAGCAACACACTCATGGCCCTCCTCCCTCTCCTGGAGAAGAAGTAGAGGACGAAGCTGCCTCAGATGAGTCTTCCATGATGACTGGAGTTCAGGTTCCTTCAGCTCCTGTTGTTCAAACTTTCTTCGAGCAACTCCAACCCATCAGCACTTCTGTCGAGCAATTACCTTCATCCTCCGAGCAACCAGTCATTTCCTCCAAACTTTCTAATGAAGTCGTAGGGAACAAGGAGAAGGTGTAGAGTTGTTCAGGTATTTGTTTTATTATTATTTAATGTAACCTCGGACTTTGTATTTTCTTTTTTGATGAAATAAAATTCAAACTTTGGTTGCTCACCTTGAATTTCTCTTTTACTTGCTCTGTATGCATCCCTATTGATTCTCTTTATTTATCTTTGCTAGTTTTTTGCTAGGATGGAGCTCCTATCTACTCATGACACAGAGTTGATGAAGAAATGCAATAACCATTTTAACGCTGGTCATGCAGACCTAAACGAGGCTGAAATAATTGACATCCTTGGTCCAGATACTTATGAATGAGTAGTCGAAGCTTACCCATATCTGAAGTGCTTGCTCGATCGAGTTGTTGCCAATAATGCGGCTTATTATGAGATGATTGAGGATCTTCAAGGAACTACAAAGGAACTCCAGCAGCAGTATAAAGAGTCCTCCACACTTTTTCACCAAGGGTACGAGAAGAAATATCGATAGTTAAGTGCTAAAAAAGGATATGATAAATTCATCTCTGCTTAAGAGAAGAAAAAGAGCGTTCTAAAGCTTGAAGTTGAAGAGCATAGGCATATCGCCAAGTTGCTGGGGCAAAAGAACATTGCCTTGTAAGAAGAAGTAAAACAACTCAAGTCTGCTACGTCTTCCTCGGGAGCCTTGGTCCCTGTCATTGATGAAGGATTTTCTTTTTTGGAGGTAGAAATGCCAACTTGCGAGATGAGTTGGAAACTTTGAAAAGAGCTGGAACCTTTACTTCTACTCATGGATGAGCAAGATCTTCTTCTCAGGGACGAGAAAGAGATGGTTGGATTTCTATTGAAGAAGCAAGAACTCAAGCGGCCTTAGAGAATAAGGCCTTTCAGTTGATAGCGAAGAACCAAGCCTTAGCAGAGATGTCCTAGAAGATTCTGAACCTCAGCGAGCAACTTTCTACACAAAGCTCTTCCTTGGAAAAGAAAGAACTTCTGGTGAAGAATCTTCACGAGGAACTGGAGAGAGGTTAACTTACCAATTCCATAAACAACCCAAAGAGTTTTGGATGGCTGGTTATAATGAAGCACTTTGCCATCTTGATGCTAGTTTCGAACAGTCGAACAACGAAGGTTATAAACAGGTATGGTTGAATGCTCTTTGTGTTTTAAAATTGGAGAGAGGTCATTTCCTGTAGGATTGCTATAATCCTGGAGTTCTTGATTTACCCGTGCCTCCTTTCAAGCTTGACCTTAGTTGGATTCCAGCCCGGGCCATTCCTCGCATTCTGATCTCCAAGTATCTTGATGATTATAGTCTTCATTCAGATTTCGAAATATCTCACCCAGAACACCTGCTTGATCGTCCATCTATAATGAACATCAGAATGCTGCAAGATCTGAACTTCATAAATTCCCCTTATAGTCTTGATGATCCTCCAGCTGGGGTAAACCCTGTATCAAAGGCAGAGGGGAAGAAACCCATAGAGTAGAATTTGTTCAATTGATATCACATGCGATCTGCATCATATGTAATTTGTTCTGGTTTTAATGAAAAAAATTTTAGTTTTCTTTGTAATTTAATTGTCATTGGTTAGGAAATATTTTATAGAATATCTCTCTTATTTACTAATGAACATGTATGTATATCTGTAGAAAGATAAAAATGCCTTGTTTGGTTTTTAAATTACCAGCCAACTGGAGTTGGTGGTAATTAAATGCCAACCAACTTGAGTTGGTGGTAATTGTTTCCTGACCAACCAGGGTTGGTGGTAATTTGCAACCTGACCAACCAGAGTTGGTGGTAATTTGCTTCCTGACCAACCGAAGTTGGTTGTAATTTAATGCCGACCAACTTGAGTTGGTGGTAATTATTTCCTGACCAAACTGGGTTGGTGGTAATTTGCTTCCCGATCAACCGGAGTTGGTGGTAATTGGATTGCTGATCAATCGAAGTTGGTCATTCTTGTTTCCTGACCAACCTGAGTTGGTGGTGATTTAATTGCCAATCAATCGGAGTTGGTCGTGTTTGTTTCTCGACCAACCTGAGTTGGTGGTGATTTAATTACCGATCAACTGGAGTTGGTCGTGTTTATTTCCCGACCAACCTGGGTTGGTGGTAATTTGCTTCCCGACCAACCGGAGTTGGTGGTAATTTGCTTCCTGACCAACCGGAGTTGATGGTAATTGGATTACTGATCAACCGGAGTTGGTCGTGTTTATTTCCCGACCAAGATGATTTGGTGGTGATTTAATTTCCGATTAACCAGAGTTGGTCATGTTTGTTTCCCGACCAACCTGGGTTGGAGGTAATTTGCTTCCCGACCAATCGGAGTTGGTGGTAATTGGATTGTATAGTGTGTAGCACTAATATTCCGAAAAAAATTTAATGAATAAAGAGAAATGGGGGAAACATCACTTTATTCATATTGAATTAATTGTATTACATAGATATTTCAACTACTGATAATACTTTCATACATGCTCTGCATTCCACGCATTCTTAAATTCTTCTCCCTCCAATGTTTCAATCCTGTACGTCCCTGGACGAATAATTTAGGTTACTCTGTAAGGTTTGTGATAATTTTCTTCCATCTTATTATGTTTTTGGATCACTTTTTTCAGCACATAATCCCCTTCTTTCAGATCACACTTCTTCACTCTTTTGTTATAGAACAAAGTTGTTCGTTGTTGATAAGCTGCATTCCTGATTTATGCTTCTTCCCTGACTTCCTCGAGCATATCCAGGTCTAATCTTCTCATCAAATTGCTGATAGGGGAGTTGAAATTAAGTACCCTGTACGTGGGTATACCCAATTTAGCAGGTATCACAGCCTCACTCCCAAATGCCAACATGTATGGAGACTCTCCAGTTGCTGTTCGCGGTGTGGTGCGATAAGCCCACAATACAGAGTGTAGTTCATTAATCCAATTTTCTTTTTCACCATCTACTCATTTCTTCAATCCATTTAGTAGCATTCTATTTGTCACCTCAATTTTTCCATTGGTTTGTGGGTGACCTGTTGTAGAATGAGTTTTTAGAATATTGGATTGATGACAGTATGTAGTGAACTCCTCTTTGTCAAACTGGATTCCTAGGTCAGTAATGAATGCATGTGGGAGACCATATCTGCAAATAATGTTTTTTCTAAATGAATTGATAGACTTTTTCGTATGTCATATCAATATGGGGTTCAACTTCCACCCATTTGGTAAAGTAATTCACAACGAATATGAGGTACTTGAATCTTCCATTTGTCGTTGGGAGTGGCTCGACCAAGTCTATTCTCCATATGGCAAATGGCCAAGGGGACGTTACGGGTGTTAAGAATGCCTGAGGAGTTCTTTGGATGGATGAGAAGCGTTGGCATTTGTCGCACTTCTTAGCATAGGCTGCACAATCAGCTCTCATCGTTCGCTAGTACTACCCCTGTGTGGTTATTCTTCGTAAGAGTGTCCGACCAGCTACATGGGCTCCACAAGACCCTTCATGAACCTCTTCGATCAAATCTTTCACTCCAGAGGGATGGACGCATCTTTATAGCACTACTATCACTCCTCGTCTATACAAAATGCCATTGGTCAACACATAACGAGCATCTTTAAACTTTAGTTTCTTGGCTGCGAGTTTATCAGTTGGTAAAGTCCCATCTTCAATATAGGCTCTGATTGGATCCATCCAGGATGGTCCTAATTCAAGAGCAATGAAATTTATCATTAGATCTTCATCTATGCTCTGACCAGCTAGAATCTTTATTGGGATTGTTCTTCGTAGCTCGGTGCGGGTTGCTTATGCTAATCGAGCTAGGGCATCTGCTCTTGCATTCTCTAATCTCGATATTCTAACCAGCTGAATAGTAATAAAACTTGATACCAACTCCATTGCTTTTGCATGGTACTTTATCATTAACTCTCCCTTTGCTGCATATATTCCAAGAATCTGATTTATGATTAACTGCGAATCACTGAATACAATAATCTGCTCTGCCTTCATAGTTCTGGCTAGACTTAAACCTACAATCATTGCTTCATATTCAGCCTCATTATTAGAAACTTTAAATTGAAAGCGCAGAGCATACTCCACATCAATCTCATCTAGACTTTTAAAAACAATCCCTGCTCCACTACCTGCAGTGCACGAAGAGCCATCCACAAACAAATTCCATATGGGTATGTTATTATTGAAATTTTGATCAGAGAGAATTCCTTGATGCAATATTTGGTACTTACACTTCTCCTCTTTCAGTACTTCTCTCATCAGTCATCTTTTCTTGTTCGATCGGTATTTCTTACCGCTTGCCTACTGACATAAGTTGGTCGGGGTTTGCATTTGATGATCCTGTAACATCCACATGTTGATCAGTTTTCAAATCCTGTTCTTCGAAGGAATTTTTTTGAGTAAACTCTGGGATAAAGTATGCTACTGCTTGCACTTTGAGTGACGATTTAGGTCATAAACTATGTCATATTCACAGAGCTCCACTGCCCAGTACACCAAACTTCCCGATTTCTCTGGCTTATGCAGAGCTTGCCTTAATGGCATATCAGTGTATACAACTATAGTATGGGCTTGGAAGTATGGTCTCATTCTTCTGCTGGCTTCAATTAACGCTAATGCCAACTTCTCCAACCTTGGATATCTAATTTCTTCTCCTCAGAAAGCTTTGCTATTGTAGTAGACTGGTTTCTGCACTCCACCTTCCATTCTTATCAACGTCGAGCTAACTGCGTTCTCTGAAATTACCAGATATAAGTACAATCTCTCTCCCATCACTGGTCTGGATTGTAAGGTAGGTATTCCTAGGTACTTCTTCAGTTTTTCAAAGGCCTCCTCACATTCATCATTCCACTCAAATACTTTTCAGAGTATTTTGAAGAAGGGGAGACATCTATCTATTGCTCATGACACAAATCTGTTGAGTGCTGCTACTCGCCCTGTGAGACTTTGCACCTCCTTTTTTGTGGTTGGAGATCTTAGCTCTAATAAGGCCTTAATCTTCTCAGGATTTGCTTCAATTCCACGTTGATTGACAATATATCCGAGGAACATTCCTTCTCGTACTCTGAATATGCACTTAGTGGGATTCAACTTCATTTGATATTTTTCTAGTTGATCAAAGGTCTGACCTAGGTCAATTAGATGATCAATAGCTTTCTTGCTCTTTGTCAGCATATCGTCAACATACACCTCCATATTATGACCTACTTGTTCTGCAAACACCTTATTCATCAGCCTCTGATACGTCGCACCTGCATTTTTAAGACTGAAAGGCATAACATTATAGCAATAAGTTCCCCTTGGGGTGATAAAAGAGGTTCTCTCCGTATCTTCAGGTTTCATTTTCATCTGGTTATAACCAGAATAAGCATCCATAAAACTTAATAATTCGTGCCCCGAGGTAGCATCCACCAGTTGATCAATTCGGGGCAAAGGAAAATGATCCTTTGGGCATGCTTTGTTAAGGTTGGTGAAGTCTACACACATCCTCCACTTGTTATTTTTCTTCTTCACCATTACCACATTCGCTAGCCAATTAGGATATTTGACATCTTCAATAAAAGAGGCTTTTTGCAGTTTCTCTACTTCTTCTTGTATGGCTTGGTTCTTCTCGGGACTGAATACCCTTCGTCGTTGCTTCACTAGATTGATTTCCTTATTCATATTGAGCTCATGACATAAGAAATTTGGGTCTATCCCTGGCGTATCTTCATGACTCCATGCAAAAGTCTGCTTTTTGAATCTTAGAAATGCTATCAGCTCTTGCTTTATTGACACATCTAGTGACGCACCGATTTGAGTTGTTCGTTCTGGATACTCGTCGTCCAGAATGATATTTTCAGTAGCCTCCATGACCTGACCCTTAAAGAGCTGAGACTCATCTCTTGGGTCTAAAGTCTCAATCTCCGCATCTTATATCTCATCTACCTGATAAGTAGTAGTCTTCTTCCTGGATTCTTCACGCTCTTCTTGCTCGATAGATGAATAATAGCATTCCCAAGCTACTTTTTGGTCCCTCTTCACCACTCCTACTCTAAAATTGGTTGGAAATTTTAAACATTGATGTACAGTAGATGGTACTACTTTGAACTTTTTCAAACCTACTCTTCCCATAATGATATTGTAAGCTGATTGGACATTTTTATCCATCACGAAAAAGCGTACTCTTTCTGTTCGACAAGAAAACCATGTATCGATGAACATATCCAACTTGATCGTCCCAAGTGGAAAAAATTTCTCTCTAGTAAAACTAAGGAGGGGCCTATGATATGGTTCCAACTAGGATAGCTTTAGATTCAAACTATCAAAACATGGGTAGAACATGATATCTTCTGAGCTACCATTATCCACTAATACTCATGAAATCATTACTTCCTTCATTGTCATTTTGATCACCAATGGGTCATCATGAGGATATAACACACCTGCGAGGTAGTTCTTAGAGAAACCGATGACCAGTTTGTCCTTGTTCACCTTCCCCGAATGATCATCTTCAGCTAAATTTATTCGATGTATGTATGAGCAAGCTTGAGCCTCATTAAGGTAAGCTTTCCTTTCTGCGATGAGATCTCATCCTCCTGCATCACCACCTGTAATGACATTACACTCAAATGATTCATAGTGGATTGAAAATACCCCACGTTCTGGCTGTCTTGGTCTTTTGGGGAGATCGAGGTCATCTTCTGGATCATCTTTATGATCTCTTTTCTTGTCATCTTTTTTCAAAAAAGGAGATTTAGACCTTAACCTTCCTCGTTCGTTGGTTCTACCACCGCTTTGACGATCAACATCCTTGGTTAATTTTCCTCGTCTAATGTGTTCTTCAATTTCATTCTGAAGAGCTATGCAATGCTTGGTCGTATGACCGTGATCTTTGTGGAATTCATAATATTTGGACTTATCTCTCTTATCAGGATCTGCCTTCATTTTTGTTGGCCAGGCTAGCTCCTCGCTGTTCTTGATCTCTTCTAGAATGTGATTTATATCCACCTTTAAGGGAGTATAATTTCCATATTTCTTCATCTGTTCCAATGCTTGCTTACCCTTTGATTGCCTGTTACCACCATTGTTCTTTTGACCATTCTTTTCACTTTTTCCATCTTCCACCATGGTATCCTTAGTGTCTGCGTTCTTCTTCGCAGCCATGGCTTCCTCGGCATTCATAATTTTGGCTACTTTTGCCATCAATTCTGCCATGGTCCTGCGTGAATCTTTGGCTAAAGTGTAGTATAATTTATTGGGTAACCGTCCACTCATCAAAGCAGTAATTGCAGTTTTCTCCTCATAATCAATTACTTCCAGTTTCTCATTATTGAAATGAGTAATATAATCCCTAGTGCTTTCACTTATCTTTTGTCTAACACTTAGCAAATGTGCTACTCGTTTGACTGGCTTTGCTCCAAAACAAAAATTTCTAATAAAGAGTTATGCTAGCTGAAAGAAAGTCATAATTTTCCCCCGAGGAAGGTTATTGTACCACATCTGAGCAGATCCGGTAAGAGTTCCTAAAAATGCCCTGCATCGCATCTCATCTGGAACAACATAGATATCGGACACTGCTTGGTATCGTTCTATATGGAGAACATGATCAGTTTTTCCATCGTATTTTGGTGTTACTACAGGGGCATTGAATTTTGATGGTGTGGGAAAGTCCATAATCTCTTATATGAATGGTGTTCCTCGGAGAAAAGTACTTTGTAGAGTATTCTTGGTTTTATCCATCTCCCCTAATCTATCCTCCAACCTTTGAATTGATCCCTTCCATGCATTATTTCCTTCTTCGATCCTATTGGCTCGAGAAACTGACCGTGTTGAATTTGCCTCTTGGGATCTTTCATGATGAGCACCTGGTCGTGATTGGGCAAAGCCTTCCTTTAAATCAGATGGTCATTGAGAGTTCCTCGATATAATCCTAGGGGGACTTCTATTCCTCCTAGGACGCAAACAATCAAAAGGAGAGACTCTACTCAATCTTTCAAGAGAACTTGTCCTTTCTGGAGATAGAGTGATGTTTTGTTGAGTGTCTGTAGCTCGTACCAAGGAAGTTCGTCCAGGCTGATAAAAAGGATCATTAGATCTCTTAATACGATATGAATCGGTGCGTCTGGACTGAGATTCCTCTGGGAATAATGTTCGCCTAGTTCGTGAGGAGAGTAAACAAGTATTTCTCTGAACACTTCATTGTCCTAATTAGGCTGACACTCCGCCCTGAACGATTTGTATGAGTTGACGCATGGTTTCTTGCATGGTCGTTTGCCCTTGGGCCAAATTAGCCATTATACCAGCCAGATCTTGGACATTTGGAGGAGTTGATGGAGGATTTGGAGGGATCCCAGCATTTTGATTACTGGATTCAGGATGATCAGCCATTGGTGATGGATTATTTTGGTGAAAAATGATAATTACAGTCGTTTCCCACAGACGGTGCCAATCTGTTGATATAAAAAATTATATTTGACCTAATTATGCTAATCACAGATAAGAATGAATAAATAAGTAATAGACAATAGATTTTTAAAGTGGTTCAACCATGTAAGAATGGCCTACATCCACTATTTTTATTATTGCTGACTATTTGCTTGTAATTCTCGAGGAATGGTTTTCTCCAAAAATTTCGGTCCCCCCTTAATGAGGAGGTTACAATGTATTTGTAGCCTTGAGGCTGTACAAATGAAAGGACAATGCACTGTTATCTAGTAGACATGTACATGTGTATGATAATAATGATCATTTAATGCGCATTCGTCTCCTTGATTATCCTGATTTGAGTGTTTTGTACGCTATGTAGCTTGGACCGCCTAAGCTGCTCGGCCTGCCTAAGTAGATCGATAGGCATGAGCTCCTCGGGGGACTTTAGCTGGTTGATACGCTTGAGTTGTTCGAAATGTATGAGTTTCTCATGGTGCTTGAGTAGCTCGGTGGCAATAAGTTGATCGATAGAAGTATTTATAATTACCACGTTAGAAGACACGTGTCTTCAAGTGATGGGTCCACGTCAGCAGATTAAATTTGGTATCAATAGAGGGATTTTGGTTTCGACTGGTAAAAGTGAAATAATGTGGATACGGAAAACCATTAAAACACATGACAAAGGAAACTCATAGGAATCAACAAGAATCAAAAAGGGCACAGAACCCAGGGTGGAAGACCAAAACTCACTGGCCAGAGCATATGGTGGTGTAGCCAATGGTGTGGAGCTCGTTAAAGTATGCGGTTGTGGGGGGATTATGAGAAAAGGATAAAGTGTAATAGAATGTGAATGATGGAATTGCTAAAGTATTCCGATCATAAGGTAATGAGAAAAGTGGAACGTTATAAAGAAATTGGTTGTGCTAAGAAAATGAGGAAGGCAACCATTGAGGAAATAAAATTCATCAATGTTACTATTTTGAAAGGGTGATTTGGACAAGAATTATGAAAATGATTATGTTCAAGTAAAGTATGAGTTACTTTCATTAGTGAAGTGGTTAATGGGTAATCAAGCTACCTAAGATGGTTTTAACCCATAATTAACACAAGTGTGTGTGTTGTGAATGATTTTAAATAGGGGAAAAGTATTCTATAACATTGAGTGAAAGTGTGTTAAAAGGTGGTTTTCAAGGAAAATAGTGGGGAGGATTTTGTGTGAGTAAATGGGAAATTTTGGCAAATGAAGGGTTTTTGCTAAACAAAATCAATTTTGTTCAACTATTTAACCGGGTGCATTAAATCGATAAATTAATGCGAAGTCAAGTAAAGGGGAGAAGAAAGGGGACTTCTATATGATTCGTGTGATTAAATCAACTCAAGTAATTTTTTGGAATAAATGAGTTCATATAGTAGTGCATATATATGTGTGTGTGTGTTTGTGTGCGCGTGCACATAGGTGGTATGTTATAATGTCTCTTTTCTGTCGTTTGATTCTATGCTGCATTATTGTATTCCCCACTAGACATTCAGCTCATTCCCTTTCCTTTGTTACGACAAGTTGTTTGCAATTTCGTACTTTGAGGGAGTTATATTAGTAAGTATTCCTTTTATTTTGCATTAGTATCTCTAAATGCTTGGATTCCAAGGACGCTTCTCATGGATCCCACATGTAGCTTAATATAAATTGGAATCGCATGCTAAGTAAGTGACATGTTAATTGAATAAAACTGGATTAGTAACATTATTTAGGTTCCCTTATTTCACTTCACACCAACCACTAGGGTCAGACCGGGTTGACCCACAAGTAACCGATAAAAATGGGTCGAGGCATTGCAAGTGATATCAGATCGTTCAGTTCAAGGTTTATTTTGGGAGTGAAGTTATGAGGTCGATAGTGGATCTTTAACGTCGGTGTTGGATGGGTCGGTCATGATAGACATATGATAATTTTGGTTCGTATTATCGACTATGGAGTTAAGTAGATTAGCATGACGAGTAATTCATTGCCATGTAGTAGGTGGTCAAGTTAGTTGCCATTAGTAGTTCTCGACGCTTCTGATTTAGATGTGTTAGTACTTGCGAGTGTCTGCATAGGCCATTAGTGGAGACACCACATTCTCTCATATGAGGTGTTTTGTGCCAACCTTTAATAATGTGAGAGGTTTGTTAAGATGTTAATAAAGGTAAATAACATCCATTGAATTAGAGATGTGAGTTGGTTGAAGCCGACTATGTAGTTAGGTGTTTAGAATGGCATGTTTAAGAAGTTTTGATTTTGTGATAAGGACATATTAGGTTCATTGGTTAGGTACTTTTGGGTGGTTAATACTACTGATGTGATCAGGAAAACTTGATCCCTAGGTTCTTGTCATGTCATAACCATGCGACAATTAGGTAGGCATGTAGATCCGTGTTGGTCATTATTTGAGGATGTGTACTCAGGACTTGGTCGATAGGATGCTATCATTGTATATGAGTGCTTTAGTAGTTGTTTAAGCTGTGATATTAGTTATGAGTTATTGGTGGTAAGTGTGTTACACGTATAATGATGATGATTCAAAGGAACATAGCAGTAAACCTTAGGTTGCCTTATATGATGTGGTTTTAGAGAATATGATGCAACATTTGAGGAATGAGATCCCATATGACGTGGGTAGTGTGGACTTATAGGATTATAGGTTGTATATGACGTCCTATATCCTGCTAGAATCCTTATTAGTATCAGTTTATAGTTTAATATGTAGTATATGGAACTAGTTGTTTTAAATGAAGTCCTTGGAGTATCAATGGGACTTATTGCATGTGGCGTCTTTAGGAATAGGAGTTGAAAAGTTGTCATGCCTTGAGGTGTTCAATGATTATAGTTCCTCACGTGTGGAGACTTGTAGGGTAGTCCTTGTGAGTATCTAATAGTTATGGGATGGATATTGAGAAATTGGTAGAGCTTACCTACACCGAGAGGATAATAGGTGACGAAATATCGTCAGGCCTTTGGTGATATATGTTAGGGTATGCTTTGAATCCTTAGGGAACCAATGAAGTTTGGTGTTATGGAGTTCAAGTGTTGAAATGATTATTTTATTGAGAGTCATGTGATGCTCTCAGGTTGTTGGTAAAAGTTTGAAGAAGTTGAATCATGTTGTCATTAGCGAGGTCATCTAATTTGGTACAAATTGGTGATGCAACAATCTAAGAGAAATTGGGGATTAGAGTCGTGATTGGGCATAATACTCATTTTTCATAATATGATTAGTGTATAAAATATACATAATTTTCTTGAGTACTAGAAAATGCATTGGAGACTTATATCGATGATGTCATGTAAGGACTTGAGAATAACACCCTAGATGGGATATCGAAGTATGATTAAGGTATTTACATGTGTTAACAATGTAAGCTAAAATAACCCTAGTAGGAAAAAAGGACTAGTTCTTAGCATGCCTTACCAAACTGGTATGGCTTAGGAGGTGTAGACTTGTATAGTACTTCCTATTCTTATAGTTCTAATGGTGAACGGCATGGTTTTCACGTAGATTTAGTTTGCATAGAATTTGGATATAGGAGAAGTGACGATCGTGTGTCATTGGTGATTGTACTAAGATGAGTGTTTCACCTAGTTGGGCATCGACTAAGGATATGTCAGGATACAATCACAGTACAATAAAGTATATATTAACCAAGTTATGTTAGGTTGGTCACAAGGTCGACCATAACAAATGTGTTTGACATTCATCAATCGGAGAAGTTCGTGTTTGCCAATGATGATAAGAGGAAGACTTATTCCTAAGAAGGGAAGTTTAAAATTTAACCTCCCAAAGGATAATAGTTCATGTTTTATGTTCTTCTCACAATGATGAAGGTTTCATGGTTCGATTTTTTATTACTGGTGACTAAAGCGAGGGTGTATGGCTAGACTAGGATTTTATGAGAACCCTTAGGATGAGTTATAGATTTCAAGCATACGGTGTAGGTTCACCTTTTGTGAACCATAGTCTATTGCATACGGATGGGATTCCCTCGGAACAAATGTCCTTTCATTCTGATTCATTGTGTTTTTCAATCCAGTAGTTGAGAATTGTGTTCCTTCAGTTCTGGTAGTCAAGGAATATATTTCTCGAGTATGATATCCTAGGATTGTATCATGTTATTATTTTAATTATGGTGCGATTTGGATCCATGAGAGTGTGGTTGAACCTATCATGATCAATGAATTTTGACAACTGGGTGTGCCCTTGTTTGGAGGATATTTTTATTTTGCACAAGTTTCGTGTACGTGTGTCTGTGCATTCTGTCACACAGTTTGCTTTTAGTATTATTTTTCCTTAATATTACCTATCTTATGGATTGACAGACATGGCGATTAGCGACACTAGTTATAAATAAAATGATTATAATTTGAGGGTATCATAAGGAATTAGAAGTCGAGGAAACATAGCACACAGTGTTTTTTGCCACTGTGAGAGGATTACTATAATACTTGGGTGAGTGTTCCATACTTTGACACCTAGATTGGTCTTAAGCTCATACGAGGACACTTATGGAAGTATCTATTAGACGTATGGTGGGTGACTTAGTCAGTTTGTTACTTTTCAGAGTAAGTAACTATCTATGAGAGTCAGTATCAAGTTTAAGTGAATGTGTGTGGTCAGGATAACTCGATAACTTGAAGAGACGTGGAATATGTATCCCTAAGATTAAAAATGGTTATTTTTGATGAATCAGATGTTAGTTATGTTTTTGTTTGTACTTGGGTGATTGTCGATAACATAAGAATGTTATTCTAGTAAATCTGTCGATATGCCTTGGGCATTAGCAAAGAAGCCTTAGGACCTTCTTGAGTGTGATCATCTTGTAAGTGGATACTCGAGGGCTATTATGTGACCTTAATGGCTAGCCTGTTGGTGAGTGTTAAAATATGATTCATATCGATCTCTTTGGTGATAACCCCTTCTGAAAGGATGTATATGTGACACCCCGCCTAATAAAATACCGGGCGATCAGTCCTATACCAAATTAAAATAGGATTCCCAGTTGGTTCATTTTTAGCATCACTCTCGAAAACCTTTTTAAAAACTTACTAACCACCTAGTATTCGAAAAAGATGGGGCTAAATTTTATCGTTTTATGTAAATAAAACAATAACAAGAGGAAATACATAAAAAACATTCACAACAATTGAACCAAATCAATTGAATAAATAATTAAGCTACTTGCCAAATAAACCATAGGCTACCAAAGTAAATATATTGGTATGCGTTTTTGGTATGAATTCTTATTTGCATGATTTTCTCATTTGGACAATTTTTTTTTATCATATTTATGGTATTTTTCATGTGTTTGGGGTTTATTTCAAGAAGCCGCATCTAAATTTGTTACATAAGAACCATTTATGTACACAGTTTCGATTTGGGGTTCTGAATGGATTTTTGTACTACCATTTGTGTACAAAGTTTACTTTTTCAGTATATTTTAAGCCTGATATACTTTATTTTATTTTGCGATTTCTATATTGAGTTCATAGTTTCAATTCGAATTTTTTTTCTGATATATTTTATTTTAGGTTTCAGAAATATATCGTACAGTTATACTGATGTAGTTGCAAGAAATATCCCTGTGGTTTAACCTTCGGTTTAAGTTTCAAATGCATTTAAACTTTTATTTAAGTTTGACATTAGAAGAGAAATCAAAAACTAGGTTTGAAATAGAAGAAACGAAATAGAAAATAGGGCTTATTTTGGCATTTAATCTTCGATTTTAGTTTCTGATTTTAGTTTCAAATTATGTTTTATTAATTCAGGTTTGTTTTCTTTTGTTTGTTTATTGTACACAATTGAACTCTATTTAATACAACATTTGAACTCTGTTTTGATGGTGTTTATCTTTTGAAATCTATTTTTGCATATTTGAAGTTTCTACGTTGTAGATGGTGGTTGGGATTAATCATGATCCGAATGAGTATGTGAGATGTTTTGTTAAAATTTTTATGTGGTTAAAAAACAGGATTTTTGAATTATTTCTTTTAAATCGATTTCCAAATCAGAGTGGAGATTCAAATATATGTGTATGTTATATCTTTTGTATTTTCCAAGTTCACCTCCAAATTATTTGAGCATATGCCCCATTTGATCAGGAAATTTTTCATGGCTTAACTTCCCTATACATTTTTCAATTTTTATTTAAACAAAAGTCATAGATTCAGTGTGATGCATTGAATTATTTTTTTAATGAAGCTATTTGTTTCTATAGGGATACCTCTTTCTCTATCTAATCAACCTTTTGGGGGGTTCACTCTATAAAGTTTATTTTGGTGTGTGTTATTTCCATTTGTTTATTTAACATTGCTAACTTTGTTTTCCATGTGTTTTTATAGGTATATAAGCTATATGGACGCCTGTTTGAAACCCTATTTGTTTTATAGCTACACATAATTTTATAGCTAAAAGACTTATAGAATAAAAAATTTCAGTATTCATATTGTTACTTTCATGAAATCAGGAGGCTTGATTTTGTTTCATGGGTTGGAGAACCGGATTACTGGGATCATGTTTAAACTTTCATGAAATCAGGTAGCTTGATTTTGTGCTTTATTTTTTAATTAAAACTTATATGATGTACTTAATGAAATCAGGTAGCTTGATTTTGTTTGTTTCAACTTCTAAAGGCTTTAAGCTTAATACGATGTACTTAATGTTAACTCAATATGATATAGTCTAAAATATATTGGTTGGAGATGCTTAAGACTCGTAAAGGATGACAAGTAATACTTCATCACTTTGCTTTTCTAAAGTATGTCAATGAAAGGATATTTGGATTATCCCAAGTACTTTGTTTTTATATCCCATTTACTACATGTACTCTCTATCGAAGCCCCAATTGTTGCTCTATATGATTCGTATTGGTAATTATATAACCTTAATTTTCCTTTATGTTGAAACTTTATGTTAATTAGGCATTTATATTTCAAAACATTTGCATATTGAAGCATATTATGATTTTTCTGTTCATATTTCATAATCTCTGCAACTCTCCTCTGCCCAAGCCCCAGATTGTTCTTTATAATAGGCACATCTAAAATAATTTTCATATTATCATTTTGTGGATTTTTATGCTATTTGAACAATTTAAATTCAAAACTTCTACATGTTCACTCATTGTACGTTTTTTACCTTTTCTTACTCCATTATCTCTAAGTATTGTTTGGAGGATCAAACATTCGTTGCAAGCTTCATAATTCAGTCATGATTGCATCCATTATATGATTTGCCTTATTTTTATCTCTTTAGACGCATATGATCGCCTTCTTTGCTTTTCTAATATAGGTCAATGAAAGAATATTTGGATTCCCCCAGTTACTTTGTTTATGCATCCCGTTAGTACATTTACTACACATCTCTCCTTCTCTACATGTACTCTCTGTCGAAGCCGCAATTGGTGTTCTATATGATTCGTACTGGTAATTTTATAACCTTTATTTTCATTTATGTTTAAACTTTATGTTACTTGGGCATTTAACTTTAAAAACAACTACATATTCAAGCATATAAAGTTTTTTCCTGTTCGTAATTCATAATCTTCAAAAGTTTCCTCGGCTCAAGACAGGGGACACCATGTTCCTACAACATAGTTCAATTTAAATTTTATGATTGCTAACTTTTTGGGTCTTTTTGGTATATTTTATTGATTTAAATTAATAGGTTTTGTAGGTTATGTTCATTCAACAATTGATGAGATAAGAGCATAACTTGGTTAGATGGGGATGTGACAACATGGTAAGCATGCTTTGTTTTTTATCTTCTTTTTAATTCAAATATTGGTAGTTTCATGTTGGTCCCGCTCTATTTTTTCCATATCTTCCTCATAAGGGATTTCG
Source organism: Sambucus nigra (assembly GCA_949130495.1). Taxonomy (NCBI): domain Eukaryota; kingdom Viridiplantae; phylum Streptophyta; class Magnoliopsida; order Dipsacales; family Adoxaceae; genus Sambucus; species Sambucus nigra. The sequence goes on from OX422207.1 coordinate 549,425,135, forward strand.
GCTAGCTGATGGTCCTCATAACTGATGGTACGCTGATGATCACCTTGAGAACATACCGATATTTTTGGAGTAGCCTTTGCAATATCTCTTGACTAGACCATTTCACCTACTAATTTTTAGCCACACATGATCAGTGCCAAATTATCGGCTGCACCCATTTTTCGTTCAAGTCTGTTTGATTGGCGTCACCATAAATTTCATGATTTTTGGGATTCCACTCTAATTTGAAAAGAACATTTTTTCTTAGCTTCACCGCCCACCCGAATTCGGGTACCTGAAATAATTTGAGGCACTGACATTGTACGCAGACCTATAGGAGCCAGCTCCTACGAAACCATTAAGAGAAGTAGTTTTAGGATACCTTAGAACCTATAGACATGTTTGATCACTATTAAGTTTATCATAAATGTGCACATGATTTGGACTAGACGGTGGTACAACAACTGCTATTGTGACCTGAGTTGTCACATCTACCGTAGTTCAGTTCGATTTGGTGAGTGTATACGGGTTACTAAAATACTTTGATCTATTGTTTTCTTGGAATCAACTGCCATTCCTTCATAAATTAGTGTTCTTTCTAGAAATTGGATCCAATTTTTATTCTTATAATTACTGATTTCGAAAACAAAGCTAGAGAAAAGTTTATTAAGATTTTATTGTAATGCAGCAGATACCACTAGAGAAACCACCACCCTTGCCACCAACTCTGTGGAGGAGGTTGTGAAGAAGAACAAGGTTGAGGGAAAGACAAATATTCACAAGAACTGAACCCAAGGGTCCAATACCAAGAAGTCCATATTCTTCCACGTCAATCTTTCTCAGAGGTACATTAAGCAACATGACAATGTCGAGCTTTCTACCTTGGGAAAGGCTATTTCAATTGTTGTAATCATGGCTAAGATTCTAAAAATAAATGGACTAGCTACTGCGAAGAAAGGTTTTGACATCTACTGTTGGCTCTAAGGATGAGGGCAGAGGTCAATTGGTTCAGAAGTCTAAGATTGAATTGTGTTGGTGAGGACTGAGAATACTCCTTCCACATCGCCCAACAAGAATGAAGTGTTGAGTCCATTTTTATTAATAGATCACTTAATTCATGGGTATTTAAGTAAGCTCTATTTTTCGATTTTAAATTAAGTAGTTCTATTTTAAGATCAATAATGATCTATTTTAAAATAACGATAACTCAATTAACCATCTTATTTATAAACGTGAAGAAGTACTAAAATAGTATTCTAAAGATGTCTGCATATATACATATTAAGTAGTTCTATCTGATTGATATTTATCTCAATGTTCCAAAGAATTTATAAAAAAATGGAGATGGTCTATTTATGTGTTGGTTTTGTTATTAGGTTTTTGATTTGGATTAACTTTTTTATTTATCCAGATTTAGTTTTAGCTCCAGGTATAGATTATTTTTTGTATTTTATTTCATTTCTCTGTATTTTTTATATGCAGGTTCAGTTTCATACCTTTGCCAAATGATTTTGGTGGTTCACACTTTATAGTGAAGATTTCTGACATTTTAAGGGAAAGTTTTAGTGCACTTTACACAATCGTGTATTGGACATAGGAGTATATAGGAGAGGGTAGACATAAAAAATTAGTCTCCATGTATATACCTAAAAAGTAACCGAGTAGAATAGCCAAGACTACATGCTCTTAGCATGCATTACAAATGGGCTTTCTTACTTTCTTATTTGACGTGAGATTGTTGGATAAGATCTTACCACTGATCTTGTCTTGGATCCATATAAGATTTACATTACAATTTAGTGTAACTTTCTCTTTTAAAATGTCAAATCGGAGATTTCACATAAGTGCATTTTACACTGAATAATCAATTTCAGAGAATGATGCCTTTGATTATGCATTCTGACTTTATCCGAATAGTTCAAACTATTCATAAACTTCATTTTACAGAGTACTGAGAATGGGAAGAAAAAGCAAAAGTTGGACAATCGAAATAGATCTCGGGACGACCAACTCATGCATTGGGGTGTGGAATAAGAAGCATGTTGAAATAATCACCAACGATCAGGGAAACAGGACAACCCCATCTTACGGGTCTTTCCCCAATACAGAGCACTTCATTGGTGATGGAATTGAGGGCCAAGACAAGATGAACCCCACCAAAACGGGATGTCATGAAAAGCAATTGGTTAATATGAGATTTAGTGATTCGTGTGTACAACATGACATGAAGTTCTGGCCATTCAGGGTTAGTGCGGGCCCGATGGCAGGCCGAGGATCATGGTCAACGACAAAGAGGAGGACAAGGAATTCATTACTGAGGAGATGTCAGATATGGTTTTCTTGAAGACGCGGGAGATCGCTAAGGCCCACGAAAATAAAAAAGTGAAGAATGGTGTGAATAAAAAGGTGTTTGATTTACCTATATCCAATTTGTTTTACATTGTCCTCCCTAAAGGTTTTTATTGAAAGAATTTTGACGTCCAACATGTTAATTTATTAACATTGGTTTCACATTGAACTCTACTTGTTTTCGTATCTAAGTAGGGTACATTAACGGTATTTATTTTGGTTGCCATCTTAGTTTGTTTCATGTGTTCAAATTATTAGTAAAGTTTTGTCAACAAACATGCCATAATTCTAATTTTTACTCCCGTTAAGATTTCAGAATTTTTCGTACACTTGAATAGATTTATATTTCTGGTATATGCGGTGTTGGATTTTTTTTTTTAATTTCATTTCAAAAATATGCTTTTGTCTGAGTTTTGGTTTCCTTAAAACCTCCCACAGTTTTGAACTCTTGACATAAGCAAGGGACTTTAACACTCACTTGGGTATCTATAATGACCATTTTTGTGTGTTATAAAAGAATTTTGTGTTTTTGTCAACTTACTTTCAATTATTTCAGTGGGTTGAGATTCAAATGGGTTTTCTTCTTATGTCATCTAAATCAAAGATGTTTTTCCAGTTGGTGATATACTTTTTTGGACATCATTTGCAACGCGGGTGTACTGCTTATACTAGTAGATGCCTTTTTTTCAACGTTGGATACTTTTTTTGTAATTTATTCAGAGACATCCTTGGTTCATTTTTTAATGTTTCAGTCAATGTCAGGGTTTATTAGCAACCATTCTGAAGCAGCTTGGGCAATTCAGATGAATAATTCCCATTTTCTTTTTGCCAAACCACTTAAAAATGTTCGTGGGGATGTAAGCCAACTCCACTCGGTACCATCCCCACCCTTCTACTCCTACCAGCTGCTACACAAATTTCAGAATTTTCAGCTACTGACTTGGAAGATTACGAGCGACAGCTAGCGGGATCGGTGTTTGTGCAAGTCAGTAATCTTTTAATGAAGAATGGAGTGTTGTAATTTTGTTTAAGCAATGACAGACTCAGTTTTATTCTACATGAATAATTTGTTTGTGCCTTTATTTAGTTGTTTCAATGTCGTCGTCCCATGTGTAGTGCGGACTCTGGTTAAGGAAGTATGATCTTTGTTTGGAAGGAACGACTTAAGTGCTTATGTATAGTTCTAAAATGTTTATACTTTTATGTTATAAAAAAACTCTGATTTAAATTTGTATTTGATGACCATGATGTTTATGTGAGGTCCAACACAGACTATTACTATTATTATTGTGGATTATTTTTATTTCTAAACACGGTGGATAGTCATATAAACGAAGGAAATTATGCCCAAATTAAAAAATAAAACATTCACATTTGTGTTGTAATTTTTTTTTACTTAAATTGCTTACACATTTAATACTTCGAAAAATTTTCTCCATGCCTTCAGGCACATCCTTTCTGCTAGTGTATATATATATATATATGTATATAAAGTCTCCTATAATGAATCCTTATGGTGCAGACCCCAGTAAATATTATTTTTTAAAATGGTAAAAAAATAAACTTTTTAATGAGACTTTGTCAATATGATATCCATGATTACAAGACCATCTCCAATTTTTTTCATCAAAAAATTCAATAAAAAAACCGTTGAGATGAGATGATATGTTAAAAATGGTATAAATATTCATTTCAACCGTTGAAATGTTGGGTCAGTGCCAGCCACTTTATTGATTGAATTTTTTGATGAAACGTCATGGATAGGATATTCTCACTGTGGAGATCATATCCATTAAGTTTCATCAAAAAATTAAATCAAAAAGTGGGGGAGACGATCGTCCACATTTCAAGGGTCGAAAATGCATATTTATACCATTTTTTTACATATCACCTCATCTCAACAGCTTTTTTATTGAATTTTTTGATGAAAAAAATTGGAGATGATCTTCTCACTGTGGAGACCTTATCCATGAAGCATGAAGTTTCATCAAAAAATTCATTTTTTTACTATTTAAAAAAAATAGTATGTCCTTACAAGAGGGGGCCTCGTATATATATATATATATATATATATATATATATATATATATGGTTGGTAAATCAATACTTATAGTGCAAATATTTTATATTTCAAATATAAAATATCCACAATAAAAAGTATCCAAAGCTAGAAACTCATAATATCACTAACTTATTACAACAAAATATTCATAATCAAAAACTAGTGATGGTTATAGTACGAAATATATATCTTGCTTCATCATAATATCAAAAAACTAAATAACATTCAAAACCCCAAAAATCCCCAAGCTAACAAATCTTGAGGGCTAAAGTTGTTCATGTAATGAGAAATCAATCCACGAGTTTTTCTCTTGATAACTATCTCACGAACTGAATAAGGGTTGTTAAATAACGATCTTCGTTATCAATGATACGCGCCTAACTGCCATACCTACAAAACACTACCCCAATAATAATAACAGAGAGGAAAGTTCTTTCATTGGAACTAAACATACACAATTTCACTTTTAGAGAAATTCTACAACTCCATAAATAAACCCAACAAAATTCGGTGGTAATGCATTCCATTCAAACAAAAAAAAAACCACCAAATACATGATTTTAAGAGAAAAAGATTCTTATAGATTTAATTTTTTACTACTTCATTTAAGTAAAAACCAACTCAAGTATTTCTATGATGTGAATGAAGATACAAAGAGATCATGACTAAATTAAAAAAAAATTATGCATGTCTACAACATTTATAATGAATGATCAAAACCTTAAATGAGAAAATGAATATATTTGCAATTTATAATGAAAAATACCATAACTTTTTAACTTACTGGTGGAGCACATAAGAGCTCCCTTTTAAGGAGAATATTCAATGTTCGACGGATTCATAATGTTTGTGTAAGAGTTAGTAAAAAAATTCATCATAAACATAAAATGTAAACATCAATAAGTAATTGACGCAACAATCCTAAAAAATTAAACACAAATTGTAGAGAAATTGTATGAGATATCATAAACACGAATAATATTAAAGATGTACCAAATTAGTACCTGGAAAACAAAATAAACTAAGAAATGTAACCTAAATTTTGAATCAATCCATAAAACCGATTTGAACTCTAAGCAAAGAAAAAAAGGAAAAACTCAAGAGATAAACACACAAATCAAAACATATTAAACCCTGGAATATAAACCAATGGATCTCAATTAATGTTTAATAATTATTAGGAAATCAACACAGGTTTTTGATATATGAAGAAAGTAAATTTACCCCTGGTCTTCTCCTTTGTTCTTAAAAATTGGTATGAATTGGTGGTTCTTTCGAAGTCTTTGAATGTGGTGGTGGGTGGAGGTGGATAGAGTTCATGAAGTGAATATTTTGAGTGTTGAGAATTTGAGAACTCAACGAGAAAGAGAGAAAAAGAAATGGAGATAAATTTTATCTTGTTTTCTAGAGAAAGAGGTGTAGTAGCTGGAGTCCAAAAATGTATCGATTGAGAAATGGGATATGAAAATTGATACCCTCTAATTTTTTTGGTTTTATATTTTTTCTCTATTGAACTGTATAGATTTTAGGGATATATATATGTGACACCCCGACTAATTAAATACCAGGTAGCTACTCCATTATTAAATTAATACAAAATATCAAGTTGGTTCAGTCTTAGCATCACTGTCGAAAATGTATAGTTACTTACTAACCACCTAATATTTAAAATAGAGAGATGCCAAATTTTAATAATTAAATTGACAATCAACCAAGTAATTAAATCAACATTCATCAATCGCATAAACAACCTCATATCAATAACCAAGGTAACGAAATAAACTGAGTTTCGAGTAAACACTCCAATAATAATACTATAGTAAAATAAAATCCCAATACAAGAGTCTGAATAAATAAACCAACATCGGAAATAATGAAAGTCTGTAGCTTCCACAATAGCTACAGCACGTCATCAGAATGGAACTCCTATGCTTGGTGTCCCTGTAGTTGGGAACCTAAAAAGGTTTTTACAAAACAAAATAGATTTGGAGGAAAATGGGTCAGAGCTTGAGGTAAAAACAGTTTAAAAACAACAAGTGTTTAATTGCATTAAATAGAAAATATTATATACATGTTAGTAGTGTACTCTCACATGAGTTTCTCACCCCTCAATTAATGTGCATGCCTAATGTATACCCTTAACCCATCCTAGTTATGCCACTATCTAACTAGTCCGCACTAACTCTTGCTTTCACATTCGAAAATAGGGTGCCTACTCGTATTACCCAAACAAGTCATATTTATATCCCACATTCACATTTACTAAATTGCTTATCTCAAGGGTTATTTAGATTTTCACATTCTTAACCCATTTACATATATTAGTTACTCACGTCTACTAAGCAATAGTGGAATAATCACAAGCATATATATATATATATATATATATATAATTCACTAGAATAATATATATTTACAAATCCAGCAGCCCAAAAGGCTAGAACCTGCGGTGCACACATACTCTGCTATCGATCCTGATCCATCATGCACATAAGGATTTATAAGTTCCGAATCACTCAAGAACCATATCAATACAATTCACACATATTGGAGGCGAACATAGTTCACATAGCCATGGGTCATGCACATACCTACACTCCCATGGTCAATTGACTTATCAACTCAAAAATAATTCATTCGCAACCCTCTGTCTTGAAGGTACCAATCTAAATCCCCTCGAAGGCACACAAAGATAAGATGGTCCTTTTTCCAAAAATCAACCTCCCGTGATAGCAAGTATGGTTGGTATGTCATACACAGAGTCATCCATATATTAGGTAATCACACAACCTAAGTATTTATAAACATTAATATAGGTATTATCTATCCTATATTACAAGTCACGTACGTATTTTAATGCCAACCTAGATATTCTACGTAATATGTTTAGCACAACAACTCTCTCGTCATATAAATCCGAATATTTAAACCTATCTCAAAAGGTTACTAAGTCACCCACTTGACACTAAGGTTATTTCACTAATTCAAATTCTCTCTTCTACTGTTCCTTACCTTAAATTAACATTCATCCAGTTTCAATACCAATTTTATAAAATTTCTAACCGTACCTCACTAGGTAAGCCCTTGTAAGTATCCCATTCAATCTAAAAAGGTATAACATTTTCCGGCCATGAACTACAACCCTACTGAACTTAACCAAGTCCCCCAATATTCTATTAAACCCCCTACGACTTCTCACAAGCTTGGGATTTATCTAACCTTATTGGGAAAATAATCTACAAAAATGAGGAGAAGCCGATCGATTGAGGGAAAGGGGTCGATCGATCGATCTTGTCGATCAATCGACATTCATGGGTCGATCGATCGATCAAACAGGTATTGCGATTCTTCATAATTTTTCCTATGGGTTTCATCAAACTTAATCCTCAAATCCTCTACTATAATGTCCAAAGATCCCAAATATTTATTCCTAACATCATACCAACATAAATACATACGTTCCAACGTTTTAGAATCATCAAATCATAATGGGAATCACTTTCTTGGATCAAATCATATAATTTTAACAAAAACCCTAGTTCTCATATTTTCTTCAAGAACATTATAAATCTCAATACAAAATTCATAATTCTCTACACACAAATCATAATTTCTTGGTTGTTATATTCCCAGAAGTTAAACTACATGCAAAACCTACCTAGATTACGATTTTTATTCTTCAAATCCATTCATTCATTATTTTGTAAGGTTATTATTCAATTGTACACTAACATTGATAATATGTGTACTAAATTTTTACAAGTTAAATCACTTTCCTGGAAATTGAAGTTATGATCCCTTGGAGAAGATGATATGGAAGTAATCCTCTCTTCTTGATCTATCCGATGGTGGTGTTGGTGGTGCAAAAAGCCTAACGGTGGTGGTTCTCCTTTACTGACTTCTTCCACTTCTTCTCTAATGGTCATATGGGAATTTTGGTAATGGAAACCCCAAGGATCCTAAGTGTTGGCTGATATAATTCACTTAAAATTCATGGGTCACTATTCCTCAAATAATAAAAATGACTAAAATGCCCTCCTGGGCTGCTAGTTAGGCCTAAAATGCCCCGGGACCTAAACTAAACCCTTGGCTACTGTTTTCTTATTATCTCGACCCTTTCAGACACCTTGGCGTACACAATATTATCATATGGATGACATAAAAATAAATTAATTTTAAGTCCATTAAATTGGGTCCTAACAAGACTCACACGCGTATCCCGATTTAATTACTGAAACTGCCGCATTTTTAACCCGCGACAATATTAATAAATCCACAATCATATATTATTATACTCAATCAGTAATATTCAACATAATTATCATAATCAAATACTAACTCTCATCTTGATAGTTATTTAAATTCGAATTGATTTCCAATTAATTGTCCTAAATGAATTTAATTAATCCCATAATTAAAAGCAATTTCATTCAATTAATCTCATAATTAATATCTATAAAAATACGGGGTGTTACATACTTCCCCCTAATAACGGAATTTCGTCCCAAAATTCAGGAAATGCATACCTTGTAAAAACCGGTATCCTCCAGTACACGAAACAAACTTCAAAGTAAGGTTCAGTCACTATAGCTCCCGCTTCACAACAAGCTTGCTTAACACTCTCGATACCTTATCAGCTATAGTGTCACACTTCAATAACGGAACCTCACCTTGTGATCCTATCAAACAACATTAAAATAACAAAAGCCTATACATCACTAGCCTCATTATCTCAATATTATTAGGAGGATGCACCTCCCTTCAATTCAACTCCCGTATTAATTTAAATGCAAAACTCCCATCGTGGGAGAAACCACATGAACCTTTGACTACTCTTGTCCATTTTTTGAATCTCTGTTCACAGCGGTGTAACTTTTACGATGGGAAAAAGCCACCTAAGATAGTTTATGGTTATCCCATTATAGTTATCGGACTCTAACTCCTTACAAATCCAAACCTCTGATTATCCACTCACCTGTACACATCTAGAGGAAGAATAGCTAAGGTTTTTTAAGTTAGGCACCCTGTCCACGATAAATAGGTACGAGTGCCTTCATATGAATCTACTATTAGGTAATATCTTCTTCCCATTACCGTATTATACTTGAATTACTAGCTATACCCGTTGTGGGAATGAAATTATCACAATTAGTCCAAAATTACTTTCATACAGCGCCACAATCGGTAATCACCTTGCATCTACTCCTTGGGTGATAGGTGATACAACCTACTTACAATAAAACAATATCCCCACTACCTCCTGAAATTTCATATTGAAGGTGGGGTTCAAGGATCTCATACTAGTTCAGAATAATACTGGGTCACACTCATACTATTTAATAGCGTAAATTACCCAAAGGTATAGCAATTACTTTCCTTTTGGTCATGTTTTCCACCCATTCGAAGGAACTCGTGACTCATCTTAAGGTTGGAAACCGATCGAAGAATTTTACCAACTTGAATCTTCCATTAGTGGGGTCGTCGACTAGATACAAAATTTTATGGCTGATCATCGTACTCTAATCGATTTACTACTTACTATGTCCCGCTCAACACCGACTTTCACTCTTAATGCTCCACATTAAGTGGTACCTAATAATCCTCTTCTTCCCTCAGCATATACCAAAAGTTTTGACCCGTGCATTTTTTGCCACGATGTGAACTTCTGGACTCTTTATATCTTATTGACATCATCATTATATTTACGCGCAAGTCACTCTTAAAATTCGACTGGGTAGGACTCTGCTCCAAATTGTCCATAATAGTTAAATATATGTCTTCTCAAGTGATACCCCCTTTCTAAATTGTTTAGCACTGCCAACCAAGTTTGAAAGCGCTGCTCTGATTGTACATGTATATATAGATTATCGTCTTTCTCTCACGACGCTTTATCAAATCTACCACTTTTATTTTGTAATATTAGTCCCCAAGCATAAATTTCACCCATCTATTTCCATGTCTCTTTTTTCGATGATTCGTACATCAACAAATCAAGGTGTCCACACACCTTATAAATCGTGCATACGGGATTAAACATCATATACGCTTCATACATGCGCCTAATTCTTTATTGCCCCTGTATTCGCATGTGTCTATACCACTTGGGCATTCTCAATCACCCAAGAATTTGAAATTTCAAATCCTCCTTAACATCATTCTATCCTAATAAAACAAAATTTTCAACACTTCCTCACCACACAACTAGTTCTACTGGCCTTACGTCGTAATTTAACTTTCAACTTACAGTTATAACTGCATACCTATATAACGACTGAGGTACCAAACTTATGGATGAATGGCCAAACATCTCCCTACTAATAACCTTACACTAAGTTCCATGCATGGGATGTCTCAGAAAGAGAAATCCAAATAAAGAACCCCCTAATACACTACTACCTAGCATTTTCGGTCATCGAAATCCATTAGGCCCTCAGTCCATAACATTTACACCTGTATTCCTATCTCTTGACACAAAAGTTACAACTCTTTTCTCAATTACACTTAAACAAGGAACTTCCTCTGAAATACATTGTCACTTAACGTTGGTGGTAGTCACATTCCATAAACATTGTGTACATATAATCGGGGCTCTTGAAATCCTGTCCCCAGACATACAACTATGACTCTTAACTCCGACGTATCTAAAGGGGTGTTATAACAATTCACTCTTCCTATTACCAAGTCCTGAGCATTAAACATAAAAACAAGCTAAATCTTTTCGCTGAACAGTAAACCCAATACACTCCGAATCATATTAATAAAGTCCCTACACATATCGGGATCGAATATCTCTCTATAATATATATATATATATATATATATATATATATATATATATATAAATGCGAGCCTGACACTCTTGGAGGTGAGGTTTCGCCATAACAAAACATCCTACACTGAGGTAGTAACCCTGATAGACTTGCAATATCCGCATACTATCGGTCTAATCATTACTATAAAACCATAATCAGGATAATATCATACTCGTATAACGCATCACTAAAACAAGTAACTTAAATAAAGTATATACCACTATCGATGTACCCATTCATCCTCCACGGATATCACTAAAGGTAATCCCTTTATACCAGGGAAAATATTCACATAATAATAACGTCATCGATATATGCAGTAAACTCGTCTCACATGTGAATCTAGCAATAATAAAAAATGTAGTGACTCATTCATGTCATATATAATACACCTAATCTTCTGATGGTAAAACTCATACTTCTACTTTAACAATCACCCTGGCTGCTTAAATGGTTCTTGGACATAACACGCCTGTCCGAACCAAACTAAAAATTACATTAACTATTTCCATTGTTAGGAACCATACCCTTATCCCTTTACTCACTTCGAGAAAATTTAACTTATGGGGTTTTACTCTCCCCAAAATGCCTCTACACATAATCCACTTATCTCCAGTCGTACTGACCATGTTAGGGTTGTCCTTCTATCGGACTTTGGTAGTCTCGATTCTAATGGCTACCCCCGTTGTTCCCTTCGCTTTTTTGGCCATAAGGAACATGCTACTAGCTTCAACACCCCTTACTGAATTCACCATCGCTCGATAAAAATTCAGCTATCTAAATCATTTAAATGGGTCCCCTGATAGGTCTCCCCTTGTGGTGCTTCACCAACACCATTTCACCCAGTCTTACTTTCTGACTAAATTCCTCGATTCTTGTAGCTCCCCACACAAGGAAGCGTTAACATCCATATTGACAAAATGCGACATTGTTATCATCTGCATTGAACACTCGATCAGAATTCTCCAAAAGTGCTAGAAATTCTTCTTATGAGTTAATTTCCCACTTTAAAATCCTCTTGTCCAATTTACCTAATTCATCCGGTGCAAGATTTGTTAATTAATTAAATTCCTTTTCACAAGGGACCTCTTCCTCACCCTCTTGTGTGAGTTCAGAACAACATTCGCATCTTATCCTGAACATCTAATGAAGGAACTTGCGGTTAAACTGTACCTAACATCCTTCCCTTGACACAACATTCCACTTATAAATGTGGTGGTTGACTCCTACCTTAATTACTTTGCTCCAACGAGCTAATAAAAAAATACTCCTTAACCCCAAATTTCACTTCCGATCAGCTACACTCCGACATATGCCCAAGCCTTTGGATATTTAACCTTCGTTGGCTAACACACACCATTTTCGCATTTCTAGAATTTCCACTGATGGTCCTCTTTAATGTTTCGTCTGACTTTCTCCCAATCCAACCATGTTAGGTGAGTCTAATTTGACTCCACTTTCTACTATAACGGTACATGAAATTCATATGTTGTGCCCTAGTCGTCTTTATCGTCCTGTCTTTTCGTACCATAGTAGGCATGAGCTCAACTACTGTCATCATTCTTGAATATACCCTATAACCTCAATTGAGCTTTACCTCCTTCTATCATCCCAACTGCCCTTACCTGACATACTGCATTGTTCGGCACGCGAACACCCCCGAATTCAAATAAGATTCGCTAATACATGGCTTATAGCAGCAAAACGAAATCTCACCAAAGAAATCAACAATCCTAAACATAGGGCTCTATATCAAAGAAAGCTACACTGGAAGCATAATACGCCGCACAAATCCTAAAGGACACTAGAACCTGATGCTCTGATACCAGCTGTGACACCCCTACTAATTAAATACTGGGTAGCTACTCCTTTATTAAATTATTATAGAATATCAAGTTGGTTCAGTTTTAGCATCACTGTCGAAAACGTTTAGTTTCTTACTAACCACCACATATTTAAAATAGAGAGATGCCAAATTTTAATAATTAAATTGATAATTAACCAAGTAATTAAATCATCATTCATTAATCGCATAAACAAACTCATATGAATAACAAACGTAATGAAATAAACTGAGTCTGGAGTAAACATTCCAATAATAATACCAGAGTAAATTAAAATCCCATTACAAGAGTGTGAATAAATAAACCAACATCTAAAATAATGAAAGTCTGTAGCTACAATATCAAAATAAGAATGGGCAACATACCCTAACTGATCTGAATGACTCTGAAGGAACCAAGGATAAATGTGGAGGCATCAAATACCGAAATCCTGTAGCTTCCACAACATCTACAGCACGTCATCAGAATGGAACTCCTATTCTTGGCGTCCCTATAGCTGGGAATCTAAAAAGTTTTTACAAAACAAAATAGATTTGGAGGAAAATCGATCAGAGCTTGAGGTGAACACAGTTTAAAAATAGCAAGTGTTTAATTGCATTAAACAGTAAATATTATATACATGTTAGTTGCGTACTCTCACATGAGTTTCTCACCCCTCAACTAATATGCATGCCTAATGTACACCCTTAAGCCATCCTAGTTATGCCACTACCTAACTAGTTCTTACTAACTCTTGTTTTCAAATTCTAAAATAGGTTGCCTACTCGTATTGCCCAAACAAGTCATATTTATATCCCACATTCACATTCACTAAATTACTTGTCTCAAGGGTTATTTAGATTTTCCCATTCTTAACCCATTTACATATCTTATTTACTCATATCTACTAAGAAACAATGAAATAATCACAAGCATATATACATATATATATATATATATATATATATAAAATTCAGTAGCATAATATATATTTATACAAATTCGGCACCCCAAAAGACTAGAACCTACGGTGCACGCATACTCTGCTATTAGTCCCAATACATCACTCACGTAAGGATTTACAAGTTCTAAATAACTCAAGAACCGTATCAATACAATTCACACACATTGGAGGCGAACACAGTTCACATACCCATGGGGTCACACATATACCTACACTCCCATGGTCAGCTGACTTATCAACTCACAGATAAGTCATTTACAGTCCTACGTCCTTAAGGTACCAATCTAAATCCCCCCCAAAGGCACACAAAGATAAGATGGTCCTTTTTTCGAAAATCAACCTCCCGTGATAGCAAGTATAGTTGGTATGTCATACACAGAGTCATCCATATATTAGGTAGTCACACAACCTAAGTATTTATAAACATTAATATAGGTATGATCTATCCTATATTACAAGTCACGTACATATTTTAATGCCATCCTAGATATTCTACGTAATACTTTTAGCACAACAACTCTCTATAAATCCGAATATTTAAACCTATCTCAAAAGGTTACTAAGTCACCCACTTGCCTCTAAGATTATTTCAGTAATTCAAATGATATATTCTACTGTTCCTAACCTTAAATTAACCTGCATCCAATTTAAATCCCAATTTTATTAAATTTCTAACCGTACCTCACTCTATAAACACTCATAAGTATCCCATTCAATCCCAAAAGGTATAACATTTTCCGGGCATGAACTATAACCCTACTGACCTTAACCAAGTCCCCCAATATTTTATTAAACCCCCTACGAGTTCTCACAAGCTTGGTATTTGTTAAACCTCATAGTGAAAATAATCAACATAAATAAGGAGAAGTCGATTGATCGAGGGCCGATCGATCGATGAAGTCGATCGATCGATCAAACAAGTATTGCGATTCTGCATAATTTTGCCTACAGGTTTTGTCAAACTTAGTTCTCAAATCCTCTACTATAATGTCTCAAAATCCCAAATATTTATTCCTAACATCATACGAACATAAATACATAAGTTCCAATGTTTTAGAATCATCAAATCATAATGGGAATCACTTTCTTGGATCAAATCATATAATTTTAACAAAAACCCTAGTTCTCCTATTTTTTTCAAGAACATTATATATCTCAATAAAAAATTCATAATTCTCTAAAGATGGATCATAATTTCGTGGCTGCTATATTCCCAAAAGTTAAACTACTTGCAAAACCTACCCAAATTACGATTTTAATTCTTCAAATCCATTCATTCATTATTTTTCAAGGTTATTATTCAATTATACACTAACATGGATGATATATGCACTGAATTATTTCAATTTGAATCACTTGCCTGGAAATAGAAGTTATGATCCTTTGGAGAAGATGATATGGAAGTAATCCTCTCTTTTTGACCTATCCAATGGTGGTGATGATGGTGCAAAAAGCCTAACGGTGGTGGTTCTCCTTTGGTGACTTCTTCCACTTGTTCTCTAATGGACGTCTGTGAATTTTGGTGATGGAAACCCTAAGGATCCTAAGTGTTGGATGATATAATTCACTTAAAATTCATTATTCACTATTCCTCAAATAATAAAAATGACTAAAATGTCCTCCCGGACTGCTAGTTAGGCCTAAAATGCCTCGGGACCCAAACTAAACCCCTAAATAGTGTTTTCTGACTAGCTCGACCCTTACAAACACATTCACACACTCAAGATGATCATACCGATGACATAAAAATTAATCACTTTTAAATCCATTAAATTGGGTCGTGACACGACTGACACGCATGTCCCAATTTAATTACTAAAACTATCGCATTTTCAACCCGCAACAATATTAATAAATCCATAATCATATATTACTCTACTCACTCAGTAATATTCATCATAATTATCATAATCAAATACTAACTTTCGTCTCTTTAGTTATTTAAATCCAAATTAATTTCCAATTAATTATACCAAATTAATATAATTAAGCCCATAATTAAAAGCAATTTCATTAAATTAATCTCATAATTAATAGCCATAAAAATACGGGGTATTACAATATACCATAGTTTTAAATAATATAATATAAATTATATATCATTTGTCTCACATTTACTTCAAATGTTGAAAAAGATCGACCCTATACTTAAATTGTGATAAATGATATTATGTAAATGTTATTTTTCTCATTTAAACCTTATATGACATAACGTCAAATTTAAAAATGACATAAACAACTATATTTCTTGTAGTGAAAACACGTTTTGTCAATACTGCAATAACATAGGGACTAAATCTTCCTAGTGGGAGGGTTGTTCGTCAGCCTGAATGGTTTATGTTCTTCGTAAAGTTCTATGACAAAGTCCTAGATGAACTCAAAGCTGATCCCTATAACTATAATGAGGATATCCAAGACATATGTATATCTTTGGTCAATGTTATGAATTTTGAGATAAAATTTATGTCAAGGTCTGGCATCTTGTAGATCCACCCAGAGGGGTAAAACCCATTGGATGAAATTGGGTCCATACGAGGAAAAGATGTGGGAATGAGAATGTATAGGCCTTGCAAACCTTGCTTGTTGTGACTATGTTTACTTAGAAATAAACTACTGACTATGAGAAAACGTTCTTGTCGGTAGATATGCTACAGTCCATTCGGATTCTCTTATTAATTACGGATCATTTTGATTACACAATTGGAAAATGGTCATCTATACTACATTATTTGATGGGTATCTTAAAAAGTTTCTATATATGGTGCATCCAAATTGTTTTTTAAATGAATGCCAAAAGAAAAAATTGTGCAAGCTTGAGAAGTCCATTTATTGGATTTTGTAGATTATTCAATGTACAATAGAATGTTTAAGAAGAATATGTTTTTGATGATTCCTCACCTTTAACATTTTCTTAGATGTGAGAAACATGTTCTATCTTATAGTATATGATCCACTGAATAAAGCTACGTTTGGGGGAACTTATGGGTATGAAAACTATGTGAAATAAAAGAAAAATAGTTTTCTCCCCTCATCCCATCGAAAAACATGAATAATTTTTTCAGTCTCATCCTCTCTAACCATTATGAGTGTTAATGAAGATTATACCCCTTCTATATAACAATATATGTAGGTATATGAAGTGCACTAAGGCTAGTTACGATTTTTAGAGATTTATGATCTTAGTACTTGGTATATTGAGTATATTAGTGACCAGAGACAAATAATTAAATTGGTGTCTAAACAAAAATATGAAAATGCCAAATTACGCTCCATTATTTATTTCCATATCCATTTAATTATAATTAATTCCACTTAATAATTACAACTACACTCCAATTTTATTATTTCAAAAGTACTCCAGTAGATGGGCCTCATTTGCAAAGTTAGGTAGCATATATAATGATTCCCTGCATTAAGTATTCAATACCCGCTTGGGGAAATTCGTTTTTCTACGACTAAATTTTCACCAAAGTTGTATTTATTCCTTGATCTCACACTTAACTGATTTGATACTCTACCAAATATAAATATACTCAACAAGTTTGCTGGTAATATCAAAACTTATAACTTTATCAAGGCGTTGAAGTAAGAACTATGTAGTCCAAGATAAAAAATGGTGAGAAGCCTCCGCTGAGTGTATTGCCACATTCCTAGTTATATGATGATCTAAGGTGGAAGTGTTTTAAATATTAATTGCTTAGCTCACCAAAGATTTATTTGAGATATAGGAATGCTAAAATTAACATAAGATAAAATTAAAAAGAGATGTGTTTAAGGTTTTGAAAAGATTATAAAGCAAATAGGTTCACTTAAAAATATTTTTAGATTTCACAAGCAAATATCTTACCCACAAAGAAATCATAAAATCACACTTGCACTCTCTCATAAAAATGAAGTCCAGCCAACTTACATATACATCCAAACATGAGAGAGAATATTTGATGGTACAAGTAGGTAAGTAAACTTACATGAAGTGACATTGTGTACAAGTAGAAAAGATATGGCCAGATCTTTACTTTGCACGAGTACGAAGAATGATGTGCGCAATCTATCTCAAAAAGTGACTTTTTTACAAACTAACACACATCCTCGAAGTATCATTACAACAATCATTTTCATTGCTGTGATGATGCTTCAACGAGGATACAAGGACATCCAAAGATGAAAAACTATGGAATAAAACGTGTTCAACAAGTAACTTTCGATGTAGCAAGAGAAAGCCTTATTATGTAAAAGGTCTCTTGCGACATACCTCAACACACTTTAAGAAATTAAATGTTTATTGCATTTCACTAAACAACTCCAACGATCCATAGCAACACAAACACAAACATGTTTTCTAGTAAAGAGAACATGTGTGAGTAAAATATTTATGAGCCTACATGTCCACCTTCCTTTCGAATAGTAGTGGTATAAAAAATATGCGCATGAAGGTGAGGATGTCCATTGAATGATTTTCATGATGCTTTTACAAAACGACCTCAAGGAAAAGATTTTGAGTATTTTTGGCCAATGGAATAAGATAATCTAGTCCTATTGGGAGATATGAGTATAAGGGATTCTCTTACAACCTCCCCCTTTATCTATTACGTGACAAAACATACCAAAATGAATATTACAAATATTATGGATAAGTCTAGCAACCTATAATATATAGACATAAGCCCGACAAAAGTCAAAGACATCTATACTACTAATCTTCCCGTTGTTCAAGAATTTCTCGGAAGTTTTGGATCTATAAATTGGTCATTTAGGCTTACACACACACACACACACACACACACACACACATGAAAATTTGCATATCGTGTGTGTGTGTGTGTGCTGGATAGTTAAAAGAAAATATGTGATGTATATGATATGCAAATTGATTCGTCATTCTATGGTGTGTAGACATGTTTTAGAAATTACAATCTCTTAATGTTAAAAGCCATATTGTTATATGTACGACATTTCTTGGATATATACTCCATTCTCATTTCATTTATCATGGAAAAAATCAAGATATGTTTGTAATTATAACTACCTCTTAATTTCATTTGTCTCCCTATTTTGTCATGGAATAGACAAATGTAAAGAAATGTTAAATTAAGAATGTGTCCAAATAGTGAGCTATTTAATCTAAAATTAAATAAAGATAGAATATGAAATTCAAGAAATCTAGTCCGTATATCACTAATAGAAATAACAAAATAGCGTAGTTTAGCTAGAGCATGTAACACAAATACGAATCAAGATGCACAATAAAATAGATAAAATGAGGCATGTGTGCAAGTTAACAAGTATAAATAATGGTTTAATAGTTAATAAAGCAAGTGAGTGAATAAAAAGTATACATCTTCCATGGTTTTCTAAATAGAAGCACATAATACAATGATATAAGGAGCGCAAGATAAATAATCATGATAGAAGTGTGGATTAACATCCCGTATGTATAATGATATATAAATGTCATAAAAAGTATCTGCATAAGCTAATTAGAGCTTCATAAAAAATTGTACTCCACTGAGTACATAACTAAAATATCCAAAAGTGACATACAAAAGATACCAAAAATAATAACAATATAATGTTTACATCATCAAAAGATGTTTAAACAGAATAAACCTTAACAGAGTCAAGGACTAAATCTAAAATATAGAATGAACGAATCACCAACCAAACTATATTTCAAATCAAGATAATAAAGAATATACAAATCTTAACACCTCATTTTTAGAAAGCCAATAGAAGAAATGTGCAAAGAAAAGATTCGAAATAGTCCAAATATGAAGTGGGGAAGATCGAATTTCAAAGTGGAGAGAGAAGGGAGTTTTGTAAAAGTTGTAGAAAAAATATATGGACGCACATTAAAATGCACTTTTATCGCAACGAACATTCTCGCTGGTCGTGATCTTCACTAGAGCGATGAGTCGCTATCGTGAGAAAACCGTTCGCTGGCCTTGTGGATGTCAATAGAATTTTAACTTTCTAGAATGAGTGTTCGACTGAAGGAACAACTCACAACTAATACAAATTGATCAATCTCAAGGGATCCACTTCCTAAAATAACTTGGAGAAATTAATTATATATATGTGTGTGTGTGTGTGTGTGTGTCTGTGCGCGCGCGCGCGCATTATGAATGTGAAGTTAATGTTTAATGGGTCATTCGAAGTACTCTATATAATGAATAAACTAGCTTGTGAAATATTCATAGCACGCTTTTCAAGATAATCTAAAACATCAATATGAGATAACTCATGAGAGATAAACAAGTGTAAAAACATGAGCATTTTTTTGATGAAATCAAAACAAATGTCAAAAGATAGGTTTTACTTGGGAATTTCAAACTTTAAATGATTTTTATTGGAAAAGTACTATGTCCCTTGAAAAGTGGAATCTTGAACTAAAACCTTTATTTTGACCATTAAGTGGTTTTTGTTTAAAATCTTGCTCCACATCCCTGAAGATATTCAAATTTTTAGATGGATATAAATCTATGAGACATCTATTTTAAAAAAAAAAATTCCATGCGGTGGCTTTCATGCATTCATTACTATGATGGAATACTATATCCAATTTTCCAAGGTAGTATTGTCCAATAAATGTTTTAGCCCTAAAAACACCATCTCTTGTGATTTTAAAATATATATCATTTTCAACTACAACCATGAAGATACAAGTCTCACACATACGAAGGCATAAATGACACCCTTTTTCATTGACATACATTTTCAAAATTCCATAAAATCATTGCTCAAGAGGCTTTTGTACTTTAGCTCGTCTGATAACGCTCAAAATGTAGTGTTGGATAAGTGACACGAGTTATGGCATTTACTCAACATAAACTCTCATTTAATAAGTATAAATTTTAAAATCTTTTGAATTCTAAATGTAGAGTTCATAGTAAAAAAACACAACCAAGATATAAGTATCATGTGCAAACAAATCAAATATATTAGTATCAACATTTAGAAAGGTGACCTATAAGTAGAGAATGACAAAAATTGCCTAAAAACAAGTTATATAAATGAAGCATTAGACAAAGTCGAATGGGAGAAAGAGAGACGTAATCATTCTAAGAAGTCCTAAGCTGATAGTGTAACCTCCTGACAAGTAGAAGTTATGAGGATCAACAAATGAACCAGTCCAGTTTTTAAATCAATCAGATTAAAATGATCCTTCCTAATCCATATGTATTTAGCACGAGGTCAATTAGGAGTAGGTTGAATCTTGGGCGTATTAATAATTCTTTTGCCCCCTTTTCTTTGAACATCCCTAGGATGTTCATGTTGCTATCCCATTTTGTTATTCCTACCAAATATATAACTCTTCCTAGCATTATGAAAGTGCAAGGTTGATTTAAGAAAATAACCAAATTATTTCAAATGTCCTTTCCTACTATAATGTTGACATTTATAAACCTTAGGATAAGGCACACTAGGAGATGTCTTATGATAGGTCTTATCAAAATATTGATCCTTTTTCAACATAAAACCAAAGTCCTTATGATGACCCTTTTTGTGTCAATGGGAACAAACAAAGTCTTTTTTGGGTCTCTTATGATTAATCATGTGTTTTTTGTTAGCACAAACGGGAGGAACTATATTTTCCCCTTCAAATGATTGACAACTTGTTTCCCTTAATTTTGAGAGATTTCAACAACACTTTCAATGGATGTCCTCTCACTTGATGAAGAAGATTTGACCTAAATTATCTATCCTCTAGGATTCTTTAATTGAATATAATTCAAGTCCTTTTGATGATGTTTCCTACTTTTTTAAAATATTTCCATTTGATTATTCACAAATTTGATATTCCTTTTTTCGATTGTCGAAGTAGATGATAAAATAATCTCTTTATTTTATTTAAGTTAACAAACATTCATTTCCCTCCTTAGGATCCTCCTTCTGGTTTTTTAAGTCATCAAGAAAATCTAGGTGGTCACTAAAATCAACATCAATGGCTTTAAGTTTAGAAAAGAGGGAATGGCCATGAGCTTCTAAGACATAAAAAAACATTTTCTTATTTTAAAAAACGAACTCAATGAAAATTGATGTTTTCACATTCTCAAAGGTTTTTACATTTCATGAAAAAATATCCATTTCAAAGATCAACCGAGATATTAAATGATCTTCAATTTTTTTAACAACACTTTCCTTTTTAAACCTTTTAGTTTTTCTATAGAACTTATAAAAAATTGAGACAACATCATAATAATAATCATCATTACAACTACTAACACAAGACTTCTCAAGGTTAGGAATAGTGTGATTCAAAAATTTGGACTAAGTTACACATTCGATAATAACATGGAAATTACATCTACTAATTAAATTATGAATACGATTGCACATGCTCTAATCCATCTATATGCGCAGTAGATCTACCTCCACGTGATTAAACATATAAAGATGAGGTCTATCTCTAATACTAGGTGAGAGTGTGTTCTTGAAGATGGATGAAAGGTACACATTTAAATATTTGTCAAGTTATGACAAGGTTTTCTATTCAAGTTCAAGATTGGTCAATAAATATAAGTCCCCAGGTCTATGTGACAAATTGTTTACTAATTAGATTCCACCAAATTTTATCTTTAATATTTAGGTGACTTAATCCAAATGTTTAAAGATAAATAATTTACCAAAACTCCAAGACGTATGAGGAGAATCCCACAATTGGAAAAATAATTATGCTGGTAGACTGCCAAATGTACTATAGTAGAGTTTTATAAATAGAAGAAATAAAACTATAACCCTCACAATGTTATAACCGACTAGACATTCTTTCCATACATATCCTCCATTGAGAGAGACAATATCTGGAAAATTCTACACAACTTCGATTAGTTTAGGTTTGTAACCAAAGCCATCAAGTCGCATGGAAAAATAAAGAATTTGTTTAAATTTTGAAGAAAACGTTTTTCATTTTAAGTTTGAATTAAAAACTATGACTTCTAAGATGTAAGAATGGTCAGATGCCTCCTATGAGTGTTGTACCACATTCTGAGTTGTATAGTGATCTAAGGTGGAAATTGTTAAAAATAATTGCTCAACTCACAAAATATATCTCTCAGATATATGAAATCTAAAAATAACACAAGATAAAGTTATATATATATATATATATATATATATATATATATATATATATATATATATATATATATATATATATATATATATATATATGATGATGATGATGAACAATTAACTGGAAATATGTGACACAAAAGATATGCATGTAATTCATCATTCTAAGGTGTGTACACAAGTTCTAGAAATGACAATATCTTAGTGGTAAATTTTGTAATGAGATATGTATAATATTTCTTGGATATATACTCCATGTTCATTTCATTTATCATAAAACAAATGAAGATGTGTTTGTAATTAGAACTCCCCCTTAATTTAATCTTTCTCACCCTTTTTTCATGGAATTGAAAATGGCAAAGAAACATTAAATTAAGAAATTATGCAATTCAAGGAATCTAATCCATTTTTCACTAATAGAAAAATTAAAATAACATAATCTAGTTAGAGGATGTACCAAAAATACGAGTCAAGATGCACCATAAAATAGATAAAATGAGGCATATGTGCAAGTTAATAAGTATAAAGCATGGGTTAGTAGTAATTAAAAAAATTGAGTGAATAAAAAGCCAACATATTCTATGCTGTGATAAACAAAAGCACATAACATAATGATCTAAGGACCTCAAGATAAATAATCATGGTAGAAGTGTGAATTAATCGAAAACCATATATATAAAATGATACATAAATGTCATATAAAGTATCCACAAAATCTAATAAGAGCTTCATCAAAATATTATACTCCCACCTACTTAGTACATAACTAAAATATCCAAAAGTAACATATAAAATGTACCAAAAACAACCAAATAAAGTTTGTGTTATCAAAAGATGTTGAAACACAATAAACCTTAATAGAGTCAAGGAGTAACCCTAAAATACAAAAAGAATGAAACATCCTTAACCCATAATAGAAAGTCAAAATATATTCCAGATCTAAAAGTTAAAGAATATATGAATCTTACCACCCGATTTGTAGTAGGGGAATAGAGGAAATGTCCAAAGAAAATGTTTGAAATAGTGCAAATATGAAGTGGAGAAGATCAAATTTCTATGTGGAGAGAGAACGGTGTTTTTTGAAAGTGATGGAAAAATATTTGGGTGCATTTCCTCTATGCACTGATGTAACACACCGTATTTTTGAGAACCTAAATAATTATGTGATTAATTATTATTGTGGGATTAATTAAATTAATATGCAAGAATTAATTGGTAAATTAATCTGAATTTAAAAATAATTATTAACTAGTGTGACAAGGTTAATAGTTATTAATGAGAACTACTGAATATTACTGAGTCAATAAGTAATATAAAATTATTGAATCGGATAAAGTGTAGAGAGGAAAAATACGACACTTTGGTATTTTAGGTCGGGACATGCGTGTGAGTCGTGTCAGGACTAATTGAATGTAATATAAAAGTAAAATATTTTTAAGTAACTCATATGGTAATTTTGAGCTCACTGTTGAGTCCGGGAGGGTTGAAATAGTCAGAAAACACTACCCGGGTATTTTATTTAGACTCCGGGAGGTTTTTAGGCCAAGCTGGCACCCGTAGGGGTAATTTTGTAATTTTAATTTTTGGAGGAATTAAATGGACGAAAATTGAGACTTTATTTTATCATCCACAAGAGGTTCATTAGGGTTGAGATATACAAAAGTAAGGAACGGACACAAAGGGTGTGAGGGAAAGCAAATTCCAAGAAGGAAAGCCGAAATTAGCACCACCTAGCATAACCACCACCACCATCGTGTAGATCGAAACAAGAGGAACATACCCATACCAACAACATTAAGAAATCAGACGGTTGAGTCGAGGCAAGTGTTTATTAGTTGTGTACTTTAGTAATAATTGTTTTCATGTTAGAGTAGGTGATAACCCATTAATTATGAAAGTTGATTTTTATGAAAATTGATGTAATGATTCGTATATTGGGAGTGAGATTTCAAGAGGTTAAATACCTTCATGTAGAAAGGATTACATTCATGAACTGATGATAATTTTTCATCAACAAATCTTAGTTTAATTTGGAGTTATGCTCTTAATTTAAGAACTAAGGTTCTTATTAAATAAATTTGGGGATTTCATATTTAATTTATGTATGGTGAGGATTTAATGATTCTAGGTTGTTAGAAATCATCCAAATAAGTTGGAACATCGATTGGGTGTTTGGGAATGAACAATAGAGGTTTTAGAGGTGTTAATGGTGGAAAAGTGCTAAAATTTTGGGGAAGTCGCGCGAAGTCGCGCGAGAATCATTCAAGCGAGATAGGCATCTCGCGTGAAGTCGCTCGACCGACACGTGGAAATCGTTCAAACGACATTTCGATCTAGTTTGAGCGACAGGGAGACTACTTAGGGGCAATTTTGGAATTTTCCCATTTATTCGAGTGATAGAAATTTCTAGTTAACAGATTTGAACGAGACAGGTCTACGAGGAAGTATGTGAGTTTTATACTTTAATTATTTCGGAAAGAAGAGTTACTTCGGAAATTGCTAAAGAGTAATGGTAATTTAATAATATTATAAAATACGTAATAATGAGAATAAAATATGTATGGTAAGTATACAAATAGTTTGAGAGAATACCTATAAATTTTAATAGGATGTGTGTATGCCTATCACTTGATATTTTGTTAAGCGCACTAATGGGTGATATCCCGGGGTACAAGGTTATGTTGGTTAATACACTAAAGGGTGATAACCCAGGAGTATAATATTTTTATTTAGCGCACTAATGGGTGATAACCCAGGGGTGAACGGATATTGTATTAAGTGTACTAATGGGTGATAAACCGGGGGTACATGATTATTTTATTATTAGAACTAATTGTGTTTAAATCAGGGGTGCAGGACTAATATATATATATATATATATATATATATATATACGCACACACACATAGGGATGTTATGACTTTATATATGTATATGTATATATATAATTATGAGAAATCATACTAAGAGAAACTATTAGTTATGGCAATGAAGACAAATGAATTTAGTCTTAATGAGATAAAGACTTAAATATTCAAATAGTGAACGTGATAGGAAGTAACATGTGATAGACTAGTTATGGGGTATTGTATGGGTGATACGGGAATACTAATGTTGGATGTAGAGAGTGTTAAGTGACATGAACTAGAGTTCATAGTACTAAATAAAAGATGCGCTAGGAGTGCACAATAGAAGAGAGGTGAGATCTTCATGTGAGAGCACGAATCTAACATGCACATAATACTTGCTTTAAGGAAGTTTTATATAGTTGCAAAATATATTTTTACACATCCGTCTCTGAACTGTCTCTTGCATCTCTTTTCTCTCTTGCATATATATATATATGTATTATATCAGGTGCTCAGCGATAGGGTCACAAGATTTAGAGACTTGGTTTGGTTAGCATGCTGCAGCTAATGTGGAAGCTGTAGGTCTTAGCTATAGACGCTACTATCTTTGCTCTCAGTTCATCTAGACTCTTCATTTAGGGCATGTGTCACCTATTCCTTAGACATTTTTATCAGAGATTGTATTTTGTTTACTTTCTATTCATTCTAGTTGGATTTAGTTTACTCTGGTTCTTGGCTTAAGGTTTTGAACTAGAATGTTTAATCCAGTCATATTTATTTAAAGACGTGAGTCGAATTTATTATTTATCTTTGTTGAATGGTGAATGATTTATATTTAAATTCTTGGACTTTAAATAAAAGATTTTGGTTACAATTTTAAAAGGAAAAAGTATTTTGGCACCAACTTAATTTAAATTAGGTGATTGTTAAAATTAATGTTTTTCAACAGTGATGCTAAGAACAAACAACCAGACATTTTGTTTTAACTTTTTTTTAAAGGAATGATCACCCGATATTTAATTGGGCGGGGTATCACAGGTGGTATCAGATCATCGATTCTAGAGTCCTTCAGTATCAGTACGGCTTACTGTGCTTTCAGTTTAGTGTCCTTGACATAGAGCCTTATCTTTAGGACTGTTGTCTTCTTGTTTATGCGATAACGTCAGCTATTTGAGATTTAACCATAACTATGGACTAATAAACTTCTTTCTCATCTCAAATGCCTCCTCGACGTGCACCAAAGGACATGAATGCCCATCCAGAGCCATAGCCAGCTCCAGCTCAGGGCGAGATGAATGCTATAGAAGTTACCGCCATAGTTGCACACGTAGTAAATGAAGCACTAACAGTGGTACAACAGGCACCACCTCAGGCAACAGCAGTGGTGCCAGCACTTATGCCTATTTTTCCTACTGCATGGGAGAGAGTCAAGGATGCCTTTCAGAAGGTGCATCCTCCAGAGTTCTCAGGCAGTTCTGATGTAGTGTTGGAGAGTCAGTAGAAGAAGGATATATGGAGACACCTTCGTATGTATGAGTTCACCGAGGTACATAGGCAAGTCTTTGCTACCTTTAAGCTAATAGGGAAGCCTTACAGTGGTGGGATTCCATTACTACATCAGAGGAGCGATATTTGATGTCGATTGTCGATTTATGGATGCAGTTCGACCGCAAGTACTTTCCTTCTACCGTAAAGATTGAGATGAGGCAAAAACTTTTATACCTAACCCAGGAAGGGAAAACAATTACAAAATATGAGGAGGAGTTCACGTGATTGACTAATATGGTACCTGATGAGGTTCCGACTGAGGGGAAATGAATCTAGATGTTCATGGATGTCTTAACTTGGAGGATCTAACAACATCTTCTCGCTAACCTTTCCTACACTCCTACACAGATGTCCTAAATGCAACATTATTACATTGTTAGGACAACCCCTTCCATGCTAAGGGAAGCAAACGGGGATGAGAGCCGAGCGAGTTAGGCAAGACAGGGGGAGGTAGTTCCAGTGGGGCACTAACTGATTAGAGTCAGAGGTAGGGTTCCCAGCAGGGGGATTTTACTAAGAGGTTTCGTTTGGGGGGTTTCAGGCATGGCCATTAGGGCTAGCAACATTGAAACAACAGGGAGGACAGAAGGTCCAACAGTAGGGTCAACTATAGGGCCAATAGCAGGAAGGACAGTAGGGCCATCAAGGCCAAGGTAGGGGTTGTAATGGCCAGCAGGGCCAAGGTTACCAGGGATAGAGGGGAGGAAATTTCTCTGGAAAATGTTATACTTGTAGCAAGACTGGCCATAAGAAGCAGGATTGCCCTAATGGGGACAGGGTCCCTCGGTAATAGGGTGCTCACCAGGAGCCTTAGAGACCCATCTTTCCCACCACACTACCATCTCCAGCGCCAGTTCTAGCCTTGCCCGCATCTCCACTGCACTAGGGACTACTTCATTATGGACGGGTCTACAACTTCCATCAGGCCGTGGTCCCATAGGCTCCACCCATGATTGAAGGTATGTTTCCTATTCAGGGTACTATAGGGCATACTTTGTTTGATATGGGGGCACACATTATTTTATTGCAATGAGGTTTTCACATACTATGGGGTTATTAGATACAACATAGAGTACTCTTACATGTGTAGATTCACCTTTGGGTAGTGGCTCATCGATTTTCCTTATATGTCAAGGGGTGGGTTGTAATACCCCGTATTTTTTGTGATATTTATTTATGGGATTAATTAAATTAAATGCGTATTAGTTGAAAATTAATCCGGATTAAAATACTAGCGAGATGCGAGTTGGTATTTGAATATAATGTGCATATATGATTATACATGAATATTGAAGTATGAAATTTGTCGTGAGATTGAAATACGGCAATTTGAATATTTTGTTGAGACGTGTGTGACAGTCGCGTGAGGTTTATATTTATTTTAAATAAAAAAAAGAGAATTTTATTTCTATTAACCGTATGGTCGTTTTGAGTGCGCCAATGCGTTCGGAAGTGTCGAAATAGTCAGAAAACACTAGCCGGGGGTTTGGTTTGGGTCCCGGGGCATTTTTAGGCCATACCGGCAACGTATAAGGGTAGTTTGGTAATTTTGGATTTTTGGGAATTAAAACCTACGAAAATTGGGAATTAATATATGATTTGGCAATAACCCACTAAGCCCACTAATAACCAAATAGACTACAGAGGTTATTGAAAATTGTTCCAAAGAGTTCCTAAGGCACAAACCCTAGCCTCCATTACCACCATTAGAGAATAAAGCTTGGAGAGAGAGAGAGAGGAGGAATTTTGCAGAGGAGAGAGAGAACCATTCATCAGATTCGTCATCAAATCCAGAGTTACTCTTAAGGCAAGTGATTTAATTTCGTTTTTATAGAGAATGCTTCTTCCATGCGTAGGAAACCCAATTAAATTGTATGTTCTTGGGAGTTAATGAAAAACCCATTTAAATTGGAAGTAGAAATTTCATTTTGATGGGGAATCGCATGTAGATTGATATTTTGATGTTTATTCTGATGATATTATAATTTGGATGAAACAAAAACGGATTTAATTTAGTCCCTTTGATGATTTATAAATTCCAGGGTTCATGTTCTTAGAATTGGGGGAAAATATGAAGAGATTTGATAATTGAATGAGGTTAGAATGAATTAACCCCACAAATCATGTTAGTATATGACCTAAATATGTTTAGGAATGATTAGAGACTTTAAACAATCGTTGGATTAATGTTTGGATGAGATTTGAGGTGTGGAGAAGTTGGAAAAACGAAAATAGGAAATATGGGCTCGAAACTGGCCACTCGTTAGAAGACCTGCCCAGGTCGTTCGAACGAGCTCGTTCGAACGAGCTTCTAACGAGTTGACCATTGACTTCTAACGAGGGTGAAGTTCGTTCAATAAGTTCGTTCGAATGAGACCTCGTTAGAAAGCCCACTTCGAACGAGACTTCAAGCGAGTTGACAGTTTAGGCATTTTAGCCTGTTTTGATCCCGAGTGTCCCGTAACCTTGTGTATATGTAGAGATAACCTTCCCTTGATGATTAATTGTTATATTTGGGATATAATGAGGA
Organism: Sambucus nigra; assembly: GCA_949130495.1. Classification (NCBI taxonomy): domain Eukaryota; kingdom Viridiplantae; phylum Streptophyta; class Magnoliopsida; order Dipsacales; family Adoxaceae; genus Sambucus; species Sambucus nigra. The sequence continues at coordinate 549,455,123 of OX422207.1, forward strand.
GCCAAACCTAGAAGTTTAGTTTGAACCTAAGGGAAAATGTGAAGTAGGACGTGAGTGTCGATTACGATGCGAGAACTATTGACGACCTAATTATTTATATTAACCGAGAACATATAAATTGTGTAGTAGTATATGTCGGTACGAGAATGAGAAGTGTACCTCCAATATATTATGGTAATTACTAAGAGGTGTGCACACTTAGTATATGTATTGATTTTTATGTGTATGACATACCTACCATACTTGCTATCACGGGAGGTTTACGATCGCTTAGGGCCTTCTAATCCTTGTGTCGCCCGAATTTAGATTGGTTACCTCGATGAACATAGGTTAGAGAAGGACTTATTGGGATGTTAATAAGTCTGCTGATCGTGGGAGCGCAGGTATGTGCGTGACCCATGTGATGTGACTGTGTTCGCCTCCATTATTTGTGATGTTGTTATCTGAGAAGGATTCCTGAGAGATTCGGAATGCGTGATCCTTATGTACGTGATGTACCGGGATGGATAGCAGAGTATGTGTGCACCACAACTTAGTCTCGGGGTGCTTATATTGTATATTTATGACGTGAATAATATACACTTAATTAATGGGAACTTTCATGTGATATTGTGTGTATAAATATGGAAACGTTTTGAGAAAACATAAAGGGATAACCTGAAGTGAATTATATTACAAATTGAGAATCTGAGTTTAGATAAAGCCCTCTATTGTTTTGATAACGCTAGAATGTAAAATGGAAATCGAGTAGTAAGGGGTAGAACTTATTACGACTTGGTTAGAAAGGTATGATACTTAGATGGGTATGGTACGTTAGGAGTGCACATGTAGTCGAGAGGTGATAATTTCATGTGAGTGCACGTCCTAACATGTATTTTGCATTTAATGTTTTAATGTTATTAAAGCACTTACTGTTTTCAAAATGATTTTCACTTTCGGGCTCTGACCCATTTGCTTTCAAATCTATTTTTGTAAAAACCATTTTAGGTGCCCAGCCACAAGGACACCATGCTTAGGATTCTCATTTCGGTGACGAGTTGTAGCTGTTTGTGGAAGTTACATGACTTTTCTTGTAGACGATTCATCTATCTTGACCCGATATTCTTCAGTTATCAGTTGTAGGGCATGTCGCCCATTTCTTTTAGAGACATTTCATTTATTTCAGTTATTCAGACTTCGGGCATGTAATTAATTCAGGATTCAGACTTGTCTTATTATTTTTCAGTTGTTGGATTGTTGTGAGGAGTTTTCCTCCGAACTCTTATATTTATTTGTTGGTTATTTCATTACTTCGTTATGGTGAATGGATTATGTTGTTATTCCATTATTCTTTTATTGCATGTTAATCAGACTAAATTAAAATTTGACAACTTACTTTTTAAATACTAGGTGGTTAGTAATTATTAAAAATGTTTTCGACAGTGATGCTATTAACTGAACCAACTTGGCATTTTGTATTGATTTAATAAAGGAGTAGCTACCCGGTATTTAATTAGTAGGGGTGTCACATGGGTATAGATATTAGGATACTTACTTTATCTTTTGACATGCTTGTATTAGAGATGTCCGAGTATGATGCAATTATCGATATGGATTGGTTAGTTGCGTATAGGGCCATGATTGATTGTTTTAGTAGGAGTATTATTTTTTCTATACTTGGTGAGGAGATGTTCCCGGTGGCGATGCCTCGTTCTGAGGGAGGATCTTCCACGTATTTGTATTATTTAGAGGAGGATACCTCTACAGAGGTGGCGATACCTCTTAATTGGATACCGGTGGTTCGGCAGTTCGATGATGTGTTATAGGATATTTCTGGATTACCACCAAGAAGAGAAATTGACATTGTTACAGATTTAACACCGGGCACTCGGCCAATAGCCCACGTACCTTACTGTATGTCTCTAAACGGAGATGAGGGAGTTACGAGATCAGATAGAATAGCTGTTGGGACATAGGTTTATTCGTAGGAATGATTTACCTTGGGGTGCCCCAATACTGTTTACTAAATAGAGAGATAGATCGTTATGGTTGTGTATCGATTACCGTGAGTTGAATAAGGTCACGATACGGAATAAGTATTTGTTGCCCCAAATCTATGACTTATTCGACCAGTTGAAAGAACCTTCTTTTTTATCGAAGATTGACTTGAGGTTAGGATACCATCAGTTACGGAGCAGGATGTGTCGAAGACTTCCTTCTTGACGAGGTATGGTTCATACAAGTTTAGGGTTATGCCTTTTGGGCTAACCAACACCCCAGCCATGTTTATGGACTTGATGAACAGGGTGTTCAGAAGTTCTTGGATCAATTTGTCATTGTCTTCATATATGACATCATGATTTACTCTTAGATGAAAGAGGAGCATGCCGAACATTTGAGACAGGTTTTGCAGACACTGCATCAACACGAGTTGTATGAAAAAATTGAGAAATGTAGATTTTGGCTGAAGGAAGTTCAGTTTTTAGGGCACATTTTTTTCGATAGAGGGATATCCGTAGATCCAGGGAAAGTGTTAGTGGTGAGGGAGTGGGGACATCCCACGATGCCGATGGAGATACGTAGTTTCTCGGGCCTAATAGGATACTACATGAGGTTCATTTGAGGATTCTCAAAGATAGAGGGTCCATTAACTCATTTGACTCACAAAGGAGTGCCATTCATCTGGTATGATGCTTGTCAATTGGGTTTAGATGAGCTGAAGGACAAGCTGACTTCAGCACTAGTGTTAGCACTGCCCAGGTCGGGAGTGGAGTATCTAGTCTACACTGATGCGTCTTTACTAGAACTTGGGGGTACGCTTCAACAGGAGGATTAGACTATATCTTATGCATCCTGGAAGTTAAAGACTCATGAGAAAACTACCCCACACACACCACTTAGAGTTGGCGACAGTCGTGTTTTCACTTAGGATTTGGAGACATTACCTTTTGGGTGAACAGTTTTGCCCATTTACAAACCATGAGTCACTGCAGTATTTGTTCACACAGAAGGAACTAAATATGCATCAACACAGATGGCTAGAGTTTGTAAAACATTATCACTTTCAGATACACTATCACCTGGGAAAGGCTAACGTAGTTGCAGATGTGTTGATCCATAGGCCAGTAGATGAAACACTCGAGGTATGGAAGGCGAAATGGAAGGAGCTAAGACATCAGGATGCTATAGCCAGATCATCCATGTCAGTTATGATCGTCACACCGTAGATAGTGATGAGGGTGGTCTAGGTACAAGCGACATACCCTTTTTCCAAGAGACGATTAGACAGCTCTTAGCCAGTGGGGTCGAGTCTTATTCGATATGTTTCGAGGGAGGCTTGCATTTCAACAGGAGACTCGTAGTCCTAAAGGGGGAGGACCTTCGACATGCAGTGATGATGGAGTCGCATGGGTCCAGATTTACGATACATATTGGTGGGGAAAATATGTACCAGGATATGAGGCGGCACTACTGGTGGAGTGGAATGAAGAGGGATATCGTAGAGTTCGTATCCAAGTGTACCACTAATCAGCTAGTAAAAGTGGACCACCAGAGACCACCAGGTTTACTTCAGCTGTTAGAGATCCCTACATGCAAATGGGAGGGCATTTGTATGTATTTTATTACCGGGGTACCTATTTCGCAGAGGGGCATAATTCTATATGGGTTATTGTGGACCAATTGACAAAGGTAGCCCATTTTTTTCTAGTCAGGACATAATATACTGCTGGCTAGTGTGCTCAGATATGTATTATAGAAATAGTAAGACTGCACGGTGTGCCTTTTGATGTCTTATCAGATAGAGATAATACTTTTGTGTCTCATTTTAGGGAGAGTTTCTAGGAGGCTATGGGTACCGAGTTGTGATTGAGTATAGAGTATCACCCACATACCGATGGGCAGACTTAGAATACTAATAAGATGCTTGAGGACATGTTGCTCATGTGTATCCTTGATTTTGGGGGAGGTTAGTAATAGTACCTTCCACGGGTGGAGTTTGATTACAACAACTCCTATCAGTTTACGACTGGAATGGCCCCATTCTAAACATTATATGGGAGACCTTATCTTTCTCCAGCCTATTGTCTAGAGGTGAGAGATAAAAATTTACTTAGGCCTAAGATAATTCAGGATACTTCGAGCAGGATCGCGATGATTCGTAGTCGAATACGGGTAGCTCAGGACAGACAAAAAAGCTACGCCGATGCTAAGAGGTTCTTTTAAAGAGTTCATAGTGGGGGACTAAGTTTTATTGAGAGTATCTCCTATGAAGGGGGTGATGAGGTTAGGTAAGAAGGGGAAATTTTCTTTGAGATACGTAGGGCCATTTCCTATTACCGAGAGGATCGGAACCATGGCTTATAAACTTGGGTTTTCGGAACACTTACACCGTATTCATGATGTGTTTCACATATCGTCATTGAGGCGGTATCTTCGGGATGAGTTGGCCTAGACTCACATATGAATATAGAGGAAATCTATTTTCATCCCAACAGTTCTTATGAGGAGAGGCCAGTGGCTATCCAAGATCATAGTGAGAGGAGACCGAGGTCAAAGGTAGTTCCACTTGTGCGGGTTCAGTGGCAGCATCACAATGTCGAGGAGTCCACTTGGGAATGAGAAACAGATATGCGTGAGAAGTATCTAGATTTATTTGTACCACGTATGCCTTACTTTCTGAATTTTAGGATGAAATTCCGTTATTAGGGGAAGTATGTAACACCCCGTATTTTTTAGAACCTGAATAATTATGTAATTAATTAATATTGTGGGATTAATTAAATTAATATGCGAGAATTAATTGGTAAATTAATTCGGATTTAAAAATAATTATTAACTAGTGTTACAAGGGTTAATACTTATTAATGATAACTATTGAATATTACTGAGTGAATAAGTAATATGGAATTATTGAATCGGATAAAGTGTCGAGAGGAAAAGTACGACAGTTTGGTATTTTAAGTCGGGACACGCGTGTGAGTCGTGTCGGGACTAATTGAATGGAATAGAAAAGTAAACTGTTTTTAAGTAACTCGTATGATAATTTCGAGTGCATTGTGAAGTCTGGGAGGGTCAAAATAGTAAAAAAACACTACCTGGATATTTTATTTAGACTCCGAGAGGTTTTTAGGCCAAGTCGGCACCCCGTATGGGTAATTTTATAATTCTGATTTTTGGAGGAATTCAATGGACGAAAATTAGGAATTTATTTTATCATCCACGAGAGGTTCATTAGGGTTGATATATAGAAAAGTAAGGAATGACCACAGAGGGTGTGATGGAAAGCAAATTCCAAGAAGGAAGGCCCAAATTAGAACCACCTAGCACAACCACCACCACCATCGTGTAGATCGGAATGAGAGGAACATACCCATACCAACAACATCAAGAAATCAGACGCTTGATTAGAGGCAAGTGTTTATTACTTGCGTACTTTAGTAATAATTGAGTTCATGTTAGAGTAGGTGATAACCCATTAATTATGAAAGTTAATTTTTATGAAAATTGATGTTATGATTCGTATATTGGGACTGAGATTTCAAGAGGTTAAATCCCTTCATGTAGATAGAATTACATTCACGAATTGATGATAATTTTTCATGAAAAAATCTGGGTTATGATCTTAATTTAAGAACTACGGTTCTTGTTAAATAAATTTGGGGATTTCGTATTTATTTGATGTATGGTGAGGATTTAATGAATCCAAGTTGTTAGAAATCATCCAAATATGTTAGAACATCGATTGGATTTGTTGTTTGGGTGTTTAGTAACGAACAATAGAGGTTTTAGAGGTGTTAATGGTGGAAAAATGCTGAAATTTTGGTGAAGAAGATGAAATAGTAGGTCTCGTGAGAAGTCGCACCTGTCTCTCACCTGTCTCTATATATAATACATATATATATATATGAAAAATGACTAGATGAAATTTTGGGGAAGAAGTTGAAAAATGCTGATAATATATATATATATATATATATATATATATATATATCAGTCATTCACCCCGGTTTAAACCGCTATTAATAAAACAATCATGTACCCTCATGTTATCACCCATTAGTACACTTAATACAATATCCTTGCACCCATTAGTAAACTTAATACAATATATATATATATATATATATATATATATATATATATATATGGATGACAATGAAGACAAATGAATTTTGTCTTAATGAGATAAAGACTTAAATATTTAAATAGTGAACGTGATAGGTGGTAACATGTGATAGACTACTTATGGGGTATTGTATGGGCTATACGGGAATACTAATGTTGGATGTAGAGAGTGTTACGTGACTTGAACTAGTTATCTTGGGTAGAGTTACTAATACTAAATAAAAGATCTGTTAGGATTACATAATAAAAGAGAGGTGAGATCATCATGTGGGAGCACAAATCTAATGTGCACATAATACTTTCTTTAAGGAAGTTTTAAATACTTTCAAAACATATTTTTACACATCGGTCTCTCACCTGTCTCTTGCATCTCTTTTCTCTCTTGTTATATATATATGTATTATATCAGGTGCGCAGCCACAGGGTCACCAGATTTAGAGACTTGATTTGCTTGGCGTACCGTAGATGATGTGGAAGTTTTAGGTCTTGGCTATAGACCCTCCTAACTTTGCTCTTAGTTCATCTAGACTCTTCATTTAGGGCGTGTGTTGCCCATTCCTCAGACATTTTTATCAGAGATTGTATTTGGTTTACTTTATATTCATTCTAGTTGGATTTAGTTTACTCTGGTTCTCGGCTTAAGGTTTTGAACTGGAATGTTTAATCTAGTCATTTTTATTTCAGTTGTGATTCAAATTTATTATTTATCTTCGCTAGATGGTGAATAATTTATATTTAAATTCTTGGACTTTAAATAAATGATTTTGGTTACAATTTTAAAAGGAAAAAGTATTTTGGCACCAGCTTAATTTAAATTAGGTGATTGTTAATATTATTGTTTTTCTACAGTGATGTTATGAATGAACCAACCGGTCATTATGTTTTAAAATTTTATAAAGTACTGATCTCCTTTAAATGAGTTTTCGACTCAAGGAACAAATCATAAGTAATATAAATTGATCATGTGATCCACATCATAAAATGACATTGATAAATTATATATATATATATATATATATATATATATATAGTATATATATATATATATAGACACACACACACAAACATTTGTGTTATGAATTATCAAGTCAAGCTTTAAGGGGTTATTCCAAGTACGATGTATGGAGAATAAACTAGCTGGTGAAAGATTGATAAACTACACATATAAGATAACTCATGTGCGATAATTAAGTGTAAAAATGTGAGAATTTTTCGATGGAAATCAGAAAAAATATCAAAAGAGAAGTTTTACTTGGGAATATCAAACATTAAATGACTTTTATTGAAAAAATTCCATGTTTCTTGAAAAGTAAAATCATCAACTAAAACTTTTCTTTTCATCGTTAAGACATTTTTGGTTAAAGCCTTATATCTCATACTTGAACATATTCAATTTTTTAGATGGATATATATATCTTTGAAACATCGATTTTTAAAACAAACTTCTCATGTAGTGTCCTTCATGAATTCATTACTATTATGGAATGTTGCTTTCAATTTTCAAAGGTAGTAATGCCCAATAAAACTTATATCCCCAAACATACCATTTCTCATGATTTTGAAATATATATCATTTTCAACTTCACCATGAAGATACAGGCAAAAATGACATCATTTTTCAATTGACTTACATTTTTAAAATTCTATAAAAGCATTACTCAAAAGTGTTTTGTCCTTTAGTTCACAAGATAATGCTCAAAATGTATTGCAGTGTAAGTGACACGAGTTATGACACTTTATGAAGATAAATTAAGCTTCAAAAATATAAAATTTAAAGTCTTTTAAAATCTTTATGTAGAGTTCAATGTTAAAAATCACAAACAAGTATACTCTGTAAATGAGTCAAATAGATTGCTCTTAGTATTTAGAAATGTGGCCTATCAGTACATAATCACAAAAAGTATATAAAAACAAGTTATGCAAATAAATCATTAAACAAAGTAAAATAAGCTAATTAAGGAGCAAGGTAAACATCTAAGAAGTCCTAATATCATTGTGAAACCTTCTAACATGTCGAAGTCAAGGGGGTCAATAAATGCCCCAGTCTAGTTTTAAGATCTGTCAAATTCAAATAGTTCTTCTTCATCCATATTTGTTTAGCATGAGGTGAATTAGGAGTAGTTTGAATATTTGGCATATTGAAATGATCCTTCCTCATGGTGTTATTCTTAAAAACTCTATAACCCTTCCTAGCATTTTAAGTGCAATGTTTATTTAAGAAAATAAATAAATTCTCTCAAATCTTCTTTCTTTTTAGAATGATCATCATAAACCTTAGGATGAGGCACATGAGGAGATGTCTTCGGATAAGACGTGTATAAATGTTTAACATTTTACAACATAAAACAAAAATCCTTATGATGACCCTTTTTGTATAAATGGGAACAAAAAAAGTCCTTTTGGGGTCTCTTATGATTAACCATGTGATTTTAATTAGAACAAATAGGAGGAATACTATTTTTCCCCTTCAAATGATTGACAACTTGTGTCCTTATATTTCTAGAGATTTCATAAAAAAATTCAATGAATGTTGTCTCATTTTATGAAGAAGTTTTCACCGAAATTGTATCTCCTCTATTAACTTGATATAATATAAGTACTTTTTGAAGATGTTTGATATTTTTTAAAATATTGGAATTGGATTCTTCAGAGATTTGATATTCCTTTTTCCTATTGTCCATTTAGATGGTCTAATTTTATCTTTCTTTTATTTATCTGGACAAACATTCATCCTCTTTTTAGGATCCTTTTGCTCTTTTAATTCATCAAGAAATTCTAAGAGGTCACTAAAGTACACATCAATGGCTTTAAGTTTATAAAATAGGGAATGACCATGAGCTTCCAAGACTTGAAAGAAAATATTTTCTTCTTTTAAAAAAAGAAACTCACTAAAAAAATTTCTTTTCTCATTATCAAGGGTTTTGATATTTTATAAAAAAAATCCCTTTTAAATCAATCGAGATAATGAATTATCATCAATCTTCTTAACAACACTTTCTTTTACAAAAAAATTATTTTTTCTATAGAATTTGTTGTAAAAAGTTCGTAGCGCATCATTATAACAATCATAATTACTACTTTTAACATAAGACTTTCAATGGTTAGGAATGGTGTGGTTCAAAAAGTTGGACCAAGTTACAAGTCCAATACAAACATGTCAATTATATTTACTAATTAAATTATGAATATTATTAGACATACTAAAATCCATTTTTACCCACACTACAACTACCTTTATGTGATTAAACCTATGAAAATGAGTGCTCTCTCTAATACCGGTTGAGAGTGTGAGCTTAAAACGGAGATGGCTGAAAGGTACTCAATTAAAATATATTGATAAGTTTTGACAAGGTTATCTATTCAAGTTCAAGATTGGGAAACAAATATAAGTCCTATGGTCTATGTGTAAAGATAAATAATATACCAAGAAGTTAACAATTGGATTCCACCAAAATTTATCTTCAATGTTCAAGTGACTTAATCTATATGTGTAAAGATAAATAATATAGCACAACACCAAGGCATACAAAGAAAAAACCACAATGGAAAAAACATGGGTCGACAAAATGCCAAAGGTACTATGGTAGAGTTATACAACTAAAAGAAATAGAATTAAAATCCTTATGATTTTGAAATCGACTAGACACTCTTTCCCACCATATCCTCCGTAGAGAGCGCTAATAGATGGAGAATGGTAACCAACTGCATATAGTTTATTCTGCAACTAATTCCATCAAGTCATCTGGACACACGGTCTCTTCATTTAAAGATAGAATCAAACTTTCTTTATTTTAGGTTTGAAGTATAAACTATGTGTTCCAAGATGCAACAATTGTATTAATCCTCTGATGAGTGTAGTACCACATTCCTACTTGTATGATGACCTAAGGTGAAAATGTTTCTAAAAATAATGACATAACTCCTAAAATATATCTTTGAGACCTGAAATCTAAAAATAACAGAAGAAAAAAATTAGAAAGATATTTGTTCAGGGTTTTGAAAACATTTTAATGAAAATAAGTCCAATTCAAAATATTTAAATTTAAAATATCTCAAGCATATATAAAGGAGAAAAATAAGACTTAAAACTTGGATGAATGCAATATTCAAAAAGAAGTTTTTATTAATGTTTTTTCATCTCATTTAAAGATAATACGTGTTGCAAGAAAGATTTGGCCAAAAACATTTTCTCCACTATGAAATCATAAAATGAAGTCTAACCCACTTACATATAACACCCAAATTTGTAAGAGAATCTAGGAGGGTACAAGTAGATAACTAGACATGCAAGAATTGACATTATGTAAAAGTGGAAAATATATGGCCAAATCGTTATATTGCGGGAGTACCAAGAACAACGTGCACAATCTAGCTCAAAATGTTACTTTTTTGCCAAACTGATTCATAGCTCCAGAGTATCATCGTAGTGAGCATTTGTGGCACCGTGGCAATCCTTCAGTGAGGACAAACAACCCACCAATGATTGAAAAATCTAGAATAAGGTTTGGCCAGTGAGATACTATATCTGTAGGGAGAGAAAGCCTCACTAAGGCGAAGGTCTCATATGAAAAACCTCAGTAGCCTTTATGAAATGAAATTTTTAGGATTTTCAGATAACTTTTTATTGCATTTCATAAACAACTCCAAAGATCCATATCAACACAAATAAACATGCACACACACAAAGCATTTTTTAATAAAGAAAACATGTGTGAGTAAAATGTGTATGAGTCTACATGTCCATTTACCTTGATAATAGTGGTATAAAAATGATACACATAAAGGTGAGGATGTGTATTGAATGATTTGCATGATGATTTGATAGATTCACCTCAAGGACAAGAGTCAAAGTTTATTTGGTCAATGGAATAAGACAATCTTTTCATATTGTGGCATCCGAGTAAAATGCATAATCTTACAAATTATTTTGTTCAAATTATTGATATTGATCAACGGTACGCATAAAATTTATTTTAGCTTTATATATGTACCCTTGAACTTTTTTTCAAGTGTATCCAGTTAAACTCATCAGATGCTATAAGTTGTAACGAGGTTATATCATAGTCTTGTTATGAAGCTAGGGAGCACCTGGTGAGTTTTACTAGTTATACCTGGACTAAAAAGTTGAAATGTACTCACCTAACACTAAAGTTATATTTGTGAATAACCTTTATCAATACCAATATTCATAAGACAACAATTATATTCCCAATTTGTGGAACCCATCGGGTGAAGTTCATGCTATTATTCGTGCTTATAGACTTTAGAAAGATAAGGTTGTGTGTAGCTATAATTTGTCCAAAGTTCAACTAATAGCCTACGTTTCAACTAATGGGTTCCACACACCATCGACTAAAATCACTCTCGATGCCCCCAACAAGGTTAATTCCCCAAAAACATCACTTTGTTGATGTTACAAATATTTCACTTCACTTTTTAAATCATTGAAAACATTAATCAAATTACCAATAAGACATTGACATGCCAATCTTGTTTTGTGATTGAACTATGAGGACTTTGATGCGAGTTTATTTGGCTATGTAGGCATCTCAAAATCAAAATTTATAGTGCGTCATTTCCCTAAGTGCATAAATGATGACAATTGGTCTGAATAACACGACATGATACCACAACACAAAATTATAATCTAGTGTCCGCTTAGTATTTTGATTAATGTGTTCATTGATCCAAATAGAGAAGAAAAAATTATTGCTAGTATTGATAAAGTGTTATTCAATGCAGATTAATCTTGTTGGGGGCATGAATAGTGGTTTTAATTGATGTTGTGTGGAACCTTTTGGTTGAAATGTAAAATGTTAGTACACAATATATGGCTGGACAAATTTTATCTAAATAGAACCTTCTTTTGATGAAGTCTATAAGTCCGACTAATAACATGTGTTTCACCCGACAGGTTCCATAAATTGGGAATGCAATTATGTTTGGTTGAGAAAAATTGATATTGATCAAGGCTAATCATAAAATTAATTTTAGTTTTTTATGTATATCCTTAAGCTTTTTTTTCCAAGTGTAACTAATCGAACACATCACGTGTTTAAAATCGTGATAAGTTTATGTCATAGTCATGTTATGAATACAAGGAGCACCTGGTGGGCTTTATGAGTTATACCTGGAAGACAAAGTTCATGGGTACTCACACAAAAATAAATTTATATTTGTGAGTAACCTTTACCAATACCATTTTTTCTCAGCCAAACGTAATCTCATTCCCAATTTGTGGAACTCATTAGGTCAAACACAGGCTATTAGCTAGGCTTATAGCCTGTAGAAAAAAAAATGTTGTGTATATAAGGACATTTTTGTCCATTATCAGTTTGTATGTCGTAAGTCGTTACATCGTTGAAGATATTAAAGATCACATCTACATCAACGGATCCGAATATCAAAACATCTTATCCTTGGAATCATTTTTCTGGGATACCGGACCGGTCCGCCCATTTTAAAAACGAACTGATCCGCCTCCGAACCGATCCGCCTCAAGTTAGACCGATACGCTATTTGCCTCAAACCAGTAAACCCTCGACCGCTTGAAAATCAAAGAAGCCCTATTCCAAAAAGAACCGATCCGACCTCAGACCGGTCCGGATCATAAGCGGACCGATCTACCTGAGATAAAATCGTGCATATCGCATTCAAATATTTTCGGCCCAGGTTTTATTTTATAAACCAACTTCGGGGAGTTTTTTAGTAAGACTTTCATAGAAGATTTTCAGAGTCCTAAATACTCTAAATCTTCACCTTTGTGAGTCCCAAGACTCATGTTTTGATTCACAAAACTTTTCAAACCATTGTGAATCCGTTTGCAACCCAAGAACAGAATTGTGTGTCTGTTCATACCCTTTTGGAGAAGACCTTTCTTCTTCTTCATTGCTGCCCTCCTAGAAAAGGAAAGTTCCATCCGCCGACTATAGATCCGACACCTGCGGATAATTTTGTGTCACTGTATTTTCATTGTAATTCGAGAAATTATATGTTACAATATTATAATGAAAATAAATGGTTTTGCCCCTTTGGGGGATTTTTCCTCATTTCTGTGTGTTTGATTGTTCTCACTTAATTTTATTATCATCAATCACACCTAGATGCATGTGTAGGCCTTAATTGATAAAAACTCAATTTAATTAAATAACTTCCTTATTTGAATGAACAGGCACTCTTCTCAAATTGGTATCAGAGCAGGTTCCGCTAATTTATCGCGTATTCCTAATTTTTCGCAAAATTTTTCTAGGATATCAATTTTCTGAAGAATTGATTTTTGAAAACGAGTGTGTTCATAATGGAGAAGTTATATAATAAAATGCCAGTTTTTGATGGGACAAACTATGCATATTGGAAAGCCCGCATGAGATATGCATTAAAAGCAAGTGATGAACGTGTCTGGATTTTGGTTGAACGAGGGTGGACACATCCCTCCGTCACTCTTGAAAATGTGACAAATTTAAAACCTGTCACTACATGGACTGAAGGAGAGTTTGAATGGTCATCTTTTAATTCTAATGGTTTAGGTGCTATTTCTGGGTCTGTCACTTCTGATGAGTTCAAACGCATAATGACGTTCACCATGTCAAAAAAGGCATGGGATGTTTTGCCACTCACCCATGAAGGAACTAATACTGTGAAAGAGTCTAAACTACAAAATTTAACAACTCAATTTGAAACCATCATCATGCATGAAACTGAATGTTTTGATGATTTTTATGCTAGGTTATCTGATATTGTTAATACTAGAGTTGTTAATAAGATTCTAAGATCACTACCTAAGCGTTTTATCCCTAAAATCCCTGTGATAAATTCTATGGATAATTTAAATATGCTAAAATTGGAGGAACTTGTAGGAGATTTGAAAACTTATGATATTGATATGTTTTCTAAATCTGTCAAGTCTAAAAATAAGGGAATTGCACTTAATGCCCGGGAGAGAAAATTTGAGGGGTCGGCAAGAAAGAGGGAGTCATCTAGAAAAGCAGAGATTGATACGTCAGATTCTGAGTGTGATTTTGATCTAGATAATTTAGCCATGTTTGCTAAAAATTTCAAAAGAATTCTCAAATTCAAGAAAAATGGTAATTTTAAAGATAAAAAGAAGTTTGAGAAAAATAAGTCTGAAAAGAAAAATGAAAAAGTTTTTAAAGATATTCTTAAGAAAGAAAGTGAGAGATACTTTGAGTGAGACGGTAGGGGTCATAGAGCCTTTGAGTGTGCCACGCGTCTGAATAGAGAAAATGGCAAAGTTGTCCTTAATGCTACCCTTACTGATGACAGTGAGGTCGAGTCGGTGGATTCTGGAGATGAGTCACCGCATGAGTGTAACTTCACCGCATTCATGGATAGTCATGTGAGTACTTATAATGCTCCTCATGATGATGAGGATTCTGCATCATAGGGACACCTCGACAGTGAGAGCGATGTGAGTGAGGGGGAGGATGACACAAGTGAGAGAGAGAGTGATCTTCAACGGCCTACGCCGAGCTTTATTCTGAGTCATTTAAAACTAAAAAGCGTAACAAAGCGTTAGTTCTTAGGATCACCGCTTTAGAAGAAGACTTAAGAAAAGTGAGAGAGAGAGAGTCCTCCACCTTCACTACCTTAAGAGAGAGAGAGAGTCTACCTGTGTCAAAAAAGAGAGTCTATTTAGAGAGAGAGAGAGAGAGAGTTTGTTTAGAGAGAGAGAGATGTTTTGAGAAAGAGAGAGGGGACTTGACTAAACAAGTGGCTAGTCTTACGAGTGAGATCCAATACTCTATGGAGACTCGAAAGAAACTTGAAGCCCTTATAGCCCGGCTTACTCATGATCTTGAGAGAGCACGGGATATCAAGGTTCAAATAGAGGACATATATGGGAGAATGGTAAAGATGCTCCTCAGCACCGCTTTAGGTTTTGGTGATAGGCAAGGAATAGGTTATGATGGTGCCTCCACGTTCCAAATTACACCTGAACCCATTACTGAGTTTACTACGAATCCTTATGTCCATCGTCAAAAACCTCGAAGGAGAATTCGACCAAGAAAAGCAAACAAAGGTCCGCCTTTGACTATGTTCTTTTGTACATAACGCAAAAGAAAAGGCCACCTCAAGGGGTTTTGCTATAGTATGGGTCGGACACGATGTACTACTGCTCCACCACAGCATACTGATGATTTTACCAGTCTGAGAGAGCGAGTTGAGTTTTTAGCTGCCACATCACAGAGTTTAATGGAGGAATTCCGACGGATGTCTTTACCATCAGTGAATTCCTCTCACATTTCGGTTAAAACCAACAACAATAAAGGTAAACAAAAGGTCACCACTACTTGGGTACCTAAGAAAGAGAAAAAGGTCTTTGTTGTTCATGTCTCTCTCAAATAACATAATACCTCACAATGGTATTTTGCTAGTGGGTGCTCCAGACATATGACATGTGATGCCTTATTTTTTACATCTCTTGAGGATTATCAGGATGGAAGAGTTACCTTTGGAGATGGGAGCAAGTCTAGCATTATAGGACGTGGTACTGTAGAGTTACCAGGATTTCCTAAGCTAGAGAATGTTTCGTACGTCAAAGGTTTGAAAGAAAACCTTCTAAGCATTAGCCAGTTGTATGACGCTGACTTTGCGGTAAAGTTTGATTGGGACGCGTGTAATGTCTACAATTAAGCCAGTAAACTTTTAGTGTGAGGGGTGAGGACAAAGGATAATTGCTATGGGACTGAGCCCACTTCCTCACTTATTTGCAACAGCGCCACGATTACTCTTATGGATCTGTGGCACCAACGTCTAGGTCACATGAACATTAGAGATCTAACTCGTTTAGCTAAAAAGGACCTAGTACATGGCTTACCATCTCTTGGAAAGTCAACTTCCACGGTTTGTGGAACCTGTTACTTGGGAAAGCAAATTCGGAGCCGCCATAGGAAGTTGTATTCCATTACCACCTCCTGAGTACTTGAGTTGATTCACATGGATATTATGGGTACTACTTGTACTGAGAGTTTGGGTGGTAAGAGGTATATCCTCGTGATGGTAGACGATTTCTACAGATACTCGATTATAGGTTTTCTAAGGGAGAAATCTGATGCTGTAGAGTTTCTTATGACCAAGTGTTGTGTCCTACAAAATCAACACGGAGTCACTATTAAAAGGATCCGTAGTGACAACGACACTGAATTTAAGGAAGCAAAGGTATATTTTTACTGTGATAGCATTGGAATCAAATATGAGTTTTTTGCTGTGAAGACTCCTCAGCAAAATGGGATTGTTGAGAGAAAGAATAGGAGGATACAGGAAATGTCTAGATCTATGCTTCTAGGTCGTAAGGTTTCTAGGAGATTTTGTGCAGAGGCAGTGTCTAATGCATGCCACACGGTGAATAGGGTTTTCCTGCGTCCACACACTCTTAAGAAACCTTATGAATTGTGGACAAGCAAGAAACCCAACCTCATATTTCTGTGTTTTTGGGAGTAAATTGTATATCCTACTGGATAGAGAGAAATTAGGAAAGTGTAACTCCCAAAGCAACGAGGGAATCTTTCTAGGGTATTCATCAAATAGTAGAGCGTACCAGGTTTTTAACCTGAAGATGTCTAAGGTTATGGAGTCAATAAATGTCACCGTGCAAGATGAACCTTGGGTGTATATTAATTCTAGCCTTCAGTGTGAGGATGAGGATGTATCTAGTAGTAATTTACTTGTACCTCACCCACAATCTGTGAACCCTACTCCTGTGTTAGGGGACACACCTTCTTGGGTTCGCAAGAGTCATGACCCAACCTCCATTGTAGGCGATCCCACTCTTGGGGTCAAGACTCATGCTCAGCTAGAAAATGTCGTCAGCCACTTTTACTACATGTCCAAAGTCGAGCCCAAGAATCACAAAGAAGCACTCAAGGATGAACACTGGATATCTGCTATGCAGGATGAGTTTCTTCAGTTTAAAAATAATAATGTCTGGGAACATGTCCCCCGACCTAGTGAGACTAATGTGATAGCTACCAGATGGATTTTGAAAAATAAAATGGATGAAAATGGTATCATAATCAGAAATAAGGCTAGGTTGGTCGCTCAAGGCTACACACAGATGGAAGGTGTAGACTTTGGGGAGACATTTTCTCCTACAGCGAGGCTTGAGTCCATCCGCTTACTACTCACCATCGCATGTCATCTGCACTTCAAGTTATATCAGATGGAAGTTAAGAATTCCGTTCTAAATGGCATTCTACAGGAGGAGGTTTACGTGGAACAATCGAAAGGGTTTGAAGACCCTAAGTACATGGAGCACGTTTACTATCTGAGGAAAGCCTTGTATGGTTTGAAGCTAGCACCCCATGCTTGGTACGAGAGGCTTACTTCCTATCTCTTATCCCATGGCTTCAAGCGAGGGGGAGTTGATATGACGTTATTAGTCAGGAGAGATGACGGTGCTAGTTTGGTTACCCATGTCTATGTGGACGACATAGTCTTTGGATCCACGTGCTTCCAATATGCTCATCACTTTGGGGAGGAGATGAAAAGTGAGTTTGAGATGAGCATGGTTGGTGAGCTTACTTTCTTCCTTGGTCTCTAGGTTCGTCAGCTAGAGGATGGGATGTTTATTTCCCAATCTAAGTATGCTAGAGACCTAGTGAAGAAATTTGGGTTAGACTCCACTAAGCATGAACGTACGCCTATGAGTACCACTACCAAGCTTAGTAAGGACACTTCAGGCAAGGACGTAGAGAAAACTTGGTATGGAGTAGGATTGGTAGTCTTCTCTACTTGACTGCCAGTCATCCCGACATAGCCTTTAGTGTTGGAGTCTGTGCGCGATATCAGGCATCCCCAAAAGAGTCATATTTACTTGCTCTAAACCGTATTATTAAATACGTGAGTGGGATTCTCTCATATGGTATTTGGTATTCCTTTGATACCGATGACCGTTTGTCCGCCTATTCGGATGCCGATTGGGCCAGGGATGTAGATGGTTATAGGAGCACTTCTAGTGGGTGTTTCTATTTTGGTTTTTCTCTTGTCTCCTAGGTGAGCAAGAAGAAAAATTCCATCTCTTTGTCCACCACCGAGGCTGAGTACATCGTCGCCAGGAGTTGTTGCACGCAACTCTTGTGGATGAAGCAAATGTTTGAGGATTATGGGATTTCACAGGACACCATGACTATTTCCTGTGATAACACGAGTACGATACACATATCTCGCAATTCGATCCAACATTCGTGCACAAAGCACATCAGGATATGTGAGCATTTTATCCGATAGTTAGTTGAGGAGAAAGTCGTATCCCTGAGTTTCGTACCCACCGACCGTCTGTTAGCCGATATTTTCACAAAACCTTTAGATGCCCTTAGATTTGAAAGTCTTAGTAAGTCTTTGGAGATTTGCACAGTTGATTGATGGGTTGGTCTTTGTCTAGAATATGATGTTTTTTCATGTTCATATCATATGCATCATATTGCTAGTGTGTTTTATATGTATTATTGCTTTGTTGTACAGCTCTTTATTTATTCTTTTGAAAAATCCAAAAAAAAATTCTTTTATAAAATATTTAGAAAAGAAAAAAAAGATTTTTTCTTTTTGCACCTTTTATGGATGAGCATTTAAGATAGCCAAGTCACAACTTCATTCCATTTATCAATGTGACTGTTTGATAGAAATTTGAGACCCTACAACATTTCATCAATGTGGCTTACATTATTTGGAGTATTTGAGATGTGATTAGTGATATCTTTCTACATGTTTGACTCCTATCTCCTTTATTGCACACATGAACGACTATATTTGATTATTGTGCTTGTCTATCACATATTGGCTTGAGTGTTTCCATCTCAATTCTGTCTATACAACTAATAATATGCGATAACACTTGACAAGATTGGAATGCATGTAACAACTATTTTGGTGAGACTGTGTGTTTATTTGAAAATGGGGAAGGGCTGCGAAAGGTTCATTTAGCCTTTACGATTCTAAGCCACCATTCCAAAGGACCTAAAAAAGGGAGGAATTTTATTATCCGAGGTCCAAATAGGTTAAAAGAGACTGGAAATATTAAAGGTAATAAAAAGCAATATATGCCAAATATATGCCATTAGGTTTCACCATCAATTCTCCAAAGT
Organism: Sambucus nigra; assembly: GCA_949130495.1. Classification (NCBI taxonomy): domain Eukaryota; kingdom Viridiplantae; phylum Streptophyta; class Magnoliopsida; order Dipsacales; family Adoxaceae; genus Sambucus; species Sambucus nigra. The sequence goes on from OX422207.1 coordinate 549,474,328, forward strand.
TTGAGAATTTAGATCGCCTCTATTCAAAATATAAATCTGAGGGAGTTTGGTTGGAGAATATAAACGAGTTTGTACTTCCTTGAAAGTCCTGATTAAGCATTCAATTGTTTTGGACATTATTGTTATGGAAATCACTTTGAGCTTTGATTTGCTTATTTTATTAAGTCAATGTCTAATATTTCCAACTTTTTACACCAAAGGAAAATTTTGAGTTCGTTCATTAGGAGTATCCGATATTCATTGTGCACATATGTCGTGTTTGTATGCATTGATTTTCCTATCGAATTTGATCATACCTCTTCATTTACGCTATCATCGACTTGATTATTTTGTGTTCGTTCATGGTGTGTTTCTTTGTTTGTATATTGTTTGCAAAATTTTGAAAAATTCAAAAATAGAAGTTTCTTTCCTTGTGACACCCCGAACTTGCTTGGTTGAGTCATTCTTCTCATTTGTCTATTTGGGGACATCATAAAAAGGGGGAGAAAGAATTATCCGATTATGGGGGAGTATTTGAGTTAAATTGGTATATATGTTTATCTCATTTCAAACTCGATACGTCACTTGGTATTTTTCTTTATCTCACGTGTGTAGGTACTACATTGATGATCATATGTTACACACCCTGATGAGAAAAGCGTTGAGATTATTGAAGATTTGAAGAACAAACGATGAAGACTTATTCATTTGTATCTTTCCAGTTTGGGGTTCATGGAAGGGTAGATTTGTTTAGGCAATTTGATAGTTGATAATTAGGATTTTTTATGTGTGTACCGGCATAGACATATGGGGAGATTTGTAAGGACATTTTTGTCCATTATCAATTTGTATATCGTAAGCCATTACATCGTTGAAGAAATTCAAGATCACACCTACATCAATGGATCCGAATATCAAAACATCTTATCCTTGGAATCATTTTTTGGGATACCGGACCGGTCCACCCATTTTAAAAATGAACTGATCCGCCTCTGGATTGATCCACCTCAATTCATACCGATCTGCTATTTACCTCAAACCAGTAAACCCCGGACCGATTGCAAACCTAAGAATCCCTATTCAAAAAAGAACCAATCTAACCTCAGACCAATCCGGATCAGAAGCGGACCGATCCGCCTGAGATAAAATTGTGCAGATCGTGTTCAGATATTTTTGGCCCAGGTTTTATTTTATAAACCAACTTCGAGGAGTTCTTAGTAAGACTTTCATAGACGATTTTCGGAGTCCTAAATACTCTAAGTCTTCACCTTTGTGAGTCCCAAGACTCATGTTTTGATTCACACAACTTTTCAAACCCTTGTGAATCCCTTTGAAACCCAAGAACACAACCGTGTGTTTGCTCATACCCTTGTGGAGAAGACCGTTCTTCTTCTTCATTGTTGCCCTCCTGGAAAGGGAAAGTTCCATCCGCCGACTATAGATCCGACGCCTACGGGTAATTCTGTGTCACTGTATTTTCATTATAATATGAGAAATTGTATTTTACAATATTATAATGAAAATAAATGGTTTTGCCCCTTTGGGGGATTTTTCCTCTTTTCTGTGTGTTTGATTGTTCTTACTTGATTTTATTATCATCAATCACACCTAGATGCATGTGTAGGCCTTAATTAATAAAAACTAAATTTAATTAAATAACTTCCTTATTCCAAGCTTAAATCACGGACTAATAACATATATTTCAACCGATGAGTTCCCTAAAAATTCAACTAAAACCACTATCGATGCCCCAGTAAGGTTAATCTCTTCAGAACAAAATTTTATTTATGCTAGCAAGATTTTCGCTTCACTGTTTTTATCATTGTATACATTAATCTAATTATCAGTATGAAATTAACATTCTAAACTTGTGTAGTGATAGAATTGCGTGGATTTTGGTGCTAATTTATTTGGCTATGTAGGCATCCCGAAGTTAAAATGGGATTCAAGTCCTCTCTTATGTAGACTTATTTGTATACTCTCTTATTTTGTGCATTCAACCTTTATCCCTAACATCAATGCACTATGCCCAATAAACTTATTAAGATAATAGTTCAGGTTTGGTAGTTAATTATAATTTGAATGAATTACTTTGTTTTGTGTGATTACTCTTTTATAGTTTCTGAAGGGTCTAACATGTCGAATTCATCCGGGATTTAAATCCTAAAAAGGTTATGCCATAGTCTTGTTATATGGATTTAAATCCCGGATATGTTGGACCGGTTAAACATCCAAGAAACTATTTAAGGCTACTCATATAAAACTATTCAAGGGTACTTCCTATATGCTTACATTAGGTAATATCCTTTATGTTTTACAAGTCCCATAAATGTTTCTTTTAACATATTTAGAGTTCTTATTCCATTTGTAGCTATTTATTATACTTCTATCACTAATCCTACCCTTTTAATTATCATATATACATTCACATCTATTTTTATAAATAAAAAAGAAAACAATGTGGGATTATATCAAAATTCCGAATTGAGAGTGTTCTCATAATTTTTTACACTTTTAATACATTTCACATATATTTTCATAAATCAAAAGAGACATTCTAGATTCGAATTATGGGTTAGACCCCAGCCTTATTCATCTTATGAACTACGTGGACTTTTATTCCATTTTTGTCTATATAGGCATCACAAAGCCTTTTTGATATTCAAGTCCTATCTTACCTTTTCGAAAATTTTGAAATATTTACAGGTGTATCCGGGGAAGGAAGACTTTGAACATTTTTCATATTCTTTGGGAAAAAACACTTTGAAGATTTTAATAATTATTTTTGTTATATTAATGTAATTAATTTTATGGATTAATAATTTTTATATTGTTTCTTTTTTATTGTTGTATTAGTTAGTTCCATAATGGAATTATATACATGTTTGAGAACATGCAAAATAATTTTTTGGAAGCGAACAAATAAATGTTATTATTTAAAATAAATTCAACATTAGTCACCTGGTAAAATCGTGACCATGTATGTGACAACAATTTAATGGGTTAAAAGTGGTAATGGTCAGGAACCGTGACCATAGGAGTGGGGGGGACGATAGGGAGTGACGATTCATGACCATGACTAACCAAAGTTCACAGTAGGTTCTTATGGTTGGCTGTCATAGTTCTAGACTGTGACTAAGAAAATATAGTCACGCGTTGGAACTGTGACACCTCGTTATGGGTGAAAATTGTGGATAAGTGTGACAACCCGCCTAATAAGATACCGGGCGATCACTCCTATATCAAATTATAATAGGAGTCTCATATGGATAATTCTTTGCATCACTGTCAAAAAACCATTTAATTACTAATAACCTATTAGGTTAACATCAAAAAACTTTTACTTAACTACTCTTATTAAACAATTATAAATAAAACATACACACAGTTTATACGTAAATGAAACTAGAAGGAAAATGAAATGAAATAAAATAACCGAACACTAGGTTCAAATTATACAACCATATCGAATGAGGTTCTAAAAGAATAAATAAATGCAATTGGACCATTGGCCCGAATATTTACACAATACCTCCTATCTAGATTATAAGGATAGAAGCGTCTATCGAAAACCTGCATGCATCCACAGCTGCAGCAGCAGGCGTCTGACTCGAAAGAAATTCCATCCAGGCGTCCCTATATTTGGACACCTATATATATATATAATATATATATATAGCAAGAGAGGAAAAGTAGATAAACGGGTTAGAGCCCGAGTTTGAAAAATATTTTGCAAGTGCATAAATGCCTTATTATTTTGAAAAAGGTTTTATCTCATATTTAAGTTTGGTATCGCACTCCCATGAGATACCCCTCACCTCTCTTCTATTAGTTCACACCTAACGCACCCCTCTAAACATCCTAGTCAAGCTACCCTGCTAAACTAGTCTATCACCCAAATACCATCTGCCCTAGATAGTCCAAGTGCTAAGGGCTAAACTTCCCTCCATTCTCAACACTGCACTAAGTTCGTGCGTGGGGTGTCTCGCGAAGAGAAATCCAAACAAGGAACCCCCCCGATACACTACTACTTGGCAGGGTTAATGGTAGAGATCCATTAGGCCCGTAGCACAAAACAATTGTATAGATACGTATTTATATACATCTTACAATATACATTCGGATAATATCTCCCGGAGTGAGAATTACCAATTCAATTTCATCTTTATAATACACATCCGGATCTATCTCCCGGACTGAGGATCGATATACAAAGTATTTATCAATACTTATCATATTTATCTCAAAACCTTCCATTTCCTTTATTATATCCAAGAAATGTATATAAAAGCCAATTCATTATCATGAATTGCTTTAACATAACATATAACTTTTTAAAAGCCAATTTTATTATCATAAAAATGTTTTTCCGTTTTAAAACATCCCATTTCCCTTCTCATATCCAGGAAATGTATCCAAAGCCATTTTTATTATCAAGAAAATGCTTTGATCAGATCATATACTTCCATTTCCCTTCTTCCATCCGGGAAACGTATCCGAAGCCAAATCATTTATCCCATTTCCCTTCTTATATACATGAAATGTAACTAAAACCATTTTATTATCATAAAATTCTTTAACAAATCTAAGACCGCCCCTCCGGGTTTCCCCACTGGACGCGCCCCTAAATGGCTATCATCTTCCAGTGCCCATCAAACAAGACAACCTGGGAACCTAATAATGTCGGGAAGTGGCCATATGCCTGCGGGATAGGCAAGACCACACCCATAATCTCCTAACCAGCGTAGTAAAACATAATCGCACATATGGCCTAGGACTATATCCACCCTGCATTCATTAGCCAGGGGGAATCGCCATACGCACGCAACTTCCCTTATGATAGCGATTTAGGGAGGTGTGTAACCATAATTTATTAATTATGAAAAATCATTTCTTTTCCGCTTTGAAAATATTCATTTTTACATTTTCAAAATCATTTACATCATACCATACATATATACTTTAATCACATAGTATATACATAAACCATATATTCCTCCAAGAATATATATAAATGGCCATATTTGCCAATCACATCTAGCGATGACCAAAATCCCAAAGATTCTCTCAAAGAATCGTAATCATGCATTCATCTACACATTATACTAAACCCAAAGTATTTTCTTACTTTGATAAATAATAATTACCTTAACCATCTCTTAAGGATTTATTGGATATCTCCAATTATACTAATTCACCCTAAGTGAATACACACACACGCACACGCACACACACACACACACACACACACACACACACACACACACATATATATATATATATATATATATATATATATATATATATATATATATATATATATATATATATATATATATATATATATATATATATATATATATATATATATATATATATATGTTCTCAATTCCTAAGGTTCTTTTAGACATAACCTTCTATAATACTCTAATTTAAAAGGCCCCTAGACTTTCAACTCAAAGAGGAGAAAGAATAACAATCTCCAAAATCTTGGGCTGAAAATAGGGTACCGATCGACCGAGCCTGGACCCCCGGTTGACTGTGGGTTGCAAATAAGCCTACGAAACAAAGCAGTAGGCCCTTTTTCCTTAACGCGGTCGACCGGCCTTAGGGGCGCGGTCGACTAGTCACACGAGGTCCTCAACACTAATTTCCTCAAATACTCCATCCAACTGCCAAATTTCATTATCAAGGTTTCTAAACTATACCAAAAATCATCGCAAACATCTACACAATTAATTCTAGCCTTGTTTTTCCAATTCCCGATCTGATTTCCGAGTTCATGATTTCAACCTGGAACTACTATCTTGTAAAAATCATATAAAATTGAAGAAAAATCATAAAAATATATGATTAATTCTCACCCGACCTTATCGAAAAGATCTACAACTTTTGTGTTTTGGCCGAGAGCTAAATCAGTACTCTTCCTGGCCAAAATGTCCCCACAAGCCACGAGTTTACTATTCATCATCTTCCCCAAAATCCCAAACTCCATTTTTCTCCATTTTTGTTGTTTCTAACCTCATCCAAAAACTCAATAAACATCTAATCTATGTTTTACAACTAACTCATAAATTAATTTGGGGTATTAAACCATTTCTCTTAGTTTTAAACCCAAAAACCATAAAAACCCCAACTTATTATTTAAACCCATTTCAATCCATTTCTTCACTCCATTTACATGGTTTTGACATTAAGGATCTTTAAGAGTTTACATTACATCAATATGTAAAATCATATCTAAGTTTTCCCAATTTTATTTTAGGGTTCTACCAACTATGATATGAAATAAATGCACAATTGAAATAAAGCAAGTAAACACTTGCCTGGAGGATGAAATCCAACGATCTCGAGTCAAATCCGGCGGAGTTTGAACGAAATCCCCCATTTTTTCCTCTTTTCTCTCTTCCTTTCCTTTCCTCTCCTCTTTATTTTCTTTCTATTTTCTCCCCCTTTCCTTCTTTATATAGGGAGAAATAAGGGTTTATACCCCTTAAAACCCAAAAACGACTCATTTACTCAATTACGATCCCTTTTTAACTCTAAAAACCCCCGAAACTCAATTTCAACTTTCGAACACTCTTATCCGACTATCTCGGACATTCCGGGACTCACGGCGCAGTCGAAATTTCCATCTGAGGTACATGACCGCAAATCACTATTTCAACCCAAATATATAAATGCTGTATTCCCATTAAAATATTATCTTCTGTCGCCTTACCCGACAGCGACACATTATTAAAATACTCCAATTCATTTACTCAACACCAAAAGTAAATATACCATCCATCGAAAATCATTAAATCCTCGAAAATCCCAAAAATCACTATTTCGAGAAATTCTCCAAATTTCCAATTTATACTCAATTATGGAATTTAATTGTCTCCAAAAGGACGGGTTGTTACAATAAGGGTTATGAAGGATACTTTGACTGTATTGTGGTCACGATTTTTGTCCGTGATTCCCAAAATCGTAACCCTTAATTTTGTCATGGATCGAAATTGTGACCCTAGGTCTTTGTCATTGTCCAAAACCATGGCCATTTTTTGTATTTGATGTATTGTGGTCTAATCATTCGTAACTTGTGCGTATGAGGTTGCCTGCTTCGTAGACACTTTAACTAGGGAATCCTTGAGATCAAAATTAAAATTCGTGGAAATATACATGGTTATGCCATTCCCATAGATGATGCCAATTTGTTGATGCTACAAGTTATTAAAAAGACAATATTATTTTAATTTTGCTAATTACTTAATAATAATAAAATATGAGATATGTTGAGCTTAGAACAAACTTGAATGGAAGTAAAGAAGAAAAGGGAATCAAAATTTATAGTGCTTCGACCTATAAAGCGGACCTACATCCAGGGGTGATTCAATCTTCATTAGAAATGTGATAATTAATATTTTATAAGTCATAATACCTACTTATCATTGTATACATCATTTCTATTTGCACAATTTAATAATACAATAACTTATATTAGATGTTTATACAAAAATATATCACATTTATTTATAGGTGTAGATAGTAAGAGAGTCGTGGGAATCATGACTGAATGGGACTTATGTCATCTTCCCCTTGTCTAGAATGATATAACATTCTCCAAGTGAAAAAATAATACGGAGAATGTTGGATAAGCGCGATGTACCAATATTAAATCCTATTAACGAATAAGGAGATGTCTGAATATGAGGGATTAAATGTTACACATAATGGTAGTTATGCATGCTATTCAGGTGGATATATCTAATGATATGAATAATTCCTAACTGGGAGCATACACATTATTGATAACGTGGTATCCACTCCATCGGTACTCCATTCGTAAAAAATTAAAAGTCGCTGTTTTAAAGTTAAATATTTCAAGAAACCTTTGCATTCAAGACATGCACTTGGATTAGTATTGTTTCATGGGTATTGTATGGAATGGTAACTTTGTAATCTGGACTAATTTTAGAAACAAGTATATTAATTTTGGAAGGAGTAAAAGCTAAACACGATTATTAATTTAGAATAAATGAAGTACTTTGCGTAAATTAAAATTTTCAATAAAAATAAATATCTTATATACTTAAAATATGTTTTTATGCTGTATAATTATAACTAGTGACACTTCATTTTTTCATCTTATTTTTATTTTTTAGGGGCATTTCATAATAAAATATCATAATTTATTAGTTAGTTAGTTTTGAGGTCAATTGTGACACCCCGACTAATTAAATACCGGGTAGCTACTCCTTTATTAAATTAATACAAAATGCCAAGTTGGTTCAGTTAATAGCATCACTGTCGAAAACATTTTAAAGATTACTAACCACCTAGTATTTAAAAAGTGAGTTGCCAAATTTTAAGTTAACTTTGATTAACATGCAATAAAAGGATAATGATAGAATAACAACATTCACCATAATTAAACAATAGAATAACCATCAACATAATAATAAGTCCGGAGGAAAACTCCTCACAACAATCCCACAACTGAACTAAGTAAAACAATGTAACCTGAATTAATTACATGCCAAAAGTCTTAAAATCTAAAATAGGAAATATTTCTAATAGAAATGGGCGACATGCCCTACAACTGATCAAAACTAAATATAGAGTCAAGATAGATGAAGCGTCTACTACCAAAGTCCTGTAACTTCCACAAACAGCTATAGCTCATCACATGGATGAGGATACTAAGCATGGTGTCCTTGTGGTTGGGCACCTAAAATGGTTTTTACAAAAATAGATTTGAAAGAAAATGGGTCAGAGCCCGAAAGTGGAAATTATTTTAAAAACAGCAAGTGCTTTAATGACATTAAAACAATGAATGCAAAATACATGTTAGGACGTGCACTCACATGAAATACTCACCTCTCGACTAATTTGTGCACTCCTAAACGTACCGTACCCATCTAAGTAACATACATAACTAACCAAACCGTAATAAGCTCTACCCCTTACTACTCAATTCCCATTATACATTCCAACGTTATCGATTAAATAAAGGGCTTTACTTAAACTCAGATTCTCAATTAGTAGCAATACAATTCACTATCGGTTAACCCATTATGTTTTCTCCAAACATTACCATAATTATTTTCGCAATACCAACATGAAGGTTCCCATTATTTAAGTGTATATTATTCACATCATAAATATACAATACAAGCACCCTGAAACTAAGCAGCGGTGCCCACATACTCTGATATCCATCCCGGTACATCACGTACATAAGGATCACGCATTCCAAATCTCTCAGGAATCGTTCTCAGATAACAACAATCACAAATAATGGAGGCGAACACAGTCACATCACATGGGTCACGCAAATACCTACGCTCCCACGATCAGCAGACTTATTAACATCCACATGTCCTTCTCTAACCTATGTTCTCGAGGTACCAATCTAAATACGGGCAACACAAGGATCAGATGGCCCTAAGCGAACGTAAACCTCCCTTAATAGCAAGTATGGTAGGTATGTCATACACATAAAATCATATACATATAATAAGTATGCACACATCTTAGAAATCACCATAATTTATTTGTGGTACACTTCTCATTATCATACCGACGTATAATGTTACACAATTACATATTCTCGGTTAATATAATTATTTAAGTCGTCAATAATTCTCGCATCGTAATAGTCACTCACGTTCTATTCCTCAATTTCCATTCAATTCGAGTCACACTTCTATGTTTTACTCCTCAACATATCCCAAATGTCCCAACTATATCAATCTATCATTGAGGGAAGGTTATCTCTACAATTTAACAAGGTTATGGGACCTGCGAAATCAAAACAGTCCAAAAAGCCTAAAATGTTAGCTCGTTAGAAGTCTCGTTCGAACGAGGCTGTTCGAACGAGAGTTCGTTTGAACGAACTCGGCATCTAACGAGATCTCGTTCGAACGACAGGCATCGAACGAACATTCCCCTCATTAGAAGGAAAACTGTCAACTCGTTAGAAGCTCGTTCGAACGACCTGGGCAGGTCTTCTAACGAGAGGCCAGTTTCGAGCCCAAAAATTCCTTTTTTCGTTTTTCCAACTTTTCTTCCTCTCTAATCTCATCTAAACATCAATCCAACCATTTTTCAAGGTTTCTAATCATCCTTAAACATACTTAGGTCACATACTAACGGTGTGAGGGGTTAATTCATTCTAAACATCATCCAAATATCAAATCTATACATTTTTCCCCAATGAGCCTAATTAGATCCATTTTTGTTTCATCCAAAATATATTATTATCAGATTAATCACCTACATACAATTCTACATGCAATTCCTCATCAAAATACAAGTTTCTAATTCCAATTTAATGGGTTTTCATAAATCTCCAAAAACAATACAATTTTATCAATTTCCTACGCATGGAAGAAGAATTCTCCGCAACTAATGAAATTAAAACACTTGCCTTATGTATATCTCTGATTTTGATGTCGAATTGCTGAATGATTCTCTCTCTCTCTGCAGAATTCTCCTCTCTCTCTCTCTACAAGTCTTCTTCTCCAAGGTGACAATGGTGGCTAGGGTTTGCCTTAGGAAACTTTTTGGAACTAACTCCAATAACCCCCGTAACCCATTAGGTTATTTGTGGGTTTAGTTGGTAATTGCCAAATCATATTTTTAATTCCTAATTTTCGTTGGTTTTAATTCCCAAAAATTCAAAATTACCAAACTACCCTTTTACGTTGCCGGTATGGCCTAAAAATGCCCCGGGACCCAAACTAAACCCCCGGCTAGTGTTTTCTGACTATTTCGACCCTTCCGGACGCGTTGGCGCACTCAAAACGACCATACGGTTAATAAAAATAAAATTCACTTATTAATTAAATAATAATATTCCTACCGCGACTGTCACATGCGTCTCAACAAAATTTCCAAATTGTCGTATTTCAATCTCACTACAAATTTCATAATTCAATATTCATATATAGCCATATATACTCAATATAATCAAATACCAACTCACATCTCGTTAGTATGTTACCTGGATTAATTTTCAATTAATTCACATTTAATTCAGTTAATCCTATAAATAAATATCATGAAAAATACGGGGTATTACATACTTCCCCCCTAATAACAGAATTTCGTCCCGAAATTCGGAACTAGAAAGTACCTGGTAAGAACAACTCTGGATAACGTTCTTGCATCTCATCCTCGCGCTCCCATGTGGATTCCTCGACATTATGATGTCGACACTAAACACGTACTAACGGAACTATCTTTGACCGCAGTTTCCTCTCACTTCGGTCCAAAATAGCAATCGGCCCCTCCTCGTAGGAGCTATCAGGCTGGAGATCGATGTCTTCCAAAGAAATGTGAGAATGAGCCAAATCATCTCTAAGATATTTCCTTAGCGAGGAAATATGAAACATATCGTGAATCCAATGCAAATGCTCCGGTAACCCAAGTCTATACGCATCCGGTCCAATCCGCTCAAAAATAGGAAATGGTCCCACATATCTCGGTGCCAACTACCCTTTCTTTCCGAAACGCATAATCCCCTTCATAGGAGATACTCTGAGCAAAACCTGGTCCCCCACTTCAAATTCCCTAAAGGACCTCTTCGTATCAGCATAGCTCTTCTGCCTGTCCTAAGCTACCCGAATGCGACTCCGTATCAGCTCTATTCTTGACGAAGTATCCTGAATCACTTTCGGCCCGAGTAGTTTGTTGTCCCCCACCTCCAACCAACATGCTGGGGAACGACAAGGTCTACCGTACAATTCCTCAAATGGAGCCATGCCAATGGTGAACTGGTAGGATATGTTGTAAGCAAACTCCACCAGTGGAAGATACTTCTCCCATCCTCCCCCGAAATCAATGATGCACATACGTAGCATGTCCTCCAACATCTGGTTTGTACGCTCAGTTTGCCCATCGGCCTGTGGGTGATATGCCGTACTCAACCGCAATTCCGTGCCCATGGCCTCCTGAAAACTCTCCTAAAACCGTGAAACAACTATTTTGTCTCTGTCAGACACGATATTTAGGGGCACACCGTGAAGTCTCACTATCTCTGCAATAAAGAGCTGGGCATACTATCGAGTACTGTAGTCTGTCCTTACGGGTAGAAAATGAGCGACTTTGGTCAACCTTTCCACAATTACCCAAATGGAGTCGTGACCTCTCTGTGGCGTAGGCAACCCCATGATAAAGTCCATCGATATGCTCTCCCACATCCACATCGGGACCTCCAACGGCTGTAGCAGTCCTGCCAGTTTCTGATGATCCACCTTTACAAGCTGACAAGTGGCGCATTTAGAAACAAACTCGGCAATATCTCTCTTCATCCCGCTCCACCAATACTGACGTCTCATATCTTGGTACATTTTGTCCCCACCGGGATGTACCGCGAACAGTGAGCCGTGCAACTCTGCCATCACCTCGTGCCGCAATTCCTCCTCTTCCCGAACTACCAATCTCCCATTGAAGCGTAATCCCCCGTCTGAGCTAATGGTATAGGACTCATCTCCCTCTGCTAATAATCGAACTATCTGCTCCTGACATAACGAGTCATCTGCTTGTGCCTTTACCACTCTCGTGATGATCTGTGGTGTAACAGTCATCACCAACATGAATGATCGGGCCACTGCATCTTGGTGTCCTAACTCCTTCCACTTGGCCTTCCACACCCCTGCCACTTCATCTACTGGCCTACGACTCAACGCGTCTGCTACCACGTTAGCCTTACCCGGGTGGTATTGGATATCAAACTGATAATCCTTCACGAACTCAAGACACCTCTGCTGTCGCATATTCAACTCCTTCTCCGTGAATAGGTACTGTAGGGACTTGTGGTCCATGAACAATCGAAACTTCTCCCCCAAAAGGTAATGTCTCCAAATCCGAAGGGCAAATACCACTGCCGCTAATTCCAACTCATAAGTGGGGTAATTCTTCTCGTGAGGCTTTAGCTTACGGGAAGCATAAGCTATGGCCTGACTCTCCTACTACAATACACCTCCAAGTCCTTGCAAAGACGCATCGATGTAGACTAGATACTCAACTCCCGGTCTCGGCAATGCTAACACATGTGCTAAGGTCAACTTATCCTTCAACTCATCAAATGCCAACTGACAGGCATCACTCTAGATGAATGGCACACCCTTACGAGTCAGATGTGTCAAAAGACCCGCTATCTTCGAAATTCCACGAATGAACCTCCTGAAGTATCCTGCTAGGCCCAAGAAACTACGAATCTCTGTTAGTGTCATGGGCTGTCCCCACTCCCTCACCGCAGATACCTTCTTCGGATCAATAGATATCCCCTGGTCGGAAATAATGTGTCCCAAAAACTGGACCTCTTTCAGCCAAAACCCGCACTTCTCATATTTTGCATACAGCTCGTTCTAACGTAGTGTCTGCAAAACCTGCCTCAAATGCTCTGCGTGCTCCTCCTCTGTCTGGGAGTAAACTAGAATATCATCAATGAAGACAATGACAAACTGATCAAATAACTCTCTGAACACCCTATTCATCAAGTCCATAAACACGGCTGGAGCATTGGTCAAGCCAAAAGGCATAACCCGAAATTCATAGGAACCATATCTCATTAAGAACGCAGTCCTCGAGACATCCTCTTCCCTGATACGCAACTAATGGTATCCCGATCACAAATCAATCTTCGAGAAGAAAGAAGATCCTCTCAACTGGTCGAACAAGTAATCGATTCGGGGTAACGGATATTTATTTCGTATCGTGACCTTATTCAACTCTCGGTAATCCACACACAACCTCAACGATCCATATCTCTTCTTTACGAACAACACAGGGTCACCCCACGGCGAAGTACTCCTCCGTATAAACCCCTGACCCAACAACTGTTCAATCTGATCCCGTAGCTCTCCCATCTCTGCCGGATCCATACGGTACGGTGCGCATGCTATAGGTCTCGTATCTGGTAATAAGTCTATGACAAATTCTATCTCTCGATTGGGGGGTAGGCCTTGTATCTCCTGAAACACATCTGAATACACCCTGACAACTGGAATCTAATCTAAAGAAATCACAACCTCCTTAGAGATATCCTCCTCTATGTAATACAAATGAGCGATCGAGCCTCCCTCTGGGCGAGGCATCGCCACTACAAACATCTCTTTCCCCGAAATGGCAAAAATAATGCTCCCACCAAAGCAATCAATCATGGCTCTATAAGCTGCGAGACAATCCATACCAATAATCACATCGTGCTCATGCATATCTAATACCAACATGCCTGCAGGTAATACCAAACTACCAATCTCTACCCCCACTCCCCGGCATATAAAGAAAATAAGTGACCCACTCCTTAATGGTGAGTCTACACACGCCATTGTGCTCTCTGCTGTGGCTAACAAACCTAAGGCTTTCGCAAAATGTGTAGCTATAAAATAATGCGTTGCCCCCGTATCAAACAAAACCTGACCCATAGTGCCATTGATAGGAAACATACCCTCAATAGCGGGTGGTGCCTGTGGAGCTGCTGCCTGCTGAAGTTGGTATACTCTCCCATACTGCAACTGCCCCTGCTGAACTGGGACCGCTGGAATGGGTAGCAATGCTGCCATCTGTGGTGGCGCCGAGAGGGCGGCGGGAAACACGGGTCTCTGCGGCTCCTGTCGAGCACCCTGCTGCTGCTGCGGGGCCCTGCCCCTATCAGGACAGTCCTGGCATTTATGGTCAGTCTTGCCACAAATATAACACTTCCCCGGGAAGTTCCCCCCTCTCTGTCCCTGCTGCCCCCGACCCTGGTGGCCGTTATCGTTCCTCCCCTGGCCCTGCTAGCCCTGCTGAAACTGTTGTTGGCCATTCTAACCCTGCTGGCATTGATGACCGTTCGGACCCTGATGGCCCTGCCGGAAATCTCCCTGTCCGTGCCTAAAATTTCCCAATCTGAACCTCTTGTGATCCCCCTGCTGGGGACCCTGGTCACCCTGTCTCTGCCCCTGGACAGATTGTGCCCCACTAACACCATGTCCTCCAGTCCTGCCCTGATGGATGGACTCTCTCGATCTCTTGCCTTCAGCCATGTGAAAGCGGTGATCCTGGCAGTGTAACAGTGCAGCGTTAACCACATCAGAGTAAGTGGCCAACGATAGATTCCCTAACAAATGCTGACGGATCCTCCAAGTCAACCCGTCTTTAAATTTATGTATCTTCTTCTCTTCTGTCGGTATCTCATCCGGAACGATATTCAACAGATTGGTGAATTCGGCCTCATACTCGGCCACAGTCTTACCTTCCTGTCTGAGATTCATCAACTTCCTCCTCATTTTCGTATGAACAGCTCACGAAAAGTACTTGCGGTCAAATCGCACCCAAAACTCCTATATAGTGAGAGTATCTCTCTCCTCCACGGTGGTAATAGACTCCCACCACTGCAGTGCAGACCCCACTAGCTTAAAAGTAGCTAGTATATGCTTCTGGACATCGGTGCACTCATACATCCTCAGGTGTCGCTGAATGTCCTTCCTCCACTGACTCGAAACCACTACATCGGAGCTACCTGCGAACTCCAGTGGGTGTGCTTTCTGAAAAGCATCGCGTACACGTTCCCAAGCAGACGTGAATGCATGTGCCTGAACTGGCGCGGCTACTGGCGCCTGAGGTGGTGCCTACTGAACTACGGCTAGTGCAACATTTACCGCTTGGGCCACAATAGCTGCAACCTCGACGGCATTCATCGTGCCCTGAACTGGTGCGGGCTGTGGTTCTGGCGTAGCATCCCTGGGAACCCGTTGTGCACGTCATGGAGGCATCTGAAATAAGAATAAAGTTTATAAGTTCGCAGTTATAAACTCAAAATAGCTGAAGAACGTAGCATACACAAAAGAATACAACAGTCCTAAAATATAGGGCCCTACATCAAAGAAAGCTCAGCGGTAACATAATAAGCCGTACAGATCCTAAAGGACACTAGAACCTGATGCTCTGATACCACCTGTGACGCCCCGACTAATTAAATATTGGGTAGCTACCCCTTTATTAAATTAATACAAAATGCCAAGTTGGTTCAGTTAATAGCATCACTGTCGAAAACATTTTAAAGATTACTAACCACCTAGTATTTAAGAAGTGAGTTGCCAAATTTTAAGTTAACTCTGATTAACATCCAATAAAAGGATAATGATAGAATAACAACATTCACCATAACGAAACAATAAAATAACCAACAATATAATAATAAGTCCGGAGGAAAACTCCTCACAACAATCCCACAACTGAACTAAGTAAAACAATGTAACCTAAATTAATTACGTGCCAAAAGTCTTAAAATCTTAAATAGGAAATATTTCTAATAGAAATGGGCGACATGCCCTACAACTGATCAAAACTAAATATAGAGTCAAGATAGATGAAGCGTCTACTACCAAAGTCCTTTAACTTCCACAAACAGCGACAGCTCATCACCTGGATGAGGATACTAAGCATGGTGTCCTTGTGGCTGGGCACCTAAAATGGTTTTTACAAAAATAGATTTGAAAGCAAATGGGTCAGAGCCCGAAAGTGGAAATTATTTTAAAAATAGCAAGTGCTTTAATGACATTAAAACAATGAATGCAAAATACATTTTAGGATGTGCACTCACAAGAAATACTCACCACTCGACTAATTTGTGCACTCCTAAACGTACTGTACCCATTTAAGTAACATACATAACTAACCAAACCGTAATTAGTTCTACCCCTTACTACTCAATTCCCATTATACATTCCAACGTTATCGATTAAATAAAGGGCTTTACTCAAACTCCGATTCTCAATTAGTAGCAATATAATTCACTATCGCTTAACTCGTTATGTTTTCTCAAAACATTACCATAATTATTTTCGCAATACCAACATGAAGGTTCCCATTATTTAAGTGTATATTATTCACATCATAAATATACAATACAAGCACCCTGAAACTAACCAGTGGTGCACACATACTCTGCTATCCATCCCGGTACATCATGTACATAAGGATCACGCATTCCGAATCTCTCAGGAATCGTTCTCAGATAACAACAATCACAAACAATGGAGGCGAACACAGTCACATCACATGGGTCACGCACATACCTACGCTCCCACGATCAGCAGACTTACTAACATCCCATTAAGTCCTTCTCTAACCTTTGTTCTCGAGGTACCAATCTAAATCCGTGCAACACAAGGATGAGATGGCTTTAAGCGAACGTAAACCTCCCGTGATAGCAAGTATGGTAGGTATGTCATACACATAAAATCATATACATATACTAAGTATGCACACATCTTAGAAATCACCATAGTTTATTTGTGGTACACTTCTCATTCTCGTACCGATGTATAATGTTACACAATTACATATTCCCTATTAATATAATTATTTAAGCCGTCAATAATTCTCGCATCATAATAGTCACTCACGTTCTATTCCTCAATTTCCATTCAATTCGAGTCACACTTCTATGTTTTACTCCTCAATATATCCCAAATGTCCTAACTATATCAATCTATCATCGAGGGAAGGTTATCTCTACAATTAAACAAGGTTACGGGACATGCGAAATCAAAACAGTCCAAAAAGCCTAAATTGTCAGCTCGTTAGAAGTCTCGTTCTAACGAGGCTGTTCGGACGAGAGTTCGTTCGAACGAACTGGGAATCTAATGAGATATCGTTCGAACGACAGGCATCAAATGAACATTCCCCTCGTTAGAAGGCAAACAGTCAACTCGTTAGAAGCTCGTTCGAATGAGCTCGTTCGAACGACATGGGCAGGTCTTCTAACGAGAGGCTGGTTTCGAGCCGAGAAATTCCTTTTTTTCGTTTTTCCATCTTTTCTTCCTCTCTAATCTCATCTAAACATCAATCCAACAATTGTTCAAGGTTTCTAATTGTCCTTAAACATACTTAGGTCACATACGAACGTGTGTGTGGGGTTAATTCGTTCTAAACATCATCCAAATATCAAATCTATACATTTTTCCCTAATTTCAAGAACATGAACCCTAGAAATTCTTAAATCCCCAATGAGCCTAATTAAATCCGTTTTTGTTCCATCCAAAATATATTATTATCAGATTAATCACCTACATACAATTCTACATGCAATTCCTCATCAAAATACAAGTTTCTAATTCCAATTTAATGGGTTTTCATAAATCTCCAAAAATAATACAATTTTATCAATTTCCTACGCATGGAAGAAGCATTCTCTACAACTAATGAAATTAAACCACTTGCCTTATGTATATGTCTGATTTTGATGTCGAATTGGTGAATGATTCTCTCTCTCTCTGCAGAATTCTCCTCTCTCTCTCTCTCTACAAGTCTTCTTCTCCAAGGTGACAATGGTGGCTAGGGTTTGCCTTAGGATACTTTTTGGAACTAAATCCAATAACCCCCGTAGCCCATTAGGTTATTAGTGGGTTTAGTGGGTAATTACCAAATCATATTTTTAATTCCTAATTTTCGCTGGTTTTAATTCCCAAAAATTCAAAATTACCAAACTACCCTTTTACGTTGCCGGTATGGCCTAAAAATGCCTCGGGATCCAAACTAAACCCCCGACTAGTGTTTTCTGTCTATTTCGACCCTTCCAGATGCGTTGGCGCACTCAAAACGACCATACGGTTAATAAAAATAAAATTCACTTTTTAATTAAATAATAATATTCCTGACGCGACTGTCACACATGTCTCACCAAAATTTCCAAATTGCCGTATTTCAATCTCAGAACAAATTTCATAATTCAATATTCATATATAGCCATATATACTCATTATAATCAAATACCAACTCACATCTAGTTTGTATGTTATCCGGATTAATTTCAAATTAATTCACATTTAATTCAATTAATCCTATAAATAAATATCATGAAAAATACGGGGTATTAAATCAATATATTGTTAAAAATAGTTTTTACTCATTGATAGTAAGATGAGAATATATAGAGCAAATTTAAGTATATTTTTACTCATTGTTAAGATACATGTGCTAATATCACAATAAAGGATAAATGCTATTCTACAAAATTTTATGCTCTAAATATTTAATAAGCCATTTTTCTAAACTAAAACTTTAATTAACCCTTTTAAATAAACATATTAAAAGCAATAATAGTTTTTATGGACCATTTAGGGATTGGGAAATAGTAGTTTTTTTATTATTTGTGCAGTAGGGTCCACTTATGTTTCCTATCATATAATTAGGGTCCAAAACTCATGGAAACTCTTAGTTGACCACTTAAATAGTTAGTTGAGTCATTGTCTCAAATCAAAGAGTATTTTTCCCTTCAATAGATTAGTATATTTATACATTTCTAACCATACATAATCTGATATTATAAATATATTAATATGTATATTAATTTTATGTATACGTTCCTATGTTTTTATATATATATATTGATATTGATATTGATATATTGTTATTCAGATGTTGAGGGAAAAATACGATTTCATGTTATGTGGAATTTTATTTTCATCGTGTTTGTGTTAGGTAAAAAAATGTCATATCACTTTTTACGTAGGTCTTGTTAGTGTAAGGTATACAAAAATTTTCTATAGTGTTTCATTTTATTTGTGTCCTGGTCGTGCTAGGTAAAAACAAGAAGATTTCATGATGTGTAACATCATTTTGTGTTTCAATCGAGTTCAATTTGTGTTAGGTTAAAAAGTATGTATTCGTGTCATGTTACATTTTATTTGGGTTATGTTTGGTTATGTAATAACCAAGATTTTGTGTTGTGTTATGATGTGTCGCATTTTTATTTGCACCCTATTCGTGTTAGTTAAAAAAATAGGATTTCATGTGATTTCGTGGTGTTTTGTGTTTCATTGGGTTATGTTAGTGTTATATAAAATATAAGATATCATGTTGTGTCACGTTTTATTTGGGTTGCGTTCGGTTAGGTATAAAAGAGAGTTTATGTCATGTCATGTAGCATTTTATGTTTATTATGTTTTTAAAATTTTGTGTCGTATCATGTTTAATTGAGTGATATTCATGTTAGGTAAAACAATAAGATTGTGTGTCATATACCATTTTATTTGGGTCATGTTCTATTAGGTAAAAAATAATATTTTAAATCATTACACGTCGCGTTTTATTTTAATAAATATAAAAATGTATACTACTATATATATACATATACACTAGTGGAATTCCCGTGCCTAAAAGCACAACAGAAATTTACAAAATCTGTAATCGCGAAACGACAAAAATTTTCAAAGTACGTAATTGAAAACTGGGAAAAACTTTGTTCCCCAAAGTATTGAAACTTGTATAATCAAGTAAGAAAGTTTATTTTACAACACAAAATAGTGTAAACAAAAAAAAATTGGATAGAATTTCCTTTGTTTATAGGACGATCCACCCTGATTTAAGTGTAAACAATACAAATTGCATTTCGTTATAATAATGGTAAACTATTATATAAAATAAATTAAAAATTTAGGGAAAAACATCCTATGTTTATAGGACGATACACCATGTTTAACAAATAAACAATAATCAGCGATAACAATACTAATAGTGTCATGGATCTCGCACTAATAGAATCATACCATCATATACTTTTAAGTTTGGAAATTATTTTCTACAACATAAATGTCTAAAAAAATTTAAAAAATTGTGCAAAATTTCATTTGTTTATAGGACTATCAACTACCCTGTTTAAGAAATAAAAATAGTACAACAATGTAAATAGTCCCAAAAATACTAATACACATCCAGACAATGACCCAATAAAAATTGAAGGCTCAAATTCCGTTAATGGAAAATTCATCTCAATACATATGAAATTCATCTCAATACATGAGACAATTTTGGAAATCTAATAATTTCCATCATGAATTTTATAATCAAGTACAATCGTGGGTTGTAATTAATTTGCTAAAATGAGATGAAAAGTTTACAAAGCACTTTCCCTGGCCTGAAAAAGAAAAAAAATCAAGTTCGCAAGAAATATTCTTTGTCTCCCTTTTGAAATCACATTATTTGTGCCTCTAGCAGACCCTTTCAAATTACCTGTTAACTTCCATATAAGTATAATTATAGTTAAATTACCTGTTAATTTCCAGGTATAAGTGTAGTACCAATAAGTATAGTCAAATTATAGTAACAATAAGTATAGTACCAGTAAAAAATTTCCATATAAGTATAGTAACAATAATTAGAGTTAGATAACCTGTTAAGAAATGTTGGGGACAAAAAGTATATTTTAGTGTAGATTTCAGACCTAAGCAGTAGATTGCAAAAGGAATAGACATCATTGGCCTACCTAAGTAGTGAAGGGATGAGGTATTGGATACACGAATGGCGGAAACAAGGAACTTGTTCCAAGTCTATCCTCGAACAACACACATACTTTGGAGCTTCTCTTGATCTAAAGAACAATGGACCTTCATTATCACTGACTATATAAACGTACACTAATAGATTTAAGAGTAATCAAGGAAAACCCAAAAAACAAATTTATGCACCTTCATTATGACTTAGAATTACAACAACACAAAATAATTTATACAAAGATAAAAAAATAGAGTATTCAAGATATTATGACAATGCAATGTTAAATGAAACAAAACTCCATCACATTCACATCATGCAAGTCAATCCCACTATTAAAGTTCTGTATTTACATACATAATAAAAATCTCATAATTATTTCTACTTTTAGTAGTCGAAACACCCATCATTACTAGTTTTAATAGCCGAAACACCTAAATACGTATGTTAAGCCTCAAATTAATGGTCAATTGCTTATATTAAAGAGGAATAATAGTTAATGACTATATGCAGTCTCAATGGTTGTCTTCTCATAAGTTATTAATCCCATTAAAATTTCTCATCAATATATGGATAGAGAGGCTGAGCGGTTAAGGGAGAGATGACATGTCAACCTTTTGAAATGAGTGTACAAATTTATAAAACAAAAGAAAATAAGTAATAAATTTTGAATGACGATTGTTTTTCGTTCTAAAACTTTTTGTTATTTGACTCAGATCTATTTTTTGATTACGAGAAAGTGAAGAAAAACCTTTGAAATTAGTTCAATATTAAACTTTGAACACTAAATCATTTGGAGTTAAAGAAATTCTTTCGTGTCATGGTATTTTATACAAATTTAATTGAGAATGTCATTTATGTAACATAGAAATCATCAAGTCATTTCTCTGAAAAGTTGTGAAACCAAGAATTCAAGTTAAGGGGGTAGAATATATAGTTGTCAAGGAAATAACTATATTATCTTTACCTATTAAGACAGTTTACCCACTGCATTTTCTACAAAAAAAATCATAGATTATAAAATTAATTGACTCATCTAAGCCACAACTGAATGTTTAATAATCTCTCACACACATAAATCAAATAGAACAGAGAGTTAGGAGTCAAGGCTGTAAGGATAATGGAGATTATTGTGGAGGAAGTGAATCACCAGAGAACTAAAAGCAACGATATATGGATCCACGTGGTAAAGAAGGGCATGGGACCACTTGTGTTGCTTTTGCATAGGTTCCCTTAAACGTATTTTTCATGGTGTCATTAGATCACTTAATTTTACAAATAAAATATCTCTCATTTTGCAAAGCTAGGAAATAATTTTAGAGGAATTAAATGATATATATATAATATTAAAAATAGTAACATAGTAGTAGATAAGATGAGTAAAGTAATTCACCATCACGATGCGGTTTATCTGTGAGCAGCCTGTTTTCTGCCACACATGTACTAGAATAAAAAAGGTTCACCATCTTTCCCAAGCATACTGGAAATGGTTTCTATGAATTTTGAGCTCTTCCACATTGAATGGCATTCATTTTACCACCTAAGATGGATAGAAACATTAATCCCAATCATCATACCTACTCCTATAAAAGGAAATACGATCGCTACAGAATCAGTTAAGTATTCAATAAATTAACCAACACCTCCCTTACGGAGTAGGAAGTGACATGTTGAATTTTAATGTGTTGAGCATCAATTCCTCCTGCAAGAATTTATTAGGAAAAATAGAAAATTAGACAAATATTTTACTCCACTTAATTTATGGAGTTTGAAATGAACTAAACATCCTTAACTTTAGGTTTGGAGTATGTACCTGTTACAAAGTAATATGACTTTGTTATTGTACCATTAGACATCTTTTGTAAAACTTTTACATCAACCCGAAATCATAAAGAATCCATTACACAATTGTCTTCCTTGGAAGGTCAAAAAACTAAAGATCAACATATGGCCTCATCATATAAGAAAATTATCCAAATATTTATGTAATCCTTTACTCAATGAATGGTATAAAATGCATGTATTCATCAAAGTAAAAAAATTCCCTGCTTGCACCCTTTGAAGAAGTAAATTCAAAATTTAATTCAATCCAAATAAATAAAGAAATAATATCTTATGGATTATTTAATATATAAAATCTTAGTGAGTGCAATTGTGGGAACGTTGGCATGCACAACTGAAGAAAAAGACTTTAAATTTATTTGTAGTGCTCTCCACTCAATTACATTCTTTAATTGTGCGCCTTAAAAGAAAGTTGATGGTAGTGTTAACATGGCATTTTAATATGCATCAAGAAGCATATAAGAATTATTTGAGTGGGATCTTTATGAAGCCATGCCAACTGAGATTGATTGTAAGAATAAAAGCCATATACAGGAAAAGTACAAAGTTGACAAACGATCGGTCCAAGCCTAAAATATAAAACATTATGTTATTATATTTTTTAGTTATATTTTCAAATCAACCGGACTGAGGAAAATTAATATATTGAAATGAAAAAAATTATAGATAGTGAAAATGAAAAAAAAATATTGAAACACCAAAAATTCTGACAAAACTAATTAAGACACTAACCTTCTTGGAAAGTCCACTGTTAAAGAATAGTCTAAAGAGGAATTTCACGACTTCACGGGTACAATTTAAACATATTCCAACATCACCTCCACTAAACCTAACCTTACCTATGCATTAGATACCATAAACATCCCTAAACCAAAAAAATATGAGACTAAAAAGATAACAAACCCAAAATAGAAATGATATGGAGAATAAGAGTACAATACTTGGATGTTATTAACTCATGGATATATCAATTTTGTAGTAAAAATTATACAATGGCTCAACTTTCCATTTTGTCAAACATCATGGTATTGAACCTTACAACTTATGGATACTAAACTAATGAGTGAATTAGAGAGTAGGAGATAGATGAAAAATCATTGAACAAAATCACTCCACTGTGTATTTAAATAGACATACATGTTTAAGCTAACTAACAATGCGCAGATTCTCACATATAAGTAACAAAAAAATAAGCACGTACTACAGAAACCATAAACTACAAAAACATGTGAGAAAAGAGAAATGTTGTGAGGATAAGAGAAATATTTTAACGCATACCCCCATTTGTCAACCTCACCTTTGTACAAATACCCTCTCAACCTAACCCCTTTAACAACCTAGATTCAAAAATCACAAGGCCCAGCTCACTCAAAAACCCACATCGACTCCACTGTCTCTCACCAAGACAGTGAAACGACCGGAAACCCATCCACCCCAAATAATTACTAAACACACGCATAAAAATGTCCATGCATATTCATTAATTACCAAAAATATATGTCGGGTCAAACCGTTAATTTCAACAAAAATAATCAACAAAGTCTCAACCGAAGAGAGAGAGAGAGAGAGTGAGAGAGAGAGAAAGGGATATCATGTTTACCTGATTAGATTTAAATCACCAAAAACATAAACGACAAAAAACAAATTGTAACCACAATTTATAACAAAAAAGACTAATATACACACCCATAGAAAGTTTACCTTAGAAGATATGAATCGTTGGCAGGTGGTTGGAGTGGGTTGCATGTGATAAATAAGAGAGAAAAAGAGGGATGGGTTTTGTGTGAAAGAGTGTATAAATTGATTAAAGTTCATAGCTGAAAGGGGGTTTATCGTTGAGGGTTACGAAAAAACCCCAAATTTTGAATTGAAGGGAATGTTTGATGAAGAGAAAAAAGAGGTAAACCATATAATAGAGGGGTAGATTTATAAAGAAAGAGGGGTAACACTTTCGATTGTGCCATGTCATAGTGCTTAAGCTGTGACATGGCACACTCTCACACCCTCAGATCGTACCAATAAATTCAATCTCAACTGTTGATATTTTGGAGGACTAAAACACCTTCCTCTAATATTATATAGATTAATACATTCAGAAGGAAATAACATTTTTAGACAAAACATGGGTCAACTAATTGCCAAAGTGTTTAATTGACAGTTATGTCCAAAAAGGACCCCAACCAACTAATACCAACATTAATGGACTTCTATGCTTGAATAATAATAACCATTGGACCCCAATTCCTAAATGGACCTATTTTTTTACAAGATAATCTATATTACAAAACTCCAATGTTATTTAAAACTCGGGCCAAATGTTTAATATCACATTTTGGCTAAGTAAAATTGAATAAATAGTCGTCCTTTCTATTATAGCCTTTATAATACCTAGATTTTTTTTTTTGTTAAATTCCTAAAACACCCTTATTATACCCTTTAATAATCAAGGCAACAAAAAAGTCAAATGTAACCCTCTATTTTTGTCAGACTCCGCATAATAGAAATCGTAATCATATAACTTCTCACTACTTCTATCTATCATCAAAATCAAAACCTAACTCTTCAATGCTTATCTCTCTCTCATCATTTGTTATCATCTCTAGCCTTCAAATACCTTCTCCCATTGTCCTAGTCACTTACCCCTATATATCCCCTCACTCTACGAGTGCTCTATCAATTTCAATCAACCTTAGTTTCCATAATATTCAATTTATACGAAATCATTAAAAATATTAGGGTGTTTTAAATAAATTAGAGTTTTGTCCTCATTTAAAAGTTTTGTTTTTAGAATATTTAACAAAAAAATTTATCAATATAGTTTTGACATGTAGCTCACTCAAAAACCACATCGACTCCACTGTCTCTCACCAAGACAGTGAAACTATCTGAAACCCATCAACCCCAAATAATTCCTAAACACACGCATAGACATGACCATACACATTCATTAATTACCAAAAATATATATATGGTCAAATCGTTAATTTAAACAAAAAAAATCCACAAAGTCTCAAACGAAGAGAGAGAGAGAGAGAGAGAGAGAGAGGGATAACATGTTTACCTGATTAGATTTCAATCATTAAAAACATAAACGACAAAAAAAATTATAACCACAATTTATAACAAAAAAGACTAATATACACACCCATAGAGAGTTTACCTTAGAAGATATGAATCGTTAGGAGGTGATCAGACTGGGTTACATGTGAGAAATAAGAGAGAGGAAAAGAGGGATGGGTTTTGTGTGAAAGAGTGTATAAATTGATTAAAGCTGTGTAACTGAAAAGGGGGTTTATCGTAGAAGGTTACGAAAATACCCCAAATTTTCAATTGAAGGGAATCTTTGATGAAGAGAAAAAATAGGGAAACCATATAATAGAGGGGTAGATTTGTCAAGAAAGAGGGGTAACACTTCTGATTGTGCCATGTCATAGTGCTTAAGCTGTGACATGGCACACTCTCACACCCTCAGATCGCACCAATAAATTCAATCTCAATTGTTGATATTTTGGAAGAGTAAAACACCCTCTTCTAATAACATATAGATTAATATATTTAGATGGATATAAATTTTTTAGATAAAACATGGGTCAACTAATTGCCAAAGTGTTTAATTGACAGTTATGTCCATAAAGCACCCCAACCAATTAATACGAATATTAATGGACTTCTATGCTTGAATAATAAGAACTATTGGACCCCAATTCATAAATGGACCTGTTTTTTTAAATGATAATCTATATTTCAAAACTCTAATGTTATTTAAAACTCGGGCCAAATGTTTAATATAACATGATGGCTAAGTAAAATCGAATAAATAGCCTTCCTTTCTATTATAGCCTTAATAATACCTAGATAATTTTTTTTTCTTAAATTCCTAAAACACCCTTATTATAAGCTTTAATAATAAAACCAACAAAAAAGTCAAATGTAACCCTCTCTTTTTGTTAGACTCTGCACAATTGAAATCGTAATCATATAACTTCTCACTACTTCTATTTATCATCAACATCAAAACCTAACTCTTTAATGCTAATCTCTCTCTCATCATTTGTTATCATCTCTTGCCTTCAAAGACCCTCTCCCATTGTCCTAGTCACTTACCCCTATATATCCCCTCTCTCCACGAGTGTTCTCTCAATTTCAATCACCCTTAGTTCCATAATATTCAATTTATACTAAATCATTAAAAATATTAGGGTATTTTAAATAAATTAGAGTTTTGTCCTCATTTAAAAGTGTTGTTATTAGAATATTTAACAAAAAAATTTATCAATATAGTTTTGACATGTATCGATCCGAAATTAATGGACTAATTATATCTTAAATCCCATAAATTATTGATAACCAAATCAATTTACATAACATGTTCATACATTGTTTTCTAAACCGTAAAGACTTATAATGAAATATGATAATGAAGATCTTTACGGCTTAGGTTATGTGAAGTAAAGATTAAATGAAATATGATAATGAAGATCTTTTTATTCTGAAAAGTTAAAGTTGAAATCATGTGATGAATATGATTTCTTGGTTGAACTTTAGGAAGTTTAGTGAGTTATATATTTACTAATATTTTATACATGGGTATTTAAGACTTACTATCTTTCTTAAATCATTTGTTAAACTTCTCCAAAGTGGGGGAGTACATAGAATTACACAAGGAAAGTTTTCATTTGTCCAAATGATTCTCTTAAAAAAATCCCACTTCCATCCATTAATAAAGTTAGCACTTTTCTTAGCGTGACCATGAATTTTGAGCATACTACAAAAATATGTCCTTCCTCATTCATCATGTTGTGTGATCCAATACATTAAAATCATATCACAATTTGTAGTATTAGTTCATACTAATTTATAGTGATTTGAATGGTATACATATTGAGAAAAATGTGTACACCTCTTCAAAGGAATAATTATAACTACATTTCTTCTAATCTTCAATTTATACTTCTAAATTACTCTTACTTATGATGATGATGATGATGGTGACGATGATAATAATAATAATAATAATAATAATAATAATAATAATAATAATAATAATAATAATAATAATGGAACATATTTTTTGAATGTTATTAATTCCCTTTTTAATATTTTAAACATTGAAGATATTTTACTTTTTTATTTTTAAAAATTCTTTAAAATATATAATATTTGTTATATTTTTCCAAATGATTTAGAAAAAAATTATTTGCAAAATTTTGGATACATTAAAGATGGCCAAATTCAAAAAATCATATTAAGAAAATTGTAATGTAACCATTTTCACATGCTTTTGTATTTTTGTAAATATTTTTTAGATATAAATATATATATATGTATAAATGAGAATTGGAATATTTTATTTTACCTAACATATATGTAATATACCAAAATTGTAGTGTAGTATAATTATCAATTATACATATGTTTATGTTCACGTGCTGTTTGGGTGTGCTGAGGTATCCTGAGTCATGAGTGTTTATGAGACATTACATATGAGTATTAGTGCATACTTTAAGGTAACTCATTTGGATTATTTCTTGATGGAATAGGCCATGTTACGATTATAAGTTGAGCTAGTGACCTATTGGTCCTTGGTTGTGTACGTGTGTGTATTGTTTTGGTACAACTATCTCTTACACTTGTTTATTTTTATGTTGTTCATATTGAATTTTTATGTACCAAAATAAGTATTTATGTCAGGTGTGATGGATTTTCTAGGTTGTGATAGAGCTTTTGGAATGTTTGGGGAGGTTGATTAATGACCCCTTGATATAAGACAAGTATCTGGAGGTTAATTTGAGTGGGTTAAGACGATTTAAAGAGCCTCATTAGAATCATAAAAAAAGTTTGTTTCAACAAAATATTTTGTAAATAAAAACTGTGGACATTGTTGGAATCACACTAGAACTCTATTAAAATCTCATTAGAAGTATCTCATTAAAAAGGAGATGAGATATATTAATATAAAATGGAAAGTCATTTAAAAACACATTTTCTTTAGATTTCAGTTTGAGCCTAAATGAAGATATTTTTGTTGGTGTTTTATCATAAAACCATGTGTATAACCTTCATTATTTTTAATAAAAAAATGCCTTAGTTGTTTTTATATATAAATCATGTTTTTTTAAATATAATAACTTTTTTAAAAATATATTTAACATATTGGTTAATTGTACTTACTTGGAACTTTGGTTAGTTGGGATTGTGCCGATAACAAACGATGAAACTTTTTGTTCTATTACAATGGAATAGTTCACAACCTATATAAGGTGTTAACATCCTATTAGTAAATATTCATGTATAATATTAGATGTTTATCTTGACAACATGAACTTTGTTATGGTCTTTGAACTTTTTTGATAGCTCAGAAGATACAAAATCTGATCACTCAGGAGTTCTAAGAGTTCATAACCTTTTACCTCCCCCCATGCATGTGAAGAGGACCCAAGGTCTATCAGAGATCTCTACCAAAAAAACACTTGTCTATAAGACCATGGTAATGTTTAAGAGGGGCCCGCAATAGAATCCATGGTCCTAACAGTATCCCCAAAATTTAAAGACACTTAATCTCCTTTCAAGACCTTGAGGCCTAAGCTCAAATACCTCCAAATGAATGTCTTCAAGTCTTAGACTATTTAATTATACTTTTTGTGTAGCAATAATAAACATATGTTATGTCTGTGGCCAACCCCGATCATCGCCGTGGGTGGGCGGGTGAAGGAGGATCCTCGGGTCTCGCGCATTCCTCTAGAGAGCACTTCGGCCGTCGTCATTTGAGATGTGGTGTAAAAATATAGAGAGAGTTAGAGTAACCAATCTATTTTACTCAAAATAGACAAAAGAAAAAGGGGAATACATCCCAAAGGAAGGCATCCAAAGACATACTGGTGCATACGAAACCAAAATGATTCGAGAAGGGTTCGGAGGCTAAGTTACGAAATCTGAAGGTGTTAGGCACCCATTCCGCCCTTTCGGTCTCTCATGGATGTTTGCTATTTTCCTTTTTTTATTTTACCCTTGATATGTGTGCATGTGTATATATATAGTGGAGATAGGAATCCTCGACTTGTATCATGGAAGATATAAAGCGAGTCATCCGTAGGAAGGTATAAAAATAATATTAGAAAATAAGATTTATGCAATTATCCTTACGTTGATCGTTATAATGGAACAATAATGCATATGGAGTAATACGTCACTAAGAACAAGTATATAAAATATAAAAAAATTTGATAGAATATAGAAAATGAGATAGAAAGTGAGAATAGGACTCGAGTCTCGAGTTTTACCTCGAGGCGCCTACGTAGCCTATAAAGGCATTAAATTCCACGTAGTTCACATACAAAACGAGGGGTGGGGTTTATTACATAAATCCAAATGGGGGATATCTTATTTGTGAGTGTGTGTGTGTGTGTAGAAAAAGGGTTTTAGTTGTGAGAAAAGTGTGAGAAAAATAAGAGAATCCCTATTTGGAATTTTTGAGCAAACCCTCTTTTTTTTTTTTTTGGGTTTTATTTATATGAAAATAATAGATGTACAATAATACTAAATAAAAAGTATATTAGGATGTGTGAGATGATATAATAAAAGTGCTAAGTAATAAAACAAATTATTGCGAATTTAAGGGAATTTGAAGAGAACGTTGAGAAAGTTGGACCTTCTTGAAGATCTTGAGCTTGATCTTGAATGTTGGAGAGAAGCCCTTGCACTTGGATGATGATGAAGAGTGTCTAATTCACCAAGTTTGATGAAAATGATGGTGAAAACTGGAATTTGGAAAGGGATTCGGATGTTGAAATCGCGATGTCTTCGAGAGAGGTTTTTGGGATGCGTTGAGAGCGATTTTTAACAGATCTGGGATCCCTTTGAAATGAGGCGAAGGCCTCATTTTATAGGCCTAGGTCACTACTGATCTACATAGACCTGGGCCTGCCTATCGTCACCTGTCGATAGGCAGGGTTTGGAACCTGCCATTTGGGAGCGTGTTTCAGGCCTTTTCAGAAAATTGGCTGCCAAGGGAAAATCATTGGTCAGAATCGTGCATGGGGTAGACCGTTGGAAAGGTAATTTAGATACCTTTGAAAGTCCTTTGAACTGCTCCCGAGTTAGGGAGTTGAATTTTGGTTAAATATGGCTCGGAAGCATTTGTCGGTCCGTTGGACGAGAAATTATTCGGATGCAAATGGATCGTTCATCTGCATGTTAAGTCCGAATTACGCATGGGGAGGACTACTGGAAAGGTTAGGAGATGTACTTATACATTCCAAAGAGTTTCAACCGATTTGAGGAGTTCACTTTGGTCAACCAGGTCCTGGAGGCATTCAGTGACCTCTTGGAGTCAAACGGTTTGTACGTCTGCATTGTAAGTAAGAATCACGAATGGAGAGGACCTTTGGAAAGGGGTTTCAGTGCCCTTCGAAGATTCATTCAGTCTCAATTGAGCTAAAGAGTTTGGTTTTTTGGTCAAACGAAGCCTGGGAGTGCTCGATGTCTTTTAGGTCAGTACTTAGGGTATGACCTGGGTTTGTGAAGGTACTAGCGACCTAAGGTGAGTTAGGGGGTAACAGAATGGGGTGTCTATAGAGCCCCTCGATGGGTGAGTTTGGAACAAATGATAACCGTCGAATAGACATCAAATGATGATTTTGAGGGAGTATGACCGATTCAGAGAGTCGAAGCAGATTCTGAGGACCTGAGGGGTGTGTTGGGGATGGTTTGCGACACACCCCAACCCAGTTACTTATAATTAAGTATGAAAGTCAAAGTGAGAAAAATCATAATTAAGCTAACCAAACCATAAACACAAGTTTTAATTTCAGCGTCATCATTTTAAATCCATATAACTGAAAGCCTTTTTACAACTTCAGAGTAGTCATGTCCATAAAAAATTTCTTGAAGGATAAGTTAACTCAATTACATCATTTAAATTTACACATAATCATTATTTCTCCCGTTCCTGGCTAACCCAACCCGACCTCCTAGACTTGGCAGTGACATCGCGTAACCTAAAAAAATGTGAACATAGGAACCATGAGCAAAATAGCCCAGTGAATGCATCACTACTATACTACTGCACGAATTTAAATGAAATAAATCGTGTCCATATACTTATGTATTAACTTATCCGTCTCATTCATAATCAATAACCAACTTTTCCGAATCATGATTCACATATCATGTCTAAGTAGACAATTTTCCTCCATTCCTAGTCGAGGAGTAACCCCTGTCATTAATAGACAAATCTCCCCCATTACAGGTTGAGGTGTAACCTCCCATTTCGGTAAACTGAAATGAAGAATTTTATATTCATAAAACTATGATCATATTCATAATAGTATATAAATACATCATTATAATGAGTACACTTACCATGGGTTGTCAACTATGTATTTATGTTTCCTTCGGGTGGAGCTGAACTTGGTTGATTAGACCTTACACTACCAATCCAACTAAATTATAACTGAATCTCAATCATAAATATTTTCCTAACATAATTATATAACTTTCCATGACTATATAATAACAATATGATTCCACTTCAGTCACAGTCCATGAAACATGAGTAAAGACAACACAATGGTACTCATGTTGATAAAGTTATGAACATTCAACCGTACGAAATGCCTCATAAGAGATTTATAAATAAACCCAAGTAAATATGAAAAAATACTTCTCAATGTATATACACATGAAACATGTACTCAAAATACTCTTTAGAAAGCAGAGATAACAATATTCTTTCATGGGGTATTCAGTATGGCCTCAAATTATTATCTTCTATACACAACCATCATATATTCCCAAAATGTATAAATACAGGTGTCCAACCTTATCAATATGAAAACATATATGAATATAATTTCCAGTACATGTGACGGTGTAATTTTTCAAGCTTCCTAGAGCAAGTTATGACCATTTCTTTACATCACAAGAAATCTTCCCTACAAGCTCCTCTATTGTTCCTTCAACTTCCAATAATTTTCATAATTTTTCTACAACATAAATTTCCATGATTTTCAACCCATTTTCAGTAAACATACTACAAAATTAAATTTTCATAAATTTTTTACTTCATTTGCTATGTCAAAAGCTTGACAAAACTCAAGGCATACCGAAATAAATTATAGAAATAGCAACTATGTACCAACTTTCAACCATCACTACGGCCTAATCACAAGGATTTAAATCCTAATTATCGGATATACAATGAATATATGAGTATACTTTCATATCCAATTGGAATTTTTCAATTAAAGCAAGAACACAAAGAGATATATAAGTTTGAATACAAGGGGTTTCAATACAAATCAATTCTAAGGGTTTGTACATTCAATTTAACTTAAACTTTCATCTAACCAAACATATATCTAAAGGGATGAAATTTTAGTAAACCAATTATGATTTCTATCATATAAATCAGTAATATAAGAAAAATAACAAGATTTGCTATTAGGATTACCTTCGGGAGTTTTACGTAATTTTTACGGATTTTTCTACACTTTTTCTCCTCGCTTTTTCTTCCTAAACTTCTACTTTCTCTTTCCTCAAGATAACAACACTTGAAACTGAACCTAGGGATTAATTTGGTGAAGAAACAAGTTAAAGGGAGAGTCTTAAGTCTTCCAAGGCTGCCTCCCAATCCAACCAATCAAATTAAACCATTTGGTTTAATAAAAGACAATTTACCACTTAAAGGGAATTGACAAATCTACCCCTTGTTCGTAAATTTGGCTTAACTTCTTACTCGTACATCCGTTTGATGCACCGTTTATTGTGTTACAACCCTAACTAATATGTATACAATTATATAGTTTTCATCTCAAGTCAATTGTTATGTTATAAAGGTCAAAACTTGTCCTAAGAAGGGATATTTTTATCGAAAATAATAAAATTTTGTGTTTGTAAATAATTTGATATTTCATGATTTATGAAAGTAGGATTAGACTAAACATAAGAACTTAAAATTAGATATAATAACACATTATTAATATCACATAAGGTAAGAATGATTTACATATAATTTATTATAATTATATTTGGGTTGTCCCAGCTCACCCCCCTTAGAAAATTTCGTCCCCTAAATTCAGTATAAAGGTCACTTACCAAACAAATGGGGATATTGTTCCTTCATTCTATCCTCTGTTTCCCAAGTTGCTTTTTTAATTTCATGGCTCATACACATAACTTTAACTAAGGGAATAACTTTATTACTCAATACCTTCTCCTTACGATCAATAATTTCCACTGGTTCCTCAATATATGACAAGTCTTCCTTCAGTTCAATTGGTTGAGGTTTCAACTGATGAGATGGGTCTGCCAAATACTTGCGAAGCATAGATATGTGAAACACATCATGTAAATGGGATAAATCTGGAGGTAAGGCTAATTTATATACCAGGTTACCAATTATTTCCAACACTTCATATGGTCCAATGTATCTTGGACTTAGTTTCCCCTTCTTCCCAAATCTCATAACGCCTTTCTATGGTGAAATACGCAGGAATACGAAATCACCCTTCTGAAATTCCAATGGTTACTTCCTCTTATTTGCATTAAATTTCTACCCGCTTTGCGCTATTTTTAACCATTTCTGAATCATTTTAATCTTTTCTGTTGTCATATCTATCAATTCAGGACCCAAAATTTTCCTTTCACCTACTTCATCCCAACACAAAGGCATTCTATAACTCCTCCCATATAAAGCTTCATATGGAGCCATACCAATGGTGGACTGATAACTATTATTATACGAGAATTCCATCAATGTTAAATGATCATCCCAGCTACCCTTGAAGTCAAATAGACAAGCTCTTAACATATCTTCTAATATTTTAATCGTCCTTTCAGATTTCCCATCAGTTTGTGGATGAAATGCAGTGCTGAACTTCAAACTTGTGCCCATGGAATTCTGTAAACGAGGCCAAAACTTAGAAGTGAAAGGTGGATCTCTATCTAATACAATTCACACTGGTGCCCCATGTAAACGGATAATCTTATCAATATACATACGTGGTTACTTGTCAATAGTGTAGGTGGTCTTAACTAGAAGAAAATGGTCCAACTTCGTCAATCGGTCTACAATCACCCAAATAGAATCATGCCCCTTTGGTGATCGGAGTAATACTGTAACAAAATCCATCATTATATGTTCTTACTTCAATTCTGGAATAGGCAATGACTGCAATAATCCCAACGACTTCTGATGCTCTTCCGTTACTTGCTGGCATACTAAACATTTAGCCACAAATTTGTGATCTCACGCTTAATCCACCAGTAATATTCCTTCAAATCTCTGTACATTTTGGTACCTCTCGGATGCATAGAGTAAATAGAACTACGTGCCTCTTCTAATATATCTTTCTTTAAGGGTGAATCATTCGGTATACAAATCCTATTTTTATAACACAACGATTCATCATTCTTAATCTTAAAGTCACTCTCTTTACCATCCAGGACATCTTATTTCTTCTTCTCAAGGAATGGATCACTGATCTGCAAATTTCGTATGCGTTCTGACAATAAAGGTCTCACTTTGACATGCGCTAATAATCCTACCCTTTTTGAAAACTTCAATTCAATCCTTATCGATGCCAAGTCAAGAATATTTCCAACACGGGCACACACCTGATGATTTTTTACTCAAAGCGTATGCTACTACATTGGCCTTCCCAGGATGATGATGGATGGTATAGTCATAGCCTTTAACCAGCTATATTCAATGCCTCTATCTCAAATTCAGTTCTTTCTGTGTAAACAAGTATTTCAAACATTGATGATCAGTAAATATCTCACAAGTTTTTCCATACAAGTAATGTCTCCACAACTTCAAAGCAAAAACAATGGCTGCTAGCTCCAAATTATGTGTAGGGTAGTTTCGTTCATGCATCTTTAATTGTATAAAATCATATGCTATTACCTTCCCATTCTTCATAAGGTCACATCCTAACCCTTGAAATGAAGCATCTGTATAGATCACAAAAGACTCATTCCCATAAGGAATAGTAAGTATAGGGGATGAAACAAATCGATTCTTTAATTCTTTAAAAATCCTCTCGCATTCTTCATCCCATACAAACTTCACTTCTTTACGAGTCAACTTTGTTAATGGTAATGCTATCACTAAAAATCCCTTAATGAATCTACGATGGTAACCTGCCAATCCTAGGAAACTCCTAATTTCTGTCACATTCTTAGGACTCTCCCATTCAATAATCTCTTCTACCTTCTTTGGATCAACATATATCCCATTTCCCTAGACAACGTTCCCTAAAAAGACAATATCATTCAACCAAAACTCACACTTGCTTAATTTAGCAAACAATTTATTCTCTCTCAAAATCTGCAATACAAGTCTCAAATGTTTCTCATGTTCCTCCATGTTATGTGAGTAAATCAACACATCGTCTATGAATACAATCACAAATGAATCAATGAAAGGGTGTAATAATCAGTTCATCAAATCCATAAAAACTTCTAGAGCATTAGTTAATCCAAATGGCATCACCAAAAACTCATAGTGCCCATATCGAGTTTGAAAAGTTGTTTTGGAAATATCACTATCCTTTACTTTCAATTGGTGGTAACCCGATCTTAAATCAATCTTCGAAAATACTGTGTCCCCCCTATAATTGGTCAAACAAATCATCGATATGAGGTATAGGGTACTTGTTTTTAAATGGTCACCTCATTCAATTGTTGATAATCAATACATAATCGCATTGTCCCATCTTTGTTTTTCATAAATAACACTGGGGCTTACCATGGCGAAACACTAGGACGAATGAAACCTCTACTTATCACACTACACCAAAATGGGCAAATTGTCACCTTTCATCCCGCCAGCCTTGTCAAGGTCATTGACCGTGACAAAAAACACGCGTTTTATGTCACGGTCATTGACCTTGACACGATCGTGACAACTAATTGTCACGGTCAATGACCATGACAAGGCCGTGACAAATTTACTTGTCACGGACGTGTCACAGTCATTGACCGTGACAATTCATTAAATAATTGTCAAGGTCAATGACCGTGACATGACCGTGACAATGTTCGCAGCAAAAACCCTTTCCCCCTTCTTTTTTCCCTCCCGCCGTTCCCTCCCTCTCTCTCTCTCTCTCGACGCTGCCCTCTCTCTCTCTACTTTCAGGTCGATTCTCTCTTTCTCTCTCTCTCTCTTCCATTTATATATATGTTTGTGTGTATATATATGTGTGTATGTGTATATATATGTGTGTGTATGTGTATATATATATGTGTGTATGTGTGTATATATCAAAAAATGTAAATGTAAATAATATCCAAAAATGTAAATGTAAATGTAAATTAATTCAAATTGATAATAAATGATATTTTCACAAAATTTGATAATATTATATGAAATTGATAATAATAATTGATAATAATATTATATGAAATTTGATAAATTAATTCAATGTAATATTATATGAAATATGAAATTCAATGTAATATTATATGAAATAATATTATATGAAATTTGAAATAATATGAAATAATATTATATGAAATAATATGAAATAGTATTATATGAAATAATATTATATGAAATATGAAATTCAATGTAATATTATATGAAATTTATAATATTACATGAAATTTCATAAATTAATTCAATGTAAATAATAATTGATATTTTCATTTAAATTAATAATAAATTTATTCATGAAATTAATTCAATTAGGTAAAACCCTAGATAATTTTTTAACAGAATTTGATAATATTATATAAAGTTTAGTAAATTCACAAAATGTTGCCAATTGTACACATGCATGTTATTAGAAAGTCTTAAATTTAATTCTCACTTTAATTTGTAGAATCTCTGTACTTGGTTGGATTTATCCCTTTATGATAATGAAATTTATGCTCCAATTATAATTATCTTATGTCATAATTTTATTGAAACACAACAAATGTAGTTGTCACGGTCGTGGTGGAGGTGGGGGTGGGGTGGGTGGGGGTGTGGTGTGTGTGTGTGTGTGTGTGTGTGTGTGTGTGTGCGTAGGTGTGTACGTGGCGGGAGGAGGGGGAGGGGGAGGGGGAGGGGGTGGGGTATGTGTATATGTGTGTGTATGGTGGTGTGTGGTGGGGGAGGGGGGTAGTGGGGGGCAGTAGAGTTATTTTTCATAAATAATACTGGGGCTTCCCATGGCGAAATACTAGGACGAATGAAACCTCTACTTATCAGGTCTTGTAATTGCACTTTCAATTCTTTCAACTCTGTTGGTGCCATTCTATATTGAGCAAGGGAAATTGGACCAGTACATGGAATTAATTCAATATAAAACTCTACTTCCCTATCGGTTGGGAATCCTGGAAATTCCTCTAGGAAGACATCAGAAAATTCTCCAACCACTGGTATATCTTTAACTTTAAGTGCTTCCTTACTAACATCAACCACATACGCTAAATACCTTGTACAACCCTTACTCAATAATTTTTTGCTCTTAATTGCTGAGATGAGACAATTAGGGACATCATTCCTTTCCCCTATAAACTGGAACTCAGGTTCACCAGGAAGATGAAATGTAACTTCTTTTCGAAAACAATCAATGGAAGCATGATACGATTATAACCAATCCATACCCAATATAATATCAAAATCTCGCATGGCCAACGGTATCAATTCAACATAGAAATCTCATTCACCCATTCCTAAAACACAATCTTTATAAACATGCTCCACCCGAATTACACTTTCCATTGGGGTAGAAATATATAAGGTCCAATTGAGAAATGAACATGGTCTACCCAAATATGAAACAATATGTAATGCCATAAATGAATGCGCAGATCCGGGATAAATGAGTGCATATAAATCTTTATTGGCAATAGAGAGTTTACATGTAACCACTTCCGGTGCAACATGGGCATCTTGCAGTGTCATCGCAAACACTCTTCCTCCTGACCTCGATCCAGTTGCTTGTTCTGTACTTCTTCCCCTATTGGCACTACCTCGAGAGGATCCTCGATGAGGTCCCACACTACTGACTGAAATCGCTCTTGATAACATAGGACAATTCTTTCTTAGATGGACCTTCTGATGATAGCTAAAACATTATATAGTCAGCATCTCTGGGCAATTTCTTTTTATATTACCCGATGTCCTAAAAAAGAAATAAACATTCGTATCTCCTCGCGCTGAAACTCCTGAACCTCTCCCACCACCAGCTTCACCCCTTTGCAAACTACTTCCCATTCTTCTACCTGCTGAAATTTCTACCCTCCAAGTCTCAAATATTCTGTATTTGTGCCTTTTTGATAATTCGTGTTGAATTTACTTCTCTTTATGCTTCGTTCTCGATTCCCTCTTGCTTTATTCACGTCTCTTTCTACCTACATGGCTTTGTTCACCAAGGCTGAATAGTTAACAGTCTCTAAAGCCGATAATCTAGATTTAATTACTAATTGAAGTCCATTGAGAAATCGGCTGCACATAACTTCCTCATTCTATATAAACCTCGAAGAAAATTGAGATAATGCTGTAAGTTTAGCTTCGTATTCTGTAACTATCATACTCCCCTGATTCAATATGAAATATTCCTTCTCCTTTTATTTTAGATACATTGGGGGAAATTACTTATCATATAAAGCTTTGACAAAAGCATCCCATGAGATCACATTCCCACCTCCTGGAGTAATCAACAAATGTTTTGTGGCATCCCACCAGTACTTAGCTTCTCCTTTCAGCATATACGCCACCAAGGTCACCTGTTGATTTTCAGGCATCCTCATTACCCCAAAGATAAGTTCAATCTCTTTAACATAGACTTCTACCTCTGTTGGATCAACTGCTCCTTCGAATGATGGTGGGTTCACCTTAATAAATTTCTCATGTAAAGTACTCCTTTCTTCCCGGTGTATCACCTCCTCAGCCCTAGCCAATGCATGTGCATCTAGTTGCCTGGTCTGTTGTTCTTCCATCTGATCCATAAATCTAGCTTGCTGCTTTGCCAATAGAGTCATAGCACATGCCATTTTTTGCATGCCTGTCAATTAATCTGGCTCGAGTTCTACATTTCTATAAACAGGTTGCTCAACCTCCGCTTTCGCTGCCATATTTGAAGCCTCATCTTCTATTCTCACATTCACATTTCCTCCTTCCATTCTTTTATATCTAAAATAAATCAAAGATATAACAACATACCGATAGACATATCTTTCCTAACATAATTGTTAGTATCAAATAAAATATATTTCTAACATTCACTCCCAAATCTAGACTCTTCTCGCTCTAAAACCTCTAAAACCTAGGCTCTGGTACCAAAACCTGACACACTCCAACTCAGTTACTTATAATTAAGTCTGAAAGTCAAAGTGATTCAGACCATAATTAATCTAACCAAACCATAAGCACGAGTTTTAATATCAAAGTCATCATTTTAAATCCATACAACTGAAAGCCTTTTTACAACATCAGAGTAGTCATGTCCATAAAAATTTTCTTGAAGGATAAGTTAACTTAATTACATCATTTAAATTTGCACAAAATCGTTGTTTCTCCCATTCCTGGCTAACCCAACCCGACCTCCAAGATTTGGCAGTGATATTGCATTACCTGAAAAAAATGTGAACATAGGAACCATGAGCAAAATAGCCGAGTGAATGCATCACTACTATACTACTGCATGAATTTAAATGCAATAAATCATGTCCATATACTTATATATTAACTTATCCAGCTCATTCATAATGAATGACCAACTTTTTCGAATCATGATTCACATATCCAATCTAAATAGACAATTCTCGCCCATTACTGGTTGAGGAGTAACCCCTTGTCATTAATAGACAAATCTCCACCATTCTGGGTCGAGGAGTAACCTCCCATTTTGGTAAACCGAAATGAACAATTTTATATTCATAAAATTATGATCATATTGGTAATCGTATACAAATACATCATTCCAGTAAGTACACTCAGCTTGGGTTGTGAAATATGTATTTATGTTTCCTTCGGGTGGAGCTAAACTGGGTTGATTAGACCTTACACCTGTCAATCCAACTAAATTAGTAATGAATCTCAATCATAAATATTATCCTAACATAATTATGTAACTTTCCATGACTATATAATAATAATATGATTCCACTTCAGTCACATTTCATGAAACATGAGTAAAGACAACACAATGGTACTTATGTTGATAAAGTTATGAACATTCAAGCGTAGGAAATGCCTCATAAGGTATTTATAATTAAACCCAAGTAAATATGAAAACATACTTCTCAATGTATATACACATGAAACATTTACTCAAAATATTCTTCCGAAAGAGGAGATAACAATACTCTTTCATGTGGTATTCAGTATGGCCTGAAATTATTGTCTTCTATACTCAACCATCCTATATTCCCAAATTGTATAAATACATGTGTCCAACATTATCAATTGAAAACATGTATGAATATAATTTCCAGTATAAGTGACGGTGTAATTTTTCAAGCTTCCTAGAGCAAGTTATGACAGTGTCTTTGCAACACAAGAAATCTTCCCTACAAGCTCCTCTATTGTTCCTTCAACTTCCAAGAATTTTCATAATTTTTCTACAGCATAAATTTCCATGATTTTCAACCCATTTTCAGTAAACATAGTACATAATTAAAGTTTCATAAATTTTTTACTTCAGTTGCTATGTCAAAAGCTTGGCAAAAGCAGATCATATCGAAATGAAATATCCAAACAACAACTATATACCAACTTACAACCATCACCGTGGCCTAACCACAAAAATTTAAATCCTAATTCTCGGATATACTATGAATATATGAGTCTACTTTCATATCCAATTGGAATTTTTCAATTACAGCAACACACAAAGAGATATACAAGTTTGAATACAAGGGGTTTCAATACAAAGCAATTCTAAGGGTTTGTACATTCAATTTAACATAAACTTTCATCTAACCAATAAATGGCTGAAATTTAGTAAACCAATGATGATTTCTAACATATAAATCAGTAATATAAGAAAAATAGCAAGATTTGCTATTAGGATTACCTTCGGGACTTTTACGTAATTTGTACGGATTTTTCTACACTTTTTCTCCTCACTTTTTCTTCCTAAACTTCTACTTTCTCTTTCCTCAAGCTAACAACACTTGAATCTCAACCTAGGGCTTAATTTGCTGAAGAAATAATTTAAAGGGAGAGTTTAAGTCGGCCAAGGATGCCTACCAATCCAACCAATCAAATTAAACCATTTGGTTTAATAAAAGACAATTTACCTCTTAAAGGGAATTGACAAATCTTCCCATTGTTCATAAATTTGACTTAACTTCTTACTTGTACATCCGTTTGATACACCTTTTATTTTTTTACAACCGTCTACAATTATATAGTTTTCACCTCAAGTCAATTGTTATGTTATAAAGGTCAAACTTAGTCCTAGGAAGGGACATTCTTATCGAAAACATCAAAATTTTGTGCTTGTAAATAATTCGACATTTCATGAATTATGAAAGTAAGATTAGACTAAACATAAGCACTTAACATCAGATATAATAATAAAACAATATTAATATCACATAAGGTAAGCATGATTTACATATAATTTATCATAATTATAAATGGGTTGACACATTTTGAATAAAGATCAAAGGTTTAGGTCTATTCTCAGGACTTGAAGTGATGCTAGGGGATAACCAATTTTGTGGGTCAAAGCCAAATCTGCTGGCTTAAGTGATTAGGGTGACCAATTCTGTGGGTCAAAGCCAATTCTGCGAGCTTAAGTGATGAGGGTGACCGATTCTACGGGTCAAAGCCAATTTTGCGGGCTTAGGGTGAAGATCTAATAAGTGAGGTCAATTCTGACCTAAGAGTGGTGACGACCTAGGACCGAGGTCAATTCTGACTTAACTCAGGTGACGATCCAAGACCGAGGTCAATCCTGACCTAAGAGTTGTGACGACCGAGGATCGAGGTCAATTCTGACCTAACTCAGGTGACAATCAAAGATCGAGGTCAATTATGACCTAACTCAAGTGACGATCCAAGATCGAGGTCAATTTTGACCTAAGAGTGGTGACGATCGAGGACTGAGGTCAATTCTGATCTAACTCAGGTGACGATCCAAGATCGAGGTCAATTCTGACCTAAGAGTGGTGACAACCGAGGACCGAGGTCAATTTTGACCTAACTCAGGTGACGATCGAAGATCGAGGTCAATTCTGACCTAAGAGTGGTGACGATCGAGGACCGAGGTCAATTCTGACCTAACTCAGGCGACGATCTAAGACCGAGGTCAATTCTGAACTAAGAGTGGTGACGACCGAGGACCAAGGTCAATTCTGACCTAACTCAGGTGACGATCCAAGATCGTGGTCAATTCTAACCTAAGAGTGGTGACGATCTAAGAACGAGGACTGAGGTCATTTCTGACTTAACTCAGGTGACGATCCAAGACTGAGGTTAACTCTGACCTAAGAGTGGATAAAGATTGCATTTTGATTCTGCAGGAGAATGTGCTTTATGATTTTGATCAGGGCTGGGGAGGTGATAGCTGGGAAGCTTTTGTTTCATTAGGAGGCCTCGCAGGGGGGAACAACCAATTTTGGTGATGTAAAAACTCCGCTGGGAAAGTGATGAGGCGATCCTTAGAGATCCTCCAGAGTTTTACTGAGAGAAGATTCAATTGGTTTTTGAGGATTCGGCTGGGAAAGAGGGGTTCCGCTTGAGGGACTGCAATATTTTCCTGGTGAAAATGTTCTAAATCCTTTATGGTATTTTTAGGAATTTTCTAAGGATTTTTCGGGGCTTTATCGTATTTTCTGGGAATTTCTATATGAAATTTAATAGTGTGCCAATTGGCATGGTATGAGGAGTGCCATTCGGCAGTGGCGCAAACTATTGGACTACCTCGGGAAGGTAATGAGTCAGTGTCGATCGGTATGGTTGGGGTCAGTGTCGATCGGCATGGCGTTTGGCATCCTACATAAAGGGGGCGAATCCCTTCATTTTTTCCTAGCTTCTTTGCTTTCTCTCTTTCTGAGATTTTTTTGCAAATCGTTCTTGTATTCCGATCTTGAAGAAATGGCTCCTTTTATGAGCACTGTAGTCGATAGGGAGTGGTTGGCCATTAATGACTGGGCGAATATGGAGTGGAGGTCTAGGGTGCCTATTGCTTTGGGGAGTGATAACTCTTTTCATGCGTTCGAGCCTGTTGCGGATGAGCGGACTTTGTTGCGGGAGCCGTCGCGTAATCGCTCTTCGAGAGAGAATCCTGGTGGTTATATAAGCAACCCAACCGCTGGCATTCCTTTCTTTTTGGTGATTTTTCTTTCTTTCTTGACTTCAGATGATATATTTTTCTTTCTGCCAGGCTGATATTTCTTTGAAGAACATGCGCGCCCGTGGGACGACGGGGCTTAGGGATTTATGGGAGGATAGTTTCTAGGGATTCTATCATGTTTTCCAACTGAAGGATGTTCTGTTGGGCAGGGTGATTAATGTGAAGGATGGGCTACAAGTACGTAAGGTGGACCAATTATTTATTTTACTGGTGTTAGGAGGTTTTACAGTGGCGTCGAGCGGCGACGTCGTCCATTTACGGTTCTTGCCGTACTTGAGGATGTTTTCCAACATCCCTTTCTATGATTGGGGGAGTCTGGATTTTGTGACCCTTTACTCTTCTCTGGATGCATTCAGTTGGTGCTGCCGGCAAACCTTTACTAGAGCCACGCACCTTCTTGAGGTATTCTTCAGTTCGCGCATTTCTTTTCATGCATTAGCATTTTCCTTTCATGCATTTGCATTTTCCTTATGCATCTCTTTTTGTTTGTGAATTCTTAGATTTGACAGACATTGTTTTATGAGGTGAATGGGTGCAATACCCCGCTGATCACTCTGAAGGATGACACTGTTGGGGACTCCTGCTGATTGTATCGATGGCATAAGGCC
This sequence comes from Sambucus nigra, assembly GCA_949130495.1. Lineage (NCBI taxonomy): Eukaryota > Viridiplantae > Streptophyta > Magnoliopsida > Dipsacales > Adoxaceae > Sambucus > Sambucus nigra. Next base: position 549,519,305 of record OX422207.1, read on the forward strand.
AATCGGCAGTCGAAGGGATCTTTCTCTCTGGAGGCAGTGCGTCAGGTCTTGAATGACCTGACTAGTGGTAGGGTCAGACTCTTTCCATTTTCAGTCTTTGTTTTGGTGCCTTCTGATCTTGTATTGATTTATTCCTTCTTGTAGATTTTCAGGTGACTTTTTATCCCTAGGGGATAGCCATTCAGGATGCGGGGATGACCGGGGTGAACGCGTAGATGAGGCATTTGCTGGGTTATGAGTTTGGCCATTCTTGGTATCTCGAGGAGAGGTTGGTTCTCCAGATTTCTGGAGAGGAGGTGGTGGCGCCAATTGCATATCCTCCTACGTCTATGAGGCGGGAGTGACTGCTATCAGAGGATGCGAGGATTGCGGGGATGATCGGCGAGTCCTACTTTTTGTACACTGATACGGCTGCGCCGTATTACTATATGGACTTTGCGATGAGCTAGTTAATGGCGCCTAACATATATGATGCCCTACCTTTCCTTTCTACGGGTTCGAGATGGGCGGTGTGATCTTCTCACAGTGGCGGCGGTCCAATGACACATGCAGCGAAAATAACCTCGGAGGTTCCTTTTGTGTGGTTGCATGCTCCTTCGTACAACATTTGACGAACTGATGGAGGGATGGTACCTATGTTGCACTGTCCTCATGCGATGGATATAGAGGAGTTGGGTTTGATAGAGGATGTCCTCCGACCTGTGATATACCTTTATGTTCTTCTCTTTCTTTCTTTTTTATTTTGGTCAAATATGCTTTGATATTGATTTTACCTTTTTCTTACAACAAGTCTGAGTGTCGACCACTTGGCTAAGAGACATCAGAGACTAGATATCTTCGACAATTGCCCATATTTGGGATGCGGTTCCTGTTCCTTCTTGCTTGGTGCTATATGCTTCGTCTGGATAAGACTCTGACTCGGGTAATGGTGGTGCATAGTCTCGCCATAGGGAAAAGAGAGCAGGTCACAAGGGTGGAAGCTCTTAGAGATAAAGGTAGGTGAGAGAGAGGGAGAGAATGTGGGTTCGGGCTGAGGCCCATTATTTTTTCTTTTTCTTTTTATTTCCTGCAAAATTGATGTAACACAGAAAACAAATAGATGCGATACAATGGAATTTTTTATTATCTTTTATTAATGATGAATGAATGCATGCACATGTGCTTTTTACTTTGCTGCTGAGACCGTAAAAACGAGTATTTTTGGATTTTTTGAAGGAAGGTTTTTAATTAAAAGGGGATATTATATAAGGAGGAAAAGGGATTTTGAAATTCTGTTAAGAATATCAATTTATTTTTATTGAGTTTTCTGATTTGTAAAAAGAGGAAAAAAAGGGAAATTTCTAAAAATGGGGGGTTGCCGATCGGCAAGCACCCTGTCCTGCCTATCAGCAGTTCAGTCCAGTCCCATAAATTCAAAGTTTTGATTGGTACCTTCTTTAGACTTTTGTATTTTGTGGGGTAGGATTCCCTTCGATTTCTGCAGGGATTATGTCTCTTGTGAGGATTCTCAAGTATAAAAAGGGGTAAGGGTGGAGTGTTTTCATCACACCTTCGCATTATTACTTACTTGCCCACTATCTCTTAGCCTTGCAATATGGCTCTGCCTAGTAGCATTCAGTTCGCTAACTTCCTCGAAGCCTTGGAAGAAATGTGATCTTATAATGTCGACTATGATGCTTTCAACATGCGTCGAGTCTCCTTGTGGCGCAATTGGGGTATTGAGTGGAACATACTGATGGTGGCGGTACAATTCTGGTACTCCGAAGGCAATGTATTCCACTTTGGGTTGGATGAAGTTTGTCCTACCTACGAAGAATTTTCTACCATGCTGGGTATAAATCCAAGTGTTGCTGCGGCTTTGCCCAAATTTTCACGTTCTCCCAAGGATTTGTTGGCTGGGCTTCTTCATGTTTTGCCTTAGGCAGCCAAATCATTGGTTGCTAAAAGAATGATTCCCCTCCCGATGATGCTGCAGTCCATGCATTTGCGGGAAGTGGGTGATGCTGCCTATGCTGGAGTCGTTGCTCTGGGCCTCGTTTCAAAATTACTGCATGTGACTGGGGAACTACTGGTGGACCCGTAGCTTACAGCCATTACTTCATGGATATCATACCGTCGCAATCCTACGACGCTGATATAGGTGGAGACCCTGAATGGCCTGGATGCCTGGAAAGAAGGTCGTTCTGTCTTTCTAAAGGGTAGCCTTGTGATGCTGTTCATGTGGTTGTCTAAAAGACTCCGCTTGGTGGTCCTTCCAGAGTATCCTTTGTCGGCTATACCCAACTTCTTTTATGTTACTTCCTCAGTGTTTTCTTGGATATTGACAGCTGGGAGAACTGGTTTGTGGAGAATGGGTCTCGTAATCTGTATTGGTCAGTGCCTTGGTGGGGGCAGTTGCATCCTGTTCTGGATCTAGGAGACTACTCATATGTGCGACTGGTTGGTCTTAAGAAGACCTCTTTTTATTTCCCTTGCTGACTTTTGTGCCAATTTGGCTGGGCACAGTTCTTTCCACCCCGGACCTCAAATTTCTTTCTGGTGGAATATTTGACTGAGAGTTTGCGCATGCGGCTTGGCTCCTTGTGGGAAAATCGGTGTCCGTTAACCCGTCCTTCTCAATCTTTTGGGAGAGTTTGGCATATCCCCGAGGATTATATGAAGTGGTTGTGGAGGAGAGTAGTCAGCAAGATTTTGGCAGTGGAGACTAGACAATAGTGGTTTATTTTATTTAACACCATGGAAGGGGGTGTTGGGGTTTTTTTGAAGCTAGTTCAGGCTTATCGGTCCATGGAGTGTTTGCGACACTCTGTTCAGGCAAGGGAAATTTGGGGACCCCAGGATGTAGATGATGAGGGTACATGCTCCTCTGGTAGCTGTGGGTAGGACTCTTGGAGAGTTTATTTGTGTAATAGAGAATAGATGTGGGGATTTTATTTGGCTTTTTATGGCAGTAGGGGGAAGGGAGTTATCTGTTCCTTTTCTTATGTAATCTATGTTGTCATTTCTTATTAATGAAATAAGCAAGTTTCTGATCATCCAATTGTTCCTTTCGATGAATTTTGTATTTTTGAATTATCTATACCGATCGCTTAGACATGCATAATCCTTTTGTTCAAGTTTTTGTTAGAATGAGCTGTTGTTCTCGAAGATAAGAAAAGAATAGTATGTTTTGAAAAAAAAGGGTTGTGCTCCTGTAAGATGTATGACCTGCCTACGTACCTTTGGGGATTTTGAATTTTTTTCTTGAAAATGTTTTTTTTTCAGAGGATCAGGCCCACGGAGTTCTGGGTAGAGGGAAATGAAGAGAGTTTTTTTTAGAATAGAAGGGAGATGAGAAGAGTGGTAGCGTGCCGAGATTCCAGACTAGGGATATAATTTCTTGAGATGGTCCAGGTTTACTGAATGAGCCATCTCCTCCCCATCTAGGTCAATGAGCATGGCCACACCACCAGATAATATTTTCTTCACGATGTAGGGGCCGCTCCAATTGGACTTGAATTTCCCTCTGGGGTCCCGGATGGGTTCTATTATCTCCTTGAGGGCTAAATCCCCTTCACGAACACCGCAGTCTTTGACTCTCTTGCTGAATGATCGTGCTATTCGGTGATGGTACCCCTGTATGTGGTAAAGAACTTTCAATCTCCTTTCATCTAGGAGGGTCAGCTCGTCGATATGGCTTTGGCACCCGTCTTCTTCCCTAATTTTTCTTTCGAGCATAACGCGTGGCGAGGGTATTTCCAACTCCACTAGTAGGACTGCTTCCATGCTATAAACCAAGAGTAAGGGGTAGCCCTAGTAGAGGTTCGGATTGAGGTTCGATAGCCCCAGAGGGCGTATGATATTCGATCGGCCCAATCCCTACAACTTCTGATCATCTTGCTGATGATGGCTTTGAGGTTCTTGTTGGCGGCTTCAACTGCACCATTAGTCTGAGGTCGATAGGGAGAATATTTGTGTGTCTGAATCTCGTACTCGTTTACTACTTCTGTGACTTCTTCTTCGAAGTGCAACCCGTTATCTCACACTAACTCGCGTGGGACCCCATATCGGCAGATGATATTTTTCTCGAGGAATTTGGCCACTTTCTTGGCGTTCAATACTGCATATGACTCAGCTTAGACCCATTTGGTGAAGTAATCAATGGCAACTAGGATGAACTCATATCCGTTTGAAGCCTTTAGTGTAACCTTCCCTATGATGTCGACACCCCAGGTGGAGAACGGCCAGGGAGAGATTATGTTAAAAAATTCTCGCGGAGGAAGGTGTTGAAGATTGGAGAATTATTGGCATTTGAGGCATCTCCGGACATAGGCGGTGCAATCTTGGGCCATGGTGGTCCATTAGTAGCCCTGTCGGATGATCTTCTTGGCAAGCATGTGACCATTCGCGTGGAGCCCGCATTCCCCGCTGTGGATCTTCTGCATTATTTTCTCAATCTCAGCCACTGTGATACAGTGTAGATGAGTTCCATCAAAGTTCCTCTTGAGTAGAGATTTATGACAAATGATGTACTGGGCGGCCATTCTTCGGAGGGTCATTCGAACTTTCTTGTTGGAACCCTCGGGATACCTACCATGCTTAAGGAGGCACCAGATATCATAGTACCAACAATCGCCTAGTTCGGGATCTTCGGTGGAAACAAGTTCAATATGGTAGCAGTGGGTTGGTTTGTCTTGCTTTTGAACTAGGAAGGGGTCATTGTTATTCCTTCGGGCATATCGACCATGGAGGCCAAGGTAGAGAGAGCATTGACTAGGTTATTCTTTTCTCGAGGTAGGTAATGGAAGGTGATATCTCAAAATCGGGAGGCTAACTCTTCTAAGTGGGCATGGAAGGGTTGCAACTTTTTCTCATTGACTTTCCACTTTCTGATCACTTGACCGATGATGAGGGTAGAATCCCCGTAGACATCAAGGTATTGAATACGTTTCTCGAGAGCAACTTTGAGGCCTACTGTGCATGCCTCGTATTCCGTCATGTTGTTGGTGCAAGGGAAATCCAATTTGATGGTGATGGGAGTGTGGGAGTCATCTGGGGCGATCAGAAGTATCCCAATGACATATCCCTTTTTGTTGGGAGTTCCATCAAAGAACATTTCCCATTGAAGGTTGTCTTGAGTGGTGTAGAGGATATTTTCATCTGGGAATTCGGAGATCCAGACATCTGCTTCTTCTACGGGGTAATCAACAAGGTAGTCAGAGGTGGCTCTTCCTTTAATGGATTTCTGCATGACGTACACGATATCAAAATTGGTTAGTATCATCAACCATCGAGCCATTTAAATGGATAAGGCGGGTTTCTCAAGTAGGTATTTGACGGGATCCATTTGGGATGCAAGTTTGATGGGGAAGGCGAGCATGTAGTGTCTCAACTTTTGGGTGACCCAGACAAGTGTGGCACATGCCTTTTTTGAAGTAGTGTAGTTGACCTCGTACTCGAGAAATTTGCGACTGGCATAAAGATGGATCTTTCTTTATGGGAGTCTTTAAGGTATTGGTCTAGCAAAGCCCCAGCTGCAGTGTCAATTATGGTTAGGTATAGGAGCAAGGAAGACCAGGATGTGGTGGCATGAGCACTGGAGGTTAGGTCAGATATTGTTTGATTTGGTCAAAAGCTTTTTGGCATTACTCGTTCCAAACCTTGGTTGAATCCTTTCGGAGGACCTTGAAGATCGGTTCACAGATAGAGGTTAGCTGGCTGAAGAATCGACTGATATATTGTAATTTCCCAAGAAAACCTCGAACTTCATTCTCTGTTTGGGGCGGTGGTATCTCAAGTATGCCCTTTAGCTTTATAGGGTCTGCTTCTATCCCCTTCTCATTGACCATGAATCCCAAGATTTTTCCCTTTGTAACGCCGAAGACATATTTATGTGGATTGAGTCTCATCTGATACCATCACAGTCGTTCGAAAAAGTTACAAAGAGCGAGAACATGACCTTCTCTAGTTTTGGACTTAATAATCATATCATCCACATAAACCTCGACTTCTTTGTGAATCAGATCATGCAAGATGGTTGTGGCAGCCCTTTGGTAGGTGGCTGCAGCATTCTTGAGACCAAATGGCATAATGGTGTAGCGAAAGGTTCCCCATGGGGTGATTAATGCAGTTTTTTCTTGGTGATCTAGGTGCGTCTTGATTTAATTGTATCCAAAAAACCCGTTGAAGAATGACTTGAGAGCATGACTGGCTGTGTTGTCCACGATCACGTCGGTATTGGATAGCGGATAATAATATTTTGGAGAAGATTTGTTTAAATCTTGGTAGTCTATACACATTATAACCTTCCCTCCTAATTTTGGCACAGGTACTATGTTGGCTAGCCATGTGGGATATTCGATCTCACAAATGAAGCCCACGTTCAGCTGTTTGACCACTTCTTCTTTGACCTTGAGCGACCATTCGGTGCGGAGCTTTCTCAATTTTTATTTTACCATCTTGTAATCTGGGAGAGTGGGGACCTCGTGCTGAGCAATCTTAGGATCAATGTCGGGCATATCATTATAGGACCATGCGAAGACATCCACGAATTCCTTTAGCAATTCTTCAAGTTGTGCGCGCTCATGCTTGTCAAGTGTGTCCCCTATCATAATCTCGCACAGTTGGATACTAGAACCGAGATTAATAACAATAGTCTCATCTTCATTAACTTGAACGCGGTTATGTTATTTATTATTAACCTTATTTAGATTAGTTAAGAATTGTTCATTAGCAAAATCATCATCATCATCAAAAGTTTGATTAGAATCCAAACAATTAATGTAAGGCACAACAAGATACTCAAAATCTTCATTTATTTCATTGATAGGAAAAATAGCATTGAGAACCTTATTAAAAGAGGTCTCGATTACATTTGAATAGGGATAGACAACAAAAGAATAAATAGGGTAAACATTGGGTTTAGGGGAGATTTCAAGAGGTAGAACTAGCGCAGCATGCCAGTTGAGGAGGGGTGTATCAACAACTTTAATAAGAGGGGATGAATCCATTGACGTAGTGCCTGAATGAACCATGCAGAGTGCCAGCCCCAGTGTCTGTAAGTTAAAGTAATCCTCAAAATCACTTTCCTCAGTCTCTTCGGTATCTTTGATGAGCAATTAAACTCAGTGTCGGAAACTTTCGGAACATTGGTATCCATCTTGGAAAAATATCTCCATTCCAGGCTTCATCTTCTTATTTGTGTGGTCATACCATGGTTCTGGAAAATAGCAAAAGGGGAAGTCTTCGCCTTCTTTGATGAATCATCCATTCAAGGAGTCTCCTGGGATAGTTTGGATGTAGTCTAATCTTCTCTTTGGTCAATATTGGTGCATCATTCTGAGCTCTTGTTCTGATGGTTGATACCCCAAGACATAAGGAGGGAAATCTTTCTTCAGTTCGATGGGCTCAAGTATCCCTTGTTGCCTTTGCCCTAGCCCTAGTTCGGGCATGAAGTGCATGTTTCTGAACATCTGAATCACATTGACACTGCCATAAGGGTCATATTATGGACAAACCCTTTCTTTGAAATCGTCCCCTGTCAGGAGTAGGAGTGCCTCAACTCGAAATCCTGATATGACCATATCATTTTACCCATGCTGCATCTTAAGGATTGGACTGTTGGTGCTTGCATCCTAGACATTTTCATCGTCGCCCAAAATGGTGATGACTCACTCGTCGGCGAAGAACTCTAATTTCTGATAGAGTGAGGAGGACACACCCTTGATACTGTGGAGCTAGGTTCGTCCGAGGAATAGGTTGAAAAAAGCTGGGATGTTTATGACTTGGAATTAAACGATAGGGTTTATAGGGCCAACCCATATTACAAGTTTTATGGATGCCATCACCTCCCAGTGGGTATTATCGTAGGCACGTACAACGGCAGAGGTTGGAGCGAGGTCACTTTCTTTCAGGCCTAAACACTTGAAGGTTCTCATTGGATAGACATTTAAGGCGAATCTGTTATCGACAAGAGAGAGTGGCATGGCCTTCCCCATAACTTCGACGGAGATGTTGAGTGCATGATTATGATTTAGCCCAATTCTGGGGATTTCTTCTTCAGAAAATGATAGAATTTAGGTAGAGGTCAAGGATCCGACCCGATGTACTTCTTCTGCTGGTGTGGTAGAAGGAGAAACTATGGGTCCAGTGAGCAGCTGGGAAGACATGAAAAGCCCCTATAGAGTTATGTTAGCTTGAGTTTTCTTCAGTTGATCGAGGACCTTTCTCTCCTCGATGGTCATCTATGGCATAGGAAGGTTTTCAATGCCCTTCCCTTTATCATTTGCTGGTAGTGAGCTTGGAACCTGGTAATGTCTTCCTAATTTGGTCATGTGATTTACTGAAGAAGGGAAAAACATGAATCTCGTTTCCTCATTAATCTTAGGTTGTTCTGTCACCCTATTTATTTCTTTGAGGAGTACTTAAAATGATATCATCCCACATATGTCAGCTACTGGGACAGTTCTTCCTGAAGCTTGTTCTTCACTAGAATCTTTGAATTCTTCCCCCCATCCGATGGCAACAATTCTGTCTTTCCATGTAAAGTCAATGCATTTCAAAACTTCAATGGCCTCTTCAAATAGGTCTTCCCATTATGTGGGTATATGTATGGTTGAAGGTACCAAGATCCCTTGTAGCTTCAAAATGTCAAGTAACCCGATGATGATACAAATGTTGTTGGTTTGCCCGAATAATTCTGCCAAAATTGGGACAACATCATCTAGGATGACTTCATCGGTTGGTACCACTAACTTGTCTGAATCTCAGGCCCATTTTTTTGCTTCTAAGAACAGTGTACTGAACCTTTGGCAATCGATGACCATCGGTGAGGATAATTTCAGCCCGAACTCTAGGAGTTGGTTTAACACCTCTGACAATTTCGTATTTCCATTTTCAGAACGGGTATGGACCGTGATGCATGCTCTGGTAAGGAGGGACAATCCTTGATCAGTGAGGCTAGTAGGGTTAAGGAGGAAATATGGGCAAATTTGAAGAGGTTTAGGAGAGCATATGGGTGTGATTTGAGTTTAGGGATCAAAATCTGGGTTTTCTTCTAAGAAGATGGCATTGGCATGATTTGGGAGTGGATTGTGAGTAGTGTTGGCATAGGATTGGCTGGTGGGGTTATGTTACCCCGGTCAATGAGATCTTGGATTATGATTCGAAGGTGAAAGCATTGGTTAGTGGTATGGCTAGCAGTTTGGTGAAAGGCGCAATGATCATCGGCCTTGAAGTTTCTTGGGAGTGGATTTGGCGATGGACGGGGATCCAAGGGTTTGATGAGATTTAGGATTAATAGTGCTTGGTAAACTTTGGAGAGAGGATCATGGATCTCAGTGTATTCCCTTCGGATGGGGGCAGGGCGGCTTTCTGGTACCCATGATGTGGTTAGTTGAGAGATGTTATTGATGGTTGAGACAGTAACACTGGCAGGCTTGTCATACTTTCTAGGGGTGAACTGTTCGAACACCTTCTTCGGTTCAACCTCTATTTTAACAAGGCTTTCGTTGATATCTACTCCCGTTTCTCTGAGACCTCAAAAGTGGGGATAGTATTTCCATCCCATCATCGCTCGGACATGGGGCAAGAAGTTCTTCTTCACTATGTTGACATGTTCTTCCTCAGATGGTCGATTGGTTATGGTAGCTACTCGCTCCCTCCACCGAGTTATGAAGTTACTGACTGATTCCCTAAGGTTCTATTTGAGCAACTCTAAATCATGGGGGATGACCTCAAGCTCTTCGTTGTATTTGTATTATGACATGAATTCTCGGGCTACATTCTCCCAGCTACGGATTCTGGATTTCTTGAGAAATAAAAACCATCGAAGGGCACTATCCTTCAAAGTTTGCTAAAACAATTGGGCCATAAATTCTTCAGAACCCCCTAGTAGAGTTATGGAACGATGATAACGGGGAAGATGAACAATCGGGGGTCCACTCCCTTCGAACTTCTTGATATTTGGCATGTTAAACTTCTCGAGTAACCTCACTTTAGGATAAGGAGACATATGGGTGTAGTCTGTGTAATTCCCAGAGATTCGGACTTGGTTGAACATCTTAGTGAGCATGTTGAGATCCTCTTTACTTTTTTTAACTCCTCCTCTTTTGGATCAGCGACCATTGGCAGGTTAGCCACAGGCTGAGCAATGTTTGGCATCGGAAGCTGGACAGGCGGTGGCCCATTAATAGGAGGGTCACATGAAGCATGCTGATATTCTTCTGGAACCCAGATAGTCTCGGGTGGACCCATAGCATGAGGTAATAAGGCATCAGGCTCTTGAGGAATAGGAACCTAGTTTCGTTGCATCTCTCGGACCTCAGTTTGGAGGTTGTCAATCTTGGACACGAGCTGAGCTAGGACTTCCGTCAGATCTGGCTGTATGATTGGTACTTGATCTGTATTCTCCATAGAAAGTGGATGCATTCTGGACTCGAAAGTAGTAGTAGAGGAATGGAAGAAACTCTGGGGTGATTTGACTGAAGACCGAAGCTAATAGGGAGCCAGGCTAAGAGCTTGCGATTGACCTGAGAAGGCATATAATGGGATTTATTTTTGGGAAAAACAAAAGAAACTATTTTTGGATTTTTGATAAAGAATGGAGAAATGTTTGTGGTGACGGAACCCAACATGATTATTACGATTATTATGTTCTCACTTGTATTTAATTCTCCTAAATGAAATGCCGAACGGGATTCGAGCCTGGAAAAGTGAGGTTTTTAATATCTGCGAAGCTATGGCTGGACTTGTAACCAGGATCACAAACAAGGTGCGGTTTCAAAAATGCACAAAAATTTGGGCAGCAGGCCGACCTGGAATTTTTGCAGAGTTTCGGGTTGAAAGCGGCAATCTAAAGTGCATGTCTTAGGTTTTACACCTATATGCGGGTATGCGGTTAGTTAGGTGAATCAGAATGGGTTCCTCCCTTTGGCGTGACTTCAACGATATAAGTCTTGCTCTTGCAGAAATCAGTATGTGTGGACAAGCCATTTGATATACCTGAGTGTACGTGAATTGCCTCACTATATACCTCGTGGGTACGGTACGTGTGAGAGATAATTCGGTATACTCGACATACGTGAACGAATTCCCTGTGATATACATCTGGTCATGACTTTGGTCAAGCAGTACAATGCGGGGGAACCGTTCGATATACGTGGAAGGTACTTGGCCAATGGAAGGTAAGATTCATATCACTTAGGCTAACTGCGCCTTGCCGGACAAGCGCCCATCACGAAGTGACCCTCCTGTTACTAGGTAAAATTTGGTCAATAACAATGCTCTTGGTGATGTCGTGTGAACCATGCATGATTTTCTTATTATTATCTGATGATGAGAATACTTTTCTTGATTATGCCAAACGGGGACAAAGTACACGTACTGAAGGTACACTAAGTATGGATGGGTGATGCTTGCAACATGTGGATATATGTGATCCTAGGTGCACGTGGTGTGAAGTGTACATGGAGAATTTTCTACAAGCATAAGCATGGGATAGACATGGAAAAGGCTAACATGAAGTTATAGGGGAAATATAAACAAATATAACATCCATGTAAATAGAGTCAAGCCCTCAAATCATACATGTCCCCAGCAGAGTCACCACTATGGCCATCCCCGATCTTTTCGTCGCGGGCGGGCGCGTAAAGGAGGATCCTCAGGTCCCGTGTGTCCCTCTCGGGAGCGCTTCGGTCGTCGTCGTTTGATATGTAGTGTAAAAATGTAGAGAGATTTAGAGTCGCTAGTCTATTTTACTCAAAACAGACCAAAGAAAAAGGGGAAGCCATCCCGAAGGACGACATCCAAAGACATACTGGTGCATACGAAACCAAAATGATTCGAGAAAGGTTTGAAGGCTATGTTACGAAATGGGAAGGTGTTAGGCACCCATTTGTAACACCCCGTCCGCCCGAGGAGAGCGAACGGAGCGCTAATGCGATAAAATAAATCCAAATCCATAAGTGACAAGGTATAGAGCATCTAAATAAACCCACAATGATATAAATCCACTAATCTCAATTCTTCAAATAAATACAACAAATCTCTCGAATTACATACAACATCTAACTCGGAAATAAAATACATATCTCCAAAGCTCTATACATCAAAATAATACAAATTTTTCCCAAACAATCCTCGCTAAAATCAATCTCCATAGAGCCCCAAAATCCACTCTAACCTGCCACTAGAAGAAAATATGGGGAAGTACACAATACGACTAGAATTATGATTAACAAATACGGATTAGCAACGAATAAAACGTAACAACACGAGTACGAATATTCAAATCAAAATGCAAATCTTAAAGCATTTCATCATTATAATTTCTCAACAACACATCAATGGGTAACCAGGCCTCACCCCATTCGCATATGCTTTATCAAGCCATAGCCCAGGAATAGGTATTTTGGCGGGTACTCAACATCTGTGCCATATTAAAATCTCATGACAACGTGCTCATCAACAATATAGTGATACCACATGAATCAAAATAATTTCAACAATTATTTTCCAGATTTCAATGAATTTATCAATTCAAATATGAGTTCAATTAAACAAGAATTCAAAGAGAATGACACTCGCGAGATTTAAGGAGAATATTATGTAAAACCCCATACCTCAAACCATGATGAGAAACCAACGATCACATCCTTAAGATCAACACAAAAGATCTACAAAAGCTCCTCCAAGAACCACCAACAAAATAGCCCCAAGAACACCTCTACTCTAAGGTTAGAACTCACAAATCCTAAGGGCCAATGTATAATTAAAAAGAAGAGGAATATAAAATATATTTGCTGCCAAAAAAGTTAAGCTAAGATGATGTTAAAAGGTTTGCCCACGACTTCCTTTTATAATGCAAAGAAATGAAGGGTTGGAATCCAAAAGACTCCTTTAAATAAGGCAAAGAAATGAAGAGTTGGAAGTCAAAACAACTCTTGAAAATTACTTGTTATCCATAAAATCTGGGGCGGTCGATTGATCGACTTCCAAGATCGATCGATCCTTTAGGAATTTTGACAGTTCGCTGATTTAGAATTCCAAGAGTTAAAAACATTTAAAAATCATTTTAAAATCCGTTTTAACTCCGTTGTCGAAACCGTTTGAAATTCTCGCCTTTAAAAATAATAACCAACATATTTGAGCAATAAAAATAATTTTATCAAAAACTTTATTTTCCTCCATTTTCTAGAAATTAATTAAAATAGCCCAAAATTATGCTGGTTGTTACACCATTCCGCCCTTTCGGTCTCTCATGGATGTTTGCTATTTTACTTCCTTTATGATCCCCGTAATATGTGTGCATGTGTATATATATAGTGGAGATAGGAAACCTCGACTTGTATCATGGAAGAGATAAGGCGAGTCATCCGTAGGAAGGTATAAAAATAAAATTAGAAAATAATATTTATGCGATTACCCTTGCGTTGATCGTTATAATGGAACGATAACGCATATGGAGTAATACGTCACTAAGAACAAGTATATAGAATATAAGAAAATTGTATTTAGAGAAGATATAAAATGGGAGAGCGTGAGAATAGGACTCGAGTTTGGAGTTTTACCTCGATACGCCTACGTAGTCTGTAAAGGCATCAAAGTCCACGTAGTTTGCATACAAAATGAGGGGTGGGGTTTATTCCATATATCCAAATGGGGGATCTCTTATTTGTGAGTGTGTGTGTGTAGAAAAAGTGTTTTAGTTGTGAGAAAAGTGGGAGAAAAATATTAGAATCCCTATTTGGAATTTGTGAGCAAACCCTCTTTTCTTGTTTTTTAGGTTTTATTTATATGAAAATAAGAGATGTGCAATAATACTAAATAAAAAGTATATTAGGATGTGTGAGATGAGATAATAAAAGTGCTAAGTAATAAAACAAGTTATTGCAAATTTAAGGGAATTTGAAGAGAAAGTTGGACCTTCTTGAAGATCTTGAGCTTGGTCTTGAATGTTGGAGAGCAGCCCTTGAACTTGGATGATGATGGAGATTGGATAATTCACCAAGTTTGATGAAAAGGATGGTGAAAAGTGGAAGTTAGAAAGAGATTTGGATGTTGAAATTGCACTATCTTCGAGAGAGGTTTTTGGGATGCGCTGAGAGAGATTTTTATTAGATCTGGGCTCCCTTTCAAATGAGGTGTAGGCCTTATTTTATAGGCCTAAGCCACTGCCGATCGGCATATACCTGATCCTGCATATCGGCACCTGCCGATAGGCAGGGTCTGGAACCTACCATTTGGTTGCGTGTTTCAGACTTTTTAGGAAAATTGGCCTCCGAGGGCAAACCATTGGCCAGAATCATGTACGGGGTATACCGTTGGAAAGGTAATTAAAATACCTTTAAAAGTCCTTTGGACCGCTTCCGAGTTCAGGAGTTAACTTTGGGTCAAATATGGCTCGGAAGCGTTTGTCAGTCCATTGGATGGGGAATCGTTCGGACGCAAACGGGTCGTTCGTTCGCATGGTAAGTCCGAATCATGCATGGGGCGGACCGTTGGAAAGGTTAGGAGATCTACTTCGACATTCCAAAGAGTTTCACCCAATTTGTGGAGTTGACTTTGGTCAACCAGATCATTCACCCGCATGGTAAGTCAGAATCGTGCATGGAGCGGACCATTGGAAAGGGGTCTCAGTGCCCTTCTAAGATTCATTCATTCTCGATCGAGCTAAAGAGTTTGACTTTTTTAGTCAAATGAAGCCTGGGAGTGCCTGATGGCTTCTTGGTCAGTACTCGGGGTATGACCTGGGTTTGTAGTGATGAAAGGGGTACTAGGGACCTAAGGAGAGTTAGGGTGTAATAGAATGGGGTGTCTATAGGGTCATTAGTCACTCCAGGATGACCTTGGCCACTCCACGACCCCATAAACATCCAATAAAGCTAATATAACTTGTCTTACTAGTAGGTAGAAGGTCAAAACATTGGTCTACCTACTGTGCCCACTTAGTACCACTGGAATTGAATTATCCTTTACACATTAAATTCTCACATCATCTAACTTACACCACCTGCAAGACTTTCACCAACGTTCCATCATGTTACCATAACTATTAGACCTCAGGGAAACCTTCTCCATATAGTTGAAGCACTATCTCTCCTACAGAATGCTTATATATAGATCTCTTGTAAACAGTTAAAGGGAATTTAATACACCCAAAACAAATATTATTAAACTAATATAGAGAGAAATTATTTATCAAAGCCCATAGCAACAAAGAATTCATTATCTCTTAGGTGTTTGTTGTTGTAACGTTGACTAATCCACTACAAGCTAAGCATAAATTAGGATTAGATAAAATCCAAGCTACCATACATTGTATTATCTATTCGTTACTACTATAGGATAATTAACCTCTAAAAATGTACATAAGTTACTCCTTAGTTGTCCTTTCATCAACACGACATAGATCATATACACCTTAAGCCACCATGGTCGAGGTCCAAGAGGTCCTCATATTGTAATATTATAATTAACCTTCTAATATATTGATAAACATTCTTTAGAGTGGACATAAAATCCTCACCTCTAGTTTGAACCACTTTATATCATTGTCTTTCACTTTGAAGCATCTTTCCACTAAGAAGTCTAAGGTCCCGTGGGAAGCACCTCATGAGGCTGGGGTCTTATAAATATCAAGCACTCACCTGTTTGGCACCGTCTGTTGGAAAAATAGTTTTACATAGTCAATAATACAAATTTTCCCTTATTTGGATGACTACCAATAAAAGTTAAATCACTCCATCAGAGAAATGAAAGCTTGTTCGAAGGAGCTCTGAAGCTAACTCAATAATGTTCACCGGAGACTACCTTTACCATCTGTGGTACAAGAACTATATGGATTTGATCATGGTTAGACTCTGGAAAACCATGAGCCTCAGTTAAAAGGATAAAAACATAAATAAGTTATGGCCCATGTACCCCAAAGATAGGTGGCTTCCATCCCCATTGGCGATTAATTATCAATTCCTATATACCAATCCCACGGAGGTTCTAGGGTAGCAACGCATTGGGAAAACAAAATAAAGAAGATGAAAGATATGTTGGGGTGTTTTGTCTAGAGGGGTACTACCCCATAATAAAAATTAATTCGTGGAGACGAAGTCCATTACGAGGGACCCCTATGCCATGACCATATCCAAAAGAAGGACTTATGGCGAAGGAGTCCATTATGAGGGAAACCTATGATAATACCACAGTAAAGGTATAATTTAGGCAAGTGAGTACACCATGAGGGACCCCTCTTCAAAGAACAAAGTAAAAGTACAATTTAGGCGAGGGAGTCCACCAATAGGGAACCCCTTATCAAGAACACAACAAAAGCATAATTTGGATGAGGGAGTCCACCATGAGGGACCCCTTTTCCATTCCAAGTCAAATAGTGTTTTATGCTAAAATCACACTAGAGCTAATATTCTCTTCATTCTCTCTCTCTAAATGTTAAGTTCTAAGTTCTTGTCTCTTCACTCCCATCATTATAGAATTCATTCTCAGGAGATCTCTCTCTAAGTTACAATTATTTTTTGTGAAGTTCATTTTCTTGTAGGAAGAGGTCATAGCATTTACTCCATTTTTACTAGAAAGAGGGAGGTTTTCTACTAGAACTGCTCTTGAGATTTTTAAGACCTTGAAGACAGTGTCCATCGGAGTGCGTAATTCCTTAAACGTTCCAGTTCTTCACAAACCCCAGTTACACCACACTCCTATAGTTTTCTTAACCAATATAAGATGAAGACTCAAAAAATTATAGAGTTGTGCTCTAGAATACTCTATCTCCATTATCAACTGAAGTTCAACAATGCGTTCTTCCCTCTTTGAGAAATATGCCTAATATTTATCATTTTTAGGGGTCCAATGACTATTGACCACATAGAGACTTTTATATCCATCATGCTTCTCCAGGTTATCACAGATGAGGAACTTTGAAAATATTTCCTCGCTACCTTAAGGGGGACAACTAGGTATCGGTTTAATAAGATCAAACAAGGTACCAATCAGAATTTCACCAAGATGGATAGATATTTTATTAACCACTTCACAAGGGCTTAGAAAACAAGGAAGTTGACTACTTATCTCCTCAATTTCAAATAGAAATTTGGTGAAACCCTAAAGGAATATGCAAAGAGGTTCAACCAAGAAGCCCTGCAAGTGGATTATTAGAATGACATTATTTTTATGGTTGCCTTCATCTCAAGATTTGTGTCAAAGAATTTTCTGAGATGTTTTAGTAAGAGAACTCCTCGAACCATGACTATGCCTCTACAATAAGATTAGAAGTACATGAATGCATAGGATGCAGTCACAAATAAGTGATTAGTGAAATACCCTCAAAAAGGGAAGATAGAAGATGTATTTCGCACCTCAGATAATACCCTAAGGGAATAATAATAAACATCCAACATTATAAGAATTCAGTCCACTCATAACTAATATAGATGAAGTCTTAGATTTTGCTGGAGAACAAGAACTCTTATTGTCACCTAAACCCATGAGGGCTCCTAAGGAAAGGACAGATAAGTCTAATTATTATCAGTTCCATATAGGCCATCAGAACAACACAGGTGATTGATTTCGACTCAAGGAGGCCATCAAAGTAGTAATCAAGAAGGGGTATGTCAAGGAATTTATGTTTAAGGATGCTTGTAAAGATCAGAGATAGAACAAGAATCCCTATGATCGACATAAACATTATTTTATAAGTATTCATCGATGGTGGACCCTCCCCCATATCTAAAAAAGATCATCTCAATAAGATGCAAGAGGATGAAGTGCAAACCAGAAACATGTACTTCCAAAATAATTCACCAAGGGAGGCTCCTATTATGATCTTTACAGATACAGGACTTAGGAGGATTTAACTCCAACATAATGATCCTTTGTTTATTACCATGATCATTATGAGAAAGTATATAGTCTATAAAGGGAGCCCTGCCAATATCCCTAAAAGAAAAGCACTTTTTTATGAAGCTTGAAAAAATAATTTAAAGACATTTATTATAAAAATGGCATTTAAAGGTTAATACTATAATTAATGTGACCTTTCTAATATAAAGTGTCATTTTATATATATTAGTATTATTTTTTATGACAGTTTAAATATAAAAATCATATTTGATTCTATATATTATGACATTTGTTTAAGAGTTTCTAACCTAAATACATATTATGACCCTTTTTTCTCTTCTAAAATTTAGAAGCGAGCATTTCCCCCTATTTTTTTTATCTTTTACCCGCTCCCTCAAAACACTATGTTTTACCTGCTCACGCCATTCCTCTTATCCATTCCCTCTCAAGATGCCCTCCCTCTCCCCCACACTCTCCAGTCTCTGTTATGTTTTCTCTCTCCATTCTCTCATGTACTGGTGACTTTCGATTGTGAGTTTCGTTTATAATTTCTGGTACGTTTTTTGGTGTGTTTCAAGAAAGGAAAGTTATAAATCTTTACAATTGTCTTGTTCGTTTCCCCTGTGACTTGCGATTAGGGAATACATAAATCTTGGGAATAATGCGATGCAAATAATATGTATTCGGTGTGATTTGAGATTTCAGGGGTTTGGGATTTTAGGGTTTCTATATTATGATAATTATTTTATGTATTGTGATATTGCACAGTAAGTGGTTTTGGTTCTAGCTTTAATTGTGTTTATGATGATGCAATATTGAGTATTTTTTCGATGAAAGTTGGTAAGTCAATATGCTAAGTGGTTGTTATATATAGATTACGCTGTATTTTTTAATATTAATGATTATGTTTTATGACCTGTTGAATTATAAACCCTTAATCAAATTTATTCAACCATTTATTAGACATGATATTTTTACTTGTCATTGTAATTTTTTTTCCTTTACTTGTATCGATGGCTAGAGATTCCCATCTTTGTTATTGTGGATTTTGTCAACACATATTATTTTGAATGAAATGTGGATACATTATATGTCATGGAGAAATTTGATCATGGTAATTAATGTGGATGAATATTATTAAAAAAATTCATTTACAATATATTATTTTTATGATGATATTAGTCTAGAATTATCATGTATTCCCTCACCCCACCCTACCACCACCACTCAAGCAACCTCATTTTAGTTGGAATCTTGCCTCTCCTATCTTACCCGGCTCCCAATTGCAGAAATTAACTAGTATTGTCTTGTTTTGGGGTTAAAATTGGGCATTAAGGGGCAAAATATACTATAAATTATATATTCTTCATTCATGTGTGTTTATGTTATGTAATTGAGACTTTGATTTTTTTGAAGTTGAAGCCTTGTTAAGTTATTGTAATCTGTATAGGGTGACTTAGAAACCTATACTTTTAAAAGTGGTTGAAAGATTAGTATTTTCTCTTGATGTCTAATTTTTTAGGTATGATTTATCATTTTCTCAAGCTCTATTCGTTAATTGGATGTGACAACCATAATGACACTCGATAATTTTTTGTTCTTTAACAACCTCATTGTATTTGGATATCCGAAATTGAAAAGCTGATATAGAGCCACATGCCAACATAACCTAAGATTTCCACATTGCCATCATTAGTGTTGTTGAATTTAATTCATGAACATTGATTTGGGTAATAGATTGTTCATTACTCTCATTACTCTCGTTATTCCCATTACTTTTATCTTTTCTCCTGAACATTTATTTTCACATTACTGTCTTATTTAAGCAGGACATAACTGGCTTGATATTCCTTTTCTTTCCATCGACACTTATTACTCTAAGATCTTCCATACGGGATAGATGCTTACCAGCATTTCTAGTTCAGGTGTACCAAGTATCTTCTAAGCTACATTTTGAATTTGAATTATGTTGATTATCCTATTCCTTGATGCCATTAAAGCCATGGGACTTACAATAAAGGACATACAACCCATCACCACTCCTTTGATCGAGTTTAATGTTTTACAGAACTACTCCGTAGGGATATCACTCTTACTCTTACAGTTAGCTCCAAAGCCAATTGCTCTACCATTTAAAATAAGTTTTTAATGGTGGAGTTACCCTCAACTTACAATGTGATCATGTGAATACCTTCGCTCAATGATTTAGATGTAGTTTTGTATACTCGGAGGATAGTGATGAGGTTATTAACCCTAGTTAGTGTGGGATTAGTGTATGAAGACTAGAAGAAAGATAGGGAATGCTACAACTCTTCTATGAAAGAGAGAAAGGTACTAGTAGAGATCTTAAATATTTCCTAAAGTCTCAAAAAGAACCCACAAAAATGCAAAGGTCCTAACAGAGGTCGTACTTATTAGAATATGTTTGAGCTCCCACAGAGGAGTTTGTGGATAGAGTTATTGAATGTGGATATTGTATATCGAGGACGTGAAGAAATGGGGAAAATAAGGGAACCTACTGAGAGTCTTAGAACCATTTTTATTAACGAAACTAATCCAACCAAGGTCTTGTATATTAGGGATGGTCTAAATTCCCCCGCCTAAGAAGAGTTAACCTAATTTTTAAGACAAAATAAATATTTATTCACATGGGACCACGCATACATTATGGGGGTAGATCTCAAGGTCATGTTCCACCATCTCAATGTGGAACCAAACCACATGATAGTATGTCAAATGAAAAGTTTTTTTCCCTAAAAGGGCAGATTTTATAAAATAGGTCAACAATCTATTAAAATCCAACTGCATTCGGGAGGTGCAATACCCAAAATGGCTCTCTAATGTGGTGATAGTACCTAAGACTAACAAGAAGTGGAGGATTTGTGTATATTTTTGGGATCTGAAATAGGCATGCCCTAAGGATTGTTATCCATTGACTTACATTGGTGGCTTCCATTACTAGACATGAGGTTCTCTCCTTTATAGATGCCTATTATGGTTGCAATCATTTTAAAATGACCCTAACAAATGCGAAAAATGTCTCATTGATCACTAGAAAAGTATATACTATTATAATGTTATTTGTTTTGGACCATTGAATGTAGGTCTCACATATTAGAGGGTAGAGAAATCCATATTTCAAGAATTGATAAAAAAAAAACATTGAGTTCTATCTTGACGATTTGCTAGTCAGGAATCTAGTGGTTAAGGATCATGTCCAGAACCTCAGGGAGACCCTTTCCGTCCTCAGAATAAATCAAATGACCCTAAACCTAAATAAGTGTGCGTTCGAATTATTGGGAATTATGGTGAGGAGATGTGAAATAAAGTCCATCCTATAGAAGACCTAAGCTCTACTAAACATGAAATCTCTTAGAGCAATCAAAGAAGTCTAAAGATTATCCATAAGGGTTGATCCCCGGAATCATTTTATCTTTAAAGAAATTGATAAATTCTTTCCTTATTTAAGATAATGAAAAAAGATTTTTAATGGACTCTAGAGGTTAAGGAAGCCCTCAAGTACCGAAGAAGTATTTAGGGTATCCTCCTCACTTACCCTAGACCATTAATGGACTAGACTAGTACATAAACCTTGTTGCCTATGACACCACAATTGACTCATCTTTAAAAAGAGAAGAATATTGTGTTCAATAACCCATGTACTATGTCAGTAGAACTCTATAGTAGTTGAAGATATATATCCAAAGGCAGAAAAGTTATCTTTTCTTCATCACCTCATCCATACATATAAGACCTTACTTTCAATCACACACCATAATTATCATGATGGATCGAACTGTTCAACAGATCTACAAAATCCGAACACTTGGAGAAGGATTGTCAAGTAGTTTGTGTAGGTGGGAGAGTTTGACATCAGATACAAAACATAGGGTATTATAAAAGTCCCCATCATCGATGAATTCATAACAAAGTTTAGCAACATTGATGAGGTAGAAGAATATCCCAAAATCTCATATAACGAAGCAATACCACCCAAATAGCCCAATATCCAATTATTCTGAGAAATAGACCATATTTTCCTAACATGGGTATTAGACTTGGATGGATCCGCTAAGGTCTCAAACATCATAGCTGGTCTTGACATTCAAATTCTATAAGTAAGTAATATCTCTCGATATTTAATTTAAATTCAAATTCTCCAAAAGTGAGGCAAAATATGAAGCTTTGGGGGATGGCCTTGCTTTGGATAATTATTTGAAACAAAACAGATCAAATCCATCATCGACTCCCAACTAGTGGTCATTGATGTAATAACCCTCGCTTATGAGAACGTATTTTATATTAATTACTAGGTATGGTAATTAGATATAAGTTTTGGATTATGAATTGAGAGCTAATTTAATGAAGAAACGTTAATATTCACTATGAGTTTGCATATATACCATAACTATGGGTGAATATTGCTATGTTTTGCTTATTAATATCATATGAATTAAAATGATATTTGGCTTAATAATGAGACCGAAACTTAAATTGAATTATAAAATGTCCAAATGATAATTTAGAGGCCGCAGTTGATTCCGGAACGTGTGAGATAGTCAGAAATTGTGCCATTATGTGTTTTGAGATTTTGGGCATTTTTGACTGATTATGCCTTAAATATGCAATTACGTATTATTTTATCGCAATATCGATCAATTGAGTTGGGATTTTTTGTTAAAGGCACGATTTATGTCTTGAGTGAATCACTATTCACCTAATTGTATTTTCTAAACCTAGAGAACTAAAGAGAGAAGGAGAAAGAGTAGAGAGAAGAAAGGATATTGAAGACTTGAGAAGGATTATTGATCCCACACCAAGAAAATCTGCATTTTCTACATTGAGGCAAGTTTCTTACTTGCTATTTATGGTTTAAGTTAAATAATTGGTAGTGATAATGATGTATTGATCAGGGTTTGATTAGTTTAGGGTTTTTTGTGTAATTGTTGGTCTTGAAGCATTGAAGAGTAATTTGGATGATTATTGATAGTTGGGGTAGTAGTTAATAGCATTTATGTTGTGTTGGTGACAATACATGAGTTGGTTTGAATGGATTTGAGTTGGGAAGGAAATTGGATTCCAAGACTCCACAAGAAAAATTAGGAATTTCTGAAGAACCGAATCGATTCGGCCTGGCCGAATTGATTCGCTACGAGATAGTTTCCAGGGTTGGGTGAACCGAATCGATTCGTCTTGGTCCGAATCGATTCGACAATTATGAAGAAACCCAATCTTCCTGACCGAATCAATTCGTATGGTCCGAATCGATTCGGAAACTATGCATAATCCCATATTTTCTCGCCGAATCGATTCGGAAACCCTGCACTTTTTCAATTTCTTTTCTTTTTCAATTTTAACCCTTTTCTTTAGGATTAGTAATTAAGGACCTTCTTGAATGAAGTAAATATAGGATCTTAGAGTATCAGTTGAGTTCGGTTGACTCCCTAGACTCGAAGGGGTTCATCTAGGGTTCCTGTCAAGGGGGGGGGGGGAGATTTAAAGAAATGTTTAGGCATTTCTTCTGTCAGGTAGTTCTATAAGAGTCTAGGAAATCTTAAGGTCGAATTTGAAGACTTTAGGAGTAAATGCGAACTAGATCTCATTTGATGGGTTATTATAAAGTCCAAACAAGGACATTTGGGAGAGATATCTTGGGAGTTTAAATATTCTTCAAGGTTATTATGATGATGTGAAGTACCCCATAACTCATTTTGATAAAATGTAAAATGGATAAAGGAAAACATAATTTACTGAATCATGAAATGGAAATTAATAAAATGGATGTTACACACCTCTCTAAATACCATCTTAAGGGAAGTCCGTGCATGACGTGAACCCCCTGGTTAATAAATGCAGGGTGGATATAGTCCTAGGCCATATGAGCGCTTGTTTTATATTTTTTTGCGATGGGTAGGACATTCTGGGTGTGGTCTTGACTACCCCGTAGGCATATGGCTGCTTCCCGATGTTGCGATAGGATCCCATGTTGTCTTAGGTTAGGCCCTGGAAGATGATGGTTATTTAGGGGCGCGCACAGTGGGGAAACCCGGACGGGCGGTCTTAGAATCATTATACGTATTTATAACTATTCTAGTGTCGAGTTGGACTCGATGGAACATTAATTCCAGAAAGATCAAAGTATATGCCACAAAGAGCATACTATTGAGATAAGTTCCATAAAGTGCACATAGTAATAATTGCATTCCTGATAAGGAATGGAAAGAAGACGGAAATGAAAATGAGGAAAGATGAAAAGGCTCATAAGTACTTTTTTTTCTTTGTATAATTGAATTTCATTTTAATAATCATTTAACTGTCTTAGTTCTTTATATGTTGTTACCATGCTAGAATATCATCCATGCTTACTTGTACATTATTGTCATACCTGTCATTTATCTAGTGATCATATTAAACCGGCCTCTGATCGGTTCTTTGTTTTCTTGTTGTGTATGTATCTTCTATTTTTTTTGTTCAGGTGGTCCGTCGCAAGGTCGCCCGTAATGACTTTCTTTTCTCTAAGTCTTTTGAGGAGCAGTGACATTTTGCGGGTATCACGGGATATTTTGTGTAGACGCCTCTATTATTGTTTTCTAGCTAAGATCAGTCTTTATTCGGGCGTGTGGCCTAAATGGTGTAATTGTATAAATGATGTATTATGTAACACATGGAATTTACTGTGTATTGTATGGATTGTATCGAACGATGCTTTATTCGGTCCTTTCTTATCTATTGGATTATATTATATATGTTTGTTTGAGTTTCCACCCTCTTTTTCTGTTATGGGTTGTTGAAAGTGTTTTCTTTAAATTACCAACTAAAATTTTTAATAACCCATTTTTTGGAATATTGTGTGGTTATCCCTGATACTCTGTATGATATTGTGATGCTGAGAATGATATCTATCCATGATTCCTGTTTCATCGGGGTATCGGGCTGGCCACCCTTTATTTCGGATAGTGGGTTGTCACTGATGGTATCAGAGCATCAGGTTCTAGAGTCTTTAGGATATATGCGGACTTGTCACGTTCTACCGTAGCGTTCTTTGATATAGAGCTTAAGGTTAGGATTGTCTTGTTGCTTATGTATACGATCTTCTGCTAGATAGATTGTTTTATATAATATTCTAACTCTATCTCTTCTCTATCTCAGATGCACCCAAAGAGAGGACGTCCCACTAGACGCAATAGGGTTGTCGGGGATGAGGTTGGTCCTCCACCGCCGCCACCGTGGAATATCAGTGCCGCTGATGTGGCAAATATTATGGCCCAAGCTATTAATGCCGCGATGACTGCAGTGGCACAACAAATTCCATAAGCTCAAGCGAGGGGACAAGAAGCACTAGTTCCTATGGGACCTTCTCAGTGGAAACGGGTAAGAGAGTCTTTCCTAAAGGGTCATCCCCCAGAATTTGAGGGAGGTTCGGACGTTATAAAGGCAAACCAATGGAAGACGGACATGCAGTGCCATCTTAGGATAGTGGAATGTAGTGAGAAGAAAAAGCAAATCCTCGTTACCTTTAAGCTTGTTGGATCGTCCTTACACTGGTGGGAGTCAATCATGACACCCGAACAAAGGGATACAATGTCAATCACTAATTTTTGGGCTTTGTTTGATGGAAAGTATTTCCCTCCCGCAGTTCAAAGGGAGATGCAGAGGAAGCTTCAAGATTTAGTACAAGGGGAGAGATCGGTTGCTGAATATGAAGAGGAGTTTACCCGGTTAGCAAGCTTTATACCGGATGAAGTGACTCCGGAAGCGAAGAGGATCTCCAGATTTGTAGGAGGTTTGCACTGGTGCATAAAACAACATTTTCTTAGAAATCTATCTTTGGTAACCTTTGGGGATGTGATGAATGCTTCTTTACTTCACTGTCAAGAGCGTAGATTATTTGTGCAAAACAATAAAAAGGCTGTAGCAATGGGGCAAGTGGTGAAACTGGGAAGTAATGGGATCGAAGGGGGAACATCTTCTTCATCACAATCCTCGGGGAACAAGCAGAAGGAGAGGTGGAAATGGAGGTAGGGGCCAGCAAGGCCGGGGTGCGGGGCAATTTCGAAACAATCAAGGTAGGAATCAGAGGAATGCGGCTAATAAATGTATTCAGTGTGGGGAGTTGGGCCATTATAAAAGGGCGTGTCCTCAGTTGGTTAGAGGGCATGTTCTTAAGGCTCCACAACAGCTGTATCTACAGTTTCCGCCCCAGGCGCCTATCCGATTGCTCCTCCTCAGCAGGGGAAACTGCAGTACGGACGAGTTTACCATATTCAGGAGGCTATGCTTCCTCCAGGTCCTCCGGTACCGCCAGCGATAGAGGGTAAGTTTTTCATTCATGGGCATATGGGTCGAGTACTATTTGATACGGGTGCTACACACTCCTTTATTTCTAGGAGTTTTGCTCAGACCACAGGTTTCATAAAATCTGTTGAAAGTACCTTCACTATCGTTGAATCCTCTATGGGTGATGGTTCATTGATTTTCTTTGTTTGTAAAAACATAGGGATTAATATTGGTAACTTTTGTTTTGAGGCTGAATTGCTCGTCCTTGACATGGTCGGGTATGATGTAATATTGGGTATGGATTGGCTGGGGAAATACCGCGCGATAGTAAACTGCTATGAGAAAAGCATAGTTTTTGCAATTCCGGGACAAGAAATGTTCCTAGTTGTTATGCCTGGTATGGAAGGGAGTACGAGTGATTATTTATATTGTATTGCGAAAGATGAATCTAGGGATGTTGTGGTTCCCCTAAATTCTCTTCCGATTGTTAGAGATTTTGAAGATATTTTTCAGGAGATACCAGGATTACCTCCAAGTCGGGAGATAGAGTTTGTGATTGATTTAATGATGGGAACTCGACCGATTGCTAAAGATTCGTATCGAATGGCTCCTGTGGAGATGAGGGAGTTGAGAGATCAAATTCAGCAGCTATTGGAGCAGGGATTTATTAGGCGTAGCACATCTCCATGGGGTGCTCCGGTATTGTTCGTGAAGAAAAGAGACGGTTCTCTCCGATTATGTGTGGACTATAGGGAGTTGAATAAAGTCACCATCCTAAATAAATACCCTTTGCCCCGCATCGATGATTTGTTTGACCAACTTAGGGGAGCATCATACTTCTCCAAAATCGATTTGAGGATGGGGTATCATCAATTGAGGATACGAGCGCAAGATGTATCCAAAACTGCATTTTTGACCCGTTATGGATCCTATGAATTCTTGGTTATGCCCTTTGGGCTAACCAACGCTCCTTCTATATTTATAGATCTTATGAATAGGGTGTTTCGGGATTTCTTGGACCAGTTTATTATTGTATTCATCTATGACATCCTAGTCTATTCTCAGACAGAGTCTGACCATGCTACTCACTTATGGTTGGTCCTGCAGAGATTGAGGGATCACAAATTGTATGCAAAGTTTGAGAAATGTGGCTTTTGGTTGAAGGAAGTTCAATTTCTAGGTCATGTGGTGTCATCCCAGGGTGTATCTGTGGATCCTAGCAAGATGGTTGCGGTGAGAGAGTGGGGTCAGCCCACGACACCTACTGAGGTTCGTAGTTTTCTGGGCTTGGCGAGTTATTACCGTCGATTTATTAAGGGTTTTTCAAAAATCACTAGCCCGTTGACGAATTTAACCCAAAAGGGAATAAGATTTGTTTGGGACAATTCATGTCAAGCTGCATTTGAAGAGCTCAAAAATAGATTAACTTCGGCTCCAGTCCTTGCATTACCAAAACCGAGATTGGAATACCTAGTCTTCACCGATGCATCTCTTCAAGGGTTAGGAGGTGTTCTTCAGCAAGAAAGACAAGTTATCGCTTATGCTTCTCGTAAGTTGAAGCCTCATGAAAGGAACTATCCGGTGCATGACTTAGAGTTTGCCGCAGTTGTTTTTTCCTTGAAGATATGGAGGCATTATCTCTTGGGGGAAAAGTTTAGTCTTTTCACAGACCATAAATCGCTGCAATATTTGTTTTTCCAAAAGGACTTGAATATGCGTCAGCGTCGTTGGTTGGAGTTTGTGAAAGACTACCAATTTGATATCCATTATCATCCTGGAAAGGTGAACGTAGTAGCGGTTTCCTTGAGTAGGAAGCGCGAGGGAGACTTAGCTAGTGTGTGGAAAGCTAAGTGGAGAGAGCTCTGTCAGGAGGATGCGGGGGTAAGGGCATTCATTTCAGTGATGACCGTTACTCCTACGATTATAGCGAGAATTGTGGAAGCCCAGGGAAGCGATAAAGGTTGTCAAGATCATATACACCGACTGTTGTCCGAAGGATCAGAGTCGTACTCAATTGGTTCTGAGGGTGGACTACGCTTCCATGGAAGACTGATTATTACAGAAGATGGGGACTTGAGACGAGCGGTGATGGCGAAATAACACGGGTTAAAGTTTACAGTACATCCAGGTGGTGACAAGATGTACCAAGATATGTACCGTCAGTATTGGTGGGCTGGTATAAAGAGGGATATCTCGGAGCTTGTATCCCAATGCACTACTTATCAGTTGGTTAAGATTGACCACCAACGACCGACAGGTTTGTTGCAACCGCTGGAGATTCCAGTATGGAAATGGGAAAGCATTTCGATGGATTTCATTACGAGCTTACCTAGATCAGAGAGAGGTCATGATTCGATCTGGGTGATTGTCGACTGTTTGACTAAATCGGCACACTTCTTTCCTGTACGTACGGATTATGATACCGCTCGTTACGCCCAATTGTTCATCGAGGAGATTGTTAGACTTCATGGGGTACCTTTAAATATTGTTTCTGACCAAGATAAAATATTTGTATCTCACTTTTGGCGAAGTTTTCAAGAGGCCATGGGGACCGAGTTGAAGTTAAGCTCTTCCTATCATCCTCAAACTGATGGTCAAACTAAAAAGGTAAACCAGATGTTGGAGGATATGCTTCGTATGTGCATGCTTCATTTTAAGGGCGGTTGGGAACAATACCTCCCATTGGTTGAGTTTTCTTATAACAACTCATACCAATTTACTATTGGAATGGCACCTTATGAATCTTTGTATGGATGGCCATGTAGATCGCCCGCTTATTGGTTGGAAGTGGGTGATAACAAATTTCTTGGACCTGAAATGATCCAGGACACTTCTTCAAAGATTGAACTTATTTGAAATCGCATTCGGATAGCCCAAGACCATCAAAAGAGCTACGCCGATGTGACTAGGAGACACATGGAGTTAGAGGATCGAGACCAAGTGTTGGTGCGAGTATCTCCAGTGAAGGGCATTAAACGTTTCAGGAAGAAAGGAAAGCTTGCACCGCGTTTTGTTGGACCTTTCCCGGTTATTGCAAAAGTTGGTCTCGTGGCGTATCAACTTTCTTTACCAGAGCCTTTGCAACAAATCCATGATGTATTCCATGTCTCCTCTTTGAAGAAGTATAGAAGATGTGAGGGTGCCCTTTGGCACATTCCTTTTGAAGATATCGACTTACAACCCGATGTTTCATATGAAGAACAATCGATTGCTATTCTTGAGTGTGGGGAGCGCAAGTTAAGGTCTCGTGTGGTTCCCTTAGTAAGAGTTCAATGGAGTCACCATAATGCAAAAGAATCAACGTGGGAGCGTGAGGACGAGATGTGGGAGAAATATCCACATATTTTCTTATAAGGTACGCCTGAATTTTGGGGACAAAATTCCCTCATAAGGGGGGGAGTATGTAATAACCCTCTCTTATGAGAACGTATTTTATATTAATTACTAGGTATGGTAATTAGATATAAGTTTTGGATTATGAATTGAGTGTTAATTTAATGAAGAAAAGTTAATATTCACTATGAGTTTGCATATATACCATAACTATAGGTGAATATTGCTATGTTTTTCTTTTTAATATCATATGAATTAAAATGATATTTGGCTTAATAATGAGACCGGAACTTAAATTGAATTATAAAATGTCCAAATGATAATTTAGAGGCCGCAGTTGATTTCGGAACGTGTGAGATAGTAAGAAATTGTGCCAATATGTGTTTTGAGATTTTGGGCATTTTTGACTGATTATGCCTTAAATATGCAATTGCGTATTATTTTATCGCAATATCGATCAATTGAGTTGGGATTTTTGTTAAAGGCGCGATTTATGTCCTGAGTGAATCACTATTCACCTAATTGTATTTTCTAAACCTAGAGAACTAAAGAGAGAAGGAGAAAGAGTAGAGAGAAGAAAGGATATTGAAGACTTGAGAAGGATTATTGATCCTACACCAAGAAAATCTGCATTTTCTAGATTGAGGCAAGTTTCCTACTTGCTATTTATGGTTTAAGTTAAATGATTGGTAGTGATAATGATCTATTGATGATGGTTTGATTAGTTTAGGGTTTTTTGTGTAATTGTTGGTCTTGAAGCATTGAAGAATAATTTGGATGATTATTGATAGTTGGGGTAGTAGTTAATAGAATTTTTGTTGTGTTGGTGACAATACATGAGTTGGTTCGAATGGATTTGAGTAGGGAAGGAAATTGGAGTCCAAGACTCCATAAGCAAAATTAGGAATTTCTACGGAACCGAATCGATTCGGCCCGACCGAATCGATTCACTACGAGATAGTTTCCAGGGTTGGGTGAACCGAATCGATTCGGCTTGGTCCGAATCGATTTGGCAATTATGAAGAAACCCAATCTTCCTAAACGAATCGATTCGGATGGTCCGAATCGATTCGGCAACTATTCCGAATCCCATATTTTCTGGCCGAATCGATTTGGAAACCCTACACTTTTTCAATTTCTTTTCTTTTTCAATTTTAACCATTTTCTTTAGGATTAGTAATTAAGGACCTTCTTGAATGAAGTAAATATAGGATCTTAGAGTATCAGTTGAGTTCGGTCGACTCCCTAGACTCGAAGTGGTTCATCTAGGGTTCATGTCAAGGGGGGGGGGGGGGTGGAAGATTTAAAGAAATGTTTAGGCATTTCTTCTGTCAGGTAGTTCTATAAGAGTCTAGGAAATCTTAAGGTCAAATTTGGAGACTTTAGGAGTAAATACGAACTAGATCTCATTTAATGGGTTATTATAAAGTCCAAACAAGGACATTTGGGAGAGATATCTTGGGAGTTTAAATATTCTTCAAGGTTATTATGATGATGTGAAGTACACCATAACGCATTTTGATAAAATGTGAAATGGATAAAGTAAAACATAATTTACTGAATCATGAAATGGAAATTAATAAAATGGATGTTACACACCTCTCTAAATACCATCTTAAGGGAAGTCCGTTCATGAGGTGAAGCCCCCTGGCTAATGAATGCAGGGTGGATATAGTCCTAGTCCATATGAGCGCTTGTTTTATATTTTTTTGCGATGGGTAGGAGATTCTGGGTGTGGTCTTGACTACCCCACATGCATATGGCCGCTTCCCGATGTTGCGATAGGATCCCAGGTTGTCTTAGGTTAGGCCCTGGAAGATGATGGTTATTTAGGGGAGCGCACAGTGGGGAAACCCGGACGGGCGATCTTAGAATCGTTATACGTATTTATAACTATTCTAATGTCGAGTTGGACTCGATGGAACATTAATTCCATAAAGATCAAAGTATATACCACGAAGAGCATACTATTGAGATAAGTTCCATAAAGTGCATATAGTAATAATTGCATTCCTGATAAGGAATGGAAAGAAGACGGAAATGAAAATGAGGAAAGCTGAAAAGGCTCATAAGTACTTTTATTTCTTTGCATAATTGAATTTGATTTTAATAATAATTTAACTGTCTTAGTTCTTTATATGTTGTTACCATGCTAGAATATCATCCATGCTTACCTGTCCGTTATTGTCATACCTGTCATTTATCTAGTGATCATATTAAATCGGCCTCTGACCGGTTCTTTGTTTTCTTGTTGTGTATGTATCTTCTATTTTTTTCGTTCAGGTGTTCCGTCGCAAGGTCGCCCATAATGACTTTCTTTTCTCTAAGTCTTTTGAGGAGTCGTGAAATTTTGCGGGTATCACGGGATATTTTGTATAGACGCCTCTATTATTGTTTTCTAGCTAAGATCAGTCTTTATTCGGGCGTGTGACCCAAATGGTGTAACTGTATAAATGATGTATTATGCAACACATGGAACTTACTGTGTATTGTATGGATTGTATCGACCGATGCTTTATTTGGTCCTTTCTTATCTATTGGATTATATTATATATGTTTGTGGGAGTTTCCACCCTATTTTTCTATTATGGGTTGTTGAAAGTGTTTTCTTTAAATTACCAACTAAAATTTTTGATAACCCGTTTTCTGGAATATTGTGTGGTTATCCCTGATACTCTGTATGATATTGTGATGCTGAGAATGATATCTATCCATGATTCCTGTTTCATCGGGGTATCGGGCTGGCCACCCTTTATTTCGGTTAGCGGGTTGTCACAATTGAGTTCTATGAGGGTTAAGGTAATCGAATGTAAGGATACTTAGACATCTTTAGGCACATCATCCAAAGAATCCCTAGATTCTTTACTTGAAGGGTTATCAGAGCAGAAAATTTAGAAATTGACCACCTCATACAATAAGCCTCTTAATATGAGATAGACCCGAACATTTTAATAATCACTTTGGATCACCCAAGCATTACCTAGATGTAGATCAACATGGAAGAAGGGGAACATATCTTAGACTGGACTACCCTTATTAATAAGTACCGTAGAGACAAAATATTACCCAAGGATAAGATCTAGGTTAGATGACTAAAGTCCTTAGCAACAAAATGTTATCTAGACAATGAGCTTCTATAAAAAAATGGGTAATACTGAGAATCACGACGATGCATCAATCCTTAAAAATCCATATATGTTCTCAGAGATGGTCATGAGGGTGTGTATGGTACCCACACTACCCCCCAAGATTTTAGTTTATAAGGTTTTAAGGCACGGGTACTTCTATCCCACCTAGAAAAATAAAGCTAATGACCTAGTATAACACTGTGAAAAATGTAAGAGGTTTGCCTTTATCCCAAAATAGAAAATATAGAAAATGGCCCCAATGATGAGTCCTTGGACCTTCGCTCAATGGGTTTTGGACCTGTAGAGCCCCTATCACTTAACAAAGTCCAGAACATGTTCTATATTATAGAGATTGACTATTTCCCAAAGTGGGATAAAGAGAGGCCTTTATCCACCATCACTAAGAGGAATACCAACAACATCATATGGAAGAATATTATTTGAATTTTTGGCCTACAAGGTCCATCATCTCAGACAATGATATGAAGTTTAAGAAACTAGCCTTCAGATAGTTCTTCTCAATTTATGAGATCTACCACCACTACTCATAACAATCCAGCCTCAGTAAAATGGGAAAGCAAAGGTTAAAAACCATACCATTTTCCACAACCTAAAGAAAAAGATCGAAAAAACTAGAATAAGCAATAGGTTTATGGGATGAAGAGCTTCCAAACATATTGTGGGATTATAGGACCACTGCCAAAGGTCCAACTAGAGAAAACCCTTTATATTTAAATTATGGTACTAAGGATGTTTTGTCCACTGAGATAAATATCCCACCATACGGGATAGCTCAGTTTGAAATGAAGGTCAAGTATTAGGGTCTTAAGTTGTCCCTAAATGATGTATAATAAAGGCATTAATCAACATTGATTCGAATCGGTGCTTATTAGCAGATGTCAACCTCATACCTTAGTAAGAATTTTATCTATAAAGAATTCAAAATTGGCGACTTGGTGCCAAATCAAGTCACCATCACCACTAAGAATCCAAGTAAAGGAAAATTGGGTCTTAATTAGGAAGGCCCGTTTGTGGTGACTAAGATAGCAAGGATAAACTCCTATTATTTGAAAAACATGAAGAGTTATGAGCTTCCACACCCATGGAACCTATAACACCTTAAAAAATACTTCTAATATTGTACTCTAGTGTTGAAATGAAACCAAAATATCCTTTTGTGCTACATCTGTTGTCTCAATATAGTGTATTAATGGGTTATAAGATTTCAATCCTTGTCTTTTAACTAAACCTAATGTATAAGGACCCAACTCGGGTTAGAATGATTTCATCCTTGGATATAAATAAAATGAGTAATGTCCTAGGACATATGAATCTAAGAAATACAAGGCTTTTATCCTTAGTTTAGAAGGGAAATAAGGTCTTAAATACCCAAAAGAGAGTTGCGAGGCTTTCATCCTTATCTCAAATAAACATTCTATTGTCGAAAGACACCAAATAAATTAGAGGAATTCCTAATAACTATATCCTTGATTCTTCCTAAGTTAGTTGAGGTCTAAGGACCTAAAGAGGTAAATTTAAAGTACTTTTTCACCCTAAATATTATGAAAGAACTCTACAATCATCTTTAAAAAAAATTCATCCCTTACCTTAAAATATTTTTGAGGGGTAAAGCATTGAAAAATAAAAAATAAAATCTTTTAAAAACATGGTTGAGAAAACAAATTTAAAAACATCCACTCTTAAATTTTTAGGGGGGCTAAGATTTTGTATAAAAAAATTCTCAGATTTTTAGTTTTAAAATAAAGGTGCATAGTAGGTCCCAACAAACCAAAAGGCTTTCATCCTGAGTTGGTTATAGTTAAGAGGCCGTAAGAACCTTAATGGAACTTTGTTTTTAAACCCGTAATACTTTCATCCTTAGATGGTTATGTTTCTAAGGTCTCTAATCCTTGGTGAAACTTCATTTTTTTTAAAGAAACTAAGTCTTTCATCCTTAGTTGCTTAGAGTTCAGAGGTATTATGTGACGACCCAGATATGATTATGATAAACAATGTTTAAATCATGATTTCCATATGGTATGGGGATAATATGTTATTAGAATATATAATGTTAAGTTATTGTGTTCAGTCTAATCCTACCTTCATAACTTATGAAATATAAAATTAGTCACGAACAAAAATTTGTGAACTCTTCGTTAGGAATGTTCAAGTTCGGGACTATTTTTGGCCACTATATTATGATAATTGACTTAAGGTGAAAAATATATAGATGTATATATATAAGTTAAGTTTGTATCACAATAAACGGTGTGTAAAAAAACATTCTGAGGAAGGAGTTATCCTAAAATTACGAACATGGGGTAAAGTAGTCATTTATCTTTAAAGCATAATTTGTCTTCTTTGGCGACACATGTCATATTTTGATTTGACCAATGGGAGGTGAATTAGGCCGACTTTAAAACCTTTAAATGACCTACTCCTTCATCAAAAATTAGGCATGAGAGATTTTTGCCTAAGGAGAGAAAATTGGGAAGCTCAAGAAGTAGAAAGTGAGGAGAAAAATTGAGAAAAATCCGTAGGAAATTACGAAGAGTCCCTAAGGTAATTATAAGGATAAATTATGTTATTATTTTGTTATGATTGAGTGAAATGATAGAAATAATTTATTGTTTATTGAAATTTCATACCTTGGTGTATATGTACGGATAGATACAAGTTTAAGCAAAGTTGTACGTGTAAATCATGCATATTGCTTCGATTGGAAACCTTGTGTATTCAAACTTCTATAACGTTTTGTATACTTACTCAAATTGATTAATTAAAGTTGGAAATTAAAATGAACTCATATATGTGTTACATATCCGACAATCATGTGAAAATACTAAGAAATGAATCTTTGGTGAGAGTTTGAAGTTTGGGTATAAAATCTACCCCAATTGTGAAAGTATGCGCGCCAAATGTTCGATGTTTTTCTTGACATAATAAATGATCTTTAAAAATTATGAAACTTTAATTTTGTGTTTTTAAATATGTTTATTGATGTTGGGTGAAATATCATAGAATTTTATGTTGAAGAAAAATTATGAAAAGTCTTGGAAGTTGGCTGAACGATAAAGGAGCCTATAGGGCATATTTGCTATGTAGCAAAGAAATGGGCATATCTTGCTTTACGAAACTTGAAATGACATGTCGTATTTTTGATTGGTAACCCAATATGTTAATTATGAAACTACTAAGAAGAAATTAAAATATATTTGGCCTATTATTTGGGTATGGTAAATATCTTACCATGAAGTTAGATTGGACTTCATTTTCGATATATGATTTAAATGGGAATATATAATGCTTATAAATTGGGTTAAGTTTAAGTTATTATTTGTATTGTTAATATCCTTATGATGATACTAATATTGTTTGAATTTATATGTGAAAGGGAAGAAGAACTGATTGAACAAGTGCCAGACAAAGGCAGGGGAAAAACACATGAAGTGGTCAAGGTGAGTGTACTCACTGGAAAATAATGTATTATACATGGTTATGGAGTTGATTTGAATATCATTCATGGGTAAGATGTATTATACTTGGTTGTGGATATGATATGA
This sequence comes from Sambucus nigra, assembly GCA_949130495.1. Classification (NCBI taxonomy): domain Eukaryota; kingdom Viridiplantae; phylum Streptophyta; class Magnoliopsida; order Dipsacales; family Adoxaceae; genus Sambucus; species Sambucus nigra. The sequence goes on from OX422207.1 coordinate 549,555,429, forward strand.
ATATCACTCACTAGTAAGATGTATTATACATGGTTATGTATATTATCTGAATATCACTTATTGATAAGATGTATTATACATGGTTACGGATATGATCAGAATAATATTGAATAGGAATTTGTTGATTTCTGTTTATCAAAATGGGAGGTTACTCCCTGACCCAGAATGGGGGAGATTTGTCTACTAAAGGCAAGGGGTTACTCCTGGACCAGGAATGGGGGATAATATCTATTGAAGACATGATATGTGAATCATGATTCGGATAAGTTGGTCATTCTTTATGAATGAGTCGGAAAAGTATATAATTGGTCATTCTTTATGAATGAGCTGGATAAATATAATTGGTAATTCTTTATGAATGAGACGGATAAGTATATGATTTGTTTATTCTCTATGAATGAGCCGGATAAGTATATAATTGGTTATTCCGTATGAATGATCCGGATAAGTATATAAATGATCATTCTTTATGAATATGTCGGATAAGTATGTAATTGGTAATTCTTTATGAATGAGACGGATAAGTATATAATTGGTAATTCTTATGAATCCGTCGAATAAGTATGCCTATATCATCACGGGGATATGATTTATTACAGTACATTTTATACAATAGTGTAGTAGTGATGCATTTGCTGAGCTATTTTGCTCATGGTTCCTATGTTTATGTTTTTCAGGTATTGTGATATCATTACCGAATCTAGGAGGTCGGTGGGGTTAGCAAGGGATGAATAAAACTAGGATTTTGTTTAAACGTAAATGATGTAATTTAAGCCCACTTATCTTTTTAGAAAGTTTGAATAAGCTTATTCCTTAAAGTTGTCCGAAGTTTTAGTTTTATTGATTAATGTTAATAATTGAAAAAGGATACTCATGATTGTGGTTTGGTTAAGTTAATTATGATTTGACTCACTTTGACTTTCAAACTTAATTATAACTAATTGGGTTGGGGTGTGTCATCTTTGGTATCAAAGCCTAGGTTTTGGAGGTTCCGGGGTGAACAACACCTAGATTTGGTAGTGGAATTAGAAATTATTTCGAGTCATAAGTAAATTGGCTTTAGTTGACTAACATTTGTCCGTTATACATATATATTGTGCAGGTGATATGAAATGCAAGAATCTTGCCAAAAATGAAATGAGATGTTAAGGTTTATTCGGGGATGACATCGAATACATGTATTTTAATATGAATCATTGCTTTTTTTTTTTTTTTGGTATGGACAACCGTGTCAATTAAGGAAATTATTTAAAGAAAAAATGTGGTAAGAAATTTTTTAAAGTATTGGAAGTGATATCTTCCTATACTGGTATATGTGGACTTGAGTCGTGTTACGTATTAAGACATGAATGGTTGAACTCCTCATTTTTATGGAAGAGTGATGTACAGGAACCCATACCCTACTAAAGGATAAGAAGTGAGACGAATTATTGTTATATAGTTATAATGGGACTTGAATTGTAAGAGGGTGAATAAAATGAAGGTTCACATAGTAAAGGTGAAGTGAGAAGATTAGTAGTTGTATATGTTTAAAGTTAATATGTGAAATGGTCTGAAATATAATCCATCACAATCGATCCGAAAATAGGTTCATAATGTATTATGATAAGTAAAAGAAAAGAGTAATGAGAGTTGAGATGTACTTCTTTAATAGTATGAGTATATGCAGTGGATATGACTCTTGTGATGTTTTGCAATTCTTATAAGAATAGTAAAGTTGAGGCGAGGTGTCTAGGAGTTGGAAGCTTAAAAATATTGAGGAGTCCTTTTAAGAATATGTATTGTGTATAAGTGAGGGAAAGATCCTAGTCGGATTTGAATATTAACAACTGATTTGGGTGGATATTGAGTTGTATTTCTCATTGTGTCGATGTGCTATCACTAAGGATATGTCATATAAACAATATGGTTGACATTATAACGAGTCACTAGAAATATGTATAAGGATAAGGTGCTATGTGGAATACTATAATATGATACATTAGGGTATTTTTACAAGTTACTTGAAAGAAATAAGACATAATAATTAGAAAAGTATTATGGGGTTGGTAGGCATAGTTAAGGTTGTAAGTGCTGATGTTACGTTCAACATCTAGGTTACGAAAATTGATAAAGTTAGTAAATTAATTATGTTGCATAAGGCTGTCATGTTATTAATGATTGGGGTAAGATTGTAATTGTAAAGTAATTGTATCGAATAAATGACTTGTTAAGGTTATTATATGTTTAGTTAAAGTCAAACACGTGTATTTGGTGTTGGATGGAAGATGGAAATGTGATGTTTAATAAGATAGTCTAATAATATGATATTTATGATTTGAAATATTACACGATGATAAGGATGGACTATAGGAATGAAGTGAGAAAGGTAAAGAACGATACTAGGTTTGTTTAGAATGTTCACTCGTTGTGAATATATGTTGATACAACTGATAATATATTATATGTGAATGTTCGACGTACATATATAAAGGCATAGATTAATATATGTGTTGGGAATTGGTTTTCATTGATATAAAATCATTAGAAGATTACTCTTACGTGTAATGATAAAGAAATTGAAGTTATTATGAAAAAAGATTTGTCGTGCATCGAGGAACCGATTGAAATTCTTGGTCGTAAGGAGCAAGTATTAGGGAATAAAGTTAGTTACATAGTTAAAGTGTTGTGGAGGATCCATGAAATTAAATATGCAACTTGGTAAATGGAAGATATAATGAGAAAATAGTATCCCCAATTGTTTGATAAGTGAAATTCATCCTAAATTTTGGGGACGAAATTTTCTAAGGGGGGAAGGTTGTGATTTCCCGGATATGATTATGATAAACCATGTTTAAATCATGCTTGACATATGGTGTGGGGATAATGTGTTATTAGAATATATAATGTTAAGTTATTGTCTTTAGTCTAATCCTACCTTCATAACTTATGAAATATTGAATTAGTCACAAACACAAATTTGTGAAGTCTTCGGTAGTAATGTTTAAGTTCGGGACTAGTTTTCGCCACTATAATATGTTAATTGACTTGAGGTGAAAATAGATAGTTGTAGATATATGAGTTAAGTTTGTAACACAACAAACGGTATGTAAAACAAAGGTCTAAGGAAGGAGTTATGTTAAAATTATGAACATGGGGTAAAGTAGTCATTTAACTTTAATGAATATTTTGTCTTATATGGCGATACGTGTCATATTTTGATTGGACCAAGGGGAAGTGAATTATTCCGACTTGAAAACCTTGAAATGACCTCCTACTTCATCCAAAATAAGGCATGAGGGATTTTGTCTTGAGGAGAGAGAATTGGAAAGCTCGGGAACTAGAAAATGAGGGGAAAAATTGAGAAAAATCCGTAGGAAATTACAAAAAAGTCCCTAAGGTAATTTGACGCATAAATCTTTTTATTATTTTTGTATTATTGAATGAAATGATAGAAATCATTTATTTTTTATTGAAATTTCATGACTTGGTGTATATGTCTAGATAGATGCAAGTTTAAGCAAAGTTGAACGTGTAAATCATGCATATTGCTTCGATTGGAAACCGTGTGTATTCAAACTTCTATAACGTTTTGTATACTTACTCAAATTGATTAATTAGATTTGGAAACTAAAATAGACTCATATATGTGTTACATATACGATAATCGTGTGAAGATACCAAGAAATGAATCTTTGGTGAGAGTTTGAAGTTCGGGTATAAAATCTACCCCAATGGTGAGACTATGCACGCCATATGTTCGATGTTTTTATTGACATGGTAAATGAACTTTAAAAATTATGAAACTTTAATTTTATGTTTTTCAATATGTTTATTGATGTTGGGTTAAATATCATAGAATGTTATGTTGAAGAAAAATTCTGAAAATTCTTGGAAGTTGACTGAACGATAAAGGAGCATATAGGGCAGATTTGCTATGTAGTAAAGAAATGGGCATATCTTGCTTTACAAAACTTGAAATGACATGTCATATTTTGGATTGTTAACCCAATATGTTAAGTATGAAACTACTAAGAAGAAATTAAAATATATTTGGCCTATTATTTGGGTATGGTAAATATCTTACCATGAAGTTAGATTGGACTTCATCTACGATATATGATTTGAATGGGATTATATGATGCTAATGAATTGGGTTAATTTTAAGTTATTATTTGGATTGTTAATATCATTATGATGATACTAATATTTTTTGAATTTATATGTGAAAGGGAAGAAGAACCGGTTGAACAAGTGCTAGACCAAGGCACGGGAAAAACACATGAAGTGGACAAGGTGAGTGTACTCACTGGAAAATGATGTATTATACATGGTTATGGAGTTGATTTGAATATGATTCATAGGTAAGATTTATTACACATGCTTATGGATATGATCTGAATATCACTTACTAGTAAGATGTATTATACATGGTTATGTATATGATCTGAATATCACTCATTGGTAAGATGTATTATACATGGTTACGAATATAATCAGAATAATATTGAATATAAATTCATTCATTTTGGTTTACCGAAATGGGAGGTTACTCCCATGCCTGAAATGGGGGAGATTTTTATATTAAAGACAAGGGGTTACTGTTGGACTAGGAATGGGGGAGAATGTCTATTGCAGACATGATATTTGGATCATGATTCGAATAAGTTGGTCATTCTTTATGAGTGAGCCAGATAAGTATATAATTGGTCATTCTTTATGAATGAGCCGGATAAGTGTAGAATTGGTAATTCTTTATGAATGAGCCGGATAAGTATATGATTTGCTCATTCTTTATGAATGATATGGATAAGTATATAATTGGTAATTCCTTATGAATGAGCGGGATAAGTATATAATCTGTCATTCTTCATAAATGAGCCAGATAAATATATAATTTGTAATTCTTATGAACGGGTTGGGTAAGTATGCATATATCATCACGGGGATATGATTTATTACAGGTAATTTTATGCAATAACGTAGTAGTGATGCATTTACTGAGTTATTTTGTTGATGGTTCCTATGTTTATGTTTTTCAGGTATTGTGATATCACTGCCAAATCTAGGAGGTCAGTGGGGTTAGCAAGGGATGCATAAAATGAGAATTTTGGTCAAACGTAAATGGGGTAACTTAATCCCACTTATCTTTTTAGTAAGTTTGAATAATCCTAATTACCTTAAAGTTGTCTAAGGTTTTAATTTTATTGATTCATCTTAATAATTGAAAAAGGATACTCGTGATTATAGTTTGGTTAAGATAATTATGATTTGACTCACTTTGACTTTCAAACTTAATTATAAGTAACTGGTTTGGGGTCTGTCATATTTACACCCTTATTTGAAGTGGAACTTAATTTTTAAAACCCTAAGGCTCTCATCCTTAGTTAGTTATGGTAATAATGTCTTAGGACCCTTGGCAGAGCTTCATTTTCAAACTTATAAGGTTTATGTTCCTTGTTTATTATAGTTTATATGTCTTAGGACCCTTGGCATAAATCTAATTCTTAGATCCTAAGGCTCTCATCATGACTGGTTCATATAACATAGGTATACAGGCCCTGGGAAGAACTTGGAAGAGATCCTGGTTATTTTCCATCACTCAACCAAGTAATCTTGGGGCTAAGAGCGGGATATTGTCTACCTCGTATACCTAAGATATGCACAACCAAAAATTCCTAGGAAAAGAAAAATAAAAGAAATAATACAAAAGAGTTGAAATTTTAAAAACATTCATTAAGATTGATGATTAAAGAGTCATAAGTTCTACAATCAAAGTCCATAAGTCCTAAAACAAAAATTACAAATATCAAATAAGCCTTTAAGGGATTTACATTCTCATAGGTCTCATTCTCGGGGTTCTTGGTAACTTATCTTTGGGTAGAGGGGCTTAACACATGGTTAGTATACTTGGATGATATATTAGAGGCTTCATTATTGGTTTCAAAATTGGAGGCTTTAATAATTTCATCTTCACCAATTTTTCACTGTTAGGGTCCTCCTTAGTAAAATTCGGATCTTCAGCAAAAATATTGATGAAATCAACTTTAGGGAAGAGCAGCTGGACCTTATCCTTGTAGTCCTCAAAGTTTTAGGGGATTTTTGGAATTAGAACCTCTGATAAGCTTCAAAACTCATATAAGAATCAATTTAGTTCCTTATCACTTAATCCACCTTCCCCAGAAACTTAGTGTGCCTGACTTGGAGCCCAAATAGGCCCCTATAACTTTAAGACCTCATCTGTTACACAATTATTCAGATTGATAAAGTCAGAGACCTATGTTTTCAATGAGTCCATGTCTTGAGTTTCATGATAAAGGGTTTAATTTTCTCCCTTGATCTTGAGAACTTAATCTTAGAGGGACTCCACAGACTCCCTATGTAGGATCAAATCATTAGCATTATCTTTCTCGGCTTCAACCAGTGAACTATAATGAGTAAAAGAGTGCGGAACTATCACAAATGGACTTATAATTCAAGAGACGAGACATCTCTAAAGAATTTATTTTAGATCTAAGTATCTCCCTTTCATATTCTAAAGCACCCGTCAATATATGTTCATTACCGAACAACTAATGATGTTACATATTTGCTAAATCCCATTGCTCATCCATCACTAAATATTTCCTAGATGTCTTCTAATATTCAATGGAATCATTCACGAGGGCCTTAGTTAGATGATGGACCTGAAACATAAAAGAGACATGAAATAAAAAGGAAAATTAGTAGAAAAGGAAACATAAGAGGAGTACAAAAGCCCCATATGTAATACCTCATATGTTTGGATGTAACTAATTAATTGTTGAAAATGATTATTTATTAGTAATGAATTAGTATTTTCATGTGACATGTCTTCTGTCACTTATTATGTTTATTATATGTTGATATGTGGTTAGTAAATGGGATCATATATGTGTTATGTGAATTAACAGCTTTTTTGAAGTTGTCATAATACAAGATAACACATTAATTAAATATTTTAAGTGGCATTTTATTATGGGCAACTATGGAAGGGTTATGGACTAGATGTCTGGGTTTTCTTATTTGGAATATTATTTTAGTGTTGGGTCCCACAAATGTGAAGTACTCTCTTATAATATTGAGTTACACATAACATATTGATAATTAAGTTTTAACGTAATTGATTTGTACTCACTTAATAAATAACTTACTGAGATAGTTAATTTATTACTATTTTCTCAATTATGGGTTGAATCCGGTGTAAACTTAGAAACCGTGTTTTTGAATTAAAATTGTAATACATATGTCTATTGGGTTAGTACATGGTTTGGTTTGAGTATCAGACCATTAAGAATATGTTTTGGGCTCATTTGGTTGAGGTTTTCATTAGGTTTAGGCTTAATTTCTTAAGAAGCATGCTTAATAGTTTAAGTAGTAAAACCTAAGACATTTTTTTGGCATTTGAGAAAACCGTTGAAAGACAAGGGGAAGAGGAGCAAATGACTGAAAAATATTTGTTGTGGATTTGATTTATCGATCGGTCCGATTCAAGTATACATCTATTAATAATTTAAATGGGGTCGTGTTATGATAGTAGTACTCATTCAAATTTGAGATTAACACTCGAATAATCTAAATCATAGCAATAATTTATGTAAAAGGCCTCATGTTCAATCCATAGCTGAATCAAATCTGAGATTAATTAGGTAGATTTATGAACTAGGGTTCTAAATCTCATGTACTAAAATCAATGCTTAAATATTTGGTTAAAAAAACTTAAGTATTAGTTATAGACTGCACTTTGATATATAACTGTCAAAAGATCATTATTAAGTGTTCTAGAATTTCTAGGAGATTATGTAAGGTCGTTCATAGTGGACTAGGGTTTATGAGTTCGTAACTTTGGGTTTAGGTAAGAATGAACCCATTTTCAGGAGCATAGATATGAGAACCATGCACGTGGTTAGTATTCCCGTGTAAATCACAGTGTTTGCACGACTAGGATTAGCTCCATGTACATGGTTCTACATATGGGATCTCGAATTGCTGATTTATTCGTTTGAGAATGTTTGGTAAGAATTTATGTGTAATCTTAATATGTTATTATAAGGTGTATCATTCCATCGAGTTAGGGTTTTTGTTAGAGCGCATTTTATACGGTTGGAGTTTCGTTATTAAATAAATGAGGAATAATTCAGTGTGTAGATGGGATTTATATGTAATAACTTGAGGAGATTGAGTATAGGGACGATTAGCAAAATATCTTAGGAGAATAATATTCTTAGTAATGGTGAATATCGTACGTTAATAAATAACATTTTTTGACCCATCGACTAGGGTTGTAGTTATTTAATTATAATGATGATTCACATGAATGATAGGTGTGAGAATATACCTAGACTTCAAATCCCTCAGAGTTAGACCTAGATTTATATGATAATAATTGACGTTAATGTGGATATTGACTTAGAATAACATGAGATATTATATGTAACCCAGTTGGGTAAGGTTTATACTTGTTTGTTAACCTTGTTTCATAGGGTATGTGCTTGTTTACTTTATTTATGTGCAATCATATCGAGGATGTGTGTGTGCTCGTGAGTGACGTACTAGGAGGTATTTAAGGGGTCACATAATATGTTGACCATGTTGGTACTCCAGTAATAGAGATGGGCTTTACCTTAACTCTTTTCACCGTAATTCTACATATGACATACTTATATCCTAAGGGGGAGAAACATGGGTATTCCTTCGAATAGTCTTTGGTATGGAATCGTAAGATTGGCATGCACATCATAGTAATTTCACGTGTATTAAGATTATTGGGTTATAAGGTTAGGACACCTGATAACTATACATACTATGCATGAGTGATCCCCGAAGCCACTAAGGAGAGCCCTTCGTATCCTTTTCAAGATCTTGGGTATAGCCTATATGATTTGATCTGAGTTGTGTACCCTAAAAAATATGAAATATTATAAGATTTTATATTGCATTACTATGAGGTGGTTGTACTGGATTAATACTTATAAAGGGGATGTATAATCATATGTTTACGACTCAGGAATATTATGGGAATAATGTATAAGGGGTGTACATGCTGAACCATGACATGAGAACATTTAACACATATACATTAGACGTGTACGTATCTATTGTCTTGACTTGAGATGGTTAAATCAATAGAATAAGATTTAGAGAGAGAATTACTATTAATTTAAGCGTTATTATAAGAAGAAATGAACTTAAAATTGTTAAAGTAGAGATACTTAATAAATTAATAATTAAATTTCACATTGGCCCTCACCGAGTTTTGGGTGTAGAACCTCATGATTATTTTAGGTTTCTTCGGTTGGATAAATGAAAAAACTTAAAATACATATAATATGTTAGTAAGATGCATTATTATTATTATTATTATGGTCCAACATTCTTGAATTATTTGTAGACTTTCTGGGTTTAATCCTCATTCTTGAACAATTTTCCAGTGGTTTTAGGACATTATTTCTATTGTAAACTTGGGTTATTCATTAAACGAGTATCTTTAGAGACATTCCATACATCATTTATATGGTATAGGCATAGTGAAGTGTAACTCTTTTACATCGTTGTATTTATTGGTATTCAAGTTTCGACAGTCGTATGTATTTCATATTTTACTAAGTCACGGATTGTATAAGGTGTACTTATATTCCGAGATGGTTATTGTAGTGTTGATATATAATTTTCAACAATGTGATTTGATTCTTATGGAAGTGATTGGTATCGTAAATGTTTATTTTATTCACCAGTTTATTATCTTTTATTGAATTTCCTTACATCTTTTTAATTATTTTGTTATGTTGAGAATTTTACCAAATGCTTTTTATTCACGTGATTTTTGTAACAGACCTAATAAATGTATTTATGAATTTTATGGGGTGTCATTGTTGGTATAAAATAATTAAAGGTTCTTTTTTCCTAAGTTTTTGAGTCCATCTGTCATTTTTCCATGCTGCGTTCTTTGACCGCTTTAGAACTATCATTTAGGGTTTGTTGTTATTATAATAATAATAGTTTATGGGGTTTATCTCCATTGTTCTAGACAAACTATTCAAATAAGACCAAAATGTATCAGGAGGATTCCTTATTTAGATTTCCTTTATGAGACATGACATTCATGAGGCTAAATTTCTATCAGGAATTAGGGACTATTGGATATTATACATTTAGTACATGTTAGTATATGGTTTTAGGGGAATTATATTCCACTCGCCATCAATAATAACATGAGAAAAAAGTTCCCAAGACCTAATTTAAGGAATCTACGTGGTAGTCGGAATGAGGATGAGTTCAACTATCTTTCCCTTTCTTTATTGGGAGAGATCGATACAAAAATAAAAAGGGATGTTTGCTTTATCAACAACCTTATGAGAAGGCATATTGCGTTAGAAAAATTCTTACGTCAAGGATTCATTTGGTATTATTGGGTGACCGTCCTTCACAACTTGTGTTCAGGTGCAGTAAGTGTCATACTCCATCACCATAATCTTTATAACTACCTGAAAGATAGATTTCCTTAACTTGCAAACATTAGGATAAAATTAGGCTCAAAAAATTAGATATCGTGTAGCATTTCCCCGAGCCAAGGATGGATCCCCAATAGAAGGATATGCATGGGGGGAGAAGTCCCAAAAAGGTTTTCAAGAGTAGACAATCAGAGTACGTATGACCATTAGAGCTAAGGTAATGATGGACAGTAGGGTCGGGAGCAATGAGAACATGGTCGAAGAAATTAGTTTTATTATAATTGACCGTGGAGATAGGGTCAGCAGGTCCATCGATAGAGATGAGCTTTGAATAGTTCCTTTAGAGTAAGTTTTTACACTTGTGGCAAGAGAGACCAATTAGTTCTAGATGCCTTAAAGGAAACCCGTCTTATTGGGATAATACGGGGAGAGTGCTACATTTATCTTTATGGCTCACATAGTTTATTATGACACCGAGGGTTACTCGTTATATTACTAGTAGTGTGTTTACTATTATTTTGATATATATATATATATATATATATATATATATATATATATATATATATATATATATATATATATATATATATATTGTTAATGAGTTTTCTTTATATGCCCATTGGGGTGTTTCTTTACGTCATGATTATGGATACATAGAAGTACATTTAGTCGATTTGGTCTTCATCCACTTTGTTGATTTAGAGATGTGGTGTTGTGATTTTATTTTGGATCATCGATTATTGTCTATATAATACTCTTTTATTGAATTCCATGGATAGGCTTTTATGTTTATTGTTTCGGGAAAGGGGTGTTTCTTTTAGGTTTGCTTAGGCTCGGGAGAGGGTCTAATATACACTTTTATATATATACACGAGATCAGATAAGAGAGATTATGGTTTCTTAGATATATTACTGATTGATCATGATTGTTTCAATTTTACTTGTAAAGGTACCAAGTTAGCACCTACACTAGACATCAATTGCATCCTTAATGATTTCATTGACTTAAGGCCCGTTGTGATGGTATTTTTATTTGTTTGACCTTGTTGGAAATGATAAAGTGTTATGGGAGGAGAGACCACTGTTTTGAGTTAAGAAGTTATTTGAGTAGTATGTTACTCTGGAGTAGCTCTAGTACTCTTCATTAAAAGATGGATGATTCACTTTGTTCATGTGGATCACCGGTAGATGACAAGGTCAATATTGTGACACCACGCCTAATTAAATACCGAGCGATCACTCCTTTATTAAATTAAAATCAAGGTGAACAGTCGGTTCATTCTTAGCATCACTGTCATAAAAGTAACTTTTCCAATTTAAACACCCTAAATAATTAAGCTAAGTGTCAAAACCATTTTTAGACATTACATTCCAAATTTTATTTTATAAACCAACATTTAAAACTTTACGTAATTCACATTCTAAAGAATCACACAACAATTATCCTGTAACTTATAATTCCAAAAGATTCAACAAATAAATCCCAACATTAAAACTTAAAGGAAAACATCGTGACAGTAATAAAAATCCAAAGTGTAAATACTGGAAATAAATGAATTACAATATCCAACAAAATGACTGAGTAATGGAAAAGGGCGACACATGCCCAAGTGATAAAGTAAATACTTGGAGTGGAATCAAGAAATGAGGTTGTCTAGGCAAGAGGCCTGCAACTCCCACATAAGCTACAGCGCGTTCCTTCCAAAGGATCCTATGCGAGACGCCCCTGTGGTTGGGCACCTGTAATATATACATATCCATACAAGAAAGAAAAGAAAATGGAAACGGGTCAGATCCCGATTGTAAAAAATATTTAAAATTTGTTTAGCAAGTATTTAAAATGTTTACTGGCCAATGCAACAACATATTAGTGCTACACTCCCTTGAGAAATTCTCACCTCTCTTCTAATGTGCATGCCTATCGTACTAACCTTCCCAATGGTTTAACTTATCTTATCTTATGTCGTTCGTAAGATTTAAACTGACAATTCCAACTGTTTAAGAGGTTCATTTCATTTAACAACATAGTTCTCATTTCACCTTATTTACTAATAAAGTCTCTCAGCAATATACTATACTTTTCAAACACTTATTACCAAATTGAAATAATTATTCATATCTTACTTACCATAAACACAGTAGGTAGTTCCCAAATTCTAGAATTTAATATATATATTAAATACTCATATAATATATATATTCTAACGGCATCCCACATAATAATTATGGTGCGGGCATACTCTGCTATCTAATCCCCGTATCACTCGTACTAAGGGAAATATAAGTTCGTAATCACTCACGAACCGTACTAACACAAACACAAACAACATTAAGGTGAAGCATAGATTCCAGGTCTCTAAGAGGTCAGTACATGCCCTCACGTCGCTTAGGACCGTATGAACTATCGATTCGATAACCTGTACCGAAGGATTTATATCTTCAAGGGTACGAGTCAATATCCCCCATAAAGGTCCCATCGAGGTAAGACTGTCCCAGCGCGGTAAACTCAGGGATAGCAAGTAGCGCGAGCATGATTTTTACACGTACATAGTATATGCATAAACATAGTCATATAAATATACTACTATTACCATATCAAATTTAGGTACATCTCATAACCCATAATTATGACATTTGTCCTTATTATTCTCTATTTAGTTATTACATATAACGGTTGCCTCTTATTTTAATTTGTGGGATTATTCCCACTTTTCAAGTGACACTCGTGGATTCCTATACTCCCAAGTGAAATTTCAGTGGATACTCATTTATTTTCCAACGTAACTATCTTACGCGTCTCTTTCTTTAATACATAGTTCCAATGTCCCTTTTATGTAAACATCCCCAAAAATGTAAATCTCGTGTTACATTAAAGATTTTGTATTTTTAATAAATCCTACTGGTCTTTTTTATCTCCCAAAATATTTTAATAAGGATGTCCAAGGAATTTTACACTTTAAATTGAATTCAGCTATTTAAAAGGGGAAATGTGAGTCTGCCAGGACGGGTCAATTGATCAAGGGCAGGTGTTCGGTCGATCGAACCATCGATCGATCGATGATTTATGATCGATCGATCGATCGATCAAGCAGGTATGGGTAATTCTGCAGAAATCCAGTTACGGGTTCTATCATCCAACCTCGTCCAAATCCATATTTTTAATACCCAAACTCTAAGAAATTTGTACTACAACCATTATAAACCCAAACTAGAAATCTTCTACATAAAACATGTGAATTTTCATCAATCTCCATGAATTTAAAGGGCCAAAACTTATATAAAACTCATGAACCCTAGAAATTTCTTTAACTTTGTCCTAATCAACCTTTTTCCAGAATTTCTACTTCTAATTCATCATAAATCCATGGTTCAACCTCTACATATGAAGGGGATTTCCAGATTATCATTTATATCATTACTACATGCAATTTTCCTATCTCCAACAGGGGTTTTCTTCTATGAAACTCATCCTAATCAACCCTAAACTAACAAGAATGATGCATTAACGAAATTAAGCAAGTTAAATACTTTCCTGGAAATATTTGTCTCTGATTTGTGGCTGAAATCAGTGTGGTTGTAATCCTTATCACGCGATCTATTGTTTGGCGGCGACGGCGGTGCAAACGGAAGAGTTTTCGGCCTAGAACTCCTTGGTAACCTCTTACTTTCCTTCTCCAATGGCCGTCACTTGGTTTTGGTTGTGTTAACCCTAGAAGACAACCCTAATCATCTCTGATATAACCCTTGCAAATTCGTGGGTTTAATTACCCAAAATTACGAAATGTCCAAAACGCCCTCCCGTGGTACTGAATAGGCCTAAAAATGCTCCGAGACCCAAACTAAACCCCCGGGTACACTTTTCTGACTATCTCGACCCTTCTGGACACTTTGACGCACTCAAACCGGCCATACGAGAAACTTATAATTTATTCACTTTTTATAATAATAATTTAGTCCTGACACGACACAGGCGCGTCCCGACTTAAATTTCCATAATTTCCATTTTATTCACATGTGGAAATTTTATAAAATAACTCTCATATATTACAATACTCATCCAGTGACATTTAACAAATTTCCAATAATTACTAACTCTTGTCACGCTAGTAAATATTTAAAACAACATTTCGGATTCAGATTAAATTAATTTATCTCAATTAAATTTAATAAATCCCTAAATTTAAAAGCCATTAAAATACGGGGTATTACATACTTCCCCCCTAATAACGGAATTTCATCCCGAAATTCGAAAAATAAGGCCTACCTGGTAGCACAATTCTGGATATCCTTTTTAGTACGCAACCTATCTACATAGTAAGGCTCTCAATCACTATAGCCCCTTCCTCACGACAATCTTGTTTAACATTCTCATTGGAGACACTTCACATGGTGCTCCTAACAGAAAACATTCGCATAGGTCATGCCTATACATTATAAATTTCCACTATCTCACTATCATTAGGAGGCCACACCTCACTACATGACAACTACTAAGATTTATTGGTATACAAAACTCCTATTCTGAGAAAAAACATACGGACATTTGACCACTCTTGTTCACCTAAAATAATCGTGGAATTCCACCAAAGTTATCGGATTATTCTCGACCGATCCAAAATTCTGATTATCCACTCACCGCTAAACATACGGAAAGGGAATAGTCGAGGTTCTTCCATAACAAAACCTTAATAATCACCTCGTACGTGAAAAATAGGTATGAGTGCTTCTACAGAGAATTCCTAAAATCATCGCACCAAGATTTGAAATTTCCTTCACGTGGCTCCACTGATATTTAATCACCGTGCGCCTATTCCTTGGCTAAGGGTGATACATCCTACTCGAAATGAAACCTTATTTCCGCTGGTTCCTGAAATCCCATATTAAAGGTGGGATTCACAAACCTCATCCCGATTCAGAAATTAATACTGCACCAGACCATGTACCGGCGCGATTCTTCCTTTCAAAGGAAGTCTGGGGCACACTAGTTAATATTGTAAACCACCCCAAAGGAATATAAATCACTTCCTTCTTGGGGGACTTAATCCACATGTTCGGATGAACCCTTGATCTTGTTTTGAGGATGGTAACCCATCCAAGAACTTACCGACTTTATCGACCTCTTCCAATTACAGGAATTGTCGATAAATACAAAATTCTCTGATTGATCCTCCTCTTCCAACCGAACCCTACCTATGGGCAGTGCATGTAGAGACTACTCACTATGTCCCGCTAAACATCGCTTTTTCCTTGAAATGTCTCACATTAAGTGACACTTAATACTCCCTTTCCTCCACAGTGCGCACTTCTGGATCTTTTATTTCATACTAACATCATCACTCTTTGTATGAGCAAGTCTCTCTCACACTTGACTAATAAAAACTCCGCTCTGAGTGTTCTTCATAATAATTAAATTCTAATCTATTCAAGGAATACCCCTTCCTATATGTCTTCCCACAGTCTTCCCATCAAACTAGGTTGTGCTATTATAATTGCACACTTATGTATGGATTTTCGCCCCTTGTGTGACGTTTAATCCACTCCATCACTTCCCCTTTGTTATGCTAGTCCCACAAACATATATTTAACATGTCTATTACCACGTCCCCTTAACTCGGACGATCCGATTATCAGATAATCGGGATGCCCACACACCCTATAAATGGTGCATACTAGCTTAAGCATCACATACGCTACACACCTAACACCCAATTATTTAGTTTCCTTAGTGCTCGCAACGTGATCACAACACTTGGGTACTCTCAAACACCCTAGAAATCAAAATTTTGAAATCCTCCTTATCGACGTTCCACCCCTCAACTCGTGGTGATAAAATAAAGCTTTCAATGCTTTCTTACCACACAGTCCGGCTCCAGTGGCTTTAAATCAAAATTCAACTTCCAACTTACATATATAATTACTTGATCCCATTTCGACCGGGTTACCAAATTCATGGAATAGTGACCAAACGTCTCCCTATTTCCAACCTTACGCTAAGTTTCATGTGTGGGATGTCTCGCAAAGAGAAATCCAAACAAGAAACCCTCCCGATACACTACTACCTAGCAGTGTTAATTATCGAAATCCGTAAGGTCCTCCGTCCATAGCATGGGCCACTTTATTCTGTCTCTTGACGGAAAATTTACAATTCCTCTCGTATTTACACTTAAAAAAGAACGTTTCACCAATTTCACTATCGTTCAGTATTGGTTGGTGGTAATTGCATTCCATAAACCTTGAATACATACAATCAGAATTCTCAAAATCCCTTTCTTTAATAATAGGGGTATAACTCTTAACTCCCACATCCATAGAAGATAGATATAACAATGCACTCTTCCTATCACTAAGTCCGGAGTGCTAAACATAATACTGAGTCAAATCTTTTCGCTCAACAGTAAACTCGATACATACTGAATTATTCTGACAAAGTCTATATATACATTGGCATCGAATATTTCGAGCCCACTATCCCCTATGAAGTCTCTAGGATAGATAATATAAGTGCGAGTCTGACCCTCTTGTAGGTGAAGCCTCGCCCGAGCAAAAACATGCTGCACCAATGCAACCACTCCGATAGCCTTGCAATAAATGCCCACTATCATACTAACCATTTCTATAACGTTTTAACAAAGATAATATCGTACTCGCATATCGCATCACTACAATGAGTAACCTCAATAAAGTACATAACATTTTTAATATACTTATTCATCCTCCGCAGATAGCACTAAAGAAAAATCCCTCTACACTAGGGAAAAATATTCACATAATAATAACGTTTATAATTATATGCATTAAAATCGTCTCACATGCTAACCTAGCAATTCATAAAATATAGTGACTCATTCGTGCCACATAAACACGCCTCATCCTCTGAGGATACAACTTATACTTCCACCTTGGCAATCGTCTTGACTGCACAAATGGTTTCCGAAAATAACACGTCTGCCTAAACCAAACCAAAACTACTTTAATCATTGTCTTTTACTAGGGACCGTATTATTGTCCCTTTACTCACTTCGGATAATATTATCTCATTCGATTTCACTCCCCAAAAAATACCTCAACATATAATCCACTTATCACCTGTCCTACTAACCAGGTTAGGATTGTCCTTCTCTCGGATTTTAGTAAACTCGCTTTCCTATTGACTACCCCGATTATTCCTTTAGACTTTTAGGCCCTAAAGAACATGTCACTTTCTATAATAGTCCTTACTGAATTTACCATCACTTGGTAAGAATGTAACTATCCGAATCATTTAAATGGGTTCCCCGATGGTTATCCAGACCCTTTTGTGGTGCTACCACCACTGTTGTATTCAGTCTTATTCTCGACTAATTTCTTCAATTCTTTTAGCTTCCCACACAAAGGAGTATTACCATCCTTATTGACAAAATATTACATGGTCAACCCTTGATTCGGCCGTCCATCAGAATTTCCTCTTTGAGTGTTATCAACTATTATTACGAGTCGATATCCCACTTAGAGTCGTTTCCTCTACTTGTATCTACATCTCTCGATTCAAATTTTTTCTAATGATTAAGATTAATATTCACAAATGGACCTCTGTCACGTCCTCCTGTGATGAGTTCAGGACAATGTTCACTTCTAATCCTGAACATCTGATGAAGGAACATACGATCAACACTGTACCTAAGATTTTCCTATAGGCATAGCATTCCACTTCTAAAAATTGGTGGTTGACTCCCATCATTATAACTTCGTCCCGAATGCCATGAAAATTTTCTCTAAATTTTCACTTTCAGTCAGCCACACTCCGTCCTATATCTAAACCTTTGGATACTTTATCTCTTTTGGTAAACACACACAATTCCCGTGTTTTCTAGAATTTCCCACTAATAGTTTTGTACACATTTTATAATATGTTGGGTGAGTTTACCCTCGCACTTCATTTGACTATGATAGCATTTGGAAATCATGGCTGCGCCTTAGTCACTTTTCTAGTCTTAGCTTCTCGTGCCATAATGGAGGTGACCTCAACTACGGTCATCATCCCCGAATATATTTTACCATTTCAACTGAGCCCTGCCTCCTGATGTCCACTTAACGGTCCTCTTTTGACATCCATCATCGCTCGTCACATGTACACATCCGAACAAAATTAGAATTCACAAATGTATATACATCATAGCAAGAGAACGAAATCTCATACAAGAAATCGATAGTCCTAAACATAGGGCTCTATATCAAACAAAGCAACGTTTGAAGCATAATAATCCGCACGGATCCTGAAGGACACTAGAACCTGATGCTCTAATATCACCTGTGACACCGCGCCTAATTAAATACCAGGCGATCACTCCTTTATTAAATGAAAATCAAGGTGAACAGTCGGTTCATTCTTAGCATCACTGTCATAAAAGTAACTTTTCCAATTTAAACACCCTAAATAATTAAGCTAAGTGTCAAAACCATTTTTAGACATTACATTCCAAATTTTATTTAATAAACCAACATTTAAAACTTTATGTAATTCACATTCTAAAGAATCACACAACAATTATCCTGTAACTTATAATTCCAAAACATTCAACAAATAAATCCCAACATTAAAACTTAAAGGAAAACATCGTGACAGTAATAAAAATCCAAAGTGTAAATACTGGAAATAAATGAATTACAATATCCAACAAAACGACTGAGTAATGGAAAAGGGCGACACATGCCCAACTCATAAAGTAAATACTACGAGTGGAATCAAGAAATGAGGTAGTCTAGGCAAGATGCCTGCAACTCCCACCTAGGCTGCAGTGCGTTCATTCCAAAGGATCCTATGCAAGACGCCCCTGTGGCTGGGCACCTGTAATATATAAATATATATACAAGAAAGAAAAGAAAATGGAAACGGGTCCGAGCTCGATTGTAAAAACAATTTAAAATTTGTTTAGCAAGTATTTAGAATGTTTACTGGCCAATGCAACAACATATTAGTGCGGCACTCCCTTGAGAAATTATCACCTCTCTTCTAATGTGCATGCCTATCGTACTAACCTTCCCAATGGTTTAACTTATCTTATCTTATGTTGTTCATAAGATTTAAACTGACAATTCCAACTGTTTAAGAGGTTCATTTCATTTAACAACATAGTTCTCATTTCACCTTATTTACTAATAATGTCTATCAGCAATATACTATACTTTTCAAACACTTATTCCCAAATTGAAATAATTATTCATATCTTACTTACCATAAACACAGTAGGTAGTTCCCAAATTCCAGAATTTAATATATATATAAAATACTCATATAATATATATATTCTAACGGCATCCCACATAATAATTATGGTGTGGGCATACTCTGCTATCTAATCCCCGTATCACTCGTACTAAGGGAAATATAAGTTCGGAATCACTCTCGAACCGTACTAACACAAACACAAACAACATTGAGGTGAAGCATAGATTCCAGGTCTCTAAGAGGTCAGTACATGCCCTCACGTCTCTTAGGACCGTCTGAACTATCGATTCGATAGCCCGTACCGAAGGATTTCTATCTTCAAGGGTACGAGTCAATATCCCCCATAAAGGTCCCATCGAGATAAGACTGTCCCAGTGCGGTAACCTCAGGGATAGCAAGTAGCTTGAGCATGATTTTTACACGTATATAGTATATGCATAAACACAGTCATATAAATATACTACTATTACCATATCAAATTTAGGTACATCTCATAACCCATAATTATGACATTTGTCCTTATTATTCGCTATTTAGTTATTACTTATAACGGTTGCCTCTTATCTTAATTTGTGGGATTATTCCAACTTATCAAGTGACACTCTTGGATTCCTATACTTCGAAGTGAAATTTCAGTAGATACTCATTTATTTTCCAACTTAACTATCTTATACTTTTCTTTCTTTAATACATAGTTCCATCGTCCCTTTTATGTAAACATCCCCGAAAATGTAAATTTCGTCTTACATTAAAGATTTCATATTTTTAATAAATCCTACTGGTCTTCTTTATCTCCCAAAATATTTTAATAAGGATGTCCAAGGATTTTTACACATTTAAATTGAATTCAACTATTTAAAAGGGAAAATATGAGTCTCCCAGGAGGGGTCGATTGATCGAGGGAAGGTGTTCGATCGATCGAACCATCGATTGATTGATGATCTATGATCGATCGATCAATCACGCAAGTATGGGTAATTCTGTAGAAATCCAGTTACGGGTTCTATCATCCAACCTCATCCAAATCCATATTTTTAACACCCAAACCTTCATAAATTTGTACTACAACAATTATAAACCCAAACTAGCAATCTTCTACGTAAAACATGTGAATTTACATCAATCTCCATGAATTAAAAGGGCCAAAACTTATATAAAACTCATCAACCCTAGAAATTTCTTTAACTTTGTCCTAATCAACCTTTTTCCAAAATTTCTACTTCTAATTCATCATAAATCCGTGGTTTAACCTCTACATATGAAGGGGACTTCCAGATTATCATTTATATCATTACTACATGCAATTTTCCTATCTACAACATGGGTTTTCTTCTATGAAACTCATCCTAATCAACCATAAACTAACATGACTGATGCATTAACGAAATTAAGCAAGTTAAATACTTGCCTGGAAATATTTGTCTCTAATTTGTGGCCGAAATATGCGTGGTTGTAATCCTTATCATGCGATCTATCATTTGGCGGTGACGGCGGTGCAAACGGAGGAGTTTTCGGCCTAGAACTCCTTGGAAACCTCTTCCTTTCCTTTTCCAAAGGACGTCACATGGTTTTAGTTGTGATAACCCTAGAAGACAACCCTAAGCATCAGATATAACCCTTACAAATTCGTGGGTTCAGTTACCCAAAATTACGAAATGTTCAAAACGCCCTCCCGGTGTACTAAAAAGACCTAAAAACGCTCCGAGACCCAAACTATACCCCCGGGTACACTTTTCTGACTATCTCGACCCTTTCGAACACTTTGACGCACTCAAAACAACAATACGAGCAACTTATAATTTATTCACTTTTTATAATAATAATTTTGTCCCAACACCACACAGGCGCGTCCCGACTTAAATTTCCATAATTGCCATTTTATTCACACTTGACAATTTTATAAAATAAATATCATATATTACTATACTCGTCCAGTAACATTCAACAAAATTCCAATAATTACTAACTCTCGCCACGTTAGTAAATATTTAAAACAACATTCCGGATTAAAATTAAGTTAATTTATCTCAATTAAATTTAATAAATTCCTAAATTTAAAAGCCATAAAAATATGGGGTATTATTAAGATGTGGAACAAATGTTTATTTTTGCATGTCGATACTTATTTAATTAGTTAAGGGGCGTGTATATTTTGTTTTAAAGATGATATTTCACTCGGGTTATCGCAAGTTAGGGATTTGAGAATAATATATCTCAGGGGCAAGTTTCTAAGTGGATCATGGGCGTCCTGGTCATGCAATGGAGTTGAATCATGCTTCGTTTATGTTTATGAAGTTGTCGTGTAGTGAATCTTGACTATACGGGGATCAATTCATTATTGTGTTTAATAATAAAATCTTATGGAAGCGAATTATTTGTAGCAATGGTGGCTGTCACACCAAAAATTATGTTATGGATGGTTTAGTCACAAGTGTCATATTTTTTATAAGGATATCGTATGCAAGATGTAATTGGGAGTTCACCTTAATTATTTTGATTCAAACTAAAATTTCAATTTTCTAAGGGAGGATGTTTGTGTCAGAGAGTCCCAAGTTACGTAATGCATTATTGAAAAGGCGTATGTTTGGTGGTTCACTTTATATCATAGAATTTATTGGATGAATAGTGAATTAAGGAAACAATATGGATGATTATGTGAAGTAGTTACTAAAATAATTTGTGTTTAAGGGTGAGCCTGCCAATAGTGAAGGTAGAGCACCAGAAACATATGAAGAATTATAGTTGTTCATACTCCCAATGTAGAAATGGGAGAGTTAATCGATTGATTTTTTTTACTTATAAGGTATAGAGGTTCTAAAGGGGATATGGGACCATTTGGGTAATTTGAATTGGACTTGCCAAGTTTGTAAGAGATAAGAGTTTCTAATTTTTTTGTATCCACATATGTTCAGGACACCTTGAAGGAGATGGTATTTATAATAAGGCATGTTAAGACTATTGGAGTAGGCAAAAGATCTTTGTAGATAAGAAAGAACGTGGTTTGGGTTCATTATAGGGAGATCTAATTATTTTGAAAACCTCCCTAATGAAGGTAATTCTGAAGTTTGGGTTCCAAACGAAAGTTGGCACCTTGATACATACATCCTTTTCACAATCTTGGATTAGATGAGTTTGATGTCAATTGACCTTACCCAATCACCATCAGCATGTGAAATATGCCATCCATGGGTACAAGACGGAGGGATTTCCTGAAGGACACATTGACATTTCAACACTTAGAATAGTTTGTTTTACTAGTAGTTGAACGTGAAATATGATGAGAATCTCTAGGGTGTACTAGGTTATAGAACAATTAGATTTTGTTTTGTCGTGTAAGGGTCTATTCTAAGATTTTCTAGAAGGTATATAAAGAATCGAATTTCGAGGATGAATTTCCTTATTTAAGTAAAAGGAATGTAATACCCCGTATTTTTTACAGTGATTAATTAATTGTTAAAACGGATTATTTATTGGTAATGAGTTGTTATTTTCATGTGACACTTGATATTTCACTTATTATATTTATTATATATCGATATGTGATTAGCATATGGGATAGTATATGTGTTACAATAATTAAAATATTTTCGGAAGTGGACATAATAAACGATAATAAATTAATTAAATATTTTAAGTGACAATATTTTGGGTGACTATGGAAGGGTTAGATCTAGGTGTCAGGGGTTTCATTTTTTGGATTATCAACTCGATGTCATGTCCCATTAATCGCGAAGTAGTTTCTTTTAACGTCATGTCTCACGTAAGAGATTAATAATTAAGTTTTAACTTAATTAATTAAGACCAAATTAATAAATTACCTTATTGATATAATTTACTTGTCAATATTTTCTCTATTTAGGGATGAATTTTGGGATGCTTAGAAAGTCCCTACTTGACTTAAAATAGTGAGTTTTACATCTATTGGGTTAGTATATGGTTTGGATTGAGTTTCAGACCATTTAGAGCATATTTTAGGTTCATGTGGTTGAGGCTTATGTTAGGCCTATGCCTAATTTAATGATAATTACTCTTATTAGCTTAATTAGTAAAACCGAAAACACTCTTTTGGCATTTGAAAAAAACCTGGAGTAGTAAGGAGAAGAGGAACAAAGGATTTCATATGATTTAAAGGGTTTTGGTACTTTGATTCATCAATCGGTCCAAGGCCAGCATACATTGATTAAAAAATTAATTGGAATTGTGTTATGATTGTAGTATTCATTGGAATCTAATATTAACACTCACCTGAAACAAATTTTTTGAAATTAGTTTAATTCATAGATTAAACCTTAACATTTCATGAAGGAATTTGGATAGTTTGATGTTAAATCCTTTGTATTTGATCTTATAATCCTCTTAAAATTGTAATATTAAAAATCATTGTAATGATTTATACAAATTACGTCATATTTAATCTATAGTTAAATAATATCATGTATGAATTGGGTAGAATTTCAAACCAAGGATTCCGAATCTCACATACTAAAATTAAAGCTTAAATTCTTGTTTAAACCACCTAAAACTTTTAGTTATAGGTTGTACTTTGATAAATAAGTGTTAAAAGATCGCTATTAGGTGTTCTTAAGGTGTTAAGACCTTAGGTAAGGTCAATAATGGCAGACTAGGATTTTTGAGTTCATAACATTCTTTAGGGAAGAAGAAACCCATTTTTGGAAGTTTAGATACGTGCATCTTGTGCATGGTTAGTATCCACGTGTGAATAAAAGCATGTGGACAGTTCTAAGTAGGGGACCTAAAATTTTTTATTTTTTTTAATGTGGGGATATTTAGAAAGGGTTTCTGGATAATTCTATTATTTTATTGTAAGGTGTATCATTCTATCGAGTTAGGGTTCCCGTTAGAATGACTTTTATACGCTTGGAGAATAGTTCTTAAATAAACAATGAATAATTAATCTCCATCACAAGACACCTTGAATAATCCTTATGTAGCTGGGATTCATGTGCAATCACTTGGGGAACTTGAGTATAGGGTTAATTATCAAGTTATTATATTTCAACAAGATGCTTAGTGATGATGTAGATCATATGTTAATAAAGAACATTTTATAAATAAAGAAAATTTTATAACCTATCAAGTGTGGTAATAGTTATTTTATTATAATGGAGATTCACATGAATGGTAGGTGTGAGAATATATCAACGCTTATGAGCCGTAAGAGTTTTATCTAGTATTTTATCATAATGCTTATAGTTAATGTGCACATTAAATTGGAATAACATGAGATACTATATGTAACCCAGTTGAATAGCATTTGTTTGTTTTTGTGTCAACCTTTTTATTAGGGTTTGTACTTATTTATTGACCCAGTCGCGTAGGATCATGTTTGTTTTCCTGATTTATGTGCAGTCATGTCGAGGATGTGTGTGTGATTGTGGGGGATGTACTAGGAGGGATTTTATACGCCATGCAATCCTTTGACCACGCTGGTAACATTATGATAGAGAGGACATTACCTTGTTTATTTTTGTCCTAATCCTACTATTTATGTACTTGTCTCTCGAGGGGGAAAATGGGGCTATGTCTATATATAGTCTTGGTTATAGGATTGTACGATTGGAGGGGAAGACGTATTGATCTCTCTTGGATTAATATCATGAGTTTGTAGGGTTGGGACACTTTATAACTATATCTCGTATGCAGGAGTGATCCCCAAAGGCACTAGGGATAGGCATTCATATTATTTATTTGCGAGCTTGGGGATGACCTATGTGATTAGATGTAAGTTATGTACACTCATATATTTTCAAGATTACATGATTTTGTATTGCAGTACTTTGATATGTTTTTTCCCGATTATGACTTATACTAATGATATATAATCATATTTTTATTACTTGAGAATATTGTGGTAATAATATACGCGAAGTATATTACGGTTAATCGAGACTTGAGAACATTTAAGACTTATACATTGGAGTTATGCATATCTACAGTCCTAACTTGATATGGTTACAACAAGAGAACAAGATTTAGTAAGAGAATTATTGTTAATGTAAGCATTTATTATTATAAGAGATAAACTTAAGGATTATAAAAGTAGGGATATTAATTAATGAAGAAAATACTTTTACATTAGGTGTCACTGAGATTTGAGATTAGAACCACATGCTTATTTTAGGTTGTTTGCTATAGTTAACATTATTATCCAAATCCATTTAGTATGTGAGGAACATGCATAATTATTATTATTTTATCCCAACTTCACTTAAATTATTTCAATTTGTAGACTTACTGGGTTATATCCTCATTGTTGAACTATTTTCTGCAGGTCTTAGGCCGCTTTTTCTACGTAAGCTTGGATTATTTTTTGGAGGAGTATCTATAGATACATTTCATACATCATTTATCGGGTATAGGCATAGTGCATTATTACTCTTTTAAATTGTTGGTTTTATTTATATTCCACTTTAGGAAGTTGTTTGTATTAAAGATTTTATCGAGTTATAGATTGTATGAGATGTACTTGTATTTTGAGATGGTTATTGTACCATTGACAGTTTATATTCCAGACTTGGATTTGAATTTTATGGATTTATTTGTATCATAGATGTTTTATTTGATTTATCAATTTGTATCTTGTATTGCACTTACATTGTTTTAATTATTTCATTATGCTGAGAGTGTTATCAATTTGTTTTATTCCTATGATTTTTTTATTAGACATGATCAATTTATTTATGGATTTTGCATAGTGTCACAACATATGTCAAGAAGTACTCGTTATACTAGACGTGTTTTAGACGAGAAAACAAGCTCTCTCATCGACCTAGGTATCGTTAAAGTCACATTATCTAGAATTTGGAATTTTTCATGGATATATTCCAAGACTTTGTCTATGATACTTAAACCCACTTGGGGCCCACCAGAAAAATTGGGGTCATTAGGCTCAAATTATTTGATAACATGGGCACTAATATGGACTTCCCAAGAATGGGGCTATACTGAAGTTCCATCCCCGTATTCAACTAAAGAAGGCAATGAGACATGGGGATGTATTAACGAGTGTGGAGTTAGGTTCAAAATTTTAAACAATGAGATTTTATTAGAAGAAATATTTGTGAAAGAAAAAATGAAAGAAAACAAGTCGTTGTGGAGATAAAACTTGAATAAAGGAGTGATTATTATCTAAGTGAATGATAAAGATTTCAACATATCTAAGAGTCTCATTTATATCCATCCAATACCTGACACACCACTATTGTCCACCCAACACTCAATGTAAGATCCTTCCTAAAGCAATCTCCTAACGATGGAAACCATGATGGTAAGTTATGTTATTACCCTTATTAATTAAAACGGATAAATGTTGCCCTTTGAAATTCTTACAAAGAGAAATAGGGGTCTTATAAAGATATCACATTTAATTACTCAATAATTCTAGGAGTTCATAAGCTCTTACTTCCCCCATGCAATGAAAGAGGTCTTAAGGTATATCTAAGACCTATTCCAAACTAATATGTGTCATTAAAGACCATGGTCACCTTCAAGAAAGGCACATAATTGAATCAAAAGTCCTAATTATATCCCAAAAACTTCAAGCCACTCAGTCGCTCTAATAGACTCGAAAGACCAAGCTCAGTGTAATACCCCGTACTTTTACGCATATTTATTTTATTATGAAATTTTGGAAATTGGGATTAATTAATTTAAAGGAGAAAATTTAATTTATAATTAATCCGATTTTAAGGGAAATAATTACTAGCGTGATGAGAGTTAGTAGTTATAAAAATAATTATGTCAAAATATAATTATGTTGAACATTACGTAGTGAGTAACGTAACATTGTTTCATAAATAATAATATGGCCGGGGATGAGATACACGACAATTAAGTTATAATTATTTGGGACGCGCGTATGAGTCATGTCACTATTATATATTTAGGGGTTAAAAGGTCAATTACTTTTATATAACTTGAGTGACTATTTTGAGTGCGCCAGCGTGTTTGGAAGGGTCGAAATAGTCAAAAAACACTACTCGGGTGTTATATTTGGAGTCCGGGGCATTTTAGCCCAAAATGTCACCCCAGGGGGTATTTTAGTCTTTTGGGATTTTTGAGTAATTAAATGGACGAAAATAGGATTAAAATAGGATCATCGAGGGTTAGTGGTATGTCAGTTGCAACCTATGTGAGAATGAGAGATAGAGAGATGGAGAACCAAGTAGGAAGGACACCCATTGGAGAACAAAGCCAAAAGTTGGAGAATTCTCACAAATAGTTACACCAAAGTGTAGATCTCGATGAGAGGATGAACCACATATCAATTCAATCAGAGAATCCAAAATTCATCTCAAGTCAAGTGTTTATCTTGTTCCTCTTTTAGCAAATATTGTTCCTGTTGATTTTAATTAGATGACATAAACTTGTTGAAATGAAAACTTAGGTTTAATTAGACTGATTTCTAAAGAAACCTTGTGAATTGGATATGGGTTTGCATGTAGAGGATCTTACCATCTTAGAATTGTTAAATTTGGTAATTATATGTTGAAATTACAAAATTAATTGTGAGTTTTGAAGGTTTAAAAATTATGGATTCACATTTAAGAGATTTATTAGGAATTGAAGAAATTGTTGAATTCCATTTGAGTATATAAGGATTTAACCTTTAAATTGTATTAGAAAGTATCTTATGGTTATTTGGAATAGTTTAAGAACATTAATGTAGAGTTGGGTTGTGTTGGATTGATATGAAAGATTGAAAGTTGGGAAAATCAAATTTTGAGAAGAGCAGGGGTCTTCCCTGATTTCTCGTTCGAAGTCTTCCCAGGTCGTTCGAATGATCTCGTTCAAACTATACTTCCAACAACCCTTATAATGAAATGATGGAGTTCGTTCGAAGTGAGAACTTCATTAGAACAAACTCGTTCGAATAGGATTCCTTTGACTTCTAACGAGATTTCAGAATGGCTTTATAGGGTACGGTCAAGCTAAAAATCATTCAAGGTTTATTCAAGTGAGACCTATAACCTATGTGAGTATCAGGCAACATAAGTTATGAGTTAGTATTTAGTTGGGAGTGTTATTGTTAAACCTAGGAAGGAAGGTGGGTTCAAGAGAGGTAAAGTATGAATGAATAACGGTGAGAGTAGGAATGATAATATTACCTACATATTATGGGAATGCCTATTAAGTTATATAAGTTATGTGCATGCTTATTACTTGGAATATTATGTGTATGACATACCTATCTACTGGCTATCGAACGGAGGTTAGAGAGTTGTTGGATGACCATATCTTGTGTGCCTTCAGGGGATTTTGAATCGTCCCACTAGAGCATGGAACCTAGGTACGGGCCATCTGTGAGAATGATAGTGGTGACGGTCGTATGGGTGCATAAGTATGTGAGTAGCCCATCGGCTTAGGACTATTTCACCTCCAATATGTGTATATATTTTATTAGTTCTTGAGAGATTCAACTTATTGTCCTTCATGCGTTAGCATTACAATGAGACTAGATAGCCAAGTATGCCTAGCACCAAGGGTTTCTTAACCATGGGTGCAGTATTGATATATATATATATATATATATATATATATATATATATATATATATATATATTATATGTATACTTTGTGATATTTTATATATGTATGTTGAGTTCCTATTATGTGTTTCATAGTGGCTACTTTATTATAGTATATACTTATTGGGTCACAAGTTGAGAATTAAGAATGTTACGAGAATGAGTTAAAGCATCTTTAAACATATTCCTAAATAATATCAATATATTGTCTTCGGGTTATTTAGATATTTTATCCGAAATAGTGGTTATACTACGTATAGTCAGGAAGAGTATCATCACTATTATGGGTAGTTAGGATCGTTAGTCATGCACACTATATGAGAGGTGAGCATCTCAAGGGAATACGTTAAGTTAACATGAATAATATTTGCGCTAATTAACCAATTTAAGAACTTGATATATTGAAACTGTAATCTACTCAGGCTCTGACCCATTTTTTTTTTGCAAAACTCTTTTGTTGATCCTTTATTTTAGGTGCTCAACCACAGGGACACTAAGTTTATGAGATTCCATTCATTTGTAGCTGTTGTGGAAGCTACAGGACATTGCTAGTAGACGCTTCATAGTCTATTCTTTTTATCTATCAGTTATTTACTTCAGTTGAACATGCCATCCCTTCCTATTTTATATTCGGATATTTAAATGTTTTATTCTGTTAACAGACTTTTATTTCATGGCTTTTGATTATTGTATGGGATTTTGACTGGATGTGTTTACTCCAGTTCTTTATTTTAATTAAGTTAGTTCTTTCCTTATGTTTTTGAATGAATAGTATTATTTAATTATTTCCTTACTTGATGATGGTTCATAACATGATAAAATTTGGACATCAACCGTTTTAAATATTAGGTGGTTAGTTTTAATTAAAAAAACTTGATGATTTTCAATAGTGATGCATTATCTTAACAAACTAGATATTTTGGATTTAATTAATAAATGACTGATCACCCGATATTTAATTAGGCGGGGTGTCACACTCAGATACCTCAAAAGGAATGGTCTCAAGTCGCAGACCAATTCAGTAGACCTTTGCATTGAAAGAATTGACCTTTAGTGGGTCCTTAGTCCCTCTCCAATGGTCAAATCTCCATAATAAGTCACAAGAATAAGCTTAAATCACTCCAAGATGAGCTTATCCACTCTAGGAGCCTCGAACATATGAAAAAACTATGTCAGCTCCTTTAACAATTTGGTAGAGGTATATACATTGTTATACTAATCTCACCCACCCTTTCCCACTATCGTTTAATGCTCCTATTTGTATTAAATTCTGCCAACCACATTAAATGCTCCCATCAACTCCCTTAAACCACTTGCATGACTTTCATCAACACTTAACCACTCTACTGTGGCCGTTAAACCTTAGGCTAAGCTCATCCATGATA
Source organism: Sambucus nigra (assembly GCA_949130495.1). Taxonomy (NCBI): domain Eukaryota; kingdom Viridiplantae; phylum Streptophyta; class Magnoliopsida; order Dipsacales; family Adoxaceae; genus Sambucus; species Sambucus nigra. The sequence goes on from OX422207.1 coordinate 549,586,018, forward strand.
CTATAACCCACTCATTCTCTCTTCAAGATAATGCTTATATATGGAAGGCTTGTGAACTATTAAAGGGCATCGAATACATACAAAACAAACTTTATTCAACAAACACATATAGAATTATCTATTAAACCCCAGAGTAGGTAAGAAGTCTTCATCTCTGAGGTGTTAATCTATATAACCTTGGTTAATCCACAATTTTCTATGAAAAAAGGATTATTAGATTATATCAAACCTCCTATATATTTTATTATCGGTAGAGTCCTATGTTAAGGTAAGGAATCTATATAAGAGTCCTTACGTTACTCCCTAGTGGTCCTTTGATCAGTGACAAAGACAGTAAACACCTCACACCATATGGGCCAAACAGTAAGAGGACCCCAAATTTTAATATTCTCATTTATTGTATAATATAGAGTTAAATATCATTTATAGTGGATGTATGATCCTTAAATGATGTTTGAGCCAATTTATATAATTGTCTTTCATTTTGAAACATCTCTCCATTGACCAGTCTAAAGACCTATGGAAAGAACATGCTGAGGCTGAGCTCTTAATGGTTTCAAAAACTCACCAATTCAAAGAAGATGATATAATGATAAGGACCAAGGGTGACATTCCATTCACGGTGCAAAGTATATTAAAATTGTACAATCTCATAATTTGCAAAAACAATTATTTTGAGGATTGGAATATTCACATAATTATTTCTTTGATTTACGGTGACCAATATTCAATTTATTGGGTAAATTATCTATGTATGTTAGGGCATATTTATGTGACTATATCTAAGATCCTATTCCGTAGTAATTCTCAACCAAGACATATCTTTGTATGTCTAAAGGACTTGATGACATTGGTCGCTGACCAAAACCGAACGTAGTTGTGGAGACTTCTCCATGTGTTGTAACTCTCTACATAAGATATGGTGGGAATGAGTTTCTAGTTGGTCATAGCATTGTTAGTGTTCTAAATATATTTCTTCTAGTTGTAAAACTCTACAGTAGTACATTTTTCGTTATGTCAGCCTGTGGTGTTTTCCTGTTGTGATTTTTTCCTCATACGCCTTGTTGTTGTGGTATATTATTTATCTTCCTGCATTTATATTAAGTCACCTAAATATTAAAGATAAAATTTGGTGGAATTTAATTAGTAAAAATTTATCACGTAGACCTTAGGACATATATTTATTTCTCAATCTTGACTTTCAATAACCTTGCCACAACTTGACAGAAGATTTTAATTGGGTACCTTTCATACATATCGATTTCAAACACACAATCTCAATTGGTATTAGAGACATACATCATTTTTATAGGTTTAATCACTCAGAGGTAGATCTAGTCTATGTAAAGATAGACTGTAACATTTGAAATAGTATTCGTAATTTAATTCATACATCTAATTGACATGTTCTTACGATACTTGTAACTTAGTCCAACTTTTTTTAATGACACTATTTCTAACAATGAAAAGGCTTGTGTTAGTATTAGGAATCATGGTTGTTAAAATGATTCTCTCCAAACTTTTTACAGCATGTTCTATAGAAAGATCGAATGTTTTAAAAAGAAAAGTGTTGTTAAGAAGATTGAGGATCCTTCCTTATCTCGGTTGATCCTTGAAAGGGATTTTTTTCATAAAAGATAAAAATCCTTGAGAATGAGAAAATCAAAATTCTCAAAGAGTTTCTTTTTTCAAAAGAAAAAAAAGTATTATTTAATGTCTTGGAAGCTCATGGTCATTGTCTCTTTATAAACATAAATCCATTGATTTTGTGACCTTCTAGATTTTCTTGATGTGTTGATAGACCTAAAAAGCAGGATACTAAAGAAGAGGATGAATGTTTGTCTAGTTAAATTGAAGAAAGAGATGTTTTACTCATTTAATTGGACAATCTGAAAAATGAATATCAAATTTATGAAGAATCTAATGTTAGTCTATTAAAATATATTGAACATCTTCAAAAGGTCTTGTATTATATTAAATTACAGAATCCTAGAGGATAGATAATTTTGGTCAAACCTTCTTTATCAAATGAGAAAACATCCATTGAAACTATTCCCAAAATCTCCCAAAATGGAAGGAAACATGGTGTCAATCATTTGAAGGCGGGAAATATTGTTCCCCCCATTTGTGCTAATAAATCTTTCATGCTTAATCATATGAGTCCCAAAAAGGAATTTGTTTGTTTCTACTATCACAAAAAGGGTCATCATATGAATTTTTGTTTTATGTTGAAAAATGTTTGACATTTTGATAAGGCTTGTCCCAAGACATCTCCTCATGTGCATAATCCTAAGGTTTATAAATGTGATCATTGTAATAGTAAAGAACATTTGAGAGAATTTTTTTATTTGATTAAATTAACCTTACACTTTCATAATGCTACGAGGAGTTGTATATTTCATAGGAAAAACACCATGCGAAAGAATCAATAACATCCTAGGCATGTTCATAAAAAAGGGGGGAAAGAATATTTAATACGCCCAAGATTCAACCTACTCCTAATTCACCTCATGCTAAACATATATGGGTTAGGGAGGCTCATTTCAATTTGATATATTTATAAAATAGACTGGATAATTTATTCATCCCCTTGATTTTTACTTGTTAGGAGGTTTTTCTATGAGCTTAGGACTTCTTACAATGCTTACCTTCCTCCTTAGATCATTCTACTTCGTTTAATGCTTTATTTGCATAACTTTATTCAGGATAATTTTTGTGATTATGTGCTTATAGGTCACCTTGCTAAATGCTCAGACTAATGTATTTGACTTATTTTCACATGATACTTGTATCTTAGTTGTGTTTTTTACTATGAACTCTACATTTAGAATTCAAAATATTTGAAAATTTATATTATTATAAGCTTAATTTATCTTAAGTAAATGTCATAACTTGTGTCACTGACACTGCACTACCTTTTGAGCATTTTATTATGAACTAATGAACAAAAAACTTTTTAATAATGCTTATATGGAGTTTTTAAAATGGATGTGAATTGAAAAAGGGTGTCATTTTTGTCTTTGTATATGTGAGACTTATAACTTCATGGTTGGAACTAAAAATGATATATATTTCAAAATCGTGAGAGATGGTGTGTTTAGGGCTACGACTTTGATTGGACAATATTACTTTTGAAAGTTAGAAATAGTATTCCACCATACTAATGAATGCGTGAAAGCCACCATATGAAAAATTTGTTTTAAAAATCAATGTTTAAATGTTTCTATCCTTCTAAAAAGTTGAAATTTTTTAAGGATGTGAAATAGGGTTTTAACCAAAAATCACTTAATGAGGAAGAGAAAAGTTTTAGTTGAAGATTTTACTTTTCAAGGAAAATTGAAATTTTTCATAAAAATCATTTAAGTTTATAATTCCCGAGTAAAAAATTTCTTTTGATACATGTTTTGATTTCATCAAACAAATGCTCATGTTGTTACTTTTTTTCCTCTCACACGAGTTATCTCATATGTGTTTTTTTAGATTATCTAGAAAAACATCATATGAATATTTCACTAGCTAGTTTATTATACACATAAAGTAATTGAATAATCCTCTAAAATGCGACTTGACAATTGGTAGCGCAAATATATATAAATATTTTAATCCACGTCATTATAGGAAGTGGATCACTTGAGATTGATCAATTCCTATCGCTTATGAGTAGTTACTTTAGTCTCACACTCATTTGAGCAAGTTAAAATTATATGGCCAACCACACAGCCAAAGAAGGGTTTTCTCACCTCAATAACTCATCGCTCTAGCGATGATCTTCATGAGCAAGAATGTTCACTGTAGTGACAGTGAATTTTAAAGTGTCCCAAAATAATTTATGTCACTTGTGACACCCCGACTAATTAAATACCGGGTAGCTACTCCTTTATTAAATTAAATCAAAATGCCAAGTTGGCTCAGTTAATAGCATCACTGTCGAAAACATTTTTATTATTTCTAACCACCTAGTATTTAAAAAGTAAGTTGTCAAATTTTAATTAAAGTCTGATTAACATGCAGTAAAAGATTTAAAGCAAGAATAATATCACCATTCACCATAACGAAATACTAGAATAACCATCACATGATATAAATAAATACGGAGGAAAACTCCTCACAACAAATCCCACAACTGAAACAAGTAACAAACATACTGAATACTAAATTAATACATGCCAAAGTCTGAAAAACTGAAATGGAAATGTCTCTAATAGAATTTGGGCAACATGCCCTACAACTGAGGAATACTGAACATGGAATCCAAATGATAGAAGCGTCTAAAAGCAAATCCCTGCAACTTCCACAAATAGCTACAACTCGTCACCTGAATGAGAATCCTATGCATGGTGTCCTTGTGGCTAGGCACCTAAAATGGTTTTACAAGAAAATAGATTTGAAATCAAACGGGTCAGAGCCCGAATGTGGAGATATTTTAAAAACCTGAAAGTTCTTTAAAAACATTTAAAACATTAAATGCAAATTACATTTTAGGACGTCCACTCACATGAAATCACCTCTCGTCTAACTGTGCACTCCTAATGTAAGTACCCATCTAAAATGACACGGACCACTAGCTAAGTGACATCATATCTAGCTAGACTGTCATAGGTTCTACCCTTATTACTCGGTTCCCATTTACATTATAACAATCTCAATTAAATAGGGGGCTTAACGTAAATTCAGGTTCTCATATAAAAGTAATACAACTCGTTAGATTATATCTTTTATGTTATTCCATAGTTATGCACACAATACCATATGAAAGTTCTCATTTTACTAAGTGTATATTTTCCACAACATAAATATACAATATAAGCACCCCAAGACTAAGCTGTGGTGCACACATACTCTATTATCCATCCTGGTACATCACGTACATAAGGATCACATATTCCGAATCTCTCAAGAATTGTTCACAGATAACAACATCACAAATAATGGAGGCGAACACAGTCACATCACATGGGTCACGCACATACCTGCGCTCCCACGATCAGCAGACTTATTAACATCCCAATAAGTCCTTCTCTGACCTTTGTTCATCGAGGTAACCAGTCTAAATTCGGGAAACACAAGGATTAGAGGTCCCTAAGCGAACGCAAACCTCCCGTGATAGCAAGTATGGTAGGTATGTCATACACATAAAATCAATACATATACTAAGTATGCACACGTCTTAGTACTCACCATAATATATTGGTACATATCTCTTCTCGTACTGACATATAATAATACACCATTTATATGTTACCAATTAATATAATAAGCTAGACCGTCATTAGTTCTCGCATCGTAATAGACACTCCCGTCCTACTCATATTTTTCTTTAGGTTCAAACTACACTTCTAGGTTTGACTCCTCATTGTATCCCAAACATCCCAAATATATCAATTACTCATCAAGGAAAGTCTATCTCTACCTATACACAAGGTTACGGGGCACTCGGGATCAAAACAGGCTAAAAAGCCTAAACTGTCAACTCGTTCGAAGTCTCGTTCGAACGAACTGAGTCTTCTAATGAGATCTCGTTCGAACAAGTGGGCTTTCTAACGAGATCTCGTTCGAACGATTTCATCGAATGAACTTCACCCTCGTTATAATTCAATGGTCAACTCGTTAGAAGCTCGTTCGAACGAGCTCGTTCGAATGACCTGGGCAGGTCTTCTAACGAGTGGCCGGTTTCAAGCCCAGAATTCCTTATTTCATTTTTCACCAATTTCTACACCTCAAATCTCACCCAAAATTCATCCCAACAATGTTTAAAGGTCTCTAATCAATCCTAAACATATTAAAGTCACATACTAACATGGTTTAAGGAATTTATTCATCCTCAACATCATTAAATCATCAAGTCTCATCACTTTTCCCCAAATTCTCAAGAACATAAACCCTAGAATTTTAAATCGTCCATTCCCAGAATTAGATCCGTTTTTGTATCACATAAATTAGTAATTCTCTTAATTCGATCTTCCAATAACATTTCTACATGCAAACCTATCTCCAAAATTAAACTAATAACTCCAATTTTATGGGTTTTTAATTATCTCTCAATTAATTATGATTATTGAATTGTCTAAGCATGGAAGAAGCATTTACTGCATAAAAATGTAAATTAAACCACTTGCCTTGATTCAATCTCTTATTTTGATGATGATTTGAAGAAGTTCCCTCTCTCTTTCTGCAGAATTCCCTTCTATCTCTCTCTCTCCAAGCTTTCTTCTCCAATTGCTATGGTGGCCAGGGTTTGTTTTGGGAAAGTTTTGGAAACCTAATCTAATAACCCCCGTAGCTTATTGGGTCATTAAAGGTTGGTTAGTGGGTTTAGTGGGTCAATTCCCAATCAGATAAAAACTCTTAATTTTCGTCACTTTTAATTCCCAAAAATACGAAATTACCAAAATACCCTTTATGTTGCCGGTATGGCCTAAAAATACACCGGGACCCAAACTAAACCCCCGGCTAGTGTTTTCTGACTATCTCGACCCTTCCGGACGCGTTGGCACACTCAAAATGACCATACGGTTAATATAATTCAATTTCACTTTTATAAATAAAATAATTATATCCTGACGCGACTGTCACCCGCGTCCCAATAAAATGTCCAAATTGCCGTATATCAATCTCAAGACAATTTCATAATTCAAAATTCATATATCATCATATATACTCAATATGGTCAAATACCAACTCACATCTCGCTAGTATTTTATCCGGATTAATTCCCAATTAATTCTCATTTAGTTAATTAATCCCAAAAATAAATATCGCCAAAAATACGGGGTATTACATACTTCCCCCCTAATAACAGAATTTCGTCCCAAAATTCGGAACTAGAAAGTACCTGATAAAAACAACTCTGGATAACGTTCGTGCATCTCATCCTCGCGTTCCCATGTGGACTCCTCGACATTGTGATGTCGCCACTGAACACGCACTAACAGAACTATCTTTGACCGCAACTTCCTCTCACTTCGGTCCAAAATAGCAATCGGCCCCTCCTCGTAGGAGCTATCAGGCTGTAGATCAATCTCCTCCAAAGCGATGTGAGAATGAACCAAATCGTCCCTGAGATATTTCCTTAGCGAGGAAATATGAAACACATCATGAATCCGGTGTAAATGTTCCTGTAACCTGAGTCTATACACAACTGGTCCAATCCGCTCAATAATAGGAAACGACCCCACATACCTCGGTGCCAACTTCCCCTTTTTCTCGAAACGCATAATCCCCTTCATAGGAGATACTTTGAGCAAAACCTGGTCTCCCACTTGGAACTCTCTGAAAGATCTCTTCGCATCAGCATAACTCTTCTTCCGGTCTTGAGCTACCCGAATGAGACTCCGAATCAACTCAATCCTTGCCGAAGTATCGTGAATCACTTCCGGCCCAAGTAGTTTGTTTTCCCCCACCTCTAACCAACATGCTGGGGAACGACAAGGCCTACCATACAACGCCTCAAACGGAGCCATGCCAATAGTGAACTGGTAGGAGTCATTATAAGCAAACTCTACCAGTGGAAGGTATTGCTCCCATCCACCTCCAAAGTCAGTAATGCACATGCGTAGCATGTCCTCCAACATCTGATTTGTGCACTCGGTCTGCCCATCGGTCTGCGGATGATAAGCCATACTCAACCGCAATTCCATGCCCATGGCCTCCTGGAAACTCTCCCAAAACTGCGAAACAAATATCTTGTCTCTGTCAGACACGATATTTAGGGGCACATCGTGAAGTCTCACAATCTCTGAAATAAAGAGCTGGGCATACTGTCCCGTAGTGTAGTCAGTCCTTACGGGTAAAAAGTGAGCGACTTTGGACAAACCGTCCATAATTACCCAAACGGAGTCGTGACCACTCTGCGACGTAGGCAACCCCATGATAAAGTCCATGGATATGCTCTCCCACATCCACCTCGGAACCTCCAACGGCTGTAGAAGTCATGTCGGTCTCTGATGATCCACTTTTACTAGCTAACAAGTGGCGCATTTCGAAAAAAACACAGCGATATTTCTCTTCATACCGCTCCACCTATATTGGCATCTCATGTATTGGTACATTTTGTCCCCTCCGGGATGTACCGCGAACCGTGAGCCGTGCGACTCTTCCATCACCTCGTGTCGCAATTCCTCCCCTTCCGGAACCACTAATCTCCCATTGAAGCGTAATCCCCCGTCTGAGCTAACGGTATAGGACTCGTCTCCCTCTGCTAGTAATAGAACTATCTGCTCCTGACAGAACGAGTCATTATCTTGTACCCATACTACCTTCGTGACAATCTGGTGTGTAACGATCATCACAGACATGAAAGATCGGGCCACTGCATCCTGGTGTCCCAACTCCTTCCACTTTGCCTTCCACACCCCTGCCACCTCATCTGCTGGCCTACGGCTCAATGCGTCTGCTACCACATTAGCCTTACCCAGGTGATACTGGATATCGAACTGGTAATCCTTCACAAACTCAAGCCACCTCCTTTGCCGCATGTTCAACTCCTTCTACGTGAACAGGTACTGTAGGGACTTGTGGTCCGTGAACAATTGGAACTTCTCCCCCAAAAGATAGCGCCTCCAAATCCGTCGGGCAAATACCACTGCCGCCAACTCCAAATCATGCGTGGGGTAATTCTTCTCATGAGGCTTAAGCTTATGGGAAGCATAAGCTATGGCTTGTCTCTCCTGCTGCAATACACCTCCAAGTCCTTACAAAGACGCATCGGTGTAAACCAAATACTCAACTCCCGATCTCGGTAATGCTAACACAGGTGCTGAGGTTAACTTGTCCTTTAACTCATCAAATGCCAACTGACAGGCATCACTCCAAATGAACGGTGCACCTTTACGAGTCAGATGTGTCAAAGGACCCGCTATCTTCGAAAATCCCCGAATGAACCTCCTGTAGAATCCTGCTAGGCCCAAGAAACTACGAATCTCAGTCGGTGTCGTGGGCTATCCCCACTCCCTCACCGCGGATACCTTACCCGAATCAACAGATATCCCCCGATCTAAAATAATGTGTCCCAAAAACTGGACCTCCTTCAACCAAAACCCGCACTTCTCAAACTTTGCATACAGCTCGTTCTGACGCAGCGTCTACAAAACCTGCCTCAAATGCTCGGCATGCTCCTCCTCTGTCTGGGAGTAAACCAGAATATCATCAATGAAGACAATGACAAACTGATCAAGGAAATCTCTGAACACCCTATTCATCAAGTCCATAAACACTGCTGGAGCGTTGGTCAAACCAAAAGGCATAACCCGAAACTCGTAAGAACCATATCTCGTTAGGAACGCAGTCTTCGAGACATCCTCTGTAAGGACAATTTGTCCATCTTTATGTATATGTTATGTCATACGCCGTTACAAGATTGTTGGTTGAAAAGATCACATCGTCATCAACAAAATCCGAAGATCAAAAGAAGAAAGAATTTGGGAATCAGACCTGGCCGGACCGATCCGGTCCAGAAAAAGAACCGATCCGGTTTACCGGACCGATCCGACCATCTACCGGACCGATCCGTTCTGTCAGACTCCAGTAGCCACCGGATCCATAGCGAACCGATGAAGGCAAAAGTCCCGGACCGATCCGATGCCATCCAGACCGATCCGGTTTCAGAAAAAAAACCGATCCGACTTACCCGGACCGATCCGCCTAATCGACCGGACCGATCCGGCGAGGATAATTACTGCCAGATCGTGCAGCCGATTTTGAAGGGTTTCGATCCCTTATTTAAACCACGATCAGCAGTTGGTTTTCTTAAGACTTTCCACGATTATCAGAGCATATCAACCCTAAAGTCTTCACCTATTGAGTCCTATGATTCTAGGTTTTTAGATTCACACATCTTCCGTATCTTTGTGAATCAAATTTGGTAACCCAAAGAACACCATTGATGTTGTTCAACCCTTTGTGAAGTGGACCGTTTCTTCCTCTTCATTGCAGCCCTACTGGACAGGGATAGTTCCAGCCGCAAGCCCTTCTGGAAAGGGATTTTTCTTCCAGCCGCGACTACAGAATCCGATACCCGAGGGTAATTCTTAGTCAACCTGTATTTCATTGTAATCCGATTGTAAACCGTATTTTACAAATTATAGTGATATACAAATGGTTTTGCCCCTGTGGGGGATTTTTCCTGAAACTTTGTGTGTTGAATAATTCTTGCATGATTTCATATTGTTTCAATCACACCTAGTTGCATGCTTAGGGATAATTTGGGTTAAAAGGCATTTATTATATTGTTTCCTTATTTGAACGCAAGCGCCAACTCTTTCAAATTGGTATCAGAGCAGGTTACGCCATTCTATTGTGTATTCCTTACTTCCGCAAAATTTTTTCTAAAAGATATCAATTTCTGAAATAAATTGATTTTTGAAAAGAGCGTGTTCAAATGGAGAAGTCATATTATAAAATGCCTATTTTTGACGGGTCAAATTATGCTTATTGGAAAGCCCGTATGAGGTCGGCTTTAAAAGCCATTGATGAACGTGTCTGGATTTTGGTTGAACGAGGGTGGACTCCTCCAACCGTGACTGTTGATAATGTGACCAACTTGAAACCTGACATCACTTGGACTGATGATGAATTTAAATGGTCGTCTTTTAACTCTAAGGGTCTAAGTGCTATTTCTGGGTCTGTCACTCCTGATGAGTTCAAACGCATTATGACGTGCACCACGTCAAAAGAAGCATGGGATATTTTGCAACTTACCCATGAAGGAACAAATGCTGTTAAAGAGTCAAAATTGCAAAATTTAACAACTCAATTTGAAACCATCACCATGCATGAAAATGAATGTTTTGATGAATTTTATGCTAGGCTTTCTGACATTGTTAATACTAGCTATAATCTTGGTGAACATATTCCAAATGCTAGAGTTGTTAAAAAGATTCTTCGTTCCCTTCCTAAGCGTTTTATACCTAAAGTCACTGTGCTGAATTCCTTGGGTAATTTAAATACTCTAAAATTGGAAGAACTGGTAGGAGATTTACAAACTTATGAAATAGACATGTTTCCTAAATCTGCCAAGCCAAAAGATAAGGGGATTGCCCTTAAAGCCCAAGAGAGAAAAAGTGAGGGGTCGGCAAGAAAGAGAGTCGAGTCGTCTAGAAAGATAGAAACTTCTGATTCTGAATGTGAGTTTGACCTAGATGATTTGGCACTTTTTGCTAAAAACTTCAAGAAAATTCTGAAATTTAAGAAAAATGGGAATTTCAAAGATAAAAAGAATTTTCAGAAAAATAAGTTTGAAAAGAAAGACTTTAAAGAACCCCCTAAAGACAGTGAGAGGTGTTTTGAGTGCAACGGTAAGGGACACAGAGCGTTTGAGTGTGCCACTCGTCTGAATAGGGAAAAGGGTAAAGCTGTCCTAAACGCTACCCTTAGTGACGACAGTGAGGTCGAGTCGGTGGACTCGGGCGATGAGTCACCGCATGAGCGTAACTTCACCGCGTTCATGGCTAGTCATGTGAGTACTCCTAGTGCATCTCACGACGATGAGGATGCTACTTCACAGGGACACCTCGACAGCGAGAGCGAAGAGAGTGAGGGAGAGGAGGAAGGTAGTGAGGACGAGAGTAGCCTTCAACGCGCCTACGCCGAGTTATATGATGAGTCTTTCAAAACTAAAAAACGTAACAAGGCGTTAGTTCTTAGGATCACCGCGTTAGAAGAAGAGTTAGGAAAGATGAGAGAGAGAGAGTCCTCCACCTGCACCGCCATGAGAGAGAGAGAGTCTGCCTGGGTTAGTAAAGAGAATTTGCTTAAAGAGAGAAAGAGCAGTTTTGAGAAAGAGAAAGAGGACTTGACTAAACAAGTGGCTAGTCTTACGAGTGAGCTCCATTCCTCCCTGGAGACTCGAAAGAAACTTGAATCCCTTGTTGCTCAGCTTACTCATGATGTTGAGAGAGCTAGGAAAGTCAAGGTACAAATCGAGGACAGATCTGGGAAGATGGGAAAGATGCTCCTCGGTCCCGCTTTAGGTTTTGGTGACCGGCAGGGAATAGGTTTTAATGGTGCCTCCACGTCCCAAATTGCACCCGGACCAATTCCTGAGTTTACTACAACTCCTTTTGGCCGTCATAAAAAACCAAGAAGGAGAGTTCGACCAAGAAAAGCAAACCAAGGTTCTCCTAATATTGTGCCCTTTTGCTCCCATTGCAAAAGAAATGGACACCTTAGGGATGATTGCTATAAGTTGGGTCGGACACGACGTACGGTTGCTTCACCACTTCAGACTGATGAGTTTACCAGTCTGAGAGAGCGTGTTGAGTTTCTAGCCGCCACATCACAGAGCTTGATGGAGGAATTCCGACGGATGACCTTACCATCAATGAATGCGCCCCGCATTCCGGTGAAAACCAACAACAACAAGGGAATACTAAAAGGTACCTACTCTTGGGTTCCTAAGAAAGAGAAAAAGGCCCTTGTTGTCCATGTCGCTCTCAAAGCCCATAATACCTCACAGTGGTATTTTGACAGTGGTTGCTCCAGACATATGACAGGTGATACCTCATATTTTACCCATCTTGAGGATTATAATGATGGGAGAGTCACCTTTGGAGATGGTAGCAAATCTAGCATAGTAGGACGAGGTACAGTAGAGTTACCAGGATTTCCAAAGCTAGAGAACGTGCTGTACGTCAAAGGTTTGAAAGCAAACCTTATTAGCATCAGCCAGCTGTGCGACGATGACTTTGCAGTGAAGTTTGACCGAAAAACTTGTAAGGTCTATGATCAAGCCGGTAAACTATTAGTGCAAGGGGTGAGGACAGAAGATAACTGTTATGGGACTGAGCCCAAATCCTCACTTGTCTGCAACAGCGCCACGATCACTCCTATGGATCTGTGGCACCAACGTCTAGGTCATGTGAACGTCAGAGACTTATCTCGTTTAGTCAAAAAGGACCTAGTACGTGGCTTACCTTCACTTGGAAAGCCAACTTCCACGATCTGTGGACCCTGTCAGTTGGGAAAGCAAATCCATAGCCCACATAGGAAGTTGAATTCCATTACCACCTCACGTGCTCTTGAGTTAATTCACATGGATCTTATGGGTCCTACTCGCACAGAGAGTCTAGGTGGTAAGAGATACATTCTCGTGATGGTGGACGATTTCTCTAGATACTCTATTATCGGTTTTCTAAGAGGGAAATCAGATGCTGTTGAATTCCTAACGACCAAGTGCCGTGTCCTGCAAAATCAACATGGGGTCACTATTAACAGAATACGTAGTGACAACGGCACTGAATTTAAGGAAGCAAAGGTGGATTTGTACTGTGATAGCCTTGGGATCAAACATGAGTTCTCTGCTGTGAGAACTCCTCAGCAAAATGGGATTGTTGAGAGGAAAAATAGAACGATCCAAGAGATGGCTAGATCTATGCTTCTAGGTCGTAAAGTTTCTAGGAGATTTTGGGCAGAGGCAGTGTCTACTGCATGCCACATGGTGAATAGGGTCTATCTGCGTCCACACACACTTAAGACGCCTTATGAATTGTGGACAGGCAAGAAACCCAACCTAGCATATTTCCGTGTTTTTGGGAGTAAATGCTACATCCTACGGGATAGAGAGCAATTAGGAAAGTTCGACTCCCGGAGCGACGAGGGAATACTGCTAGGATATTCATCGGACAGTAGAGCGTACCGGGTTTTTAACCTGAAGAGCTCTAAGGTTATGGAATCAATAAACGTCACTGTGCAAGATGACGAACCTCCGACGATTATTGATCCCAACCTTCAGTGTGAGGATGAGGACTTTTCTGACAGTGATTTACCTGTTCCTCTCTCACACTCTGTGGACCCTACTCCTGTGTTAGGGGACACACCTGCTTGGGTTCGCAAGAGTCATGACCCCTCTGCCATTGTTGGTGATCCCACTCTAGGGGTCAAGACTCGTGCTCAGCTAGAGAACGTTGTTAGCCATCTTTGCTACACGTCCAAAGTCGAGCCCAAGAATCACAAGGAAGCACTCAAAGATGAACACTGGATATCTGCTATGCAGGATGAGTTGCTTCAGTTTAAGAAGAACAATGTCTGGGAACTTGTCCCCCGACCTAGTGATACTAATGTTATTGGTACCCGGTGGATTTTCAAGAATAAAATGGATGAAAATGGTACCATAATCAGAAATAAGGCTAGGTTGGTCGCTCAAGGCTACACACAGATAGAGGGTGTAGACTTTGGAGAGACATTTGCTCCTGTTGCGAAGCTTGAGTCCGTCCGCTTACTACTCGCCATCGCATGTCATCTGCACTTCAAGGTATATCAGATGGATGTCAAGAGTGCCTTTCTGAATGGCATTCTACAGGAAGAGGTTTATGTGGAACAACCAAAAGGGTTTGAAGACCCTAAGCACCCTGAACACGTTTACTATCTGAGGAAAGCCTTGTATGGTTTGAAGCAAGCACCCCGTGATTGGTACGAGAGGCTTACTTCCTATCTCATAGCCCGTGGCTTCAAGAGAGGGGGAGTTGATATGACGTTGTTCGTCAGGAGAGATGACGGTGCTATCTTGGTTGCCCAAGTCTATGTGGACGACATAGTCTTTGGATCCACATGCTCCCAGTATGCTCACCACTTTGAGGAGGAGATGAAAAGTGAGTTTGAGATGAGCATGGTAGGTGAGCTTACATTCTTTCTTGGTCTCCAGGTTCGTCAGCTAGAGGATGGGATGTTCATCTCCCAATCCAAGTATGCTAGAGACCTAGTAAAGAAATTTGGTTTAGACTCCGCTAAGCATGCTCGTACACCTATGAGTACCACTACCAAGCTTAGTAAGGACACTTCAGGCAAGGACGTAGAGCAAAACTTGTATCGGAGTATGATAGGCAGTCTTCTCTACTTGACTGCTAGTCGTCCCGACATTGCCTTTAGTGTTGGAGTCTGTGCGCGTTATCAGGCGTCTCCCAAAGAGTCACACTTACTCGCTCTAAAACGTATTATCAAATACGTGAGTGGGACTCTCTCATACGGTATTTGGTATTCCTTTGATACCGATGACCGTTTGTCCGCCTATTCGGATGCCGATTGGGCTGGGGACGTAGATGGTTGTAGGAGCACTTCTGGTGGGTGTTTCTACTTTGGTTCTGCTCTTGTCTCTTGGTTGAGCAAGAAGCAAAACTCCATCTCTTTGTCCACTGCGGAGGCTGAGTACATCGCCGCCGGGAGTTGTTGCACGCAACTCATGTGGATGAAGCAAATGTTGGAGGATTATGGGATTTCACAGGACACCATGACCATTTCCTGTGATAACACGAGCGCGATACACATATCCCGCAATCCTGTCCAACATTCGCGCACAAAGCACATCAGGTTACGCGAGCACTTTATACGTCAGTTAGTTGAAGAGAAAGTCCTAACCCTGAGTTTTGTTCCTACCGACCGTCAGTTAGCCGATATTTTCACGAAACCTTTAGATGCCCTTAGATTTGAGAGTCTTAGGAAGTCTTTGGGGATTTGCACTGTTGACTGAGGGGTTGGTCTATGTCTAGAATAGGATGCTTCTTCATGTTCATATCATATGCTTCCTATTACTAGTCTGTTTATATGTACCATAGCTTTGTTGTACAGCTTTTATGTATTTGTTTCTTATTCTTAGAAAAATACAAAAAGATTTTTTTTGAAAAATTTTGAGAAAAGCACAAAAAGATTTTATTTTGATAAAATTTTTTTAAAAATTCAAAAAGAGATTTGCCTTTTATGGATGAGCATTTAAGATAGCCAAGTCACAACTTCATTCCATATATCCATGTGACTGTTTGATAGAGATTTGAGAGGCTACATCATTTCATCCATGTGCTTAACATTGATTGGAGTCCTTGAGATGTAATTTGTGATATTTCCTACATGCTTGACTCCTATATCCTTTATTGCACACATGCACGGCTATATTTGATTATTGCACTTGTCAATCTCATGTTGGCTTGAGTGTTTCCATCTCAATCCTGTCTATACAATGTATAAAATGCGATAAAACTTGACAAGATTGGATTGCATGTAAAAACCGTTTGATGAGACTGTGCGCATATTTTCATAACGGGGAGGGGCTGCGAAAGTTGATTCTTATCCTTTGCGCAAAAGCCACCGTTAAAAAGGACCTAAAAAATGGAGGAATTCTAATATCCGAGGTCCTAAGAGGTTAAAAGAGCCCGAAAAAAATTGTTAAGGCAATCAAAAGCAATACATGCCAAATATGGGCCATTTAGGTTTTCACCACCAATTCTCCAAAGTTTGAGAATTTAGTATACCTCTATTCATAATATAAATCTGAGGGAGTTTGGTTGGAGATTGAAAAACGGGTTTGCACTTCCTTGAAAGTCCTGAAAAAGCATGAAAATCATTTTGGACGTTATTGGTGTAGAAATCACTTTGAGCTTTGATTTGTAGATTTGATAGTCAATGTCATATATTTCCAATCTTTTACACCAAAGGAAGCATTTGAGTTCATTCGTTAGGAATATCCAATATTCATCGTGCACATATGTCATGTTTGTATGCTTTGATTTTCCTATTGAATTTTGATCACACCCATTCATTAACGCTATCACCGACTTGGTTGTTTTATGTTCATTCATGGTGTGATTTTATGCCTTGTGTCACCCCAGTACTTGATTGCTTGATTTATTTCTCTCCTTTGTCTATTTGGGGACATCATAAAAAGGGGGAGAATGAATTATATTATTATGGGGGAGTTTTGAAATTTGAGGTTCGTCATAAATCTGGTATATATGCATATGTTTTTTATCTCATTTCAAACTTGATACGTCACTTGGTATTTGCTTTATCTCATGTGTGTAGGTACATCCTTGATAATCCCATGATACACACCCTGATGAGAAAAGCGTGAAGATTCCTGAATAATTGAAGAACAAACGATGCAGTCTTATTCACTTGTACTCTTTCAGTTTTGGGTTCATGGAAGGGTAGATTTGTATAGGAAATTTCATATTTGATAATTCGGATTTTTTATGTTTGTTCCGGCATAGACATAGGGGGAGATTTGTAAGGACAATTTGTCCATCTTTATGTATATGTTATTTCATACGCCGTTACAAGATTGTTGGTTGAAAAGATCACATCGTCATCAACAAAATCCGAAGATCAAAAGAAGAAAGAATTTGGGAATCAGACCTGGCCGGACCGATCCGGTCCAGAAAAAGAACCGATCCGGTTTACCGGACCGATTCGACCATCTACCGGACCGATCTGTTCTGTCAGACTCCAGTAGCAATCGGATCCATAGCGAACCGATGAAGGCAAAAGTCCCGGACCGATCCGATGCCATCCAGACCGATCCGGTTTCAGAAAAAGAACCGATCCGACTTACCCGGACCGATCCGCCTAATCGACCGGACCGATCCGGCGAGGATAATTACTGCCAGATCGTGCAGCCGATTTTGAAGGGTTTTGATCCCTTATTTAAACCACGATCAGCAGTTGGTTTTCTTAAGACTTTCCACGATTATCAGAGCATATCAACCCTAAAGTCTTCACCTATTGAGTCCTATGATTCTAGGTTTTTAGATTCACACATCTTCCGTATCTTTGTGAATCAAATTTGGTAACCCAAAGAACACCATTGATGTTGTTCAACCCTTTGTGAAGTGGACCGTTTCTTCCTCTTCATTGCAGCCCTACTGGACAGGGATAGTTCCAGCCGCAAGCCCTTCTGGAAAGGGATTTTTCTTCCAGCCGCGACTACAGAATCCGATACCCGAGGGTAATTCTTAGTCAACCTGTATTTCATTGTAATCCGATTGTAAACCGTATTTTACAAATTATAGTGATATACAAATGGTTTTGCCCCTGTGGGGGATTTTTCCTGAAACTTTGTGTGTTGAATAATTCTTGCATGATTTCATATTGTTTCAATCACACCTAGTTGCATGCTTAGGGATAATTTGGGTTAAAAGGCATTTATTATATTGTTTCCTTATTTGAACGCAAGCGCCAACTCTTTCATCCTCCTCCCTGATACGTAACTGATGGTATCTCGATCTCAAATCAATCTTCGAGAAGAAAGAAGATCCTCTCAACTGGTCAAATGGTCATCGATTCGAGGCAATGGATACTTATTCCGTATCGTGACCTTGTTCAACTCCCGGTAGTCCACACACAGTCTTAGTGAATCGTCCATCTTCTTCACAAACAAAACTGGAGCGCCCCAAGGTGAGGTACTCCTGCGAATAAAGCCCTGACCTAATAGCTGTTCTATCTGATCTCGTAGCTCTCGCATCTCTGCCGGAGCCATACGGTACGGTGCGCGTGCTATAGGTCTCGTATCTGGAAATAGGTCTATAACAAAGTCTATCTCTCGACTGGGGGGTAGGCCTGGTATCTCCTGAAACACATCCGAATACTCCCTGACAACTGGGATCGAATCTAAAGGAATCACAACCTCCTTAGAGGTATCCTCCTCTATGTAATACAGATGAGCGGTCGAACCTCCCTCTGGGCGAGGCATCGCCACTACAAACATCTCTTGCCCCGGAATGGAAAAAACAATGCTCCCGCTGAAGCAATCAATCATGGCCCTATAAGCTACGAGCCAATACATACCGATAATCACATCGTGCACATGCATATCTAATACCAACATGTCTGCAGGTAATACCAAACCACCAATCTCTACCCCCACTCCCCGGCATATAAAGAATATAAGTGACCCATTCCCCCATGGTGAGTCGACACACGTCACTGTGCTCTCCGCTGTGGCTAACAACCCTAAAGCCTTCGCAAAATATGTAGCTATAAAACAATGTGTAGCCCCCGTATCAAACAATACCCGACCCATAGTGCCATGGATAGGAAACGTACCCTCAATCGCGGGCGGTGCCTGCAGAGCTGCTTCCTGGTGGACGTTATAGACATGTCCATACTGTAACTGTCCCTGTTGTACAGGAACTGCTGGAATGGCGGGAAAAGATGGCACCTGGGCTGGAGCTGGGAGGGCTGGTGGAAAGAGTGTCCTCTGTGGCTCATGTCGAGCACCCTGCTGCTGCTGCGGGGCCCTGCCTCTATCAGGATAGTCCTGCCGTTTATGGCCAGTCTTGCCATAAATAAAACACTTCCCGGAAAAGTTCCCCCCTCTCGGTCCCTGCTGCCCCCGGCCCTGGTGGCCATTACCATTCCTCCACTGGCCCTGCTGAAACTGATGCTGACCATTTTGCCCCTGTTGGCCCTGATGGCCGTTTGGACCCTGATGGCCCTGACGGAAACCTCCATGTCCGTGCCTATAATTCCCTGATCTGAACCTCTTCTGATCCCCCTGCTGGGAACCCTTCTCACCCTGTCTCTGCCCCTGAACAGATTGTGCCCCACCGGTACCATGTCCTCCAGTCCTGCCTTGATGGCTAGACTCTCCCGATCTCTTGCCCTCAGCCATATGAAAGCGGTGATCCTGGCATTGTAACAAAGCAGCGTTAGCCACATCAGAATAAGTGGCCAACGAAAGGTTTCCTAACAGATGCTGACAGATCCTCCATGTCAACCCGTCGGTGAATTTATCAATCTTCTTCTTTTTTGTCGGTATCTCATCCAGAACGATATTCAACAGATTCGTGAACTTGGCCTCATACTCGGCCACGGTCTTGCCCTCTTGCTTCAGATTCATCAGTTTCCTCCTCATTTCCGTGTGAACAGCTGACAGAAAGTACTTGCGGTCGAACCGCACCCAAAAGTCTTGAATAGTGAGAGTATCTCTCTCCTTCACGGTGGTAATAGACTCCCACCACTGCAGTGCAGATCCAACTAACTTGAAAGTAGCTAGCACCTGCTTCTGAACTTTCGTGCACTCATACATCCTCAAGTGCCTCTGCATATCCTTCCTCCACTGGCTCGAGACTACCACATCTAAGCTACCTGCAAACTCTGGCGGATGCGCATTCTGAAAAGCGTCACATACACGTTCCCAAGCAGACGGGCATGCATTTTCCTATACTGGCGCGGCAACCGGTGCCTGAGGCGGTGCCTGCTGAACTACGGCAATTGCGGCATTTACCGCTTGGGCTACAATGGCTGCAACCTCAGCAGCGTTCATCATGCCCTGAACTGGAGCGGGCTGGGGTTTTGGCGTTGCATCCCTGGGAACTCGTCATGCACATCGTGGAGGCATCTGAAATAAGAATAAAGTTTATCAATTCACAGTTTATAAACTTAAAATAGCTGAAGAACGAAGCATACATAAAAGAGTACAACAGTCCTAAAATATAGGGCTCTATATCAAAGAAAACTTAGCGGAAACATAATAGCCGTACAGATCCTAAAGGACACCAGAACCTGATGCTCTGATACCACCTGTGACACCCCGACTAATTAAATACCGGGTAGCTACTCCTTTATTAAATTAAATCAAAATGCCAAGTTGGCTCAGTTAATAGCATCACTGTCGAAAACATTTTTATTATTTCTAACCACCTAGTATTTAAAAAGTAAGTTGTCAAATTTTAATTAAAGTCTGATTAACATGCAGTAAAAGATTTAAAGCAAGAATAATATCACCATTCACCATAACGAAATACTAGAATAACCATCACATGATATAAATAAATCCGGAGGAAAACTCCTCACAACAAATCCCACAACTGAAACAAGTAACAAACATACTGAATACTAAATTAATACATGCCAAAGTCTGAAAAACTGAAATGGAAATGTCTCTAATAGAATTTGGGCAACATGCCCTACAACTGAGGAATACTGAACATGGAATCCAAATGATAGAAGCGTCTAAAAGCAAATCCCTGCAACTTCCACAAACAGCTACAACTCGTCACCTGAATGAGAATCCTATGCATGGTGTCCTTGTGGCTGGGAACCTAAAATGGTTTTACAAGAAAATAGATTTGAAAGCAAACGGGTCAGAGCCCGAATGTGGAGATATTTTAAAAACCTGCAAGTGCATTAAAAACATTTAAAACATTAAATGCAAAGTACATGTTAGGACGTGCACTCACATGAAATTCTCACCTCTCGTCTAACTATGCACTCCTAACGTAAGTACCCATCTAAAATGACACGGACCACTAGCTAAGTGACATCATATCTAGCTAGACTATCATAGGTTCTACCCTTATTACTCGGTTCCCATTTACATTATAACTATCTCAATTAAATAGGGCGCTTAACGTAAATTCAGGTTCCCATATAAAAGTAATACAACTCGTTAGATTATCCCTTTTATGTTATTCCATAGTTATACACACAATACCATATGAAAGTTCTCATTTTACTAAGTGTATATTTTCCACAACATAAATATACAATATAAGCACCCCGAGACTAAGCTGTGGTGCACACATACTTTGCTATCCATCCCGGTACATCACGTACATAAGGATAACATATTCCGAATCTTTCAGGAATAGTTCACAGATAACAACATCACAAATAATGGAGGCGACCACAGTCACATCACATGGGTCACGCACATACCTGCGCTCCCACGATCAGAAGACTTATTAACATCCTAATAAGTCCTTCTCTGACCTATGTTCATCGAGGTAACCAGTCTAAATCCGGGCAACACAAGGATTAGAGGGCCCTAAGCGAACGCAAACCTCCCGTGATAGCAAGTATGGTAGGTATATCATACACATAAAATCAATACATATACTAAGTATGCACATGTCTTAGTACTCACCATAATATATTGGTACATATCTCTTCTCGTACTGACATATAATACTACACCATTTATATGTTACCAATTAATATAATAAGCTAGACCGTCAATAGTTCTCGCATCGTAATAGACATTCCCGTCCTACTCATATTTTCCTTTAGGTTCAAACTACACTTCTAGGTTTGACTCCTCATTATATCCCAAACATCCCAAATATATCAATTACTCATCAAGGAAAGGCTATCTCTACCTATACACAAGGTTACGGGGCACTCGGGATCAAAACAGGCTAAAAAGCCTAAACTGTCAACTCGTTCGAAGTCTCGTTCGAACGAACTGAGTATTCTAAAGAGATCTCGTTCGAACGAAGTGGGCTTTCTAACGAGATCTCGTTCAAACGATTTCATCGAACGAACTTCACCCTCCTTAGAAGTCAATTGACAACTCGTTAGAAGCTCGTTCGAACGAGCTCGTTCGAACGACCTGGGCAGGTCTTCTAACGAGTGGCCAGTTTCAAGCCCAGAATTCCTTATTTAGTTTTTCACCAATTTCCACACCGTAAATCTCACCCAAAATTCGTCCCAACAATGTTTAAAGGTCTCTAATCAATCCTAAACATATTAAAGTCACATACTAACATGGTTTAAGGAATTTATTCATCCTCAACATCATTAAATCATCAAGTCTCATCACTTTTCCCCAAATTCTCAAGAACATAAACCCTAGAATTTTAAATCTTCCATTCCCAGAATTAGATCCGTTTTTGTATCACATAAATTAGTAATTCTCTTAATTCGATCTTCCAATAACATTTCTACATGCAAACCTATCTCCAAAATTGAACTAATAACTCCAATTTTATGGGTTTTTAATTATCTCTCAATTAATTATGATTATTGAATTGTCTAAGCATGGAAGAAGCATTTACTGGATAAAAATGTAAATTAAACCACTTGCCTTGATTCAATCTCTGATTTTGATGACGATTTGAAGAAGTTCCCTCTCTCTTTCTGCAGAATTCCCTTCTATCTCTCTCTCTCTCCAAGCTTTCTTCTCGACCTGCTATGGTGGCTAGGGTTTGTTTTGCGAAAGTTTTGGAAACCTAATCTAATAACCCCCGTAGCTTATTGGGTCATTAAGGGTTGGTTAGTGGGTTTAGTGGGTCAATTCCCAATCAGATAAAAACTCTTAATTTTCGTCACTTTTAATTCCCAAAAATACAAAATTACCAAAATACCCTTTATGTTGACGGTATGGCCTAAAAATACCCCGGGACCCAAACTAAACCCCCGGCTAGTGTTTTCTGACTATCTCGACCCTTCCTGACGCGTTAGCGCACTCAAAACGACCATACGGTTAATAGAATTTAATTTCACTTTTATAAATAAAATAATTATATCCTGACGCGACTGTCACCCGCGTCCCAATAAAATGTCCATATTGCCGTATATCAATCTCACGACAATTTCATAATTCAAAATTCATATATCATCATATATACTCAATATAGTCAAATACCAACTCACATCTCGCTAGTATTTTATCCGGATTAATTCCCAGTTAATTCTCATTTAATTAATTAATCCCAAAAATAAATATCGCCAAAAATACGGGGTATTACATCACTTTGACAAAACACCCTTCTCTCTTTACTTGGAAATTCGATCTTCCCCACTTCATATTTGGACTATTTTGAAGCTATTCTTTAGACATTTCCACTATTCCCTTTGTAGAAATTAGGTGGTGAGATTCATACATTCTTTATCTTCTATATTTGGAATATGTATTGCATTCTTTTATGGGTTAAGGATGTTAATTTTTTTAGTTATTTTAGAGCTACTCCTTGACTTTATTGAAGTTTATTTTGTTTACACATATTTTGATGACATAAACTTTATTTGGTTGTTGTTTTCTGTCTCTTTTGTATGTCACTTTTGGATATTTCAATCATGTACTTAGTAGGTGGGAGTAAAATTTTTGATGAAGCTCCTATTACCTTGTGTGGATACTTTTTATGACATTTATATATCATTTTATATACATGGACACTGATTAATTCACACTTCTATCCTATTTATTTATGTTGTGGTCCTTAGATCATTATATTATGTGCTTTTATTTAGCACACCATATAATATTTAGTATTTTTATTCATCAACTTACTTTATTGGCTATGAACCCATGCCTTAAACTTGTTAACTTGCACATATGCCTCATTTTATATATTTTATGGTGTATGTTGACTCTTATTTGTATTAAATGCTCTGGCTAGATAATTTTATTTTGCTATTTCTATTAATGAAATATGGAATAGATTCATTTAATTGCATATTCTATCTTCATTTAATTTTGATTGAAATAACTCACTATGCAATCATTCTTATCACACATGCTTAATTTAACGTTTATTTACCATTTTCGATTCCATGACAAAAGGAGGGTGAAAGATTAAATTAAAGGGGAGTTATACTTACGAACATATCTTTATTTGTTTCATGATAAACGAAATAAATATGGAGTATATATCCATGAAATGTAGTACATATCTCAATATGGCCCTTCACATCAAGATATTTTCATTTCTAGAACATGTATACACCCCTTAGAATGATGATTCACTTGCATATCCTATTCATCACATATTTTTTGTTAACTGTCCATAATATATATATATATATATATTCAATGACATATTGATAGGCAGAAGAATTATGAGGAATTCTTCTATAATGGGAGGATTAGTATTATATGGAAGTCTTTTCCTTTTGTTGGGCTTGTGTCTATATGTCAAAAATTACAAGACTTCTCTATAATATTATTAATCTTTATTTTTGAATATTTTATCACATAATATACAAAGGGGACATTGTAAGAGTATGCATTTTATGAATGTGCCCCAATAGGACTATATTTTCTTACTTCGTTGGCCAAATATACTTTGATTCTTGTCCTTGAGGTTGTTATAGAAAATCACCATGTAAATCATTCAATAGAGATCCTCACCTTCATGTTTATCCTTTTATACTACTATTCAGAAGGAAAACGTACACGTACACTCATATACATTTTCCTCACACAGGTTCCCTTTATTAGAAAATATGTGTTTTTTTTTGTTTATATGAATCTTTGGACTTGTTTAGTGAAATGGAATAAAAGTTTATTTGAAAATCTTACCAATGGAATTTCATAAAGGTTGTTGAAGTATTTCGTAGGAGACCTTTGACTTAACGAGGCTTTCTCTCATTGCAGTGATATTTACTTGTTGGACGAGGCTTTTTCAAGAGTTTTTCATATTAGGCCCACCTTTTATCCTTGTTGAAAGATCATCATTGCGACATAATTTCTCGCTTGAGTGATACTCCAATGATGCATGTGAGTCTGTAAAAATTCACTTTTTAAATAGACTTTGTACATATTTCTTGGTACTCGTGCAAACTAAAGATATGTCACTATCTTTTTCCATTTTTACACGATGTCACTTCACGCAGGTCTACTTACTTATTTGTACCACCATTGCTTTTCTTGCACACCTGGGTGCTATATGTAAGTGAGTTTTACTTCATATTTATGAGAGAGTATAGGTATATTTTTTTATTTCTTGATGGACAACATATTTTTTCCCAAATATTTCCTTCCATATGAATCATCTCTTATTGAAAGAAAAATATTGAAAAAACTTCAATTTTAATCTTGTATTCATCCATGTTTTTAGTCTTTTTTTTATCTTCTATATATTCTTGAGATATTTTAAGTTAAACTACTTGTGAAATCTAAGAATATTTTTTACTGAACTTGTTTGCTTTAAAATCTTTTCAAAATCATAAACAAATATATTTCTTTTTTATTTTCTGTTATTTTTATATTTTGTATATCTTAAAGATATATTTTGTGGGTTAAGCCATTAATTTTAGAAATAGTTCCACCTTAGATCATTGTATAACTAAGAATGCGGTACTACACTCATCGGAGGCTTCTCACCATTGTTTCATCTTAGAACACATTGTTTTTACTCTCAAACATAAAAGGAAGAAATTTTGCTTCAAACTTTAAACGAAGACTTTGTTTGTCCTGAGGACTTGACGGAATTGGTTGTGGACTAAAACCATCCACAGCTATGTGTCATTTTCCAGTTTTTATCTCCCTCTAAGAAGGATATGGTGGGAAAGAGTGTCTAGTAGGTTATAGAATCGTGGGGGTTGTAAATATATTTATTCTTGTTGTAAAACTCTACAATAGTACATTTTTCATCCTTTCGGCCTGAGTTTTTTTCTCGGTGTGGGTGTTTCCTCATACGCCTTGCTGTTGTGGTATAATTTTTAACTTTCTACATTCAGATTAAGTCATCATCTAAATATTGAAAATAAAATTTTGTGGAATCTAATTGGTAAATAATATGTCACATGGTCCTTAGGACTTATATTTGTTGCCCAATATTGAACTGGAATAAAAAACCATGTCATGACTGGAAAAGAGATTTAATCGAGTACGTTTCTTCCATCTTAGTTTCAAGCCCACACACTCTCACAATTATATTCCCAATTTTCGGAATGTTTTGACTCAAACGGATGATAGTAGCTAGCAAATTGATTTGTCCAATGGAAATATTATGCATAGATATAATTTGAAATGCCTACAAGACTGCCTAAAAGTCTTCTATTCAATCTACGATCTCTAAACAACATCGACTAAAATCATTCTCGATGCCCCAACAAGCTTAATCCTATCTCAATAACACTTTGTCGATCCTAACAAGATTCTAGGTTCACTATTTCGATAAGATAACACATTGATCATATTACTAATCGGACACTAACTTCTAATATTTCATGTTATTAACATGTTAGCTTATCATGTAATTATGTCATATTGTTCCACTCATAAACAGGTTATTCTAATGAGTCATTCCATACATGCATACAGAAATATAAATAAATACAATGTATTTGTTAAATTTTTTGTTCAAATACATACGATAAAAATATGGTTGTCATACAAGGGTTAAGTGTATAAAAATAAACTATTGTTTTGAAAATCAATCTTCATCTAAATCCAGGGAAAGATCCTTCAAATTAGGGTTAACATCAAGAGCAAACTGAAACGTTGTAGGGGCCTTTAATGTGTCATCTTATGTAGTAAAACCCTTTGGTGCATGCATAACAACAAACCAAATTTCGTCGTTTACGGAATTTGAGTACAATAGCTTATTCAATTTTTGAAAGGCACAAACAAAAGTCTCTTTGACCATGCAATCTTTTATATTCATCTTAGATAAATCTACGATGACAAGTTTTGAGGCAGGATCAACCTGACAACCGTTAGTAATGTTCTCCACCTTCATCCAGTCAAAATAAAAAAAATATTTTTTGAAATATAAGTTATCTAGTTCCTTGATTTATTGGACAATCCCATAATAGGTTAACATCGTATCCTTTTGATTTTTATTGCTTTTTTTAGCAACACAAGAAGTCAAGCATAAATTGAAATTTTGTTACTTAAATCAATAGTTTTCCCACCCATGGTTATGCGTCAAAATCAAAACTATTAGTGCCAAATTTTGTAACCTCCTTCACACGAAAATTAGGACACATTTGGCTAGGCATGAAAGTCTCGAAGAGACACCACCTCTTTTCATTAGTGAATTTGGATTACTGCATATTTTCCAAAACATACAAGTAACAACAAGAAGAACAAATGAAAATTAACTTTTTTCATACCCATGACCTAAAATCATTCATTGTGCAGTTTTGCTTCTAATTTTGACAATTTTGATCCCGTACTTCCTATAATTGTTCATCAAATTGTAGAGTTTAGATGATAAAATACAAAACGTAGTTAATCAAACAAAAATACGTTATATATTTAGGTACTCACTCTCTCTAATATTCAACTTCATCTTACGATTAGAAGATATAACGAGCTTATTGTTCATATTACAAACTGGTGAGTCTCACCTCTTTACGATTCCCTAACGGAAATTGTAAGAGCGAGATTTTATAATTGCTCATATCATAGGCATTTTGGCATTTTGGTGTATCCCGTTAAAAATCGAAGTTTCAAACAAAACACTACATCCACATTGCCTCCATGATCATTCGAAGACATGTTAGTGGCCGAGCATAATTTTTGAATTTCAAACCATTTGATTTGTCATAATGCTTTATGGAGCTATATGACTTATGATTTTTATTTCGCATTCAAATTATACTATGGGATGTTTATATTTAATTCGAGGCATTTTATTTAAATGAATTTTGAAAAAAAATTAATTTACTTTTAATCTCGTTCGAACGAGATTATGATCTCATTTTAACAAAAGTTGATTATCATTCGAACGAGCTTGGAACGACCAACGAACGAGAATCGTCTATTTAATAGGTCCACTGTCGTTGGAAAGTCGTTAAAAGCCTGATCCAATGAGAATGGGTTTTCATTCGAATGAAATTGATCTCGTTAGAACAAAACCGGTGTTTTCATTGGAACGAGATGCCATTTTTGTTCAAAGGATATCGCTACCTAGAAATTCATGTTTTTTCTATAAAAACCTATTTTGATGAGTTTTTCTCAAGACTTTTGCATAAACGAATTCTTAATATCTGAACTAAAAGTTCTCATCTTTGTGTTGTAGGAAAATGCTTATCTTTTCCAAATCATTCATCACATATATGATTTGTTAAATTTTTTCAAACACACATTTACATATGTTACATTAAACCTTGTTGAGTTTTAATCCACTACTGATTTGTGGAGACAAGGCTTCACGGCTGAAGAAGAAAATATTGGACATCATGAGACTAATTGGTTAATACCGAGGGAAGACCACTTCCTATTGACGATGATGGATTGTGTCGTAGCTATTGAAGAACTGAATATTTTGCATCACATTTAGTGGAGCTCTAAGTATTCTGTAAGTGATTGAGTCTATCAATTTCTTAAATGGGGGTAAAATCTAGGTTTTGCCTCCTTCAATCTTCTTTGCCTACTTATTTGGTTTGATTATTTTTGTATCCTCACATAATTAATTTCAGAATTAGATTGCATGAAAATCTAATTTATAATCAAGATAAAATTTGGTTTAAATTTTGAATTTGTGTGTGTGTAACCTGATATACGGACTATCCATATGAGCCCTCTTTCTTAAATTGGTATCACAGTAGGTTGCACTAAATTATTGTGTGACCTTTAAAAATTTGGGTTTTTTGGATAATTTATACAATAGGTTACCTATTTTCGATGGGTCTAATTATGTTTATTGAAAATCTCGACTGAGGTCGGCTTTGAAAGCGATTGACTAGCATGTCTAACCTATTTGTGAAAGAGGGTGTCCACCACTTGGACAGAGGATGAACTAAAATGGAGTAATTTTAACTCACACGGTTTAAGTACCATTTCTGGAGCCATTACCCCTTATTAGTTTCGTCGCATCATGACGTGCACTACGTCTCTTAAAGCTTGGGATACCAATACTGTGAAATCTTCTAACCTACAAAACCTCACCACATAATTATAGATTGTTACTATGCTAGAGTCTAAATCATTTGATAAATTTTATGAACGAGTATCTGATATCGTTAACTCTAGTTATCATTTGGGGGAGAGAATTCCATAGATGTGCATAATTAAAAAGATTTTGAGATCCCTTCCATTCTATTTTATTCCAAAGGTTGTTGTTCTTTATTCTTTCTGAATTTTAGATACGCTTGGGTTAGAAGAACTCATAGGAGATCTTCAAACTAATGAGATCGACATGCTTCCCAAATTGTCAAACATAAGAAAAAAGGAATTGCTTTAAAATCTCAACTTTAAAAGAAAAAGAATGTTTCTTCTGACATCAAATATGATTTTAATCTTAATGATCTTGCCAATTTTAAAAAAAATAAAAAAAAATTAAAGATTAGAAAATAAAATATTTCGATCGATAAATTTAATAAATCGATAATTTATTATATATATCTATAATAAATTAAACCGGATACTCCGTTCCTAATCCCTGTCGCACTAGACTAAAAATATCCGAGTCAAAACCCCGACCCTTAATTTAATAAATTTCACTTGAATTAATATTTATCTAAGTAATGTCACTCCGTAAAATGCTCAGACTCCCGAACTTGGTCCGCACTTTGACCTTTTGAATTTTCTTCACGAAATTCTAGTTATTTAGATTGTCACCCTATCTAAATAAAAATATATCTTAAAATCCTCCTCCCAAGGTCCCAAGTATTTTCTCCCTTCAATTTTTATGTACACTGATTAAAGCCTTAAATATAATATACCGAAAGGAAACAAGGGCTAAAAAAACATTTCCCAAAAACCTTACCATCATTCAAACGACTTTTGGTGTCGTTCAAATGACTTCCAACATCACTTGAACGACTTATGTGGTCCTTCGAGTGATCCCCTTTCACCTAATTCCCCACGATTTCTGCTTCCAAACGATTTTCTCTTCCACCACTACTAGCGTGTAATACCCCATATTTCTGAGGATATTGAATTTAAATAAATTGGAGATATAAAATTTAATTAAATTGGAAATTTGGGAATTTATTTAATTCGTAGAAATTATTTAATTCGCTGATTTAGACTTAATTAATTCAGTTTAATTCAATTTCAGGCGTGTCGCATTTTGAGGTAAAAATAATATATTATATAAAGTGACTCGGATGGAGATTTGCAGGTCACAATTGATTCCAAAAGGGTCGAAATAGTATACCCCGGAGTATAGTTTGGGTCCCGGGGAGTTTTAGGCCAACATGGCACCATTAAAGGGCGTTTTGAAAATCAAATGATTATTTTAGTCCCTTGGAGATAGAGGCTAGGGTTAACTCAAATTAGAGAAGAAAGAGTACAATAAAGAGGAAGAGAAGAGAATTCTTGGAGCTTTCAACACCAATTCTCACCACCGACGTGCTAGAATCGTAATAGGAGTAAGGAGAGATCAACTCTATCATCATATCAATGAAATTAGACATGCAATTATAATTAAAGTGTTTATCTTGCATGTTTTTGAAGAAGTTATAATACCCATGTAGTGTAGGGTTTTTAATTTCATGATTCCAATTATGTTCTTGGGATTTAGATGAATAGAACTCATGATTCGTTGTAGGATTGCATGTAAAATGAATCCTCGTGGAAGATAAAATGAAATTAGAATATATTTGATGATTAAGATGGAATCTTGATGGGTTATTGGTTGAAGAATATGAATCTTGAATAACTTAGGGTTTAATTGATGAACACAAGATGGCAATCTGCCAAAAATTTTAATGTAACTTTAAACTTATGTCATTTCTATAGTCCTTATAATTAGAGTGAGATCCATATATTCCTGAAAAGCTCTATGTCTTATATTTCTAATGAGATTTGAATTAGGTCAATCCTAGTTTTGTAGAGGGGGTAATCGATGTTTTACTATATGGTGTTTAATATGCCAACATAGTAATCTGCTAGAATTTTTTACATTACTTTAAACGTGTGCCATTTTAATTGTACTTAGAATTAGAGTGAAAGACAGAGATTTTTGGAAAGGTACATCTCTTAGATTTTCAATGAGATTTGAAAGAGGTCAATTCGGATTATGTATAGGGAGAAATCAAAATTTTACTACAGGGTATTTAATCTGTCAGAAAATTTGCGGGTCGATATGGTTACCTATAATTGCCCAATTTTCCTTATTTAAGCCCTGTACTTGTGTATAATTATTGGGGGGATTTTGAGATACCTTTAAATTATAGCCAGGTATATAATGATCACTATTAGTCTAATGGTAATTTTGGGGCTTAGTCATAAGGGAGAAGAATTATGGCTAATGATAATTGAGCATAATTTGTAATGCGAGTAAATTCGGGGTAATGAGAACGAATCATGGAAAGATGAGTGAACCTGTGATTCCAACCAATAGTGTTGTAGGATATTATCTCGTGATATTTAATTAAGGGGTAACTAGGTCCCTTTGGATATATATTAATCCTCGATAAAATGTGATAGAGAGTTGTAATCGTATATTGATAGTACGTCGAGTATTCGAGCGAGAGATATCACGTACGAAGTATATTTATAGGCTAAATATAAGTCTATACGAGTTATAGAAATGCATTAAGTGTATGCCTATAAGAATTATAAATATAAATTGTGTATATATTTATATGAGTTATAGTTATGGGCTTAGTGTATACCTATACGGGTTATATATATATATATATATATATATATATATATATATATATATATATATATATATATATATATAGAGAGAGAGAGAGAGAGAGAGAGAGAGAGAGAGATGGTGTATATATCTATGCGAGTCATAGTTACGGGTTAAGTTTCTACCTATGCGGATTGTACTTATAGGTGGTGTGTATACCAATACGTATCATATTTATAGGTTGTGTGTATGCCTATATGCGACATACAAATTAGGTTGTGTGTATGCCTATTATGTGCTTTCTTATGTGTAAACATACCTACGCTGCATGGTATTAGGGGGTATCCGTAGAGAGGAAGATCCCACCTTGACGATTCCATTGAGGTCTGGATTAGTGCCCCGAAACATATAACTTAGGGAGGCTCATTATGTGTTGTGTATTTGTGGGGCTGACAGGTCATTTGGGTACGTTAGGTATGTGCGTAGCCCAAATGTTTAGAACTGTGTTGGCCTCCATAATATGTGTTGCTTGATTTTGAGTTCTAGGAGACATGCTGAACCGTTAGTTCATGATCTGGTACGAGAGGTACATGGACTTGATAGCAGAGTATGTCGGCATCACGAAAGGACATTCTGGGAATGCCATAAATATATATATATATATATATATATATATATATATATATACACACACACACACAGATGTGTTACTCTTCTACTTATATGTGATGGTAGAAAGGATAGATAGTGTATTTCTAAAAGTAAAAGTGATTATGTGATTTTTCTACTTGTGTGTGATGTAGGGAGGATAAATAGTGTATGTCAAAAAGTGATTCAATTAATAAATAATCCACTTAGTGCTTGAAAGTAGTAAAGATAAATGGAGTATATCTAAAGATAATTTAAGTAGAGCTACTTAATGAATTGGTTTAATAATAATAAACGATAAATGTCAATTATAAATATTGCGATAGCATACGATATGGGTGGTACGGTAAAGTTAAAGAGATAGTTTAACTGAGGACTTATTGAGTAAAGATTGGAATACGGTGGTGGTATGGGGGAGTTAAGACTGTTAGTGGTTAGTTAGTTATTGATGAGACCTAGTTGGGCAGGGTATCATAGACAGGTAGATGATGTTAGGCATGCACATTAGTTGAGAGGTGAGGAACTCAAGGGAGTGTGCATTGAACTAACATGTGTAATCAATAACTGATTTTAAATGTGATTTAAATTCTTAAAAAATATTTTCAATCGTTTTTTCTTTGTCTTTGACCCCTGTGAAAAATACTTTGAAAACCTTTTTGGTGTCTAGCCATAAGGACGCCTAGTTTGATGATCTGTTCTAGGGATGTGTAGATGCAAAACTTGTGGAAGCCTGCAGGATTTGGATTAGACACTTCAGATACTTTATTCCTAGAGTATAATGCAGTTTAGTCATTTCGTTCGAGCGTGTTTCCCCTTCAACTATTGCATTTTTTAGTTCAGACTTGTACTCAGGTTTATATTTATATGTTGGTTTTTATATTATACTTGGTAACCGATGGTTTATTGATTGATTCATATTGCTTATGCATGGATGGTTTGGTAATTGTAGCTAATTCCATATGACGTAGTTTAATTAAAGATAAAAAATTTTGAACAAATTTATTTAAAACGTAGGTGGTTAGTTATTTAAAAAAATTTCCACAGTGATACTAAGAATGAACCAAATGAGATTCATGTTTTATTTTAATAAAGGACTGAGCACCCGGTATTTAAATAGGAGGATTATCACATAGCATCTCCTCCATTAACGATTCTTCCCACCTGTTATTTCTCAACCCATAAATTGGAATCTACTACTCCAAGGGTTTATATGTTTATCAACAATTTCAAATAACTCACTTGCACCAATACTCATCATCAATTTGTAATACTAATGGTAATAAATCTTAATTGGGTTGTCATTGATCATCCTACGCCCATTTTCTCCAACTTTGATTTTGAATATCAAAATTGACAGCCTCCATACCAGCATGAATAAAAATCAAATTTATATACTTTTGAATCATATTACAATAACAATCTAGTTTCTAATCTATATGAATTGGCCAATTCATCAACACCCGTCTTTACATGACATCCCACCCCGAAATGAATTTCTTTATCACACCCACAATGATATGAATCGAAATACCGTAATTAAATTGGAAGATTTTTTAACAACTTTCCTGATCGATTCATAGGGTCTAATTTTCTTTGGTGTAGATGAAGATTTGACGAAGAACACTCCAATTTGTTCTTGATTTGGCTTCCAAAAGCTCTCCCAATTTCTCCCTCTTTTCTCGTCTGCAAAACTAGGATTTTCTTATCGACTTGTGTCTGTCACAAACTCCCTATTGTAGGTTTTATTGTGAAAATCCCAAAATTAAACCTATGGTTCATGGACAAATGACCTGAACACCCCCATATGAGCCCAATTATGCCTAAAAATGGACCGAGGACCAATTACTACCCTCGGGTCCTCTTTTCCGACTACCTCAACCAATTTAGAATCAAATGTGCACTCAGAATTGTTGTCTGGGTTACTTTACGAAAATTCTCCAATCTCAAACTCCGATTACAACAAATGTAAATTTTAAAATAACCCGAATTAATTAAATCTCAATTCACTAAATTAATTAAATCCTCTAGATAAGTTTAAATGCTTTATCACCAAATTAATTAAATTCTATATCCTCATAAATACGTAGTATTACATACTCCCCCCCCCCCCCCCCTTATAAAGGAATTTGTCCTCTAAATTAAATTGAGTCTAGTACTCCAAGCCTCGAATACTTCCCTACTCACATGACCTTAATATCGCTACACATCTCTTTACCCCTTCTAATCGAAATTTATATTAAAATAAAATTAATAACCCAGGGCGCCCATACACCTTGTACCAATGCTTAACTCCACAAATTTTACCCGACATTACAAGCCTTAAATCGTAATATAACTTTGTTTATTTTAAAGAAAATTATTTTATTAGTAGATGGAGAAATAGCCTCTCTAAGGGCAGTTAGAAGCGCTAAACAAGGACTCCGGAAAATTAGAAACAACAATCTAAAGAAAATTTAAAAAACATTTAGGTCCTATGATTTCTTGAACGCCTTCGCTTGTGAACGACGTTCCAATTGTCATTTTTCACCGTAGAATTTAACTCATTCGAAATAATATTGGAATCCACCGCAAAAATTGAATCAAGTTTGGGGAGATCCACGAATAAATCAATGTTGCAGTCGTCGTGAATTTGTACACTAATAGGATTAACTTGGGATAACTCGTCACTTGTATTAAAGTTCTATAAAGGAGTCATATCTTCATCACTTTTAGAGTCTTCATCAGATGATAAAGTCTAAAAAAGATCATTACGCAAACAAATTTATCTCCTACTAATACGATGGAATCGCGTTGGACTAATTGATGAACATATCTTTGTTTTTTCTTATTTGGGTTTCCAAACGAAGATCCATGATGTTGATTGTTGATTCCAGTTTCAGATGGATGATCATTATTTGAATCTTAGTATCAGATAAATCCCCTGCCTGAAAATTTTCATTTGTATTAATCTGAACCATTTGTGTTATTGTAAATGACAATATCCCCTCCATTAAATTTTTGAGATTTTAACTTTGGATCTCCTTTTTGCAAAAGATCTAGGATTTGTCATTCCTTTAGAATAGTAACCGCCTGATTTATAGTCCCAGCATTTTGAACATGCAATTTTTTGATTTGGTTGGTTTTAACAGATCATTTACCACATTTTCCTCCTTTATGATGATAACTAACTGAGATTTTTTTTCTCCAAAATTTTTGGAAAATTCAGAGGTCTGATTGGGAGGCTCCTGACTTCCCTCTTCATTGTTGCCCAATATTGGACTTTGCCCAATATCACCAGAATGGTCACTTGAAAAACAATATATGATATCCTTCTGAATAGATTTATCTTTACCAGCATGTATACCATTTTTTTCCAAGAATCTAATGCGGCCTGGAGGTAAATCATCATTGTCATTTCCTTATGGTTCTGTAGACTCTACGGCGTGAAGCAGACCTAAAGCAATGTCAATAGACTCAATAGCAATGGTAGTGTCAACTACTACAACTGTCTCATTAAGAATATCGTGGTGAGGCGTATAGGAATGCATAAGGATTGATGTTGCAACTACCCCAGCAGTAGAAGGAACTCTCTCTATATCTGCATAATCCTCATTATTTAATTCTGCACTTACAACTTTCCCAACAACTTAATGATTCTCTTGGATATTTTTTATTGCTAGATCCCTCTCCACTGCTTCTGCAATCACTGGTTCCTCTACTAAAGACTTCTTTACCTGATATTCTTGAATCTTCTTTTGGTTTGAAATAAATTTCTTGATTGGTTGTACTTGATCTTTTATGGCCATTCTTTCATTGTTTGAATAATTAAACATGCACTTGTTTTCATCGTGACCTTTCTTTAAACATCTTGAGCAATATTTTGGCATATTTTCTACTACCACCTTTTGCCAAAATCCACTGTCTCCATTTCCTATCCAAACTCTTTTAGAGATATTCTTAGTTAAGTCTACCCTAACACATGCATGATCCATACTAGGAATGTGTATCTCAACAGTTGTTGCATCCATTTTCATAGGCTGCCCAATTAGCTAAGCAATGGAAAAGGGGAAGATTTTGAGAAGAAATGTATTGGAATGTTAGGAAAAGAAATCAACATAGGGTAAATGTTACTTTCTATGTCAAGCCAAAATTAAGTGGACCATTTGAATACCCTCAAAGGAAATTTCCTAATATGCCAAGGCTCGCTCATCCACATTGTTGAAAAATCTTCTTCACTATTCAATCTAATCAATACGTTCTTATGATCGATTAGACGTATATTAAAGTCAGTTTTAAGATAAAATTTTTTGAATACCTTTTGAATGATATCCATGGATGGTCTACCATGAGAAAAATTTTCAACTAATGCATGCTTGAATGGCCTTGCCAATGTTTATATGTATTATTTTGAAAAAAATATGGTAGATCCCCTTTGAATGTGGATAGAGGTTTCAATACAAGATCTTGATTAATATGGGTAGGGTTTCCAACAACAGATTAAAATGAAACATTTTTTGGGTCAGGGGGTTTAGGTTCCATCTTTTTTCAACTCCGGTTCTAACTTTATCAGATTGCTAGCCTGTAATAACTTTTAACTCACAATTATAAACACATGTGTAAAATAACCAAGGTACCAAAACCATGACCTAATGACCACATATATCCCCACTTCCAACAGTGCTCTAAGTTTCATGTGTAGTACGTCTCGCAAAGCGAAATCCAAACAAGTACCCCCGTGATACACTACTACCAAAGATTGCCAATTATTGAGATATTATAGGATCTTAGTCCATAACATGTACCCCCAAATTTTCACCTCTTGATATAAAAGTATATTTATCCACTCTCATGTTACAAAATACATCATACAATGCGTCACCTCTTACTATCAATAGTTTCTTAGCGCGAATCAATCACGAGCTATATCTTCGCACTCAAGAATAAACCTATTGACCTTGAATCCCATCAGTAACTGACATTGCTCATCGGGATCAAATATAACAATACAAACATTTTATTATAAGTTTATTATGCAACATACCATAACATATATACACATATATAGACCCTCTTTCAGTTGATAACTAGCACAATTAAATCATCATTCAGAACAGTGAACAGAAAGTCTTACTATACTATTAACTATAGCCCAAACATCCTAGCATAGTTATTACTAATGTCTCATACCTAACATAATTATCTCAAGCTGAGATCCACACTGTCAGCGTGTCTATATCATACAGGTATTCTCGATTAACACGCAAATTCCAATTTTATTCTTGTCGATATTGCCCCACCCATTAACTTGTGGTACATTAGTTTTTTCGGTGCTTCCTTCGCAAAACTCCACCGGCTCCACTGACCATATATTGTAATATCTCTCATCTTAAAGTCTTTACCCTACACATTTAATAAATGAACATTTAAAACCGATGCAGTAGCATCCAAAAACGTCTCACTATTCCCAACGTTTATTAAGGTCCATACGAGTAACATCATGCAACGAATCCCTTTCCATAATGCACTATCCTCTAACATTGTCAATCATCAAAATCTATGGGTCCAAATCACATAACTAAGATATCACAAATTTTCTCTCCCTACACATAAATCAAATCGTCTATGCCCATATAACTCAAGTAATCGTATGATACGATGCTCTCAATATTACTAAGTTCAAAAAATGTAAACAACAATGAGCTAAAAACTCTCCAGTCAATGGTGAACCCGACATGCCCTGAATGACATTAGTAAAACTCCCCACGCACTGGTATCCAATATACCTAGACAACTATACTCTCTAAAATCTACTTCATAAAAATATCGCTATGAGTTTGACCCTCTTTCAAGCGATACATCGCAGAAATATACATCATATCCCGGAACAATGAACACAATAGTATTGTTGTAATAGCCCACCGTCTCTTAACATTCTGTACCCAGGAAAAAACCATACCTCGAATATCACCTCTCAAAATGAGTTATCCTCACAAAACATATCCTCTCAATCTCCACACCTTCTCCCCTGCATATGGAACTAAAGGGATCCGCTTTACTCAACGGTGAATATATAAAACTATAGTAATATTAACGATACCTCTACTAAACCCATTACACATGCAAATATATTACTAACGAACTACTGTGACTCGCTCATGTCACACAAAATATACCCCAATCAACGCAGGATAAAACTAAAACTTTCAATTGCAAATAACACTAGCAGTTCGAATGGTTCTTGGATTTAAAAACCCCTCACAACGGAACTAAAAAATTCTTATAACTATTGCTCCTACTAGGCATCTTGTTCTTGTCCCCCAATTCACACAGATAATATCGACACATGTTTTTTTTGCTCTTTACACATAAGAAACCTCTATGTGTTATTCCCCTTTTTCTGGCCCCACTGGACATTTGGGGTTGTTACTCTCACGAACCTTGTAGAATTTACCCTGATTGCTACCCCCGTTGTTCCTTTGGCTCTACTGGACCTATGGGACTCGATGTTGACTGAACCCACTATCACTTTGCATAAATTCTATTGATCTTAATCATTATAATGGGTTCTCTACTCGATATCCCCTCATGTGGTGCCTTACTATCACCGTTGAATATAGTCTTGCCCTTCGGTTAGGTTCTCCAACTCTCTTACCTCCATTCTCACAAATGTTTTGCTATCAATTTGTAAACGTACGACATTCATGATGACGGTACCAGTCATTTTATCCATATTTCCACATCGATGCTTGTATATTCTACCCATTAGTACATTATTAACTTATGAAAATTTTGTATTCTCTGTATCCACGTCTTCGGGTACAGAGTCTGCTAAAGACGTCAACTCTCCTTCATAATCGACCACCACACGGTCCTTTTAAAACAAATGTTGAAATCTCATTTGCCTCTTTGTTTAAAGAGATGATGAGAGGATTTTATAGTCAAATCGCCAACTAATTTCCTGGTTATTCATGGTATCTCTCCATGGTTGTGGTGACTAACTCCTACCACTACAACGCTGCCGCTATGAGCAAAAAAATTTCCCGAAATTTAATCATGGGTGACACTGCACTCCACCCTACACAATTGCCTTGGGGTTATCTCCTTCCATTGACCCATCACACTCCCTCTCGCCTATGAATCCTCATGGATGGCTTTTCAGAAAAGTTACTCTGAGTCTCCCCCTTTTACTAACTACGTTGGGTGAGTTTGAATTTGCACAATCGCTTTCTACAACAATGCTTAAGAAAACAACAACACCATAGTGATTATCCCAACGTCATCTTCGTGAACAATAATTATGGTGACTTCTATCGCAGTCACCATTCCCAGAATATTCCAAGGCTTCTGTCGAGCATCTCCCCCTGCAGTCCTTTAACGGACCTCGATGGTATTCTAAAATTATTCGATGTAAGAAGCCTAATCAAACTCGTGTATGAATCGCATGAACTATACTTAATTGTAGGAGAATGTAAGTCACATGCATGAAGCAGTACAATAATATTATAATAAGGCTATATATCAAGGAATGCTACGCTGAAATGTAATAAGCCAAACAAATCCTAAGGACTTAAGAACTTGATGCTCTGATACCATCTGTGGCACCCCGCCTACTAAAATACCGAGTACCCAACCCGTGATCAAAATAAAATTTTTGACTCATATATCTCATTCTTTGCGTAATTATCTAAAACATTTTTTAAGTTACTACCCACTTAGTAGTTTCAATAGACTGGTACCAAATTTTTTCATTAAATAACAACATGTGGATATATAAAATAATAAAACCATGGACACAACATGGTAACTGAATACAACACAAATGAATAATATAAATAAAGATGATCGAATAAACTATCAGTTCAACAATAAAATACAATAGTAAATTGAAACCATAACATGCATACACAAGGTCACATAAATAAACTGAATACTAAATTTGAGGGCGACATGCCCAAATGAGTAGTGAAGTAAAGATCCTACACTTGTAATAAATGAACGAAGCATCTATAGAAAAGTCCTGCTACTTCCACATGAGTCGTAGTCGTAAAGTCTTGCTACTTTCACATGAACTGCAGCTATGCATCCCTAGATAGAATCCTCAAACTGGGCATCCCTGTGGCTGGACACCTTAGAGGTTTTGAAAAATATTTTGACATAGGTCAGAGACCAAGTAAAATACTTTAAAAATATTTAGCAAGCAGTTAAATTGCAATAATTAAATATTCATGCACACTCTTCATATTTAAGCTAGTGTCACATTCTCTTGAGATATAAATCACCCCTCATCTAATGTACACACCTAACGCTTGTCTTATAACCTTCCTAGTTAATCTACCCCACCTAACTAGCTGTATCACACCTCTTTCTACCACACTACTCTAACCCGAGTAGTCTTACTTCGATTATTAAGTTATTTACTCATTATCTCATTAATAGGTTTAATTATATTAGATCATATAATGTTTACACTAGTTATATAGGAAACCCATTTTTAAATCATCTAACTTTCACACTAGTTATATAAGAAATACATTCACACTTATGTATTATTCTCGTATATAATTACCTACTCATATTATATATGTACTAGTATACTACAACATTCACATACATGTCAAGTATAATAATCGTCCATTCCTAAGTAATAAATCGTCGGATGCTTTCTCTAAAATTCTATCATATTCCAAGTATGCTCACTATAAGCCATCTACCTCAAGTCGGACTCACTCTCAAACTTGAGTAAAAATAATAATAATAAGCGTAGCGGAGGTAGTCATAGTTCCCCGTGTCTGAGACAAAATCATACCCCAGATGTCTCACCCCGAAAAGAATCACAGCATATAAATATTGGACGCTATGTGACACACCCCAACCCAGTTACTTATAAATAAGTTTGATAGACAAAGTGAGTCAAACCATAATTAATCTAACTTAACCACAAACACGAGTTTTTATTTCAGATTCATCATTGTAAATCCAGATAACTGAAAGCCTTTTTACAACATCAGAGTATTCATGTCCATAAAAACTTTATTGAAGGATAAGTTAACTTAATTACAACATTTACATTTTCACAAAATCATTGTTTCTCCCGTTCCTGGCTAACCCAACCCGACCACCTAGATTTTGCAGTGACATCGCGTTACCTAAAAAAATGTGAACATAGGAACCATGAGAAAAATAGCCTAGTAAATGCAGCACTACTATACTAATGTATGAATTTAAATTCAATAAATCATGTCAATATAATCATGTATTAACTTATCCGGCTCATTCATAATGAATGACCAACTTTTTAGAATCATGATTCACATATCTTGTCTAAATAGGCAATTCTCCCCCATTCCTGGTCGAGGAGTAACATCAGAATTATGTAAACTGAAATGAACAATTTCATATTCAATATATTCTGATCATATCAATAACACGATACAATTATCTCTTCGCAGTGAGTACACTCACCTTGGTTGACAACTATGTATTCACATTTCCTTCGGGTGGAGCTGAATTGGGTTGATTTGACCTTACACCTGTCAATCCAACTAAATCTGTACAGAATATCAATAATAAGTATTATCTTAACATAATTATGTAACTTTCATAACTATACAACAATAATATAATTCCACATAAGTTACGTTCCATAAAACATAAGTAAAGATGAAACAATGGTATACATGTTGATAAAGTTATGAACATTCAACCGTAGGAAATACCTCATAAGGAATTTATAACTAAAACAAAGTAAACATTAAAGTATCCTTATCAATGTATATACACATGGAACATGTACTCAAAATACCCTTTCGAAAGAGGAGATAACAATATTATTTCATCGGGTATTTAGTATGGCCTTAAATTGTTGTCTTCTATACTCAACCATCCTATATTCCAAAACTGTATAAATATAGGTGTCCAACATTATCAATATGAAACCATATATGAATTTAATTTCCAGTACAAGTGACGGTGAAATTTTTCAAGCTTCCTAGAGCAAGTTATGACCATTTCTTTACAACACAAGAAATCTGCCCTACTAGATCCTCTATTGTTCCTTCGAATTCCCAGAATTTTCATACTTTTTTTGCAGCATAACTTTCCATGATTTTCAACCAATTTTTATTAAACATACTGAATAGTACAAAATTAAATTTTCATAAATTTTTTACTTCATTTGAAAACTCAAGGCATACTGAAATGAAATATACAAACAACAACTATATACCACCTTTCAATCATCACTACGGCCTAACCACAAGGATTTAAATCCTAATTATCGGATATGATATGAATATATGAGTCTACTTTGATATCCAATTGTAATTTCTCAATTCCAATTATCACACAAAAATATATTCAAGTTTGACTGCAAGGGGTTTCAATACGAAGAAATTTTAAGGGTTTATGCATTCAACTTAACTTAAACTTGCATATATCCATACATATGCACCCAATCATGAAAGGTAAATAAAAAAATAAGGGATTTATATCATATAAATCATAAATATATGAAAAATAATAAAATTTGCAATTAGGATTACCTTCGGGACTTTTACATAATTCCTATGAATTTTTCTGCACTTTTTCTCCTCACTTTTCTTCCTAACTTCAACTTTCTCTTTCCTCAAGCTAACAACACTTGAAACTGAACCTAGGGATTAATTTGATCAAGAAATAAGTTAGAGGGAAATTTTAAGTCGGCTAAGGCTTCCTCCCAAGCCAACCAATCAAATTAAACCAATTGGTTTAATAAAAGACAATTTACCACTTAAAGGGAATTGACAGATTTTCCCCTTGTTCGTAAATTTGGCCTAACTTCTTACTCGTACAATAGTTTTGATGTACCGTTTGTTGTGTTATAACCCTAACTAATATGTATACAATTATATAGTTTCAACCTCAATTCAATTGTTATGTTATAAAGGTCAAAACTAGTCTTAAACATGGACATTTCTATCGAAAACAACCAAATTTCGTGTTTGTAAATAATTTGACATTTCATGATTTATGAAAATAGGATTAGACTAAACATAATCACTTCAAATTAGATATAATAATAAAATATTATCCATATAACATAAGCTAATCATGATTTATAAACATAATTTATCATAATTATATTCGGGTTGTCACAACTCACCCCCTTAGAAAATTTCGTCCCCAAAATTTAATATAAAGGTCACTTACCAAACAAATGGGAATATTGTTTCTTCATGCTATCCTCCATTTCCCAAGTTTCTTATTTAACTCCATGGCTCATACACATAACTTTAACTAAGTTAATAACTTTATTCCTCAATACATGCTCCTTACGATCAATAATTTCCAATGGTCCCTCGATGTACGACAAGTCTTCCTGCAGTTCAATTGGTTGAGTTTTCAACTGGTGAGATGGATCTGCCAAATACTTACGAAGCATATATAACACATCATGTAAACGGGATAAATCTGGAGGTAATGCTAATCTATATGCCAGGGTCCCAATTCTTTCCAACATCTCATATGGTCCAATGTATCTTGGACTTAGTTTCCCATTTTTCCCAAACCTCATGACGCCTTTCCATGGTGAAATACGTAGGAATACAAAATCCCCCTTTTAAAATTCCAATGGATGCTTCCTCTTCTCTGCATTAATTTTTTGCCTGCTTTCCGCTATCTTTATCCTTTCCCGGATCATTTTGACCTTTTTAGTTGTCATATCTATCAATTCCGGACACAAAAATCTCCTTTCACCTACTTCATCCCAACACAAAGGTGTTCTACATAT
Organism: Sambucus nigra; assembly: GCA_949130495.1. NCBI lineage: Eukaryota > Viridiplantae > Streptophyta > Magnoliopsida > Dipsacales > Adoxaceae > Sambucus > Sambucus nigra. The sequence goes on from OX422207.1 coordinate 549,630,157, forward strand.
CCTCCCATATAAAGCTTCATAAGTAGCCATACCAATAGTCGACTGATAACTATTATTATATGAAAATTCCATCAATGGCAAATGTTCATCCCAACTACCTTTGAAGTCAAATACACAAGCTCGTAACATGTTTTATAATATTTGAATCATCCTTTCTAATTGTCCATCAATTTGTAGATGAAACACAGTGCTGAACTTCAAACTTGTGCCCATGGAATTTTGGAGATGAGGCCAAAACTTAGAAGTGAATGTTGGATCTCTATCTGATATAATTGACACGGGTGCCCCATGTAAACGGATAATCTCATCAACATACATACGTGCATACTTATCAACAGTGTAGGTGGTCTTAACTGAAAGAAAATGGGCTGACTTCGTCAATCGGTCTATAATCACCCAAATAGAATCAAGCCCCTTTGGTGACCGGGGTAATCCGGTAACAAAGTCCATCGTTATATGTTCCCACTTCCACTCTGGAATAGGCAACGAATGCAATAATGACGTCGGCTTCTGATGCTCCTCTTTCACTTGCTGACATACTAAACATTTAGCAACAAATTCTGCAATCTCACGTTTCATATTGTTCCACCAGCAATACTCTTTCAAATATCTGTACATTTTGGTACCTCCCAGATGCATAGGGTATATAGAACTATGTGCCTCTTCTAATATATCTTTCTATAAGGGTTGATCATTCGGTACACATATCCTATTTTTATAACACAACGATTCATCATTCTTAATCTCAAAGTCACTCATCTAGGACATCTTGTTTCTTATTCTCAAGGAATAGATCACTGATCTACAAATTTCATATGCGTTATGCCAATAAAGGTCTCACTGTGACATGTGCTAATAATCCTCCCCTTTTTGAAAACTTCAATTCAATCCCCATCGATGCCGATTCAAGAATATTTCCAACACGAGCACACCGTATGGAACCAAGAATCCCTGATGATTTTTGACTCAAAGCATCTGGTACTATAATGACCTTCCCAGGATGATGGTGGATGGTACAGTCATAGTCTTTAATCATCTCTATCCAACGCCTCTATCTCAAATTCAATTCTTTCTGTGTAAACAAGTATTTCAAACTTTGATGATCTGTAAATATCTCACAAGTTTCTCCATACAAGTAATGTCTCCACAACTTTAAAGAAAAAATAATGGATGCTAGCTCCAGATCTTGTGTAGGGTAGTTTCATTCATGTGTCTTTAATTGTCTGGAAGCATATGATATTACTTTCCCATTCTTCATAAGAACACGTCCTAACCCCTGAAATGAAGCGTCTGTATAGATCACAAAAGACTCATTCCCACATGGAGTAGTAAGTATAGGGGCTGAAACCAACCGATTCTTTAATTCTTTAAAACTCCTCTCGCATTCTTCATCCCATACAAACTTCACTTCTTTACGAGTCAACTTTGTCAATGGTAATGCTATTACTGAAAATCCTTTAATGAATCTACGACAGTAACCTTCCAATCCTAGGAAACTCCTAATTTCTGTCACATTCTTAGGACTTTCCCATTCAACGATTGCTTCCACCTTCTTTGGATCAACATATATCCTATTTCTCGAGACAACGTGCCCAAAAAACACAATTTCATTCAACCAAAACTCACACTTGATGAATTTAGCAAACAATTTATTCTCTCTCAAAATCTGCAATAAAAGTCTCAAATGTTTCCCATGTTCCTCCATGTTATGTGAGTAAATCAACACATCGTCTATGAATACAATCACAAATGAATTAATGAAAGGGTGGAATACCAGGTTCATCAAATCCATAAAAATTGCTAGAGCATTAGTGAATCCAAATGGCATAACCAAAAACTCATAGTGCCCATATCGATTTCGAAAATCTGTTTTGGAAATGTCACTATCCTTTACTTTCAATTGGTGGTAACCCGATCTCAAATCAATCTTTGAAAATACTGTGCACCCTTGTAATTGGTCAAACAAATCATCGATACGATGTATAGAGTACTTGTTTTTAAATGGTCACCTTATTTAATTATTGATAATCAATACATAATCGCATTGTCCCGTCTTTCTTTTTCACAAATAACATTGGGGCTTACCATGGCGAAACACTAGGCCGAATGAAATCTTTGCTTATCAGATCTTGTAATTGCACTTTCAATTCTTTCAACTCTATTGGTGCCATTCTATATGGAGCAGGGAAAATCGAACCAGTACCTGGAATTAATTCAATGGAAAACTCTACTTCCCTATCAGGTGGCAATCCTGGAAATTCCTTTATGAGCCCCACACTACTGACTAAAACTGCTTTTGATAACGTAGGTCAATTATTTCTCAGATGGGACCTCTAATGACAGTTGAAACATTCTATATTCAATAGCTTTGGGTAATTTCTCTTTACATGACACGATGTCCCACAAAAGAAACAAACATTCAGATCTCCTTGCGCTAAATCTCCTGAACCTCTTCCACTACTAGCCTCACCCCTCTGCGAACCACCCCCCATACCTCTACCATGCTGAAATTTCTGCCCTCTAAGTCTCGAATATTCTGTATCACTAATTTTTGATAACTTGGATTGAATCTGCTTCTTTTACACCTCGTTCTCGATTCCCTCTTTCTTCATTCACATCATTTTCTACCAGTAGGGCTTTATTCACTAAGGCTGAATAATTAATAGTCTTTAAAGATGATAGCCTTGATTTAATAACTAACTCTAGTCCATCGAGAAATTGACTGCACATATCTTCCTCATTTTGTATAAACCTTGAAGCAAACCGAGATAAGGCTGTAAGCTTAGCTTCGTATTCTCTAACAATCATGCTTCCCTGATTCAACATGAAATATTCTTTCTCCTTTTGTTTTCGATACATTGGGGGAAAATACTTGTCATATAAGGATTTAACAAAAGCATCCCATGAGATCACATTCCCACCTCCTGCAGTAATCAACAAATGTTTTGTGGCATCCCACTAGTACTTAGCTTCTCCTTTCAGCATATGCGCCGCCAAGGTCACTTGTTGATTTTCAGGCATCCTCATTACCCCAAAGATAAGTTCAATCTCTTAAACCCAGACTTCTGCCTCTACTAGATCAACTGGTCCTTCGAACGATGGTGGGTTCATCTTAATAAATTTCTCATGTGAAGTACTCCTTTCTTCCCGGTGTATCACCTCCTCAGCCCTAGACAATGCACATTCCTCCAGTTTCCTGGAATGTTGTTCTTCCATCTGAGCCATAAATCTAGCTTCCTTCTATTCCATTGGAGTCATAGCACGTGCCATTTTTTGCATGTCTGTCAATTATAATGGCTCGGGTTCCACATTTCCATGAATAGGTTGCTCAACCTCCGCCTCTGCTGTCATATTTGAAGCCTCATATTCTATTCTCACGTTTAAATCCCCTTGTTCCAATCTTTTATATCTGAAATGAATCAAAGATATAACAACATACATATAGACATATATTTCCTAACATAATCTTTAGTATCAAATAATATATATTACTAACATTCACTAACAAATCTAGACTCTTCTCACTCCAGAACCTCTAAAACCTAGGCTCTAATACCAAAAGCTGACACACCCCAACCCAGTTACTTATAATTAAGTTTGAAAGTCAAAGTGAGTTAAACCATAATTAATCTAACCAAACCATAAACACGAGTTTTAATTTCAAAGTCATCATTGTAAATCCAGATAACTAAAAGCCTTTTTACAACATCAGAACAGTCACTTCCATAAAAACTTTCTAGAAGGATAAGTTAACTTAATCATATCATTTACATTTACACAAAATTATTATTTCTCCCGTTCCGGGCTAACCCAACCCGACCACCTAGATTTGGCAGTGACATCGCGTTACCTGAAAAAATGTGAACATAGGAACCATGAGAAAAATAACCCAGTGAATGCAGCACTACTATACTAATGCATGAATTTAAATGCAATAAATCATGTACATATAATTATGTACTAACTTATCTATCTCATTCATAATGAATGACCAACTTTTCTGAATCATGACTCACATATACTGTCTAAATAGAAAATTCTCCCCCATTTCTGGTCGAGGAGTAACCCCTTGTCATTAATTGTCAAATCTCCTCCATTCCGGGTCGAGGAGTAACATCCCATTTCAGTAAACTGGAATGAGCAATTTCATATTCATTATATTCTGATCATATCAACAACACGACACAATTATCGCTTTCCAGTGAGTACACTCAACTTGGTTGACAACTATGTATTCACGTTTCCTTCGGGTGGGGATGAATTGGGTTGATTTGATCTTGCACAGGTCAAGCCAACTAAATCAGTACTGAATATCAATAATAAGTATTATCCTAACATAATTATGTAACTTTCATGACTATACAACAACAATATAATTCCACATAAGTTACGCTCCATAAAACATAAGTAAAGACGAAACAATGGTATACATGTTCCTAAAGTTATGAACATTCAACCGTAGGAAATACCTCATAAGGAATTTATAACTAAAACAAAGTAAACATGAAATTATGCTTATCAATGTATATACATATGCAACATGTACACAAAATACCCTTTGGAAAGAAGAGATACCAATATTCTTTCATCAGGTATTAAGTACGGCCTCAAATTGTTGTCTTCCATACTCAACCATCCTATATTCCCAAACTGTATAAATACAGGTGTCCAACCTAAAAAATATGAAAAAATATATGAATATACTTTCCATTACAAGTGACGGTGTAATATTTCAAGCTTCCTAGAGCAAGTAATGACCATTTCTTTACAACACAAGAAATCTTCCCTACCAGCTCCTCTATTGTTCCTTCGAATTCCCAGAATTTTCATAATTTTTCTACAACATAACATTCCATTATTTTCAACCTATTTTTATAACACATACTTAATAGTACATAATTAAATTTTCATAAATTTTTTACTTCATTTGCTATGTCAAAAGCTTGACAAAACTCATGACATACCGAAATGAAATATACAAACAACAACTATATACCAAATTTCAACAATCACCACGGCCTAACCATAAGGAGTTAAATCCTAATTATCGGATAAGATTTAATATATTAGTCTAATTTCTTATCGAATTGGAATTTCTCAATTCTAGTAATCACACAAAAATATATTGAGTTTGAATGCAAGGGGTTTCAATACAAAGCAATTTTAAGGGTTTATGCATTCAACTTAACTTAAACTTGCATATATCGATACATATGCACCCAATCATGAAAGTTCAATAAACAAATAAAGTATTTATATCATATAAATCATAAATATATGAAAAATAACAAGATTTTCAATTAAGGTTACCTTCGGGACTTTTACGCAATTTCTACGGATTTTTCTACACTTTTATTCCTCACTTTTCTTCCTAACTTCTACCTTCTCTTTCCTCAAGATAACAACACTTGAAACTGAACCTAGGGATTAATTTGATGAATAAATAAGTTAGAGGGAGAGTTTAAGTCGGCCAAGGCTTCCTCCCAAGCCAACCAATCAAATTAAACCATTTGTTTTAATAAAAGACAGTTTACCACTTAAAGGGAATTGACAGATTTTCCCCTTGTTCGTAAATTTGGCCTAACTTCTTACTCGTACATCCGTTTGATGTACCATTTGTTGTGTTACAACCCTTAATCATATGTACACAATTATATAGTTTTCACCTCAAGTCAATTGTTATGTTATAAAGGTTAAGACTAGTCTTAAACAGGGACATTTTTATCGAAAACAACAAAATTTCGTGTTTGTAAATAATTCGACATTTCATGGTTTATGAAAATAGGATTACACTAAACATAATCACTTAACATTAGATACTAATAACATATTATCCATATGACATAAGATAATCATGATTTAAACACAATTTATCATAATTATATTCGGGTTGTCACACTATGACCTGGTGATTATACTCTCCTTTCTCCTCAAGCCAGGAGAATCACACACATCGCACAACCTCCTATAACAACACTAGAGTGGTATGTATTCATATAAATATCGTTCACTATGATATCTATAATTCTCATAAATATATACACACACACAAGCACACACTATCACACTCACCGTATACGTACATTTAATAAAGTTCGACTAACCCGTGCCTAACACCCGTAGCACTAGCTCAAAATGACCAAGTCTATATCCAAACTTGTAATTTAATTAGTGTCACCTAACTACAATACCCGGTCTCACTCATTCAGTACGTATCTTCACCCCTTAGAATTTTTTACATAAAATCCCATTATTAAGTTTAACGCCACTCATTGAATTTAATAAATTGATAATTTATTATATATTTCTAGAATAAATTAAACTGGTTATTCCGTACCAAATCCGCATCGCACTAGACTAAAAACATGTGAGTCAAAACCCTGACCCTTAATTTAATAAATTTCATTTCAATTAATTTTTATCTAACTAGTGTCAATTAACCAAAATGCCCGGACTCCTGAACTTGGCCCGCATTTGACCATTGGAATTTACTTCACCAAATTCCAGTTATTTAGATTGTCACTCTATCTAAATAAAAATACATCTTAAAATCCTCCTCATAAGGTCCCAATTATTTTCTCCCTTGAATTTTTATGTACACTGATTAAAGCCTTAAATATAATAGCCCGAAAGGAAACAACAGCCAAACCAACATCAACTAAAAGCCTTACCATCATTCAAACGACTTCTGGTGTTGTTCGAACGACTTCTAGCGTTGTTTGAATGACTTCTGTGGTCATTCGAGCGATCCCTTTACACCTTCTTACCCACGGTTCCTACTTCCACATGCTTTTATCTTTCCCCACTATTAGCGTTTTCGCCATTGATGATTCTTCCCCTTGTTATTTCTCAATTGAGAAATTAAAATCTTTTACTCCAAGGGTTTATAAGTTTACCAAAAATTTCAAATAATTCACTTTTCTTAATATTCGTCATCGATTTGTAATACTAACTATAATGAATCTGAATTGGGTTTTCATTGTTCATCCTACGCTGGTTTTCTCCAACTTTGATTTCAAATATCAAAATTGACAACCTCGATTACCATTATGAATTCCAATTAAAATTTTATTCTTTTGAATCATAATATAACAACAATCGAGTCTCTAATCTACATAAATTGACCAATTCATAAACACCTATTTTTATATGAGAACACACCCCAACACGTATTTATTTATCACACCCACTACGATATGAATCCAAATACCATAATTAAATTGAAAGCAAGTTTAACTACTTTCCTGAAAGATTCATAGGGTCTGATTTCCTTTGGTGTAGACGAAGATTTGGAAAATAACACTCCAATTTCTTCTTGATTTGTCTCCCAAAGGCTCTCCCTTTGTTCTCTACTAGAAAACTAAGGTTTCTTATTGATTTGTGTCTTCCACAAACTGCGTAATTTAGGTTTTATTGTGAAAATCTAAAAATTAAGCTTATGGGCTAAGCCCAAATGACCTGAACACCCCGTGTGAACCCGGTTATGCCTAAAAATGTCCCGAGACCCAATTACTACCCCCATGTACTCTTTTTGGATGTTCTCGACCTATTTGGAATCAAATGCGCACTCTGAATCATCAACCGAGTTACTTTACCAAAATTTTCCAATCTCAATGACCCATGTAAATTTTAAAATAAGCCGAATTAATTAAATCTCAATTCGCTAATTTAATGAAATCCTCCAAATAAATTTAACTCCTTTATCACCAAATTAATTAAATTTTATATCCTCCAAAGTATGGGGATTACATTAGGGAGTGGAAGTGAATAGGTTATGATAGTGCATCCACTTCTCATGTCGCACCGAAATCAGTTCCTAAATTTATCGTAACCCACTAAAGAGATTTAAAATTAAACGATTGAACCAAGATACACCCAAAAAAGTATATGTTTGCACCTATAGTAAAAGTATAGGTCAGTTGAAGGAGTTTTGCTACATGTTATGAAGAACTAATCATACACATACTTCTTCTCACTACTATAACAACTTTGGTAGTATTACAGAACAAGTTAAGTTCCTAGACGCGACTTTGCAAAGCTTAATGGAAAATTTTCAAAGAATGTCTATGCCTTTTAAGAACGCTAACACCACCACTAAAGCCAATAATAACAATGGTAAAAAAATGGTTACATCCACTTGGGTACCTAAGCAAGACGACAAAGCCCTTGTTGTTCACATCACTCTTAAGGTTTAAAATACTTCCCAATGGTGTTTTGACAGTGGGTTCTCTAGGCACATGAATGGTGACGGGTCATACTTTACCGACCTTGTGAATCTTAATGAAGGAAAAGTCATCTTTAGTGATGGGAGTAGGTCTAGTATTTTAGGACGTTATTATGTTGAGATACACGAATTTCCTAAACTATAAAATGTGTTGTATATCAAAGGGTTTAAAGAAAAATTGGTTTGCATAAGACAACTTTGCAATGAAAACTTTGCAGTAAAATTCGACCGGTAGTAGTGTAATGTGTATGATCAATTTGGTAAACTATTACTTCAAGGACTGAGGACCGACGATAATTTCTATGGGATCATTCCTAAATCCTTTTTGTGTGCTATAATTCCACGATCTCCTCTATAGAAAAATCCTTTTTGTGTGCTATAATTCCACGATCTCCTCTATAGAAATTTGGCATCATTGACTAGGTCCTGTGAACTTTAAAGACATTAAAAGATTAGTGAAAAAATACCTACTGTGTGGCTTACCATCACTTGGGAAACCAACTTCCTCGGTTTGTGGCTCTTGCCAATAAGGAAAACAAATTTGAAGTTCTCATTGGAAGTTGAATACCATTAACACTTCTCATGTGTTGGAGTTGATAAATATGGATCTTATGGGTCCTACTTGTAAGGAGAGCTTAGGTGGTCAGAGATACATTCTCGTGATGGTCGATGACTTTTCGAGATACTCTACCATGGGGTTTCTTAGAGAAAAGTACAATGTGGTTTAATTCCTAACAATCAAGTGTCATGTCCTACAAAACTAACATGGTGTCACTATTATTCAAAATTGTAGTGACAATGGTACTGAATTTAAATATGTCGAAGTGGAGAGATATTGTGATGAAGTTGGCATTAAACACGAGTTTTCATCAATTCCTACTCCTAAACAAAATGGGATTATTTAATGGAATAATTGGACAATTCAATAGATATATAGATCCATGCTTCTTGGGAAAAATGTTACTAGACATTTTTGGGCAAAGGCGGTGAGAACCACATGCCATATGATGAATAGCGTATATCTTCATTGACACACGTTACACACGTCATATGAATGGTGGATAAGGAAGAAACCAAACTTATCATATTTTCGTATCTTTGGGAGTACTTGCTACATCTTGAGAGATAAAGAGAAATTGGGAAAGTTTAACTCTTGAAGAAATGAGGGAATATTTTTAGGTTATTCATTGTCGAGTAGGGCTTATAGGGTGTTTAACCTTAAAAGATTTACAATTATAAAGTCAATAAATTTTATGATTAGAGATGACGATCTGTCCCCATCTGTTGACCATGACCTCGAGTGTGAGGATGATGCACTCCTCAATGACGATCCTGTCATTCCTCGTATTACTCTGATTGACCCCATGATTTACTTAGAGGATCAAACCTTTTAGGTTTGCAAGAGTTATAACCCTTTCGCTATACTTGATAATCCCACACTAGGTGTCAAAACTCGCATTCAACTTGAGAATGTGGTTAGCTACATTTATTATACCTCCTTAGCCGAGCCCAAGAATGTAAAATAAGAACTTTAGATCGAGCATTAGATATTTTCTATACAAAGTGAGTTTCTTCTGTTTGGTAAGAATGATTTATGAGAGTTAGTCTATCGACCTAGCGAAACTAACGTGATATGTACCAAGTGGATATACAATAATAAGATGGATGGGAATGTTACCATAATTCGTGATAAGTCTAGGTTGGTCATTCAAGGCTACACACAGATTGAGGGTGTAAACTTTGGCAAAACATTATCACCTCCTTCTAGGCTTGAGTCCGTCCACTTACTACTCGTCAGAGCATGCCATTTATGCTTCAAGTTATATTAAATGGATGTTAAGAGAGATCCTTCCTTAATGTCATTATATATAAGGAAGTTTATGTGGAACAACCAAAGGGGTTAAAAGACCCAAAACACCCAGGACAAGTCTTTTATCTTAAGAAGGTTGTGTATGGTTTGAAGCAGGCTCACTTCTTATCTCTTATCACATGGCTTCAAGAGAGGGGAGTGGATAAGACGTTTGAGAGGAGAGAATGTGGTTTTATATTGGTTGCCCAAGTATATATGGATGACATAGTATTTTGATTCACGTGCTCTCGACATGCTTACACTTTTGAGGACGAGATGACGAGTGAGTTTGAGATGAGCATGGTTGGTGGGCATACATTCTTCTTAGGTCTCCAAGTGCATCAACTTGAGGATGAGATATTGATATCTCAACCTAAATATGCTAGATACCTAGTGAATAAGGTTGGTTTAAACTCCATTAAGCACTCACGCACCTTTATGAGTACATTAAATAAGCTTAGCAAAGATACTTTAGGAAAGAACGTAGAGCAAACCCTTTATAGGAGCATGATAGGTAGCCTTAATACTTACCCACTTGTCGTCCCAACATTGCCTTCTTCTTTAAAGTTTATGCGCGATAACAAGCATCCCCTAAAGAGTATTAGTTGCTCTCGGTTCAGTGTATCATCAAATATGTGAGTGGCATTATTTCCTACAGTATTTGGTATTCCTTTGATATTGATTACCATTGGTATGCCTAATCTAATGCTAATTGGGCTGTGGATGTTGATGGTTGTAGGAACACATTGAGTGGGTTCTTTTTTTACTTTGGATTCTCTTGTCTCTTGGTTGAGTAAGAAAAAAATCTCCATATATTTGGCCATGGAGGAGGCTTAGTATATAGTCGCCTGAAGTTTATGCATGCAACTCCTATGGATGAAGCAAATGATGGAAGATTATGGGATTTTCCAAGTCACAATGACTATTTCATGTGATAATACGAGTGTGATCCTTATATCATATAATCACGTAATACTTTTACACACAAAGAACATTAGGATACATAAGCATTTTATTTTTGATCTCGTCGAGGAGAAGGTCGTGTCCTTGAGATTTGTACGCACCTAATGTCAATTAGCTAATGTTTTCACAAAACCTTTAGATGCATTTAGATTCGACAATCTTAGGAAATCTTTGGGTATTTTCTCCCTTGATTGAGTTTGGGTACTTTAGGGTGAATATCATGATCATATTGTATATCCTTATTCCTAGATTGTATTACTATTGTATTCTAATATTTGTTTTTTATATATATTTTGAAATATCCAAAAAAAAATAGTTTTTAAGAAAAAAAATAAAAATCCAAAAATATATTATTTTCGATAAAAAAATTTAAAAATAAAAATATTTTTGTATTTTTATTTTTTCAACATATATGGATGATAATTTAAGATACTTAGATCAACCCTACATTCCATTCCTTCATGTGACTTTTTCATAATGTTTTGAGACATGTCTTTGTTTCATTAGTATGCTTAGCATTTCATTGATTATTAACGATTACTTTCTTCATACTAGACTATTTATCACCTTTACTCCACACGTGCATGAACTTTTTAAAAATTGTACTTGCTTATCACGAACGAAATGTAAAAAGAGATAGATAAGTTGTACTTGTAAGAACCATTGCCCCGAATTTCATTTCCTAAAAAATATTGTTAAGTAATGGGAATGGGCTACGAAAGAGCGAAGCTCTGTTTGCGTTAAAAACCAACATTTGTAAAAAAGGTCCAAAAAATATTAACGACAAGTGAAAATAGAAGTGACAATGTCATTTATGTTATATTCATTGATGCTTTGCTACATTTTATTATTAGGATGTCTTCAAAATATTTGGAACTGAATTCCTATATATGTGATATTTTGAGAGTGTTATAAAGTACAAGATCAATGGGTTTGCATAATGAACTATCTTAAATATCATTAAATAGTTTGGCATTATTGATTTGAGAATCATGTAAATTCATGGCATGTTGCATATGTCGAGTCAATTTCATTTACGTTCAAAAAATTTACACCTAAGGTTGAAATTGAGTTCTTTCTTTATAAGTATCTCATGACTTCATGCATCAATGTTATGAATGCTTATCCATGCTTTGATTCTAACCCTTAGTGTATTACGGACAAAACTGGGGAGAAAAATTGAGGGGAAGTTTTATTTTTCTTTAAATCTCATAAGCGTCATGGTATTTTCTTTTGTTTCATGTTTGTATGTCTCTTCAGCTTTGATGATGTTTTCATGGAATACACAAGATGAAGACACGTTTGACTCAGGGGAGAAGAAATTCAGCAGAAGACAGAGATTCGAATGTCGTTCTATTTTTGGTTTTGGGAGGACATTCGAATACATTGTCTTAGAGGTTTATTGTTATTTGATTTTATTTTGTTCGTACCAAAATAGCTAGAGGGGAATATTTGTAAGAGCGAGATTTTATAATTTCTCAAAGCTTAAGCATTTTGGTATATTGGAGTATCCCATTACAAACTTAAGTTTCAAACCGAACATTATATCCGCACTGCCTCCACGATCATTTGAAGACATGTCGGTAACGAGGCATAATTTTCTAATTTCAAGGCATTGGATTTCTCAACAACATTTTATGGAGGTATACGACTTGTGGTTCTTATTTTTTATTCAAATTATATTCTGGATGTTTATTTTTTAATTAGAGGCCTTTTATTAAAACGAATTTTGAATTTTTTTAATCTCATTTTAACGAGATTATGATCTTATTATAACAAAATTTGATTTTCGTTAGAACGATCTTTGAATGACCATCGAACGAGAATCCTCTATTTAACGGGTTCACTGTCATTGGGAGATCATTAGAAGACTAGTCAAATGAGAATAGGTTATAATTTGAACGAGAAATGATATCACTAGAACGAAATTGATACTTTTGTTCGAATGGGATTCCATTCTCATTTGAATGGGATTACTGACTCGAAATTCCTGTTTTTTTTTTCTATAAAAACCTGTTTTGATGATTTTTTTTTTTCTCAAGACTTTAGACAAAATGAATTCCCAATAGCTGAACCAAATGTTCTCATCTTTGTGTCTCAGAAAACACTTTTATTTTCCAAATCACTCATCCCATACATGATTTGTTGAGTTTGTTCAAGCCCACGTGTCCATATGTTACATTAAACCCTTGTAGAGTTTAACTCTACTACTGATTTGTAGATCAGAGGCTCTATGGCTGAAGAAGAAAGGATCGTGAATCCTGAAGATAATCAATGGATACTGAGGTTCTGTGGAGCGTTCCAGACTATTCCATTTCTATTGAAGAATTGAAGACTGTTCATTATACTTAGTGGAGCTCTAAGTAGTTTGTAAGACATTGAGTTTGTCAATTTCTTAAATGTTGTTGAAATTTAGATTTTGATCAAAAGGAATTTTTCCTCAATCTTCTTCGTGTGTTTGTTTGGTCTATTTATTTGTGTGGTCTAGAATAATTAATTTTGACATTATATTACATGCACACCTGATTGATAATCAAGATAAAATTTACTTAAAATTTATTTTTTTTGTGCGTAACCTAATATACGGACTATCCATATGAACCCTCTTTTTCAAAAATTCATTACCAAATATGTCAGGTTCCTCGACCACTCATTCACCACGAGGATTGAACCTCTTAAGCCCTTATTAGAGCATATATTACCGAGCGTATAATGATTATTAGTCTATTATGTATTCTTCTATAATTGACCCTTCAATTTACCGTGTATTCTTAACATAATCTTTGAAGGTTTACATCAAGTTCTTAGAACGGGTCGACAGAACAAAGCCTCATGACATAGATGAAGAAGCACGTGGACGTTGATTTCAATGAATGATGGAGGAAAATATTTCTCTAAGACAAAAGTTTCCTCGGTTAAATTTTCTTTTGTAGCCTTAATATGTTTCCTATGTACCTGTTTTTCACATGGTAAGGTGAAGAACAAACTATTCTGCATGATTACCTTTCATAGATATTTTTGCTTTGAAAAGAAATGCCTAAATAACATAAGGCTAACTTAATGATGATATGCCAGTCATGAGACTTAAACTAATCTAGGTTATTTGTTTGGTAGTCTACAACAGTGTGCAAATTATCAAAATAACCTCTTGGAGTCTTCAAGTTGAACAACGTGTCTAGGAGGATATTTTTCTCACTAATAGTGAAATTAAAAGAAACCCCGAGACTTGAATTTATCCCTATTGTAGGATCAATTTTTAACCAAAACATTTTTCATTTAATTTAGATCTCGATGCGCTCTCTCTCTAATCTTTCAAATGAGATACACCTATGCATGTTCCCACAAGATTTTTTGTGATTTTTTTTCTTATTTTTCATCACATCACTTACATTCCTTACATGCTGCTATTTAAAATACAAGTGAAATAAGATTGACCATCCACATCATGCCTTCATTTTACTAGAATCATTCGGATCCTCCCAATATTTTTTGCTCATCTCCTACAAATTGAGGATGTTTGACGACAAACTTATTCTGATAAGTTTCATCATTTGTATTCCTCTTGATTTGACAACTAAAATTCCGACTAGTTACGTCATATGCTCGTGACCTACAATAAAAAGTTAAACTTGTCATTCCTAAAAGGGTCACTGTTCGGCACAAATTTATGATGACTAGCATAACTTATATTACTACTATGATGTAGCCAAGTGGAATATGTTTCCTCTTAACATATGGGGCATCCCTAATAACCATGAAAATTCCATCCAAACACGATCCCATAGTCAAAACATTCATCGATCACCCAGAACACCAATGCTTTAAGTCTGAACTCTTCACCCTTATGAGCATCAAACCCCCTCACACCTTCATCCTATAACTCTTTATGTTCTTCAATTAACGAGGCTAAGAAAATATAAATATTATCATTTATAGCATTTTTATCGGGTATCAACATTAACAATAATGTGAACTCTTTTCTCATACAAAATGTTAGAAGGATACCTAAAAGTTCCACGAGAACTGGACAATAACTATCTTTAGTGCTTAAAATACCAAAATGGTTATACCCGTCGGTTGGTAATCCAAGACCTACATTGGGTGGTTTCTTTGTGAATTCAAGGTGTCATGCATTTGAAAGATTCCATATGAGTGAATCAATGTGATGACACATGATATTCCCACCCACCTCGGCTCGAGCATGCCTTCTCATGGGCTCTTTTATCCATTGTGGAGTGAAAAATCTTTTCAACCGTGGCCTGAGGGAAAAATAATTCAATAATATGTATGAAACTTGCCAAATTTTGAGTGTTTACATTTTCCACTCTCACAAATCGTATATCTTAGCGCACTGTGTACATGACACTTATCCTTCAGTGTGTATCTACTCCAGTACAATATGTAATCATACTTGCATGCATGAATAGATTTGTACTTCAAACCTAAACCCTTCAAGATCTTCTTTATGGTCGGATAACAATCTAGTAATTTGTTCTCTTTCAAGAGAATATCATTATCCAACCTAAGAATAATGGTTACACTGTTGCCCAATAAACCGAACCTACTTTTTAAATCATACAAAACGATCATTGCATATTATACCAATTGATCTTCATTGTAATTTTTATATAAAGGTCAAGAGGCATCATCTTTAAACTGTATGTATTCTTTATCTTTTGGTTATTCAATACCAATTCTTTTATTGAGTTAGTCATAATTCACATTATCCGAATCCATAACTTTGTGGTTTTGATGGTGGTGGACTCCACAAACAACATCAATTAGGTCGGTTAAAGGATGATGTGCTGACAAATCATTCACCACTTCCACCCAATCGGGTTACATTACTTGGTCAAGTACCGATAATTCTTTTAGAACATATGGTAAATTATTTTCCCCATGTAATGTACATATCTTGTTGTCTTATGACATACCCCACTTTATCAAATGCAACCCAACGTCTTCTAAAGTCTTAAATTTGTAGTTTATACAACGGGTGAATGAACATGAGATCTTATCACTGCTAAGATTTCTATATTCATATGTAAAAAATTCAGAAATTCCCATTAAATGATTATCGGAGAGTGTATTAATCTCTCCCATCCACTCTTTGTAATGTGGGAAACCTATTAAAGAGTTCAAAATTCGATTCACCTATACAAATAAGCTGAAATGAATGTCATGTTGCATACACCAATTCTATAAAATACTGTTTTTCCACAAATGTGCAAGCCCTTACACCAATTTGTGTTCACCCAAATAACAACCACTTAAGGAAAGGGTGAACACGACCACAACATGTAACCAAGAAAATATATGCACTGATATTCATATACAAAATATCAACATTAACTAATTGATGTTTATAAATTGATCAATCCAGAACAAGAAGCCCAATTATAGTTCATTTATAATAAATGAATCCAAATAAATTTATGTTTCCAGTAATGTGTAATCCCTTCCATCAATTTTTGTTGACTTATAAAGCAACCACTTAAGAAATGGGTGAACATGACCACAATAGTTAACCTAAAAGATATATGAACAAATATTCATCTTCACAATATCAACATCAACTAATTAATGTTTTTCAATTAATCAATCAAAACACAATAAGTCTCATTTTAGTTCAATTGAAATAAAATCAATCCTCAAATTACTATTTGTCCACCAATGTGCAAGCCCTTTCATCAAATTTTGTCCACCCAAATAGCAATAACTTATGGAAGTGGTGAACATGGACATAATAGTTAACCTAAATGATATTTACATTAATATCCATCTACAAAATATAAACATAAGCTAATGGATGTTTTCCCATTAATCAATCATAGAGAATAAGTCCAATTTTAGTTCATAGTAATTAAATTAATTCTAAAATTACTATGTGTTGAACAATGTTCAAGTCCTTCCACCAATCTGTGTTCATCCAAACAACAATCACTTAAGGAGGGGATGAACACGGCCACCATAGTCAACTAAGAAGATATAACTATATAAAAGACTATGTTAAATAAAAAAAATATAAGTAAAATTACTTCAATAAAGAAAGCACGTATAATGAGTTGAGCTTCATTAATTATTAGGCACATGAAATGTGAACAAAAGATGTTAACATATTATTAAATATCAAATATTAACTTATTATTGAATCACATGATGTAAAATTAAGGATAAAAACATTTTCCAATTTACTAATTAACAACCAATCCAATCACTAATCATAATCCCACCAATCCAATTACTAATAATCCCATCAGGTGTAAGAGTTCCTAACTTGCTTATCCTGAATTCAGGTTTGAATTAAATTACTAATCAAAAAAAATTACTTGCCTCAATTATTAGGCTAGTGGGAAAATTTAGGTATTGACCCAATGGGATAATTATGACTTTCATGAAAACAACATAAATAACTTTCACCTAATAACATATATGGATAAAAATCACAATTCATTTCAATAAGATAACTACTATTAAAACATCGGCGTCTATTATTCCATCATGTGATGTAAAATTAGGTATAAGTGGGGTTTGATTTACATTTCTAAAAACAATACTAATCAACTGTTGAAGATCTTTTATATAAAAAATAGTTCTACACATGATTGACACATGCCAATTTACATAGACGTTGGCATTGTCATTCTTAATAAGAATGGAAATGTTAATGTATATGTAAATAATTCTATTTATGTCATAAGATGTGTCTCTGAATATCACCCCTAAACCCTAAATCACTACAATATAAATTCTGTCACAAATAAGATTGAAAATTTACATTAATTCAGCAATACAAAACCCTAATTTCAACACAAATTTCAGCAAATCAAAACACTAATTGTAACACAAATTTTGGTGATATAAAACCCAAATAAGAATGATAATTTTACTAATACAAAAACCAAATAATAATCCTCAAACCATTTTTCCTAACACATACACATACACACACATACACATGCATACACACACACATACACACACATGTATTGTATATATATGTATAATAAGTTACAATGGTATTTGTACTATTCATAAGTTTCTACGACATTTAACGATTAAGATTTAAGCCAGTAAGAGTAAAAATGGATGGCGGGGATTAATTTGGGGAGAAAATGACATGGATCGGTAATTCCCACCCAAATAATTCTCTCACCTGACATCTTTAATTTAAAACTGCCTCGATAACCCAACTATCAGCCTCGGTAACCCAAATATTAGTCTTGGTACTATCACAGTCTCCAAAGGAATCCATTTACTAATAGCTTTTTTTATCATCTCAGGTTCGTCTCTCTCTCCATCTCTCTCTCTCTCTCTCACCTTAAGCTCCCATACCCCACCAAAACCCTTACCCTCCACACTCAAAGGCACACTCAACTACTTTACGCTACTACCATCTGCGCTCCCATACCCGCACAAACCCTTTCTCACCCACCCCCTGATCTCCTTACCTGTTAACACCATCCTCCACCCTAGTGCCTCCTATTTCATCTTAGATAACCCAAAAACCCACTCCCATATACAACTTCCCAGCACCCATAACCTGCTACGAACCCAGACCACTGCACCCATACCCAGCCCCTACCCAACTGCCATACCACGCACCTACTTCCATATTCCTCGTACCCTATTAATCCAACTTAACTGCAACAGGCTACCTATTGTTCCTAAATCAACCCGTAACCCCACACCCATATCCCACCTCACTACCGTACCCCTTAATCCCGCACAATCCACTACCAACTGCTATAACACGTCCCAAGAAATTCTCTGTATTTGGTGTTTGAAAAAAAATCTCATATTCATTCTGGGAAGAATTTTCATTGTAATTGGTGTTTGGACATTCTTTGTTTTAATTTTTGGTGTTGGATGGACTTTAAATTTTGTATGGTGTTTTGAAATAAGGTGGGCAATTAACGTTTTGGCAGAGTTTTAATCGTATTTGGTGTTTAGGCAAGAATCATTGGTCACTTTTGTATTTGGTTTGGTTTGTCACAAAATTATGTATAACATCACTTTTTCTATCAGCTACCAGCTTAAAAGGTATGTTTTATCCTTTCTAAGTGTTCTTTCGGTTTTTATTTTTGTCATTTATTTTTGGTAAATGCCTCATCTAGAGAAACTAATGGCTATGAAGGATTCAATTTTGCAGGTAAAGTTGTTCTCCATCTCTTTAACTCTTTCAATATCTGAGTTTAATTTTTTATAAGAAGGCTTGATTTGTTTGTTCCTTTTGTTAATAATAGTTTTTTAAAATTAAAATTTTTGGTTGTAGAGATGAGAAGTTGAAGCATGTGGAGAACGAGTTGTTTCGAGGTAGGAAACATCACAAAATTGATGGCCCCGACCAGTCACATTCTTCATCAAGTGGTCCAAAAGAATTAATTTTAGATAGTAGGCTATGTGTAACTTAAAAGGTACATTTATCCTTTGTAGGTGTTCTTTTGAGTGTGCACTACCATTATTAATGTTATTTTTGTCATTTATTTATGTTTAAAAGTGTCTTTTTTCCATATTTTTGTTCATTGAAGCTCTTTTTCATTTCGATTCTCTGAATATGATATCCCTGATAGTGTGTTCATCACCTACATTAATTGTGGTGGTATGTTTTTTTTTCCGTGATATTTAAGGCTATGGGCTAATGGCACTGGTGTAGAATTTATTTATAGAGAGTGATGTTATAGGATATTGTGGAAATTATTTGATAAATTATTCAGAGTAATCCTTCATTTAATTCTTGACATGATTGTAATGCGACAAATGTCTTCATACTTATTTTTCTCTTTGTTTCTGAGTGTATATCTTGATTATCATGTATTGACCACCATACTTAGCATTTTAACTTCAAATCAATTCATTTATATTATTATGAACTATTTTTCTATTTTTTCATCTTTTCATAAATGGTGAATAAGGGTTTAAATCTATACTGTACCTACTTTTCACATTTTTGAATATTTATAAAGTTAGCTACCTAATATTTGTAATATTTTTTATATGCCAAAACTATATTGAGTACACATTTTGTAAATGTATGTATACGATATTATTATTATTTGGTTTTAACATAAGTTTTTTTGTGATGATTTCAGGAATTTAAAGTGACTTTCATCGCCATCTATCTTGAAAACCTCGTCCTGGTGACATACGGAGTCACCCATAAAAGATAACTAGCGATTATTTGTTCATCTCTCACAAATCTCCCCAAAATACCATAGTTGGACTCTTTGAGCCACTTATATAAGTCATATCTACTTTGCATCACTAGGTATGGTTATGTGGTTTATATTTGTAATTAAGTTGGTTGACTGAATACACTTTTGAAATTTTTGTTACGTAATTTTGCACCTTTATTTCAATTCGTGGAAGTAACACCAATCTTTATATTCTAATTCCTTTACAATCATTATTGTTACGAATTATTGGTTTCGTAGGGTATTTTTTATTTCTTAAAGAAAATTTGGTCCAAAATTTCTAAATTTTCCCATGTAAAAAAATTTATAACTTTTATTTACATGTGAAAACTCAATGCTTTGAACACTTATAATATATCAAACATTTATTACTTACATTATACACGAATTTATAGGGCAAATTGTTTTATAAACAAATGAAATTTTGTCCAAATTTTTTAAATGATCAAATTTTGCATTAATTATTGTATAGTTGATATTTTTTGTTCTTAATTAGGGTGGATTGTCTCATAAACAAAGAAAACTTTGCGGTGGTCCTATCAACGATGTACACTTTCGAAAATTAGTCTGGTTAGATCTTTTTTTTATTTTTTAAGCAATGTGATCATAATAAATAGATGAAATTTTGTCCATTTTTCTAAATTGTTAACTATTTGAATGTTGGACTATTTGTTATTTGTTAACCATGGTGAATAGTCCTATAAATAAAGGAGATTTTGACTATTTTTTTTAAATTACACATTATTTTGTTGAGAATATTTTTTCCCCGTTTTGTAATTACTAATTTAGGAAATTTTCACCGTTTTGCAATTACGTACTTTTTGAAAATTTTCGTCGTGCCTTCAGGCACGGGCATATCCTAGTATATATAATATGGAACAATGGTCTTATGAATAGTAACTCAAGCATGGCATTTTATATGTTTGCATACACATGCATGTATGCATGCATGCATACATACATACATTATTATTTTATTACTTTTTTTTATTAAAATGTTTAAAAAATATATCTTTTACAAACTTACCCCTTTATTCTTTGATATCCCCATTTTTTTATCCTTACAAACTTTCACTTTAATTTGAACATACAGTTATATTGGTAACATCCTATAATTCTGATAGACCACTTTAATTTTTGTAAGGGTTCAACATGCTTGAAAAAATACCACTATGTAGGATGTCTACACACATTTACCTTTATGATACTGTCGAAATTAACATAAGGAAACACTCAATACTCTTTCTCTCTCAAAACCCAATATTCAACAAACCCAGCCCTACACTCAATCTTGAGCATTTTCATTTTCTCTCTCCGAACAATGAAAACCCATTCTACCTCATCCTATCCCTCGCACTAAACCTACCATGGCCACTATCTTCCTCCACCTAAACCTGCACCACCACCATCACCGTACGCCTCTCCGTGTCTTCATCTTTGAAGCCGCAGGGTTCGATTTTCTCTCTCTATTCTACCCATAGAAAGGATGTCACCCCCATGGTGGCTTTATAAGGGAAAAAGAACCTGGATCTGATGAGCAACTCATATCTTCACCTTCATCGCTCTCTATCTCCCTCACTCTCATACACACACACTCCCCCTCATCTCCCTCTCCCACACTGCCTCCTCATTTGCGCTTTGTACAAAACATTTGGGAGTCAGTGTGGAAGCGGGAGATTAGGGTCGTGTATGTGTATGGGTTTCTACACGGTTGAGAATATGTAATTAGTACTGAAAATAGTTGATATGGGTTTCTACACGGTTGCGATTTGTGGTTCAATATGGGGTAAGTGTTTTTTTACCGATTTGTATATTATATCACGAAATCAACGCCTCTTCCTCTACTTTCTCTCTCTCCCCTTTAATATTTGAGCCATGAACTGAAGAGTTTTTTTTTTAATTTCAACAACTAAGCACTCTTTTGAAATTATTATATTTTTGAAGGGAAATTAGAGAGGAGATGGGATGAGGCCGCGATCAATTGGGTGGTGGAGGGATTGAACAATATTGGTGTACTTTTGTGGATTTAAATGGATGCTTCCACCACCCATTTTAAAATTGCGTATTCAACCAAATGGAGGTGGAATTCAATCAGAGATATGATTTCATGCTTGGGATTCGTACATGGATTCATATGTGGATTCAAAATCAGGTATTGCTTGCCCTTAATTATAAGTTGTCCCCCTTTTGCCTACCTGAATCGATTTTGACTTTTTGCATCTTTTTTTTCTTGAATGCGTAATCCTTTCATTTGTTATGACTTAATCTCGGTTTGATTGTGGGTCCCCATCCAATATTTGAGTAGGCACTGAAGACTAACATTGAGTCGGATCCCCAAATGTGGAAGTTGTAACTAGGTCCCTTGACATATATACTTTTGTCTAAAAAAACTAAATCACGAAATCAAAAAATCAGTTGTGAGTTTTCAAGTTTCATTTATGCTGGGCGGTGATTGTTGGGTTTCTTGGCAAATAGGACACTGATTGTTGGGTTTGTTGGGCTTCTTATCATATGGTGTGGGGGTTGACATTTGTGTGGGTCGGACTATGATGGAAACTAGGTTTGGTTTAAGGTGTCGGGCAGAGGTACATCATTACCCCCATCTACCCGAAACTGCCTATAAATTTGAGAGAAGAACATACATACCTCGATTACTGTTAACTATTTTCAGTACTAAATCTCTATGTTTTGGGACTTTTTGCATAAGATTGATTCATTTATTTTATAAATTTTCCGATTTTGGTAAGATTGATTATGGTTTTGGTGCTTATTTTTTGTTTGTGTTATGTTTTTCAGGTCAGTTGGATGTTTTATAACACTGATTCGAGTTTTGGGTTTTAACAAATTAATTTCTTGGTGTTATTTTACATTACACGGATTCAGGTATTGGGACTGATTTCTTGATGCTTTACATTTTACAATTAACTATTTTCACTACTACCTAATTATGCTCATATTTTCAGTACTCAGTATGTAAATGGTTGGACAGATTAAGTTTGGGGTATATGGTTTCTTTGCAACAATGTATTTTTATTTGGCAAGTACTACTATTTTTTTAAAATAATTTAAGTTTCAAATTAGAGTATTAGGTTAAAAATTCCTAATTGTCTTT
Organism: Sambucus nigra; assembly: GCA_949130495.1. Taxonomy (NCBI): domain Eukaryota; kingdom Viridiplantae; phylum Streptophyta; class Magnoliopsida; order Dipsacales; family Adoxaceae; genus Sambucus; species Sambucus nigra. Next base: position 549,653,499 of record OX422207.1, read on the forward strand.
CTTTTTTCTTTCGTTCGGGTCATCATTGCGGTTATAAGCAAATAGGTGTGTTCTTTCCAACTTTATTATTTTATAAATTATTTATTGCTTTTACTATTTTTTAAATTATTTACTATTTGAATTCCAGTGTACTAAATTTTGATTTTTGATTGGTTTGTTTCTTAGAAAATATCAACGGGCTTTTAACCTTGCAAGATGGAGACATTTTCAAAGAAGTTCCACAGTAGTTATTTACACCATGTTAAAGTTAATTCACTTCCTATTATTTATCGTTGAATTATTTTATGTGTTCGTTGAATATTATATATGTCATGCTATTATTTTCTCCTAGGAAAAATAGGAAAGATTTGTAGACAGATCAATTGGTTGTATCTTTTAATACTCATACATTTAACCCCATTTCTTACTTTTAATTTGAGAGATCTTGGTTTAAGGTTCTATTTTTACTTTATGTTATGTTTTATTTTTATTTCTTTTATCAATTATGTTTCATATTTTTTATGTTTACAAATTAATCGATTATGTGTGTATTATGGTTGTTAGTTTTTTAAATGAAAATTTGAACACATTTGACCCCTTTTAAGTTTAAAGTTGTTATGTAGGCTACAGAATTTGATTGTTTTCAAGGATTTATTATGCTCCAAAGAAGTAAGTTTCATATTCTGCTATGCTTATTTCTAAAGGTCTGATATATGATCAACACTATGTTAATGCAGCCTTTTCGTGACAATCTGACTTTGTGGACCTCTGATATGCAGGGTGATGGGGGAGACGAGATCAAAGAAGCACACAAACTTGAGGATGAATGGAAGTGAAGTTGGTTGTTTTCTTATCATTATCTTACTTTTTTTTCAAAGTTGCTTGGTTCCTTTTCCCTTCCAATCATGGGATTTAAGAATTATTGCTTTGATTGATCAAACTTGAAGGTATTTTGTTCTGCTGCTACAATTGCCTTGTGCTTTAATTTTGTTCTGCTGCTATTGTTGTCAATTTCTTATACAAAACTATCCAATGGTTTATATATCTGGAAGGATGTGAATTTCTCCTGTATGCGATTGGCAATTCGTGTATATTAGAAAGGGTGTTTGCTGCTGCTGATTTTAATTTCTCCTATATCAGTTGCTATTGTTATTAATGATCAATTTTTATTTTATCCTCTAGATATTGCAAATTATGCCATAACTGGTATCTGGGAGAAAGTATGATACTCTGAAAAAGTATATATCTTGGAAATATTGAATTTTTTTAACATTGATGTTTCAGGCGTTGAAAATTCAAAGTAAAAGAATCATGAACCACAAGATGATACTGAACCACGTACGAACAAACACGAATTGAGTCTTCATTTTTATGAGCTAAAGTTTTTGGAAAGTTTCCTAAGATGGAAATACATTCTATTTTGACCCTCACTTTTATAGTAATTATATTTTTGATTGTCTACTATGTTTTGTTCTATATCTAACTATATAATATTGTTTCATATCTACACGCTAATGCTTCTATTGTTCTTGGTTGTTCCATGTTGCAGGACCATTCGATTATGTTATTTATACGAGTTCCCGAATGGAATATAAACAAAGGGAATTTTCCCCAAATTTTGTAGATTATTTACTCTTAGTTGTGTTACTATTTTTTTTACTCAAATTAAGAGGTTGTTTATACGATGTCCAAGTTGGACTATTAATGTTGTTGTTGTTGGGAGTATTTTTTATTTTTTAAACAGGGGGATAGTCCCACAAACAAAAGAGATTCTGTCAAAAATTTCGAAAATATTTACACGGTGTTGTAAAAATAACTTTAGGACTTAAATTTGTTTTTTTATGGATATGATGTTGTTTATGCGATGTTCAAGATGTACGATTAGAATTATTGGGGAATGAATTTTTTTCCATTTTGGAATTACGCAGTTTGGAAAAAAAATCGTTTTGCGATTACGTACTTTAGAAATTTTCGATGTGCCTTTAGGCACGGGCATACACTAGTGTGTGTGTGTGTGTGTGTGTGTGTATATATATATATATATATATATATATATATATATATATATATATATATATAGAGAGAGAGAGAGAGAGAGAGAGAGATTAACTTTGCAGTTTGGGGTTTTCTGAGAGTGATTTTTGTTAGTTGTGGCAATGGTTGTTTTTGAGAGAGTGAGAGAAAGAGTTCACACAAAGATATGGAGAATACCGTAACATGTTATATTTTTACTTAAAATTGGATCACGATTTAGGATCGTGCCCGAATCCGTAGCTATTACAGTTTAATTTAGCATGTCACAGTTTATTTTACTTGGTAATAATTGTCAATCGTGACCCTAATAAATTGCACAAAAAAGTAATAGTTTCGGACTGTGACCCATTTTTGGTAACTATGTTGAAATCAAAAGTTATCAAGGTCTTAGTTCACGGTTGCGAACCATGACTATATTTCACGTTAAATGTGTCATAGTCTCGTGTTACTGGTCATAGTTATAAACTGTGAACCAACGCAAGACGAGTTTGGTGTGAAATTTTCAATCATTCGGCTCACTTTGGACGATGACATCGGGGTCACGGATATGGACCTAGATGGGTTCACAAATTGGGTCATGGTTTTGGAGTCATGGTCACGAATTTGGACCATAACCACCCTTTCATGGCCATATTCGATTTTTGGTATAGTGGAATTTATCAATATTTTATTCATTTAAATATATTTGGAACTCATAGATCTATTGATTTTATTTAAATTTTGTCATTATTGTTACTTTTTAAACCCCACATATGTGTTGAGAACCCATTTGGTGTGATCACAATTCTACTAAAAGGATGTCTTCTAACTCATAGCCTAGTGATGCTACTGGGTAGGATGTTTCCTTGCCGATGAGTGTATTTTACTTATAAGGAGGCCTATATAATCAGATTAGGACCCAAACGAAAATGCAAGAACAAACAAAAACCCTAACATAGAGAATAGCCCTAAAGATGACCCCACGGACATAAACAAAGGTGAACCTAAACCCAATAAAATTAGTGGTTAGGGAAGAGATGCATCAATGCAGTCAGATTTCACCACCAACACCATCTAAAGACATGCATTATAGATTAAGGGAAAATGATACTCAAACCCCCCAATCATTTGGATATCAGATCAGGTGGACAAAGACATGAGTGAGTCTGATGTGAATCAAGTAGCTATGACACCTTATACCGTCTTGGGCGGACATCAGTATTCAGAACAATAGAAACTAGCAGTTACATAATAGAACTTTTATGACATATAGAATTTGAAAGACTCAGTAGGGGGTTTTCCTATAATTGGTTGGGTCCTAACCCTCGAGTCTCCAGGGGCCACAAGGACTGGGAATTAACAGTAATTACTATGGTCCATGACCAGGGTGGAATAGTCCTCGGCCAATCAATTAAAAGTTATCGAAAATATGTGAAAGTTGAGTCTATATTAAGAGAACAATCTAGGGAAGATTGGGATCAAACTAGTCGGACATGAGATAGATTTATTCATAGAGTGGTGAACAAAATGGGTGACATAATGAAAAATTAAAATCCCATCCATCTAGGTTATCTTGGAGAATGTCCATGTTTGCTTGTAATACTGATTATCTAACCTAAACAAAATTCATACCGCCAGTCATCACACCCAAATATGGTGGAAAATCACACATCATTCATCACATAAAGTAATATCAAATTAATGTTGATATCTAATCCATTCCAGATGACATGTGTTGTCAATCTTTCTATATCACCCTAATTGAACCTGCATATATTTAGTGTACGGGTCTTATCATTGGAAAAATTAAAATGTTTGAGCAACTAGATGACTCATTAATAATCCACGTTTTCTTATAACGAAACCTATTAGACGAGTACCACACCTTTTGAGAGTCGGGTAGAGGTAAGAAAAAAACTATCCAAAAGTAAATCTATTATTTCGACAATAAGAAACTGGAAGTTGTGGATTATGATGATATAATAGATATCACAACCAATATGAGTGGATTTCATCAAAACATGTTATATGAGACACTTGAAAAAGACCTACCAAAGATAATAGTTGAGATGTTGGAAAAAGAAGGTAAAATTATGAATGAAAATGAGGTCATGTGGACTAAACAAATTGGTCAGGCTAAGGCCAATGGAGGAAGTAGCTTGAACTAAAAGAATAAATTAAGAAAGGGATAAAATGGTGCAAACTCGTATGTGATAATGATAAGTCCTAAGATGTTGAGGAGTTTAAATTTATAAACAATCTAAGTGAGCAAAAGAAACCAAATTCATGATCATTGTGAATGCACTTTGTTGAAGGAGGTGTAACAAAGGGTGTTAAGGCATCAAATAAAAGAAAGGAATATGCCAATGAAACAAGGCTCTTCATCAACAATGGTTAAGAAAAAGTAAATATACGTAAGGTCTTATAATTCCTTCCCCACAAATTGTAAGAAGGTAGTTTAGATAAGATGGAGGCGCAACATTATTTGAGTACGGTAATGATAAGTTAATTAGCCAAAACCTTGGATTAGTGATAGAACATGTAAACAGAAACTCAATGAAGGTAAGACTTAGTTTAAACTCACAAATCTCTTGTGTATAACTCCGAATATAGTAATGAACTTAGAAGTAACTTAGCTAGAGGGAGAGAGAAGGAAGCACACTAAATATGCCTTGGCAGGTAGCCAAACACACCAACCACCCTTAAGAAATCTCTATTAAGTATTAAAAGTTTCCTAATAAATGACAATAGTGGATGAGACAACTCTCTAGTTTCTAATAACTCTCTAGTTATAACTTCTGAACTCTAAAAAAGATCTCTTCTAAACTCTCAAAAAGATCATCCTCTCCTCAGGAGTGGTTGGGGTCCTTAAATATCCCCCACACCATCCCCGAGGCAACTCGGTCATTAAACGCTATAAAAGACATCCCTTATACTTTATGTCACAACATTAAACGCCTTATGCACTAGTTCTCTCCATGTCATAAACATCAAATGTCAAGGCATGCCTTTTGCCTAATCACTATGTGTCAGGGGGCTATTGTCGCAGATGTGGCTCACCAACTACCTGACAACCACAAATACCATGGTGGTGTACTCAAGCACAGGTATGACATTGTTTAGATGGCTAGTGACATCACCTAGAGTAGATGTGACATTGAGTAGAGGGTGGTTTGGTTCATAACTGAACGCCCCATGGAACTCTAAGCTACTCCGCTCGAGGTTACACGATTAGGGTTCTTTGGTGTTTTACCGGGTGTATCTAAGATGGTTTGAACGAGCCCCAATGGTTCCTCACTTCTCAATCCTCCAAACTATGTCCCTTTAAAGTTCTCGCAGTGAGGTCATTCGATAGAGCATGAAAGCTCTCCCAGGCCCTGCCAAGCCTGGTCGCTCGTGGGTACCATTTGACCTCACACTAAAACTCTTTATTATTCTCGTTACATAATTACAACTATTATAGCTTACAGTCAATATAAACAAAGATACAATATGAATAATACAATAAGCTAAAATACAAGTTGTCACGCTGAGCTGCCACGCTGAACTTCCATGGTGCCTTAATCCCCAAAACACTATTGCTAATGTGGAATTACTTCTAATCTAAAAATTACCTTCAAGCCCACTCTACATTTTCCCCTTCATGGAGAGATTTTTTCGAGTAAGAAAAGTCTGCACGAAACTTCTCAAATCGATGAACCTTCTCTGCATGAAAAATTATGTCCTCCTTTCCTTCGTTAGAACCACATCGTTATAATTTCCAAGAAAAAGTAAAATTCTCCCCGATGTACCTGAGCTGAAGCACTATAACTCATTGGGGCTTTAACGAAGGGATATCGCCACTTTTTCCTTATACTACGCTTCAATCGTTCTAGCTTTATTGTTTGAACTTCTCCCGAAAGGCCTATTAACCTTCTCAAATACTCGTTATGATTCTTGGTAGGTGAAATTCTCCTATGTAACGCTTCGATATGTTTGAAAATTTTGAATTTCTCCCCAATGCATCCGAGTCACCTATTTGAACAATGTTTGGACTTATGGCGAGGGGCCATCATAGCTTTTGGGAACCTTTGGGACATATTTTCCGTTAGGAGTTATTGGATATGTCAAGAAAAAATTCTGGCGCCAAAACTAAAACTTACTTAGGAAGGCAACCCTTTCTATTCCCCATACATCACTTCGTAAATGATGTAGCGCTGTCTTTTCAGCTATCAAAACACTTCCCGAAGTACCACGTGTTCATTTGAAATGATTATAGGCGGCCTTGCACGTGCGATTATGGGAAAATCAAAAGGTAAGGATTAAGAGGCTTCAAACGTCTCTTTTTTCAAACCCTTCTCTTTCCTTCTTCTTCTTCAAGCTCTCGCATTCCTTTAGAGAGAGAAACTTTGTGTGAACTATGTTCGAACTCCATTGTTGCCCAAGCTTTTACCAAGCTTCCTTTTTCTCTCCTCTTTTGCACCACCACCTATGGTTGTGCCTCTCCCTCTTCATTTCCAACCCTTCGTTTACCAAGCTATTCTCAAGCTTCTCCATTGTCTGTAATGGTATCCTTAAGCAACCATACCACACCGACCACTAGTGCTCGACCTGCCACACCTATTGTCACCACCTCTACTTCCACCTCACTGACTGCTGCCCGCCAGGACTAGTTGTGCTTCTACCACTCATCCCCCATATTCGGCAAGGGTGATGAATTTGCTAGGTTTTATAAGATTTTCATTTTTAATGACAAGTACGATGCCATGATGCTTGGTGATGAAGAGGAGAGTGCTGATGACAGGGGCTTTCTACCTCTCGAGGGGACTCTCCAATTCCATCTTGAGAGAGGGGACTTCCCATGGTCCAACATTGACTTTCAAGGCCCTAGGGGATCTCCTGCTCACTTTTTTGCCTTGAACTCCCATATACAGAGTTCCCATGTTGATACCCTCACCAAGATTGGGCTTCATCATGCCAAGTGGTTTAGTGAATTCACCCTGTCCAAGAATAATATTGCTCTTCCTGTTCTTGTATCTCGCTGGAACATTACCACTCATATGTTCATTACTGCATGGGGAAAATTTATAATAACATTGGAGGATTTGGGAAAGCTCCTAAGCCTTGAGGCTGCAGGTCATGAGTCCTATTATGATAAAGCCTTGGGTGCCCAAGAGACTGCTGACCATTTGGAGTTAGACTGTATATGCCTAAGGTGCATCGGTACTTCAAACAAAGATACATTCACTCCTCTCATCAACTATTTCTTCAAGGGTCCTTCTGAAGGTAGTTCCTCTGAGGTTGCCCCTGGCCAAGGTACATTGCTGTAACTTTGTACCTATATCCTTATCATTCTTTCTCGCTTACTTTTAATGGGAAAACCTAATGACCAACCTCGAAAGGACATCATCAACATTAGACCTGTCAAAATACACGATAACCCGTTAACACGACACGACCCGACACGAAATTATAAGTTAATGGGTTTACCCTTATTGGGTTTGGGTCATTAACGGGTTGACACGGTAGACCCGTTAACACTAACGGTTCGGGTTTGGAAATTTACCTGTACCCGTTTTAACCCGTTTCTACCCGTTAACACCCGTTAACACTAACGGGTACTATAGGGTCACCCAACCCGTACCCAATAACAATAACCATTAAAACCCATTATTTCTAAATCTTTAAAGACTAACGGGTTCTATAGGGTCACCCAATCTATACCCAATAAAAATTACAATTAAAATCCATTATTTTTAAAGTATTGAAGACTAACGGGTATTATAGGGTCACCCAACCCGTTACCCATTTCGACCCAAAATGATTCGTTAATATTAATGGGTGTTAACGGTTTGGGTCGTGTACCCGTTAATATTAACGGGTCGTGTTTGGGTATTGTTATTAGACCCGTTAGGCTTAACGGGTCGTGTACGGGTTAAGGGTGTTTTCACCCGTTAACCCGTTAACCCGACCCGTACACGACCCAAACCGACCCGTTGACAGGTCTAATCAACATGTACCTTCATTTGTCCCGGGGTACCAAGCTTCCTCTGGCTAAAATCGCCTTAGGATCCCTCTACACATGGATTGATAAAACCCTTTTTGACATGGAATGCTCCCTGGGCCGTTAAAACTTGGCCAACTTTGCCAACTGTGTACTCCTTATGGGTTTCCTCTATGTACGTTTCTTGGCCGTAGCATCCAAGACCAACCGCCCTCATTCGGGGGAAATAATACTGCTGCCACGCTCCTTTGTCAATCATAAGAGAAAAAGTCAAAAGGAGTTGACCTCTTTTATCGATGACTTTTTGAGTTTTGTGATGAGGCCCTGTGAAGAGGATATTTTTCTCTACACTTGTGATTTTTTTAAACATGAGGCTAGAGTGGTCCAGTGGACTACTTTAGACCTCATTACTGAAGACCCCTTACTAGTCGTGGTACTTCTATTTTCACCAAGCTACCTGACCTCTTACACTGAGTGGGGATACACCAGCGAGCATTATAATCCTAACCGATGCAGCCATCAATTTGGCTTTGATCAAGGGGCTCCTCACCCAGTGTTTCAATTACCCAACCCCAAGTTCTCCTTTAGCGAGGCATGTTCTCTATTTTCCTTAACTGCCGCATGGGGAGTGAGTTTTACACTAGTTGGGTGAGTCACCATTCCCAGTATCATAAAGTAAGGGGATGTGACCCCTCTATTTGCAACAAAGTAATGGCCGAGGCAACTAGCCCAAATTTCTGAATTCATCGAGGGGGATCCCATGTATCCTCAAGCTCTTTCATTTTCTGCCTTGGAGTTGGGGTTGAAGGGTAATTATGTTCTTAAGATTGAGTTCCATCTAAGCCAGACCCCCAAAGAACCTCCCACTGAACTTCCTCTACACTTCCCCATGATCCCTATTGCCACGCCCAAACCCAAGGACGCTACAACCCCAAACCACGTACCTCTTCAGCCGAAGATACAATAATGGAAGAAGGGCATTCTCATCCACCTGCTAAGGAAACTAAGAAATCCAAGTCCTCAAAGTCCAAGCATCGGGCTCAGTCCCCAACTCCTTTGGAGGCATTCCCTATTGCCTCTGTTCCCCCTCTTATGTCTCCAAAAGTAGCTGAAGAGCTGAGAAGGCAGGTGCAAGCCGAGATCGAAAGAATAAATGTTGAATATCAATGGCTCTCTATTACCATTCCTCCCTCGATTTCTTTTCACACGATCGTGGTTGATCCCACCGAGCCACTGACAAAAAGGAGGAGGAGTTCGAGGGTACTTGAAGGTGGTGATGCAACAAGCTCAAGGAAGAAAATGATGGGTAACAAGTCCCAGAAGAAACGGATGTCTGAGAAATCTCCATCCTCAGCTCCTTCCAGTGCTGCCTCCTCGCCACCTTCAGGAGTGGTTATACCTTCTCGTTCTCCCTCTAGGTCTGAGGTATGTGTGCATTCTTAATTTTTCACCCCCCTTCTCTTAAGGTGTGTTGCATCTTCACATTTCTTAATAAGAAAATCTTTTGGTGCAGGGAGTTAAAGAAGAAAGGCCTAGTCCCCCCAGCCCCCCTGTAAGTCATTCATGGGGGGGCGTTGCGGTATCTCTCCAGAAGACACTACTCCTCCCCGTTACCCCTGATATATCTTACTTATTCTCATCGTTCATCCTCCCAATCGGTTATAGATAATGATGCAGGGGATACAACTGTTGAATATACCGAGGTAATGAGCCCACCCCTAGCTTCTTCTGAATTAGAGCCTCAGACCAAGGCTCTTCGTCCCCTTGTTCCAGTTGCAGAAAATTTCTCCAATGTAACATATTATCTATCACCTATTAGGCCTGGCATCATTTCTCTACTCTACCCCTTTTCGTTCTATGTAATATTCTGAACCTTGATATGTTGGGGTGCCCCAGGTTGAGATGGCGTCTCTGGTAGCCGGCCTTCTTCTTCCCCCTGTACTGGAGAGACCTCAAACTGTAATTCCCCTATTTAGTTACATAACGGGGGTAGGTAACGTTTATAAGTAGTTCTCTCTTTTTTGAGTACTGATATGTCATTTCTAACACTTAGCTTTATTGCTGTAGCTTTCTCCAAGTCTCTCTCCACCCTTTTGCTCTTAGTGGCCCTTTCCTTTCCAAGGCCCAAGTTGATACTGCTGCTCCTCATGTTAGTTCTTTTGTACCCACCGACGCTAGGGCATCTCTTGATCGTCCAACGTCTTATACTGATGATACGCCCATGTTGGCCTTAGTACCTTATATTGGCGATGGAGGTTTGCCTATCATTTAGGCTTCTTCAGCCAAGGACCCCGTTAATTTTAAGGTAACGAACCCACCACAAATAGTTTCTACCAGTATTTCCATCATGGTGACTCCCGTTCTCGCTTCTACCATTGTTGAGATACTTCGCAAATTTCTCTCTACATTTCTCAGTTTCTCGAGCTTCACCCGTGTTTATGACTTAACAATGAAAACACTAATTAAGTTTTTTTTTCATAAACTCCACCTATAAAGGTGACTTAACAATGAAAACACTTGTTAAGATTTTTCCATAAACTCCACCTATAAGGGTGCCTTAACAACGAAAATGCTTGTTAAGTTTTTTTTTCATAAACTCCACTTATATCGGTGACTTAACAACGAAAATGCTTGTTAAGATTTGTCTTTAACTCCACCTATATCGCTGACTTAACAACGAAAATGCTTGTTAAGTTTTTTTTCATAAATTCCACCTATATCGGTGGCTTAACAACGAAAACACTTATTAAGGTTTTTTTTCATTAACTCCTTGTTTCCTCTAACTATTTTCAGGTTGCTCGGGAGGATTCTCCAATAGTTCATTCGCCTATTGCCATGCCCCATTAGTGCTTTCGAAGAATCTAGCCATAATGATCAAGGTTCCACGACTGGTGCTGCTGTGAAGAGCTAATCTGGCTACGAGCTTCCTCTGCCCGACGTATATCCTCACGCCTTCTGCCTGATGGTGCTTCACTGTTCCCCTCAAATGCATTCCAACCATCTTTCGGTTGTTGAACGGCTTGCTAACCATCTTCCTGAAACATTCACGGTCGATTGGCTTTGTTCAAATATCTCGGTTATGAGATACAGGCTTTAGGGTATGGCTACCATTGTTGCTAAAATTTACAATACTCTAACTACAAACGTTACTAGACCCCTCCTTAACTAATTTTTGGGTTATCTGAGGGAGTTGGGTCTTGATGGCTTCCGATTTAACTGGCTTATCACGCATTTAAAGACTTTGAAAAGCTAACGATTAGACAACCATAGGGATCTATTGAGAAAAAATTATGAGGACTAGCGGGCCAAGGAAGCTAAGTTGACCGATCTAGCACCTCTTCTTAGAGCCATTGACAAAGAGGTGGAGGAAATCGAAGAAGCTCTGCGTCTGGCGAAGCTGAAATGAGATAAACTCCTGATCAAGTGTACACAGGTGCAAAGAAGGTTGTAGGTCTCTATCAACGCTCAACGGTCTTGCCAAGAAGCTTCTTCGGGCCTCCTTAGAGATTTTTTCTCTTATCCAGATATGTGGTTCCTCTTAGGCTAATGAACTTGTATATATGTTTTTTTCTTTTCTTCTCATGTAATTCTTTGGCAATAGCTACCAATTTTGTAATGCCCTAAAGTTAATGAATGGAAAAAGATATTTATTTTCTTATGCCATTTCTTTGTGTTACAACTGTTTACATAGATTGTGAAGTGTGAGGTTATGTAATTTTTTCATCTCTACTTGAGTTGTAATAAAAAGAACTTTTATACTCATCATAAAAAGAACTTTTGTATTTATAAGAACAGTCAAATACATCAGTGGTCAAACATAACTGCCTACATATGATTGACTTTCAACCATGTATTGTTAATATTGAGTGGTTTGTCTTCTTCCATTTCTAAAATTAAGCAATAACCCGAGTCATGAGCCTCTTTTATGATGAAAGGTCCCTCCTAATTTGATGCAAACTTGGGTAGGGTCAATCCTCTGATATGTTTTACCGATGCTTTCAAGACGAGGTCTCCTTCCACAAACTTCCTTGGTCTCACCAAGTTATCATATGCCCTGGAGAGCTGTTTCGTATACATTTGAAAGTGTTGCATCGCATTATCTCTGTGTTCATCCAATGTTTCCAACTTCATGTGTCTATTTTGAGGGAGAATTCTACTTCGTAAAGCATATTGAGCAGACGAAACTTCTAACTCCATTGGGAGAATCGCCTCGGCCCCATAGACAATGGAGAATGGTGTATAACCTGTGTGCTTCCTCTTAGTTACTAGATAAGCCAACAATACGACTGGTATCTAATCATCCCACGATCCTGGGAAATCCTCCATTATTTTAGACAAGATATTAACCAATGTTTTGGTAGTTGCTTCGGATTGATCGTTTTCGTTTTGATATGCCACCGTCGAAGTATGGTGGACAATGGAGTACTTGTTTGTGAGCATCGATACTTCTGAATTAACGAAAGGGATTCCATTATCTGAAAGGATAACCTTTGGGATCCCAAAATGGAAAATGATGCATTCTCTGATGAAGTTGCTCACCACCCCTGCTATTTCCCTTCTTTGTGGTATCGCGTTGGCCCACTTTGTGAAACACTCTGGTACTACTAGTATCCATATCTTCCCCCTAGAAGAAGGATGTATTGCCCCCACCAGGTTGAATTCCCAAGTGTGAAAAGGATAAGGCATTGGCAGGGAGTGTAGGTCCACTCATGGGGCATGGATCATATTTCCATGAAGTTGGCAAGCCTTGTACCTTCGAACGAACTCAGTAGAATCTTTCTCCATCATTGGCCAGTAGTATCCCAAAGTCATCAACAGGTCATATAACTTAGACCCCTATGTGACCTGGATCCTGTGCCAATTTGAGAACCCCAGGTTCTTCTCCCTTCATGATATAACACAATGACCTACCAAAGTATCCCCTTCGATAAAGTTGCCCCTCTTGAACGTAGAATCTCGAGGCCTTTCATTGGAGTCCCATCGTATCAATTTTCTCCATTGGGATAATTCCATCTTTAATGAAATCAATATAGGGTTATCTCAAGTCCGGTTGAGCCTCCACGAAGTGACATTCAGCTGCCTCGAAGAATAACTGACATTTGTCGCACTTTCGTTGTAGCTCAGCTGCATCCTCCTTCATATTAGGCCAGAAATATCCCTCCCTTTGAATTCTCCTATAAAGGGGTATCTCAATCATTTTGCAGTGCTCTTCATGTGTTTTCTTTAATCTTTGCTCTACCTTTTCTGGGCCAATGCACCTTAACATCCATCCTCTGACATTCCTGAAGTAAAGGTTTCCTTAGTTTGTGAAGTATTGGGCTAATTCTCTCTGCCCCATCGCTCCTTCCCCAGATTCTAATTTCCTTTTGATCTCTCTCCTCCAGTCTGCATCCTCTTGCATTGGTAGAATTTACTGTACCATCGAAGGAGATGTTCTTCGTTGGATCATGACGGTAGTTGTATCGCTCCTCATGACCATTTTTTAGGCAATGGTGGCATAGCCGTCTTGGTGTCAGTTGATCGTTCTGGGCTGCCTATTGATCTTGGTCCGATAGAACTGGTAAAGAAGTCTCTAGATGATTGTTCTGTATGGTGCCAGGCTCATATGTTTCAATGCGTACTCTCCATTCACTTGCTGAACCACCAAGTTTGAATTCCCTTTAATGTAAAGTGAATGAATACCCCTTCGAAGAGCCTCTACCGACCCTAGCACCAATGCTTCATACTTTGCCTTGTTTTTAGAACAATGGAAATCTAATTTATAGGAAAGGAAAATATCCTCCATTCCTTTTAAAAGAATAACCCCTGCTCCTCCTTTCTTTTTCTCTGAAGACCCATCGAACTGCATTGTCCATTCCTCCTCCGTTGCGTCTAGGTGATTGGCCTATAAATCGTCTCCTGGAACACTTTCTTTGGGTGGGTCAAACGTTCCTAAGGGGAAAATAGACAACATATTAGTGTACACCTGGCTTTTGATTGCGCGAGGAACAACGCACTTCAAGTCGTACTTAGATAGGATGAGGAACCACCTAGTTTCTCTACCAATCAATATAGTTCTGGCTAAAAAATACTTAATATGATCAGATCTAGTTACAATGTGAATTGTAAAAGACAGCATGTAATGTCTAAGTTTTTCTTCTACAAAGAGTAAGGCTAAACAATGCCTTTCCATGCTACTATATCTGATTTTTGTCCCATGGATGATCATGCTAAGGTAGTAGACTGGCCACTCTTGCCCATCGATCTCTTTTACCATCAAAGCTCCCACGAACCTCGTAGTCAACGTAAGGTACAGCTACAACGGTATTCCTGCCTTTGGGGGAACCATGGTATGTGGTGAGACGAGCAGCTTCTTCAGTCCATCAAGAAACTACTGGTGAGCCTCCTCCCACCTAAATTTTATGTTCTTTTTTAACAGTTACATCAGTGCATGTGTTATTTCATCCAATCCATGCACAAATCTTCTAAGGTAGGAGACCTTATCGAGGAAACTCTTCAGCTCTTTCGCCATTCTTAGACATGGAAATTCTAAGATCGCCCGCTGTTTGTCCCAGTCCATCTACACGCCTTGTCGATCAACCACAAAGCCTAGGAATTTCCCACTTGTCACTCCAAAAATACACTTCAATGGATTCATTTTTAATTTAAACTTCCTACAATGAAAAAAAACACCATCCATAAATCGCTCAGATGGGACTCCTCCTTCCTCAATTTGATGAAAAAATCATTCACATAAAATTCCATAAATTTGTGGAAGAAGTTATGGAAAATGGCCATCATTGTTCTCTGGTAAGTCGTCCCAGCGTTTTTGATTCCAAATGGCATCACCTTGTACATGAAGTTTCCCAATGGGGTTTTGAACGTTGTTTTCTCTGCATCCATTGGGTCCATCTTGATCTGGTTATACCCTACATACCCATCTATAAAGCTATACATCTAATGATTAACTGTTGCATCTACCAGGCTATTGATGAAGGGCAGAGGGAACTCATCTTTGGGACAAGATCTGTTCAAATCTCTGAAATCCACATAGATCCTTATTTAGTTTTTGTCTTTCTTTCCCATTGGGATAATGCTAGATAGCCAGAGTAGGTGTTGTATCGGTGGGATGAACCCTCCGGTTAGTAAGCGTTGAACCTCTTCCTTGATCTTCAAATCTAGATCAGGCTTCTATGTTCTCGTCGCTTATTTAACTGGAATGGCTTAAGGCATTACGTTCAATCTGTGGCAGCTCACCTCCTCATCCAGCCCCTCCATGTCTGTGTATTTCCATGCGAAGACATCTATAAACTCCCGAATCAACTCAACCAAGGCCTCTCATTTGTCCTTACTGAGATTTTTCGAGATGAAGATGGGCCTCGGGTCTTCCCCTTCTTTTACCATCTTTAACTGCTCCAACTCTTGCACCTGGGGCTTCGGATGGTCTGCCATGTAATCTGGTTCCTCGGTGACTTCCTCTATAAATTCCTGTATACTGGAACTGTCTATCACCATATATTGTCCCCATTAATCCACCAGAAATCATTCATATATCGGGTCAACCTCATCATCAACTTCCTCGGCTGCCCGCTCACACTGTTACAATCGATACACCACCTTTCCTTCTTCAGTAATGACTTTCTTGCATTGTCTGCTAGTAGTGGTGACTGCATTCCTCTTCTTTTGTCTAGAAGCCTCGACCACTCTTTTTCCTAAGAATTGGCTCAGCATGCTTTGTCATTGGACCTCATACTCCATCAGATCCACAATGGGCCTTATCCTGTCCTTGAGCTGCTTCGAGATGTTTTGGGGTCAAGGGACCACCTGATGAACTTTTTCGGTCATTGCTCTTATGCTGCTTGTAACCTCTTTACCCTACTCATTCAAAGTCCCCATCCTTTCTCTGATCGAGGGAACCCATGCTCCCTCAATTATTCTTGATAGGACTCGGACATCTTCTTCCAACTCAGTTTAAAATTCCGCGTCTACCAAGGGAGCTTCCTCGATAGTGAAGGGCCTTTTTTTTCCCTAATGGTCACCTATGTCCCCTTGATATTCGCCTTAGCGCATTGGTGGTACGAAGAAGGAACTAACCCTTGGTTGTGCATCCACACCCTTCCTATTAGCAGATGATAGGAAATTTCACTCTCTATTACCTGGAACTTGATATGGGAACTCAAATTTCCCATCACACTCCTAGCATTAACATACCCAATGAATTTGGAGGATTGGTTATCATACCCCAAAATCACCAAGGGCATGGGGACCAACCTTTCTTCTAGAATATTGGCTTCATGGAAATAGTTGATTGGCATGGTATTGATGGAAGATCCTCCTTCCATAAGAGTCCTTACAAAGCTAACTCCGTTGAGGTTGGCGGTCACATACAATGGCTTGTTATGAGGGAACCTTACAGCCCTATCTGCATCACTAAAGGTTACTTCTGAGAGAATTATCCTAACCAACCTGGCCATGTGCCCTTCCATCTCAGCGAAGGAACCGCATTCTTCCTCGAAATGTCAAATACTTCATGGGTTATCTCCAACCTACTCTCTTTCGGTATCCCCACCCTATCGAAGAACCAGGTGAATTTTGGGGATTTCGGAACTACACAGTACTCTAGGACTGGGTCTCCTTCCTCAACTTCAATGTCGTACACATCCTCCACATCTTTGGCACTTGCCTCATCGTAGGCCAGTAGTACATTAGCCATTCCTCTCGTAAAATCTTCCAGGGCTTCTTCGTACTCTTCTTGCTTTGTCGTTGAATCTCTTTATCCTCTCTCCTCTTATTCATCATAGGCCACCACGAGATTGACCCCATATGCTGTCAGTGGATTGTTATTAATGTTCTGCAGAGGGATTTGCAATGTCCATAACTTCACATACTTATCGATAATTCTTCTCAGTGAAAATATCTCTTCGTTGGATGTTGGATCCTCCGATGAACCTGACAATACTTAGGATCCGCCTTCGTTGCAGCATCGGGTTTCCCAACGGGAATGCATTTTGGTTCGTAGACCGTTCCTCCTTAGACCATCGTGTTGTAATAGCTGACAGCCTCCTCTACCATACAAGGTAATGGTGGTGGGTCCTCACTGTTTCTTCCGAACTTTCTCTTATTGTCCTTCTTCGGTGCCTTGCCCCCATCTCCTCCCTATGTGTACCCTACCCGTGGGGGCTGAGACCTCCCCCCCCCCCCCCCCCCCGCGGGTTGCATCGACTTCCTAAATATCATGGTCACCACCACCGGATTGGGCCGCACCACCAAGGAGATATTCTTTCCACTTTTAAGAATGCCAAAAAAGTCCCCTCACGCATCTCATTGATAAGATGGCAGATGTACTCAGGAAGCAGCCCCTCAGTGCAGATCTGCAACAACTTAGACTCTTTGGCCTCCTACCTCACGTCAAGGGATATTTCCCTGAACCTTCGAACATAGGCCACTACTTCTTCCCCAGGTCATTGCTTAAAGGTTTGTTGCATCCCCTACTTCTTCATTGCATTTAGCGCACGCGGTAACGAGAATTAGGAGTTCCCTTCGAGTCAGTGCACGCAAGCTGTGCTTTGAGTAAGCATCCTAGGGATCCCTTTTTAGAGTAGTAACGATGAGTGTCCCGGTCTTTCCTTTATTTATGGGCAAGGGCCCAACTTATTCCGGTTGTTGGTATGTGACAGAAATACGGGAGTGACAAGGAGAGCATCGAACCCCGTGAGTGGGGTCGGGTGAGTTTGTTGAGAGATGAGAGGTCGTCGCACCCCCGACGCATATGGGGAGATTGTTGATGTATTTTTTAGTCATGCATGAGTGTCATATAGTGTCTTGTTGCATTTTAATATTTGTTTGTTTTATTTTTTCGCACTTTTCATTCGCTTTGAGCTAGATTTTTGTCCTTTTTGCTTGAGGACAATGCAAAAGTCTAAGTTAGGGGGGGGTCACAAGTGCGTATTTCTAAAACTTCACAAATTTTCAAAAATGTCCAGAAATTTCCAAAAAAATCATAAAATTTTGAAAAACACAAAAATATTTTTGTTCAAAATAAATAAAAATTGGAATTCAAAATTTTCAAAAATATCATTAAAAGTTGGTTTAAAGCCTGAACTTGTAAAAATTCAACATACACAAAGCCGAATTGACTAAATATGGAAATTGAGCGAAAAATTGACGACTTAACGAATAAGTGTGGAGATTAACAAACCCGGTGAGATTCAAGTCTATCATTTATTTTAGTCTTTAAATCAATCCGAGTTAATTGTTAACTCAATGTTCTTTTCAGCATATTAAAAAAAAGTCGCCAAGGATCTCAATCTTTTCATTTTGATCGGTTATGAAAAATGCGTGTGATATTGCTTTAAAAAACGTGCCAAAATTAATCTCTAAACTTAAATTCATCTCGAAATGCATATGGTAACGCAATTGGTATTTTGGACAATGAAGTAGGCCCTCGTTTGTCACCCAAAAATATTGGCCATAAAAGTAGCGAAAAATCACCCCCTTTTGTACCCCAGTTTGAGCCAAACAAGTTGTCCCTTTCGTTTGATAACCCGAAAAAACAAAATATCCCGAAATTGCGAAAAATGGAAAAATTCAGAATTTAAGTCCCAAAAGTGCATTTAAAAGGGCAAGAAAAAATAGATATGCTCAACAAAAATAACAAGAAAAGAAAAGAAGTGAAAAATAGAAAAAGAAGAAAAATGAGCAATAGCCCGGAAAAAGCACAAATGGACATCACTAATAATTTTTCCAATTCCAACCTCCCTACAATTGTCATTTTACCCAATATACCATAAAACCTGAAAAATTCCTAACCGAGTCTAAATTGCGAAATTGGTTACCACGTGGAGAGCTAATGCACCAAAAGATAATAAAAGAGATTAAATGCACGAAACAGAGGCAATGTTCCCGTTTTTGAAATCGTAATCCATTGATGATATCCTATTACCATAAAATTTCCGTCTTTCTACTTGTATGCGTAATTTTGCGTCCATTATATTTACTCTTTATATCACGCATACCGAGAGAACAACCACATTTCGAGTGATTCATTTGAGAGAAAATTCCGTGAGAATTTGAAATCAAAACAAATTTTTGAGTAAGTAACGTAATGATCAATCGATGGAAATCCGCAATTAAATGTCCGGCTTCGCACACACACACTACGGTTTGAGAATCGTACATATGACTTCATGATGACTATTTTCTGAAAAAGTTTGAATTGTACAATTTTTGTGTATTTTGAATTTTCTTTGTGTCGAATTTTGTGGGTATATTCTCGGCAAACCCTCACAAGACACCACTCGTCCTACTAGGGTAACCTAAGGGTTTAAAGGCTTGTTCATACGCTAAATGCAATCTCTTTCCCGCAAAAAAGGTATTCTATCCCGATAAATTGCTTAGAGGAGTGGTGACTTTATTCTTTCTCTTTTACATTGCTCGGGACGCGCAAAGTTTTAAGTTAGGGGGGTTTGATTGGGCATAAATACTGTATTTTTATTCCACTAATTTCGGTACAATTGTGAAACCGAGTGATGCAACCGATATGGATTTAATGCACTTTTATGCTACTAACCTTCGTAGGCAAGCATTTCATATTTCGTGTTACTCCTATTAGTTTTACAGGTTAATTATGCAAGCGGTACAAAAGAGAAAGCGAAACGATGAAAGAAAGGCTAGGAAGGCAAGTTCAAGGGTATTTTGGTAATTCTGCATTCAGATCCCGGAGGATGAGTCAACTGAAAAGTTTAAAATCTTGGAACAACGATAACACTGAAAGAAATGGTAGCCAAATACGAGCTACAGTTGATGAGTTATGACCAATTGAAGTTGAAGAAAAATCCAAGGAAGAAAACAAGAAAAAATTCTAAGTGTTAGAATGAAAGAAAAAGGCACGCAAGGCTGCGAAATTTCCCAAACCCACCGTCGAACAAGTTTGGGGGATGAATTGGTTCGGGGAACATGCGAACCGGTTCGGGGGTCCTGAAGCGCGAATTTTTTCCTTATTTCTGATTGGTCCAAAGAATCCCATGGAGTTAAAACTCCTTCTCAAACAGTTTTGGATGTACTTCGTGACCTAGGAACAGCAGTTCTGGAGAGTTTTTTAGCTTTGGTAGAGAGAAAAGGATAAGAACATCTAGGAACATAAGTTGAATTAATTGCTGCAAGATTGAAACAATTCCAGGTTGTTTTCAAGTTATAATCCAAGTTTCATTCTTATGATTATTGTTCTTGCATGGTAATTTTTCTTGCGTGATTTGAATCAATTTCTGCGTTCATTATACTTAGTTACGTATTTCAATCTAGCTTTATCATGAGTTCTTTCGAATGCAAATATATCCAACTAGGTTTAAAAGGCCAGGATACATGAACCCAGTCTGATGTGTTAATTACATGTGTATAAAATTAGTCCTCTGAATTTAGTGATTGATTACGACCGCATTGCATAGGAACACAACAATTGTAGATCTTTATATCTCGTTTTGCCTCTGGGTAACCGAGATGATTTAGAATGCAATACGAGTGTGACTATCGCGATACCGATTTACTTTTCCTCGGATTAAGTATGTCGCGGGCTTGAATCTCGTATACGTAATGCTTGGGAGTACTAAATTCTAGGTCAAATTAAATAGTTAAATTTACGATTAGTATTATAACTGCAATACACTGGGGTTGGGGGATTGTATTACCGTCCTGTTTTTCTCATTCATAGTTTAAAATTTTAAACCAGTTTTCATTAGAATTTTAGGTAATTTAGTATAATTTCATCTTTAAATAATTTCATAATTGCATTTAGTTTAATCATTCCCACTACCAAATCATTTTCTCTTTTTCTTTTAGAGTCAAAGTTAGGATTCCTTAGTCTTTTCCCGTCGTCACAACTTCGTTGTCTTAGTTCCCTGAGGATTGATACCCAACTTACTAGGATTATTACTTGAGTGACAGGATTGCACTTGATCCTACAGAGAACACATTTTCGAGACACATTTTCAGTCATGTTAAGTTTTTGGCGCCGTTGTCGGGGAATTAGGTAGACTTAGGTTTAGATCGAATCAATCCAAAGCTTTGACCAAAAATTTCCAAAAATCCAAAAAGATATAAAAAAAAAATTCAAAAAGCACAAAAAGTTTCACCATCATCTCTCATAAGACATTAATGCAAAATTTTGAACTCACTCCTACACCTCATATTACTCCAACCAGCTTCACGAAAATCCAATCGTTGAGTATAACCCCGATAGCCCTCACACTCCAAATGCCCCACAGTTCTGGATCCCACCTCCCACACTGTCACACTCAATCTCAAACAACACTCTGTTTTCCTTCTTAGGACACACCCCCGAGTACACCTCGAGCACATCAAGTGAGAGCACCAAGTCATTAAGAGAGAGGGAGATGTCACAACACGGTAGTGCAGGTGCCGGTGAGGAAGAGCCCCCATATCGCCTGCTGAGAGAATTCTTATATCCCGAGCGCACTGTCACTCCACAATGCATTATACTCTCGTATAATGTCGGGCAATTATGTTTCAAAAATGGGATGATCCAGATGTTACCTCATTACCATGGTATGGATTCTAGAAAGCCATATCTTCACATTAGGTAATTTGAGGATGTGTGCGATACGCTCAATGAGCAAACTTGCACACAAGAGGTGATCCGCCTAAAACTCTTCCCTTTCTCGCTCAAAGGTAAAGCTAAGACCTGGCGATGGTCTTTACCTCCAAGCTCGATTCCATCTGGGAACGAGTTGCAATCGAGATTTCTTAAGATATTCTTCCCAACACATCGAACAATCTCCATAAAGTCTCAAATTCAAGCGTTTGGACAATCTAAAAATGAGCCATTTCATCGATGTTATGAACGTTTCAACGAATTAATTATTTCATGCCCCCATCAGGGATTCGATTCTGCACAAATCATATCTTTTCTGTATAATGGGCTGAATCTTAACTCCAAGCAACTTGTTGAAACCATGGGAAGTGGTCCGTTTGTCGATTTAGATGCCCACGATGCTGAGCTTCACCTGAGGTATGTCGCCGAGACTACCCAATCCTGGGATACTTCAAATCCTAATGCTCAAAATCGAAATCATCAAGTGACCACCACTCCATCGGCGTCTGGCCTATTTCACGTAGATAAGAATTCTATGACGGACAGTCGATTGGATACCCTTGAGAAAGGATTTCGCGACCTATGCGAGATATATGGAAAAGGACCGGCTGGATCCATACCAAAACCCATCGAGAAGGTGTGTGCAATTTGTGAGGCGGGTCATTAAACTGAGGAATGCCCGACTATACCCGCCTACAAAGTGATGCTTCAAGACCAAGTTAGTGGCGTAGGAGAATTTAAGGGTAATTTCTATGCACCGCACAGGAATTCATACAACCCTTCGTGGAAAAACCATCACGGTTTTAGCTATGGGGAACAACATGCTGCGATGAACCCTACTCCACATGTTGCCCCTCCTCTGCCATAAAATTTTCAACAAGATACACACATGCAAGGACATGTGCAATCACCACCACCTCAAGGAGCATATATCCCACCACCACGGAGAACTCTCGAGGATACTTTGATTCAATTTATTAATAGACAGACTGCCACCAATGCGAGATATAATCGCTTGATTAGCAACATAAATGCGAACATTTCACAGTTGCAGTCATCATTGAGTATCCAAGAGAAGGGCAAGTTTCCTGCCCAGGGACAAAGACCTCCCCAAGGTCAAACTAGTGTTAGCTCCACATCCCATAATCATCCGGAGCAATGTAGTGCAATTACGACTCTACATAGTGGGAAAGTAGTTGACTTGTCACCATCCCCACACAATGCATCCATAAACAAGGATATTTCGCCCGACACGAAAGAGGCCAAAGATGTCCCCTTGAATGAGAGTGATAAAGAAGGAACTGGTGAGCTCGAGGTAGTAGTGAAACCCCCCATCGCTGCCTCATACCCTCAACGGTTGGTCCCGCACTCCAAAGGCACTTCTCGGGATGATGTTTTTGATGTACTTAAGCAAATAAAGATCAATTTACCTTTTCTCGAGACCATACAGAAAACTCCCGCATACGCTAAGTTCATAAAGGACTTACTCACGGTGAAACGCAAGCTAAAGGTAAATAAGAATGTCTTTTTGGCCCAAAATGTCAATTCAGTTTTATCGAGTGACCTTCCGTTAAAGTATAAATATTCGGGTGCACCCACCATTTCGTGCATCATGGGGAAAAACCGAATCAAAAGGGCGCTAATAGATTTAAGAGCGAGTGTTAACATTCTACCCTATTAAATCTATAAGAAACTCGATTTGGGAGCACTCAAGACCATAAATATGACTCTCCAACTCGTGGATCATTCTATGAAGATGCCACGGGGAATCATTGAGGATGTGATCGTCCAAATAGACACTTTCTAATTCCCGGTGGACTTTGTCATTTGGGACGAGGAGCCCTTCATTCTCCCGATAAATCATGTTCCCATCATCCTTGGTCTCCCATTCTTAGCTACGACTAATGCACACATCAATACTTGGAGTGGGCGAATGCAATTACCATTTGGGAACATGAATCTCGATACAAATATTTTTAATAATATCAAGAACGAGGGTGACGAAGGAGAACTGCGAGAGACAGATCTTTTAGGAGCATCACACGAGCATGGGAGAACCCACATGCGAGAGCTGATAGGGATATGCCTTGTTACATCAAGTGAGAGCGACAATTTGGAGGGCATAGGGAGAAGTTCGTTTGAGTGCTTAGAGAAGAGTGAATGGCAAGACACAATAGATATTTTTTTCCTCGAGTACTACCCACGTACACCACCTAATACTGTTGAGATGGAGCGAGGAAGGAAGAATGTAGAAACAAAGCAAGAGAGAGAGCTAGAGGAGTTGAGCCTAGCATACTTTAAGAGAGAATTTAGGCGGGTAGATGAGAGACTTAACGATGAAGTCCAACCTCTATTGGATTCACGTAGTCATTTAGGAGAGAGCGAGTGAAAAGATAAAACAAATTAGTTTCTTCTCAATGACCATCCACTCATACCATTTGATGGACCGAAGGCGATAGAGTAGAAAAGTTGCGTCTCGTCCGACTTAGAGCCCGATCCATGCATTCAAATAATTGAACAAGAATTAGGAGTTCCCTCCGAGTCAGTGCACGCAAGCTATTCATTGAGTAAGCATCCCAGGGATCCCTTTTCGAGTAATAATGATGAGTCTCCCGGTCTTTACTTTATTTATGGGCAAGGGCCCAACTTATTCCGGTTGTTGGTATATGATAGAAAGACGGGAATGACAAGGAGAGCATCGAACCCCGTGAGTGGGGTCGGGTGAGTTTGTGGAGAGATGTGAGGTCGGCGCACCCCGACACATATGGGGTGATTGTTGTTGTATTTTTTTAGTCATGCATGGGTGTCATATAGTGTCTTGTTGCATTTTAATATTTGTTTGTTTTATTTTTCCGCACTTTTTATTCGCTTTGAGTTAGATTTTAGTCCATTTTGCTTTAGGACAATGCAAAAGTCTAAGTTAGTGGGGGTCACAAGTGCATATTTATAAAACTTCACAAATTTTCAAAAATGTCCAGAAATTTCTAAAAAAATCATAAAATTTTGAAAAACCCAAAAATATTTTTGTTCAAAATAAATAAAAATTGGAATTCAAAATTTTCAAAAATATCATTAAAAGTCGGTTTAAAGTCTCAAGTTGTAAAATTTCAACATACACAAAGCCGAAATTGACTAAAGATGGAAATTGAGCAAAAAGTTGACGACTTAACGAATAAGTATGGAGATTAACAAACCCGGTGAAATTTGAGCCTATCATTTTTTTTAATCTTTAAATAAATTCGAGTTAATTGTTAACTCGAAGTTCTTTTGAGCATATTAAAAAAAAGTTGCCAAGGATTTCAATCTTTTCATTTTGATCGGTTATGAAAAACGCGTGTGATATTGCTTTGAAAAACATGCCAAAATTGATCTCTAAACTTAAATTCATCTCGAAACGCATATGGTAACGCAATTGGTATTTTGGACAATGAAGTAGGCCCTCGTTTGTCACCAAAAAATATTGGCCAGAAAAGTAGCGAAAAATCACCCCCTTTTGTACCCCAATTTGAGTCATACATGTTGTCCCTTTCGTTTGATAAGCCGAAAAACCCCAATATCCCGGAATTGCAAAAAATGGAAAAATTCAGAATTTATGTCCAAAAAGTGCATATAAAGGGGAAAGAAAAAATTGATATGCCCAACAAAAATAACAAGAAAAGAAAAGAAGTGAAAAATAGAAAAATACAGAAAAAGAAGAAAAATGAGCAATAGCCCGAAAAAAGCACAAATGGACATCACTAATAATTTTTACAGTTCCAACCTCCCTACAATTGTCATTTTACCCAATATACCTTAAAACCCAAAAAAGTCCTAACCGAGTCTAAATTGCGAAATTGGTTACCGCGTGGAGAGCTAATACACCAAAACATAATAAAAGAGATTAAATGCGCCAAACAGAGGCAATGTTCCCATTTTTGAAACCGTAATCCGTTGATGAGATCTTATTACCATGAAATTTCCGTCTTTATACTTGTATGCGTAATTTTATGTCCATTATATTTTTTCTTTATATCACGCATACCGAGAGAATAGCCATATTTCGAGTGATTCATTTGAGAGAACATTCCGTGAGAATTTGAAATCAGAACGAATTTTCGAGTAAGTAACGTAATGATCAATCGGTGGAAATCCGCAGTTAAATTTCTGGCTTCGCACACACACACTTCAGTTTAAGACTCGTACATATGACTTGATGATGTCTATTTTCTGGAAAAGCTTGAATTGTACAATTTTCTGTATTTTGAATTTTCTTTGAGTCGAATTTTGTTAGTATATTCTCTGCGAACCCTCACGAGACACCACTCATCCTACTAGGGTAACCTAGGGGTTTAAAGTCTTGTTTCATGTGATAAATGCAATTTCTTGCCCGCAAAAAAGGTATTCTATCCCCATAAATTATTTAGAGGAGTGGTGACTTTATTCTTTCTCTTTTACATTGCTCAAGACGCGCAAACTTCTAAGTTATGGGGGTTTGATTAGGCATAAATATTGTATTTTAATTCCCCTAATTTCGGTACATTTGTGACCCGAGTGATGCAACTGATATGGATTTAATGCACATTTATGCTACTAACCTTCGTTGGCAAGTATTTCGTGTTTCGTGTTTATCCTATTTGTTTTACAGGTTAATTATGCAAGCGGTGCAAAAGAGAAAGTGAAACGATGAAAGAAAGGCTAGGAAGGAAAGTTCAAGGTAATTTTGGTAATTCTGCAGCCAGATCCCAGAGGATGAGTCACTGGAAATTTGAAAAGCTTGGAACAATGAGAACACTGAAAGAAATGGCACCTAAATCCGAGCTACGGTTGATGAGTTATGACCAATTAAAGTTGAAGAAAAATCCAAGGAAGAAAACAAGAAAAAATTCTAAGTGTTAGAATGAAAGAAAAAGGCACCCAAGCCAGCGAAATTTCCCAAACCCAACGTCGAACCGGTTTTTAGGGTGAACTGGTTAGGGGAACATGCGAACCGGTTCGGGGGTCCTGAAGTGCAAATCTGTTCCTTATTTCTGATTGGTCCAAAGAATCCCATGGAGTTAAAACTCCTTCTAAAACAGTTTTGGACGTACTTAGTGACCTAGGAACAGTAGTTCTGGAGAGTTTTTTTTAGTTTTCTTAGAGACAAAAGGAGAAGAACATCTAGGAACATAAGTTGAATTAATTGCTACAAGATTAATACAATTACGGGTTTGTTTTCAAGTTGTAATCCAAGTTTCATTCTTATGATTATTGTTCTTGCATGGAAATTTTTCTTGCGTGATTTGAATCAATTTCTGCATTCGTAACACTTAGTTACATATTTCAATCTAGTTATATCATGAGTTCTTTTGCATGCAACATTACTATTCCATGCATCCTTCAGTTTAATATGTCCGGCTAAGTTTAAAAGGTCGGAATACATGAACCTAGCCTGATGTGTTAATTGCATATGTATAAAATTAGTCCTCTGAATTTAGTGATTGATTACGAATATATTCCGTAGGAACACAACAATTGTAGATCTTTATATCTCGTTTGCCTCTGGGTAACCGGAATGATTTAGAATGCAATTCGAGTGTGACTATCGCGATATTGATTTACTCGTCCTCAGATTAAGTATGACGCGGGCTTAAACCACGTATACATAATGCTTGGGAGTACTAAATTCTGGGTCAAATTAATCAGTTAAATTTACGATTAGTATTATAACTGCAATACACTAGGGTTGGGGATTGTATTCCCGTCCTGTTTTTCTCATTCATAGTTTAAAATTTTAAACCAGTTTTCATTTGCATTTTAGGTAATTTTGTATAATTTCATCTTTTCATAATTTCATAATTGCATTTAGTTTAATCATTCCCACAACCAAATCATTTTCACTTTTTCTTTTAGAGTCAAAGTTAGGATTCCTTAGTTTTTTCCCGTCATCACAACTTCGTTGTCTTAGTTTCCTGAGGATCGATACCCGACTTACTAGGGTTATTATTTGAGCGACATGCTTGCACTTGAGCCTAGAGAGAATGCATTTCTGAGACAAATTTTCAGTCACGTCAAGTTCTTATCGCTGTTACCAGGGAATTAGGTAGACTTAGGATTATATCGAGTCAATCCAAAGCTTTGACCAAAAATTTCCTAAAATCCAAAAACATATAAAAAAAATTCAAAAAGCACAAAAAGATTCACCATCATCTCTCATAAGCCATTAATGCAAAATTCTAAACTCATTCCTACACCCCATAATACTCCAACATGCATTCACGAAAATCCAATCGTTGAGTATAACCCCGATAGCCCTCACACTCCAAACGCCCCACAGTTCTGGATCCCACCTCCCACACTGTCACACTCAATCTCAAACAAAACTTCATTTTCCTTCTTAGGACACACCCCCGAGTACACCTCGAGCACACCAAGTGAGAGCACCGAGTCATTAAGAGAGAGGGATATGTCGCAACACGGTAGTCCAGCGGTCGGTAAGGAACAGCCCCCATACCGCCCGCTGAGAGAATTTGTATATCCCAAGCGTACTGTCACTCCACGGTGCATTATACTCCCGTATAATGTCGGGAAATTCCGTTTCAAAAATGGGATGAACCAGATGTTACCTTATTACCATGGTATGGATTCTAAAAATCCATACCTTCACATTAGGGGATTTGAGGATGTGTGCGATACTCTCAATGATCAAACTTGCACACAAGAGGTGATCCGCTTAAAACTCTTCCCTTTCTCGCTCAAAGATAAAGCTAAGACCTGGCTATGGTCTTTACCTCGAAGCTCGATTCCATCTTGGAACGAGTTACAATCGAGATTTCACAAGAAATTCTTCCCAACACATCGAATAATCTCCAAAAAGACTCAAATTCAAGCGTTCGGAAAATCTAAAAATGAGCCATTTCATCGATGTTATGAACATTTCAACGAGTTAATTACTTCATGCGCCCATCATGGATTTGATTCAGCACAAATCATATCTTTTCTCTATTATGGGCTAAATCTTAACTCCAAGCAACTTGTTGAAACCATGGGAAGTGGTTCGTTTATCGATTTAGATGCCCATGATGCTAAGCTTCACCTGAGGTATGTCGTCGAGACTACCTAATCCTGGGATACTTCTGATCCTAATGCACAAAATCAAAATCTTCAAGTGACCACCACTCCGTCGACGTCCGGCCTATTTCATGTAGACAAGAATTCTTTGACACACAGTCGATTGGATACCCTTGAGAAAGGATTTCGAGACCTATGCGAGATATATGGAAAATGACCGTCTGTATCCATACCAAAACCCGTCAAGAAGGTGTATGTGATTTGTGAGGTGGGTCATTCAACTGAGGAATGCCCGACTATACCTTCCTACAAAGTGATGTTTCAAGACCAAGTTAGTGGTATCGGAGAATTTAAGGGTAATTTCGGTGCACCGCACGGGAATTCATACAACCCTCCATGGAAAAGCCATCCCAGTTTTCGTTATGGGAAACAACATGCTGTGATGAACCCTACTTCACATGTTACCCCTCCTCCACCATAACATTTTCAATAAGCTCCATACATGCAAGGACATGTGCAAGCACCACTACCTCAATGAGCATATATCCCTCCACCGCGGAGAATTCTCGAGGATACTATGATTCAATTTATCAATAGACAAACAGCCACAAATGCTAGATATGATCGCCTGATCAGCAACATAAATGAGAACATTTCACAGTTGCAATCATCAATCAGTATCCAAGAGAAGGGAAAGTTTCCTGCCTAGGGACAAAGACCTCCCCAAGGTCAAACTAGTGTTAGCTCCACATCCCATGACCATCCGGAGAAATGTAGTGCAATTACCACTCTACATAGTGGGAAAGTAGTGACTTGTCACCTCCCCCACACGATGTAACCAAAGACAAGCAGATTTCGCCTGGTACGAAAGAGGACGAAGATGTCCCCTTGAATGAGAGTGATAAAGAACGAACTAGTGAGCTCGAGTTAGTAGTGAAACCCCCCATCGCTGCCCCATACCCTCAATGGTTGGTCCCGCACTACAAAGGCTTTTCTCGGGATGATGTTTTGGATGTAGTTAAGCATGTAAAGATCAATTTACCTTTTCTCGAGACCATACAGAAAATTCCTGCGTATGCTAAGTTCATTAAGGACTTACTCACGATGAAACGCAAGCTAAAGGTAAATTAGAATGTCTTTTTGGCCCCAAATGTCAGTTCAGTTTTATCGAGTGACCTTCCGTTAAAGTATAGAGATCCGGGTGCACCCACCATTTCATGCATCATGGGGAAAAATGAATCGAAAGGGAGATAATAGATTTAGGAGCGAGTGTAAACATTCTACCCTATTAAATCTATAAGAAACTCGATTTGGGAGCATTCAAGCCCACAAATATGACTCTCCAACTCGCGGATCGTTCTGTGAAGATGCCTCGGGGAATCATTGAGGATGTGATCATCCAAATAGACACTTTCTACTTCCCGGTGGACTTTGTCATTTGGGACGAGGAGCCCTCCATTCTCCCGAGCAATCATGTTCCCATCATCCTTGGTCTCCCATTCTTCGCTACGACTAATGCACTCATCAATACTCGGACTAAACGAATGCAATTAACATTTGGGAACATGACCTTCGATACAAATATTTTTAATAATATCAAGAACAAGGGTGACGAAGGAGAACCGTAAGAGACGGATCTTTTAGGGGCAACACACGAGCATGGGAGGACCCTCATGAAAGAGCCAATAGGGGTATGCCTTGTTACATCAACTGAGAGCGACAATTTGGAGGGCATAGGGAGAAGTTCGTATGAGTGCTTAGAGAATAGTGAATGGCAAGACACGATAGATATTTTTCTCCTCGAGTACTACCCACGCACACCACCTAGTACTATTGAGATGGAGCAAGGAAGGAAGAATGTGGAAACAAAGAAAGAGAGAGATCTAGAGGAGTTGATCCTAGCGGACTTTTAAAGAGAATTCAGGGAAGTAGATGAGAGCCTTAATGATGAAGTCCAACCTCTATTGGATTCACGTAGTCATTTAAGAGAGAGCGGGTGGAAAGGTAAAACTGATAAGTTTCTTCCCAATGACCATCCACCCAAACCATTTGATGGCTTGAAGGCGATAGAGGAGAAAATGTAATACCTCATATTTTTTATGCTTTATTAATTTAGGGATTTATTAAATTTAATGTGAGTTATTAATTTAATATAAACCCGAAAATTAATTACTTTATAATTATTAATGTGATGTGAGTTAGTAATTATGGGAAACTTGTTGAATATTACTAATGAGTAGAGTGATATATAATATTGGTTCTATTAAATGTCAAGAGTGAATAAAATGACAATTTTGGAAATTTGAGTCGGGGACGCGCCCGTGTCGCGTCGGGACTAAATATTGATTTGTAAAAGTGAATAAATTTTAAGTAGCTCGTATCATCATTTTGAGTACGCCAAAGTGTCCAAAAGGGTCCAGATAGTCTGAAAAGTGTACCCGGGGTTTTAGTTTGGGTCTCGGGGAGTTTTTATGCTTATTTAGCGCCCCGAGAGGGCATTTTGGACATTTTGTAATTTTGGGCAATTAAACCCACGAATTTTAAAGGGTTATATCAGATGTCTAAGGTTGCCTTCTAGTGTTAACACAACCAAAGACAAATGACGGCCATTGGAGAAGGAAGGAGACAGTTTACCAAGGTGTTCTAGGCCGAAAACTCATCCGGGTGCACCGCCACCACCACCAACGCGTAGATCGCGCGATGGGGAACGCAACCACACCAAATTCGTCCACAAATCTGAACTCTGAAATTCCTAGGCAAGTTTTTATCTTGCTTGTTTTCGTTAATGCATCACTCATGTTAGTCTAGGGTTGATTAGGATGAGTTCCATGGAAGAAAACCCATGTTGGAGATAGGAAATTGCATGTAGTAATGATATATATGGAAATCTGGAAATCCCCTTAATATGCAGAGGTTGAACCACGGATTTATGATGTTTTAGAAGAAGAAATTCTAGAAAAATATTGATTAGAACAAAGTTAAAGAAATTTATAGGTTTCATGAGGTTTATACAAGTTTTGCCCTTTTTATCCATGGTTATTGATGAAAATTCACATGCTTTAGATAGAAGATTATTAGTTTGGGTTTATAATGTTTGTAGTACGAATTTCTGGGAGTTTGGGTGTTAAAAATATGAATTTGGTTGAGGTTGAATGATAGAACCCGTAACTGTTAATCTGTAGAATTCGCCATACATGTTTGATCGATCGATCGAACCAGGAGTGTCGATCGATCGACTCATCGATCGATCGAGCTCCTTCCATCGATCGATGGACCCCTTCTGGTAGACTCATATTTCCCCTTTTATATAGTTGAATTAAATTTAAATGAGTAATACTCCTTAGACATCCTTATTAAAATATTTTGGGAGATAAATAAGACCAGTAGGACTTATTAATAATTATAAGACCTTTAATGTAAGACGAGATTTGCATTTTTGGGATGTTTACATATAAGGGACGATATAATTATGTATTAAAGGAAGAGACGGTTAAGATAGTTACGATGAAAAATAGATGAGTACCTACTGAATTCTACACATGGGAGGATAGAGTCCATGAGTGTTACGAAGTAAGTTGGAATAATCCCTCAAACTAAAAGTAAGAGATGAACCGTTATAAGTGATAACTAAATAATGAGAAATAAGGATAAATGTTATACTTATGGGTTATGAGATGAACCTAAATTTGATATAAAAAATAGTATATTTACATTACTGTGTTTATGCATATACTATATACGTGTGAAAATCATGCCCGCGCTACTGGCTATCCCTAAGGTTACCACGTTGGGACAGTCTTATCTCGATGGGACCTTTACGGGGGATATTGACTTGTACCCAAGAAGATAGGAATACTAGGTACAGGCTATTGTATCGATAATCATGGTCCTAAGAGACGCGAGGGTATGTGCTGACCTCTTGGACTTGGAAACTATGCTTCGCCTCAATATTGTTTGTGAATTTATTAATACAGTTCGAGAGTGATTCCGAACAAGGATTTCCCTTAGTTCGAGTGATACAAGTATTGGATAGCAGAGTATGCCCGCACCATAATTTTTATGTGGGGTGCTGTTAGAATATATATATTATACGAGTATTTAATATATATATGAATTTTTGAAATTCGGAACTTCCTATTGTGTTTATGGTAAGTAAGAAATGAATAATGACTTCAATTTGGAAATGCTTGTTTTGAAAAGTATAATAGGACACTGGGAAACTTTATTAGCAAATAAGGTTTAAATGGGCACTTTGTGCTCAAATGAAATTATCCTCTTAAACAATTAAATTGTTCAGTTTTAAATCTTTCGAGTAACCTAAGTTAAGTTAAACCGTTGGGAAGGTTAGTGCGATAGGCGTTCACATTAGAAGAGAGGTGAGAATTTCTCAAGGGAGTGCCGCACTAATATGTTGTTGCATTGGTCTGTAAACATTTTAAATACTTGCTAAAAAAATTTAAATCATTTTCACCATCGGGCTCTGACCCGTTTCCTTTTTCTTTTCTCTTGTATATATATGTATATATTTCAGGGGCCCAGCCACAGGGGCGTCTTGCATAGGATCCTTTGAAAGGAACGTGCTGCAGCTTAGGTGGGATTTGCAGTCCTCTTGCTTATACGACCTCATTTCTTGATTCCATTTCTAGCACTATTTATTCAGTTGGGCATGTGTCGCCTTTTCCATTATTCAGTTATTTAGCAGACATTGTGATTCATTTATTTTTCTAGTATTTTACTCTTTGGGGTTTGTTTTTGTCAGGATGTTTTCATTTAAGTATTAAATGTTGGATTCAATTAGTTGAATATTTAATTATTCGGATTGTATGTTCCAGGATAGTTGTGGTGTGACTATTAAATTGTGAATTATGCAAAGTTTTAAATGTTGGTTTATTAAATAAAATTTGGAAAGTAATGTCTAAAATGGTTTTGACGCTTAGCTTAATTATTTAGGGTGTTTAAATTGGAAAAATTATTTTCACGACAGTGATGCTAAGAATGATCCAACTGTTCACCTTGATTTTAATTTAATAAATGAGTGATCGCCCGGTATTTTATTAGGCGGGGTGTCACAGGTGGTATCAGAGCATCAGGTTCTAGTGTCCTTAGGATCTGTACGGCTTATTTCGCTTTCAGCTTAGCATTTTTGCTATAGAGCCCTATTTTAGTATTGTTGTATTCTTTCTTTTACGTTTACGTCTTCAGCTATTTGAGATTTGGTAATAACTGTTGACTAATAAATTTATTCACGTTTCAAAAGCCTCCGAGACGTGCACTAAAAGATAGGCGTGCCCAAGCCGAGCAGCCAGCAGCTCCGTCTCAGGGAATGATGAATGCTAATGAGGTAGCCGCTATTGTTGCTCAGGCGGTGAATGTCGCATTAGCGGTAGTACAGCAGGCTCCACCCCAGACTCAGGCAGTGGCCCCAGTACCTGCACAGCTTCCATCAGCATGGGAGCGGGTTAGGGATGCCTTTCAGAAGGCGCATCCCCCTGAGTTCTCGGGTAGTTCAGATATCATCGTCGTCATCCACTGGAAGAAAGATATACAACGTCATCTGCGTATGTATGAGTGCATAGACGTGAAAAAATAGTTATTAGCTTCCTTCAAGTTAGTGGGGGGCGTTTTGTAGTGGTGGGAATCCACCACCACCTTGGAGGAGAGGGATACTATTCCGATTCAGATATTCTGGGAGCGGTTTGGCCGTAAGTACTTTCCAACCGCCGTGCAGACTGAGATGAGGCAGAAGTTACTGAACATGAAGCAGGAAAATTCTACCATTGCGGAGTATGAGGAGTTCATGAGACTTCTCACCATAGTGCCAGATGAGGCACCTACTGAGGGTAAGAAGATAATGTTGTTTGTGGACGGGTTAGCTTGGAGGATCCGTCAGCATCTTATAGGGAATTTATCTCTGAGTATCTTCATAGATGTACTCAATGTTGCCTTACTATACTTCCAGGATCACCGCTTCCATCAGCAGGGAAGCAAGCGAGCAGGAGAGTCCGGCCAGCAGGGAAGGACAGGGGGTAGTGGCACTGGTGGAGCACCGACATCCCAGGGACAGACTCGTCAACATAAGCAGAGTTCCCATTAGGGGGACCCTGCCAAGCGCTTCCAATCAGGTGAATCTAGGCAGGGATTTGGGGGTTATAGGTAGGGTTAGTAGGGCCGGCCTAATCAGCAGTGTTAGCAAGGCCAATATCGACAGCAGCAGGGTCAGCAGCAGGGCCAACAGGGTCAGTGGCGGGGTCGTAACGGCCAGCAGGGCCGTGGTCAGCAGGGTCAGAGGGGAGGTAACTTCAGAGGACGATGTTTTGTGTGCGACAAGCATGGCCATAAGTGCCAGGATTGACCAGAGGGTGATAGGGCCCCACAGTAGCAGGGTGCCCGTAATGAGCCGCAGAGGCCACTTTTTCCAGCCGCCACCACCCCTACCAGCCATTCCAGCAGCTCCAATGCAGCAGGGGATGTTACAGTATGAAAGTGCCTATAACGTCCACCAGGCAGCAGCTCCACAGGCACCACCCGCGATTGAAGGTATGTTTCCTATCCATGGTACTATGGGTCGAGTTTTATTTGATACTGGGGAGACGCATTATTTTATAGCGACTCATTTTGCGAAGGCCTTAGGGTTATTAGCCATAGAGGAGAGCACTGTGACGTGTGTAGACTCACCACTGGGAAATGGTTCACTTATTTTCTTTATATGCCGGGGTGTGGGGGTAGAGATTGGTATCTTGGTATTACCTGCAGACATGTTAGTTTTAGATATGCATGAGCATGACGTTATTATCGGTATGGATTGGCTCACTGCTTACAGGGACATGATAGATTATTTTGGTGGGAGTATTGTCTTTGCCATTCCAGGGTAAGAGATGTTTGTAGTGGTTATGCCTCACCCAGAGGGAGGCTCGACCGCTCATTTGTATTACATAGAGGAGCATACCTCTAAAGAGGTTGTGATTCCCTTAGACTCGATCCCAGTTATTCGTGAGTATTTCGATGTATTTCATGAGATACCAGGCCTACCCCCAGTCGAGAGATAGACTTTATCATAGATTTATTACCGGATACTAGGCCTGTAGCACACTCTCCATACCGTATGGATCCAGTGGAGATGCGAGAGTTACGAGATCAGATAGAGCAGCTATTAGGTCAGGGCTTCATTCGTAGGAGTACCTCACCTTGGGGCGCTCCAGTCTTGTTTGTAAAGAAGAGAGATGGTTCACTGAGGCTATGTGTGGACTACCGGGAGTTGAACAAGGTCACGATACGAAACAAGTATCCGTTGCCTCGAATCGATGATCTATTTGACCATCTGACGGGAGCAACTTTCTTTTCGAAGATAGATCTGAGGTCGGGGTACCATCAGCTACGTATTATGGAGTAGGATGTTTCAAAGACTGCTTTCTTGACGAGATATGGGTCCTATGAGTTCAGAGTGATGCCATTTGGCCTCACAAATGTTCCAACTGTGTTCATGGACTTATTGAACCGAGTGTTCAGAGAGTTCTTGGATCAGTTTGTCATCGTCTTTATAGATGACATTCTTATATATTCACACTTCGAGGAGGAGCATGTTGAGCACTTGAGGCAGGTTCTTTAGACTCTACGAGAGCATCAGTTGTATGCTAAGTATGAGAAATGCGGGTTCTAGTTGCGGGAAGTGCAGTTCTTGGGACATGTTGTTTATGAACAGGGGATAGCAGTTGACCCGAGTAAAGTGTCAGCGGTGAGGGAGTGGGGACAGCCCACGACACCGATGAAAGTGCATAGTTTCTTGGGATTAGCTGGATACTACAGGAGATTCATTCGGGTTTCTCCAAAATAGCGGGCCCATTGACGAACCTGACTCGCAAGGGGGTACCATATGTTTGGGATGATGCTTGTCAATTGGCTTTCGACGAGCTGAAAGACAAGCTTACTTCAGCACCGGTCCTTGCTTTACCTAAGTCGGGTGTGGAGTACCTGGTTTACACCGATGCCTCTTTACGAGGACTTGGGGGAGTACTTCAGCAGGAGGAGAAGGCTATAGCTTTTTCCTCCTGCAAGCTTAAGCCACATGAGAAAAATTACCCCACCCACGACCTGGAGTTAGCAGCGGTCATTTTTGCATTGAGGGTATGGAGGCACTATTTATTGGGGGAGAAATTCCGCTTGTTCACAGACCACAAGTCACTGCAGTACCTATTCACTCAGTGAGAGCTGAATATGCGTCAGCGCAGATGGTTAGAGTTTGTGAAGGACTATCAGTTCGACATACAATACCATCCGCAGAAGGGATGCGTTGAGCCGTATACCGGTAGACGATGTAGCGGACATCTGGAAAGAAAAGTGGAAAGAGTTAGGTCACCAGGATGCAGTAGCCTGTTCTTTTGTATCGGTCATGACAGTGACACCCGAGATTGTTACGAGGGTGATATAGGCAAAAACTGTAAACCTGTTTTGCCGAGAGCAGATTGTACGACTCTTAGTGGATTGTTAGTTCTGATGGGGGTTTGAGGTTTAATGGGATATTAGTGGTCCTAGAAGGATCAAAATTACGTCATGCAGTGATGACCCAGTCTCACTGGTCCTGATTTGCGGTACATCCTGGAGGTGATAAGATGTACCAGGATATGAGGCGGCAATACTGGTGGAGTGGGATGAAGAAGAACATTGCTGAGTTCGTGTCCAAGTGTGCTACCGACCAGCGGGTAAAGGTGGACCATCCGAGACCGTCAGGGTTGCTTCAGCCATTGGAAATACCCGCATAGAAATGGGAGAGTATTTCCATGGACTTTATTACAGGGTTTCCTACATCACAGTGGGCCATGACTCTATCTGGGTGATTGCAGACCGTTTGACCAAGGTGGCTCATTTTCTACCGGTGCGGACAGACTATACCACGGGTCAGTATGCTCAGTTGGTCATTGCTGAGATTGTCAGATTACATGGGATGCCCTTGAATATTGTGTCAGATAGAGACAAGATTTCGTGTCGCGTTTCTGGGAGAGCTTTTAGGAGGCTATGGGTACAGAGTTGAAGTTGAGTT
Organism: Sambucus nigra; assembly: GCA_949130495.1. Taxonomy (NCBI): domain Eukaryota; kingdom Viridiplantae; phylum Streptophyta; class Magnoliopsida; order Dipsacales; family Adoxaceae; genus Sambucus; species Sambucus nigra. Next base: position 549,691,119 of record OX422207.1, read on the forward strand.
CAGCTTATCACCCACAGACAGATGGGCAAACTGAGTGTACTAATCAGATGCTGGAGGATATTCTACGCATGTGTGTCCTTGATTTTGGAGGAGGTTGGGAGCCACATCTTCCACTGGTAGAGTTCGTTTATAATAACTCTTATCAGTTGACGATTAACATGGCTCCATTCGAGGCTTTATATGGTAGACCTTGTCATTCCCCAACTTGTTGGCTAGAGGTGGGGGATAACAAGTTTCTAGGACCAGAGGTGATTCAGGAAACCTTTGTGAGGATTGAGATGATTAGGAGTCGCATTCGAGTAACCCAAGACAGGCAAAAAAGCTATTCCGATGCGAAACGGTTCTTCCAGGAGTTTAATGTGGGGAACCAAGTATTACTATGCGTATCTCCTATGAAAGGAGTGATGAGGTTCGCGAAGAAAGGGTAATTGGCACCAAGGTACATGGGACCATTTCCCATTATCGAGAGAATTGGGCCGGTAGCATATAGATTGGGACTGCCAGAGCATTTACATCACATTCACGATGTATTCCACATCTCGTCGTTGAGACAATATCTTCGGGATGACATGGCTCACACCCACATCGCGATTGAGGAGATAGACTTACAGCCTGACAGCTCTTACGAGGAGAGACCAGTGGCTATCCTAGACCATAGCGAGAAGAGATTGAGGTCGAAGGTAGTTCCACTTGTACGTGTCCAGTGGGAGCATCATAATGTGGAGGAATCCACATGGGAGCGCGAGGCAGATATGCGTGAGAGGTATCCAAAATTTATTCTTACCAGGTATGACTTATTTTCTGAATTTTGGGACGAAATTCAGTTATTAGGGGGGGAGTATGTAATACCCCGTATTTTTTATGCTTTATTAATTTAGGGATTTATTAAATTTAATGTGAGTTATTAATTTAATATAAACCCGGAAATTAATTACTTTATAATTATTAAGGTGATGTGAGTTAGTAATTATGGGAAACTTGTTGAATATTACTAATGAGTAGAGTAATATATAATATTGGTTCTATTAAATGTCAAGAGTGAATAAAATGACAATTTTGGAAATTTGAGTTGGGGACGCGCCCGTGTCGCGTCGGGACTAAATATTGATTTATAAAAGTGAATAAATTATAAGTCACTTGTATGGTTGTTTTGAGCGCGCTAAAGTGTTCGGAAGGGTCAAGATAGTCAGAAAAGTGTACCCAGGGGTTTAGTTTGGGTCTCGGGGCATTTTTAGGCTTATTTAGCGCCACGGGAGGGCATTTTGGACATTTTGTAATTTTGGGCAATTAAACCCACGAATTTTCAAGGGTTATATCAGATATCTAAGATTTCCTTCTAGGGTTAACACAACCAAAGACAAGTGACGGCCATAGGAGACCGAAGGAGAGAGTTTACCAAGGTGTTCTAGGCCGAAAATCCATCCGGTTGCACCGCCACCACCACCAACGCGTAGATCGCGCGACGGGGAACGCAACCACACAAAATTCGTCCATAAATCTGAACTCTGAAATTCCCAGGCAAGTGCTTATCTTTCTTATTTTCATTAATGCACCACTCATGTTAGTCTAGGGTTGATTAGGATGAGTTTCATGGAAGAAAACCCATGTTGGAGATAGGAAATTGCATGTAGTAATGATATATATGGAAATATGGAAATCCCCTTAATATGTAGAGGTTGAACCACGGATTTATGATGTTTTAGAAGAATAAATTCTGGTAAAATATTGATTAGAACAAATTTAAAGAAATTTCTAGGGTTTATGAGGTTTATACAAGTTTTACCCTTTTAATCCATGGTTATTGATGAAAATTCACATGCTTTACGTATAAGATTGTTAGTTTGGGTTTATAATGTTTGTAGTACGAATTTTTGGGAGTTTGGGTGTTAAAAATATGAATTTGGTTGAGGTTGGATGATAGAACCCGTAACTATTAATCTGCAGAATTCGCCATACCTATTTAGTCGATCGATCGAACTAGGAGTGTCAATCGATCGACACATCGATCGATTGAGCTCCTGCCATCGATCGATCGACCCCTTCTGGCAGACTCATATTTCCCCTTTTATATAGTAGAATTTAATTTAAATGGTTAATATTCCTTAGACATCCTTATTAAAATATTTTGGTAGATAAAGAAGACCAGTAGGACTTATTAATAATTATGAAACCTTTAATGTAAGACGTGATTTGCATTTTTGGGATGTTTACATATAAGGGACGATAGAATTATGTATTAAAGGAAGAGACGCGTAAGATAGTTACGATGGAAAATAGATGAGTACCTACTGAATTCTACACTTGGGAGGATAGAGTCCATGAGTGTTATGAAGTAAGTTGGAATAATCCCTCAAACTAAAAGTAAGCGACGAACCATTATAAGTGATAACTAAATAATGAGAAATAAGGATAAATGTTATAATTATGGGTTATGAGATGAACCTAAATTTGATATAAAAAAATAGTATATTTACATGACTATGTTTATGCATATACTATATACATGTGAAAATCATGCCCGCACAACTTTCTATCCCTGAGGTTACCGTGATGGGACAGTCTTATCTCGATGGGACCTTTACGGGGGATATTAACTTGTACCCAAGAAGATAGAAATCCTAGGTACAGGCTACCGTTTCGAGAGTCACGGTCCTAAGAGACGCGAGGGTATATGCTGACCTCTTGGACTTGGAAACTATGCTTCACCTCAATATTGTTTGTGAATGTATTAATACAGTTCGAGAGTGATTCCGAACTTGTATTTCCCTTAGTATGAGTGATACGGGGATTGGATAGCAGAGTATGCCCGCGCCATAATTTTTATGTGGGGTGCTGTTAGAATATATATATTATACGAGTATTTAATATATATATATGAATTTCCGAAATTTGGAACTTCCTATTGTGTTTATGGTAAGTAAGAAATGAATAATGACTTCAATTTGGAAATGCTTGTCTTGAAAAGTATAATAGGACACTGGGAAACTTTATTAGCAAATAAGGTTTAAATGAGAACTTTGTGCTCAAATGAAATTATCCTCTTAGACAATTAATTTGTTCAGTTTTAAATCTTTCGAGTAACCTAAGTTTAGTTAAACCATTGGGAAGGTTAGTGCGATAGGCGTCCACGTTAGAAGAGAGGTGAGAATTTCTCAAGGGAGTGCCGCACTAATATGTTGTTGCATTGGCCTCTAAACATTTTAAATACTTGCTACACAAATTTTAAATCATTTTCACCATCGGGCTCTGACCCGTTTCCATTTTCTTTTCTCTCTTGTATATATATGTATATATTTCAGGTGCCCAGCCATAGGGGCGTCTTGCATAGGATCCTTTAAAAGGAACATACTGCAGCTTAGGTGGGAGTTGCAGGCCTCTTACTTATAGGACCTCGTTTCTCGATTCCATTTCTAGCACTATTTATTCAGTTGGGCATGTGTCGCCTTTTCCATTATTCAGTTATTTAGCAGACATTGTGATTCATTTATTTTTCCAGCATTTTACTCTTTGGGGTTTGTTTTTGTCAGGATGTTTTCATTTAAGTATTAAATGTTGGATTCAATTAGTTGAATATTTTATTATTCGGATTGTATGTTCCAGGATAGTTGTGGTGTGACTATTAAATTGTGATTTATGCAAAGTTTTAAATGTTGGTTTATTAAATAAAATTTGGAAAGTAATGTCTAAAATGGTTTTGACACTTAGCTTAATTATTTAGGGTGTTTAAATCAGAAAAATTATTTTCACGACAATGATGCTAAGAATGATCCAACTGTTCACCTTGATTTTAATTTAATAAAGGAGTGATTGCACGGTATTTAATTAGGATGGGTGTCAAAGAAAAGTTGCGTCTTGTCCGACTTAGAGCTCGACCCATGCATTCCAAAAATTGAACGAGAATTAGGTGTTCCCTCCGAGTCAGTGCACGCAAGCTATGCTTTGAGTAAGCATCCCAGGGATCCCTTTTAGAGTAGTAAGGATGAGTCTCCCAGTCTTTCCTTTATTTATGGGCAACGACCCAACTTATTCCGGTTGTTGGTATATGACAGAAATACCAGAGTGATAAGGAGAGCATCGAAGCCCGTGAGTGGGGTCGGGTGAGTTTGTGGAGAGATGAGAGGTCGTCGCACCCCCGACGCATATGGGGAGATTGTTGTTGTATTTTTTAGTCATGCATGAGTGTCATTTAGTGTCTTGTCGCATTTTAATATTTGTTTGTTTTAGTTTTTCGCACTTTTCATTCGCTTTGAGCTAGATTTTTGTCCTTTTTGCTTGAGGACAATGCAAAAGTCTTATTTTGGGGGGGTCACAAGTGCGTATTTCTAAAACATCTTAAATTTTCAAAATGTCCAGAAATTTCCAAAAAAATCATAAAATTTTGAAAAACCCAAAAATATTTTTGTTCAAAATAAATAAAAATTGGAATTCAAAATTTTGAAAAATATCATTAAAGGTCGGTTTAAATTCTGAAGTTGTAAAAATTCAACATACAAAAAGTCAAAATTGACTAAAGATGGAAATTGAGCGAAAAATTAACGACTTAACGAATAAGTGTGGAGATTAACAAACCCGGTGAGATTCGAGCCTATCATTTTTTTTAGTCTTTAAATCAATCCGAGTTAATTTTTAACTCAATGTTCTTTTCAGTATATTAAAAAAAAGTCGCCAAGGATCTCAATGTTTTCATTTTGATCGGTTATGAAAAATGCGTGTGATATTGCTTTGAAAAACGTGCCAAAATTGATCTCTAAACTTAAATTCATCTCGAAATGCATATGGTAACACAATTGGTATTTTGGACAATGAAGTAGGCCCTCGTTTTTCACCCAAATATATTGGCCAGAAAAGTAGCGAATAATCACCCCCTTTTGTACCCCAATTTGAGCCAAATAAGTTGTCCCTTTCGTTTGATAACCCGAAAAACCCAAATATCCTGAAATTGCGAAAAATGGAAAAATTCAGAATTTAAGTCCAAAAACTGCATATAAAGGGGCAAGAAAAAATATATACGCTCAACAAAAATAGCAATAAAAGAATAGAAGTGAAAAATAGAAAAATAGAGAAAAAGAAGAAAAATGAGCAATACCCGAAAAAAGTACAAATGGACACCACTAATATTTTTTCCAATTCCAACCTCCCTACAATTGTCATTTAAACCAATACACCTTAAAACCCGAAAAAATCCTAACCGAGTCTAAATTGCAAAATTGGTTACCGCGTGGAGAGCTAATACACCAAAAGATAATAAAAGAGATTAAATGCGCGAAACAGAGGCAATGTTCCCGTTTTTGAAACCATAGTCCGTTGATGATATCCTATTACCATAAAATTTCCGTCTTTCTACTTGTATGCATAATTTTGCGTCCATTATATTTACTCTTTATATCACGCATACCGAGAGAATAGCCACATTCCGAGTGATTCATTTGAGAGAGCATTCCGTGAGAATTTGAAATCAAAACGAACTTTCGAGTAAGTAACGTAACGATCAATCGATGGAAATCCGTAGTTAAATTTTCGGCTTCGGAGACACACACTACGGTTTGAGACTCGTACATATGACTTAATGATGACTATTTTCTAGAAAAGTTTGAATTGTGCAATTTTTTTGTATTTTGAATTTTCTTTGAGTCGAATTTTGTGCGTATATTCTCTACAAACCCTCACGAGCCACCACTCGTCCTACTAGGGTAACCTAGGGGTTTAAAGGCTAGTTGCATGCGCTAAATGCAATCTCTGGCCTGCGAAAAAGGTATTCTATCCCCATAAATTGTTTAGAGGAGTGGTGACTTTATTCTTTCTCTTTTACATTGCTCGGGACACGCAAAGTTCTAAGTTAGGGGGGTTTGATTGGGCATAAATACTGTATTTTTATTCCCCTAATTTCAGTACATTTGTGAACCCGAGCGATGCAACCGATATGGATTTAATGCACATTTATGATACTACAGTTCATTGGCAAGTATTTCGTATTTCATGTTTCTCTTATTAATTTTACAAGTTAATTATGCAAGCGGTACAAAAGAGAAAGCGAAACGATGAAAGAAAGGCTAGGAAGGCAAGTTCAAGGGAATTTTAGTAATTTTGTTGCTAGATACGAGAGGATGAGTCAACTGGAAAGTTGAAAAGCTTGGAACAATGAGAACACTGAAACAAACAGCACCCAAATCCGAGCTACGGTTGATGAGTTATGACCAATTGAAGTTAAAGAAAAATCCAAGGAAGAAAACAAGAAAAATTCTAAGCGTTAGAATGAAAGAAATGGAACCCAGGCCAACAAAATTTCCCAAACCCAACGTTGAACCGGTTCAGGGAACATGCGAACCGGTTCGGGGGTCCTGAAGCGCGAATTTTTTCCTTATTTCTGATTGGTCCAAAGAATCCCATGGAGTTAAAACTCTTTCTAAAATAGTTTTGGACGTACTTAGTGACCTAGGAACAGCAGTTCTGGAGAGTTTTTTTTAGTTTTGGTAGAGAGAAAAGGAGAAGAACATATAGGACCATAAGTTGAATTAATTGTTGCAAGATTGATACAATTCCGGGTTTGTTTTCAAGTTGTAATCCAGGTTTCATTCTTATGATTATTGTTCTTGCATGGTAATTTTTCTTGCGTGATTTGAATCAATTTCTGCGTTTGTAATACTTAGTTACGTATTTCAATCTAGTTTTATCATGAGTTCTTTTGCATGCAACATTACTATTCCATGCATCCTTCAGTTTAATATGTCCGGCAAGGTTTAAAAGGCCGAGATACGTGAACCCAGCCTGATGTGTTAATTGCATGTGTATAAAATTAGTCCTCTGAATTTAGTGATTGATTACGATCGTATTGCGTAGGAACACAATAATTGTAGATCTTTATATCTCTTTTGCCTCTGGGTAACCGGGATGATTTAATTTAAAATTCGAGTGTGACTATCGTGATACCGATTTACTCGTCCTTAAATTAAGTATGACGTGGTCTTGAACCTCGTATACGTAATGCTTAGGAGTACTAAATTCTGGGTTAAATTAATTAGTTAAATTTAAAATTGGTATTATAACTGCAATACACTAGCGTTGGGGGATTGTGTTCTCGTCTTGTTTTTCTCATTCATAGTTTAAAATTTTAAACCAGTTTTCATTAGCATTTTAGGTAATTAGTATAATTTCATATTTTCATAATTTCATAATTGCATTTAGTTTAATCATTCCCACAACCAAATCATTTTCTCTTTTTCTTTTAGAGTCAAAGTTAGGATTCCTTAGTCTTTTCCCGTCGTCACAACTTCGTTGTCTTAGTTCCCTGAGGATCGATACCCGACTTACTGGGATTATTACTAGAGCGACAAGCTTGCACTTGAGCCTAGAGAGAACGCATTTCTGAGACACATTTTCAGTCGCGTCACTTCTCCTTACCCAGTTGGGTCAAAGTAAACTCATTTTCTACTGGAATTAACTTCTAGATAAACAATACATGCATCTCCTCCCACGTAGAAACACTCTTGGGAGCCAAATAGGAATACTAGGTATATGCTTTATCGGCTAAGGATTTAGACAACTCCATCAACCTGGGCTTTTATTATTACAATGTTCTCCCAAGTGTTCAATGAAGAATGTTGCGTAAGGTCTTATAATTCGTTCCTAGCAAGGTGTAAGAGGGTAGTTTAGCTAAGATGGAGGCGCAACGCCAGTTGAGTACAATAATGATAAGTTAATTAGCTAAAACCTTGGATTAGTGATAGAACATGCAAACACAAACTCAATGAAGGTAAGACTTAGTTTAAACTCACAAATATCTCATGTATAACTCAGAATATAGTAATGAACTTAGAAGTAACTTATCTAGAGGGAGAGAGAAGTAAGCACCCTAGATACGCCTTGGCAGGCAGCCAAACACACCAACCACCCTCATGAAATCTCTATCAAGTATTAAAAGCTTCCTAATAATTGACAATGGTGTATGAGTTAACTCTTTGGTTTGTAATAACTCTCTATTAATAACTTCTGAACTCTAAAAGAGATCTTTTCTGAACTCTCAAAAAGATCATCCTCTCCTTAGGGGTGGTTAGGCTCCTTAAATATCCCCCCACACCATCCTCGAGGCAACTCAGTCATTAAATACTATGATAGACATCCCTCATACTTTATGTCACAACATTAAATTCCTAATGCACTAGTTGTATCCACGTTATAAACATTAAATGCCAAGACATGCCTTTTGCCTAATCATTGTGTGTCAGGCACCGTTGTCACAGAGGTGGCTCACCAACTGACTGACAGCCCTAAATACCACTGTGGTTTACTCAAGTGTAGGTCTAACATTATTTAGCTGGATAGTGACATCACCTACAGTAGATGTGACATTAAGTAGAGGTCTGTTTGGTTCACAACTCAACGCCCAATGGAACTTCAAGTTGCTCCGCCCGAGGTTCCACGATCAGGGTTCTTCAGTGTTTTAACAGGTGTATCTAAGATGGTTGGGATGAGCCCCAATGGTGCCGCACTTCCAAATCCTCCAAACCAAGTCCCTCTAAAGTTTCCGCTCTGAGGTCATTCGATAGAGCATGAAATCTCTCCCAGGCCGTGCCAAGCCTGGTCTCTCACGAGTACCGTTTTACCTCACACTAAAACTCTTTATTATTCTCGTTACATAATTACAACCATTATAGCTTACAGTCAATATAAAAAAAGATACAATATGACTAATACAACAAGCTAAAATACAAGTTGTCACGCTGAGTTGCCTCGCTTGAGCTGCCACGCTGAGCTGCCATGGTGTCTTAATCCCCAAAACATTGTTGCAAATGTGGAATTACTTCTAATATCAAAATTACATTCAAGACCCCTCTACAAAAAGTAAACATATAACGTTTCATTATATGTTTTTTCAAAAGTCAACTTCAATGTTCTGCTTTGCCCCCAAGATAACCCGTCGTTTAAAATCTTGCTACTACATGAGTGTACAATACTTCAAATCCTAGTTGACAATAGAAACTCAGTTCACATAGTCATATAAGATTTCTTCAAAAGGTTTAAATTTTTAAAAAGGATGTTATGACCCTCCAACCACCCATGATTTCTTTTTTAGATGGAAAGTATTCCCATTAAAAATAATTTGATTAGAAATCATGCATAGAATTTAGAGGACTTGTAGCACTCAAAATACGAGTTTCTTCATCCTTGAAAATATTTTCGTCATAAAACATTATTTTTTAACATGTAGGCGTGAAGAAATTCGAGGTTGTGGCCTTTATAGTGAATCAAGTAATGAAGTTTTCTACTAAGTTTAGTTTTGGAGAGGTTAAGGGAGATCAAGCTGTAGTCAAAGAGTTATATTTTTCCTTGATCAGGGAAAGATAAATGCATAAGAATATCACATCAAAATCCCTTATTGAAACCCTTGATCCCTATAATGAATAAAAATTGAATAATAGTGAAGCAGACAAAGAAGTTGAACTGGTTATTCTGGATTATGAACACCTAAAAAATAACAATTCAAATTCTCTCATCTTTATAACCATAATTAAAAAAATAATTGATTGATTTCTTGAGGTAGTGATGCAATCTATTCACATTATGACAAATGGATATTCCGATATTTGATCCAGATGTGTAATATCATCATCTCGACAAACAACCAAAAGAAAAAACTTAGAAACAAAAGAGAAAAGTCTTTGAACCAAAAAGATATGGTTCCATTAAACTAGAGGCAGATAAGCTCATACAAGTTCAACCTATGATGCTTGCCCAATGAAGTGTTAGTTTGAAAGAAGAATGGAAATTGGAGAATGTGTGTCAATTTTAAAATTTTGATTAAAGCATATCCTAAAATAATTATCTTCTTCCTTGGTTTGACCAGTTGGTCGATGCTAAAGTCGGTCATGTTCTCCTATGTTTCATGGATGCATATTATAGGTGGAACCAATTATCTAAGAAGACGATTGATAGAGAGAAAAATCATCCATTAATAATAAGGGAATTTAATGATACAATGACGTGACCTTCAGCCTAGAAACTTCACTGGAATATATTCGAGATTCATGAATAAAATATTCAAGCCACAGATAAAAAAATTGTGGAGGTTTACATTTATAATATATTCATAAATACTAATAAGGCATACAACCATATACAATACCTCACATAGGCCTTCGATGTGATGGACAATTACCAAGTGAAGAGAAATATAGCAAAGTGTGTTTTCAAAGTATGATCCTTAAAGTTATTATGCTTTATAGACTATTATATGGGTATAAAGGCATATTGGTATCTCATCAATAGTCAATTCCTAAAGAGAAAAAAAATCGATGCAAGGATTGATTGACCAAGTGACTACGCTAAATTTGTTCATCTCCAAAGCAACAGACAAGTGCCTATAATTTTTTGAAGGTCAAATGGAGAGTTTTTGATCGAATGAATTGTGTGAATCCTCCTTCTGTGAGCTGAAGATATAGCTTAGCTCTCCACCACTACTTTCCAAGCCAACATTGGGTGAACTATTATACCTATATCTTGTTTTATCTGAGACGAAAATGAGCTCGAACCTTCTAAGGAATGAATATGGAGCATAGAAACTAGCATACTAAATAAGTAAATCTTACCGAGGGGATGATATTAGATAACAGTGACCCCATTTCTGGGTGTCAATGAAGAAAATATTTTTCTGATTTAATTTCATTTAAGAAAATACCCTTCCTAAATAAACAATTTCTTATTCATTTGTGTTGCAAAATATATTTAATTTAATTAATTAAGTAATGTCCAACTTGTGAAATTCATATAGGCATTTGAAATAAAAGACTTTTGAAGTTTTATTGAATAAATAGCCATGAAAGGAAAATATGCATGTGCCCTGTATTATAACAATCAAAGTTAAAGTCCTTGCATAAAAGTCTAAAATAAAGAAACCATCGTTCAAAATGTATTACATGTTAAAAAAAATTATCAATCAAATCTCTACAGGTGTGAACAATTCGCCTTTCCTTTCCCGATATCGTTGTGATTGTCTCTAGCTGAAGTATCTCGGGGGGTGGCAAAAGGCAGGGTATGAGCGTGCGCCGAGAAGGAAATATACTAGAAGTATTTGATTTAGTGTCCTCATGAAAAGTGTATCGTAACCATGCAATTGACATTGTAACTATGTAACCTGAGCAATGACCCCACTCATAATTACTTGCTTTTAATACTACATGTATCCCATTAATTAAACCATTGACGTATTTTCACATTTTTCCAAGTTGTTTCATGACCATGCCTTTACATTAATGAGCGTCGTTCTCAAGTTCATCTTTTCACTTGATTAATCGAGGTACCAAACCAGGAGTGTTATATGGCATTTCACCAACTGCCACCATGTCGCAATATGCTCCTGATTACAAGACTTAGGTCTAAGCATTAAGCTGCACCCTGGGGCTCCAGAACATCCATAAAATTCATGATTACCTTCAAGTGTCTTTTACTTGTTCCATGATTGTAATGCTTTTTCCTTTCTTTCTTTCTCATCCACTTTCAAACATTTTCCCTCTATTTTCTTTTACCGGTCGATGACGCCAAATATTCAGGACAAAACTAGTCCCGAAAAACTTTATTTCCATGTTCCACCCTTATTAATAGTCTATGTTCATTTGATATTAAAACTCATTATTTCTCCTTTTGAAAAAAACTTTATTAATATTTCTCTTGAAACGAAATCTTTTGAATTCGAATACCCATTCCTTAAATTTTTATTTACTTTTCACGCAAACTAGTAAATTTGCGTTTTATTCATTTTGCAAAAATTCTTATTTTCATATTCAATTCCAAAACATGAGTGTTTACTACATTAAATCTAACTCTTTAACTTGAGTCCTCTTAGTTTAGTGAATTTTCTCGTAAGTCCAACTTTAACTTACAATGACACTTTTGTACTAAAATATTACTTTTGTCATTTAAAGACTTGTAATTCAACTTATTTAACTCATAATTTGTTCTTTGTTTTCTTATCTTATTATGTGTTCACATTACACTATTTCATGTTTTTACCCTAAATATTTTACTACTTTCACATATAGTCCCTTATGTCGTAATCTTTATGGACTTTCTTCACATATGTTTGCACCATTTTTGTGATTAATATTATGGAAATTTTAACATATATACTTTCATTTTTCAAGGTTTAATTAACATTATTTTAACATATTTAACCCATTTTCCTAACTACCTAAGTTTCGTTGTGAACGTAAGGTTTTATACCCATAAACCCTATGTATTAATCGTACTATTTCTTTAACAATTTCACTATAACATTTATCATGAAATTAATAATTTTTACATCACTTGTTCATAAATAATTAACTTAAACATTATGAAATTTAACATGTAGATTTTCCATCCAAGCTAATGCTCAATTCTCAAGCCAATGCGTTGCTTTTTAAGTCAATCATAATTCTTAAGCATGCCCCCTTTACATCAGTTGTGTTTATGTTAACTGCAAGAGTGAATGATGATTTGCAACCTCGGATGAATTATTAAACATCTCTACCTCTATTTTGGGTCCTTGTCTTGTTGGTGGAGAGTTTAATGTAGTTTATGATTACCCAGTCTAGCACGATTTTAAACCGTGATAGATTCTAATCTAGCACACTTTAGACACACTTTTAAACCATCTCAGATATTGAATCTAACATGCTTTTGGCACACTTTTAACCATGCCAGATTTCCATTTTTTGGCACGCTTTTGGCATGGTTATAAACCGTGTCAGATTTTTCAATTAATAAACGAAAATTATAATTTGAAAATAAATCTAGAATATCATAAAATTCAAAATATGTTGGGAAAAATATTTATTATTTGCAAAGAAAATAAATAAAATTCACAACTTACGAATCTCGCACGTTGATAAACTAATGTATATACAAGCTTCAAAATATTAAAAGTCTTAATAGTTGACAGACCAATAAAAACTTGGGAAAAGTTTCCTCGATTTTCTGAACATTATAATATCTGCTAATAAAAAATATGCGTAATGTAAATCCCGCACGGCCATAAAATATAGCAATAAAAATACAAATGCCCGCACGACCATAAAATTTAACAATATAAGTACAAAATCTCGTATGACCATAAATGAATATTAACGACATTAAATATATAATCCCCTTATTGTGAACCATTAACTTCTTCATGTGTTACACGTGGATAAAAGCTAAGGATAAAATGTTATCCTACAAAGAAAAATAGTATACAAAAAAAGAAATGATATTGGTAACCAAGTAATTTTAAAAAAATCTCATTCAAGCTGAAAAATTGCATATACGAGCTACAATTATTATTATATTCTCAAAGCGGAAGTCTCATGACTATGGGGTCAGTTCCTACGAGTTATATTAGTCACATGCGAGGTTTTAGACCGCCTCACATGGTCAGTTACTACGAGTCACATTAGTCTAAAATCGCCACGATGCTAGAAATAGATCCAATAGATAGCCCCCATCCCGTTTCAACCTCAAAATCTACAAGAATAAAATTACATATTCTCATGACAAGTTAGAAGAAAAGAATAAAACCCCATAAATGAAATATACTAACTTGGTGTTATTATAATGGAAGATATTAGAGGTCCATACACACGTCTTTCAATAATTTTATTTGTTCCCTTCCCAGCGTAGTACAAGTGAATCTCCAGAGTGCTACCAGCAACACTAATGTCACTAAAATTCATGACGAAGGGCCTACCAAAACCACCAGCTTCCTCCATAATATTGACACCCTTCCAAACTCTTATACCCTATGTAAAAAGGCAAATATATATATATATATATATATATATATATATATATATATATAGAGAGAGAGAGAGAGAGAGAGAGAGAGAGAGATGCAATATATTCTAATAAGTATGATGTGTAGTCACTGGTTCATCATTTACTTGTCCACCAAAGTCGAGCATAACAAGATTTACATCTTCCCCAATCCTAAGTTCCTTCCCAACCTATAATTACTCGTGTACAAAATTAAATTATAATCAAACTAGAACACCAATTAGTTAGACCAAAGGATGTTTTAATCCAATTTTTCATGTTACATACCTCCTCTCAAGATTTGTGAAACCTCTTAACAACCAAACGCACATCAATTGAGACACGAAAAGCAGGAACTGTAATATTTTTAACCCCTTTTTTAAAGAAAATAATTCATTGATTTCTGGAACAAGATATATTCAGATATACATATGGATGCTATATATGCATACAGTAAATTCACTAATGTTGTTATAATGACCTAAAGTAAGAAATTTTAAGTAAGACCTTGTTAAGGTATTGTTGGTCTTGAACACCTACGGTGGCCACTGGAGGGTCTTGAGGCATCTCTATTCCATGGAGTTACTCATCAATAAGTGAATGCATGAGAAGACTGAGGTTCGGTGTGCCTGGTATGACAGTAGGTCACCGCCAAGAGATACAGTGTGGGGGGTGGGGTGGCAGCGGATCATCGAGAGGGAAGGGAGGGGGCAGTGGATGTCGTAGAGATAAGGGAGAGAGAAAAAAGTGTTGATAGGGTTTATTAATTGGTAAGGAAATTTGTGTTGTCTTGACCAAATGAAGTGTGCTATGATTTGGCATGGTTTTAAATCATGCTAAATGAGGACTAAATCGTGTCAGAATTTGGCATGGTTTAGAACAGTTCTAGATTCTCCTTGTGCAAGCATGCCAGATTCGTATTCTTGGTGTAGTGTGTCGACTTTCCATCATAATTTTGTTAAGGTTGTATCTCATTCATGGAACCTTCATTATAATGCAAGCCTCATGCAACATATTTCCATTAATGGTGAAGATTGAAAGACGTTCTTAATTTTTGAAATAAAAACACTTTTCAAAATGTTTTGAATAGGTTAAATTGGCGGAAGATGAACTCGTTAGTAATGAGCTAGAATATGATGTGGCACCATCCCCATCTGCTAGAAGCTCTTATCAAAAGGAAAAATTAGAATTCTTGCTTCGTTTCAAATAAGAATATGAATATTGGAAGAACGAAACAAGATTCAAATGGGCTAAATAAGGTGGCCATAACTCTCAAATTTTTACATGCAATTCTTCACGAAAAACACTCCAACTTGGTAATTAACAAATTACAGATAATAATGTCTCCACTTAGGAGGGGCAAAATTCTATAGAAGATTGCTTTATGAACCACTTTGAACAGATTCTTGGCTCTCCTTCCAATAATATTCTTGAGTTTATCTATTTTTAGTCACATTGGAAAGCAACCTTCATTTAAGCCTTGTCCCGAATGAAGATGAGATCAGGAAGATTGTTTTGTCTATGGATAACCTTAGTGCATCTGGACCTAATGGTTTCAACGAAATTTTTTTCCAGATTTCGTGGGACATAATAAAAAAAGACTTAGGTTTTTCATTCGATATTTTTCCATGGACACAACATCCCTCGCGGTTGGACGCCCAATTTAAACTAAATACATATACGTATCATCTTTGTATTATGCTTGTATCATCTAATATTCATGTAAATCATACATATATACATGTACATATCATGCGTGTAATTGAACTATATATAGAGTGTAGAAACACTACCTCTTATGAAGATAATTAAAGTTTGAAGGAGATTTTTAATAAGTCCCCAACAAGTTCCAAGCTTCCTGATATTTGTGTTCTTCCAAAATGCTCTTCTACACCAAATAACTCTCTTCTACAACACTCTTAAACACTTGGAAATGGAAAATGGAAATGTGTTCTAGTTTGTGTGAATAAATGGAGGACAATGAAGTAATTGGTTGAGTAAATAAATTAGAGAGAATATAAATTTGGGATTTGTTCGTAGTGCAGAATTCTTTGTATAAATGGAGCAGATGGGGTTAGTGGCCCTCTTTACACTCTCTTAAAGACCCATAACCTATCATAAATTCCCCTACCCTCATAAGGAGTCCTCCCCCATTCCTGTAGTGGTCGTAGGCTGAGAAAAATGTGGTCCAACACTGAAGGAAGTTGTCACGATTAACACCCTAAACTGACATAATAATGATAGGCTAAAATAAGCAATTCAGTTGGTGTCAAATTTATTTGGTCTAAATCTGAATCTATTCGCATACCACATGTGCAAAATATTTTTTATTAGTTTTTATATTATCTCAACCCAATTTTACATCTTTGAAAACTTTACATAATGTAAATATTTCAAAAATATTGATTATTTATTATTTTTACAAAATTGGGTGTTACAACCTCCCCACCTTGGGAATTTTCGTCCCCGAAACGAAAACACTGAAAACAACTTAAGTAAGCAATTCAGGATGTAGAATTTTCACAATAGATTCCAATTCCCAAGTTTCTCCCCCAATGCCATTATTATCCCAAACAACCTTGACTAGGGGAATCGTCTACCTACAAATCATCTTTTACTTGTGGTCTACTATCGCCAACGGTCTATTCTTGTAGGAAACATCATCTTGGAGGTCTATCTTACCCCAATTAATTATATAACATGGATCCAAAATATACTTATGTAACATTGATATGTGAACAAAATTATTCACGTTGGGCAACTGAGGCGGTAGCACAAAATGATACGACATTAGACTAATCCTATCCAAAATCTCGAATGGTAATGTGTACTTCAGTTCAAACTTTTTCTTCATTCCAATCCGCATAACCCCTTCTCTATCTTTGACCTTCATAAATATATGATACCCCACATTTAACTCTAAATCAAAATGACGTACATCAACATAGTTTTTCTAACGACTCTGAGTAGCGATATGTCTATCCCAAATTACTTGAATTTTCTCTATAGCCTCCTTAATCATCTCTAACCTGGAGATATGCTTATTGTTGAACTCCTACTAATAAAAAGTGAACTAGAAGGTCTCTCATATAAAGATTGAAATGGTGTCATCCCAATACTATCGCAAAAACTGTTGTTGTAGGAAAACTCTATTAACGGTAGATGATCAACCCAACTACCCTAAAAATATATAGCACAACCCCACAACATATCTTTAAATATCTAAATAGTTCCCTCGGACAGTCCACTCATCTATGGATAGGTCTTACTGAGATTTAGATTTATTCCAAGCTCATATTGCATTTTATTCCAAACCATAGACATAAATATCGGATCACTATCGAAAATAATCGATAAAGGTGCGACATGTAACCATATGATTTCTCGAATGTAGAGTCAGGAAAGCTTGGCCACACTATCCTTAACTTCGATAGGAAGGACGTGATCTAACTTGGTGAGTTTATTAACCACAACCATACCACATCCTTCCATGCTCGATTCGAAGGAAAAGTTTTGATGAAGTCCATTGTTATGTGTTCGCACTTCCACTGATCTATCTAAGTGGTTGTAAAAACCCTACTAGTTTTTTATGCTCGAACTTAACCTGATAACAAGTGAGACATTTTTCCAAAAAGAGCGACATATTTTTTCATTCTTGACAACTAGTTGTCTCTAAATAAATCCCTATACATCTTTGTACTTCCTAGATGAATGTCGAAACTAGATTCATATGCTTCTTCCATAGTTTCCTCCATGATTTCCTCAATGCCAGGAACTACCAACCTTACTCAAAACCTCACAAAATTATTCATATTGACCTAAAAGTCTTAAATTGTCTTAGCTGACAAGATGCGATTTTGAAAGTTCACCAAAACGTCACTGAAAGCATGTGCATAAAGATCTTTTCATTATAATATATGACTTTCCACCCAGGGATGTAGGCGTGATGCTTTCCCTTCATAACTCTTAATTCATAGATATAAAGTTCCTGCATTATCGTATGACGCTAACATTTCATTTCCACCAAATATATTCTCGTATTACTGCTCAATGTATCGGCTATAACATTGGCCTTAACTGGGTGGTAATGGAGAACAAAGTTGTAATCTTCCATGATCTTTATACAATATCGTTGCCTAACATTTAGATATCTTTAGTGAAATTATATTAAAGACCCTTGTGATCCGAGTACACCTCGAACAATTCCCCATAAAAGTAATATCTTCAAATCCTAAGGGAAAACATAACTACTCCAAGGTCAATGTCATGTGTTGGTTAGTTCATATCATGAACCATTAACTTCCTTGACAAATAAGCTACCACATTATTTTCTTGCACCAATGTCTCTCCTAATCCTGCCCTAGATGCATAACAATACATAGCGTAACCCTTTCCTCGTTCTGAGAGGATAAGTACCAGCATTGAATTTTGCCTATTTTTTAACTCTTGGAATTTTGCCTCAAAGTCATTGGTTCACTCAAAACAAACATCTTTTTGGGTCAACCAAGTAAAGTGTGAAGCAACCTACGAAAATCCATGGATAACATGCCTATAGTACCCAATGAAAACTAAGAAACTCCTCAGTTCTGTAACTATCTTCTAGTATTCCTAATTCACCATTACTTCAACCTTTATTGGGTTGACTATAATCCTTTTTCCTTATATTACATGGATAAGAAACCTGACAACATTCATCCAAATTTCACACTTGATAAACTTGTTATATAAATGATTTTCACAAGGAACTTGTAAGTTCATGTAAAGGTTTTCCTCCTGGTCCACACTTGAAGGCAAGTAGATTAGGATATCATCAACAAGTACTACGACGAACCTTTAAAAGTACGGGAAGTAAATCCCATTCATCATACCCATGCATGTTACAGGTGCGTTCTTTTACCTAAATGGCATAAATATGAACCCATAATGGTCGTATCGTGTCCTGAATGTTGTCTTTTAAATATCCGTAGTCTTGACCCTCAATTGATGATAGTCAGACCGAAGATCAATCTTTGGTAATACACCTACGCCTCACATCTGATCAAATAGATAATCAATCATCGTCATGGTGTACTTGTTCTTGATTGTAACACAATTCAGTTGATTGTAGTCAATACAAAGACTGATAATAATATATTTGTTCTTCGCAAAAAGGATTGGTGGGCCCCAGTATGACACACTTATCCTAATGGGATCCTTGCATAACAAATCCTCTACTCTATCATCAGTTCATTTAGCTCAGCTGGAGATAAATGGGGTGGAGGAATGGAAGTAGGCCACACACCCATGTGAACCTAAATTGCAAAGTTTATCTCCCTTTGTGGTGGTAAATCTAGAAGGTCCTCTAGAAACACATTTAGGAACTCTCGTACAACTGAATAATCAAGGACCATACTGTTAGAACCATATTTCCATAACCATTTTGCATCATAAGGCTTAAAAGCCACCTAAAATAATTCCTCCGCTCCTTGGTGCTAGTGTATTTACAAGGACAGTCTGTGAGCTATTCACTATGAAAAAAGTAATTGTACTCATTCATAAATAACATCGAAAGATTGTGTTGATGACATTCAGTAGTGGAACTAAATAAAGAAAGACAATTCATCCTAAGGATTACCTCAAAACCCTCCATATTCTTGATAATTCAGTCATATTCGAGCACATGATTTCTCATAAGGATGAAAAAATCATGACATATGAGGTTTAATAAAATACCTTCGCCAAACGAAAGTCCCACGAAGACAGGAGGATATAAATAATCGACCTCTAAGCCCAAAATAAAATATAAAGCCCTTGATATAATGGAATAAAATGCGCTAGAATCAAATAAATCTCAAACCCACGAATGGAATATTAAAATCATACCTTCCATTACTGTGGCATTTGGAAGAATCATAGGCTAAGGCATATCATGGGCATGCCCTTATGTGAATCTTTTGTTCTTGTTGACTTCATGGTTCCACTATTTATGTCGCCTATAACCCTGATTGGGTCATGAACCATTAACATTACTCCTACCTTGATGATAACCACCATACTACTATGACTACTAGGTGGGGGTTGTATGGCTAGACTTTCATTATGGTTAAAATCCAAAACCCTGGTCATTGGGATGGGGACCTCTATGTCTCTAGAGGTTCCTTCTTCTAATTCTTAGGCACCACAGATTTGAAACACCATTTTCCTGGTTGCATTAGCCCTTTCCATTAACTTTGGACCTGAAAGGATCTAATATCCCATACTACCTTTATCTTGGTAAAGAACCCCTTAGAAAAACCGTCCATATGCTTCTCCCCTCCACTGCTGCCTTGACCATTATTGAACCCGTCTTCTTTCATCCAATAAACTAATCATCCTGGTATTCTAAATCTAGTTTAATGGCTTTTTTAACTGTATCTTTGAATCCACGAACATCATAACCGACGATAATCCTTCAAATGGATGGGATGAGACCCTTTATGAGCAAGACTATATTTTACCTCAAACTTTATCTTGTATTCTCCCAAGGACATCTTTCCCTAGAACAAGTTACATAACTCGTTCCTCTTTCCATCATGGTAAGACTATGGAAAGTAGCATTCTAGAAATATCTCCCTAAAATATTCTCAACTCACTTACCCATTAACAATGGAATGATGGGAGATCCACCATTTTTTATCCTAGATCGTGAACTGAAATGTAGCCACTCAAACCCTGTAATGAGTAGATACCTCAAGGACCTCAAAGATGAGTGTGACAAGATGCAACCACTATTCAACCCCTTAAGGACCTGTAGTATCACTGAACATCGGGGGGTTGAGTTTCCTACATTATTTCATACCATTATCAGCCTAGTGCTATTGAGAGAGTGGGTCATCTAGTTTTCTTACTGCTTGTGACATTTGGCATAACTCATTGGCAATGCCACCACTACATCTGTCGCTAGTTCTTGTGCCTCTTCTACGTGTCGACATTCAAAAAGAAAAGTTGATAGTTTAGTACGAAGAAAATATATAAGGAACTAATATGTAACAAAAGAGGAGCGCAAGAGCACTCTCCGACACTCACGTAACCTATGCTCTAATACCAAGTTCTTACACCACATTTTCGGGTGTTAATGTGAAAAAACTTTTTCTACTTTAATTTATTGTAGAAAATCCCTTTTTTAAATAAACACTTACTCATTTATTTGCGTCGCAAAATATACTTAATTTAATTAATAAAATTATGTCTAGATTACGGAATTCACATGAACACTTAAAATAAAAGAGTTTTCCAGTTTCATTGAAGAAATAGCAAGTAAAGGAAAATCGATCCAGATCCGAATCGATATATGTATGACAGTTGAGAAATATTTTCAAAATTTTTTTAATTCCTTTCATAATTATATTTATAGTTTTGATCTTATATTAACCCAAGTTTAGAAACTTGAAAAGTTCACATAATGCGAATGTTTTTGGTAGTTTTAATTATTCATTATTTTTACAAAACCGGGTGTTTCATACCTCAAGTTCGCGAAAATAGAACTAGACTTAATCGAAACATCAAGTTGTATGAAACCATTATTCCAAGCTCATACAATTTTTTTATACACATAACCCACTAAGTGAGGCCTTTTAAAAACTAGAAAACTCGGGAAGACTCATGGTCTGGGCTATATAGGTGGGGAATGTTACATACTCAGTAATCAAGGTCTAGGCCATAGAAGCTTTCAAAGCATAACACATCATTAAATAAGATTCACTAAAAGAAAAAGAATATCAAAGAGCAATAAAAAATTATGATGCGTAATATTCCTTAATATTTAACATGAAAGCATCAAACAATAAAGCCTAGTACAAATCCCTCATTACTGGCATTGGTGTGGCCTCCATTATGGGAGCACTATGGGTAACGACCTACAGTAACTCATAATTTTTGGGAGATAATAAATGGTCCCAATCATGTCTTACCTGCAAAATGGAAAAAATGCAGTCGATAAAAAAGGAAGCCCAATCTTTTCTCCATAAAGCATCCAATATATAGTAAATGATTATTTGACTTTCAAGAGAGGGTTCTTCTTACCCTTCGTACAATTTATCAACCATCTATATTGTTCAAGAGATGATTCATCCTACCCTGGGACCACCCTTCAAATTTCTGACCCTCGTTGAACAAAGTATATCTAGGTTCATGTGGTTACCATACAAATGGAAGATAACTAGTGAAAAGGATAGGAACATATTGATACTACTGGACTATGATGAAATAAGATGTTGGATATTATGTAAGGAGATGTAATAGGAACATAATGAACCTTCATATACTAATGGAATATAACTAGTGAAAAGGATAGGAATCTAATGATACTACTGGACTATTATGAAATAAGATGTTGGAGATTAAGTAAAGAGATGGGATAAATATCAAATATATGCTAACATTTGTCACTTGGCCTCTGATCGACTATAGAACCATGGACTTTCAGGAGATGAGGAATTGATATTGTGGTCCCAATTCATAAAACACGTGAAAGGTTCAAATTTCTAATCGTAGCCATTGATTTTTTCACAAAATGGGTGGAGTCCAAATCAAGGGTGATAATAATTCAATATAAAACCTTCCAATATATTTGGAAAAACATTATCCTCTAATATGGGCTCCTATATTCTTTCATATCAGATCATGAAAAACATTTAAATAATGTATGGTTTAGAAATGATTGTGAAATTTTCATCATTCGAAACTATTACTCTTCTTCAAGTAACCCTCGATGTAACATGCAAAGTGAAATAACAAAAAAAAACCATTATTTATGGGATCAAAAAAATCTTAATGATTCAAAGACTAGTTAGATTGAAGAGCTTTAGAATATCTTATGGGATTAAAAGACAACACTGAGGACAC
Source organism: Sambucus nigra (assembly GCA_949130495.1). Classification (NCBI taxonomy): domain Eukaryota; kingdom Viridiplantae; phylum Streptophyta; class Magnoliopsida; order Dipsacales; family Adoxaceae; genus Sambucus; species Sambucus nigra. Next base: position 549,713,742 of record OX422207.1, read on the forward strand.
CCATAAGAGAGACACCTCCCATGATCCCTTATGGTTTGGAAGTAGTTGTAATCATGGAGATCGTCCTACCAAGTCATAGACTATGGTCTGCATGCTCTAGCTCAGGTATTCCCTTAGTTGCATTCTTTCACTAACTATTTTCTCGGCCTGTTGACAACTGTTTATTATTTATGTGCAGTCTGTATGCGCTTTCACCTCGGCTACTAAATGGATGGATGAGAACCAAAAAAACTTCCATGAAGCCTAGAGAGCCATCCAACACGAGGCCGATTTGCAGATGGAGCTGGAGACTGCAAGGGCAGAGCTAGAGAGTGCCAGAATTGAACACGCAAGGGTTTTGGACGAGCTGACGAGGCAGCATGATGCAGACATGGCGGCCAAGGACTTGTTTATTAAAGAGAGGGACGAGGCTTTGACAAACATGTGGGCTCAGCACAAGACTGATCTATCTGAGGCGGTGAAGAAGGCAGAGACATGCTGTGGAGGCCTACAAACTCTCAGATGAGTTCCAAGGCTTCGGTCTTGAGTACTTAGAGAGGGGGATTAGGACGGCCTGTCGGTGGGTCGTCCTTAAGTTTGCTGACGCAGTGTCGTCTGTTCGCCCCTCTCTTGAGGCAGTTCAACTAGATGACCCACTTATTGCTGAAGCCCTAACCCAAGTGGAATCTCATCATGTAGAAGGCATAGGCACGTCTGAGGCTCAGCCTGTCATGGTCGTTGAGGATACCTCTCTCATTGACGTTGAGGCCCTCCCCTATGATGCTGCTCGATAGGGTGGTTGTCTGTACCCCACACCCTCTTAGTGTAATCAATATTTTTGTACTCTATTTTTGTAAAACGAACATCACTTTGTAATATAATGCCTCTTATTGTCTTCCATACTAGTCTCTTATGTGATTTTTATTGTGGATTTTTTGTACTAACAATATCACTATCCCAACAATATCACTAACCCCTCCCTCGTCTTTCTTGAGGTAAATGGTGGGGTCGTCCCCTCCCTTGACCCTCATTATAGGACGAGGCTTATACTAACCAAATTAATGGTTTTTTAACAAAGTCTTCCCTCATCTTTATTGAGGACAATGGTGGGGTCGTCCCCTCCATTGATCCTCATTATAGCCGAGGGTTCCAACAACAAAACTAATGGTTTTTAATTAAGTATTCCCTCGTCTTTCTTGAGGACAATGGTGGGATCGTCCCCTCCATTGACCCTCATTATAGCCAAGGGTTCCAATAACCAAACTAATGGTATTTAATCAAGTGTTCCCTCGTCTTTCTTGAGGGCAATGGTGGGGTCGTCCCCTCCACTGACCCTCATTATAGCCGAGGGTTACACAAACCAAACTAATGGTTTTTAATCAAATATTCCCTCATCTTTCTTGACGGAAATGGTGGGGTCGTCCCCTCCATTGACCCTCATTATAGTCGAGGGTTCCAATAACCAAACTAATGGTTTTTAATTAAGTATTCCCTCGTCTTTCTTGAGGACAATGGTGGGGTCGTCCCCTCCATTGACCCTCATTATATCTGAGGGTTCCAATAACCAAACTAATGTTTTTTAATCAAGTGTTCCCTCGTCTTTCTTGAGGGCAATCGTGGGGTCGTCCCCTCCACTGACCCTCATTATAGCCAAGGGTTCCAATAACCAAACTAATGGTTTTTAATCAAGTGTTCCCTCGTCTTTCTTGAGGGAAATGGTGGGGTCGTCCCCTCCACTGACTTTCATTATAGCCGAGGGTTACAAAAACCAAACTAATGGTTTTTAATCAAATATTCCCTCGTCTTTCTTGAGTACAATGGTGGGGTCGTCCCCTCCATTGACCCTCATTATATCCGAGGGTTCCAATAACCAAACTAATGGTTTTTAATCAAGTATTCCCTCGTCTTTCTTGAGGACAATGGTGGGGTCGTCCCCTCCATTGACACTCATTATAGCTGAGGGTTCCAATAACCAAACTAATGGTTTTTAATCAAGCATTCCCTCGTCTTTCTTGAGGGAAATGGTGGGGTCATCCCCTCCATTGACCCTCATTATAGCCGAGGGTTCCAATAACCAAAATAATGGTTTTTAATCAAGTATTCCCTCGTCTTTCTTAAGGGCAATGGTGGGATCATCCCCTCCATTGACCCTCATTATAGCCGAGGGTTCGAATAACCAAACTAATGGTTTTTAATCAAGTATTCCCTCATCTTTCTTCAGGGCAATGGTGGGGTCGTCCCCTCCATTGACCCTCATTATATCCGAGGGTTCCAATAACCAAACTGATGGTTTTTAATCAAGTATTCCCTCGTCTTTCTTGAGGACAATGGTGGGGTCGTCCCCTCCATTGACCCTCATTATAGCCGAGGGTTCCAATAACCAAACTAATGGTTTTTAATTAAGTATTCCATCGTCTTTCTTGAGGACAATGGTGGGGTCTTCCCCTCCATTGACCCTCATTATAGCCGAGGGTTCCAATAACCAAACTAATGGTTTTTAATTAAGTATTCCCTCGTCTTTCTTGAGGACAATGGTGGGATCGTCCCCTCCATTGACCCTCATTATAGCCAAGGGTTCCAATAACCAAACTAATGGTTTTTAATCAAATATTCTCTCGTCTTTCTTGAGGGCAATGGGGGGTCGTCCCCTCCATTGACCCTCATTATAGCCGAGGGTTCCAATAACCAAACTTATGGTTTTTAATTAAGTATTCCCTCGTCTTTCTTTAGGACAATGGTGGGGTCGTCCCCTCCATTGACCCTCATTATAGCCAAGGGTTCCAATAACCAAACTAATGGTATTTAATCAAGTGTTCCCTCGTCTTTCTTGAGGGCAATGGCGGGGTCGTCCCCTCCACTGACCCTCATTATAGCCGAGGGTTACACAAACCAAACTAATGGTTTTTAATCAAATATTCCCTCGTCTTTCTTGAGGGAAATGGTGGGGTCGTCCCCTCCATTGACCCTCATTATAGTGGAGGGTTCCAATAACCAAACTAATGGTTTTTAATTAAGTATTCCCTCGTCTTTCTTGAGGACAATGGTGGGGTCGTCCCCTCCATTGACCCTCATTATATCCGAGGGTTCCAATAACCAAACTAATGGTTTTTAATCAAGTGTTCCCTCGTCTTTCTTGAGGGCAATCGTGGGGTCGTGCCCTCCACTGACCCTCATTATAGCCAAGGGTTCCAATAACCAAACTAATGGTTTTTAATCAAGTGTTCCCTCGTCTTTCTTGAGGGCAATGGTGGGGTCGTCCCCTCCACTGACCTTCATTATAGACGAGGGTTACAAAAACCAAACTAATGGTTTTTAATCAAATATTCCCTCGTCTTTCTTGAGTACAATGGTGGGGTCGTCCCCTCCGTTGACCCTCATTATATCCGAGGGTTCAAATAACCAAACTAATGGTTTTTAATCAAGTATTCCCTCGTCTTTCTTGAGGACAATGGTGGGGTCGTCCCCTCCATTGACACTCATTATAGCTGAGGGTTCCAATAACCAAACTAATGGTTTTTAATCAAGCATTCCCTCATCTTTCTTGAGGGAAATGGTGGGGTCATCCCCTCCATTGACCCTCATTATAGCCGAGGGTTCCAATAACCAAAATAATGGTTTTAATCAAGTATTCTCTCGTCTTTCTTAAGGGCAATGGTGGGATCATCCGCTCCATTGACCCTCATTATAGCCGAGGGTTCGAATAACCAAACTAATGGTTTTTAATCAAGTATTCCCTCATCTTTCTTGAGGGCAATGATGGGGTCGTCCCCTCCATTGACCCTCATTATAGCCGAGGGTTCCAATAACCAAACTAATGGTTTTTAATCAAGTATTCCCTCGTCTTTCTTGAGGACAATGGTGGGGTCTTCCCCTCCATTGACCCTCATTATAGCCGAGGGTTCCAATAACCAAACTAATGGTTTTTAATTAAGTATTCCCTCGTCTTTCTTGAGGACAATGGTGGGGTCTTCCCCTCCATTGACCCTCATTATAGCCGAGGGTTCCAATAACCAAACTAATGGTTTTTAATTAAGTATTCCCTCGTCTTTCTTGAGGACAATGGTGGGATCGTCCCCTCCATTGACCCTCATTATAGCCAAGGGTTCCAATAACCAAACTAATGGTTTTTAATCAAATATTCCCTCGTCTTTCTTGAGGGCAATGGTGGGGTCGTCCCCTCCATTGACCCTCATTATAGCCGAGGGTTCCAATAACCAAACTTATGGTTTTTAATTAAGTATTCCCTCGCCTTTCTTTAGGACAATGGTGGGGTCGTCCCCTCCATTGACCCTCATTATAGCCAAGGGTTCCAATAACCAAACTAATGGTATTTAATCATGTGTTCCCTCGTATTTCTTGAGGGCAATGGTGGGGTCGTCCCCTCCACTGACCCTCATTATAGCCGAGGGTTACACAAACCAAACTAATGGTTTTTAATCAAATATTCCCTCGTCTTTCTTGAGGGAAATGGTGGGGTTGTCCCCTCCATTGACCCTCATTATAGCCGAGAGTTCCAATAACCAAACTAATGGTTTTTAATCAAGTGTTCCCTTGTCTTTCTTGAGGGCAATGGTGGGGTCGTCCTCCCCTCCACTGATCCTCATTATAGCCGAGGGTTCCAATAACCAAACTAATGGTTTTTAATCAAATATTCCATCGTCTTTCTTGAGGGCAATGGTGGGGTCGTCCCCTCCATTGACCCGCATTACAGCCGAGGCTTTCAATAACCAAACTAATTGTTTTTAATTAAGTATTCCCTCGTCTTTATTAAGGACAATGGTGGGGTCGTCCCCTCCATTGACCCTCATTATAGCCAAGGGATGTTCTCTGAAAATATTTTCATGCGTGCTAGAACTGATATTTCTCATTAATTTTCAATGTGTTCTATTGAAGTAATTTTTATTACAATTATGGTCTATCAAGACCTTAAAACACTACTGATAGTATTTTTTCAAATGATATGCGTTCCAGGGGTTGGAAAAGGGTTCCCCCTCTAGTTTTTCTAATGTATAGGTCCTAGGGACGACTTCATCGATGACCCTATATGGGCCATGCCAATTAGGATGGAGCTTGTTGGGATTTTGCCATGTATTTTTGAGGACCAAGTCCCCCACTGCGATTGGCCTCTGTTTCACCCTCCGATTGTAAAACCTTGCGGTCAACTGCTGGTAGGCGGCCTGCCTTATCTCGGCATCTTCTCTCCTTTCCTCAATCAGGTCTAAGTCGAGTCTCCTCTCTTCTGTATTTCTCTGGGGGTCATACATTTGGACCCTATGAGTAGGAAACCCAATCTCGATGGGGATGATGGCTTCTGATCCATAAGCTAGCATGAATGGGGTCTCTCCGGTAGAGATCCTCACTGTCGTCCTGTATGCCCACAGCACGGTATATAACTCCTCGACCCATCTTCCTTTTGCCTCCTCAAGCCTCTTCTTGATTCCATATAGGATTGTCCTGCTTGTAACTTCTGTTTTCCCATTGGCCTGAGGTTGACCTGGGGTGGAGAAAAATTGTTTGATACCCACCCTTTCACAGTACTTCTGTAGAGAGGTATTCTTGAACTGAGTCCCGTTATCCGAGATGAGGGTGTTAGGGAGACCATATCTGCATATAACATTTTTCGAGATGAACTAGAAGGTCTTCTGCTCTGTAATTATGACCATCGGTTCGGCCTCCACCCATTTTGATAAATAGTCAATATCTACGATGAGGAACTGATAGTTATTGACTGCTCTTGGTAAGGGTCCTACAAGGTCGATCCCCCACACTGCAAATGGCTATGGGGATGTAATGGAGGTGAAAGGCTGATGGGGTTGGTGAGGGATGGTGGCAAATCTCTAGCATTTATTGCACTTTTTTACATATGCCGCAGCGTCTTTCCCCAAGGTCGGCCACCAGTACCCTTGGGTGATCACCCTCTTCGCTAAGGATCTGCCCCCAATGTGGCTTGAGCACGATCCTTCGTGCACATCTTGCAAAAGGGATGGGACCTCATATTGGTGCACATACCTAAGTAAGGGGAGTAAAAATCCCTTTTTGTACAAGGTGTCCCCAATGACAGCGAACTTTGCAACCCTGTATCTCAACTTCTTCCTTTCTTGCCTTGCTTCTGGCATCTCCCCCTCCTTAATGTATCTGATCAAAGGGTCCATCCACGAAGCTTCCTGCAAAACATTAAGGAAATTTCTAAGTGTTCCCTCAGCATCTTCAATAGCTGGAGGAAGCAAAATTTCCACTGGGACCGTCCTCCTGATGTCTGTCCTAGTTGCCGAGGCCAACCTAGCAAGGGCATCATCTCGGCCATTATTAAGCCTGGGTATCCTCTTTAATGTCACTTCCCTAAAACCCTTCAGTAACGACCTTACCTTCTCAAGGTACCTAACCATCCTCTCGTCCTTGGCCTCGTAGGCTCCTAGTATCTGATTCACTACTAGCCTTGAATCACTAGAAACCAAAATCTAGACGACACTAAGAGATCTGGCCAAGGAGAGACCTGCTATCAAGGCCTCATATTCGGCCTCATTATTGGAGGCCTTAAAGTTGAACCTCAGGGCATACTCAATGTCTGTGCCATCGGGTGCTGATACTATTAGTCCAGCTCCACTCCCGCTTTCGTAAGAGGACCCGTTGATGAAGAGACTCCACACGGTGTGTTCTTCTGAGAAACTTCCCTCGATGAGTGACCCATGTCTAAAGAGATGTCTTCCCTCTTCATTTTCAACCACTTTCCTTCTAGCGGTGCTTGTCTCAGCCTTATCTGCAGGTGTGTTGGTGAGCTCACCTTGTCGGGTATCTATCTTCCTGAGGCTCTCACCCTCGGCTTCATCATCTTCCCAAGTAAACTCAACCACGAAGTCTGCCAATGCTTGACCATTAATGGTCGTCCTAGGCTGATACACTATGTCAAACTCCCCCAGCTCTATAGCACAGACCATTAACCTTCCTGATTTTTTAGGCTTGTGTAAAACCTGGCTAAGGGGAGAGTCAATGAGGATGACCATTGTACGGGACTGGAAGTATGGCCTCATCTTTTTAGATGCATGGATCAAGGCGTAGGCCAACTTCTCCATCCTTGGATATCTTTGCTCTGCCCCCTAGAGTGACTTACTGTTAAAATACATAGGCATCTGTATTCTATCTTCATCTCTTACAATGGTTGTACTGATGGCTGACTCTGAGACGGCGAGGTACACATAAAGTCGTTCACCCTGCACGGGCCATGACAATATAAAGGGAGACCCCAGGTATGATTTTAACTCCTTGAAGGCCTCATCACACTCTTAACTCCATTTGAAGGCCTTTCTGAGAATTTTGAAGAATGGGAGACACCTGTCTGTGGCCCTAGACACGAACCTGTTCAAGGCAGCAACTCTCCCTGTGAGTCTCTGAATGTCTTTAATAGACTTGGGGGTCTTCATCTCAACAAGGGCCTTTATCTTTTCAGGATTGACAATGAACCCTAAGAACTTCCCTGCTCCGACCCCAAAGACACACTTGGCCGGTTTGAGCTTCATCTGGTATTTGTCCATCGTATTAAAGGTCCTCTCCAGGTCTGCCACATGATCTTCTGCCTTCAAAATCTTAGTCAGCATGTCATCTACATAGACCTCCATATACTTCCCAATTTTGTCTTCGAACATTTTATTTACTAGGCGCTGGTACGTTTCCAACGCATTTTTTAGGCCAAAGGGCATAACCCTATAACATTATGTCCCCTTATCAATGATGAAGGTTGTCTTCTCCGAGTCCTCAAGGTTTATGAAGATCTGGTTGTACCCTGAATAGGCATCCATAAAGTTCATGATCTCATGGCCTACGGTAGCGTGTGCCATCTGGTCAATGCGGGGGAGTGGGAAGTTGTCTTTGGGACAGTGCTTGTTGAGGTCGGTGAAGTCCACACACATTCTCCACTTGCCGTTGGCCTTTGGGACAATGACTGCATTGGACAGCCATTCAGGGTAGATGACCTCTCTGATAAACTCAATGTCTTCTAATTTCTTGACCTCATACTTTTCTCGAGAATAAATTCTCCTCTTCTGCTTTATCGACTTTGCTCCCTCTACCACATTTCGCTTGTGGCACATGATTTCAGGGTCGATCCCCAGCATATCTACATGACTCCACGCAAAGACGCTTCGTCTTCTCCTCAAAAGATTAATGAGGTCTTCCCTAATATTAGGCTTCAGAGACTTTCCGACTTGAACGGTTTTTTCCTGGTCATCCTCATCGAGGATGATGGATTCTACCTTTTCCGCGGCCTCTCCTTTATTTAGCTTCATCTCATCCCTGGGGTCTAGGGTATCAATATTGTAAGTGGTTGTAGCCCTCTTGTGTGCCTCCCTTTCTTCAGCGGAGTTGTAGTAACATTCTCGCGCTGTCGTCTGGTCTCCCTGAACTCCCCCCCCCCCCCCCCCCCGTAAGGGGTAGGAAATTTAATCATCTGATGGACCGTATACGACACAGCTTCAAACCCCTTGAGGGCCACACGCCCTAGTATGATGTTGTAGGCCGAAAACACATGTTCATCCATCACAAAGAAGCTGACCTTCTTGGTAAGCCATCTCGGCCACTCGTCCCCCATCCTGACATCGGCCTCATATACTCCAAGGGGATGAACCTTTTCCCCACTGAACCCAATCAATGGATGATGGTATGGGACGAGTCTAGCATGGCTGAGACCTAAGGCTTTGAAGCATGGACAAAACATTACATCTACAGAACTGCCCCCGTTGACCAATATCCTCAGCACCTCACACCCATGCACCCTAGTTGTGATGACGAGTGGGTCGTCGTGTGGGGCTAGGAGGTCTTTAAAGTCCATCCTCGAGAATTCCTCTATCAGAGTGTCCATGCCGACCTTCTTTCTCTTTTCTGACTTGACCTCCAGAGAGGTTGAGTGTACCGTCTTCGTCACTGCCTTGGCCTCAGCCACATGGGCCTTCCTGTCGGCAACCTCAGAACCTCCTCCTGCTAGACCCCCGGAGATCATTCCCACTCCGATCGAGATCATATAGGTACACTAGAACCAGCTCGGGGGGTTTGAGGTGCTAAATTTTATTTCTTTTTTGATTGATTGTAAGAGTTGGATATGTATAGGACTCCTCCAAAAACTTGAATGTTACCTTATGGATGGTTCTTAGACTTATTTTTTAGTTAGTTTTTAAGTGGGATTGAGAGTAAAAAGCCTAAGGAACCCTAGGTTGAATTTCATAGATTGTGCATAGATGGTTGACGATTAAGGATTTCAAGATTTCAATATAAATATTGTTTCTCTATATTGTTCTTTCATGTTTTTCTTACCTGCATTTTTCTTCCTTTTTCTAGTTATCTAAATATCCCATGTATGGTTAGTATTAATTTAATCATGAATTTCCATCCATGCAACATTAAAATTTTGTGTATTTCTTATGTAATCATGCTAGGCTAAGTTTTTAGTGGGTTGGGGTACATGAACCCACCCTATGTAACACATATGGATTTAAAAGTGAATAAAAAGTAATTCATCATTCCAAGGTTTGAACTTTATCAAGATAAAAATTTTGTGTCTTTTAATTTCATTGTCTCTAGATAATCGAAATGTTTAAGGGTCCATTGGCTTTTTGATAATTTTTCATCCTCAACAAATACAATTTTTTATTTGATATTGTGCATAGTAATGTCCTCATATGTCAAATGCTTAGAGAGTATTTGATGTCTCTTGGAAAGAAGAATTATATTTTTTCAGCTTTTATGTTCTATGCAACTACCGACGGTTCGGGGGAGTGTACCCTAACTCCATTTTCTATCGTACAGTTAAAGTTTAATTTCCTTCTTCTTATATATGTCACCTAACTCCTACGTCACCTAACTCCAGTGCATCGAGTCACACTCCAGTGCATCGAGTGGGGAATTCAAGTGAATGAGAGAGAGATCCATGTCAGATAATGCTAGTTACGGTACGTGTGAGGGTTAAATGTCATATCTTACCATGAGAGACCTCTTATATCTCGAGCGAACTGTCACTCACAGATTCATTTTACTCCCGTATAATGCGGGACAATTTCACATCCGCAATGGGATGATCTAGATTATTCCCATATTTCACAGTATGGATTCAGAAAATCCTTACCTCCACATCCGTGATTTCAAAGAGGCATGTAATACATTTAGCGATCACTACACCAAAAACAGGATTCTGGCACGGTTTAAAACTGTGCCAGATCAAATCTGGCACGATTTTGAACTGTTCCAGAATCAGGTGTTCCAAAATGGGATTTTTTTCTGGCATGGCTCAAAAGTTTGCCAGATTCATCCAAACAGGAACACTTCTGGCACACTTTTAAACCGTACCAGAATTTGATATTTCTAGCACACTTTTGGCACAGTTTTAAACTGTGCCAGATTCAACAAAATAGGAACACTTCTGGCACACTTTTAAACCGTGCCAAAATTTGATATTTTTAGCACAATTTTTAACTGTGCCAGATTCAAGACGGTTTAAAAAAATTTGACACAGTTCAAAACCACGCCAAAATATGATACACTTTTGCCACGGTTTTGAACTGTGCTAAATTTTTTATTTAAAAAAAATATTTGAATGCACAAAATTCATAAATTAATAATATTGCGCGTTATTAATAAACTAATGTACATACAAACTTCAAAATATTACAAGTCTTTAACAGCTCACAGGCCCAAAAAAATTGGGCAGAGTTTCATCTACTTTCTGGACATTCCAAAACCTGTTAATACAAAACCTGCCTAACATAAAGCCCGCACAGCCACAAAATACAACAATTAACTTACAAAAGCCCTCATGGCCATAAAAGTCAATAATAAAACAACAAAAACTTCACAAGTGCGGATCGAAATATTATTGAACTGATGTGAGTAAAGGATATTACAAGAGAGGAGAAGAGAAATATTACAACTTATGACTGATGATCTCAACTGAGAGGAAGCTCTCCTATTTATCACCTACATATCTCATCCGTTATGTATTCTAATTCAGAAAGAAAAGAGAAACAAACAAAAGAGATAATACAATCTGACAGCATCTTTCATTTTTTCAAAAAGTGCACAGTAATATTAAAGTAAATAGTAGTTGCACAGTAAATGTGCATAGTAATGTGATTTGGACATTTTTGTTTTAAATGCCAAACGTCATTGCATGCGTCAGTTGGTTACTGTCCTTATGCAATCCTTATGCAATCCCCACTTCGTGTGCTAGATGATTTGCAGTCGTTCATGTGGGTTCATCTTCTTCATACATTTGTCATGCATCAAATGCATTGGCAATGTTGGCCTCAGCAACAGAGTCGAAGGACATGCTGTCGTTAGGGCTGTGGTTTGGAGGTCCACGTAATTGGGCTTGTTCATATTCCTCCGCATGGCTTAATTGTTCAAAGGGAACATCCAAATTATTTTTGTTTTTCAAATTATTTAGAAACTCCCTTACCGCCGCTCGTTGTTCAAGCGAGGTGGTGTAATTTATCGGTAAATCGGTAACAAATAATCGTCTGCCATCAGTTACCATGAATTTTAATGTTGATTCCCGACAAAAATATTCTGCATAGTTTGAAGTATTGATCAGGTTTTGTGACCAATATCTCGTTGTGTCCAACTGGTCCAACGGTACATTAAGTGCAAATTCCCAATTTTGTTCAATCTCGTCCCATTCATAGTCCTCAGTACCTCTGAGGTACCAGATCTGGTAGGGTTGATAGAAAATTTCTCTTGATCGCCAACCAATTGTGCTTGTGATATGAAATGACAGATAGCGAGTATATTTGTACCTGCTTTTTGTCAATACATGATAGACCATGGTTTTGATCATCATAGGTAAAAATTCAAAATGATTGAAACAAGCTACACTGGAGAAGATTAGTTTGTTTAATAACCCCCATTCAATTGTTTCAATATCCCAAGGTGGATATCCCTCTTCAGTAATGAAATGCAGTTTTGGCATGTCATCACTATAATTTAAACTGGAGTAAAAATGTTGGAGTAAAAGACTTTTTATCTTTTGCTCATGGTCCTCAATTTTTGGTAAAATTTCGATTTGGAATAGAGGACGTGGGAGAATTATCTTTGCTTTTTCAAATAGACAAATTCTCCTGATGGTATTGAAGATCTTGTCAGAAAAATCATTTTCCAGTAATTCAGAAAATTCCAGAAAAGTATCAATTTTTTCTAAAGGAAAATCTTCATTTTCATAGTTTAAGCTTTTTATGAGTTTGAGGCTCAGACTTTTGAATTTATCCAAAGTTGCTGTTTGTTCAGCAATTTTGTTAGCAAGGATACTCATATTTTTTCTAAAATCTTTTCTTTTATCTCGGAGATGAGATTTCCATGCTTCATTTAATGGTGTATACAACTCGCAGGGAATTCCTGGGTTGTGAAAGTCATGGGTTTCAGTATCAAGGAGGCTTTCCTTGGTCTGTAGTTTGGAGAACTGGTAAATCATATTAGGAGGTCCTAACTGTTTCATCCAATTTTCCCATGCTGTGATGGCTTCTGGCATAGTATTAAATTTTTGGTGACACGCACCAGGGTATTTGTTTACTTGCATAAAACATTGATTCCAGTTGTCATAGAAGCCTGGATTTCTTCCACTGAATACAACATAAACATGATTTTGTTGAGGTTGTGTAGATGATGATGCTTGGGTTTTTGCCTTTTTAGCAATAGTTACCCAATCTCCTTGTGCTTCCCCGGGGTGCTTATCTCCCATCCTGAAAATAGTAATTCCACTTGTTTAGTGGTTTTGATAAAAATATATTTCAAAATATTCCACTTGTTTAGTGGGTGTTAATTTAAAATATGCAATATACTCCACTTGTTTAATGGGTTTCTAAAAACTCTACTTGGTTAGTAGGTTTTTCTTCATAGTTCCTGCTAAGATAATCTGCAAGAAAATTATTAGTACCATTTAAATGTTCAACTTCAAATGTATAGACAGCGATTTGGTTGAACCATTTAAGTCTTCTTCCTTCTAAAATATTTCTTTTATTTATAAGGAAGTCTTTGACAGCTTTATTATCTGTTCTGACAATAAAGTCTTCAGGTGCTAAGAAAATATGGAATTTTTTAATAGCAAGCTTAATTGCTAATAATTCCTTTTCAAAAATAATATAATTCAGTTCATTTGGTTTAAATTTTCCTGAATTATATCCACATATCAATTCATGTTTTTGAATTGTTTTTGGGATAGTGGTTTTCTTACCACGAATACCAAAAGTATTGGAAGGATTGTTTTCATTCCAATATTCTCCAGGAATTGCTTTGAGAACACATCCCCAGCAATTGTCTGAAGCATCAGTTTCCAATATTAATTTATCTCCTATTTTAGGAAAATAGACTTTTGGGCAATTATTAATAATTTCTTGTTTAATTGTTTTAACAACAAGGGTATCATTATCACTCCATGTAAAAACTTCATTCTTTTTGAGTTTTTCAAGAAGTGGTAATTCTTTTTTAGATAATCCTTTTATGAAATTTCTTCCATAATTAAGGATCCCTAGGAAACTTTGTAATTGTTTTTTATCCAAAATTTCCTCATTAAAATCTCTTATTTTAGAGATGATATGATCTTGTAATTGTAGGCCATCCTGGTTTAGGATTATGCCAAGAAAATTAATTTCTGTTTTTTCAACATCAATTTTCTTAGGTGATAAAATGATTCCATGTCTTTGGAATTTTTCACAGATAATTTTCAGATGATATCTATGTTCTTCTATGGTTTTGGAAAAAACAAGGATGTCATCTATATAGACAACACAAAAATCCTTTAGGTCTTTAAAGATTTTGTCCATCCATCTTTGATATACCTGAGGAGCTGTGTTTAGTCCAAAAGGCATAACATTCCATTGATAATGTCCTCTAGGGGTACTAAAGGCTGTCAATGGCTTGGATTCTTCAGTTAGTTTTAACTGCCAAAATCCAGATTTACAATCGAATTTGCTAAAGAACTTTTTTCCTTTAGTTTGGTTGATTAATACATCTTTTCTTGGAATAAAATAACCATCAAATTCTAATTGTTCATTTAGTCTTTTATAATTTATAACCATTCTAGCTTTTCCTCTTATGACTTCATTGTGTTTTCTTACCATGAAGGCAGGGCTAGAGTGTGGACTTATTGTTTCTTCAATAAGGTTTATATCCAATAATTCTTTGATTTGTTTATCAAATTCATCTATATCATTTCTGGTATAGATCATTGGTTTTACTCTTATAATGACATTGGGATCTCTTAGTCTGAGATTACAATACCTTGGACTTTTATTCCATAATTTTAGTGGGTTTTCACTAAAATTATCATTTAATATAGTATAAAGCCAATGAGTTTCTTCAAGGGCTTTGATAAAAGGAGTTATATCCCCTTTCTTAGTAGGACGAAAATCTCTTTCGCACTTATATTTATGTTGTTGTAGTAAAGGGATTTTTACTACATCTTTGTTGAGGGTTAGATTTATAGTTCCCTCATCAATACTTATAGGCAAATATTCTGAGATAAAATTGTTGCCTAATATAAAATCTCCATGCATTTCTGGAAAGCATAAGATTTTTGGAATAATGAATTTCTTTTCGTTAAACCATATAGCCACTTTTTTGGCTTTTAAATCAATGAAATTATGTGTCCCATTGATGCCTGTTACAGCAATAGGGTTTTTCATTTTTATCCATTTTTCAGGAGGTAAAGCATTAGGTCTACAAGAACATATAGTTGCTCCTGTATCAATTAATGTGCAAAGACTATATGGTTTATAGCCTGCAAAATTGAAGTAACCTACTACATAAGTATATCTTCTCTTTCCATGGCTTGGTGAGAATATTATTTCTTCTTTTCCTAATTGGAAATGATAAATTTGACTGGATTTTATATTATCTTCTTTTAGATAATTTGTTCCAGGTAATATTGGTACTTGTATATTTTTCATAGCAATAGGAGGTTTACTATTACTACTTTCGCCTTTTAAAAGATTTTTCCCTTTAATTTTTCCCAATCATTGTCAGGAAAATTCTTTTGCCAATTTTCTGAATGTTTATTTTTAAAATAGACATTATTACCAGATACCTGTAATTCAACGCTGTTTTGTTGTTTTTCAGGAGGTGGTTCTGTTATTTGGGGTAGTATCCATTGTCTTGGTACTTCCAAATCTCTCCAGTTGATTAATCTGGGCTGTATTGCCGAATCAAATGGTCGAGGTTCAAATATTTCTATAATATTTCTATCCACATTTTGTGTATTAGTATGTGGTAGAGTTGTCAATTCATGAATTGTTTTCCAATGTATTGACATATTTCGTGAGGTATCTTTCATTCCTATTCCTTTGGTTTGGATTTTTATAATGACAGATTCCTCAATATTTGGATCATCAATAGATATGAAGAAATTTGGTTTTATATTAAACCAAATAACTCCATTTACTAAATTGGATTGTACTCCTCCAATTATGGCATTCATAGGATTACTGAATCTTTTGTCTAAGACCAGTATAGCTACGGGTGTATCCATACCTTGTCTAAACAGGGCAGTAATACAGATTTGAATAAACCCGATGTGTATATATTTAATATTTGGGTGTTTCTTCTTCCATCTTTTGATCTTTTTTAAATCAAAAAGTTTAATATCTGCTGTTTCATCATCTGTTGAGCCAGCAGTAGTATTACCATTAAATTGTTCAAATATTCTTGTTGAGAATAATTTGAATTTTGATAATTTATAGACATCTTCCTTTTTTATAAGTTGCCTTTGATTATCAATTTCTTGTAGTTGTTCGTTGGTAAAAGTGATTTCTTCTCCAACTATTTCACGAAGGGCTATTGTTTGTAGCTCATCTTCGCTACTACCTCGTACTTCTGCAGTATTATACATAAATACGAATTCTTCATCGGATGTTTCCGAATCAGATTCAATCTCATATAAAATTTCATAATTAGAAATATCAGAATCAGATAAATCTTCTCCATAGAATATTTCTAATTCTTGTTCTTCAAGAAATTTTATCATTTTATTTGCACTTTTTCCTTTTTTAGGACAATCAGGTGCATAATGGCCTTCTTCGTTGCAAATGTAACAACGACACTTCTTTTTTAGAGGTGGTTTTTTAGAAGGTTTCTTTTTTCTAATATATTTTTTATTCTTTGAAAAAGATGTTTTCTTTTTCCAAGGTTTCCATTTAAATTTTCTCTTTCGAGAATATTTAGAATATTTGGAATTTCTAGGAGGTGGATTACATCCTATTTTCCAATTTTCTTTTAAAATCTTATCACAACATTTATAACCAGCTTTAGAATTTGTGATTTGATTTTTAACTTGTTTCTTGGCTTTTATTTCAATGCATTGGTCAGATATTTTTCTCAATACCCAATTTATGCGAAAACCAAGATTGTCATCTTTTTCGTCCTTTCCGATAGTTTTTAACCAGCCAGGATAAGATTTTAAAGCTATTTCATCCCATGGGTTTGGGAGTTTATGAAAGAATTGATCCATCCAGTGTTTGGTCTCTGAATGTTTTAGTTTGAAATAATATTTTTTGTATAGTTCAACAAATTCTTCAAATTGACAAATGTTACATAATTCTAGTTTAGATAAGATGTAACACGCATCCTCTTGGAGTCTGGGTTCTCCAGTATATCCAATCAGATTTTCTTTAATTATTTCAACAAATCCTTTTAATATTTCATCAAAAGATTTGAAGGTTTGTAGGAGTTCAGTTTTTTGCTGAATTCCTATTTCTGAGCTTTCCCATTGTTGCAACCACTGTAAAACATCACCTTGGAGTGTTGCAGCAAGGTAGTCTAAAAATTTTTCTTTAGACCATGTACTCTTATAATTAGTAATGAGTATAGACATGGATTGTGCCCACTCATTAATAGTTTGTTCTTGATCTTTAAAAGGTATATGCCTTAGATCAAGATAAATACCATGTTGAGATATATTTTGTTTATTCAAATTATCTCTTCTTAGGAAAAAAGGGTTTGGTTCATCCTCATTTTTAGTATTACTTGTAGAAGCATTGCCTGTTTTAACAAAATCTTCTTTTTCATTTTTATATGCAGGGGTTTGCATATAATCTTCGAAAGCTTCCCAATTTTGGAATTCCTGAAGTGGGTCTTCAGCCTTCTTTTTTCCATCAATTGTATTTACTACATGTGGTGGAATTTCTTCTTCATCAGATGAATATTGGTTTAATTCATACTGATAGTATTGTAATAATTTTTCATTTTCCAAATACGTGGTTTGTATTTGTTCAATGAGTTTATTACGTTCTGAAACAGTTAATATTGGATCTTTGTATAGATGTTTCCAATAATCTAATATTTCACGAACGTTTATATATTCGGTGTAATTAAATTCTTCTGTTTGAAGAGCTTTAATTTCCTCCGAACCATAATATAACCTAGGAATTTTGTTATCCCCTGGGTTATTCATTCCAGTTTGTTCTGGATTTTGATTATCTATTTTGTTTAATAGATTTTCAATTTGTTGTTTAGTCTCCTCTTTTAGATCTAAATTTTTAACCGTTTCGAGTTGACTAATTTTTTTATCAACTTTATTTAAGTTGAATTCAATACAATCTAATTTTTTCTCTACATAATTTTGATTAACGACCTGATGTCTTTCAGTTCGTTTGACCCAACTAAAAACTATATTAGTTAAACTATTTAACGTAGTACTAATTTTACTAATATCATTTTCAGATTTTTTATCTATATGTAAACTATGATTATACATAGACTCATCTTTTTGTAACCATGGTGCTAAACATTGTAGATTAATATTATTATTATTTTTTTCATCTTTTCTAGATTCCATTGGTACCTAAGACCTCCTATTATATGTTGTTTCAGGTGCCTAAAACCAGTTTTCCTAATGCCTATTGCTTAACTAGAGTAGCTTTTTGGCAAATGGAAATATGGGCTTTGAAACAATAATAGGGATATGGGTTTTATGAAAACTTTTAAAGATTTTCAAAATAATATAATAATATCTTTATATTTAATTCACCGTGATTTTTACTCTTTTTTTTTTTTCTTTTTTTTTTTTTTTTTTTACAAGGACAGTCGTAACTTGATTATAATATGGAGATTATAACTGCATATATTAATTTTAGCGACAAAACAAACAGTAATATCAAATAACATAGTTATTTATATAAAACTAGGATTAAACGATATTTCATACAACAATTATTACGACACTTAGTTCCAAAAATTTTATATTTTACCCTAAAATTTTCTCCGGAAACATAAGTTCTGTGATGGAGTATGATAGTTTCTACTTTAACATTCATATTAGCATAATAATATTAACATAATTAGAATGCTAACCTTTTAAAAGTTGGTACTTGTATATTTTTCATAGCAATAGGAGGTTTACTATTACTACTTTCGCCTTTTAAAAGATTTTTTCCCTTTAATTTTTCCCAATCATTGTCAGGAAAATTCTTTTGCCAATTTTCTGAATGTTTATTTTTAAAATAGACATTATTACCAGATACCTGTAATTCAACGCTGTTTTGTTGTTTTTCATGACACAAAAAAATGGAATCATTAATAAACCCCTTGTTGTAAACCATTGAGTGCTTTGTGTGTTCCACGTGAATAAAAGCCAACGATAAACTGTTATCCTACAAAAAAAATAGAATACAAAAAAGATACGATATTAGTAATCCAATAATTTACAAAAAAAATACTCAAAACAAAAAAATTACATATATGACTGGAATTTAAGTGGTGATTTTTGCAAATTAACGTCTTACTCTCAAATCGGGAGACCCGAGACTACGCTGTCAGTTCCTACAAGTTACATTGGTCCTGTGCGAGGTGTTCGTGCCTCCTACGGGGTCGATTGGGAGCTGCTAACGGCCTGTTTTTAACTCTAAGTGTGATTTTTCCAAATTATCATCATACTCTCAAACCGGGAGACCCGGGACTACGCGGTCAGTTCCAATAAGTAACATTGGTCCCGTGCGAGGTGTTCGTGCCTCCTACGGGGTCGTTTGGGGGCTGGTTTGGGTTTTCACCCTTTAATGGCTTATTTTTAAGTTTAAGTGTTTATTTTTGCAAATTATCGTCATATTCACAAACCGGAAGAACCGGGACTACGCAGTCAGTTCCAACAAGTTACATTGGTCCCGTGCGAGGTGTTCGTCCCTCCTACGGGGTCGATTGGCGGCCGGTTTGGGTTTTCACCCTTTAACGACCTATTTTTAACTCTAAGTGTGATTTTTACAAATTATCATCATACTCTCAAACCGGGAGACCCGGGACTACGCGGTCAGTTCCTACAAGTTACATTGGTCCCATGCGAGGTGTTCGTGCCTCGTACGGGGTCGATTGGGGGCCGGTTTGGGTTTTCACCCGTTAGTGGCATGTTTTTAACTCTGAGTGTGATTTTTGCAAATTATCGTCACTCTCAAATCGGGAGACCCGGTACAATGCGGTCAGTTCCTACAAGTTACATTGGTCCCGTGCGAGGTGTTCGTGCCTCTTACAAGGTCGTTTGGGGGCCGATTTGAGTTTTCACCCTCTAACGGTATGTTTTTAACTTTGTGTGATTTTTTCAAATTATCGTCATACTCTCAAACCAGGAGACTCGGGACTACACGGTCAGTTCTTACAAGTTACATTGGTACCGTGCTAGGTGTTCGTGCCTCCTACGGGGTCGATTGGGGGCCGATTTGGATATTAACCCTTTAACGGCCTGTTTTTAACTTTAAGTGTGATTTTTCCAAATTATCATCATACTCTCAAATCGGGAGACCCGGGACTACGCGATCAGTTCCAACAAGTTACATTGGTCTCGTGCGAGGTGTTCGTGCCTCCTACGGGGTCGTTTGGGGGCTGGTTTGGGTTTTCACCCTTTAACGACTTGTTTTTAAGGTTAAGTGTTGATTTTTGCAAATTATCATCCTATTCACAAACTCGGAGACCCGGGACTACACGGTCAGTTCCAACAAGTTACATTGGTCCCGTGCGAGGTGTTGGTGCCTCCTACGGGGTCGATTGGGGGCCGGTTTTGGGTTTTCACCCTTTAACGGCCTGTTTTTAACTTTAAGTGTGATTTTCCCAAATTATCATCATACTCTCAAATTGGGATACCCGGGACTACACGATCAATTCCAACAAGTTACATTGGTCCCGTGCGAGGTGTTCGTGCCTCCTACGAGGTCGTTTCGGGGCTGGTTTCGGTTTTCACCCTTTAACGACTTGTTTTTAAGGTTAAGTGTTGATTTTTGCAAATTATCGTCCTATTCACAAACCGGGAAACTCGGGACTACGCAGTCAGTTCCAACAAGTTTCATTGGTCCTGTGCGAGTTGTTCGTGCCTCCTACGGGATCGATTGGCAGGCGGTTTGGGTTTTCACCCTTTAACGGCCTATTTTTATTTCTAAGTGTGATTTTTGCAAATTATCATCATACTCTCAAACCGGGAGACCCGGGACTACGCGGTCAGTTCCTACAAGTTACATTGGTCCCGTGCGAGGTGTTCGTTCCTCGTAAGGGGTCGATTGGGGGCCGGTTTGGGTTTTCACCCTTTAATGGCATGTTTTTAACTCTAAGTGTGATTTTTGTAAATTATCATCATACTCTCAAACCGGGAGACCCGGGATTATGCGGTCAGTTCCTACAAGTTACATTGATCCCGTGCGTGGTGTGCGTGCCTCCTACGAGGTCGTTTGGGGGATGATTTGGGTTTTCACCCTTTAACGGCATGTTTTTAACTAAGTGTTATTTTTGCAAATTATCGATATACTCTTAAACCGAGAAACTCGGGACTACGCAGTCAGTTCCTACAAGTTACATTTGTCCCGTGCGAGGTGTTTGGGCCTCGTACGGGGTCGATTGGGGGCCGGTTTGGATTTTCACCCTTTAATGGCCTGTTTTTAACTCTAAGTGTGATTTTTGCAAATTATTGTCATACTCTCAAATCGGGATACACGGGAGTACGTGGTGAGTTCCTACAAGTTACATTGGTCCCGTGCAAGGTGTTTGTGGCTCGTACGGGGTCGATTGGGGGCCGATTTGGGTTTTCACCCTTTAATGACCTGTTTTTAACTCTAAGTGTGATTTTTGCAAATTATCATCATACTCTCAAATCGGGATACCCGGGACTACGCGGTCAGTTCCTATAAGTTACATTGGTCCCGTACGAGGTGTTCGTGCCTCCTACGAGCTAGTTTGGGGGCTGGTTTGGGTTTTCACCCTTTAACGGCATGTTTTTACGTTTAAGTGTTGATTTTTGCAAATTATCATCATATTAACAAACCAGGAGACCCGGAACTACGCGATCAGTTCCAACAAGTTATACTGGTCCCGTGCAAGGTGTTCGTGCCTCCTGCGGGGTCGATTGGCTGTCGGTTTGGGTTTTCACCCTTTAACGGCCTATTTTTAAATTTAAGTGTGATTTTTGCAAATTATCATCACACTCTCAAACCAAGAGATCCGGGACTACGTGGTCAGTTCTTACAAGTAACATTGGTCCCGTGCAAGGTGTTCGTGCCTCGTACGGGGTCGATTGGGGGCCTGTTTGGGTTTTCACCCTTTAACGGCCTATTTTTAACTCTAATTGTGATTTTTCCAAATTGTCGGCATACTCTCAAACCGGGAGACCAGGGACTGCGCGGTTGGTTCCTACAAGTTACTTTGGTCCCGTGCGAGGTATTCGTGCCTTGTACGGGGTCGATTGGGGTCCGGTTTGGGTTTTCACCCTTTAACAGCCTATTTTAAACTCTAAGTGTGATTTTTGCAAATTGTCATCATACTATCAAACTGGGAGACCCGGGACTACGCGGTCAATTCCAACAAGTTACATTGGTCCCGTGCGAGGTGTTCGTGCCTCCTACGGGGTCATTTGGGGGCTGGTTTGGGTTTTCACCCTTTAACGACTTATTTTTAAGGTTAAGTGTTGATTTTTGCAAATTATCATCCTATTCACAAACTGGGAGACCTCGGACTACGTGGTCAGTTCCAACAAGTTACATTGGTCCCGTGCGAGGTGTTCGTGCCTCCTACGGGGTCGATTGGCAGCCGGTTTGGGTTTTCACCCTTTAACGGCCTATTTTTATCTCTAAGTGTGATTTTTGCAAATTATCATCATACTCTCAAACGGGGAGACCCGGGACTACGCGGTCAGCTCCTACAGGTTACATTAGTCCCGTGCGAGGTGTCCATGCCTCGTACGGGGTCGATTGAGGGTCAGTTTGGGTTTTCACCCTTTAATGGCATGTTTTTAACTCTAAATGTGATTTTTGTAAATTATCGTCATACTCTCAAACCAAGAGACCCGGGACTATGCGGTCAGTTCCTATAAGTTACATTGGTCCCGTGCGAGGTGTGCGTGCCTCCTACGAGGTCGTTTGGGGACTTGTTTCAATTTTCGACCTTTAACACCTTATTTTTAAATTTAAGTGTGAATTTTGCAAATTATCGTCATATTCACAAACCGTGAGACCTGGGACTATGCGGTCTGTTCCTACAAGTTACATTGGTCCCGTGCGAGGTGTTCGTGCCTCTTACGGGGTCATTTGGGGGTTGGTTTGGGTTTTCACCCCTTAACGGCTTATTTTTAAGTTTAAGTGTTGATTTTTGCAAATTATCATCCTATTCACGAATTGAGAGATCCGGGACTACTCGGTCCGTTCCAACAAGTTACATTGGTCCCGTGCGAGGTGTTCGTGCCTCCTACGGGGTCGATTGGCAGACGGTTTGGGTTTTCACCCTTTAACGTCCTATTTTTATCTCTCTAAGTGTGATTTTTGCAAATTATCATCATACTCTCAAACCGGGAGACCCGGGACTACGCGGTCAGCTCCTACAAGTTACATTGGTCCCGTGTGAGGTGTTCGTGCCTCGTACGGGGTCGATTGGGGGCCGGTTTGGGTTCTCAGCCATTAATAGAATGTTTTTAACTCTAAGTCTGATTTTTGTAAATTATCATCATACTCTCAAATCCGGAGACCCGGGACTACGCGGTCAGTTCCTACAAGTAACATTGGTCCTGTGCGAGGTGTGCGTGCCTCCTACGAGGTCATTTGGGGGCCGATTTGGGTTTCACCCTTTAACGACATGTTTTTAACTAAGTGTGATTTTTACAAATTATGGTCATACTCTCAAAACGGGATACTCGGGACTACGCGGTGAGTTCTAACAAGTTACATTGGTCCCGTGCGAGGTGTTCGTGCCTCGTACGGGGTCGATTGGGGGCCAATTTGGGTTTTCACCCTTTAATGGCCTATTTTTAACTCTAAGTGTGATTTTTGCAAATTATTGTCATACTCTCAAACCGGGAGACCCGGTACTATGCAGTCAGTTCCTACAAGTTATATTGGTCACGTACGAGGTGTGCGTGCCTCCTACGAGGTCGTTTGGGGGATGATTTGGGTTTTCACCCTTTAACGGCATGTTTTTAACTAAGTGTGATTTTGCAAATTATCGTCATACTCTCAAACCGGGATACTCGGGACTACGCGATCAGTTCCTATAAGTTTTATTGGTCCCGTGCGAGGTGTTCGTGCCTCGTACAGGGTCGATTGGGGGCCGGTTTGGATTTTCACCCTTTAATGGCCTGTTTTTAACTCTAAGTGTGATTTTTGCAAATTATTGTCATACTCTCAAATCGGGATACTCGGGACTACGTGGTGAGTTCCTACAAATTACATTGGTCCCGTGCGAGGTGTTTGTGGCACGTACGGGGTCGATTGGGGGCCGGTTTGGGTTTTCACCCTTTAATGACCTGTTTTTAACTCTAAGTGTGATTTTTGCAAATTATCGTCATACTCTCAAATCGGGATACCCGGGACTACGCGGTCAATTCCAACAAGTTACATTGGTCCCGTACGAGGTGTTCGTGCCTCCTACGAGCTAGTTTGGGGGCTGGTTTGGGATTTCACCCTTTAACGACATGTTTTTACGTTTAAGTGTTGATTTTTGCAAATTATCATCCTATTCACAAACCAGGAGACCCGGAACTACGCGATCAGTTCCAACAAGTTATATTGGTCCCGTGCAAGGTGTTCGTGCCTCCTACGGGGTCGATTGGCTGCCGGTTTGGGTTTTCACCCTTTAACGGCCTATTTTTAAATCTAAGTGTGATTTTTGCAAATTATCATCACACTCTCAAACCAGGAGACCCTGGACTACGCGGTCAGTTCCTACAAGTAACATTGGTCCCGTGCAAGGTGTTTGTGCCTCGTACGGGGTCGATTGGGGGCCTGTTTGGGATTTCACCCTTTAACGGCCTATTTTTAACTCTAATTGTGATTTTTCCAAATTGTCAGCATACTCTCAAACCGGGAGACCAGGGACTATGCGGTCAGTTCCTACAAGTTACTTTGGTCCCGTGCGAGGTATTCGTGCCTTGTACGGGGTCGATTGGGGGCCGGTTTGGGTTTTCACGCTTTAACAGCCTATTTTAAACTCTAAGTGTGATTTTTGCAAATTGTCATCATACTATCAAATCGGGAGACTCGGGACTACGCGGTCAATTCCAACAAGTTACATTGGTCCCGTGCGAGGTGTTCGTGCCTCCTACGGGGTCGTTTGGGGGCTGGTTTGGGTTTTCACCCTTTAACGACTTGTTTTTAAGGTTAAGTGTTGATTTTTGCAAATTATCGTCCTATTCACAAACCGGGAGACCTCGGACTACGTGGTCAGTTCCAACAAGTTACATTGGTCCCGTGCGAGGTGTCCGTGCCTCCTACGGGGTCGATTGGCAGCCGGTTTGGGTTTTCACCCTTTAACGGCCTATTTTTATCTCTAAGTGTGATTTTTGCAAATTATCATCATACTCTCAAACCGGGAGACCCGGGACTACGCGGTCAGCTCCTACAAGTTACATTGGTCCCCTGTGAGGTGTTCGTGCCTCGTACGGGGTCGATTGGGGGCCGGTTTGGGTTCTCACCCATTAATGGCATGTTTTTAACTCTAAGTGTGATTTTTGTAAATTATCGTCATACTCTCAAACCCGGAGACCCGGGACTACGCGGTCAGTTCCTACCAGTAACATTGGTCCTGTGCGAGGTGTGCGTGCCTCCTACGAGGTCATTTGGGGGCCGATTTGGGTTTTCACCCTTTAACGACATGTTTTTAACTAAGTGTGATTTTTACAAATTATTGTCATACTCTCAAAACGGGATACTCGGGACTACGCGGTCAGTTTTAACAAGTTACATTGGTCCCGTGCGAGGTGTTCGTGCCTCGTACGGGGTCGATTGGGGGCCAGTTTGGGTTTTCACCCTTTAATGGCCTGTTTTTAACTCTAAGTGTGATTTTTGCAAATTATCGTCGTACTCTCAAACCGGGAGACCCGGTACTACGCAGTCAGTTCCTACAAGGTATATTGGTCCCGTACGAGGTGTGCGTGCCTCCTACGAGGTCGTTTGGGGGATGATTTGGGTTTTCACCCTATAACGGCATGTTTTTAACTAAGTGTGATTTTGCAAATTATCGTCATACTCTCAAACCGGGATACTCAGGACTACGCGATCAGTTCCTATAAGTTTTATTGGTCCCGTGCGAGGTGTTCGTGCCTCGTACGGGGTCGATTGGGGGCCGGTTTGGATTTTCACCCTTTAATGGCCTGTTTTTAACTCTAAGTGTGATTTTTGCAAATTACTATCATACTCTCAAATAGGGATACTCGGGACTACGTGGTGAGTTCCTACAAATTACATTGGTCCCGTGCGAGGTGTTCGTGGCTCGTACGGGGTCGATTGGGGGCCAGTTTGGGTTTTCACCCTTTAATGGCGTGTTTTTAACTCTAAGTGTGATTTTTGCAAATTATCGTCGTACTCTCAAATCGGGAGACCCGGGACTACGCAGTCAGTTCCTACAAGTTATATTGGTCCCGTCCGAGGTGTGCGTGCCTCCTACGAGGTCGTTTGGGGGATGATTTGGGTTTTCACCCTATAACGGCATGTTTTTAACTAAGTGTGATTTTGCAAATTATCGTCATACTCTCAAACCGGGATACTCAGGACTACGCGATCAGTTCCTATAAGTTTTATTGGTCCCGTGCGAGGTGTTCGTGCCTCGTACAGGGTCGATTGGGGGCCGGTTTGGATTTTCACCCTTTAATGGCCTGTTTTTAACTCTAAGTGTGATTTTTGCAAATTACTGTCATACTCTCAAATCGGGATACTCGGGACTACGTGGTGAGTTCCTACAAATTACATTGGTCCCGTGCGAGGTGTTTGTGGCTCGTACGGGGTCGATTGGGGGCCAGTTTGGGTTTTCACCCTTTAATGGCGTGTTTTTAACTCTAAGTGTGATTTTTGCAAATTTTCGTCATACTCTCAAACCGGGAGACCCGGGACTACGCAGTCAGTTCCTACAAGTTATATTGGTCCCGTCCGAGGTGTGCGTGCCTTCTACGAGGTCGTTTGGGGGATGATTTGGGTTTTCACCCTTTAACGGCATGTTTTTAACTAAGTGTGATTTTGCAAATTATCGTCATACTCTCAAACCGGGATACTCGGGACTACGCGATCAGTTCCTATAAGTTTTATTGGTCCCGTGCGAGGTGTTCGTGCCTCGTACGGTGTCGATTGGGGGCCGGTTTGGATTTTCATCCTTTAATGGCCTGTTTTTAACTCTAAGTGTGATTTTTGCAAATTATTGTCATACTCTCAAATCGGGATACTCGGGACTATGTGGTGAATTCCTACAAGTTACATTGGTCCCGTGCGAGGTGTTTGTGGCTCGCACGGGGTCGATTGGTGGCCGGTTTGGGTTTTCACCCTTTAATGACCTGTTTTTAACTCTAAGTGTGATTTTTGCAAATTATCGTCATACTCTGAAATCGGGATACCCGGGACTACGCGGTCAGTTCCTATAAGTTACATTGGTCCCGTACGAGGTGTTCGTGCCTCCTACGAGCTAGTTTGGGGGCTGGTTTGGGTTTTCACCCTTTAACGGCATGTTTTTACGTTTAAGTGTTGATTTTTGCAAATTATCATCCTATTCACAAACCAGGAGACCTGGAACTACGCGATCAGTTCCAACAAGTTATATTGGTCCCGTGCAAGGTGTTCGTGCCTCCTACGGGGTTGATTGGCTGCCGGTTTGGGTTTTCACCCTTTAACGGCCTATTTTTAAATCTAAGTGTGATTTTTGCAAATTATCATCACACTCTCAAACCAGTAGACCCGGGACTACGCGGTCAGTTCCTACAAGTAACATTGGTCCCGTCCAAGGTGTCCGTGCCTCGTACGGGGTCGATTGGGGGCCTGTTTGGGTTTTCACCCTTTAACGGCCTATTTTTAACTCTAATTGTGATTTTTCCAAATTGTCGGCATACTCTCAAACAGAGAGACCAGGGACTACGCAGTCAGTTCCTACAAGTTACTTTGGTCCCGTCCGAGGTATTTGTGCCTTGTACGGGGTCGATTGGGGGCCGGTTTGGGTTTTCACCCTTTAACAGCCTATTTTTAACTCTAAGTGTGATTTTTGCAAATTGTCATCATACTATCAAACCGGGAGACCCGGGACTACGCGGTCAATTCCAACAAGTTGCATTGGTCCCGTGCGAGGTGTTCGTGCCTCCTACGGGGTCGTTTGGGGGCTGGTTTGGGTTTTCACCCTTTAACGACTTGTTTTTAAGGTTAAGTGTTGATTTTTGCAAATTATCGTCCTATTCACAAACCGGGAGACCTCGGACTACGTGGTCAGTTCCAACAAGTTACATTGGTCCCGTGCGAGGTGTTCGTGCCTCCTACGGGGTTGATTGGCAGCTGGTTTGGGTTTTCACCCTTTAACGGCCTATTTTTATCTCTAAGTGTGATTTTTACAAATTATCATCATACTCTCAAACGGGGAGACCCGGGACTACGCGATCAGCTCCTACAGGTTACATTAGTTCCGTGCGAGGTGTCCGTGCCTCGTACGGGGTCGATTGGGGTTCAGTTTGGGTTTTCACCCTTTAATGGCATGTATTTAACTCTAAATGTGATTTTGGTAAATTATCGTCATACTCTCAAACCAAGAGACCCGGGACTATGAGGTCAGTTCCTATAAGTTACATTGGTCCCGTGCGAGGTGTGCGTGCCTCCTACGAGGTCGTTTGGGGACTTGTTTCGATTTTCGACCTTTAACACCTTATTTTTAAGTTTAAGTGTGAATTTTGCCAATTATCATCATATTCACAAACCGGGAGACCTGGGACTATGCGGTTTGTTCCTACAAGTTACATTGGTCCCGTGCGAGGTGTTCGTGCCTCTTACGGGGTCATTTGGTGGCTGGTTTGGGTTTTCACCCTTTAACGGCTTACTTTTAATTTTAAGTGTTGATTTTTGCAAATTATCATCCTATTCACAAACCAAGTGATCCGGGACTACGCGGTCAGTTCCAACAAGTTACATTGGTCCCGTGCGAGGTGTTCGTGCCTCCTACGGGGTCGATTGGCAGCCGGTTTGGGTTTTCACCCTTTAACGTCCTATTTTTATCTCTCTAAGTGTGATTTTTGCAAATTATCATCATACTCTCAAACCGGGAGACCC
The DNA here is from genome assembly GCA_949130495.1 of Sambucus nigra. NCBI lineage: Eukaryota > Viridiplantae > Streptophyta > Magnoliopsida > Dipsacales > Adoxaceae > Sambucus > Sambucus nigra. The sequence continues at coordinate 549,742,205 of OX422207.1, forward strand.
GGGACTACGCGGTCAGCTCCTACAAGTTACATTGGTCCCGTGTGAGCTGTTCGTGCCTCGTACGGGGTCGATTGGGGGCCGGTTTGGGTTCTCACCCATTAATACCATGTTTTTAACTCTAAGTGTGATTTTTGTAAATTATCGTCATACTCTCAAATCCGGAGACCCGGTACTACGCGGTCAGTTCCTACAAGTAACATTGGTCCTGTGCGAGGTTTGCGTGCCTCCTACGAGGTCATTTGGGGGCCGATTTGGGTTTTCACCCTTTAACGGCATGTTTTTAACTAAGTGTGATTTTTACAAATTATGGTCATACTCTCAAAACGGGATACTCGGGACTACGCGGTCAGTTCTAATAAGTTACATTGGTCCCGTGCAAGGTGTTCGTGCCTCGTACGGGGTCGATTGGGGGCCAGTTTGGGTTTTCACCCTTTAATGGCCTATTTTTAACTCTAAGTGTGATTTTTGCAAATTATTGTCATACTCTCAAACCGGGAGACCCGGTACTACGCAGTCAGTTCCTACAAGTTATATTGGTCCCGTACGAGGTGTGCGTGCCTCCTACGAGGTCGTTTGGGGGATGATTTAGTTTTTCACCCTTTAACGGCATGTTTTTAACTAAGTGTGATTTTGCAAATTATCGTCATACTCTCAAACCGGGATACTCGGGACTACGCAATCAGTTCCTATAAGTTTTATTGGTCCCGTGCGAGGTGTTCGTGCCTCGTATAGGGTCGATTGGGGGCCGGTTTGGATTTTCACCCTTTAATGGCCTGTTTTTAACTCTAAGTGTGATTTTTGCAAATTATTGTCATACTCTCAAATCGGGATACTCGGGACTACGTGGTGAGTTCCTACAAATTACATTTGTCCCGTGCGAGGTGTTTGTGACTCGTACGGGGTCGATTGGGGGCCGGTTTGGGTTTTCACCCTTTAATGACCTGTTTTTAACTCTAAGTGTGATTTTTGCAAATTATCGTCATACTCTCAAATCGGGATACCCGGGACTACGCGGTCAGTTACTATAAGTTACATTTGTCCCGTACGAGGTGTTCGTGCCTCCTACGAGCTAGTTTGGGGGCTGGTTTGGGTTTTCACCCTTTAACGGCATGTTTTTACGTTTAAGTGTTGATTTTTGCAAATTATCATCCTATTCACAAACCAGGAGACCCGGAACTACGCGATCAGTTCCAACAAGTTATACTGGTCCCGTGCAAGGTGTTCATGCCTCCTACGGGGTCGATTGGCTGTCGGTTTGGGTTTTCACCCTTTAACGGCCTATTTTTAAATCTAAGTGTGATTTTTGCAAATTATCATCACACTCTCAAACCAGGAGACCCGGGACTACGCGGTCAGTTCCTACAAGTGACATTGGTCCCGTGCAAGGTGTTCGTGCCTCATACGGGGTCGATTGGGGGCCTGTTTGGGTTTTCACCCTTTAACGGCCTATTTTTAACTCTAATTGTGATTTTTCCAAATTGTCGACATACTCTCAAACCGGGAGACCAGGGACTACGCGGTCAGTTCCTACAAGTTATATTGGTCCCGTGCGAGGTATTTGTGCCTTGTACGGGGTCGATTGGGGGCCGGTTTGGGTTTCCACCCTTTAACAGCCTATTTTTAACTCTAAGTGTGATTTTTGCAAATTGTCATCATACTATCAAACCGGGAGACCCGGGACTACGCGGTCAATTCCAACAAGTTACATTGGTCCCGTGCGAGGTGTTCGTGCCTCCTACGGGGTCGTTTGGGGGCTGGTTTGGGTTTTCACCCTTTAACGACTTGTTTTTAAGGTTAAGTGTTGATTTTTGCAAATTATCATCCTATTCACAAATCGGGAGACCTGGGAGTACGCGGTCAGTTCCAACAAGTTACATTGGTCCCGTGCGAGGTGTTCGTGCCTCCTACGGGGTCGATTGGCAGTCGGTTTGGGTTTTCACCCTTTAACGGCCTATTTTTATCTCTAAGTGTGATTTTTACAAATTATCATCATACTCTCAAACGGGGAGACCCGGGACTACGCGGTCAGCTCCTACAGGTTACATTAGTCCCGTGCGAGGTGTCCGTGCCTCGTACGGGGTCGATTGGGGGTCAGTTTAGGTTTTCACCCTTTAATGGCATGTTTTTAACTCTAAATGTGATTTTTGTAAATTATCGTCATACTCTCAAACCAAGAGACCCGGGACTATGCGGTCAAATCCTATAAGTTACATTGGTCCCGTGCGAGGTGTGCGTGCCTCCTACGAGGTCGTTTGGGGACTTGTTTCGATTTTCGACCTTTAACACCTTATTTTTAAGTTTAAGTGTGAATTTTGCAAATTATCGTCATATTCACAAATCGGGAGACCTGGGACTATGCGGTCTGTTCCTATAAGTTACATTGGTCCCGTGTGAGGTGTTCGTGCCTCTTACGGGGTCATTTGGTGGCTGGTTTGGGTTTTCACCCTTTAACGGCTTATTTTTAAGTTTAAGTGTTGATTTTTGCAAATTATCATCCTATTCACAAACCGAGAGATCCGGGACTACGCGGTCAGTTCCAACAAGTTACATTGGTCCCGTGCGAGGTGTTCGTGCCTCCTACGGGGTCGATTGGCAGGCGGTTTGGGTTTTCACCCTTTAACGTCCTATTTTTATGGAATTTAAGTGGTGATTTTTTGCAAATTATCATCATACTCTCAAACCGGGAGACCCGGGACTACGCGGTCAGCTCCTACAAGTTACATTGGTCCCGTGTGAGGTGTTCGTGCCTCGTACGAGGTCGATTGGGGGCCGGTTTGGGTTCTCACCCTTTAATGGCATGTTTTTAACTCTAAGTGTGATTTTTGTAAATTATCGTCATACTCTCAAACTCGGAGACCCGGGACTACGCAGTCAGTTCCTACAAGTAACATTGGTCCTGTGCGAGGTGTGCGTGCCTCCTACGAGGTCATTTGGGGGTCGATTTGGGTTTTCACCCTTTAACGGCATGTTTTTAACAAAGTGTGATTTTTGCAAATTATTGTCATACTCTCAAAACGGGATACTCGGGACTACGCGGTCAGTTCTAACAAGTTACATTGGTCCCGTGCGAGGTGTTCGTGCCTCGTACGGGGTCGATTGGGGGCCAGTTTGGGTTTTCACCCTTTAATGGCCTGTTTTTAACTCTAAGTGTGATTTTTGCAAATTATCGTCATACTCTCAGACCAGGAGACCCGGGACTACGCAGTCAGTTCCTACAAGTTATATTGGTTACGTACGAGGTGTGTGTGCCTCCTACGAGGTCGTTTGGGGGATGATTTGGGTTTTCACCCTTTAACGGCATGTTTTTAACTAAGTGTGATTTTGCAAATTATCGTCATACTCTCAAAATGGGATACGCGGGACTATGCGATCAGTTCCTACAAGTTACATTTGTCCCGTGCGAGGTGTTTGGGCCTCGTACGGGGTCGATTGGGGGCCGGTTTGGATTTTCACCCTTTAATGGCCTGTTTTTAACTCTAAGTGTGATTTTTGCAAATTATTGGCATACTCTCAAATCGGGATACTCGGGACTACGTTGTGAGTTCCTACAAGTTACATTGGTCCCTTGAGAGGTGTTTGTGGCTCGTACGGGGTCGATTGGGAGCCGATTTGGGTTTTCACCCTTTAATGACCTATTTTTAACTCTAAGTGTGATTTTTGCAAAATATCGTCATACTCTCAAATCGGGATACCCGGGACTACGCGATCAGTTACTATAAGTTACATTGGTCCCGTACGAGGTGTTCGTGCCTCCTACGAGCTAGTTTGGGGGCTAGTTTGGGTTTTCACCCTTTAACGGCATGTTTTTACGTTTAAGTGTTGATTTTTGCAAATTATCATCCTATTCACAAACCAGGAGACCCGGAAGTACGCGATCAGTTCCAACAAGTTATATTGGTCCCGTGCAAGGTGTTCGTGCCTCCTACGGGGTCGATTGGCTGCCGGTTTGGGTTTTCACCTTTTGACGGCCTATTTTTAAATCTAAGTGTGATTTTTGCAAATTATCATCACACTCTCAAACCAGGAGACCCGGGACTACGCGGTCAGTTCCTACAAGTAACATTGGTCCCGTGCAAGGTGTTCGTGCCTCGTACGGGGTCGATTGGGGGCCTGTTTGGGTTTTCACCCTTTAACAGCCTATTTTTAACTCTAATTGTGATTTTTCCAAATTATCGGCATACTCTCAAACCGGGAGACCAGGGACTACGCGGTCAGTTCCTACAAGTTACTTTGGTCCCGTGCGAGGTATTCGTGCCTTGTACGGGGTCGATTGGGGGCCGATTTGGGTTTTCACCCTTTAACAGCCTATTTTTAACTCTAAGTGTGATTTTTGCAAATTGTCATCATACTATCAAACCGGGAGACCCGGGACTACGCGGTCAATTCCAACAAGTTACATTGGTCCCGTGCGAGGTGTTCGTGCCTCCTACGGGGTCGTTTGGGGGCTGGTTTGGGTTTTCACCCTTTAACGACTTGTTTTTAAGGTTAAGTGTTGATTTTTGCAAATTATCATCCTATTCACAAACCGGGAGAAATAGGACTACGCGGTCAGTTCGAACAAATTACATTGGTCCCGTCCGAGGTGTGCGTTCCTCCTACGAGGTCATTTGGGGACTGGTTTCGATTTTTAACCTTTAACGACTTATTTTTAAGTTTAAGTGTGAATTTTGCAAATTATCGTCATATTCACAAATCGGGAGACCTGGGACTACGAGGTCAGTACCTACAAGTTACATTGGTCCCGTACGAGGCCTCTTATGGGGTCATTTGGTAGCTGGTTTGGGTTTTCACCCTTTAACGGCCTATTTTTAAGTCTAAGTGTTATTTTTACAAATTATCGTCGGATTCTCAAATCGGGAGACCCATGACTACGCGGTCAGTTCCTACAAGCTACATTGGTCCCGTGCGAGGTGTTCATGCCTCTTACGGGTCCGTTTGGGGGCTGGTTTAGGTTTTCACCCTTTAATGGCCTATTTTTAAGTCTAAGTGTTATTTTTACAAATTCTCGTCGTATTCTCAAACCGGGAGACCCGTGACTACGCGGTCAGTTCCTACAAGGTACATTGGTCCCGTGCGAGGTGTTCGTGCCTCTTACGATTCCGTTTGGGGGTTGGTTTAGGTTTTCACCCTTTAACGGCTTGTTTCGTTTGTTTACTCATATAAAATTTTGACATAGTTTCGTTTCTTTATTCATTAAAACCAACCTGTTTTAACATTTAAAATAAACTCAAGAGCAGCAGCAAATTCCAAAACCAAACCACCAGCAAATCCCTTCCACCAATTTAACTAAATAAGCTCATAAAGTAAGCCATTTTGCGTTTGGCTACTTATTGTCGCTATTTCAGACCGATTTTCTATTTAATGCTACTGCAACTTTTAACATAAATTGCTTTTGAACATATTTGGGGATAGCAGGAAGTAAATTTTTCGAAAAGTCAATATGAAACCATCAACTAAGTAAAGAATTGCAGATACAATAAACGCATAACAAAACTATTAATATATACTCAAGACTTTACCTCGATGAATGTAGTGGTTAAATTCAATCCAACATGTTAGTACTGAAGTTTGGAAACCGTACATTTAAATTAGTCAAAAGGTTAATAAATAAAGATAAAAATTTATACTCAACTTCTTAATAGAGAAAAGAATCAAAACCTCATGGCAATAATTGTATATTCATCTCAATCAAATCAATTGTTCAATTCACACTTTTATACTCATCTTACGTACCATTAGGTACCCAAGAAACAACACATCATTTCAAAATCAAACTTCACAATAGTCATAGATACAAATTAATCCTAAAATACAATTTTGAAACAAACCAAAGTCAAATAAATTAGGGGTTAAAACCTACTTTAGATTCCGATGGTTGGTTCCCTTTTACTTTTACCTGTGACGTGATCAATTCAAACATAGATGGAAAGCATTAGATAATAAGAAGACTGAAAATAAGGTAATAATGTAATAATGTGACATGAGTTCTCATTTCCTTACTTAGTATTCAAGAAAATATTGGCATTAGTTCTGTAGATACCTAGACTGTGAATAACACAACCTGTGATTTGTATAGAGTATAGAGATTTATACAAGCATAAACGGTGTATAACACATGTATAAAAAAACTACAAACATGCCCAAATTTATTTTTGTTCATGCTAGATAGTTAGGCATTAAGTAGTTATTAGAACTTGAGTGAAATAGAGTGTGAGACGAATCCTAAACAAGGTCTATTCAATAAGGTTTTTATATCAGCTAGAATGTATAAACTTATTTATAGACATAATCAAATAATAAGTAAGAAAGGGAGCAGAGAAAGACAACACAAGTATATATATATATATATATATATATATATATATATATATATATATATATATATATATATATAATCTCACACACACTTATTAAATTAAACAAAACCCAAAACTAATCAACACTGAAAACACACAAATCATCACAATCCAAAAAATTACGCCGTTAAAGAACATAAGGTTTCCTCCTTACGTAGTGCTTCCAATCACTCCCTCCAACCCCAATCATTTTCCTCCATTTTCTAATTCTCCTTTCTTCCCTAAATTATATAGTTATCCACAAAGAGAAAAGTAATAAATACAAATGTCAAACCAAAAATTGAAAGAGTTACAATGTGGTCGATCTCTTTAGTTAATGACATTAAAAATAAAATCAGTACAGAATTGATACCTCTCATACTCAAAATCTAACCTTCTCCTAACTAAACCTTCAGGAGAGTTGAGATCCTCGTGTAATCTTAATAATACTATTTTTAGAAACACGAACACAACTACTAATATGGATAGTGATGATGCAAAAGTAACATAAACAAGCTAAGATAAGAGGACTTACAATCCCATTCCAGAAGCAAGTCCATTATCTACAAACATCAAGAGTCGAAAAACAAATACCGTCGTATAGTCCAACTAATTCAATACACATAGAAATTCATTAATTAGTACAAGAAACTAAGCAGTTTCAGTTAGTAAAATTAATAGACCCACCACGATTCATATATGCAATGGATATGTACAAAGATGGTAACGCTTCCAGTTGATTGCAACAATGATTCTGATATCCAATTCATCAAAGAACCAACACAAACAAACCCTTGTAATAAAAATAGTACAGTACAAGCATAAATATATTTCCAAATAACAATCAAGGATACATGTTGGTGGCAAGCATTGATAAGAAGAACCCATCGTACCTGAAACACCAAAAATTTGAATGCGTGTTGTAATCGATATGATGAAAATAAATTACATTTGGGGTAACAAATAAATAAACATTCAGGTTGCCTGTCATAGCTATAGGTTGTCCATAACATCAATCACCCTCCTCGTTAAGGTCTCCATCAGGAAGGGCACCTACAGCGACTCTCCTAAACCCACTAGACCAATAGGTCTAGTGTCACCCGAATCGCCACCTTTGTCAAGTGAAGGGATAATCCACCAAAATCTTCTCCTGGTAATAAGAATATCGTATGACATGGTGCACGTGTATAGACATGACTCTTATCTTTTTCACACCTAGATGGATAGTGTCAGTGGTATCCAACCATCACTCGTCGAGAGTGAAAATCACATCAGTCGACCAAGAAGTATCGTCTAAATTCCTCGCCAAGTAATCAAACCTAGAAATATCCAACATAACCCTCAGTTCCTTAGGAAGCAGCGTACATTCCTTAAAGAGATGTTCATCTGCAAAATTCAATCAATAACATGAATCAGTCGAGAAAACATAACAAAATTTAATCAAAACTAAAAAAAATTAAGAAATTAAAATAAAAAAATTCTCACATAGCCTTCGGGGTTTTCACCAAAGAAAAATGGCTAGTCTCAGGTTCTCGCAATAGGGATCTGATCATCAGCCACAATGTTGGCATGATAGTATATATTCTCTACTCCCACCAACATTTCTCTGTGGTGGTCCCACTCAATGTTCTCCTAGTCATCGATGTCTATAATATTGGCCATTTCTTTGAAAAACTCAAAAAAATGCTCCCGAGAATTTTCTAGAGAGAGAAAGAGAGCGAGAAATTTTATTACCACTTGAAATCTACACCTATGATAGACATTTAGGAGAGAACTACTTGGAAACCTTAAATTCACTCCGAGGATTAGCTCTCTTGTAGGAACTGCAACTGGTCTCTCTCTCTCTCTCTCGCTCCGCTTCCCCTTTTCTGCAGGTGTTGGATCAACCCAAACAAAGTTTCTTGTGATGGGGTTGATGCCAGTGGTGGGTCGACACTTTCTGATTGATCAGGTGATGGGGTTGATGCCGAAGCAAATAGAGCGATGGGGTCGGAGCTGATGAGCGATGAGGGAGAGGGTCTGCGTTTTGGTCTAGAGAAAGAGAGAGGGGGAGCGGGAGATTGAAGATGAGAGGAAAGAGAGAAGAGGGAAACTAAACATAGGGTATTTTATATTTTAGTGAAGTGTACTCAATTTTGGCACTGTTTTAAAGTGTGCCAGATTGTCATTAAATAGTGCCAGAATCTGGCACAGTTTTAAACTGTGCTAGATTTTTAATATCAGGGTGTGCCAAATTGTTGTTTTTGGTGTAGAGGATGAATCTTACACTCAAGACGTTGTTCTCCTCAAACTTTTTCCTTTTTCCTTAAAGGATAAAGCCAAGACCTAGCTATGGTCTTTATCTATGAACTCAATTGTACCGAGGAGAGATATGCAAGCTAAGTTTCTTTTGAAAGTAGTCCCTCAAAATTGAAGTTTAAACAACAAGAAAATGATTCATTTGGCTGATGTTTAGAGCGCTACAACGAGTTAGTTAAGACATGACCACATCATGGTTTTCAGAAGTATCATATCATGTCTTTCTTCCACCATGGTCTAAGCATAGCTTCTAAACAATTCATTGGTACAATTTTTGAGTGATAATTTTTTGGGTTAAACGATAATGATGCAGAGGGCCACCTTAAGTATGTAGTCGATAATACCAAAGCGTGGGACACATCCGATCCTATTACCCAAACTCAAGATCGACAAATGTCCACATCTACTTCTGCGTATGAACTTTATCATTTGGATAAAGAATCCAAGTTTCAACTTTAAATAAACCAACTTGATAGAAAAGTGGAATATGTAGTCGAATTATGGGAAGGAGAAATACCCGGATCCACTCTAGCAATGACAGGATGAGTGTGTGCAATTTGTGAGGCGAGAGATTCAACAGAGGAATGCCCGATGATACCTGCCTAAAAAGTTATGTTCAAGATCAATTGGAATCAGCATAAGGTTTTAAGAGATATTTTAATGCCCCTCACGAGAATTCTTACAACCCTTTGTGGAGAAACCATCCTGGTTTTAGTAATGGTAAACCACAAGCGGTGTTGAATCCTAATTCACACGTTTACCCTCCTCCACCATCATCTACGCACTTCCAAAAATCCCCACATATGCAACCACCACCTTCCACACCGTATATCACTCCAGCGTGGACAAATCTCGAGGATACATTGCATCAATTCATACATTCTCAAAATGCAACCAATGCTCAAAATGCCTGACTGTATTGACGAAAGGGGTGTGAACATTTCAACCTTAAGTATCCAAGAGAAGAGTAATTTGGTAGTCCAAGGTCAATCTAGTATTATCTCTACATTCAACACAAATCAAGAGCAATGTCAATCCATCACCACTCCGCATAGTGGGAGAGTTGTTGATTTATCACCTCACCCATTCGACGAACCTAAAGACAAGGAGGTTTTGTTCGATACAAAAGAGGCCAAATATTACCCTTGAATGAGAGTGATAATGATGCCACTAGTGAGACCGAAGTCGTAGGGAAGCCACCCATCGCCACGCCTTTCCCTCAATGGTAGGTTTTTAAACCAAAAAAGGACCTCCTCTGAAGATGTGTTGGTTATAGTTAAGCTTAATTTTCCTTTTCTCGATGCCATAAAGAAAATTCCCGCCTATGCTAAAGTCCTTAAGGATTTATTAACAGTGAAATGAAGACTAAAGGTGAAAAATAATGTTTTCCTAGCACAAAATGTGAGTTACGTTCTACTTAATGACCTCCCACCAAAGTTTAAGGATCCAGGTGTACCAACCATTTCGTGCATCTTTGGAGAGAACCGTATAAATAAGGCCTTGCTATATTTATGAGAAAGTGTTAATATTCTCCCTTAGTCTATATATAAGTAATTAGATTTCGGGGATCTCAATCCCACCAAGATCACTCTCCAACTCGCGGATCGAAGCATGAAGATACCTCGAGGGATTATTGAGGTCGTGATGGTCTAAGTTGACACTTTCTACATCCAGATAGAGTTTGTCATTTGAGACATGAAGCCCCCAATCACCTCGAGTAATCATGTCCCCCTCATCCTTGGCTGCCCATTCTTATCTATGACTAACTCCTTGATTAACACTAGAATTGGGAAAATGCAACTCATTTTCAGAGACATGACCCTCGAAGCAAATATATTCAATATCACCAAGCAATGGGAGATGAGGACGATTTTCACGCAGTGGATCTTATTGAGAAGTTAGTAGAGGAGCACATTGAGGTAAATTTTAGTGGGGATGCCTTAGGAGCGTGACTTATTTTGGGCAATGAGAGTGACGGGACGTACATCGACTTCAAGATGGAGGTAGGAGAGTTGAGAGAGATCTTAGATGAGAAAACGTTGAATGAGGATGTGAGAGATGTAAATTGGGTTTCTAAATTCTAGGAATTACCACTGAGGGAGTCACGTACGGTACCCTTCGATGAAAAATTTCCCATTGAGGGAGAGGATGAGACATTTCCCATTGTTGTATCCTCAAGCCTAGATAAAGAGAAAGAGGGTAAATTGTTATCGATTTTGAGGAAGTACCAGAGTGATTTTGGTTGGAACGTCGTGGATTTGAAAGGTATAAGTCCCCTTATTTGTACCCATAAAATCCACCTCGAGGAGAACGTGAAGCCTTAGAGGGAGATGCAAAGGCAATGAACCCCACTATGAAAGATGTTGTGAGAGAGAAGATTATTAAGATATTGGAAGTGGGCGGGCATCATTTGCCCAATTTTGGATAGCAAGTGGGTGAGTCCTATCCAAGTCCTCCCAAAAAAGTCAGGCATGACTATGGTCAAAAATGCCAAGGGTGAGCTAATTCCCCAACGTACCACCATCGGGTGGTGCGTTTTCATTAATTAATGGAAACTCAATGTCGACATTAGGAAAGATCATTTACCCTCACCATTTATCCACAAAATTCTAGAGATAGTATTAGGACACCCATACTATTGCTTTATCAATGGTTATTCCGATTATAACCAAGTTGAGGTAGACGTGGTCGATCAAAAGAAGATGACTTTCACATGTACTTTTGGTAAGTTTCCCTACAAATGTATGTCGTTTGGATTATGCAATGCACCTGTGACCTTTCAAAGGTGCATGCTTAGTCTCTTTGGCGATATGGTCGAGAGAGGCCTTGAGATTTTTATGGATGACTTTAGAGTCTTCGGCCCCTCTTACGACCTTTGCCTTGCGAATATTGAAAAAGTGTTAGCTCGTTGTGTGTAAAAGAACTTGGTATTAAATTAGGTTAAGTGACATTTTATGCTTACCGAAGGAATAGGTTTTGGCCGCATAGTGTAGTCTAAAGGAATTGAGGTTAATAGGGAGAAAATAGATGTCGTAGATGTGCTTCCCCCACCTAAGTCACTAAAGGATGTGCTCTATTTATTGGTCCACGTGGGTTTTTATCGAAGGTTTATTAAGGACTTTAGTGACATATCTAGCCCCTTGAGTAACCTACTTATGAAAGATTCCCTCTTTGAGTTGAATGAAGCATGCCAAAGCGCTTTTGATAAATTCATTATCATGCTTATTTTTGCCCCCATTATACAAGCTCTGAATTGGTCCCTTACATTTGAGCTCATGTGTGATGTGAGTGATTATGCTATAGGGGTTGCTTTGGGTCAAAGGAAATATAAGAAGGCACATGTCATCTACTATGCTAACCGAACGTTAACCGAACAACAACTCAATTACTCCATCACGGAGAAAGAATTGTTAGCCATAGTTTTTGCCATAGATAAATCCCGCAATTACCTAATTCGTTCGTCGATCACTTGATTTACTAACCACGAGGTGCTTAAGTATCTCCTTTACAAAAAGGATTTTAAGTCGTGCCTCACAAGTTGGATCCTACTCCTACAAGAGTTTAATCTCTCCATAAAAAGTAAGAAAGGAGTAGAAAACGTCATCGTCGATAATTTGTCCTAAATTTCGTCCAACGTGCCTTGTGATCCCATATACATAGAAGAATATTTTCCAGTTGGACAATTATTCGCCACCTCTTCTCTCCCTTGGTTTGCGAACATAGTGAATTACCTTGTCACGGGGGCCATTAACCCCAATTGGACACTGCAAGAGAGAAAAAAGTTCCTAACATGGTCGCGCATATTCTTCTACGAAGATCCATTTCTATTCAAATATTGTGTGGACCAAATCATTTGAAGATGTGTACTAGATGACGAGATACATAGTACCATTCGATTTTGTTATACGAAGCATGTGGAGGCTATTGTTTGACAAATAAGATGTCTGCTAAGATTCTTCAAAGCGATATCCATTAGCCCATAATTTTTTTTGATGTTAATGCTTATTGCAAATCTTGCAATAAATGTTAAAGGTTTGGATCCATCACTTAATGAAACTTGATGCCATTAACCCCCATACTCGTCATTGAGATATTTGACTGTTGGGGTATTGATTTTATGGGGCCTTTTCCTCCCTCCTTTGGTTTCTTATACATCTTCATCACGTTAGACTATAGGTCAAAATAGGTGGAGGCCATAGCTACTAAGACTAAGAATAATAAGTTAGCGATAAATATCTTGCACGAACACATACTTTCTCGCTTCGAAGCTCCGAAGGAAATTATTAGTGATAACAGCAAACACTTTTCAAATCGTCCTTTTGAAAAACTTATGATAAATTATGGGGTCTTCCACAAGGTTGGGATGACCTATCACCCCCAAACGAATGGGCAAACTGAGTTAGAAAATCGTGAAATCAAGAACATTCTTGAAAATATCGTCGATCATAACCGAAAAGGCTGGTCTTTATATTTGAACGATTACCCATGGGCTTATAGAATCGCATATTAGAACCCCATTGGAATGTCCCCGTTTCTCTAAGTGTATGGAAAGCCTTGCCATCTCCCCGTGGAGCTAGAGCACAAAGCATATTGGGAAATCAAGAGGTTGAATTACAATATGGACAAAGTCGATGAAGTACAGAAGCTTCAATTGAATGAGTTGTAAGAGATGCGCAATAATGAGTACAAGAATGCAAAGATATCCAAAGAAAGAATAAAATCTTCACATGAAACAATTATCTAGAAAAAGGAGTTTTATTCGAGTCAAAAAGTTCTTCTCTACAACTCACGTCTACATTTGTTTCGCAACAAATTACGTTCGAAGTGAATTGGCCCATTCGTTGTGAGAGAAGACTCCCCCCATGGAGCCATAGAGTTAGAAGATCCAAAGGAGGAGATACATTTAAAGTGAATGAACAATGGCTAAAGTCATATTTAGTGGCGTGTGTTAAAGAGGCTGACATAATTTGGTTATCGGACTCCATTTACGGGGTTAATTGAGATTGAAGCTAGAGGTCATCACACCCTAAATGCGTATGCGGTGATTAGTGTTGTAGACTAGTGTCTCTAGTAGTTTTTAGATCGTTTCGATGTCCGTAGAGATTATGAGTAAAAAAAGGGTCAAGTACTACATTATGTTTTCACACATGAGAGAGCATACATGCATTACGAGGCTGAGGTTGAGGTGTCCCGGGGTACCCGAGTGTGTTAAAGGGTTTAAGGTAGCTTAGAGAGGTGAGATGGAGAGGTACAACACTTAGAATTGAAAAAAGAGAAAAAAATTCATTTTGGGATAGTATAAAAATCGAACCACAACCCAAACCAGTTCGAGGGTGAGCGGTTCACAGGTACACCCAAACCGGTTCAGGGTGCCTGGATATTCTTCCCCCGTTTTTTCCAAATTCCTCCCCTTTTTCCCTCCTTCCATTCTTCCCTCCCATAAGAAATTTTCATCCCCCCGCCCAACTTTTCCCACATCCATTTCCCCACAAAATTACTTCCCTCCTTTAATTCACTCCACCACCCCTTTCCATTTCCCACCTAATTTCCCCTCCCCACACCTATAAATTCCATACATTTCCCCCCATTCCTTCATACCTCTTATTCTTCACTCCTCCTACTCCTACCTCATATATTTTCCATATCTCTCTATGCCATTATGCCTCACTACCGTCAAGTGAACTAATGACCATGCTAATATGATTTTACGACCATCCTCCACGAGGGGGTTGAACATCACTTTCGATCGATCCAAGAGTGAAATTTGTTCGAGGCGCATTTCACACCAAATCATACAATCCATATCGAGCGAAAGGATCTTTGGAAGGATCTTCCCCCGAAAGTCACCGCCCTCTTCCACTGTTGAGGGTGGTGCTCTTTACTTGCACCGAAATACGATCGTGCTTTCAAAGAGGATATTAGCCACTTTTACGCCACACTCATCAAAAAATCGCCCACGCTCCCGAGGATTATGTTGACAATATTCGCATCCCTTGTTTTAGTAGACGTCATTGAGCATAAGATGCGTGCAAAGGAAGTCATTCTCCCCATCCCTTTTGCTTTCCCGAACAATGGTGCCCGCACGAAAAAGCCGAATACATAGTATGTACTTCATCGGGGGAGTGATGGATGCAAGACTCTTTTTTGGTGGGCAAGCTATTGGAGACAGCGTGATATGTGCACCTCATCACGTGCGGCGTCATCCATCAAACTACCAATGACTCGGTCATTCATCAACATCATGGAAATTTTCTCTACCATTTCCTTGACCCACATAGTACTATCAACATTTCTCACCTCTTTTATCCGAACATCATCCATGCCACCTATAACAATTGCAGAAAGGTGGACCTCCCTTATTCCCACCTCATCTTCGAAATTATGTACGAAGTTGGGGTGTCGGATCCTGAATTATGCACAAAAATTCCTCGACCTATTGGAGATTCCTCCACCACTCAAAATGAGCGCCAAATGTGAGTAGCTCACCCTAGGAATCCCATTATAATAGAAGAGGAAGAAGATGAGGCTATGGGTCACAATGGTTAAATTCCATATGTATAGGCTCGACGAAGCCCAGTATGATGAGGATGATGATTCGGATTATTAGCTAGAGGGAGAGGGCATCACGAGTCACATTGATTTCCTCAAGTCACCCTTTGATGGGTTTATGAATGAATACCATGAGGGCTGTACAGCATACTAACACAACACGAGCATGATGGCATGCCTTTACGCCGAGCTCTATCGCTTGCAGGTCGAGGACAATGTCATACTTCTAACCTATTTCTATGATCCCTACGACCCAAGTGCGCTAGTACCTCCTGTCCACCGCCCAAATAGCTAGCCAGTTGATTGATGTCTTTGAGAAGATTTATTTTAAGTGGTTCTTTTATGTTTTCTTATGTTCAATTTTCTTTGAACCAAAATTGTAGTTGTTTTTACCCTTCATGGTTTGTAATGTAAGTTTTAGTTTGAAATGAAAGAAAAATTCTGCATTTTCTATATCTATTGGTTTTCCTTGTCGCACAAATTATTCTTTTTCTTATTTAGCTTTTAGTCCACTTGATAGAGGACAATGAAAACGTCTAAGTTAGGGGGGGTGACAAATGCGTCTTTTAAAGACTTCACAACTTTTGAAAATGCCAAAAAAATAGAAAATTGAAAAAATTCGAAAAAGTTAAAAATATTTTTCTTCAAAAAAAATAAAAATTGGATTTAAATTTTTTTGAAAATATCACTAAAATTTTGTTTAAAGTCTCAAATATTAAAAATTCAAATGCACAAAGCCGAAATTAACCAAAGATGGAAATTCAACGAAAATTGACGACTTAACGAATAAATTTGGAGATTAACTAACTCGGTGAGATTTTGAGCCTATCAATTGTTGTGAGTTTTAAATCAATCCGATTTATAATTAACTCATAGTTCGTTTCAATTTTTTCTAAATCATTTAATATCTCTATTCCTTTGTTTTGACTGGTTGTGGGAAACGAGGGAGATGTTTTCTTGAAAAATGGGCAAAAAAATTCTCTAAATTAAATTAATCTCGAGACACATATTGTAAAGTAACTAGTAACTCGGATAATGAAGTTAGGCCATCGTTTGTCTACCCCAAAAATATGAGCCACAAAATCTTGTGAAAAATAATATCGCGAACATAACTTGAGCCTAATAAAAAATTTAATTCGTTTGATTAACTCGAAAAAACCCATAAAGTCCGCAAGTGTGAAAATTGAACTTTCATCAATTACGCCCAAAAAGTGCATAAAAGGGGGCAGGAGAGAACAAAAATTAAAGGAACAATGCTAAAAAATAGCAAGGAAATAAAAAAGTGAAAAACGGAAAAGAAATGGAAAAAGAAGAGAAAATGAACAAAAGCCCGAAAAAGCACCAACGGACATCACAAGGAAATTTTCCAATTTCGAACTTCCCAATTTTACCCAATGCACCTTATAACTCGAGATAGTCGTAATCGATTCCGAATTTCGAAATTAATTACCGTCTGGAGAGATAAAACACAAAAATATAAGATGAGAGAATAATTGGTGTGAATAAGAGACAATGTTTCACGTTTTTTAATAACCGTATTCCGATGAAGAGATCTTTTCACGATAATTTTTTTTCTTTCTATTCTTGTTCGTCAAATAGTGTCCATAACATTTACTCTTTATATCACGTATACCGAGAAAATTATCCACATTCCGAGTGATTCATTTATGAGAACATCCGTGAGAAATTGAATCGAATGAAATTTTTGAAAAAGTAACGTAATGATTAATTGGTGGAAGTTGGCGATTTAGTTCTCAGTTTCGCACACACACGCTTCAATTTGAGGCTTTTGAATATAAATTTACAGTGAGTGTTTTTAGAAAAGTTTAAATTGTACAATTTTTAGGTATTTTGATCTTTTTCTTGAGTCGGCCAAAAAATGAATTTTAAGGGAATATTCACTGCCAACCATCACGAGACATCACTCGCCCTACTAGGGTAGCCTAGGGGTTTAACAGCTAGTTACATACTCTTAATGCAATCTTTTTCTCAGGAAAAAAATTGCTCTATCCCAATACAGTTTTTGAAGGGTCCTTAACTCTTACCCTTATTTTTTTACATTGCTCGGGATGGGCAAAGTTCTAAAGTAGGGGGATTTGATTAGGCGTAAATATTTCATTTTTATCCCCTTAATTTCAATCTTTTTATAATATTTTGCATCATAATTGACTTAATTTTATGACATATTCATTCTACTAACTCTACTTGGCAAGTGTTTCATGTTTTGGGTGACTCTTATGTGTTTTACATGTCTTTCATGCAAGTTAGTGGGAAAGAGAACTCAAAACAAGGAAAGGAACCAAGAAAAATAGAGTTGAAGGGAAATTTGGTATTTTTTTATCCTTAATCCCAATGTGTGGCCAATTAAAAAGTTGAATCCGATTAAGTCACGAGAATACTGGAAAAAATGGTAACCCAATCTGAGCTTCGGTGAAAGAGTTTTGGCATTTTGAAGATTGATAAGAACGATAAGAGAAAGCTCTAAGTCCAAAAGAAGAAAAAAAAAGGAGCCAAAACCAATAGAAAAATTGAACCAACCTTCAAACGGGTTTGGGGCCGAACCAGTTCACTGGTACCCCAGACCGGTTCGGGGGGTCTGAGGCATGAAATTTTATTTCTTTTCTGATTGGTTGTAAGAGTTGGATATGTATAGGACTCTTCTAAAAATGTGAATGTAACCTTTTAGATGATTCTTAGAATTAGTTTTCAGTTACGCTTTAAGGGGATTGAGAGTAAAAAGGCTCAAGAACCCCAGTTTTGAATTTCATAGCTTGTTCATACATGGTTGAAGATTAAGGATTTCAAGATTTTAATATCATGTTTGTATCTTCCTATTGTTCTTGCATGTTTTTATTTCGTTCATGTTTCTTCCCTTTTCTAGTTATCTAAATATCCCATGTATTCTTAGTATTAATTTAATCATGAATTTCCATCCATGCAATGTTAAAATTTCATGTATTTCTTTCGTAATCGTGCTAGGCTAAGTTTTTAGCGGGTTGGGTTACATGAACCCAACATAGGTAACACATATGGATTTAAAAGTAAACAAAAAGTAATTCATCATTCCAAGGTTTGAACTTTATTAAGATAAAAGTTATAGGTCTTTTATTTTCGTTTGCCCTAGGTACTCGAAATGTTTATGGGTGCAATTGGCTTTTTGTTAATGTCTCATCCTCATCAAATATAATTTTTGATTTTATATTTTGCGAAGTAAAGACCTTATATGTCGAATGCTTAAAAAGTATTTGATGTCTCTTTGAATGAAGAATTAGGCTTTTGGAGATTTTATGTTTTATGCAACTACCGACGGTTTGGGGGGAGTGTACCCTAACTCCATTTTCTCTCATATAGTTAACGTTTAATTTAGTTTTTCTGGCATATGTTGTTTAGTTACTAATTTAATTCAAATTTCATTAGTTGATAGGTAAAGTCAGAGGATCATCATCTTTTCCTTTCTTTCTCTGAGTCTTTCGTAGGGTTAGTCGTTCTTCCTTTTGTCGTCATGATTATTCATCTTAGACCCTGTGTTCGATACCCATTTTTATCGAATTATTACTGGAGTGAGAGAATTACACTTTAGTTGATAGAAGCACGCACTAGAAACACATTTAAATTAGCTTTAGTTAGGTTAAGAGCCATAAGGAGCTATCACAAACTCGAAAACCAGCTCACGTGCAACATGTGAAGTGGACGAACCATCATAACCTATTCCTAGATTCTCAACATTACCTAAAGCGGGAGCGACGAGCATCTTTTCAACCTTCTTATATGTGTCCTCTAAAGTAACTTTGACCTCCCAAGCACGTTTGAGATCTCTCTCGAGTTGCGATACATGGGCTTCAAGTTTTTCATAATTGTCTAATGAAGATTGAAGATCTCCTATAATACTAGCCACGGTGTTAGTAAATTCATTGTTTTCCCAGCCTAAGATGATCAACTGCTCACATAAAGAAATGTTCACCTTCTTGAGTTGACTCACCAATGCCTCACACACCCTCAAAACTTATATCGTTATCTCTAAATCTAACACCTTAAAAGACAACTCCTTATTCATATTTTTAATCTTCAATGTCTTGGTGTATGAATCATTAAAAGCTTTTCGGAGATCCCCTTCTCCATTTCACTCACTCAAATGTCTCGAAACATCATCAAGGATCTCAAATTTACATGTGTATTCATCGTCGTGGGACAAACAGGAATTACTCACGTTACTAGCCATGATAGTAGCACACTTTTCATGTGTTGATTTCCCCCTAGAATCAACCGACTCGATGTCACTATCACTAAGAGTGGCTTTATTAGCAATATTTTTTCCTTTCTCTTTATCATAGTGGGACACTCATGTTCCTTATGCCCTTTGTCCTCACACTCATAACACCTTAAATCTTACTCTTTCTCAGTGCTATTCTTGATCTCATTCTTCCTTTTGCTTTTCTAAAAAATCCTTTTATCGGAAGAATTATTTTTGTAAATTTTAAAAAACTTTTTAAAAAAATTTAGCAAACAAGGCCAAGTTAAGTCATCGAAATCAACCTCACCCTCAGATTCAGACTCACAAACTCTCTCTTTTTTATTTTTTATTTCTTATTTCTTATTTTTTATTTTTTATTTTTTATTTTTTATTTTTTATTTTTTATTTTTTCTTTTTTCTTTTTTCTTTTTTCTTTTTTCTTTTTTCTTTTTTCTTTTTTCTTTTTTCTTTTTTCTTTTTTCTTTTTTCTTTTTTCTTTTTTCTTTTTTCTTTTTTCTTTTTTCTTTTTTCTTTTTTCTTTTTTCTTTTTTCTTTTTTCTTTTTTCTTTTTTCTTTTTTCTTTTTTCTTTTTTCTTTTTTCTTTTTTCTTTTTTCTTTTTTCTTTTAGTCTTTTAAGTTATCCCTATATCCTTAGGCCTAATGTTTTTGGAAAACATGTCGATCTCATATGTTTGAAGGTCTCCTACGAGTTCTTCTAACCTAAGAGTGTATACGACCCCTAAAGAGTTGAGTACGGTGACCTTAGGAATAAATCGGGAAGGAAGTGACCTCAAAATAATTTTCACGACTCTTGATTCCTTAATTCTCTCACCCAAATTAAAACTAGTGTTAAAATGTGTGACAACCTATCATAAAACTCATCAAAACTCTCGGACTCTAATATCGTGATGGTCTCAAACTAGGTAGTCAAATTTTGATGCTTAGACCCCTTTACAATGTTTGTACCCTCATGAGTTAGTTGGAGGGTATCCCTTGCTTCCTTAGATGCAGTGCACATCATGATGCGTCGAAATTCGTCAAGGGTGACGGCTCTAGAAATAGCACTAAGTCCGTGGGAGTTGTAGGTACTCCACTTAAACTCATCATCAGTCTAATCATAAATAGGTTTAGGATTAATGTCATTCCTAACCATGATAGTGGGAGGATTCCACCTTCTTTCGCAAAAGAGCCAAACTCTTTCATCAATAGATTTATAAACAAGATCTCATACAGGCCTTCCAATATGCATAATTTGTACCATCAAAGATAGGCATTTAATTATATAAGTTATCCATCAGAAAATTTGTGATTTTTCAAAACAATTGATATCACAGAAAAATATTTTGCAAAAAAAAGGATCTCACGATAATTTGGTGAAATGCGCTCTTATACCAATTTGAGAGTGCGCAATTCTCCGATGGCTTGAGCTAATTAATTATATGTCAATCAAATAAAAAATTTTAATTCCTTTAACCCTAAAACATTCATCTAGGTGATTCAAAGCAATAAGAAAATAAATCATTCAAGGAAAACACAATTTCAGGAAAAAAAAAAGGGAAAAACCTTTTATTTCACTAAAGTTTTGCAAATCACAACTTACAAATACAATAGAGAAATACATCTCGATGAATCTCCTGCAGATGACTCTCGTCTTCTTCAGTAATAGTTCCTAGAAGAACTACAAATATCGTAATCTTTCTTCAACAACGAATTCCCTCGAGAACCCACAATGCTCGCAGTCATTAGTAATGATTCCCACAAGAATCAAAAGAAAAACGATAGAGTCTCCTTCTCTATAAGAGTAACTTCGACATAGAAGTGCTTTGGGCTTCAAAGATAATTCACAAAAGTATTTTGGAAATATTACGTTAATCAAAAAGTATTATGTCCTATAAAAAGAGAAGACATAAACCAGTAGGTCTACAATTTTCATAAATCAATAGTCTTAAAGAAAATCCTTCACGAAGTAGGAATTTATAACCACACACAAAAATCAAGGCATTGCAATCTCATTTAAATGAGAAGTAGACCTCGTTCTAACGATATGAACTTCGTTTCCAATGAGATGGAAAAAGTTGAGACAGTAAGCCCTCGTTTGAAGCACGTTTGATGCAGGACATCAAACTAACCTTCTAACAACATAGGTAGGTCATTCTAAGGAGATATCAATCTTGTTTGAATGAGACTATCTAATAATTAAAATTATTTTAACTTTGAAAAAATGTCCCAAAAATGTTTGAAAATACCTCGTTTTGTTAAAAATCAGTTCATAAAAATTTCCCTATACTTAGGAAAAAATCCACGAAACACAAAATAAAATACATAACAAATATATGTGAAGTCGTAGAACATGTTGAAGTTGCTTGATATTCAGTTCCATCTTCTTGAACGTGTGAACATGAAGCACCATGATGGAACTAATGGGATATGCCATACTCGATGTAAAATAGACCCTATGCACAAGTCCTAGATACTAGATGCTAGGGGCAATGACAAAAAAATTGTTCTTACACATTTGGGTAACAAATCATTTAAAGCCAATTTTTTTCAAAACACTATATATTTTGTATATATAAAATATATATAATAATTCATAAATTTGTAAATATATTTATTTCATATATATCATATATGTATATATTTTGTACTTTTATATATTTCTTACATTTAATAAAGTCAATATAATTCATATATATTTAAAATATATTGTATATTTTATATACTTCGTATATTTAATTAAATTTTTTTATATATTTCATATATTTTGTATATAATTTTTATATATTTCATATATTTTGTAAATGTGTTTATATATATTCTTAAAATAATATTATATATATATATATATATATATATATATATATATATATATATTCGTAAATAATTTTTTATATTTATTTATGTGTTTCATCTTTTGTGTTTCATAGACAATGTGAAAGATTGATGATATTCCAACTTGTATCGAGCAAACACGTGTTGAAATTTATTGATTTGTCTTGAAATTATTTTCCTTTGAATCAATTTCTCTCTCTCTCTCTCTCTCTCTCTCTCTCTCTCTCTCTCTCTCTCTCAAAGCTCCCCTAACCCTATTAGGGTTGCATGGAAGCCACCATGTCCACCCAAACATTTTATGAAACCAAACCACCTGATCCTACCAAACGCATGGAGTATTTCATTAGCAAATGTTGTAAAGGGTGACCCTTCATCAAATGATGATTATCTTCTCAAAATATCATCTTTTAAAGGATAAACCAACGATAAAGTTTTCAATGGATGTCATTTAGATTTGATAAACCAAAAACATATCTTCATTATACTTTAGCATAAAGAAGATTTCATTAGGTTATGGATGAGAAATCAGTGGTTTATTGACAAGTACCCCATGAGAATAATCAAGTGGTCCCCAGACTTTAGACAAAAAAAAAAGATCCATGTAGCTCCTATTTCGATATCTTTTCCTTCTCTACACATACACTTTTTCTCGAAATCTGCCTTCTCCATTGCTCATGTGGTTAGGACTCCATTAAAATTTGATGGGTCCACTGCCTCATTCAATAGACCAAGTATTTCTAGAGTTTGTGTTGAAATGAATCTCCTCTTGCCAAAACCTAGTAGAGTTTTCATTGGCTATAGTGAAGATGGCTTATGGAAAAAAATAGATTATGAAACAATCCCTAAATACTGTATTGTGTGTTTCAAGTTTGGACATGATCTATCCAAATGTATTCTTAACAAAACCTTCATCAAACCTATTGGAGAAGAGTTGAGCACTGCGAAAAACACTAGTCATGTTCATCGAAAACCAAGAACCCAAATCCATACTGAAACTACCTACATTCCAAAACCTATACCTGATTAATATTGTGTCCAAATCATTCCAACCACGGTCCAAGAAGACCTACCAAAATTACCTGAACCTATTCGGAAGATTTTTTAAAACCCAACACAAAAAATATCCCAAACATAATAGATCAAGAACCCCAACCAAGACACACAAATATATCTAAACTTTCATAAAAAAATCTAAGAATGCATCCATAAGTTCAAGATGTGGTGGTGAGAATCATAAATTAAGGCACTAGAATGTTTGATGTTATCCCCTAGGGTCACAAAATTACCTCCAAATGAAAATTTTGTTCTTCATGAAAATTTGACAGTGATAGATAATGAGGACGAAGAATAAATAAGTCCCCCTATAAGAGAGAATGGCATTAAAGGAAATTTGATTCTTGCAAAACTAATAGTTTAAAGGTTCGGGGGCTAAGTAACAAAATGGGAAGGTGTTGAGTACCCATCCTGCAATTTCAATCTCCCATGGGTTTATGTTACTATTTTCTGTGATTTCTTCGTGAAGTGTGCATGCGTGCATATATAAGTTGAAATCGGAATCTCTCGACTCGCATCATGGAAAATATGGAGTGAGGTCATCCATAGGATTGTTCAAAAATCAAGAATAATTAAAAAATATGATGTGTATGGTTATGAGATATTGATTCTTATGATGAAATGATAATATGATTTAGATAAGACGCAAGTATTAATCACAAGTGTGATATATATATATATACTAGCGTATGCCCGTGCCTGAAGGCACGACAAAATTTTCCAAAGTACGTAATCGCGAAACGGTGACAATTTTTCAAAGTATGTAATAGTGAAACGTTAAAATTTTCGAAGTGTGTAATTACAAAGCCACAAAAATTTCGTTCATCGACAAAACAAAGTGTAATTTTAAAAAATTTGGCCATAATATTCTTTATTTATAGGACTATCCTGCCAAACGTTAGTGTTCTCAATTGGCAACAAAACCTCATTTTGTGTTTATTTTGTAAAGTTCGTTTTTGGTTAAAAAAACATTGGGTCGTGTTTGAGATAGGTAAACAATAATATTTAATCTCGTGTCGTGTTTAATTGCAAAACAAAAAGTAACTAATTGCAAAAAAAAATCGTTACCCGACAATAAAGTGAAATAAAAAACTCATACCCGATTGACTCACAATACATATCACTATATTCATACTCGGCACTATAATCAATAAACAAACCAAATCCATGGCAACAATATTCGTTTACATTAAAATTACAAAAAAAAGGTACATCTAAATAAATGTACAATATTTCTATTCTAATTTTAAAAAATTTGGACAAAATTTCCTTCATTTATAGGACTATCCACCCCTTTAAAAAAATAAAAATACTTAACAACAGCAATACTACAATATTCGAGGTCCATATTGGACCTCATTTCAACCACTTCATCAATTTAACAATAATCAAATATAAACCCCAAATATATGTACATAATAAAACACTATTGATAAGTTCCTCCAAATCGAGTCAACCAGGTAACTTGTTGAGTCAAGAACCGCACGGATCACCGTCAAGTGCACAGAGCTTTGCACGCACTCACAACCTAAAAACATGCAACATCAACATAAGATGTATGCACCACTGTCGGTACGCATCATATAAAAAACATATGCATAACTGCAAAAAAATCAAGAACCTACCTAAAAAGTAGGAGAACTTACCGATATGAACTTCAACATATACTTCTCCAATTCTCCAATATAAGTTTGTTAGTATCCGGAATCTGTCAGAAAAATGATATTGTGACTCAATTTATATCAAATGCAATATTATTTGTATAATATATCAAATGCAATATTATTTGTATAATGTATGTATTAATGCATGTATCATCTAAGATGAAGAGAAGAGATGGTCAGCAGTAGGGGATGGCGGTGAAGAGAAGAAAGGCAGAGCAGCGGCACGGGAAGTGAAGAGAGAATAGATGTGGGGGTGGGGCTTTTGCATATACAAATATGCATAAATATGCATGTGTGTATATATGCATATGCGTATATATGCACTGCATATATATGCAGCGTTGTGCCTAAAGCATATATATTGCATATATATGCAATCTGCAATATGTCTAGTTCAGTGTTGTGCCTAAAGCACGTGTCTAGTTCAGTGTTCTAAAGCACGTGTGTCTGCAAATTATTTAACATTATGAATACCACGTGTGTCTGCAATTATAGGACCGAAATGGAGGACAAAGTTGGGATGAGAAAAACGCTAGATTCCAAGTAATTGATCGAATTCAAAATGCATTTGCTTGGGGAACTGGAGAAACAATATTGTGAGCATTTGTTTTCAAAATGCAAGCTACACACCGGTGTGTTCGATGCTTGAATGTATTGCGTGTGTGAGTGAGGAAGGGGGAGGGGGAGGGGGCGGGCAGGGTGCGCATGTGTGCGTGTGCATGTTTTTGTGTGTTTGTTGGCGCGTGTGTGAGTGGGGAAGGGGGGAGGGGACGGGGCAGGGGGCACGTGTGTGCGTGTATGCATATATGTAGTGCATATGAAAATTGAGGCATATATGCAGTGCGCGTGTGTGTGTGTGCGTGTGTGTGCGTGTGCGTGTGTGAGTGGGTAAGGGGGGAGGGGACGGGCAGGGGGCGTGTGTGTGCATGTTTGTGTGTGTTTTTGTGCGCGTGTGCTTGTGTGCGCGTGTGATCACCTGGTATATCCGTCGCTGACTCAACCGAATACCATGGTCGACCTCTATGTTCTCTTATTCTGTTACTAAATCTCCCACAATCTCAACACCTGTATAAAATATGCAGGAGAAGGTTCGATATATAAACACCACTAAAATCATAAAAGAACTAAGTTAAGCATTTTATCAAAAAACAATCAATAAACTAAGAAAATGTAAAAATAATTATTATTGAACTAACCTTGAAACATATAAAGGATTCGTAACGTGAAACATATAAACCCTTAGGAACTCAAAAAGAGAATAGAATCAAGAACTGAAAATGATCACGATTGATGAAGTAACCACCAACACCACTGAAATTAAAACCAAAAAGCAAATTCATAACAAAATCTGTGCAGCATTGATAGTTGTTGCAGACCATCATTGGGTCAATCTTCTTTGATATATATGCATACAGTACCAAATTAGAATCACCAATACATGTCTGATATAGGCCAAATGTATTGGGAGGACAAACAAAAGAGGATTACAGAGAGAGTATGAGATGTGAGTATATATACAAATGATGCATATATATGCATATGCAACTGCATATATATGCAACATATGCATATATATGCAGTGCATATATGCAGCATAAGCATATATATGCAGTGCATATATATGCAACTGTATATATATATGCAGCATATGCAGTGCATATATATATGCAGCATATGCAGTGCATATATATATGCAGCATATGCAGTGCATATATATGCAACTGCATATATATGCAGTGCGTGTGTGCGGGTGTGTGCGTGTGTGAGTGGGGAAGGGGGGAGGGGGCGAGGCAAGGGGCGCCTTTAAATCGATCTTTGGAGAGCCTTTCTAAAACCTACGGATCGATTTTTATCCTCTGATTTTTTTTTCCCTAATATCATTATGAGGATGATTGTCAGTAAACGTTACTTTTGATTTCAATCCAAGGATTTTGAGGAGGGTAATCACCTTCAGGATCTTATAAGGAATATATTTGATGGAAGTGGGCTGGAAAGTCCCCATGATTTCATAGCCTCTTACCGTTCATTTGATTATAAGAATTTGGAAATAGTACGACAATTGTAACACCTGTGGAAAAGAAGCATAGATCACTTAAACCTGATAACAAAGCTTAGATTAAATCAAACAAATAAGAAACTACTATATTTTTACACAGAAAAAACTGTAATCCCTACATGATAATGAGTTTATAGCATGTTACAGTACTACAACATACTGCAGACATGAATATTATCCCTCTTGACAAAAAACAATGAGTAAAAATGAAGAAATTTCATGAAATGTACACAAATCACAGAAGAGATACCAAAAAATCAAAACTGATTATAGGGGCAATGGGAAGTGTGTATGAAAAATCGATATGTACCTCGTTCTTGTGTAGTAAAATTTCAACAAATGATTTTTGTAATGAAGAAATGACTCTTGCATGGTAGAAGTTCAAGAGATGATTTTTGATTTTCAAATGTAGAAATGATTCTTGCGTGGTATATGCTGTCACCTACACAATACAAATCGAGTTCAGGAAATGAGAAGTTAAAAGCAACTAATTAACACTACAATTAAGATTCTGGGGATTAACTCAAATATTAACTGAACAACGACTAATGAACAAACCGAGTTCAGGAAATGATTCTTGCAGAGCTTAGAACATCCTAACGTTGCAGCTTCATTTGTAATGTGAGAACAGTGTGACACGTACTATTTCTCTATCCTGGAAGAAAAAAAACATTATACCGTGTGATCAATACAAACATAAATGCAAGCCTAAATAAATATACCACCAAGCCTATAGAAAAGTAAAAGCATTAGACCATGTGATAGCACTTAATTATGTAATGTCGCCAGAAATGCAAATGCAAGCCTACAAACTGAAATGCAAGCCTAGAGAAAAAAAAACATTAGACCATGTGAAAGCACTTAAATATGTATAATGTCGCCAGAAATGCAAACAGAAAAAGAAATTTAAACTTTAGAACACCGTGTCACGTACTATTGCATATATATGTGTGGGAGAATGGATTAGTGTGGGAGAGAGAGGGTGCATATATATGCAGCTGCATATATATGCATCATGTGCATATATATGCATCTGCATATATATGAAATTTAAACTCGATTAACAAAATACAAATGCAACATATGAAATTTAAACTCGTTTAACTTTGTAATCAAACACTCCCTTAACAAAATACAAATGCAACACATGAAATTTAAACTCGATTAATAAAAGATAACTTTGTAATCAAACACTCCCGCCCGCAATATTCCCTTCCAGTTACTTGGTATACATACGTTAGGAAGACACGTCTTACCACCAATGTATCTCCTCTATTTTTGTTACTGAAGTAGAATGGTATTCATCAACATTTTATTGTATTAACCTTTAAATAAAAACAATTTAACAATTCAAAAAACGAAAGAAAAAATCATTTAAGTTTGACCCCAATCCTACAACGTAAATGCATGTAATCTAATATCAGAATCACAATTGAAAAAGGAAATGTAATTTTGGAATCTAGAATGTAAGCAGGTTTCTGTTTTGGTTTCTATGTTTAAAACGACCACTTTTTATAATTTGGATGTTTGATTTGGGGGGTTTATAAAGCTTGTGGGTGATGCATAGTTTTTGAATCAAGAAATGTAAATCAAGACGTTGTATAGAAACAAAATTCATTTCACAAACTGTTGTGTGAATCATAAATCATAAATCATCATTAAAAATATGCATATTTGTGTGAATCACATACACCTGTGCATCAGTAGTTGGATTCATTCAAATTAAAGTGTGAATACATTCATGTGTAAACTCTAAGGATGGGTTGGTGTGTAAATTCACACAGACCTGTGAAAAGTTGGGAAAAAAATCACATCACCTTAGCAGGGCATCGAAGTTATTAGCCATGGATAAGATTACTTCCAAAATGAGGACCCCTCCCCCCCCCCCCCCCCCCCCCTCCCCTCATAAATAATAAAACACCAAACCAAAAAAAAAGGTTGATAATATGTTTACCTTATATTTTAAAGCCTCAAAGCCTACAGAAAAAGTGTTTTTCTTTAAGTCCGTGTCTCAAATAACAGTTCATTAGTAAAAAACAAACACAAATTCAGCAGTTCGTTAAATAAAATAGCAAAACAAAGAGACAAATAATATTGTAGCTGCTGTGAAGACTTTTTTTCCATTTACTTCTCGATAATAATGTTTTTTCTTGATCAAATGACATCAGGGCAGAGTGGGCAAGAAGTATCGATAATTGGTGGGCCACTTGCGGCCATTTTATCTACACCGTTATGTCCAGTTACCACTAATATATATGGTATGACAACAACTACTGTGGGTGTGTACTGTCCTAGAAAATATGCTGTTGACATTGGGATGATAAGTGATGTAAGGTGTCTATTGAAAATCTGACCCGTAGCCTAGCTGAAGGTGCTCTTCAGGTTGTTGAACCGTTTCTCCCAGCTTTGGTCCCTCCAGTCCATTAGTTTAATATATTATGAATAAATTGATGTACAATGGCTCTCTCAACCTGCTTAACAAAATTAAACTTTATAAAAAAGTGAACATGAACATACCACAATTTCCTAAGATAAGCTTATCACCGAAACCGTTTTTTCCAGAATTTCCATCGCTACCATTTGAGCGAGAACTACCCAATCACACAGTTACCTCATTTGCTGTACAACGCCACCACTAACAGTCATTATAGCGGTCACCAATTTCATTGAAGTATATGTAATATGTAATATGTAATATGTCGGAACATTTATTATGAAAACAACATATGCAGTAAATTCAATTTTAGCCATTATGCCAGGGCATCGGTTACCTTCACGAAGAGTGATTCACCGTAGCTATTGTAGTTCAGGATAAATAGATTATTCAGTCCAACCCCTATTTGTCACATGATTCTCACATATATACCAAATTCATATACGTAACAGATACACATAAACATATATTACTCAAACTGACCAACTGAATTAAGAAAGGCACCATGAAAAGAATGGTTTGATGACCAAAATTAAGGAGAGCCTAACAAAAAAAAATTACAAACCAATACCATATCCGAATCCTAAATGATGAAATCTGTAAAACGTCGGATTTCAAATGATGATATTTTAGGGTCATAAAAAACTAATCAAGTGTAGTCAATAACCAAATGCACTAAGCTCGGGGGGCTTCGTAAGTGCTAATTGGTTCCAAAGTCCAGTCACATGTGAATAAACTCTTGTATACTTCTATCCATCTACAAATCATCCCTAATATCTTAGAATAGCCTTCTGAAAAATGGAAGTTAAAAACACTAATGAATATACTCTTAGTAAGGCTCATAATTACAGAAAATATCATCCATGTGAGATAAAACACAATCACCCCTTAAACACAGAAGTAAAACAAAGTATACTAAAATTGGGATTATAAAACAACAACATTCCAGTAAATAATTCCACACCACGATATGTTAAACAAATTTACAGTTCGTTGCAAGCTCCTTCCTATTACAAAAATTAAGACTCCAACCTATATTTCTCTGCCACACTAACTTGGTTGAATGCACCTACAACATGACACTTACATCTGGTGAACATGACTATAAGGATTAATGAACTTTATTCCTAATCAACATAAACGATGAGAATTAACTTCCAAAGGAATTAACCATTTGATGCCCACTAATGCTGAAATAGGAAAGGTCCAACTGATAATGAGGTACCAATGATCCACCTAACAAATGGAATAATAATAAAAATTAACAAAATAAAACAACATAAACTAAAAATATTGGAATGTTTCCTCAAATGGATCATAATTTTAGATACGAAAACCTTGAGTTGGGCCAACAGCAAAACAACCAAAATCAAGATTCCACGATACAAAGAGTAGTTCCGTTTCATAACTTTCATTGAACTTTAGTTCAGTATTACTAAAAGGACCAGTAAGCCAACCCATTACGGACTCAGAAGTACCAAACCCTTCCAATGGAAGGAACCCTCTAGATGTTGAAACTATTTAACATCCATACCTACAACACAGATTAACACCCAAAATTGGTTCAGTATTACTAAAAATAATCCGTTCTGAGAGAATAGTCATTAGCATTGAAGCAATCAGACACAGTACAAACCGAAACAGCCAAAATTGGAACACTATAGTCGAACCAGAAAAAGTGGTAAGAATATTGAAATACCAAACATCAAACAGAAATCAACATAACATATAATGTACCATACCCACATTTCTAATTAACACCCATACCCATACATCAAACAGAAATTAACACCCACACCCATACCATACCCAGATTTCTAATTAACACCCATACCTACAACACAGATTAACACCCATACCTACAACACATGTCAATAATAACTCACAGATATAAAAACAGAGATACAAACCATACAAATTAACACCCACACCCATACCATACCCAGAATTCTAATTAAAACCCATACCAACAACACTGATTAACACCCATTCGAATGAAGAAGCCATACCTTACGCACCTAGATGATTCTCGCATCTAGATTAGAATGATAAACCCTAGAGTTTCAAGACAAAGTCGTGGAGATGTTGATCAAAACCAAAACAAATTATAAACCCTAGAGTTTCAAAACAAAATCGTGGAGATGTTGATCAAAACCAAAACAAACACAATGATAAACCCTAAAGGTTGAGTTAGAAATTTGTAAAACATGTGAAAAGATAGTACCTTCTTGGACGATACAAAGATGCAAGAGATGGAGAGGACACCGGTCGAGTGAGAGAAAATGAGGGCGACGGGGGTCTGTGGGAGATATCGACAAAGAGAGAAAAAAGTGTGTGGGGAAAAGTTGTGAGTATGTTACCATAATACCCGAATTTTTGAACTGAAGTGTAATTTTGATGAGTATAAAAGAGGGGGAAATCAAAGAATTAAGGGGTAGATTGGTAAAAAAGAAATTAAGATGATCTTAACCATTAAAATGTGTAAGGAAGTGGCACACATCTTGACCGTTAAAATGTGTAGACAATTCAAAAACTTCCCTAACTTATTATATAGATATATGCAGTGCATATATATGCAACTGCATATATATGCAGTGCGTGTGTGCGGGTGTGTGCGTGTGTGAGTGGGGAAGGGGGGAGGGGGCGAGGCAAGGGGCGCCTTTAAATCGATCTTTGGAGAGCCTTTCTAAAACCTACGGATCGATTTTTATCCTCTAATTTTTTTTCCCTAATATCATTATGAGGATGATTGTCAGTAAACGTTACTTTTGATTTCAATCCAAGGATTTTGAGGAGGGTAATCACCTTCAGGATCTTATAAGGAATATATTTGATGGAAGTGGGCTGGAAAGTCCCCATGATTTCATAGCCTCTTATCGTTCATTTGATTATAAGAATTTGGAAATAGTACGACAATTGTAACACCTGTGGAAAAGAAGCATAGATCACTTAAACCTGATAACAAAGCTTAGATTAAATCAAACAAATAAGAAACTACTATATTTTTACACAGAAAAACTGTAATCCCTACATGATAATGAGTTTATAGCATGTTACAGTACTACAACATACTGCAGACAGGAATATTATCCCTCTTGACAAAAAACAATGAGTAAAAATGAAGAAATTTCATGAAATGTACACAAATCACAGCAGAGATACCAAAAAATCAAAACTGATTATAGGGGCAATGGGAAGTGTGTATGAAAAATCGATATGTACCTCGTTCTTGTGTAGTAGAATTTCAACAAATGATTTTTGTAATGAAGAAATGACTCTTGCATGGTAGAAGTTCAAGAGATGATTTTTGATTTTCAAATGTAGAAATGATTCTTGCGTGGTATATGCTGTCACCTACACAATACAAATCGAGTTCAGGAAATGAGAAGTTAAAAGCAACTAATTAACACTACAATTAATATTCTGGGGATTAACTCAAATATTAACTGAACAACGACTAATGAACAAACCGAGTTCAGGAAATGATTCTTGCAGAGCTTAGAACATCCTAACGTTGCAGCTTCATTTGTAATGTGAGAACAGTGTAACACGTACTATTTCTCTATCCTGGAAGAAAAAAAACATTATACCGTGTGATCAATACAAACATAAATGCAAGCCTAAATAAATATACAACCAAGCCTACAGAAAAGTAAAAGCATTAGACCATGTGATAGCACTTAATTATGTAATGTCGCCGGAAATGCAAATGCAAGCCTACAATCCGAAATGCAAGCCTAGAGAAAAAAAAACATTAGACCATGTGAAAGCACTTAAATATGTATAATGTCGCCAAAAATGCAAACAGAAAAAGAAATTTAAACTTTAGAACACCGTGTCACGTACTATTGCATATATATGTGTGGGAGAATGGATTAGTGTGGGAGAGAGAGGGTGCATATATATGCAGCTGCATATATATGCATCATATGCATATATATGCATCTGCATATATATGAAATTTAAACTCGATTAACAAAATACAAATGCAACATATGAAATTTAAACTCGTTTAACTTTGTAATCAAACACTCCCTTAACAAAATACAAATGCAACATATGAAATTTAAACTCGATTAATAAAAGATAACTTTGTAATCAAACACTCCCGCGCGCAATATTCACTTCCAGTTACTTGGTATACATACGTTAGGAAGACACGTCTTACCACCAATGTATCTCCTCTATTTTTGTTACTGAAGTAGAATGGTATTCATCAACACTTTATTGTATTAACCTTTAAATCAAAACAATTTAACAATTCAAAAAAAGAAAGAAAAAATCATTTAAGTTTGACCCCAATCCTACAACGTAAATGCATGTAATCTAATATCAGAATCACAATTGAAAAAGGAAATGTAATTTTGGAATCTAGAATGTAAGCAGGTTTCTGTTTTGGTTTCTATGTTTAAAACGACCACTTTTTATAATTTGGATGTTTGATTTGGGGGGTTGAGAAAGCTTGTGGGTGATGCATAGTTTTTGAATCAAGAAATGTAAATCAAGACGTTGTATAGAAACAAAATTCATTTCACAAACTGTCAAAACACCGAATATAATATGTCCAGTCTCTAATATTTAACATTAAATGGTCTAATCATAAATCATCATTAAAAATATGCATATTTGTGTGAATCACATACACCTGTGCATCAATAGTTGGATTCATTCAAATTAAATGAGAATACATTCATGTGTAAACTCTAAGGATGGGTTGGTGTGTAAATACACACAGACCTGTGAAAAGTTGGGAAAAAAATCACATCACCTTAGCAGGGCATTGAAGTTATTAGCCATGGATAAGATTACTTCCAAAATGAGGACCCCCCCCCCCCTATAAATAATAAAACACCAAACCAAAAAAAAAAGGTTGATAATATGTTTACCTTATATTTTAAAGCCTCAAAGCCTACACAAAAGTGTTTTTCTTTAAGTCCGTGTCTCAAATAACAGTTCATTAGTAAAAAACAAACACAAATTCAGCAGTTCGTTAAATAAAATAGCAAAACAAAGAGACAAATAATATTGTAGCTGCTGTGAAGACTTTTTTGCCATTTACTTCTCGATAATAATGTTGTTTCTTGATCAAATGACATCAGGGCAGAGTTGGCAAGAAGTATCGATAATTGGTGGGCCACTTGCGGCCATTTTATCTACACCGTTATGTCCAGTTACCACTAATATATATGGTATGACAACAACTTCTGTGGGTGTGTACTGTCCTAGAAAATATGCTGTTGACATTGGGATGATAAGTGATGTAAGGTGTCTATAGAAAATCTGACCCGTAGCCTAGCTGAAGGTGCTCTTCAGGTTGTTGAACCGTTTCTCCTAGCTTTGGTCCCTCCAGTCCATTAGTTTAATATATGATGAATAAATTGATGTACAATGGCTCTCTCAACCTGCTTAACAAAATTAAACTTTATAAAAAAGTGAACATGAACATACCACAATTTCCTAAGATAAGCTTATCACCGAAACCGGTTTTTCCAGAATTTCCATCGCTACCATTTGAGCGAGAACTACCCAATCACACAGTTACCTCATTTGCTGTAAAACGCCACCACTAACAGTCATTATAGCGGTCACCAATTTCATTGAAGTATATGTAATATGTAATATGTAATATGTCGGAACATTTATTATGAAAACAACATATGCAGTAAATTCAATTTTAGCCATTATGCCAGGGCATCGGTTACCTTCATGAAGAGTGATTCACCGTAGCTATTGTAGTTCAAGATAAATAGATTATTTAGTCCAACCCCTATTTGTCACATGATTCTCACATATATACCAAATTCATACACGTAACAGATACACATAAACATATACTACTCAAACTGGCCAACTGAATTAAGAAAGGCACCATGAAAAGAATGGTTTGATGACCAAAATTAAGGAGAGCCTAACAAAAAAAAAATAACAAACCAATACCATATCCGAATCCCAAAAGATGAAATCTGTAAAACGTCGGATTTCAAATGATGATATTTTAGGGTCAGAAAAAACTAATCAAATGTAGTCAATAACCAAATGCACTAAGCTCGGGGGGCTTCGTAAGTGCTAATTGGTTCCAAAGTCCAGTCACATGTGAATAAACTCTTGTATACTTCTATCCTTCTACAAATCATCCCCAATATCTTACAATAGCCTTCTGGAAAATGGAAGTTAAAAACACTAATGACTATACTCTTAGTAAGGCTCATAATTACAGAAAATATCATCCATGTGAGATAAAACACAATCACCCCTTAAACACAATAGTAAAACAAAGTATACTAAAACTGGGATTATAAAACAACAACATTCCAGTAAATAATTCCACACCACGATATGTTAAACAAATTTACAGTTCGTTGCAAGCTCCTTCCTATTACAAAAATTAAGACTCCAACCTATATTTCTCTGCCACACTAACTTGGTTGAATGCACCTACAACATGACACTTACATCTGGTGAACATGACTATAAGGATTAATGAACTTTATTCCTAATCAACATAAACAATGAGAATTAACTTCCAAAGGAATTAACCATTTGATGCCCACTAATGCTGAAATAGGAAAGGTCCAACCGATAATGAGGTACCAATGATCCACCTAACAAATGGAATAATAATAAAAATTAACAAAATAATACAACATAAACTAAAAATATTGGAATGTTTCCTCAAATGGGTCATAATTTTAGATACGAAAACCTTGAGTTGGGCCAATAGCAAAACAACCAAAATCAAGATTCCACGATACAAAGAGTAGTTCCGTTTCATAACTTTCATTGAACTTTAGTTAAGTATTACTAAAAGGACCAGTAAGCCCACCCATTACGGACTCAGAAGTACCAAACCCTTCTAATGGAAGGAACCCTCTAGATGTTGAAACTATTTAACATCCATACCTACAACACAGATTAACACCCAAAATTGGTTCAGTATTACTAAAAATAATCCGTTCTGAGAGAATAGTCATTAGCATTGAAGCAATCAGACACAGTACAAACCGAACAGCCAAAATTGGAACACTATTGTCGAACCAGAAAAAGTGGTAAGAATATTGAAATACCAAACATCAAACAGAAATCAACATAACATATAATGTACCATACCCAGATTTCTAATTAACACCCATACCCATACATCAAACAGAAATTAACACCCACACCCATACCATACCCAGATTTCTAATTAACACCCATACCTACAACACAGATTAACACCCATACCTACAACACATGTCAATAATAACTCACAGATATAAAAACAGAGATACAAACCATACAAATTAACACCCACACCCATACCATACCCAGATTTCTAATTAAAACCCATACCAACAACACTGATTAACACCCATTCGAATGAAGAAGCCATACCTTATGCACCTAGATGATTCTCGCATCTGGATCAGAATGATAAACCCTAGAGTTTCAAGACAAAGTCGTGGAGATGTTGATCAAAACCAAAACAAATTATAAACCCTAGAGTTTCAAAACAAAATCGTGGAGATGTTGATCAAAACCAAAACAAACACAATGATAAACCCTAAAGGTTGAATTAGAAATTTGTAAAACATGTGAAAAGATAGTACCTTCTTGGACGATACAAAGATGCAAGAGATGGAGAGGACACCGGTCGAGTAAGAGAAAATGAGGGCGACGGGGGACTGTGGGAGATATCGACAAAGAGAGAAAAAAGTGTGTGGGGAAAAGTTGTGAGTATGTTACCATAATACCCTAATTTTTGAACTTAAGTGTAATTTTGATGAGTATAAAAGAGGGGGAAATCAAAGAATTAAGGGGTAGATTGGTAAAAAAGAAATTAAGATGATCTTAACCATTAAAATGTGTAAGGAGGTGGCACACATCTTGACCGTTAAAATGTGTAGACAATTCAAAAACTTCCCTAACTTATTATATATATATATATATATATATATATATATATATATATATATATATATATATAAGGAAAAATAGGAAAAATATGAAAATAGGACTCGAGTCCCAGGTTTTAGCCCGAAACGCCTACGTAGCCTTTAAAGGTGCCAAAGTTCACATTGTTCGCATGTGGTACAAGGTTGGGGTTTATCCCAAATTTTAAATGGGGATTTATTATGTGTGTGTGTGTGTGTATAAAATATGCTTTTAGTTTTGAGAAAATTTAATGAAGAATCCCGTCGAAATTTATAGGTGTAATCCTTTTTTTCTTTGTATTGGGTTTTTAATAGAAAATATATTATGTGAAATATAACCAATAAAGGATGAGATATTAATGCGTATGATCTAAAGTCAAAAGTTAAATTAAGATTTTATATAACTAATGCGAGAATAAAATGAATTTGAAGAGAGAGACGGATGTTTGGACCTTCTTTGGAGACTTGAATCTTGATCTCGATTGCTGATGAACTTCCTTGCACGTTAGTATAAATGTTGGATGAGAGAGAATTACACTTTTGCTAAATTGGGTATAAAGTGATGGAAATGAAAGGTGGAGAATAATTTTACACAAAGGAACTTCGTTGATTGCATAAGAATATTATTGAAATCAGTGAAAATGATAGTTCTGAGGTGTCTTTCGAAGTGAGCTCAAGCTCTCCTTATATAGGGTAGGGGATGATAGTTATGAGCTGTCTTTCGAAGTGAGCTCAAGTTATCCTTATATAGGCATTGTGCTTGTTTTGCCTATCGATAGATAACCCCAGACACACTAACTATAGGCAGGGAAATGGACCTGCCTATTAACAATCTCGTACAGATATTCTGGAAAAAAGGTCATAAAATTCAATTTATAATATTAAATCGTTCTTGGGGCATACCATTAGAAATTTAATTTATAGATCTTTCATAATCCTTTGGGTTGCTCCTTTGTCCAGGAGTTGACTTTAGGACAAATGGGGCTCAGAAGTGCCCGTCAGTCCTTTGGACAGAAGATCGTTGGACGATGATGGATCATCCGTTGAACCTATAAGTCTAAATTGCTCAACGGGAGGACCATTGGAAAGGTTGTGAGAGGTTCTTTTATGTTCCAAATAGCTTCGCTCGGTTTAGAGAGCTGACTTTGGTCAAATGGGGCCTAGAAGTGCCCGGTGACCCTTCAGAGTAAAATGAATAATTCGTCCATACCGTAAGGTTGATTCACACATGAGGTGGACCTTTAGAAAGGTTATTCAATGACCTTCTAATATTCATTCAGTCTCATTTGAACTAAAGAGTTAAATTTGGTCAAATGGAGCCCGGGAGTGCCCGATGGCCTCTCGATCAGTTTTCAAGGGAAAACAGATTATTTTTCCCAAATTTTTACACCATTTCATGCATGGGGACAACCTTTGGAAAGGACTTTTAGTGCCCTTCGATGATTCATTGAACTTTCACTCGACGATGAAGTTGATTTAGGGTTGAATCGGGGCCCGGGAGCACCTGGTGACCTCTATATCGATTTTTCATAGTAAAATAGTCCGTTCATTTGAAGCATTACTTCTATTTGCACGTGGGGTGGACCATTGGATAGTAGATTCAGAGACATTCAATGATTTATTGATCTTTTGCTCTGATGATGGAGTTGACTAAAGTCAAACAGGCCTTGGGAGCGGTTGTTGGCCTCTAAATCGGTACTCGAAGTATGACCTAAGTTTTATATTAAATGGGGAGATGTTAAGGACATAAGGAGAGACTTAGGGGGTCCTTTAATGTGGTTTCTAAAAAAACCCTCAACGGGTGAGCTTGGAACAATTCAAAGTCGTTGAACAAACACCACATTACGTTTTGGAAAAGAGGTTAATTCTGCAGACTAAAAGGATGATGATTGTTTCAGAGGGTCGAGGTCAATTCTGAAGACCTAGTGTATTACTGGGGATGGCCGATTCTGCGTGCCTAGGTCAATTCAGAGGACCTTAAGGAGGAACGACCAATTCTAAGGGTCGATGTCAATTCTGAGGACCTTAAATGGAGGTGACCATTTCTGAGGTTCGAGGCCAATTCTGCAGGCCTTAAGTGGAGGCGACCAATTTAGAGGGTCAAGGTCAATTATGAGGACCTTAAATAGGGGCGACCAATTATGAGGGTTGAGGTTAATTTTTAGGACCATAAGTAAGGGCGACCAATTTTGAGGGTCGATGTCAATTTTGAGGGACTAAGTGGAGGCAACCAATTCTACGGGTCCAGGCCAATTCTACGAGCCTTAAGTAAGAGTGAAAAATTATGTGAGTCGATGTCAATTATGAGGACCTTAAGTAGGAGCGACCAACCTTAAGTAGGAGTGACCAATTCTACGAGTCGAGGTCAATTCTGAGGACCTTAAATAGGGGCTACTAATTGTGCGAGTCAAGGCTAATTCTGCAAGCCTTAATTAGGGGCAACAAATTATGTGAGTTGAGGCGAACTCTGAGGTCCTAAAGTGGAGGCAACCAATTTTGAGGGTCAAGGTTAATTCTAAGGACCTTAAGTACGAGCGACCAATTCTGCAGGTCGGGGTCAATTCTAAGGACCTTAAGTTATAATGTGGGGGTTTTCTCTCTGGGAAGTCTTTAATTTACCTTTTTTGAGACTTTACTAGGAAAAAGACGTCTATCTGGGGATTATATCTTTTTGATAAGAGATATCTTTGTTGGGGGAGCTAAAATTCTTAGCTTGGAGATTTCGCTGGGGAATGTGTTTCTTGAAGAAGCTACCAGGGAGAGATGTATGGTTAGGGCTTCTAGGTCTTCTTGGGGGCATTGAAATTTTTCTAGGAAAAATTTTAATTTGGGAATTCCTTCTAGTTAAATGGGTAGGATATTACATAGCTCTACTAAGGAAGCATTTTCTGCGGAGGAAAAGGTTTTGGGATTCCGCTGGGGAGTTGCTGTGGGATTTTGGGATGTAGGTGCGCTAATTTTTAGGGTTTAAGTTAGGGATAAAATGTGGTATCAATCCGGCAGGAGATTTGGGATCTTCAACATGGTTTTCTTGGTGAAGAAATGTTCCACCATTTATTTGGTAATTTTAGAAATTTTTCGTGAAATTTTTGGGCTTTTTTGGCATTTCTTGGATTTTTTGTATGAAATTTCAGGAGTATTATCGATCGGAGGATGGCAAGAATTTCTAATTAGCAATGGCATGGTCTTTTAGGATGCCTTGGGAAAGGGAATAAGCATGTGCCTATCTATGGGTGTCAGGGAACTACAGATCGGCATGCCCTCAGCATCCTATAAAAAGGGGCGAATTCTCTTCATTTTTCACACCTTCCAGATTTCCCATCTTCTGATTCACTCTTCTGCAATCTTCTCCTGCATTCTTTCCTCATTCGAGATTATAAAATGGGATATTTCTCAAGTTATGAGACTCACAAGGCGTGGTTGAGCATTGACGATTGGGTGAACGTGGAGTAGAGGACTAGGTTGACCCTATCTTTGAGCAACAAGATCACTTTTGACCTTTGTTGAAGACAAAAAATTTCTCGTCCACATGGACCATTAAGAATGGGACACATGTCATCCTATGTGGAAATATTCACACTTTCTCAGCATAGAAGACACTTAGTCGGCCCCTGAGCGGAGTTAGTCGGCACCTGAGGATAGTTAGTCAGTGCACCACCCGACCAACATAAAGAAGACCATCCATCCAGAAGATCAAAAGCCACTGGTGTAGCCAATAGCCACTGTAACCGAGAATACCAACATTTATATTCATTCCATATAGATATAAATGTCAAAATATACAAAGACATTCTATCTCTTGGACTCCCACCACTATAAATATAGTCCCTCCCTTAGCTAAAGGGGCAAGCAATTCATTCCATTTTTCTACCTATGTCTCTACATAGCTATCTCTCTCAATAAAAGAGAACTCTCTCAATCATTCTCAACAGACCATGTTGTGCTATTATAAACCCCTCTCAATAAAATAATAGTGGACGTAGGCTTTCCTTATAGCCGAACCACTTTAAAAATATGTATTTTTTATGTGTTTGATTGGATTGCTTTTATCTATTTATCTGTAATCATAAATATGGGATTTAGTCCATTCTTTGCATCAACAGATTGGTGTCGTCTGTGGGAATTTGATACGAGAATTATTCCCTTCTAATTAGATGATACGAAGATTATCATCAAAAGGATAAGTCTTCTATCTTTTTATGTGCACAATTACACTTTATACACATATCATTTCATTCAATCATGAATCTTGTGTGTTTATAATATATTTTAGAGAATTAGTTATATAAAATGATTTGCTATACTATTCTATAGGCAATCTAAAACTTAGAAATATTAACCACATCGTTTTATTTATTAATATTGGTTAATTATACGTTGAAATTTTTCACCTATAAATCAACACAGCTCGTCAATTTTTGACAATTTTCGTCGTTTTGAGATGAATTTCAAGAGATCTTCACTCACTACTCGAACTTACATTATAAATGGTAGGTTTTATATGATTATTCATCTGCAATTGGAAAATAGGAATGTCAAGGGGAACTTTTTTCTCTTCTAAAAATGAACCGACATAAATACAGCTCATGATAATTAGAGAACTTAATAATCGAAACTTGCCTACAATCATGCTTGGTGAAACCGAATCTACAAGGGTATAAAATTTCAAAACAATTCTCAGGAATATTAACCATATCTATACAATCTAGATCTGATAATTTTGATTTATGACGATTTATTAGTTCTCTCTTATATCTGACGATGATTGATTTATTAGTTTAATGACTGATTTATTAGTTTAACACTAGGTGTAAACCCGCGCGATGCGCGAGCTAGACGTTTGTGCTGGTAATTTAAAAAAAAATACATTTGAGATAAGTTAATTGAACAAAATAATAAAAATATTATGGTAATAAAAATGTATCTTGAACCCAAATGCGATGGTAGTACAATTGTTTTACCATATAAGCTTTAGAAGAGTTAAAGAAATGTTTTAGAATATGCCCTAATATTGCTTTAATTTTTTGAAATAGATCATCATATATGACCAAACAATTAATATGAAGAATCAACTATCAAGATGATATCATTAAAAAGAATTTCAAAACCTACCATTCTACATCCAAAAATATAAAATAAAATGAAATGCACATCCAAAGTATAAAGAACAATACCACAAAAACCCACCATCACATTTGAAGTATCAAAATAAAAAACAATCAGTTGTCCCCTATGACAAATCTATATCATACAAAAAATAGATCAACAAAAAACAACCAATATACCCACTACCTTTCATCTTTTTCACAAACACAAAATATTCAAACTCGTAAAAAAACTAAATACAACTTTAACAGGAGCCAAAAACAAAGTTCATACTCTTCATATTTCCACTAAGAAAATTTTGGAATGTTATCTCACAAGTTGATAGCTTAAATTCTTATTATACATAATATTGTACATTTGAAGTCACCATTGTGACTTGACGTGAAAGTTTTAGAAATAAGATAGAATTAATCAACTCATAGATAAACAAAAAACAAAAAAAACTCTTATATCTAATACAGATCAATAAAGCATTGTAATACATCGTAATTTTTGTGATATTTATTTATGGGATTAATTAAATTAAATGCGTATTAATTAGAAATTAATCCGGATTAAAATACTAGCGAGATGCGAGTTGGTATTTGAATATAATGTGCAGATATGATTATATATGAATATTGAAGTATGAAATTTGTCGTGAGATTGAAATACGGCAATTTGGAAATTTTGTTGAGACGCGTGTAACAGTCGCGTCCGGAATATAATTATTTGAATTAAAAAGTGAATTTTAGTTCTATTAACCGTATGGTCATTTTGAGTGCACCAACGCTTCCGGAAGGGTCAAAATAGTCAGAAAACACTAGCCGGGGGTTAAGTTTGGATCCCGGGTCATTTTTGGGCCATACCGATAACTTATAAGGGCATTTTGGTAATTTCAGAAATTGTGTAATTAAAACCCACGAAAATCAGAGTTATAATCTGACTTAGTATTAACCCACTAATCCATTTCCAACCCCAATTTAGGAAGTGGGCTACGGGAGAGGTTATAACTTGGCAAAACCAACCTCACCTCCATTAACACCTTGAGAAGAAAGCTCGGAGAGAGAGAGAGAAGAGAAATTCTGCAGAGGAGAGAGAGAACCATTCATCAGATTCGTCATCAAATCCAGAGTTACCCTTAAGGCAAGTGGTTTAATTCCAATTAATTTCAGAGAATGTTTCTTCCATGTGTAGGAATTGATAAAAATCTGATTGTTCTTGGGAGATAATGAAAAACCCATTAAATTTGAAATAGAATTTTACATATTGAGGAGGAATTGCATGTAAAGTTATATGTAGGCGATTACTCTGATGCTATTAATATCTTGGATGAAACAAAAACGGATTATAGTAGGTTCAATGATGATTTACAAATGTTAGGGTTCATGTTCATATAATTTAGGGATAAATGAAGAGATTTGAAGATTTGATGAGGTTTAAGATGAGTTAGCCCTATATAAACGTTTGATTATCACCTATGAGTGTTTAGTACGAATTATGAACCTTAAAATGATGTTGGGTCGATTTTTATGGGAGATTAGGAGTGAAGAAAATTGGGAAAACCGAAATAAGGATTTCTGGGCTCGAAACTGGCCACTCGTTAGAAGACCTGCCCAGGTCGTTCGAACGAGCTCGTTCGAACGAGCTTCTAACGAGTTGACCATTGACTTCTAATGAGGGTGAAGTTCATTCGATAATCTCGTTCGAACGAGATCTCGTTAGATAGCCCAGTTCGTTCGAACGAACTCTCGTTCGAACAGCCTCGTTCGAACGAGACTTCGAACGAGTTGACAGATTAGGCTTTTTAGCCTGTTTTGATCCCGAGTGCCCCGTAACCTTGTGTATAGGTAGAGATAGCTTTCCCTTAATGATTAATTGATATATTTGGGATGTTTGGGATATAATGAGGAGTTAAACCTAGAAGTGTAGTTTGAACTTAAAGGAAAATATGAAGTAGGACGTGAGTGTCTA
The DNA here is from genome assembly GCA_949130495.1 of Sambucus nigra. Lineage (NCBI taxonomy): Eukaryota > Viridiplantae > Streptophyta > Magnoliopsida > Dipsacales > Adoxaceae > Sambucus > Sambucus nigra. Next base: position 549,786,629 of record OX422207.1, read on the forward strand.
TTACGTTGCGAGAATTATTGACGGCCTAATTTATTATATTAACTGGAACATATAAATTGTGTAGTATTATATGTCGGTACGAGAATGATAAGTGTACCACCAATATATTATGGTGATTACTAAGATGTGTGAATATTTAGTATATTTATTGATTTTATGTGTATAACATACCTACCATACTTGCTATCACGGGAGGTTTGCGTTCGCTTAGGGCCTTCTAATCCTTGTGTTGCTCGGATTTAGATTAGTTACGTCGATGAACATAGGTCAGAAAAGGACTTATTGGGATGTTAATAAGTCTGCTGATCGTGGGAGCGCAGGTATGTGCGTGACCCATGTGATGTGACTGTGTTCGCCTCCATTATTTGTGATATGGTTATCTGAGAACTATTCCTGAGAGATTCGGAATATGTGATCCTTATGTACGTGATGTAACGGGATGGATAGCAGAGTATGTGTGCACCGCAGCTAGTTCTCGGGGTGCTTGTATTCTATTGTATATTTATGACGGGAATAATATACTCTTAATTAATGGGAACTTTTATGTTAATATTGTGAAAAATTATGGTGTTGTTTTGAGAAAACATAACGGGTTAACCGATAGTGAAATGTATTACATATTGAGAATCTGAGTTTAAGTAAAGCCCTCTATTTATTTGAAAACGCTAGGATGTATAATGGAAATCGAGTAGTAAAAGGTATAACTTATTACGGTTTGGTTTAGATAGGTATGTTACTTAGATGGGTATGGTACGTTAGGAGTGCACATGTAGTCGAGAGGTGAGTATTTCATGTGAGTGCACGTCCTAACATGTATTTTGCATTTAATGTTTTAATGTTATTAAAACACTTGCTGTTTTCAAAATGTTTTCCACTTTCGGGCTCTGACCCATTTGCTTTTAAATCTATTTTTGTAAAAACCATTTTAGGTGCCCAGCCACAAGGACACCATGCTTAAATCCTCATTCAGGTGACGAGTTGTAGCTATTTGTTGAAGTTACAGGACCTTGCTTGTAGACGCTTCATCTACTTTGACACTATATTCAGCAGTTATCAGTTGTAGGGCATGTCGCCCATTCCTTTTAGAGACATTTCATTTATTTCAGTTATTCAGACTTTTGGCATGTAATTATTCAGGATGCAGACTTGTAGTATTATTTTTCAGTTGTGGGATTGTTGTGAGGAGTTATCCTCCGGACTTATAATTACGTTGTTGGTTATTCATTACTTCTTTATGGTGAATGGATGTTATTCTTTCATTATTCTTTTACTGCATGTTAATCAGACTTAACTTAAAATTTTGGCACTTACTTTTTAAATACTAGGTGGTTAGTAATCATTAAAATGTTTTCGACAATGATGCTATTAACTGAACCAACTTGACATTTTGTATTGATTTAGTAAAGGAGTAGCTACCCGGTATTTAATTAGTCGGGGTGTCACAGGTGGTATCAGAGCATCAGGTTCTAGTGTCATTTAGGATCTGAACGGCTTATTATGTTTTCGCTGAGCTTTCTTTGATGTAGATCCCTATATTTTAGGACTGTTGTATTCTTTTGTATATGCTACGTTCTTCAGCTATTTTAAGTTTATAACTGCGAATTTATAAACTTCATTCTTATTTCAGATGCCTCCACGACATGCACAACGGGTTCCCAGGAATGCAACGCCAGAACCACAACCCGCACCAGTTCAGGGCACGATGAATGCCGCCGAGGTTGCAGCCATTGTGGCCCAGGCGGTAAATGCCGCACTAGCTGTAGTTCAGCAGGCACCACCCCAGGCGCCGATAGCCGCGCCAGTTCAGGGTCATGCATTCCCGTCTGCTTGGGAACGTGTACGTGATGCTTTTCAGAAAGGGCACCCTCCGGAGTTCGCAGGTACCTCCGATGTGGTAGTTTCGAGTCTGTGGAGGAAGGACATACAGCGACACCTGAGGATGTATGAGTGCACAGATGTCCAGAAGCAGATATTAGCTACCTTTAAGCTAGTGGGATCTGCACTGCAGTGGTGGGAGTCTATTACCACCGTAGAGGAGAGGGATACTCTCACTATTCAGGAGTTTTGGGTGCGATTTGACCGCAAGTACTTTCCGTCGGCTGTTCACACAGAGATGAGGAGGAAGTGGATGAGCCTCAAGTAGGAGGGTAAGACTGTGGCCGAGTATGAGGCCGAATTCACTGATCTTTTGAACATTATTCCGGATGAGATACTGACGGAGGAAAAGAAGATACAGAAATTTACCGACGGGTTAACATGGAGGATTCGTCAGCACTTGTTAGGGAACCTCTCGTTAGCCACTTATTCTGATGTGGTTAACGCTGCATTGCTCCATTGCCAGGATCACCGCTTTCACATGGCTGAGGGCAAGTGATCGGGAGAGTCTAGCCATCAGGGCAGGACTGGAGGAAATGGTGACAGTGGGGCACAATCTGTTCAGAGGTAGAGGCAGGGTGATCAGGGTACCCAGCAGGGGGATCACAAGAGGTTCAGGTCAGGGAATTTCAGGCACGGACAGGGAGGTTTCCGGCAGTGCCATCAGGGTCCAAACGGCCATCAGAACCAGCAGGGTCAGAATGGTCAGCATCAGTTTCAGCAGGGCCAGTGGAGGAACGGTAACGGACACTAGGGCCGGGGGCAGCAAGGACCGAGAGGGAGAAACTTTTCGGGGAAGTGTTTCGTTTGTGGAAAGACTGGCCATAAATGCCAGGACTGTCCTGATAGGGGCAGGGCCCCGCAGTAGCAGCAGGGTGCTCGACATGAGCCACAGAGGCCACTTTTTCCACCAGCCCTCCCATCTCCAGCCCAGGTGCCAGCTCTTTCAGCCATTCCAGCAGTTCCTGTGCAGCAGGGACAGTTACAGTATGGACGTGTCTATAATGTCCACCAGGCAGCAGCTCCGCAGGCACCACCCGCGATTGAGGGTATGTTTCCTATCCATGGTACTATGGGTCGGGTTTTATTTAATACGGGGGCAACACATTGCTTTATAGCTACACATTTTGTGAAAGCCTTAGGGTTGTTAGCCACAGCAGAGAGCACAGTGACGTGTGTGGACTCATCGTTGGGGAGTGGGTCACTTATTTTCTTTATATGCCGGGGAGTAGGGGTAGAGATTGGTAGTTTGGTATTACCGGCAGATATGTTAGTATTAGAGATGACCGAGTATAATGCCATTATTGGTATGGATTGGCTTGTTGCGTACCGATCCATGATTGACTGTTTCAGTAGGAGTATTATCTTTGCCATTCCCGGGCAGGAGATGTTTTTGGTGGCGAAGCCTCGTTCCGAGGGAGGATCGTCCACTCATTTGTACTATATAGAGGAGGAGACCTCTAAGGAGGTGGTGATACCACTTGATTCGATTCCGGTTGTTAGAGAGTTTGCCGATGTATTTCAGGATATACCTAGATTACCCCCCAGTCAAGAGATCGACTTTGTCATAGACATATTGCCAGATACGAGACCTATAGCACGCGCACCGTACCGTATGGCTCCAGCTGAGGTGAGGGAGTTACGGGATCAGATTGAGCAGTTGTTGGGTCACGGGTTTATACGGAGGAGTACTTCGCCGTGGGGTGCCCCTGTGTTGTTCGTGAAGAAGAGATATGGTTCACTGAGATTGTGTGTGGACTACCGAGAGTTGAATAAGGTCACGATACGGAATAAGTATCCGTTGCCTCGAATCGATGACCTATTCGACTAGTTGAGAGGAGCTTCTTTCTTCTCGAAGATTGATTTGCGATCAGGATACCATCAGTTGCGTATCAGGGAGGAGGACGTCTCGAAGACTGCGTTCTTAACGAGATATGGTTCTTACGAGTTTCGGGTTATGCCTTTTGGTTTGACCAATGCTCCAGCAGTGTTTATGGACTTGATGAATAGGGTGTTCAGGGATTTCCTAGATCAGTTTGTCATTGTCTTCATTGATGATATTCTGGTTTACTCCCAGACAGAGGAGGAGCACGCCGAGCATTTGAGGCAAGTTTTGCAGACACTATGTCAGAACGAACTGTATGCAAAGTATGAGAAATGCGGGTTTTGGCTGAAGGAGGTCCAGTTTTTGGGACATATTATTTCCGACCGGGGAATATCTGTTGATCCGGGGAAAGTATCCGCGGTGAGGGAGTGGGGACAGCCCACGACACCGATAGAGATTCGTAGTTTCTTGGGCCTAGCAGGATACTACAGGAGGTTCATTCGGGGATTCTCGAAGATAGCAGGTTCTTTGACACATCTGACTCGTAAGGGTGTGCCATTCATCTGGAGTGATGCCTGTCAGCTGGCATTCGATGAATTGAAGGATAAGTTGACCTCAGCACCTGTGTTAGCATTGTCGAGACCGGGAGTTGAGTATTTAGTTTAAACCGATGCGTCCTTGCAAGGACTTGCAGGTGTATTGCAGCAGGAGAGTCAGGCCATTGCTTATGCATCCCGTAAGCTAAAGCCTCACGAGAAGAATTACCCCACTCATGACCTGGAGTTGGCGGCAGTTGTATTTGCCCTTCGGATATGGAGACATTATCTTTTGCGGGAGAAGTTTCGATTGTTCACGGACCACAAGTCCCTACAGTACCTATTCACGTAGAAGGAGTTGAATATGCGGCATCGAAGGTGGCTTGAGTTTGTGAAGGACTATCAGTTTGATATCCAGTATCACCCGGGGAAGGCTAATGTGGTGGCAGACGCGTTGAGTCATAGGCCAGCAGATGAAGTGGCAGAGGTGTGGAAGGCCAAGTGGAAGGAATTGGGACACCAGGATGCAGTGGCCCGATCGTTCATGTCTGTAATGACCGTTACACCGCAGATCATTACGAAGGTAGTAAGGGCACAGGCAAATGACTCGTTCTGTCAGGAGAAGATAGCTCGATTATTGGTAGAGGGAGCCGAATCCTATACCGTTATCTCAGACGGGGGATTACGCTTCAATGGGAGATTGGTAGTTCCGGAAGGGGAGGAATTATGGCACGAGGTGATGGCAGAGTCGCACGGCTCACGGTTCGCGGTACATCCCGGTGGGGACAAAATGTACCAAGACATGAGATGACAGTATTGGTGGAGCGGGATGAAGAGAGATATTGTCGAGTTTATTTCTAAATGCGCCACTTGTCAGCTAGTAAAAGCGGATCATCAGAGACCGGCAGGACTGCTACAGCCGTTGGAGGTCCCGATGTGGATGTGGGAGAGCATATCCATGGACTTTATCACGGGGTTTCCCACGTCACAAAGAGGTCACGACTCCATTTGGGTAATTGTGGACAGGTTGACCAAAGTCGCTCATTTTCTACCCGTAAGGACAGACTACACTACGGGACAGTATGCGCAGCTCTTTATTTCAGAGATAGTGAGACTTCACGGTGTTCCCCTAAATATCGTGTCTGACAGAGACAAGATATTTGTTTCACGGTTTTGGGAGAGTTTTCAGGAGGCCATGGGCACGGAACTGCGGTTGAGTACGGCGTATCACCCGCAACCGATGGGCAGACCGAGCGTACGAACCAGATGTAGGAGGACATGCTACGTATGAGTATCATTGACTTCGGGGGTGGATGGGAGCAGTATCTTCCACTGGTGGAGTTTGCTTGCAACAACTCCTACCAATTCACCATTGGCATAACTCCATTTGAGGCGTTGTACGGTAGACCTTGTCGTTCCCCAGCATGTTGGTTGGAGGTGGGGGACAACAAATTACTTGGGCCGGAAGTAATTCAGGATACTTCGGCAAGGATAGAATTGATTCGGAGTCGCATTCGGGTAGCTCAGGATCGGCAGAAGAGCTATGCTGATGCGAAGAGGTTCTTCAGGGAGTTCCAAGTGGGGGACCAGGTTTTGCTCAGAGTATCTCCTATGAAGGGGATTATGTGTTTCGGGAAGAAAGGAAAGTTGGCACCGAGATATGTGGGACCATTTACTATTATTGAGCGGATTGGACCGGTTGCGTATAGGCTTGGGTTACCGGAGCATTTGCATCGGATTCACGATGTGTTCCATATTTCCTCGCTAAGGAAATATCTTAGAGACGATTTGGCTCATTATCACATTGCTTTAGAGGACATCGATCTCCAGCCTGATAGCTCCTACGAGGAGGGGCCGATTGCTATTTTGAACCGAAGTGAGCGGAAACTGCGGTCAAAGATAGTCCCGTTAGTGCGTGTTCAGTGGCGACATCATAATGTTGAGGAGACCACATTGGAGCGCGAGGATGAGATGCGCGAACGTTATCCAGAGTTGTTCTTACCAGGTACTTTCTAGTTCCGAATTTCGAGACGAAATTCAGTTATTAGGGGGGAAGTATGTAATACCCCGTAATTTTTGTGATATTTATTTATGGGATTAATTAAATTAAATGCGTATTAATTGGAAATTAATCCGGATTAAGATACTAGCGAGATGCGAGTTGGTATTTGAATATAATGTGCAGATATGATTATATATGAATATTGAAGTATGAAATTTGTCGTGAGATTGAAATACGGCAATTTGAAAATTTTGTTGAGACGCGTGTGATAGTCGCGTCCGGAATATAATTATTTTAATTAAAAAGTGAATTTTAGTTCTATTAACCGTATGGTCGTTTTGAGTGAGCCAACGCGTCCAAAAGGGTCGAAATAGTCAGAAAACACTAGCCGGGGGTTAAGTTTGGGTCCCGGGTCATTTTTGGGCCATACCGGTAACTTATAAGGGCATTTTGGTAATTTCAGAAATTGGGTAATTAAAACCCACGAAAATTAGAGTTAAAATCTGACTTAGTATTAACCCACTAAGCCATTTCCAACCCCAATTTAGGAAGTGGGCTACGGGAGAGGTTATAACTTGGCAAAACCAACCTCACCTCCATTAACACCTTGAGAAGAAAGCTTGGAGAGAGAGAGAGAGGAGAAATTCTGCAGAGGAGAGAGAGAACCATTCATCAGATTCATCATCAAATCCAGAGTTACCCTTAAGGCAAGTGGTTTAATTCCAATTAATTTCAGAGAATGTTTCTTCCATGTGTAGGAATTGATAAAAATCTGATTGTTCTTGGGAGATAATGAAAAACCCATTAAATTTGAAATAGAATTTTACATATTGAGGAGGAATTGCATGTAGAGTTATATGTAGGCGATTATTCTGATGCTATTAATATCGTGGATGAAACAAAAACGGATTATAGTAGGTCCAATGATGATTTACAAATGTTAGGGTTCATGTTCATATAATTTAGGGATAAATGAAGAGATTTGAAGATTTGATGAGGTTTAAGATGAGTTAGCCCTATATAAATGTTTGATTATGACCTATGAGTGTTTAGTACGAATTATGAACCTTATAATGATGTTGGGTCGATTTTTATGTGAGATTAGGAGTGAAGAAAATTGGGAAAAACGAAATAAGGATTTCTGGGTTCGAAACTGGCCACTCGTTAGAAGACCTGCCCAGGTCGTTCGAACGAGCTCGTTCGAACGAGCTTCTAACGAGTTGACCATTGACTTCTAATGAGGGTAAAGTTAATTCGATAATCTCGTTCGAACGAGATCTCGTTAGATAGCCCAGTTCGTTCGAATGAACTCTCGTTCGAACAGCCTCGTTCGAACGAGACTTCGAACGAGTTGACAGATTAGGCTTTTTAGCCTGTTTTGATCCCGAGTGCCCCGTAACCTTGTGTATAGGTAGAGATAGCTTTCCCTTGATGATTAATTGATATATTTGGGATGTTTGGGATATAATGAGGAGTCAAACCGAGAAGTGTAGTTTGAACTTAAAGGAAAATATGAAGTAGGACGTGAGTGTCTATTACGTTGCGAGAATTATTGACGACCTAATTTATTATATTAACTGGAACATATAAATTGTGTAGTATTATATATCGGTACGAGAATGAGAAGTGTACCACCAATATATTATGGTGATTACTAAGATGTGTGAATACTTAGCATATGTATTGATTTTATGTGTATAACATATCTACCATACTTGCTATCACGGGAGGTTTGCGTTCGCTTAGGGCCTTCTAATCCTTGTGTTGACCGGATTTAGATTGGTTACCTCAATGAACATAGGTCAGAGAACGACTTATTGGGATGTTAATAAGTCTGCTGATCATGGGAGCGCAGGTATGTGCGTGACCCATGTGATGTGACTGTGTTCGCCTCCATTATTTGTGATGTGGTTATCTGAGAACTATTCCTGAGAGATTCTGAATATGTGGTCCTTATGTACGTGATGTACCGGGATGGATAGCAGAGTATGTGTGCACCGCAGCTAGTTCCCGGGGTGCTTGTATTCTATTGTATATTTATGACGGGAATAATATACTCTTAATTAATGGGAACTTTCAAGTTAATATTGCGAAAAATTATGGTGTTGTTTTGAGAAAACATAACGGGTTAACCGGTAGTGAAATGTATTACATATTGAGAATCTGAGTTTAAGTAAAGCCCTCTATTTATTTGATAACGCTAGGATGTATAATGGAAATCGAGTAGTAAGAGGTAGAACTTATTATGGTTTGGTTTAGATAGGTATGTTACTTAGATGGGTATGGTACGTTAGGAGTGCACATGTAGTCGAGAGGTGAGTATTTCATGTGAGTGCACCTCCTAACATGTATTTTGCATTTAATGTTTTAATGTTATTAAAACACTTGCTGTTTTCAAAATGTTTTCCACTTTCGGGCTCTGACCCATTTGCTTTCAAATCTATTTTTGTAAAAACCATTTTAGGTGCCCAGCCACAAGGACACCATGCTTAGGATCCTCATTCAGGTGACGAGCTGTAGCTGTTTGTGGAAGTTACAGGACTTTGCTTGTAGACGCTTCATCTACTTTGACTCTATATTCAACAGTTATCAGTTGTAGGGCATGTCGCCCATTCCTTTTAAAGACATTTCATTTATTTCAGTTATTCAGACTTTTGGCATGTAATTATTCAGGATTCAGACTTGTAGTATTATTTTTCAGTTGTGGGATTGTTGTGAGGAGTTATCCTCCGGACTTATAATTACATTGTTGGTTATTCATTACTTCTTTATGGTGAATGGATGTTATTCTTTCATTATTCTTTTACTGCATGTTAATCAGACTTAACTTAAAAATCTGGCACTTACTTTTTAAATACTAGGTGGTTAGTAATCTTTAAAATGTTGTCGACAATGATGCTATTAACTGAACCAACTTGACATTTTGTATTGATTTAATAAAGGAGTAGCTACCCGGTATTTAATTAGTCGGGGTGTCACAAGCATAAAAGCAAAGTTTAATACATGCTGCAGTTTCTTGAGTATACATTAATAATTAATAAATCATAAATGATTTCAAGCAATAAAATCAAATAGATCTGCAAATAGTTCCTGATCACATACACAACTCAGTCAAATGACATTTTTATGTACACATGTGAATAATTCATATTGATAAACAAAGATAAATAATATTTAAAAATTATAAAACTGAAACCCTCGTTGTTAAAATTTATATAGGGATTTCCATAATTATAAGATAGATTCAAGTGATGGAAGTTAGACAGAATTAACACTTTTCAGTACTTGGTCAATATCCTATGATAATGAACTGGAGCAAATTCCTTTCAAACTAAAGCTACATGCATTAGAAGAAGAAAAAAAAACTAAAAATGAGAAGAAAGTTGCAAGCTGTTGAAGAATTGAAAACTAAATAATCTAGAAACATATTCATACAATGATCTCGAAACTCGAGTATCTTTAATTAGTTTAACTTCAGTTGATTTCAATATCACTTTAGTTCTGTATACAAAAGTTAACAAAAAGTATATCATGTTAACGATATCAAGCTGTAATGAAAATTAGAAAATCATTGTCAAATCAACTTTCACACATATTAGTATTAAATGTATATATTAAATAAAACTTAAAGGAATTACAACATTTACAAAACTTACCATCACAATCTCCAAATGTTTGCCATCCCAATATTAAGCATCCCAATCCAAATCAACTAATACAATACGCACAATCCCGACATTTACAAAGAGATTAAATGTATATCAAGTAAAACTAACAAAAGTTGTGTTTTAGCTTGGTTTACGTCCTGAAATGAACCCGTAATGAGAATCAAAACTCAAAATTCCTTCTAGTAATCAAAAGCAGAATAAAAAGGCAAGATTGATTTGGGATTTAGGGAGTCAAAGCACGAACGATACACCAAAACAAAACCCAGAAAGCCAAAAACCCTAATTTTTCTCCAAAGATTGATTTGTGGCATGAAAAAACCTCAAATTTGAACTGGATAGCCAAATCAAAACCCAAAATTATTTCTTGCAAAGAAAAACAGAATTAAAACCCAATTTCGATTTGGGTTTTAGGGATTCAATGTAACAAAATAAACCCCCCAAAGTCAAACCCCCTAATTTGAATCCAAGATTCTTTCTTGTAAACAAAAGAAGAACGGAAACCCAATTTGGGGGGGCAACAAGAGGTTTGAGTTAGAGTTTGAGAGTGGTATCCATCGATGGCTTTTTCAAAGTCTCATATGAACAGATATCTGGTATTTAGACAGAGAAAGAGAGGAGATTATGTGAAAGCTGAATGAAAGAAAGAGAGAGGGAGAGAGTCAAATTTTCCACTTGTTGACAGCTCTGCAAAACCCACCCCCATTTTCGACCATTTTCTTGGAGGAATTCGGCAACGACCTGCCACTTTTGGTCATCTCTTTTGTTGATACCCTTTCATTTTCAAATGGGATTGTCCCACTACACTCGCCTCCCTCATAAAGAATTTGAATGATTTATGAACTCCTCTAGCTTGTTCGGTTATATATATAAAATAAAAGGAGAGGAAAATTTGAGAAATATAACGAATGTGAGAGAAGAATGGAGAACAAAAGTCTCCGAGTAAATTCCCTTTCAAATCCTTTTCTTCATTTCTCCAGAGATTGGTCAGCCACGTGAATGGTTTTAAGTTTGAGGGTTTTAAATGCTTGTTTAGCATTTTATAGTATATAGAGATAGAGATATTTACTCTTCACTTGAGGCTGAATTTATCACTAACTGTCAAAATAGACACCAAACAAAAAGCTATATAATCTAAATCCCCAAAATTCCCACGTTCTACAGCAATAAATGGGTAGGATATTGAGAATTCCATGAGGTTTTCTCCTCGATCGGCAACTGAAATGTTTGGGATATGAAACTCAAGAAAAAATCCCATTACAACATCGTCGGAGTTACCCATCATGGTCTGCGACCACTATATTATAGCTACACGTCAGGATGAAGATAGCCCATGGATATTAGTTCTTTTAAATCAGGATTTGCACAGTTGTTGTCGCCCCAACCAACTCGCTCCGACCACCATCCATTACAATTCCTCCTATTAAACGATTTTCTCGACGACTATTTGTCGGTAACCTGGCCACGGTAACATAAATTCTTGTACAACTAGGTGGAACTTTTGAAGGTCGGTAGAAAACATAAACTCTCATATATCATCAACGACCATCCATTACCAGGTCGGCGGAATCTATAATAGATTGGCTCTCAATCTAGGTGAATAAACACATTAGCAATAGGAAAATTTCATTAGTTCTTGATCAACACAAATTGTGGTGGCATCATCGGACCACAATTTATTAGTCAGTAGCATCATATGATGACAACAGATCGAGAAAGGCGCCGACCATCTATTTTGGGTCAGAACTTGTTGATTGATTCTCCGACCAACGTGGTCATTGTACCAAAGTTTATTTTATTCGATATTTGAACAAATTAGGGTTTTCCCGACCTCCCATTACTAGTTGGCGGTGACGATTTCTGTTGACATCAAAGAAATTGCTGATCGGCGACATAAAAGGCCATAAATGTTCGGCAACAAGTTTTATACAAAACAACGGCTTCTTGATCATATGTAACCGATCGACCGATCAGAACGGAGGATTCCCGACATCCCAACACTGACACGGCTAGTCGGAGATAGCCATTGGTCGGCGGTGATCACGTGCTGACGACAAATACTGGAATAGGAAGTGGAAAATTTATTTTCTTTATTGATTTTGACAAAGTCAAAATCACTACCATGGTGTTAAAAGACAAACTCACATCCCTACTATTTGTTAATTAACACCTTTTAATAAATTTTTAAAACCAAAACACCTGAACAAATTTATTTGGGATGCATAAATATGAGATTTATGATAAATCTCATACCTGTTCGATTTTGCTGATTAAAGTTAAAATTGGGTAAAAGTTGGTGGGCGAAAAAAAGTTAAATGCATATAATTTGTTGTTCAAATCTCCATAATATTTTAATTTTATCAAAACTTTTGGTTTCTACACCAAATCCTTATGCTTCACAATCTCATTTGGAAATAATTGCTTGAAACCAACTTACACTTGACTAGTTGTTTGGAGTTCAAATAATTTAAAAAAAATCCTAGTCCAATCAATTAGTTTTAATACCCTGTATATATTCTATAAAAATATGCTCAAGTGACACATAGTTGACATAATATTTATTTCATATTTTTATTGATCGATGTTAGTAGATATACATCATATATTATTTGGCTGAATAAAATATTCTCATGACATTTATTTGATTTAGCCTCCACAGATATTCGAGCAAATTTTCAAATTCCATTGGTACAAGATTCGGTCCTGATGAATGCTCGGCCACAATCTTAAGCCTACGAAAATATTATTAATGTTCGGCACTATATAATTTTTCCTCGGCATATTAGCCAGGCACTATTTATTTTCTTATTGCTCCGACGGATGATTGGCCAAGATTATTTCTTATATCCGACGAATGCTCAGACACTAATATTTCTTAAAATTCAATATTTATTATCTGATTATCAACCTAAAAGAGGGTTATGCATATCCTATTGTAAGAGGGTAGTTTAGATAAGATGGAGGTGTAACCCCTTTTTTGAGTACAATAATGATAAGTTAAATAGAAACATTATCAATTAACCACAGGACATACAAACACGACTCAATGAAGATAGACTCAGTTCGAACTCACAAATCTCTCATGTATAACTTAGAAGGTAGTAATGAACTTAGAAACAACTTAACTAGAGGGGGAGAGAAGTAAGCACCCTAGATATACCTTGGCAGGCAACCAAACACACCAATCACCCTCAAGAATCTCTATCAAGTATTAAAAGCTTCGTAATCTATGACAATGGTGAGTGAGTAAACTCTCTGGTTTGCAATAACTCTCTCTGATGTATATTATCTCTAGTAATAACTTCTAAACTCTCAAAAAGATCATCCTTCCTCACAGGTGGTTGGGGTCCTTAAATAGCCTCCCACACCATCCCCGAGGCAACTCCGCCATTAATGCCTGTGAAAGACATCTCTCATACTTTATTTCACAAATATTAAATACCTGATGCACTAGTTATCTCCACATCATAAACATTACATGTCAAGACATGCCTTTTGCCTAACCACTGTGTGTCAGGGGGCTGTTGTCACAGAGGTGGCTCACCAACTGTCTGACAGCCCCAAATACCACGGTGGTTTACTCAAGTGCAGGTCTGACATTGCCTAGCTGGTTAGTGACATCAGATAAAATGGACGTGACATTAAGTAGAGGGTTGTTTGGATCATAACTCAACGCTCGATGAAACTCGAGGATGCTCCCCCCGAGGTCCCACAGTCAGGGTCCTTTGGTGTTTTACCAGGTGTATCTAAGATGGTGAGGACAAGCCCAAACGGTGCCTCACTTCTCAATCCTCCAAACCAAGTCCCTCCAAATTTCCCATGATGAGGTCATTCGATAGAGCATGAAAGCTCTCCCAGGCCCTGCCAAGCCTGGTCTCTCACGAGTACCGTTCGACCTCACACATAATCATTATTTTCGTTACATCTTTAGATTCTTTATAACCCATAGTCACTAAAAATAAAATATACAATATGGCTAAGTAACATAACAAGCTAAAATATGAGTTGTCACGCTAAGCTGCCTCGCTGAGATGCCACGCTGAGTTGCCACGCTTGACCTGCCTTGTTAAGTTTCCACGCTTGAGCTACCTTGTTGAGTTACCATGTTGAGTTACCATGCTTGAGCTGCCTTAACCCCAGATACTATTGTAAATAGGGGAATTATTCCTAATCTTAGGATTACCTTTTAGCCCCCTCTACATTTGCCCTTTCATGGAGAGATTTATTGTGGAAACAGGAAATATCTGCACGAAAACTTCTCAATCTGATGAATCTCCTCTGTGTGAAAAAATTCTAACATATTTCCCTTCGTTATAACAACTGCGTTACCGCCTGGAGGAAAAAGTAAAATTCTCCCCGATGTACCTGAGTCAAAGCACTGCGGCTTATCTTTAGCGAAGGGACATCGCCGCTTTTTCCTTACACTGAGCTTCAACCGTTCTATCTTTACCAAGATTCTTAAAAACGCGGGGCGTGATTGAGGCGTGGAGGCCAAGCCTTAAGCCTTAGAAGCCTAGGCGGGCCTAGGCGTAAAAAGGCGTTTAGGCATTCTTAATATATTTTAATATTTTTTAACTATAACAAGGCTATTAAAATACAAAAATTGCACAGATCATAAAAATATGTCAGAATATATGCAAATTAAAATACTATTTGATTATTTTGGATGAGATAATGGTCCAGTTTGTAAACAAATTCTTTAAAAGGCGACATCGTTTCACTAAATCATTGTTGTTTTTAAAAAAAAGTGCGCCTTAAGGGTTTTACCAAGAATAAGGCGTGAAAAGCGTAAGGCGAGGCGTTTCTTCCAAGCCTTAAACCTAGGCGGAGCCTATGCGGGTTTTTTAGAACAGTGATCTTTACTATTTGAAATTCCCCCGAAAGGCCTACTAAGGGCCTGTTTGGTTCTCTATTCTGAAAACTCGATTTAAACACTGTTTTTAAATACAACTTTAAAATTCAGTTTTTTGTGTTTATAATTATTGGCGTGCGTTTGGTAAACTTGTTTTAAACACAGTTTTTTGAAAATTTGACAAAATTAGCAAACATATATATTTATATCATACATGTGTGTGTGTGTGTGTATGTATGCATTCATGTATCATGTATGTATGAAAGTTTTATGTATGTATGTATACATAAACATACATAAAGCTTTCATACATACATGATGCATGAATAAGCTTCATGTATGTTTATATATAATATATAAACACACATAAAGCTTATTCATGCATCATGTATGTATGAAAGCTTTATGTATGTTTATGTATACATACATACATAAAACTTTCATACATACATGATATATGAATGTATGTATATATATACATATGTATATATAAACATGCTTTCGTACATACATGATACATGAATAAGTTTTATGTATGTTTATATATACATACATAGATACATACATGATACATGAATAAGCTTTATGTATGTTTATATAAGCTTTATGTATGTTTATATATACATACATAACATAAACATACATACAGCTTATTCATGTATATGTATACATATGTATACATATACATGAATAAGCTGTATGTATGTTTATGTTATGTATGTATATATAAACATACATAAAACTTATTCATGTATCATGTATGTATGAAAGCTTTATGCATGTTTATATATACATACATACATAGAACTTTCATACATACATGATACACGAATGCATACATACACACACACACACACACACACACATACATCATAAATTATATACTTACATTTAATATCATGTATTTTTAGCTATATTTAATTAGGTATATTGGGGAGTTTAACTATATATATATATATATATATATATATTACGTATGAAATAATATAAAGTTAAATAATATTATAATGTATGTATACAATTTTATATGTATACTTATATATAGTTTTATTACTTATATATATAATACATATAAAATTGTATACATACATTATAATATTATTTAACTTTATATTATTTCATACGTAATATATATATAAGAATTACACACATATTAATGTATTATGTATGTATACTATATATTAAGGTATGGTTGCATTAAAATATTAAGAATGAATAGTTCCGAGTTGAAAAATAAAAAACAGAAGTTATAAAACACCCTAAACCTGTTTTCTGAAAAACTTGATTATAACACAGATATATTATAATGCTGTGTTTAAAAACAGGTTGCCAAACGAAGATTTTTATCAGAATTGTATTTAAACCCAGAAAATAGAATTATAGTTGCAAACCAAACAGGCCCTAACCTTCTTAAATACTCGTTTTTACTCTGGAGAAGTGAAATTCTCTCGTTCATGCTGTTGTGGGGTATAGTTGTGAGCAGTGATTTTTCGTTCGAACTGACCCTATCATTGGGACTTGTGAAATTCTCCCTTGTAACACTTCGTTATGTTTAAAAAAAGCAAAAATTCTCCCCTATGTAGTCGAGTCACCATTTAAACAACGTTTGAATTAGTGGCGAGGGGACATCGTAGCTTTTTGAACCGTTGGGACATCTTTTCATTGGGAGTTTATTGGATATGTTTGAAAAAAAATTCTTGCACCAAAACTCAAACTTACTGAAGAAGGCAACCCTTTATATTCCCCATATGTCACTTCATAAATGACATGGCGCTATCTTTTCAGTTATCAAAACACTTCCCAAAATGCCACGTGTTCATTTGAAATGATTATAGGCGGCCTTGCGCGTGCGGTGGTGGGAAACTCAATATACATGTTTAAAAGGTTTCAAACGTCTCTTTTTTCAAAACCCTTCTCTTTCCTTTGTCCTCTTTAAGATCCCGTCTTCTTTCGAGAGAGAGCTTTGCACGAAAACCCCATTGTTGTCCAACTCTTTACCTAGCTTATTCATTCTCTCATGATTTACACCACCACCTGTGGTTATGCTCCTCCATATTTGTTCCTAACCCTTCTTACCAAGATGTTTCACTCATTGCCACTCACTATGGCCTCTTCAAGAGCCTCAAAGGTTGCCACCATCGCTGCTCAACCAAGCTCCCCTTCTTCCACCTCTGGCGCCTCTACTACCCCTAGCACCACTACCCTGAATGCTGCTCGTCAAGAGCAACTACACTTTTGCCGCTGGTCTCCCATCTTTGGTGAAGATGATGAATTCTCTAATGCATGTAAGACCTGCCATTTTTCAACCATGTATGACCCTTTACTATTGGGCGATGAAGATGAGGATCCGTCGAAGTGGGGTTACCTTCCCCCAGAGGGGACTCTGTTCTTTAGGTTGGGCCGTGGTGACTCCCCCTATTCTCAGATAGGTTTTGAGGCACCTGGTGGTCACTAGTCCACTTCGCTGCCTGGCACACACATATATATAGCTCTCACGTTGTTGCTCTTACGAAGGTTGGTCTTCATCGAGCCTACTGGTTTGGGGAGTTCACACTTTCTAAGCATAACGCTGCACTGCAAGTACTAGTTTCCAGATAGAATGTTATAACTCACACGTTCTTTACTATGTGGGGAGAGTTCACCATCACGTTGGAGGACGTCTCCGAGCTACTTGGGTTTGAGCCCATAGGTGAGTTTGCATACCACGATGAGGCCTTAGATGTCGAAAAGACTGCCGATCGAGCTGAGCTCGATCGGTTCTGTCGTAGTTATATTGGGTCTTCAAACAAGGCCACTTTTACTCCCCTCATCAGTTATTTTTTTGAAGCTCCAACTCCAAAGGATGTCACTGCTGCAATGGGCCAAGTTAGAGGTACATATCTGGAACTACCAACCTATATTCTTGTGTTGCTTTCACGCTTCTTCCTGACTGAAAAACCCAACGACAAGCTCAGGAGGGACCTCATAAATATTTCCATCCGTTTGGCCAGGCGTTTCAACCTTCCTCTCGATGCCATCGCCTTGGGGTCCCTCTATATGTTGCTGTATCGAACTCATATCGACATGGCATGGTCTCTGGGTCGTTATAACTTGGATAATTTTGCCAACATCATTATCTTAACGGGCTTCCTTTATACCCATTTTCCTGCCATTGCTGCCAAGTCTATCTCTCTCCCCGTGAGCCAAGGTATTAACCCCCCACGCCTCTTATGTTTCCATAAAAAACATAGTCCAAAGGAGATAATGGGAGTTTTTTTTATCGTTTTGAATCCTTTATAATGAGGCCATACAACGAATCTACTTTTGCCCATTCTTGGGATTTTTTTCCTTCTACAGCTTCAACGATCAAATTCATCCCAGTTGTAGAAGATCCTTCGCAGGCCGTGGTGCTTGTGTTTACCCCTGGGTTTCTTCACTCCTTTACTGAATGGGGATACACCTCTGAACCTTCTAACCCCTATAGATGCAGTAGGCAGTTTGGGTTTGATCAGGGGGACCCTCTACCCGTGTTTCAATAAAACCATACAAGGTTCACATTCGCTGAAGCTTGCACCTTCTATCTTGTAGCATCGGTGCTTGGTGTGACCTCTACCATCGATGGGTGAGTCACCCTTCCAAGTGCCACTAGGAAGGGGTGTGTATCTACCTCTTATGCCACCAAGTTCCATTTCGTGTAACTTACTAGGTTTCGCGAGTTTATACAAAGTCCTCCCCAATATCCCCCAATTCTTTCTTTCTCTACCTCCGAGCTAGGTCTCAAGGGCAACTCGGTTCTTGGAGTTGAGTTCCCTCTGAGTAAAACAATCAAAGATCCTCTCCATGAGCTACTCCCTTATTGCCCGATGGTTCCCACTGTCATGCCCAATCCCATGGCCGTTGCCACTGCCAAATAGCCCGCCCCTTCAGCCGAAGCTGCTACTGGCTAAGGGACTTCCTCGCCACTAGCCAAAAAGATCAGAAAGTCCAAGAGTGGGACTTCTTCAAAATCTAAGTCCCAAGTCGAAGATCCTTTGGAGGCATTCCCCATTGCCTATGTTCCTCTTCCTATATCTGCAGAAATGGCCGAGGAGTTGAGAAGGCTAGTTCAGGCTGAGGTAGAAGGAATAAATGTTGAGTTTCAGTGACACGCCCTTGTTGTTCCTCCTTCAGATGCCTTTCCCATGGTCGTAGTTGATCCAACTGAGCCAATAGCAAAGAGGAGAAAAATTTTGAGCGTTCCTCAAGGTGCTGGTGCAACAGGTACGAGAAAGAAATCTCGCGGTACAAAGTCCCAAAAGAAACGGACGCCTGAGATACATCCCTCCCTAGCTCCTTATGTTGATGCATCATCTCCTCCCTCACCGGTGGTTATATCTTCTCATTCTCCTTTCGGATCTGAGGTATGTGTGCATATTTTTTCTCTTATTCACATTTTTCTTAAGGCAAGCTGCATCTGCTTATCCCTTGATACCTTTGGTACAGGTAATTGAAGAAGGAAGACCCAGTCCCCAGTGAGCCCTTTCGTGGGGGGACGTTTCGGTACCTGTCAAGCCGATACTACTCATCCCTGTTCCACCATGATCGGGCTCACTTATTCCCTCTGCACGAACGATGCTATTGTGGGGGGAGGTTCCGTTGAATCTGTGGGCATCTCCTCTAAACCACAGACAACTCCCCCTGCCCCTTCTGAATCTTCATCACAACACGAGGTCCTTCTTCCCATTGTTGTAGCTAAGGAGAGTTCCCCTGAGGTAATACAAACAATTACTTGTCATGGCTCAAGTTTTTTTTCCCATCTCCTTTCTCTTTTCTTTCATACTGAACTGTAATATGCTTAGATGCCTTAGGTGGAAATGGCATCTTTGGTAGATAGCATTATTCTCCCCACTATGCTGACGAGAACCATAATTGTTTCTCCCCTTTTTGGTTCCATAATGGGGGTAAGTAACACTTTGATGCATTTCTCCCTTTTTTTCATAGTTGCTTCCCATGTCTAACTCGCGACTTCATGTTTGCATCTTTCTCCAAGTCTTACCCTACCCTTTTCTCTTAGTGATCTTCCTATTTTCAAGGCCAGGGTGGATGCTTCTGCCTAGCGTGATGGTTCTTCGGTGCCTACCCATGCTGAAGTATCAGTTGGAGGGCTATCGTCTTCTTTGAGCGAAAATCCTACATTGGCATTGGTACCTTTTATTGGCGAGGGAGCTTTGCCAAACGTTGAGGCTTTATCAGATAAGGGAACCATTGAGGCTTCCGAGGAAGTAATCCCACCCCGAACAGTTCCTGCCACTATAACCTCCATAGTGACTCTAATTATCGCTCCTGTAACTGCTGAGGTACTTCGTTAATTTCTCTGCATTTCTCAACCTTTCAAACTTCACCTATGATGGGGACTTATCACTGAAAACACTTGTTAAGATTTTTCATAAACTCCACCTATATTGGTGACTTAACAACGAAAACACTTGTTAATATTTTTCCATAAACTCCACTTATATCGGTGGCTTAACAAAGAAAATGCATGTTAAGATTTTTTTCATAAACTCCACCTATATTGGTGACTTAACACCAAAAATTTTTGTTAAGATTTTTTCATAAACTCCACCTATATCGGTGACTTAACAACGAAAATGCTTGTTAAGATTTTTCATAAACTCCACCTATATCGGTGACTTAATAACGAAAATGCTTGTTAAGATTTTTCATAAACTTCACCTACATCGGTGACTTAACAACAAAAATGCTTGTTAAGATTTTTCATAAACTCCACTTATATCGGTGACTTAATAACGAAAATTCTTGTGAAGATTTTTCATAAACTCATTATTTTTTCCAAATGTTCTCAGGTTGCTCAAGAGGATTCTCCACCAGTTCTTTCACCCATCACTTCACCCCATCGGGAACCCGTTATTTCAGAAGACTCTAGTCATAACAATAAAGGTTCCATGACTGGTGATGCTACTGAGACCGAATCTAGCCGTGAGCTTCCTCTGACTCACTTGGCTCCTCTTGCCTTTTTCCTGATGGTGCTTCAGCATTCCCCTCAGATGCCTAGCAATCATTGTTTGGTAGTTAAAAAGCTTGCAACCCACCATCCTGAAATGTTCACTGTGAATTGTCTGTGTTCCAACATCTCCGTAATGAGTTACAGGCTTTAAGGCATGGCTACCGTTGTGGCTGAGATTGCCAGCACTCCGACCTAAAATGTTAACAGATCCTTCCTCAACCAATTCCTGGTCTATCTGAAGGAGTTGGGTTGTGATGGATTTCATTTTTAATTGCTTATCATGCACGTAAAAACTTTGAAAAGACAGCAACTGGATAGCCAGGGGAACTGCTCCGGAAACATCATGAGGAACAACGGGCTAAGGAAGCTAAGTTGGATAAGTTAGCACCTCTCCTTTTGGCTATTGGCAAAGAGGTGGGTTATATCGAAGAAGCTTTGCGTCTGTCCAAGCTAAAACTAGATAAACTCCTCATTTAGAGTACACAAGTGTAAACGAGGCTGGAGGTTTCTATAAATTCCCAACAGTCTTGTCTGGCAGCTTCTTCGGGCCTTCCTGGAGATTTTTTTCTACTGCAGATCTTTGGTTCCTCTTAGGTCAATGATTTGTCGTAAATATTTTCCTTTTCTTATTTCCATGTAATTCTTGGTCAATAGCTCCCAATTTTGTAATGCCCCAAAGTTTATGAATAAAGAAAAATGAATGTTTTCCCATGTGATTTCCTTGCGTTACAACTATTTGCATACATTGGGACATTTTATAATTCTTTCATATACACATGAGTTATAATAAAAAGAACTTGCATACTCATCATAAAAAGAAGTTGTGTATTCATAACAACAGTTAGATACATCAGTGGTCGAAACATAGTTGCTTACACATGATAGACTTTCAACCATTTATTGTTAATCTTGAATGGTTTATTTTCTTCCATCCTTAAAATTAAGCAATAACCTGAGTCATGAGCTTCTTTTATAACGAAAGGTCCCTCCCAATTTGCTATAAACTTGGGTAGGGGCAACCCTCTGATGTGCCTCACTGTTTCTTTCAACATGAGGTCTCCCTCCACGAACTTCCTCGGTCTTACCAAGTTATCATATGCTCTAGAAAGCTATTTCGTATACATTCAAAAGTGTTGCATCGCATTATCTCTATGTTCATCCAATGCTTCCAACTACACATGTTTATTCTGAGGGAGCATGCTACTTCGCAAGGCATATCGAGCAGAGGGAACTTCTAACTCTACTGGGAGAATCGCCTCGTCCCCATAGACACGGGAGAACGGTGTATACCCTGTGGGATTTCTCTTAGTTGTTCGATAGGCCCATAATATAGCTGGTATATTATCATCCCACGATCCTGGGAAATATTCCATTAATTTAGAGAAGATATTAACCAAAGTTTTGTTAGTTGCTTATGCTTGACCATTTCCCTTCGGGTATGCCAGCGTTGAAGTATGATAAATGATGGAGTACTTGTCTGTAAACATCGTTACCTATGAATTAATGAAAGGGGTTCCGTTATCTGAGAGAATAACCTTTGGAATCCCAAAACAACAAATGATGTGTTCTCTGATGAAGTTGCTCACCACCCTCATTGTTGCCCTTCTTAATGGTATCGCTTCAGCCCACTTTGTGAAGCACTCCGTTGCTATTAGTATTCGTATCTTCCCCCTCTAAGAAGGATGTATTTACCCTACTAGGTCGAACGCCCAAGTGTGAAAAGAATAAGGCATTTTCAGGGAGTGTAGATCTACGGATGGGGCATGGATCATATTTCCATAAAGTTGACAAGCTTTGCATTTTCAAATGAACTCAGCGAAGTCTTTCTCCATTATTGGCCAATAATATCCCGACATCATTAATTGATCAACAACTTAGCCCCTCCTATGTGAGTTGTATCATGTGCCTGTTTAAGGACCTCAGCCGCTTTTTCTTTTGTGATGCGATGCAGTGGCCTATTAAAGTACCCCCTTTGATAGAGCTTCCCCTCCTGAACGTAGAATCTTGGGGCCCTTGGCCTGAGTCCCATCGAGTTGATCTTTTCTATTAGGATAACTCCATCTTTAATGAAGTCCAAATAGGGCAACCTTCAGTCTGGTTGAGCTCCCACGAAATGACATTCATCTGTTTCGAAGACTAACTGGCATTTGTGGCACTTCCTTTGTAGCTTCGCTGCGTCCTGTTTCATTCTAGGCTAAAAAAAACCTCTCTTTGGGTTCTTCGGTAGAGAGGTATCTCTGTTGTCTCAAAGTTCTCTTCATGTGTTTTCTTCAATCTCTGCTTTGCCTCTTCTGGGCCGATGCACCTTGACAACCATCCTCCTGCGTTCCTGAAGTAAAGGTTTCCCTAATTTATGAAGTATTGGGCTAATTCCCTTAGCTCCATCGTTCCTTCCCCATATTCCAGTTGTTTCCTAATCTCTCCACTACAGTTTGCATCCTCCTCTATCTGTAGAATTGACTGTACTACCAAAATAGCTATTCTTTATTGGATCACCACAGTAGTTATATCGTTCCTCATTACAATTTTTTGGGCAATAGTGGCATAGGTGTCTGGCGGTTCATCGTTCTAGGATGTCTCTCGATCTTGATTTGATGGAACTGGCAGAGGAGCCTCTGAATGATGGTTCTGTATGGTGCCAGACTCATGTGTTTCAATGCGTACTCTCCATTCACTTATTGAATCACCAAATTTGAATCACCTTTGATGCAAAGTGAACAAATCCCCCTTCGAAGAGCTTCTAACAACCCCAGCACCAATGCTTCATATTTTGCCTCGTTACTGGAACAAAGGAAAACTAATTTGTAGGAAAGGAAAATCTCCTTCATTCCTTTTAAAAGAATAACCCCTGTTCCTCCATTACTTTTCATTGAAGATCCATCGAACTGCATTATCCATTCCTCATCCATTGCGTCTAGGTGATTGGCCTGCAAATAATCTCCCGAAATACTTTCTTTAGGTGGCTCAAACGTTCTCGAGGGGAAGATTGCCAACAGATCGGCATACGCTTAGCTTTAGATTATGCGAGGAACCACACACTTCAGGCCGTATTAGGAGAGGATAAGGAACCACCTAGTTTCCCTACCATTCAATATATTTCTTTCCAGCAAATACTTAATAGGATGATATCTAGTTACAATATGAATTGTAAAAGACAGCATATAATGTCTAAGTTTTTATTCTACAAAGACTAAGGCTAAAAAATGCCTTTCCAAACTACTATATCTGACCTCTATCCCATGTATGATTCTGTTGAGGTAGTAGACTGACCATTCTTCCCCACCAATCTCCTGTGACAACAAAGCTCCCATGGACCTCGTGGTAGATGTGAGGTATAGCTGCAACGGAATTCCTTCCTGTGGTGGAACCATGATTTGTGGTGAAACGAGCAGCTTCTTCAGCCCCGTGAGTGAATCCTCGTGAACCTCCTCCCACTTGAATTTCGTGTTCCTTCGTAATAGCTGCATCAATAGATGTGTCATCTCGTCTAATCCATACATAAATCTCCTAAGATAGGAGACTTTATAGAGGAAACTCTTCAGCTCCTTCGCTGTTCTTGGACTTGATATCTCCAAGATCGCTCGCTGCTTCTCCTGGTCCATCTGCACCTCTTGACGATCAACCACGAAGCCTAAAAAATTTCCACTTGTTACTCCGAAGATGCACTTAAGTGGGTTCATTTTTAATTTATACTTCCTATATTGAGAAAACATGTTCCTTAAATCGCTCGATGGGACTCCTTATTCCTCGATTTGATGACCAAATCATCCACGTAGAATTCTACAAATTTGTGAAAGAAATCATGAAAAATGGCCATCATTGTTCTTTGGTAAGTAGTCCCAGCGTTCTTGAGTCCAAATGACATTACTCAATATATGAAATTACACAATGGGGTTCAAAACACCATTTTCTTTGCATCCGTGGGATCCATCTTAATCTGGTTGTACCCTACGTACCCATCCATGAAGCTATACATCTCATGACCAGCCTTTGCATCTATCAAGCTATCAATGGAGGTCAGAGGGAACTCATCCTTGGGGAAAGCTCTATTAAAATCTCTGAAATCCACACAGATCCTAATTTGGTTTTTGTCTTTCTTTCCCACCGGGACAATGCTAGACAACCAAAGTGGGAGCTGTATCAGTTTGATGAACCCTGCTGCTAATAAGCGCTGGGCTTCTTCCTTTATCTTTAAATCTATCTCAGGCTTGTACATTCTTGTTTCTTATTTCACCGGAATGGCTGAAGGCATCACGTTGAACTTGAGGCAGTTGACTCCTCATCCAGCCCTTCCATCTCGGTGTATTTCCATGCGAAAATGTCAATGAACTCCCGAATCAACTCAACCAAAGCCTCTCGTTTCTTCTTACTAAGATATTTTGAGATAAATATAGGCCTTGGATGCTCCCTTTCTTTTGCCAGGTCTAACTGCTCCCACTCTTATGCCTGTGGCTTCGGTTGATCTTCCATGTAATCTAGTTCTTCGGTAACAACTTCAATGAATTCTTGTATATTAGAGTTGTCTATCACCATACATTGCCCCCATTGATCCACCAAAAAGAACTCATATATCGGGTAAGCCTCATTATCAGCTTCTTTCGCCTCCCGTTTACACCATTATAATCGATATATCATATTTCCTTCTTCGGTAACGACTTTCTTACACTGCCTACTGGTAGCGTTGATTGCCTTCCTCTTCTTCTCTCTAGAAGCTTCAACCACTCTTTTTCCTATGAATCGGCTCATCATGCTTTGTCATTGGACCTCATGTTCCATCGGATCCACTCTGGGCCTCATCTTATCTTTGAGCTGCTTCGAGATGTTTTGGGGTCGAGGGACCACTCGGTGAGCCTCTACGGTTATCACTCTTGCGCTTCTTGTAACCTCTTTTTTCATCTCGTTTAAGGGCCCCATCCTTTCTCTGATCGAGGGAACCCATGCTCCCTCCATTCTTATCGTTAGTACCCAAACATCCTCCTCTAATCCTGTGTAAAATTATGCATCTACCAAGTGAGCTTCCTCGACAGTGAAGGGCCTCTTCGTATCCCTAATAATCACCTTCGTTCCCTTGATATTCACCTTAATGCATTAGTGGTACGTTAAAGGAACTAGACCTTGGTTGTCCATACACACTCTTCCTATCAGCAGATGGTAGGAATTTTCACTCTCTATTACGTGGAACTTGATATGGGAATTCAGATTTCCCATTATAATCCCAACATTCATGTACCCAATGGACTTGAAAGATTAGTTATCATACCTCGAAATCACCAAAGGCATGGGGACCAACCTTTCTTCCAGAATATTGGCTGCGTGGAAAGAGTTGATTGGCATGATATTGATGGAAGCTCCCCCATCCATAAGAGTCCTTGCAAAACTAACTCCGTTGACGCTGACAGTCACATACAACGGCCTGTTATGAGGGAATCTCATGGACCTATCTGTGTTGCTAAAAGTTACTTCTGACAGAAACTACTTCACCAACCTGGCCATGGCTCCCCTCCATCTCAGCGAGGGGACCGCGTTCTTCCTCGTAATGTCAAGTATTGCCTGGGCTATTTCCAACCTACTCTCCTTTGGTATCTCTACTTGGTCGAAGAACCAGATGAACTTTGTGGATTTTTAAACTGCACTGTATTCTATTGTCGGGTCTTCTTCTTCACCTTCAACACTATATACATCCTCCACGTCTTTGGCGATTGCCTCATCGTAGGCTAATACTATGTTAGCCATTCCCTTCGTATAATCTTCCAGAGCTTCTTCAAACTCTCCCTACTATGTAGTTGGCTTTCTTTCTTCTCTCTCTGGTTCCTCATCATAGGCCACCACTAAATTGGCCTCATGTACCTTAGAGGAGATGACATAATATGATGAGATGCCTTAGGTGGAAATGGCATCTTTGGTAGATAGAATTATTCTCCCCACTATGCTGATGAGAACCATAATTGTTGCTCCCCTTTTTGGTTCCATAATGGGGGTAAGTAACACTTTGATGCATTTCTCCCTTTTTTTCATAGTTGCTTCCCTTGTCTAACTCGCGACTTCATGTTTGCAGCTTTCTCCAAGTCTTACCCTACCCTTTTCTCTTAGTGGTCTTCCTATTTTCAAGGCCAGGGTGGATGCTTCTGCCTAGCGTGATGGTTCTTCGGTGCCTACCCATGCTGAAGTATCAGTTGGAGGTCTATCGTCTTCTTTGAGCGAAAATCCTACATTGGCATTGGTACCTTTTATTGGCGAGGGAGCTTTGCCAAACGTTGAGGCTTTATCAGATAAGGGAACCATTGAGGCTTCCGAGGAAGTAATCCCACCCCGAACAGTTCCTGCCACTATAACCTCCATAGTGACTCTAATTATCGCTCCTGTAACTGCTGAGGTACTTCGTTAATTTCTCTGCATTTCTCAACCTTTCAAACTTCACCTATGATGGTGACTTATCACTGAAAACACTTGTTAAGATTTTTCATAAACTCCACCTATATTGGTGACTTAACAACGAAAACACTTATTAATATTTTTCCATAAAATCCACTTATATCGGTGGCTTAACAACGAAAATGCATGTTAAGATTTTTTTCATAAACTCCACCTATATTGGTGACTTAACACCAAAAATTTTTGTTAAGATTTTTTCATAAACTCCACCTATATCGGTGACTTAACAACGAAAATGCTTGTTAAGATTTTTCATAAACTCCACCTATATCGGTGACTTAATAACGAAAATTCTTGTTAAGATTTTTCATAAACTTCACCTACATCGGTGACTTAACAACAAAAATGCTTGTTAAGATTTTTCATAAACCCCACCTATATCGGTGACTTAATAACGAAAATTCTTGTGAAGATTTTTCATAAACTCATTATTTTTTCCAAATGTTCTCAGGTTGCTCAAGAGGATTCTCCACCAGTTCTTTCACCCATCACTTCACCCCATCGGGAACCCGTTATTTCAGAAGACTCTAGTCATTACAATAAAGGTTCCATGACTGGTGATGCTACTGAGACCGAATCTAGCCGTGAGCTTCCTCTGACTCACTTGGCCCCTCTTGCCTTTTTCCTGATGGTGCTTCAGCATTCCCCTCAGATGCCTAGCAATCATTGTTTGGTAGTTAAAAAGCTTGCAACCCACCATCCTGAAATGTTCACTGTGAATTGTCTGTGTTCCAACATCTCCGTAATGAGTTACAGGCTTTAAGGCATGGCTACCGTTGTGGCTGAGATTGCCAGCACTCCGACCTCAAACGTTAACAGATCCCTCCTCAACCAATTCCTGGTCTATCTGAAGGAGTTGGGTTGTGATGGATTTCATTTTTAATTGCTTATCATGCACGTAAAAACTTTGAAAAGACAGCAACTGGATAGCCAGGGGAACTGCTCCGGAAACATCATGAGGAACAACGGGCTAAGGAAGCTAAGTTGGATAAGTTAGCACCTCTCCTTTCGGCTATTGGCAAAGAGGTGGGTTATATCGAAGAAGCTTTGCGTCTGTCCAAGCTAAAACTAGAGAAACTCCTCATTTAGAGTACACAAGTGTAAACGAGGCTGGAGGTTTCTATAAATTCCCAACAGTCTTGTCTGGCAGCTTCTTCGGGCCTTCCTGGAGATTTTTTTCTACTGCAGATCTTTGGTTCCTCTTAGGTCAATGATTTGTTGTAAATATTTTCCTTTTCTTATTTCCATGTAATTCTTGGTCAATAGCTCCCAATTTTGTAATGCCCCAAAGTTTATGAATAAAGAAAAATGAATGTTTTCCCATGTGATTTCCTTGCGTTACAACTATTTGCATACATTGGGACATTTTATAATTCTTTCATATACACTTGAGTTATAATAAAAAGAACTTGCATACTCATCATAAAAAGAAGTTGTGTATTCATAACAACAGTTAGATACATCAGTGGTCGAAACATAGATGCTTACACAAGATAGACTTTGAACCATTTATTATTAATCTTGAATGGTTTATTTTCTTCCATCCTTAAAATTAAGCAATAACCTGAGTCATGAGCTTCTTTTATAATGAAAGGTCCCTCCCAATTTGCTATAAACTTGGGTAGGGGCAACCCTCTGATGTGCCTCACTGTTTCTTTCAACATGAGGTCTCCCTCCACGAACTTCCTCGGACTTACCAAGTTATCATATGTTCTAGAAAGCTATTTCGTATACATTTAAAAGTGTTGCATCACATTATCTCTATGTTCATCCAATGCTTCCAACTACACATGTTTATTCTGAGGGAGCATGCTACTTCGCAAGGCATATCGAGCAGAGGGAACTTCCAACTCTACTGGGAGAATCGCCTCGTCCCCATAGACACGGGAGAATGGAGTATACCCTGTGGGATTTCTCTTAGTTGTTCGATAGTCCCATAATATAGCTGGTATCTTATCATCCCACGATCCTGGGAAATCTTCCATTACTTTAGCCAAGATATTAACCAAAGTTTTGTTAGTTGCTTAGGCTTGACCATTTCCCTTCGGGTATGCCAGCGTTGAAGTATGATAAATGATGGAGTACTTGTCTGTAAACATCGTTACCTATGAATTGATGAAAGGGGTTCCGTTATCTGAGAGAATAACCTTTGGAATCCCAAAACAACAAATGATGTGTTCTCTGATGAAGTTGCTCACCACCCTCATTGTTGCCCTTCTTAATGGTATCGCTTCAGCCCACTTTGTGAAGCACTCTGTTGCTATTAGTATTCGTATCTTCCCCCTCTAAGAAGGATGTATTTCCCCTACTAGGTCGAACGCCCAAGTGTGAAAAGAATAAGGCGTTGTTAGGGAGTGTAGATCTACGGATGGGGCATGGATCATATTTCCATAAAGTTGACAAGCTTTGCATTTTCAAACGAACTCAGCGAAGTCTTTCTCCATTATTGGCCAATAATATCCCGACATCATTAATTGGTCAACAACTTAGCCCCTCCTATGTGAGTTGTATCATGTGCCTGTTTAAGGACCTCAGCCGCTTTTTCTTTTGTGATGCGATGCAGTGGCCTATTAAAGTACCCCCTTCGATAGAGCTGCCCCTCCTGAACGTAGAATCTTGGGGCCCTTGGCCTGAGTCCCATCGAGTTGATCTTTTCTATTAGGATAACTTCATCTTTAATGAAGTCCAAATAGGGCTACCTCCAGTTTGGTTGAGCTCACAAGAAATCACATTCATCTGTTTCGAATAATAACTGACATTTGTCGCACTTCCTTTGTAGCTTCGCTGCGTCCTGTTTCATTCTAGGCTAAAAAAACCTCTTTTTGGATTCTTCGGTAGAGAGGTATCTCTGTTGTCTCAAAGTGCTCTTCATGTGTTTTCTTCAATATCTGCTTTGCCTCTTCTGGGCCGATGCACCTTGACAACCATCCTCCTACGTTACTGAAGTAAAGGTTTCCCTAATTTATGAAGAATTAGGCTAATTCCCTTAGCTCCATCGTTCCTTCCCCAGATTCCAGTTGTTTCCTAATTTCTCCACTACAATCTGCATCATCCTCTATCTGTAGAATTGACTGTACTACCAAAATAGCTATTCTTTATTGGATCACCACAGTAGTGATATCGTTCCTCATTACAATTTTCTGGGCAATAGTGGCATAGGTGTCTGGGTGGCGGTTCATCATTCTAGGATGTCTCTCGATCTTGATTTGTTGGAACTGGTAGAGGAGCCTCTGAATGATGGTTTTGTTTGGTGCCAGACTCATGTGTTTCAATGCGTACTCTCCATTCACTTATTGAATCACCAAATTTGAATCACCTTTTTAAGCAAAGTGAACAAATCCCCCTTTGAAGAGCTTCTAACAACCCCAACACCAATGCTTCATATTTTGCCTCGTTGCTGGAACAAAGGAAATCTAATTTGTAGGAAAGGCAAATCTCCTTCATTCCTTATAAAAGAATAACCCCTGTTCCTCCTTTATTTTTCATCGAAGATCCATCGAACGGCATTATCCATTCCTCATCCATTGCGTCTAGGTGATTGGCCTGCAAATAATCTCCCGAAATACTTTCTTTAGGTGGCTCAAACGTTCTCGAGGGGAAGATTGCCAACAGATCGGCATACGCTTAGCTTTAGATTATGCGAGGAACCACACACTTCAGTCCGTATTAGGAGAGGATAAGTAACAACCTAGTTTCCCTACCATTCAATATATGTCTTTCCAGCAAATACTTAATAGGATGATATCTAGTTACAATATGAATTGTAAAAGACAACATATAATGTCTAAGTTTTTATTCTACAAAGACTAAGGCTAAAAAATGCCTTTCCAAACTACTATATCTGACCTCTGTCCCATGTATGATTCTGTTGAGGTAGTAGACTGACCATTCTTCCCCACCAATCTCCTGTGACAACAAAGCTCCCATGGACCTCGTGGTAGATGTGAGGTATAGCTGCAACGAAATTCCTTCCTGTGGTGGAACCATGATTTGTGGTGAAACGAGCAGCTTCTTCAGCCCCATGAGTGAATCCTCGTGAACCTCCTCCCACTTGAATTTCGTGTTCCTTCGTAATAGCTGCATCAACAGATGTGTCATCTCGGCTAATCCATACATAAATCTCCTAAGATAGGAGACTTTATAGAGGAAACTCTTCAGCTCCTTCGCTGTTCTTGGACTTGATATCTCCAAGATCGCTCGCTGCTTCTCCTGGTCCATCTGCACCTCTTGACGATCAACCACGAAGCCTAAAAATTTTCCACTTGTTACTCCGAAGATGCACTTAAGTGGGTTCATTTTTAATTTATACTTCCTATATTGAGAAAACATGTTCCTTAAATCGCTCGATGGGACTCCTTATTCCTCGATTTGATGACCAAATCATCCACGTAGAATTCTACAAATTTGTGAAAGAAATCATGAAAAATGGCCATCATTGTTCTTTGGTAAGTAGTCCCAGCGTTCTTGAGTCCAAATGACATTACTCAATATATGAAATTACCCAATGGGGTTCAAAACACCATTTTCTTTGCATCCGTGGGATCCATCTTAATCTGGTTGTACCCTACGTACCCATCCATGAAGCTATACATCTCATGACCAGCCTTTGCATCTATCAAGCTGTCAATGGAGGTCAGAGGGAACTCATCCTTGGGGAAAGCTCTATTAAAATCTCTGAAATCCACACAGATCCTAATTTGGTTTTTGTCTTTCTTTCCCACCGGGACAATGCTAGACAACCAAAGTGGGAGCTGTATCAGTTTGATGAACCCTGCTGCTAATAAGCGCTGGGCTTCTTCCTTTATCTTTAAATCTATCTCAGGCTTGTACATTCTTGTTTCTTATTTCACCGGAATGGCTGAAGGCATCACGTTGAACTTGAGGCAGTTGACTCCTCATCCAGCCTTTCCATCTCGGTGTATTTCCATGCGAAAATGTCAATGAACTCCCGAATCAACTCAACCAAAGCCTCTCGTTTCTTCTTACTAAGATATTTTGAGATAAATATAGGCCTTGGATGCTCCCTTTCTTTTGCCAGGTCTAACTGCTCCCACTCTTATGCCTGTGGCTTCGGTTGATCTTCCATGTAATCTAGTTCTTCGGTAACAACTTCAATGAATTCTTGTATATTAGAGTTGTCTATCACCATACATTGCCCCCATTGATCCACCAAAAAGAACTCATATATCGGGTAAGCCTCATTGTCAGCTTCTTTCGCCTCCCGTTTACACCATTATAATCGATATATCATATTTCCTTCTTCGGTAACGACTTTCTTACACTGCCTACTGGTAGCGTTGATTGCCTTCCTCTTCTTCTCTCTAGAAGCTTCAACCACTCTTTTTCCTATGAAACGGCTCATCATGCTTTGTCATTGGACCTCATGTTCCATCGGATCCACTCTGGGCCTCATCTTATCTTTGAGCTGCTTCGAGATGTTTTGGGGTCGAGGGACCACTCGGTGAGCCTCTACGGTTATCACTCTTGCGCTTCTTGTAACCTCTTTTTTCATCTCGTTTAAGGGCCCCATCCTTTCTCTGATCGAGGGAACCCATGCTCCCTCCATTCTTATCGTTAGTACCCAAACATCCTCCTCTAATCCTGTGTAAAATTATGCATCTACCAAGTGAGCTTCCTCGACAGTGAAGGGCCTCTTCGTATCCCTAATAATCACCTTCGTTCCCTTGATATTCACCTTAATGAATTAGTGGTACGTTAAAAGAACTAGACCTTGGTTGTCCATACACACTCTTCCTATCAGCAGATGGTAGGAATTTTCACTCTCTATTACGTGGAACTTGATATGGGAATTTAGGTTTCCCATTATAATCCCAACATTCATGTACCCAATGGACTTGAAAGATTAGTTATCATACCTCGAAATCACCAAAGGCATGGGATCAACCTTTCTTCCAGAATATTGGCTGCGTGGAAAGAGTTGATTGGCATGATATTGATGGAAGCTCCCCCATCCATAAGAGTCCTTGCAAAACTAACTCCGTTGACGCTGGCAGTCACATACAACGGCCTGTTATTAGGGAATCTCATGGACCTATCTGTGTTGCTAAAAGTTACATCAAGGGATGCCTAAACATCATGGGCACCACCATTGGATTTGGTCGCACCACCAAGGAGTTATTTTTTGTTGCTTTTAAGAACGCCGAAAAAGTCCCCTCACGCGTCTCATTAATGAGATGACAGATGTACTCAGGAAGAATTCCCTCCGCGCTGATCTGCAATAACTTGGATTCTTTGGCCTCCTCCTTCACATGAAGGTAACTTTCCCTGAACCTTCGAATGTATGATATCACTTCTTCCTTGGGTCGTTTCTCCTCCCTCCCGAGTTGGGTCAAAGTAAACTCATCTTCTGCCAGAAAGAACTTCTGGACAAACAAAACGTGCATCTCCTCCCATATATAAACGCTCTTGGGAGCCAAATGAGAGTACCAAGTATATGCTTTATCGGTTAAGGATTTAGAAAACTCCCTCAACCTGTGCTTCTTATTATTTAAATGCACCCCAAGTGTTCAATGAAGCGCTTAATGTGCTCCTTCGTGTTTCCACATTTCCCTGTGTATTTTTCAAAAGTAGGAGGAATATAATCTTTTGGATAGGGCTCATCGTTGTATTCCTGGGGGTAAGGTGTTTAAAAATTGTCATAAACCGAATCTACCTCACCAGCAGATTGCGAGGAGGCTTGCATGAACTTCAGCATCTCTTTCTGCATACCCTTCCTCATTACCACCATGGGTGATGCCACTGGAGCAACCTCCAACGGGACTATAGGCTGAGTGCGCGTTGTAGCGGGAGAAATTTTCACATTAGGGCCGTTGATACTCCCGACATTCCCACTGTTGGATTCACAACATAGGGCGTACTAACTGGGATCGTTCCCGTTACGCCTGTACTTGGTGGGGCCGTTGGAGCTACCCCTGGTGTCACAAAATAGTTGGCTTCAAATCCTCCCAACACCGTTAAAGCTATCGTAGTTTGTAAAAACTCGTAAAACTTATTCTTGAGGAGTGACACTTGATCTGGTCCCAACGTGGCACTCATGGAAGCTTGTGTCACCCTTGGAACGCTTGTCGTCGCCGGAACTGGAGGTACCTCTATTCAAAGGGCCCCATCCCTTAGAGCCTCAAGTTCTCTCGCCTCATGTTCTTCATTGTGTTGAATGTCATCAAAGTTGGGCCTTCGATTAACGTTATCTTGTGCCATACACCTCTCTTAGAATAATGCCTCCCCAGCAGAGTCGCCAAATGTAAGAGGGTAGTTTAGATAAGATGGAGGTGTAACCCCTTTTTTTAGTACAGTAATGATAAGTTAAATAGCAACACTATCGATTAACCCACATGACATACAAACACGACTCAATGAAGATAGACTCATTTTGAACTCACAAATCTCTCTTGTATAACTCAGAATGTATTAATGAACTTAGAAATGACTTAGCTAGAGGTAGAGAGAAGTAAGCACCCTAGATATACCTTAGCAGGCATCCAAACACACTAACCACCCTCAAAAATCTCTATTAATTATTAAAATCTTCGTAGTCTATGATAATGGTGAGTGAGTAAACTCTCTGGTTTGCAATAACTCTCTCTGATGTATATTATCTCTAGTATAAACTTCTGAACTCTCAAAGATATCATCATTTCCTCATAGGTGGTTGGGATCCTTAAATAGCCTCACATACCATACCCGAGGCAACTCCGCCATTACTGCCTACGAAAGACACCCATCATAATTTATCTCACAAACATTAAATACCTGATGCACTAGTTGTCTCCACGTCATAAACATTAAATGCCAAGACATGCCTTTTACCTAACCACTGTGTGTTAGGGGGCTGTTGTCACAGAGGTGGCTCACCAACTGTCTGATAGCCCCAAATACCAGGGTGGTTTACTCAAGTGTAGGTCTACCATTGTCTAGCTTGTTAGTGAAATCAGATAAAGTGGATGCGACATTAAGTAGAGGGTTATTTGGCTCACAACTCAACGCTCGATGGAACTTAAGGCTGCTCCCCCCGAGGTCCTATGGTCAGGGTCCTTTGGTGTTTTACCACGTGTATATAATATGGTCAGGACAAGACACAATGGTGCCTCACTTATCAATCCTCCAAACCAAGTCCCTCCAAAGTTCCCACGATGAGGTCGTTCGATATATCATGAAAGCTCCCCCAGGCCCTGCCAAGCCTGGTCTCTCGCGAGTACCGTTAGACCTCACACATAATCTTTATTCTCGTTACATCTGTAGATTCCTTATAGCCCATAGTCAGTACAAACAAAATATATAATATGGCTAAGTAACACAAAAGGCTAAAATATGAGTTGCCACGCTAAGCTGTCTCACTGAGATGCCACACTGAGTTGCCATGCTTGAGCTGCCTTGCTGAGTTGCCACGCTTGATCTGCCTTGCTGAGTTACCACACTTAATCTGCCTTCCTGAGATGCCTTAAACCCAGATACTGTTGTAAATAGGGTAATTATCCCTAATCTCAGGATTAGCTTCAAGCCCCCTCTACACCTATATTTATCTCGGCAGGAGCTCGACAAAATATTTATTGTCATATATTCAGTCCCGAAGGGATCTGGAATATTTATTATATTTCACCTTCAACGGACAGTTGGTCGGGATAATTCTTATTTATATTCAGTCTTAAAAAATAGTCGACATATTCGATCAATCATCAATATTATATTTATGGTATGGAAATCTATATTTCTCTAACAATGCTGATCATTCAGTCCCATTATGCATTATTTAAAGGCCCAGGCCTATTCATAGTCGGCGCCTTCATTATTTATTTGCATTTCTTACTAAGTCGCAGCAGATGGTCGGAGATTTCATTATTTATCTGGATTTCTCATTAAGCCCCGACAAAAGATCGGCGCTCTTATGGATTTCTCACTAGCTTGAATATCTAATGCAATTTATAAAGTCTAGACAAATGATTGGGCATTATCAATCGCTTGTTAACCCAACATTATATTTACAAGCTCGGGCATGCTTATTATTTGATCTTATCATGAGATCAACATAACGGACATTATAATGCAACAAAGTCTCGATTCGGGCATTATTATTATTGGATATTCGTATCATTGTGCAGTCTTCTCTTAAAAAAAAGAGGGATCTGTCTATTTCCCAAAATAACGATTTCAGATACCAATTTATATATGAAGACTTTCAGCCGATCAGACTTTCTTTGGAAGAAAGTGGACATTCATAAAGAATCAAAAAGGATGAAATCATCATCAATGCTTGTTTGGCAATAGACAAAAACCCAAGTAAAGTAGGATATTAAGTCCTCAAGAAGCTTGGTCAATGAAGACAAAGATAAAAATTTAATCTATAATGAAAATAAGGATAAAACAAGATCTTTATCCTACTAGGCAAAGTGTAGAAGAACGCTGCGAAGATTCCTCAAGAGGAATGTAGGCACATATTCCATATATGCCTGGTCACACCACTGGTAACTAATGCAGAAAATCTAAACGTTTAGGTGCATTAATAAAACCTTTGGAGACACATGGTTGACTAGCTCTGAATTTAGATTTTAATCTAAGTATGCTAGTAGAACCTATGTATTCATTAGTAGTTGATACTAAATTTAGATTTTAATCTAAGTGTATCAATATAACTAATGAAACAAAGAAGACATTCACATCCAGAGATCAACAAGATAAGTTAATCAAATTCTTTTCATTCATTTTTATAATGATTACATGCAAATATTATTTTACAATTTTAATACATGATAATTACAAGAATGCTAGTAAAATATTCTACAAATTCCAATAGTTCGCCTTCCACCACTAGCATCATACTTCAAGGCCAATAAGTATTCAAAGCTCATATTCCATAATTGGGAGCTTACTGTTCATGTTGCTAAGAAATTCCAAGGAGTGCAAGAAGAATTAATGACATCACCAGCAAAGCATCAGACTAGGATCCATATCATAACATGAATCAATAGTCACATTCATGTCCATTATTATCTCGAAACTAATCAAATTGAAGAATAGGGTTCAAAATCTAACATGTTACACTAATAAAACATTTATAGGATCAGAAATCAGAAATATCAAACATGTATAGTTAGCACTCAGTTGGTCGGCTGAGAAGACATTTGGTCGGCTAACTAGCCAACCAACCCACCTAAAAATTATGATAAGCCACAAGATGCAAACTATGACAGATATGATTTCTTCATAAAAATACCCAGGGGTGATACATAACACAAGTTGCCTGTCGAGCAGCGTTCCTCCAAAGAAAGATTAGCTCCAATGCAACCATAGATCAACCTGAGTCATCCTTTGTCCAGGAGATAGACCACTAATATGTTGAAAAAATAAATAAGGCAGAACAATATTACCCATTATGTACGAACACCGAGCAACTTTTAAGAATAAATACTCAATCCTCTCAGTAAACCGTCGAGCATGGAGCATTAGGGGCTTCTATTAATGCCAAAAATCTACCCGTCCACATAACCCACAAAGAAAGGGACATTTGTCATCCTACGTGGAAATATTCACACTTTCTCGGCATAGAAGACACTTGGTTGGCCCTCGAGGAGAGTTAGTCATCACTTGAGGACGGTTAGTCGGTGCACCGCCCGACAAACATAAACAAGACCAACCATCCAGAAGATCAAAAGCCACTAGTGTAGCCAATAGTCACTATAACCGATAAGACCAATAGTTATATTAATTGTATATAGATATAAATGTATGAATATATAAAGACATTCTATCTCTTGGACTCCCATCACTATAAATACAATCCCTCCCATAGTTAAGGGGCAAGAAATTCATTCCATCTTTCTACCTCTCTCTCTACACATCTCTCTCTCTCAATACAATAGAACTCTCTCAATAATTCTCAACACACCATGTTGTGCTATTATAAACCCCTGGGAATAAAACAATAGTGGACGTAGTCTTTCCTTATAGCCTAACCACTTTAAAAATCTTTGTCTTTTATTCGTTTGATTGGATTGCTTTTATCTATTTATCTGTGATCATAAAAATGGGGTTTAGTCCATTTTTTGCATCAACAACCTGCTCGAGCCTATTACCAATGTTCACACTCCTCTGTGTGAGCCTTCGCACCACGATCATCTAGGGTGAGGAAACCTAATGGCTATGTAAGTACCACATGACTTTTGTCATTCTTTTTCTTCTTTGAATTTTCTTTTTTCTTTGAATTTGACCAAAGGTTTATATTCTCTATAGGCATACTTTCATAGCTGCAATGAGAGACGACGGGAATCAAGGATGTGTGGGAGAACTTTTCTATGGTGGTACATTGGGTAATCTCATCCGTAGGTTTTGGTCATTTAGCATATGCTTTGGATTAAACGCCGCGCTCTACGATCATTTTGTATTCAATGGGGGAAAGGTGGGGGTATACTGCCCACACCATACACTTAGGATTCGAGGAGATGACGGTGACCATTATTTATGTTCAGCAGTTGCTGGGGATTGATTGTGAGGGTTCACAAATAGCGGTGGATCGATCTCTGAGGGTGACACCTATGGTGGTTGATATTGCGCTAGGAGATGTGGGGGGAATAGTCTTAGGGGACTCGATCTGTATTTCTCTTCTACGAGAGGTTTTGTCGACTTTTTGTTTTTAGCCAAAGTTTTCGAGTATAAAAAGGGGGTAAGGTGGTGTTATTTTTCATTTATCCTTCATTTCTCATTCTTGCCTCATATTTCTTGCTTTCTTCCATAAATTTAGAATGTCCCTTACCATGAGTGAAGAATTTGCTTCATATCTAGAGAATTTAGAGGCTATGTGTCTATAT
Organism: Sambucus nigra; assembly: GCA_949130495.1. Taxonomy (NCBI): domain Eukaryota; kingdom Viridiplantae; phylum Streptophyta; class Magnoliopsida; order Dipsacales; family Adoxaceae; genus Sambucus; species Sambucus nigra. The sequence continues at coordinate 549,825,621 of OX422207.1, forward strand.
AATGTAGACTATGATGCCTTTAACTTGCATCGGTTCTGTTTATTGCACAATCGGCCCATTAATTAGGACATGCTGGTGGCGGTAGCATAATTTTAGTATCCCTAGGATCATGTTTTCTGCTTTGTCTTAAATGAGGTTTGTCCAACATATGAGGAATTTTTCGCTATGTTGGGGGTTAATCCTAGTGTGGCAGAGGCCATGCCAGAATTCTCTCGGTCCTCTTGGGAGCTATTAGCAGGATTACTCCTTCGGCGACTCGATAATTGGTCACTTTGGGAATGATCTCTATCCCACTTGTATTATATTTTGTGCATCTTTGGAATCTCAATGATGCGAGCCATGTCAGAGTCGCTGTCCTTGGATTAACTTCAAAGATACTGATTGTCACTAGGGACCTGATAGTGGACCCTCAATTGGTTACTATTACAGCATGGATATCATATCGTCATAATCCTGTGGTGGTGATACTAGCAAAAACCCTAAATGATCTAAATGCTTAGCGGGAACAACATTCTGATTTCTTTAGAGGAAGCTCGATTATGGTTTTCATGTGGTTGGTCAAGAGATTTTGTTTGGTGATCCGCCTGAATATCCCTTTGCAGCTATGCCAAATTTTTTCACTCGTTATTTCATCATCTTTGGCCCATCCATAGAGAACTGGGTAAACTGGTTTATGGAGCACGGTGCTCAATGTTTGCATGGTTCGATGCCTTGGTGGGGGGAGTCATATCCCATTCTAGAACTTGGGGAATAGGAGTACCTTTGTTTAGTTGGTCTTCAGCAGAACTCCTTATATTTCCCCTAGAGGCTCCTACGTCAAGTCGAATTGGAGCAAATTGTGCCTTCTCGTACCCTGGATTTATTTTCCATAGAGGATTTGATTGAAGTCTTGCGCATGCGATTGGGATCTCTGTGGGAGAATAATTGGCTAATAAATCGTCCTTCTCAATCTGTTGGTAGGGTTTGGCATATTTTTTGGAATTATAGGAAATGGTTGTGGAAGAGAGCAGTGTTGATACCAAAATTAATATGCTGATGTGGACGAATAATACGAAGACATGTGTCAATCTACGTGGCACAATAGTAACAAGGAAGTTCATTTCACCGACCATTTCATGTTCTCTCCGAGCAACGAGGATACTCCGAGGAACTCCAGCACTCCGAGATACTCAAGCGCTCCGAGGAACTCTTGATCAACGAGCAACTAAGGCGGTCCGAGCTGCATCTCGGCCGTATCATTAATTACCAGATAATCAACAGTTCAACTATTCATTGAATGTTTATAATCTTGGCACACACGCTGCATTAAATGTATTACCCTTTCATGTGTATATCATTCAATGTATCGACCCTTTCATGTACAGCCTCAAGGCTATAAATACCTTGTATCATCTTCATTCAAGGGGGTCGGAATTTCTTGACCGAACTTGTAATCGAGAATTCCCAAACACTCAGCAATAACATAACAGTGGACGTAGGCCATTCTACTAAAGCTGAACCACTTTAAAAATCTTTGTCTCATTTTATTTATCTGTGATTGAATAATTAGAGCGATCTAATTTTTTACATCAACAGATTGGCGCCGTCTGTGGGAAACGACTGTTGCTATCGTTTTTCACCAAAAATCATTTATCATCAATGTCAGATAATCCAGAACCCAGTAATCGAAATGCTGGAAATGCTGGAAATCCTCCAAATCCATCTGCACCTCCAGATCTTGCTGGAATTATGACGAATCTGGCTGAAGGACAAACCGCCATGCAAGAAATAATGAGGCAACTCATTCAAACTCTTCACGGCGGTGCACCTACCCATTCAAGGCAAAGGAGTGATCGTGGGCAATCGCGATCCAGGCGTACTGGGTCATATCGTAATAAAGAATCTAATGATTTTTCTTATCAACCTGGGCGAACTTCATCGATACGGGCTACGGATACAGATCAACATATCACTCTCTCTCCGGAGAGAACCAGTGCCCTGGAAAGATTAAGCAGGGTGTCTCCTTTCAGTCGGTTAGGACCAAGGAGAAATATGAGTCCACCTAGAGCCCCATCGAGAAGCTTTCGACCACCATCAGGTTTGAGAGAAGGATCAGCACAATCACGACCAGCTACTCGTCGAGATAGATCTCAGGAAGCTACGTCAGAACAATCAATTGCTCGGACTAAGCGGCCCGAGGAAGGAAATGAAGCATGGAAAGGTTCCATTCAGCGATTGGAGGATAGACTTGGAGAAATGGCTAAAGAAAAGAATCCCTTACAGAGAACTTTTGTTCAAGGGACACCTTTTGTGCAGGCCATTGTGAATTTTGCTACACCATCGAAATTCAAATCACCCGTAGTGACCCCTAAGTATGATGGAAAGACAGATCCTATTCTTCATATAGAACAATACCAAGCTGCTGCCGACATATATGCCATCCCCGACGAAATGAGGTGTAGAGCATTCTCGGGAACTCTTACCGGATCTACACAGATATGGTACAACAATCTTCCTCGGGGTAAGATTTCGACTTTTATTCAGTTAGCCGAATTGTTCATTGGCAATTTCTATTTTGGAGCAAAGTCGGTAAAACGAGTGGCGCACTTGTTAAGTGTTAGACAAAAATTAGGTGAGAGTACTAGAGATTACATAACTCGTTTCAATAACGAGAAGTTGGAAGTCATAGATTACGAAGAAAAGACAGCGATCACTGCTTTGATGAGTGGATTGCTGCCTAACAAGTTATACTACACTTTGGCCAAGGATCCACCTAAAACTATGTCGGAGTTGATGGCAAAAGCGGCCAAAATCATGAATGCCGAGGAAGTTATGGCTGCGAAGAAGAATATGGATAAAGAAACCAAGGTGGAGGTTGACAAATCTAAGAAAAAAGAGTAAAAAGGTAATGGTGGTGACAAGCACTCCAAGAATAATAGGACGTCATGGGAAGTCCTGAAGAAATACGATAATTATACTCCATTGAAAATGGGTATAAATCATGTTTTGGAAGAAATCAAGAATAACGAAGAAATCAAGTGGCCAGATAAACTAAGGACCAATCCTGACCTGAGGAATAGGGCCAAATATTGCGAATTCCATAAAGATCATGGCCATACGACCAAAAATTGCATAGCCTTTCAGAACGAGATTGAAACGCTCATCCGAAGAGTAAAGTTGTCAAAGTATGTAGATCGCAGAGGTGAAAGGAAGAATGATGATAGAACTAGAGATCATTCCAGATCTCCTCGTCGGACGGAGGAGAAAAAGAAAAGAAATCATGAAGATGATCCAGATGAAGACCCCGATCTTCCAAAAAAGCCAAGGCAGCCTGAACGAGAGGTATTTTCCATACGTTTTAGGTCATTTGATTGTAATGTTATTACAGGAGGAGATGCTGGAGGGGGAGACCTTACTGCAGAAAGAAAGGCCTATCTCGGAGAGGCTCAAGCCTGCTCATATATTCAACGAATAAATCTTGCCGAGGATGATCGTCCGAGGAAGGTAAATAAAGAGAAGCTAGTTATTGTTTTTTCAAAAAACGATTTGGCAGGTGTTCTTTACCCTCACGACGATCCTTTGGTGATCAAAATGAGGATGAAAGATGTGGTGATTTCAAGGGTGTTGGTGGACAATGGTAGTTCGGCAGACATCATGTACTATTTATGCTTTAATAGCTTGAATTTGAAATTATCTCAATTGGAACCTTATCACAGACCCCTTCTGGGTTTTGCTGGCGAGAAAGTTTTTCCACTTGGGACGATCAAGTTGGACATATTCATTGGAACTTGGCCTGCTTGTCGAACAGAAAGAATACGCTTCTTTGTGATGGACAAGAATGTGCAGTCAGCCTACAACATCATCATGGGAAGAGTTGGTTTGAAGAAGTTCTAAGCAGTTCCATCTACAGTGCATCAATGCTTAAAATTCCCAACAAACTTCGGAGTAGGAGTTGTGAAAGGTGATCAAAAAATAGCTCGGGAATGCTATTATTCATCTGCCGAGCAAGAGGAGCTTGAGGAATCAAGGAAAAAGACTACTACCTACTAGGTAGATGAAGGTACAGAAATTGAAACTCTTGATCCCAGGGATGAATCCCAACTTGTAAAAGGACAGGTGGTAGAATCTACAGAAAATGTTATTCTGGACAAGGAGCACCCTGAACGAGTAACCCAGATAGGTTCGTCGTTGGATGCTTCAATAAAACAAAAGTTGATAACTTTCTTGAGAAATAAGAAGAATACTTTTGCATGGAGTCACGAAGACATGCCAGGAATAGATCCAAACTTCTTATGTCATGAACTCAATGTGAATAAAGAGATCAAGCCTGTGAAGCAGAGAAGAAGAGTGTTTAGTCCCGAGAAGAATCAGGCTATACAAGAGGAGGTCGAGAAGCTCCAGAAAGCCCAATTCATTGAAGATGGGAAATATCCAGACTGGTTAGCAAATGTGGTGATGGTAAAGAAGAAGAATAATAAATGGATAATGTGTGTTGATTTCACTGATCTCAACAAGGCATGCCCGAAAGATCATTTTCCATTGCCCAGAATAGACCAGCTAGTGGATGCCACTTCGGGACATGAGCTGCTCAGCTTCATGGATGCATATTCTGGCTACAACCAGATCAAAATGAAACTTGAAGACAGGGAAAGTACTTCTTTTATTACCCCAAGGGAACTTATTGTTATAATGTCATGCCTTTTGGTTTGAAAAATGCAGGTGCAACATATCAGCGGCTGATGAACAAGGTTTTTGCCGAACAAATCAGTTACAACATGGAAGTCTACGTCGACGATATGCTAACAAAGAGCAAGAAAGCTGCTGATCATCTAGTTGACTTAGGTCAGACCTTTGATCAACTAGATAAATACCAAATGAAGCTCAACCCGACGAAGTTCACCTTTGGAGTACGAGAAGGAATGTTCCTCGGATACATCGTCAACCAACGAGGTATTGAGGCAAATCCAGAAAAGATCAAAGCTCTTTTAGGGCTGCGATCCCCAACGACGAAGAAAGAAGTACAGAGTCTTACAGGACGAGTTGCGGCGCTCAATAGATTTGTGTCCCGAGCAACTGATAAATGCCTCCCATTCTTCAAAACACTTCGAAAAACTTTTGAATGGACTGATGAATGTGAAAAGGCCTTTCAAGACTTGAAGAAATATTTGGGAGCACCTCCATTGTTGTCCAGGCCAATAACAGGAGAGAAATTGTACTTGTATCTGGCGGTATCAGAGAATGCAGTTAGCTCAGCATTGATTAGATTGGAGAATGGAGTTCAGAAACCCATCTATTACACAAGTAAGGCTTTTCGAGGTGCAGAAATCAGATGTCCAAAGCTAGAAAAATTGGCATTGGCATTAATTGAAGCAAGTAGAAGAATGAGGCCATATTTCCAGGCCCATACAATCGTCGTATATACCGACATGCCATTGAGACAAGCCCTTCACAAGCCAAAAAAATCAGGAAGACTGATGTACTGGGCAATAGAACTCGATGAATATGATATTGTGTATGAACCCAAATCATCATTAAAAGGGCAAGCTGTAGCAGATTTTATAGCAGAGTTTACATATCCCGATACCCCTGAGGAGCAAAAATTTCCCGCTGACCAACCTGTGGATGTTACAGGATCAACAGACATAAGTCCAGACCAACTCCGGTTGGTAAAATGTCTTGTGGATGTAGAAGGATCATCAACTTCAAACTCAGACCAACTCCGGCTGGTAAAAGAGCGAGAAGAGATGGTCAACGAGGAACGAAAAGTGTCAGGGGAGGATGAAAAGAAGCAACAAATATTTCACCGGGGAACTTTATCAGATAAGAAATTTGAAGACGGGTTGCCCATATGGAGATTATATGTAGATGGCTCATCTTGCACAGCAGGTTGTGGGGCAGGAATTGTTTTGAACACCCCAGACGAGATTGACATGGAATATGCTTTGCGATTCCAATTCAAAGCCTCCAATAATGAGGCTGAGTATGAGGCCATGATAGCAGGTCTTAATTTATCAAAGATTATGGAAGCACAACAAGTGATGGTATTCAGTGATTCTCAATTGATTGTGAATCAGATGATGGGAACGTATGCAGTTAAAGGAGAATTAATGGTCAAATATCATGCCAAGGTAATGGAGTTATTGGCAAAATTTGATGCGATTCAGTTGATCAGAATACCCAGAATAGAAAATGCACAAGCAGACGCACTGACCCGACTAGCATCAGCTACTCGTACCGAGCTGCGAAGAACAATACCAATTGAAGTACTGGAAAGTCGGAGCATAGATGAAGACTTGACGATAAATGTTATTGCCCTTGATTTAGGACCATCTTGGATGGATCCCATCAGGGTATATATTGAAGAGGGAGAATTGCCAGAGGATAAGCTCGCTGCCAAGAAATTAAAGTATAAAGCTGCTCGGTACGTATTAACTAATGGTATTTTATATAGACGAGGAATTATGGCAGGTTTGCAAAGATGTGTACATCCCTCCGAAGTGAAAGAATTAATTGAAGAGATCCATGAAGGGTCTTGTGGAGCTCATGTAGCAGGTCGAACACTTTTGCAAAGGGTAATGACTCAAGGATACTACTGGCCGACGATGAGGGCTGATTGTATAGCCTATGCTAAGAAATGTGACAAGTGCCAACGTTTTTCCTCCATCCGACGAACTCCACAATCATTGCTGACACCAATAACTTCCCCTTGGCCATTTGTAATGTGGGGAATTGATTTGGTTGGACCACTGCCGACCACCCGAGGAAGATTCAAGTACCTCGTCGTTGCAGTGGACTATTTTACTAAGTGGGTAGAAGCTGAACCGCTTATCGATATGACGTACGAGAAGGTATACCAGTTTGTTTGGAAGAATATCATCTGTCGATATGGTCTCCCTCATGCCTTCATTACAGATCACGGAACACAATTCGATAATGAAGAATTTGTAGCCTATTGTCATCAGTCGAACATTTTGAAGTTTCATTCAGCACCAGGTCATCCTCAGAGCAATGGACAGACTGAAGTGACGAACAGAACATTGCTAAATGGTTTGAAGAAAAGGCTAAGTGAAGCTAAAGCCAACTGGATTAACGAGCTACAATCAATATTGTGGGCTTACCGAACAACTCCCCGAGCAGCGACTAGAGAATCACCATATATGCTAGCATTTGGAAGTGAGGCTGTAATACCTGCCGAATTGGGTCTCCCAACACACAGAGTGCTGAATTTCAATTCTCCGATCAGTGACTTGATGAGAAGACTGGATTTGGATATGCTCGAAGAAGTCAGAGAAGAGGCAGCCATTAGGAATGCTGCTTATCAACAACGAATAGCTCTGTTCTACAACAAAAGGGTGAAGAAATGTGATTTAAAAGAAGGAGATTATGTGCTAAAGAAGGTCATTCAGAAGAACAATAAATTGGAAGCAAATTGGCATGGCCCTTACCGAGTTATAGAAGTTGTTCGACCAGGAACTTACCGAATAGCAACTCTAGAAGGGGAAGAATTCAAGAATGCTTGGAATGCTGAACACCTTCGCAAGTATTATCAATGATGTAAAATGTACAACGGTTCCATCAATATGAATAAAACGATGATGTTTTCACCATTTTCCTATCCTTTGTTTGAAAGTTTTTCGGGGAATACTAGTGTTGTACACTACGCTGCTCGACAACAAAAAGAAGACAGAAGACAATAGTTCAAAAGAACCAAAAAATATGCTCTCCTTTGGTTAGGAGGCGTACACTAGCGTGACCAACTAAGGTTGGTAAGATAACTAGTGTACATATAGTTCGAAAGAACCAAAAAATATGCTCTCCTTTGGTTAGGAGGCGTACACTAGCGTGACCAACTAAGGTTGGTAAGATAACTAGTGGACATATAGTTCGAAAGAACCAAAAAATATGCTCTCCTTTGGTTAGGAGGCGTACACTAGCGTGACCAACTAAGGTTGGTAAGATAACTAGTGGACATATAGTTCAAAAGAACCAAAAAATATACTCCTTTGGTTAGGAGGCGCACACTAGCGTGACCAACTAAGGTTGGTAAGATAACTAGTGGACAGATAGTTCGAAAGAACCAGATAGTTCGAAAGAACCTGATAGTTTGAACCCATGACCAACTCTGGTTGGTAGAAGGGCAAGAACAACATTCTTAAAAAAGCCAATCTCGGTTGGTTTAAAAACAAAATATGCCAACAAGTTGGTCGGAAGGTAAAATCATTCCAGAAAATACAAAGAATTCCATCATTCCAGAAAATACAAAGAATTCCAAACTGAACCAAGTATAGTTGGTCGGTGATCAACTATACTTGGTCGACGAGGATAAATTATCGACCATAGTTGGTCGGACACATTTTATGAAAAAGTTTACCAAGTATGGTTGGTCGGGGATAAAAACCTGTCAACTGTAGTTGGTCGACAAACACAATTTAACAACCTTGGTTGGTTGGAAACATTTTAAACATTTTATAACTCATTACTTTATTTATTAACATTGATACTTGTAATTTTTATTACTAAGTTGGTTGATGAACAACACCATATTGTTATCTTTTTAACAGATACATATGCACAAATATAAAAATGTCTGATAAACACAAGACAATAGCAATACAGAAAATGAAAGTCTTTCATTGAATTTCAAAACAAATTATAAATTACATGTGTGTTAATCATTACATTGAGAAATCTATTCTATTGGTTTCTTTCCTTTAGGTTTTGAAACAGGTTCCTCGCCGGCAGGAGGGTCCTCCAGGCAAAGAGGAAAATTGATGAAATTAATATCCCTGAGCATTCTGACGTTCATCACAGAAGGTGTATCCAAGAGATGCTCGGGACGAGATAATTCAGTCTGAGAATGAAGACTATAGTCGCCAAGGTATTTTGAAATTAAACTCCGAGGAATGGAACGAGCTGGGATCCATTCCATGTCCAATTTGAAAGGTGGTACAGGCAAGTCTAGTAACCCTGGAGCATGATAATCCCATAAAAAATGCCCTTGCTCCAACTTTAGTACACCCAGGGCAATCAACCACCCCTGCTTATAACCATCATTATTGGCATGTTCAATACGAGCATCTAAATGAACAAGGGCTTCATTGTATCCTGCCATCCAAAACTCCCTGGGTTGTTTATGGAATTGGAAGATTAACCTATCCAATTGTTCATGAAGGTTTTTAGCAAAAAGGTCCTTGGTATGTAAAGAAGACTTCGTCGCAGTAAGTTGATCTTCCAAGGATAGATTTTTCTTGGACATTTCAGATAAAGCCCGGTCTTTTGCATTCAATTGGAACGCTTGAGTTTCCAACGTCGACTGAGTACGAGCTTCTTCAACATTACGACTAAGAACTCTTGATCGACTCCAAGCAGGTGGGGAATTTTTCTCCTCGACAACATTTTGAACAGTTCTTCCTCGCCCCCAAGACCCTCTTCCTCGTCCCCGAGCAGTAGTGGAAATACCAGATCTTCTCAGAGCATCCAACTCTTGCCTTAATTTGGCATTCTCAACCTCTAAGAACGAGAAACCTTCATCGGTAACTTGTACTAAAGCAGTGGAAGATGACGCTGCAGATTCATACTGTGCCAGCTTTTTCTGGAAATTATTATTCTCCTGTTCCAGCAACTCAGCAATTTGCCTACAGGCCTCAACTTCACCTTTTAAAGTTCTTTCCCTGACATCGTATCCAGCAAGGATCTTTTTATGGCATGTTTCAGAAGAAAGCTGTTGATATCTATTTTCATACTCCTTGTGCAGCAAAGCAGTTGATTCATTATGTTGATGTTGTAGATCTTCTAAAGAATAATGAAGCTCTTCAATCAAGTCATAGTAGGCCGCGTTGTTGGCCACAGCTCGGTCAAGTAAATCCTTTAAGTACCGATAAGCCTCAATTGCTTGTTCTGAGGCATCATGGCCAAGGATGTCAGCAATTTCTGATACACTCAAATTTGTATGACCAGCTTTATAATACTCATGACATTGCTGCATCAGCTTTGTATCATGTGCAGATATCAGTTCCATTCTAGCCATAAACTAAGGATGAGAAGAAGACAACAATCAATAAAAAATCATCAACAACAGAGATGAACAAAGATTTATTTTATTAGATCACAAAAGGATTACATTGTTTGATTACAAATAATGAAAGATAGAAGTGATACCGAACAACTTCACACCTTTTCCTTGTCTCCCAAGACTTTCTCGGGAGGCTGGGACGAGGAGCTTGGTTGCTCGGTGGTAACAGCAACTTGATCAGCATGGGTTGAAATTTTCTCAGGAGGAGGAGGCATGGAAGAAATGTCTTTGTTGGCAGAAGGAAGAGAGGCAGGGACTTGATCACCTATGGCCATGGAAGATTCGTCAGAGATAGGCTCATCTTCTTCTTCTTCCATAATTGGTGGGGGAGGACCAGGGAGGTGTAGCTGGAATAGCCCAGAGTCGTCCTCGATCTTCAATTCCTGCAGGGCAGCTACCCAGCCATCTCGGAAGTATTTCAACTTACCATATTGAACTTGGGATGTCATCGGATCAATCCCCTTGTCCCATCCTTTATCCCAGCCAGCGCTGAAGGATTTTTTAACTGCGAGCTTTCTTTTCAGTTTCTCCGAGGAGAGCTTCAAGTCCAATTCTTCCTTTTGGCCCTTGATATCTCGCAGGGCGGACAATTCTTCCTCTGCCTTCCTCAGCTTATCCTCAAGCTCTCCAAAATTCTTGAGCTTATCGTCATATTTCTTATGCTCGTCCTCTAAACTTTTCACTTTATTCTCCAAACTCTTGGAGATCTCAACCATCTTTACCTTCTCGGCCTCAACTATAGATAACTTTTTCTCCCATTCGGCTTTGTCCTCGTCATACTACTGACGAGAATACTTCAAAGATTGGGTTAAACCCAACAGAGCATCCTCTACACTAGACGAGGAGCTGGAAGCTTTAATTGCCTCGTCCTTCTTCACTATGTTATTGAAACAGTTCACCAGCTGAAAGATGAGAAAAACAATAAAGTCAATACAAAAATGCAAGCATTCAGAGAAAGAAAGAAAACTCAGAATGTGAGGAATTTACTGAAGCAAGATGACGAGTAGCTAGGGATGTCAGCATATCCCTAGAAATTTTTTCATCAATTCCTTGGACCTCGGGTATGATCCAAGTTTTTACCGAGCTCGGAGGAATGATGGTTGGAACACCAACACCACCAGCTGGTAGAGAGGAGACAGTTTCAGCCAAATTGACTGAGGATGATTTCCTCAATCTTCTCAAAGGGACTTCAGCAGCTTCAACCAAGGAAGAACTCTTGGTCGGAGAGATAGTAATCACTTCCACAGGAGCAACTTTCTTGCTCGGAGCCACTGGGGGCTTCTCGGTAGTTTTTGAAGGCGCAACATCCACCTTCTTAGTCCCCTCTGGGACATCAATTTTACTTTTCTTGGCCTCAGCAGCAGATGAAATGTCATCAAATAGAGCAGGAGGAGCTCTTTTCTTGCCCATTCTTTGACTTAAAAGGATGTGAGAATCTGAAGAAGATTCCTCTGGAGTTGAAGCTGGCTCAACAGGACGAGCAGTATAAGAGGTTGTATAGCTCTTATACTGTAGCAAATATGATGCAGACCTGATGTGCTCGTCTGCAACGTTCTTATGCAAACCCCAGATAAGTTTCAGATGCTTGATATTAACCTCTGACTCTTTTGGAGTTTTTCTTTTACTCTCAACTGCAAACAAACACATAATAGAATATCAGTCATACATTTTGTCAAACATAATGAGTTCGTAAATTCAGAAAAGAAATAAAATGAAAAATAAACCTATCCCATTGCCATATGGGGGACATCTGGGACCGTTGTACACTCCATCTCCAACTAAAGGGGCATATTGCCAATTTTTAATAACCACCCCATGTTCAAAATAATCTCTATTTTCATCGGGGAGGTTAACTACAAGAGCCCTATTCAAAAACCTAGTTTTTAAGTAATAAATATTATCTAGAACGTCCCATCTATAGCAGTACATAATTTCAGGGATCCCTATACGAGTCCCATGAGTTAGATTTAATTTATACACCCCATTAATTATCCTCCATGAATTGGGGGCTATTTTTGTAGGGACAAGATCGAAATACTGACAAAACTCAAGACACAATGGGTTTGGTGGAAAGGAAAAACCACATTCAGCAATAAAAAGACTGGGGAACCAATGTCCCTCAGCCAAACGAAAGTAATTTTGAGGCTCAGAAAGCTCCTCCAAAATTACCCAAAATGGGATGGAAAAGTTAGAACGGAATTTTTCAAGAGATTCAATAATGTAAACCATGATGAATAAAAGAAGAAGGAAGAAAATCTTACAAGAAGGAAGGAGATCTGCTGACAACTAGCGAAGGAAAAGATGAACGCACAAGAGAGAAAGAGAGAATAGAAAGCTTGAATGCAGAAAATTGGAAAAAGAAGAAGACGGTATGGTTACCTAAGAAGTTTAAATACTTTGCCTTGGGAAGCGGCGAAGGAAATGATTACACGAAAGAAACTGTTGAACTTCCGGCGGCTAAAAGGACAAAAAGGGCACAAAGATCGAAGCAATTCGAAAAAGGCGGATTCTGTGAATTTGGAAATAAATTCAAATACGATGCTCCTAAAACCCAGGAAGATCATTCAATATTGCCATATACCGAGAAAGAATGTTCCATATTCCTCAAAGTTCGAAATACGAAACATTGGGGGCTTCTGTTGATACCAAAATTAATATGCTGATGTGGACGAATAATACGAAGACACGTGTCAATCTACGTGGCACAATAGTAACAAGGAAGTTCATTTCACCGACCATTTCATGTTCTCTCCGAGCAACGAGGATACTCCGAGGAACTCCAGCACTCCGAGATACTCAAGCGCTCCGAGGAACTCTTGATCAACGAGCAACTAAGGCGGTCCGAGCTGCATCTCGGCCGTATCATTAATTACCAGATAATCAACAGTTCAACTATTCATTGAATGTTTATAATCTTGGCACACACGCTGCATTAAATGTATTACCCTTTCATGTGTATATCATTCAATGTATCGACCCTTTCATGTACAGCCTCAAGGCTATAAATACCTTGTATCATCTTCATTCAAGGGGGTCGGAATTTCTTGACCGAACTTGTAATCGAGAATTCCCAAACACTCAGCAATAACATAACAGTGGACGTAGGCCATTCTACTAAAGCTGAACCACTTTAAAAATCTTTGTCTCATTTTATTTATCTGTGATTGAATAATTAGAGCGATCTAATTTTTTACATCAACAAGCAGTGACTAAGATCTTGGAAGAGGAGATCGAACAAAGATTTTTTGTCATGCTTGACACTATAGAGGTAGGCATAGTGGTTTTCTCAAGGTTGGTTTGGACTTATCATTTTAAGGAGTGTCTTTGGAATAGCATCCAAGAAGAGGAAGCTTTGGGGCCTCAAGGAACAGATGATAATAGGGATGGGTCTTCCAACAATTATGAATAGGGTATTTTGTGAAGCTAGTGTTTATTTATGAAGTTGTTATGATGGAGATGTGTTCGTTTGTTTTTGGTTGTTGGGAATAAATTTGGGAATTTTTGGATAGTTTTTTTAGGGGTAGTTTCGTTTGATTTGTTTTAGGATAGTTTGGTTGGCGGGGTAGTTGTTTCACTCCCTATGCTGATAATTTTTGTAATTGTGATAAATTTTCCTTTTTATGGAATAAATAAGGATTTTAATCATATTATTGTGCCTCTTAATGAGTTTTAAATTTGAATTATCTATATCAATCGATAAGGAATACATAATTCTTTTGTTCATGTAAATGATAAAATGAACGGTCATTCTCGGTGGTAAAAAAAGAATAGCATTTTTTGAAAAAGAAGGGGACCGGGACCATGTAAAGCGTATGAGCTACCTACATACCTCTGAGGTTTTAAAAAAAATTTGAGTTTCATTTTTGAAAGAAAAAGGTTTTTTAGAGGATCAGTCCCCACATAGTTCTGAGTAAAGGGAGATGAAGAATTATTTTATAATAGAAGGGGGATGAGTAGAGTCATAGTGCGTCAAGATTTCAAACTACGGTTAGAATTTCTTGAGTTGGTCCATGTTGATTGGAGGTGACATATCTTCACCGTGAAGGTCAGTAGGCATAGCGGCGCCACACGACAGGATCTTCTTCACGATATAAGGGCCACTCTATTTTTTCTTGAATTTCCCTCTAGGGTTCTATGATTTCCTTGAGGGGGACACCATGGTCTTTAAATTTCCTATTGAATGATCTATCTATCTGATAATGGTACCCTTGTATGTGATATAGATCCTTTAGCCTCTTTTCGTATAAGAACGGCAACTATCGAAATGGATATGATGTCAGTCTTCCTCGCGGACTTTGCTTTCAAGCATGACGTGTAATGAAGGTATTTTTAGTTCAATGAGTACGACTACTTACATGTTGTATACCAAAGAGTAAGGGTTAGCCCTAGTAGATGTACGGGTTGAAGTGTGATAGTCTAGATTGCGTAAGTGATCCAATCGACCTAATCTCGATAACTCTCATTCATTTTGCTGATGATTACTTTGAGATTCTTATTGGCGGCTTCAATTGCACCGTTGGTTTATGGTCGGTAGGGAGAAGATTTATGTCTTCGAATCCCATATTTATTGGCCAATTCTATAACTTCTGCCTCTAAATGTAAACTTTTATATAGCACTAGCTCGTGTAGAATTCTGCATTGGCAGATGATGTTCTTTCGATGATATTGGCTACTTTTTTGGCTTTCAGCACTGTGTATGACTCGTCTTTTACCCATTTTGGGAAGTAATCAATGGCAAATAGGATGAACTCATGTCCATTGTATGCTATGGGTATGACTTTCCCTATGATATCGATGCCCCGTGTGGAGAATGGACAGGGAGAGCTCATGTTATACAATTATCGCGGAGGCAAGTTCTAGAGAATGGAAAATTGTTGGCATTTAAGGCGTCACCTGACATGGGCAAAAAAATCTTAAAACATGGTACTCCAATAATAATCTTATCGGATAATCTTCTTGGCAAGAATTTAGCCATTCATTTGGGGTTCGTAATCCATATTGTGTATTTTCTGCATCATTTCTTCAATGTCAACCTCCGCGATGTTGTACGAGAAAAATTTCCAATTGATTTAATTTGTATGTAATTGACTTATTTTCGAAAAAAACCTTGTTTGATTCATTGGTATATTTTTATCTTGTCACAATACCCACATAAGTCTATGACGTGTTGTGTCGAAGACGTAGCAGCCAAGCTTCAAAGTTATATCATGATGTGTTGTTTATTGGTGCACGTTTCATGTCTTCATATCATATTGAATTTCGAGATACTCTTAGGTACGAACACATAATGTTTATAGGACTTGGAAAAAAAATTTAGGATGATATTTTTTTTTATAAATGATTTTAAAATGTCAAAAATGTTTTTAAATGGTTTTAACTCCATTAATTCTGAGATAAACAATATTTCGAGTCGTGTGAATTCTTACCTTTGATTTTAAGACTTTAAACGACATGTGATGTCATTCAAACAACATCTCAATGTAGTTAGAATGACATGTTCATCTCGTTATAACAACCTGCCGACCTAACCTGTTTATTTAAGGCATTTTTCTCTCAGAATTTCGAAGGGTGTAGAACCAAAATATAGTTTAGATCAGTTTCATTTTTTGCATATTCTTTGTAAGGATTTCAAAGCTAAAACCATCCTTATTGTTTAAAAGATCCGAGTTTACATAGCATATGTTATAGAGATCTTTTTTACGCCATTTGTTTGTTCATCCATATTGAATAAGTTGTTTTGTTGGAGTTTTACGGTGACGAAATGGTGAAGGTTGTGTTCTGAATCGTAGACGGTTTCCAAATCTTCATCGATGGACACCGAGGCACTTGTGAACGTGTGTGTTGTGGAAAACTATCTTGGAAGGATTTCTACATGGGCACTATGGAGGAGTGGTTAAAGAGAAGAAGAAAGTTAAGGCTTGTGGGGATTGAGTCATTGTGTAAGTCTGTCTATCTTCCTTTGTAGTTATCGTATCACAGTGATTGTCTGTCTTGGGCCGTTAAAGGGTTTTTTCCCTTAGTGGTTTCCTCGTACATTCGTCATTGTTTACTTTACTTTATTTTACTTTCTTTAATCACCTGGATGCATGTTTAGGAGTAAACAAGATAAAATTGGGCTTAAGTAAAACTGGTTCACAAACTTGGTCCATAACTAAAATTGGGAAAAAGGGTGTGTTGAAAGAAAAATGTTTTCACTTAAAGAACACTTTGAAAAAGGGGCCAACAAATTGGTATCAGAGCTACAAACATTTTGTTATATTGATCCCTTGTGATTGTAGGTATGAATTTCAGAAATTTTGATGCGTTTCGAACTCCTGTTTCTGAGGGCACTAATTATGCTTATTAGAAAATGTGAATGAAAAGTGAACTTAAAGCTATTGATGAGTATGTTTGGTTAGTGTTAGAAAAAGGGTGGTCACCAGTGGTCACGAGAGAGGGAGAGGCCAGTAGTTTAAAACCTGTTGATTCATGGATCGAAGTCAAACATAAACATGCATTTTATAACTCTAAAGGTTTAAATGTTATTTCCTCATCTATTACCCCAGATGAATATAATCATATTATGATGTGTGAGACGTCAAAAGAGGCTTGGGATGTTCATTCACTCACTCAAGAGGGAACTAGTACGATTAGGGCATTAATACTTCAAAACCTCACTAACACAATTTGAGACTATTAAACTGTTAGAGAGTGACACGTTTGTTGAGTTTTACACTAGATTGCCCCTTATAGTTAACTCACCATTTAATTTTGGAGAGAATATACCGCCCAACTGTGTCATAAATAAAATCTTATGGTCATTGCCTAATAGATTTTATCCAAAAGCGACTGCTTTAAACTCATTGGGTATGCTTGATTCAACAAAACTAGAAGAGATTGTGGGTGAGTTACAAACATATGAACATGACATGTTTACCTTGAATAAAGTGATAAAGAAAGAAAAGGTCATCACTTTGAATCCCAAAATAGAGAGACAAAAGTTTTGGACAACGATTTCGACACCGATTTTGAAGATGTTGCTTTGTTGGCAAGGAAGTTCAAACAGTTTCTTAAGTTCCAAAAGCAATCGAAAGATGCCAAAAGACTTGACAAATTTAAAAACAACAAAGTGGTTCACGTCCCTTAGAATAAAAATGATAATTTTAAAAGGGATGAGTCAGATAGGTATTTTGGTTTTAAGGGTTATGGCCATAAGGTAGCGGAGTGTCCCACTAGACTTAAGGAGGGAAAGAAACCAATAGCATATAATGCCACCTTAAGTGATAGTGAACAGTAAGAGGGAGAGAGTTCCCCATTGATCAAAATTTTGTACAATTTATGTCATGTCCTGTGAGAGATGACGATAAATCTTCTTATGAAGATTCTCATGTGAATGACACTTCCGAGGCCGTTTTGTGTGAATCCCAATAGAGTGGGGGTGAAGCTAGTGAGGAGGAGGAGATAGATGTTGGAGAGTTTCAAGTTGCCTTTAATTATTTGTATGTAGAAATAGTAAAGTTGAATAAGGAAAACTAAAAATTGCAAGCTAAGTTGAATGAGTGTGCTATAGAAAATAATGATGCTTTGATTTAGGATCTTAGGTCACAGGAGAAGACACTTCGAGAGAAGCTATAATTGTTGAGGGTGAGATAGATAGCCTTTATGGTTTGATGGAGGATTTAAAGAAAGAGATTCTAGAGTTTTAGGAGTCTATGCATTTGCTTGAGTCTAGGATTAGTGAGCTTGAGGAGATATTGAGGGAGTCGAGTAAGGTGAAGTTTGATTTGGAGGCAAGATTGAAAAAAGTTGGATAGAATTTTAGGCACCGTCCAAATCAAGGATGATAAGTGTTGTATAGGCTTCGATGATCGCATTGCACCCATTCCCAAAGTTGATACCAATCATGTGAGAAAGTCGACTAGGAATGTTAGGAGAGGTCCACATTTACGTCACATTCCTCACCATGTTTACACTTCCACTCATTGTGGTAGGAAGGGTCACCTTAGGCATTATTGTTATGACCTTAAAAATGTTCCTAGGATGTTTAATAATAAATTCGTTTCAGTTGCCAAAAACCCCATGCGTCGTTACACACCTACTTGGGTTAGGAAATCAGACTTATAGACTTTAGGAATTAAACTTCATGGGTTCTTCTTTGGTTACACATGATATTTCTCTTGCTAAATCTAAAGGATGATTGTGTTGCCATGTTTGTCATACGTTAGTCTTTGCTTCATGATATATATCTTGCTAGTGTTATGACATGTGTATCTCTTTGTATTATAGTTTTCATTTATTTAAGTCTTATTTC
This sequence comes from Sambucus nigra, assembly GCA_949130495.1. Lineage (NCBI taxonomy): Eukaryota > Viridiplantae > Streptophyta > Magnoliopsida > Dipsacales > Adoxaceae > Sambucus > Sambucus nigra. The sequence goes on from OX422207.1 coordinate 549,843,962, forward strand.
AAAAAATACAAAAAGATTTTGCGTTTCATATATTTTTGAAAACACAAAAATATTTTTTAGTCAAAAATAGTTTTTAAAAAACACAAAAAGATTTTTAATTCTTTGTGTCATGAGTTTTCATGTTTGATGTGGTATATTGGTCTGCTTGGACCCTAATTATTTCATCATCCATGTATCTAGGATATTTGGTCATAATTATATATGTTGAGAATTATCTTAACCATTGACTAATGGGGTTCTTTTGAAGTTGATTTGCATTTGTATTCGACTTTGTATATATGCAATCATTTCACATACGCACGAGTTTAAGTGAATGTTTGACTTCTCATGCGTGTTTGAGTTTGGTGAGACGTTATCCTCTAAATTTTGACACATATGAGTAATAAGACTTGGGATGAGGTGAGCATGTAAGAACCGTTTGCTGTGATACATTAGAAAAAATGATGAGTCTTCACGAGAAAGGGATGTGAGAGAATAATAATCTCGTCGCGAAAGCCACCATTAAAAAGAGCTGAAGAAAAAATTAAGGCAATAAAAAGAAACACATGCAAAAAATATGGCCAATCGGATTTCTCTAAGTTGAGAAAAATATAAACCTCAACAGAGCTTGAAAAAGAAAAATGTATATATGAGGGTGTTTGGATGGAAAAATAGCAATGGGTTTGCACCATGAATCCTAATGTTGAAAAATCATGTCATGACGCTATTGTTTGTTGAATCGTCAAAATTTTGGATTTATGTGCATGTTTTTTGCTTAGTTCATTAAGCTCAATATATTAATTGTCACATATGGCTAAAAATAAGTTTGATGGAATTTAGCTATCAATTAGAGCTTCTTGATCATTTTGATGTGTTCAAATTGTGATTCATTTGTTGTAGTTCATGCCCATTCATTCCATATCCACGTTTAAGCACATTGATACTATGCCAGCATGAATCTCATACTTATTTTTACTTATTTTAGTTTTATGTTTTGAGTCTATTTTGCTATTGTTTCATATTTCCAGTACCTATTTTGAGCTAATTTTTCAACTTGGCAAAACTTTGCCATTTTTAGACCTTGAATAGAGAATGTTTTAAAGTCGTTCAAACGACTTATGGACGTTGTTCGAATGATATGTCCAAGTCTTTCAAAGTTTATTTCTAACAACATGTTTTTCGAGGCGATATAATCATGTCAGATATGGTTGTTAGAAGGGTCATTTGTAGGGTCATTAGATAGGTGTTTTGAACGAGACCTTATTATTTTGGGTCATTTTTTACCTCGTTCAAATGACATGCCTATGTCATTCGAATAAGATGGCACAGTCGTTCGAACGAACCTGTCTAATTTTTTAGCCCTTATTTAGTTTTAGTACATGCTTCGTATATGTGATGATTTCCTTTTATTTTGGTACTTCTAGGTTCATTTGGACAATTTACATGCAGTCGATAGTACTTATTCATGATTTGATTCTTATAATGCATTGATCCATTTTGTCACATCTTGTCTTAGATTGATGATTTCCTTTGTGTGACTGTTTGCTAGCTACATGTTGGTATCTTATGATTATTTTAGCTAGATATATACTCATTGTTGATGTAAAAAATTAGATTACTCTAATTATTCAATCACAGATAAATTAATGAGACAAAGAATTTTAAAGTGGTTCAGCCTTATAAGAATGGCCTACGTCCACTATTGCTTTATTGCTGAGTGTTTGGGAATTCTCGATTTTAAGTTCTATTCAGAAATTCCCTTCTGGATTCGGGGTTCCCTTACAATGAGGATTGTACAATGTATTTATAGCCCAGAGGCTGTAATGCGAAAGGGTAATACATTAAATGATATGCATATGAAAGGGTAATACATTTAATGCCCTCTTTGCGTGTGCATCCAAATGATAAGCATTTAATGAGCAGTTAAACTGTTGGAATCCTGCTTCGAAGTGCAGCTCGGACCGCCTGAGTTGCTCGTACCGCCTAAGCTTCTCGGTACTCAAGAGTTCCTCGGAGCTTGTGAGTTCCTCGGGGAACTAGTCTTCCTCGTTGTAGTCTTGTTCCTCGGAGTGCGTGGGTTCCTCGGAAGTGTTTGTTGTTGCCATGTAGATAGCCACGTGTCTTCATATGATTGGTCCATGTCAGCAGATTAAATTTGGTATCAACAGAAGCCCCCGATGTTTCATAGTTCAAAATTTGAGGCGTATGGAACATTCTTTCTCGTAATATGGTAGCTTCAAATAGTCTTTCGGATTTTTAGGAGCGTTTCCCTTGTATTTATTTCTCCTTCCCAATTCGTAGAATCATGCTTTTTTGGACATTTCTGCGTGCTTCGATTCTCGCGTCACTTTTGGTCTTTTTATCCGATGTTTTCTGCTTTGATTCCCGCGCCACTTTTCATCTTTTTAGCCGCTGTTGTCCGCTTTGATTCCCGCGCCACTTTTCATCTTTTTAGCCGCCAGTAACGTAATCATCCTTTTTTGTAATAATTACTTCACCATTTCCCAAGGCAAGGTATTTAAACTTCACAGACACTCCCATCGTCTTCTACCTTTTCAAATTGTTATCTTCTAGTTTTATGCCGTCTCTTCCTACTCTCTTGTGCGTTCATCTTTTCCATCATTTGTTATCAGCAGATCCATTTTTTTTCTGTAAGATCTTCTTCCTTCTTCTTCATTTCTTTATTCACCATGGTTTACCCTGTTGAGTCTCTTGAGAAGTTTCGTTCTGATTTCTCCATTCCCTCATGGGTTGTTTTGGAAGATCTTTCTGAGCCTTCTAATTACTTCCATTTGGCTGAGGGACATTGGTTCCCCAGTCTCTTTTTTGCTGAGTGTGGATTTTCTTTTCCACCAAATCCCTTGTGTCTGGAATTTTGTCAGTATTTTAACGTTGTTCCTGCACGAATAGCTCCCAACACATGGAGAATAGTTAATGGGGTGCATAGGTTAAATCAAATTCATGGAACTCGAATAGAAATTCCAGAAATCATGTACTGCTATAGATGGGCAGTTAATGATAATATTTTTTATTTAAAAACTAGATTTTTAAATAGAGCCTTAGTAGTCAATCTCCCTGATGCCAATAAGGATTATTTTGAACACGGGGTTGTCATAAAAAATTGGCAACACCCTCCATTTGCTGGAGATGAGGTTTACCAGGGTCCCAGATGCCCTTCTTATGGAAATGGGATAGGTTATTTTTATTTTATTTTATTTATTTTGAAATCATGTTTCTTTTGTGTTTGATAAAATGTGCCACTGATAACAATGTTTATTTATTTGCAGTTGATAGCAAGAGAAAGTGCCCAAAAGTTGCAGATGTCAATATAAGGCATTTGAAACTTATCTGGAGTCTGCATCAAAGTATTGCCGACGAGCACATTAGGTCAGCCTCGTATCTGCTCCAGTACAAGAGCTACACCACTTCTTTCACTGCTCGTCCAGTGATAAGTGAATCAGAGCCAGTACCAGCTTCCACAAGCTCATCGCCTGAATCCCATATTCCTTTAAGTGAAAGGATGAAGAAGAGAAGACCTCCTACCCTGTTTGAGAAAACTGCCTGTGATTCTGGGGAGGTAAAAAGGAGTAGGATTGATGTCCCAAGGGAGGGGACGAAGAAAAATGATGCACCTTCCTCAGCTGTTGTAGTTGTGAAGGTTGCTGAGAAGCCCGCAGTGGCTCCGAGCAGGTCTACTGCTCCTGGAGAGGTGATTGTGATATCACCGACCAAGGGTTCTTCCTTGGTTGAATTCATCCATGTTCCCACGAGGAGGTTGAAGAAAAGCTCCTCGGTCAATTTGGCTGATACCATCACTCAGCCCCCAGTTGCTGGAACTGGGGCTTCAACTTTTGTTCCCCCGAGCTCTGCCATGAGCTCGATAAAGTCCTCGATCATTCTCGAGGTCCAAGGTACTGAAGAAAACCTTACTCAGGACATGGTCACCTCACTAGCTGCTCGTCACCTTGCTTCTGTAAGTCTTCTTACTTTTAACTTTTCATATTTCCTTTGTCATTTCAATTTCTAACTTGCTTTCTTTTTCTGTTCACAGTTGACGAGCTGCTTCAATATAATCCTGAAGAAGGATGAAGCGATTAAGGCTTCTTGCTCCTCGTCCAGTGTGGAGGGAGCTCTGGAAGAAGCTACCAAGTCTCTGGCAGATTCTCGCCAGAAATATGTTGATGACAAAGCTGTCTGGGAGAAGAAGCTTGCCTCCTTCGAGTAAGAAAAATTTCGGGCTGTTGATGCCTCCAAGGAGTTGGAGAAGAGAATTAATGCCTTGGAGAAGGCAAATAAGGATCTTGAAGAGAAGCTCAAAACTGCAGGAGAGTTTGAAGATAAACTCAAGGCTGCCGAGGAGGAGTTGGTTCAACTTCGAGAAGTAGGTCGACAGAAGGAGGAAATAGAAAATAAATTGAAGGCTACTGAGAACCTGCTATCTGAGAAGCTCTTCTCGAAGAAATTGAAAAGGAAGATGGCTGTGAAGAAGTCTTTCATCTTTGGGTGGGACAAGGGGTGGAACAAGGGGTTGGCTGCCATGGTGTCGCAAGTGGACTATGGCAGTCTCAAGTACTTTCGGGATGGATGGGTTGCTTCCCTTCAGGAGATGACGGTCGACGAGTCTTCCGAGCTCTTCCAGAGACATATCCATGGTCCCCCTCCAACTCTAGAAGAATTAGAAGAGGACGAAGCTACCTCCAAAGAGTATTCGATGGTGATGGGAGATCATGCCCTAGCCATCCAGCCTACTGTCGAGAAAAATCAACAAATCGTTTCTTCCTCCGAGCAACTGCCTATTCTCCCCGAGCAACTATCCCTTCCCTCCGAGCAACCTACCTCTTCATCCCAACCTCCTGAGAAGGTTTTGGGAGATAAGGAAAAGGTGTAGTGTTGTTCGGGTTTCTCTTTATTTTGTTTCTCTTCATTTTTTTTCTCTTTATCAAATGTAACCCAGAAAATGTAACTCTGAACTATGATCTAATAAAAATTGAACTTTTTTGCATACAATTGTCTATCTTTCATTCATACTCTGCTTATTCTTCTTATTGATGATTTCTCTTCTTTCTCTGCTAGTTTCTGGCTATGATGGAATTGCTATCTGCCCATGATACAAAGTTGCTGCGACAATGTAATGAGTACTTTAAGGCTGGTCACACAGACCTGAGTGCTACACAAGTTGTCGACATACTTGGTCATGATGCTTCAGAACAGGTAGTGGAAGCCTATCAATACCTGAAGTGTCTTCTTGATAGGGCTGTAGCTAATAACGTTGCCTATTATGAAATAATTGAGGATCTTCAAAGCACCCTCGAGAACCTTCAGCTTCAATACAAAGAATCCACTGCTTTGTTGCATGAGGGGTACGAGAAGAAGTACCAGCAGATCATTGCCGACAAGGGCTACGAGAAGCTTTTTGATGGGTACAATGTAAGAGAGAGAACCTTGAGAGGTGAGGTCGAAGAATGTAGACAGATTGCTGAGATGCTAGAAAAGGAAAATAACAACCTGCAAAAGGAGCTGTCACAATTGAAGTCTGCAGCTTCCACTTCTAGTGCCTTGATCCCAGTGACTGACGAGGGATTTTCGTTCTTAGAAGTTGAGAACGCCAAGTTGAGGGACGAGTTGGAGACTTTGAAGAGCTCTGGCACCTCTTCATCTTCTCATGGCCTAGCAAGAGCTCCTCAGGGACGAGCAAGAGAAGCTCGGGTTCTTGTCGAGGAACAGAGGACTCAGTCTGCCTTAGAGAACTAGGCTTTCCAATTAATGGCGAAGAACCAGGCGTTGTCTGATATGTCAAAGAAGATTAGGGACCTGGAAAAACATCTTTCTGCGCAGAAGTCAGTCTTGGAGAATAAGGAGCTTTTCATCAAGAATCTCCACGAGCAGCTAGAAAGGCTAACATATCAATTCCACAAACAGCCTAGGGAGTTCTGGATGGCTGGATACAACGAAGCACTATTCCACTTGGACGATCATATCCAGAATGCCAATAATGAGGGCTACAAGCAAGGCTGGCTTAATGCCTTAGGTGTGCTGAAGCTCGAACAAGGTCATTATCTGTGGGACTACCATGATCCCGGGTTGCTCGACTTGCCTGTGCCACCATACAATTTGGACATGGATTGAATCCCTGCTCGGGACATTCCTCGGAGCTTAATTTCAAAGTATCTCGATGACTACAATTTACATTCTCAAATTGAGGTATCTCGTCCCGAGCATCTCTTAGATCGACCATCCGTGATGAATGTCAGGATGTTGAAGGATCTCAACTTCATCAATTATCCTCTGTCTTTAAATGATCCGCCTGCTGGCGAGGAATCTGTGTCCAAAGCAGAGGGGAAGAGACCAGTAGAATAGGAATTTTTGATGTAATAGTTAGTATACATGTCAATGTAACTGCAATTTCATTATCAATGTAATTTATTGTGAATTCAATGAAAGACTTTCATTTTTGTTTGCAAATCTTGATTGCTACTGTCTTGTAATTATCAAACACTTTATATTTATGCATGTCTGTTAAAAAGATAACAATATTGTGTTATTTGTCGACCAACTCAGTAACAATTAAAAAGTTACAAGTATCAATACTGTTGCTCGATCACTTAATAATAAAGTAATGAGTATAAAAATGTTGTTTAAAATGTTTCCAACCAACCAAGGTTGTTAGATTCTCCATGTCGACCAACTACAGTTAGTGGGTTTTTATCCCCGACCAACTATAGTTACCCATAAAATGTTTCCGACCAACCAAGATCGATAAATTTTGCTTGTCGACTAACTACAGATGGTGGGTTTTTATCTCCGACCAGCCATAGTTAGTAGACTTTTCTCTTAAATGTTTTCGACTAACCAAGGTCGGTAAATTTTCTTTGTCGACCAACTACAGTTGGTGGGTTTTTATCCCCGACCAGCCATAGTTAGCAACTTTTGCACTTTCTGGAATAATCTTACCTCCCGACAAACATAAGTTGGCATTTGCGAGAATATTTTGTTTCCTAGCCAAACAGGTTGGCATTTTTAGGAATATTTCATTTCCTAGCCAAACATAGCCAAACAGGTTGGCATTTTTAGGAATATTTCGTTTCCTAGCCAAACATGTTGGCATTTTTAGGAATATTTTGTTTCCTAACCAACCGAAGTTGGCATTTTTAGGAATATTTTGTTTCCTAGCCAAACAGGTTGGCATTTTTAGGAATATTTCATTTCCTAGCCAAATAGGTTGGCATTTTTAGGAATATTTCGTTTCCTAGCCAAACAGGTTGGCATTTTTAGGAATATTTTGTTTCCTAACCAACCGAAGTTGGCATTTTTAGGAATATTTTGCTGCTGAGCAGTCTGAGCTTTGCCGAGTTTTGCTGAGTAGTGTGTAACACTAGTATTCCCCAAAAAATTCTCAATAAAAGGAGTGACTTTAGCAGAATATCTTCATTTTATTCATACTGATGGAACTGTGTTACATATACATCACTGATAATACTTGCGTAGGTGCTCTGCGTTCCATGAATTCTTGAACTCCTCCCCCTTTAGAGTTTCTATTCGATAAGTTCCTGGTCGAACAACTTCTGTAACTCGGTATGGTCCATGCCAATTTTCTTTCAGCTTATTGTGCTTTTAAATTACTTTCTTCAACACATAGTCTCCTTCTTTCAGGTCGCACTTCTTCACCCTTTTGTTGTAGAACAAAGTTGTTCACTGCTGGTAAGCAACATTTCTAATGGCTGCTTCTTCTCTAACTTCCTCGAGCATGTTTAAATCCAGTCTTCTCATTAAGTCACTGACAGGGGAATTGAAATTCAGTACCCTGTGTGTTGGAAGGCCCAACTCGGCAGGTATAACGACTTCAGTTCCAAACGCCAGCATATATGGTGTTTCTCCATTTGCTACTCGGGGAGTAGTTCGGTAAGCCCAGAGTACTGTTTGTAGCTCGTTGATCCAATTCGATTTTGCATCATCCAGTTTTTTTTTCAAGCCATTTAGTAGCGTTCTGTTTGTCACTTCAGTTTGTCCATTTCTTTGAGGATGGCCTGGTGCTGAGTGGACCTTCAAAATGTTTGACTGATGACAATAGGCGTCAAAATCCTCGTTATCAAATTGTGTTCCATGGTCTGTGATGAAGGCATGAGGTATACCATATCGACAAATGATGTTCTTCTAAGAAAATTGGTACACCTTCTCGTACGTCATGTCAATGAGTGGCTCAGCTTCTACCCATTTAGTAAAATAATCCACTGCGACGACGAGGTACTTGAACCTTCCTCGGGTCGTTGGCAGTGTCCCAACCAAGTCAATTCCCCACATGGAAAATGGCCAAGGGGAAGTTATGGGTGTAAACAATGCTTGTGGAGTTCTTCGGATGGAGGAAAAGCTCCGGCACTTGTCACACTTCTTGGCGTAGGCTATACAATCAACCCTCATCGTCGGCCAGTAGTATCCTTGCGTTATTACCCTTTGTAAAAGCGTCCGACCTGCTACATGTGCTCCACAAGACCCTTCATGGATCTATTCAATTAATTCTTTCACCTCGGAGGGGTGTACACATCTCTGCAAACCTGCCATAATTCCTCGTCTATATAAAACACCATTAGTTAATACATACCGATCAGCTTTAAACTTTAATTTCTTGGTAGCGAGCTTGTCAATTGGCAATTCTCCCTCCTCGATATACGCCCTGATGGAATCCATCCAAGATGGTCCTAAACAAAGGGTGATAAAGTTCATCGTCAGATCTTCATCTATGCTCCGACCAGCTAACACTTTAATTGGGATTGTTCGTCGTAGCTCGGTGCGAGTAGTTGATGCTAGTCGAGCTAGGGCGTCTGCTCTCGCATTCTCCATTCTTGATATTCTAACCAACTGAATAGCGCCAAATTCTAACACCAGCTCCTTTGCCTTTGCATGATATCTGATCATTAATTCTCCTCTAACTGCATATACTCCCATCATTTGGTTTATGATCAATTAAGAATCACTGAAAACAATGACCTGTTGCGCCTCCATAATTTTTGCCAAACTAAGTCCTGCAATCATGGCCTCATACTCAGCCTCATTGTTGGAAGCTTTGATTGGAAACGCAAAGTGTATTCCATATCGACCTCATCTGGAGTGCTCAAAACTATCCCCGTGCCACATCCTGTAGTACGAGATGAGCCATCTACATATAGCCTCTATATAGGTAACTCGTCTTCAAATTTATGATCAGTCAGAGTTCCTCGGTGAAATATTTGTTGCTTCCTTTCCTCCTCAGATTTTTCTTGCTCTTTGTCGATCATTTCTTCTTACCCTTTTACCAACCGGAGTTGGTCTGAGCCTGAAGTCAATGATCTTGTAACATCCACTTGCCCTTTTACCAACCGCAGTTTGTCTGAGCTAGTGTTTGTTGATCCTGTAACATCCACAGGTTGATCAGCGAGCAACACTTGTTTCTCGTTCGGAGTCCTCACAACTATCTCTGTATCACATCCTGTAACATCTACACGCCCTTTTACCAATCGGAATTGGTCTGAGCCTGTGTTTGTTGATCCTGTAACATCCACAGGTTGATCAGCGAGAAACTTTTGTTCCTCGGAGCTATCAGTATAGGTGAACTCCGCTATAAAATCTATTACAACCTGCCCTTTAAGCGATGATCTAGGTTCATAGACTATATCATATTCACCGAGCTCTATTACCCAGTACATCAATCTTCCTAATTTTTCTGGCTTATGCAGGGCTTGCCTCAATGGCATATCAGTATATACTACTATGGTATGAGCCTAGAAATATGGCCTCATTCTCCTACTCGCCTCAATCAGCGCCAGTGCCAATTTCTCCATCCTTGGATATCTGATCTTTGCTCCTCAGAAGGCCTTACTTGTGTAATAAATTGGCTTTTGTACTCCATTCTCCACTCTGATCAACACCGAGGTAACTGTATTCTCGAACATTGCAAGGTACAAGTATAATTTTTCTCCCATCACTGGACTGGACAACAGTGGAGGTGCTCCCAAGTATCTCTTCAAGTCTTGAAAATCCTTCTCGCATTCATCATTCCACTCAAAAGTCTTTCTGAGTGTCTTGAAGAATGGGAGACATCTATCAGTTGCTCGTGACACAAATCTGTTGAGTGCCGCTACTCGTCCTGTGAGACTCTGTACTTCCTTCTTCGTCGTTGGAGATCGCAGCCCTAATAGAGCTTTGATCTTTTCAGGATTTGCTTCAATGCCTCGTTGATTGACAATGTACCCGAGGAACATGCCTTCTCGTACTCCAAATATGCACTTCGTCGGGTTCAGCTTCATTTGATATTTATCTAGTTGATCAAAAGTCTGACTTAAGTCAACTAGATGATCGGCAGCTTTTTTGCTTTTCGTCAGCATATCGTCAACATAGACTTCCATATTGTCACTAATTTGTTCAGCAAAGACCTTGTTCATCAGCCTCTGATATGTCGCACCTGCATTTTTAAAACCAAAAGGTATAACATTATAACAATAAGTTCCCTAGGGGTAATGAAATAAGTACTCTCCCTATCTTTAGGTTTCATTTTTATCTGATTGTAACCAGAATAAGCATCCATGAAGCTTAGCAACTCGTGTCCCAAGGTAGCATCCACCAGTTGATCAATTCGGGGAAGTGGAAAGTGATCCTTTGGGCATGCTTTGTTGAGGTCGGTGAAGCCTACACACATCCTCCACTTGTTGTTTTTCTTCTTTACCATTACCACATTAGCTAACCAATCTGGATATTTAACATCTTCAACGAAACAAGCTTTCTGGAGCTTCTCGACTTCCTCCTGTATATCTTGATTCTTCTCGGGACTGAATAATCTTCTTATCTGCTTCATAGGCTTGATCTCCTTATTCACATTGAGCTCGTGACATAAGAAGTTTGGGTCTATCCCGGGCATATCTTCATGACTCCACGCAAAAGTTTGTCTTCTGCTTCTAAGGAAAGTTTTCAATTCCTGTTTTAATGAGGCTTCCAACGATGAACCTATTTGAGTAGTTCGCTCAGGGTGCTCGTCGTCCAGAATGATGTTTTCATTAGCTTCCACCACTTGACCCTTCACGAGTTGCGACTCATCTCGAGGATCCAATGTTTCAATTTCTGCACCTTCATCCACTTGATAAGTAGTGGTCTTTTTCTTTGATTCTTCCAGCTCTTCTTGCTCGGCGAATGAATAATAGCATTCCCGAGATACTTTTTGATCACCTTTCACAACTCCTACTCCAAAGTTTATTGGAAATTTTAGGCACTGATGCACTGTAGATGGTACAGCCTCGAACTTCTTCAATCCTACTCTTCCCATGATGATATTGTACGATGATTGGACATTCTTATCCATCACGAAGAAACGTATTCTTTCTGTCCGACAAGCAGGCCACGTACCAATGAATATATCCAGCTTGATCGTCCCAAGTGAAAATACTTTCTCACCAGCAAAACCAATGAGGGGTCTGTGGTAAGGCTCCAGTTGAGATAGCTTTAGATTTAAACTATCGAAGCACGAGTAGAACATGATGTCTGCCGAGCTACCATTGTCGACCAGTACTCTTGAAATCATGACCTCCTTCATTCTCATTTTGATCACCAGCGGGTCATCATGAGGATATAAAACACCCGCAAGGTCATTTTTTGAAAAACCGATAACCAATTTCTCCTTGTTCACCTTTCTCGGGCCATCTTCCTCTGCTAGATTTATTCACTGAATGTACGAGCAAGCTTGCGCCTCACCGAGGTAAGATTTTCTTTCTGCAGTAAGGTCTCCTCCTCCTGCATCTCCTCCTATAATAACATTACAATCAAATGACCTAAAGCATATTGAAAATACCTCTCGTTCTGGCTGCCTTGGTTTCTTGGGAAGATCGGGGTCATCCTCTGGATCAACTTCATGGTTTCTCTTCTTGTTCTCCTCTGCTCGATGAGGAGATCTAGACCTCTCTCTAGTTCGGTCGTTTTTCTTCTTTCGCCTCCCCGATCAACATAATTTGCTAGCTTTCCTCGTCGGATGAGTGTTTCAATTTCATTCTGAAGAGCTATGCAATTTTTTGTCATATGGCCATGATCCTTGTGGAACTCGTAATATTTTTCCTTATTCCTCGTGTCAGGGTCTGCCTTTATTTTCTTTGGCCAGTTTAACTCCTCGCTGTTCTTAATTTCTTCCAGGACGTGGTTGATATTTGCTTTCAAAGGTGTGTAATTATCAAATTTCCTCAAGACCTCCCATGACGACCTATTTTTGGATTGTTTGTCACCACCATTGTTCTTATGTTCTTTCTTCTTAGCTTTATCACCTTCCACCTTGGTTTCTTTGGCGTCAATATTCTTCTTCGCAGACATAGCCTCCTTAGCATTCATAATCTTGGAAGCTTTTCCCATCAGGTTCGACATGGTTCGAGGTGGATCTTTGTCCAAAGTGTAGTACAACTTATTTGGCAGTAGTCCACTCATCAAAGTGGTAATCGTTGTCTTCTCCTCATAATCAATGACTTTGAGTTTCTCTTTATTAAAACGAGTTATATAATCTCTGGTACTCTCACCAGCTTTTTGTCTAACACTTAACAAATGTGCTACTCATTTAACTAGCTTTGCTCCAAAGCAGAAATTTCCAATGAATAACTCGACCAGTTGAAGAAAAGTTGAAATCTTACCCCGAGGAAGAATATTATACCATATTTGAGCAGATCCGGTAAGTGTTCCCGAGAATGCTCTGCATCTCATCTCATCTGGGATAGCATAGATGTCGGTAGCACCCTGGTATTGTTCTATATAAAGGACAGGGTCAGTCTTTCCATCATACTTGGGAGTCACAACAGGTGCTTTGAACTTTGATGGTGCTGGAAAATCAATAATATCCTGGACAAAAGGTGTTCCTCGAACAAAGGTTCGGTGTAGAGGGTTCTTGGCCTTAGCCATTTCCCCTAATCTATCTTCCAGCCTCTGAATCGATCCTTTCCATGTATCATTTCTTTCCTCGGGCCTATTGGTTCGAGCAACTGATCGCGTTGAAGTGTCTTCCTGGGATTTATCTTGACGAGCAGCTGGTCGGTTATAGGATCTATCTTGACGAGCAGCTGGTCGTGACTGGGCAGATCCTTCCCTTAAATCTGATGGTCGTCAAAAGCTCCTCGACGCTGTATTAAGAGGACTTTTGTTCCTCCTAGGACCTAATCGGTCGAAAGGAGAAACCCTACTTAATCATTACAATGCGCTAGTCCTTTCTGGGGAGAGAGTGACACGTTGTTCAGTATCTGTGGCTCGCACCGATGAAGTTCTCCCAGGTTGATAAGAGAAATCATCAGATTCCTCATTGCGATGTGAATCGGTATGCCTAGTACGTGAGGATGGTGCGTGGGTATTTCTTTGAATGCTTCGTGGTTCGAATGGGCTGATGCACCGCAATAGAGGGTTTGGATGAGTTGTCGCATTGTTTCTTGCATGACGGTCTGGCCCTGAGCTAGATTTGCCATTATTCCAGTCAGATCTGGAATAATTGGTGGAGCAGATGGATTTGGAGGGGTTCCAGTGTTTTAATTGCTGGATTCAGGAATATCCGCCATTGGTAATGGATTATTTTTTATGAAAAACGATATTATCAGTCGTTTCCCACAGACGGCGCCAATCTGTTGATGTAAAAAATTAGATTACTCTAATTATTCAATCACAGATAAATAAATGAGACAAAGAATTTTAAAGTGGTTCAGCCTTATAAGAATGGTCTACGTCCACTATTGCTTTATTGCTGAGTGTTTGGGAATTCTAGATTTTAAGTTCTATTCAGAAATTCCCTTCTGGATTCGGGGTTCCCTTACAATGAGGATTGTACAATGTATTTATAGCCCCGAGGCTGTAATGCGAAAGGGTAATACATTAAATGATATGCATATGAAAGGGTAATACATTTAATGCCCTCTTTGCGTGTGCGTCCGAATGATAAGCATTTAATGAGCAGTTAAACTGTTGGTATCCTGCTTCGAAGTGCAGCTCGGACCGCCTGAGTTGCTCGTACCGCCTAAGCTTTTCGGTACTCAAGAGTTCCTCAGAGCTTGTGAGTTCCTCGGGGAACTAGTCTTCCTCGTTGTAGTCTTGTTCCTCGGAGCGCGTGGGTTCCTCGGAAGTGTTTGTTGTTGCCATGTAGATAGCCACGTGTCTTCATATGATTGGTCCATGTCAGCAGATTAAATTTGGTATCAACACTCATGTTTATCTAAATATGCTTCATGTGATTATTTCATTCTATATATGATGACGTTTGTGTATCTTTTTCACTTATTGTCTATTTGAGGCAAAAAGGGGAAGAGATGGTATGTGATGTAGGGGGAGTTTGTTTCATGAGCACATATATTCTTTTTTCATTCCAAATTGGTATCATATTTTTTTATTATATGTAGGATTAAATTTTGGTATCATATTGTCTTGCACAAATTGGTATCATTATTTTCTCATATGCTTAACAAATGATTTTTTTTTACATATTGATATTTTTATATCATTTGTTCCTCCATACTTCACTGTGTATTTGTCTATTTCATGTGTGTAAGTATTTTTCAGCGATGCGAGATTCCAAGACTACATCACATTCATACAACTCATGCTTGTTGGACCTACATATACTAGTGCTTGTCCTGTAACTTTTAATTTGGAGTTTTATAGGATGCAATTTTGGTGTTATACAGCTTGATGGCCCGGCTTAGGCATTTCACTGTTTGGGTTTTGTCCCGGAATAGTCAAAAGGGTAGATTTGTAAGGGAAAAATTTCCAATTGAGTTAATTTGTATGTAATTGACTTATTTTTTAAACAAAACTTGCTTGAGTCATAGATATATTTTATCTTATCACGATACCCACATAAGTCTATGACATGTTGTGTTGAAGATGTAATGATCAAGCTTCAAAGATATATCATGTTGTGTTGTTTATTGGTGCACGTTTCATGCCTTCATATCACATTGCGTTCATAGATACTCTCGGGTATGAACGCATAATGTTTATGGGACTTGAATAATGTTTTAAGGATGATATTTTGTTTATCAATGATTTTAAAATGTCAAAGATGTTTTTAAATGGTTTTAACTTCGTTTATTATGAGATGAGTCGTGTGAATTCTCACCTTGGTTTTTGAGACTTCAAAACACATATGATGTTGTTCGAACGACATCTCACTATCGTTAAAATGATATGTACATCTTGTTAGAACGACCTGCCGACCTAACTTTTTTATTTAAGGCATTTTTTTCTCTTAGAATTTTGAAGGGTGCAAAACCAAAATACAGTTTAAAACCATCCATTTTTCTGCATAAGTTTTCCAAGGATTTCAAAGCTAAAACCATCCGTAGTGTTTAAAAGATCCGAGTTTACATAACATATGTTATAGAGATCTTGTTTGAATATTTGGTTTGTTCATCCATGTTGAACAAGTTGTTTCGTTGGAGTTTTGAGGTGAAGAAATAGTGAAGGCCATGTTCTGAATCATAGACGATTGCTAAAGCTACATCGGTGGACACCAAGGCACTCGTGGACGCGTATGCTGTGGATGAGTATCGTGGAAGGATTTCCATGTGGGCACTATGCAGGAGAGATTAAAGAGAAGAAGAGAGTCGAGGCTTGTGTTGATAGATTCATTATGTAAGTTTGTTTGTCTTCCTTTGTAATTATCGTATCATAGTGATTGTCTGGCTTGGGATGTCTGAGGTTTTTTTCCCTTAGTGGTTTCCTCGTACATCCGGTGTTGTTGACTTTACTTTATTTTACTTTCTTTAATCACCTAGATTCATGTTTAGGATTAAACACGATAAAATTAGTCTTAAGTAAAATTTGGAAAAAGGTTTTTGAAAGAAAAATTCTTTTCACCTAAAGCACACTTTGAAAAAGGGGCCTACAGATGCAGTGTAGGTGTGTTCCAGAAAAGTTTCTCTTATATAGTGATTTATCGCATAGAATGTACTAGGTATCCAGTTTGCGGAGGGTCACTCGGTCTTTCTTGTTGGCCTCTTAGGGGTACTTACTGTGTTTAAGGAGGCGCCAAATGTCATAGTACCAGCACTCGGTCATATCACAATCCTCTTATGTGATGATGTGAATGTGGTAGCAATGGGTCAGGTTAACTTGTTTTTGGACTATGAAAGGGTCCATTGTTATTCCCTCGGGCTTGTCAACCGTAGAGGCTAAAGTAGCAAAGGCATCGACCAAGTTATTCCTTACTCGGGGTAAGTTATAGAAGGTGGTATCTCGGAACTATGAGGCCAGATATTCTAAGCGGGCATGGAAGGGTAAGATCTTTTCATCTTTGACTTTCCATCTTTTAAGTACTTGGGCAATGATGAGGGCATAATACCCGTAGAAATCTAGGCATTGGACACCTTTCTTGAGAGAAACTTTGAGGCCTACGGTGCATACCTCGTATTCGGTCATGTTATTGCAGGGGAACTTGATGGTAATGGGAATTTGAGAGTCATCAGAAGCGATAAAGAGTATCCCAATCTAATATTCTTTTTTTTACTTGCCAAACCTATTAATAAATGATTTAAGAGCATGACTCATTGTGTTATCCACGATCATGTCGATATTGGTAGTGGGTAATCATCTTTTAGAAATGACTTGTTCAAATTATGGTAATCAATGGACATGCGAACTTTTCCTCCTAATTTTGGTACGAGTATGATATTTTCTAGCCATGTGGGATATTAGATTAGAATTAAGATAATTAATGTAAGGCACAACAAGATACTCAAAATCTTTATTTATTTCATTTTAAGGAACAATAACATTGATAACCTCGTCGCAGGAGGTCTCAATTGCATTGTTATCAGAAGAAGGAGGAACAATATTAAAGGAAGAAATAGGATAAACATTTGGGTTGGGTTTTATTTAAGAGAGTGGAACTGGTATAGCATTCCAGTTGAGGGCGGGTGGATCAGCAGTCTTGATTAGATTGGACAGGTCTGACGATGTAGCTCCTGAGTTGATCATGTAGAGTGTCAACCCTAGTATTTGCGTATTGAATGAGTAATCAAAGTCACTTCCCTCAAAAAACTCGATAACAACTCTAGTTTTCTCCATAAATCATTGTCCATGATTATGGGAACTTTCAGCCCATGAGTAGTTGTCTTGGAATAAGATCTCCATCCCTTGATTTATCTTCTTATCCGTATGATCATACCATAGTTTAGAAAAGCCATAATAGGGAAAGTCTTTACTTTCTTTAATGAATCTTCCATAAAAGGAATCCCCCAAAATAGTCTTAGTACTTTCTAAACTTCACTTCAACCGGGGTTGGCGGAGCATTCTGAGTTCCTGTGATGACTGTTGATAACCCAATCCGCATGGAGGAAAGGATTTCTTCATCACTATTGGTTTGAGTATCCTCTATTATCGTCGTCACAGCCCAGTCAAGGATTAAAGTTCATATTCTTGAACATATGTATCATGATGACATTATTATGAGGGATGTGCTCTGGACAAACTCAGTCTTTGAAATCATTGTTGTAATACCCCGTAATTTTATTGATTTTTATTTAAGGGATTAATTGAATTAAATGAGAATTAATTGGAAATTACTCTGGAGGTAAATACTATCGATATGTGAATTAGTATTTGATTATGATGTTAAAATAAAATATTACTGAGCATACATGGTGATATATGAGTATTGAAAATATCAAAACTATCGCGAGGCAGAAATACGACATTTTGGGAAATTTTAGTTAGGAGGCGCGTGTCAGTCGTGTCAGGAATAAGTTTAATTAGATTAAAAATTAATTTATATTTTTATCAACCAAATGGTCATTTTGAGTGCGCCAATGTATCCGAAAGGGTCGAAATAGTCAGAAAAGACTAGCCGGCGGTTTAGTTTGGGTCCCGGGGCATTTTTAGGCCAAACCGGCAACTTAGAAGGGTATTTTGGTAATTTTAAAAATTAAGGAATTAAAACCCACGAATTTTAGAGATTAATATATATTATTAGAGAGACCACTAAGGTCATTATCAGTAAAAGACAAGAGAGTGGGTTACGGGGGTTTTGAGAGAAGTTGGAGAGACGTTACAAGAGGTTCCAAACCAAAAACATCACCCATCACCACCATTCTGGAAGGATTTGTGACAAGAAAGAGGAGAGAATCAGCCTTTAATCACCAACAACAAATCTAAAGGAAAAACTTAAGGCAAGTGATTTGATGTCATTAATTGCAATGAATATTTCCTCCATGTTTAGTGTAGAAACTTTATATGTTTTGAAAGTTTTGATGAAAACCCAATGGGATTGTTGTAGAAACTCTTAATTTTGGTTAGGGATTGCATGTAGAATGATTATGGATGAAATTGGTACCTAAAACTTAATTTTTATGTTTTGAAAACGGATTAATGATAAGTATTTAGGTACAATAAAATTCTGGGTTCATGTCCATAGGGTTTGGGGCAAGATTTGGGAATTTATGGTTATTACATGTTGATTAGTAAGATTTGACCCCAAAAATATGTTCAGAAGTGTCCTAGGGTTACTTAGAGTAGTTTAAAGACATAAAATCTTAATTGGTACGAAATTAGGATGGATTTGGAGAAATGAATTTGGTGAAAAACGAAGTTGGGGAAATTCTGGGCATTCTCTGCCATCTCGTTAAAAGACCAAACCAGGTCATTCGAACGAGCTTCTAACGAGATTCCAGTACCCCTTCTAACGAGTTCGTTCAAAGCCCTCCGTTCGAACGACACTCATTCGAACTAACTCATTCGAACGAGATTTCTAACGAGTTGACAGAATGACCTTATTTGGCCGATTTTAGTTTCGAACTTTCTGTAGGCTTATTTAATTAAGTGTAATTCTTCCCTTGTTGATTAGTGGGTATAATTATGATATTGGAGTACGTCGAGGATTAAAACCTGAAATTATATAAAGGCCTGGTAACTTTTATGGATTAGGTTGTAAGTACTTGAATTTGCGACGTGAGAAGTGTTGGCGATTTATATTGTATATTATCCGGGGACTTGTAAATGCACAACATTTAATGACGGTATAAGAATATAAAATATACCTTTATTATTCTTATAAGATATCTAAGATGTGTGAATGCTTAGTCTATGGACTTATATGTGTATAACATACCTACTATACTTACTATCATGGGAGGTCGGCTTTCGATCAGGGCCATCTAATCTTTGTGTGCCTACGGTGGGATTTAGATTGGTACCTCAAGGACATAGGTCAGAGAATGACTTATTGGTGAGTTAATAAGTCAGTTGACCATGGGAGCGTAGGTATGTGCGTGACCCATGGGTATGTGAACAATGTTCGCCTCCATTATCTGTGTTTGATACTTATTGAAACAGATCTTGAGAGATTCGGAATACGTAGTCCTCATGTACGTGATGTACCGGGATTCGATAGCAGAGTATGTGTGCAACCCAGCTTAGCCTAGGGGTGCCCTTATTGTATATTTATGTTGAGATTAATATACTGATAATCGAAATGGACTTTTATTAAAGTATGATTGTGAATAATTGTAATATTTTTAGTAGAGTTAAAAATAGGAAATTCATAGTATATATTATAACTAATTCTGAGGAAAATAAAGTAAGACTCTCAATTTATATTAAGATGTCGGGAATTGAACCTTGAATTGTATAGTAAAGTCAGATTATGGATTGGACTAGTTAGATAGTGTAATAACTAGAACGGGTACGGGTACGTTAGGAGTGCACAATTAGTTGAGAGGTGAGGAACTCATGTGAGAGCACGCACTATCATGTATTTTATATTCACTGTTTAATGATATTAAACACTTGCTATATTTTAAACTGTTTTCACAATCGGGCTCTGACCCATTTGCTTTCAAATCTATTCTCTTGTAAAAACCTTTTAGTTGCCCAGCCACAAGGATACCAAGCGTAGGAGTTCCATTCCAGTGATATGCTATAGCTGTTGTGGAAGTTACAGGATCTCGATAGTAGACGCCTCCACTTTCTACTTTGACTCCATTTCAAATTTATTCAGTTGTAGGGCATGTCGCCCCTTCCTTTTTTAGAGACATCTTATTTACTCAGTTCCATTTCAGTTTTGGATTAAATTAATTAGTGTTTCAGACTTTGTATTTGTTTTATTCAGCATTCGGATTATTCAGAGGAGTGTTCCTCCAGATTTATTTTTATTCCATTATTATCCTATTGTGACTGTGATGTGGTTGTGGTATTATTATTTCATAATTTAAACTTGCTGCATGTTAATCTAAATTGGTTAAAATTGACAACTCACTTTTTAAATATTAGGTGGCTAGTAATTGTTAAAAATGTTTTTCGACAGCGATGCTATAAACTGAACCAACTTGACATTTTGTATTAATTTGAATAAAGGAGTAGATACCCGGTATTTAATTTGATGGGGTGTCATAGGTGGTATCAGAGCATGAGGTTCTAGTGTCCTTAGGATCTGTACGGCTTGTTATGTTTCTGCGTAGCATTTTTTGATATAGAGCCCTATATTTTATGACTGTTGTACTCTTTCGTGTATCTTACGCTCTTCAGCTATTTTTTAGATAATAACTGTAGACTTATAAGGATTCTCTTCATTTCAGATGCCTCCACGACATGCACAGCAAGTTCCCAGGGATGCTCAGCCCGAGCCACAGCCTGCACCAGTTCAGGGCACCATGAATGCCACATAGGTTACCGCTATTATGACCCAAGCGGTAAATGCCGCTCTAGAAGTTGTTCAACAGGCATCGCCTCAGGCGCCGGTAGCAGCACCAGTACAGGCTCATGCATTCTTGTCTTCTTGGGAACGTGTTCGTGATGCTTTTCAGAAGGCACACCCTCCGGAGTTTGCAGGTAGCTTCGACATCGTTGTGTCCAATCAGTGGAAGAAGGACATCCAAAGACACTTGAGGATGTACGAGTGTACGGATGTATAGAGGCAGATACTGGCTACTTTTAAGCTGGTAGGGTCAGCGTTGCAGTGGTGTGAGTCCGTTACCACCGCAGAGGAGAGGGATGTTCTTACTATTCAGGAGTTCTGGGTGCGGTTTGACCGCAAATATTTTCCCTCAGTCGTTCACACCGAGATGAGGATAATATTAATGAACCTCAAGTAGGAGGGGAGGACAGTTGCTAAATATGAGGCCGAGTTCACAAATATCTTGAACATCGTCCCCGATGAGATTCCTATAGAGGAGAAGAAGATAAAAAAGTCCATGGATGGGTTGACTTGGAGGATCTGTCAGCATTTACTGGGAAATCTCTCGTTGGCCACTTATTTTGATGTGGTTAACGCAACACTGCTTCACTGCCAGGACCACTTGTCAGAGGGTAAGTGATCAGGAGAGTCTAGCCATCAGGGAAGGGCAGGGGGAAATGGTGCCAACGGGCCACAATCAGTTCAGGGTCATCATAGGCGGGGTGATCAGAGTTCCCATTAGGGGGATTCTAAGAGATTTCGATCTGGAGGTTTCAGAAATAGTCAGGGAGGTTTTCGTCATGGCCAGCAGGGTCAACACGGACAGCAGGGTGAACAGGGTCAGTATGGACAACAGCAGCAGTTTCAGCAGGGCCAACATGGCTAGTGGAGGAATGGCAATAGTCATCAGGGTCAGAGAGGGGGAAACTTTCCCGGGAAATGTTTCATTTGTGGCAAGATTGGTCACAAGTGCCAGAAGTGTCCTGATAAGGTCAGGACCCCACAGCAGCAGCAGCAAGGTGCTCGACATGAGCCCCAAAGACCTATGTTTCCCGTCGCTCTCCCAGCACCACCGCAGATGCCAACTTTGCCATCCATCCCAGCAGTCCTAGTTCAGCAGGGGAAACTTCAGTACGGGCGAGTCTATCAGCTCCAGCAGGCCATAATCCCACAGGATCTACCCGCTATTGAGGTTATGTTCTCTATTCAGGGAATATGGGGCGTATTTTATTTGATACGGGAGCCACACACTGTTTCATTGCCACGAGATTTGCACGCATTATAGGGTTATTAGACACTGTAGAGAGCACAATTACTTGCGTAGATTCACCATTGAGTAGGGGTTCTGTGATTTCTCTTATTTGTAGAGGTGTGGGTATAGAGATTGGGAGGTTTACTTTGCCTACTGATATGTTAGTAGTATATATGACTTAGTACGATGCGATCATTGGTATGGATTGGCTAGTTGCATATCGAGCCATGATTGATTGTTTCTGCAGGAGTATTATTTTTGCCATACCCGGGCAGGAGATGTTCTTAGTGGCGATGCCTCATCCTGAGGGAGGATCGTCCACTCACTTGTATTATATAGAGGAAGAGACCTCTAAGGAAGTGGTGATACCACTCGATTCGATTTCCTTTGTTAGTGAGTTTGCTGATGTATTTCAGGATATTTTGGGGTTACCGCCTAGTAGGGAGATAAACTTTGTTATCGATTTGATGCCAGGAACTCGGCCAACATCCCACGCGCCTTACCGTATGGCTCCAGCAGAGATAAGGGAGTTATGTGATCAGATTGAGCAGCTGTTGGGTCAGGGGTTTATCCGTAAGAGCACTCCGCCATGGGGTACCCCTGTACTGTTCATGAAGAAGAGAGATGGATCGTTGAGGTTATATGTAGATTATCGGGAGTTAAATAAAGTCACGATACAGAACAAATATCTGTTGCCACAAATCGATGACTTATTCGACTAATTGAGAGGAGCAACCTTCTTCTCAAAGATCGACTTGCGATCGGGATACCATCAGTTGCGTATTAGGGAGCAGGACGTTGCGAAGGCTTCCTTCCTGATGAGATATGGTTCCTATGAGTTTCGCGTTATGCCTTTTGGTCTAACCAATGCTCCATCCGTGTTTATGGACTTGATGAATAGGGTGTTCAGAGAGTTCCTAGACCAGTTCATCATCGTCTTTATTGATGACATTCTGGTTTACTCCCAGACAGAGGAGGAAAACGCTGAGCACTTGAGACAGGTTTTGCAGATGTTGCGTCAGAACGAGTTATATGCAAAATATGAAAAGTGTGGGTTTTGGCTGAAGGAGGTACAGTTTTTGGGGCGTATCATTTCAGACAGGGGAATATCAGTGGATCCGGGGAAGGTATCGGTAGTGAGAGAGTGGGGACAGCCCACGACACCAACTGAAATACATAGTTTCTTGGGCCTAGTAGGATACGACAGGAGGTTTATTCGGGATTTCTCAAAGATAGCGGGTCCCTTGAAACATCTGACTCGCAAAGGTGTGCCATTCATCTGGAGCGATGCCTGCCAGTTGGCATTCGATGAGTTGAAGGACAAGTTGACCTCAGCGCCAATGTTAGCTTTGCCCAAATCGGGAGTTGGGTATCTAGTCTACACCGATGCAGCCTTATAAAGACTTAGAGGTGTACTGCAACAGGAGAGTCAGGCTATAGCTTATGCTTCCCGTAAGCTCAGCCTCACAAGAAGAATTACCCCACCCATGACTTGGAGTTAGCGGCAGTCGTATTTTCTCTTCGAATTTGGAGAAATTATCTCCTGAGAAAGAAATTCCGTTTGTTCATAGACAACAAGTCTCTCCAGTACCTCTTCACTCAGAAAGAATTGAATATGCGTCAACGTAGGTCGCTTGAATTCGTGAAGGATTATCAGTTCGATATCCAATATCACCCATGGAAGGCTAACGTGATAGCAGACGCGATGAGTCGTGGGCCAGTAGGTGAGGTGGCCGAAGTGTGGAAAGCAAAGTGGAAGGAGTTGGGACACCAGGATGCAGTGGCCCGATCATTTATGTCTATGATGACCGTTACCCCTCAGATTTTTGTGAGAGTGATACAGGCCCAGACAAAAGACTCGTTCTGTCAAGAGCAGATAGTTCGATTACTAGCAGAGGGAGATGAGTCCTATACCATCAGTTTAGATGGGGGCTTACGCTTCGATAGGAGACTGGTTGTTCCAGAAGGGGAAGACTTGCGGCACGAGGTAATGTCAGAGTCTCACGGTTCGCGATTCGTAGTACATATTGGAGGGGATAATATGTACTAGGACATGAGATGACAGTACTGATGGAGCGGGATGAAGAGGGATATTGTCGAGTTCGTTTCTAAATGTGCCACTTGTCAGCTGGTAAAGTTGAACCATCAGAGACCGACAGGACTTCTACAGCCATTAGAGGTCCCTATGTGGAAATGGGAGAGCATTTCCATGGATTTCATCACGGGGTTACCTACGTCACAGAGGGGTCACGACTCCATATGGGTAATCGTGGATCGTCTAACCAAAGTTGCTCATTTTCTGCCAGCTTGGACAGACTACACTACGGGACAGTATGCCCAGATTTTCATAGCGAAGATAGTGAGACTTCACGGGGTACCTCTCAATATAGTGTCTGACCAAGATAAGATATTTGTTTCACGATTTTAGGAGAGTTTCCAGGAGGCCATGGGTAGGGAGTTGCGACTGAGTACAGCGTATCACCCGCAGACAGATGGGCAAATCGAGCGAACGAACCAGATGTTAGAGGATATGTTGCGTATGTGCATCCTAGACTTTAGAGGTGGTTAGGAGAAGTACCTTCCATTGGTGGAGTTTGCCTATAATAACTCCTATCAGTTCACCATTGGCATGGCTCCATTCGAGGCATTGTATGGTAGACCTTGTCGTTCCCCAACATGTTGGTTAGAGGTTGGGGATAACAAACTTCTTGGGCCGGAAGTGATTCAGGATACTTCAGCAAGGATATAGATGATAAGGAGCCGTATTGGGGTAGCTCAGGACCGACAAAAGAGCTATGTTGATGCCAATAGATTCTTCAGAGAATTCAAGGTGGGGGACCAGGTGCTACTCAGAGTATCTCCGATGAAGGGGATTATGTGTTTTGGGAAGAAGGGGAAACTGGCACCAAGTTATATGGGGTCATTTCCAATCATCGATCGGATTGAACCAATAGCGTATATACTTGGATTACCGGAGCACTTGCATAGGATTCATGACGTGTTCCATATTTCCTCGCTAAGAAGATATGTTAGGGACGATTTGGCCCATACTCACATTGCTTTAGAGGACATCGATCTACCACTCTAAAGTTCCTACGAGGAGGGGCCGATTGCCATTTTAGACCACAGCGAGAGGAAACTGAGGTCGAAGATAGTACCATTAGTACGTGTTCAGTGGCGGCATCATAATGCCAAAGAGTCCACATGGGAGAACAAGGATGAGATGCGCGAGCGTTATCCAGAGTTATTTTTACCAGGTATTATTTAGTTCCGAATTTCGGGACGAAATTCTGTTATTAAGGGGGGATTATGTAATACCCCATAATTTTATTGATTTCTATTTAAGGGATTAATTGAATTAAATGAGAATTAATTGGAAATTAATCCGGAGGTAAATACTAGCGAGATGTGAATTGGTATTTGATTATGATGTTAAAATAAAATATTACTGAGCATATATGGTAATATATGAGTATTGAAAATATAAAAATTATCGCGAGGCAGAAAAACGACAATTTGGGAAATTTTACTTGGGACGCGCGTGTCTGTCGCGTTGGGAATAAATCAAATTAGATTAAAAAGTAATTTATATTTTTATTAACCAAATGGTCATTTTGAGTGCGCCAATGTATCCGAAAGGGTCGAAATAGTCAGAAAAGACTAGCCGGGGGTTTAGTTTGGGTCCCGGGGCATTTTTAGGCCAAACCGGCAACCTAGAAGGGTATTTTGGTAGTTTTAAAAATTGAGGAATTAAAACCCACGAATTTTAGAGCTTAATTATATATTATTAGAGAGACCACTAAGGCCATTATCATCAAAGGATAAGAGAGTGGGCTACAAGGGTTTTGAGAGAAGTTGGAGAGAGGTTACAAGAAGTTCCAAACCAAAACCATCACCTTTCACCACCATTTTGGAAGGATTTGTTACAAGAAAGAGGAGAGAATCAGCCTTTAATCACCAACAACAAATCAGAAGGACAAACTTAACGCAAGTGATTTGATGTCATTAATTGCAATGAATATTTCCTCCATGTTTGGTGTAGAAACTTTATATGTTTTAAAAGTTTTAATGAAAACCCAATGGGGTTATTGTAGAAACTCTTATTTTTGGTTAGGGATTGCATGTAGAATGATTATGGATGAAATTGGTACCCAAAACTTAACTTTGATGTTTTGAAAACGGATTAATGATGAGTATTTAGGTACAATAAAATTTTGGGTTCATGTTCATAGGGTTTGGGGCAAGATTTGGAAATTTATGGTTATTACATGTTGATTAGTAAGATTTGGCCCCAACAATATGTTAAGATGTGTCCTAGGTGACTTAGAGTAATTTAAAGACTTAAAAACTTAATTGGTATGAACTTAGGATGGATTTGGAGAAATGAATTTGATGAAAAACGAAGTTGGGGAAATTTTGGGCATTCTCTGCCATCTCGTTAGAAGACCAACTCAGGTCGTTCGAACGACCTCGTTCGAATGAGCTTCTAACGATATTCCAGTACCCCTTCTAACGAGTTTGTTCGAACGAAACTCGTTCGAACGATATTTCAAACGAGTTGGCAGAATGACCTTGTTTGGCCGATTTTAGTTTCGAACTTTCCGTAGGCTTATTTAATTAAGTGCAATTCTTCCCTTGTTGATTAGTGGGTATAATTGTGAGACTGGAGTACTTCGAGGATTAAAACCTGAAATTATATAAAGGCTTGGTAACTTCTATGGGTTAGGTTGTAAGTACTTGAATTTGCGACGTGAGAAGTGTTGGCGATCTATATTGTATATTATCAGGGGAATTGTAAATGCACAACATTTAATGACGATATAAGAATATAAAATATACCTCTATTATTATTATAAGATATCTAACATGGGTGAATTTTTAGTGTATGGACTTATATGTGTATAACATACCTACCATACTTGCAATCACGGGAGGTCGGCTTTCGATCAAGGCCATCTAATCTTTGTGTGCCTACGGGGGAATTTAGATTGGTACCTCAAGGACATAGGTCAGAGAATGACTTATTGGTGAGTTAATAAGTCAGCTGACCATGGGAGCGTAGGTATGTGCGTGACCCATGGGTATGTCTACTATATTCACCTCCATTATGTGTGTTTGATACTTATTGAGACGGTTCCTGAGAGATTCGGAATACGTGGTCCTCATGTACGTGATGTACCGGGATTCGATAGCAGAGTATGCGTGCACCGCAGCTTAGCCTGAGGGTGCCCTTATTGTATATTTATGTTGATATTAATATACTGATAATCGAAATGGACTTTTATTAAAGTATGATTGTGAATAATTGTAATATTTTTAGTTAAAAATGGGAAATTCATAATAAATATTATAACTAATTCTGAGGAAAATAAAGTAAGACTCTCAGTTTATATTAAGATGTCGGGAATTGAACCTTGAATTGTATAGTAAAGTCAGATTATGGATTGGACTAGTTAGATAGTGGAATAACTAGAACGGGTACGGGTACGTTAGGAGTGCATAATAATTTGAGAGGTGAGGAACTCATGTGAGTGCACCCACTTCATGTATTTTATATTCACTTTTTAATGATATTAAATACTTGCTATATTTTAAACTGTTTTCACAATTGGGCTCTGACCCGTTTTCTTTCAAATCTATTTTCTTGTAAAAACCTTTTAGGTACCCAGCCACAAGGACACCAAGCATAGGAGTTCCATTCCAGTGACGTGTTGTAGCTGCTGTGGAAGTTACAGGACCTCAATAGTAGACGCCTCCACTTTCTACTTTGACTCCATTTCAGATGTATTCATTTGTAAGGCATGTCGCCCCTTCCTTTTTTAGAGACAGCTTATTTACTCAGTTCCATTTCAGTTTTGGATTAAATTAATTAGTGTTTCAGACCTTGTATTTGTTTTATTCAGTATTCAGATTATTCAGAGGAGTGTTCCTCCAAATTTATTTTTATTCCATTATTATCCTATTGTGACTGTGATGTGGTTGTGGTATTATTATTTCAGAATTGAAACTTGTTGTATGTTAATCTAAATTGGTTAAAATTGACAACTCACTTTTTAAATATTAGGTGGCTAGTAATTGTTAAAAATGTTTTTCGACAGCGATGATATAAATTGAACCAACTTAACATTTTGTATTAATTTGAATAAAGGAGTACCTACCCGGTATTTAATTAGACGGGGTGTCACAATTGCCTACTGGGAGTGGAAGTGGTTCGACTCGAAATCCAGACAAAAGCATGTCATTCTTCCCATGATGTATCTCTAGTATCAAGTTATTGGTGCTTACATTCTCAATATTATCATCATCGGATAAGATAGTGATGAGAGTACCCTTGGCAAAGAACTTTAGTTTTTGATGGAGAGAGGAAGATTCCCCCTTGATGCGATGAAGACACAGTCGACCAAGCAATAGATTGAAATAAGCAGGTATGTCGATAAATTGGAACTCGATAACGGGATTTATAGGGCCATCCCCTATTATAATATTTATGGCTCCCATCACCTGTTACCGAGTATTATAATTAGAATGCACTGTGACGAAAGTCGAAGCAAGGTCATTTAATTTTAAACCCAGGAAGTCGAAGGTTCTTAATGGGCAAATATTGAGTGCGGAACTATCTTCCCCATTACCTCAACAAAGATGTTAAGGGCATAGCTATGATTAGGACCAAACTTTGGGACTTCTTCATCAGAGAAGGAAAGGATTCTAGTAGAGGTTAAGGACCCGATCAGGTTCATAGCTTCTTCTGGAGGGGTGGAATAAGGGACTATGGGCTCGGTAGGCAATTTTATTATAGCATTTTGATGTACTTGGGAAGACATATAAAGTCCCCACAAGGTGATGTTGGCCTATGTTTTCTTCAAATGGTCGAGGATATTGCTCTCCTCGATGGTCATTTTTAGTATGGGGAGTTTCTCGATAACTCCCTTCCCTTTATCTGTTACTACTGATTGAGGATTCGGACTCTAGTAGTGCCTCCCAGATCTTGGCATATGGTTCATGGAAGAGGGAAAGAACAGAAACCCCGTTCTTTCATCTATCTCATTTTGTTTGAACACTTTGTTGATTTTAACTAGAAAATCTTCAAAAGATATCATCCTACACACACCGATTACCCAACTGACATTTTCTTGGTTTGGTTCTTCGTCTGAGCTATCAAATTCGTCCCCCATCCGATGGAAAAAATGTCTCTTTTTATGAGAAGTAAATGAATTCCATAACCTCATCGAATTCTTCATATAGATCCTACCATTCAATGGGGAGGTGCAGAAGTGAAGGGACTAATTACCCTTGTAACTTTAAGGCATCGAGTAACTCGTATATTCTATAAATCTCATTGGTCTATCAGAACATGTCTACCATATTTTGTACTGCATCATCCAAGCTAACTTCGTCAACGGGTATCACCTAATTATCAGTTTCTCGAGCCCACTTCTGGGCTTTCATGAATAAGGTGATAAACATCTGGTAGTCAATGGTCCTAAACTCTAGGAGTTAGTTTAGTACAGCTAGCAATTCAATATCTTTCCCAATGGAATGAGTACGAATGATAATACATGCTCTTGTAAGAAGTTACATGGTTTGGTTGGCAAAACAGGTAGGGTTTAGGATAAAATATGGGCAGACCTTAAGGGTTTAGGTGAAAATACGAGTATAATAGGTGATTTACTGGGTACAATTTGAGTATATGGATCGAATTTCGAGTCATTCTCTAGGAAGATGGCATTTTTATGGTTTCAGAGTGGATTGCGGGTGGTGTTGGGTTTTGTATTTGTCGAAGGGGTGATGACACCCCGATCAATTAAACCTTGAATTACATTTCAGAGATGAAAGAACGGATCAATGGTATTTTTGCCATTTTGGGGAAAATCACAATGGGTGTCGGGTTTGAAATTTTTGGGAAATGGGTTTGGTAGTGGATGAGGGTCCAATGACTTGATGAGATTTCGGCTCAATAGGTCTTAGTCGGAGAGGAGAGCATGAAATTCGGTGTATCTTTTTTTGACTGGGCTAGTCCGTCTTTTTAGCGCCCAAGAG
Source organism: Sambucus nigra (assembly GCA_949130495.1). Classification (NCBI taxonomy): domain Eukaryota; kingdom Viridiplantae; phylum Streptophyta; class Magnoliopsida; order Dipsacales; family Adoxaceae; genus Sambucus; species Sambucus nigra. The sequence continues at coordinate 549,873,868 of OX422207.1, forward strand.
GTAGCAGCCCGTGAGATGTTGTTGATGGTCGATATTGTAGCGGGCTTCTCATATTTTCTTGGAGTGAACTGTCCGGATACTTTCTTTGTCTCAACTTCTATCTTAGAAATATTTTCTTCAATCTCCACTCCTACTTCCTGGAAGACTCCAAAATTTGGGTAACATTTTTCTCCCTTTGTCACTCAACATGTGGGTAGAAGTTTTTTCTTTACAATACTGACTTGCTCCTCTTCGGAAGTTCGATTGGTCATAGTGGACTCTTTCTCCCTCCATCTTTCTATGAAGTTACTAACACTTTCTCCAGGGTTTTTCTTGAAAATTTCTAAATCATAGCATGTAACCTCCAACTCCTCATTGTATTTATAATGCGACATGAATTCACGGCAACATCCTCCCAATTACGAATTTTGGATTCCTCTAGGGATACAAACCAAAAAAGAGCATTGTCTTTTAAAGTCATTTGGAACATTTTGGCCATTATTTCCTCAAATGAACCTAGGAGAGTCATGGTTGGTGGTAACTTTAGAGATGAACAATTGGGAATCCGCTACCCCTAAATTTCTTAATGTTGGGCATCTTGAATTTTTTCGGCAGCCTTGCTTTAGGGTAGGAAGACATATGGGTGTAATCCATGTAGTTCCCGAAGATTCGGACGTGATCAAACTTCTTAATTAACAACTTAATGTCTTCCTTGACCTTGTTTAACTTTTCTTCCTTCGGATCAGAAGGCACTAGCAAGTAGGGCTACAATTTTTGACACGATAACCCGTTTATGGTAACAACCCGAAATGACCCAAAGATGACACAATTTAACTTGTATAGATTTAAAAGTACTCAAAATTTATACTCAAATAAAAATCAACACAACCCGAAAATGACACAACTAACTCGAATTGCCTCCCCTACTAGCAGGTTAGCCCCTAGCTGGGCAAGATTCGATATAAGGAGATGGGCTGGTGGTGGCCCGTTGGCAAGAGGGGCACGTGGAGCGTGCTGAGATTCTTTCAGGACCCAAATAGGCTCAGGTGCTGGCAGATCCATAATATGAGGGAGGAGGACCTCAGGCTCTTTGAGAATAGTGACCTAGTTTCGTTGCATCACATGAACCTCGATTTGAAGGTTGTCAATCTTGGTAGTAAGTTGGACTAGGACCATCATCAAATCAAGATACACATTAGGTACTTGATCTGAGTTCTCTATGTAGAGTTGGTGAAGGTGGATTTCGAACTCGGAGGAAGTAAGAGGAGAACTGACAGAGCTTCGGGGAAGTTGGACGAAACACCCAAGCTAATAGGGTGCTCAGCTAAGGGTCAGGTATGTGATCGACGTGAGGAGGAAAATGATTCGAATTTATTATTGTAAGAGAAAAGGAATAATCTTTTATTAGAAAAGAGGAAATTCTTTTTGATAAAAAAAAAAGAGGGGGGGAAATGTTTTTTTTGGGTATTTTGTTAAAAGAGGAGGAAAATTTATTTTGACACTTTTGGTAACGAAAGAAGAAAATGAGAGAAGAGTCTCAGCATGATTATTATTATTATGTTTTCACTTTTATTAGGTTTACCTAAATGCAAAAAGAAATGTTGGACGGGACCTGAGCCTAGGAAAATTGGGTTTGAAAAATATGTTAAACATGGTTTAACTTGTGGCCAAGCTCATGGGAACGGTCCCGTTTTGGAAAATAGATGAAATTGCGTGAAAATTTGGGAGGCCTGTCGGCCTGGAATTTTGACATAGTTTCATATAGTAATCAACAAACTAAATATGAGTGCCCTAGGTTTGACGCCTATATGTGGGTATGCAGTTGTTGGGTTACTGGAAAGGTTCCCCCCTTGGCATAACTTCCGTGATATATGTCTTTCTTATGAGGGCAATCAGCATGTATGGACACGACATTTGATATACCTGAGTGTACGTGAATTGCCTCAGTATATACTGTAATACCCCATATTTTTACTGATTTTAATTATGGAATTAATTGAATTAAAAATGTGAATTAATTGGTAATTAATCTGGATTGAAATACGAGCGAGACGATTTTTAGTATTCGATTATTATAATTATGTTGAATATTACCGAGTGAGTATAGTAATATATGATTATGAATTTATTAAAATTGTCACATGTGAAAAATACGACAATTTTAGAAATTAAGTTGGGTCACGCGTGTCACTCGTGTCGGGACCAATTTAATGGATTATAAAGTATCTTATTTTTATGTCATCATTATGCTCATTTTGAGTGAGCAAATGTGTTCGAAAGTATCAAGATAGTCATAAAAGTATATATGGGGGTTTAGTTTGGGTCCCAGGGCAGTTTTAGGCCAAACCGGCAATCAGGGAGGGTATTTTAGTCATTTTAGTATTTGATGAACAGTGACCTACGAAATTTAGGATTAATATATCATCCAAGCCTTAGGATTTAGGTTTATTGGCTACTACAAACTTGAGAGAGATAAGTAGAGAGAAATGAAGGGTTTCCAAGGGTTGCTAGCGCCAAACAACCACCTTGCACCACCACCACCGCCGGATTTGTGATCGAAAAGAGAACATCACCACCATATCACCTTATCCAAATAATCAAAACCTCCAATGCTAGGAAATTGATTTAACTTGCGATAATTCAGTGTATATATTATCCATGATAGTTTAGAATTCGAGAAAAACCTTGAAAATGATTAATTAATGGATTTGGAGATTTAAATCATAATCTTGGTAGGTTTTTCATGTAGATTAACTTATGGAATAATAGTAGCCACGTAATCATGATCCATGTGTAGAGAATTACGAATTTATGTTGAGATATGGGATGTTCTTGAAGAAAATAGAAGAAATAGGATTTTTATGAAATATACATGATTTGATCCAAGAAAATGGTAACTCATAATGATTTGATGATTCTAAGACGTTAGAGTTTATGTGTTTATGTTGGTATAACGTTTGATATAAATATTTTGGAGTTTGGGACATTACAATAGAGGTTGTGAGGGTTAAAATTGATGAAACCCATAGGCCAAAATATGCAGAAACCATAGGCCAATACCTGATGGATCGATCGATCGACTCAAGAGTGTCGATCGATCGACTGGATCGATCGATCGACCATTTCCTTCATCGACTCCCCCTGTATTTGTGATAAAATTTACTTTTAAGGTTTAACCAAACCCCAACTTTTAAGAATTATTGGTGTGGACTATTGGAATATATTGGGACTTAGAGAAGGTCAGTAGGGGTGTATTTGAGGCCCAAAAAATATTAGTTTGGTTTGGATTAAATGATAAACTTAGAAGTGTCCGACGAGAGTGTTACGAATGGAAATTATGGAAACTTGAATTTAGTTTGGATAAACATTATCTCAATGTTAGAGAGAGTAGTAGGGAGACTTTAATTTACTGAAATAACCTTAGAGACAAGTGGGAGAATTATTAACCTTTCGGGATAGGTTTAAGTACTCGAATTTATACAATGAGAGTTGTCGCACTAAACATATTATGTAGGATAATCGAGATGAAACTATACTATCTATGAAACTTGTAATATAGGACAGGAATATATCTATATTGAAATGATGATTACTTAGGTTGTGTGATTACCTAGTATATGGATTATTATATGTATGACATACCTACTATACTTGCTATCACGAGAGGTTGTAGGAAGAGGACAATCTTATCTTGTGTGACTTCAGGGGAATTTAGATTTGGTACCTCAAGAATATAGGATTGTGAAGACTTATTTGTGAGTTGATAAGTCAGTTGACCATGGGAGCATAGGTATGTGCGTAACCCATGGGTATGTGAACTATGTTTGCCTCCAATATGTGCGATTTGTATTGTTACGGTTCTTGAGTGATTCGAAGCTCGTGATCCTTACGTACGTGATGTATCGGGATTCGATAGCAGAGTATGCATGCACCGCAGCTCAGCCCAGGGGTGCCATATGTGTATATATGTACTGAGAACGATATAAATATATATTTATAATTACTAACTGTAGCTTAGTAGATGAGAATGGCTAAGATATTTAAATGACTTACAGATGTGGGGACTTATACAATACATGAAATAATTGGTTCGATTAATGAGTGTTTGGAATGTGATTAAGTCTTAATTGGGGAATATGGGTAGGCATCGTAAAGAAGTTCTGTATAGATAGATTTAATATAGACTAGTTAGGTAGTAGCATAACTAGGATGGGTTAAGGGTATGCGTTAGGCATGCACAATAGTTAAGGGCTGAGAATCTCAAGTGAGAGCACGTGACTAAAATGTATATAATATTTACTGTTTAGTGCAATTTAACACTTGTTGTTTTTAAAATACTTTCACCTCAAGCTCTAACCCGTTTTCTTTCACATATGTTTTGTTTTGTAAAAACATTTTAGGTGCCCAGCCACATGGATGCCAAGTATAGGAGTTCCATTATGTTGACGTGTTGTAGATATTGTGGAAGTTACAGGATATCGATATTAGACACCTCGACATCTATCTTTGCTTCCTTCAGAGTCATTCATATCAATTAGGGCATGTTGCCCATTCTTATTCAGAGATAGAAGTTTCAGACTTTCATTTATTTCAGATGTTGGATTTATTTATTCAGACTTGTATTGAGATTATTTGGCATTGAGACTATATTTGGAGTGTTACTCTAAACTCTGTTATTTCTTTCTATTGATTATTCCTATAAGATTGTTTATGTGAATGTTGAATGGTTGGTTATTCATTACTCGGTTGTAAGTTAATTTAATTAAAAAAAATTGGCATCTCAGTTTTTTAAATATTAGGTGGCTAGTAACTAATTAAATGTTTTTCGATATTGATGCTAAGAATGGACCAACTTGATATTATGTGTTAATTTAATAAAGGAGTAGTTACTCGGTATTTAAATAGATGGGGTGTCACACATACCTCTTGGGGATAGTACATGTGAGAGAGAATTCGCTATACTCAACGTAAGTGAACGAGTTCCATGCTATATACCACCCGTCATGACTTCGGTCAAGCGATACGATGTGGGGGGAACCGTTCGATATAAATCGAAGGTGAGAGTTATATTTCTTAGGATAACTGCGACCTTCCAGACCTGTGCCCATCACAAAGTGACCCTCAGTATGGGACAAAATTTTGGCCTATTAATGTTGATCTTGGTGATGTGATGTAGTGTGTAAAATGCATGATTCTTAATTAGTATATTATGGAGAGATTATTTTATTCAGTATGATGAGAACTATAATAATAATAAGGAATGTATAAGAAAAAAGTAAATTTAGCATGGAGCACGAAGATTGCACTAAGCATAATACGTGGGTGATGTGTGAATATCTATAAGTGAGTGTGTGGTGGTGAACCTAAGCATAGGTAAACTACAAGTGGTGTGTGATAACTATAAGTGAGCATGGATATATACATGTGTGATAAGTGGAGGTATGTGCTAGTGAAACCTAAGCATGGATATTCTAAGTGGTGTGAGAAACATATGGATATAAGTTACCCTATATACAAGTGTAGGAAGTGTGAGGTGTACATGGAGAGTATTTGCAAGTGTGTGAAGTGAAAAATGAAAACATGAGGTAGATATATACAAGAAAAAATAAAAAAGAAAAGGGAACATATGGGTAGGTTCATATGCACACAAGAAGAAAATGATAACACCCATGAAAATAGAGGATATCCCTCTTAAGGGGTTCCCCAATGGAGTCGCTACTGTGGCCATCCCGAGATCTTCCCTTCCCTGGCCTCTTTCGGGGGAAAAGAGAGAGGATAAATATCATGCGCGCCTCGCTACATTAGGGGTGCTTCGTTCGTTGTCATTTTTGGGGTGATGTAAAGAGATAGAGTCACCAACCTATTTTGCGCAAAGAATGAAAAAGAACATGGCGCGGACTCGAGAGAGCAGCATCAAAGACAAAGTGATGATTGTGAAACCAATAGTTGAGAGGTTCAGGTTCTAAGTTATAGAATGGGAAGGTGTTAGGCACCCATCCCGCCCTTTCGGTCTCTCAAGGCTTATGTTACTATTTTTCTTGATTTCTCCACGAAGTGTGTGTGCGTGTATATTTAAGTGGAGATCTAAGTCGCTCGACTCGCATCATGAAAAAGATGGAGTGAGGTCATCCATAGGAATGTTTCCAAAATAAAATTATTGAATTTTGCGCTTATCGAGATATTGATCATTATGATGAAATGACAATATGTGCTAGATAAGACGAAAGTATGGATCACAAATATGATAAATATGAATAATATATGGAAAAGATGGAAATATGAAAATATGACTCGAGTCTCGGGTTTTATCCCGAAATGCCTGTGTAGTCTATAAAGGCATCCGAGTCCACAAAGTTCGCATGTGGTACAAGGGTGGGGTTTATCTCATAATTTGAAACGAGAATTTATTATGTGTGTGGGTAGAAAAAATGCTTTTTAATTTTTGAGAAAATGTGATGAAGAATCCCGTAGAAATTTATAGGTGTAACCCTCTTTTTCTTTGTTTTGAGTTTTTTATAAAAAATAAATTATGTGCAATATAACTAATAAATGATGAGATATTAATGTGTATGATATAAAGTCAAAAGCTAAATTAAGAGTTTATATAACTAATGTGAGAATAGAAGGAATTTAAAGAAAGAGGGGGATATTCGGACCTTCTTCGGAGACTTGAAGCTTGATCATGATTGCTGATGAACTTCCTTGCAAGTTAGGATGAATGTGGAATGACAGAGAAGGATATTCTTGCTAAATTGGGTATGAACGTGATAGGAATAAAAGGTGGAAAAGAATTTCACACTAGGGAACTTTGTTGATTGCAGAAGAATGTTGTTGAGAGGAGTGAAATTGATGGTTTTGAGGTGTCTTTCGAAGTGAGATCATGCTCTCCTTATATAGGGTAGGGGGACAGCCGATCGGCATTGTCCTTGTCCGACCTATCGATAGGTAACCCTAGACACACTGCCAATAGGCAGGGAAATAGACCTGCTAATTGGCAGTCTTGTGCAGATTTTCCATAAAAACGGTCATAAAATGCAATCTCTAAATCTAAATCATGCATGGGGCATGCCATTAGAAAGTTAACTCAGATTGCTTTGAGAATCCTTTGGGCCGCGCCTTGGTCGAAGACTTGACTTCTGGCCAAACGGGGCTCGGAAGCGCCCGTCGGTCATTTAGACAAAAGATCATGGGATGATGATGGATGATTTAACAAAATCATAAGTTCGTATCAGGCATGGGGAGGACCATAGGAAAGGTTGTGCGGAGTACTTTAATGTTCCAAAGATTTTCTCTCGGTTCCAAGAGCTGAATTTGGTTAAATGGGGCCCAAAAGCGTCCAATGACCATTCGGAGTAAAACTGATTGTTTGTCTGTGAAAACGAGAGCTTTTCTAAATCAATGCTCCGATACCACTTATTGGAACAGGAGGCCCCCAATTTTTAGATTTTACACAAAAAGTAATTCAATTTCTTTTTTGAGATACGGAAGCGAGATGGTTCGATTAGACACACACAACACCAAATTTTAATTTCTTTCAAATTAAAATTAAACAAGTTCGAAGTGAAATTAAATAAGACACCAAATACATTTTTTTACCAAAACCAATTTAACCCAAGTCCTACAAATTTGCCTAAGTCATATTTTCCATATTACCAAATTGGGCCAAACCAATTTTAACAAATTAAATGATGACTTGAATTAAATTAGCATATACCCAAATTGAATTTGCACCAAATCAAACAAGAAGTTATTTAAACCAATTTTATCTTTTTTACCTAAGCATGCATCTAATGTGAATTTTGAAAACGATGAAATAAACAAATAACCACTACACCGTGATGTCCGAGGAAAAACCCACAACGGGAAAAAACCTCGGACGTCCCTAGCCTTAAGTCCACTAATTATGGTTTAACAATTATAAGATGAATGACTTACTTCCTCGCCTCGACTCCTTTCAAGCCTTGACGCGTCTTCTTGTAAATACCTCCGCCCAATCGACAACCCCGGAACTCCACCGTAACCTTAGAATTCACCAATGGGACTTTAGGAACACCGTCAATCACACATGGTGCCTTTCACCATGTGAGAATGCCACAGCAAAACAACGAGACTTCTTCTTTGAGGGATGTAGAAGTAAATCCAAACAAACTCTTCAACTTGGTAGAGTAAACCCGATGTCAAACACTACAAGAAAAATATTTATATAGAAAATTGGAATAAATAATATGGGTGTAAACCATAAGTGTTTTACGGTGATTTTCTTGGGAAGCAAAACTCTTAAACTCTTAAACCATGTACGACAAGGTGTACCAATTTATTTGGAGAAACATCATTTGTCGATATGATCTTCCTCATGCCTTCATCACAGACCATGGAACATAATTTGATAACGAGGAGTTCGCTGCCTATTGTCATCAATCAAATGTTTTGAAGATCCACTCAGCACCAGACCATGCTCAAAGCAATGGACAAACTGAAGTGACAAACAAAACACTGCTGAATGGCTTGAAGAAAAGACTACGTGATGCAAAAGCAAACTGGATCAACGAGTTACAGTCAGTACTGTGGGCTTATCGAACTACTCCCCGAGTAGCAACTGGAGAATCACTATATATGCTGGCGTTTGGAAGTGAAGTTGTTATACCTGCCGAGTTGGGCCTCCCAACACACAGGGAACTGAATTTCAATTCCCCTGTTAGCGACTTAGTGAGAAGATTGGATTTAGACATGCTCGAGGAAGTTAGAGAAGAAGTATCCATCAGGAATGCTGCATACCAACAATGAACAGCTTTGTTCTACAATAAGAGGGTGAAGAAGTGCGACCTGAAAGAAGGAGACTATGTGCTAAAGAAAGTAATTCAAAAGAACAACAAACTGGAGGCAAACTGGCATGGACCATACCGAGTTACAGAAGTTGTTAGACCAGGAACCTACCGAATAGCAACTTTAGAGGGAGAGGAATTTAAGAATGCATGGAATGCAGAGTACCTGCGCAAGTATTATCAGTGATGTATGTTCTTATATAACGCAGTTCAGGCAATATGAATAAAATGAAGATATTCTGCCAAATTCTCTCCTTTTATTAAAAGTTTTTCGGGGAATACTCGTATTACACACTACTCGACAAAACTCGGATTACTCAAATTTCTTCTCGAAAACGCCAACTAAGGTTGGTCAAGAAAAAACTGTATTCCTTCGGGAAGTAAAACTGTATTCCTCCGAGAAGTAAAACTATGTATTCCTCCGGGAAGTAAAACTGTATTCCTCCGGGAAGTAAAACTGTATTCCTCCGGGAAGTAAAACTATGTATTCCTCCGGGAAGTAAAATTGTATTCCTCCGGGAAGTAAAACTGTATTCCTCCGGGAAGTACAACTATGTATTCCTCCGGGAAGTAAAACTGTATTCCTCCGGGAAGTAAAACTATGTATTCCTCTGGGAAGTAAAACTGTATTCCTACGGGAAGTAAAACAATATATTCCTAAAAATGCCAACTTATGTTGGTTAGGAAGTAAATGTATTCCTACGGGAAGTAAAACTATGTATTCCTCCGGGAAGTAAAACAATGTATTCCTACGGGAAGTAAAACTATATATTCCTAAAAATGCCAACTTATGTTGGTTAGGAAGTAAATATATTCTCAAAAACGCCAACTAAAGTTGGTCGGGAGGTAAAATTATTCCAGAAAGTGCCAAAGCTCCTCGTAGAGGAAAAATCCACTAACTATGGTTGGTCGGGGATAAAAACCCACTAACTGTAGTTAGTCGAAAAGGAAAATTTACCGACCTTGGTTGGTCGGAAACATTTTATGAATACGAGAAAATGATCAAGCAAAATTATTGATACTCGTGACTTTTTAAAATTATTACTAAGTTGGTCGAGAAAAAACTTAGTAAGTTGGTCGAGAAACAACTTAGTAAGTTGGCCGAGAAACAACTTAGTAACTTTTTATAATGACTACCACAAATTCAAATTACTCGACAATAAGTTCAACGACAAATAACACAATATTGTTATCTTTTTAACAGATACACATGCACAGATGTAAAGTGTTACAAAATAATAGCAATCAAGATTTGCAAATAAAATTATTTCATTAAATGTATAACAGAATACATCAGGAATGAAATATAAGTTTATTACATCAATACTCCTATTCTATTGGTTTTTCCCCTCTGCTTTTGAAATAGGTTCCTCGCCAGCAGGCGGATCATTTAAAGCAAGAGGAGAATTTATGAAGTTAAGATCCTTTAACATCCTGATATTCATCACGGATGGTCGATCCAGTAGATGCTCGGGACTAGATATCTCCACATTGGAATGCAAATTATAATCGCCGAGGTACTTGAAAATTAAACACTGAGGGATGGTCCGAGCAGGGATCCAACTCATAACTAGAGTGAATGGTGGCACGGGTAGGTCGAGCGGCACAGGATTATGGTAATCCCACAGGTAATGACCCTGTTCGAGTTGCAGCACACCTAGGGCATTCATCCATCCCTGTTTGTAGACCTTATTATTGGCGTTCTGGATACGGTCGTCAAAGTGGTAGAGAGCCTCGTTATACCCATCCATCCAGAACTCCCTGGGATGCTTGTGAAATTGATAGGTCAATCTTTCCAGCTGCTCGTGGAGGTTTTTGATGAAGAGTTCTTTATTCTCCAAGATAGATTTCTGCACTTAAAGCTGCTCTTCCAAGTCCCTAATTTTCTTAGACATCTCAGCCAATGCCTGGTTCTTCACCATCAGCTGGAAGGCCTGGTTCTCTAAAGCAGATTGAGTCCTCTGTTCCTCGACAGGAATCTGAGCAGCTCTTACTCGTCCCTGAGGAGCTCTTGCTCGTCCACGAGAAGAAGTATAAGGGTCAGCTCTCGTCAAGGTCTCCAATTCATTCCTCAAATTGGAGTTCTCGACCTCTAAGAACGAGAATCCCTCATCAGTCACTGAGATCAAAGCATTTGAGGTGGAGGCAACAGATTTTAATTGGGATACTTCTCTTTGCAAGTTGTTATTTTCTTGCTCCAACAACTCGGCTATTTGCCTGTGCTCCTCGACCTCGTCTTTCAACGTTCTCTCCCGCACGTCGTAAGAAGCAAAACGCTTCTCGTATCCCTTGTCGATAATGATTTGCTGATACTTTTTCTCATACCCATCGTGCAAGAGGGCAGTGGATTCCTTATATTGTTGTTGAAGGTCTTCAAGAGTGCCTTGGAGATCCTTGATCATATCATAATAAGCTACATTATTGGCCACTGCACGATCAATCAGACACTTCAGATATTGGTAAGCTTCAATTGCCTGTTCCGAAGCATCTTGATTGAGGATGTCGACGATTTGTGCTGCACTCATATCTGTGTGACCAGCCTTAAAGTATTCATTGCATTGCCGTAACATCTTTGTATCATGAGCAGACAATAATTCCATCCTGACCAGAAACTAGTAGAGGAAGAAAAAGCAATAATCAATAAGAAGTACAAACGGAGCATGAAGAAGAGAAACAACAGTATGCATAAACAAAAGTTAAAATTTTATTATATCATAAAGTTCAGAGTACATGTTTAGGGTTACATTTGACAGAGAGAAATAAAATAGAAAGAAACCCGAACAACTCTACACCTTTTCCTTGTCTCCCAAAATTTTCTCGGGAGGATGGGATGAGGAGGTAGGTTGCTCGGAGGGAATAGAGAGTTGCTCGGATGAAGTAACGAGTTGCTGAAGTTCCTCGTTAGCAGGCTGGATGGCTGGAGGATGAGAAACTTGATCTCCCATCACCATGGAAGACTCCTCAGAGGCAACTTCGTCCTCTTCTTCGTCTTCAGGAGTTGGAGGGGGACCAGGGATGTGTCGCTGGAAGAGCTCAGAAGTTTCATCAACCTTCATCTCCTGAGGAGCTGCGACCCACCCATCTCTAAAGTATTTTAGGCTTCCATATTCGACTTGCGACATCATGGCAGCCAAGCCTTTGTTCCACCCCTTATCCCAGCCAACGTTGAAATATTTCTTCATAGCCGATTTCCTCTTTAACTTCTCTGAGGAAAGCTTCTCGGACAGAAGATTTTCAGCAGCCTTCATTTTATTCTCAGCTTCTTCTTTCTACTGACTTACTTCCTGAAGCTGACCCAACCTTTCCTCAGCAACCTTGAGTTTATCTTCAAACTCCTCAGCATTCTTGAGCTTCCTCTCAAGATCCTTATTTTTCTCCTCCAGACTATTTAATTTTTTCTCCAACTCCTTGGAGACTTCAATAACTTGAATTTTTTCCTGCTCGGTTGAGGCAAGTTTCTTCTCCCAAGCAGCCTTGTCAGCATCATGCTTCTGACGAGAATCTTCCAAAGATCGCGTCAGACCCATCAAAGCTTCCTCTACACCAGACGAGGAGCTGGAAGCCTTAATAGCTTCATCCTTCTTCAAAATTGTGTTAAAACAGCTCACCAACTGTGAAAAGAAAATGAAAGCAAGTCAGAGACAAATATGACAAGGGAAAGATGAAAAGTTCAAAATAAAAAGACTTACAGAAGAAATGTGGTGAGCTGCCAATGATGTAACCATGTCCCGAGAAAGGTTTTCTTCGATACCTTGGATCTCGGGAATGATCCAAGTCTTCACCGAGCTCATGGCAGAGCTCGGGGGAACAAAAGTGGGAACTCCACTAGTCGGGGGCTGAGAGACGGTGTCAGCCAAATTGACCGAGGAGCTCTTCTTCAGCCTCCTCGAAGGAACAGGAATAGTTTTGACCAAGGAAGAACTCTTGGTCGGTGATATGACAATCACCTCGCCTGGAGTAGCAACCTTGCTCGGGGCCACTGAAGGCTTCTCAGCAACCTTCACAGGAGCAGTTGGAGGAACTGCATCAATTTTCTTTATCCCTTCTGGGACATCATGTTTACTTCTTTTTGCCTCTCCAGCACCAGAGGTAGGTTTCTCGAATAGGGTGGGAGGTCTTCTTTTCTTCATCCTTTCACTTAAAGGAACGTGTGACTCAGGCAAAGAACTGGCAGAAGCTGGTACTGGCTCTGCGTCGCTTATCATCGGACGATCAGTAAAAGAAGTTGTGTAACTCTTGTACTGAAGTAGATATGAAGCTGACCTAATATGCTCATCAGCAACAGTCTGATGCAAACTCCAGATAAGTTTTAAGTGCCTTATATTAATGTCTGCCTCTTTTGGACACTTTCTTTTGTTGTCAACTGCAAATAAATCAAAATTAAATATATCAGTGGCACATTTTATCAAACATAAAGGAAGCGTAATCTCAAAATAAATAAAATGAAATAAAAATGACATATCCCATTGCCATAGAGAGGGCATCTGGGACCATGATACACTTCATCTCCAGATAAAGGAGCATGTTGCCAATTTTAACAACCTCGTGCTCAAAATAGTCCCTATTGGCATCTGGGAGATTGACTACTAAAGCTCTATTTAGAAACCTAGTTTTTAAATAAAAAGTATTATCGCCCACCGCCCATCTATAACAAAACATGATTTCAGGAATTCCTATACGGGTTCCATGTATTTGATTTAATCTATAAACACCATTAACTATTCTTCATGTGTTGGGGGCTATTCGTGCAGGAACCACGTCAAAGTATTGACAGAATTCCAGACATAGAGGGTTCGGAGGAAAAGAAAATCCACACTCAACAATAAAGAGACTGGGGAACGAATGTCCCTCAGCCCAACGAAAATAATCAGAAGGTTCAGAAAGTTCCTCCAGAACAACCCATTAAGGAATAGAAAAATCAGAACAAAATTTATCAAGAGATTCAACAAGGTAAACCATGATGAATAAAGGAAATGAAGAAGAAGAAGGAAGAAGATCTTATAGAAAAAGAAGGGATCTGTTGACAACGAATGATGGAAGAGATGAGTGCAGAGGAGAGAAAGAGACGATGGAAGACTCGAAGATACAAATTTGAAAAAGTAAAAGACGATGGGATTTTCTACAGCGTTTAAATACTTTGCCTTGGGAAATGGTAAAGTTAATGATTACAAAAAGAAACGATTACGCTACCGGAATCTAGAAGGACAAAAAGTACGCGGAGATCGAGGCGGGTATAAAAATTCAAAAAAGCCTGATTCTACAAATTTGGAAGGAAAAATAAATACAAAGGAAACACTCCTAAATTTCAGGATAACCATTTAAAACCTCCATACATCGAGAAAGAATGTTCCACACTCCTCAAATTTTGAACTGTGAAACATTGGGGGCTTCTGCTGACATGGCTCAATTAGAATGAATACACGTAGCAATCTACGTGGCAATAATAAACACTTCCGAGGAACTCAGACGCTCCGAGGAACCGTGCTACAACGAGGAACACTGCTTCCCCGACCAACTCAGATGCTCCGACTTACAAGAACTCTCCGAGGAACTTTTGAGTACCGAGGAACTTAGGCGGTCCGAGCTGCACTTCGAACAAAGCATTAATAGCAAGATAACCAACAGTTTGACTGTTCATTAAATGCTCATCATTCAGATTTAAGCACTTAAGGGGCATTTAATACATTACCCTTTCACATGTACACCATTTAATGTATTACCCTTTCACATTAATCCTCCGGGCTATAAATACATTGTATTACCCTCATTGTAAGGGGATCGTAATTTCTTGATTGAACTTGTAATCGAGAATTCTCAAATAGTCATCAATAGCAGGAACAGTGAACGTAGGCCATTCTTATAAGGCTGAACCACTTTAAAAGTTATTTGTCTCATTTTATTTATCTGTGATTAAATAATTAGATATAATCTAATTTTGTACATCAACACCCCCTTTATCAAATAAATGACCTACTTAGAAAGACGTCTCCCCCTAAGATAAATCTCCCAAACTAAAATGTGATTACAATAGGAATATATACCATTTCTCCCCCTATCATTCTACCCCTTTTTATTTAGGAATAGACAAAGTATAAAAGGACTAATAAACACGATGATAAATAAGGTGATAAGAACATGAAAGTATATGGGCAAAAAAATCATAACTAATAAAATAAATAATAACGGATACCAACTAAGATGCACAAAAATGATACCAATATGATACATAAAGTATTAAGCATATGATATCAACAAATAATGCAACAAGATAGATACCAATCATGAAATAGAAGCATAGATTGACTAGGAAGCAAGGCAAAGACAAATAGAATACCTCATATATGAGAACATAATAAATATCATTAACGCACACGTACATATACTAGGTATAAATAAAACACATGACACAAAATAAAATAAGCTTTTCACACTCGTATGACAAAAATGTGTCATATGAAAATGGAAGTGTTGGGGTGTGAACTAGTAACAATTAAATTTAGACCCAATCACTTAAAATATGTTCATGGAGTTCTCAATTGATTTCAAACATCATCACATTTGAATATAACCGTATGTGACAATATATATTGAACCCAATGAACAAACAAACACAATGCATACAATCCTAGACTTTTGATGATTACCAATAGAGTCATGACATTGAAAGTACAACTAGGATAAAAGGACATTGTGCAAACCATTGATATACCATCCAATCTCCCTCAATAAGCATTTGTATTTTTGAATGAATCTATCAATAAAAAAAAGTAGGCCTTGGCAATTATTTTTCTTTTTAATGCCACATTTTATTTTTAGGCCTTTGGAGCTCGTATTTCTTTTAGGTCCATTCCAAACGGTGGCTTACTCGCAAAGGATGATTTTTCCTTTCGGATCCCTTCCCCATGCACATTCATATATATCATTTTTTATATCTCACAAAAATCTCACGTGCAACGGATTTTGACATGCACTAGTCCTTCTAGGTCATATAATATGTAGATGACTAGATTGGTATGAGAACGCCTCACAAAGCTCAAATATACATATGAAGTTAAAATTTCAAATGAGCTCTAGCATGTGTGAATTGAGGAATATAAAAATAGAATCTATTATATCAACACAAAATCCAACTATTCCACGTAAGCATGGTAAAGAACATTTTAAGGATTGACAATCTAAACCAAAAGTTCTAACCACATAGAAGCGAAAAAGAAGGGATTCTAACACAAGTATATGCCACATAGAGTGTGTTAAACTGAAAAACATACAAAAAACACTTTTTAAATTTTTGTAAATTTTTTAACCAAAAATAAAAAAAATTTACTCAAAAGACACACAAAAATCATTTGTATTTTTCATTATGCCTAAATTATAATAAGAATGAAACACAAATGATACACAAAAATCTTTTTATGTACAAAAGATACACAAAAAATCATTTTTCTAGCATGTGATTAAGCATGTAGCATAGACTATAATAATGATAAAGAAGGATACAAATAGCATGATAATTTAACATGAAGTACAAAAGATAAGGTATGCAAATAAAACTAACACATTCAAACTTTAGATTTTGCAAGGGAGGAAGCATGTGAAAATAAATGAGAATAAAAAACCCTATCTTGTAAAGCTACCAATTCGGATCTCCTAACCCAAACTAATTATGACAACCCGCCAACCGAAATAGGGGGTGGCCAGCCCGATACTCCAAAATAACGGAATCATGGATGGAATGATTCTCAGCATCACAACAAAATAAGAAGTATACGGAATAACCACTCCTTATTTCAGAAAAAAGGGTAGTCAAGAATTTTGATTTTTAAAGTTTATAAAAGAAAACAACTTACCAACCCAATAAAAAGAAAGTGGAAATCTAGATGAAATTATATTATATACCCACAAATGTACAATAAGGGACCGAATATGCTATCGACCACAGACTCATACAACAATATTAAACAAGTTCAATAATTTACATAATACATTACATTAATCAATTACAAAAGCTTGGGCCTCTCGCCCGAGTAAAAAGACCCGATCATAACTAGAGTGCAAGGATGACGGCGTCTATTTCAAAATGTCTCGTAATACCCACAAAGCATCACGGCTCGCCAAAGACACCGAGATAGGAAATCAGATCAAGCATCCTTGCGGCAGAGTACTTGAGCGGATACAAGATGCATGCACAACAAGAAATATGAACGAGTCAGGGCCCGGTTCTATATGATTACCAGATTAATAAAGAGCATGACAGTTATAAATGATAAATCTTGATGAAGAGAAATAAGAATCTACCTACACAATTTTAAAACATAAGCTAAGACAATTTAATTAATCATGAATCTAATTCAATTATGCAAGATAATAAGAATAATTAACATTAAATTACAAACTTCCATCTTATATACTGTTCCATTTCATATTTCATATTTCTATTCCTTATCAGGAAAATATAAAGATAATTATAAGCTCTTTGTGACTTTTATTTCAATTACATGCCCTTCCTGGCATTCCATTCCTTATCAGTAATATAATCATTATCAAATGCTCTTTGTGGCATTTCATTGTGCTCTTTGTGGAACTTCATCATGTTCTTTGTGGCATATATAATCCATCAAGTCCCACTTGATTAAGAATTGTTATAATTATATTTATATAACGATTCTAAGACCGCCAGTCCGGGTTTCCCCACTGTGCGCGCTCCTAAATGACCATCATCTTCCGGGGACTATCATCAAGACAACATGGGCACCTATAGCGCAAGACGTCGGGAAGCGTCCATGTGCCTGCGGGGTAGTCATAACCACACCCAGAATTACCTACCCATCGCAGAAAAATATACCACAACAAATGCTCACATGGCCTAGGACTATATCCACCCTGCATTCATTAGCCAGGGGGCTTCACCTCACGCGCGAACTTCCCTTGTGATGGCATTTAGAGAGGGTGTGTTTAAACCATTTTATTTACCATATTCAAGATTAAGTAAATTATCATTTACCGTCATCATTACCATTTCCATTTCATTTTCATTCACCATTATTCATATGTAGGTTTCATTTTATCCGAAACCATTATCATTTATATTTTGTAAATAATTTAACTTATTATCTAGAGCCATACGATAAATTATATCGTTGTTACAACCTAAAATGAGTAAATAAACTCTTAATTACCTCTAAACATTTTAGGGTGTTATTTTAAAACCCCAATACTATCATACCTCAAAGGAATAAATAAACTTTCAATTCATTCTCCCAACACACTTTTATGGTGTTATTATAAACCATCAAGATTAACATAGCTCGATGGAGCCTCTAAATTCTCCCGAACATAACACTACAACTCCTTGTTTAATAATAATCAACTAGAAGAAATAATTCCCTAACATCAATTGGCATATCCCCGAAAAATCCCCCACATAACCTATTTCTAATGTAGGGAAATCCCTGAACTCATCTAGGACTCTAAGACCCTAAATTTACTTCATACAAGAAGGTTCTTAGGTCCTAAACTTAAAGAAAAAGAGTTGGAATTAAACTAAGAAAATCACTCAAAAGTGCAGGGTTTTTGAATCGATTCGGCCTCGTCGAATCGATTCGGTAAAAAGCGAATCGATTCGGACCATCTGAATCGATTCGATCAGGGAAACCTGACTTCTGCATAATTTCCGAATCAATTCGGCCAGGGCGAATCGATTCGGTCCACTCAGACCTGAACACTGCCCCTCTAACGAATCAATTCGGCCAGGCCGAATCAATTCGCCCCTGCGAATTTTCCAAGTTTTATTTTAACGGTTATGAACCCTAATTTTCCCAAACCTCAAATCTCTTCCATTTTAAACATAACCAACAATATTTATCTACCCAAAAATTATCCTACATGATTTATAACCATTGTAATCCACAATTTTATCATCAAAAACTAAGATTAGGGTTTAAATCCCGTAAATTCCATTTTTGATCCATAAATGCAAATACACAACTATCACACAATTTACTCATCTTAAATCATATATTAGTAAGTAGAAAATTTTCCTTAGGATTGATATCTCAGATTTCTTTTGGGTAGAAGCAATCCCAATCTTCAATCTCCAAATCTCTCTTCTTTCTCCATTTTTCTCTTCCTCTCTCTCTCTCTCTCTCTCTCTCTCTCTCTCTCTCTCTTATTTTGAATATGAAATAGGGAAATAAGGGGTTTAGAAGACAAAAATCGGGGCTTAAGTCCAAAGTCTCCAACTTAAGTGGTTAATACCACATTAAAATGACTCCCAATACGCGTTTACATTAAAACCAGTCAAAAGTGCCTGAAACCTAAAAATACAATATGGCACTTATTCTGACTGTCTCGAACATTCCGGGACTAACTAAGGACTCTAAAATGGCATCTGGAAATTTTATAAATCATTTCGAGTTCCAATTTCATTTTAACCATAATGTCATTTAAAATACATGACACTATAAAACATGCAGCCTGATGATATTTACTTTCACATACAGTAAATATGCATCAATATAGTAAATATTATCTTTCAATTCATTCAATTAATATTTACTCCAGTTCCAACATTTTATATAATTACCTTATGCGTTAAATTAATATAAAATTAGCCTCCTAAAAGCGAGGGTTGTTACATACTCCCCCTTTTGAGGGAATTTTGCCCTCAAAATTCGGGCATACCCTATACTCATAAAGGGTATACTATCTTAAACTATCATTCTATAACTCTCAACAACCCCTCAATATTGTGGCGTCCCAAATGGACTCGGACTAAGGTCGTCACTATCGATCTCAGTCTACAATCTTTGTGCTCTGGCATAGCACAAAGCGTTCCTCACAAACTATAAACTCTAACCTCCTACGACAGAAGATGATAACCACGTGACTCGGCATAAATTTCCTTGCTTCCTAAATCACGCTACATCCCACCTTGGGGATACCTACACCAACAGTAAATGGCTTAACCCCAACACTACTCAACTTCTCCCCGCATAGGCGTAGCCCTTCTAGCATAAGGCTCAAAAGACCAATAGCTAAAAAAATGTTCCAGGACCGCTCCAAGTCCAAGGATCCTATTGTTCGCTGGCCTCATCCAACGAGTATGCAAATTACTCATCCGACTACACAAGGCCACTCACAGTGCCATACCGTAGAAAATGATTTGAATTATTATACGGAAATTTCCATCCATATAAGCTACTCCTCCCGTCCATCTATTTAGCTTAAGGCGCACCTTTAAGGTATGCCTTTCGGTCTTACATTAACCTCCTCCATTCATCCATCCACTTTAGGGTGGTAAGATATACGTCATCTCCATACAGTTCCCATTACTTCCTGGAAACTTTACCAAACCTTCGACACAAATATCTAGTCTCGGTCCACCACTATTATTAGGCACTTCACACGGTTTTACCACCTCTCCATAAAAAGTGGGGCATACTCTCTTCATGTCTCCCGCCCGCAATGTCTGGAAAAACAATGGCTTGGTTGAACGATCGACAATCTTCTCAGATAGGATCATGACCAGTTCGATGCCGACAATTCAATGTGAATGTCTATGAATATACCCTTCTTCGTTCCACCGCTACTCTTCTTCACACGAGTAGGTGAAATGGTCAATCATAGATCGGAATGATCTTGGTACAAAGTCTTCCTAGTCATGCTCGCTTCATTTGGATTTTCATGCCATTACAAATATCTCCGACGGGTTTCTTACTCGACGCATCTACTATCCCAATCGAATTCCCTTAGCGAATGAGAATATCCAATTGATAGTTCTTTAAGAACTCCAAACACCAACTCTATTCCTCCCACAACATATTGCAACATCTTGTTGCTCACGAGAAAGACTAAATTTCCTGCCCAGGAAGTAGTGCCTCCATCACTTTAAGGCGATCACTACCACAATGAATTTTAATTCAAGCATGGGATAATATTTCCCACAAAGTTAAAGCTTGTGAGACGCATAAACAATGGGTCCATGCTCCAGCATTATTACTTCCCGCTCCTGGCAGAGACTTATTCCTTAAATCCACCCCCGAACTTAACCACAAGAACTTGGGAGTAGAAGTCAATTCATCCATTTTACTCCCCGGAAGTTAAGTTACCAATGTAACACTTTAACTAAGAGAGGCCTTATCTCCATCGGCCTAACGTCTAAAATCTCTCGAGATTCCACACTTCTCGTTCCTAGGGACCTACTCCCCCTAAGGGTTAACCCACAACATATTTGTGGTCAACTCCCTATAGCCTTCCTAAATCAACATCATATGCCCTATTAGCCTTACATCCTAATAAATCTAAGATCGATCTATATATATCCTGTCTAAGTCGTATACATATAATACTAAGTATATCCTTAGTGTCCAAGACCTATATCAACTTCCGACATTCGCTCGGTTTCATGTGTGGGAAGTCTCGCCGAAGCGAAATCCAAACAAGGAACCCTCCCATTACACTACTACCTCTCATCATTGGTCATTAAGATATGACGGTCTAATACACATAATTGGGACCAGTAAAATTTTAATTCGTAACCCTATTAATAAGATTTTACTTCTATGTATTACCATTGTTTCATTAAGGATTTTAACTAATCAGACATTCACTTTCTGTGAAGTCTAATAATACTTATCCGATACATAATTACATCATTTTAAATAGCCTTCTTATCAAGGCATAACCCGAAGTCTCAATTCGACTTCGTATCTCAGTCTCCCTCACATCGATCAGAGGAGAGAACTATATATAGTGCTTCTATCTCGCACTTTAATAGCCCTTAATCACTCTTCTACGTGATTCTTGGCTAAACCTTTCAACCCAACTCTTAACCAACAAAATAAAATAAAATAAAATGGAATTAACTAAAAGAAGAAAGAACAGCATCTCTCCACTTCCAACGTCGTTGAGGTTCACGCGTGGAGCGTCCCGTAAAAGCGGAATCCAAACAAGGAACCCCTCATATGCATTACTACTCAACTTTGTTGGTCGTGGAGATAAGGCATAACAATCACATACGATACGAACAAGAAATCAAACACACAAACAAGATAACACAACAAGTAATAAAAACTTCCTACTTAACTCAACCACCCCTATAAAGTCTCAACCTGTATCCATGAGAGATATTATAGGACAACTAGTTCCATCCTGAAACTAGAAGTAAGATAGCCTCGCAATCTATTTGCTTTCTATCACCCCAAATCAAACCAAAATATCTTTACTTGTATAGTACACATCATTTAAGTAGCACATAACGTACATAATACTTAAAAAGAAAATACATTGTCACTCGCTTTATAATGAGTGAAGAAAAATATAAAACTTCCCTACCACGAAAGTCATATAATTACTCTATCTATAGTAGCGTCGATACTACCATAACCTCAATATACACACCCGAATCTATAGTAGAAACAATACTACTAAATATGATCCTAAGGAATACACCACCCACTAATAAGGTGGAATTCCCGCCAACATTTTATGCCAATCACTCTGGGTCAATACTAATGGTTCTTAGACTCCATACTCGAGTCTTATCCAAACTAACATTTCTTCCCTCAACTCCCCAGCTAGGCACCTTATCCTTCCCTTATTCTCCAAATCAACATAATGAAAATGCGTTGTTCTTCCACGTCATAACCATTGTTTTGCCTCTAACTGCCAAACAATGATCCACGTAGCCCCTCTTACTTTCTCAGTAAAAAAGAGCACGCTCCCGGCCTCCTCTTCCTCAGTTCAATGAAACCTCCCCAGGCGGATGTGCACTAATGGGGTTTCATGATCACTGCTCCATCAGGAGTGTTAACGACACCTATTCTGGAGGCAATCATTCCATCAAAGGTCTCTTTCTTCCTTATTTTAGTGTACGGATTCCCTAACCATACAACTCTTTATTCATGTGTCGGCCTCTGATCGAGCCTCGCATGAACCTTTGAGGATATACCTTTTCCTCCTTCCAGTTAACCCAGAGAAACTTACTATAGAAAGTATCTACCGGGTTCCTCCATGGGCAAAACTTTATGCACCCACAAATAAGGTGACTACTCTCCCACCATTTCAACACTACTACTACGGGTGAAGGATTTTCCTCCATCCTTTTTATCTGGGCACTTCTCCACTTCAATTTAACATTGCTTGAGATCTCAAGTTTAGTACCACTCTCTACTTCTAGCGGTACTTGGGAAAACTATATCGACTGAAATCAATGGTCGCAGTAGCAAGATAAGAAAGCTCTATAAAAAGGGAGCGACCTCCAAGTGGTCCTCCTCCCCGACCACCACTTACAGTTCCTAACAATTCCATCTAATGACGCCTTCACCATAACCTTCCCTGGCTCCCTTCTTCAATTGACCTAATAATCTCACACGAATGCGCAAAAGATTCTATAGGTTCTACCTCATGGCAGAAGAACGAGATCTCACAAGAGAAATCAACGATCTTAACCCTAAGGTTCTATGTCCAATCAAAAGCAACGCTGAAAGCGTAAAGCATTCACACAGATTCCTAAGGACTCTAGAACCTGATGCTCTAATACCATCTGTGACAACCCGCCATCCGAAATAGGGGGTGGCTAGCCCGATACTCCAAAATAACGGAATCGTGGATGGAATCATTCTCAGCATCACAACAAAATAAGAAGTATAGGGGATAACCACTCCTTATTTCAGAAAAACGGGTTGTCAAAAATGTTGAATTTTAAAGTTTATAAAAGAAAACAACTTAACAACCCAATAAAAAGAAAGTGGAAATCCAGGTGAAATTATATTATATACCCACAAATGTACAATAAGGGACCGAATATGCTGTCGGCCACAGACTCATACAACAATATTAAACAAGTTCAATAATTTAAATAATACATTACATTAATCAATTACAAAAGCTTGGGCCTCTCGCCCGAGTAAAAAGACCCGATCTTAACTAGAGTGCAAGGATGACGACGTCTATTTCAAAATGTCCCGTAATACCCGCAAAGCATCGCGGCTCGCCAAAGACACCGGGATAGGAAATCAGATCAGGCATCCTTGCGACAGAGTACCTGAGCGGATACAAGATGCATGCACAACAAGAAATATGAACGGGTTAGGGCCTGGTTCTATATGATTACCAGATGAATAAAGAGTATGACAGTTATGAATGATAAATCATGATGAAGAGAAATAAGAATCTACCTACACAATTTTAAAACATAAGCTAAGACAATTTAATTAATCATGGATCTAATTTAATTATGCAAGAGAATAAGAATAATTAACATTAAATTAAAAACTTCCATCTTGTATACTGTTCCATTTCATATTTCTATTCCTTATTAGGAAAATATAAAGATAATTATAAGCTCTTTGTGACTTTTATTTCAATTACATGCCCTTCCTGGCATTCCATTCCTTATCAGGAATATAATCATTATCAAATGTGCTTTGTGGCATTTCATTGTGCTCTTTATGGCACTTCATCATGCTCTTTATGGTATATATAATCCATCAAGTCCCACTTGATTAAGAATTGTTATAATTATATTTATATAATGATTCTAAGATCGCCCGTTCGGGTTTCCCCACTGTGCGCTCCCCTAAATGACCATCATCTTTCAGGGCCTATCATCAAGACAACCTGGGCACCTATAACGCAAGACGTAGGGAAGAGGCCATGTGCCTGAGGGGTAGTCATAACCACACCCGGAATTACCTACCCATCGCAGAAAACTATACAACAACAAATGCTCACATGGCCTAGGACTATATCCATCCTGTATTCATTAGCCAGGGCACTTCACCTCACGCGCAAACTTCCCTTATGATGGAATTTAGAGAGGGTGTGTTCAAACCATTTTATTTACCATATTCATGATTAAGTAAATTATCATTTACCATCATCATTACCATTTCCATTTCATTTTCATTCACCATTATTCATATGTAGGATTCATTTTATCCGAAACCATTATCATTTACATTTTGTAAATAATTTAACTTATTATCCGGAGTTATACGATAAATTATATCGTTCTTACAACCTCAAAGGAGTAAATAAACTCTTAATTACCTCCAAACATTTTAGGGTGTTATTTTAAAACCCCAATACTATTATACCTCAAAGGAATGAATAAACTTTCAATTCATTCTCCCAACACACTTTTGTGGTGTTATTATAAACCATCAAGATTAACATAGCTCGATGGAGCCTCTAAATTCTCCCGACCATAAGACTACGACTCCTTGTTTAATAATAATCAACTAGAAGAAATAATGCCCTAACATCAATTGGCATATCCCCGTAAAATCCCCCACATAACCTATTTCAAATGTAGGGAAACCCCTGAACTCATCTAGGACACTACGACCCTAAATTTACTTCATACAAGAAGGTTCTTAGGTCCTAAACTTAAAGAAAAAGAGTTGGAATTAAACTAAGAAAATCACTCAAAAGTGCAGGATTTTCAAATCGATTCGGTCAGGGAAACCTGACTTCTGCATAATTGCCGAATCGATTCGGCCAGGACGAATCGATTTGGTCCACTCAGACCTGAACACTGCCCCTCTAGCGAATCGATTCGTCTAGGCCGAATCGATTCGCCCCCTGCGAATTTGCCAAGTTTTGTTTTAAGGGTTATGAACCCTAATTTTCCCAAACCTCAAATCTCTTCCATTTTAAACACAACCAACAACATTTATCTACCCAAAAATTATCCTACATGCTTTATAACCATTATAATCCACAATTTTATCATCAAAAACTAAGATTAGGGTTTAAATCCCATAAATTCCATTTCTGATCCGTAAATGCAAATACACAACTATCACACAATTTACTCATCTTAAATCATATATTAGCAAGTAGAAAACTTTCCTTAGGGTTGATATCTCAGATTTCTTTTGGGTAGAAGCAATCCCAATCCCAATCTTAAATCTCCAAATCTCTCTTCTTTCTCCATTTTTCTCTCCCTCTCTCTCTCTCTCTCTCTCTCTCTCTCTCTCTCTTGTTTTGAATATGAAATAGGGAAATAAGGGGTTTAGAAGACAAAAATCGGGGCTTAAGTCTAGAGTCTCCAACTTAAGTGGTTAATACCACATTAAAATGACTCCCAATACGCGTTTAGATTAAAACCAGTCAAAAGTTCTCGGAACCTAAAAAATACAATATGGCACTTATTCTGACTGTCTCGAACATTCTGGGACTAACTAAACACTCTAAACTGGCATCCGGAAATTTTATAAATGATTTCGAGTTCCAATTTCATTTTAACCATAATGTCATTTAAAATACATGACACTATAAAACATGCAGCCTGATGATATTTACTTTTACATACAGTAAATATGCATCAATATAGTAAATATCAACTTTCAATTCATTCAATTAATATTTACTCCAGTTCCAACATTTTATATAATTACCTTATGCGGTGAATTAATATAAAATTAGCCTCCTAAAAGCGAGGGTTGTTACACTAATGACGAATGACTATCTCGGGGTGTAAGAATCTTGGCTACCTCGGTTGCCTTACATTGGGATTTTCTAGGACCTCATTTTAGATTTAAACAAAATTTCCTAAGATGACCTTTTCGACCACAATGTGAGCACCTAAAGACTCGGTGAAAAGAATTACCTAAGGAATGATCTCTAAAGGTTTTCCTAGGCGATTCTATTAAAACATTGGTTTTGGGTTTATGAGATGATTGATTACAAGTATCGAAGCCTAAACCACAAGTGTTATTTTTTATTTGGACCGTGCCTAAGATTTTATCTAGTTTCTCGGACCTATACTCCAAATCAAATTTGACTTTACTAGATTCTTTTAATTGTTCTTCTAATTCTAAAATTCTAGACTCTAACAAAACATTACTCTCTTCAAACTCGAGAAGATCCTTTTTCATTGATTCCATTAAACCTCTAAGGCTATCTCTCTCACCTTCTATATATTCAAGCTTCTCTCGAAGATTCCTCTCATGTGTCCAAAGGTATTTAACCAACACACTATCCTCAATGACCTTGACACGCTCTCTTAAACTCGCTTCTAACTTCAAATTAGATCTTTTTAATTTAATAGATTCTTCATAAAGTTCTTGAAAAGCAAACTGAAGTTCACTCACATCAACCTCTTCTTCATTTTCACTCTCTCTTAATTTTCCACTCTTACTACCATCATCTTTTATAGCTTCACAAACAAAGGCCTCAGAAGTGTTATGTATTAAGATGTCATCATTGAATGATTCCTCACTATCGCTAACATAGCTAGCAATGGACACGGTAAAGTTGCGCTCAATGGGGGAATGGGGTACCTGTTCCTTATCACTATCACTAAGGGTGGCATTATAGGAAATTGGTTTCCTACCCTCTTTCCTTAGTTTAGTGGAGCACTCAAAAGCCCTATGGCCATACCCTTCACAATCAAAACACTTATCTGACTCGTCCTTATTTACATTTTCTTTAGAAGTTTTAGGGATCTTCTCGGCTTTGTCATGCTTAGATTTTTCAAATTTCTTAAAATCATTTTTAAATTTATCTTTGTTAGATTTAAGAAATTTTCAAAACTTCCTAGCAAACATAGCCATGTCATCCGAGTCACTATCACTTTCACTCTCTACTACTTGTTTTTCCTCCTTTAGGGCTTTCAAAGAAATGCCCTTATCTACTTTTTTTTCAGTTTTAGAGGGAAACATGTCTAGTTCATAGGTTTGTAAATCACCTACGAGCTCTTCTAATTTCGTAGAGGCTAAAGTTGGTAAAAAATTTAACACGGTCGCCTTAGGAACAAATCTATCAGGCAGGGACCTTAAAATTTTCTTTACAACTCGGTTTTCATGTATTTTCTCTCCTAAATTAAAAGATGAATTAACAATATCGAAAAGTCTCGCATAAAATTCATCAAAGTTTTCTTTTCCATTCATTTTGATGGTTTCAAATTGAATGGTGAGGTTTTGGAGTTTCAAAGATTTTATGACACTACTTCCTTCATGAGTGAGTTGTGAAATATCCCAAGCTTCTTTAGCGGTTTCACACGTCATAATACGTCGAAATTTATCCGGGGTGACCACGCTAAACAAGGGATTTAAGCCACGGGAATTAAAATTTGCAAATTTAAATTCATTCTCACTCCATCTATCGGTAGGTTTGGTAACACGCTCATTATCTACTAAATGTGTAGGTGGGGACCACCCATTAAAGACTGACAACCAAACCCTCTCATCGATAGATCTAAGTGCCGATTTTATGCGCATTTTCCAATAAGAGTAGTTGGAACCATCGAAAATAGAAAATTTTGAAAACGGGAAAAATTCCATTTTAGTCAAAAATATTTAAAAGATCTTAAACGTAATAATTTAGTGATCCCGCTCTGATACCAATTTAAAAATGAGAGATTTTCTAAATCAATGCTCTGATACCATTTGTTGGAACAGGAGGCCCCCAATTTTTATATTTTACACAAAAAGTAATTCAATTTCCTTTTGGAGATGTGGAAGCGAGATGGTTCAATTAAACACATACAAACACCAAATTTTGATTTCTTTCAAATTAAAATTAAACAAGTTCAAAGTGAAATTAAATAAGACAACAAATACATTTTTTTTACTTAAACCAATTTAACCCAAGTCCTAGAAATTTGCCTAAGTCATATTTTCTATATTACCAAATTAGGCCAAACCAATTTTATCAAATAAAATGTCGACTTGAATTAAATTAACATATACCCAAATTGAATTTGCACTAAATTAAACAAGAAGTGATTTAATCCAATTTTATCTTTTTTACCTAAGCATGCATATAATGTGAATTTTGCAAAAGATAAAATAAACAAATAACCACTACGCCGCAATGTACGAGGAAAAACTCACAACGGGAAAAAATCTTGGACGGACCTAGCCTTAAGTCCACTAAGTATGGTTTTACAATTGCACGATAGATGACTTACTTCCTCGACTTGACTCCTTTCAAGCCTTGACGCGTCATCTTGTAAATACCTTCACCTAGTCGTCAACCTTGGAACTCCTCCAGAACCTTGGAATTAACCAATGAGACTTTAGGAACACCATCAACCACACATAGTGCCTTTCACCATATGAGAATACCGCAGCAAAATAACGAGAATTCTTCTTTGAGGGATGTATAAGTAAACCCAAACAAACTCTTCAACTTGGTAGAGTAAACCTGGTGCCAAACACTCCAAAAAAGATATTTATATGGAAACTTGGAATAAACAATATGGGTGTAAACCAAAAGTGCTTTACGGTGATTTTCTTGGAAAGCAAAACACTTAAACCATGAACCTTTTCATAGAAAAGTTAAACTCTCAAAACTCTCTCTAAGAGATGGAAGAATATGAAAAAATTAGACTGAAAAGGTTGGTTCCCACACATATTAAGTCTGTCAAAAGTTAGTGGGGAAAGAGTAGTGGGATAGAGGTGAAAAACTACTCAAAACTGCCAATTAAATTTCCCACCGAAAATCTCGTTCGAACGAAGTCTCGTTTAAATGACTCTTCTAACGAAGTTCTAGTGGCCTATTGGAAAGTATCATTGGCAAACTTGATCGAACGACAATTTCGAACGAAAATCCAGAAAGCTGAAAAAATCGATTTTAGCCCAGAAACATTATTTTAAAGCTTTAAATAAACCTTCTGAAAATAAACATCAGTTTAAAATAAAAATTCACCCAATTAAAATTGTTCCATGCTCCTATATAAATATTTAGTGCATTCATACCTTAGGAGTAAATGGAACACATGTTGTTGACGTAGAAATGAGGCACAATAAACCCGGTATATGATACGGCTTTATAATCTTGGCCGCTACGTCTTTAACTAACACGTCATAGGCTTGAATGGATATACTTGAACACTATCCTATGACTCAAATGTTTTTTGTCCAAAATTTAGCCAATACTACATTAAGACTCAATCGGAGTCTTGTGTCCTTATAGTTCATATCGTACGACTGATTCACACACAAGGCAGAGTGTTGGAAAGGGTATTCAGTGACCTTTGAAGATTCATTTAGTCTCGTTCAAGGTAAAGAGTTGACTTTGGTCAAATGGAGCCCGGGAGCGCTCGGTGGCCTCTGGATCAATTTTTAGGGGAGAACGAATTATTCATCCTAACCATTATGTTGTTTCATGCACGGGGTGGACCATTGGAAAGGGGTTTCAATTACCTTCATGAATCCATTGAGCTTTTGGTCTAACGTGAAGTTGATTGGGGTCGAATCGGGGCCCGGGAGTGCACGGTGTCCTCCAGATCAGTTTTTTATAGTAAAATGGTTCATTCCTATGAACCATTATGTCGATTCACTCACATGACGGGCAGTTGGAAAGGGGTCTTCAGATCCCTTTAATGATTTATTAAGTTTTCACTCTGACGATGGAGTTGACTTGAGTCAAACGGGGTTCGGGAGCGCTTGATGGCCTCTAGATCGGTACTCAGAGTATGACATAGTGTTTATAGTGAATGGGGAGGTTCTAGGGACCTAAGGAGAGACTTAGGTGGGTCCTATAATGTGGTGTCTACAATAATATTAACACTCAAGCAGTTAAAGACTTCAGTAATTTCATCTATAATACGGGTCTCCAAGAAGTAGGGCACACTGGGCCTCAATTAACATGGCAAAACTTCATAGGATATGGGATGGACTAGATTGAGGCCTAATCTCTCCTGAGTGGATCCATTGCTTCCCAAATTTCTCCTTCAAACACAGAATAAAACCTATTATGATCATTCTCCTTTACTTTTTTCAATCAAATCTCAGACAACATCCCAGAGCCTTTTAAATTTCTTAATATGTGGTGTTCAAACCAATATCACAAGGACACAATTTCAATTTCTTGGTATAATCCCACAGATGGTAATCCGTTTAGAAGATTTTCTTCTAAACTCTAAAGACTGAAAAAAGGCCTAAGCTACTAAAACAAAAATGTCTTAAAAATGTGTTTGATCAGGTAGACTTATATGAAGTAGAGGTTACAAAATGTTAATCATTGTATGAGACAATTTGAAGCTCAATTAATAGGGAGTTACTGAGTAACGAAAAGGCAAATCCTCTTGAGACTTTAAAAAATAAGGAGGATTTCTAGTCGTAGAAGATGAGAGGCAAATGGTTACCAGATGGGGACTCCAACACTAAGTTTTTTCATCCCACTATCAAAGAAAATAATTCTAAACTCATGATCCATAGAATTAAAAATAAAAAGGTGACTGGATAAAAGATATGACAAGGATTAAAAATGAATTCAACCAATATTTTGAAAATAATTTTAAGCCAGATGCCATTTAAGGATAAGATTCAATCCTTTATTTTATAGAAGAAAAAATAACTATAAATTTATCTCATGACTTAGATGTATTTCCCACTGAAGAAGAGATTTGGTAGGCATTACCAGACCTTAATGCAAATAGAAGCTTAGGTCCAGATGGATTTGATGGTCTGTTCTACCAAAAGTTTTGGAAACTCATTAAAGAGGATACTATAAATGCCATCAATTACTTCTTTACTTCAAAAAAGCGAGACTAGTACTAATATAATACCATCCCAAAATCCAAAAATACTTATAGTTGCTCAAACTACTAGCCAATCAGTCTCTGTAATTTATGCTTTAAAGTTATAACCACTATTTTTGCAATAAGACTCTCATCCATTCTTCCCTCCATCACTGGAAAGTCCCAATCAGGCTTTATTAAGGGATGAAATATCGCTAAAAACATTCTTCTTGCCTAAGAAATGATAAATTTGATTGGTAGAAAGTTTATGGATCTAATGTGGTTCTTAAATTAGACCTCTCAAAAGCCTATGACAAAGTTTATTGGCTCTTCCTCACCAAAACTCTTAGGAGATTTGTATTTTTTTTGAAGTGTGGATTGACAAAATATGGAGGATCATTTCAAACAATTAGTTCTCAACCATTGTGAATGGTTAAATAATAGGTTTTCTTAAGTTTCATAAAGTCATGAAGCAAGGAGACCCTCTCTCACCTGGCTTATTTATTCTTGGTGCTGAGGTTCTCAATCAAGATATACATAGGGTTTTCAAAGCAGGTCAGGATCTTCCTTTATCCCATCCAAGAGGCTTTCCATTAATTAATAACTTAAGCTTTGATGATGATTTTATTATCTTCTGTAATGGAGGTAAATATAGCTTGAAATAGCTTTTAAACTTTTTGAAAAGCTTTGAAAAAGCCTCTTGTCAGGTTTTAAATGTTGATAAATGTAGTTTTGTTGTTCACCATTCCTTGATTAGATGAAAAATTAAAGGAATTGGATCTAATACCTCCTTTGATTTGAAGAAAAGTCCTCTTAAATACTTAGGATGTCCTATCTTTCATGGGAGAAGCGAGCATGAGTACTTTGAAGCTCTAATTCAAAAAATCAAATCTAAGACTGAAGGATGGCAAGCCAAGTTTCTATCTATTCCTGGAAGAAGAGCATTAATCAACTTAGTTCTAGCCTCTATAACTCTCCACCTCATAGCAACCCTCATACCTCCTTAGAGATAATTAAACAAATGTCATAGTTTATCGAGTCATTTTCTATGGGGATCTTCAAAATACTTGGGAGATAAACATCACTGGATCAAGTGGAGTAAGTTGTGTTATCCTTAAGAGGAAGGTGGTATGGGATTCAAGAACCTTAAATACATTTGCAGTGCATTTAACACGAAGTTATGGTGGAAGCTCAATAGTTCTAATAGCCTTTGGTCTGACTTTATGAAATGCAGGTACAAAGATTTCTCTAGAAGGAAGAGATCTTCAACTCTTAAAAGGATTCAACCAATTATAGACACCACTAACAGAAACATTATTGAGATAGATGGCACAAATTATTTGGCATTGAATTATAGTGGAGAGTTTACAACCAGATTAGTAATTGAAGTGATTAGAAATCAAAAGATAGACTCTATGATTTGAAAATTAATATGGAAAAAAGAGTATCCTCATAAAATATCTTAGTTCTCATGGAAATGTGTAATACCCCGTAATTTTAATGACTTTTAAAATGGGTTATATTTTAAATTAATGGATTAATTGGATCTTATTATAAATTAATTCATTTGGGTTTTATCCGGACTGTGGATATTAAAATGGATGATTCTGTATATTACTTAAAGATATTTAGATAATATATGAATGTGATGTCATTGATATGACGATATGATATAAATTCGATAATTTGAATTTTTAGTCAGACGCGGTATGGGACGTGTCGGGACTAATTTATTAAATTAAAAAGGAAATTTATTTTCTATCGGCCTTATAGTCATTTCGATTGCGTCGTTGCATCCGAAAGGTTCGAAATAGTCAGAAAAGTCTATTTGGATGTTAATTTTGAGTCTCGGGTCATTTGGAAATGAAAAGACAACCCAAAAGGGCATTTTGGTTATTTTTACAAGGGGGATGAATAGTGATTTCGAGTTTTGTCTTATTATAAGTATTTGGAGATTAGTGTATGTAGGTTCATTTCATCTCTTCTACACAAAATTGAAAAGTCATCTTCTTAGAGAGAGTGGAAGGTTGCTTGGAAAGAAAAAGAAGTTTGCTTGGGAAGGAGGAGAACCAAAGGTCAAAGGTCACCACCATCATCACCACCTGTGTTATTCAACTCCAAAGGGTCAGATCTTCATTAGAGGCAATTTAAGTTCGTATATTGTCCATGTTAGGATAGTTATAAAAAGAGATGATTTTCATGCTTGGAAGATGAAAGGATATAGTTGTTAATGGATTTTTGGAATCTAAAAATATATAGGAATTAAACTCATGTTTTAGGTAGTTAGTAATCCAATAAATATTCATCAATCTGTGGAAGAAATTCTGAAAATAATTTAGTGTTCTTGAAGATAATATGTTGATAATTTTCTGGAAAAAGAAATAAAAATGAGTGGAATGAGAAGAGCCAATTTGGAAGGTTTAGATCTTCTTTTTGAGTGCATTTACCTGACTCAATTTTTTCGTGTAGAATCCAAATCTGAAGTCGGATGGATGATTTGAATAATTTTTGGATCTGATTTTTCTTAGTATTTAAAATATGAGAATTCATGATGTTGTTTCTTTTTAATGTTGGTTCTTATCCCAAAACTTTTGTAAATCTTCGGTGATTATTAATTGGATATTATGGGACTTAGAGAAGATTAGTAAGCCCTAGTTAAGATTTGAATTAATTTGATTGGGATTTAATTGATTAGAATTATGATAATTAAAGTTAAAGAGATTTCGGTTGCTATATTCATGTGTTGGATTCTAATCTGTTTGTATGAGGATTAAGGATAGTTCAAGTAGGGGAGATTTAATATAACACCTGGGTAGCTTTAGGGTTACAATTTAAACATCAAGAACTGAGTTTAAGCTCATTATTGATTTCGCAAGGGCTGAGTGTAGTACAAGAGCGTAGTGGTATGGCTCCTTGATAGAGATGGGAGTTTAGAACACATTTGGTTGAAAGAGGGGATGAGCTTATTCCGATCGCATATTTGAAGTTGACGAACCTCTTAGATCGACAAAGTTAAGTAGTACTGTATTGGAGGGGTTCCTTGTTTGGATTTCGCTTTGCGAGACGCTCCGTGCATGAACCTTAACGACGTCGGGAGTGGAGAAATGTTATAGGATGCCAGGATAATTAAATTATAAAGTAAAGATATGATATTTTTATACGTGGAATTTAAAAGAGATATAATGCTACGTATGGGAATTATCTTAGGGTAGTGATATTACCTTATTGATATTATATTATAGGTATGATAATGCCTATTTGATTGATTGATGATTTATGTGTATGACATACCTAGCTTACTTGCTATCGGTGGAAGGTTTGCGCGTGAGGGCAATCATATCCTAATGAATCCATGGGATCTATGATTTGTTGCTCGAGAACATAGGTCTATGAAAGACTTATCGGGGAGTTGATAAGTCCGCTGACTGTGGGTACGTAGGTATGTGCGTGACCCATGGATACGAGAACTATGTTCGCCTCCAATGTTTGTGATGTTGTTTGTGGTTCGAGAAATCCTTACCGAACCTTTTGTCCCCATTTCGGCGACCAGCGATGTTGGGACATGATAGCAGAGTAATGCATTGCACCGCAGCTGTGACTCGGGGTGCCGTATTATATATGAATATATATATATATATAATGGATTAAATGAATGAATTGATATTTATTATGGTTAAATCTATCTACGGTGATAATTGTAGATAACGGTGAATAGACAAAGATAATTGAATTAAGTTAATGAATGTTTATTGAAAAACTTAATTCATATTAATGAGAAATGATTCACGTTAATGAGAAACGATGAGAAATGTAAATGAATAATAATGTGACGTATGGCATGGGACATATGGGGATTATGATATTGGGATGGAATTATAATATGGAGACTAGAAAAGAGGAACCATTAACTAGGAGGTTAATAGGAAACGTTAAGTGTGCACTTTAGTTGAGAGGTGAGAATGGCCAGTGAGAGTTGGGTCTAACATGTACATAATAAAATATTTATTGCACTTGTTAAATACTTGTTGTTTTAAAAATCATTTTCACAATCGGGCTCTGACTTGTTTCCTTACATATTTTCTTTTCTATTGTATCTTCAATATCAGGTGTCCAGCAACAGGGACGCCAACCTTAGCGGATTATGACAGGCTATGGATTTATGGAGTTTTTCTTAGACGCCTATCATTATTTGATTCACAATATTCTCTTAGTAGGGCATGTCGCCCAAAGGATTCAGTTAACTTCTTCTATCGGGGTCAAATACTATGGTATTCGTGTCATTTTAATACATTTGATATTGTTGGGAATACTGTAATGGATTAATATTATTTGGGAATGTTTATTCCAATTGCATTCAAGTTATTTTGTGTTATCTAATTGGTTATCAGTGTTGTAGAATAAAATGTGTTGTGTTATTCTTAAACTGGAAATGGATTTTGTTAAATTAAAATTTGAAAAGTTTTTAACACCAGCTTAATTGAGTATTGGGTGAGTTGTAAATGTTTTCGACAGTGATGCTAAGAATGAGCCAACTGTATATTCTGTTTTAATTTGGTATGGGACTGGCCACCCGGTATTTAATTAGGCGGGGTGTTACAGGTGGTATCAGAGCATCAGGTTCTAGTGTCCTTTAGGGTCTGTACGGCTTACTGTGTTTTCAGCTTAGCGTTCTTTGATGTAGAGCCCTATGTTTAAGATTGTTGATTTCTTTGGTAAGATTTCGTATATATTAGTGAATCTTATTTCCATTCAGACAAGTTCGTACAAGAAGTATGGCAGATTAGGGCCATTGGATGGATAGCGGAGATCGTACTTAGGAGGTTATGAAGTATGTTCGAGTATGATGACCGTAGTCGAGGTCACCCCTATTATGGAAAATTGAGGAGAGACATCAGTAGAAGTTCTTGAAATGCGGGAATTATGTGTGTTACCTAACGAAGGAAATATATTCAAAGGCTTTGGCATATAGTGGAGTGTGGTGAACTAGAACTAAAAATTTGGGGGTAAAATTTTTCTTGACTTATCGGAGCAAAGTTATAATAGTGGGATTCAACAACCACCACCCACGAATGAGGGTATGTTCTCTATCTAAGGAATTATGAGGGGTATTGATTTTTGTAGCAATTAATATTGTGTGGGCAAAAAGGATTGCTAAACTTAGCCTATAGCACTGTTATTTACGTAGACTCACCGACGGGTGTAGGATACTTATATTTTCATGTCATCACGTGGGTTTGATTTTTATCGCGGAATTACTTCCTTTGGGCATGTACGAGCATGATGTGACTATTGGCATGCATTGACTTGTGGTGTACGAGGGCGTATGTACTACTATTAGCCAGCATCTTGTCTTCTAGAGAAGAGTAGATGAGTAGACTCTATTTGAAATCAATAAAACCTAAAAAAAATATTTCTTTAAATTGATAAACCTGATATTTTTTTTTCGATAAACCAAATTTTTATATATTATTGACTAAGGACCTTAGGAGTTTCGATGACCGACTACTTTAGGAAGTAGTGTATCGGGGTGGTTCCTTGTTTGGATTTCGCTTGCGAGACACCCCATGCATGAAACTAATAACCGTTGGGAGTCGAAATAAGTTAGGTCCTTAGTATATGAGTTTGTAACCTTTGCGACAAATATTATAATGAAAGTGGTACGATAGGGTGTATGGGCGCCCTGGATGGTTGAATGGTAGTAATTTTCATAATTGTGAAAGAGTGAGTAGTTGTGATTTCAAGATGTATTTACTTGATGATTGAGGATCATTTTTCTGAACTTGGTTACGTGAATGGTATAGAGAAGACTGGGTAAAGTTTATATTCGATTCCGTTGAAACTATATGGTGAGGTTGGGCGTATAACATCGATGGGGATTTCGTTAATGTACTGTATGGGCGGTACTACTTAGATTTCTTGCGATGTGAGATTTACACTCAGAGTTGACCTTATCAGTATGGTTCATTTTTCTGAATTTCGGGACGAAATTCTGTTATAAGGGGGGAAGTATGTAATACCCCGTAATTTTAATGACTTTTAAAATGGGTTATATTTTAAATTAATGGATTAATTGGATCTTATTATAAATTAATTCATTTGGGTTTTATCCGGACTGTGGATATTAAAATGGATGATTCTGTATATTACTTAAAGATATTTAGGTAATATATGAATGTGATGTCATTGATATGAAGGTATGATATAAATTCGGTAATTTGAATTTTTAGTTAGACGCGGTATGGGACGTGTCGGGACTAATTTATTAAATTAAAAAGGATATTTATTTTCTATCGACCTTATAGTCATTTCGATTGCGTCGTTGCGTCCGGAAGGTTCGAAATAGTCAGAAAAGTCTATTTGGATGTTAATTTTGAGTCTCGGGTCATTTGGAAATGAAAAGACAACCCAAAAGGGCATTTTTGATTATTTTTACAAGGGGGATGAATAGTGATTTCGAGTTTTGTCTTATTATAAGTATTTGGAGATTAGTGTATGTAGGTTCATTTCATCTCTTCTACACAAAATTGAAAAGTCATATTCTTAGAGAGAGTGGAAGGTTGCATGGAAAGAAAAAGAAGTTTTCTTGGGAAGGAGGAGAACCAAAGGTCAAAGGTCACCACCACCATCACCACCTGTGTTATTCAACTCCAAAGGGTCAGATCTTCATTAGAGGCAAGTGTTTGATATTTACAATTTAAGTTCGTATATTGTCCATGTTAGGATAGTTATAAAAAGAGATGATTTTCATGCTTGGAAGATGAAAGGATATAGTTGTTAATGGATTTTTG
This sequence comes from Sambucus nigra, assembly GCA_949130495.1. Classification (NCBI taxonomy): domain Eukaryota; kingdom Viridiplantae; phylum Streptophyta; class Magnoliopsida; order Dipsacales; family Adoxaceae; genus Sambucus; species Sambucus nigra. Next base: position 549,911,931 of record OX422207.1, read on the forward strand.
GAATCTAAAAATATATAGGAATTAAACTCATATTTTAGGTAGTTAGTAATCCAATAAATATTCATCAATCTGTGGAAGAAATTCTGAAAATAATTTAGTGTTCTTGAAGATAATATGTTGATAATTTTCTGGAAAAAGAGGCAAAAAAGAGTGAAATGAGAAGAGCCAATTTGGAAGGTTTAGATCTTCTTTTTGAGTGCATTTGGATGAGATTTAAGAAAAACTCAAAACACATACCTGACTCAATTTTTCGTGTAGAATCCAAATCTAATGTCGGATGGATGATTTGAATAATTTTTGGATTTGATTTTTCTGAGTATTTAAAATATGAGAATTCATGATGTTGTTTCTTTTTAATGTTGGTTCTTATCCCAAAACTTTTGTAAATCTTCGGTGATTATTAATTGGATATTATGGGACTTAGAGAAGATCAGTAAGCCCTAGTTAAGATTTGAATTAATTTGATTGGGATTTAATTGATTAGAATTATGATAATTAAAGTTAAAGAGATTTCGGTTGCTAGATTCATGTGTTGGATTCTAATCTGTTTGTATGAGGATTAAGGATAGTTCAAGTAGGGGAGATTTAATATAACACCTGGGTAGCTTTAGGGTTACAATTTAAACATCAAGGACTGAGTTTAAGCTCATTATTGATTTCGCAAGGGCTGAGTGTAGTACAAGAGCGTAGTGGTATGACTCCTGGATAGAGATGGGAGTTTAGAACACATTTGGTTGAAAGAGGGGATGAGGTTATTCTGATCGCATATTTGAAGTTGACGAACCTCCTCGATCGACAAAGTTAAGTAGTACTGTATTGGAGGGGTTCCTTGTTTGGATTTCGCTTTGCGAGACGCTCCGCGCATGAACCTTAACGACGTCGAGAGTGGAGAAATGTTATAGGATGCCAGGATAATTAAATTATGAAGTAAAGATATGATATTTTTATACGTGGAATTTAAAAGAGATATAATGCTACGTATGGGAATTATCTTAGGGTAGTGATATTACCTTATTGATATTATATTATAGGTATGATAATGCCTATTTGATTGATTGATGATTTATGTGTATGACATACCTAGATTACTTGCTATCGGTGGGAGGTTTGCGCGTGAGGGCAATCATATCCTGATGAATCCATGGGATCTTTGATTTGTTGCTCGAGAACATAGGTCTATAAAAGACTTATCGGGGAGTTGATAAGTCCGCTGACTGTGGATACGCAGGTATGTGCGTGACCCATGGATACGAGAACTATGTTCGCCTCCAATGTTTGTGATGTTGTTTGTGGTTCGAGAAATCCTTACCGAACCTTTTGTCCCCATTTCGGCGACCAACGATATTGGGACATGATAACAGAGTAATGCATTGCACCGCAGCTGTGATTCGGGGTGCCGTATTATATATGAATATATATATATATAATGGATTAAATGAATGAATGGTTATTTATTATGGTTAAATCTATCTACGGTGATAATTGTAGATAACGGTGAATAGAGAAAGATAATTGAATTAAGTTAATGAATATTTATTGAAAAACTTAATTCATATTAATGAGAAATGATTCACGTTAATGAGAAACGATGAGAAATGTAAATGAATAATAATGTGACGTATGGTATGGGACATATGGGGATGATGATATTGGGATGAAATTATAATATGGAGACTAGAAAAGAGGAACCATTAACTAGGAGGTTAATAGGAAACGTTAAGTGTGCACTCTAGTTGAGAGGTGAGAATGGCCAGTGAGAGTTGGGTCTAACATGTACATAATAAAAGATTTATTGCACTTGTTAAATACTTGCTGTTTTAAAAATCATTTTCACAATCGGGCTCTGACTCGTTTCCTTACATATTTTCTTTTCTATTGTATCTTCTATATCAGGTGTCCAGCAACAGGGACGCCAACCTTAGTGGATTATGACATGCTATGGATTTATGGAGTTTTTCTTAGACGCCTATCATCATTTGATTCACAATATTCTCTTAGTAGGGCATGTCGCCCAAAGGATTCAGTTAACTTCTTCTATCGGGGTCAAATACTATGGTATTCGTGTCATTTTAATACATTTGATATTGTTGGGATTACCGTAATGGATTAATATTATTTGGGAATGTTTATTCCAATTGCATTCAAGTTATTTTGTGTTATCTAATTGGTTATCAGTGTTGTAGAATAAAATGTGTTGTGTTATTCTTAAACTAGAAATGGATTTTGTTAAATTAAAATTTGAAAAGTTTTTAACACCAGCTTAATTGAGTATTGGGTGAGTTGTAAATATTTTCGACAGTGATGCTAAGAATGAGCCAACTGTATATTCTGTTTTAATTTGGTATGGGACTGGGCACCCGGTATTTAATTAGGCGGGGTGGTACAAAATGCTACGGCAATATAGTTCCTACCAAGGATAATATTCAGCTAAAAGGGATCTTTCTCGCCTCTAAATGCAAGTGTTGTAATCAACATAGTGAATCATTCACTCATCTTTTCTTACATGGTCCCATAGCTAGCTTAGTATGCATTTTTTTGTAAATGTCTTAGGACTCAAAATCTCATTCTCAACTCTAAAACAAATGCTCATGTGTTGGTGGCTAAAAAAATCAAATTTAGATTTCTTGCAATATTTCTTACTTATGTTGTCAGGAATCATTCTTGGGGAGATTTAGATTAGTAGGAATCAAAGTCTTTTTGAAGGTACAATTATAGATAGCAAGAGGATAATACAAAATGTCTTTAATATGATCAAACTATGCAAACTATATTGGAGAGAAGCTAACTCTATTGCTGATTGTCTAGCTAATCATGGTATCCAAAATCAATTTTACACATGCTACAATCAAGTCTTAGACATGCCCAAAGCTGTTAGAGGGTTTTTGAGAATGGATCTCCAAGGCCATCCAATAATTAGATTTATTTCTTACCTTATTTTCATTGTTTTATTTGATATGTTTCTTTCATGTGGGTAAAGTTATCCTCATATCTTGTAAGCCACATAGGTAGGGCTATTCAATCTTCGCTAATAAATTGGGGGTAAATCCTCTCCAAGAAAAATTAGTCTTGAATCATTTGTATTTTTCCACTTTTTTTTTTATCAAATATGGCCTATGATTAAATTAATATTAAATTACGAAAAAATTTTAGAAAACCCAACAATAATTCCTATTTACTTAAATCTATAAAACTTAATTTGTATTAACATTTTAAATGGGCGAAGACCAAACTTAATCTGTTGTCATAAGACAATGTATGGGTTTGGAACTAATATGACTAATATCATTAAGAATCCAGTAACTAACTAATAATTTTGTGTTGGCATGTGTGAAATTATCCTATTTATCTCACCTTGACGGGTCTTTTATAAATACTTATAAACAGAAAATTGTATAATTCTTTGTATTTTTAACGAAATGTATAGTAACATAGGGTCCATTTGATAGTAACATTTGTCATGATAAATAATGAATCTTTCTCATTTTTCAACTTTTAATTACGTTTGATAGCACTTATTTGTCTTGAAAAATAATTATAACTTACACTAAAATAATAACACGTAAAGCACAAAAAAATAATTTGTCATGGAATTCCATTTTTTGAGAGTCCTCAAAAAATTAAATTCGAGAAAAACCAATGACTTGAAAATTAATTTAATCTCTTCTATCAAACACACCCATAATTCAAAAGTTTGACTAATGTTTCGCCTCCTCGATTGGGAGCACGAGCACCCACCTAATATACTCTTCCTCTCCACATCATTTTAGACGCAAGAGATGATGAAAATGAACATGAAATGATGCGTCATTGTATAACCAAAAAGCTCAAGACTGGTGGCGCAGTATAGACACGATTATGTCCTTTTCGGGAGAGAAAATCCTTTTAGTAAGGAAGTGTAGCAGCGTAGGTTATGGGTTAACCTAATGAGACATCAACATAAAATCAGCATGTGACTTGCCTAGTTGTCAACACATGTGGATAGACGTTGGACCTTTTAACCATTAGGGATAGTCTCCAAAACGGCAAAAACCCAAGAGGCAATAGACGGTGGGCCTGTTTGTGTATGGACAACGTAGCTACGAGAATTTAATTGTAAGTTAGGTTTCTAGTTAATTCAGGGGGTGTGGTGGAGTGGTAGGGACTCCTCCTTCCTTAATTAAGGGTCGAGGGATCGATTCTCGCCTTGGGTATGGAACAGTCTTAAATTTCTGGGTCAGCTGTCCTACCCTAAGAGGTGCCTACAATCAGCGAATGAATTACTCACTGTGGTACAGTAGACACCCTGGTATTACCAAAAAAAAAAAAGTTAGGTTTCTAGCACAAAAAAAAGGTGTAACGTCATCGTATTTTTTTTTTTTTTGCTCAAGTACTTTTTAAAGGTTAAGAACACTTTTATTATATATCTAATTTTTTAGTAATTCTCACATTAAATTTTGTAATATTTACATGAATTTTTTATAATTTCTTTTTAAAAAAATTGTGATTTGTAAGTATAATTTTAGAATGTATAGGCTGATTTTTATGATATACACGTTTTAAGTTTGTGTATGACATATATCCTAATGTATACATTAAGAGACGAGGAACCATAGTGCTAAAAAAATACGTAAATAGATTAATTTTATGAGGCGGGAAGATCGACCATCTTACAGAAACATTAACATTTTGCCAGTGTTACCATAATAGCTTGATTACAAGTTCCCCAAGCAATGCTTGAGTTGTAGTGTATTCCGAAAACCACCGGTTGATTCACGCACGAAATTGATTCTCAAAGTAATAGGCCTGACATTTGCAATTAAGAGTTGCACATTGGCATCCATCTCTTCTACAATTATATAATAACTTGATATCTTATAGTAATCATAGGACCAACCCTCACATTTGGGGTTTTTAGGCAAACTCCTAAAAGGAGGCCCTCTAAATATTAATAAAAAAATTACCCAAACAATCCTTTAAATAAGCGAAAAACACAAATAAAAAAAAGGCACCATCAAATTACAACCACAAAATTACATTGAAAATATTCAAACGCAACTTTAAGTACAAAGAATTAAGTCAAATATAGTGTTTTCTCACTCAATGTTTATGTCATGTCTTATTTTTATCTACTGAATTTTCCACATTTTCTGTTTTTTAGCTTTATTAAAATACTTATTAAGTTATCCTACTAATTTTTGTATTTGTTCTTTAATTTTTTTTTCACGTTTAGAGGGATATTTTATAGTAGGCATATTGAATAATATCCAAAATCATAGAAGAAATTATAAACATGATGTACATGAATAAGAAAACTTGATTTGCAACCAACCAAGTTTCAGAGGAGTTGAATCAAAATAGTTGAGAGGAACACAAAAAAATGTTATTTTTTTTTACACATTCAGCCTCGAATGTAACAAATCACTAGTCATTGAAAAGTGAAACAATTTATTTTATTAAAATTACATATACATACAAAATAAATAACAAAATGTACACTTACAAACTCCATTAATTGGTTGATTTCAAATTTGCTTGAAAGTTTAAAAACTCTAGCCTTTAAAATTGAAACCTTAGCCTTGAATATTTGAATGAATCCATATTTTTTGCTTCAAACTTGAGACTTTAGATAAGTACAATATATATATATATATATATATATATATATATAATGTTGATACCAAAATTAATATGCTGATGTGGACGAATAATACGAAGACACGTGTCAATCTACGTGGCACAATAGTAACGAGGAAGTTCATTTCACCGACCATTTCATGTTCTCTCCTAGCAACGAGGATACTCCGAGGAACTCCAGCACTCCGAGATACTCAAGCGCTCCGAGGAACTCTTGATCAACGAGCAACTAAGGCGGTCCGAGCTGCATCTCGGCCGTATCATTAATTACCAGATAATCAACAGTTCAACTAATCATTGAATGTTTATAATCTTGGCACACACGCTGCATTAAATGTATTACCCTTTCATGTGTATACCATTCAATGTATCGACCCTTTCATGTACAGCCTCAAGGCTATAAATACCTTGTATCATCTTCATTCAAGGGGATCGGAATTTCTTGACAGAACTTGTAATCGAGAATTCCCAAACACTCAGCAATAACATAACAGTGGACGTAGGCCATTCTACTAAGGCTGAACCACTTTAAAAATCTTTGTCTCATTTTATTTATCTGTGATTGAATAATTAGAGCGATCTAATTTTTTACATCAACAGATTGGCGCCGTCTGTGGGAAACGACTGTTGCTATCGTTTTTCACCAAAAATCATTTATCATCAATGGCAGATAATCCAGAACCCAGTAATCGAAATGCTGGAAATGCTGGAAATCCTCCAAATCCATCTGCACCTCCAGATCTGGCTGGAATTATGACGAATCTGGCTGAAGGACAAACCGCCATGCAAGAAACAATGAGGCAACTCATTCAAACTCTTCACGGCGGTGCACCTACCCATTCAAGGCAAAGGAGTGATCGTGGGCAATCACGATCCAGGCGTACTGGGTCATATCGTAATGAAGAATCTAATGATTTTTCTTATCAACCTGGGCGAACTTCATCGATACGGGCTACGGATACAGATCAACATATCACTCTCTCTCCGGAGAGAACCAGCGCCCTGGAAAGATTAAGCAGGGTGTCTCCTTTCAGTCGGTTAGGACCAAGGAGAAATATGAGTCCACCTAGAGCCCCATCGAGAAGCTTTCGACCACCATCAGGTTTGAGAGAAGGATCAGCACAATCACGACCAGCTACTCGTCGAGATAGATCTCAGGAAGCTACGTCAGAACAATCAATTGCTCGGACTAAGCGGCCCGAGGAAGGAAATGAAGCATGAAAAGGTTCCATTCAGCGATTGGAGGATAGACTTGAAGAAATGGCTAAAGAAAAGAATCCCTTACAGAGAACTTTTGTTCAAGGGACACCTTTTGTGCAGGCCATTGTGAATTTTCCTACACCATCGAAGTTCAAAGCACCTGTGGTAACCCCTAAGTATGATGGAAAGACAGATCCTCTTCTTCATATAGAACAATACCAAGCTGCTGCCGACATATATGCCGTCCCCGACGAGATGAGGTGTAGAGCATTCTCGGGAACTCTTACCGGATCTGCACAGATATGGTACAACAATCTTCCTCGAGGTAAGATTTTGACTTTTATTCAGTTAGCCGAATTGTTCATTGGCAATTTCTGTTTTGGAGCAAAGCCGGTAAAACGAGTGGCGCACTTGTTAAGTGTTAGACAAAAATCAGGTGAGAGTACCAGAGATTACATAACTCGTTTCAATAACGAGAAGTTGGAAGTCATAGATTACGAAGAAAAGACAGCGATCACTGCTTTGATGAGTGGATTGCTGCCTAACAAGTTATACTAGACTTTGGCCAAGGATCCACCTAAAACTATGTCGGAGTTGATGGCAAAAGCGGCCAAAATCATGAATGCCGAGGAAGCTATGGCTGCGAAGAAGAATATGGATAAAGAAACCAAGGTGGAGGTTGACAAATCTAAGAAAAAAGAGCAAAAAGGTAATGGTGGTGACAAGCACTCTAAGAATAATAGGACGTCATGGGAAGTCCAGAAGAAATACGATAATTATACTCCATTGAAAATGGGTATAAATCATGTTTTGGAAGAAATCAAGAATAACGAAGAAATCAAGTGGCCAGATAAACTGAGGACCAATCCTGACCTGAGGAATAGGGCCAAATATTGCGAATTCCATAAAGATCATGGCCATACGACCAAAAATTGTATAGCCCTTCAGAACGAGATTGAAACGCTCATCCGAAGAGGAAATTTGTCAAAGTATGTAGATCGCAGAGATGAAAGGAAGAATGATGATAGAACTAGAGATCGTTCCAGATCTCCTCGTCGGACGGAGGAGAAAAAGAAAAGAAATCATGAAGATGATCCAGATGAAGACCCCGATCTTCCAAAAAAGCCAAGGCAGCCTGAACGAGAGGTATTTTCCATACGTTTTGGGTCATTTGATTGTAATGTTATTACAGGAGGAGATGCTGGAGGGGGAGACCTTACTGCAGAAAGAAAGGCCTATCTCGGAGAGGCTCAAGCCTGCTCATATATTCAACGAATAAATCTTGTCGAGGATGATCGTCCGAGGAAGGTAAATAAAGAGAAGCTAGTTATTGGTTTTTCAAAAAACGATTTGGCAGGTGTTCTTTACCCTCACGACGATCCTTTGGTGATCAAAATGAGGATGAAAGATGTGGTGATTTCAAGGGTGTTGGTGGACAATGGTAGTTCGACAGACATCATGTACTATTCATGCTTTGATAGCTTGAATTTGAAATTATCTCAATTGGAACCTTATCACAGACCCCTTCTGGGTTTTGCTGGCGAGAAATTTTTTCCACTTGGGACGATCAAGTTGGACATATTCATTGGAACTTGGCCTACTTGTCGAACAGAAAGAATACGCTTCTTTGTGATGGACAAGAATGTGCAGTCAGCCTACAACATCATCATGGGAAGAGTTGGTTTGAAGAAGTTCGAAGCAGCTCCATCTACAGTGCATCAATGCTTAAAATTCCCAATAAACTTCGGAGTAGGAGTTGTGAAAGGTGATCAAAAAATAGCTCGGGAATGCTATTATTCATCTGCCGAGCAAGAGGAGCTTGAGGAATCAAGGAAAAAGACTACTACCTACCAGGTGGATGAAGGTACAGAAATTGAAACTCTTGATCCCAGGGATGAATCCCAACTTGTAAAAGAACAGGTGGTAGAATCTACAGAAAATGTTATTCTGGACGAGGAGCACCCTGAACGAGTAACCCAGATAGGTTCGTCGTTGGATGCTTCAATAAAACAAGAGTTGATAACTTTCTTGAGAAATAGGAAGAATACTTTTGCATGGAGTCACGAAGACATGCCAGGAATAGATCCAAACTTCTTATGTCATGAACTCAATGTGAATAAAGAGATCAAGCCTGTGAAGTAGAGAAGAAGAGTGTTTAGTCCCGAGAAGAATCAGGTTATACAAGAGGAGGTCGAGAAGCTCCAGAAAGCCCAATTCATTGAAGATGTGAAATATCCAGACTAGTTAGCAAATGTGGTGATGGTAAAGAAGAAGAATAATAAATGGAGAATGTGTGTTGATTTCACTGATCTCAACAAGGCATGCCCGAAAGATCATTTTCCATTGCCCAGAATAGACCAGCTAGTGGATGCCACTTCGGGACATGAGCTGCTCAGCTTCATGGATGCATATTCTGGCTACAACCAGATCAAAATGAAACCTGAAGACAGGGAAAGTACTTCTTTTATTACCCCAAGGGGAACTTATTGTTATAATGTCATGCCTTTTGGTTTGAAAAATTCAGGTGCAACATATCAGCGACTGATGAACAAGGTTTTTGCCGAACAAATCAGTTGCAACATGGAAGTCTACGTCGACGATATGCTAACAAAGAGCAAGAAAGCTGCTGATCATCTAGTTGACTTAGGTCAGACCTTTGATCAACTAGATAAATACCAAATAAAGCTCAACCCGACGAAGTGCACCTTTGGAGTACGAGAAGGAATGTTCCTCGGATACATCGTCAACCAACGAGGTATTGAGGCAAATCCAGAAAAGATCAAAGCTCTTTTAGGGCTGCGATCCCCAACGACGAAGAAAGAAGTACAGAGTCTTACAGGACGAGTTGCGGCGCTCAATAGATTTGTGTCCCGAGCAACTGATAAATGCCTCCCATTCTTCAAAACACTTCAAAAAACTTTTGAATGGACTGATGAATGTGAAAAGGCCTTTCAAGACTTGAAGAAATATTTGGGAGCACCTCCATTGTTGTCCAGGCCAATAACAGGAGAGAAATTGTACTTGTATCTGGCGGTATCAGAGAATGCAGTTAGCTCAGCATTGATTAGATTGGAGAATGGAGTTCAGAAACCCATCTATTACACAAGTAAGGCTTTTCGAGTTGCAAAAATCAGATATCCGAAGCTAGAAAAATTAGCATTGGCATTAATTGAAGCAAGTAGAAGAATGAGGCCATATTTCCAGGCCCATACAATCGTCGTATATACCGACATGCCATTGAGACAAGCCCTTCAAAAGCCAGAAAAATCAGGAAGACTGATGTACTGGGCAATAGAACTCGGTGAATATGATATTGTGTATAAACCCAAATCATCATTAAAAGGGCAAGCTGTAGCAGATTTTATAGCAGAGTTTACATATCCCGATACCCCTGAGGAGCAAAAATTGCCCGCTGACCAACCTGTGGATGTTACAGGATCAAAAGACATAAATCCAGACCAACTTCGGTTGGTCAAAGGACTTATGGATGAAGAAATATCATCAACTTCGAGCTCAGACCAGCTCCGGTTGGTAAAAGAGCGAGAAGAGATGGTCGACGAGGAGCGAAAAGTGTCAGGGGAGGATGAAAAGAAGCAACAAAAATTTCACCAAGGAACTCTATCAGATAATAAATTTGAATACGGGTTACCCATATGGAGATTATATGTAGATGGATCATCTTGCACAACAGGTTGTGGGGCAGGAATTGTTTTGAACACCCCAGACGAGATTGACATGGAATATGCCTTGCGATTCCAATTCAAAGCTTCCAATAACGAGGCTGAGTATGAGGCCATGATAGCAGGTCTTAATTTAGCAAAGATTATGGAAGCACAACAAGTGATGGTATTCAGTGATTCTCAATTAATTGTGAATCAGATGATGGGAATATATGCGGTTAAAGGAGAGTTAATGATCAAATATCACGCAAAGGTGATGAAGCTGTTGGCAGAATTTGATGCCATTCAGTTGATCAGAATACCGAGAATAGAAAATGCACAAGCAGAAGCACTGGCCCGACTAGCATCAGCAACTCGTACCGAGTTGTGAAGAACCATACTGATTGAAGTATTAGAAGGTCGGAGCATAGATGAAGACCTGACGATGAATGTTATTACCCTTGATTTAGGACCATCTTGGATGGATCCCATCAGGGTATATATTGAAGAGGGAGAATTGCCAGAGGACAAGCTCGCTGCCAAGAAATTGAAGTATAAAGCTGCTCGGTACGTATTAACTAATGGTATTTTATATAGAAGAGGAATTATGGCAGGTTTGCAAAGATGTGTACATCCCTCCGAAGTGAAAGAATTGATTGAAGAAATCCATGAAGGATCTTGTGGAGCTCATGTAGTAGGTCGAACACTTTTGCAAAGGGTAATGACTCAAGGATACTACTGGACGACGATGAGGGCTGATTGTATAGCCTATGCTAAGAAATGTGACAAGTGCCAACGTTTTTCCTCCATCCGACGAACTCCACAATCATTGCTGACACTAATAACTTCCCCTTGGCCGTTTGCAATGTGGGGAATTGATTTGGTTGGACCACTGCCGACCACCCGAGGAAGATTCAAGTACCTTGTCATTGCAGTGGACTATTTTACTAAGTGGGTAGAAGCTGAACCGCTTATCGATATGACGTACGAGAAGGTATACCAGTTTGTTTGGAAGAATATCATCTGTCGATATGGTCTCCCTCATGCCTTCATTATAGATCACGGAACACAATTCGATAATGAAGAATTTGCAGCCTATTGTCATCAGTCGAACACTTTGAAGTTTCATTCAGCACCAGGTCATCCTCAGAGCAATGGACAGACTGAAGTGACGAACATAACATTGCTAAATGGTTTGAAGAAAAGGCTAAATGAAGCTAAAGCCAACTGGATTAACGAGCTACAATCAGTATTGTGGGCTTACCAAACAACTCCCCGAGCAGCGACTGGAGAATCACCATATATGCTAGCATTTGGAAGTGAGGCTGTAATACCTGCCGAATTGGGTCTCCCAACACACAGAGTGCTGAATTTCAATTCTCCGATCAGTGACTTGATGAGAAGACTGGATTTGGATATGCTCGAAGAAGTCAGAGAAGAGGCAGCCATTAGGAATGCTGCTTATCAACAACGAACAACTCTGTTCTACAACAAAAGGGTGAAGAAATGTGATTTAAAAGAAGGAGATTATGTGCTAAAGAAGGTCATTCAGAAGCACAATAAATTGGAAGCAAATTGGCATGGACCTTACCGAGTTATAGAAGTTGTTCGACCAGGAACTTACCGAATAGCAACTCTAGAAGGAGAAGAATTCAAGAATGCTTGGAATGCTGAACACCTTCGCAAGTATTATCAGTAATGTAAAATGTAAAGCAGTTCCTTCATTATGAATAAAACGAGGATGTTTCACCATTTTCTTTCTATTGAAAGTTTTTCGGGGAATACTAGTGTTGTACACTACACTGCTCGACAGCAAAAATAAGACAATTGTTCGAAAGAACCAAAAAATATACTCCTTTGGTTAGGAGGCGTACACTAGCGTGACCAACTAAGGTTGGTAAGATAACTAGTGGACATATAGTTCGAAAGAACCAAAAAATATACTCCTTTGGTTAGGAGGCGTACACTAGCGTGACCAACTAAGGTTGGTAAGATAACTAGTGGACATATAGTTCGAAAGAACCAAAAAATATACTCCTTTGGTTAGGAGGCGTACACTAGCGTGACCAACTAAGGTTGGTAAGATAACTAGTGGACAAATAGTTCGAAAGAACCAGATAGTTCGAAAGAACCTAATAGTTCGAACCCATGACCAACTCTGGTTGGTAAAAGGGCAAGAACAACATTCTTAAAAAAGCCAATCTCGGTTGGATTGAAAACAAAATATGCCAACAAGTTGGTCGGAAGGTAAAATCATTCTAGAAAATACAAAGAATTCCAAACTGAACCAAGTATAGTTGGTCGGTGATCAACTATACTTGGTCGACGAGGATAAATTATCGACCATGGTTGGTCGGACACATTTTATGAAAAAGTTTACCAAGTATGGTTAGTCGGGGATAAAAACCCATCAACTGTAGTTGGTCGACAAACACAATTTAAAAACCTTGGTTGGTTGGAAACATTTTAAACATTTTATACTCATTACTTTATTATTAAGTAATTGAGCAACATTGATACTTATTACTAAGTTGGTTGATGAACAGCACCATATTGTTATTTTTTTTAACAGATGCATATGCACAAATATAAAAATGTCTGATAAACACAAGACAATAGCAATACAGAAAATGAAAGTCTTTCATTGAATTTCAAAACAAATTATAAATTACATGTGTGCTAATCATTACATTGAAATTCCTATTCTATTGGTTTCTTGCCCTTTGCTTTTGAGACAGGCTCTTCGCCAGCAGGGGGATCTTCCAAGCAAAGAGGAGAATTAATAAAGTTCAAGTCCTTCAGCATTCTGACATTCATTATTGAAGGTGTGTCCATTAGATGCTCGGGACGAGATACTTCGACATGAGAATGAAGGTTGTAGTCACCAAGGTATTTTGAAATTAAGCTCCGAGGAATGGAACGAGCAGGAATCCATTTCATATCCAATTTATAAGGCGGCACGAGCAAGTTTAGTAAACCAGGAGCATGATAATCCCATAAATAATGCCCTTGCTCTAATTTTAATACACCCAGGGCGTTCAACCATCCCTGCTTATAACCTTCATTATTTGCACTTTCAATGCGAGCATCCAAGTGATAAAGAGCCTCATTGTAGCCTGCCATCCAGAACTCCCGAGGCTGTTTATGGAATTGGAAAGTTAATTTATCTACTTGCTCATGAAAGTTCTTGACAAGAGCATCCTTGTTATCCAGAGCAGACTTCATCGAAGTAAGTTGATCCTCTAAGGATAGGTTTTTCTTGGACATTTCAGACAAAGCCCGGTCTTTTGCATTCAATTGGAACGCTTGAGTTTCCAACATCGACTGAGTACGAGCTTCTTCAACATTACGACTAAGAACTCTTGATCGACTCCGAGCAGGTGGGGAATTTTGCTCCTCGATAACATTTTGAACAGTTCTTCCTCGCCCCCGAGACCCTCTTCCTCGTCCCCGAGCAGTAGTGGAAATACCAGATCTTCTCAGAGCATCCAACTCTTGCCTTAATTTAGCATTCTCAACCTCTAAGAATGAGAAACCTTCATCGGTAACTTGTACTAAAGCAGTGGAAGATGACGCTGCAGATTCATACTGTGCCAGCTTTTTCTGTAAATTATTGTTCTCCTGTTCCAGTAACTCAGCAATTTGCCTACAGGCCTCAACTTCACCTTTTAAAGTTCTTTCCCTGACATCGTATCCAGCGAGGATCTTTTTATGGCCTGTTTCAGAAGAAAGCTGTTGATATCTATTTTCATACTCCTTGTGCAACAAAGCAGTTGATTCATTAAGTTGATGTTGTAGATCTTCTAAAGAATAATGAAGCTCTTCAATCAAGTCATAGTAGGCCTCGTTATTGGCCACAGCTCGGTCAAGTAAATCCTTTAAGTACCGATAAGCCTCAATTGCTTGTTCTGAGGCATCATGGCCAAGGATGTCAGCAATTTCTGATACACTCAAATTTGTATGACCAGCTTTATAATACTCATGACATTGCTGCATCAGCTTTGTATCATGTGCAGATATCAGTTCCATTCTAGCCATAAACTAAGGATGAGAAGAAGACAACAATCAATAAAAAATCATCAACAACAGAGATGAACAAAGATGTATTTTATTAGATCACAAAAGGATTACATTGTTTGATTACAAATAATGAAAGATATAAGTGATACCGAACAACTTCACACCTTTTCCTTGTCTCCCAAGACTTTCTCGGGAGGCTGGGACGAGGAGCTTGGTTGCTCGGTGGTAACAGCAACTTGGTCAGCATGGGTTGAAATTTTCTCAGGAGGAGGAGGCATGGAAGAAATGTCTTCGTTGGCAGAAGGAAGAGAGGCAGGGACTTGATCACCTATGGCCATGGAAGATTCGTCAGAGATAGGCTCATCTTCTTCTTCTTCCACAATTGGTGGGGGAGGACCAGGGAGGTGTAGCTGGAATAGCCCAGAGTCGTCCTCGATCTTCAATTCCTGCAGGACAGCTACCCAGCCATCTTGGAAGTATTTTAACTTCCCATATTGAACTTGGGATGTCATCGCAGCAATCCCCTTGTCCCATCCTTTATCCCAGCCAGCGCTGAAGGATTTTTTAACTGCGAGCTTTCTTTTCAGTTTCTCCGAGGAGAGCTTCACGTCCAATTCTTCCTTTTGGCCCTTGATATCTCGCAGGGCGGACAATTCTTCCTCTGCCTTCCTCAGCTTATCCTCAAGCTCTCTAAAATTCTTGAGCTTGTCGTCATATTTCTTATGCTCGTCCTCTAAACTTTTCACTTTATTATCCAAACTCTTGGAGATCTCAGCCATCTTTACCTTCTCGGCCTCAACTATAGATAACTTTTTCTCCCATTCGGCTTTGTCCTCGTCATACTGCTGACGAGAATCCTTCAAAGATTGGGTTAAACCCAGCAGAGCATCCTCTACACCAGACGAGGAGCTGGAAGCTTTAATTGCCTCATCCTTCTTCACGATGTTATTGAAACAGTTCACCAGCTGAAAGATGAGAAAAACAGTAAAGTCAATACAAAAATGCAAGCATTCAGAGAAAGAAAGAAAACTCAGAGTGTGAGAAATTTACAGAAGCAAGATGACGAGTAGCTAGGGATGTCAGCATATCCCTAGAAATTTTTTCATCAATTCCTTGGACCTCGGGTATGATCCAAGTTTTTACCAAGCTCATTGCAGAGCTCGGAGGAATGATGGTTGGAACACCAACACCACCAGCTGGTAGAGAGGAGACAGTTTCAGCCAAATTGACTGATGATGATTTCCTCAATCTTCTCAAAGGGACTTCAGCAGCTTCAACCAAGGAAGAACTCTTGGTCGGGGAGATAGTAATCACTTCCACAGGAGCAACTTTCTTGCTCGGAGCCACTGGGGGCTTCTCGGTAGTTTTTGAAGGCGCAACATCCACCTTCTTAGTCCCCTCTGGGACATCAATTTTACTTTTCTTGGCCTCAGCAGCAGATGAAATGTCATCAAATAGAGCAGGAGGAGCTCTTTTCTTGCCCATTCTCTGACTTAAAAGGATGTGAGAATCTGAAGAAGAATCCTCTGGAGTTGAAGCTGGCTCAACAGGACGAGCAGTATAAGAGGTTGTATAGCTCTTATACTGTAGCAAATATGATGCAGACTTGATGTGCTCGTCTGCAACGTTCTTATGCAAACCCCAGATAAGTTTCAGATGCTGAATATTAACCTCTGACTCTTTTGGAGTTTTTCTTTTACTCTCAACTGCAAACAAATACATAATAAAATATCAGTCATACATTTTGTCAAACATAATGAGTTCGTAAATTCAGAAAAGAAATAAAATGAAAAATAAACCTATTCCATTGCCATATGGGGGACATCTGGGACCGTTGTACACTCCATCTCCAACTAAAGGGGCATATTGCCAATTTTTAATAACCACCCCATGTTCAAAATAATCTCTATTTGCATCGGGGAGGTTAACTACAAGAGCCCTATTCAAAAACCTAGTTTTTAAGTAATAAATATTATCTAGAACGGCCCATCTATAGCAGTACATAATTTCAAGGATCCCTATACGAGTCCCATGAGTTAGATTTAATTTATACACCCCATTAATTATTCTCCATGAATTGGGGGCTATTTTTACAGGGACAAGATCGAAATACTGACAAAACTCAAGTCACAATGGGTTTGGTGGAAAGGAAAAACCACATTCAGCAATAAAAAGACTGGGGAACCAATGTCCCTCAGCCAAACGAAAGTAATTTTGAGGCTCAGAAAGCTCCTCCAAAATTACCCAAGATGGGATGGAAAAGTCAGAACAGAATTTTTCAAGAGATTCAATAATGTAAACCATGATGAATAAAAGAAGAAGGAAGAAAATCTTACAAGAAGGAAGGAGATCTGCTGACAACTAGCGAAGGAAAAAATGAACGCACAAGAGAGAAAGAGAGAATAGAAAGCTTGAATGCAGAAAATTGGAAAAAGAAGAAGACGGTATGGTTACCTAAGAAGTTTAAATACTTTGCCTTGGGAAGCGGCGAAGGAAATGATTACACTAAAGAAACTGTTGAACTTCCGGCGACTAAAAGGACAAAAAGGGCACAAAGATCGAAGCAATTAGAAAAAAGGCGGATTCTGTGAATTTGGAAATAAATTCAAATACGATGCTCCTAAAACCCAGGAAGATCATTCAATATTGCCATATACCGAGAAAGAATGTTCCATATTCCTCAAAGTTCGAAATACGAAACATTGGGGGCTTCTGTTGATACCAAAATTAATATGCTGATGTGGACGAATAATACGAAGACATGTGTCAATCTACGTGGCACAATAGTAACGAGGAAGTTCATTTCACCGACCATTTCATGTTCTCTCCGAGCAATGAGGATACTCCGAGGAACTCCAGCACTCCGAGATACTCAAGCGCTCCGAGGAACTCTTGATCAACGAGCAACTAAGGCGGTCCGAGCTGCATCTCGGCCGTATCATTAATTACCAGATAATTAACAGTTCAACTAATCATTGAATGTTTATAATCTTGGCACACACGCTGCATTAAATGTATTACCCTTTCATGTGTATATCATTCAATGTATCGACCCTTTCATGTACAGCCTCAAGGCTATAAATACCTTGTATCATCTTCATTCAAGGGGATCGGAATTTCTTGACAGAACTTGTAATCGAGAATTCCCAAACACTCAGCAATAACATAACAGTGGACGTAGGCCATTCTACTAAGGCTGAACCACTTTAAAAATCTTTGTCTCATTTTATTTATCTGTGATTGAATAATTAGAGCGATCTAATTTTTTACATCAACATATATATATATATATATATATATATAGTTCTTACCCGAATGATTTTTTCACTAAAAACTTTGGTGTATGGTAGAGTCGTTATATGTTTCTTTCTATATAAGAAGGCATTAGGTAGATTAAAACATATTTCATTGTGATTTTTTTTTATATATAAATTCTTGTATCCTAGTTAGGAGAATATTATTGGTAAGTTGTTCTTAAATCCTTTTGTTCTATAGTTCTTCGTTTAAAATATTCAAATATTTTCTTTTGTAAATGATACGACTTATTAATTCGAAGATAGAATACCCTGTTTATGTTTTTAAATCATTGTACCCTAGTTTTGTAATAAATTCAAAATTTCCGTGTTGACCAAATACTTCTAAACTTACTCCATCGTCTCTAGTTGTAAATTGATATAAAAGGTAAAGAAAAACCACCCTTAAAATTACATTATAAGTCATGTTTTTTACAAGGATAAAAGAATTTTTGTAATAAATATTATTTTGACAAAAAAAATTTATACACTACAACAATTCTTACATTTAACTGCGAAAGTTTTCGTCACCAAAAGTGTATATTTCGTTGCGGATAATTTTTGGCAACGAAAATTATTTCATAGAGAGTTCATGGCCAAAGGCCCGTTGCTGAATGTCTATGGCCACAAAATTAATTTTCGTGGCCAATTGTTTAGGCCATTTGCCACGAAATTTGTTTCGTGGAAAATTATCATATTTATGGTACAATTTATTTCTTAGCTAATTGTTCAACATTTCGTTGCTAAATGTCTTCATTTCGTTGCCAATTCTAACAATAAACTAGTGTGTTAGAAGCTTTTAGCTACGAAATTTACAATTTATTTTGTAACTAATTGGTCAATATTTCATTGTTAAATGTCTTCATTTCGTTGTCAATTCTATCAATAAATTTGTGTGTTAGATGCTTTTAGCTACAAAATTTGTACCTTCCCTTGAAGTCTATTGGCTACGAAATTTAATTGTTGAAAAATAATTTTTAATCATTAATTTTTCAATAATAAATTATCAAATCGTAAACCGCACTTTTATTTATCAACTGTATATTTAACTACGAAAACATTTCTTATGGTAACGGAGTGTTTCAAAATATGTTTTTTTTAAATGAATTTTATAGAGTAATGTATACCACCAAATTTAAACAACTTGCCATCTAAAAAAACACATTCATTAAGATGCACAAAATAACTAATTATCATAAACAAAATTCACATTAAATCACGTACACAAACATTGTCAAGTCACCTAAACACTTGTTAAAGGGCGTAGAAGTCCCACAATTGACCCCCTTACAAATGACAAACATCCATGGTGCAAAAAAATAACTTAAACTAGTTATAGGACTTAGAAGTCTCAGATTCCATTTACAAACGCCAAATGTCAAAAGTTCATGGTACCTCAAAAATAACTTCTCGTCATGTCAAATCTGCAATTAAGAGAATACAATATCATTAGCTAAGATAAAGTAGTATTTGATTTGGCTTTATCATGAAAAGGTTATAACGACGAGAGAAAGTTGATAATTAAAGAGATAATAATCGATTATGAATGTGAACATTTTAAAGCATACGAATAGAAAAACTAAAGGATGTATAGATTACCATCGTTCGAAAGATGAGGAACGTGATGCGATCAACGACTGAATCAACTTATCGGACTCCGCTTGTCGAGCTTGAACAGCATCTAGCATTGCACGTTGAGTCTCCATAGCGGACTTTTGTGCCACTGAATCTTCTCGTTGAATTGTTGCCTCTACATCACGAGCTTGTAGACGACCCATCAAATCTTCTTGAACTTTCTTAGACTGCTTAAGCGCCTCTTCCAATTTGGCATTCCTCAATCTCATTATATTAATTCTAGAATCCTTTCTTTTTGGACCATACCCAAGACCATTAATATATCCCGGTCTTGTGCCAAGAACTTTATCTACTATCTCTTCTGAGCTCATCATGGTACCATCTTCTCATTCTGCAAAGAAAATAGAATAAAAAGGATTACAAGTTTAGTTAAATTGTCAAGATGTCTATAATTTTTAAGCCCCTTGAAGACAATAAATTTAAAATAGTAAAGCATAATGCAGTATGTGTAATTTTTAAAAATAGTAAATCATAATGCAATATGTGAAATTTCTAAATCTAATTTACCCTTTTATAAAATTCAATTAAATCAAAAGAAGTAATTACCCAATCAATTCTTAATTATAGTATTGAAGTTAATTTATGATTAAGTAGTTCTGATGAGATATACTTGCAAAATAAAATTTACAAGACTTACATAGAGCGTTTTGGCTTCAGGAGATGTCCACTTTTCATCTTTGCAATGCGTTTCTTTATAAAACTTGATCCTATTCGTCTCTTGACCATCCACCTCTTTACTACGCTATTAAACAACAAACAATTAATAATTATACTTGCAAAATAAAATTCTCAATTGACCCCAAAAAAAAAGATATATTACCAGTTCATGACGAACCACGACAAATGCTTTTGACCTTTGATTATGCTTCACAATTTGTTTGGACTTGTTATTCTGGTTTACAATACATTATCTCTGTAGTAATTTTCCAAACATCATAAGTATACGTATTTTAATAAAATAATATTTACAGGTGACAAGATCAATAATAGTTTAAACCTGATATCTTAGACTTCCATAAAGATCGCATAGACTAAGCCAATTATCATTGGTCATACCAGTAGGGACATTTTCTCGAGCATCCTCTATTGATCCATGTGTTTTATACACTTCACGAAGCTTGCTCTGTTGCCTCCTACTTCTCCCTTTCATTAGCTCTTCCAAACACTCCTTCGCATGATCATCCAAATCAATGTTAAATCTCTCCTAAAATTTTATGTAATAAGTCAATTTTTGGGAATATATCTCACAAAATCAAAGATGCAAAATTAATACAAACAAATTTCACTATTCATATGACCACACTTTTGTGCATCATTCCCAAGCAAGGATCTAAAACATACTCGGGCACAAGTATAGATGAATATAAACAAATTTAAAATTTGAAAAGTATCATCAATAACTGATAATAAAATTTGAAACATATCATCAATAACTGCTAACATTTCACTATTCATATGTTAGAAGTGTTGGGAAGTATGGAGAAGAAAAGTATCATCAACAACTGCTAATAAAATTTGAAATGCATATTTTCATTTAAATGCAGGCTTGACAATATGTAGCATTCTTGCAAGAAAAGTATCATCAAAAGATAATCACATGTTGCACTCTTGAATGGACATACGCAGACAATATATTGGAAGTGTTCCACTCTTGAATGGACATAAGCAGCACTATGTTCTATTAAATATAAGTGATTAAAAGAATTTCAGCAACAATGACAATTTCTAGGCCCCAAACCATTAGACGCAGAATCGCCCCAAACCATTTCTCACTCATAATTTCAAACAATTCATTCCCCTCGCAAATTCGACGCAGAATATCCTTAGCATTCAAACCATTCTTAAAGAGTTTCACTCTTAATTTTGGAAGAAAATAAGCTTCAACTAGGATTGAAAACAGTTGTTCTGCAACTAGGAAATATGTTTTTTGGTTTTTGGTACAACAAATAAACCACACATTTGTTGCTCACCACCCCAAAGTTAAAAGTCCCAAATTAACGTCATACCACTATAAAAGTCAGCAAATAAGGCTGACTAGGCAGAACATTAGAATACTGTTTTATTTGAATCCTCCAGTCCAACCCTATTGAGGGAATTTTGAACTGACTCTACTTCTAAACAAGAAGGAAATCAAAAGATTGAAAACATACCACTATAACTAGGTAATGCACTTAACAAATATTTATGAATCTTTGGCAATAGGAGATAAATTCAAAAGAGATGAAGTAATAACAGAATAAATAAACATGAAACTTAGAATTACGAATATCATATGGACTTCTTTTTTCAAATACATGTGGGCACAAACCTCCACGGAAAGAAAGAAAGAGAATCAATTATCTAAAGAAGAGATATGTGCGCCTATGTGTGTGTATGTAAATAAAAGCAAGTTTCCAACAAATGTGCCCAAATTCATATTTTTCTAGGAATCGCAATCCCCAAAAAATATGTCTTACAAAAAAAATTAGTGATTATATTCTGGATAATACAATTACTTAAAGTACGTCACTAGTATTGAAACTAGTTTATCCTATAACTATTCCATTTATCTCCTATATCACCTTTATACCAGTGTACTAGCTGCACTTATTTGCTTCAGGTGAACAATCTTTGCAACGATAATAGATAATGGGAGAGGGATAAATTGCTTGAATGTTTTTCTACGGATAGTTGCCATGCTATAGTGGATACTCTTATCAAATTAGAAGCTCTAATAGCAGTATCCAATAAAAAATATGCCATCATAACGTTTACCAATTGAATTGTGATAGACAAAGTACAAAATAGTTGAAAATAGGCATCAGAAATGTATATTACAGCCTTACCACTCCAATAATTGAAATTCCAATCAATTCCAGCAACCTTACGCTCCAGCATTTGTAAATTTGATCTGCTCATACGTAGTGTAGTGTAACAGAATTTAAGGGAGCTCTCATGGGGGGTTAAGGGTGTTTCTAGGGCTTTGTTGCTTTGTTGTAGAACAAAGCTGACGTGGTTTTTGGCTGCAACATTTCTGCATTCTTTTGTCATACTTGAGACTCCAATTCTGCATTCTAGGGCTTCTGTTGCTTTGTTACATAACAGAGCTCTCATGTTCTACTATCATTCTCTAAGCAACTAATTTTATTTAAAGTTCTCCTAGACTTGGATATTTTTTGAAAGTAAGCAGAATTCCAATCACCTTTCTCAATCCATCTTATTCTAGCTTTGTCTTTCTAAAATGATGCTTAATTGATTCGAGTGAGGACAAACATAGGAAATCATATTCAAAAAATTCTCATGATTGATCCAGGAAGAGATGAATTTAAAAGGTTTTGGTCTAGAGAGACTAGTGGATACATAATCAAGAATGATAGTGAGATGATCAGAATGGAATCTAACATCTGTAAAGCAGTTCACTTTATCCCAAATATATAGCTAAGATTGACTGCACAAGGATCTAGCTAACATTTTCTGAACAGATCTATTAACACTCTTTACCCAAGTGTGGAAAAATCCAATAGTATCCATTAATTGGAAGTCTAGCACTTTTGCATTCATGAGAGCAAAGAACTAAATTGAAATCACCAAGTCGTTTCCGTGGAAGTGGATAGGAAGAATTAATTTGGAAAATAGATTTCTAAATATTTGATCGAAGAATTTAATCAGTGGATGCATAGCCACATGTGATTTGAAATTGCTGATGTAAATTAAGAGGGAGATAGTAACTTGCTGAGCATCATTACTGATAATAGAAGGCGTAGGAATAGAAGTAAATAAAACACCCAAATAGTTGGGAGATTAGATCCTCTATTGTTATAAAAAAATAAAAGTCACACCCAAAATTCCCAATAAATATTAAAAATTGAGGAGAAATTTGTCATAGGTTCAGAAATGCAAAGAATGTTTGTCTTAAGGGAATCACATAAGCTTTTAAGAGTTAATTTGTGATGGGGAATTATCTAGACCGCTAACATTCCTGCATTGCCATTTAGAAACAAACAAGTTGTTTATAAGGTTATCACCCTCATTTCCAACACTAGCTTGCTTCTCCCTAGAGGTTTTCTATTTGCTCTTCTTCATTTAAGAGTTTGAAAGAACTTCTGTGAATTCTTTGAACTCTGATCTAGAGGTAGAGTCATTTAAATGAGAATTGTTAAGGCTAGGCGCTAAATGAGGGGTGTCTTCATTAATTCTAGCTATGTTAAGCACATAAGAAGCTTTTTATATGCATTTTATCTATAATCAAATTAATCTATTCCTCTTTGAACCAGGATCAAAATGAGACTTTAGGGTTCACTATAGGTTCTTCAGGATTTAACATTGAAAAACTTGAAACTTTAGGGTGAAATGAATATAAACACAAAGGTGAGGACTGCTTCACTACACCTAAAACCATCCCAATCCCAACACCTAACAACCAACATCACCAATCTATTAACACCCCACCCACACCCTCTTCCCTATACCTACCCCGCTGCCAAACTCATCACAAACCCATGCATGGGTTCACAAATACACCAAGACTAAGCAAAATATATTAAACAATCCTAACTATTGGTGCCTTTATTATCAAATAAGATCTGAAATTAAGTATTTTATTGCAAAAATCTTGGGAAGCCAATTCTTTTCTTTACTTAGTATTTTTCTACGAAATTCAAAACGCCGATTGGCTTCCATATTATCACCCTAGTTAACAGAAATAGTAACAATGTCATTTTTAATAAGAAATTACTTACATTGAGTCTGTCGAACTCTTTTATCTTATTAGCTTCAGTGAGGTCTTTCCATTTGGTTGGGACTGGAATTAGGTTACGAATGATAATCCCAAGTTCATTTGATAATTTAGCGGACTAGTCTCTGTCAAGTGGCCTATTTTTCTCCTTTGAAATCTCAACACGCGTCTTTTACCCAGTAGCTTTTATCATCTTCTAAATCCCCTTGCCCCGTGTAGGTCCACGATTTTTTTTTGTTATGGTAGAATCCGTATTCGAAGCTTTAAAAGAAAATAAACAATATTAGCGTCAAGTGGTAGAATATGTGTTCGAAACATTTAAAAATTAGTTTTTGTACCTGCATGGCTCGTGGAGGTTCCGGGACTTCTTTGTTGTGTTGATGGCGAGATAGTTGCAAATTCTACATCCATTACGTGTTCGGTCATGGGTGCCATGGGAGCTATGGGAGCCGTGGGTGCCGTGAGAGCTGTGGTCGCCAGGGGAGCCGTGGGTGCTATGGGAAACGATCGTGGGAGCCCGGGGCAATGGGGGAACTGTGGGTGCCATGGGAGCCGTGGGAGCCTCCTTCATGCTATTTAACCGAAGACGTCTTCCTGGTGCCATACTAAAAAAGAACATCAAATCACACATTAATGTAATTTAAACAATTTAGGCAATATAGTATATATATTAAATGACATAAATGATATATTGTGTATGAAATAAAAAGAATATGGCATAATAAAACTGAAGAAACTAATAAAAATAAATTCCATTAACATATTCAAATAGTATACTATGCATGAAATAAAAACAATCCAATATAATAAAACTGAAAAAAGCAGTTTCCATTAACAAATTCAATCTATATCACTATCATCCTCATCGACCACTACGAGTTCTTCCGCATTTTTACAATATTCATCAAGTGTTTCGTGTTCATCATTGACGTCATCAAGGGAAATAATTTCTTCTTCTGATACTACTCCTTTGTCTATATCTATAATTTCAGCATCAATAGTGTCCGCCTCTACATCATTTCTCTGCAATTGGCCAACATCAACTTCTATAATCTCAAAAAAGTCTGATGAAGTGTTTTCCTGGTACACAAAATCGTTCTTTTGGGATACATCTGTGTCCATTTCTTCCACCCTAAGATCATACAAGTGTCTATGCTGGAATTCTTGAACAACTTCCCAATTTTTTCCCAATTTTGTGTTATTAAGATAAAACACTCGTTTTGCTTGAATGGCTAGCACATAAGGATCACTCTTGTACCACCTACCATTAACATTAATGCTTGTAAAGTGATCATCGAGTTGTATTCCTGATTTTTTCTTTTTATCAGCTTCAAACCAATCACACCCGAAAAGGAGGACTCGATTTCCTTTGATATAATCTAACTCAATAATATTGTTCAATATACCATAAAAGTTAATCTCTTCATCATTATTATCTCCTTTAACAACTAAACCACTGTTTTGACTTGTCTTGCGATTGTCATGGTCTTTAGTGTGAAATCTAACTCCGTTTACTAAGCAACTTTTATACTTGTTTGCACGTTTGTCGGGACCACATGCTAATGCATATAATTGCTCAGTACATTCTGGAGACTTCTGGACGTATAACTTTTTCATCTATTACAGACAAAATTTAAATGATATAAGCTAGACCAATTATATTACTTAAAAAATAATTAAATTTATACATCAATATTATGTTATGATAACTTTGCTTAAACTTATGCGTTCTTCAAACCAGCTAGGGAAATTCTTTCGACTTCTATCTTCTAAATTCAAAGGGATTTCTTTCTTCAACACCTCCATATGCTCACTCACAATGGTAATAGTTATAACAATAAGCTTCGTAGTAGTTGCAAAATTAATACTTATCAAGATTACTTCCTAGTTATTAACTTACTCTATATATGGAGCCACTTTCTTGCAATTATTCAACGTATACCACCTCATCATTTCCATCTCAGTCCCTGTGAGAAAGTCATAAGTACATGCCCCAAAATGGCGTACCTTTTGAGAGAATACATCCAATCCCTCCTTTTGCTCCTCCCCATCATAATTTCTTTCCAGGCAGTTGCGTTTAGTTTTAATCCCGTCAAAGTACATCGAGCAAAATGTCAAACATTCATTAACGATATAAGCTTCTACTATAGAACCTTCTAGTCGAGCTTTATTGCACACATAACCCTTTAATATTCCCAATTACCAATTAGCATTTACAATGATAAAAATTACCTCATGTTAAATCTATAAACTATACGTAAAAAATAAGTATTTTAACTTAACCCCCAATTTTTTATGTCATGTTTGACTTAAAAAGTGGGGGATATGTTGAAATAACCCTAAAAATATAACAATGAGTATATTGACATACCTTTCAATAGGATACATCCATCTATATTTCATCGGTTCTCCAAGCATATCCTCCCGCGGCAAATGAATAGCTAAGTGGACCATTACATAAAAAAAGCCGGTAAATAAATCATTTCTAGTTTGCACAAAATCACAATAATGTCTTTCTCCAACCTCTTCAGTTCTTCTACATCTAGTGTTTTACAACACAAATCATTGAAAAAATTCCCCAACTCAAATATCGCACTGCAATCTTCCTTGCGTAAATATCCATGAGTCCCAACGGGCAATAATCATTGTAATAGAACATGATAATCGTGGCTTTCAACCCCGATACATTACGATCACCAACGTTCACACACCATGAGATATTCGAAGCATATGCATCTGGAAACTTCACTGATTTTAAGAACTCAAAAAAATCATATTTTTCTAACTTACTAAGCGTATAACATGCAGACGGCATTATATATGTATCCCCATTCCAATTCAAATGTAATTCCTTTCTTATCTTCATATCATCCAAATCTTGTCTCGCCTTATACGTGTATTTTGTTTTCCCCTCAGTATTTAATAAAGTTCCCAACACACTCTCATAAATATTTTTTTCAATATGCATGACATCAAGGTTATGTCAAAGTTTTAATATTTTCCAATATGGTAATTGAAAAAAAAATGCTTTTTCTTGTCTAGTTTAGCTCTTCAGGTGTACGTTTCCTCTTTTTATTACCCGGATATTTCCCCGGTATATAATCATTGACATGATTCAATTGTCGCAACAAATCATCCCCATTTAAGTCCATGGGCTTTAATCGGAGCTCTTGCTTACCATCAAATTTTCTACTCTTCCTCCATATGTGGTTAGGATCTAGATATTGGTAATGGTCCATAT
Organism: Sambucus nigra; assembly: GCA_949130495.1. Taxonomy (NCBI): domain Eukaryota; kingdom Viridiplantae; phylum Streptophyta; class Magnoliopsida; order Dipsacales; family Adoxaceae; genus Sambucus; species Sambucus nigra. The sequence continues at coordinate 549,939,306 of OX422207.1, forward strand.
AACATATCTTACTTCTTATTATTTTTGAAGAAGTATATTTGTTACACATAGGACAGGCCATCTAGCCCTTGGTGCTCTAACCAAACAAATTACCATATGCCGGAAAGTCATTTATAGTCCACAAAATTGCCGCATGCATCTGAAAATTCATTTGGGTGGATGCATCATATGTTTCTACACCAACTTCCCATAACTCACTAAACTCATCAATTAATGGTCATAAATACACATCTATAACCTTACCTAGTGCCAGAGGTTCGGGAATAAGTAACGACATCATAAAAAATGACTCTTTCATACATAACGAAGGCGACAAGTTATATGGCATAAGTATTACTGGCCACATGCTATATGAGTTGTGCATATTACCAAAGGGGTTAAAAACATCACTTCCTAGGCCAAGCCTTACATTACGAAGGTCTTGAGAAAACCACTCATGCTCTGCATCAAAATCCTTCCATGCACTAGAATCTGCAGGATGTCTTAATACATTATCTTTGACACGTTTTTCTTTGTGCCACTTCATATCCTCGACCATTTTTCTCAACATAAATAGTCTTTGGTGTCTTCGTTTTAATGTAAAGTACCGAAGTATTTTGTGAGGAATAAGTTTACCCCTATCATCGTTAACCTTCCATCTAGACTCTCCACATATTGGACACTCATGTTTATTTTCAAGCTCCTTCCAATACAAACAACAATCATTTCTGCATGCATGAATCGATATGTATCCTAATCCCAAGCCACGCAACATGCTTCTTGCCTAATAATCTAACTTTGGAAGCGTCTCACCTTCGAGGAAAGCTTCCTTTAATAGCTCAATCAACATCTTGAGTGATTTATTACTCCAGTGATTGATCACTTTCAAGTGGATCAACTTCACGAGAAAAGACTCAGAGAATTTCGTGCAACCATGATATAATTCACGCTCTGCATCTTTCAATAAAATGTTAAAATTTGTCTCATCCTCAGCACCAACTTGTCTAGGATTATTTCCAATTTCATATGCTTCAGTTAGACCAGCATCAAAGAAAAACCCTTTCTGCATGTCTTCCAACACTTCTCGCATCTCGTCCCCTCCTTCATTTTCATTATCAATCCAACCATCGACATCATCATTGTCATAATTGACATCATCATGAACTATATCATTAGAACATTCCCAATTATGTGTCCATTGCGTGTAGCTTGTACAAATACCTTTTAAGAAAAGATGATCTTGTACTTCATCAATATTTCTCAGATCGATGTTAAGATAATTGCAAGATGGGCACCTAATGTAACTGTCTGGTCCCATGATCCTTCGCAAATCGAATGAATGATATAACATCCAAGATAAACTTTTCACAAAATCTATTTGTTTCTTGCATCCAACTCTTATCCATATAGTTCACATGAAAATTCAAACACATTAAAATATTACTTTATTTTTTCATATAATATTTTTATTGTCTAAGATTCCAAAGCATAAGACAGAATATGTTTATTAAAAATGACTAATCAATATCCATAAAACTAAAGGATATAAGGCAGCCCTCAAGTCAAAACACAATATTTATAATTAGGTTCCACTACATAGACCTAAGTCCCCTAATCAATGAAAAAGCAACACATTACATTAACAATTAAACATGGGTTTTTGTCTTAGATCATACAACTAGACATAAAGGTTAAAATTTTCGAAGGAGGCTAAAATGGGATGATGGAGAAACGAGTTTCAAACTAGTTTTAAAATTAATGATTCCATTCCGATGAGTGTTAATCAAACACCCAATTTTCACTGGTTAGAAATTTAAAAAATTAAGTTTCATATTATATAGTTATACTGTATTAAGGCTTCATCAGATAACTCTTCACTATTTAATATACAAGAGATAAAAAAAAAAGTTTCCTTAGTAATTTAATAGAAATAGAATTAACTATAACCCTAAATAGGATCACAAACACGGTTTCTTTTATTTACCCGTCCTATTAAATCACAAGAGATATAGAAAGGGCAGAGCACCCTGTTGGTGAACAAAGATTCCAAAGGTTCTCTTAAACTCAATAATAGAAATTCCAAAGGTGAACAAAGATTCAAAATGTGGGAGAAAGAGAAACCGTGTTTTGTGAATTATGATGAATACAAAAAGAGAGAGAACGTACCTGATTGAGAGAGGCAGAGAGTGCGGCGGCGATTACAGATTCAAGTGTTCATGGGTTTATAGGTTTGTGAAAGCTGTTGTTCCGATTTTGGACAGGTTTGTGAAAATTGTGACCGATCGCGTGGGAGTATTGGGATTAAAAAAATTACCCTTTTGACCACAAAACAAATCGTTGCCCAATATCTTATATATTAGGCCACAATTTTTTTTTTCGTTAGAAGCCCAATAACTTATATATTAGGCCACAAAATATTTTTTCATTGCAAAACCAATATATTAACTACTACGAATTTCATTGCCAATAATACTAATTTCTTTGCTAAATAATTTCCACTTACACTCAAGGGCGGGAAATTTGGCGCCAGCCTTTTTGAGGATCTATTGTCAACGAAATTTTAATTTTCGTTGCTAAAGATAATGTTTTTTGCCGCGAAATTAATTTCGTAGAAAATGTCCATATTTTGCCACGAATTTTTTTTTGTAGGTAAGAAAATCACAATTAAGTGTAAGTTTTGTTGTAGTGATAACAAATGTTTTAGCATTGGATGTGTCGGTTTCTATCTCATATTCATATGAGGAAATGACTCATTAATTGCGAATAGTTTGATATATTTTCAAGATAGTGACATCTTATTTTAACTCTTTATTTTTTATCTTGAGTTTTTTTATTTGTTGTTTAATTAGTTTTACCTCTTGTTGCAGATCTTGAAGTGTAACCTCTTTGCGGTCTTTGTTTAATCTTTTCAAAATGTTTTCAAGGCTTATTTTTTTTTTTTTTATTTGCATTATTTTGTTCTCTAGTTAACATTTTTTTGAAATTTGTAAGATATTGAGATTTTAATTCTTGATTTTCTATCTTTCCAATTGAATCAACTAACAATTCTTCTTGTTCTTATTTTTAGTGTGAACATTGATCATTTTGCAACAATTATCTTTGCATCCTGATTCTACATCTGGAAAACTGGAGTTTGCACTTGATTAATAGTCAGTTGATAATTCATAATCAATACTTTGTTCATTCTCATTAGAAATATTTTTATGTTCAAGAATTTTGTATATTTCTTGTGTTGCTTCGGAGGGGAGTTATAGTTGGTTAATTTTAGCTTTTACTTTATAAAACTCCTTTTGTCCATACAATAAAATGACTGACCGGGTAATTTTAGGAATTTCTTTTCTTTTCCTTTTATATCCATTTACCGCCAGACATAATGGAATAAGTTCACAAGAATTTGGTCAACGAGTAAAATTTCAATTTCTTACAAAAAAAAGTACATAGAATTATAAAATCAAGAGGTTTTTCTATCTCCAAGACAAAAAATACCATCCGGTACGAGAGAAAACATTTGATTTTTTAAACGAAGAAGTAAAGTACAAAAGGATTGAAGAATAACTTACCAATTATATTCTCCAAAATAGGATTCAAGAATTTAGACCAAAAAAACAAAAATTAGAATATGATTTACATAATGCCTTCTTGCATAGGAAGAAACATATAGTTACTCTATCATACACTAAAGATTTTAGTGAAAAATTTATCCCCACAAAGGCAAAGATGAAATTAATAATCTATTATAAAAATGTATCATAATATAAAGTTAATCCCATTGATCATACTCTGCATTTAATATTGGAAAAAATGATGAACTGAAATGCGGAACATGATAATCTCATTATTTGTATTCCTTCAGATATGGTTTTGGAATGTCGCTGCAGTCAAACTTCGAGTATCAAAATTCTTGGAATTACCTACAAAACATGTTTAAAAATTTAGTATCGATGCAAATTCGGGTATCAATCCAATTTCTAGCGTTGAAACTGTAATCGTGAAAACTAGCAGTTTCAATTTTTATTAAAAATCATTTTGTGTTTTTAATTTTTTTTAAATGTTTTTTTTATATTTTAAAAACAATTTTCAAGGGAGGAAACGATAATTTATGCAACTAAAACGACTATGAAAAATCAAAATGTAATCTAGTTTAGAATTTATGAGAAGAATGGGATTACACTGCGTAGTCAAATTAATTTAAAGTCGTAGACGTTTAATTGAATAGTTCGAAATAATATTGAATTTAAAATTTAACTCTCGTTACAATCTTAACTTCAATTTTATCTTTTTCAGCAATTAAATTGGGAATAGTCACAACATAAAAAATAAGATTCACACTCATTTCAACAAAATATCCGTTAAGATTAATTTATTAAAATTTGTACGAATCTTTGAATTGCATAGAAAGAATTAATATTTAAATTTAAGAATAATACTTATCTCTAAGTGAAATCCAGAAATCAAATATTAATATGCACCATTAATTTATTAACTTTCTTTACATAAATTAATGTGTGATTTTTCCCAATTTAATTAGCCTAGAACACATCAACGAACCATTATTCAAATAAAAAAAAATTCACATACGCGTTTCATCCCACCCCTTGAATGGGGTGTTTAGCCAGACATGATTACAATTTCAGCACAAGCACAATTACCAAACAAGAAATTAAAGAGAAAGAGAAAGAAATACGATACGCAATAATTTCTTGCGTCAACTGTGTGCATGAACACGCGTCCCAAACTTATCATAAAATCTGACTGGATTACAAAACTGAAAGTAAAAAATGAACCTATAACTTTTTCTAAACCTGAAACTGTATTTTTTTTTCTTTTTTTTCTAACTATTTTTCTACCCTCTTTTTTGTTTCTTTTTCTCTCTCTCCGTTCTCTCTCTGTGTCTGTGTTCTCTTTTTTTTTGTGTGTGCTGAGAGAGTCCTTTTTAAAATGAGATTCCCCTTCTCCTTTGTAACCCACTGATTGTCTTAAGGGATATATTTGGGATTCGATTTTGGCTTTGGGGATAAATTCCGATATTGTTGGGATTTTGGGTTGGAGTTGTTTTTGGTAGGTAATTCGCGAACTGAGTTCTTGGGTTTTATATTCGAGTTGAAGAGGTCCGACCGGATATGGGGTCACCGGCATGGGGGTTTCGGGTTGGATCGGGCAGAACCCATGTTGGGTTCGGGTTTAGCGACGGGGCTCGCGGCTGGTGATGGGTATGGCGACGAGTGGAGGGTAAGCGAGGGGTCTCGACAGTTGGCAGGGATTTTGGGTTTACAACCCGGGTATGGCTCCGGGTATATACCGATTTGGAGCTGCGTTATTTTTTTTTCGGGTTGCGGGTCTTGGGTGGTATGGCAACGGGTTCAAAAGGTTTGGGTTGGATTACCAAGGTTTTGGGTTTTGTTAATGGTGGGCTGGAGAGGTTGAGTTAGGAGAGAGAGAATATGTGTTGGGTTGGTTTGTTGTTGGGTATTTTGGTAATGGATGTAGGAGAGAGAGTCGTATTGGTGTGTTAGGGAAGATGATGAATAGTGATTGTGTGTGTGGGGGTGTAGGGTAGTAAGGTGTGGGCGAGTGTTAAGGTGTTTGGGTTATGGTGTGTGTGTGTTTGATTTGGACACCTAAAAATAACTATCTAATTAAAACTAATAAAGCTAAAAATTAAATATCAACAAAATTAAAACTTAATAAAATTAAAACTCAAGTCCTAATAAAAAAAATAAACTAATAAAAGTAAAAAAATAAATTCATAAAACTTATCCTAAGAAAATAAAAACTAAAGCCTATAAAATAAAAACTAAAGACCTAAAAAAAATGTAAATCCAGATAAAACTAAAAAAATTAATGAATTCCTAAAAAAAACTAATCCTAATAAAATAAAATTAAACCATAAAAAAATTAAATCTAATAACTAAAAAAATAAATTCCTAAAAATTAATCCTAATAAAATAAAATAAAGATTAAAGATTAAAAACTAATAAAAATCAAAATCAAAATAAAGAAATAGAAAATAAATACGAGAAAATTCTAAATAAATCTAAAATAAATCCTAAAAATAAAATGACTAAAAAGAAAAATTAAGAAGAATAATAATGGTACAAACTCAACACACACTGGGCTTGGAGAATGGTCTAGGCTCAGTGTAGGCTGGGTTAAGATTACGGCACTGTTTCGGGGCATCGAAACACATCGGGGGAAGCTCATAATGGACTTCTCACTTCACGGTCTCTTTGGATTTCTTCGATGCACGCTTTTGACCGTTTCTGTGTCGCAATTGACTGGATTTAGCATTATTTAACACTGTGACTGCATATTGACCTACAAAATGATAAAATACGAACATAAGGCCAATTTTAATTAAAATGGGTGACTAAAATGTATCTATTCGGGGTATAAAATATACACTTTTGGGTGCTTATCACACCACCCCCAAACAGAACATTTCTCGTCCTTGATAAAAAATTAGAGAGAAAATAGAGATAAGTAACCAAAAGTGTGCCACTTTCGCAGGCACTGGCGATTGCACTTATAGCATGTGCAACAAGCTGTTAAACCTATAGGTTGCCCTACAGGACGAGTGGTGTCTCGTGAGGGTTTGCAGTGAATGTACCCACAAAATTCGAATTTTTTTTAAATGCAGTATCTGAATAGATGATGAAACGTTATACAACCCAACTTTAAAAGGACATCAAGGAACACCGTATTCAACTATCAAAATAAGATATGAAATTACTTAAAACCAAAAGCGTAATCCTTCCTAAAACTCAGCGTGTGTAGTGTGAAACAATCCTAAGTATTATTAGAGTAATTCCTAGATTGCCTTTATAGAATCAACGCTTTGACTTCAAGTCTCACTGGATATATCTCTCCGAATTGAACTCTCTGAGAATTGGTTAAGTGTATCTCTCTAGTGGGTGAGGAGGTGAGTAAATGTAAGCAATTTCAAACGTCTCACACACTTTATAGAAAACGGCGGATGCATGAAAGAAATTTGATCTCATGAACGAATGCTAACCACTATGTCGAGAATATCGAGTTATTCACCATATAGTCTTCTCGTTTACCCGACACTTTACCAAAGGTTAAAATGGGGTTTATGTAAGGTAAGTAGGGATAATTAATTGAAGAAGATGGATGATATGATGGAAGTGTTTTGAGAAGAGCGTGACACAACTTTGAATAACTAATCTCTTCATTTTTTGAATTTTTGATCGCATGCTTTCTTTTTCTTTTTTTTTTCTTTTTTTTTGTGATGCATTTTTCTTTTCATAACGAAAATGAAGACAATTTACATTGGTAATTTCAATCACTCTTTTTCTAAAAAATGATGGCAATGGTATTTGGGACATATGGATAAGGGTAATATGAAAAATGATAATGGGTGAATGATAATGTGATAGGGAAAATGGTAAGTGTATGGAAAAATCGGTTTAGTGTTCGGGACAAACTACAAGATACGTGTTTCTTATAACTCGAATGTAATGTCATTCTCAGTGATTAAGCCAAATTTGAAAAAATAATGAGATCATGCAACGACTAAATATGGTAGCCAAAGAAAGTTAAGTCAACTCGTGACTCAGAGATACGTAAAAACCCTCAAAACAGTGAAAAACTCAAATCTCACGGGTTTAAGTCGTCACTAGTGATATTTTAAGGCTCTCTTGAGAATATTGTTACTCTTCAACTTTTGATTGTAAAAGTGATAGTGTAAATTTGCTGAGTCTAAGAATTCATAGTGCAAATACGCTTTTCAGAGGTATTAATTAATTTAAGGTTAAAAGCGTAAGTTTGTGATCAAACACAGGTATTTCGAGACTTCTAAAAGAGGGATGATAGACGAATCATGTCATAAAAAATTATTTTTAACTGCACAAAAATTTAAAGTCACTTGTTTCTGAAAATTTTCAAAAGAGGTACAATTTTGATAAATTTCCCACCCCCCAAACAAAAGAGAACATCGTCCTCGATGTTTAAAACCTCATATAAAAATGAAAAGTACATGGGAGGAAAGATATTACCATAATGAACCACTAGTGAAAATGTACTACACTCTGGAGCATAGATAAAACCTGAAGACAAATGTGATACAAAAAGACGTACAAGTTGATAAAGCATGTGAAAATCATTAGGTGGTGTGAAACACCACCCCCAAACAGGGTAAGGCTTATATTCAGAAACAATGAACGACGGGTTGTGTTCCGGTAGCTCTAAGTTTAACGTCATCAGCTAGACCGATCAGAACTCACCCTAAAGATAAGATCTATGAAAGCACAAGGCGACAGAAAAATGGGGTGATAAGTATCACCACCAAACAAAACTGAACCGTTAGTCCTCATAAATAGGGTCAACAAGGTCAATTTATTCAATGTGAGAAGGGCTGAGCTCTAAGAAAGGATTTAATCGTTGACCGTTGATCGAAAATAAGCTACCATCCTTAGGATTTTGAATTATGATGGCACCATAAGGAGTGACAAATTCAACAACAAAGGGTCCAGACCAACGGGGTTTTAACTTCCCGGGCAAGAGATGAAGACGGGAGTTATATAACAACACTTTCTGAACAGGGTGAAATTCTTTGCGGAGGATGCTTTGGTCATGGATCCACTTCATTTTGTCCTTGTACTTCTTGGACAAATTATAGGCATCGTTCCATATCTCCTCTAATTCATTAAGTTGGAGCTTTTAATGAATGCCAACGTCGTCGATATCAAAATTAAGGGCTTTGACAACCCAATAAGCATGATGTTCAATCTCGACAGGTAAGTGGCATGGTTTACCAAAGACCAAGCGATAATGAGACATGACAATCGGAGTCTTAAAAGCAGTACAGTATGCCCACAAAGCATCATTCAAGCGTAAGGACCAGTCTTTCCTATTAGGATTAACTGTTTAGTCTAAGATTTACTTTATTTCGCGGTTGGAAACTTCAACTTGACCACTAGTCTGAGGGTGGTAAGAGAGACCAACTTTGTGGGTAACACCATACTTTTTGACGAGATGTTTAAAGACTCAAATACATAAATGTTTACCCCCATCACTAATGATAGCTTTGGGAGTTTTAAAATGTGTGAAGACAAACTCCTTAAGAAACGTGACCACAATGCGATGGTCATTGGTGCGGAAAGCAATGGCTTCAATCCATTTGGAAACATAATCAACTACAACTAGTATATATTGGAAGCCATGAGATGAGGGAAAAGGACTCATGAAATCAATGCCCCATACATCGAAGATTTCAACGATGAGAATGGGGGTGAGGGGCATCATGTGACGATGAGAGATACTCCCAGATTGTTGGCATTTGGCACAAGCCTGGCAGTAGTGGTGGGCATCGCGAAAAAGAGTGGGCTAGTAAAAACCACTTTGTAAAATTTTGGTGGCGGTTTTCTTGGAGCTAAAATGGCCACCACAGGCACCATTGTGACAAAAGGAGAGTCTACTTGACTGTTCATGGTCAGGAACACAACGGCGAATGACTTGATCAGAGCAATACTTAAAAAGGAAGGGATCGTCCCAAGAGTAAAATTTCACCTGGTCCATGAACTTAGAACGCTCTTATTTTGACCAATGATTGGGCAGTTGGTCGGTAACAAGGAAATTAATAATATTAGCATACCAAGGAGAAATGGAGATAGAAAAAAGTTTCTCATCGGGAAATGTTTCAGAATTAGGGACAGGATCAGATGTAGACGTAATAGTGAGGCGGGAGAGATGGTATGAAACTAAATTTTTGCACCCTTTCTTATCGCGAATTTTGAGGTCAAACTCTTAAAGCAAGAGAATCCACCATATCAAACGTGGCTTAGAATCCTTCTTCTTAAGAAGGTGCCTCATGGAGGCATGGTCAGTGTGAACGATGATAGGGGATCTGATGAAATAAGATCTAAAATTTTTGATGGTCGTGTAATGAAGTTGAGCGTCATGAAGGGTTTTGCTAGCGTAATAAATGACGTGATGGCGCTTGTCAACCCGCTAACCAAGTACAACACCTAGGGAAAAATCAGATGCGTCACACATGAGCTCAAAGCGTAAAGACCAATTAGGAGGCTAAATGATAGGAGCAGAAGTGAGCTCATCTTTAAGGCGCTCAAAAGAATCAACTCAAGCTTCATCAACGACAAAGGGAACATCTTTGGATAAAAGGGTTGTTAAAGGTCGAGCGATTTTAGAAAAGTCCTGGATGAAACGACGGTAGAAGCCCGTATGTCCTAAGAAGGAGTGAATGTCCTTAACGGACTTAGGAATGGGAAGCGAGGATATTATGTCAACTTTTGCTTTTTCTACTTCAATACCGTCGTGAGAGACTACGTGACCTAAAGCAATCCCCTTTTTGACCATGAAATGACATTTTTCCTAATTGAGGACAAATTTCTTTTCTTGACAACGTTTGAGGACCATAGTGAGGTAAGAAAGGTATTGCTCGAAGGAAGAATCAAACACAGAAAAATTATCCATAAAGATTTCAAGAAAATGTTCTACCATTTCACTAAAAATGCTAATCATACACCGTTGAAAAGTTACAGGTGCATTGCAAAGTCCAAAGGGCATGCGAGAGTAGGCAAAAGTGCCAAAGGGACAGGTGAATGTAATTTTATCTTGGTCTTCAGGGGCAATTGGAATTTGGTTGTATCCTGAATAGCCGTCATGGAAGCAGTAATACGCATGACCAGCTAAACATTCGAGCATTTGGTCGATATAGGGAAGATGAAAATGGTCCTTACAAGTGACCGCATTTAGCTTTCGATAGTGAATAAAAATACTCCAACCCATTTGCATATGGGTGGGAACAAGCTCATTGTCACTATTTTTTATGACGGTGACACCAGACTTTTTCGGTACCACATGAATGGGACTGACCCACTAACTGTTCGAGATAGGGTAGATAATACTAGCATCGAGCAATTTTAGAATCTCAGCGCACACGACTTCTTTAATAGCAGGGTTGAGTCGAAGTTGGGGTTCATGAGAAGTCTTGTCATTCTCCTCCAAATGAATGCGATGACTACAACATTGGGGTTCACATCGTGAATGTCTGAAATGGTCCATCCTATAGCAGTGCTATGCTGAGTAAGGGTGTGGACTAATTGCTCTTCTTGCGCAGGGGTCAAATCGAAAGCGATGATGACAGGGTGATGGTTGTTGGGGCCTAAGAAAGTATATTTCAATTCAAGAGGTAGTGGCTTAAGCTCCAAACTAGCAGGTGGCGCAAGAGTGGCATCAGACTCAGACGCAGAAATAGAGTCCGAAGAACTATCAGCGCATAAAGTGGAGGAATCGGATGTGGCAGGGAGTTTAGAAGATGGAACAGGGTGATCCAGAGAGTAAATAATATCATCATAGAGGGGCTTGAAAGTAGGATCCCAAGAGGAAGTGTCCATCAGTGGAGTGGAATATAACATGGCATTGAGGTCAGAGATGGAGGAATCAATGTTAAAGTCAGAGCCAAAATGAGCCAAACATTATTGGAGAGGATCGACAGGGTAAGTTTGGTCCAACATTTCATTAACTAAGGAGTCAATTAGGCACAACTCATCAATATAATCGATATCAACTGGTTTTTGCATAAGGTGGAAGATATTGACTTCTACAGTCATGTTGCTAAAAGAGAGATTCATGGACCCATCATGACAATTGATGATGGCATTGGCAGTGGCAAAAAATGGGCGACCCAATATGAGAGGAGTATTGGTAGGGTCGGGCACAGGAGTGTCTAAGATGATGAAATCCACAGGATAGTAAAAGTGTGAAACTTTCACCAAAATATCTTCAACTATAACTTTAGGTACTTTCATGGAACGATCAACAAGTTGAAGAGTAACTCATGTAGGTTTTATATTTTTTAAACCTAACTCAAGGTAGAGGGAGTAAGGTATCAAATTAACACTAGCCCTAAGATCAAGTAAATCACTAGTAGTGAACTTGTCGCCTAACATGCAAGAGACAGTTGGATGACCAGGGTCTTCATACTTCACAACACCGTTATTATGGAGAAGGGACGTAGCTTGCTCAGTGAGGAAAGCATCACGCGGAACATGGGTCCTACGCTTAACAGTGCAGAAGTCCTTCAAAAATTTTGCATAGGAGGGGACTTGTTGAATCGCAGTGAGGAAGGGAATGTTAATGTGAACATTCTGAAAGACTTTCTTGATCTCATCAAATTGCTGGGCTTTCTTAGTGGGAGCCAACCAATGAGGGAAGGGTGCTTTGGGTATAGAAACATAAGTGGGATCAAGAGGATTGGACTCAGTGTGAGTTGGGGATGTAGATGGTGGGGTAACCTTAGGGATAGGTGCTAAAGGTGGGATGGGTGGGTATGGGACATCAGTGGGAGCACGAACACCATTATCAACTTGTTTTCCCGAGTGAAGAGTATACACATCTTTTATATCCGCTTGGTAATTGGGTTGATTGGAAGTGGAACCAACCTCGTAGGCCGAGTCTTTGCCATTCCCCTTAGGGTTAGCAATGGATTGACTGGCAAAACGACCTTTCTCTCGTTCAGATTTGAATTGGTTGAAATGCTGCTCAAGCCATTGGAGGGATTGAGTCTGAGTGGTCATAAACTGAGTGAGGAGATTCTCGAGAGAAGAGGTGGAGGAATTGGGCAAAGAGGCATAAGATGGTTGGGGAACCAACTCGCGCTGAGAATTAAGTGATTATGAATACTCAAAGGAAGGAGGGGGAACAGGAACAAGCTGATTATTATTGGTTGAATGTCCTTCGTGGGGGACAACGGAAGATGGAAAGTGCGATTGATGGTAATGAGCAGACTGATGTGGGACAGGAGGGCGAGGTTTCCTTTGTGGGTTGTGTGGAAACCCAAGGGGACCACCAACATGTTGGTGAGGTTAGGAATGAGCGAAGTTGTGGTCGTACTTATAAGAGAAATAGGGATGATTCCTATTGTTAGGATTGTAAATAAACGACGGGGGAATGGGTTTCCTAGTGGTATCAAAGGCACATGCTTGGGCTATGGTTGGTTTGGGATCATCTTTTAGGAGGGGGCACAAATGAGCTAAATGATCTTGACTGAAGAAGACACTGCAAGAGGAAGGAATAGAATAGTTGACAGTCATTGCTTGTTTAGAAAGTTTAACATTTTGTTGCATAGTACAACTAAGAGTGTCAACGGTTTTAGTCAATGAGTGTAAGCTGTAGAGCAAAGTTTTAAAATCAGGATCATTTTTTACCTCAGAAGTTTTCCCTACACGTGGAGGGTCGGATCTCGAAAATGCATTGGTGCCCTCCCAATCTTGGGAGTCATAGCCTAATTCAAGGAGAAAATTATAGGCAGAAATGGGAGTTAAATGCATGAACTTCCCTTTATGCATGGATTCAATCATGGTGCGAGAAGACGAGGTAAGACCATTGTAAAAACTATGGACTAAGTGACTTTTCTCGAGATCGTGATGTGGGAAACTATTAATACAGTCTTGAAAATGTCCCCATGCTTCACAAAACTGTTTGGTAGGCTTTTGTCTAAAATCCTGAATTGCTTGTCACATTTCATTTGTTTTGCTCATGGGATAGAATTTAGACATGAACTTCTTGAAAAGTTGTTCCCAAGTTAGGATAGAATCCGGGGGCAAGGAATGGATCCACATGGATACATTATCGTGAAGAGAAAAGGGAAATAACCGAAGACGAACATTCTCTTCGTCTAAGTTTTGATTTTTAAAAGTAGCACACACAATGAGAAATTTCCGCAAGTGAGTATAAGGAGACTCGCGTTCAAGGCCATGAAAACTGGGCAACATAGAAATAGTTGCGGGGAGAATTTCAAATTGCATGGCCAGAGTGGGCGGAAGGACTATACATAAAGGCGGAGTGGCTGTAATCGGGGCAAAGTAGTCCCTTAAAGCGCGTTCGTCGGCCATGATGGGTGGGGTAACAGAACCAGGGGAAGTGGGAGAACTAGTCATCTCTGAAGAAGAAGAACACGGATCAGAAAAATGAGGAGCAACGATAGGAACATGATCACCTAAGAGGTAATTTAGAGATGGTGCACTAGGGGAACGTGTTAATCGATGATCAATGCGTTGCCAATGTGGCAAAAAGCAAGGAAAAAATATTTTTTGGATTTTTGGTTGTTTGAAAAAGAACAAAGTATTTTTGGATTTTTTGGAAAATAAGGAAGGAAAAATGAAAAATATTTTTGGAGTTTGTTTCGGGAGAAAAAATGAGTCGAAAAAAAGGAAAATATTTTTGTAGTTTTGGGTTTATTTAAAAAATACAGAAAAAACGGGAAAAAGGGACGATGGACTAACAGTGGAAAAACTGACAGTTGGAGCAAAAATTGGACTACCTAAAGGAACAATTTAGACACGTACACAAAGGAAACAAGTCCGAACGAGCATATAGCCAAATTATTATCTTCAAGTTAAGTGATTGGGTAGTCAATTTTAATTAGTCCGCGGGCGAGAAAATCATGGAATCTTAGGCCTCGCCGGTAAAAGTGTGCTCCTACTTTCTTTCCGAGAGACAAGAGGCTAACTAGTTAAGGCTCACCACACTAGCTACTACAACACACAACTATCCGGTACCACGCTAGGGAAAGCACAAACCCGTTTTACTGGGCGGCCTCACTTAAAACCCAATTTCCCTAAGCCAAAGGCTTAAGATAGTTGAATGAAGCTTTGCAGGGGTGGAAAGGACTCACTAGAGTATCCTATGAGGGTCTCGTTCCGAAAGGGTCCTAATGAACACCGTTCCTACTTGGCTTGCTAGTTGATTGATTTTAATTTAAGTGAGAGCACGGGTAACAAGCAAATGGAGATGTGAGTGAGTGGGTGATGAAATCCCAACTCGTTGCAATGACCGGGTATAGGTCTTAAGTAAATTTATTCATCAAACAATCCAATTTAAGTGCGATACAGAAAGAAAAAGCATATAGGAGCAAGTAACACACAAAAATTGACTCGCTTGTAGGAGATTCACGAGTGATAAAGAGTTTACCTCCCACGATTTTTACGCGCGTGGGGTGAAGACCGAGTTGAGTCGATCGGGGGGAAGTACGCCTACTTCAGTCGTCCCCGAGAGTCCTACCGACCCAAAGTAGAGAGGTTTATAAATCCTCGCATTTAGACTCCCTCTCTCAACCTTGTTCGGTTTCCTTTTTCGCTTTTTGTTTTTGTTTTTTTGGAATAAATATTACAAAAATAAATCAGTGTCAAAATGCACCCAAATTAATTACAAGGCTTCAATAATCCTAAACAACCAGTCTAGGGGGGAGAGGAAGGAATAACTACACAAAAAAAAAATTAAAATTACAAATCTTCACGGGCTTCAATCTTCAAAAAATCGGCAACAGTGCCATTTGATAATCTCTTTCTTTGTATTCCTTCATATATGGTTTTGGAATGTCGCTGCGATCAAACTTCGAGTATCAAAATTCCTAGAATTACGTACAAAACGTGTTTAAAAATTTAGTATCGTGGCAAATTTGAGTATCAATCCAATTTCTAGCGTTGAAACTGTAATCGTGAAAACTTGTAGTTCCAATTTTTATTAAAAATCTTTTTGTGTTTTTAAATTTTTTTTAAATGTTTTTTTTTTATTTTTATTTTTATATTTTAAAAATAATTTTCAAGGGAGGAAACGATAATTTATGCAACTAAAATGACTATGAAAAATCAGAAAGTAATCTAGTTTAGAATTTATGAGAAGAAACAAGAGGTGGGATTACACTGCGTAGTCAAATTAATTTAAAGTCCTAAATAATATTGAATTTAAAATTTAACTCTCGTTACAATCTTAAATTCAATTTTATCTTTTCAGCAATTAAACCGGGAATATTCACAATATAAAAAAAAAAATTCACACTCATTTCAACAAAATATCCGCTAAGATTAATTTAGTAAAATTTATACGAATCTTTGAATTGCATACACATAATTAATATTTAAACTTAAGAATAATACTTATCTCTAAGTGAAATCCAGAAATCAAATATTAATTTGCACCATTAATTTATTAACTCTCGTTACATAAATTAATGTGTGATTTTTCCCAATTTAATTGGCCTAAAACACATCAACGAACCATTATTCAAATAAAAAAAATTCACATACGCGTTTCATCTCACCCCTTGAATGGAGTGTTTAGCCAGACATGATTACAATTTCAGCACAAGCACAATTAACTAACAATAAACTAAAGAGAAAGAGAAATAAATACGATTCGCAATAATTTCTTGCGTCAATTGTGTGCATGAACACGCATCCCAAACTTGTCACAAAATCTGACTAGATTGCAAAACTGAAAGTAAAAAATGAACCTACAAATTTTTCTATACCTGAAACTATATTTTTTTTCTTTTTTTTCTAACTATTTTTCTACCCTCTTTTTTTTTTCTTTTTCTGTCTCTCCGTTCTCTCTCTGTGTCTATGTTCTCTTTTTTTTTATGCTGAGAGAGTCCTATTTAAAATGAGATCCCCCTTCTCCTTTGTAACCCACGGATTGGATTAAGGGATATATTTGGGATTTGATTTTGGCTTTGGGGATAAATTCCGATATTGCTGGGATTTTGGGTTGGAGTTGTTTTTGGTTGGTAATTCGCGAACTGAATTCTCAGGTTTTATGTTCGGGTTCAAGAGGTCTGGCCGGATATGGGGTCACCGGCATGAGGGTTTCGGGTTGGATCGGGCAGAACCCATGTTGGGTTCGGGTTTGGCGACGGGGCTCACGGCTGGTGATGGGTATGGCGACGGGTGGAGGGTAAGCGAGGGGTCTCGGCAGTTGGCAGAGATTTTGGGTTTACAACCCGGGTATGGCTCCGGGTATATACCGATTTAGAGCTGCATTTTTTTTCGGGTTGCGGGTCTTGGGTGGTATAGCAACGGGTTCAAGGGGTTTGGGGTGGATTGCCATGGTTTTGGGGTTTGTTAATGGTGGGTTGGTGAGGTTGAAATAGGAGAGAGAGAATATGTGTTGGGTTGGTTTATTGTTGGGTATTTTGGTAATGGAGGTAGGAGAGAGAGTCGTAGTGGTGTGTTAGGGAAGATGATGAATAGTGATTGTGTGTGTGGGGTGTAAGGTAGTAAGGTGTGGGTGAGTTTTAAGGTGTTTGGGTTATGGGGTGTGTGTGCTTAGTTTGGACACCTAAAAATAACTATCTAATTAAAACTAATAAAGCTAAAAATTAAATACCAACAAAATGAAAAATCAATAAAATTAAAACTCAAGTACTAATAAAAAATTAAAAATAAATAAATAAATAAACTAATAAGAGTGGAATAATAAATTCTTAAAACTTATCGTAATAAAATAAAAACTAAAGCCTACAAAATAAAAACTAAAGACCTAAAAAAATGTAAATCCAAATAAAACTAAAAAATAAATGAATTCCTAAAAAAAACTAATCTTAATAAAATAAAATAAAACCATAAAAAATGAAATCTAATAAATAAAAAAATGAATTCCTAAAAATTAATCCTAATAAAATAAAATAAAGATTAAAGATTAAAAACTAATAAAAATCAATATCAAAATAAAGAAATAGAAAATAAATCCTAGAAAATTTTAAAGAAATCTAAAATAAATCCTAAAAATAAAATGACTAAAAATAAAAATTTAGAAGAATAATAAAAGTACAAACTCAACACACACTGGGCTCGGGGAATGGTCTGGGCTCGGTGTAGGCTAGGTTAATGTTGCGGGACTGTCTTGGGGCATCGGAACACATCGGGGCAAGCTCATAATGGACTTCTCACTTCACGGTCTCTTTGGATTTCTTCGATGCACGCTTTTGACCATTTCCGAGTCGCAATTAACTGGATTTAGCATTATTTAACACTGCGACTGCGTATTGACCTGTAAAATGATAAAATACAAACATAAGGACAATTTTAATTAAAATGAGTGACTAAAATATATCTATTCGGGGTATAAAATATACACTTTTGGGTGCTTATCAGAGCACCCAAACTAGTCATCAGTTATAAACCTCTTAATATAGTTTTAGAAGGGATAATATATCCAATCCCCAATAAACTTGATCTACTTAATAGATAAAACCAAGAAACTATTCTTTTTCCAAATTTGATATGAAATGGGATTTTTGGAAAATCCAGATCCATGAAAATTACAAAAATAAAATTGCTCTTACGACCCCTTTTGGTCACTATGAATGGTGTGTCATGCAATTTGGGATAAAAAAAATGCTCCTAGTGAATTTCAAAGCATTATGAATGAAATATTTAACATTTTTTTTTCATTTCATGGTAGTCTATATTGATGATTTCCTCGTTTATTCCCAGTCCATTGATGAACATTGGAAACAGTTGAACTCATTCTTATAATTGATGAAACACAATGGTTTGGGTCTTTTAGCCTCCAACGTCATCACAAGGGTAAAATTATCCCCATAAATATAGCCATCCAATTTCCTAATAAATTTCATGATGAAATCTTGGAAAAAACCCAACCTCGATGTTATCTTGGTTATTTAAATTACATTGAGGAATTCAACACAAATCTTTGTGAATAGTGGAAACCTTTATTCAAATGGCTACAAAAAAATGCACCACCTTGGACTTTAAAATATAAAATAATTGTTCGTAATGTCAAAAAACATGTAAAAAATTTGCCTTGTCCTGGTCTTACCACATCAAATTTATTAAAAATCATTGAAATTGATGCCTTTGATATTAGTTATGGAGGTATTCTTAAATAAGAAATCAACCTTCATTCTCATGAACAAATTGTTCATTTCCATTCTGGATTTTAGAACAAAGTACAAAGTAATTATAACACTATTAAAAAATTATCGATTATTTTACACATTTCAATATTTTCAGGAAGATAATCTAAATCCAAAATTTTCTATCAAGGTCGATTGTAAAAGTATAAAACATTTTTTTAAAAAATGTTATGAATATTGCTTCTAAATTTATTTTTGTTTAATG
Organism: Sambucus nigra; assembly: GCA_949130495.1. NCBI lineage: Eukaryota > Viridiplantae > Streptophyta > Magnoliopsida > Dipsacales > Adoxaceae > Sambucus > Sambucus nigra. Next base: position 549,958,187 of record OX422207.1, read on the forward strand.
TAAAACCATATTAAGTATTTTCTATTTTCATATTGAATACATAAAAGAATGCTCAAATTCTATTCCTTACTTCCTCACCCGTGACTTTCTACAGAATAAAAAAGACGAAGAAAAAACCCACAAAAGCTGACTCAGACCAGTAAAGCTCCATCCCCACATTTTATTAAAATTGCATCACCCTTCCAGGAAACATACCGATACCATGTCCTTGGAAATGTCCCAAGACCACAATTTAGTTACTGCTCCACTCTTGCAGTTTCTATAGAACGATCCATATTCCAATCAATACTTAGTTAAAGACCTATATTCTCCACAACCAATGAAACAAATCACAAGGACCAAATATTATACTTATCCTCGTAAAACATATTATGTATTTAAGCCAAAATTTTCCAATTTATTTATTATTGAACAGTATCACAATTTCTTAATAACCCCATTGAATTAATTAGAAACTACATTTCCCCGACCTGTAATTTAACTCCCCACCATTGAGCTAACTTTTTTAAAATTTTATAAATATATTCTTTAACACACTGAGTTAGTCTTAATGAAACCAATTATTGATCGTAATGATCCAACTAAGATTATTTACCACTCTTTATACATCCATAAATTAGTGTCTATTCAAGAATGGGAATCCCATCGTTCAGTTCTTAAGGATCACCCAAGATACTGAATTCAATACAACTACCATGACTACATCGACGCTTGATTCAAAGTCATCATTTTCTAAAATTATTCATTCACTCTTTCTTGGGTTTTCAGTTTGGTAAAAAAATTAAAAGTCAAATTCCTTCTTAGTTATCTCGGTGGTGGAAAAACATGGTTAGTACGAGAAATTTTTCCAACAGAACTCCATGATTAATTCAAATATTTCTCAATAATTTAAAAGTGAACCAACACACTGCCGAGTTCCCCATATTACTTTTATTTACTAGTAAATACAAAGTTCCATGGATCTTTAAGTGGTAACACATAATTAAGGAAAACACATTATTCCTCTAATTTTATAATAAATGGCAGGACTCATTCAATCATCAAAGCATCATTGACCATGTCAACTTCGAGTTTCTTTACCAAATAGTTCTCACTCAAATCACGATCCAAGAATCATAAAAACTAGTACAAAGTCCTTTGCAGACTCAACTCTAGTCATACCAAAATGAAAGAAGCCAGAATTATAAGATTTATCTAAGAAACTTCTACTTAAAGCTGAATTATAAGATGATGATGACTCACCTACCTCTTCCGTTGCATCATCAAGAAGTTAATAAGTCCACGACTCAGACCCGTGATCAAGTTCCTTATTTTAAGATGTACAAGTTCCTTATAGTTGTTAATTAAATCATAACACATTCTAAAGGAAAAGTTACTATTAATAAACAATGAAAATATTCCTCGATAAGTTACTATTCATAAACAATGTCATTGCACATGTTTATATTCAATGGAATCTATTAGCTTTATCAAGACAACAATCAATCAGTTAATAATTCACCCAGAAGTAAAATAATTCACTATATTTTAGGTTATATTCAATGGAATCTATCACCTTTATCAAGATAACAATCAATTATTGAGAAATTCACCCAGAAGTAAAATAATTTAGGGCCCTATAGTTATGATAACTCGACACGACGGAAAAAAATATGGAGTCACTACATGTAGTTCATACACCACACATGCCACGGGTTACTAAACATTGAAATAATTAAAAAAAAGAAGTCACTTGGATTTATTTTAAAAGCCATATAATTTATATTATCCAATGATTTTGGACTTAACTTTTATTTATTAATCAAATCAAATATTTATTTTATTTGAAGAATGCACTGTGGACTACACTGTAATTGTATTATAGCTTATTCTACAATATAGGTAATCTAATGGGTTGAAGTTTTCTTTTTCATACAAGATTAATTTACTCTATCACCATAGAATATAATTAGTTCGTAATCAAAATGGTGTTGACAAAACACCAGTACGTTTGTATCACAATCAGTATCTATGTTTTATCTTAATTATGAGAAACTATTATAGGTTTGATGAGATTGTGTTAGTTCACTCAGAGTATATTGAACACGATCAAGATGTAATAATGTATTTTCACTTATTTAATGAGAAATATATTGGGAAAACTCATGCCTGAGGAAATTTCTAGCGCTGGGGTGTTATTTTGTTAATAAAGATATCTAAGGAAACCAAATCCCTTCTCATGGTTTACATATAAATGAAGGGAGATATATAGCCTTACTTTGAATAAATGAAATCACAAAGCTCCCAAGTATGTTTCATAGACAATATAAAGGAATCGCAATCACTAATGAAAAATAAAAAATGAAGTCCATTGTTATAAGAGCACATAAATGACTTCGTCGAGAAGAATGTTTCAACACTCATATTATTAATATGTTGTGTTAGCCATAACTTGTTCAAAACCTTTAAACTTGATAGAAAGTACATGAACATATTTTAATTAAAACTAGGTCTTTCGCATGGAACCACCATTTTGTGTAGCCAAGTTTTTTATTTTCAACATAAATGTTAATAACTTTTGATTTTATATAAATATTATATTCAATAGTAACATAACATAGGGCTATCAAATTATCCCGTCAATATAATTTTTTTCTTTTTGATTTTTGAAGACTCAAAATTTTGGTGGATAATTGGTAAGAAAAATAAAAAAATAAGATGAAAAAGAAGGTCAATTTAAGCTTTAAACGAGAATACGAAGGATTTTTGAAGAGAGAGCTTTGATCTCTCTGATAAAGTTCACACAAATTTACATATTGTGACACCCTCCCTAGTCCAATACCTTTTGATCAAACCTTTATTAAATCAAACATGAATCATATTTGATTTTATCCTTAGCATCACTGTCGAAAACCAGTTAATAAAACTTAAAACCTATTAAGTCCGATGTCAAATTTTATCCATAGTGACTGAACGTAAAGAGTACTGGTAGCATAAATAGGATAAACTGAATAAAACTTAGTATCCATAATACAATAGTCCAAGTGCTCAACTGAAATAATGTAAATAATGTCTCATAAAAGACTGTCCAATTGTGGGAAACATGCTCAAAATGAAATACTGAACTGAACTTAAGTAATATCTAGATAGAAATGAGTGAAGTGTATAATCAAGTACTCCATCCATCCACAATAGTTATAGCATTGTATGACTGGAATGGAATGGCCATCCCTGGTGAACCCATGGATAATCACCGAAAAGGTTTTTAAAATATTTTTGATACGGGCAAAACATTTGAAAAACAATTTCAAGTATTTAAGTGCAATAATACTAAGGCGAAAATAAATATCCATGTTCACCTGGTTTCACACTCATTTGAGATTATCCTCACCCCTCATCTATAGTTCGCACATAACGCATTTGTTTTATTCACCTTGTTATGTTATCCCAACTAACTAGTCTAACCATCCTTAACTTACTTTGATTCGCTAAAAATCGAGCCCATCTGTACCACCCATATGACACCCCATACTATATACTACGTAGTTAATTCACAATTTATGAATTAGGGCTTCTAATTATAATTGTCTTAATGCATAGGCGATTATCCATACACTATTTATACTCTGATGTTCACACAATCATTTACACACATATACACATATCACTCTTATACGTATATACTTAGCATCCTAGAGATGGACCTATAGGATGCATCCCTAGAATGTTATCAGGCACCAGATACATCACGTAGCAGTCCTTGGACACTAGGTAGTAATCTCTTCATCGAACCCAAATCGAAAACAGATAATGTAAGCAGTCATAAATGTACATCTGTGGGTCTTAAACATACCACATTATATGAATAGTGGTCATGCAGCAGTGGATAGTGGTCATGCAGCAGTACTATGACCTTGGGAACCAATACATATCCTCATATATGAATAGTGGTCATGTAGCAGTAGTATGACCTTGGGAACAATCCAACACCTATTGGTCAATGCCAGGGTAGATCGTATACTACACATAACATCCAACGATGGCATATTAGAGTAGGTATGCTAACATAGAGTCAATCACATATATACATATATATATATACATATATATATATATATATAGGTTACACACGATACGTATGTGTGTGTGTGTATAATTAGATAATATGCTTAATGTCTTTCATAGCACTAGCCGACCAAATCCCAAAGTCTAACCCGACTTCCTGATCTTATCTAAGTATTCCCCTACTTATAGTTTAACTCCCTGATTATATACTTCTGGACGATAAGTTATTATGACCAAGCACTAGCCTAGCCATCCATAAATCCTAACTCTATTTCTAGATTTTTTTTCTCATGTGTGTTTAGTCACTTATTCACGTATTTTCCTTACACAGAATCCATCCCAAATTAGCCTACGACACATCCGGACCCTCACTCTATATTCTGAGAACCATAACTTCATCTCCGGACCCATGATTCCATGCCCAATCCTCAAATGGTTCAAAAAACAACAAGGAAACTATGACAAGCCAGCAGAACCGAACCGATTCAGTGGCTAGACTGAACCCGTTTGGTTAGCGAATCGGTTTGCTCCCCTAGCAAACCGGTTTTGTTTGCTAGGCTGCCACAACGAACTTTTGATGGGATTTCACCTAAACCCTCATCTATGGTGGTCTTAAACTTCACCAAACCCCCATACTTGAACCCTTATCTATCCCCAAACATAAATCAATAATTTTCTATGTAAAAATTATCCCAAAGCAACATCTAATTCACCCAACAATGAATTTCATTAAGAAATCATGTCATAGTAAACCCTAGTTTCAAGATTTGATCTTTTCATCTTAAATCATCTAAGAACTTATCCTTATTTATCAAAATGACTCGTATGCCATTCTACGTAGTCTAAAAAGCCCCCAGAACCCAATTATAAACCCGAGTACCTATTATTCACTATTTCCACCCATTTTGGGATAATCTGTGCACTCAAAACTACCATCCGAGTCACATAATATAAAATTTCTAATCATGCCTGACACGACTCTAACCGCATGTTCCGAATAAAATACTGATAAACCCGTCGCTTTAATTCACTTACATCTTAATATAATTTAAAATGCTATTATTTACTTATCCCAAAAATAAATATAAATTTACATAAATATTAATCCTTTTTATTCGCTAATTAATATTTATATTAGTCATTTTATTTTTCGACCAAATTAAAATTGCGAGAACATGTGTAATTTAAAATTCTTTAAAAATACGAGGTGTTTCCCAAGTTGACTCATCAGTATGATAATTCCCCCACTGAACACGATCTAACGGAAACACCTTTAACTGAATCTTCCTCTCGTTATTATCTAAAATTACAACAGGCGTCTCCTCGTATGTGATATTTGACTGTAGGTTTATATCCTCTATAGTGATGTGAATATAAACCAACTAATCCCTGAGGTACCTCCACAATGAAAATATATGGAACACATCGCGAGTCTTCTGTAAGTGCTCCAAAAGTGCGATCCTATAACAAACTAGCCCTATCCTATCAATGATCGAGAAAGGCCCTATATACATTGGTGCCAACTTTTCCTTTTTTTCAAACAGAATAACTCCCTTCATGGGAGATACTCGTAATAACACCTGGTCACCCACATCAAACTCCAAGTGTCTCCGTGCTTCATCGACATAACTCTTCTACCTGTCCTGATCTATACATATACAACCCCAAATCAAATCAATCCTTGCATAAGTTTCCTAGATCATCTTTAAACCAAGGAGCTTATTGTACCCCGCCTCTAACTAATAAAATGACGAATGAGAAGGTCTATAATAAAGTATCTCAAAAGGATCCATGCCTATCGTGAATCGGTACAAGTTACCGGTGAACTATCTACCAGTGGAAGGTACTGCTTCCAACCACCCTTGAAATTCAGTATTCGTATCCTCATCATATCATCCATAATTGTTTCAGCCTTTCCTTGCCCATCGATCTGCTGATGGTATGCTATTCCCAAATGTAACTCCATCCCCATTGCCTTCTGAAAACTTTACCAAAAGTTAGACACAAAGATTTTATCTCGATCTAAAATAATGTTGAGTGACACCTCGTACCAAATCACTTTCTTTCTACAATGTACAGTTAAGCACACTGCCATATTTTGTAATTCATCCTAACTGGCCCATACCGACATGCCAATGTCTCCTCCTCACATCTTGGCACATCTTATTCCCTTGGGATGAATAAATAATTTTTCCATGCACTTTCTCCCTATCCGCGAATCATAGACCCTCATCGTCTAGGACAATTAACCTCCAATAAAAGCGTAATCCATCCTCAACATGAACAGAGTGATACTCCGCTACATTTCCAATAGTTTTTGTATCCTCTTTGGATAAGGGGGATCCCCTGCCTGTGCCTTTACACCCTTCAGAATGATCTCAGGCGTTATGGTTATCACGGCTATAAATGCTCAAATTATCTCTTCTCCTGACGAATCTCAGTCCACTTTACCATTATAAAACAATAATTAACTTCCCTATAGTCAGAATACTTAATGTATTTAAATCCATATTAACCTTTCCTGAATGATATTGAATATTGATCTGACTAGGGTGCCTAAACACCCTATACTAGGTGCACACATGCACCAATACCACAAATGAAAGATACATATATTAAGATGAACCCTATAAGCTCCGCATGATTATAAAGTAAAAGTAGACTCGATTACCCTACTAATCGTGACTCAGTTCTTCTTGAGATTGTCCGCGTATCAACTAAAGGGACAAACATACTCCAGTGCTTTTTACATAGCACTACCTGGCTCCGCTGGCCTTAAATCATATACGAGCTCTCTGCCTGAAGCATTATATTTTCATACATGTAATGATTAACGTACTAAACCAATGCCCTAGAGCCTAAACATCTCCCAACTCTCAACACTTACTAATTTTCATGCATGGGATGCCTCGTAAGTGAAATCCCAATAATAAACCCTCCCAATACACTACTACTTAGCTTTGTTGATTATCGAGATCCGTAAGTCCAAGACAAATTATCGGGACACTAAAAAATCCTTCCCCCAAAAGTTACTAAATCTAATTCTTAATTCCCACATCTCTGATGGAGTCATACAATACAACACTCGCACTAAAGCTAAGTCCCTAGCACTAAGTCGATCTCTCCCAACTCGAATGTGACCCCGATATCCCCTGAATCACATCAGTAAAGTCCCTAAACATAGGGATCACATCTAATGAAAAAACTATGATCCCGAAGTATCATCCCCAATATAATATAATGTGGGCTTAACCCCCACTCATTATAAGGTATCGCAAAAAAAAACATCATGACATAAAAAATAATATATGGCACTATGTCCTCTAAACACGTCTCATACATAATTGTAGTGCTAGAAAAACAATATGACGCACCCGTGTCACACAAAACTTTCCCCATGTGTCCATGGATAAAGAATATACCCTTAACTACTAAAGGTGTTAGATGTAGAACTGGTACATATATGTGATACACATGCCCAAACATCCTCTACCCCTACTAAGGTTGTAATGCCAGAACTGCTAGTGGGGTTAGAAGATGATGAAACTGTTGCCTATGCTGGGCACCCTACTCCTGACCCCTATCCCTCCTCAAAAATGCACGTTGCATGTAACCTCGCACTTCACATATGAAACACCTCCCTGTGAAATCTACCTACCTCTGTCCCTACTAATCTTGATGAGGCTGCCCTTATCTCTGGCCCTACTGACTTTAATATCCATGGCCCTGCTGGTCTCCAATATGGTTCTCCTAGCCTTGCTAGACCTAAGGAGCATGCAGTTGGTCCTAATGGACCAAACTATAACTATTATTACTCGACTTAAATCTCTTAGTCGAATCCCCCTGCTGGGAATCTCTCTTATTCTGCCTACCTTACTGCTATGGTGGCCCACTAGCAGTGCTACCTTTGGTCTTACCCTGCTGACTAGAATATCTAAATCTCTTTTCTCCCTTCAAATGGAAATGATGATCTTGATAATATAAAAGTGCAACATTCACGACATCAACATAAGTCCTCAATGCAAGATTTCTTGATAAATGCCAGTAAATCATGCAAGGGAGTCCATTAGTAAACTTAAGGACCCTCTTCTACTTGACGTTCACCTTGTTTGGTATAAATTTTTCCAGGCATGTGAACTCTTCCTTATATTCGGCCATAGTCCGACCATAGTTTGAAAAGTCTAGAAATGTCCTCCTCATCTCAATCTGAACTCCCGACGAAAAGAACTTACGGTCAAACTGCACCTAAAACTCCTGTATTGTCAATGAATCCCTCTTGTCTGCTGTGGTAACTAACTCGCACCACTGCAGGCCAGCTATGAATAGCTTGAATGTAGCTAGTACCTGCTTTTGAGTGTAACAGCACTCCACCATATGCAAATTCCTCTGTATGTCTTTCTTCCATTTGCTAGTTGCAACTATATTCACACTCTCCTAGAACTCTGGGGGACGGACCTTTTAGAAGGCCTCTCTAACTCTCTCCTAAACATATGACTCTAGGTGATCTTAAACTGGTGCCACTGGCTACTGTGGCCATGCTTGGGGGAACTGATGTACTAAGGCAGTCATCGTGGCATTAACTTTTTATGCTACACTAGTGGCAACCTCTACCGCAGTCACCATTCCTTGAGTGGCCTGCAGCTCTAGCAGAGCCTCCCCTCCTGTGGCCCTCCTAGCAGTCCGGGTTGATCGTCCTCTGCTGTTGTTTGGCATAAGAAGACAAACTAAAATTTGTATGATATTCTATTTAATTATATATAATAGATGTAGAATATAAAAGAGAAATATGAATTAATAGTCCCAAGTATAGGGCACTACATCAGAGAAACCGCAACGCTGTGAACGTATCAAGTCCGCACAAATCTTTAGGACATTAAATACTAATGATCTGATACCATCTATGAAACCTCACTAAGTCCAATATCGGCTGACCAGGCCTTTATTAAATTATACAGGAATCATATTTGATTTCATTCTTAGCTACACTATCGAAAACAAACTAATTAAACTAATAACCTATTAAGTCCGGTGTCAAATTTTTAAATCTTATTGACACGCATCCGTGAAACCATTCAACAAGATAATTATAAACATCCACAATAACTGAACATAAATAGAAGTGATAGAATAAATAGAAGAAACCGAATAACTCTCGGTATACAGAATACAATAATCCTAATGCTCAACTCAAAATAATGTAAATAATGTCTCATAAAAAACTGTCCAACTATGGGCGACGTGCCCAAACTGAAATACCGAATTAAACTGAAGTCTTATCTAGATAAATATGAGTGAAGTGTATAATCAAGTCCTACATGAATCCACAACTGATGAAGCATCATCTGACTGGAATGGAATGGATATCCTTTGTGAACTTGTGTCTAAGCACCTAAAATGTTTTTAAAATATTTTTTATATGGGTCAATGCCCAAAACATTTAAAAAATAGTTGCAAGTATTTAAATTAAATAATTATAGGGAAGAAATAAATATCCATGCTTACATGGTGTCGCACTCACATGAGATTATCCTCATCCCTCATCTATAGGGTGCACCCATAATGTGCCGACCCTAATTTATGGGTTACCAGTAGTCAACCCGGTCCGATCTGGACATTAGGTGTGAAGTGAAATGAAACAACCTATATAATTTTACTAGTCCAGTTTTATTTTAATTAACATTTCACTTGTTTACCATGACATTTCAGTTTTAAGATAAACTAAGCGTGGCACCCATGGTGAGCACCCCGGGTCCAAGTAAACAGAGCTACTAACATAACATAAATAAAATGAACTTACATGTATAACGCCCTTAAAATATGAACTCTCAACCAACCCGCTGTAACAAAGTGAGGGTGTGAGCCTATGCCCAGTGGGAATATACAAGCAATATGTAACACCCCGTAATTTTGAGTATTTAATATTTAATTATTTTAGGATTTATAAAAGTTATTAAATTGGAGAAACTTAAATTTATGATTTGGAGAAATTATTTGAGTGGAAAGAATTATTTATTTTGGCGACTTTTAAGTTTAATTGTCCGAATTAAATGTGTGTCGCATTTTGAGGTCGAAATTTGGAAATGTCAAAAAGTATTTCGGATGAAAATTCTGAGTGTATGGTTGAGTCCGGATGGGTTGAGATAGTTGGAAAAGATTACCCGGGGATAGCAATTGAGTCTCGGGGAAATTTTGGGCTACACCGGGCCCAAACGAGGGCATTCTGGCCTTTTTACATTTTAAGGTGAGGAGACCCACGAATTTTAGAACTCTAAGTCAGATTATAATAGTTGGAGGCTAGGGTTAGGGAGAAGAAAAACACACCATAGCCATTAGAGAGAAGAGAGAAACAATTCCAAGGCAAAAAGGAAGAAGTGGGAAGGATTCAAAGGAGACTTTCACCACAAACTCATTGGGAAGAAAGATTGAAGGAGAAAGATCATAAATCACTAACCACAATCACGAAATCAGACCTAATGGACATAAGGCAAGTGTTTACTGCAAATCAAATTGAAGTTATAATACCCATGTGTAGGGAGTTCTAAGAATTGGTTGATTCTATGGAAAACCTTGAATTAAATGTTTGAATTGATCACTTGTTTCGGTAGGATTGCATATAGAATGAATCCCTAAGTAAAGATAAAATTAAATTTGAATATATTTGATGATTAACATGGAATCTTTATGAGTTCTTGGATGAAGAACAAGAATCTTGAATGACTTATGGTTTAATTGATGAACACAAGATGTCAATCTTCCAGAATTTTTGACACAAGTTTAAACGTATGCCAGTTGAGTTGTACTTCTAATTAGAGTGTGAACTATAATTAATGTAAAGGTATTTCTCTTAGATATCCAATTAACTTGGAATTAGGTCAATCGAAGTTCTATAGAGGGAGTAATCGACATTTTACTACAGGGTGTTTGATCTGTCAACATAGTAATCTGCCAGAATTTTAACGTGTGCGATTTGAATTTTACTTCTAATTAGAGTGTCAACCATACATGACTGGAAAGGTATTTCTCTTAGCTATCCAATGAAGTTGGAATCAGGTAAATCAGAGTTCTTTAGAGGGGGAAATCAAAATTTTACTAGAGGGTGTTTAATCTGCTAGAAAATTTGAGATTTTTCTTTTTAAGCATCAAATGTCTAAAATTTTATCGGGGAAGTGTTTGGGACCTTGATGAAATATATTGACGGAATAATGGTATGGCAGTAGATCTATGATTGAGTGTTGGACTTTAATTTTATGAGAGAGTTAAAGTGGAGATTCATAGGATTGATTGTGACGTACTCTAATTCGAGATGATAAGAATATAATTACGGGAAAGCATGAGCGAGCTTAAATTCGTTAGGTCAGTGGGTTAACAAGGGTAACTACTGAATTGATATAACAAGGGGTAACTAGGACTCTTAGAGCTGTGTGAATACTCGAATTAATATGAAAGTGAAATAAATTCGTAAAGAAAACAAGTATGGTGAATATTAGAGAGAAATATATTCAGTAAAAGTATGAATAATTGGGTTGTGTAAATACCTACTGTTTTATAGGATTACTTGGGTTGTGAATGCCTACTGTGTGTTTCCTTGTGATAGGATTGGTAAGTGTATGAGATATTCCAAGCAAGGTTTGAGGATACATTCCGAACATTACTCGAGGAGACATTCTGAGCAAGGTTCGAGGAGACATTTCGAAATATACTCGATGAGATATTCTGAGCCAGGTTCGAGGGGACATTCCGAACCATGTTCGAGGAGACATTCCTAACATTACTCGAGGAGACATTCCGAGAAAGGTTCGAGGATACATTCGGAACAATACTCGAGGAGACATTCCGAGCAAGGTTCGAGGAGACATTCCGAATCATTTGTCCTTAATGTGTGAAATATGACCGATACTAGAATATGCTGTACTAGGTATATGGGTGTGTGAAAGATATACCATCTGAATAACCTACTTATGTGTGATAGTAGTAAGGTTAGGTGGGGTATACCTAATTATTGTTTTCAATATATACTCAGGAGTAATAGTAGTGAGAACTATTAGTGCATAACTAAAATTGTATAAACTACATAAGGGTAAGAGTGGCTGGAACATAAGTGGACAACTAGAATATATATAAAATCTACTTGAGTGTGATTAGTAGAGAAGGTAGGTAGTATTTACCTAAAAATTTGATTAAGTATGAGAACTTAATTTTAAATTATTGATACTAAGGTAAGAGTAATGATAATTACTAGACGTTCGGACAAATACTGTATGGGCGGTATGGGAAAGTTAAAGTGAACCTTAACTAATGACTTAATGTAAATTAAGGGTAGTATGTAGTGTACTGTATAGGCGGTACTGATGAGCTAGATTGTCTGAGGTGTGTAGATGTTGGAGACCTAGTTAAGAAGGGTAGCGAGACTAGGTAGGAACGTTAGGTGCGCACAATAGACGAGAGGTGAGAAAACTCAAGAAAGTGTGCGTGATTCTAACATGTGTAATCAATGACTAATATTTATTGCAACAAATTACGTGCTAAATATTTTCAAAACGTTTTGTGTACTAGAACTTGCTATAAAACATTTTTTAAAACATTTTAGGTGTCCAGGCACAGGGACGCCAAGCAAGACTTCATTCTAGGGATTTCGGAGCTACAACACAGGTGGGTGTTATAGGGCATTGATTAGATGCTTCCTTCATCCTTCCCGATCTAGTGTAGGATCTCAGTTTTTTAACACTCTCATTTTGGTACATGTTGTCCACTCATCACATTTGTGGTTATTCTATTGTGTTGGATTTTGAGTTGGTTTTTATTTTATCCGTGGTTTTTGGCAAGAATTTATTTTATTCAGTTATTTATGATGGTTGGTTTTAGTAACGATTAATTTATATGGTTCCGCTTGAGTTGTACCTGTTTAATAAAGATAAAATTTGGCACTAGCTTTATTTTTCACTTAAGTGGTTAGTAATAAAAAGGTTTTCAACAATGATGCTAAGAATGATCCATTTAAGAAATCTATTTTAAATTAAATTAAGGTTTGATCACCCAAGTTTTAATTTGGCGGGGTGTCACAGATGGTATCAGAGTATCAGGTTCTAGTGTCCTTAGGGTCTATGCGGTTTTTCATATTTCGGCTTAGCAATCTTTGTTATAGAACCCTATTATAGGATTATCGTATTCTTATACGTATGCGCATCTATGTTCTTCTGCCAAATTTATATTTGAGGGTGAACTCATACGATTCAACTCTCATTTCAGATGCCGCCCAGGAGAGAGAGAGTAGCTAGGGCTACAGGGGGGATGAGACTAGAGAGGCTCATCAGGAGCAAGAGTTATACCCCTAGAGTTCGCAGGTAAGTCAAATATAGTGGGTACGCTGGCTGTAGCAACCATAGTATGTAGATAAACTTTCCGTGGGGTAACGGAGTTCTTTTGTGTTCTTCACGGGATAATGCAACTGTACACTGAAAGAAGATTCGAATTATGCGAGGGGTTACTACTTTAGAGAATTATGGGAATATGGTTGATAATATTTCTTAAATATCGGCTGGATCGCGATGGATTTGAACTATTTTGGATAGTGGGGTCAAGTTTTGGTGTTTGCAACACCAGGGTATGATTTGTACTAGGTATCACCTGCGAGGGGGTGTAGCCTATATATGTGTGTGTATATATGTTGTATTGTGCAGTGCGATAGACACAAATTGAGGTCTTCTATTCTCACATTTTATCCCGGGGAGTAGGGATGGTTACCGAAGTGAATCAGGGTGGTTAAATTTATTTTCGAGCAGGGAGAGATATCTCGGGGTTTATTTTTGCGCAAGAACTAGTGATAGTAAGGGCATAGTATTTTATGTTGTCTTTGGTAACATATGGGTAGGCGTATATACTTTTGTGTTAAGAGACAAGTATTTAGGGGTACGTGCTATGAACTGAGGGTCTAACGGATCTCAACGACTGATAATGTTAGGTAGTAGTATATCGGGGGGTTCCTTGTTTAGATTTCACTTTGCGAGATGTCCCACGCATGAAACTTAGTGCAACGTTGGAAGTGGGGAGATGTTTGATCGTTAGTACATGGATTGGGTACCCCGGGCAGATATATATATATATATATATATATATATATATATATATATATATGCGGGATGGAAGTTATATTATGAGTTACGACTAGCATAGTCGGGTAACTTTCGTGCGATAAAGCACTGGGATGGGGTGTATGGTCACCCGAGTTAATTAAGACAAATTTTGTGCTGATAAGCATGGGTATAGGGTGTATGGGCACCCTGGTTAAATTAATGCATATGTGTGTAAGTTATGGTTAGAAGCGGCAGAGATAGATATAGAGAGCTTTTAAGCACGTGACTAGAGAGTAATATTCGAAGCTTGGAATGCTAGGCTTATCTTAATTTTGAGGACGAAATTCCTTTGTAAGGGGGGAAGTATGTAACAACCCGTAATTTTGAGTATTTAATATTTAATTGTTTTAGGAGTTATAAAAGTAATTAAATTGGAGAAACTTAAATTTATGATTTGGAGAGATTATTTGAGTTGAAAGAATTATTTATTTTGGCGACTTTTAAGTTTAATTGTCCGAATAAAATGTGTGTCACATTTTGAGGTCGAAATTTGGAAATGTCAAAAAGTATTTCGGATGACAATTCTGAGTGTGTGGTTGAGTCCGGATGGACCGAGATAGTCAGAAAAGAATACCCGGGGATAACAATTGAGTCTCGGGACATTTTTGGGCTAAATCGGGCCCAAACGAGGTCATTCTGGCCTTTTTACGTTTTAGGGTGAGGAGACCCACGAATTTTATAACTCTAAGTCAGATTATAAGAGTTGGAGGCTAGGGTTAGGGAGAAGAAAAACACACCATAGCCATTAGAGAGAAGAGAGAAACAATTCCAAGGCAAAAAGGAAGAAGTGGGAAGGATTCAAAGGAGACTTTCACCACAAACTCATTGGGAAGAAAGATTGAAGGAGAAAGATCATCAATCACCAACCACAATCACGAAATCAGACCTAATGGACATAAGACAAGTGTTTACTGCAAATCAAATTGAAGTTATAATACCCATGTGTAGGGAGTTCTAAGAATTGGTTGATTCTATTGAAAACCTTGAATTAAATGTTTGATTTGATCACATGTTTGGGTAGGATTGCATGTAGAATGAATCCCTAAGTAAAGATAAAATAAAATTTGAATATATTTGATGATTAACATGGAATCTTTATGAGTTCTTGGATGAAGAACATGAGTCTTGAATGACTTAGGGTTTAATTGATGAACACAAGATGCCAATCTGCCATAATTTTTAACAAAAAATTAAACGTATGCCATTTGAGTTGTACTTCGAATTAGAGTGAAAAATAGAATGACTGGAAAGTATTTCTCTTAGATATCAAATGAACTTTGAATCAGGTCAATCGGAGTTCTGCAGAGGGAGTAATCGACATTTTACTACAGGGTGTTTGATCTGTCAACATAGTAATCTGCCAGAATTTTAACGTGTGCGATTTGAATTTTACTTCGAATTAGAGTGTGAACCATACATGACTGGAAAGGTATTTCTCTTAGCTATCCAATGAAGTTGGAATCAGGTAAATCAGAGTTCTGTAGGGGGAAAAATTAAAATTTTACTAGAGGGTGTTTAATCTGCTAGAAAATTTGAGAATTTTCTTTTTAAGCCTCAAATGTCTAAACTTTTATTGGGGAAGTGTTTGGGACCTTGATGAAATATATTGATGGAATAATTATATGGTAGTAGGTCTATGATTGAGTGTTGGACTTTAATTTTGTGAGAGAGTTAAAGTGGAAATTCATAGGATTGATTGTGACGTACTCTAATTCGAGATGATAAGAATATAATTACGAAAAAGCATGAGCGAGCTTAAATTCGTTAGGTTAGTGGGTTAACAAGGGTAACTACTGAATTGATATAACAAGGGGTAACTAGGACCCTTAGAGTTGTGTGAATACTCGAATTAATACGAAAGTGAAATGAATTCGTAAAGCAAACAAGTACGGTGAATATTAGAGAGAAATATATTAGGTACAAGTATGAATAATTGGGTTGTGTAAATACCTACTGTTTTATAGGATTACTTGGGTTGTGAATGCCTACTGTGTGTTTCCTTGTGATAGGATTGGTAAGTTCGATGAGACATTCCAAACATTACTCAAGGAGACATTTCGAGCAAGGTTCGAGGAGACATTCCGAACTATACTCGATGACATATTCTGAGCCATGTTCGAGGGGACATTCCGAACCATGTTCGAGGAGACATTCCAAACATTACTCGAGGAGACATTCCGATCAATGTTCAAGGAGACATTTCGAACATTACTCGAGGAGACATTTCAAGCAAGGTTCGGGGAGACATTCCGAACATTACTCGAGGAGACATTCAGAGCAAGGTTCAAGGAGACATTCCGAATCATTTGCCCTTAATGTGAGAAATAGGACCGATACTAGGATATGATGTACTAGGTATATGTGTGTGTGAAAGATGTACCGTCTGAATAACCTACTTATGTGTGATAGTAGTAAGATTAGATGGGGTGTAGCTAATTATTGTTTCAATATATACTCAGGCATAATAGTAGTGAGAACTATTAGTGCATAACTAAAATTGAATAAACTACATATGGGTAAGAGTGGCTGGAACATAAGTGGACAGCTAGAATATATATAAAATCTACTTGAGTGTGATTAGTTGAGAAGCTAGATAGTATTTACCTAAAAAATTGATTAAGTATGAGAACTTGATTTTAAAGTATTGATACTAAGGTAAGAGTAATGATAATTACGAGACGTTCGGACAAATACTGTATGGGCCGTATGGGAAAGTTAAAGTGAAACTTAACTAATGACTTAATGTAAACTAAGGGTAGCATGTAGCGTACTGTATGGGTAGTACTGATGAGCTAGACTGTCTGAGGTGTGTAGATGTTGGAGACCTAGTTAAGATGGGTAGCGAGACAAGGTAGGAATGTTAGGTGCGCACGATAGACGAGAGGTGAGAAATCTCAAGAGAGTGTGCGTGATTCTAACATGTGTAATCAATAACTGATATTTATTGTGATAAATTACTTGCTAAATATTTTTAAAGTGTTTTGTGTACTAACACTTGCTATAAAACATTTTTTAAAACCTTTTAGGTGTCCAGCCACAGGGACGCCAAGCGAGACTTCATTCCAGGGATTTCGGAGCAGCAGCACAAGTGGGTGTTGCAACGCATTGATTAGACGCTTCCTTCATCCTTCCTGATCTAGTGTAGGATCTTAGTTTTTTTAGCACTCTCATTTTGGGACATGTTTTCCACTCATTACATTTGTAGTTAATCTATTGTGGTTGATTTTGAGTTGGTTTTATTTCAGCCGTGGTTTTCGACAAGACTTTATTTTATTCAGTTATTTATGATGGTTAGTTTTAGTACTGCTTAATTTATATTGTTCCACTTGAGTTGTACATGTTTAATAAAGATAAAATTTGGAACTAGCTTAATTTTTCACTAAGGTGGTTAGTAATAAAAAGGTTTTCGACAGTGACGCTAAGAATGATCCATTTAAGAAACCTGTTTTAAATTAAATTAAGGTTTGATCACCCAAGGTTTATTTAGGTGGGGTGTCACACAATATAGAAACGAAAGATGCGAATATATATATATACACACACACTAAGTGTAAACACGCGCAATGCGCAGGCGAGGCGTAATGTGCCGAACATATTCAAAATTAAGAAAATATGTATTAATCGTGTTACGTTCGTGTGGAAATTTTTTGGCCTCTCATATCGTGTGTGTGCCAAAATTATGACATGTGTTATCGTGTCGTATTATTTGTATTTGTAGTAAGGTTTTTTTCTTTATCATTTTAATTTGGAGTGAAAATTTATTAATCAAGTTAATCGTGCCCTACTTTATCTATCGTTTTTTTGTTAAACAATAAAAAATATGTGTTGTGATTGTATGTAAATGTTCTTGTCATATATTGTAGCACCATTTTCGACTCTCTTCCTTTCATGAAAAAACTTATTGCCCATGGATTTATCTAATTTAGACGTTTGTTTCCCAACCGTCCATCATTTTTGAGTTTTATGTCTAGAACTAAAAAGTAAAAGGAAAAACTGTGTGTATATAATGAAGAAAGAATATAACAAAAAATGTTAAAAGGGAGTGTTGATGTAAAAAATTAGATTGCTTCTAATTATATAATCACAGATAAATATAAATGAGACAAAGAATTTTAAAGTGGTTCAGCGTTATAAGAATGGCCTACGTCCACTGTTTCTGTTATTGCCAAGTGTTTTGGAGTTCTCGATATGTATTTCTATCAAGAAAATCCGGTCCCTTTGAATGAGGGTGATACAATGTATTTATAGCCCTTGGGCTGTACATGTGAAAGGGTAAACAATTAATGCCCTTTAAGAATATACGTCTGTATGATAAGCATTCAATGAATAGTTGAACTGTTGATTATCTGGCAATCAATGCTGTGGCCGAGATGTAGCTCGGACCGCTTTAGTTGCTTGTCGTTCAGGAGTTCCTCGGAGTGTTGAGTTCCTTGGAGTTCACTTGCTGCTCGGAGTGAGTATGACTTAGTCAGGGAAATAAACTTCCTCGTTGCAATTGTGCCACGTAGGTCGACACGTGTCTTCTTATTATTCGTCTATATCAGCATATTAATTTTGGTATCAACAGAAGCCCCCAATGTTTCATATTTCAAACTTTGAGGAATATGGAACATTCTTTCTCAGTATATGGAAATATTAAATGACCTTCCTGGTTTTTAGGAGCATTTTCTCCGTGTTCGAATGTCTTCCAAATTCGCAGAATCCGCCTTTTTGAATTTTTATAAGCGCTTCGATCTTCGCGCACTTTTTGTCCTTTTAGCCGCCGGTAGCGTACTAGTTTTTTTTTGTAATCATTTCTTTCGCTGTTTCTCAAGGAAAAGTATTTAAACTTCATTGGCAATCCCATCGTCTTCTACCTTTTCCAATTTCTGCTTTCGAGTTTTCCATCGTCTTTCTCTCTCTTGTGCATTCATCCTTTTCTTCATTCGTTGTCAACAGATCTCCCTTTTTCCTGTAAGATCTTCTTCCTTCTTCTTCATTTCTTTTATTCCTCATGGTTTATGTTATTGAATCTCTCGAGAAATTCCGCTTTGATTTTTCTATTCCATCTTGGGTAACTCTGGAGGATCTTTCGGAACCTTCAAATTATTTTAATTTGGCTGAGGGACATTGGTTCCCCAGCCTCTTTATTGCTGAATGTGGATTTTCTTTTCCACCAAACCCTTTGTGTTTAGAGTTCTGTCATTATTTCGATGTTGTCCCTTCTAAAATAGCCCCCAACACATGGAGAATATTTAATGGGGGTGTATAGGTTAAATCAAACTCATGGAACCCGTATAAGAATTCCTGAGATTATGTATTGTTATAGATGGGCTGTTCTAGATAATGTTTTTTATTTAAAAACTAGATTTTTGAATAGGGCCTTAGTAGTTAACCTCCCTGCTGCTAATATGGATTATTTTGAACATGGGGTAGTTATAAAAAATTGGCAACATGCCCCTTTGATTGGGGATGAAGCATATCAAAGTCCCAGATGCCCTCCATATGGCAATGGAATAGGTTATTTTCATTTTATTTTATTTCTGAAATTACGATTTCATTATGTTTGATAAAATGTGTGACTAATAATTCAATATGTATTTGTTTGCAGTTGACAGTAAGAGAAAAACTCCAAAAGAAGCTGACGTTAACATCAAACATTTGAAACTTATCTGGAATTTGCATCAGAAAGTTGCAGTGCAGGAGCTATACATCATCCTTTACTGCTCGTCCTGTGGTCAGCACTAGTGATCCAGTGTCAATTCCTGAGGACACATTCTCCAGAATCTCACATTCCTATAAGTCAGAAAATGGGCAAAAGAAGAGTTCCTGCTCTCTTCGAGGAGACTAACTCTGCTGGAGATGGGAAAAGAAACAAGATTAATGTCCCAAAGGCGACAAAGAAAGTAGATGCTGCCCCTTCTGTTGCTCCTCAGAAGGCTACCGAGAAGCCCCCAGTGCCTCCGAGCAAGAAGGTTGCACCTGTGGAAGTGGTCACCATCTCGCCAACCAAAAGCTCTTCTTTGGTTGAAACTATTGAAATGCCACCGAGGAGACTGAAGAAATCCTCCTTGGTCAATTTGACTGAAACCATTCCCCAGCTCCAAGTTAGTGGAGCTGGTGTTCCAACTATTATTCCCCCGAGTTCTGCAATGAGCTCGGTAAAGACTTGGACCATTCTTGAGGTTCAAGGAATTGAGGAGAGTATGTCTAGGGATATGCTTACATCCTTTGCTACTCGTCACATTGCTTCAGTAAGTTTCTCTTATTCTGAATTTTCTTTCCATCAATACATGTATCTCTGTGATGACTTATCATTATCTTCTTTTTTTAGCTGGTGAGTTGTTTTAACACCATTGTGAAGAAAGATGAAGCAATCAAAGCTTCTAGCTCCTCGTCTGGAGTGGATGATGCTTTACTAGGTTTGGCCCAGTCTTTGAAGGAGTCCCGTCAAAAGTATGACGAGGATAAGGCTGATTGGGAGAAGAAATTGGCTGCAGTTGAGGCAGAGAAAATGCAGTTGGAAAATAAAGTGAAAGATTTGGAGGGAGAGAAGAAGAAATATGATGAGAAGCTCAAGAACTTTGGGGAGCTTGAAGACAAAATGAGAATGGCAGAAGAAGAATTGTCCCTTCTGCGAGAAGTGAAACACCAAAATGAAGAGGTGGAAGCTAAGTTGAAGGCCACCGAGAATCTTCTATCATAGAAGCTCTCCTCGGAGAAAATGAAAAGAAAGCTGGTGGTGAAAAAATCTTTCCGTACCGGTTGGGATAAAGGATGGGATATGGGGGGTAGCAGCAATGATGGCTCAGGTGCAGTATGGGAGTTTGAAATACTTCCGAGATGGTTGGGTTGCTGCCCTGCAAGAATTGAAAGTTAATGAGGACTCAGAATTGTTTCAACAACATCTCCCTGGTCCTCCACCAGCTATTGAAGATGAAGAAGAGGATGAAGCTGCCTCCGAAGAATCTTCGATGGTAGTGGGTGATCCCATCCTTACCCAGCCTGCTGACGAGGAGCTTTCATCTCTGCCTGCTCCTCCTGAACAAGTTCCAGCTCCAGCCGACTAACTCATTGTTCCCACAGAGCAACCGAGCTCCTCATCCCAGCCTCCCGAGAAAGTCTTGGGAGATAAGGAAAAGGTGTGAAATTGTTCGGTATTTGTTTCTATTTTTCTTCTTTGTCAAGTGTAATCAAGATCTTTGTAACTCTGCACTATGATCTAATAAAATTTGAGTTCTTTTCTTCCATATGATTGTCTCTTTTCTATCTGTACTCTGTCTTGATCTTCTTTTTGATGATTACTTTTTCTTTCTCTGCTAGTTTCTGGCCAGGATGGATCTGCTGTCTGCTAATGATACAAAGTTGATGAAGCAATGTCATGAATATTATAATGCTGGTCACACAAACCTGAGTGCATCAGAAGTTGCCGACATCCTTGGTCAGGATGCTTCAGAGCAGGCAATCGAAGCTTATCAGTACCTGAAATGCTTACTTGACCGAGCTGTGGCCAATAATGTGGCTTACTACGAAATAATTGAAGACTTGCAAGGTACTCTCGATGAACTTCAGCATCAGTATAAAGAGTCTTCAGCTCTTTTGCATGAAGGATATGAGAAGAAAATTAAACAACTTAGTGTTGAAACAGGCTACAACAAGATGCTTGCTGGCTATGAAGTGAGAGAGAGAACATTGAAAGCAGATGCCGAAGGGCACATGCAAATCACTGAGCTACTAGAACAAGAAAACAACAATCTGCAAAAAGAACTAGCTCAGCTGAGGTCTGCTGCTTCATCTTCCACTGCCTTGGTACCGGTCACCGATGAAGGATTCTCATTTTTAGAAGTGGAAAATGCCAAGCTGCGAGAAGAGTTAGAGACTTTGAGAAGAGCTGGGCCTTCTACTGCTACTCGGGGACGAGGAAGAGGTTCTCGTGGACGAGAACGAGTTGCTCAGAATGTTGTCGAGGAACCAAGTTCTCGACCTTCTCAGGGAGGATCAAGAGTTCTTCGTCATACTGTTGAAGAAGCTCGTACTCAATCAGCGTTGGAAAACCAAGCATTCCAATTAATGGCTAAGAACTGAGCCTTGTCTGAGCTGTCCAAGAAAGTTAGAGAACTGGAAAAATAACTCTCTTCAAAGAAATCAGTGTTGAAGACTAATGAACTTTTCATCCAGAGTCTTCACGAGAAGATTGCAAGGTTGACATTTCAATTTCAGAAATAGCCCAGGGAATTCTGGATGGCTGGATACAACGAAGCATTATTCCATTTGGATGATCGTATCCAGAATGCCAATAATGAGGGGTACAAGCAAGTTTGGCTGAATGCCTTGGGCGTGCTGAAGCTCGAACAAGGACACTACCTGTGGGACTATTATGATCCTGGGTTACTTGAATTGCCTGTGCCATCGTATAACTTGGACATGGAATGGATCCCAGCTCGTGCCATTCCTCGGAGCTTAATTGAAAAATACCTCGGTGACTACAATCTTCATTCTCAGATCGAGGTATCTCGTCCCGAGCATCTACTGGACACACATTCAATAATGAATGTCAGAATGCTTCGAGATATTAACTTCATTAATTCTCCCCTTTGCCTGGAAGATCCTCCTGCTGGCGAGGTGCCTATTTCAAAAGCAGAAGGGAAAAGACCATTAGAATAGGAAATTCTGATGTAATAATTAGTACACAATTTAATATCAATGTAATAAATTTTTGTAATTCATTTCGAATTTAATGAAAGAGTTTCATTTTTGTTTGCAAATTTGTATTGCTATTGTCTTGTATTTGTCAAACACTTTATATTTGTGCTTGCATAACAATATTGTGTGGTTCATCGACCAACTTAGTAATAAAAAATTACAAGTATTAGTAATATTGCTCGATCACTTAATAACAAAGTAATGAGTATAAAAATGTTTAAAATTTTTCCAACCAACCAAGGTTGTTAAATTGTGCTCGTCGACCAATTATAGTTAATGGGTTTTTATCCCCAACCAGCTATACTTGGTATAATTTGGAATATTTTCTCCTCGTCGACCAACTATGGTTAGTGGGTTTTTATCCCCGACCAACCATACTTGGTTCAGTTTGAAATATTTTGTATTTTCTGGAATCTTACCTCCTGACCAACATAAGTTGGCATTTGAGAGCATATCTTGTTTCCTAACCAAACACGTTGGCATTTTTAGGAATGTTGATGTTGTTCTCGCCCTTTTGCCAACCGGAGTTGGTCTGAGTTCGAACTATCATGTCCACTTGCCCTTTTACCAAAATTGGTCTGAGCCAGTGTCAGCCTCCTAACCAAAGGAGTATGGTTTCCTAACCAACCGGAGCTGGTATTTTTAGGAATATCGTGTTCTCGCCCTTTTACCAATCGGAATTGGTCTGAGTTCGAACTATCATGTCCACTCGCCCTTTTACGAACCGGAGTTGGTCTGAGCTAGTGTATGCCTCCTAACCAAAGCAGTATGGTTTGTTCTCGCCCTTTTACCAACCGGAGTTGATCTGAGCTTGAACTATCGTGTTCTCGCCCTTTTACTAACCGGAGTTAGTCTGAGCTTGAACTATCGTGTTATTTTTACTGCCGAGCAGCGTAGTGTTACACACTAGTATTCCCAGAAAAACTTTCAATAAAAGGAGAGAAGATGGCAAAATATCATCGTTTTATTCATATTGATGGAACTGATTTACATTTTACATCACTGATAATATTTGTGTAGGTGTTCAGCATTCCATGCATTCTTAAATTCCTCTCCTTCTAGAGTTGCTATTCGGTAGGTTCCTGGTCGAACAACTTCTGTAACTCGGTAAGGTCCATGCTAGTTTGCTTCCAACTTATTGTGCTTGTGAATGACCTTCTTTAGCACGTAATCTCCTTCTTTTAAGTCGCATTTCTTCACCCTCTTGTTGTAGAACAGGGTTGTTCGTTGTTGGTAAGCAGCATTCCTAACGACTGCCTATTCTCTAACTTCCTCGAGCATGTCCAAATCTAATCTCCTCATCAAGTCGCTGACTGGGGAATTGAAATTCAGCACTCTTTGTGTTGGAAGACCCAACTCGGCAGGTATTACGGCCTCACTTCCAAATGCCAGCATATATGGTGATTCTCCAGTTGCTGCTCGGGGGGTTATTCGGTAAGCCCACAATACTGACTGTAGCTCATTAATCCAATTATCTTTAGCCTCACTTAGCCTCTTCTTCAAACCATTTAGTAATGTTCTGTTCATCACTTCAGTCTGTCCATTGCTTTGAGGATGGCCTGGTGCTGAATGAACCTTCAAAATGTTTGACTGATGACAGTAGGCGGCAAACTCCTCGTTATCAAATTGTGTTCCATGGTCTGTGATGAAGGCATGAGGGAGACCATATCGGAAGACGATGTTCTTCCAAACGAATTGGCTTCTCGTATGTCATATCAATAAGCGGCTCAGCTTCTACCCACTTAGTAAAATAATCTACTGCGGCGACGAGGTACTTGAATCTTCCTCGGTTCGTTGGCAGTGGTCCAACCAAATCAATTCCCCACATGGAAAATGGCCAAGGGGAAGTTATGGGTGTAAATAATTCTTGTGGAGTTCGTCGGATGGAGGAAAAACGTTGGCATTTATCACATCTCTTAGTGTAGGCTATACAATCAGCCCTCATCGTTGGCCAGTAGTATCCCTGCGTCATCACCCTTTGCAAAAGTGTCCGACCTGCTACATGGGCTCCACAGGATCCTTCATGGATCTCTTCAATCAATTATTTCACCTCAGAGGGATGTACACATCTTTGTAAACCTGCCATAATTCCTCGTCTATACAAAACACCATTAATTAGTACATACCGAGCAGCTTTAAACTTTAATTTCTTGGCAGCGAGCTTATCCTCCGGTAATTCTCCCTCCTCAACATATGCCCTGATAGGATCCATCCAAGATGGTCCTAAATCAAGGGTAATAATTTTCATCGTCAGGTCTTCATCTATGCTCTGACTTTCTAATACTTCAATTGGTATCGTTCTTCGCAGCTCGGTACGAGTAGCTAATGCTAGTCGGTCCAGTGCGTCTGCTTGTGCATTCTCCATTCTTGGTATTCTGATCAACTGAATGGCATCGAATTATGCCAACAACTCCATCACCTTTGCATGATACTTGACCATTAATTCTCCTTTAACTGCATATGTTCCCATCATCTGATTCACAATTAATTGAGAATCACTGAATACCATCACTTGTTGCACTTCCATAGTCTTTGCTAAATTAAGACCTGCTATCATGGCCTCATACTCAGCTTCATTGTTGGATGCTTTGAATTGGAAACGCAAGGCGTATTCCATGTCGACCTCGTCTGGAGTGCTCTGAACTATTCCCGCTCCACATCCTGCTGTGCAAGATGAGCCATCTCCATATAGCCTCCATATAGGTAACTCGTCTTCGAATTTCTTATCTGACAAGGTTCCTCGATGAAATATTTGTTGTTTCCTTTCATCCTCCCCTGATATTTTTCACTCCTCATTGATCATCTCTTCTCGCCCTTTTACCAACCGGAGTTGGTCTGAGCTCGAATTTGATGATCCTTCCATATCCACAAGCCCTTTTACCAACCGGGGTTGGTCTGAGCTTGTGTTTGTTGATCCTATAACATCCACAGGTTGACCATCGAGTAACTTTTGTTCCTCAGGGGTATCAGGATAAGTAAACTCTGCTATAAAATCTGCTACAGCTTGCCTTTTTAATGATGATCTGGGTTCGTACACAATATCATATTCACCGAGCTCTATTGCCCAGTACATCAGTCTCCCTGATTTTTATGGCTTATGAAGGGCTTGTCTCAATGGCATGTCGGTATACACGACGCTGGTATGGGCCTGGAAGTATGGCCTCATTCTTCTACTTGCCTCAATTAACGCCAATGCCAATTTTTCCAGCTTTGGGTACCTGATCTCTGCACCTCGGAAAGCCTTACCTGTGTAATAAATTGGCTTCTGGACTCCATTCTCCATTCTGATCAATGCCGAGATGACTACATTCTCTGACACTGCCAGGTACAAGTACAACTTTTCTCCCATTACTGGCCTGGACAACAGTGGAGGTGTTCCCAAATATTTCTTCAAGTCTTGAAAGGCTTTTTCACAATCATCATTCCACTCGAAAGTTTTTCGAAGTGTTTTGAAGAATGGGAGGCATCTATCAGTTGCTCGGGATACAAATCTGTAAAGCGCTGTAACTCGTCCTATAAGACTCTGCACCTCTTTCTTCATCGTTGGAGATCGCAACCCTAAAAGAGCTTTGATCTTTGCTAGATTCTCCTCAATGCCTCGCTGGTTGACAATGTACCCGATGAACATTCCTTTTCATACTCCAAATGTGCACTTCGTCGGGTTGAGATTCATTTGGTATTTATCCAGTTGATCAAAGGTCTAACCTAAGTCAACTAGATGATCAACATCTTTCTTGCTCTTTGTCAGCATATCATCGACATAGACTTCCATATTGCAACTGATTTGTTCAGAAAAAACCTTGTTCATTAGCCGCTGGTATGTCGCTCCTACATTTTTCAAACCAAAAGGCATGACATTATAACAATAAGTTCCCCTAGGGGTGATAAAAGAAGTACTTTCCCTGTCTTCAGGTTTCATTTTGATCTGGTTGTAGCCAGAGTAAGCGTCCATGAAACTGAGCAGCTCGTGTCCCGAGGTAGCATCCACTAGTTGATCAATTCTGGGCAATGGAAAGTGATCCTTTGGACATGCCTTATTGAGATCAGTGAAATCGACACACATTCTCCATTTATTGTTTTTCTTCTTTACCATCACCACATTTGCTAACCAGTCTGAATATTTCACATCTTCTATGAATTGGGCTTTCTGGAGCATCTCGACCTCCTCTTGTATAGCCTGATTCTTCTCGGGACTAAATACTCTTCTTCTTTGCTTTACGGGTTTGATATCCTTATTCGCATTGAGCTCATGACATAAGAAGTTTGGATCTATTCGTGGCATGTCTTCATGACTCCATGCAAAAGTTTTCTTTCTGTTTCTCAAGAAAGTTATCAACTCCTGTTTTATTGAATCATCCAACGTCGAACCTATCTGGGTTATTCGTTCAGGGTGCTCGTCGTCCAGAATAACATTTGCTGTAGATTCCACCACCTGTCCTTTTACAAGTTGGGATTCATCTCTGGGATCCAGTGTTTCAATTTCTGTACCTTCATCCACCTGGTAGGTAGTAGTCTTTTTTCTTGACTCTTCAAGCTCCTCTTGCTCGACAGATGAATAATTGCATTCTCGAGCTACTTTTTGATCACCTTTCACAACTCCTACTCCAAAATTTGTTGGGAAATTTAAACACTGATGTACTGTAGATGGAACTGCTTCGAACTTCTTCAAACCAACTCTTCCCATGATGATGTTGTAAGATGATTGCACATTCTTATCCATCACAAAGAAGCGTATTCTTTCTGTTCGACAAGCAGGCCAAGTTCCAATGAATATATCCAACTTGATTGTCCCAAGTGGAAAAACTTTCTCGCCAGCAAAACCCAGGAGAGGTCTATGATAAGGCTCCAATTGAGATAATTTTAAATTTAAACTGTCAAAGCATGAGTAGAACATGATGTCTGCCGAACTACCATTATCTACCAGAACCCTTGAAATCACTACTTCTTTCATCCTCATTTTGATCACCAAAGGGTCGTCGTGAGGGTAAAGAACACCTACAAGGTCGTTTTTTGAAAAACCAATGATCAGCTTCCCTTTGTTTATCTTCCTCGGGCGATCCTCCTCAGCCAAATTTATTCACTGAATGTACGAGCAAGCTTGAGCCTCTCCAAGGTAAGCTTTTCATTCTGCAGTAAGGTCTCCTCCTCCTGCATCTCCTCCTGTAATGACATTACAATTAAATGACCCAAAGCGTATTGAAAATACCTCTCGTTCTGGCTGCCTTGGTTTCTTGGGAAGATCGGGGTCATCATCTAGATCATCTTCATGGTTTCTCTTCTTTTTCTCCTCTGCTCGACGAGGAGATCTAGACCTTTCTCTAGTTCGAGCATTATTTCTTCTTTTGCCTCCCCGATCAACATACTTTACTAGCTTCCCTCTTCGGATGAGTGTTTCAATCTCGTTCTGAAGAGCTATGAAATTTTTGGTCATATGGCCATGATCCTTATGGAACTCGCAATATTTCTCCCTATTCCTTGTGTCAGGGTCTGACCTCAGTTTCTTTGGCCACTTTACTTCCTCGTTATTCTTGATTTCTTCCAAGACATGATTAATACCCATTTTCAAAGGAGTATAATTATCGAATTTCTTCAGGACTTCCCATGACGACTTATTATTCTTGGAATGCTTGTCATCGCCATTGCCCTTATGCTCTTTCTTCTTAGATTTGTCGTCTTCCACCTTGGTTTCTTTATCCATATTCTTCTTTGTAGCCATAGCCTCCTCGGCATTCATGATTTTGGCCGCTTTTGCCATCAACTCTGACATAGTTGTAGGTGGATCTTTGGCCAAAGTGTAATACAACTTATTAGGCAACAACCCACTCATCAAGGCGGTGATTGCTGTCTTTTCTTCATAATCTATGACTTCCAGCTTCTCGTTATTGAAACGAGTTATGTAATCTCTAGTACTCTCACCAGATTTTTGTCTAACACTTAACAAGTGTGCTACTCGTTTTACTGGCTTTGCTCCAAAATAGAAATTGCCGATGAACATCTCGGCCAATTGAAAGAAAGTTGAAATCTTACCCCGAGGAAGATTATTGTACCATATCTGGGCAGATCCAGTAAGAGTTCCTGAGAATGCTCTGCATCTCATCTCGTCGGGGACAGCATAAATGTCGACATCAGCTTGATATTGCTCTATGTGCAGAACATGATCTATCTTTCCATCATATTTGGGGGTCACCACAGGTGCTTTAAACTTTGACGGGGTAGGAAAATCCACAATGGCCTGGACAAAATGTGTCCCTTGAACAAAAGTTCATTGTAGGGGATTCTTCGCCTTAGCCATTTCTCCCAATCTATCCTCCAACCGCTGAATGGAACCTTTCCACGCATCATTTCCTTCCTCGAGCTTATTAGTACGAGCAATTGAATGTTCTGATGTGGCCTACTGAGATCTATCTTGACGAGAAACTGGTCGTGATTGTGATGATCCTTCTCTTAGATCTGATGGTTGTCAAAAACTCCTCGACATGGCCTTAGGTGGACTCCTATTCCTCCTAGGGCCTAATCGACTGAAAGGAGACACCCTACTCAGTCTTTCCAAAGCACTGGGTCTCTCTGGAGAGAGAGTGATGCGTTGTTCAGTATCTGTAGCCCATATTGATGAAGTTTGCCCAAGTTGATAAGAGAAATCATCAGATTCCTCATTACGATACACATCTGTACGTTTGGATCGTGAAGACAGTAAATAGGTTTGCCTCTGACCACTTCGACGTCCCGAATGTGCAGGTGCAACGCCATGAAGGGTCTGTATGAGTTTCCGCATTGTCTCTTGCATGGCGGTTTGTCCTTGAGCCAGATTCTTCATAATTCCAGCCAGATCTGGAGGTGCTGAGGGATTTGGAGGATTTCCAGCATTTCCAGCGTTTCGATTGCTGGATTCCGGATTATCTGCCATTGCTGATGAATGATTTTTGGTGAAAAACGATAACAACAATCGTTCCCATAGACGGCGCTAATCTGTTGATGTAAAAAATTAGATTGCTTCTAATTATTTAATCACATATAAATATAAATGAGACAAAGAATTTTAAAGTGGTTCAGCCTTATAAGAATGGCCTACATCCACTGTTTCTGTTATTGCCAAGTGTTTTGGAGTTCTCGATATGTAATTCTATTAAGAAAATCCGGTCCCTTTGAATGAGGGTGATACAATGTATTTATAGCTCTTGGGCTGTACATGTGAAAGGGTAAACAATTAATGCCCTTTAAGAATATACGTTTGTATGATAAGCATTCAATGAATAGTTGAACTGTTGATTATCTGGCAATCAATGCTGTGGCCGAGATGCAGCTCGGATCGCCTTAGTTGCTCGTCGTTCAGGAGTTCCTCGGAGTGTTGGAGTTCCTCGGAGTGCACTTGCTGCTCGGAGTGAGTATGACTTAGTCGGGGAAATAAACTTCCTCGTTGCTATTATGCCACGTAGGTAGACACGTGTCTTCTTATTATTCGTCTATATCAGTATATTAATTTTGGTATCAACAGGGAGCTTATTTACAAAGATAAGTTTATAAATTATTCAAATAAAGGACTATCACACGAAGTGAACAAAATTTTATGGCATAACACAAAATTATTTCTCACTTTTCTCAGCAACTAAACTAAAAATTACGCAATTATTAGAATTAAAATAGTAATTTGAAAAATGATTTATAGCACTCGATTTGAGGGAACATACTTGAATATTTAAATACTGATGGACATAATAAAAATTTTATGTTCATAAATTATACCATCCATATCCATCTCACATAATCCATCCATATCCAACCAAAGAGTCAAATTTTCAATTGGATTGGGTTACACACCGGATCATTCCTCTCACACCTGTTCACACTCTATTTTATTTTTTCAAAAACTTATTTCCCTATAACCTTATACACCCCCTACACATATGCATACATCCACAAAACACATAGAGAAGTAAAAACCAAATTGATGACACCCAAACCAAACAAAACAAACACCTGCTTAGTGACCACCCCGTTAATGGGGAGAGAAGAGCAAACACATTATATTATGAGAGAGTGTTCATGAGAGAAGATAAACACCTAAAAAACACCGAAAAACAATCAATAAAAATTAACAATAAACACTGGAAACATGTAAAAAAAGAATTACTGATTAACATTTGGAAGAGAGTTTTTTTTTTATGAAAATATCTCTCATTCCAATTTTTAAAACCGAAAACTAAAATAATATAATAAAATAAAAAAACTCCACCTTCCATTCTCCTTACACCCGTCCAAATCTAACACCCCTCTCTCTCTTCCCACACACGACACCACCACCATCGCCCCACCTATACCCACCAAACCGTGACACCATCACAATCACCCCCACACTCTTACCACCAAATCATTCTCTTATCCAGAAACCAAACCAAAACATTCCACCATCACCCACTTCGGAACCAACCCCAACCCCAATCCCAACCCACCCATCACCCAACTGAACAAATTATTTCATTGGAATTAGATGATGGTTATAATTAGTATTTTATATGTTTTAGTGTGGATGATAATCGATAGTTTTTTTTTTTACTTTTGAGTCCATTACTTTGGACCAATATTTCATCAAACCCATTTCTGACCTTTTCTTATTTAATCTTTCGAAGGTTGAGGCTTTTTCAACTTTGTATCCCTCTAAAGGCGCTGAAGTTGCTATATGTTGGGTTGGAGAGTTTATCGCAGGCAACGGTGATGGACTCCTCTCTAAAATTTCTTCACTGATTTCCATTATCGGTGATGCCAAATGGGCAGAACCATGTTTTGGTGAGGAAGTTGAGAAGGGATAAGGGGATGAGGAGGGAGCGGCAGGTGCGACATCGGAGAGATGAGTAGGGGAGGAAGGAGGGGTTTAAGTTAGCTTGATCCTTTTCGAGGATGACATGCTTCCGCTGATTTGTCTGTGATTGAAACCCGAACCCCAAATTTATAGATCTACTACTCTACATGGGATGGGAAAAGTTGGAGAGAGGAGAATTTGGTGTAATAAATGATAATAGGAAGAGACTTTTATAAAAATAAATTTTTTGTTGATGTGTGGAAAAAACTTTTTTTGCTATGAGAATGTAGAAAAAATAGAATTAATGTGACGTAATGAATACGCATGAACAGAGAAAGTAAAGAAAGGTAATACTGTCCACGTGGACACTCTAAGAAGAGAGGAATAATTACCTCTCTTGTATAGAATTTTATTGTATATATATATATACTAGTGCATGCCCGTGCCTGAAGGCACAACGAAAAAAATGAAATAGGTAATCGCAAAACCACAAAAATTTTAAAGTACGTAATCACAGCGGGAAAAAGGCCATTACCCAACAATACTAATCGTACTGGTTGAACCTCACATAAACATCATATCCATAAAAAACTAATTTAAGTCCTCAAGTTATTTTACAACATCATGTAAATATTAAAAAAATTTGGACATAACCTCCTCTATATGTAGGAATATCCACTGTTTAAAAAATAAAAAATACTCTTAACAACAACAATATTAATAGTCCAACTTGCACATCATATAAACAACCTCTTAATTTAAGTAACAAATTACTAACACAACTAAGAGTTTATAATTTACAAAATTTGGGGAAAATTCCCTTTGTTTAGTTCATTCCGGAACTCGTATAAACCACATAATCAATTCCATAGAATCTAATTCATCGATGATAATAGCAGCAAGAAGGGAAGGGTGCAAGATTGGCAGGGTAGCAGCAGGCATCGACCGACAGTAGGGCTGTATCGGCAGGGTGTGTCTGTTCAAAAACGTTGCTAATGCCGTTTAATACAAGATTAAACTGTATAAGCAACTCCGAGATGTTTGTTGAAGAAACCTTTTTCTTTTAAAAAAACTTATAAACAACAAGATGTGTTTACAAAAACTTATGTACGAGAATAACCAAGACTTTGTAATTAGTTTTAAAACTAAGATAGTTTCAAAAATTCAGCACACTATAGAATGAGATGAGGAGATGAAGATAATCAGAACAAATAGTTTTTAACATGGTAAAACCTCTCCCAATAGAGATAACATCCACGGTGACTCCTAAGTCACGAAAGTTAAAAATCTACTAACAACAAATAACAGTTACAAACAATTCAACATACATGCACACAAATTAACCTATTTTAAGTTTAGGAATATACCCCACTTGGTGTCCTTCTAACTTCTCATAGATCTTATTGTTGATGATGTTCTTCCAGTTTGATAACTTCCTTTTGCTTTAGCTTCCTTGCGTTGACTCAATAATCTTTGATCTTATTCACAACACTTCCAGTGTGGTAGTGTGTTAAGTGTTTGTGATGTGATTCCTATCAACATGCATGAACTCACACACACTTAATTTTTACAGACAGTCCTAGAAAATTACATATAAAGACTATATGTTGTGATTTTCTTTTCTTTCTTTCTTACAGAACTTGAAACCTTTTTGACCTTTAAATATATCCCAGATT
The DNA here is from genome assembly GCA_949130495.1 of Sambucus nigra. Classification (NCBI taxonomy): domain Eukaryota; kingdom Viridiplantae; phylum Streptophyta; class Magnoliopsida; order Dipsacales; family Adoxaceae; genus Sambucus; species Sambucus nigra. Next base: position 549,991,513 of record OX422207.1, read on the forward strand.
CCACGAAAATCTTGCTTCAAAATCGGTCAAGACCTTAATCAATCTCTGTTTTAAAAATATTTTTGAGATTGAAAATCTCCAAGTGTGAATCCAACTAGGTCAAGGTTAAGTTTCATAAGAATAGAAACCATAAAACATTTTCAAAACTATATCAGTAAAGATTTTCTTAAATCGAGAAAGAAACATGCAGATCTAGTGAAATATAACATGAAAAGTGTATATCTACAATTTCTATGAAGAAGAAATACAGATCTTCAGAAAAATGTTTAAGTTGGTAATAAGATCACAGATCAAGAGGTTACAGCTTCAATATGAACGACCAAGTAACACCACTCTCTCTCAAACACTCAAGGTTGTGTTTGGGGTTGTGAATATACGAAGGCTTGAATCAGATTTGAAGTGTTTAGGGTTAGGGTTAGGGTTTGGCTAACACAGTTTCCCTTTCTCTCTCTTCTCTCTTTTCTTTTCTCTCTTCTCTCTCACTTCTCTCTTCTCTTTATTTTTTTCTCTCAAAAATGACGACTGCCACAAGTCTTGAAAGGTTGAGAATTAGAGGGCTTATATAGGAGTGGAGGAAGGTTCTGGATAGTCGAAGGCAATCAAGGGCTGAGATTAGGTCTTCCTAATATTGACTTGATCCAAGGGTTATAATAAAGCGGTGGTTAAGTCGAAGTTGATTGGTCCACAGAGATAGGACATGGATAGGTTTAAAAGACATGCAGGCCAACGATAAGGTTTGATCTAACGATCAGCAAACCACCAGGCAACCCTCTCACATAACAAACACAAAATGATACATTAGGAATGTGACAAGTGTTGGCATATAATTGGCTTGCAAACGCGCGTAAAAAATAATTACAGGCAGCGCCCTGAAGTCTCTAGCGCATTTACATTCTACCCAATCAAACATACCAATGAAAAATGAATTTTTCAAAATACCATATTAACCCCACAAAGTTTATAATCACACTTTTATTAATGAAAAAATTATAATAAAAATGTTTAAAAATGTTTAAAAATTCCCAAAAAATTATTAAAACAACATTTTAAGGGGAATTTAACACACAATCAATTTAAAGCAAAATATACACATGTATGCACTTCTAATGTGTGTAGTTTGATTTAATTTATACCTTCTTGGATCATTGAAGAGGATTAGAGAGATTAATTCTGAGGTTCTTTGGATTCTAGGTTAGACAACTAATTTTGTCACTATTTCCAAATTAGTTGAACACTTATACAGTATAGACTTAAGTAAGTCAAAGGTATAAGGTGCTTCAATCTCCCCCTTTGGAAATATGAGACAAAATCTCCTTTGAGTTAGTTTAAACTCTTAGGGAACCAAAAAAAATAAAACCTAGTCCTGTACAAAAGATACTATCTACCCATTTCCTAGAATGTCAAAAATTACATAACTCAACTTGTTACAAATTTGTACACTAGAGATGGTAGACAATCAGTAGAAGAGATTCCCTGCAAATATGCACACTAAGATCAAGCAGTTTAGATGAAATGTGAACAAAACATTGAACCCGTAAGACTCAAATTTCTCCCCCATTTTGTCTCAAATGGACAAAGGGTAAAAATTAAGGTCTTTAGAGTTTAATCAGCACATACCATACCTATAGAATTGTGCAAATATAGAAATCTGTTATAGTCTAAAGGTTTATTGAACATGTCTGCAAGTTGCAGATCAGTAGGCAGGTAATGGATTTCTAACTCCTTAGTTTCAACAAGTTCGCGTATAAAATGATGTCTTATCTTAATATGCTTAGTTCGCGAGTGTTTAGATATGTTAATAGCGCTTTGATCGTCACAATACAATTGTAACTGATCTTCTTTAATCCCATAGTCGCTTAACATTTGTTTTATCCATAACAATTGAGCACAACAACTTCCAGCTGTTATATATTCGGGCTCAGCCGTAGATAAAGATGTGCAATTCTGTTTTTTGCTACTCCAACCTACTAAATTATTGCCGACATAATAACAGGCACCTGATGTACTTTTACTGTCATCAGTACAACCGACCCAATCAGTATCAGTATACCCTATGATGGTACTGCAGGTATCATTAGTGTACCTAAGTCCAAGATTAAGAGTGCCCTTTATGTACTTTATTATACGTTTTACACACGATAAATGTCTCTCTTTAGGGTTATTCTGGTAACGAGCACACAGACATACAACATACATTATATCTGGTCGTGAGGCAGTTGGATAGAGTAGGCTACCAATCATACTACGATACAGTGTGGAATCAACTGATTTTCCATATTCATCTTTACATAATTTAACAGTAGTACTCATAGGCGTTTTGGCAACTTTAGCATTATCTAAACCAAATTTCTTAACAAGATCTTAGGCATACTTAGTTTGAGAGACAAAAAGTCCATCAGAATTCTATTTCACTTGAAATCCTAAGAAAAGTTGTAGCTCCCCCATAAGGGACATGTGAAACTCCTTATGCATAATAGCAGAAAAAGATTTGACTTCAGATGTTGAAGTAGACCCAAAGATGATGTCATCTACATAGACTTGGGCTATAATAATGTTTTTGTCAAAATGTTTGACAAAGAGAGTCTGGTCATTTCCTCCTCTCTTAAAACCCTTATCCAACAAAAAGTTGGAAAGGCGTTCATACCAAGCTCGAGGAGCTTGTTTTAAGCCATACAAAGCCTTTTTTAGACGAAAGACATGGTCAGGGTATTTAGGGTCAATGAACCCTTTGGGTTGTTCTACATACGTTTCTTCGGACAGAATTCCATTGAGGAAGGTAGACTTGACATCCATTTGATAAAGTTTAAATTTTAAGTGACACGCTATGGCAAAAAGAAGTCGAACAGATTCAAGACGAGTGACAGGGGCAAATGTCTTGTTAAAATCTATTCCTTCTATTTGTGAGTAACCTTGAGCAACTAGTCTAGCTTTGTTTCTAATGATTATCCCATTTTCATCAGATTTGTTCTTAAAGATCCAACGTGTGCCAATAACATTTTTGTTTTGAGGCCGCGGTACAAGATACCAGACATCGTGAATGACAAATTGTAAAAGTTCTTCCTGCATTGCAGAAATCCAGTGTGTGTCATTCAATGCTTCATTAACATTTTTCGGTTCCACAAGGGAGATGAAACATGCATAATTAGCATAATTTCTTAACTAGGATCTGGTACGAACTGGCTCATTAGGATTACCGACCACGTTGTCAATGGGATGATCTTTAGAGACCCAGCTAGGTACTTCTGGACTCTCAATAGGTAATGAGTCATCTATTTCTGGTGAATCAGTTTTGAAATCATTTTCATATTCAACCACAATAGGTGATTCAGATATCTTATTTTCGACAATAGTGTCGCTTACAATTACATTTATCGATTCCATAAGGGTCTTAGTACGCAGATTGTATATACGATAATCACGACTATTTGGTGAGTAACCTAAAAAGATGGCTTTATCACCACGCATCTCGAATTTAGACAAATGTTCTTTGTCTTTACAGACATAACACTGACTTCCTAAAGTTCTTAGATATTTCAGATTAGGCTTTTTACCGTACCACAAATCATAAGGGGTTTGCTTAGTGTTTTTCCTAAGGTAAACACTATTAATGATATGACATGCAGTTCTAATAGATTCTACCCAGAAGTATTTAGGTAGAGATTTGGCATGCAACATGACACGTGCCATCTCTTGAAGAGTTCGGTTTTTCCTTTCGACAACACCGTTCTGCTGAGGAGTCTTAGGGGCACTGAATTCGTGTTTGTAACCGTTGTAGTCACAATATTCAACTATTCCTGTGTCTATGAACTCCCCCCCTCTATCGCTACGAATGCGATTGACTTGTGTGTCCTTCTCATTTTCGATTCTTAGTAAAATTTTCAAAAAATTCTGAAACGTGTCAGATTTATGTTTCAAGAAGGCAACCTAAGTGAATCGTGTGAAATCATCAACCATGACAAGGATATAACTGTGTCCACAAAGACTAACAGTTCTAGAGGGACCAATAAGGTCCATATGGATGAGATCTAGAGGTCTAGAGGTGAGAATGTCGTTAACTTTTTTATGCGAAGTCTTAACTATTTTTCCTTCCTGGCAATGACCACAGACAACACAGGAAATAGGTTTAATTTTAGGAATTCCTCTAACAATCTCTTGACTAGACAATCTACCGAGGATATCATAACTTAGGTGACCCATACGATTATGCCAGATTTCATTGTCATCCATTCTGACAATGTTACAGGTTTCAGAACTAGTCTTGACAGTATAACAATTGTCAGGTGTTCTAAATCCGGTAATAATGCATTCACCTTTATCATTTAGAATTTTACAATTGTTCTTTAAAAAGGTAACTGTATGGTCAGAGTCACAAAATTGTGATATACTTAGGAGGTTGGCTTTAAGTCCTTTAACTAATAGTACATTTTCAATAGTAGGCATTCCCTCTTCTTTTAGGGTTCCTTTTCCTATGATCTGGGATGAAACTCCATCGCCAAAAACCACTTTCCCTCCAACAAATCTGGATTTGTTTAAGAGTTTGGTTTCATCTCCTGTCATATGTTTGGAGCATCCTGAATCTAAATACCAACCAGATGAAGTGTGTTCATCTTTTAAGGCAGTGATAACAATGTTACACTTCATTTGGGGTAAAAGATCATCTTTTCTAACCCAAATAGCTCTAGTTTTAATTTTGCGCAAGTTTGCCCTCATTTGATAAAATTTTCGAGAAGTAGATTTTTGTCGAAAAACATTTGGAGCAACAAACTTATTATTGTGGAAAATTTGAGCTTTTGGTTTAGGAAAGTTTCTGGGAGCCTTTCTCTTAAATGAACTCTTAGTTTTGGTCTTTCTATTCCTGTAGTTAGAGTTCTTATCAGGTTGTCTAGGAAGGACATAATGGTTACGATTTTGCCTAGAATAGTTAAAGTTCTTGTAAACAGGAGTGTTGTACACAGGGGTGTTTAGACGCCTAGCATAACAACCTTCAAAGGAATGACCATAAATGTCACAGTAGGAGCAATATTGATTGCTTGAGGGATGAACTTCCTTAGTAAAACTTCTAAATATGGGTTTAACAGGATTCCCTTCAGAATTCTTATTCCTAGAAGGTATGGTCTTAAAGGTAGATTCAGCCTTTCTGATCAAAGGACAGACGTATTTAGTCTTAAGTGCAGTGTCAGCCTTAGAATTACTAGACTCTCCAATGTCTTTCTGTTGTTGCTTTTGATCAAATTCCTTTTTAATAAAATGAAAGTCTGGACATGTTTCGATTGGTCTTTTGCCCCCAGACACAAACTTAATAGGTTCAAGATTTGTAGTTTGTGGTTTATGCTTAGGGCAGAATCCAATACCGGTTCTATCATCAGAATTGGTCTTGGAGTCAACAACAAAGTCAGTAAAACAGTTTGAATTGTTTTCGAACTTAGAATTTTTTTTGAAAACAGTAGATGTCTTTATTTTTGCTTCCTCCAGTTCTAATAATGTTCCCTTGTATTTCATTTCCAGGGTTTCATTAGTTTTAGTCAACTCTTTTAATTTTTGATCAATGTTTCAATTTCAGATTGATGAGACAGACACTGGTTAGTGTACTCTTCGGTATTCAGCTTCACAATAAGACTTAGATCATCTAATTTCTTAGTCAGGTCTCTAACAGTCTTCTCCAGTCTAGTGCTTTTTTTGAGAGTTTTAGCATACAAAGTATGAATATCTGGGAGGTCATCTGTGTCTGAGTCGCCAAGTGAAGTGTGTGTAGTGACCCCTAACGATTCAGTTTTAGTACTCACGCACCCATTTACATCGTCGTTATCGAGATCACTTTGACTCACACACACGGAACTAGAGCTAGCAACATTTTCAGATAATAAAGCATCTAGGCCAGTCAAAGCAGTATTCACACAAGCAGGAGTAGGAGCATCATTATCACACACAGGCATATCATCATTGTAAATGATCTTAGCATAAAAGGACATGCAAGGGTCAAGTACATTTGATGACTCAAGTTCTTCTTCATCAGAGTCGCTTGAATCATCCCAAGTTTTACAGACATTGACTCTATTGTGTGTGTTGGTTTTATTCAGATTAACTCTGCAATCGTGAGCAATGTGACCTAGTTTCCCACATCTAAAACATTCAATCTTTTTAAGGTCTCTACTGGGTCTGGAGTTGTTGTCCTTAGGATGTTTGTCAAGACCTCTCTCATGAGGTTTGGGATTAGACACAGTTGGATAATTAGGCTTGCCTTGTTTAGATGCCTGTTTGTTTCTAAATTTAATAATTTTCTTATATTGTTTTGACATTAAGGCAATCTGATTATCTAGTTTGTCTATATCACACTCCTCATCAGAGTCACAGTTGGTCAGATTAGTCTCAAGCTTAGATATTTTAGAGGAAAAACTCAAGTTAGAGTTGGGCTGTTTTCTTTGAGACTGATTTAATTGTTTCTTAAAGTTTAATTCCATTTCCACAGTCCTAAGTTTGCTACTGAGTAACTCAGGGGTAAGGTTTTGATCACTCATTTCCTCAATAGCATACCTCTTACTGTCAAACTTTTGTGGTAATGATCTTAGAATTTTAGAAATAATCTCATTCCTATCATATGTTATACCATTAGCATGCAACTTAGTAACTATATCAGTTAAGTTCATGTAAAAGTCGTCAAAAGACTCAGAGTCAGACATAATCAAAGAGTTGTACTGCTGGGTAAGCATTTGAGTTTTAGCAGCTTTAACTCTTGAGTCTCCTTCATGAGCAGTGATTAATGTGTCCCAAGCTTCCTTAGAAGTGGCACAAGATGAGATTCTCTTGAACTCATACTCATTAATAGACATAAAAATGGCATTCTTGCCTTTATTATTATTTCGAGAAATAGTTTTCTCATCTTGGGTAAACTCACTTAAGATTTTCTTTACTCTCTCATCACTTCCTTCAGTGGATGGTTTAGTAGGATAAGTATATCCGTTTTCAATAATGTCCCAGACATCATCTCCTAAAGTCCCTTGGATGAAGGCAACCATTCTTACTTTCCAGTAAGCAAAGTTGTTTCCATCAAAGAGTGGAGGTCTGGAAAGATTACCAAACCTTTCATTCTTCTCGTACATAGTTAGGATTTTTCAGAAAACGATTTCAGAAACACAAGATCTTTTTGAAATAAAAGTTTACAGGGCTCTGATACCAATTGAAAAACGTTGCTAATGCCGTTTAATACAAGATTAAACTGTATAAGCAACTCCGAGATGTTTGTTGAAGAAACCCTTTTCTTTTAAAAAAACTTATAAACAACAAGATGTGTTTACAAAAACTTATGTACGAGAATAACCAAGACTTTGTAATCAGTTTTAAAACTAAGATAGTTTCAAAAATTCAGCACACTATAGAATGAGATGAGGAGATGAAGATAATTAGAACAAACATTTTTTAACGTGGTAAAACCTCTCCCAATAGAGGAAACATCCACGGTGACTCCTAAGTCACGAAAGTAAAAAATCCACTAACAACAAATAACAGTTACAAACAATACAACATACATGCACACAAATCAACCTATTCTAAGTTTAGGAATATACCCCACTTGGTGTCCTTCTAACTTCTCATAGATCTTATTGTTGATGATGTTCTTCCAGTTTGATAACTTCCTTTTGCTTTAGCTTCCTTGCGGCGACTCAATAATCTTTGATCTTATTCACAACACTTCCAGTGTGGTAGTGTGTTAAGTACTTGTGATGTGATTCCTATCAACATGCATGAACTCACACACACTTAGTTTTTACAGACAATCCTAGAAAATTACATATAAAGACTATATGCTGTGATTTTCTTTTCTTTCTTTCTTACAGAACTTGAAACCTTTTTGACCTTTAAATATATCCCAGATTCCACGTAAATCTTGCTTCAAAATCGGTCAAGACCTTAATCAATCTCTGTTTTAAAAATATTTTTGAGATTGAAAATCTCCAAGTGTGAATCCAACTAGGTCAAGGTTAAGTTTCATAAGAATAGAAACCATAAAACATTTTCAAAACTATATCAGTAAAGATTTTCTTAAATTGAGAAAGAAACATGCAGATCCAGTGAAATATAACATGCAAAGTGTAGATCTACAATTTCTATGAAGAGGAAATACAGATCTTCACAAAAATGTTTAAGTTGGTAATAAGATCACAGATCAAGAGGTTATAGCTTCAATATGAACAACCAAGTAACACCACTCTCTCTCAAACACTCAAGGTTGTGTTTGGGGTTGTGAATATACGAAGGTTTGAATCAGATTTGAAGTGTTTAGGGTTAGGGTTTGGCTAACACAGTTTCCCTTTCTCTCTCTTCTCTCTTTTCTTTTCTCTCTTCTCTCTCACTTCTCTCTTCTCTCTATTTTTTTCTCTAAAAAATGACGACTGCCAAAAGTCTCGAAAGGTTGAGAATTAGAGGGCTTATATAGGAGTGGAGGAAGGTTCTGGATAGTCAAACGCAATCAAGGGCTAAGATTAGGTCTTCCTAATATTGACTTGATCCAAGGGTTATAATAAAGCGGTGGTTAAGTCGAAGTTGATTGGTCCATAGAGATAGGACATGGATAGGTTTAATAGACATGCAAGCCAACGATAAGGTTTGATCTAACGATCAGCAAACCACCAGGCAACCCTCTCACATAACAAACACAAAATGATACATCAGGAATGTGACAAGTGTTGGCATATAATTGGCTTACAAACGCGCGTAAAAAATAATTACAGGCAGCACCCTGAAGTCTCTAGCGCATTTACATTCTACCCAATCAAACATACCAATGAAAAATAAAATTTTCAAAATACCATATTAACCCCACAAAGTTTATAATCACACTTTTATTAATGAAAACATTATTTTAAAAATGTTTAAAAATGTTTAAAAATTCCCAAAAAATTATTAAAACAACATTTTAAGGGGAATTTAACACACAATCAATTTTAAGCAAAATATACACATGTATGCACTTCTAATGCGTGTAGTGTGATTCAATTTATACCTTCTTGGATCATTGAAGAGGATTAGAGAGATTAGTTCTGAGGTTCTTTGGATTCTAGGTTAGACAACCAATTTTGTCACTATTTCCAAATTAGTTGAACACTTATACAGTATAGACTTAAGTAAGTCAAAGGTATAAGGTGCTTCATATGTGTGGAGTCCGAGATCGGTAAAGAGAGAGAAATGTGACAGGCCTTCAACAGTGTTATTCTCCAATTGTGTACGGAAGAGGTGGGCTACCAAGGGTGACACTGCATTTGCAGGTCCAACAACTGATTTCATTAAGAAATGTAACATAGAGGAACTCAGTTAATATGATTATAATGAGATAAAGACAATGGAAGTATGCAGAAAATTACAGTTTGTAAAACACCCCGAGTGATGGGGAGAATAAATAGAAAGTAAACCCAATCTTGGTGAAACAATGATTCTCAAACTCTTGTCCTCGGCCACTTTTACAAACTTCTAGTTCCACAGTTCCATCATTGGTAGTGGATATCACATTGAGGACTTCCACGGCTCGGTAATCACGCAGCCATGATGGCAACCCTTGAGGATTTCTGCAACCTGGAACGAAATAGCCAATCAATCCATATAATAGTCTTATGGTACAATACCAAAAATCAAGTAACAATATGAAACCAAATGGACTTACCCTAGTAGGCTTTAGACCTAGCTCATTGTCAATGTGAAGAATGATCCCTCTCAACATCTAAAATCTGTCATTAATCTTGCACATCCAAACACTGCTACGTTGCATAGTGTTTTGATTGTGTGGTGTTAGTTTTCTGCTCAGTACCATTTCCAACAAACTTTACTGACATAGTCTTTCGAAAGATGCAATGAGGTAATCTGGAAATGCTGTAAAGATTAGCAAATACAAATTAAGATCTGAAAGATGCAGTAGTGGACACCAGACTTACAGGAGGGATTGGACTTTTTTCTTTCTTTTTAGTTACATAGGGAACTAAAAAATAGAACACTAGCAACCTAACTTAATGGAGTAAACATATGAATAGATAATATCAAACATACCTAACTTAATGAGGCAAACAACCCAACACAAAATTAAAAAAAAAAAAGAAACAAACATATCTCCCATTAGTATCCCCTCAGGTCGGCAGTAACAACCAAGCCTGATCCCAGTTCACCTTATGAATTTGAAAATCCTCATTACTATTCATTCCTAACATTTGAATAAAAGGTCATGCCGAAATGTATGTTACTTGTACATACCAAACTTTACCACCAGCTGGTCCACATGTACGGAGATTGCTTTCATATGAACAAACAATAATCGAGCCTGAATTGTACTACAGGAGCACTAACAAAATGTTTTTCAATTATCTGGAAAAAAGATTAGGAAAAACAAATAAATAATTCCAATAAATGACATAATAGTTAATTAAACCCAAGACATATTCCAAAGAAGTAAAATGACATAATAGTTATGCTATGGTTAAACGTTGTGCTCATCTATGAAATCTCATAAGTAGAATATTTGCACCTTAATAAAAGTAAAAAAAATGCTTTTGAATCCGATTTTGAGGCCAAATATAATAAAAAAGAATCAAACATCGGGGGAAAAAGTGTATACAGGCTCTAGAAAACGCGTTTAACGAAATATAAATAATTTTATGAAAACAAAAAAAGTAGAAAAAAGTCAAACCTTGAAAACCATCCCTTGACTTCATTGCTGCTGCCACTACTCTTCCTTTAGTGCATATGATACCATCTATTAAACAAAAGTTGGTATCAATAAGTTATCAATTTCTAAACTATTGACATACATAATAATCATGATCACAGTTGGATGAAATGCGACATATAGTTAAAACATATAGTATAAGCATGCAACCTACTCTATATACTGTGAAATAAAGGAATTCAATTTGAAAAATAGATCAAACATTAGAAAAGTACAGGTGATACTCTATTTATGCACTGATAATGAAATTTTATGCATTTCAAAATGGAGAAAAATTTCAGATTCCGAGCAAGAATAATGAAAGATAGGGATATGCAATTGCATATATGAACTGAACCAAAAATTTCAAGATGGAGCAAAGTATAGATAGTTAGGTATAAAACAAATATTTTATTATATACAAAAAATTGATTGCATTTGTATTTAGCAAATTGAGTGTAGAAAGTTAACAAAGTTAGAGAAAAACAAATATTTTATTTCAATTTTCTTACCTCGAAAAAAGGTATGAAAACCCTCTGTTACTGGAGGGCTTCTTTATTAGTCTTCCAATTTCATGAAGTTTTCCGGATCTGGTGTTATCACAATACATAAAAAAAAAACAGAATGGAACAACCCCTTCTAACTTCCCCTCTATTTGATTATAGAAAGAAATACTCTAAAATAATACTCCGAACCAAAAATACCTATTAATATTTGACTTACGCAAAAATTATAGGTGTCGTTGACCTGCCTTGTGGATGCGGCTGACCTGTTACACCAAAAAAGCAACTTATGAAATCTAAATTATGAAAGAACTTAAGTTCAAAGTTGTAACTTAGGGAAACATTTAACCATAGACATAAGAAATATATCAAGTGAAATACTTTTCGAACAAACTAAACCAACATATGATTTCATGTTATTTGAAAGAACCTTACCAGAAGAAGCCGAGGATTTGGTTTTGTGACAATGTCATCGGCTGACGAAGTAGAAGCAGCTTCTCAATAATTCAATGGCTATGAACTTGAGGGGGTAGCATTGAGGGTGAATTCCGGACCACCCCCACCAAGGGAGGATTCTTTCAGAAGAGATTCTCAACACCTGTTAAAATTTTTTGTAATGTATGTTCTTAAAATGCTACAAACAGGATAGTGATGTAAGAAACCCCTCCTCACCTATTCTAATGCCAAAAAAAGATTAAAAAAAGAAGGAAAAGTGACAGTTTCATGTGTTGATTTATTTTGGACCTTGTTACATCCATTGTAACATTGTTGAAGAGCCTAATAGCTTCGATAACATATTTATCATTTGAAACATGGGACAGTTTCATCTTCACAAGTGATTCGCTCAACCTTACTATAACTTCCAGCTACCTCATTGGACTTGGTACTGCAACTGCTTCTCCCAAATTAGTGTGGAGGGGAGGCAACTTTTATCCCAAAATTCACAAACCAAACTAAAAAGAAATAGTCTAACACTTTTAAATACAAACATGTACTCTGTTAAACCTTTAAATATCACAACATTAAATAAATATATATAAAATGAAGAGGATAAAATCCCCGTTTCAATTTCAGAACCACAAATCGAAAAATGATTTCATACCCAAACAAAACTAAAATCAAATTCCGTGTATAAATTGCATAAACAATATAAATGTCAAAAAATAAAATAGAATCCAAAATGAAAATTACTGCCAACGAAAACATCCTGCCAACGAAACTAATAATCAAACCGTCCTGCCAATGAAAACAATAATAAAAAACACGCACAATGTAAAACGATGGAATACCTCTTGAGTATACATTATCTAAACTAATAATCAAACCGTCCTGGCAACCTGAGAACAAATGTATTTCACAATTATCTAAAGTAGAAAATGAGTTGGGAAACTATCTAATCCATGTAGCATATGATTATCAAGGATGATATATAGGTTTGTTTGAGATTAGCAGAACCACAATCAGATTTAGGATATCAGGTAGGTTGCAAATCCACTATGAGGGAAGGTGTTGGTGGGTGCTACCAAGCCATAAAGAGTTCATTATCCAAGCTCGAACATGCTAAAGAATACCCATAGGCCATTTGTAGAGCATAAAATCGTAGAGCAAGGCAGGTTATATCATAGATTGAATAAGCTCAGTTTTGCCAACAACAAAAAGATTATTGACTCGGCAACCCTCAAGCTTAGCCTTTACTTTATCAGCAAAGGATTGGTAATTTGAAGTTTTGGGTTTACCTCTGAAAATGGTTGAAATTTCATGCCACCTAAGAAAAGACTTTTTTCCATTAATATATAATTAAAAAATTATAATGCACCCATAGATCATGGGATTTGCAAAATTGTACCATTTGAATAACTACCTTATGTGAAGAAAAACTAATGTGAATCATAGTTAATACCACCACCAATTGTATCATCGATTGTATACGTTGGGACAAATGCCTCTTTATTTCTAGGTCCACGATAAAGCATTCCATCATCACCGTGATATCCAAAACTATTTGCTTCCTAATTGCCACATGCAAAAAAGATCAGGACATAACTCAGATAAACTACCAACATCACCTCCAATGAAAGAAATCAAAGGGCGAGAGAGAATGCCCTAACATCACCTCCAGATAATGATATACTAAATGTACCAGTCCAAGGGTTTGTCTAAACCTACAGATGGAAAACCGTTCTTAGATCTTAGCTCGAGTCCCATACATACACACTACGCACACACTGAAAGACTCCTCACTCTTATATCGTTTGCCGTATATAACTCGTCATCTGTTTTGAATAATAAAGATCTTGAGAGGAGATGGATCCGCGTGAGGGATTGAGCCAAAGGACCTATGCACATATCTGGGTGGTTTCTTCCCATTCTTTAAAAAATACTGCAAAAAAGAATATAGCTATAATGAATTTGTGAGACGATTTAAACCTCAAATTTAAACAAATGTGAACATTGAAATCAAATCTCAAACTAAAAAAATGCAAGATTAGAAGACTTAGTGAAAACAGAGCAGTGGGAATCCAACTTCAAGATGTTTAGCTATGTAAAGGAAGAAACTACAAAAAAAGGATATATGTCAAGTTGGAACTGAGTTCCTAGAAAATTCTCCTTTGGTATGAGGAGAAAACATACATTTGTGAACTAAGAAAATAATTTTCACACCGTTAATGTATAATTGCATCCAAACATGTTGCTTGTGAAAACATTTATAATTAAGAGGGTTCAATATGCTCAAGATAATTCTAAGTTTTCCATATTGACTCGCAACTGGGTTCAAGATATCTCAAGAACATGCATGTTATTTCAAGAACACACAAAACTTATGCTGTTACACTCATTCCAAATGAACCAACACACTGCCATAATCATATATCCACAAAGAGTTGGTTTCTTCACATCCAACAAAACAACTCTGAAAACTTTAAATATCAAATGAACAAATGAATATAGTTAAATATCACATGCATTAATCTACTTATTTACAGACTCAAACACAAACCCCTATTTCAAAAGACCGTCGTATAGGAAAGCGTGGGCTTGTAAGAGATCTAAGAAAACCGATTACAAAAATAAAAAAATAAAAAAAAATTCAAAGCAACAAAACCCATAAAGGCCCACACATAACTTTAAAAACAGGGATGCATGAACTTAAATTGAGATCTTTAAAAGGATCAGCACCCACACGAATAACACAGGTGACTTGGTATGTGTGGTTGTGAGTGAGAGGAAGAGAGAGAGTCTAGACAAACAAACACTAAGCCAGCATCAACTAAAAATAAACATGTATATATAAAAATTGAATAAAAATGAAACAAACCTTTAAAAAAAACTATAGAAAAGTAAAGAAAAGTGGAGAATGTCTCGCAATCTTAACAAATAAATTTTAGACACCGTGACCTGCTATTTTAAAAGGCAATTAATAGATTGACAAAAAATGTGGCAGTGATGAATAATAGAAAACAAAAATTGTGAATGCACCAACATGGCAGTAAAGCAAATCACCCTAAACCAAAAACCTACAAACTCAAACCCAAAGCCCAAATAGCGTCAAGAGCACAAAAAATAAAAAATTCGAAACAAAAACCTCAAAATATAAATCTAGATAATCAGGTCTTGATCTGAAAACAATTAGATTCCCAAATATAACCACAAAAAATAATTAGATTCCCAAATATAAACATAAACATAAATAGACATGAACAAAATGAACAAAATATGTACAGATAACCTAAATTACAAAGCCGTGAATTTTAAATCCTACGTTTGTGAAAACAAAACTATCGAAAGGGTAAAGATTCATTGAAGCCCTAAATATTTTCAAATCTAGGCGTGTGTGTGTGAGGGAGAAAGAAAAGAAAATACCTTGACCATGCATGTAAAGACAAATAAATCTCATCGATCCAAAGATCTCAGATCTGCAAAATGTAAACATCCGTGTTTTCAAAAATATATATAAAAAAAATCGAACCCAAAAAGGTTAGATAAGCCGTGTTGGTGGTAATTGGTATTATCGCTATGAAATCTCAATGGAGTTCGTGAGTGGGGGAGTTCGTGAGTTGGGGAGAAGCCCTAAACTACAAAGCAAACAGTAAGGAAAACTATTTTCATACCTGCAGCTGATGACAACAGTAATGTAAGCTGATGACGACGGCAGCGGTGGATGAGGATGGTTTTGTTTATGGGAGAATGTTATAGGTAGGGTGTGTGTTGTGGGTGCGTGTGGGCGCAAAAATGTGTGGAGTGCGGCGGCGACGTAGGTTACTTGCTGATTTGAGAGAGAGAACGGGCATAACGAGAGAGAGAGAGTAGTGATAACTTGAGAGGGAGAGGAGCAATCGTTCGATTAAGAGAGAAAACATGTGTATTTTACTATTTTATCCTCAGTTTTGAATTTTGGGATGAAGAAAAGTGAAAAAAAAGAGGGGGAAATGAAATAATTGAGGGATAAAAGAGAAAAAGAGGGTTCTTTTAATCTCCACCCTTGATTTTTAGCTTTGGTGGCAAAATATAGACGCTTTGATTTTTTTGATAAGATAAGATAAGATGACACTATTCATTAGGCCATTGTCCCATATTATATATATATATATATATATATATATATATATATATATATATATATATATATATATATATATATATATATATATATAAAGCACATATTCAATACATTATCCGTTTTACTCCCGAAAACCTTACTCATCCAGCTTAATCTACCTTAATCTTGTAAAGACTTCCTTTATTCACACTTAGCATTTCTCACTTTTTTGAACAATAAATATATACCTTTGAAAAGCACATATTTAATGTATTAGCCATTTTACTCCCGAAAACCTTACTCATCCAGATTAATCTACCTTAATCTTGTAAAGACTTCCTTTATTCATACTTAACATTTCTCACTTTGTTTAACACACCTGGTTCAACACTTAGCACCGTTACACTTGGTTTATCCCAACCCGTTCCTTTACCAGAATCATTCATTTTCATATAAAGTTATATTTCATTAAAAATCACCATTCCATCACACGCACTCACCGTGTTAGGAAATACTCATTTGTCATTGAATACCTTTTTCAATACATGCTTATACAATTTGTGGGTTAACAACTTTGTAGCTTAATCACCCATTTACACACTTTACTTTACTCTTCTTACCTTAACTTACGGACATTTATAGATTTGCGCATTCATTCAAATTAGGTTGTGTTAACAAATTTTATCACACAAATCGTTTCTTAACATGTTCCATATTCCTTTTATCTTTTCTTGAAATCTTTCGTTATCGCATACTTCAACGGGCTTCACACCGTCGACTATGTGCACCATATGTTCTGGCCAGTGATTTAGGGCTTTTCACCTAAGGGCTCCGGGACCTTCTTGCTTATTTTTCAATTGCATCAGAGTTCTTATTAATGTGTTTAATACTTTACACATGTTCAAATTATTCCATTTCCATGCTTTTACCCGGCTGAAGCCAAAACCCAGAATTAATCATTAATTTTTTCATTAACACTTGGAAAATTATTTCTTTTATCCTTTAAGCCCCTTATCCACACACACATGATTTATACTAAAATAATTCATGCTTTAGGACATAACTCATTTTCACACATAGTAGTGTAAAGTCATTCATTAACATTTTCATTCCGTAAAAATTTCACACTTTAAGTAAATTACCAATTTACCATTTGTTTACCAAACTTGCAATTTAGTCCTTTTAACAAGTGCTATTTATCAAAATGGTCATTAAGTTTCCAACTTAATATTTAAAACACTTTATGCATTTAACACTTGTTTAATATCACACTTTACAGAAGACTACTTTTTCTTCCTTAGAAATTACCATTTCTTTCATTTAATACATGTAGTCTTATACTCTACATCTTTAAATTCTCAATTGACTTTATCCCACATATTTGAAGACAAAAATTTTCCCTTGTCGCATTTTCTGTTAAAACCCAAGAAGACTTTCTTTAAAATTTCTCACATAGTTGTTATCAAAATATGTCAAGTTTATATGCATATAAGTGGACTATAAATACAAAAATCCTACCAAGTGGATTAAACAAACATTTTCTTTTTAAAAATTGATACCATTCACAACAACATACTTTTTAAGTAATAAGGACATTTTATCAATTCCTTTAAACTCTAAGAATGTTCATTTGTTCATAAAGTGTCCATTTTGGCAAGAAACTTAAAAATATTTATTTCCTAAATATTTTAACAACATTTACGTTATTCAATATTTTATTCCCATAAAATTACCCATTATTTCTTTTTACAAGAAATACACAAAATATCATTTTCTCACATTTTTATTCCATAAAAATGTTCATTATTTCTTTTTACTAGAAATACATAAAATAGTATTTTCTTACATTTTTATTCTATAAAAAGGTCTTTTTTCAGTTTACTAAGAAAACACACTACACCAATATTTTGTAGCAGTTTTATTCCATAAAAATGTCTATTTTCGGTTTACTAAGAAAATACACTACAACAATATTTTTTAACATTTTTATTCCAAAAAGTCCTATTTTCAGTATACTAAGAAAACACACAACAACGACATTTCTAACATTTTTATTCCATAAAATTGTCTATTTTCAGTTTACTAAGAAAATACATTACAACAATATTTTCTAACATTTATACACCATAAAAATGTCTAGTTTAAGTTTACTAAGAACCCATCATTCTTTCGTAGTTATCCTACTGTTAATCAATAATAATAAGACTACAATATTCATCAAATAGAATCCAAAATAAAATAAGAGTAGATTATTCCACCTAAATGGCCCTCAAAGATGGTGGTGGTGTTGAAGATGGGTGACTTTTCCACCTCCAAAGGTGGCCTTAGAGGGAGTCACAAAAAGCTCTACCAAACAGGCCTCTATAGAAGCTCCAACATACTCCTGAAATGCTTCCATAAACACATCTTCTTTCTCCAAGGTTATCCTCATTAAATCCCCCAACTAACAACTTCTGTGTGTTTCGTAGCTTACACTTTAAAAATGGAGAGCTATGGTAAAATTTGTATACATAAGGGTCTTCCCCCATGGAGCCAAAGGTAGAGAGAAAAATAATAATTTAAGTTTTGCAACAATGCAGTGTTTCACGGTTCTCTCTTCTTTCTTATAACCAGATTACCGACCCCTTATGGTCTAAAAAGGAAAGGTCTATATTCCAATGTTTCCTTATAATTCAATTACCTACTATCAATTTATAACCCTAGGCATCATCAAAACTATGGTCTAAACCCAAAGCTTTTACTTTAATCAATCACTATCGTTAATTCAACCATGATGAACCCTAAGGCCTCATTGCCAGTCCTCAAACATGCCTAACGTGTATTTCCAAATAAAATAAATTCTCGAATCACACCTAACCTAGGTGGATATAATCTCACACTCCTCCTTACACATCACTTATTAATTCTAAGACAATCGCCTCATCACATAGTTCTACCCGATCGATATCCCTTACGGTATCCCTGTGTAGACTTAGGGTCACCCTGGGTACCACTTCACAAACACATACAAACAATCATCTCCTTAGTTCCCAATGTTAATAATATTCTTGAGTTACAACCTCGGGATATTCAACCAAATCAAAACTAATTATATCGGTTTATTAATAAAACTGTTAACCTAGATAAATCAGGTAGCACATGGAAACTATATGTAAGAGCATGAGAACACGTGCACACACAGACTGGTGTAGAATAAAGGTTCATATGAAGAAGAGCTCACTCACAAACCGTGATGCATCGGCCACAATGGGCATAACCCGCATCACTATTGAGCTTACGCAGCTCCACACCCAAATCAAAACTAATCAACAACTTCCCATTACCCAAATCAAAGAAGGCATACTAAGGCAACGAATCAGGGGACTTCCATGCCAAAGAAAATAACCTAATTCCAACAGCAATATGAACCATACGAAGTATGAACCCACGATGTATACTTAAATCCTATAACTCTTACCGCTACTTATCAAGCACCCTAGTCTTACCACGCATCCATCTTGGACCTTTTAAACTTGATGAATTCTACTCCAGAATCATTTGTCCATGCCGGATGGATGGAACACAAACAAGTTTAATCTGAGAAGCTGAAACTCTAGGTTTCCCCCCTTAGGATTAATATTACCTATCCATCTTTAGAAAGCATAACTATTCTAAATCAAGAAGAAGATACTTATCTTGTCACTTATCATTAGTTACTAACCTATCACATCTATCCCTTCAGAATTTGAATACACGGTATCTAACCTCATCTTTCGAGATCACTCTCATCAAGTGAATGTAGCGCTCACATAGTTTCAGACATTCAACTCACAGACCTTTGCTACAACTCTCAGCATAGTCTACATGACCCCAGCCCATAGTCATTTTAATGGAATCTTAAACCTTCAATCATTACTCATTTCTAATGATTTCCTTCGAAAGAATCATTACTAACCATACATGTAGCACACATAGGTGCTATAAGTATGCCTAACACTTCATCTCGAGTGCTATTTCTAAAAGCAATAACGAACCTCATCCTGTTTTAGGTCTCCTAGGCTTACCACCTATCATTGATCAACCTATCTTTAAAATTATCCTCGAAGGTCACATCATAATAGATGCCTATATATAAAAGTCATAGCACTAACTCCAAGGTACTTCCCCAATTTGACATGACCTAACCATACTATGATCAACAATGGTATAGCATCACTTATGTAAACTTTAATACAATAATGGTTCCTAATGACTCATGGACGATGACATCAAACTCAATTATACATCTTACACATCTATTGCAAGGAACCACAAGTCATATCCTGACCTATGCCACACAAACTTGAGTTTATCAATATGAAATGAACATCACCACATATACCTCAATGCGATAAGAAACCACAAGGTTTCAAAGAGGTATACTATTATCGTTGTGATGCATAATACACAACTTAAGATTCACTATTAATAGGGAATAGACACCACTCACATTAATATCTCATTAGAAAAATCTTTGTATATACCTCTAAGGGAGTTATCAATGCGGTTTCACAAACCTACATCCTTTAATTTCTTATGAGTGTTCAACCACTGCAACTGAATTACCTTACTATGTAACCCTCATACTATGTGTTACTTTACCAACTAACATAACTATGTATATTTTGTATTTATAGGACAAGGGACATCGGGTATTACCTACAAATACCAAGGCCCGTGCCCACGAACGCCCAATGGATCCTATTTATTAATGCCACACTACAATCACCAAACCATAATTTATATCATCATGGTTTTTGGCAGGACACAGAATGTCGGGTATTGTTCAAGAGGAGGCCCACTCTAACAATGCCACAAGAGGTACTATTCTAAAATATCATAATATAATTACTTAATACTAAGACACCACGATTATTGATTAGGCATAAATTCTTCACATTTATCCCCTTAATTTCGATATTTTTATGATCATGTGCATTGTAAATAGCTTGGATTTGTCTTATATTTATGCTACTAACCCTTTTTGGCAACTATTTCATTTTTTGTGTATCTCTTATGTGTTTTACAAGTATTCCATGCAAATTAGTGCGAAAAAGAACGCAAAATAGTGAAAGAAAGCAAGAAATGGGGAGTTCAAGGGTATTTTCATAATTGTACAGCCATATTCCAGAGGTGGGGAAAACTAGAAAGTTGAAGAGATCTAAATTACAAGAACACTGGAAAAAATGGTACCCCAATCTGAGCTACGGTGAAAAAATTATACCCATTTGAAGTTGAGAAAGCAATTTAAGAAAAAACTGTTAAGGATGAACTGAACCGAAGAGATTGAAAACGAACTGATCCGGCCATTTAGTCACGCTCAGAGTCTATTACAAAATTAGTCATGATTTTTAAGTTTGATAAATTTTCAGATATGGGATTTTTATTTTGTCCTTATCCTTTAGCCAAAAGAGTTTTATGTTTTGGGAACTCTTCTAAACGACCTCTAGCCTATATATTTAGTCATTAGGACTCTTTTTATTCAGATTTAATTCTTGTAGAATCTCCATAACGAGTAGGAACGTCTAGGAGAAGAATCTACATATTTTGCACCTTTAATTCAAGAGCTTTTCCAGTTTTTCTTCAACCTTTGATTTCCTCTTGCATGTTCTTGTTCTTCAATCTTGGTAACTTTTATTTTCAGCACTTTTATTATTATTTCTCATGTTTAATCTATCTTTCCAAGCAATTATGAGTTCATGCAACGTAGATAACATATTTTCACTAATTTCACCATGTTAGGCTGGCTTTTTAAGGGTTGGGATGCATGAACCTCACCCGATGTAATTTATGACAGTGGAAATAAAATTTTGAATTAAAATCTTAGGTGAAAAGTATCGTATTTAATGCAATACTTCTTTGATTCATCCATTGCTTACAAACTGTGCGGGCTACGATCCCTCATATATGTAATACTTAGGAGTGTTGAAGACCGTGCCTTAATTTGTCCTTTGCTTATATATTGTGTGGTCTACGATCCCTCATATATGTAATACTTTGGAGTATTAAAGATCGGGTTCATCTGAAATTTTAATTACGAATCTAGTATCCTATGAAGTTAATTAATAGGGTGTGGGGGATTGTAACCCGGCCTATCTTTCTCATTTCATAGTTAAAGTTTATTCAATTCGTTATTAGTTATTCGTTAGAGTAATTGCATTTCATTTATTCACAATCTCATTAATTAATCATTTTCAAATCTGCATCTAGTTGTAGTTATTTCACAATCCAAATCATCTTTTTGTTTCTTTTTAGAGTCAAGTTACGGCTAACAGTCTTACCTTTGTCGTCACGTTCACTCGTCCTAGTTTTCTGAGGATTTGATACCCAGACTAGCCACTATAGTCCACAAGAGTGTAGTTAAAGTTTAGGTTTTTGTATTGCGGTTGGAAGCCGATAACAACGACAAGAGTATTCACACGGACGCTTGGTTTCCACCTTGATCAATTATTTAGGTTTAATTATAGGTTACCTCAATCATTATGATTATGTAAATCCTCACTATAGTCAAGGCATATGAATCAGGACATGCTGAATGCAAGCTTGTAACCAAGGCACTTAATACTTTCTCACCAAGTAGCTAACACTTGTAATTACATTCATCAACCAATAACAACTAAGGTATTCACCCATAAGGGTAGCATCCTATCAACTAAGACTGACTTATCCTCAAGCGTTGGTCTACAAAAGTTTATATGCTCATTGGCCTTAACATCAATCATGGTATTACCCCAAGGATCGAAATTTCCTAATCATCACATCGATATTGACCTCTCACAAGTGTCACACCCAAGACTAAATATAATTTAAATCATGATTTCCCATTATACAACTATGAAACTATAAAAATCAATCTCTACCGCTGATTATACACAATTTGTTGCCACATGCCTAAGGGCCATCATCTCACTCTATCAATCTCCTCAAAAGACTCGACGTCAATAAAGGTTGGACACAAACACCTCACACCATGAACTACAGTGTCACCATTTATCAACTTAATGGACACCCGTAAATTATGTACATACTAAATTAGAAATGAAGAAGCGATTTACAACATTAACTTGATCGTATGCCACTTGACACAAATTCACTTATCATACTAACCTTTTTTACCTTATCCTCGAAGACATGAACAATAACCATCACCAAACTAGTGTGATTGGACAAAACCAACACCTACGTCAAAAGATCTAATACTGAAATCAACACGTTACACCCAAAAGGAACCTTGAACCTAGAGCTCCGATACCCTTTATAATGCCCCGAGCTGGATTTATGGGCTACCCATAGTCAAACCCGTCCGGTCCGAACGTTAGGTGTGAAGTGTAATGAAACAACCTATATAATATTACTAGTCCAGTCTTATTTTAATTAACATTTCACTTGTTTAGCATGCAATTCCAGTTATCAAGATAAACTTTGTGTGGGATCCATGAAGAGCACCCCGAGTCAAAGTAAATAGGGAAACTAACGTAACATAAATAAAATACACTTATTGTAAGAGTGCAGTTTAGATTAGATGGAGACGTAACCCTTTTTGAGTACAATAATGACAAGTTAATCAAGGACACTCGTAGTTAATTACAAGGCACACAATCATAACCCATTGGAGATAAACTCAGTTTGAACTTGCAAATCTCTCGTGTATAACTCACAAGATAGTAATGAACTAAAAACTAAATCATTTAAAGGGAGAGAAAACTAAGCACCCTAGACACACCTTGGGAGGCATCCAAACACACCAAACCTCAATAATCTCTAGTCAGATATTAAAAGCTTCATAATAAATGACAATGGTGGGTGAGAAATGTTTGTTCACAATCAATCTCTCTTTGATGCTTTTCTTCTCTCTAATAACTCTCTCTCTCCAGTCATAAATCTTAAAGAACAACTCTCCCCCCTTAGAAGTGGTTGAGGTCCATAAATACCCCCCCCCCACCAATCTCGAGGTGCCTTAGTCTTTTACAGCTATGAAAGACATCCCTCATACTTTATGCCATAAACATTAAATGCCCGATGGACTGCTCAACTCCACGTCATAAATATTAAATGGAAAGACATGCCTTTTGCCTAGCCACTGTGCATTGTGGGCCTATCACCATAGAGGTGGCTCATCCACTATCTGACAGCCCCAAATACCATAGTGGTTTAGTCAAGTGAATATTTGACATTGCTTAGCTGGCTAGTGACATCACCTAAAGTAGATGTGACACTAAGTAAAAGGAATAAGTGGTTCATAACTCAATGCCCAATGGGACTCAAGGCTTCTCCGCCCAAGGTTCCACGGTGAAGGTCTTTTTGTGTTTTACCAGGTGTATCTAAGATGGTTAGTACAAGTACCAACGGTGCCTCACTTTTCAACACTCCAAACCAAGTCCCTCTGAAGTTCCCATGACGAGGTCATTCGATAGAGAATGAAATATCTCCCAGGCTTGGTGTCTCATGAGTGTCGTTTGACCTCACATTGAATAGTCATTATAATCGTTACAACTCATAGTCACTATAAACAGAAGATATAACATGATAAAGTAATAGAACAAAGCTAAAGGATGAGCACTCTCGACCAATTTCTTCGCTAGAAGATCTCCCTGGGCTGTCATATTGAGCTGCCTTGCTTGAGCTTCCATGCTCAGCTGCCTCGCTGCCTTAATCACTTGAGTCTGTTGTATTAACTGGGGGGATTATCTCTAATCTCGTGATTGTCTTTGAGCCCCTATATTTTTCCCTTCGTGTAGAGATTTGTTATGGGAATAAGAAATGCCTGCATGAAAACTTCTCAATTCAATGAACCTTCTCTTTAAATTCACACATATTTGTCTTCGTTACAACTTATGTCGTTGTGATTTCTAGGAAAAAGTAAAATTCTCCTCGATGTACCTGAACTAAATTGTTGCGACTTGTCGTCGATTGGCAAAGGATATCGTAACTTTTTCCTGCTGTTGTGATTGAACCGTTCTGCCATTTCCTCCTTAGCTATTATAATTCTCTCGAAATGCCTGAGGAACCTATCAATTTCCTGTTCTAACTCTTGGGAAGTGAAATTCTCCCCTTTCTGTATTGTTTTGTTCCATTGTGCAGCATATTTGTAAGATGTTGGTATTTGCATTAGGAATGCCCCTAGCGATATGAAATATCCCTCCAAGGAATTCCTAGCATTTAAACTTATTGAATTCTCTCCAAAGTAACTGTTGAACTATAAAATTATCCCCAATTTCATGCTTTGTTTATTCTCCCCGATGTACCTGAACCAAAACTAGAGGCACCTCCAAATGGGTTTATGGCGAGGGGACATCGTGAACTTTTTGAACTAAGGTACGTGGTGCCTTTTCCTCTGAAGGTGGAATTCTCCCTTGTAAACCCTACTAAGTAAATTATCCCAATGTGAAGGTGCTTCTTTGTTTGGACTGTGCTGTGTCATCATTTCTTCATGTTCAAAAAATTAGAAAAATTCTCCCCGATGTACCCGAGTCATAGTTAAACACTGTTTGGACTTGTGGCGAGGGGACATCGAATATTTTTTGAATCGTTGGGACAACTTCTATGTTACAAGATATCGGATATGTCTGATAAAAATTTTGGCACCAAACTTAAACTTTTTTTTGGAAGAAAGCCCTTTATATTCCCCATGAATTAGATTATTAATGACGTGGTTCCATCTTTTCAACTATCAGAACACTTCCTAAAATGCCACGTGTCCATTTGAAATGATTACTGTTGGCTTTGCACGTGCAGGGGTGGGAAACTCAAAAAGGCGAACTAAAGGATTTTCAAACGTTTATTATTCAAAGCACTTTGCCATTTTCTTCCTTTACTTTGAATTTTCTTCTTCAACTCCCAGAGCATTTAGAGAGAGAAAAAAAAAACTCAAACCACCATTTTTAACAAGGTTTTCTTAGGTTTCTTTTCTCTCATTGTCTATTTCACCTCCACTTGTGACCATACTCTCCATTTTCATCCATATTTCTTCTTAGCTAAGATTTTCCTTTCATCGCCACCTGATATGGTTTCTTCAAGCATTTCCTCGGCTCCCAGCACCAGTGCTCAGCCAACTTCTGTCGCTACCACTACTGCCACTACGGGTGCCACCTCCTTGGATGTTGCTCATCAAGAGCAACTATGTTTTTACCACCGGTCTCCAATTTTTGGTTAACATGATTACTTCTTTGATGCATGTAAGACTTGAATATTGGGTGATGAAGACGAAGAATCATCCAAATGGGGTTTTCTTCCTCTAGAGGGGACTCTGCGCTTCAGATTGTATCGTGGTGAATTTCCTTGCTACCGGATTGAGTTTGAAGCACCCAAGGGATCTCTAGCTCATTTTTCCTTCTGGCATGCACATATACAGAGCTCCCACCCTATATCTCTTGCCAAAATTTTTATTCACCAAGACAACTGGTTTGGGGAGTTCACTCTCTCTAAGCACAACGCTGCACTCCAAGTGTTGGTCTCCAAATGGAACATCATAACTCACACCTTCTTTGCTGCCTAGGGGGAGTTCACCATTTCCTTAGAATATGTCTGTGAGCTACTTGGGTTTGAACCTGTGGGTGGGTTTTCTTATCTTGATGAGGCCATGGATGGAAAAAAAACTGCTGGTCGGGCTCAGTTGGATCCGATTTATCGCCGCTGCACTGGGTCTTCCAATAAAGCTACATTTACTCCCTTAATTAGTTATTTCTTCAAATCTCCTACTACAAAGGATGTTACTTTTGTCACAAGCAAGGGTAAAGGTACATCCCTATAATTACCAGCCTACATCCTTGTTTTGCTCTCCTATTTCTTCTTCACTGGAAAACCTAATGACCAGCCTAGGAGGGACCTCATAAACATATCCATTCATTTGGCCAGAGATTTCAATCTTCCTCTGATCGCCATTGCTCTTGGGTCCCTCTACACTTGGTTGGATCGAACCCATCTTGACATAGAACGGTCCCTTGACCGTTACAACCTGGCCAATTTCGCCAACACCATTATTTTAACGGGTTTCCTCTACACCCATTTTACTACAATGGCCGCCAAATTTGTTCTTTATTCCCTTATCCAAGGCATCAAGCCCCCTCACCTCATGTGAATTCAAAAAAAATAAAGTCGAAAGGAGATAATGGACATTTTTCACCGTTTGGACTCCTTCGTCATGAGTCCATATGGGGAATCAACCTTCGTCCACAATTGGAATTTTTTCCGTTCTGCAGCTAGAATGGCCACTTTCATTCCTGTTGTAGAAGATCCTACACAAGCCGTGGTGCTTCTTTTCACCCCTAGATTCCTTTCTTCATTAACAAAGTGGGGATATACTTATGAACCTTACAATCCTGATAAATTCAGTAGGCCATTCGATTTTGATCAAGGGGCTCCTCAACTTGTATTTTAGTTAATGAGTGAAATGGCTACTTTTGCTGAGGCCTTCACTTTCTACCTTACCGCTGCTGTACTTGGCGTAACTTCTACTATGGATGGTCGGGTTACCATCCCTAGTGCCGATAGGAAAGGGAATGTGTCCACTTCTTTTGCCACTAAATTCTGGCCCACGAAACTAATCAGGGTTTGTGAATTTATACAAAGTCCCCCTCAATATCCCCCAGTTCACCCTTTCCCTGCCTTGGAATTAAGCCTTACGGGAAACTCTATTCTTGGGGATGAGTTCCCTCTCAGAAATACTCCTAAAGATCCTCCTAACGAGCTACCTCCTTATTAAGCCATGATCCCTACTACCACGCCCAAGCCCAAGAATATTGTAACCCCAAAACAGCCTACCCCTACTGAATGTGTTTTTGGTGAGGGTGTTCCAACTGATGAAGCTTCTGGAGAAGGACCTTCCAAGCCACTAGCCAAAAAAACTTAGAGATCTAAGAGTGGAACTTCTGTAAAGTCTAAGTCCCAACATAAACCTCAAGCTCCCTTAGATGTATTCCCCATTGCCCCCGTTCATCCTCCTATGTTTGTCGAAGTGAGTGAGTGATGAAGAAAGAAATTTCAAGCTGAGGTGGAACGAATAAACACTGAATTTCACCAGCACACTCCATCTGTCCCTTCTATTGATGCTTTTCCTACCATTTTGGTAGATCCATCTGGGGGAATCAAAGCGAAGGAAGAATATGGGAGTTCCCTCAGCCCTTGGTGCTTTTGGTGCTAGAAAGAAGACTCTAAGCACCAAGACTCAGAAGAAACGAGCCACTGAGGCTATAATTGCGGATGACATCGAAAAAGGCCAACCTAATAGGGCTTCTTTAGTTCCTTATCCACCTTTATCGCCAATGGTCATATCATCCCATTCTCCCCCTCCTGAACAAGAGGTGAGTTTTCTAACACTTAGCCATTTACACCCTAGTGAGTTAATTTTCTTTCATTTATGACACTTGTTCCTTCTTTCTTGTTTCTGTTAGGAGCCTGATGAAGAAAGGCCTTCTCCTTCAGTCAATCCTTTGATGGGAGGACGCTTTGGTGCTTCTATAATCGGATCATCTCCTCCCCATTCTCCCATGATAGGTCTTACTTATTCGCATTATTCGGCCTCCTATTGTGTAGAGGAGGCTGCTAAGAGGGATACTACGCCCATTGAGTCTGTGGGGGTTTTCTCTTATCCGAAGCAGACTCCCCTAGCTTCTTATGGTTCACCCTCTTTATTGTTGGTTCCTTTGACTGTGATTTCAGTTCTTCCAAGATCTCCCGAGGTAATAAGTGCTAAGTGGTTAGTATATCTTTCTTTTATCTTTCCTTATTTGACGTATCTTCTAAGTGTTTTGTTGTGTTTCAGCTTAAGGTTGCTGCATCACTAGCTGCATCACTGGTTGATGCTCTTCTTCAGTGTCCTCTGTTAAGT
The DNA here is from genome assembly GCA_949130495.1 of Sambucus nigra. NCBI lineage: Eukaryota > Viridiplantae > Streptophyta > Magnoliopsida > Dipsacales > Adoxaceae > Sambucus > Sambucus nigra. The sequence continues at coordinate 550,020,081 of OX422207.1, forward strand.
CCCATCTTTGATTTTTCCCCTTTTGCTAACATCACTGAGGTAGGTTGAATGTGCACTTTGCCCCTTCTTTTTGTGATGTGCCTTTCTTCTAACACTTAGCTTTATATTCCCAGCTTACTCCAGGATTAACTCCATACTCATCCCTCGGGACTCCACCCTTTACTAGGGCTACCTTTGGATTATCTACTCATCCTTGTCCTTCTTCTTCACCTACAAGGGATGATGTATTTGTGGAAGATCGAACGGGCTCTTCGAGCCCTCCTAACCTTGGCCCTAGTTTCTTTTGTTAAATTAGGAGCTTCATCAAGTGTTGAGGTTCCTCTGGCTGAGGTTCCTCTAGCTGAGGGTTCCGTTAAGGCTCTTGAGGAGATGAACTTTCCCACTATGGTACCTATCGTTGCATCTTCTTCAATATCTCCCATTCTTGCTCCAGCAGTTGCTGAGGTATTTCACTATTTTCTCTTCGTTTCTTGGTGTTTGTCCTTTATCTTGATAATGTGAAATCTCTTTGTTAGAAGAATCTCATTTTGAAATGTTCAAACTCCCCCAATGATGGTGACTTAACAATGAAAACCAATTGTTAAGATTTTTCAAAAACTCCACCAGTGATGGTGACTTAACAATGAAAACCACTTGTTAATATTTTTTGTAAACTCCACCAGTGATGGTGATTTAATAATGAAAATCAGTTGTTAAGATTTTTCGTCAAACTCCAGCAGTAATCGATGACGTAACAATGAAAACCACTTGTTAAGATTTTTCATCAAACTCCACCAGTAACGACGACTTAACAATGAAAACAAATTGTTAAGGCTTTTCGTCAAACTCCACCAGTAACGGTGACTTAACAATGAAAACCACTTGTTAATATTTTTCGTCAAACTCCACCAGTAATGGTGAGTTAACAATTAAAATAACTTGTTAAAATTTTACGTTAAACTGCACCAGTAACAGTGACTTAACAATGAAAACCACTTGTAAATATTTTTCCTAAAACTCCACCAGTAATGGTGACTTAACAATGAAAACCACTTATTGAGATTTTTCATCAAACTCCACCAGTAATGGTGACTTAACAATGAAAACCACCTGTTAAGTTTTTTTTTCATCGAACTCAGTAATTCACTTATCTGCCCTCATGTTGTTAGGGAGTTCCTTCATTCTGAAGAGAAACCTCGACCAGATCCTTCGACTATCGCCTCACCTCATCCAAATGTAGCTGCATTTGAGGAATCTAGTCCTAATGACCAAGTTTCCATGATGGGTGCTCCGGCTGATAGCGAGTCTGACTGTGGGCTTCCTTTGCCTACACTATCTCCTCATGAGTTTTTCTTATGGTTTTTCTGCACTCACCTCAAATAACTTCTTTCCATCATTTGGTGATTGAATAAATTTCCACTCACCATCCTAACACTTTTACCATTGAGTGCCTTCATTCAAACATTTTAGTGATGAGCCATAGGCTTTAGGGTATGGCGACCGTTAATACCGACTGATAAGCACCCAAAACTGTACATTTTATACCCCGAATAGTTGTATTTTAGTTGCTATTTCTCGACAATATGGGTCTTATGCGCTTAAATGTTTAATATGCAGGTTTAATGTACGTTGCGGTGTTCAAATGCGTATTTCAAGGCAATTGTGCATTTTACGGAGCTAAATACCAAATTCCCGTACCCTAGACTACCCTAAACTTACCCCAAACTTACCCCAAGCCTGTGTGTGTTTTATTTGTGTCATTTTATTATTTTTTAGATTTTTAGTTTGAGTCTTTTCTATTTTTAGGATTTATTTTAGATTTATTTTAGAATTTTTAAATTTTATTTTCTATTTTTTCTATTTTTTTTATTAATATAATTTTATTTTATTTTGATTTTGATTATTTTTAGTTTTATTTTATTTTATTAGGATTAGTTTTATTTTATTTTGATTTTTATTGATTTTTAGTTTTATTTTATTCTATTTTATTAGGATTAATTTTAGGAGTTTAGTTTAGTTTATTAGATTTTATATTTTAGGATTTTTGTTTTATTTTTATTTGATTCTTTATTTTATTTTTAGAATATAATTTTATTTTTAGGTTTCTAGTTTATTTTTATTAATTTTATTTTAGTTAGTGTTATTTTAAGGTCCAAATTAAACACACACATCACCATTATCATACACTTATCCTACACCTAATCCTACACCCTCATCACACCACATTACCCCCATCATCTTCTTCAACCTCTCACCACTCTCTCTCATCTCTCTACCTCCATTAAACCCAAAATCAACCCCAACCGATCTCTTTCTCCTACAACCTTCCCAGCGCCGGCGGCTGCCCCATTCTCGACTTACTCGCTCCTTACCAGCGACCAGCCGACCTCCGGCGCCACACCTCCTGCCATCCAACCGCCTCTCACCCTTTGCGCCGGCGACCTCTCTCTATCCCATCTCCGACCCTGTCAACCCTCCGCCGGCGAGCCCTCCGACCCCTTCTGTCCATCGCCGGTAAAACTCCTCCAGCCCTCGCCGTTTCCACCATCGTCGACCCACCAGCGCTCCGGCAGCAACACCCCGGCGACCACTCTCTCTCTCTCGACCCTCGAAACCGCCGGCGATCAACCCAGTCCCCGGCGCTGCTCCAATCTCCGGCGAACCCACTGCCAAGCCAAACCCCCAGCAGCCGTGTCCCTCTCTCTCTCCCCAAACCGGACCCTCAAACCCAGTTCAAACCACATACCCATTTACCTAAACCAATATTCAACCCAAAGAACCATTTCAAGTTTTAACCCATTTCCCAAACTTCCATTCCCAAGCCACGATTCTTCTACCTGCTAAAAACCAAAAATGTAAACCAAACATTTACACCATGTGGCACAAAACCATTTAACCAACCTGTCCCCATTTTACCATAATACCCCCCAACTAACCTCCTTAAGCCATTTTCCCACATTACCCTCAATAACAATCTGATTTTTCCCTCACCTCACTTTACATTACCTCACACTATTTCCACATGCACTCCCTACCTTTTTACCATTATGCCCCTTTGCTCCATTGCATATAAAATGAAGAAAAAGACCCATTTGGTGGCAATTCTAGATCAAAGAATCAAGTAGAGAGAAAATTCTAGAGAGAGAGATAGGTTAGTTTAGAAAATAAATTAGGTAGAATATTTTTGTAAATAATTTTTGTTTTTATTTTTTTAGATATTTGTGAGAAATTAATTGTTGAGTGATTCAAATGAGTGTTTGTATGTAATTGAATATGGTGGAAAGCTCATTTGGAATAGATGTTGATCAATTTCAATGGAGGATTAGAGTCCAATTTTGCAAATCAAGGAGACTTGTTTGAAGATTTGTCCGCTTACCCTTCTATTTTATTTGTTTATGCCTTTGATTATTAAATTGTCATATTTCATACCATGTTAGGCTAAATCCCCTTTCAAGGGGTGGGGTGAAACCCTTATTTGATATTATTTTAGTTTAATTAGTTTGCTTAGTTGAAATATCCCTTTGAATGTTAATTTTGATCCCGCACCCTTAGATTTACGACTCGAGAGAGGGTAAATGATTTTCGAGAGAAAATCGAAATTCTAGTGATAATACCCATTTTAGATTCGAACTAGAGATAGGGGTTTCTTAAGTGGGGTATTATCATTTGAATTTCAACTCTAAATTTAATTTCTAAGATTGACATAAATTCTAATTGATCGATCCTAGCGGGTGATTAATTAAAAGGAGTGTAGATCTAATTTTCTAGAGTTGTGGGGTGTTAATTTTAACTTTCTAAAAGATTACTATTCTAATTACACTTGCAACGAGAGTTGGTTTGTAATTTTAATATTAATTTGGGATAATTCAAATAATTAAATTAATTGATTAGAATAATTAAAATTTGTGGTGTAATTCCATTCCTTGATTGTTCTCACAATTATTTGCCTCACTTTATCTTTTATTTTTGTGTTAGACCTTATTTTTCATTTTAGTCATTTTCTAGTTAGTTATTTCTATCTTAATTTAGTTTAGTTTAAAATCTCACCTCACCCTTTTGTTTTAATATTGAAAAAGCTAAAAAAATTAGAAAAAGTGAAAAAGCACAAAAAGAAAATAAATAGTGAATTACATTTGAATTTGTTCTATTTGCTTTACTCCCTAGAAAGTGGATTGATACCCTTACTTACCTCTACACTTGAGTTTATTATATTTGTAGGTATGTGAGGTTTTGAGTAGAAGGACTTTTCAAGCAACGACAAGAAATACACGGAAAAGGCATTTCTATCAAATGGCGCCGTTGCCGGGGATGTAAAAAGTCAAGTTATCAAATGGCGCCGTTGCCGTTCTTAGGATTGTGAAGCTCGGAGCGGATTCAATTTTGTATTTCATTTATTTTTTACACTTTATTATTTTTTTTGTACCATTTTTTTTAGAAGGATTGTATTAGAACTTTCTTATTATCTTGGCTTGTATTGTGGTGCTTAGAGACACCATTTATTTTTCATTTAAAATTGTAATAATTGAAGCCAAGCGTGATAGGGAAACCGGACAAGGTAGAGAGAGGGCGTCCATTGGCGAGGATTTAGAAGCCTCTCTACCTTGGGTCGGTAGGACTCCCGGGGACGACTGAGATAGGCGTGATCTCCCCCCGGTCGACTCAAACTTTTCGGCACCCCACGGCCTAAAAACTGTGGGAGGTATATTTCTTAAACCCTCGCACCTCTCCTGTTAGCGAGTCAATTCTTTTGTGTGTACTTGTGTGCTCTTGTGTGATTTTATTCTCGCATTTATTTTTTGAATGGTGTGATGAATTAAATTACTAAGACCTACACCCGGTCACTCACGAGAAGGGATTTCATCACCCGACTCACTCGCTTACCATTGTGTGCTACCCTAGCCATCACTAAATTTAAAATCAATCAACTAGGTAGCCCACTAGGAGAACATTTTGCAAAGGCGATCACTAATATATTTCCGTGATTTTTATCGCCCACGGACTTAATTAAAATTGGACTACCCTTTCGCTAAATTCAAAGATAAAAATTGGCTATGTGCTAGTTAGGAATTTTTTTCTTGACTTGTGTGTGTGTCCAATTCCATTTTTCGGTAGTCGATTTTAGTTAGTCCGTCCAATTCAAAGAGTCCATATTTTCCCCACCTTTTCTTCCAAAAAAAAAAAAAAAAATCCAAAAATATTTTTCTTTCTTTCTTTTACCAAAAATCCAAAAATATTTTCTTTTTCCCATTTTTCCAAAAATCCAAAAATATTTTCTTTCCTTTTTAAAAAAAAAAATTTAAAAACTCCAAAAAAATATATATATATATATATATTTTTCTCCACATGGTCGAGGAACGTCCTTTACGGGACTACTTTGGCAATTTTCCCTTGACACGTGACACGTGTGAGAGTAATCCCGAGCGATCTCTTTATGATATTCTTCATGATTTCACCTCTCTCACGAGTACCGTTGGTACTCTTGACCCATCTATGCATGCACCACCTATTCCATCACCCTTGGTGTCAAGTGTCACCGTGCCTCATCCTTTGTTGTGCACCCACTGTTCTAATGCCGATCACATGTCCCATGTGTGCCTATACTCTTCATATCCCTACGCACCCACCATGGAACATGTGTATCCATATGACACTGTTTCGGAACCCACCTCGGCTTACTACCCTGCTATGCCTACTCCCGAGTCGTGTGAGTCCCCGAGTTATTCGTGGAGGCCTGATCACCCTTCCACGGAATACGTATCCCAACCTGATGTTGTGGATCCTCACACGTTCCAACAGTCGTCATGGCATCCTTGTGCACCCAGTCACGATCAGTCCCCTCACTACGCACCCCATGCGCATCAACCATTTGTCCATAACGAAAGCGGTCCTTTCGTGTATGATGCACTTGGCCCCATCCCACACACTTCATATTAGTATTCTCCATACACTCCTGATTATAGCGTGTTGTGTCCACCTCAACCACCGCCACCACCCATCATTCCACCAACACCTTCATCCACCTCCACTCTCGAAACCCTCTTGCAAAAGTTCATACTTGAGCAAGAGCAAGCAATTCAAACTCAAGCTCTCCAAAGGCTTGAACAAAGATTAAATGAATTGGTGTGTGCGCGAGAGTCGGATATTCCCATGACCCCACCCATCGTTGCCACCGAGTGTGACGATGATGTGTCCTCTTGTGACACAAAATTTGAGTGTGACCAACCCTACCACCCCGAGAATCTTGAAGTTGAGACCATTCCATGGTCCAGGTCCCAAGTCGACAATTGTGTTGACATACGTTTCATTAGTGAGCCTGATTCAACACCATCATATCCATATGAACCCCACCTTGCGGTTCCCATTCACTTTCCCACTCACGCTGAATCCAAAATAATGCCCGAGTCTATACCTATTGAGCACATCGTGTGTGTTCCCGAGGAACCAATTTATCCTAGGTTAGCTCCGATTACGAGTGCTCACCATTTTTCCGAGATAGAATCCGTGATAGTTCCTAACTATTTGGATCTGGATGTTGTCCCACCATGCATGGCTCCCATTGAGCCTGATATTTCTAGTGATTCCTTTATCTTAGAGATTGGTGCCTCGTCTTACCCACCCACCCCATTTACCGATGCTATTATTATGGAGAAGTTGATCACTCCATCTTTAGAAACCACACTCCCTTGTGAGTATTCCTTTACTCCTCCCAATGAGTGTGTGTCTCCCACGCTTGAGTTGGATCATCTTCCCCCACCGTTTATCCCACCCGATACACCATTTGTCCCACCCGACCCACCCATTGTTCCTTCAACCCCACCACCTGGTTTGGATCTTGATTTTACACATTTAATGTTTCCATCTACATATTTAGATCCTCACCTGAAGCCATCCACCATCCACGAGAGTATTTTTGGTTCTACTCTCCACCGTGACATCGAGCTTGTTCCTCCATGCACAACACTCTATTATGATGTTGATTTTTCTCAACAGCTCCCTGGTGTGTCACGGCGCGACCATTACCATCGCCCATTCATAGAATGGTCGTGTGATTTTTATTAGCCTCACCCCATTCCTATGTCCAAACCATATTTCCTCCCTCACCAACTTGAGCACCATGCTTATAGGGCCCTCGTTGCCCTCACATTTACGCTCAACAAGGCCCGTGATCGATACCTATTCACCCTCACCTTTACCCTTTTTCCCACCCGCCCATGGTCCACCGATGCTTTGTATCGTGTGATGCACTTTGCCATACAGGTGCATTAACCATTTTAGCCTCTATCCAGCAAGACTGACGCTTCAGTCTTGTTTGGGGGTGATTCTCATCACCCGATTCTTCTGCCGCCCTGCTCTTTCATAGATCTTATCTTTAGGGTGAGAATGGTTCGGTCTGGCTGAAGACATTAAACTTAGCGCTACCGGGAGGCAGCCCGATTTTCTTGTACTAGTCTCATCCTGTTTGGGGGTGGTGTTTCACATCACCCTATGCTTTATCATGCTTGTAGATTTGTACATTTTTTTTATCACTTCTTATTCAGGTTTATTCTTGGCTACATCTGTCCACTTCATTACCGGTTCATTCTGGTAATCTCTTTCCTACCTTATGCTTTCAATTTTAAAAATCATTTTACCTAACATCGAGGACGATGTTCCCTTTTTGTTTGGGGGTGGGGAATTTTATCAAAATCGTGCCTCTTTTGAAAATTTTGAGTTTTTGAACCTGATTTTTAAAATTTCGCGCAGTTTCTTTCATCTCACTCATTGATGTGAATTTTCAATCATCCATCTTTTAAAGTCTAGGAATCAAGCTAGAGAATATTTTTTCTAAATAGCTTATGTAATACGTAACAAGGCATTTTGCACCATGAATTTCTAGACTCAACAAAATTTGCGCACTTATCACGTCATTACGTTTAGAGTTGAAGAGTACTATAATTCTAAAGAGAACCTTAAGGATCACTAGTGGAGACTTTAGCCCGTGAGATTTGTGCCTTTCACCCTTTTAGAGTGTTTTACGCATTCTCCGAGTCACAAGTTGATTCAACTTCTTCTGGGTCCGCATTAAATTGTTGTATGATCTCATTATCCTTCATTAAAATTTGGCTTGATCACTGAGAATGATATCACTTTGGGAGTTGTAAGAAACGCGTGTCTTGAAATTTGTCCCGATCACTAGGATTTTCATCCATACACTTATCATTTACCATTCACTCACCCATTACATTACCATATTCTACCCTTTTCCCCACATCATACATTCCCCACTCCATTCATATATCTTCCATCATTTTCAAAATAAAAGAGTGTGATTTCAAATGTAAATGTCTTCATTGTTAGTTTAAAAAAAAAAAAAGAAAAAAAATAGCAAAAATAGAAAATATAGAAAAAAAAATATAGAGAAAAAGAAAAGAAAAATAGAAAAAAGAGAGAGAGAAAAGAAAAGAAAAAGAGAGTTGTAGTTAATTTTTATGTAATAAAGACATTTGTGACTAAAGTGTATACACTCTTCTTTCGCATCCATTTCGCATCCATCTTTTACCCATCACATATCCACCACTCATCATCCTTCGTCATTCATATCACTATCACCATCCCATTTTATCCTTCATATCATACCCTTCCCATTTCATTTTCCCCCTCACCCATAATCATCCATATTGTTCCTAGGTGTTCGGGCAAATGAAATTCAACGTGGTGAATAACTCGACGTTCTCACTATAGTGATTAGCATTCTTTCATGAGATCATTTTTCTTTCTTTTTGTTCGTTCTTTCATATATGTGTGTGAGACGTTTGAACTTGCTTACATTTACTCACCTCCTCACACACAAGAGCGATACACTGACCCTAATCTCGAGAGTTCGTTCGAGAGTTATATCCAGTGAGATTTGAAGTTAAAGCGTTGATTCCGATGAGGCAATCTAGGAATTACTCTTGTGATACTCGACCCGTTTTGACTGATTCACACTACACACGTTGAGTTCTAGGAAGGATGTGCCTTGAGTATTTACTTAGCTTAAACTTTTTACACATTCTAGCTTGTATTTCTGAAAATATTTCTCATGTGATGGATTGTGCGATTATTCTATGTCTAATAAGAGATTGACTGCCCTTCAATAAATTTTTGCAAATAAATAATTTTGTGGGTATATTCCCTGCAAACCCTCACGAGACACAACTCGTCCTATAGGGCAACCTATAGGTTTAAAGGCTTGTTGCACATGCTAAGTGCAATCGCAAGTGCCCGCGAAAGTGGTACACTTTTGGTTACTTATCTTTCTCTTTCTCACTATCTTATTGCTCGAGGACTAGCAACGCTCTGTTTGGGGGTGGTGTGATAAGCACCAAAAACTGTACATTTTATACCCCGAATAGTTGTATTTTAGTTGCTATTTCTCGACAATATGGGTCTTATGCGCTTAAATGTTTAATATGCAGGTTTAATGTACGTTGCGGTGTTCAAACGCGTATTTCAAGGCAATTGTGCATTTTACGGAGCTAAATACCAAATTCCCGTACCCTAGCCTACCCTAAACTTAGCCCAAACTTACCCCAAGCCTGTGTGTGTTTTATTTGTGTCATTTTATTATTTTTTAGATTTTTAGTTTGAGTCTTTTCTATTTTTAGGATTTATTTTAGAATTTTAGAATTTTATTTTCTATTTTTCTATTTTATTTTTATTAATATAATTTTATTTTATTTTGATTTTGATTATTTTTAGTTTTATTTTATTTTATTAGGATTAGTTTTATTTTATTTTGATTTTTATTGATTTTTAGTTTTATTTTATTCTATTTTATTAGGATTAATTTTAGGAGTTTAGTTTAGTTTATTAGATTTTATATTTTAGGATTTTTGTTTTATTTTTATTTGATTCTTTATTTTATTTTTAGAATATAATTTTATTTTTAGGTTTCTAGTTTATTTTTATTAATTTTATTTTAGTTAGTGTTATTTTAAGGTCCAAATTAAACACACACATCACCATTATCATACACTTATCCTACACCTAATCCTACACCCTCATCACACCACATTACCCCATCATCTTCTTCAACCTCTCACCACTCTCTCTCATCTCTCTACCTCCATTAAACCCAAAATCAACCCCAACCGATCTCTTTCTCCTACAACCTTCCCAGCGCCGGCGGCTGCCCCATTCTCGACTTGCTCGCTCCTTACCAGCGACCAACCGACCTCCGGCGCCACACCTCCTGCCATCCAACCGCCTCTCACCCTTTGCGCCGGCGACCTCTCTCTATCCCATCTCCGACCCTGTCAACCCTCCGCCGGCGAGCCCTCCGACCCCTTCTGTCCATCGCCGGTAAAACTCCTCCAGCCCCCGCCGTTTCCACCATCGTCGACCCACCAGCGCTCCGGCAGCAACACCCCGGCGACCACTCTCTCTCTCGACCCTCGAAACCGCCGGCGATCAACCCAGTCCCCGGCGCTGCTCCAATCTCCGGCGAACCCACTGCCAAGCCAAACCCCCAGCAGCCGTGTCCCTCTCTCTCTCCCCAAACCAGACCCTCAAACTCAGTTCAAACCACATACCCATTTACCTAAACCAATATTCAACCCAAAGACCCATTTCAAGTTTTAACCCATTTCCCAAACTTCCATTCCCAAGCCACGATTCTTCTACCTGCTAAAAACCAAAAATGCAAACCAAACATTTACACCATGTGGCACAAAACCATTTAACCAACCTGTCCCCATTTTACCATAATACCCCCCAACTAACCACCTTAAGCCATTTTCCCACATTACCCTCAATAACAATCTGATTTTTCCCTCACCTCACTTTACATTACCTCACACTATTTCCACATGCACTCCCTACCTTTTTACCATTATGCCCCTTTGCTCCATTGCATATAAAATGAAGAAGAAGACCCATTTGGTGGCAATTCTAGATCAAAGAATCAAGTAGAGAGAAAATTCTAGAGAGAGAGATAGGTTAGTTTAGAAAATAAATTAGGTAGAATATTTTTGTAAATAATTTTTGTTTTTATTTTTTTAGATATTTGTGAGAAATTAATTGTTGAGTGATTCAAATGAGTGTTTGTATGTAATTGAATATGGTGGAAAGCTCATTTGGAATAGATGTTGATCAATTTCAATGGAGGATTAGAGTCCAATTTTGCAAATCAAGGAGACTTGTGTGAAGATTTGTCCTCTTACCCTTCTATTTTATTTGCTTATGCCTTTGATTATTAAATTGTCATATTTCATACCATGTTAGGCTAAATCCCCTTTCAAGGGGTGGGGTGAAACCCTTATTTGATATTATTTTAGTTTAATTAGTTTGCTTACTTGAAATATCCCTTTGAATGTTAATTTTGATCCCTCACCCTTAGATTTACGCCTCGAGAGAGGGTAAATGATTTTCGAGAGAAAATCGAAATTCTAGTGATAATACCCATTTTAGATTCGAACTAGAGATAGGGGTTTCTTAAGTGGGGTATTATCATTTGAATTTCAACTCTAAATTTAATTTCTAAGATTGACATAAATTCTAATTGATCGATCCTAGCGGGTGATTAATTAAAAGGAGTGTAGATCTAATTTTCTAGAATTGTGGGGTGTTAATTTTAACTTTCTAAAAGATTACTATTCTAATTACACTTGCAACGAGAGTTGGTTTGTAATTTTAATATTAATTTGGGAGAATTCAAATAATTAAATTAATTAATTAGAATAATTAAAATTTGTGGTGTAATTCCATTCCTTGATTGTTCTCACAATTATTTTCCTCACTTTATCTTTTATTTTTGTGTTAGACCTTATTTTTCATTTTAGTCATTTTCTAGTTAGTTATTTCCATCTTAATTTAGTTTAGTTTAAAATCTCACCTCACCCTTTTGTTTTAATATTGAAAAAGTTAAAAAAATTAGAAAAAGTGAAAAAGCACAAAAAGAAAATAAATAGTGAATTACATTTGAATTTGTTCCATTTGCTTTACTCCCTAGAAAGTGGATTGATACCCTTACTTACCTCTACACTTGAGTTTATTATATTTGTAGGTATGTGAGGTTTTGAGTAGAAGGACTTTTCAAGCAACGACAAGAAATACACGTAAAAGTCATTTCTATCACCGATCTTGTCAATACCCCCACTGCAAATGTCATTAGGCCCCTCCTTAATCAATGATTGGTCCATTTAAAGGAGTTAGGTAGAGATGGATTCCAATTCAACTGGCTTATCAGACACATAAAAACTTTGAAGAGTCTGCAGTTGGAAAGTCAGAGGGAGCTGTTGCAGAAGCACTTGGAAACTCAATGGATTGAAGAGGAAAGACTGGATGAGTTAGTACCTCCACTAGAAGCTGTAAATCGAGAGGTGGAGGATATTGAAAAATCTCTTCATCTGGCGAAGTTGAAACGAGAGAAACTTCTTATCGAGCGTGCTCAAGTTCAAACGACACTGGAAGGTTCTATCAGCGCGCAGCAGGAGTGCTTGGCAGCTTCTTTGGGCTTTCCCGAGGACTTTTTCTCTGCCCTAGACTTATGGTTTCTCCTAGGCCAATGACCCCCCAACACTTGTACAAATTTTTATTTTCTTCTCATGTAATTCTTGGTAGTAGTTCCCAATTTTGTAATACACTTCCCTGTTTATCAATGAAAGAGAAGTTTATCTTGTTTTCTTGTCACCTCTGTGTTATAACTACTTACATAAAATGAATTTTTATCATTTTCCATCACACTCTAGTTGCAACAAACAACATAGCTTCAAAAATGCCTTATATATTCATGAAAACTAGATACATCATATTTCTAAGGTTACTTGCTTATACATGATAGACCTTAAACTAGTTGTTATTAATCTTGAATGGTTTATCTTCTTCAATCTTCGAAATTAAACAGTAACCTGAATCATGAGCCTCCTTCACAATGAAAGGTCCCTCCCAATTCACTATAAACTTAGGTAGGGGAAGCCCTCTGATGTGCTTCACCGCTGCTTTCAAAATGAGGTCTACTTCAACGAACTTCCTCGGTCTCATAAAGTTATCATATGCTCTTGAGAGATTCCTCATGTACATTTGAAAGTGTTGCATCACATTGTCTCTGTGTTTATCCAATGCCTTTAATTACACGTGTCTACTCGGTGGGCCATGCTGCTTCGCAGGGCATAATGAGCGGAAGGAACTTCTAACTCTACTGGTAGGATTACTTTAGCTCCGTACACAAGGGAGAACGACTTGTATCTTATGGGTTTTCTCTTGGTCGTTCTGTAGTCCCACAACACTTCTGGGATCTTGTCATCCCATGATCCTGGTAAATCCTCCATCTTTTTGGCCAAAATATTGACCAAGGTCTTATTACTTTCTTTCATTTGTCTGTTTCCCTTAGGGTATGCCACCGTTGAAGTATGTTGGACGATGGAGTATTTGTTAGTGATTATCGTTACCTCTTTGTTGATGAAGGGTTTCCATTGTTAGAGAGGATGACTTTTAGGATCCCAAAATGATAAATCACTTATTCTCTGATAAAGTTAACCACCATGCCCGCCATTGCTCTTCTGAGAGGAATCTCTTTGGCCCACTTTGTAAAGCACTCCGTTTCCACCAATATCCACATCTTTCCTTTTGGTGAAGGGTGTATCGCTCCTACCAGATCAAATTCCCAAGTGCGGAATGGATAAGGAGTGGCCAAAGAATGTAAATCCACCGAAGTAGCATGGATCATATTCCCATATAGTTAGCGGGACTTTCACTTTCGTACAAACTCAACAGAGTCCTTCTCCATAGTTGGCCAATAATACCCCAAGGTCATTAGTTAATCATATAGCTTTACCCCTCCAATGTGAGCTAGATCGTGATCTTATTTCAACACTTTAGCTTCCTCCTTTTTCGTGATCCATCTCAACGGCCTTTTGAAGTATCCTCTCTAATAGAGTTGTTCATCTTGGACATAGAACCGTGAGGCCCTCTGTTCGAGTCCCATCGCATCTATTTTCTCCATAAGAATAACTCCATCCTTGATGAAGTCAATGTAAGGCTACCCCTAGTTTGTTTGAGTCTCAACGAAGTGACATTCAGCTGCTTGAAAAAAGATCTTGCTCTTATCACACCCCCGTTATAATTCAGCCGCGTCTTGTTTCATTATTGGCCAAAAGTATCATTACCTTTGGATTCTCCTGTACGAAGGTATCTCCGTTGTTTCACAGTGGCTCTCGTGCATCTTCCTTAATATTTGTTCTGCCTCTTTTAGTCCAGCACACTTTGATAACCATCCTCCCGTATTCCTGAAGTATAGGTTGTCGTGATTGATGAAGTACTGTGCTAGCTCTCTCAGCTTCATCTTGCCTTCCTCAGTCTCTAACTATTTTCTGATCTCGCATCTCCAATCTGAATCTTCCTCCATAGGTAGAATTGACTGTACCATCGATGGGGCTAGTTTTTATTGGATCACCAGAGTAGTTGTAATGGTCTTCATAATCATCTTCTGTGAATGGTGGCATAGGAATTAACATATGGGTCCATCATTCTAAGGTGTATTTTTATCTTGACCCGATTAAACTAGTTAATCAACCGATGGATGATCGTTCTGTAGGGAGCTGGATTGCGGTGCTTCAATGTATACTCCATGTTCACTTATTGAACTACCAAGTTTGAATCACCTTTGATACTGTAAGAGGGTACTTTAGATTATAGATGGAGGTGTAACCCCTGTTTGAGTATGGCAATAATAAGCTAATGGGCCAAAGCCTTAGATTGGAAATAGAACACCCAGACACAAGTTCAATGGAGATAAGACTTAGTTTAAACTCACAAATCTCTCATTTGTAACTCAGGAAATAATAATGAACTTAGAAATGACTTAGCTGGATGGAGAGAGAAGTAAGCATCCCAGATACACCTTGGTAGGTAGGTAGAAACACACTAAAACACCCTTTCTCTATCTGTCAAGTATTAAAAGCTTCGTGATTAATAATAATGGTGAGTGGATGAAACCATCTGGTTTGTAATAACTTTCTCTAGCAATAACTCCTTGATTCTCAAAAGAACATAAACTCTACAAAAAAAGATCCTTTTCATCAAAGGTGGTTGGGGTACTTAAATATCCCCCCACACCACCACCGAGGCAACTCAGTCATTAAAGACTATGAAAGACCTCCCACACGCTTTATGTCACAACATTAAATGCCTGATGCACCAGTTGTCCCCACGTCATAAACATTAAATTCCAAGACATGCCTTTTGCCTAACCAGTGTGTGTCAGGGGACTGTTGTCGCAGAGGTGGCTCACCAACTGACTGACAACCCCAAATACCATGGTGGTTTACTCAAGTGTAGGTCTGACATTATTTAGCTGGCTAGTGACATCACCTACAGTAGATGTGACATTAAGTAGAGGGCTGTTTGGTTAATAGCTCAACGCCTGATGGAACTCCAAGATGCTTCGCCCGAGGTTCCACGGTCACGGTTGTTTAGTGTTTTACCAGGTGTATCTAAGATGGTTTAGACAAGCCCCAACGGTGCCTCACTTCTCAATCCTCTAAACCAAGTCCCTCTAATATTCCCGTAGTGAGATCATTCGATAGAGCATGAAATCTCTCCAAGGCTCTGCCAAGCCTGGTCTCTCGTGAGTACCGTTTGACCTCACACTAAAACTCATTATTATTATCGTTACATTATTACAACAATTATAGCTTACAGTCAACATAAACAGAAATATAACTAATACAACAAGCTAAAGTATGAGCTTCCACGCCAAGCTGCCACGCTTGACTTACCACGGTCTCTTAATCCCAAACATTGTTGCCAAGGGGTGGATTATCCTTAATCTCCGGATTACCTCCAAGCCCCCTCTACATTTGCCCCTTCATGGAGAGATTTGTTGGAATAAGAAATGTGTGCACGAAACTTCTCGGTCCGATGAACCTTCTCTTCTTGAAAACATTCTGGCCTTCTTTCCCCTGTTAGAACCGCGATGATATAATCTCCTGCAAAAAAGTAAAAATTCTACCCGATGTACCTAAGCTGAAGCGCCATTCTCATTGGGGCTTGGGCGAAGGGACATCGCCGCTTTTTCCTCGTGCTGATCCTCAACCGTTCTAGCTCTAATGTTTGAAATTCTCCCAAAAGGGATCCTAACCTTCTCAAATACTCGAAAAATGTTGGGACATGTAGCGAGGGGACATCGTAGATTTGTTGAACCGTTGGGGGATCTCCTTCGTTAGAAGTTTATTGGATATGCCTAACAAAATCTTCTGGCGCCAAAACTTAAACTTGTTTAAGAAGGCAACGCTTTCTGTTCTCTATGCGTCACTTCATAATGATGTGGCGATGTCTTTTCAACTGCCAAAGTACTTCTTGAAGTGCCACGTGTTTATGTGAAATGCTTATAGGCGGTCGCGCATGTACGATGGTGGGAAAATCTAAATGCCAAACTCGGAAATTTCAAACGTCCCAACATGTAACCCTTCTTTTCTCTTACTTTGCCTTCATCTTCCTCAAGCTTCCATTTTACTCTAGAGGGAGAAAGTCTGTGAGAACTCCATTGTGTCTGAGTCATTACCTGCCTTTCTCCCTCTAAAGTAATTGATAAGTGGTTGTGCTCCTCCATTCTCGTTCTCAAACCTTTCTTGCTTGAAGATTTTCTTTTATTGTATCGATATCTTCTATGGCGTCCTCAAGCAACCCCACGATATTTATCGCCAGTGCTCTGCCTGCTGCCTCTACCATTGCCACCACCCTGGATGCTGCCCTCTAGGAATAACTAAAGTTCTATCGTCGATCACCTATTTTTGGACAAGGTGATGACTTTGTTGGTGCATGTAAGAGGGTCCATTTTTCTTCTAAGTTTGACCCTCTATTGTTGGGTGATGAAGACGAAGCCTCTACTGAGTGGGGCTTTCTTCCTCCCAAGGGGACTCTCCGATTTAGTTTGGAGCGAGGGGAGTTCCCATGGTCCCATATTGAGTTTGAAGCACCCAGGGGTTCTCCTTATCAGTTTGCTACGTGTAACTCCCACATGCAGAGCTCCTATGCTGAAACTCTCACCAAGATTGGGCTGCAATGGGCTAAGTGGTTTGGTGAGTTCACTCTCTCTAAGAATAATGTTTCCCTTCCTATTATAGTGTCTCGCTGGAACATTACTACCCATACATTCATCGCTGCGTGGGGTGAGTTCACCATGACATTGGAAGACGTGTGTGAGCTCCTGGGCCTTGAAGCAACAGGCCAAGAGCCTAATACTGATGAGGCTCTATATGCCCAGGAGATTGCTGATTGTTTGGAGCTGGACCGAATATACCGAAGCTGCACCGGTTCATCGAACAAGGCCACTTTCTCCCCACTTATCAATTATTTCTTCAAGGATTCTGCTGAAGCTAGTTCTTCTGAAGGTGCCCCTGGTCACGGTACATCGTTGGAACTTTCTGCTTATATCCTTGTCATTCTTTCCCATTTCCTTCTACCAGGATAACCCAATGATCAACCCTGAATGGACCTTATCAGTATATCCCTTCGTTTGGCCCAGGGTATCAAGCTTCCCCTGGCTGCAATTACCTTGGGATCTCTCTATACCTGGCTCGATAGGACTTCTTCGACATGGAATGATCTCTTGGTCATTATAACTTGGAAAATTTTGCCAATTATGTCCTTCTGATGAGCTTCCTCTATGTTTGTTTCCCTGCTATAGCGGCCAAGATCAACCACCCTCCTTCTGAGGAAAGAATTCTGCCCCCACGCTCCTATCTTTATCATAAGAAACTGAGTCAAAAGGAGTTGATCTCTGTGATTGATCGTTTTGAGGACTTCGTTACGAGGCCCTACGAAGAGGACGCCTTTGTTCACAACTGCGACTTTTCTTAACATGAGGCCAGGCTAGTGGAGGTAGGCGCAAATATTGAAGATCCTTCACTGGCCATGGTTGTTATATTTTCCCCCGGGTATCTGCCTTCCTATATCGAGTGGGGATATACCAGCGATCACTACAATCCCAACCAATGCAGCCGCCAATTTGGTTTTGGTCAGGGGGCTCCTCGCCCAGTTTTTCAATCATCAAACCCCAAGGTTTCCTTTAGTGAGGCCTGCCCTATTTTCTTTTACTGCTGCATGGAGAATAAATTCTGCAATGGCCGGGCGAGTCACCATTCCCAGCAAAAAAAAGCAAGGGAACGTCTCCCCTCTGTTCGCTACACGATACTGGTCAAAATAATTGGCTGATATTGTAGAGTTTATCGAGGGGGATCCAGTGTATCCTCCAGTTCTTTCCTTTTCTGCGTTGGAGCTGGGTTTAAAGGGGAACTCCATCCTTGGGATTGAGTTCTACCTAAGTAAAATCCCTAAGGTATGTCCCACTAAGATTCCTCTCCTTTGTTCCATGGTCCCTACTGCTACGCCCAAACCCAAAAGTGTTGAATCCTCTAAGAAAGCTCACTACATCAAATCCTACGAATAGTGACGCCTAGTGGGTCATGGCCCATGTCTGCGACCAGCTGGTCGCGGACTTGGGCCGTGACCCACTCAATATTTGGCGTGACCATATTTATTATCACACTAAATTATTGATGCTGGGGAAGTGGTCACGGCCCAAGGCCGTGACCATAGTGGTCACGGACACGGACTTAGGCCGTGACCAGGGCGTGACCATCTTGGCGCCAAACACGGGCTAAAATTCCCTCTAATCTTGGTCACAGGTGGGTCACGGCCCAAGTCCGTGACCCATGGCATGATGAAGAAGAAAGTTAACACATTGAGGGTCAAGGTCTGGGGCCGTGAATATTTCTGGGTATGGGTCACGGCTATGGGCCGTGACCATCCATCATTCAAGCACTAGGATGGATAAAAAAGGGTAGCACACTACAAAATAAGGGTCACGGCTTGTGGCCGTGACCATTTATTAGTATGGGTCACGGCTATGGGCCGTGACCATACCCAAATTGGTGGGCTGACTAATTTCATTAATTTGTTTCACTCCTGGGTCACATCCAGAGCCGTGACCATGTTAAATCTGAAAAACATAACTCCCGCTATACCCTTCATTTCATTCAATTCCTTACCCTCCCTCTCTTTCATTCAATCGACCAAGTGGCATCGGCGATTTCGGTTAGGGTTTCATCCGGACCAAGTGTTGTTCGGGTTGTTGTGATGGTGGTGGTCGGAGGCTTCAATGACGGAGACAGTAAGAAGGTTTGAGATAGAAATAGGACTAGGAGGCTTCAATGATGGAGACATCAAGAAGGTTTGAGCAAGGGCTGACCTTCAGCTCCAAATCTGATAGAAAACCCACAAATGGAGTGTGACAGAAATAAGGAGGTGCTGACCTTCAGCTCGAAGGGAAATTTTTTATTTTACATTGAGGAGTTTACTTCTCTCTCACTCTGTCTTGAGTTTTGTACAGTCTCATTTTGGACCTGCATATCACTTTAAGAGGATGGGTGAAATCCGCAGAGGTTACGATCTAGAAACCTTTTTGTTTTACCAAATTTATTTACAATTATTCTTACATTACGGGCCAAATATTTGAAATTGTATTCATATTTTGTAGGGGTAGCAATTCGGGTCAACAAGTCGTGTTTTGACACGACACGACATGACATGATTTTTTTAGACACGAACATGACACGACACGAATTCGTGTTTTTTTAGTTGACACGAACAAGACCCGAAGAAAAATTAACACGACACGACAACCAAAATTTCTTAAAATTTTAGGCCTAAAAACACGATAACATGACAAAACTCATAATTAAGACACGAACACGACACGACACGACTTCGTGTCAAAAAAACATGACACAAACACAACACGAACACGAAACATCGTGTTAATTTTGGGTCAATTTTTTGTCGTTCCGTGCCATTTTTTCGTGTCGTTTCTAAAATTGCCACCCCTAATATTTTGTATGTAGTTACGCTATCATTCATAAACTGAACTTTTATACAATCGTTCATTGACTACATTTTGTCAATAAGGTATTTATGCATTCTACTATACCTGCGACAACAAGGAGTTATGTAGAAATTTCACTTAAGAAAAAACATTTTCCAACTATAATGTATACTTGATTTTTAGTCCTGTATATGATAAAATTTGTAGAGTATACATTATTTTTTATTGGAAAAATTATAATTTGTACGTGGAATTTTATAATATATACACGAATTTTTGTAATATACACGAATTTTATAATAAGAGTGGTTTTATGGTGGCCAGAGGATAAAGGAGCCGAGGGCAGATACATCCTCATAATTACACTAGTTGTGTTATGTATTATGTCCTTGTTGTGTTTCATTAAATTCAATAACAAACCAATGTTGAAAAAAACATGTTTTTTATGGTTAATGTTATTATGCTACGAGTGTCACTTTGCCACGTGAGATTCAGATTTTCTTGCTAAAATAAACACGTGTTATGCTGTGTATACCGTCATATGTCAAATCTGTTATGAAGCCTTTTGGTTAATTGACTGTAATTGTTATTCCGTTCTTTTTACGTTTCTCTATTTTGAAGCCTTTGCAATTGGATAATGTTTTCTTTTGTTAGAGAAAGGATCCGACGACATTGCTCTTAAAGCAATGGGCAGAGCTATTATTCGGGCAATTGTCTGAACTCAACATTTTGTTATTATTATTGAAATTTAGTGGGCTGAATGTTTATGTTTAATGGACATTGTAGCAATTCTTACCGAGTCTCCGGATTGTGGGATTTTGATAAAGGATGTTGAGACGGGATTTTGGTTACTTATTTGATTTATGCCCTGTTATATTGAATATGTTTTTCACTGTTTTCACTTTCGAATTTGCTGTTATCTTTAATATTTTGTTCATTGATTTTAGTAAGAAGATGAAGTTAAAGGGTATTAGCAAATATCGCAGGATTTGGTGTAGTGAAAAGCGTGTATCTACAAGGTTCTTCAGGTAATTGCATTAGATAACTTGTATGAGAATGTGCTTAATGGTGAATTTAACTTTCTTTTCGCTTCTATTATGAGTTCAGATAGATCAGTTCTAATAATTTTCTACCTTTTGGTTGCCGATAATTGAGAGAAACTATGAAAAAAATTTCAATCTAGTATGCTTTATTCAACTTATATTTATGTGTGTTTCAATAACATTTTCACTTTTCACCATACCTACCCATGTCAAAAACTTTTAAATCTAGTATGCTTTATTCCAACATTTTCAGTTTTCAATTTGTATGTATTTGTGTAAATCTTAGACATATTATAGGCAACTCATAATTCTTCAGGGGTTTTGTGAGGTACTTTATTTAATTTTACATACCAGTTCTTCATTACACATTGTTTCAATATTGCAGATCTAAGAATTGCATACCAGTTCTTCATTACATACCAGGTACTCTTTACTTTAACTAAATTAGTTATATAATTGATATGCATTATCTATTAAATCTTTTAGATGATAGAAGGAGTACGAGATAAATATTGGTTTTGTTTGGTTTGGCTGTTGGATAATTATTAGTTGTTGGATAGTATGTTAGAAGGAGTACAAGATAATTAGAAGGAGTACGGGATAATTATGGGTTTGATTGTTGGATAATATGTTGAAAATATTTTAGACGCTCGATTTAAGAATACGATGATAATTTTAAAATGTCTAGACTTAGATTTAAAAACATGGTATTAGAGGGCGAAACCCTGAAACAGCCCCCGAACGATCCCATGAAAAATTCCAACACCTCGCACAGGACCAATGTAACTTGTAGGAACTGATCACATGATCATAGGACTCTTGGTGCGAGAATACGACCATAATTTGAAAATATGAGGACTTAGGCTTAAAAAATGACATTAGAGGGCGAAACCCCGAAACAACCCCCTAACGGTCCCGTGAGAGGCACCCACACCTCGCATGGGACCAACGTAACTCGTAGGGACTGACCGCGCAATCACGGGACTCCCGATTTGAGAATAAGATGATAATTTGAAAATATCATCACTTAATCTTAAAAAATGGCATTAGAGGGCGAAACCCAGAAACAACCCCCCGAACCGCCCTGGGAGAGGCACCGACACCTCCCAGAACGGTGAAAACTCGAAACAACCCCAGAACGGCCCCGTGGGTGGTACCAACACCTCCCACGGGAGCAACGTAACTCGTAGGAACTGACCCCGCAGCCGCGAGACTCTCGGTTTGAGAATACGACGGTAATTTGCATATTTATAGACTTAGAGTTAAAAACATGGCATTAGAGGGTGAGAACTCGAAACTGCCCCCGAACGTCCCCGTGGGTGGCACCAAAACCTGCCACGGGACCAACATAACTCGTAGGAACTGACCCTACAGCCGCGGGTCTCCCGATTTGAGAGTACTACGGTAATTTTCATATTTCTAGACTTAGGCTTAAAAACATGACGTTAGAGGGTGGAAACTCGAAACACCCCCGAACGGCCCCGTGGGTGGCACCAACACCTCCCACGGGACAAACGTAACTCGTAGGAACTGATCCCGCAGCCGCGGGTCTCCCGGTTTGAGAGTACGATGGTAATTTGCATATTTCTAGACTTAGGCTTAAAAATATTACGTTAGCGGGTGAAAACTCGAAACAACCCCCGAACGCCACCGTGGGTGGCACCAACACCTCCCACGGGACCAATGTAACTCGTAGGAACTGACCCCACAGCAGCGGGTCTCCCGGCTTGAGAGTACTACGGTAATTTGCATATTTCTAGACTTAGGCTTAAAAACATGATGTTAGAGGGTGAAAACTCGAAACAGCCCCCAAACGGCCCGTGGGTGGAACCAACACCTCCCACTGGACCAACGTAACTCGTAGGAACTGACCCCGCAGTCGCGGGTCTCCCGGTTTGAGAATACGACGGTACTTTGTGTATTTCTAGACTTAGGCTTAAAAACATGACGTTAGAGGGTGAAAACTAGAAACAGCCCCCGAACGACCCCATGGGTGGCACCAACACCTCCCACGGGACCAATGTAATTCGTAAGAACTGACCCCGTAGCCGCGGGACTCCCGGTTTGAGAATACGACAATAATTTGCATATTTTTAGACTTACGCTTAAAAACATGACGTTAGAGGGTGAAAACTCGAAACAGCCCCCAAACGGCCCCGTGGGTGGCACCAACACCTCCCACTGGACCAATGTAACTCGTAGGAACTGACCCCGCAGCCGCGGGTCACCCGGTTTGAGAATACGACGGTAATTTGCGTATTTCTAGACTTAGGCTTACAAAAATGGCGTTAGAGGGTGAAAACTAGAGACAGCCCCCGAACGTCCCCGTGGGTGGCACCAACACCTCCCACGGGACCAACGTAACTCGTAGGAACTGACCCCACAGCCGCGGGACTCCCGGTTTGAGAATACGATGATAATTTACGTATTTTCTAGACTTAGGCTTAAAAACATGGCGTTAGGGGGTGAGAACTCGAAACAGCCCCCGAATGGCCCCGTGCGTGGCACCAACACCTCCCACGGGACCAATGTAACTCGTAGGAACAGATCCCGTAGCCGTGGGACTCCCGGTTTGAGAATACGACGGTAATTTGCATATTTCCAGACTTAAACAAAACATGGAATTAGAGGGTGAAAACTCGAAACAACCCCCGAACGGCCCTGTGGGTGGCACCAACACCTACCACGGGACCAACGTAACTCGTAGTAACTGACCGCACAGCCGCGGGTCTCCCGATTTGAAAATATGACGGTAATTTGTGTATTTCTATACTTAAACAAAACATTGCGTTAAAAGGTGAAAACTAGAAATAGCCCCCGAACGGCCCCGTGGGTGGCACCAACACCTCCCACGGCACCAACATAACTCGTAGGAACTGACCCCGCAGCCGCGGGTCTCTCGGTTTGAGAATACGACGATAATTTCCCTATTTCTAGACTTAGGCTTAAAAACATGGCGTTAGAAGGTGAAAACTTGAAACAGCCCCAGAACGGCCCCGTGGGTGGCACCAACGCCTCCCACGGGACCAACGTAACTCGTAGGAACTGAACCCACAATCGCGGGTCTCCCGGTTTAAGAATACGACGGTAATTTGCATATTTCTAGACTTAGGCTAAACATCATGGCGTTAGAAGGTGAAAACTCAAAACAACCCCAGAACGGCCCCGTGGGTGACACCAACACCTCCCACGGGAGCAACGTAACTCATAGGAACTGACCCAGCAGCCGCGGTACTCTCGGTTTGAGAATACGATGGTAATTTGCATATTTATAGACTTAGGGTTAAAAACATGGCGTTAGAGGGTGAGAACTCGAAATAGCCCCCGAACGTCCCCGTGGGTGGCACCAACACCTGCCACGGGACCTACATAACTCGTAGGAACTGACCCCGCAACCGCGGGTCTCCCGGTTTGAGAGTACTACGGTAATTTGCATATTTCTTAACTTAAGCTTAAAAACATGACGTTAGAGGGTGAAACTCAAAACAACCCCCGAGCGTCCCCGTGGGTGGCACCAACACCTCCCACGGGACCAACGTAACTCGTAGGAACTGACCCCGCAGCCGCGGGACTCCCGGTTTGAGAGTACGACGGTAATTTGCATTTTTCTAGACTTAGGCTTAAAAACATTACGTTAGGGGGTGAAAACTCGAAACAGCCCCCGAACGGCACCGTGGGTGGTACCAACACCTCCCACGGGACCAATGTAACTCGTAGGAACTGACCCCATAGCCGCGGGTCTCCCAGTTTGAGAATACGACGGTAATTTGCGTATTTGTAGACTTAGGCTTAAAAACTTGACGTTAGAGGGTGAAAACTAGAAACAGCCCCGAACGACCCCGTGGGTGGCACCAACACCTCCCACGGGACCAATGTAACTCGTAAGAACTGACCCCGCAGCCGCGGGACTCCCGGTTTGAGAATACGATGATAATTTTGCATATTTCTAGACTTAGGCTTAAAAATATGGCGCTAGAGGGTGACAACCCCCGAACGGCAGCATGGGTGGCACCAACACCTCCCACGGGACCAATGTAACTCGTAAGAACTGACCCCAGAGCCGCGGGACTCCCGGTTTGAGAATCCGACGACAATTTGCATATTTCTAGACTTAGGCTTAAAAACATGGTGTTAGAGGGTGAAAACTCGGAACAGTCCTCTAACGGCCCCATGGGAGGCACCAACACCTCCCATGGGACCAATGTAACTCGTAGGAACTGACCCCGCAGCCGCGGGACTCCCGGTTTCAGAATACGATGATAATTTGCATATTTCTAGACTTAGGCTTAAAAACATGGCATTAGAGGGTGAGAACTACAAACAGGAGCCGAACCTCCCCGTGGGTGGCACCAACACCTCCCATGGGACCAATGTAACTCGTAGGAACTGACCCCAGAGCCGCGGGACTCCCGATTTGAGAATTCGATGATAATTTGCATATTTCTAGACTTAGGCTTAAAAACATGGCGTTAGAGGGTGAAAACTCAAAACAGCCCTCTAACGGACTCATGGGTGGCACCAACACTCGCATGGGACCAATGTAACTCGTAGGAACCGAACCCATAGCCGCGCGTCTCCCGATTTGAGAGTACGACGGTAATTTGCATATTTCTAGACTTAGGCTTAAAAACATTACGTTAGCGGGTGAAAACTCGAAATAGCCCCCGAACGGCACCGTGGGTGGCACCAACACCTCCCACGGGACCAATGTAACTCGTAGGAACTGACCCCACAGCCACGGGTCTCCCGGTTTGAGACTACTATGGTAATTTGAATATATCTAGACTTAGGCTTAAAAACATGACGTTAGAGGGTGAAAACTCGAAACAGCCCCCAAACGGCCCCGTGGGTGGCACCAACACCACCCATGGACCAATGTAACTCGTAGTAACTGACCCCATAGCCGCGGGTATCCCGGTTTGAGAGTACGATGGTAATTTTCATATTTCTAGACTTAGGCTTAAAAACATGACGTTAGAGGGTGAAAACTAGAAGTAGCCCCCGAACGACCCCGTGGGTGGCACCAACACCTCCCACGGGACCAATGTAACTCGTAAAAACTGACCCCGTAGTCGCGGGACTCCCGGTTTGAGAATACGACGATAATTTTCATATTTTTAGACTTAGGCTTAAAAACATGGCATTAGAGGGTGAGAACTAGAAACATCCCCCGAACGTCTCCGTGGGTGGCACCAACACCTCCCACGGGACCAATGTAACTCGTAGGAACTGATCCCGTAGCCGCGGGACTCCCGATTTGAAAATACGACGGTAATTTGCATATTTCTAGACTTAAGCAAAACAAGGCATCAGAGGGTGAAAACTCGAAACAGCCCTGTGGGTAATACTAACACCTACCATGGGACCAACGTAACTCGTAGGAACTGACCCCACAGCCGGGGGTCTCCCGGTTTGAAAATACGACGGTAATTTGCGTATTTCTAGACTTAGGCTTAAAAACATGGCGTTAGAGGGTGAGAACTCGAAACAGCCCCCGAACGGCCCCGTGGGTGGCACCAACACCTCCCACGGGACCAATGTAACTCATAGGAACAGATCCCGTAGCTGTGGGACTCCCGGTTTGAGAATACGACGGTAATTTCCATATTTCTAGACTTGAGCAAAACATGGGATTAGAGGGTGAAAACTCGAAACAGCCACCGAACGGCCCTGTGGCTGGCACCAACACCTACCACGGGACCAACGTAACTCGTAGGAACTAACCCCGCAGCCGCGGGTCTCCCGGTTTGAAAATACGACGGTAATTTGCGTATTTTTAGACTTAAGCAAAACATTGGGTTAAAAGGTAAAAACTCGAAATAGCCCCTGAATGGCCCCGTGGGTGGCACCAACACCTCCCACGGCACCAACATAACTGGTAGGAACAGACCCCGCAGCCGCGGGTCTCTCGGTTTGAGAGTACGATGATAATTTGCATATTTCTAGACTTAGTCTTAAAAACATGGCGTTAGAAGGTGAAAACTCGAAACAGCCCCAGAACGACCCCGTGGGTGGCACCAACACCTCCCACGGGACCAACGTAACTCGTAGGAACTGACCCCGCAGCCGCGGGTCTCCCGATTTGAGAATACGACGGTAATTTGCGTATTTCTAGACTTAGGCTTAAAAACATGACGCTAGAGGGTGAAAACTAAAAACAGCCCCGAACGACCCCGTGGGTGGCACCAACACCTCCCACGGGACCAATGTAACTCGTAAGAATAGACCCCGCAGCTGCGGGACTCCCGGTTTGACAATAAGACGATAATTTGCATATTTCTAGACTTAGGCTTAAAAATATGGCGTTAGAGGGTGACAGCCCCCGAACGGCCCCATGGATGGCACCAACACCTCCCGCGGGACCAGTGTAACTCGTAAGAACTGACCCCAGAGCCGCGGGACTCCCGGTTTGAGAATTCGATGATAATTTGCATATTTCTCGACTTAGGCTTAAAAACATGGTGTTAGAGGGTGAAAACTCGAAACTGTCCTCTAACGGCCCCGTGGGTGGCACCAACACCTCCCACGTACCCAATGTAACTCGTAGGAACTGACCCCGCAGCCACGGGACTCTCGGTTTGAGAATACGATGATAATTTGCATATTTCTAGACTAAGGCTTAAAAACATGGCATTAGAGGGTGAGAACTACAAACAGGCCCCGAACCTCCCCGTGGGTGGCACCAACACCTCCCATGGGACCAATGTAACTCGTAGGAACTGACCCCAGAGCCGCGGGACTCCCGGTTTGAGCATTCGAGGATAATTTGCATATTTCTAGACTTAGACTTAAAAACATGGCGTTAGAGGGTGAAAACTCAGAACAGCCCTCTAACGAACTCATGGGTGGCACCAACACTCCCATGGGGCCAATGTAACTCCTAGGAACCGACCCCATAGCCACGGGTCTCCCGGTTTGAGTGTACGATGGTAATTTTCATATTTCTAGACATAGGCTTAAAAACATTACGTTAGCGGGTGAAAACTCGAAACAGCCCCCGAACGGCACTATGGGTGGTACCAACACCTCCCACGGGACCAATATAACTCGTAGGAACTGACCTCACAGCCACGGGTCTCTCGGTTTGAGACTACGATGGTAATTTGAATATTTCTAGACTTAGGCTTAAAAACATGACGTTAGTGGGTGAAAACTCGAAACAGCCCCCAAACGGCCCCGTGGGTGGCACCAACACCACCCACGGACCAATGTAACTCGTAGGAACTGACCCCGTAACCGCGGGTATCCCGATTTGAGAGTACCATGGTAATTTTAATATTTCTAGACTTAGGCTTATAAACATGACGTTAGAGGGTGAAAACTAGAAGCAGCCTCCGAACGACCCCGTGGGTGGCACCAACACCTCCCACGGGACTAATGTAACTCGTAAGAACTGACCCTACAGTCGCGGGACTCCCGATTTGAGAATACGACGATAATTTTCATATTTCTAGACTTAGGCTTAAAAACATGACGTTAGAGGGTGAGAACTTGAAACAGCCCCCGAACGTCTCCGTGGGTGGCACCAACACCTCCCACGGGAACAATGTAACTCGTAGGAACTGATCCCGTAGCCGCGAGACTTCCGGTTTGAGAATATGACGGTAATTTGCATATTTCTAGACTTAAGCAAAACATGGCATCAGAGGGTGAAAACTCCAAACAGCCCCCGAACAACGTTGTGGGTAACACCAACACCTACCATGGGACCAACGTAACTCGTAGGAACTGACCCCGCAGCCGCGGGACTCCCAATTTAAGAATACGATGGTAATTTGCATATTTTTAGACATAAGCAAAACATGGCATTAAAATGTGAAAACTCGAAACAGCCCCCGAACGGCCCCATGGGTGGCACCAACACCTCCCACGGCACCAACATAACTCGTAGGAACTGACCCCGTAGCCGCGGGTCACCCGGTTTGAGAATACGACGGTAATTTGCGTATTTCAAGACTTTGGCTTAAAAACATGGCGTTAGAGGGTGAAAACTAGAAACAGCCCGCAAACGGCCCCGTTAGTGGAACCAACACCTCCCACGGGACCAACGTAACTCGTAGGAACTGACCCCATAGCCGCGGTACTCCCGGTTTGAGAATACGATGATAATTTGCGTATTTTCTAGACTTAGGCTTAAAAACATGGCGTTAGAGGGTGAGAACTCGAAACAGCCCCCGAACGGCCCCGTGCGTGGCACCAACACCTCCCACGAGACCAATGTAACTCGTAGGAATAGATCCCATAGCCGTGGGACTCCCGGTTTGAGAATACGACGGTAATTTGCATATTTCTAGACTTAAGCAAAACATCGGATTAGAGGGTGAAAACTCGAAACAGCCCCCGAGCGGCCCTGTGGGTGGCACCAACACCTACCACGGGACCAACGTAACTCGTAGGAACTGACCCCACAGCCGCGGGTCTCTCGGTTTGAAAATACGACTGTAATTTGCGTATTTCTAGACTTAAGCAAAACATTGCGTTAAAAGGTGAAAACTCGAAATAGCCCCCGAACGGCCCCGTGGGTGGCACCAACACCTCCCACGGCACCAACATAACTCGTAGGAACAGACCCCGCAGCCGCGGGTCTCTCGGTTTGAGAGTACGATGATAATTTGCATATTTCTAGACTTAGGCTTAAAAACATGGCGTTAGAAGGTGAAAACTCGAAACAGCCCCAGAACGACCCTGTGGGTGGGACCAACACGTCCCACGGGAGCAACGTAACTCGTAGGAACTGACCCCGCAGCCGCGGGTCTCCCGGTTTGAGAATACGACGGTAATTTGCATATTTCTAGACTTAGGCTTAAAAACATGACGTTAGATGGTGAAAACTAGAAACAACCTCGAACGACCCCGTGGGTGGCACCAACACCTCCCACGGGACCAATGTAACTCGTTAGAACTGTCCCCGCAGCCGCGGGACTCCCGGTTTGACAATACGACGATAATTTGCATATTTCTAGACTTAGGCTTAAAAATATGTCGTTAGAGGGTGACATCCCCGAATGGCCCCATGGGTGGCACCAACACCTCCGA
Source organism: Sambucus nigra (assembly GCA_949130495.1). Taxonomy (NCBI): domain Eukaryota; kingdom Viridiplantae; phylum Streptophyta; class Magnoliopsida; order Dipsacales; family Adoxaceae; genus Sambucus; species Sambucus nigra. The sequence goes on from OX422207.1 coordinate 550,049,982, forward strand.
CGGGACCAATGTAACTCGTAAGAACTGACCCCAGAGCCGCGGGACTCCCGGTTTGAGAATTCGACGATTATTTGCATATTTCTAGACTTAGGCTTAAAAACATGGTGTTAGAGGGTGAAAACTCGGAACAGTCCTCTAACGGCCCCGTGGGTGGCACCAACACCTCCCATGGGACCAATGTAACTCGTAGGAACTGACCCCGCAGCCGCGGGACTCCCGGTTTGAGAATACGACGATAATTTGCATATTTCTAGACTAAGGCTTAAAAACATGGCATTAGAGGGTGAGAACTAGAAATAGGCCCCGAACCTCCCCGTGGGTGGCACCAACACCTCCCATGGGACCAATGTAACTCGTAGGAACTGACCCCAGAGCCGCGGGACTCCCGGTTTGAGAATTCGACGATAATTTGCATATTTCTAGACTTAGGCTTAAAAACAGGGCGTTAGAGGGTGAAAACTCTGAACAGCCCTCTAACTGACTCATGGGTGGCACCAACACTCCCATGGGACCAATGAAACTCGTAGGAACCAAACCCATAGCCGCGGGTCTCCCGGTTTGAGAGTACGACGATAATTTGCATATTTCTAGACATAGGCTTAAAAACATTACGTTAGCGGGTGAAAACTCGAAACAGCCCCCGAACGGCACCGTGGGTGGCACCAACACCTCCCACGGGACCAATGTAACTCGTAGGAACTGACCCCACAGCCACGGGACTCCCAGTTTGAGACTACGATGGTAATTTGAATATTTCTAGACTTAGGCTTAAAAACATGACGTTAGAGGGGGAAAACTCGAAACAACCCCCAAACGGCCCCGTGGGTGGCACCAACACCACCCACGGACCAATGTAACTCGTAGGAACTGACCCCGTAGCCGCGGGTATTCCGGTTTGAGAGTACGACGGTAATTTTCATATTTTTAGACTTAGGCTTAAAAACATGACGTTAGAGGGTGAAAACTAGAAGCAGCCCCCGAACGACCCCGTGGGTGGCACCAACACCTCCCACGGGACCAATGTAACTCATAAGAACTAACCCTGCAGTCACGGGACTCCCAGTTTGAGAATACGATGATAATTTTCATATTTCTAGACTTAGGCTTAAAAACATGGCGTTAGAGGGTGAGAACTAGAAACAACCCCCGAACGTCTCCGTGGGTGGCACCAGCACCTCCCACGGGACCAATGTAACTCGTAGGAACTGATCCTGTAGCCGCGGGACTCCCGGTTTGAGAATAGGACGGTAATTTGCATATTTCAAGACTTAAGCAAAACATGGCATCAGAGGGTGAAAACTCGAAACAGCCCCCGAACAGCGCTGTGGGTAAGACCAACACCTACCATGGGATCAACGTAACTCGTAGGAACTGATCCCGCAGCCGCAGGACTCCCGATTTAAGAATACGATGGTAATTTGCGTATTTCTAGACTTAAGCAAAACATGGCATTAAAAGGTGAAAACTGGAAACAGCCCCCGAACAGCCCCGTGGGTGGCACTAAAACCTCCCACGACACCAACATAACTCGTAGGAACTGACCCCGCAGCTGCGGGTCACCCGGTTTGAGAATACGACGACAATTTGCGTATTTCTAGACTTAGGCTTAAAAACATGGCGTTAGAGGGTGAAAACTAGAAACAGCCCGCGAACGGCCCCGTGGGTGGCACCAACACCTCCCACGGGACAAACGTAACTCGTAGGAACTGACCCCACAGCCGCGGGACTCCGGGTTTGAGAATATGACGATAATTTGCGTATTTTCTAGACTTAGGCTTATAAACATGGCGTTAGAGGGTGAAAACTTGAAACAGCCCCCGAACGGCCCCGTGGGTGGCACCAACACCTCCCACGAGACCAATGTAACTCGTAGGAATAGATCCCGTAGCCATGGGACTCCCAGTTTGAGAATACGACGGTAATTTGCATATTTCTAGACTTAAGCAAAACATGGGATTAGAGGGTGAAAACTCGAAACAGCCCCCGAACGGCCCTGTGGGTGGCACCAACACCTACCACGGGACCAACGTAACTCGTAGGAACAGACCCCACAGCCGCGGGACTCCTGGTTTTAAAATACAATGGTAATTTGCGTATGTTTAGACTTAAGCAAAACATTGCGTTAAAAGGTGAAAACTCGAAATAGCCCCCGAACGGTCCCGTGGGTGGCACCAACACCTCCCACGGCACCAACATAACTCGTAGGAACTGACCTCGCAGCCTCGGGTCTCTCGGTTTGAGAATACAACGATAATGTGCATAATTCTAGATTTAGGCTTAAAAACATGGCGTTAGAAGGTGAAAACTCGAAACAGCCCCAGAACGGCCCCGTGGGTGGCACCAACACCTTCCATGGGACCAACGTAACTCGTAGGAACTGACCCCACAATCGCGGGTTTCCCGGTTTAAGAATACTACGGTAATTTGCGTATTTCTAGACTTAGGCTTAACATCATGGCGTTAGAAAGTGAAAACTCGAAACAACCCCAGTACGGCCCCGTGGGTGACACCAACAACTCCCACGGGAGCAACGTAACTCGTAGGAACTGGCCCCGCAGCCGCGGGACTCTAGGTTTGAGAATACAACGGTAATTTGCATATTTATAGACTTAGGGTTAAAAACATGGCGTTAGATGGTGAGAACTCGAAACAGCCCCCGAACGTCCCCGTGGGTGGCACCAACACCTGCCACGGGACCAACATAACTCGTAGGAACTTACCCCACAACCGTGGGACTCCCGGTTTGAGAGTACTATGGTAATTTGCATATTTCTAGACTTAGGCTTAAAAACATCACGTTAGAGGGTGAAAATTCGAAACACCCCCCGAACGGCCCTGTGGATGGCACCAACAGCTCCCACGGGACCAACGTAACTCGTAGCAACTGACCCCGCAGCCGCGGGTCTCCCGGTTTGAGAGTACGATGGTAATTTGCATATTTCTTAGACTTAGGCTTAAAAACATTTCGTTAGCGGGTGAAAACTCGAAACAGCCCCCGAACGGCACCGTGGGTGGCACCAACACCTCCCACGGGACCAATGTAACTCGTAGGAACTGACCCCACAGCAGCGGGTCTCCCGGTTTGAGAGTACTACAGTAATTTGCATATTTCTAGACTTAGGCTTAAAAACATGACGTTAGAGGGTGAAAACTCGAAACAACCCCCAAACGGCCCCGTGGGTGGCACCAACACCTCCCACGGGACCAACGTAACTCGTAGGAACTGACCCCGCAGCCGCGGGTCTCCCGGTTTGAGAATACAACGGTAATTTGCGTATTTCTAGACTTAGGCTTGAAAACATGACGTTAGAGGGTGAAAATTAGAAACAACCCCGAACGACCCTGTGGGTGGCACCAACACCTCCCACGAGACAAATATAACTCGTAAGAACTGACCCCGCAGCCGCGGGACTCTCGGTTTGAGAATACGATGATAATTTGCATATTTCTAGACTTAGGCTTAAAAACATGGCGTTAGAGGATGAGAACTAGAAACAGCCCCCGAACGTCTCCGTGGGTGCACCAACACCTCCCACAGGACCAATGTAACTCGTAGGAACTGATCCCGTAGCCACGGGACTCCCGATTAGAGAATACGACGGTAATTTGCATATTTCTAGACTTAAGCAAAACATGGCATCAGAGGGTGAAAACTCGAAACAACCCCGGAAACGGCCCTGTGGGTGACACCGACACCTACCACGGGACCAACGTAACTCGTAGGAACTGACCCCGCAGCCGCGGGACTCCCGATTTAAGAATACGATGGTAATTTGCGTATTTCTAGACTTAAGCAAAACATGGCGTTAAAAGGTGCAAACTCGAAACAGCCCAGAACGGCCCCGTGGGTGGCACCAACACCTCCCAGGGCACCAAAATAACTCGTAGGAACTGACCCCGCAGCCGCGGGTCACCCGGTTTGAGAATACGACGATAATTTGCGTATTTCAAGACTTAGGCTTAAAAACATGGCGTTAGAGGGTAAAAACTAGAAAGAGCCCCCGAACGGCCCCGTGGGTGGCACCAACACCTCCCACGGGACTAACGTAACTCATAGGAACTGACCCCACAGCCGCGGGACTCCCGGTTTGAGAATTTGACGACAATTTGCATATTTTCTAGACTTAGGCTTAAAAATATGGCGTTAGAGGGTGAGAACTCGAAACAGCCCCCGAACGGCCCCGTGGGTGGCACCAACACCTCCCACGGGACCAATGTAACTCGTAGGAACTGATCCCGTAGCCGTGGGACTCCCGGTTTGAGAATACGACGGTAATTTGTTTATTTCTAGACTTAAGCAAAACATTGCGTAAAAAGGTGAAAACTCGAAACAGCCCCCGAACGGCTCCGTGGGTGGCACCAACACCTCCCACGTCACCAACATAACTCGTAGGAACTGACCCCGCAGCCACGGGTCTCTCGGTTTGAGAATACAACGATAATTTGCATATTTCTAGACTTAGGCTTAAAAACATGGCGTTAGAAGGTGAAAACTTGAAACAGCCCCAGAACGACCCGTGGGTGGCACCAACACCTCCCATGGGACCAACGTAACTCATAGGAACTGACCCCACAATCGCGGGTCTCCCGGTTTAAGAATTCGACGGTAATTTGCATATTTCTAGACTTAGGCTTAACAACATGGCGTTAGAAGGTGAAAACTCGAAACAACCCCAGAACGGCCCCGTGGGTGGCACCAACACCTCCCACGGGAGCAACGTAACTCGTAGGAACTGACCCCGCAGCCGAGGGAGTCTCGGTTTGAGAATACGAAGGTAATTTGCATATTTATAGACTTAGGGTTAAAAACATGGCGTTAGAGGGTGAGAACTCGAAACAACCCCTGAACGTCCCCGTGGGTGGAACCAACACCTACCACGGGACCAACATAACTCGTAGGAACTTACCCCGCAGCCGCGGGTCTCCCGGTTTTAGAGTACTACGGTAATTTGCATATTTCTAGACTTAGGCGTAAAAACATGATGTTAGAGGGTGAAAACTCGAAACACCCCCCGAACGGCCCCGTGGGTGGCACCAACACCTCCCACGGGACCAACGTGACTCGTAGGAATGACCCCGCAACCGCGGGTCTCTCGGTTTGAGAATACAACGGTAATTTGCGTATTTCTAGACTTAGGCTTAAAAACATGACGCAAGAAGGTGAAAACTCGAAACAACCTTGGAACGGCCTCGTGGGTGGCACCAACACCTCCCACGGGACCAACGTAACTCGTAGGAACTGACCCCACACCAGCGGGTCTCCCGGTTTGAGAGTACTACGGTAATTTGAATATTTCTAGACTTAGGCTTAAAAACATGACGTTAGAGGGTGGAAACTCGAAACAGCCCCCAAACGGCCCCGTGGGTGGCACCAACACCTCCCACGGGACCAACGTAACTCGTAGGAACTGACCCCGCAGCCGCGGGTCTCCCGGTTTGAGAATACACGGTAATTTGCGTATTTCTAGACTTAGCCTTAAAAACATGGCGTGAGAAGGTGAAAACTTGAAACAGCCCAAGAACGGCCCCGTGGGTGGCACCAACACCTCCCACGGGAGCAACGTAACTCATAGGAACTGACCTCACAGCCGCGGGACTCCCGATTTGAGAATACGATGGTAATTTTAATATTTATACACTTAGGCTTAACAACATGGCGTTAGAAGGTGAAAACTCGAAACAACCCCAGAACGGCCCCGTGGGTGGCACCAACACCTCCCACGGGAGCAACGTAACTCGTAGGAACTGACCCCGCAGCCGCGGGAGTCTCGGTTTGAGAATACGAAGGTAATTTGCATATTTATAGACTTAGGGTTAAAAACATGGCGTTAGAGGGTGAGAACTCGAAACAACCCCTGAACGTCCCCGTGGGTGGAACCAACACCTACCACGGGACCAACATAACTCGTAGGAACTTACCCCGCAGCCGCGGGTCTCCCGGTTTTAGAGTACTACGGTAATTTGCATATTTCTAGACTTAGGCTTAAAAACATGATGTTAGAGGGTGAAAACTCGAAACACCCCCCGAACGGCCCCGTGGGTGGCACCAACACCTCCCACGGGACCAACGTGACTCGTAGGAATGACCCCGCAACCGCGGGTCTCTCGGTTTGAGAATACGACGGTAATTTGCGTATTTCTAGACTTAGGCTTAAAAACATGACACTAGAAGGTGAAAACTTGAAACAACCTTGGAACGGCCTCGTGGGTGGCACCAACACCTCCCACGGGACCAACGTAACTCGTAGGAACTGACCCCACACCAGCGGGTCTCCCGGTTTGAGAGTACTACGGTAATTTGAATATTTCTAGACTTAGGCTTAAAAACATGGCGTTAGAAGGTGAAAACTCGAAACAACTCCCGAACGGCCCCGTGGGTGGCACCAACACTTCCCACGGGACCAACGTAACTCGTAGGAACTGACCCCGCAGCCGCGGGTCTCCCGGTTTGAGAATACGACGGTAATTTGCGTATTTCTAGACTTAAGCAAAACATGACGTTAAAAGGTGAAAACTCGAAACGGCCCCCAAAAGTCCCCGTGGGTGGCACCAACACCTCCCACGGCACCAACGTAACTCGTAGGAACTGACCCCACAGCCGCGGGTCTCCCGGTTTGAGAATACGACGGTAATTTGCGTATTTCTAGACTTAGGCTTAAAAACATGGCGTTAGAAGGTGAAAACTCGAAACAGCCCCAGAACGGCCCCGTGGGTGGCACCAACACCTCCCACGGGACCAACGTAACTCGTAGGAACTGACCCTACAGCCGCGGGGCTCCCGATTTGAGAATACAACGGTAATTTGTGTTTTTCTAGACTTAGGCTTAAAAACATGGCGTTAGAAGGTGAAAACTCAAAACAGCCCCAGAACGGCCCCGTGGGTGGCACCAACACCTTCCACGGGACCAACATTACTTGTAGGAACTGACCCCGCAACCGCGGGTCTCCCGATTTGAGAATACACGGTAATTTGCGTATTTCTAGACTTAGCCTTAAAAACATGGCGTGAGAAGGTGAAAACTTGAAACAGCCCCAGAACGGCCCCGTGGGTGGCACCAACACCTCCCACGGGAGCAACGTAACTCATAGGAACTGACCTCACAGCTGCGGGACTCCCGATTTGAGAATACGATGGTAATTTTAATATTTATAGACTTAGGGTTAAAAACATGGCCTTAGAGGGTGAGAACTCGAAACATCCCTCGAATGGCCCCGTGGGTGGCACTAACACCTCCCATGGGACCAATGTAACTCGTAGGAACTGACCCCGCAACCGCGGGACTCCCGGTTTGAGAATACGACGGTAATTTGCATATTTCTAGACTTAGGCTTAAAAACATGGAGTTAGAGGGTGAAAACTCAAAACAGCCCCCGAACGGCCCCGTGGGTGGCACCAACACCTCCCACGGGACCAATGTAACTCGTAGGAACTGACCCCGCAGCCGCGGGACTCCCAGTTTGAGAATACCATGATAATTTGCATATTTTTAGACTTAGGCTTAAAAACATGGTGTTAGAGGGTGAGAACTCGAAACAGCCCCCGAACGTCCCCATGGGTGGCACCAACACCTCCCACGGGACCAATGTAACTCGTAGGAACTGACCCCGCAGCCGCGGGACTCCCGGTTTGAGAATACGACGGTAATTTGCATATTTCTACTTGGTTACTGATAATTTTAACTCATATATGCAATTTTTCTGCTTGATTAAATTTTTTGTAAAACTACATGGTTACTGATATTTTTTTTATCTATCCCATCATTTGTAGGATTTTTGCATGCGGAACAAACGAAAGAGGCAATGGTCTACAGCATGAAGATTGTTTATAGGTTGTGGACAATCAGGATTTTGTCAGCCATGCAGGCTTTTATTATTTAGTTTTATGGCCGTGCAGGCTTTTATAATTTGATTGTTGAATTTTATGGCCGTGCACGCTTTACAATAAGTAGGTTTTACATTTACAAGTTTTGGAATGTCAAGAAAATAGAGGAAACTCTGCCCAATTTTTTTTTTGGTCTGTGAATTATTAAGACGTGTAATATTTATGAGTTTGTATATATATTTGTTTATTAACAGCGTTCTCGATTCGCAATTTGTGATTTTTTTTATTTTTCCAATAGTAAATATTTGTAACACCTCGTACGCGTCAAACGTTACACGTAGCAACTGATGGTGCACTCACGGGACCCCCAGTTTTAGTATTGGACCAAAAAAATACATTTTTTTTAAAAATTATAGTTAAATATGGTCATGAAGTTTGTCCATGACCATTTTTATTTTTTCGTCACGCATAAAAATGGTCGCGGCCAAAGTCCGCGTCCATTTTTTCGTCACGGTTGTGGGTCACGGACTTGGGGCGCGACCATTTTTATTGTCACGGTTGTGGGTCGCGAACTTTGGTCGCGACCAATTTGTTACGGTTGTGCGTCATGGATTAGGACCGCAACCAATTTTTTTTATATCTTTTTGTCACGGTAATGAGTCGCGGACTTTGGCCGTTACCAATTTGTCACGGTTGTGGGTCACGCATAAGGGCTGCGACCATTTTTTTAAATTTTTTTTGTCACGGTTGTGGGTCGCGGACTTTGGCTGCGAACAATTTGTCATGGTTGTGGGTCACGGATGAGGGCCGCGACCAGTCACGACATGGGTCACGGCCTAAGTCCGCGACCATCTGCCGTGACCCCTTTCGGCTGTGACCATTTTTTGGTCACGGACTTGGGCCGCGACCCACGAAAATGGTCACGCCCGAAATGGTCACGTCCCAAGTCCGCGACCCACAACTTTGGTCAGGGATTTTGGCCATGACCAATCGCCAGTTTTGGTGTAGTGGCTGCCCCTTCGACCAAAGTTGCTATCGATGAACCTTCAGGCCAGAAGGCAAAGGGCGGGACTTCTTCCAAGTCCAAGTCCAAGTCCCAGAAAAAACCCCGAGCTCCTAGGGAGGCATTCCCCAGTGCCTCCGTTCCACCTCCCATGCCTGCAGAGATAGCTGAGGAGTTGAGAAGGAAAGTTCAAGCTGAGGTGGCACGCATAAATGTTGAGTTCGAATGGAGTGTTCCAGTTGTTACTCCATCAGGCACCTTCCCCAGAATCCTAATTGATCCCACCGAGCCCATGGCGAAGAGGAGAAAAAGTTCAAAGGTTCTTCGAGGTAGTGGCATTAGTGCATCAGGAATGAGGAAGAAAACTCTGGGTACCGAGTCCTAGAGGAGACAAACTCTTGAGGTGAACTTATCTCCTGCCCCCTCACTTGTCAGATTCGAGCTATGCATACTTATTCTATTCTAATTTCCCATTTGCTTAAGGAAAAAGTACATTTTCTTATGCATTTTGGTAACTTTGGTACAGGAGGTTGAAGAATAAAGTGCCAATCCCCCTATCCCTCCCGTGAGCCCTTTCGTGGTGGGACGTTTTGGTGTTTCGCCACCCGATGTGACTCCTCCTCGTTCGCCTATGACTGGGCTTACCAATTACCTCTGTTCATCCTTTCAACGTGCAAGTGATGTTACCATGGGGGTGATGCCGTTGACTCTGTGGTCGTCTCTTTGCAACCAGAGACAACTCTTCCCATCCCTTTTGGTTTATCTTCTCCACTCGAGCTTCTTCTGCCCATCGTTCTGGCTGAAGAAAATGAGCCCGAGGTATGATTTCCTCTATAATTTTTTTGGTATAACGTCCTTTCAGTCTCACCCCTTTATGTATTTATCATTCTAAACCTTGAGATTTTGGGGTGCCCTAGGTTGAAGTGTCCTCATTGTTAGCCAACATTCCTCTTCCCACGGTGCTAACGAGCCCCTTGACCACAATTCCCGTTTTCCGTGCCATAACTGAGGTAAGTGACATTTAAAGGTACTTCTCCCTTTTTCTGTGTTTATTCCTATTTTCTTTTTTTAACACTGAACTTCATGTTGCAGCTTTCTCCCAATCTTGCTCCACCTTCTCTTGATAGTCTTCATGCGTATAGGGCCAAGGTTGGTGCCGCTGCCCCCATGGTGATTTTTCTGTACTCGACCATGTTGGGGCCTCATTTGGGAGCCCATCGTCTTCTCCCAGTGAATCGCTTGTACTCGCCTTGGTACACTATGTTGGCGGGGGAGCTTTGCCCCACGTTGAGGCTTCTACAACCAGGGGTCCCGTTGGGGATTCTGGTGTAATAAGCCCACCTCCAATGGTTTCTTCCCCCATGGCCGCCATAGTGATTCCCGTTCTAGTGCCCTCCATGATTGAGGTATTTTCGCCAACTCCCCCTTATAATAGTGACTTAACAACAAAAACACTTGTTAAGTTTTTCATAAACTCCACCTATAATGGTGACTTAACAATCAAAACACTTGTTAAGATTTTTCCATAAACTCCACCTATAACGGTGACTTAATAATCAAAACACTTATTAAGATTTTTCATAAACTCCACCTATAACGATGACTTAACAATGAAAACACTTGTTAAGATTTTTCATAAACTCCACCTATAACGGTGACTTAACAATGAAAACACTTGTTAAGATTTTTCGCAAACTCCACCTATAATGGTGACTTAACAATGAAAACACTTGTTAACATTTTTCATAAACTCCACCTATAACGGTGACTTAACAATGAAAACACTTGTTATGATTTTTCATAAACTCCACCTAAAACGGTGACTTAACAATGAAAACACTTGTTAACATTTTTCATAAACTCCACCTATAACAATGACTTAACAATGAAAACACTTGTTAAGATTTTTCATAAACTCATTACTTTCTTATCTCAGGTTGCACGAGAGACTTATCCATCCGTTCTTTCGCCTGTTAACTCACCTCATCGGGAACCTGCCATCTCGAAAGATTCTGGCCATGTCGACTAAGGTTCCACGACCAATGCCGCAGTGGAGAGTGAATCTGGGTGCAAGCTTCCTCTGCCTAATTTGGCTCCTCATGCATTCTGCTTGATGGTGCTTCAATATTCTCCCCAAATGCCCGCCACCCATCGACTAGTAATCGAGCAACTTGCGAATCACCATCCTGAAACCTTCATGGTGGATTTCTTACGTTCCAACATCTCTGTCATGAGTTATAGGCTACAAGGCATGGCTAGCGTTGTTGCAGAAATTTCTAGCACTCCCATTGCGATCGTTACCATACCCGTCCTTAACCTATTTCTTGGTTATTTGAGGGAGTTGGGTCGTGATGGTTTTCGTTTTAACTGGATTATATTGTATTTAAAGACTTTGAAGAGCCAACAACTGATCAGGCAGAAGGAATTATTACAAAAGCATCAGCAGGACCAACGGGCTGAGGAAGCCAGGTTGGCCGAACTAGCACCCCTTCTAGAAGTAGTTGATAAGGAGGTAGACGATGCCTAAGAAGATTTGCATCTGGTCAAGATGAAATGAGAAAGACTCCTCATCAAACTTACAAAAGTGCAAACGAGGTTAGAGGTTTCCATCAACGCCCAATAGTCTTGCACTACAGCTTCTTCGGGCCTTCTCGGAGATTTTTTCTCGTCTTCAGATCTATGGTCTTGGGAAGTAGTTCCCAATTTTTTAATGATCCATTGTTTACGAATGAATGAGAAATGTACATTTTCCAATTCGTCTGTATGCTACAACTAATTTTGTATATTACAAATTTCTATATTTCTGCGGCTGTTTCATACTATTCAAGTCATAACTAAAATTTGTATATTCATAACAACAGATATTTACAATTATGGTTCAAACTTAATTGTCTACACATGATAAACCTTCAACCATTTATTATTAATTTTAAATGGCTTGTCTTCCTCCATCCTAGAAATTAAGCAATAGCCTGAGTCATGAGCTTCTTTTACAACAAAAGGCCCCTCCCAATTGGCTGTAAACTTCGGTAGAGGAAGCCCCCTGATGTGCTTCACCGCTGCATTCAAAACGAGGTCTCCCTCCACGAACTTCCTAGGTCTTACCAGGTTATCATATGCCCTGGAGAGTTGTTTCATGTAAATTTGAAGGTGTTGCATCGCATTATCTCTATGTTCGTCTAACGCTTCCAACTGTACGTGTCTATTCTGAGGGAGCATGCTGCTTTGTAAGGTGTATCGGGCTGAGGGAATGTCTAACTCTAATGGAAGAATTTCCTCCGCCCCATAGATAAGCGAGAACGGGGTGTACCCCATGGGTTTCCTCTTGGTTGTTTGATAGGACCATAACACAGCTGGTATCTTGTCATCCCACGACCCTCGGAAGTCCTCCAATACCTTGGCCAGAATATTAACCAATGTTTTATTAGTCGCTTTGGCCTTCCCGTTTCCTTTTGGGTATGCCATCATTGAGGCATGGTGAATAATAGAGTACTTGTCTGTGAGCATTGTTACTTATGAGTTGACGAAGGGCGTCCCGTGATCTGAGAGAATAAGCTTTGGGATCCTAAAACGATAAATAATGTATTCTCTAATGAAGTTTCTCACCACCCCAGCCATTGCCCTTCTGAGTGGTGTTGCCTCGGCCCACTTTGTAAATCACTCCATTGCAACTAATATCCATATCTTCCCCCTCGAAGAAGGATGTATTACCCCCACCAGTTCAAATGCCCAAGTGTGAAAAGGGTAAGGCGTTGCCAGAGAGTGTAAGTCCACCGATGGGGAATGGATCATGTTTCCATGTAGTTGGCAAGCTTTACATTTTCGAACGAACTCAGTAGAGTCTTTTTTCATCGTTGGCCAATAATACCCCAACGTCATCAACTCATCATACAACTTGGCCCCTCCTATGTGAGCTGGATTGTGAGCCTATTTGAGGACCTCAGTTGCTTCTTCCTTCGTGATGCAACGCAATGGTCTGTTGAAGTATCCCCTTCGATAGAGCTGCCCCTCCTGGATATAGAACCTTGGGGCCCTTCGCTTTAGCCCCATCGCATCAATTTTTTTTATTGGGATAACTCCATCTCGAATGAAGTCAATATAGGGTTACCTCTAGTCGGCCTGAGTTTCAACGAAATGACATTCATCTGCTTCAAAAAAAAGCTGACACTTATCGCACCTCCATTGTAGCTCCGCCGCGTCCTGCTTCATTCTAGGCCGAAAATATCCCTCTCTTTGACTTCTCCTATAAAGAGATACCTCAGTTGTTTTGCAATGCTCCTCATGTGTTTTCTTCAACTTTCGCTCTGCTTCTTCTGGGTCGATACATCTTGATAACCATCCCCCTATGTTTTTGAAGTAGAGATTTACCTATTTGTAAAATATTGGGCCAACTCTCTTAGCCCCATTGCCCCCTCGCCAGATTCCAGTTTATTCCTAATCTCTCCTCTACAGTCCATGTCCTCCCCCATTGGTAGAATTGATTGTACCATCGAACGAGCTGTTCTTCATTGGATTATGATGATAGTTGTATCTCTCCTCATGACCATTTTCTGGGCAATAGTTCCATACGCATCTGGATGGCAATTCATCATTCTTGGATGTCTTTTGATCTTAGTTTGATGGAACTAGCTGGGAGTCTCTGAATAATCATTCTGTATGGTGCCAGGTTCATGTGCTTCAACGCATATTCTCCATTTACTTACTGGATCACTAAGTTCAAATCACCCTTAATACAGAGTGAACGAATTCCCCTTCGAAGAGCCTCCATCAACCCTAGTACTAATGCCTCGTACTCTGCTTCGTTATTGGAACAAGGGAAATCTAACTTGTAGGAAAGGAAAATCTCTTCCATTCCTTTTGAAAGAATAACCCCTGCCCCTCTCTTATTTTTTATCGAAGATCCATCGAACTGCATCGTCCACTCCTCCTAAGTTACATCTAGATGATTGGCTTGTAGGTCATCTCCTGGAATGTCTTCTTTAGGTCGTTCAAACGTTCCTGATGGAAAAATTACCAATAGATCAGCATACGCCTGGCTCTTAATCGCGCGAGGGACTACACACTTGAAGTCATATTCTGAGAGGATGAGGAACCACCTAGCTGCCCTACCAATCACTATAGTTCTTGCCAGCAAATACTTAATAGGATCGCATCTAGTTACAATATAAATTGTAAAAAAGAGCATATAATGCCTAAGTTTTTGTGCTACAAAGACTAAGGCTATATCTAATCTCTGGCCCATCTATGATTCTACTGAGGTAGTAGACTGGTCATTCTTGCCCCTTAATTTCCTGTGCCAGCAAAGCTCCGATGGACCTCGTGGTGGATGTGAGATATAACTGCAATGGTGTTCCTGCCCGTGGGGGAACCATGGTCTGTGGTGAAACCAGCAGCTTCTTCAGCTCAGTGAAAGACTCCTGGTGGACCTCCTCCCACCTGAACTTTGTGCTCTTTCGCAAAAACTGCATCAGCGGATGTGTTACTTTGGCCAATCCAGGCACAAATCTCCTAAGGTAGGAGACTTTACCGAGGAATCTCTTCAACTCCCTCGTCGTTCTAGGGCTTGGCATTTCCAAGATCACCCGCTGTTTGTCCTGGTCCATTTTCACCCCTTGTCGATCAACCACAAAGCCTAAGAATTTCCCACTCATCACTCTAAAAACACACTTGAGCGGGTTCATCCTCAACTTATACCTTCTACAACGAGAAAACACCTTCCTCAAATCGCTCAGGTGGGACCCATCCTCCTTTGATTTGATGACCAAGTCATCCATATAGAATTCTACAAATTTGTGGAAAAAGTCATGAAAAATGTCCATCATCATTCTCTGGTAAGTCGCCCAGCATTTTTTAGGCCGAACGGTATCACCCTGTACATGAAGTTACCCAACGGGGTCCTGAATGCCATTTTCTCTACGTCCGAGGGGTCCATCTTGATCTGATTATACCCCATATACCCATCCATGAAGCTATACATCTCATGACCAGTCGTTGCGTCTATCAGGTTATCGATGGAGGGTAGAGGGAAGTCATCTTTAGGACAAGCTCTATTCAAATCTTTGAAGTCCACACAGATCCTTATTTGGTTTTTATCCTTCTTTCCCACTGGGACAATACTGGATAGCCAGAGTGGGTGCTATGTCGGTATAATGAACCCTGTCGTTAACAGGCGTTGTACCTCTTTTTTAATCTTCAGATCCAGCTCGTGCTTGTACGTTCTTATTGCTTGTTTCACTGAAAAGGCTGAAGGCATTACGTTCAACCTGTGGAAGCTTACTTCCTCATCCAACCCTTCCATTTTCGTGTATTTCCACGCGAAGACATCTATAAACTCCCGAATCAATTCAACCAAGGCCTCTCATTTTTTATTGCTGAGATCCTTCGAGATGAAGATGGGTCTTGGATCTTCTCCTTCTTTTTCCAGGTTCAATTGACCCAACTCTTGCGCATAGGGCTTTAGCTGATTTTCCATGTAATCTGGTTCCTCGGTAACTTCTTCCACGAATTCCTGTATGCTAGAATTGTCTATCACCATGAACTGCCCCCGTTAATCTGCCAAAAAAC
Source organism: Sambucus nigra (assembly GCA_949130495.1). Lineage (NCBI taxonomy): Eukaryota > Viridiplantae > Streptophyta > Magnoliopsida > Dipsacales > Adoxaceae > Sambucus > Sambucus nigra. The sequence continues at coordinate 550,065,371 of OX422207.1, forward strand.
ATTTATATATTGGGTAAACCTCATCCTCAGTTTCTTCGGCCGCCCGCTAACACCATTACAATCGATACACCACCTTTCCTTCCTCGATAACGACTTTCTTGCATTTCCTGTTAGTAGTTTTGGTCACCTTCCTCTTCTTCTCTTTAGAAGCTTCGACCACCTTTTCCCCTGAGAATCGACTCAGCACGCTCTGCCGTTGAACCTCATGCGCTATCGGGTCTACTCTGGGCCTCATTCTATCTTTAAGTTTCTTCGAGATGCTTTGGGGCCGAGGGGCCACCTGGTGAGCTTCTTCAGCTATTTCCCTTGTGCCGCTCTCAACCTCCTTCTTCTGCTCATTTAAGGGCCCCATCCTTTCTCTGATCGAGGGAACCCATGCTCCTTCCATTCTTCTTGTCAAGACCCGAACATATTCCTCTAACTCTATGTAAAATGCTGCGTCTACCAAGTGAGCCTCTTCAACAACAAAGGGCCTCTTTGTAGCCCTAATAGTCACCTCTGTGCCTTTGACATTCGCTTTAGCACATTGGTGGTATGCATCCACAACATTCCTATTAGAAGATGATAGGAAGTTACATTCTCTATTACGTGGAACATGATATGGGAACTCAGATTTCCCATTACAATGCCAACGTTAACGTACCCAATGGACTTGGAAGATTGATTATCGTACCCCGAAATCACCAAAGGCATGGGGACCAGCCTTTCTTCTGGAATATTGGCTGCATGGAAGGAGTTGATTGGCATGATGTTGATGGAAGCTCCCCCATCCATAAGAGTCCTTGTGAAGCTAACTCCGTTGACCCTGGCGGTCGCATACAATGGCCTGTTGTGAGGGAACCTTACAGCCCTATCTGCATCGCTAAAGGTTACCTCTGATAGAAACCTTCTCACCAACCTGGCCATGGGTCCCTTCCATCTCAGCGAAGGGACTACTTTCTTTTTTGAAATATCAAGTATCGCCTGGGTTATCTCCAACCTACTCTCCTTTGGAATCCCCACTTGTTCGAAGACAATCTTGAGTATTTTAGAGTTTGAGAGTTGGTTTGATTAGTTGGTTGATGCTGTAACCTCTTCGTTCTTAGATCTTGTGTCTAACTTAAGCATTTCACTTAGATTTAAGTTTCTGCTTCATAGAAATATTAGATCTGAGCATTTTATGTTACATTTCAATTAGATCTACATATTTTGTTTCTCGTCTTGAGAAATCTATTGTTGATTATTTTCTGTAAATGTTTTTAACTTCGAAATCAACAATAACATTTTATGTTTCAAGTTCTTGTAAAACAAAACCTTCGACCTAGTTGGAATCGCACTTGGTGATTTTCAATCTCAAAAATATTTTCAAAACCTGATATTGATTAAGATCTTGATACGTCTTTCGAGCAAGATAGCCGTGGATTTTGGGATATAATAAAGGTAAAATAAAGCTAAGTTTTATAAAGAAGAGAGAAATAGAAAATCACAGCATATAGATCTTATATGTTATTTGAGAGGACTGTTTGTATAAAATAAGTGTGTGTGTATGTGTGCATGCATGTGTTAGAAAACACCTCCACAAACACTGTCACCCTACCACACTAAAAGTGTTGGTAGCAAGATCTCAAGAACAAGAGTCGACGTAAAGAACTTGAACAAATTGGAAGTTAGCAAACTGGGAGAACAACATCAACAATCAGAACTGCAGAGAAGTTATAAGGACACCAGTGGGTACATTCCTAAACTTAGATAGGTCTGAGTTGAGTGCATGTTTGTTATATAGTTTGTAACTGTTATAATTTATTTTAGTGGAATTTTTTTTTGGTTACTCCGTAGAGGGAGTCGTGGATGTTTCCTCAGTTGGGTGAGGTTTTACCAGGTAAAAAATCCCTTGTTCTTAATCTTTCTACATCTTCTCATCTAATTCTTGGTTGTGCTGAGTTTAAAGTTTTTAAACTGATTTATTAAACCTGTTAACAAATCTTGAACATATCTCGTACCTATTTTTGTTAAACACATCTTGTGACTAATTAGATTTGGTTTTAAAGAAAAGAGTTTCTTCAAAAAACAGTTCGGAGTAACTTAAATAGTTTAATTTTATATTAAACGGCTTTAGTAACAGATTTTCAATTGGTATCCGAGCTTTGTAAACTTATTTTAAAAGATCCTGTGTTTCTGAAATTATTTTCTCAAAATCAAACATGGACGAGAAAAATGAAAGATTTGGTAACTTGACCAGACCTCCTATCTTTGATGGAACCAATTTTGCTTATTGGAAAGTAAGGATGATTGCTTTCATTCAAGGGACTTTTGGAGATGATGTCTGGGACATTGTTGAAAATGGATATATTTTTCCTACTAAACCTGCCACTGAAGGAAGTAATGAGAGGGATAAGAAAGTATTAAGTTAGTTCACACAAGAAGAGAAGCAAGTTTCTCGTAATAATAACAAAGGAAAGAATGCCATATTTATGTCCATAAATGAACATGAGTTCAAAAGAATCTCATCTTGTACCACTTCTAAGGAAGCTTGAGACACTTTGGTTACTTGTCATGAAGGTGACACTAGAGTTAAGCCTGCTAAAACACAAATGCTCATTCAACAGTATAACTCTTTAATTATATCTGAATTTAAGTTATTTGATGACTTCTATATGAACTTGACTGATATTGTGACCAAACTACATGCTAATGGGATAACATATGACATACATGAAATTGTATATAAAATTCTAAGATCATTACCACAGAAATTTGACAACAAAAGATATGCTATTGAGGAAATCTGTGACATAAATCTCACTCCTTACTCAGTAGTAAATTAAGAACTGTGGAAATGGAATTAGAATTTAAGAAACAATCGACCCAGTCCCATAAGAAACAGACTAGTTCCAATATGAGTTTTTCTTCTAAGTTGGTTAAGCCTCAGTTTAACATTGCCAATGATGACTCTGATGAGGAATGCGATATAGAGAGTTTGGACAATCAGATTGCCTTAATGTCAAAAAAGTTTAAAGAAAATTATTAGGTTTAGAAACAACATGGAAAACAAACAAGGCAAGTCCAATTATCCAACTCACTCTAATCATAAACCTCATGAGAAAAGTCAAGACAAACATCACAAGGACTTTCACACTAGACCTAACAGAGACCTTAAGAAGACTGAATGCTTTAGATGTGGAAAACTATGACACATTGTACAAGATTGTAGAGTTAACTTGAACACTCAAAATAAACACACTAGGGCCAACATTTGCAAGACATGGGATGATTCAAGTGACTCTGAAAATGAGTAACCTAAGTCATCTGATGTTTTTTTATCCTTGCATGTCTTTCTTTGCCAAGATTATCTATAGTGATGATATGCCTGTGCTTGTTAGTGAGGATGAATCTAGTAATTGTACTTATGTTGTTGTGAATCATGCTGTTACTGGTTTATATGCTTTAATTACTGAGAACATTGCTATTTCTACCACAGGGTGTGTGAGTCAAAGGGAAAGCGATAATGATGATGTCAATGGGAGTGTGAGCCCAAGAATTGAAGCCTTAGGGGTCAGTTCACACATTACACTTAGTGACTCGGATAATGAATACCTCCCTGATATTCACACACTTTATGCGAAAACTCACAAGAAAAGCACTAGACTAGAGAAGATAGTGAAAGATCTCACTAAGAAACTAGAAGATCTAAGTTTGATGGTCAAACTTAATGCTGAGGATTATACTACTCAATGTCTAACTCATGAAAGTGAAATCAAAATGTTTGATCAAAAACTGAAAAATTTGACTGAAACAAATGAAACTCTGGAGAAAAAATACAAAGGGACATTGTTAGAATTGGAACAAACTAAAGAAAAGACAACATCTGTTGTCAAAAAATTTACACAATTTGAAAATAACTCAAACTGTTTTGATGGATTTGTTGCTGAATCAAAAACCAACTCCGATGATCGAACTGGAATAGGGTTTTTCCCCAATTTGAAGACACAAACAAAATCTTTTGAATCTATCAAGTTTGTGTCAGGAGGTAAAAGACCTATTGAAACCTGCCCAGACTTTCATTCTCTAAAAACTGAGTTTGACTCAAAACATCAAAATTTTGATATTGGGGAATCAAGTTACTCTAAACATGAAAGTTAACCAAAGGCTAAATATGTTAGCCCCTCAATTAGGAAGAGTGAATCTACATTCAAAACTGTTATATCTAGGAATAGGGTTCAACCTCAAAATTCCTTAAAGCTAATGTTTAGAGATTTTCTTAAGGAGACTCCTACCTTGAGCAACTTTTATTGCTCCTACTGCAATATATACAACCATTGTTTTGATATTTGCTATGCTAGAAGACTAGTTAAACCTGTGTGTAAGCCTCCTATTTGTCAAAACTTTAACTATTCTAGGAGAAGCCGCAACAATTATGTTCTGCCTAGACAACCAGACAAAAACTCTAATTATAGGAAGAGAAAGACCAAACCTAAAAGAACATTCCCTAGAAGTATTCCTAAACACTTTCCTAAGCCAAATGATCATGTGTTTCATAAAATTCAAAATCATGCACAAAGTTTTTTTCAACAAAAATCGAATGCTCGCAAATTTTATCAATTGAGTGAAAATAAGCGCAAAATGAAAATAAGAGCAATTTGGGTTAAAAAAGATGATATATTACCCCATATGAAGTGTAACATTGTTATTACTGCTTTAAAAGCAGAACACACATCTTCTGGTCGGTATTTAGACTCTGGATGTTCTAACACATGATTGAGGATGATAAAAAACTCTTAAACAAAACTAGCTTTGCTGGAGGAAAAGTTATTTTTGGTGATGGAGTATCATCTCAGATCATAGGTAAAGGAACTCTCCAAGAAAAAGGACTTCCTGTTCTTAAAAATGTTCTTCTATTTAAAGGTCTTAAGGCCAATCTACTCAGTATCTCACAATTTTGTGACTCAGATCATACTGTTACCTTTTCAAAGAACAATTGCAAAATTTTAAATGAAAAGGGTGAATGCATAATTACAGGATTCAGGACTTCTGACAATTGTTATAATGTCATGAATAGTTCTAAAATCTATAATGATGCCAGAATGGATGACAATGAGATATGGCATAACAGGATGGGTAACATAAATTATGATAATATTCGTACATTGACTTCTCAAGAAATAGTTAGAGGAATTCCAAAAATCAAATCCATTTATAATATTGTCTGTGGCTCCTGTCAGGAAGGAAAAATTGTTAAGGCACCTCATAAGAAAGTCAAAGATATCCTTACCTCCAACCCCTTAGAGATCATCCATATGGACCTAATGGGTCCTTCCCAAACTGTTAGTTTATGTGGACACACTTACATTCTTGTTATGCTTGATGACTTCACTAGATTTACATGGGTAGCATTCTTAAAAGAAAAGTCTGACACTTTTCAAACTTTCTTAAAAATACTTCTTCGGATTGAAAATGAGAAGGACACTCAAGTAAATAGAATTCGTAGTGATAGAGGTGGAGAATTCAAAGACACTAGTATAATAGAGTACTGTGACTATAATGGTTACAAACATGAGTTTAGTGCTCCTAAGACTCCTCAATAAAATGGTATCTCTGAGAGAAAGAATCATACTCTTCAAGAGATGGAACGTGTTATGTTACATGCCAAGAATTTGCCTAAATATTTTTGGGTAGAATCTATTCGTACTGCCTGTCACATTATCAATAGGGTCTATCTTAGAAAGAATTCTAAGCAAACTCCTTACGAGCTTTGGTATAAGAAAAAGCCCAATCTTAAGAACCTTAGAACCTTTGGTAGTACTTGTTATGTATGCAAAGACAGAGAAAACTTGTCCAAATTTGAGAGCCGGGGAGATAAAGCTATTTTCTAGGATACTCGCCTAATAGTAGAGCCTACCGTGTTTATAATATTCGCACTAAAACCATGATGGAATCCATAAATGTAATTGTAATTGACACTACTATAGGGAGTAAGACTGGTGAATCAACTATTATGGAAGAGCCTACAAATGTTTTAAAAAATGACTCTACAGAAATAGATGACTCATTACTAATTGAGATACCTGAAGTACCTAACTGGGTTTATAAAGACCATCCCATAAATAACGTTGTTGGTAATCCTAGTGAGCCTGTGTGTACAAGATCTCAATTAAGAAATTATGCTCATTATGCATGTTTTCTTTCCCTAGTGGAACTAAAGAATGTAAATAAGGCATTAAATGACTCTCACTGGATTTCTTCTATGCAGGAAGAACTTCTTCAATTTGTCATTTATGATGTTTGGAATCTTGTACCTAGGCTTACACACAAAAATATTATTGGCACACGTTGGATATTTAAAAATAAATCTGATGAAAGTGGGATAATCATTAGAAACAAAGCTATATTAGCTGCTCAAGTATATTCTCAAATTGAAGGAATAGATTTTAACGAAACTTTTGCTCCTGTTACTCGTTTAGAATCTGTTCGCCTTCTCTTTGCCATAGCTTGCCACTTGCATTTTACACTTTACCAAATGGATGTCAAATCTACATTCCTTAACAGAATATTGAATGAGGAGACCTATGTAGAACAACCAAAAGGGTTTATTGACCCTCAATATCCAAATCATGTATTTCGTCTTAAAAAGGCTTTGTATGGCCTTAAACAAGCTCCTAGAGCCTGGTATGAGGGTCTTTCCATCTTCCTCTTAGATAAAGGTTTTAAAAGAGGTGGAAATGATCAAACCCTATTCGTCAAACATTTTGACAAACAAATTATTATAGCTCAAATGTATGTTGACGATATCATCTTTGGATCAACTTCTCTCTCATAAGTAAAATCCTTTTCTGAAATTATGCATAAAGAGTTTCAAATGTCTCTTATGGGGGAATTGCAATTTTTCTTAGGTCTTCAAGTCAAACAAAATTTAGAAGGATTATTTGTATCACAATCTAAATACGCTTTAGAGATAGTAAAAGAATTCGTCCTTGAGAGTGCTAAAGATGCTAAAACTCCCATGAGTACTACGGTAAAACTATCTAAAGATGAAACTGGAAAATTTATAGATCAAACTCTATATCGTAGTATGATAGGAACCTTGCTATACCTTACTGCCTCGCATCCTGATATAATGTATGATGTGTGTGTATGTGCTTGTTATAAAAATAACCCTAAAGATAGCCATCTATCTTCTGTTAAAAGAATTATTAAATATGTAAAAGGCACTTTGAACCTAGTACTTTGGTACACTAGTGATACACCTAGCACTATAATTAGATGCACTGATGCTGACTGGGCTGGGTGTACTAATGATAGTAAAAGTACATCAGGAGCATGTTATTACATAGGTAATAATTTGGTAGGATGGAGTAGTAAGAAACAAAACTGCACATCGCTCTCAACAGCTGAATCTGAATACATAGCCGCTAGAAGTTGTTGTACGCAATTACTTTGGCTTAAACAAATGCTACGTGGTTATGGTATTCAAGAAAACCAATTGCATCTCTATTGTGATAATCAAAGCACGATCAATATCTCTAAAAATCCTGTTCAACACTCGCGAACAAAACACATAAAAATAAGACATCACTTTATACGCGAATTGGTTGAAACAAAGGAATTAGAAATTAATTATCTTCATACTGATTTGCAACTCGCAGATATGTTTACCAAACCTTTAGGTTACAATCAATTTATTTCTTTGCGTAAATCAGTAGGTATGGTGTGTGCTGATTAATCTCTTTGGTCTCTATACATTTTTTCCCTTTGTCTATTTGAGACAAAATGGGGGAGAAATTTGAGTCTAATGAATCTTTTTTACATATTCTAAACAGCTTGATCTTAGTGATTCATTGCAGGATTTTGTACAGTTATTCTCAACAGTTGTAATAGGGTATTCAATTATAATTAGTTGAGTTATGTACTTTTGTTTTCTTGGAAATGGTTAGATATAATTCTGATAGGAATAGGTTTTCCTTATTTCTTGTTTCCCTACGAGTCCTAGATGACTCAAAGGAGATTTTGTCTCATATTTCCAAAGGGGGAGATTGAAGCACCTTATACTTTTGACTCACTTGAGTCTGTATTGTATAAGTGTTCATCTAGTTTGGAAATTGTGACAAAATTGTGTCTATCCTAGAAACCAAAGAACCTAAGAATTTGGTTTGCTATTTTATTCCTCTTGCTTGATTGATCTAGATACTTTTACCAACACTCACACACATTAGAATTGCATTCATACATTTCATATTGCATATAAGTGTGTATATATATGTTGAGTGTGTTTAAATCCCTAAAATTGTTTTTTAATAATTTTTGGGAATTTTATAAACTTTTAAAATAAGGTTTTTATTAATTAAAATTTGGTTTTAAAAAGTTTTGGGTTCATTATGCAATTATGGATTGCTGGTTATATTGACTGAAAGTTCCCTTGGGTAGAATCCGAAAGTAGCAGAGACTTCAGGGTGCATTTGTAATTATTTTTGGACGCGCGTTTGTTAACCACTTTTTACCCAACATCTGTTGCATCCTTATTGGTTGAATTTGTGTTTTCTCAAAGAGAGTAAACAAGCGAATGTTAACATCCCTTGGATCGTTTAAATCAATGATCTGCATGCGCTCTTACATAATCCATGTAAACCTCATTTGAGACAATCAAGAGAGTTATAACCACCGCGTACCTTTAACCCTTGGATCAAAGACAATAAACCTTGACTCAATGTAAGCCATTGATTTTGAACCAAAGTCTCGAATATTCTCAGCCCCCTATATAAGGAGCCCTTCTCTCATCCATCTAAGACTTTTGCCATTTTGTCCTTTCCAGAGATAGAAAGAGAGTAGAGAGAGAAGAGAGAAAAAAAGAGAGAAAAAGATAAACCATAGAAGAGAGAAAAAGAGTTAGAAACCCTAATCTCTTTTCAAAACCAGTATATACCAAACACAATCTTGAGTGTTTGAGAGTTTGAGAGTTTGTTTGATTAGTTGGTTGATGTTGTAACCTCTTCCTTCTTAGATCTTGTGTCCAACTTAAGAATTTCACTTAGATCTAAGTTTCTGCTAAAGAGAAATATTAGATCTGAGCATTTTATGTCACATTTCACGTAGATCTGCATATTTTGTTTCTCGTCTTGAGAAATCTATTGTTGATTATTTTCTGTAAATGTTTTTAACTTCGAACTCAACAATAACATTTTATGTTTCTAGTTCTTGTACAACAAAACCTTCGACCTAGTTGGAATCGCACTTGTTGATTTTTAATCTCAAAAATATTTTCAAAACCTGAGATTGATTAAGATCTTGATACGTCTTCCAAGCAAGATAGCCGTGGATTCTGGGATATAATAAAGGTCAAATAAGACTAAGTTTTATAACAAAGAGAGAAATAGAAAATCACAGAATACAGATCTTATATGTAATTTGATAGGACTGTTTGTATAAAATAAGTGTGTGTGTGTGTGTGTGTGTGTTTGTGTGTGTGCATGCGTGTGTTAGAAAGCACCTCCACAAACACTATCACCCTACCACACTAAAAGTGTTGGTAATAAGATCTCAAGAACAAGAGTCGACGTAAAGAACTTGAACAAATTGGAAGTTAGCAAACTAGGAGAACAACATCAACAATCAGAACTACAGAGAAGTTATAAGGACACCAGTGGGTACATTCCTAAACTTGTATCGGTCTGAGTTGTGTGCATGTTTGTTATATAGTTCGTAACAGTTATAATTTGTTTTAGTGGGATTTTTTTAGGTTACTCCGTAGAGCGAGTCGTGGATGTTTCCTCAATTGGGTGAGGTTTTACCATGTAAAAAATCCCTTGTTCTTAATCTTTCTACATCTTCTCATCTAATTCTTAGTTGTGCTGAGTTTGAAGTTTTTAAACTAATTTATTAAACCTGTTAACAAATCTTGAATAAATCTCGTACATATTTTTGTTAAACACATCTTGTGATTAATTAGATTTGGTTTTAAAGAAAAGAGTTTCTTCAAAAAACAGTTGGAAGTTACTCAAATAGTTTAATTTTATATTAAACGGCTTTAGTAACAGATTTTCAGAGAAGATTGCCAACAAGTCTGCATACGCCTGACTTTTGGTTACGCGAGTAACCACGCACTTGAAGTCATATTCTTAGAGGATAAGGGACCACGTAACTGCTCTTTCAATGAATATAGTTCTTGCCAATAAAAACTTAATTGGATCATATCTTGTCACAATGTGAATCATGAAAGATAACATATAATGCTTAAGTTTTTGTTCTACAAAAACTAAGGCTAAACAGTGCCTTTTTACATTACTGTACCTTGCCTCTGGTCCATGTATGATTCTTCTTAAGTAGCAGACTGGCCATTCTTGCCCATCGACTTCCTGCGCTAAGAGTGCTCCGATGGACCTGGTGGTAGACATAAGGTAGAGTTACAATAGTATTCCAGGTTTTGGAGGGATCATCGTCTGTGGATAGGTCAGAAGCTTCTTCAATCTAGTTAAAGATTCCTTATGAGCTTCCTCCCACTTGAACTTTGTTCCCTTTCGCAGTAGCTCCATCAACTTATGACTTATCTCAGCTAGTCCCAGCACAAATCTCCGGAGGTAGGAGATTTTATCGAGGAAACTTTTGATCTCCTTCGTCATTTTGAGACATGAAATTTCTAGGATAGCTCGCTGCTTGTCCTAGTCCATCTATACTCCCTGTCGATCCACCACAAACCCTTGGAACTTCCCACTTATGACCCAAAAGTCACACTTTAGTGAGTTTATCTTTATCTTGTATTTTCGGTAGCGAACTGACATCCTCCCTAGGTCATCCAGATGGGACTCCTCCTTCTTTGATTTGATGACCAAATTGTCCACATTGAACTCTAGAAGTTTGTGAAAGAAATTATGAAAAATGTCCATCATCGTCCTTTAATATGTCGCCCCGGCATTCTTTAATCCAAATGGAATCACTTAGTACATGAAGTTGCCTAATGGGGTTCTGAATGCCATTTTCTCTATGTCAGTCCGATCCATCTTGATCTGGTTGTACCCCACATACCCATCCATAAAATTGTACATTTTATGACCAACCATTGCATCAATGAGGCTATTTATGGAGGGTAGAGGGAACTCAACTTTCGGGCAAGCTTTGTTTAGGTCCCGAAAGTCCATGCAGATCCTTATTTCATTTTTATCCTTTTTTCCCCATTGGAATGATGCTTAAGAGCCATAGTGGATGTTGGATTGGCTCGATAAACCCTACTGCCAGCAACCGTTAGACCTCCTCCTTGATCTTTAAATCCATCTCTCTCTTGTATATCCGTGTGGCTTACTTTATAGGTATGGCTGAAGGTATAATGTTCAATTTGTTGCAACTAACCTCTTCATCCAACCCTTTAATCTATGTGTACTTCCATGCAAAGACATCCCTGAATTCTCGAATTGGCTCAATCAAGGCTTCTCTCTTCGCTTCGCTCAGATCCTTCAAAATGAAAATGGGCCTTGCGTCTTCTCCATCTTCGTTTAAGTTCAATTCCTTCAAATTTTGCACCTGGGGCTTCAGACGATCCATCATGCAGTCTGGTTCCTCGACTGCATCCTCTATAAACTTCTGTATATTTGAGTTATTGATGACCATGTACTGCCCTTGCTGGTCTATCAAGAAACACTCATATATCGGGTCAACCTCTAAATCAGCTTCTTCGGCTGCCCGCTCACACCATTATAACAGGTAGATCAGTCTTCCATCCTCAACACTCTTTTTCTTACACTGTCTTCTTGTTTTTGTGACTTCCTTTCTTTTCCTTTCTCTTGAATCTTCAACCAACCTATTGCTTGAAAATCTTCTTAGCACACTCTACCGTTGGGACTCATGATCTATCGGATCCATTTCGTTCCTTATCCAATCTGAAAGTTTCTTCGACAAATTTTACTTCTTGGGATTAACTAAGTGAACCTCTTCCGTTATTACCTTTCCCTTTATTCCTTCACGGCTTTGGCTATTCATAGGCCCTATCCATTCCCTGATATAGGTAACTCTTGATTCTTTCATCCTTATTGTCCCCACCCTAGAATATTCCCCACCTCTATGTAAAAGGATACATCTAATAAGTGAGATTCTTCAGTGGAAAAAGGCTTCTTCATGGCCCGTATGACGATCTCAGTCCCTTTAATGTTTGCCTTTGTGTATTGGTGATACGTCGAAGGGACTAGACCTTGGTTGTGCATCTATACTCTCCCTATTAGTAGGTGCTAGGAAGTGGTACTTTCAATCACATTGAACTTGATGTGTGATCTACGGTTACCCATCACGATCCCCACATTCATGTTCCTGATGGATTTGAATAATTGATTATCGTATCTAGAAATCCTCAAAGGCATTGTTATTAGTCTTTCCTCCGAAATATTGGCTATCCAGAAGGAACTGATAGGAATGATGTTTATCGATGCACCTTCATCCATTAGTGCCCTTGCAAAGCTTACCCTGTTGATACTTGTTGTCATGTACAGGGGCCTGTTGTGTGTAAATCTCAAGGCCCTGTTAGCATCACTAAAATTTACTTCGGCCAAGAACGTTCTCACTAGTTTGGTCATGGTCCCTTTCCATATTAATGAGGGTACTGTGTTCTTCTTTATGACATCCAAAATTGCATGCGTTATCTCCAAACGGCTCTCCTTCAATATTCCTACTTGGTCATAGAACCATGATACGTTGGGTGACCGTAAAATGGCTTGGTACTCTAAGCTTGGGTCCACATCCTCCACATCCCTTACACTTGCTTCATCGTAGGCTATGACCACATTGGCTATACCCATTGTGCAATCTTATAATGCATCTTCAAAGTCCTCCTGTTGGAACTCAAGTTCCCTTGTCTTTCATTCTGCCTCCTAATCATAGGCAATTACTAGGTTCGCCCCGTGAGGTGGTAGGGGTTACCGTTCATGTTTTTCTCTTGAGGGATCTACAAAGTCCCTATCTTCACATGATTGCTGATAATCTTTCTCAACGTGAAACAAGTCTCCATTGGATGACCCACCTTTCGTGGATATGACAATATTTAGGATCCGCTATCTTACCGCATCTGGATCCACGACGGGGATGCCCTTAGTTTCATACACTGTTCCTACTTGAACTATTGTATTGTAATAACTAACAACCTCTTCAACTGTGCAAGGTAGAGATGGTGGGTCTTCCCTATCTCTCCTAAACTTTTTCTTGTTATCCTTATTCGGTTGTTTGCCTCCTTCACCTCCACTGACGTATCCCACTCATGGGGGTTGGCTGCGTGCTACAACGGGTGGCCCCGACTGTCTGAACACCAGGGGTAATACAACATGGTTTGGACGAACCACCAAAGATGTATTTTTTGCTACTTTCGGAAATGCTACAAAAGTCTCCTCACGAGTTTCATTAATCAGGTGACATATATACTCTGGGAGCAAACCCTAAGCACAGAGTTGTAATAGTTTAGACTCTTTATCTTCTTCCCTCACATTGAGAGACCTCTCACTAAATCTTCGAAAATAATCCACCACATCTTCTCTTGGCCTTTGTTTCTCCTTTCCTAATCGCGTTTGCGTAAACTCATCTTCTTCCAGAAAGAACTTCTACACAAATAAAACCTACATCTCTTCCCACGTTGAAACACTCTTTGGCGCCAAGTGAGACTACCATGTATAAGCTTTATCGGTTAATGATTTTGAGAACTCCCTCAACCTAAGTTTCTTATTATTGCAGTGAGATCCCAGATATTCGATGAAACGTTTGATGTTCTCCTTCGAGTTCCCCCCTTTCCTAGTGTATTTCTCAAAGATAGGAGGGATGTAGTCCTTCGGGTAAGGCTCATCGTTGTATTCTTGGGGGTAGGGCATGCAGAAATCATCATATACTGAAGCTACCTCACTGGACGACTACGAAGAAGCTACTATCATCTTCAACATCTCTTTTTACATCTATTTCCTCATGTCTTTTAACGCAGACGTCGACATATTCTCAACCATGGAAGGGGTGGCCAGAGGGACCACTGATGGGAAATTCATTGCGCTTGGAGTGGCCACTGCAGGTGGAACTCCCATCACGCCTGTTACACCCGTTGTTGGGCCAGCAGTGGGTGTTGTGCCTATGGGACCATTCCCCGTGGGAATAGCCAGATTAAGGTTCATCGAAACTACTGGGACCACCGCAGGTGTCACAAAAGCTCTAGGATGTATTCCCCCTCCTAAGAATGTGGCAGCCCCAAGTGTTTGCAAAAACTCAAAAAACTTACTCATGAGAAGTGTCATTTGCGTTGGTCCTAAGACAACACTATTAGAGGCTAGGGTGACTGTTGGGACTCCAGTCATCGTTGGATCTTGGGGAACCTCTACATAAGGAGGAACCCCACTTCTGGGAGCTTCCATCTCTCTCACCACTTGTTCCTCATTGTGTTAGATATCATCAAAGTTGAGTCTACAATTAACTTTATCCTATGCTGTACTCTTTTTCTAGAATAATACCTCCCCAATAGATTCTCCAAATGTAAGAGGGTAGTTTAGATTAGATGGAGGCATAACCCCTTTTGAGTACAGTAATGACAAGTTAATCGAGGGCACTCCTAGTTAATTACAAGACACACAATCACAACCCAGTGGAGATAAACTCATCTTGAACTCGTAAATCTCTTGTGTATAACTCAGAAGATACTAATGAACTCATAGTAACTCATTTAAAGAGAGAGAGAAGTAAAAACCCTAGACACACCTTGGCAAGAAGCCTAACACACCAACCCTAAAAAATCTCTAGTCCGATATTAAAAGCTTCATAATAAATGACAATGGTGGGTGAGAAACTATGGTTTGCAATCAATCTCTCTCTGATCTTTTTCTTCTCTCTAATAACTCTCTCTCTCCAGTCATAAATCTGAAAGAACAACTCTCCCCCCTCATAAATAGCCCCCCCCCCCCCCCCCCCCCCAACACCACTCCCGAGGTGCGTCAGTCTTTTACAATTGTGAAAGACATCCTTCATACTTTATGTTACAAACATTAAATGCCTGATGGATGGGTCAACTTCACGTTATAAACATTAAATGCCAAGACATGCTTTTTCCCTAACCACTGTGTGTTAGGGGGCTGTCACCGTAGAGGTGGCTCACCAACTGTCGGACAACCCGAAATACAACGGTGGTTTACTCAAGTGCAAATTTGACATTGGTTAGCTGGCTAGTGACATCATCTAAAGTAGATGTGACATTAAGTATAAGGCACAAGTGGTTCACAACTTAATGTCCGATAGGCCTCAAGGCTACTTCACCCAATGTTCCATGGTTAAGGTATTTTGGTGTTTTACCAGGTGTATCTAAGATGGTCAGGACAAGTCCTAATGGTGCCTCTCTTCACAATCCTCCAAACCAAATCCCTCTAAAGTTCCCACGATGAGGTCATTCTATAGAGCATGAAAGCTCTCCTAGGCCTGGTCTCTCGTGAGTACTGTTTGAATTCACACTGAATAATCATTATAATCATTACAACTCATAGTCACTATAAACAAAAGATGCAACATGACTACGTAAGATAAAAACGCTAAATGATGAGCATTCTCGGTCAGTTTCGTCGCTAGAAGATCTCCCTGGGCTGCCACGTTGAGCTGCCTTGCTTGAGCTGCCACGCTGAACTGCCTTAATCCCTTGAGTTTGTTGTATTAGATGGGGGGATTATCTCTAATCTCGCGATTATATTCGAGCTCCCCTACACTTACTTACATAATTCCCTCAAAATACAAACCTGCCCTAACAAAGTGAGGGCGTGAGCTTATGCCCACTGGGAATATACAAGCAGTATATAAACGAACGGCAGAAAAGAATACTCACACGCTACAATCACATGCATTTGAAAATATATATGTCTCTCTCTCTCTCTCTCTCTATATATATATATATATATATATATATATATATATACCTTTGAAAACCACATATTCAATGCATTAACTATTTTACTTCCGAAAACCTTACTCATCCCATTAATCTACCTTAATTTTATAAAGATTTCCTTTATTCACACTTAGCATTTCTCATTTGTTTAATACACCCGGTTAAACACTTAACACCACTACACTTGGTTTATCTCAACCCATTCCTTTACTAGAATCACTCCTTTCTATTCATTTACATATAAAGTTGTATTTCATTGAAAATCACCATTCCAACACACGCATTCATCGTGTTAGGAAATACCAATTTGTCATTGAAGACCTTTTTCAATACATGCTTATACAATTTGTGGGTTAATAACTTTTTATCTTAATCACCCATTTACACACTTTACTTTACTCTTTTTATCTTAACTTACGGACATTTATAGATTTGCACATTTAGTTGTCCATTTCACCTTTACCAAAATATTTATTTCAGTCATTCAAGTCAGGTTGTATTAACACATTTTATCACACAACTCATTTCTTGACATGTTCCATATTCCTTTTATCTTTTCTCAAAATCTTCCTTTAACACATACTTCAACGGGCTTCACACTGCTGACTATGCGCACCATATGCTCTGGCCAGTGATTTTGACCCAATGGCTCTGGGCGCTTCTTGCTTATTTCCTTATTGCATCCGAGTTCTTATTAATCTATTTAAAATTTTACACAAGTAGACATTATGCTATTTCCTTTCTTTTACCCGAACGAACCCAAAACTCGGACTTAATCGCCCGTTTTTCCATTAATACTTGGAAAATTGTTTCTTTTCTTCTTTAAGTCCCTTATCGACACACACGTGACTTATACTAAAATTATTCAGGCTTTAGGACTTAATTTATTTTCACACATATTAGTGTAAAGTCATTCTTTAACATTTTTGTTCCATGAAAATGTTCCACTTTAAGTAAATTACAAATTTACCCTTTCTTTATCAAAATTTCAATTTAGTCCTTTTAACAAGTGTTATTTCTCAAAATGGTCTTTAAGTTTCCAACTTAATATTTAAAATAGTTTAGCCATATTAACACTTGTTTAATATAACACTTTAGACAAGACTATTTTTTCTTCCTTAGAAATTATCATTTCTTTCATTTAATACATGTAGTCGTATACTCTACATTTTTGCATTCTCAATATCCTTTCTCCCACATAATTTGAAGAATAAAATTTTCCTTTGTCTCATTTTATGTAAAAACCCAAAAATACTTTCTTCAAACTTGCTCACATATTTATTATCAAAATTTTACAAGTTTATATGCATAGAAGCTGGACTTTAAATACTAAAATCCTACCAAATGGATTAAACAAACATTTTCTTTATAAAAATATATGCCATTCACAACAACATACGTTTCAAGTAATAAGGTCATTTTATCAATACCTTTAAACTCAACGAATGTCCATTTGTTTATAAAGTCTTCATTTTTGCAAGAAAGTTAAAAATATTAATTTCATCAATATTTTAACAACCTGTACATGATCCAATATTTTATTCCCATAAAATTATTCATTATTTCTTTTTACTATAAATACATAAAATACCAGTTTCTCATAATTTTATTCCATAAAAATGTTCATTATTTCTTTTTACTAAAAATACAAAAAATATAATTTTCTCACATTTTTGTTCCATAAAAACGTTCATCATGTCATTTTATTAGAAATATATCAAATAGTATTGTTTTCCATTTTTATTCCATAAAAAAATTCTATTTTCAGTTTACTAAGAAAGCATACCACAACAATATTTTCTAACATTTTTATTCCATAAAAATGCCTATTTTAACTTTACTAAGAAAACACACTACAATAATATTTTCTAACATTTTTATTCCAAAAAAATGTTTATTTTCTGTTTACTAAGAAAACCCACTACAACAATATTTTCTAACATTTTTATTGCATAAAAATGTCTATTTTAACTTTACTAAGAAAACACATTACAATAATATTTTCTAACATTTTAATTCAAAAAAAATGTTTATTTTCTGTTTACTAAGAAAACCCACTATAACAATATTTTCTAACATTTGTTTCCCATAAAAATGTCTATTTTCTGTTTATTAAGAAAACACATTACAACAATATTTTCTAACATTTTTATGTAATAAAAATGTCTATTTTCAGTGTACTAAGAGCCCATTATTATTTCATAGTAATCATGCTCTTAATCAACAATAATCATACTATAATATTTATCAAATAGAGTCCCAAATAAAATTAGAGTATATTACCCCCGCCTAAATGGTCCTCAAAGATGGTGGTGGTGATGAAGATGGGTGACTCCCCCACCTCCAATGGTGGCCCGAAAGGGAGTCACAAAAAGCTCCACCAAACAGGCCTTAATGGCAGCTCCAACATACTCCAAAAATGCTTCCACAGACAAATCTTCTTTCTCCAAGGATACCCTCACTAAAACTCCCAACTAACAACTTCTATGTGTTTCCTAGCTTACACTTTAAAAATGGAGAAATGTGGTAAAGGTCGGATGCAGGAGGGTCTTTCCCCTATGGAGCCAAAGCTAAAGAGAGAAAAAAAGAGTTTAGGTCTTGCAACAATGAAGTGTGTATGGCCACACATAGTTATATCTTTTCTCTTATAACCAGACTACCACCCCCGTATGGTCCAAAAAGGAAAGCTCCCTATTCCAATGTTTCCTTATCAGGTGTTGAAGCCTACTCAAATCGACAACATACTTAATCTAACGGTTGGTATTGTTGACAATATAATAACACGTGAATTTTAAGTTCATAACACTCTCTGTAATATTGTATTAACCGAAAAGTCCCATGATATCCCAAGATTCTCATCCACACTATTTTAGATTTGAACCCACCACCGAAAGCTTGACAACGCCTATGAAAGACCTACACGCGTCAAGCGACATCTCATCCTTTTCTTTTCTTTTCTTTTTTTTGTTATTTTATTCTCCCATCAATCTCCATTATTCTCCTATATTTAACATTTACTCCCCTTATTTATAATCCATATATAATCTACACTCCAATAATTCTCTTTATTCAATCCTATATGTTACACAAATATAATTGTAATTGATTATCCTCATATATAATCCCTATATAATTTAATTAAGTTATCGGGGCGGGATATTACAACACCTAACATATTTATTTTATTCACCTAGTTATGTTACCCTTCCTAACTAGGCTAACCATCCTTAAACTACTTTGATCTGCTAAAAATTGAGCCCATTTGTATATCCTATACGACATCCCGTACTATGTACTACGTAGTTAAATTATAAGCTATGACTTAGGGCATCTCAATTATATTTATCTCAACGCATATATAGTGTAACCATACACTAGTTATACTTTGATGTTCACATAGTCATTTACACACATATACACATATCATTCTTACACGTACACACATATAATCCTCGAGGTCGATCACCCCGAATGCACCCCTAGCATGCTATTAGGCACCAGGTACATTACGTACCATCCCTGGGTCATCGGGTCGAAATATCGCCACTGATCCCGAATATCAAACACATAACGCAGGCAGTCATGAACATATATCCGTGTGTCATAACCATACTAAATTATACCCATCCGGACTCGAAATGACAATGCAACGATACTATGACCTGGGTAATAATCCAACATACACATGTTAACGTTATGGTGGACCACCTTCTATGCACAACCTCCAACGATAGTATATTAGAGTAGGTATGCTCATATAATGTCAATCACACATATACATACATATATACAGGTCATACTAGATACACACACACACACACACACACACACACACACACACACACACACACACACACACACACACACACACACAGATATATATATATATATATATATATATATATATATAATAGACTAATGTACGTAATATCTCTCGTAGAACTTGCCTACCAAATCCCAAAGTCTAACTCGACTTCCCGATATTATCTAAATATTCCCCTACTTATAGTTTAACTCCTTGAATATACACTTATGGATGACATGATATTATAACTGTAATACCCCGTATTTTTATGTCTTTTAATTTTGAGATTAATTAAATGAAATTGCTTTTAATTACGAGATTAATTAAATTAATTTGGGATATTTAATTAAAAATTAATTCGGATTTTAATAACTAGCGAGACGAGAGTTAGTATATGATTATGATGATAATTTTGAATATTATTGAGTGAATATTTTAATATATGATTACTGAATTTATTAAAAATCTCGCGAGTTGAAAATACGACAGTTGCAATAGTTAAGTTGGGATGCCCGTGTCAGGAACCAATTTAATGGATTTAAAAGTAAATTATTTTCATATCATCCATATTGTCATTTTGAGTGTGCCAAGATAGTTAGAAAATACTAGCAGGGGGTTTGATTAGGTTCGCGGGGCATTTTAGGCCTAACTGACAAAGTGGGAGGGTATTTTAGTCATTTTTACTATTTAAGGAATAGTGACCCACAAATTTTAATTGAATTATATCAGCCAACACTTAGGATCCTTAGAGTTCCACCACCAAAATTCACGGACTACCATTAGAGAAGAAGTGGAGGCGGTTATCAAAGGAGAACCACCACCTTTAGACTTTTTACACTACCGTCACCACCATTGGATGGATCGAGAAGAGAGGATTACTCCTGTATCATTTTCCACAAAGGATCACAACTTATATTTCTAGGCAAGTGATTTAACTTGCAATAATTCAATGCATATATCATCCATGTTAGGTTAGAATTGGAGAATAACCTTGGAAAATGATGAATGAATGGATTTGAAGAATTAAAATAGTAATCTGGGTAGGTTTTGCATGTAGTTTAACTTCTGGAAATATAGCAACCACAAAATTATGATCCATGTGTAGAGAATTATGAATTTATAATGAATTATATAGTGTTCTTGAAGATAATAGGAGAACTAGGTATTTTATGAAGAATATATGATTTGATCAAAGAAATTGATTTCCCCATTATGATTTGATGATTCCAAAATGTTGGAACTTATGTATTTATGTTAGTGTGATGATAGGAATAAATATTTGGGAGGTTGGGACATTATAGTAGAGGATTTGAGGGTGAAGTTTGATGAAACCCATAGGAAAAATTATGCAGAATCCCAATACCTATTGGATCGATCGATCGACCCATGAATGTCGATCGATCGCCTGGATCGATCGATCTACTCCTTTCCTTGATCGATCGACTCCTTTTGATTTTTGTAGATTATTTCCCTTTAAGGTTTGAAAAATCCCAAGCTTGTAAGAACTCTTAGTGGTTTTAATAGAATATTTTGGAATTGGGTTAAGGTCAGTAGGGTTGTAGTTTATGCTCAAAAAATGTTATACCTTTCGGGATTGAATGGGATACTTATGGGTGTTTACCGAGTGAGGTACCGTTAGAAATTTTATAAATTGGTAATGAAATTGGGATGAATGATAACTTAAGGTTAGAAATAGTATAAGAAGTTCTTTGAATTACTGAGATAACCTTAGGGACTAGTGGGCGTCTTAGTAACCTTTTGGGGTAGGTTTAAGTATTCGGACTTATACAACAAGAGTTTTTGTGCTAAACATATTACGTGGAATATTCGGGATGATACTATGATACGTATGAGACTTAAGATATAGGGCTGTTGTATACCTATATTAATATGATGATCACCTAAGTTGTGTGATTACTTAGTATATGGATTATTGTGTGTATGACATACCTACCATACTTTCTATCACGGGAGGTTGATTTTTAGGAGAGGACCAACTTATCTTTGTGTTCCTTTGGGGGGATTTAGAATGGTAGCTCAAGGACATAAGACTGTGAATGAAATATTTGTGAGATGATAAGTCAGCTGACCATTGGAGCGTAGGTACGTGCCTGACCTATGGGTATGTGAACTATATTCGCCTCCAATATGTATGATTTGTATTGAGACGTTCCCTGAAAGATTCAGAACGCGTGATCCTTATGTACGTGATGTACTTGAATTCAATAGCAGAGTATGCATGCATCGCAGCTTAGTCTAGGGGTTCCATATATGTATATATGTACATAGAGTGCTTTATATATGTACTTGTGACTGGTTCACTGTTGCTTAGTTGCTGCGAATAACTAAGATATTTAAATGGGTTAAAAATGTGAGAATTTATATAGCACCTGAGATAAGTAATTTGATTAATGTAAATGTGAGATATAAGTATGACATTTTTGGGTAATACAAGTAGACACCCTATATTAGAATGTGAAAACAATAGTTAGTACGGACTAGTTAGATACTGACATAACTAGGATGGGTTAAGGGTATACGTTTGGCGTGCACATTAGTTGAGGGGTGAGAAACTCATGTGAGAGTACACAACTAACATGCATATAATAATTATTGTTTGATTCAATTAAACACCTGCTATTTTTAAACTATTTTCACCTCGGGATTTGGCACATTTTCCTCCAAATCTATTTTGTTTTGTAAAAACCTTTTAGGTTCCCAACCACAAGGATGCCAAGTATAGGAGTTACATTCTGATGACGTGGTGTCGCTGATGTTGAAGCTACCAAATCTCGGTATTAGATGCCTCCACATTTATCTTTGGTTCCTTCAGAGTCATTCATATCAGTTAGGGCATGTTGCCCATTCTTATTTAAAGATTGTAGATACAAATTTTCATTATTTCAGATGTTGGTTTATTTATTCAGACTCTTGTATTGGGATTTTATTTACTCGAGTATTATTATTATTGGATTGTTTACTCAAGACTCAGTTTATTTCATTTCGTTGGTTATTCATGTGAGATTGTTTATGTGATTGATGGATGCTGATTCAATTACTTGGTTAACTGTTAATTTAATTAATAAAAATTTGACATCCCTCTATTTTAAATATTAGGTGGCTAGTAAGTAACTAAATGTTTTTTACAGTGATGCTAAGACTAAACCAACTTGATATTTTGTGTTAATTTCTTCAAGGAGTAGCTACCTAGTATTTAATTAGTTAGGGTGCCATAGGTGGTGTCAGAGCATCAGGTTCTCGTGTCCTTTAGGATTTGTGCGGTTTATTATGCTTCCAGCGTCACTTTCTTTGATATAGTGACCTATATTTAGGATTGTTGATTTCTTTGATGAGATTTCATTCTCCTAATATAATGTATATGCTAGTGAATCTTATACGCATTTGGGCGTGTTCGTGTGCCGAACCATGCAGTATATCAGGCAAAGGCAGTTGGGTGGACCGCAGGAGGTTGAGCTCACATGAGGTTATAGGGTATACTCAAGAATGATGATCGTAGTTGAGGTCACCCCTATTATGGCACGAAAAGACAGGACGATAAACACGACTAGGGCACACCATATGACTTGCAGGTATCGCTATAGTAGAAAGTGGAGTCAAATTATACTCACCCAATGTGGTTGGATTGGAAGCGAGTTCGACGAAAAATTAAAGAGAACTAATAGCGGAAATTCTAGAAATGCGAAAATGGTGTGTGTTATCCAATGAAGGTAAACTATCCAAAAGTTTGGGCATATGTTGGAGTGTGCCTAATCGGAAGTAAAATTTGGGGTAAAATTTTTCTTGGCTTATCGGAGCAAAGTTATAATGGTAGGAGTCAATCACCACATTTATTAGTGGAATGTTGTGTCAATGGAAGGGTAATAGGTACGGTTTAACCTCAAGTTCCTTCATCATATGTTCAATACAAGATGCAAACGTTGTTCTAAACTCACAGCAGAGGGACAAACAGAGGTCCCTTCATGAAAAAGAATTTAATTGATTAGCGAACCTTGCACCGGATGACGTAGGCACAAAGAAGAAGAGGATTTTAAAGGGGGAAATTAACTAAAAAAAATTGCTAGCACTTATGGGAAATTCTGGTTGGGCGGTCAATGTAGATGACAACAATGTAGCATTTGACGATATGGATGCTAACGCTTCCTCATATGGGGAGCTAAAAGAATCGGAGAATTTAGTCAAAGAGTAAGACTGGGTGAAACGTTGTTAGTGAAGCACCACAAAGGGGAGACCCATCAAGGGACCCATTTAAATGATTCGGATAGCTAAATTTTTACCGACCAATGGTGAATTCAGTAAGGGCTGTTGAAGCCAGTAGCATGTTCCTTAGGGCCATCAAAGCTAAGGGAACAACGGAGGTAGCCATCAGAATTGAGACTACCAAAGTTTGAGAGATGGACAACCCTAACATGGTCAGTATAATCGAAGATAAGTGGATTATGTGTAGATGCATTTTGTGAAGAGAAAAAACCCATGTGTTAATTTTTTCTCGAAGTGAGTAAAAGGATAAGAGTATGGTTCCTATCAAGGGAAATAGTCATTGTAATTTTCGATTTGGTTCGAATAAGCGTGTTATGTCCAAGAACCATTTAAGCATCCAGGGCGATTGGCAAAGTAGAACTATGAGTTTTACCCTTAGAGTATGAGGTGTATTTTATATGACATGAACGAGTTACTACATCTTTATTATTGCTAGATTCGCATGTGAGATGATTTTAGTTCGTATATCGACAACGCTATTATTATGTCAATGTTTTCCCGATATAGAGGAGTTACCTTTAGTGTTATTCGCGGAGGATGAATGAGTGTATCTGTAACCCCCTAACCCCATTAGGATATAATTAACTAAATAGTTTACAAACAGCAATTATAATTTATTTATTATTTAGGCAATACATATTGAAACAACTTCATGGTTAAAATGCAGAATATAAAAAAAAACCCAATCGTTTTAAGGAGACAATTTCAACAGAACTCACATATCATTTAACTTAATTACAACTAGTGCAGTTTATAAAACAAACTAATAAGACCCTACTTCTATGTACTCAACCTCCTAGAACTGGCAGTGGCAGCTGGAAAACCTGAAAATGTAAACATATAAAACCATGAGTTTAAAAACTCGGTGAATGTAGTACATCTCTATATAGTAAAAACACTATATTAACATCTCAACATATCAATATATACATCTCTGTGCCAAATTAGGCCATATACATATCCGGAGTTAATAAACCCCACATCTCCTGCCCGTAGGAAATAATCATATTCATAGGTTTTAAAAACCTAACATCTCTTGAATTGCATAGCAACTCAACATATCCTGACTTTTATAAAGCCATAACATCTCAACATCTCTTGGCTTTTAAATAAGCCATAACATCTCAACATCTCTTGGCTTTTAAATAAGCCATAACATATCAACATCTCATGATTTTTAAATAAGACATATAATCTCAACATATGATACATATATGTCATATCCAAAATCAACTCAATAAGTACACTCACCTCGTGTTGTCAACTATGTATTCATATTTCCCTCTGGTAGAGCTGAACTTGGTTGATTTGACCTTACACCTGTTAATCCAACTAAATAAGTATTGAAACTCAATCATAAGTATTATATTAATATAATTATGAACTTTAAATAAGTACACAACCACAATATGATTCTACTCAAGTCATATTACATGAAACATATGTAAAGAC
The DNA here is from genome assembly GCA_949130495.1 of Sambucus nigra. NCBI lineage: Eukaryota > Viridiplantae > Streptophyta > Magnoliopsida > Dipsacales > Adoxaceae > Sambucus > Sambucus nigra. Next base: position 550,090,747 of record OX422207.1, read on the forward strand.
GAAACGATGGTATATATGTTGATAAGGTCATGAACATTCAACCCTAGAAACTACCTCGTAAGGAATTTATAACTAAAATCAAGTAAACATAAAAGTATACTTCTTGAATATATATACACATGAAACATGTACTCAAAATACCCTTGGGAAGGAGTAGATACAAACATTCTTTCACGGGGTATCCAATATGGCGTCAAATCATTGTCGTCCATACTTAACCATCCCATATTCATACATAGTACACATACAGGTGTTCAAGCTTATCAATATGAAAACACATCTGAATATTCTTTCCGTTACAAGTGACAGTGTAATTTTTCAAGCTTCCTAGGGAAAGTTATGGCCATTTCTTTACAACACAAGAAATCTTCCCTACAAACTCCTCTATTGTTCCTTCGACTTCCAAGAATTTTCATAATTTTTATATATAATAACTTTCAATGATTTTCAACAAAATTTCATTAGACATAGTGAATAGTACAGAATTAAAGTTTCATAATATTTGGACTTCATTTACTATCTCAAAATCTTGACCAAACTCAAGGCATACCGAAATGAAATATTCAAACAACAACTATATACCAACTTGTAACCATCACTAAGACCTAACCATAAGGAGTTAAATTCTGATTTTAGGATATGATATGAATATATAAGTCTATTTTCATATCCAATTGGAATTTCTTAATTCAAGTAAGCACACAAAGAGATATCCAGTTTTGAATACAAAGGGTTTCAATACAAGGCAATATGACCTATAACACCACTTATCTCACATATGAACCAATACATATTATCACAAAGGAGGATGGAATTTGGATCAATAATTCACGATTTATATACTTTGAAATAAGTATAATAGAAGATTAAAACAATATTAACACATAATATTACCTTGGAAACACCTTAAGGATTTTCTTGGAATTGTTTTCCTAGATTTTCCTTGTAACCCTTTCTTCCTTAACTTCTACCTCTCTTTCCTCAAGCTAATAACACCTCAAACTGAACCTAGAGACTTATTTTCTGAAGAAAAAAGGTTAAGCGAGAGTTTTAAGTCGGCCAAGGCTGCCTCCCAATCCATCCAATCAAATTAAAACATTAGGTTTAATAAAAGACAATTTACCACTTAAGGGAATTGACAGATTCGCCCCTTCTCGTAATTTTGACCTAACTTCTTACTCGAACATCCGTTTGATGCACTGTTTGTTGTGTTACAACCCTAACTCACATATCTACAACTATTTAGTTTTCACCTCAAGTCAATTGTAATGTTACAAGGGTCAAAACTAGTCTTAAACAGGAACATTTCTATCGAAAATAACCAAATCTTGTGTTTGTAAATAATTCAACATTTCATGATTTATGAAAGTAGAATTATACTAACCATAATCACTTAACATTAGATATACCAATAACACATTATTCATATCACATAATATAAGTATAATTTAAATACAATTTATCATAATTATATACGGGTTGTCACAACCTCCCCCCCTTAGGAAATTTCGTCCCCGAAATTTAATACGAATGACACTTACCAAACAAATGGGGATACTGTTTCTTCATGCTATCCTCCGTTTCCGAAGTTGCTTATTTAATTACATGGCTCATCCACATAACTTTAACTAAGGGAATAACCTTATTCCTCAATACTTTCTCCTTACGATCATTCATTTCCACCGGTTTCTCGATGTACGACAAGTCTTCTTTCGGTTCAATAGGTTGGGTTTTCAGTTGATGAGATGGATCTGCCAAATACTTACGAAGCATTGATACATGGAACACATCATGCAAACGAGATAATTCTGGAGATAATTCCAATCTATATGATAGGGTCCCAATTCTTTCCAACACTTTATATGGTCCAATGTATCTTGGACTTAGTTTCCCCTTCTTTCGAAATCTCATAACGCCTTTCCACGGTGAAATATGTAGGAATACAAAATCCCCCCTCTGAAATTCCAATGGATACTTCCTCTTATCTGCATAAAATTTCTATCTGCTTTGCGCTATCTTTATCCGTTCCCGAATCATTTTGATCTTCTCAGTTGTCATATCTATCAATTCAGGACCCAAAACTTTTCTTTCGCCCACTTCATCCCAACATAATGGCGATCTACATCTCCTCCCATATAAATCTTCATAAGGAGCCATACTAATGGTGGAATGATAACTATTATTATACGCAAATTCCATCCATGGAAAATGATCATCCCAACTACCTTTGAAGTCAAATACACAAGCTCGTAACATGTTTTCTAATATTTGAATCGTCCTTTCAGATTGCCCATATGTTTGTGGTTGAAATGCAGTGCTGAACTTCAAACTTGTGCCCATGGCATTCTATAAACGAGGCCCAAACTTAGAAGTGAAAGTTGGATCTCTATCTGATACTATTGACACTGGTGCTCCATGTAAACAGATAATCTCATCAACGTACATACGTGCATATTTATCAACAGTGTAGGTCGTCTTAAGTGGAAGAAAATGAGCTGAGTTTGTCAATCGATCTACAATCACCCAAATAGAATCATGCCCCTTTGGTGATCGTGGCAATCCTACAACAAAATCCATCGTTATATGCTCCCACTTCCATTCCGGAATAGGCAATGACTGCAATAATCCTACCGACTTCTGATGCTCCGCTTTCACTTGTTGACATACTAAACATTTAGCTACAAATTCGGCAATCTCACATTTCATATTGTTCCACCAGTAATACTCTTTCAAATCTCTGTACATTTTGGTACCTCCCGGATGCATAGAGTAAATAGAACTATGTGCCTCTTCTAATATATCCTTCTTTAAGGACAGATTATTCGGTACACAAATTCTATTTTTATAACACAATGGTTCATCCTTCTTAATTTCAAAGTCACTCTCTTTACCATCCAGGATTTCCCGTTTCTTCTTTTCAAGGAATGGATCACTAACTTGAAAATTTCGTATGCGTTCTGCCAGTAAAGGTCTCACTGTAACGTGTGCAAATAATGCCCCCATTTTAGATAAGTTCAACTCGACTCCCATCAGTCTTAATTCCATAATATTTACAACCCGTGCACATTGAATACAAGATAACCTCCCCAATGACTTTTGACTTAGAGCATCTGCAATAACATTGGCCCTCCCGGGATGATGATGAATGGTACAATCATAATCTCTAATTAACTCCATCCAACATCTTTGTCTCAAATTCAAGTCTCTCTGAGTAAATAAATACTTCAAACTTTGATGGTCAGTGAAAATTTCACACGTCTCTCCATACAAATGATGTCTCCATAATTTCAAGGCAAAAACAATAGCCGCAAGTTCTAAATCATGTGTAGGATAATTACGTTCATGCGTCTTCAACTGTCTAGATGCATACGAAATTACCTTTCCATGTTGCATGAAAACACAACCTAGGCCCTGATGTGAAGCGTCAGTATAAATCACAAAACCTTCTCCACTGGATGGAATAGTGAGAACTGGAGCTGATACTAGCCTATTTTTCAACATTTCAAAGCTTTGCTGGCATTCATCACTCCACACAAATTTCACTTCCTTTCGGGTCAATTTAGTCAACGGCAAGGCTATAGATGAAAACCCCTTTATGAATCTTCTATAATATCCAGCCAATCCTAGGAAACTCCTTATCTCTGTTACATTCCTCGGTCTTTCCCATTGCACAATTGCCTCTACCTTCTTAGGGTCAACATAAATTCCATCTCCCGAAACAACATGCCCCAGAAATACTACCTAATTTAACCAAAACTCACATTGGCTAAACTTCACAAATAATTGACTATCTCGCAAAACTTGCAATACAACTCTTAGATGCTTCTCATGTTCCTCTTGAATAGGTGAGTATATCAAAACATAATCGATAAAGACAATCACGAAGGAATCTATGAAAGGGTGAAATACTCGATTCATTAAATCCATAAACACCGCAGGAGCATTCGTTAACCCAAATGGCATTACCAAAAATTCATAATGACCATAGCGAGAACGAAAAGCTGTCTTAAAAATGTCACAATCTCTCACCCTTAATTGATGATAACCCGATCTCAAATAAATTTTTGAAAACACTTTAGCACCCTGTAATTGATCAAACAAATCATCAATACGAGGCAATGGATATTTATTTCGAATAGTCACCTTGTTCAACTGTCGATAATCAATGCAGAGTCGTAGGGTGCCATCTTTCTTCTTTACAAATAATACTCGAGCGCCCCATGGTGATACACTAGGTCGAATAAAACCTCTATCTAGCAAATCTTGTAGTTGAACCTTTAAATCCTTTAGTTACACAGGTGCCATTCTATATGGAGAAATAGAAACTGGAGTTGTACCAAGCACTAAGTCGATAGTAAACTCTACCTCTCTTCTAGGTGGCAATCCTGGTAATTCATCTGGGAACACATCTGCAAAATCCTTAACGACTGGGATATCTTCTAATTTTTGCAATTCCCTGTTTGTATCCACAATATATGCTAAAAATCCTTAACAACCCTTATTTAACAATTTCCTCGCCCGAAGGGATGAAATAAGACAGTTCGGAACCACATTTCTTTCCCCAGTAAATTTGAATTGTTCCTCCCCCGGCATATTAAATGTAACCTCCTTACGAAAACTGTCAATTGATGCATGGTAGGAAGATAGCCAGTCCATACCCAAGGTAATATCAAAATCTCGAATATCTAGGGGAATTAAATCAATGGTCCACTCCCTCTCCCCCATATACGATACACAATTTTTATACACAAGCTCCACTAACATCACATCCCCCATAGGTGTAGAAATATATAAACCACAATCTAGATAAGAACACGGTCTACCCAAATGCATGGTAAATGACAATGCTACAAATGAATGAGTAGAACCTGGATCAATAAGCACGTAAGCATGTTTGTTCATGATAGAAAATGTACCTGTCACCACCTCTGGAGTACCCTGAGCATCCTGTAAAGTCATAGCAAATATCCTTCCCGAAGACCTGGATCCACTAGCATGTCCTCTACCTCCTCCTCTCCCTATGCCTCCAGGTGATGAGCCTCGACTAGTAGTAGCTGATTGAATCCCTCCCAGTAGCATAGGACAGTTCTTATTGGTATGACCAATTTGATGACACTGATAACACTCTAACCCCTTTAACTTGGAAAAATCTGGACTGATATGGCCCTCAGCTTTGTAAAAATAGCATGTAACAGGCTTAGACTGCCCATTGTCATTCTCCTGCTGTCTATTCTATTGGCCCATCGATCCTGCACCCCTAAAACTGCTTGGTGTCCTATTCTGAACAAAATTTCCAGACCCTCTACCGCGCTGAAATCTTTGACTCCCCTGTTTTGAGTATTCTACATTGCCTTCCGTTTGCTGAGATGGATCAAATCTACTCCTCTTTCCCCTTTGTTCCCTATTCTTTATTGCATCGTTAACATCTCCTTCAACCATCATAGCTTTATTAACTAAGGAAGAATAATCTACCATCTCAAGTGCACTGAGTCTAGACTTGATAACCAAATTAAACCCATCCTAAAATCTGGTGTATTTATCCTCCTCATCACGTAAGAAATGTAATGAAAATGGAGACAAAGATGTGAATTTAGTTTCATACTCCCTGACCGAAATATTCCACTGAGTCAATTATAAAAATTCTCTCTCCTTTTGCTTCCGGTACATGCGAGGGAAATACTTTTCATATAAGACTTTAATAAAGGAATCCCAAGTAATTACCTCACCTCCCTCCGGAGTAAGCAATAAATGTTTGGAAGACTCCAACCAATATTTATCTTCTCCCTTTAACATGAAAGTAGCCAAAATTACCTTCTGCGAGCCAGGTACATTCATCACCCCGAAGATAGTTTCTGTGTCTCTAACCCAAGCCTCAACTTCTAAAGGATCTACAGAACCTGAGAATGCTGGAGGGTTCAATTTGATAAACTTCTCGTACAGAGTATTTTTCTCCTCTCGTTGTATTTCCCTTTCTCTTCTTGCCAAAGTCTGATCCTCCAAGTACTTGGCTTGTTGTTCTACTATTTGCATTATAAACATGTTTTGTTGTTCTTCCATTAAATTCATGGCACGATCCATCTTCTGCATATCTGTAAGTTGTTCAGGAACCCCCTCTGCATTATTTGGATTTTGTTGGTTTACTGTATTTGAAGACTCCTCATCTACCCTCTCATGAACATTTGCTCCTTCCATAGCTTACTATCTGTCATAAAACACAATTATAGAAACAATAATACAACATTTATTTCTAACATAATGGTTAGTATTTCTCACAAATTAACATAAATGACCCACACAACGCTATTTCTGCCACTGCCATATCTAGAATCTCTAACCCCAGAATATAAAAACCTAAAGCTCTGATACCAAGTTGTCACCCCCTAACCCCATTAGGATATAATTAACTAAATAGTTTACAAGCCACAATTATAATTTATTTATTATTTAGGCAATACATATTGAAACAACTTCAAGGTTAAAATGCAGAATATAAAAAAAAACAATCGTTTTAAGGAGGCAATTTCAACAGAACTCACATATCATTTAACTTAATTACAACTAGTGCAGTTTATAAAATAAACTAACAAGACCCTACTTCTATGTAATCAACCTCCTAGACCTGGCAGTGGCAGCTGGAAAACCTGAAAATGTAAACATATAAAACCATGAGTTTAAAAACTCAGAGAATGTACTACATCTCTATATAGTAAAAACACTATATTAACATCTCAACATATCAATATATACATCTCTGTGCCAAATTAGGCCATATACATATCCGGAGTTAATAAACCCCACATCTCCTACCCGTAGGCAATAATCATATCCATAGGTTTTAAAAACCTAACATCTCTTGAATTGCATAGCAACTCAACATATCCTGACTTTTATAAAGCCATAACATCTCAACATCTCTTGGCTTTTAAATAAGCCATAACATCTCAACATCTCTTGGCTTTTAAGTAAGTCATAACATATCAACATCTCATGACTTTTAAATAAGCCATATAATCTCAACATATGATACATATATGTCATATCCAAAATCAACTCAGTAAGTACACTCACCTCGTGTTGTCAACTATGTATTCACATTTCCCTCGGGTAGAGCTGAACTTGGTTGATTTGACCTTACACCTGTTAATACAACTAAATCAGTATTGAAACTCAATCATAAGTATTATCTTAATATAATTATGTAACTTTACATAAGTACCCAACCACAATATGATTCTACTCAAGTCATATTCCATGAAACATATGTAAAGACGAAACGATGGTATATATGTTGATAAGGTCATGAACATTCAACCCTAGAAACTACCTCGTAAGGAATTTATAACTAAAATCAAGTAAACATAAAAGTATAATTCTTGAATATATATACACATGAAACATGTACTCAAAATACCCTTGGGAAGGAGTAGATACAAACATTCTTTCACGGGGTATCCAATATGGCGTCAAATCATTGTCGTCCATACTTAACCATTCCATATTCATACATAGTACACATACGGGTATTCAAGCTTATCAATATGAAAACACATCTGAATATAATTTCCATTATAAGTGACGGTGTAATTTTTCAAGCTTCCTAGGGAAAGTTATGGCCATTTCTTTACAACACAAGAAATCTTCCCTACAAACTCCTCTATTGTTCCTTCGACTTCAATGAATTTTCATAATTTTTATACAGCATAACTTTCCATGATTTTCAACGAAATTTCATTAGACATACTGAATAGTACAAAATTAAAGTTTCATAATATTTTTACTTCATTTTCTATCTCAAAATCTTGACCAAACTCAGGGCGTACCGAAATGAAAATTCAAACAACAACTATATACCAACTTACAACCATCACTAAGACCTAACCATAGGGATTTAAATTCTGATTTTCGGATATGATATGAATATATAAGTCTATTTTCATATCCAATTGGAATTTATTAATTCCACTAAGTTCACAAAGAGATATCCAAGTTTGAATACAAAGGGTTTCAATACAAGGCAATATGACCTATAACACCACTTATCTCACATATGAACCAATACATATTATCACAAAGGAGGATGGAATTTGGATCAATACTTCACGATTTATATAATTTGAAATAAGTATAATAGAAGATTAAAACAATATTAACACATAATATTACCTTGGAAACACCTTAAGGATTTTCTTGGAATTGCTTTCCTAGATTTTCCTTGTAACCCTTTCTTCCTTAACTTCTACCTCTCTTTCCTCAAGCTAATAACACCTCAAACTGAACCTAGGGACTTATTTGCTGAAGAAATAAGGTTAAGGGAGAGTTTTAAGTCGGCCAAGGCTGCCTCCCAATCCATCCAATCAAATTAAAACATTTGGTTTAATAAAAGATAATTTACCATTTAAGGGAATTGACAGATTCGCCCCTTCTCGTAATTTCGACCTAACTTCCTACTAGAACATCCGTTTGATGTATTGTTTGTTGTGTTACAACCCTAACTCACATATCTACAACTATGTAGTTTTCACCTCAAGTCAATTGTAATGTTACAAGGGTCAAAACTAGTCTTAAACAGGAACATTTCTATCGAAAATAACCAAATCTTGTGTTCGTAAATAATTCGACATTTCATGATTTATGAAAGTAGAATTATACTAACCATAATCACTTAACATTAGATATACTAATAACACATTATTCATATCACATACGATAAGTATAATTTAAATACAATTTATCATAATTATATACGGGTTGTCACAGTATCGATAGCGGTATATAATTTATTGAGATTACTCATTTTAGTGATGTGCTATACGAGGACGATATTATCCATATTATGGTTTTATAGTGATGCTTATATCGATAATGGGCCAATGTCTCAATTCTATCGGGGTTACTACCTTAGTTTAAGATGTTTTATTCTGGAAAAACCTCACCCGCGAGAGGGTCGGGCTCATATTTATATTTATACTTATATTATAGAGACTTCTAAGGGTATAGTGGTTTCGAGAGATTCGATCCCGTTGTGCAGTTATGATTTGGAATGTATTGGGTTTATGGTTCAGCATAAAGATTTAACTTGTTATTATGTTTAACGCTCAGGACTTGGTAATAGGAAGCGCGCATTGTTATATCACTCATACAAAGACGTGGGAGTTAAGGCTAATAGTTATATATATGAGGACAGGATTCTGAGAGTCCCGATTGCAAATGTAAGATGTTTATGGAATATGATTACCACCAATGCTAAGTTACCATGTCTTTCAGAGGAAATTCCTTGTTTAAGTGTAATTATGGAAGGAGATGTAACTTTTGTGTCAAGAGACGGGAATATAGGGGTACATGTTATGGAATGAGGGCCTAACGGATTTCGATGACCGACAATGCTAGGTAGTAGTGTACCGAGGGTTCCTTATTTGGATTTCTCTTTGAGAGATATCCCACGCATGAAACTTAGCGTAAGGTTGGAAGTAGGGAGATGTTTGGCCATTCATCCATGAGTTTCGTACCTCAGTCATTATAGAAGTAGGTAGTTATAATTGTAAGTTGAAAGTTAAATTATGTTATAAGGATAGTGGAGCCAATTGTGTGGTGAGGAGGTATTAAAAGTTTTGTTTTATCACGGCGGGATAAAGGGTGGAATGGTGTTAAGGAGGAATTAGAATTTTGAATCTGAAGGTGATTGAGAAATTCCCAAGTGGTATAGCCACGTTATGAATGCAGGGGAAATAAAGAGTTTGTAGTATGTATGAAGCGTATATGATGTTTAAACCAGTATGTACGATTTAAAGGGTGTGTAGACACCCTGGTTTGGTGATGTCAGAATCATCGGGAAAAGAGACATGTGTATATATGGGTGAAATATATACTTGTGGGACTAAGATAATAAAATGGTAGTGGTCGAGGGGATTAAGTAACGTGAGAAAAGGACGATAATCCATATATTCATGTGCAATCAGAGAACCACATCCGAACTTCATTGAAATGCAGTGGGAAGCCATTTAAAAAGGTGGTATCCCTTGAGAAGACAAATATTTAACTATTATGAACAATTTGGAGAATATTTATGCCCAGATGAATGTTGAGAGTGAGTTGTGCGTAAATAGAATGATGATGTCAATAAGGTATAAAGAGTGAAGAAGTGCACATCGTGGAGAAAAGTGCACGGGTTAAAACGTTTGGTATATGTCAATAAGGGAAGAAGAGGATTATTAAGTACCACTTAATGGGAGGAATTATAAGTGAAAGTCAGTGTTGAGCCGGACATAGTAAGTAGTCTCCACGTACGCCACTCACAGATACAAATTGGTTAGAGTAAGATGATCGACAACATTTTTTGTATCAAACCGAAAATTCTAATAGTGGAAGAGTCAAGTTGGTGACTTTCTTTGATGGGTTGCTAACCTCAAGATAAGTCATGAGTCACTTCGAATGTGTGGAACATGTTGACCAAAAGGAACGTAATTGTTATACCTTTGGGTGATTTACGCCATTAAATAGTGTGGCCCAGTCTATCTTTAAAAATGAGTATCGCACCGGTACGTGATCCTGCCCAGCATTGTTCTGAACTAGGATGGGATCCTTGAACCCCACCTTCAATATGAAATTTTGGGAAGTAGTGGGGATAATTTTGAGCAGGGTGTATCACATATAGCCGAGGAGTGGACGCAATGTGATTAATAATTGTGGAACTGTAGGAAAGAAACTTTTGACTAATTGCGATCATTTTATTTTCCACAACGGATATAGCTAGTAAGTGAAGTATAATACGGTGATGGGAGAGAATATTACCTAATGGTGGAGCTGTGTGAAAAAACGTACCTATTTATCATGGACAAAGTGCTATTTGAGACTTTGTGTGGATAAAACTTATTATCCCTCCTCTGGATGTTTAGAGGTGAGCAGATAATCAGAGTTTTGGTTTAGTCAGAAGTTAGAGTCTCATGACTATAATGGGATAACCACAAACCGTCTTAGGTGACTTTTTCCTTTCGTAAAAGTTACACCACCGAGAATAGAGATTCGAAGAACAGACAAGAGTGGTTAGATGTTCATATGGTTTCTCCTAGGATGAGAGTTTTATGTTTAGATAAACACGAGAATTGATACGAAGTGAGGTGCGGTATCCCACTAATATTAAGATAATGCGTCCAATGATGCATCAATATTTTATTCGAATGTTGTTTAGTAAGAGCACAAGGTGAGGTGCCTTTATTGAGGTGTGACCCAATAACTGATAAGGTGTCAAGAGTGTTAAATAAGCTTGTTGTGAAGCGGGGGCTATAATGGTCGAGCCTTACTTTGAAGTGGTTTTGAGTACTGGAGGTCACTTGTTTTTATCAGTTATCCATTACCTTTTCAAATTTCAGGTTGAAATTCGGTTATTAGGGGGAGGTATGTAACACCTCGTATTTTTATGACTTTTAATTATGAGATTAATTAAATGAAATTAATTTTAATTACGGGATTAATTAAATTAATTTGGGAAAATTAATTGGAAATTAATTCGGATTTAAATAACTAGAGAGATGAGAGTTAGTATTTGATTATGATGATAATGTTTAATATTACTGAGTGAATATGGTAATATATGATTATTAAATTTATTAAAATTGTCGCGAGTTAAAAATATGATAGTTTTGGTAGTTAAGTTGAGACGTGCGTGTCAGTCGCGTCAGAAACTAATTTAATGGATTTAGAAGTAAATTATTTTATATCATCCGTATGGTCATTTAATGTGCACCAACGTGTCCACAAGGGTCGAGATAGTCAGAAATCACAAGTTGGGGGTTTAGTTTGGGTCCCGGGACATTTTAGGCCGAACCGACAATTCGAGAGGGTATTTTAGTCATTTTTACTATTTGAGGAATAGTGACCTATGAATTTTAAGTGAATTATATCAGTCAACACTTAGGACACCAAAATTCACAAACGGCCATTAGAGAAGAAGTTGAGGAGGTTACCAAAGGAGAACCACCACCTTTAGTCTTTTTGCACCACTGTCACCATCATCGCATAGATCGAGAAGAGATGATTACTCTCGCATCATCTTCTCTAAAGAACCAAAAATTCTATTTCCAGGCAAGTGATTTAACTTGCAATAATTCAGTGCATATATCATCCATGTTAGGTTAGAATTGGAGAATAACCTTGGAAAATGATGAATGGATGGATTTGAAGAATTAAAATCGTAATCTGGGTAGGTTTTGCATGTACTTTAACTTCTGGGAATATAGCAGCCACGAAATTGTGATCCATGTGTAGAGAATTATGAATTTATAATGAATTATATAGTGTTCTTGAAGAACATATGAGAACTAGGTAGTTTATGAAGAATATATGATTTGATCCAAGAAATTGATTTCCCCATTATGATTTGATGATTCCAAAACATTGGAACTTATGTATTTATGTTAGTGTGATGATGGGAATAAATATTTGGGAGGTTGGGACATTATAGTAGAGGATTTGAGGGTTAAGTTTGATGAAACCTGTAGGAAAAATTATGCAAAATCACAATACCCGTTGGATCGATCGATCGACCCATGAATATCGATCGTCGACTGGATCGATCGATCGACTCCTTTTGATTTTTGTAGATTATTTACCTTTAAGGTTTGACAAATCCCAAGATTGTAAGATCTCTTAGGGGGTTTAATAGAATATTATGGAACTTGGTTAAGGTCTATAGGGTTGTAGTTTATGCCCGAAAAATGCTATATATTTTGGGATTAAATGGGATACTTATGGGTGTTTACCGAGTGAGTTACCATTAGAAATTTTATAATTTGGGAATGAAATTGGGATGAATGATAACTTAAGGTTAGAAACAGTAGAAGAGGGACTTTGAATTACTAATATAACCTTAGGGACTAATGGGTGACTTAGTAACCGTTTGGGTAAGGTTTAAGTATTCAAATTTATACGACGAGAGTTATCGTGCTAAACATATTACGTGGAATATTCGGGATGATACTATGATACGTATGAGACTTAAGATATAGGGCTGGTGTATACCTATATTAATATGATGATTACCTAAGTTGTGTGATTACTTAGTATATGGATTATTGTGTGTATGACATACCTATCATACTTGCTATCATAGGAGGTTGATTTTCGAGAGAGGATAAACTTATCTTTGTGTTCCTTCGGGGTGGATTTAGATTGGTACCTTAAGGACATAAGACTGTGAATGAAGTATTTATGAGATGATAAGTCAGTTGACCATGGGAGCGTAGGTATGTACATGACCCATGGGTATGTGAACTATGTCTGCCTCCAATATGTGTGATTTTTATTCAGATGGTTCCTGAGAGATTCGGAACACGTGATCCTTATGTACGTGATGTACTTGGATTCGATAGCAGAGTATGCGTGCACCACACCTTAGCATTGGGGTTTCATATATGTACATATCTACATAGAGTGATTTATATATGTACTTGTGACATGTTCACTGCTGCTTAGTTGATGCGAATAACTAAGATATTTAAATGGGTTAAAAATGTGAGAATTTATATAGCACTTGAGATAAGTAATTTGATTAATGTAAATATGAGATGTAAGTATGACATATTTGTATAATACAAGTAGACACCCTATATTAGAATGTAAAAATAGGAGTTTGTTCGAACTTGTTAGATAGTGTCATAACTAGGATGGGTTAAGGATATATGTTAGGCGTGCACATTAGTTGAGGGGTGAGAAACTCATGTGAGAGTACGCAACTAACATGTATATAATATTTACTATTTGATGCAATTAAACACTTGATGTTTTTAAAATATTTTCACCTGGGGCTCAGACCCGTTTTCCTCCAAATCCATTTTGTTTTTTAAAAACCTTTTAGGTGCCTAGCCCTAGGGACGCCAAGCATAGGAGTTCCATTCTGATGAGGTGCTATATATGTTGTCGAAGCTATAGGATCTTGGTATTATACGCCTTCACATTTATCTTTGATTCCTTCAGAGTCATTCATATCAGTTAGGGCATGTTTCCCATTCTTATTTAGAGATTGTAGATACATACTTTCATTATTTCAGATGTTGGTTTATTTATTCAGACTCTTGTGTTGGGATTTTATTTACTCGAGTATAGTTATTAATGGAGTGTTTACTCCAGACTCAGTTTATTTCATTTCGTTGGTTATTCATATGAGATTATTTATGCGATTGATGGATGCTGATTTAAATACTTGGTTAAATGTTAATTTAATTAATAAAAAATTGGCATCCCTCTATTTTAAATATTAGGTGGCTAGTAAGTAACTAAATATTTTCGATAGTGATGCTAAGACTGAACCAACTTGATATTATATATTAATTTAATAAAGTTGTAGCTACCCAGTATTTAATTAGTCAGGGTGTCACAATAACCAAGCACTACCTAACCATTTCGATTTCCTAATTTTTCCTCTGTGTGTTTACTCACTTATTCACATATTTTCCTTACACGAACTCTATCCCCGGTTAGCCTACAAAACTTTCGAACCATGATTCTAAATTCCACAAAGCTTAACTTTATATCTAGACCTAAGATCCCATGCCCAATCCTTAAATGGTTTGAAAAACAACAACAAGGTAAAGTTGCCAAGTCAGCAGAACCAAACCGGTTCACAGGTTAGACGAAATCGACCGGTTAATGAACTAGTTTGCTTCCCCTCGCGAATAGATTCAATTTTCTAGGATGTCAGAATGAACTTTTGATGGGATTTCACCTTCAAACCTCATCCATGGTGGTCCTAACCTTCACAAAACCCCCATTACCTGAACCTTAATCCATCTGCAAGCATAAAGCAACAATTTTCTACATAAAAAACTATCCTAAAGCAATATCTAATCCACCCAACAACGAATTAAATTAGGAATCATGTCATAGTAAACCATAGTTTCACTATTTAATTTGTTTTTCTTAAATTATCCAAGAACGTATGATTATTTATCAATTTATATCAGATTCATCATATAAATATCATTAGAATCGTATTTAAACATTTATACAATTCAAAACTCGGATTTTCCTTTGTTTCCAAACTTAAAAATTACGTTATTCTACACCAAAGTTGCATGAACAAATGAAACTACATAAGATTATCAAAGGAAGTAAATAATTTACTTTAAAATGATGAGTTATGAGATTTCCTAATTTGAAACTCTTCTCTTAGTGACAATCTACGCCCTAAAGATGGTGGCCTTCCTCTCTCGATCCTCTTTTCTTATTTTCTCGTCTTTTTTCTCAATTTATCTCAAACCCTAGCCTCTTTGGGCGGATCAATAGTATCCCCCTCTATCTACATTGAATAAATATTAACCTAAAATACTCTAGTCCCGAAATAGGGTCAGTCCCCTTAAGTAAAATGACATGTATGCCCTTCTACGGCTCCCACTTAGTCTAAAAAGCTCCCAAAAGCCAATAGTAAGCCCCATGTACATTTTTTGGATTTTTCAACCCATTTTGGACCATCGGTGCTCTTAAAACTACCATTTGAGTCACCTAACATAAATCTGATCTCATGTTCGACAAGACTCTAACCGTGTGTCCCAAATGAAATACCAATAAATTTGCCGCTTTAACTCACATACAACGTAACATAATTTAAAACGTTATTATTTACTTATCACATATGTAAATATAAATATACAAAAATATTAATGCCTTTTATTCGCTAATTAATATTTATCTTAGTCAATTTATTTTGTGATGAAATTACTATTATGAGCACAAGTGTAAATTATAATTATGAGTGCATGTTCACACTCATTGAAATGCCACTTATGTTGAGGTAACTGAACTTAGAAGACTTATTCTTTTTTCACGCTCAAATTTTAATTTTAATCATTAGAAAAAAATTACGTGTTGTTTTCGTGTGTGATACCCCGTACTTTTATGATTATTTAATTTTCATGTGCTTACAATTATTAATTTAATTGGGAAATTTTTTATTAGGTTTCGGTAAATATTAATTAGCGAGATAAGGATATATATATATATATATATATATATATATATATATATATATATATATATATATATATATATAATTTACTTGCGTGTGATAAGTAAATAGATATGTGTTTTATTATGTGTCGCATATAAGTGAAAAGCTACGGTTTATTATACTATGTCGATAGAGAGTTACATGGATGAGTTTGTATATTTTATGTGCGACACATACTGTATGAACGTGTCGGGCACAATTAATGAGGTGTTGGTGTATTTTTATTTAAGGGACTCAGATAACCTTTTTGAGTTCATCGGTGATCCGAAATGGGTCAAAATTGTCCAGAATAGATAATCGAGTGTTATAATTGGGATTCGGGGGCTTTTAGACATACCAGGACCACTACAAAAAAATAACTTTTGAGACGGTGGCCTAGCAGTCACAAAAGATGGCTTATTCGTCCAAATACTTTTTGAGACGCTATTTAGGACGGATAGAGAGGGTCTTTTTGATAGGGGGTTATAAATACTTTTTGTGACATCATAGCCGTCTCAAAAGAGTCTTTTGGAGACGGGAACAACTCCATCTCAAAAGGTCCTCATTTTATATGACCCTTTTGAGACGGGATGAGAGCTGTCACAAAAGAGTGCTTTTGAGACAGGAATTAATCTGTCTCAAAAGGTTACTATTTTAGAAGAGATTTTTGAGATGGAAATATAATCGTCTTTAATATATTTTTAGGACAGTTTTAATCATCCCAAAAGAGGAGGGATCTTAAAAAAATTTCACCAATATTGTGTGGACAGTAAAATATGTCGCTAAAGTTTAATATAGAATTGAATTACATTTGAGACAACACTAACAACAAATAATCATAAATGTAATACATAAGATGATTTTCAACCAACAAAAAAGAATCATTTTCATTCAACAATAGTAGTTCTTACAACCATCTCCAAATATTTCATCACAATAAGAATTATAACACTAAGTTCAAATATTTGACTTAACAACAAAAATACATTAATTTCTTATACTATAAAACACGAAATGCTTTAATCAAAGTAATATCGCAACACTAAAGCATGTGACCTCCAAAACCAATGATTAACATTTGCATGTTCTACAAAATTTGTCACCTGAACAAAAAAAAAAGTATAAATTATGTAAGTATTAATACCCCATTCATCAAGAATACAATGTGCAAAATGAATCAATATAGTATATTTTCAACACAAACAATATAAATATCTGTGGGTACCCGAAAATTAGAACTATGGGCCTGGACGAGTAGCCCAGTTCTGGCAGCCCAAAGTCTAGGCCCCTCCTCTTTTATAATTGATCCTTATATTTGATCTGGTCTCCCCCCACGATCCCATGAAGGGAAGTTATAGGGGAAATGGAAAACATGGAGGAACCCATCACCTCCACTAATCTACATGCACATGTATATATTGAACCCTAGGTCTGGGGAAAAAGGACAAGTTATATTCTCTGTAATCACTCTCCGGAGTATATAGAAATAACATCGACTGCACCACCGTGGACGTAGGCACATTTTGGCGGAACCACGTACATCCTTTCTTGTGTGATTGGAATCTTGTATTCCTTGTTCTCTTCTTGATAATTTTTCTCTCATATTTATTTGCGTTGCATAATAATTTCTTCTGCAATTGGCGTCGTCTGTGGGAAACGTTCATCTTTCCCTGAGAAGAGCCCACATCAAGAAAGGAGTTTCAGATGTCTGGTCACAGCAGTAATGCCCCTCAAGCAGGAGATATTCAAGAGCCACCTGCTCCTCGCAGGATTAGGTCTGAAGTCCGACGTACAGATCAGAGAGCTCGCCTGGAAAGACCAGCCTCAGAAGAAAGTCAGGGACCAGCGAGGTCCACACAGATATCCAGGTTGATTGATGCGTACGAGGCAAGGCTCCACGAGCAGAGAGAGTCTTCTCATAGGTACGAGGCTGAGAATGCTCGCTTGAAAAGAAGACTGGAAAGATTAGAAAGGGAGTTTCGTCCTGATAACCGGAGACTCCCATATCGCACTCCTAGCCCTCAGGTGAGCAAGTCTCACAGCCGAGGAAGGATCCCTAGGCGAGGATCTCAAAGGGACGAAGGAGGCGAGTCAGACGATGACCACCACGAATAGCTGCGAAGAGCTCACCGCCACAAGAGCCCTACTCGCAGCGATGAGCTCATACGAAACATGGTCCGAAGGGAAATGGACCAGCATCCCGCTCACCACGAGACAAGATCAACTAGAGAACTCGCGAGGTAAGCTCCCAGAACCCAGATGAAATCACCATTCACGAAAGAAATCGAAGAGGAGGAAGATCCCAAGAAATTTGCCATTCCAAGGTTCAAGGTTTACGACGGAAAGACTGATCCCATCGATCACATCAGGCAATACCGGCAGGCAATGACCCTCTGGAGTCACTGGGATGCCCTGATGAGCCGTATTTTCCCCTCGAGCCTTCATGATGTAGCACAGAAGTGGTTCGAAAGGGTCCCCCACAGGTCGATCAAGAATTTCAAATCCCTACACGAACTCTTTACGGCCCGATTCATTACTAGTAGCTCCCATCCCAAAAGGATGGATGCTCTGCTAACAATGAAGAAAACGCCTCAATAAACCCTTCGAGAATACGCGAAGAGGTACTGGGAGTTATTCAATGAGATCGAGGACTGCGCGGAGGAGGTGGCAGTGGCCTCCTTCAAAATTGGGCTCCCTAATTCTTCCCTCTTCTACCAATCCCTGACAAAGAAGGAAGCTATGACCATTGACGACCTTATGGCCCGAATCGAGAAATACGCCAAGGTGGAAGATGTCACCCGCTCTAATACAGGAGAAAACGGTCGAGCTAAGCTCACTACCAAGGTAGGTGAGAAAACTGAAAACCAGAGGAAGGGAGGAAAGAACGGGGGCAAAAATGGCTCCAAAAACGGAGGGAACCAGGACGCATCGAAAGAATTCCAAGCGGTCAAGACGATCTTCAAAGAACCAATTTACAAGGTTCTCGCGAAGATCAAAGATGAGCCATTCATCAAGTGGCCCAAGAAGATGAGGGGAGATCCCTCGAAGAGGAACAATGCGTTGAGATGCACTTTTCACAAAGACGGAGGGCACAAGACCAAGCACTGCAAGGCTCTTAAGTCTCACCTCGAAGAATTGGCCCAGTTCGGGCTTCTGAACGACTTTGTGGAGAAAAGGGCAGAGAAAGTGACTGCCAACAGAGAAATGAGATCCGACAATGTGCTGGAGGATGATGCTGGACACGAGTTCGCCGTAATTCATGGAGTATCTGACGTCAAGCAGATACAAGGGAACTCAGCTCGAATGGAGCTGAAAAAACTTACAGCGGTAATGCAAGCCTTTCAAATCGATCCAGTAAAATCACAGTTAGGAAAGTGTCGACGAGCAGAGGACGTCAACTATAACAAGCATATTATTTTTACGAATGAAGATTTGATGGGAGTAGGGACCCCACATCATGATGCCCTGGTCATTACACTCAGGATAGCCAACTTTGACATCGACAATCTGCTCGTCGATCAAGGAAGCTCATCCGAAGTAATGTACCTCGACCTGTTCAGGAAATTAAAGTTGAGCATCGCCCACCTAAAGGAAGCTACTATACCTTTGGTCAACTTCGCTGGGAAAATGACCATGCGCCTAGGCAAAATAGTGCTGCCAGTTCGTGCTGGGAATGTCTCCAAGATGATTGAGTTTTTGGTAGTTGA
Organism: Sambucus nigra; assembly: GCA_949130495.1. NCBI lineage: Eukaryota > Viridiplantae > Streptophyta > Magnoliopsida > Dipsacales > Adoxaceae > Sambucus > Sambucus nigra. The sequence goes on from OX422207.1 coordinate 550,110,430, forward strand.
CATCGAATCACCGTACCAGGCCATCCTCGACAGAGGATGGCTTCATGCAATGAAGGCGGTCTCCTCGACCTACCATCAGAAGCTCAAGTATGTAACCGGGCGAGGAGTGATGGAGATCCACGGCGACCAGGCAATGGCGAGGAAGTGCTTCATAACAGCCATCCGACCGAAGATGGAGAAGAAGGCCGGTCAACCTAGCGAGGAAGTTGAAAAGGGTGTGATACCATATAAATAGCAACTAAAGTATGGAAGACCAGGAGTAGAGGAGACCAGGATCCTCCCCTCCGAGCGTGTCATCGAGGACCTGGTAGAAGTTATAGCCGAAGTTGGTGACAATAACAGAGTCTTCTTGATTGGAGAATCTCTCACCGATCGAGAAAAGAAGGAGTTGACGACCTTGCTGAGGCACAACGTAGATGTTTTCGCATGGGAACTATACGAGTTTCCTGGCATTAATCCTGATATGTTCTGTCATCAGCTGCACGTCGACCCCACTTTCAAGCCAGTCACGCAGAAGGCACGAAGAACTGCACCTGAGAAGGCTAAAGCGATCGAAAAGGAGGTCGAAAAAATGCTGGATGCAGGATCCATATGGGAAGTACAATTCCCCAAGTGGTTGTCCAACCCATTAGTAGTCCCGAAGAACAATGGGAAGTGGAGATTTTGCATCGACTTCACTTACCTCAACAAAGCATGCCCAAAGGATAGTTTCCCCATCCCAAAGATAGACCAACTAGTAGATGCCACTGCAGTTCATGAGCGAATGAGTTTCCTGGACGCATACTCAGGATACCACCAGATCCCCTTGTATGCCCCAGACCAGGACAAAACGGCGTTCATCACGACGGTTGGGTTGTATTGCTACAAAGTCATGCCATTTGGGCTCAAGAATGCAGGAGCAACCTACCAGCGGCTGATCACAAAAATGTTTAAGAATTAAATGGGAGACACAATGGAGGTTTACATCGACGACATGCTCGTTAAGAGCAAGAAGAAGGAAAATCACCTCTCAGACCTGTCAAAGACCTTCGAAATCCTCAGGAAGTACCGAATGAAGCTTAACGCGAGCAAATGTTCCTTCGGTGTCCAGTCAGGAAAATTTCTTGGATACTTAGTCAGCAAGAGAGGCATAGAAGCTAATTCGGACCAGATCGATGCAATCAACAAGGTACAACCACCTTGAACAGTCCGGGATGTGCAGAAGCTCACTAGAATGCTCGCTGCCTTAAATCGCTTCATTTCCAAATCCTCCGAGAAGTGCAAGCCTTTTTTCCATCTTCAAAAAAGGGAATAAACAAACAGAATGGAGTCCGGACTGCTCGCGAGCATTGGACGAGCTTAAGTCTTACTTAATCTCTCCACCGCTGCTTGTCATATCACAGCCAATGGATTCTTTATACCTATACCTCTCGGTATCCAGTCACACTGCCAGCTCGGCGTTAATATGCGAGATCGAAGGAATCCAACACCCCGTTTACTACGCGAGCAAGACCTTATTAGATGCCGAGCAAAGGTACCTGCCATTAGAGAAACTCGCCTTTGCACTAGTGATAGACTTGAGGAAATTGAAGCATTACTTTGAAGCTCATACTATCATCGTCCTTACATCGCACCCCCTTAAGGCGATCCTAAGGAAAGCGGATTTGTCGAGCAGATTGTCTAAGTGGTCAATCGAGCTCGGTCGCTTCGACATCCAATTTCAACCAAGGACCGCCATTAAAGGATAGATCCTTACTGATTTCATAGCTGAATGCACTGGCAAAGAACTCCATGACCAATCTCAACCAACAAAGAAAAAAGAGAACCCAGCAACAGTGGAAACCTGGAAACTATTCGTTGATGGAGCCTCCAACTCAAAGGGGGCAAGCGTAGGCATCATCCTCATCACCCCAAAAAACACCATCCTTGAGCAAGGAATCAGGCTTGGATTTGTAGCCTCCAACAATGAAGCAGAGTACGAAGCTCTAATAGCCGGTCTTCAAATGGCGCAAATTCTAGGAGAAAACATTTACAGGTGTTCGACGATTCTCAACTAGTCTCCAATCAGATAAGTGGAGATTACAACGCGAAGGATGAAAGGATGGCAGCCTACCTCGCCCTAGTGAGGAAACTAATGACGAGCTTTGAGGAGATCAATATCCAGCAGTTTGTTAAAGGACAAAACAGTCATGCCGACGCCTTAGCAGCCCTAAGTTCAACAGTCGATTCTAGTCTTAAAAGGGCCATTCCCATCGATTTCCTCACTTGTCCAAGCATTAACCACAACAGCAAGCTGCCAAATATGGAACAAATACTCTAGGTGGGATCAGCCCCCAGCTGGATCAACCCCTTAAGAGATTATTTAAAGGAAGGCACGCTCCCCGAGGGCAAGAAAGCCGCCCACCAGATAAGAGTCAAAGCTGCTCGCTTTCACTTATCCACAGGAGGCGACTTGTATAAGAAGTCCTTCTCCGGTCCCTACCTTAGATGTGTCCACCCAGGCGATGTCGAACAAGTGCTGCGCGAGCTTCATGAAGGAATCTGTGGAAGTCATGTCGGAGGAAGCTCTCTAGCCTTTCGAGCAATAAAGGAAGGCTATTGGTGGCCATATATGCAAAAGGACTCCACAGTATATGTCCGCAAATGCCCCAAATGCCAGCTTCACGCTCCAATGGTCCACCAACTAGCCAGCGACCTAAAATCCCTGACGAGCCCGTGGCCTTTCGGCCAATAGGGGATGGACATCGTGGGACCACTACCCACTGATGCCGGTAATCACAAATACCTGTTGGTTGCAACTGACTACTTCACCAAATGGATCGAGGCAGAACCGTTGGCTAAAATCCGAGATGCTGACATGATAAGATTCATATTGAGGAATATAATCACTCGATTCGGAATACCCAGAACCATCATCACTGATAATGGGACACAATTCGACAGTGGCCCCTTTCAGGACTTCTGTAACGAGCACGGGATCAGGCACAACTTTAGTTTGGTGGCCTACCCACAGAGCAATGGGCAAGCAGAAGCTTCCAACAAAACTGTGATCGATGGATTGAAGAAGCGACTAGAGCGAGCCAAGGGCGCATGGACAACCGAGCTACCCCATGTTCTATGGGCATACCGAACAACTCCCCGACAAGAAACAGGAGAAACCCCATTTTCGCTAACATATGGCATGGAAGAAGTCATTCCACTAGAAGCAGGCTTGCCAACAATGAGATCTAACCTTATCGACCAAGGCCAGAATGATGGGCCATTGCTCACTAAACTCGACCTAGCTGACGAGCGTAGAGAACAGGCCCTGGTGAAGCTTGCAAGCTATCAGCAACAGCTCGCAAAGCACTACCACAAAAGGGTTAACCGGAGAAGATTCCAAGTTGGGGACTATGTTCTAAGAAAATTCCTGGGCAACGCGGTGAAGTCATCAGATGGCAAGCTAGGCCCAAACTGGGAAGGACCGTTTAAAATAACTAAAGACGACCTGCGAGGTGCCTATCATTTGGAAACGATGGAGGGCAGAGAGATACCACGAGCATGGAACGCAGCTAATCTCAAGAAATTCTATTTTTAGATTCTCAAGGAATTCTATTGTTGAATCTTTTCTTGTATTTGTTATGTGAAAGGACAGTTCATTTCCCTTATTACTAATGAAATCAGTAATAGTTGCATTTCATTACACATCTTTTCCAAATCATAGGCATGATGGTCGATATAGCAGGGGAATACCCCTCCTCAGGTCATCGTCATGAAACACGAGAGACCTCTTAGCATTGCCCCTCACAATATATAAAGCCCTACAGAGGATTCTTAGGCAATGTGACCAGATTTTATACTGGCCATCAAACCTACTTTGGTTGAGCAAAATCTTGATCATATGAAGACATCCAATACCAGGTGTGTCCTCGCCAATTGCCCTACTTAGGCCTAAGGAAGTGTTACGACATAACCTAAAAGGTAAAGTGGGGCATAATGGTATTTTGGTATTATACTGGACTGGGGGGACACTTGCATGGCAAAATAAAAAGGATTATCAAGTAACAAGAATATAAAAAGATTGGATGAACACGTTTAGTCGGCAAAATCGCCCAAAACACGATTTTTTTTATTAATCTCTTATATTTACCACAATGATAATACATGTTTAGTCGGCGAAGCTCGCCCAAAGTATTTACATTATTGAAAAGGACAAAAGAATAACAGCTTGTTATATTTACAAAAAAGATAATACACATTTAGTCGGCGAAGCTTGCCCAAAGCGTTTACATTATCAAAAGAAAAAACTTGCAAAAAATTCAAGGAGGAAGCCTCCGAGCAAGATAGTCTGCCACCCTAGCTCTTCGTCCATCATCAGGAGCAGGGACCAGCTCTTCCACAGCCTCATCTGCGTCCGACTCTAACAGTTGCCGAGGAATGGCATCAATAGGGATCCATCTATCATCCCTCCTGAATGGATTGGGCAACAGAGTGGAGGAGAAATCTCGTGACGATACCATAACACTGAGTTCCTCGGGACCCGGAGTTATTTCAAGGCACTCAGCCACCCTTTGATAAAAGAAAGTTCTTCAAACTCGGATGGTCTTGTGGGAGCATCTAGCCAGCCTTGATCATAACCATCAGCCCATGCTTGTCGAGGACCCTTCTTGAATAAATGCCGAAGTCGAGTAACATCCCTCTGAAGACCAGCAGAAGTTACATATGCTCGACGGACATCATCGTGGATCTCTTCCATCTCCTTATCCCGTTGTTCTTACGCCTCCCTGTTCCTACCCCTGGTGCTCCTACCAGCTCGCGGGAGGGGAGGACGAGGGGAACCTCGCGGCATAGGGGGAGCATGTCCAGCTCGCGAAGACAAGGAGCCTTGCAGAATCGCTGAAGCAGTGCTCGACGCATGCTCTCTAAGTTGCAGGACTTCCCTCCTTAGATTTTCATTCTCCTGCTGCAGGAATTACCCAACTTGATTTATCTCGGTGGCCTCTAGCAACCTTGCTCTCAGAACATTGACTTCCTCTTGTACATAAGCACCAATCCCTTCCATCTCCTGGAGCCTGTCCTTCAGCTTAGCCACTAGCTCATACTGATCCTTATATTTTTGGTTCCTCGACCTAAGAGACTTGCAAAGCCTAACAAAGTCCTGAAGAACCTGAGGACTGGCATTGGGACCAAGGGTCCTGCCCAATTGAGATGTGGCAGGAATATAGTCTTCTACATCAGTCAACTACAAGACATAAAAGTGCGAAGGAAAGAGAAATCAATCAATGCATTGGAAAAAGAAGCCTTTTTATTTCATTATTAAAGGTCAAGTACATCGAGCAGGAAACAAAAAATTACAAACAAAAGTACAAAAAAAAAAGTCCTAAAGGAGGATTAACTAGCAACCTCAGGCTGCCCGGGGGTGGCAGGCTGCTTCCTCTTATCAGCAGCAGCAGAGGCATGCTTTATAGCCTATTTAAACTTCGGCGTCAACCTTTCTCTCAACATCAACACCAGTAGCTAGGAGGGCCTTATTATATCCCTTCTTGAAGTTCAAATGGCTGATATAGCCTATTTGCACTTCGGCGTCTTCATAAGCCGCAGTCCATCCGGAGTTGTATGAATCCTCCTTGATGGTGGCTACCATGGACTCCTTCTCCTTCAGCTGCTCGGTCAGGGCCTTGTTCTCCTCCACCACACCCAGCTTGCTCGAGCAGACTAGGTCATAGGCCTGCCTCAATTCTCTCAGCTCCTTGACCGCCGCATCCCTCTCTCGATTAGAATTGATAAGGGCCAGATCAGAGGAAGCTTGGGCGGCATCAGCAGCCTTCAGGTCAGCCTCCAGCCGAGAACCCCTGACTTCCAGAGCGGACTTCTGCTACTCCAGCTCACCATTCATCCTCACTAAATCGTTGCAAGAATGGTAGAGCACAGCAAAGTCCGTCACAAATTGCAAAAAATAAAGAAGGAATCAAGAAGGAGAAATAATTAAAACTCGTTAAGGAATTGAAAAGGGAAAGAAACTTACCAAGGCCAGTCTCTGGCTAGCTTGGAGGGCTAATTGATCAGACCCCAGAGCCCTCTGGCGATCTGCAGGAAGAACTTCCCTCTCAAGCAGTGCAGGAGCGAGCTGAGGGGAAGTGGCAACCGAGGCCCCCTCGGGCAAAGCTGACACCAGTACCAAGGCTGGCCCAGCCTTCGTCCTCGACTCCACCTTCCTCCTCTCTTCCTCTCTCTCCCTCTCCATCTTTTTCCTCTCCTCCACCTTCTTCTTTTCCTCCACCTTCTTCCTCTCCTCCTCTTTCTTTCTCTCCCTCTCTCTCACCTGCTCCTCTTCTCTCCTCTTCCTCTCTTGCTCCTGAGTGGAAGACCGAGAACCAGTGGCCACGGCCCCAGAAGAAGAATTTTGTTTCTTCGACCTCTGTGCAAGAAGAACATGGTCCTCATCATCATCGTCTCTAATCAGGTTCTTCCTTGGAGGCATATCCTCGTCTGAACTGCTGGTAGTGCTCGACGAGTCTTGAGTTACGGAATCCTCTTCAGAAGAACTACTACTATCAGAACTCCCTACACCACTCACAGCACCTGTAGGGTCACTCTCAGAGCTGCTCTCATCTACGTCCAACTGGATAGGCTCAGCTGTAACCTCTCCAAAAGAATCAAACTCTGGAACACTATCCACAGGTCGTGCTATGAAGCTGGAGCCTGTGTTCTTGTACTCGAGCAGAAAGGCAGAAGATCTGGGATGCTCACCGTCACCCAGAGGCTCCCTAATATTCCAAGCTTTCACCAACTCCGAGATACGAACCTCGCTGAGAGCAAGATCCAAATTCTTTATCCTCGCTGTAAAAGACAAAGCAAAGAGAGGTTAGAAAAGTCACAAGTCAGCAAAAGTTAAAAAGAACAGTACAATGCCTACCTATATATTCTTCCCCATAAAAAGGGACAGTGAACCTCTCAGACCTCAACCCTTCAAACTGGGGAGGGAACTGCCAATTCCTAACAAGGAAACCCTCTTGCCCCTAGTCCTTATGGGAATCAGGTAGGTTTACTACCAATACTCTATCAGGACTCCTAGCTTTGAGGTATAAGACACCTGAGCTAGTTCTAGAGAAGGAATAACAGAAACAGATCTCAGCAAGTCCTAACCTAGTACCATACAACTGGTTTATTCTATGGATGCCATTTACTATCTTCCACACATTGGGCGAGCACTATGCGGGAACAATACCGAAATAACCAAAAAAATTCAGAAATAGATCATTAGGGGGAAAAGTAAGTCCCCCCTGGGAGAGCAACAAAACATGGATCCAGTGGGCATCCTCTATATCCCTAACATTCCTAGGAGGGAAGGCACAACATTCAATATCTACCCACTCAGGAATATTGTAGAACTCCCTGAACTCAGAGATTGAACTATTTCCAATCTTCGCCACTGAAAAACTCAAAGAAACTCTACAAACCAAAGAGAAAGTGTAGAGAAAGGGCACGAGAAACTTACAAAAAAGAAGATCGGTTCGAGTGATGAAGAAGCACGAGCTCAAGATGACTAAGAAGCAATGGGAATGGGGATTCAGAGAAGAAGGTACGAGGTGTTAGAGTTCTCAGAAGAAGGAAGAGTAATGGAAAGCCTAAAACGATGAATGAAAAAGAGGCTATCCCAATAAGCCATCAATTCTAATCATAGCGCACGGAGAGCGAAGCGGGTGCCGCCAAAGCAACTTCACAGTTTTCGAAGAATCACAAATCAACTATAATGGCTGATCATTTAAATCCATTGGATCCATAAACAGGGCCCAATAAATTTAGGGGCAATTGTGGGTACCCTAAAATTAGAACTATGGGCCTGGACGAGTAGCCCAGTTCTGGCAGCCCAAAGTCCAGGCCCTCCTCTTTTATAATTGATCCTTATAATTGATCTGGTCTCCCCCCACGATCCCATGAAGGGAAGTTATAGGGGAAATGGAAAACATGGAGGAACCCATCACCTCCACTAATCTACATGCACATGTATATATTGAACCCTTGGTCCGGGGCAAAAGGACAAGTTGTATTCTCTGTAATCACTCTCCAGAGTATATAGAAATAACATCGACTGCACCACCGTGGACGTAGGCACATTTTGGCTGAACCACGTACATCCTTTGTTGTGTTATTGGCATCTTGTATTCCTTGTTCTCTTCTTGATAATTTTTCTCTCATATTTATTTACGCTGCATAATAATTGATTCTACAATATCTAACTACTATTGTTTTTAAAAAAACATCGGCAGAGTCTCCTTTGTTTATTCATGAAAACCATAGGTAGCCAACCTGTTTTAAACATTATAATTGATTCTAAGAATAATATACACCAACCAACAGGAAATTTTAACCACCACCATTGAAAATTTAACTTTAAATGAGAGATTTTTCTACCCGAATATCTCTCAATATATATATATATATATATATATATATAAGTAATTATATATATGAATTATATAGTATTACCTTGCCGGACTGAATCGTTGAGGTAATGGAAGCATGAATATGGGTATTACTTTGGAACAAACATTGCATCTCACTTTGCATATCATTCTTCATTTGTAATAGAGCTTGTTGGTTGCGAATCTCTAACTCTTCGAGCTCCTGTCGATGTCGATTCTGTCTTCCGCTTCTTTCTTTAACCGGTTAATTTCTTCCAATAATAACTAAGATGAACATGATTTTGTCGATGTTGGCCTAATACCTGCTCCCTTTAGTAAAGCATACCCATGCCCTCCATATCCTATTACATTTCAACATAAGTTATACATCAGTTATAAAATTAATCAAATATGAAAAAATAAAAAATAAAAAGATCGATTATTACATTAAAATGATCATGTTCAATCAGGCCTACGAAATCAATTATATCAATGCAAAATAATCTAAATCAGATGTAAAATGCAAGAAGAATTGTCCATTGAAATATGTTCAAACACATTATAACTTGTGCAAGTGTTACATTATAACTGCTCATGGATGAAGGGTGAAACTGTTATAACTAGTGCAACTACTATTATGTTAAATGTTTCATATTCCAATGGACAATTCTTCTTACATTTTACATCTGTTTTGTCGGTAAGGGATTAAATTATGTTATAACTGCTATAACTTTTATTCAAATGTACACAATGTTTTTTGAATGGAAATCACTAGCAATTTTTGGTATATTAAGACACCTAACAACATCAACATCAAGCAACTACAAGTTACCAAATCATATAATTTTTTTCTGGAGGACAAAGTCAAATGAAATATTCTTATGTGAACACACACACGCCTTTGTTTTATAATCCCCATTGGTCCTCCTGCTGCTGCATTTTGGGGATCAGATGCACTTTATTCACCTCAATGTTTTGGACCTTTGGGCATGGTCATAGCTGTACATACCTTGCCCTGCTAAAAAAGGGTAATCATGCCTTCAATAGGACTATTTACCCCTGCTTGGAACTTAATCTTCTTAGCTAATACCACCATTGGCATAGTGCTATGCACTTAGGCATTTATAATTTTAAGCACTGCTGCATTGTTTGGTCTAGTTGTACTCCACTCACTACTTTGTTCAAGATCGTTGGGTATGGCTACATTTCAATCTGCTCTGTTATTATCAAACTGAGGAGTCATAAATCTAGTTGGCCTAATTATCACCATTAGGTCCTTTTGGTCTTGTATCCTACTTGCTGCTGTCACCATATTTGGCATAGTGATGTGCCTTTGGCCACCTCTAACACTAAGTCGCTACCTCAAGTCACTCAAATGGTTTGGTATATAGGCACTTCTAATGATGGGATCCAAGACAAGACCTGCTTCAATAGTATACAACCAAGCTCCCGTAAAGTCCTCAAATGAGATCCTATCTAATGGTTGAAATTAGGATTTGGTTCATTTCTTATATAAAAATATAATTATGGTAGTACCAAAGTCTAATCTTGACTGGTAGTATGGCAGCTATGTGAAAATAACTCTTTTAATAAAACTTTCATACAGAGAAAACTTTTTTTCCTTTTGGGATGTTTTTTATTTTTCATTTTCATTCTTAAGCTTTCATTTAAGTAAGAGAGCGATTTTGACTTGAGGTATCTCGTTAATGGTTGAAATTTTGGTATAGGCATATATATCTTTTAGACACCTTCAATGGAAAGTTTATAATCAATGATAGAAAAATGTAACAAAGAAGTAGACAATTCTAAAAAACAAGGATTCTTTAGACTTAGTAATGATCTAGTGATGAAAAAGTACCAAAGTCTAAAAAAATATATACAATAATAACAAAGTCTAATTTTAACTATTAGCATCAACAGGGTACCTAAGTCAAAATTGATCATATGTCTGCGAGGTACCTATGTAAAGATAAATAAACAACACTATAAATGGACACCAACAAGAAGAAGGGAATTACTAGGTTAAAATCCTACTACTATTAACATAAGGTTTGTTCGAATTTTTTAAATTTACAGTAATACTTAAATATGAAAAATTAGACTCCTCACATTTTAGTATGAAGTACCAGGTTACATTCCTACTACTATTAAGATACTTGTAAAGAGTTAGCATATCGTATTAGAAAAAAGGTCATAGTCTAGGACTCAACGATCTTATAATGATTCTGGGGAAGGAGAAAACAGACTTAACTCGATGCGTGATCAAGACATAACCATCCCCCTCTCTAACGTGAGCCGGATAATGAAAGAAGCTCTACTCGACAACAAAAAGATATCGAAGGACGCTTATGATATAGTTTAGGAGTGCGTGTATGAGTTAACAAAGATATGTGAAAGTATATTGCATACTGCTCTATTTCATTTCAGAGAGAGATTTTTGATAAATTTATAAAAACAAAAGCAAACTTTGTGGTATTTCACAAATTTAGAAACATCACATACTTGAATCTTTTTGAGAGAAGATATAGTTGAAGGTAAATTTCCTTTAAAGGTATTGTTGCCTAGGTTCAGCATTTGCAGTTCTGAGCAATTGCACATCTCAGTGGGCACTAGCCCGGTGAGGCGATTCTTAGGGATGTCAAGAAAATTGAGGTTATTAAGAAATCCAATTTCTGTCAGGATCTGCTAGCTGATTTTATTATCTAAAATTCATAGGCAAACAAGAGAGCTAGAATTACCTACCTCTAGTGGGATGGGACTCGAAATGTCATTCAAAATCAAGAGAAACTTTGTTAGATTTTGTATCTGAAATAGGGCAGGTCGTAAACTACCTGTGAGAGAATTGTTTGATAAATCTAGAGCTTAAAGGCTTTTGCAACCACCCAACTCTGAAGGTATGCTCCCTTCAAGCTTGTTATGTCATACAAAGAAGACTGTTAGCTCTGTTTACATCCCAAGCTCGAAAGGAATCGAGCTCGATATCTGATTAGTATCGAGCTATAACTGTTATAGATTTGTTGCATTAGAAATAACCGGCGGGATGGAACCAGAGATGTTGTTTTTACTTATCATCAACTCTTGAAATTGTGTGAGGTTTCTGAATGACCAAGGAAAGCTCCTAGAGAATAAGTTCAATGAGAGGTCAATAATCTGGACTACAGTCTCGAGAATTCAAGTTATGGTAGAGACTTAAAAAGCATACTAAATCATATAGTGATAAAGATAAGATTGCATTGAGCCACTATACAGTAATATGGTCAAGACATTCAACGTCATATATGGTATAACTTGGGACTACATTCTTATACAATTGCCTTGCACAATGAATATTGGTGCCAGGAGCAGGAGTGCGAATATGACACTACAAAATCCTTGGGGTGACATTGTTGCTAAACATCAATAAAAACAAATGAATTTTTATTTTTCCAATTAATTTTTATCCAAGAAGCCAATGTGGTATTAAAAGAAAAATGATAACACTTTTATCCAAATAGTTTTGAGGAAGATGATGCTCACAATGGAAGTCATAGTTCATAAATTTCATCGCCAAATGATGACACGGTCATTTAGCTGCAAAAATAACCTTTCTCTTCACAATAAAGTCAGAATACCTTTGCATGATAATTTCACGAAAACCTGGGAGATAGGAAATGTAGCATAAGATGCCGAAGTCTAACTCGTCTATGGTCTTCATACTTGCTGCCACTCTGATATGTGACTGGTTGATGTTGAAGGGTTTTATGAATTCCCTAACTAAAGATTGTTCCAACTTTTGGTCTGAGAAGTAGGTACTGTCCCCAAAGGCACATTTTTTCATGTGTTTGACTATGTCTCGTATTCAAAGAATGCTTACGATCATGTGAAGAGGAGATGGGGAAGCTTACTCTAGCAGATAGATCTTGATGCAGTTGGATCTTCATTTGAAATCAAATGAAACTCGAATCAATCCTTCATCAAATTCCTAAACGTATCTAGCATTGGTAACCGACTAATCACCGACATTAGTTAGAGTGGATGACTACTACTCTAACTCAAGAAGTTCAGACCCCATAAAGCATATGTGCACTAGGAATTTCCTTATTTATGGGAAACTATTGTGTAATTATAATGAGGTTCAGAATCTATGTCTATCTATATGTCTGTATTATCTTTGGGTATGGTCATAATGAACTTTTAGTTGAAGGGTCGACAAAAATGTTCATACTAAATTAAGGGTGTTGTTGATGCATTACTAAGGGTGTTGTTGAAGCATTATTCTAACACTCTCCATCCAGTATAGTTACAATAAATGTGTACATAGTTAGTTATGAAACAATTGTACAAATGAATTGTTTGATATATTTGGTAATATGTTCACCTCGTATAGATGTTTTACATGAAATCTAACAATGAAAGGCGCGTGCCCGTATGTAACAATATTTGCCATATGTAAATTAGAGCGGTTTCAAAGATATAAGCATGACCCAACCAATGTTTTTTTTAAAGGCTTGAGAAGGTAAATATTAAGAGATTACACAGCCACGGGAAGATTTGGGGGACATTAGTGACAATTAGTGGAGCCATGATTGTGACAGTAGTAAAAGGACCTACAATCGGATTACCTTGGACAAAGGAGCAAACACACTATCAATCTATAGCTGCTGTAAATCTCCATCACATTAAGGGCTCCCTCATGATCTCAGCAGGTTGTTTCTCCTGGGTCGGCTTTGTCATTCTGCAAGTAAGAAATTCTAGCCTACTACTTACTGAGAATCCCTAACACATATGATACTATAACATGGTATGATTTATATAGGCAATTACACTCAAGTAATACCATGCTAATCTCTCCTTCATAACTCTGATATGTATGACGGGGGCATTGGAAGGCATTGTACTAACCCTTCTTGTTGAAAAAGGCAATATGGAAATCTGGTCTATACAGTGAGACACTAAATTCTTAGCTGTAATTTATGGTGTAAGAAATTTTTGAATCCAATTACAATTGGTTTTTTTTCTTGAAAAAAGAATCATATATGATTAGCTTGAAAAAATTGGGCATTAGAAGAGTAACTTTTCTTATCTTTTGTTTTTGGTAAGAATCATTTTAAGAATTCACTTAAAGTGTTTACAGTAGTTGTATTCTCCATATAAGAACCCAACCCACCCTCTGCATAAATAATGTTCCATAACATACAACAATTATAATAATCTGCTTAATCACATTTATATCCATCTTAAACTAATACGTGATGTTTGGATGTAGGGAATAATATGCTCCGGCATTGGTTATTATGTTTCAGGAGTAATAATGCAGCAAAAGGGTCATGTGTTTGTCACAGCTTTTAATCCTCTAAGCATGGTTATTGTTGCAATTTTGAGCTATTTCATCTTATCAATGCAAATGGATCTAGGAAGGTAATAAACACAACAAATTATATAAAAAATAATACATGTTATCATCTATGAATATGTTCACCAATTTTATCCAACTGGCTAATTAATTTTGTTGTTTAATGTTTTTAAGATTCTCGGTGCTATCATCATAGTTGTTGGCCTATACTTGGTCATATGGGGTAAGAGCAAGGATGAAAGCTTATCCAATTCAAATGAGAATGAACCAAAGAATGATGGTACAAAGACTTCAAGGAATAATCTTTGTTGCGTTTCCGGGAAAATACCTTCAGACGAAGCTGTTTAAACAACACAAAAACAATAACTCTCATTCAATCTGAGGTTTCTGTGAGGAACAAGTTTCAAGCAACCTGACCCTCTATATAGTATACAGTTTTTATCATGTGATAATAAATTATAAGCAACTATAGAACTTTAATATATGATTTAACCCAAAAGGATCCGTTTTGGTTTGAGTCTTGTTGGTGTGGATGTCATTTAGCATATATGTCATACTATAGAATCTAATTTGTGGGATAAAGATATTGAGCTATGACTGCTATAGGGGAAATTTCCATGGTTTTAAGAAACCTAAATAGTGTAATTGTCCATTCAGTCATATATACATACTTGACATCCTCAATAGTATATATAAGTAATTACTTTTTTAATAAATAAGTTTATACTATAATATCTTCTCTAGTTGTATAAACTGTAGGTGTCAATGCTCTCTGATAGAGCATGCATTCAAATCTATGGCTTTGGCCTACCTCGTACAATAGAGGGAAATTGCTTGGAACATAATAAAGAAATTAACCATTGATTGTCTATTCAAGCACTAGCCACAGATAATGGGGCGATTAGGTGAATTCATCCAAAGGACGCAAGAATGCAAAAACATAGCTTAAATGCTATATTAATGAGATGACCCCATGATTTGGATTGAAAATTAAGATAACGAGTAAAATGAAATAAATTGAAAGGTAAGGGATGAAATTGAGACCAACAAAAGGACGTGAACAAAATTGAGACAGGGAAGAGCCTAGGAACCATTTTATACTTAGTAATTTAAAATTAAATGGAAGGAGTTGATGTACATATAAATCTAAGCACAAATTGTTCAACTAGAGCTCATTAGTATAAAACTGTCTAAATTAAGGGTGTTGTTTATGGATTATTCTAATATTGGGTGTTGTTTTGATATAAAGACGGTAAATTAAGGGAATATCCTTTTTTAATAAGGGTGTTGTTTTTAAAAAGTAGATATAAAACTGTAGTTGTGAAACTGTTAAGCATTATTTGCTTAAACAAGTCAACACATTTTGCAGAGCTAAAACCTCAGCCATGAGACTGTAGTTGTGAACAATGTAATTATAAAAAGTAGATACTAATGCACACATGATGGTGGAAATTGTCAAATAAGAATTCAAACAATCAAATAATTTACATCTACATCACTAAACATTTACACATTAAAAAACTCATAAGGCACATACCCATTTTCATCCTCGTTTGAATCTATATGCTCATTTTCTTCTTCAAGTGTCACAAACTCGTCATCATCACCAACAAATTTTTTTCCTCTTTGAGCCACACTTTTTTTACTTTTATCTTTGTTTTGAATTGCCGGATTCAATTCATGTATTCCCAATTCTTTCAATTCTTATCTATTCTCTTCCTCTTTTGCTTCTCGTACTCCTTCAATGTCACATAGATTTTCTCAGAAAAGATATGTAATTAAAGAACGAATGAGACTCAAGACTACTTTTTTATTTATATATATACTTAAAAAATAATACTTTTTAAAATGATCACTCCTAAAGAATCACTTTCCATCAGAAGATTTAGGAATCCCTTTTGATGGTCATACATATATAAGACCGTGATAAATTTCCAAGGCTTCAGTGTGATTGACCCAAGATTTATTGGAACATATTTTGAAGGAGAAAAATAATAAAAAAAAGATAAATAACAATAAACAAAGTACACAGTTGATTAGGATATTTCTCAATAATTTGTTAATATGATTGATACAACTATATAATGAAACATAAATTCATTATTTATGTTCCCAACTAGTGCTTCAGATTAAACTAATAGTGTTGATCTAACAATTGGGGATGCTTTACATGTTTCCAACTCTTCAACAGTGATGCATGTATGAATTAATTTGGGTCCATCACATTTATCACAAAATAAAATCATAATCGAATAGAAAATCAAATTAATGGCATGAAATACTTACAAAAGACATGAGTTAATTAAGACAACTAAACATATCAATAATTATAATGAAAATTCACACTTTGTATACAAATATTTTCATAAATTAATCCTAAAAATGTAACACAACAACTAATTGACAATTCGGGTTTTCAATTGGCTCACCCTCAACCTCGTATCACCATAAATAATCTCAACAATAAGTCTTAACTCCCCAAAATACCAAATCCTTAAAAAAAACATAAATTGTACCCAAAACGAATCTATATGTAACTCAAGTAATTAAAAAAACATATAATGCCAAGCAATAAAAATTATAGATCCAACACACACACACTTTTTTTATACAATGGTAGAAACCTATGGCGACACACACACACACACACACACACACAATATATATATAAATATATATATATATATATATATATATATATATATATATATATATATATATATATATATATATATAATAAGTTACAAAACTTATGTATGTCATAAGATATAAGTATGATGTCATCTAGATAAGTTTTTTTTGCATTACCAATTTTACCCCTCAAATCTTTGATTTCTCCCCTCTTTTGATAGACTCTAATTTATTTTTCCCCTTCTTCAAAATTCAAAAAGAAGGGTAGAATAGTATTTCCCGATTCTCTCCTTTATTACACTTTTTTGTGTGTAAACCTAGCCGTCTCTCTTTCCCTCAGTTTACTCTCTCTCTCTCTCTCTCTCGGCTACAACGATCAACAACGATATATTTCTTGCATGTACAGCGATCAAGAGGGCCTTCTTATATCACACATGTAATTTTTCTCATATTACCTGATGCGATCTTGGTACTGGTGTTTTTTATGCGTTCCCTATCTTTTTCACGGGTGGTGTTTTTCACGGATGAATAAAAAATCAAACGATTGTTATATGATGTATCTTTTGTTGATCTGGGGTGATTTAGGGCTTTGGTTTCAATTAAGATCTATTCATTTTTGTTATATGTTGTTTCTTTTGTTGATCTGGGGTGATTTAGGGCTTTGGTTTCAATTAAGATCTATTCATAAATTTACTACATATTTCGAGTTTTGTTCATTTTATTTTAGATTTGTTTATATGGATGGTGATGTTTTGGGATCTAATCATTTTTTCTGATTTGTTATTTCTTTTTTCTTTTACAGGTTACCTGATTATACATGAACATCCTAAACAGGTATACTCCTTTTCATTTTTATTTAGTTTTTTTAGGGTTTGTAGTTGACGATTTTATTTCATAATGTATTTTAGAAAGCTGTTATATGTACAAAATTTCATGCTTAGTATTTTTTTTTGGGTAAATGAAGTTATTAAGTTCTACTATGATTTTGTTTTCCATTTTATCTGTGAAGATGACATTTTAGTCATATAACAGATTGTTGAAGTATTCTTGCTTGCTTGAAGTCTGCATAGTTGATCATTCAAGTATTCATGCTTATGCATATGACTCTCGGGTGTTTGACACAACTCCTAAGTCGGTGTTTTTTTCCTAATTTGTTTTACTGGTTTATAGGGGTTCAATTGTGATTAGTGATCCATGTCTTTTTTACCATGGATTAGTTTTATTTAGTGGTATTGGATAGTTGTATTTAAGTTACTATTGTCTATGGGTATATTTTCTGTCGTTGCCCTAAAATATATTATGTATGCAGATAAACAAGATTGCATTTATTTAGTATTATCAGTATACTAAAATGATTGATGGATGAGGAGCGACCTATAGATATTGTACCAACATTCTTTGCTTTTTTTTATGATTCCGTTGTTGTCTAAAGTTAGTTTTTCACATTTAAATATGTTATGTGGTTTAGTTTCAAGTGTTTGTCTCCTAGAAGTAAATGATGTTGGTTTTTATGGGGAAGGCTTTCTTTCTTCGAATTCAATTTACCGAGTGGATAGAGAACACATCAATTGTTGGTTGTTGTCCTTTAAAATCTTTTGTAGTTGGCTACCACTGGAAGATCATTATTTTGTATGTGTCTATTTGTTGGTTCATTAATTTTTGGGATATATTATTTTTTGTTCTCTGGTTCGTAAGTATCTTGACGACATTTCGAGTGGGGTATTTGTTTTGGGTGAATTCATGGTGGGTATATCTACTATATTACCAGTAAAAAACAATTGATGGGTTGCGTAATTAGAGGTTAGATGCCATGATGTGCTTTTTGGAGTTGTAAGAACTATAGGTTGGATGCCATAAGTGTGACTGCATCGCTAAAAAGTATAACAGCATGCCATTGGCACGGCCATAACCTAGGGCTATTTTGATATCTAACTTTCTATAAATCCTTTCTACAACTAGAGGTTGGGATGCCGTGTAGGTGGTTGTCATGGCAGCAATAGAGGTATAGGGAAAGTGATAGGGATCCCAACCCAACTCCTTATCGTACCACTTCAAATTCATGATCAACTAATAATATGAAGAATTAATTAACTCTCATTATCATTTCCCTAAATCATGTGGTAATTGAATGATTTATGCAATGGGGGTATACACCATATATATTGGGGAGGGGAAGAGGAGGTGTTCTTGAGATAACTACCTTAGCCATATTGAGAATATCTTTATCATCCATGTGATTTCATAAGTGATATAACCAAATGATCATCCCCTATGACATACATAGTCTAAGGAATTCTTATTACAAAGTGCACTATTATATGTAGACAATCCCCTTGCTATCTATTATAATTCCAGTAACTAATTATGGGAATAGATATTTTAGTGGTATCAATAAAATAATAACAATATCTCTCGGTCTAAGTTCCAATCCCCCCGTGTATACCTTAATTTTACTGTCATATTACAGAAGACTTTGATGTATTTCCTTATGAACTGAGAAGAAATCATATAAGATTGGTTAATCAAGACAAAAACTAATCTTTTTACTCAACTACTTATTGATTTAGCCTTTTGCAGGTTTTCTGTGCAGGAGCACACATTTCGCACTTCGCAAATTGTTGAAGCTACTGTAGCACTTGCAAAAAGTTGGAAATTTGGGGCCTTGAATATTCTCTTCTAGCGTCATCTTTATTCTTTAGCAACTTTCATGCTCGAAGTTTTATCAGCTATTCCTATTACTATTCCAGTTCAAACATATGGACAGATACTTCCTAGGAATTCCCCTCATTCAAGTACTTCTTTGACATAAGAAGATTGGGTTGAATGTGAAAAAATGGTCACTTTTATTAGCATACTCTCTGAGAATCAAGGGAGAAGTATTCCGATCAGAACTGAGCCCATTTTCAAGAAGTCCTTGGGGAATGAAAATGTAAATGATGTGAAACAATATCATTTTTGAAAAATTTGAAGCCATCAGGACTTATCACATCAGTGTGATAAGTTCATTGTCAAGCAGTCCTCGGGGAATGCAGAGAAAAGGTGATAGAGGATCCAAGACATGCATACTATCTTTTAGTGTTCAAAACATTTTTGGTATACTCTCTGTTTCTCTGAATAAAACATTGGGGCTGAATTAATAATAAGTTTTATATTCTTTTCCCGTCTATTTCTAAATGAATGAATATGAACTTTTATTCACATATGTTTTTATCAAGTTGCTTGGATTTATTTTTGGGGAATGACAAAAGCTTCTATATGGCATAATGATATGAATAGAGATCACAGTTATCACCATTTACAGGTGGATCAAATAAGTTATGTGAATGGTGACAGCTTCACACAAATCGCAAACTGCAGGTGGATCTGAATAGAGATCACAGTTATCTTCATATACAGGTGGATCAAATAAGGTATGTGAATAGAGATTCACCATTTATGAATATCCAAACCATTTTAATCATGGATCCTGTTATAAATATTCACCAGTTATCCTGCAGGTGAAGTGCCTCAACTTATTTTTTGCAGTGCTCAGTTATGATCTGAATACTTGGGTCATGCAGGTGAAGTTGTCAATTCACATAAATCAACATTTGCAGTGCTCAAATAACTACACCACTGACTGCAGGTGAAGTGCCTCAACCTCTTTTTTCCTCTTTATAAATCGCTTTGGAATATAAAGTTCATAACTTGGTAGTTTTTAATGAGCAGATGTGATCTTGGCTACTTTTCTTCTTACGCTCTATCAATGCATAGAACCATTTCTGGAGCTCAAATTAAATTGAAGAAGAGAAGATTGAAAAAGTCATAGAGGATTATAGAGCTCTCAAGCCTACAAGGTACTCTTATGTTGATATTAATAAGATCACAAGTAGTTCTCGGTGTGTATTGTGATAATTAAATTATTGGTGTTAATTAAATTGTAGTTCTATGTCAAAAATTTGTTTGCAGTATCTCTCATTCTTTCGATTGGATTTCTATTTGGTTAATAATGTAATTTACTTGATAATGTTTTTTCGAAAACATTTACAATGATTTTTTTTAATTTGATCAAGTGTTTGCTTGGGAATTTAGTTTCCTTAATATTTTTTCTATGTCAGTGGTGTTTTGTTTTAACGAATATGTTACTTCAACTCTCCGTTGGCAATTTATTTACTAATAGTTATGTTCTTTAAGAGTCATTTTATTTTTTTATGTATTTGTTTAAATTTTCAACTCTATGGTAAATGGGCGTTAACAATATTTGATACCATATTATTTATTTAATGATATCATATTTGGTGATTTGACCATTGCAAATTTGACTAGAAAAAAAAGAACTCAAAATTTTCTAGATATAACTGGACACATATTTTCTATTGATTTTTGTAGGTTCATGATGTATTATTATGTAAATCATTTTAAATTGGTTTATGCGTCAATTTTCGTATTTGTTCGTACATGTGTTTATTCATATCGTGGCTACCTATGACTGCATCAATTTTCATATGGTCATTTGACCATTTCAAATTCATATCGTACATGAGTTAATTTTTATATTTGCTGTGACTGAATCCAATACTCCTCAATTATATTGCTACAGCTACAAAGATTCTAGGCAGTTTCGTGGCCACCTGACATATATTAAAGGATTTAATTTTGATGGTGTGATGTATTCTGTTATGAACTTTTAAGACCTAAAGGTTGAAAGATGATTTGTAAAGGGACCAACATTGTCTATAGTTACGAATGATTAGGTCGTGTGCCCATTCCCAATGATGTTGACGAACAGATTTTCAGTATTGGGAATGACAAGGCAAATCCACAACGTGAGTGAAAATTTTTACAAACATAATATAGTGTCTTTGTTAACAAATATCTTCTTGGGTTTGCAAATTTGACTAAGAGCGTAATCTTTTTCATGGGTTTTTTGGCATTCCGCCTGTTATCAACCAGATATACTTTATTTACTGCAATATTATTTTGACATATGGCGAACTGACCATGAAAATATCCCAGTTATTTATTTTGATGTATGGATTATGTCATCGTACTTCTCATTTGAGTGTTTATATATATTCCAAACGCACTTGAGTGTATATTTGACAGTGGACTCATATTGTATGATGTGATTAATTTGTCCAAAAGTTATAAAATGACTAGCATAGAGCTTCTTGGTTTGCCATTTATCGTAAGCCCGTAATGTTGGACGAAATTAGGCATTTCCAGCTCGATTGTTCATTAAATGATATTTGGGTCTGCAATAATCATAATGAGAGCTTGAGGTTAAGCGTGCAGTGCATGTGTTGTGCTATATTTGCAAGTTTTATCAGTCTTGTTAGATGGCAACACAATTAGTCTATTTAGTAAATCAGTTTATCCAGTAAAGACTAATTGCAATATCCATTGCAAGTTTTATTAATCTTTGAAAATTTGTATTATTTTGCGATAACGTATTTTGAAATTTTCTACTAGACTAATGACTTGATTCTAATTTTTTTGTGCAGGTCCAACATGGAAACATGTTGTAATTGTCATAAAATGTGAATGTGAAGGTAATGAACTTTAAGTTCCAGGTCATATTTTGAAGTCCAAATATTTAGTAATGCCCTTTCAATTGTGGATGATCAAATGCTATCTGTTGATGAGTTATAACACAATCTATGATATCACCATCAGTACTCCGCACCAAAAATGGGAAAATAAAATGTTTAAATTTTAGGTTTAAACAGGGCCAAACAGGGGAATTGAAAAAAGAAAAAAAAAAGATGTCTGGACTATCTTGAGAGCAAGCTTATTTATGTTCTTGAGATGAGATCTAATCATGTTTAGTTTCTTTAACTCTTTTTGTAGCTTGAGAGTTTGAAAAAAAAGAAAAAAAAGATTCATTAATGGTGTTCCTATTAACTATGTGCCCATGCCCATGACTATGGTTTCTAATGAGAGATACAGGTAAATACCACATTAAACATATATATAGTATTCTTAATTGGATTAACTTATGCGCCTAGAGTTATATATGATAATTACACAGTTGGTATTTTATTCCCCCGATTCACTGTAGTTTAGTGGTTATGCTCTAGATTAACAAACATATACTGTGTATGTATATGCTTAATTAAATATTAAGGATATATAATAAGGTTAAGTTCTATATTGTTTATTAATGCAATGTTTGCAAGCTGAACATGTGAGGTATTTTTTTAGTATACTGGATGTTTGGGCGCAAAATATCTTGGTAAGGACTTAGAATTAGAAAGTTTGTTTCGTGAGAAACTTATTTGCGAGGTATACTTTTCACTCCCTTATCTAGACTTATAATTGACTTCCACTTCACTTTCACTTCTCTACATTTGAAGCGAATGCCCCAGAGCTGTTGAGAAAAATAGGGTAATTAGGATGGATAAGTTTTTGTTTTCATTATTAGCTAGATTTTTGTGTCTAAGATAATTGGTTTGTGCCTGATTTAGGTGTTAATTGATAACTTTCTTTAATAATGGTACATATTTTATTTGCAGGTTAAAAGTGAGTCTTTATTATAAGGATATTGAAGAACTTTTTAATAAAGTGATGTCTTGAATAGTACGCCGGATGTTGGAACCAAAAGATGGAGAGCTGAAATGTAATGAGTCCAAGAATTTTAAAAGAAAATTGTGTTCATATGTATAATGAATTTTAAACATTTTATGATTTATTAGCCAAGCATTTGTTTCTTGTTATTTAACATGGTCATTCTATAGGTGTATTTTGTTAATAATGTTGGTATGTGTAAATAAAATGAGTTATGATGTAGATAGTTGTTTATAGACAAGAGTGTTCATAATATTCACTGATGGATTATTAGTATTTTTGTTGCGTAATTTTTATTTTCTTAAAGAAAGTGAATAGTCCTATAAATAAATAAAATTTTGTCAAAATTTTCTAAATTGTTTACACGTTGTGTTGTATAGTAAACTCACTTAAATATTGAATATTTATTTTAACTACAATTTTGTTTGAATTTAGCACAAAAGAGTATTGTTATTATGGATTTTGGTGGTTATTGATTATAGGGCCAACCAAATGTGCTTTGGTGGTTATTTTAAATTATAACTATCTTCATTAGTTTAAGTCTATGACCTAATGTAGTTGATATATCTTGCCTTTAGTTAGATCGATGTTGTTTATACGAGGTCCGGGACGAATTATTAGTGTTGATATTTTTTGTCATGGTGAATAGTCCTACAAACAAACAGAGGAAAGATTCCTAAATTTTCTAAATTATTTACACTTATAATATGTAAAACATTTATTACTTACATTATGCACAACTTTATGTTTTTCAACATTTATTACTTACAGTATGCACACTTATAATATGTTAAAGAACATTACATTAGTGTACTATCTTCTATCATCATTCATTTTACTCATATAAATATTTTTATTATATATTAAACAATTCGTAATCCTTATGTTGAGAATTCTACCCAAATTTTCAAATTGAAATAAGCCTAAATATGTGTTGAGACATTAAACATATTTATCCGCATGAGAGAAAAATAGATTATGGTTATTTTTTTAATTACATTTTGTTTTGTTGGGGAACAAAAGTTTTGCCTTTTCGCAATTATGTACTTCGAAATGTTTTACTGTTTTGCGATTATCAGTGTGCCTTCAGGCACGGGCATACCCTAGTATATATATAAAAGTTAATTTTTAATTTGGGACATCTTAGAAAGGAATGTAGAATTCTTAATTTGGGAAGTTTATGTAATTTAAACTCCCAACATATATAAAGCATTATGTTCAAATACTCAATAAATAACTAAATATTCTACATATGTTCAATCCATATACAACCCATAGTTCATGCCATTAATTTCGCCATTGTATACTCAACAAATAAACAAATACTCAACAAATAAATAAATTTTCAACATAGGCTGAGTCCATATTTCAATCCATATACAATAGTGGGTACAATCTAAATAAATAAATATCATTACTCAACTACAAAATCCATATACAATCAAATAAATATTCAAATACTTGCGTAAAATAACAACATTTTGTTCAATAGAATTTAAATTCCAGTTAATTATCTCACTTAGGACCTACCATATGTTCCATTGAGATTCTTCTATAAACAAATGGATCCAATATATATATATATATATATATATATATATATATATATATATAGAGAGAGAGAGAGAGAGAGAGAAACCTCTTGCCCACGAGAGGTTGACTGGAAATCGTGGTAGGCCTAGAGAGATTTAGGGCGACTAGGGTGGGGAGGAATGGATAGAGCTAGGACGGGGTGAAGGGGGAACCGGGGCGAAGGGGGAATCGACGCACAATTTTCTTTCTCATAAAATGTTTTTATCTTGTGATTAAAAGAAGTGAGAAGCTAAAAGTTAGAAGGGAGAACCAAAATTTTTTTAGAGCCGTCTCAAAAGGTACCTTTTGTGATGGTAATTAATTTACGTTCTCTTTAAGTATTATTTTTTGAGACGGGAAACAAAAAGGGTCTCTTTAGATAGTACTTTTTGAGACGAAAAATAAAAGCAGTTTTAAAAAGTGCAGTTTTTAAGACTGTTAATTTTATCTATCTCAAAAAGTGAGTTTTAGAGATCGAAATTGTAGCCGTCTCAAAAGGTTTCGTCTTAAAAAGTATTTTTTTGTAGTGTCTTTTTATACCTAGGGTTTAACCTAAAAATGGTATTACAGTGTGTTTAGAGTGTATTTAAAGATTGGGGAGGTGGATGATATTCCACTTTTCAATGTTTGCATAATTGTTCTCGAGGGAGAATTTAAGAAAAGAGAAAAAGAAAAAAAAGGGAAAGAATACCTTGGATAAGAGAAGGATGGCTAATCTTCGAATGGAAATCACTTATACGCGTGAGACACTGGATTCAGATCCTTAAAGGAAAGTGTTTACTTGCTTCACATTACAAAATTATGTAGTTAATTACATTCATAATTGATAGGATTAAACCTAAGATTAAAGGTTGAAACTTTGATAATTAAAGTAGAGATTTAAGTTGTGATTAATATCTAATTATAATTGATAATTAATTAATGATGTATATGTAAGAATTTCTTGATTAAATTTTGAGTTAGTAGTATGAACATGGAGAACATTGATAGGGGGGTAGAATAAATGGAAATTAAAGTTTGATTAATTATGGGTTCAATTGAATTGATTAATAATTAAGAATGCAGGGTCTTGATTATGGATTCAGGTGTATTTCGTGATTATAATGCTTTTGTGTTGGCTAGGTATTGATATAGGATGTTAATACTATGTTTTGTGAAGCATAGAACTTCCATTATAGGGTTTTATAGGTGAAAACTCTAGGAAAAAGAAGACTAGTAACCCACCAAACTGAACTGGTTCGCTGGGCGAGTGAATCGGTTCACTTGATCAAAGCGATTTGGTTTGTTGGCTTGCCCAAATTTTGTTTACGCGCTGTTTTGACCCGTTAGAGTTTGGGGAATGAGCGTAGGGGCTTTCGGGATGGTGTGGGACTTCTGGAGAATATTTTTAGGGTTTGATATATGTGTGTTAGGCCAATGGACATATGGGTTAGGGTGAGATGAATCGATAATTCAAGTGTGTAAACACTTATATGTATAATTGGGAAGTCGGTTTGGACTTTGAGATTGGTAGACTAGTACGCCGTGGGATTCAGATACGAAGTCAATAATATATATATATATATATATATATATATATATATATATATATATATATATATATATATGTGTGTGTGTGTGTGTGTGTGTACTGGTATGACATGTATATGTGTCTATGTGTGTTTGTTATTTATTTAAGTTGAACATACCTACTCGGTAGTGCAATTGTTATGAGGTTGTGCGTAGTGGGTAGTCCACCGTGATGTTGACTTGCAGGTATTGGATTGATTTCTCAGGTCATAGTACTATTGCATGTCCACTATCCACGTGTGAGGATAAATGTTGGTTTGGAGATTGGTTGGGTGCGATATGCTATAGTTACAAACCCTAAATATATGTTTATGACTACCTCCGTCTATTTGTATTTATGTTTGGATTCAATAGTGAGATTCCGACCCTATGGCTCAGTGTGATGTGTGATATGCCTACAGCTTGATAACACACAAGGGATGTATCCGTGAGGTCCATGATTTGGGGATACAATTATACATATATAACGAGTGATATATATGTATTTATTGCGTGTATAACGTGTGAATGCCTTTTTATAGCACGTGTGCCGCTATGATATTATTTATGAACGTATACCTAGTGAGGGTAGTTATACTTATCCAATTATGATTATTAGTAGGATGAGATTTGATGGTGTTTATTCTCCTAGTTACGATGGGTAGTATAATTAGGATAATATAATGAATGCATAAGGTTCGCACTGCAGATGAGAGGTGAGGTTTTGGACTCATCTGAGTACGATCAGTAAATTAGTTATGAAAGTAATACACTATGTGTTTTATTGATTTAAAGCCTTTACTTACTTGCAAAATATTCTCAAACATTTTTGGATTTTGACCCGTGAACAAATTTGTTTTCTTGTTTTATTTTAAAACTCTAGGTGTGTACAGCAACAACAGGGACAATATGGATGGATCTTTCTTGTCGTTGCAGTAGATGTGGATGCTACGAGATTAACTTAGCCTCCTTAACTGTTTCTATCTATATATAATTCTTTTCATTCCATTTTTTCTTTTTCTACATGTTGCCCATAGTTGGATAAGACTTTACATTTATGTCATGGATACATATTCATTTATCAATTTTTATTTTATTTAGATGATTACTATTAGTGACCGATGGTTTATTCGGTTTAAGTTTATTTATTTATGAATATCGTTGATTTCGTTTATTTGGATGTATGGTTTTATTCATTTTATATTTATTGCTTGTTGCGATAGTGATGCTAGAAATGAAATCATACTGGATTCCAATTTATTTCAACAAATGATTGGTCATCCAGTATTAGAATAGGTTGGGTGTCACATGGTGTTTGGTATTAGCGATATAATTATACTATTATATGTTCATACACAAATATTTTTAGTAGGAACATTACATGTTTATATCATATGTATTTTTATTAAGGTTAAAAACTCCATATCTCTTATTGCCCCTTACCAAAGTTCTAGATATGATCACGACTTGATGGCGTCTGTGAATAAACAATTTGCATCAGTAAACGACTTCGCTAGTCATGGACAGAACCACCACTTATCCCAGGATTTAATTTTGTTACAACCTCCCTCCGCACGACAAGTTTTTCTTAGTGGAGAAAAATGTTGCATTTGTGAATTTGATTTGCTGGCCACAAAGTCTGTCTGAAAAAATATATATTTTTAAAGGATTTGTCACTTCTCTTTTGAAAATTTGTACAAGATTTTCTTGGAGACATACATTGTAATACCCGTCCCCTCGATTTTAACTCCTTCCTTGTATAAGTTGTATTTATGAAAGAATATTGAGATTAATCACCATCTCAGCCTTCGTGCCTGTCAAATTGATGTTTTAGTAATTCAAAGTTTATTATGAAAAAATCAAAGGTTGTTCGAACAAGGGACTTCTCGTTTGAACGAGCTGTTCAAAGGAATTCGAACGAGGCTTCTGACAACTTGAGTTTCATTCATTTCTTGCATACAATGAGATATCGTTATAACGTCTCTTTGGCAATGTCATTTGAACGAGGGAGCAGTCTCCTTCGAACGAGACTTAAAGGTTATTCAAACGAACGAACCTGAAATTGGTCAAATCGAGTTACCCTTGTGTGCTATAGCAATTTGGGCCATTAGATTGATGATGTGTCAACTTCTGGTGAGCCTTGATGATCAAAACGTGTTTGACATATGTGGGGAGAGATTTTAAATGGGTTTGTGGGGGGTAATAAGAAGAAAAAGTGGGGGTGATTTTCTCCCACTATTTCTCCCACCTTTTTAAATAACCAACAATTTTAGAACTCTGACATACAAAAGATTGATAATAACACACAAGAATTAGATTCATCCATATAAACCAAACCAGTTTAAACTATAATTAAAACCACCCTGACAGTTATTAATTCCTAAAGAGTACCAACTAATGGAAATATAAAGGAACGTAAATCTCAGACATAATCCAAACTGAATAGAGAAACAGGCAACACATACCCTAACTAATCAGGACTAAAAATAGGAGTAAAATCAATAACGAGGTTGTCTAAGAAATGGCCTGCAACTCCCACACAAGTTGCAGTGCATTCGATCCAAAGAACCTAAGCATGATGCCCCTGTGGTTGGGCACCTGTATAATATATATATATATATATATATATATATATATATATATATATATATATATATATATATATATATATATATATATACAAGAGAGAAGAAATAATAGGAAACGGGTAAGAGCCCGAGTGTAAAACAGTTTAAAATTAGTTGAGCAAGTATTTAAAATGCTTACCAGCTAATGCAACAACCATGTTAGTATGAGACACTCTCTTGACAATTCTTACCTCTCATTCTAGTGTGCACACCTACCGTACTAATAAATCTCATAAGTTTCTCTAAGTTATTCCATAAGGTTTTATCAGGTGACAAGCGAGGTTATGATATTTACTTTAGGAAATCATTCTCTTCGAGATTTCTACGTTATTAAGAACAACTCATTTCCCATATAAAGTTCCCAAACGCTCATAATAAAATTGAAGCCTTTATTCATTACTTATCTACTTATACGCACAATAAAAGGTTTCCATATAGATATACATATATATATTTGTCACACATATAATAGATATACTAACAACACCCCACATAAAACCTATGGTGCTGGCATACTCTGCTATCAAGTCCCCGTATCACACAAACTAAGGGAAATACTAGTCCGGAATCACTCTCGAACTGTATTAACACAATACACAAAAAACTGGAGGCGAAGCATAGTTCCAGGTCCTAAGAGGTCAGCACATACCCTCACGTCTCTTAGAACATTTGATTATCATTTTTGGATAGCCTATATCGAGGATACTATCTTCTAGGGTACGAGTTAATATCCCCCATAAAGGTCCAATCGAGATAAGACTGTCCCGGCGCTGAAACCCCTGTGATAGCAAGTAGCCAGGGTATGATTTTTACACAAATATATAATATGCACAGTCACACAGTCATATATATAAATATTCACATTTCTAAATTAGGTGCGCCCATAACCCATAATTTTAATTATCCGCTCTTAGCACATTTTTACTTGATTTTCTCGCATAATGGATTTGTCACTTTTATTCTCATATATATGACTTACTCCACACCTACTTCTCGTCTCTCGAAGTATTCTAACTCCCTAAGTATATTTTTAGTAGTCACTCTCACTTACCTTCTAGTCTCACTTCCTTACAAGTCTCAACCTTTTATCAAACGTACGCATAATTTCATATGTGTGAATAACTCCCCGTTAACCCTTAATTTCATCTTACATTAAATTCTTACTCAACGAAGTTTACCTAGACCCTACTGGTCCTATTTATATCCCATTATGCTCCCACAATAATAATCAAGGGTTATAACGCATTTTAATCGGATTAAGCCAACAGAAGAAAAATATACAGTTTTCCAGGAGGGGTCGATCGATCGATGTAGGGGGGTCGATCGATCGATCAAGCAGTTCTTGCCCAGAAACTGCAATTTAAACCTACGGGTTTTATCTTCCAAATTTCTACAAAACATCATTATCGATTCCCAAACTCCGAAATAACATTATTACTAGCTATTTATACATATATGCATGATTCCCTACGTGCAACATGTACAAATTCATCTACGGGATTGTATTAAAGGGCCAATTTGTCTTAATTATCAAGAACCCTAGTTTTTCACTAAACTTCCATTGTTATAATTCTTTTTCCAGATTTATCACTTCTAAATTATACCAATTCCGTGGGTAATCATCTACATATGAAGTTGATTCCAGAATTTATTTATTTTCTCCATAACATGTGATTGGGCTCTCTAAATCATTAAATCCTTCCATGAAACGTAGGTTCAACCATCCTAATCTAACATGGAGATACATTAACTAAAAGAGAAGCAAGATAGATACTTGCTTGTGAATTGAGTTTCTGATTTGTGGAAGTAAGTGGTACGGTTACGTTCCCCGTCCCGCGATCTACGACTCGATGGTGGTGGCGGTGCAAACGGTTGAGTTTTCGGCCTTGAATTGCTTGGAAAGCTTTCCCACCTCTTCTCTAATGGCCGTTCTTTGATTTTGCTCTTGCTAACCCTAGAGGATAACTCCTAAAGGCTGATATAACCTTTGTAAATTCGTGGGTTTAATTGCCCATATATACAAAATATTCGTAATACCCTCCCGGGATGCCAAGTAGGCCTAAAAACGTACCGAGACCCAAACTAAACCCCCGGGTACATTATTTTGACTATATCGACCCTTCCGGACATATTGACGCACTCGAAATGATCATACAAGTGACTTATAATTCATTCACTTTTAATAATAATAATTTAGTCCTGACACGACATGGGCGCGTCCCGACTTAAGTTTCCATAATTGCCATTTTATTCACTCGTGGAGATTTTTATAAAATCAATCTTATATATTACTTTAATCATTTAGTAATATTCGACAAATTCCCAATAATTACTAACTCTCATCACGCTAGTAAATATTTAATATAAATTTCTGAATTAATATTAAATTAATATCTCAATTTAAATTTAATAAATCCCGAAATTCAGAAAATAAGGCCTAACATTATGCAAACTATCTACATAGTAAGGCGCTCAATCATTATAGCCCCCGCATCACCGCAAACTTGCTTAACACTCTCATTAAAGACACTTCACATAGAGCTCCTATCCGACAACGTTTGCATAAGACACGCCTATACATTATTAATTCCCATTATTTCACTATCATTGGGAGGCCACACCTCACTACATGACAACTACGCAGATTTATCTAAACACAAAACTCCAATTTTAAGAGAAACCATACGAACATCTAACCACTCTTGTTCGCCTAAAATAGTCATGGAAATTCCACCATAGTCATCAGACTCTAACTCGACCAACCCCAAATTCTGATTATCCGCCCATCTCTTAACATTCAGAGTGAGAAAAGTTAAGGTTTTCCACACCAAAACCTCAATAACCACCTTGTTCATAATAACCAGGTAAGAGTGGTCCCACAGAACCCTACCATTAGGTAATATCCTTCCCCAATAATCGTACTATACTCCACTTGCTAGC
Organism: Sambucus nigra; assembly: GCA_949130495.1. Classification (NCBI taxonomy): domain Eukaryota; kingdom Viridiplantae; phylum Streptophyta; class Magnoliopsida; order Dipsacales; family Adoxaceae; genus Sambucus; species Sambucus nigra. The sequence goes on from OX422207.1 coordinate 550,141,989, forward strand.
TATAACCGTTGTGGAAATGAAACAATCACAATGAATCCAAAATTACTTTCACAAGGCTCCACTAATGGTTAATTACCGCTCGCCTACTCCTCGGATTATGGGTGATACAACCCTCTCAACAAGAAGTGTTATCCTCGCTGCTTACTGAAGTTCCATATTGAAGGTGGGATTTGAAAGTCTCACTCTAAGGAGAGCGATCATGTACCGACATAATTCTTCCTTTCAAAGGAAGATTGGGTCACACTAGTTAATATGGTAAATCACCCCAAAGGAATATCAATCACTTTCTTCTTGGGCGACTTTCTCCACATGTTCGAATGAACCTTTGATCTTGCCTTGAGGTTAACAACCCATGGAGGGAACTTTACTGACTTCACTGGCCTCTTCCCTTATCGGAATCATCGGTAGCCATAAAATTCTCTGGTTGGCCCTCTTATCCCAACCGATTTCTGTTTATGAGTAGTGACCGCGGAGACTACACACTATGTACCGCTCGACACTGACTTCAACTTGTAATGTCTTACATTAAGTGACACTTAATACTCCCCTTCTTTCGTTTGCGTATACTAAAAGTTCCGACCCATGCACTTTTCTCCACGATGTGAACTTCCTGACCTGTTATACCATACTAACATCTTCACTCTTTGTGTGCATTAGTCGCTCTCAACATTTGACTAATTACAACTCCGCTCCGAGTGTTCTTAATAATAATTTAATTCTACCCTTCTCAAGGAATACCCCTTTTTAAATGGCTTCCCAGAACCTTCCAACTAGATTTGGTGTGCTACTTTGAACACAGATATAAGGATTTATCATCTTTAACACGGCGCCCAATCCACTCTACAACTTCCATTTCGTTATGTCAATCCCTCAAACATTTATTCCACAAGTCTATTTCCACGTCCCTTCAACTCGGACGATTTTGACACCAGCTAACCAAGATGCCCACACACCCTATAAACCGTGTATACTAGCGTAAGCATCACATATGCTTCACGCATAACACCCAATTCCTTATTTTCCCTGTGATCACAACATGATTACTACACTTGGGTACTCTCAATCCCCATAGAAATCAAAATTTTAAATCATCGTTCCACTCCTTAACTCGTGATGATAAGACAAAACTTCCAATGTCTCCTTACCACACCACCGACTCTTCTCTAATCGTAATTCAACTTCCAACTTACATATATAATTACCTGTTCCTACTACGACCTAGGTACCAAAATCATAGACTAATGGCCAAACATCTTCCCACCTCCAACCTTATGCTAAGTTTCTTGCGTGGGATGTCTCGCAAAGAGAAATCCAAATAAGGGACCCCCTCGATACACTACTACCTAGCACTGTCCATTATCGAAATCCGTTAGGCCCTCCATCCATAAAATGTACCCCTTAATTCCATTTATTGACAATAAATTCACATCTCCTCCCGTAATTACACTTAACAAAGAACATTCTGGCAATTTTACAATCGTTCATTATTGGTGGTAATTATATCCCATTAACCTCGAATACATAAAATCGAGGTCCTCGAAATCCTGTCCCCAAACATATGGGTACAACTCTTATCTCTCACATCTCTAAAGGATAGATATATCAATGCGCTCTTCCTAACACCATGTCCTGAGCGCTAAACATAATAATAAGTTAAATCTTTTTTCTTAACAGTAGACCCAGTACATACAGAATCATAACAACAAAGTCCCTACACACACCGGGATCGAATATCTCAAGGCCACTATTCCCTCCGAAATCTCTAAAATAAATAATATAAGTGCGAGTCCGTCCCTCTCGCAGGTGAGGCCTTGCCAGAACAAAACATGCTTCCCTATGGCAACCACTGCGATAGCCTTGAAATTACTGCCCACTATTGTTTTAACCATCTTTATAAACCATAATTAGTATAATATCATCCTCTCATATCACATCACTAATACTAGAATTCTTAATAAAGAATATAAATCACTAATAGTGCACTCATTTTTCCTCCGCGGAGAACATTAAAGACAATCCCACTTTACCCGAAAAACATATACATAATAATAACGCTAAAGATATACACACTAAATTCTTCTCACATCCAAATCTAGCAATAAAAAAAAATGACTCGCTAGTGTCACATAAAACACGCTTCATCCTCCGAGGATAAAACTCATACTTCTACTTTGCCAATCGCCTTAGCTACTTAATCGTCTTCCGAACATAACGCATCTTTATGAACCAAATCGGAAATTATATTAACCATTTCCCTTTTAAGCGCCATGCCCCTGTCCCTTATTCTATCTTCAGAAAATTTTAACTCTTGTGGTTTTAATCTCCACAAAATACCTCAACACATAACCCACTTATCCCCTGAAATACATTTCAAAACTCATGAACGACTGGAATCGAATCTAGGAGAATAACAATCTCCTTAGAGGTATCCTCCTTTATGAAATATAATTAGGTGAAAGATCCCCCTTCTGGAAAGGCATCACCTCCAAAACATCTCCTGCCCCGCAATAGCAAAGCTAATACTCCTAACGAATCAATTTATCATAGCTCTGTACGTAGCGAGCCAATCCATGCCAATAATGATGTCGTACTCACGTATGACTAAACTAGTATGACTGTAGGTAAAACCAAACTACCAAACTATATACCTACACCCCAGCGTATAAAGAAAATTAATGACCCTTTCCCAATGATGAGTTTACACATGACACCGTACTCTCAGTAGTGTCTAAAAAGTCCTAAGGTCCGTGCAAAGTGAGTATCTATTAAATAGTATGATGCCCCAGTATTGAATAAATGTGTCCCATAGTACTAAAAGGAAGGAACATACCATCAATGGCCGAGGATGGCTGCTGGATTTCAGTATGCTGGACGTCGTACACACATTTGTGATGTTTCTGCCCCTGTTACTGGGGTATATTACTTTTATCTGGGAAATCCTGTCTCAGATGACCCATGTTGCCGTAATTGAAGCATCTACCTCTAAACTGTTTCATCTTACGGCTCTGTTGGATTTGGCCCGATTGTACAGTTCCACTTTTTCCTTAGCCTTAATGGCCTTGTTGAGAATCTTGATGAAAAATGACATCTGGTTGAGGACAATCCCTCCACTTATGACCTGTTTGTACACACTTATAGCATAGTCCTGAAAGTTCTCACTGGTCGGGTCGGAGTTCCTATCCAGTTTGATCTGGAAAAGTTAGACGTTCATGATCATCCATTCCACATTTGAAACACCTCTTAATGAATTCACTCTGACCCCGACTTTGTTGGCCCTGACACTTTTGGTTTTCCCTACACAATTTATTACCTTCGTGGCTTTTACGGTCTTGAGGAGCTTGTTGTTGCGATTTTAGTGTGTTCGTGCACCTGTTGTTTCTAGTCATGACAGGTTGACTATACTCTCTAAATTTTTTGCCCGTCATAAGCTGTGTGCTGTATTCTTGATACTGTACAATCGTAGTGGTAACTGCCTGTGCCATAATACCTGCTAACTCGATAGTTGATACTCTCTTTGGGGACACCTGAGGTATGAGCTGACCTTGCTTATTGACTCCCCCAATGGCATTAGCTTGTTCTTCTTGACGATCAATCTAAAAATTTAAATAATCGGGATGAGATCATCATTCTCATAAACAAATCGCAGAAGCATGAATTCCCCAAGCAAAAAGATAAATACGACATTCCTAATATTAGGGTTCTAATCAAAGACGCTAAGCTGGAAATGAGATAAGCCGTACAAATCCTAAGGGACATTAAAACTGGATGCTCTAATACCACCTATGACAACCCGCCTAATTAAATACCTGGTGTTCAATCCTTTATTAAATTAAAATCAAGGTGAATAGTTGGTTCATTCTTAGCATCAGTGTCACAAAATAAAATTTTCAAATTTAAACACCCTAAATAATTAAGCTAAGTGTCAAAACAATTTTAAAACCTTATTTACATTTTATTAAATCCAAATATGCAAACCTTTTTAAATAACCAACAATTTAAGAACTTTGATATACTAAAGATGGGTAATAACACACAAGAATTAGATTCATCCATATAAACCAAACCAGTTTAAACTATAATTAAAACCATTATGACAGTAATTAATTCCAAAAGAGTACCAACTAATGGAAATATAAAGGAACGTAAATCTCTGAAAAAAATCCAAACTGAATAGAGAAACGGACGACACATGCCCTAAATAATTAGGACTGAAAATTGGAGTAGAATCAATAACGAGGTCGCCTAATTAATGGCCTGCAACTCCCAGATAAGCTCCAGCGCGTCTGATCGAAAGAACCTAAGCATGATGCCCCCGTGGCTGGGCACCTGTATAATATACATATATATATATATATATATACACAAGAGAGAAGAAATAACAGGAAACGGGTTAGAGCCCGAGTGTAAAACAATTTGAAATTAGTTTAGCAATTATTTAAAATGATTACCGGCTAATGCAACAACCATGTAAGTATGCGACACTCTCTTGACAATTCTCACCTCTCATTCTAGTGTGCATGCCTACCGTACTAATAAATCTCACAAGTTTCTCTAACTTATTCAATAAGGTTTTATCAGGTGACAATCGAGGTTATGATATTTACTTTAGGAAATCATTCTCTTCGAGATTTCTACTTTATTAAGAACAACTCATTTCCCTTATAAAGTTCATGAACGCTTATAATAAAATTGAAGCATTTATTCCTTACTTATCTACTTATACGCACAGTAGAAAGTTCCCATATAGATATATGTATATATATTAGTCACACATATAATAGATATACTAACGGCACCCCACATAAAATCGACGGTGCTGGCATACTCTGCTACCAAGTCCCCGTATCACACAAACTAAGGGAAATACTAGTCTGGAATCACTCTCGAATTCTATTAACACAATACACAAACAACAGGAGGCGAAGCATAGTTCCAGGTCCTAAGAGGTCAGCACATACCCTCACGTCTCTTAGAACATTTGACTATCATTTTCGGATATCCTGTATTGAGGATACTATCTTCTAGGGTACGAGTCAATATCCCCCCATAAAGTTCCAATCGAGATAAGACTATCCCGGTGCGTAAAACCCCGTGACAGCAAGTAGCCCGGCTATAATTTTTACACAGATATATAATATGCACAATCACACAGTCATATACATAAATATTCACATTTTTAAGTTAGGTGCGCCCACAACCCATAATTATAATTATCCGCTCTTAGCACATTTTTACTTGATTATCTCGCATAAATGATTTGTCACTTTTATCCTCATATATATAAGTTAATCCGCACCTACTTCTCATATCTCGAAGTATTCTAACTCCCTAAGTATATTTTTATTAGGCACTCTCACTTACCTTATAGTCTCACTTCCTTACAAGTCTCGACCTTTTATCAAACGTACGCATAATTTCATATGTGTGAATAACCCCCCGTTAATCCTTAATTTCATCTTACATTAAATTTTTACTCAACGGAGTTTACCTAGTCCCTACTGTAGACCATTATGATCCCACAATAATAATCGAGGGTTACTATGCATTTTAATCGGATTAAACCAACAGAAGAAAGATATGCAGTTTTCCAGGAGGGGTCGATCGATCGATGATCGATAGATCGATGTTCTCGGGTCGATCAATCGATCAAGCAGTTCTTTCCTAGAAACTCCAATTTAATCCTACGGGTTTCATCTTCCAAATTTCTCCAAAACATCATTATCGATTCCCAAACTCCAAAATAACATTACTACTAGTTATTTATACATATATGCATGATTTCCTATGTGCAACATGTACAAACTCATCAATGACATTGTATTAAAGGGACAATTTGTCTTAATTATCAAGAACCCTAGTTTTTCACTAAACCTCCATTGTTCTAATTCCATTGTTCCTCGTCTCGCGATCTACGACTCGATGGTGGTGGCGGTGCAAACGGTTGAGTTTTCGGCCTTGAATTCTCTTCTATAATGGAAGTTATTTGATTTTTCTCTTGCTTACCCTAAAGGACAACTCCTAAAGGCTGATATAACCTTGGGAAATTCGTGGCTTTAATTGCCCAAAAATACAAAATGTCCGTAATACCCTCTCGGGATGTCATTTAGGCCTAAAAACGCCCCGAGACCCAACCTAAACCCTCGAGTACATTATTTTGACTATATCGACCCTTCTGGACACGTTAGTGCACTCGAAAGGATCATACGAACGACTTATAATTCATTAAATTTTAATAATTATAATTTAGTCCTGACACGACACGGGCGCGTCCCGACTTAAGTTTCCATAATTGCCATTTTATTCACCCATGACAATTTTTATAAAATGAATCTTATATATTACTTTACTCATTTAGTAATATTTGACAAATTCCCAATAATTACAAACTCTCGTCACACTAGTAAATATTTAAAGTAAATTTTCGGATTAATATTAAATTAATATCTCAATTTAAATTTAATGAATCCCCAAATTTTGAAAGTCATAAGAATACGGGGTATTGCAGTTTGTTTCGTTGGTTAAACAAAGACCCTAGGAACAGATTCCACTGATTTGCAATATGTTTCCCTTAACGCTTCTCAAAATCATGGGTAAGGTTGTCATAAAGCTGGACATCCCTTGTTAGGGCCATCATCACTTAAGGCAATCCTAGAGTAATATTATCACCCTTATCAACCTGTAAAAAATGGATTGCCTTCCCATAAGTCTTGGCCGATTAGCATAGTGTCGGCATTTGGGTAGTCGTATATAAGGCACTGCTGCATTTCCCCATTTTGGTGGGCGCAATAGTGGTGAGCCTCTACTTTTCAGGTCATGTCATTGCCACATAAATGAAATGTGTAGATGTATTGGTGAGTTTTTTTAATAGGACCAAGCCTTGAATGGTGGCAATGGCCGTCTCGAGAAAGGCACTCCACATTATCTTGTTCTTTGGAAGCATTCAAATAGCCCTAGCTAGTTATTGGGTAATCTTGACATCTTTCTAGTAACATGGGGCTATGAGCCACATATCCTCTTCTTGGTACCATAATAAACCAACTTTCCACCAGGGGTTTTGACAAACCGATGTGGGAATCCAAAGCAGATTGTTAACAATTTGTTGTTAACAATATCAAACAGATTTTTAAGAATTTGTTGTAACTAAATGGATATAAATTCAGTTGTAAGAATATAAGATTGATTATAAAATAGACAAACGGTGTTTTCACTTCAAGGTTTCCCTTCAATTTTAAGGCCTGTTGATCAATATTACATCAGAAATTAGAGGACATAAAATATCCTCCTGCCCAAATTGTTTGCTAGTAAAAATGGATTTCATCCTTGAAATTACTTCATCCTTATTCCTCACATCCATCTTTTCAGAATCTTTCTCAATCGATTTATCTAAGATTTTGATATTTTAGACAGTTATTTTGTTTTCGCTTTCTTTTCATTGACATAAAAATCGGGTCACTCTATCCACTTTGTAGTGCAGTAAAATACCTTATTAATTTCTTTTGTGTATCCAATAATGATATCACTTGGATGAATCCCAATGCTAATGAGCTCCTCTGCATTTTGGAGGAGCTCCCCAGCAAAAGAAATTATCAAATTAGCACCATCTCCAATCTCCTCGTGCTGTGCTTTTGCTTCCAAAACCAAAATCATACATGTGAGTGTATATAAATGCTAGTTAATTTGAGTGTAGTTAATTAATTAGTTGTGTACTTAATGCTACACAAATTCTTAATTACACTTGCTCAAACAACTGTTGCAGCTGCAATGCATAACTACCAAGCCATTGTTATCTTGATTGGATAAAATGTTGCGAAAAGTATGGGAGTCAATTGTTTGTGAGTCATCTACTTCCTCACTTTCACCATCGAAGAACAACATAGAAAATGATTTTCTCCTGCTCCTATGAAACATGCTGCTGCTATATATATGCATACATGCATATAGCTACTGTATGCATAAATATTGCATATGTATGCAACTGCTTTATATATGCACACGACGATAGGGATGGAATGAGATACCAAGTTGCTGCATATATGCATAATGCAAAAAAATTATATTTATATAATTATACTTGAATAAAAATACTGATTGAGTTAAATACATAGAGAGGGAGTGAATGAGACCCAAGTTCAATAATACCCTATATATATCATACTACCAATTATGACCCAAGTTCAGTAATCCCCCATATATATCAATTATGACCCAAGTTCAGTAAAATATATAATTATGTATCAGTAAAATAACTGAAGGATATTATGTATCAGTTATTGCCTCAAGGATTACTGAACCTAGTTCAGTAAAATAACTGAAGGATACAACACAAATAACTGAACCCATAATAGGATAGAAAAATCAATCTTTATGGTTTGATCCAATTAATGATATATGTTAAAATTTTTAATTCACTTACCCAATGTCATGTGCTTGAGACCAACTTATGAGTAGGGAAATACACGTTCATTTGGAGCTCACCACAATACAATCCTCAATTAGTATGCCATTATATGAAAATTTATATTAAGTATAAAAAAATAATCAAGTCAATATTATACTAAATAGGGACTTTAATAATAAAGGAAAAATGGCATTACATAATGGTAACAATTGTATGTGAATCACAAAGAGAGAATTAATTAAACATCCAAACCAAATAGCTACAAAACAGTAGCAAACCTTGAATATTTGTGACCTCTTGGAAAGTCCCCAATTCAATTCATAAGATGAATGACCTCTCTTAGCAAATCTCACTTAGAAGCTCAACCCTGCAAATCTCACTTCAATTCATTAGTAATGTGATCAACCATTAAAGATTGGCATTACATAATGGTATCAACCAATATTTAAAACCATGATTAAAGGACATTGGAGAGGTTCAATTTCATATCTAACCATCATAATTTTAATAACAAAATCAAGAAGTAGTGGTTCTGCCATAATTTCCTTTTACATAGAAATCAAGCAATTAACATACCCCAAAAAAGTGAAATGAAAACAATGTGACAATAAGAAGGATTAGGGTATCATGCATTTTAAGTGTAGTACAATGAATTATTTGCATATCACAACCACAACATCTGATTGGAAACTTAACAGTAACCCCATTGAATTAAAAAAATCAGCCACGAAAGAGACAAAAGTAGTTTTAGAAAGAAGAATGTGTTGCGTGAGATACACACGACACGCGATTGATAACTTGTCAACACAACGCGAATGTGTTGTGATATAAAAGCAACGAAAACGACGTATAAGATACCATAGACCAAGACACAAATTTTCAATTCGTACACCTAACTCAATTATTTCCCCAAAAGAAGTATAAGAATAATAAAATACATATAAAAGTATTAAAAATAATACAATACATAAATACCATATTCCAATAATACAATGCTTGGGCTATAAGATTAGTGTCGAAAAACACTAACAGCAAAAACCGAAATAAATGAAATATATTCGGGTTTAGGTTGATTGAGTAAATTCAAGGGCCAAACTACATAGCACATGCAGAACCCAACTTGTCAACAATTAAATAACCATCAAAAGCATTCCAAAACTCTAAAAATAACGAATAGAACTATGTCATACACATTGTTCAATTTCAAACCACAAAGAAACAGTAGTAACCAAAGACTAATAAAACTAAAAAAGTCTGCTTTGAATGAATGTATTACCTTTACTTCAAACATACCAAACATACCATATTAAAGGAATTGTATTATGCTTTGAATGAATGTATTACCTTTATTAAAAAAGAAATTAAACTATTGATGGTATTTCCTAAATAGGGACTTAGAGGAAAAAATAATGAAGTAGTTAGAGAGAGAAGTTCAAATAAGAATTGGGTTCATAGGGCTTTAACTTAAACCAGGTTAAACCCCAAAACAAAAAAAATGGTTAGATTTGAGCGTATACATATTTTATTCTTGAATACTCCTATTAATACCACCTAATCCCAAACAAACAACTACCCCCAAAGCACCTCTGTCCATGAAACCAAACCCCTATAAACCATAGCCACTACCAACCGAACCAAATACCAAAGTACCTCTGTCCATGAATTGTTTCGCACCATAGCCAATACCCATATTGACTCTCACAATAGCTCAATGCTAACCATAACCACTACCCACTTAACCAAAATCAAAAACTACATTTGGTGCGAAACACTAATGTGTCTCACCTGTATTGGCTCGCCCCAATTTATGTCACATTTCTGAGTCTGGCATAGAAGGATTCATATTATTTTGTTATTAATTTCACTCATTTTCCAAGGTTTAGTGTACCAAACGACTCTCTGGATATTGAATAACAACATCGAATTAGTAAAGAAACCCCAAAGTTAATTTTAAATTCAATCAACATAAAACGCAACATTAATTTGAACTAAATGCAAACAAATACAATGTTGCTTTGAAAATAAACCAACAAAAAAAACCCAACATTAATTTGAACAAAACAAAAACAAATAATTAGAACTCTCAAATAAAACCTCTAGAAAAGGGAAAATAAAAGATCCTCGAGTTTCAAACCCTACCCCATCAATCAACATCAAAGATCCCCAATTTTCGAACCCAAATTGAACTGTATAAACCTACCAAAAAAATATATCTCATAAGAAATAAAAAAAAATTACATTCAAATTCCAATCCATAATAACCAAACAAATATGCTCATTAAAAATTTGAAATGAAATTGAATCAATCACCTCTCGAGTGCGACAATGAAAGAGGGATGAGGCGGCAGCATTAGGAGGGATTGTGGGAGAGAGAGGCGAAGGCATATGCGGATGGGTGAGAGGGAGGAGAATGAGTGAGTCTAGAGACGTCCTTGACTACACCTCAACAATCATTTCATTTATTTTGTCTCCAGTCATTTAAAAACCTAAGTCCCTCATAGCAACATCCTCCTCTTTCGCATCAATGGTTCTTGAGCCATCAATATCAAGTAGGTCAAATGCTTCTCCAATCTCTTTCTTTTTCTGCTGAGTTAACCCATAGTCCAGTATAGTTCCTACAATATGGAGGTTAAAAACAATACTGAATAAATATCGGTGTGTATCTTGCAGCAACTTATATTGTATAATCATATAATATGAATGAAAACACTAAAATTGCATTAGCTAACCTATATACACGTGCCAAAACACAATTAACAGAAAAACATATCATTCAACGATGACGTGATTTTAATACTCTAATAGTATGTTCGAAAGAAAGATTAGGACATATACGTTCAAATTTGGAGTAACCCCCATAACAAAATCAGACTCAAATAGAGAAAGATATATCATAACAGAAATGTTCGATCGAAAGAATACAAATTTGCTAAAACACGGATAATACAAAATTCTACAATTACCTAAATGAGATAATCTAACAATTACCAAAATGACATCCCGAAACACTCAAGAATTCAGCACAAACTTGTATACAAAACTCACATGTTCGATCTTCATTATATATGATTGTTATGTTGATATTAACATTCAAAAATTACAAAATCCCTCAAGAAAGGTTTCTTTAAAATCCAAATGTATGAGATGTATTTCCATCGACCATGTAAACTTATGTTTATCACAAAATGATCCATCTAAACAACTATAAAAAAATTTAGATAAATAGATTTATAATATTAAAAGGTAAATGAATAAGTTCATAGTTAAAATACTCGCTTGCCAATTTTGTCAAACGCTTGGGGATCTTGTTACTTGAAATAACCAAAAATAGTATAAGAGTGTTGTTAAGACTAAAAATTAATTTTCCATACAACAACTATAAAATAGTTTTAAACCCACGTTTTGAAACAGTTTCAAACCCAAATATTATAACCCACGAATTCTGGCGGTCTCCATTCTGCATATGATAAAATGAAAACGAACCATATGTCAAATTACCATCTTTGTTGGCATATTCACAAATTAATTGCCATACAACAACTATAAAATAGTTTGAAAACCACATTTTGAAACAGTTTCAAACCTAAATATCATAACCCACGAAGTCTGGCGGTCTCCATTCTGTGTAGGATAAAATGAAAATGAACCATATGTCAAATTACCATCTTTGTTGGCATATTCACAAATTAATTTCGGAACCACACAAATATATCTATATATATGAAAGAAATAACCCAAAATCAGAAGAAAATAATATAATTTTAAATAAATCAACCATAAATCGAACCATCATAAATAAAAAAATGCATAGTCAGGCCCAAATTGTAAATGTGAGCATACATGTAAACAGATTTAAAACAAAATCAATACATCTAAAAAAAATAAAGAAACACAAAAAATAGAATCCCTAAATATGATCGTACATGTAATAAGAGAGATGTAACCTTGGGAGTTCAAGTATAATTAGGTCACCTGTAAAAAAATCAAAATAAAATGACCAAAAATTGTTTGTGCATGTTCGTGTCGTAAATCGCTTGTGTGTGTGTGTGTGTGTGTGTTTGTTTGTATGTGCATGGGTGTGCATTTTGTGTTAGAGAAGATTACATGTGTGCATTTTTAGCCCATCGTCTTTTTGCGTGTGAGTGTGTGTACTTGTGAGGCAGAGGATGTGGGGAGGCAGAGGCAGTGGGGGCGAGAAGGCGTATGTGTATGCGTGTGTGGGACGGTGGAAATAGGTGATAGAGGGTGGCGGCGGTGGAGGGGAGGGCGGAGGAGGATAGGGTTTATGTGAATGAGAGAGAGAGAGAGAGAACATAATTGATAGAGGGAAGTGAATGTGGGAGTCGGGGAAGGATTTTGAATTCAAGGGTCTCTTCATTTGCCACGTCACAATGGGTAAATTTTGACGTGTCACAATGTAAGACTCTTAGATCGACCCAAAAAATTTGATTGCAACTGTTGATTTGTTGGAACTATTCAAACCCCCCTCTCCCATAATAATAATAATAATAATAATAATAATAATAATAATAATAATAATAATAATAATAATAATAATAATAATAATAATAATAATAATACTAATAATAATAATAATAATAATAGTAATAATAATAATAATAATAGTAATAATAATAATAATAATAATAATAATAATAATAATAATAATAATAATAAATCTGGCTAACCCATGCCTAACACCCGTACCACTAGCCCATAATCCCCGAGTCTATTTACCCGACTCTTAATTTAATTAATTTCACGTCCATGAAATAATTAATGAAGCTTCACTTTCTAAAATACCCAGACTCACCGAATCGCCCCGTATTTAAATATTAACGAATTTATCTTAGTTAATTCATTCATAGGTTACTCACCATTTCACACTTTCCTAAACCCAATTATATCTACCCATTATCACTTTGTAATTGTCCCCCTATTTATTTTTCACTAAATATATAAATCTATAACCAACCCCAAAGAAATTAGAGCCTAAAAATAAAATAGGTAAAATTGCCCAAAGTCAGGCATCATCGATCGATTGATGAAATCGATCGATTGATCGATGCTTCTTCGACAACTCTTCTTAACCAATCGACTTCTCCTTTGTTGTTCACCCAAACCTCTGTTGATCCTTCCCAAATGTTACCCTAAGTACACCTAATGTTTATCACACAGTAAAATAGGTTCTAATCACGATTCAAATTTTTAATCATCACTGATATCTCATCAAAATTCCATTTTTCTTGAATTGGGTTTTCTCAATTTTATATAATACTCCCATTCAATTTCATTCCCTAATCCAAATTAAATGAAATTAACTAATGGGTTTCAACTATGAATCGAATTCTAGTAATTTATAATAGTATTTGAACATCAATTACACATTAATTCTACATCAATTGTCCAAATCCCCAAAACCCATTTTCATCCCAAAATAGGTTTGTTTGCACCTACCATGATATATCATAAGTTTTTGAAATTAAAATAGAAGCAAGTTAATTACTTTCCTTTTTAGGTTCGTAAGGTCTGATTACGCATTGTAGAAGAGGAATTTGACAAAGCTCACCCAATTCCTCCTTGAATTTGGCCTATAAAGATCGCTTCCATTCTCCCTTATGTCTTATCTCAATATCTTGGGTTTAGAGTTTGATAAATGGATGCCTTTGACTCTAAAACTTGGGTTTAAGATCCCAAATCCCTAAATTAGGTTAATAGGCCTAGCCCAAATGACCTGAATATCCCTATGTGGGTCTCGTTATAACTAAAAAGGCTTCGGGACCCAATTACTACCCACGGGTACACTATTTTAACTATATAGACCCTTCCCAAACAAATCATCACCTTGAAATTTCCATTCGATTCACCCTAAAATAATTTTCTACCACGACTTCATAGAGTCTACAGGTGACTCCGGGTTGAGATATAACATTGTCACATCACTATCAGTCGCTATTACATAAAATAATTCTTTACTACTAACTTAGTATTTATATTGCATCAATATTATTCCTTATCTCTCAAAAATCAATATTTTATTAAACTCATAATAATTAGTTCAAATAAATTATGTCACACGTAAAATTTAAAATAATCGTATTAATCAATTATTTAATACTCAGAAATGTGGGGTGTTACATACTTCCCCTCAACAAACGAATTTCACCCTAAAAATTGGGACATAACTGTGGTGAATAAATTTGGATATTGATCACACATATCATCCTCCCACTCCCTTGTCGATTCATCAACATTGTGGTGCCCCCACAGAACTCGAACCAAGGGTACCAAATTAGATCTCAGCTTACGGTGACGACGATCAAGTATCTCCAAGAGTCTCCCTCATAGGTGGTGTCTGGATGCAAGACTATCTCCTCTAATGGAACATGCAAAAAGACCTCTCACTCCTCTAGTATCATTTGTAACTCCCCAACCTGGATTTATGGGCTACCCATAGTCAACCCGGTCCGACCCGAGTGTTAGGTGTGAAGTGCAATGGAACAATCCTATATAATGTTGCTAGTCAACTTTTAATTTAATTAATGTTCCACTTGTTTAGCATGCGATTCTAGTTTAAAAATAAACTATGTGAAGGACCCATGGGGCAAACCACAAAGTCCAAGCATATAGAGAGACCACCGTAAAAATAAAGAAATTCCTTACCTGTATAATGCCCTCAAAATAAGAAATTGCTCCTAACCTATCGTAACAAAGCGAGGGTGAGAGACTATGCCTAGTGGGAAATATACAAAAAGTATAGAAATGAATCGTAGAAACGAGACTCAACATGCTATTCCTACGTGCATATGTAATTACATAGTACACACACACACACACACACACACTTAATGCATGAAAATGTTTTTAATTTCGAAAATCTTACTTATCAAAATTAATTTACATTAATCTTGTGAAAAACTTCTCTTACTCATACTTAGCATCTATCACTTTATTTAATACACCCGTATCAACACTTGAAACCACTAAACTTGATTTACCCAAACACATTCCTTTACCGGAATCACCCTTTTAATTCATTTAAATACACTTTAGTATTCTCGTTGAAAATCACCATTTCAACACACATTCACCACTTTAGAAAGTACTTATTTGTCATTTGAAAACCTTTTTCAATACATTCGTATGAAAATTATGGGTTTAACCACTTAGGTTTCGTAATCACCCACTACTTTCTTTACCATTTTCCTTATCTTATTGTCATTAATAGATTCATGCATTTACTTGTCCATTTCACCTTTACGAAAAAATTACAACATTCATTCGACTTAGCTTGTATTAAAACATTTTACCACACCCACGTTCACTTTATTTTTTTCTCAGAATCTTCCAAACACCGCATACTTTAACGGGCTGCACATTGCCGAATATTCACACCATATGCTCTGGACAATGGTTTTGAGATTTCCATTCTAGGACTCTAGGAACTTCTTGATTTATCCCGGTGTGATCCGAGTTCCTTTTAATGTGTTTTAAAATTTTCCAAATGTCCACATTATTCCACTTTTCCTTTTTATTCAACTAAATCCAATACCTGAGACTTTACTGCTCCACTTTGTGTTACACTTTGAAATTTTACCATTTCATATCTGTTATACTTTAACCTTGATTTTTATTCCAAAAATCATATTCATTTAAGATCATTTTGTGCAACACCTTTACCACATTTTTATTTCGTAAAAATATTCCACTTTAATTAAAAATACCATTTTACCCATTTGTTTCCAAAATCACCCTTTACTCCATTTCTAAAAGTGTTGATTTTTCCAAAACACTATTAAGTCATTTATACTAACTTCTTTAGTGTTTTAATACATTAACACCATTTTTAACCTTTCACTAATACTCTTCTTAGTTGAAAACACTTTTACACCATTAATCCATTTTTAATTTCATAAGTGTCAATCCTTTTGAAACATTACCATTAACACTTAATGAATAATTTTATGAACATTTTCCCAAACCACACGTTTCTTTACTTTCTTTATTCAAGAAATCCATTTACAATTAAGACTACTTTTATAAGAAAATACCATTTTTTTATCACACATGTAGTCTTATAATCTTATGTTCATCATATCTTTTAGTCCCAATTTCACACACTTTGAAGACTAAATTTCTAAGTTATTTTTATCTTATGTTTGAACCTAACAAAACATTCTCTAAACTTGTTTGTACATTAATTTCCAAAATACTAAAAGTTTATATGCATGATAAGATGGATTTTAAACGTAAAAATTCTATTAGATTATCTAAACATACATTTCATCTTGGAAAATCATCATACTTGAAAAAAAATACATTTTTAAGGCACAAAGGCATTTTTTTATTTCTTCAACCTCAACAAATGTTTATTTTTTATAAAACCTCCATTTTGCAGGAACTTTGAAATATTATTGTTTCACCAAATATTCCAACAAAATCACATCATTTACAAAAATTTTATTTCATAAAATGTTTAGCACGAATCTTTTTAGGAAATACATCATTTTCATGAAATGTAAACTTTTAATATTTCAAAACCTTGAAATATTTACTCATTCTTTATTTCCAACAAAATATCATTTTTCCAACATTGTTATTCTATAAAAAAATTTATTATCTTCTAGACTTTAATTACACCATTTAAGTAAATGCACCCTACTCAAATAGTCTAACTACAAGACTATAAATGTGCAAAATAAATCTTACACTATGAGTAAGGTTTTCTCTCCTCTAATGGAGCTCCAATAAGATAGGCACGAAAAGTCTAAGAAGATGGCAACCTCCCACCTCCTAAGGTGGCCTTGAGGAGGTTGCCTCACTCATAAAGCATGATCCATCAAGCTTCAAAGAAATAACCCCCTTCAAGTCTATGAAAACCCACCTTCATCTTCTCCAAAATCCCCCAAATACTCCTCCAGAATTTGTAGCTCGTCTTTTTCAATGGTGGAAATGGGATTTTTAGGTTTGAATACGGTGGAAAATTACACAAATGGAGGTGGAAAAGGTGGCACAATGGTGGTGTGTGGAGGTGGAAGACCACCAACATCTCTCTCTCTCTATCTCTTTTCCATTTCTCCCAATAATAAATAATCTTGAAAATCAAACAACATCTTATAAAACCCTCCCCTAAGATAAAAAATCCCATTTTTCCCTTTCTGGGTTCATCTGAGCTCGATAGGTCAAAGATCCAACTCCCAAAATTGTGATATCATATAGGGGTAACTCAAATCTAAAATTCATAATTTGCATCGTTCAAATGACTTACCTATGTCATTCGAACGATTGCCCTATGTTGTTTTAATAGTAGATCGCATGGCCCTTCGCGCGACCTATCGCTGTAAGTGAGTAGCATGTCGTTTTACGCCTTGCTTCTCGTAACCTAAACTTGTCATTCGAACAATAGACCCTTATTGTTTCAACAACCCTTTTTCTTCTTCTTTTACTTTTCTCCAATTTCACCCGTTACTCTTCTATAATTATAATCCACTCCATCTCTGTTATAATTCAACTATAATTTAATTAAAATTTCAGAGCAGGATATTACAAACTTCTCTCCTTGGGAAATTTCATTCCCAAAATTCTCGATCCATCAATCCGAAAACTTATAGTATCCACCAATATCTATTCTAAGTCCCAAAAATCCCCCAAGACAAACCATCTAAGTCCTCAACACTAAGTTTACCAATGGTCGATACACGATATGGTTTAACGTTCACCATTTCGCTAACCATGAGCTTTACATAACTGACTCCGAGCCTCCACTAACTTGATGATCAAGTCCAAATAATTTCTAGCACTATGTGTGCTAGTACCTAAGGCATACCAGTGCCTCTACGATAAACCCTTTCTAGCTATCAATGCTCTCCCCAAAGCAAATAGTAATACAACAACCATTGTATATACCACTAAAATCAATTCTATCTTCGGACCACATATCCCGTATTCCACAACTTTTCATGTTATCACAACTAAAAAATCGCATAAGCTTGTTGATAACAACACTATGATGTTTTATCACTCCAAGGAGGCATAGTACAATCAAATCATTACCGCTCACCCAGTTTACACCTTCCGTTGCATCACTCTAATGAACCTAACACTAATTTAGGCATCTCACCCTTGAGTACTCACTAAAGTCTCACTCTAATCCACTCACCATGGAAAGGCAATATTATGTACAAAGTTTCCCCATTTCCAACACTATATCGTATCCTCAAGGAATCACTCCTCTCTTCACAACCGGATCCACTAACTGTCGAGCTGGACAGTCGAAAGCCCACCAGTTCTAAGAAAGATTTCCACTACGGGCAAATCATGTGGATAAAAACGTAGCCACCGGTAGATAAAACCTTATGCAAAATCAAGAATACCTCAGATGGGCACACCTAGTCACCATGTTTCATTGACCAAACCCAATCCACTGCACTCTCCCAGACCCAACCGTGTCATTCATGACATGAAACCAACTTGAGTCACCACAGGTGAGAACACCGAATTTTAATTATCAAAATCTAAAGGAACACACTTGAGTCAAAAGGAACAAGAAATCGTCTTGAGTAATTTCACCTATGAGCGTCCGACCCTAACTCGCGTAAGTTAACCTACACCATGCACTTGAAATCATGAAACTCATTGCTAGAGTTCTCACCGACCACAAAGCCTATCCCAAAACCATAACTCGGGTCACTATCCATAGTGAATTGAACCACAACCATTATGTAACACCCCGTAATTTTGAGGATTTAATTATTTTGGGAGTTATAAAAATATTTAAATTGGAGAAACGTAAATTTATGATTTGGAGAATTTATTTAAGTTGGCCGAATTAATTATAATTGGTGACTTTTAAGTTTAATTGTTCGAATTAAAGTGTGTCGCATTTTGAGGAAAAAAATTAAGAGGATTATAAAGTATTTCGGATGATAATTCTGAGTGCACGGTTAAGTCCAAATGGGCCGAGATAGTCAGAAAAGAGTGCCGGGGGGTAGTAGTTGGGTCTCGGGGTATTTTTGGGCGTAACCGGGCCCACACGAGGTGATTTGGGCCATTTTAATTAGGCCCGTTTGGCCTAAAACGTGATTCAGGCTTTTAATCCTAATCGGGGGAAGTTTGAACGATAGTTAATAGAACTCTAAACCTAAGGTTTGAGAGAGACACAGAAGAGACAAATCAAGAAGCCAATTGGGGGTCTTTTGGAGTCAAATTAAGGGACGGATTGGGGTGTTCTTCATTAACAACGTCACTGCACCAATGGATCAGACACTATGAATCATTCCAGGCAAGTGGCTAACTGCTTTGATTATTAAAATAAGTTATAACCAAATCATATTATAGTAGGTGTATATGAAAATTCATTTTGGGTGTGTAATCATAATGAAAATTGGTTTTTCTGAATTTAGAGTAATGGACCGATTTAATTACTCAATGGAGGTTAAGTTATGATTTGGGATTGTTAAGATTGAATCGTAGAGTGGATTACAATATGTATTAGTGACTAAATGAACTGAAAATGGTTAGGTCAAATTTGGCAGAACGAGACCCGGAAGAAAAACTCAAATCGGATATACTAAAGGTTATGCATAAATTTGATGATGGATTAAGGTCTCTAGGACGTTTAGAACATTTTCTTGTGTGGAGAATATGTTGGTTGTGATTTGGGTAAAGGTTTGGGGAAGAAGCAGAAGATTAAGGGTTCATCAATGGCTGAAACAGCAAGCCTGAGAAGACGAATCCAAGTTCGATCGATCGATCGAAGGTCCTAGAATTTTGGCAATTCGGCCTGTTTATATATGCAAGGGAAATTACTTTAGAATTTAATCCCCTACTTTTATTTAGTGATAATTACATATGTGACATATATTCCGTAACAATTACAAGGGGATATAATTGGGTTTAAGAGGGTGAAAATTGTATGTCACGGGAGGATTCAATTTCGGGAATTTATTTGTGAGTATTGATTTTGGACCGAGGGAAAATATTCGGGTATTGTAGTTGAGTGGCACTACATTATTAAAGGAATTGAGGTGTAATTAATTAGTTTTGTGGGAAAATATAGAATTGGGTATTAACGATGGTACGGGCCAAGTGAGCGAGTCCGGGTATAATGGTTGGGCGACACCAAGTGTTAAATTAATTAATGTGTAAATTAATTAAATTAGAGTCGGACCATAGACTCGTATTGGTAATTAATTAATGTATAAATTAATTAAATTAGAGTCGTACTATAGACTCGGATTGATAATTAATTAATGTATAAATTAATTAAATTAGAGTCGGACCATAGACTCGAATTGGTAATTAATTAATGTGTAAATTAATTAAATTAGATTCGGACCATAGACTCGGATTGGTAATTAATTAGTTTGTAAATTAATTTAAGTAGAGTCGGACTATAGACTCGGATTAGTATTAATTAATTGAGGTGTAAATTAATTAAATTAGAGTGGAATCAGAGACTCGTGCAAATATTATATAAATCAATGTGCAAAGTACTTATATAAGAGTCAGGCCATGGACTAGGGGAAATATTATATTAATTGACGTGTGAATTAATAAGTGAGAAAATTAATTAAGTTGAGTCGGGCCAGAGACTCAGGAAATTACAGGCTAGTGCTACGGGATTTTGTATATACGATAAAGCCGGGGTTTATATTATATATATACGGTGTAGTGATAGTATATATATACGTGTATCTATTGTGTGTACTATTAAATATCAGTGACTAGATATTTATTTAATTTATATACTCTAGTGCTATCAAGGGAGGTTGCGCGATGTGGGTGAATCCCCTAGCTTGGGGAGTAGGGCGAGTATGTCCCCAGGTCATAGTGTCTGGTATATGGGTGAAGGATTTATCTCACTTTCAGGGAAGGAATATGACCGCCTCCACTACATTTATATTTTGGACTAGGCTGGTGAGGGATTCCAACTTAGGGAACTAGGTTATGTGAGCACACCTAGTGAGATAGCATTTTAGAGGGAATCATCCGGTGAGGGTATACTCGGATATATATATATATATATATATATATATATATAGCTGTGTTGATGTTGTGGTAAAGGTACGTATATAATGGTAGTAAATATTATATGCGGGTAATAATACAGTGTGTAATGTAATTTGTTTTATATAACTTGTGTTTAAAGGAAATTAATTAAGTTAATTAGTGAGATAACTTATAACCCATGGATAATAATACTCGATTTAGAGTTGAAGGGCAATGGAGGATTACAAGGACTAGTTGGACAGGATAGTACAACTATGTGGGGTTAATGAAATCGTTAGGTGTGCACTTTAGTGGAGTGGTGAGAATGTCCCTGTTGATACCAAAATTAATATGCTGATGTGTACGAATCAGACGAAGACACGTGCCAATATACGTGGCACAATAGTAATGAGGAAATTCATTTCCTCGACCAACTCATGTTCTCCCCGAGTAACGAGGATATACCGATGAACTTCAGCACTCCGAGGTACTCTCGCGCTCCGAGGAACTCCTGAGCAACAAGCAACTAAGGCGGTCCGAGCTGCATCTCGGCCGTATTATTAATTGCCAGAATGTCAACAGTTCAACTATTCATTGAATGTTCATTATCTTGACGCACACGCTGCATTAAATGTATTACCCTTTCATATGTATATCATTCAATGTATCAACCCTTTCATGTACAGCCTAAAGGCTATAAATACCTTGTATCACCCTCATATAAAGGGACCGGAATTTCTTGAGAGAACTTGTAATCAAGAATTCCACAAACACTCAGCAATACAATAACAGTGGATGTAGGCTTTATTCCTAGCCGAACCACTTTAAAAATCTTTATCTTATTTATTCATCTGTTGATTTTGTGATTGAATAATTAGAGTGATCTAGTTTTTTACATCAACAGATTGGCGCCGTCTGTGGGAAACGACTGTTACTATCGTTTTTCATAAAAATCATTTATCATCAATGGCGGATAATCCAGAATCTAGCAATCGAAACGCTGGAAATGTTGGAAATCCTCCAAATCCCTCTGCACCGCCAGATCTGGCCGAAATTATGACGAATCTGGCTCAAGGACAAACCGCCATGCAAGACACAATGAGGCAACTCTTACAAACTCTTCATGGTGGTGCACCTGCACGTTCAGGACAGCACAGTGGTCAGAGACAAACTTATTTACTTTCTTCACGATCCAGGCGTACTGAGTCACGTCGCAATGAGGAGTCTAATGATTTCTCTTATCATCCTGGGCGAACTTCGTCAATAAGGACGACAGATACTGATCAACATATCACCCTCTCTCCAAAAAGACCCAGTGCTTTAGAAAGACTGAGTAGGGCGTCTCCTTTCAGTCGATTAGGCCCTAGGAGGAATAGGAGTCCACCTAAGACCATATCAAGGAGTTTCGACAACCATCAAATCTAAGAGAAGGATCAGCACAGTCACGACCAGTCGTTCGTCAAGATAGATCTCAAGAAGCTACCTCAGAACGATCGATTGCTCGAACCAATAGACCCGAGGAAGAAAATGAAGTGTGGAAAGGATCTCTCCAAAGGTTGGAGGATAAATTGGGAGAAATGGCTAAAGCAAAGAACCCCCTACAATGAACTTTTTTTCAAGGAACACCTTTTGTACAGGCCATTGTGGATTTTCCTACACCATCGAAATTTAAAGCACCTGTGGTAACTCCCAAATATGATGGAAAGACAGACCCTGTTCTTCACATAGAACAGTATCAAGCTGCTGCTGACATCTATGTTGTTCCCAACGAGATGAGATGCAGGGCCTTCTCAGGAACTCTTACCGAATCTGCACAAATATGGTACAATAATCTTCCTCGGGGTAAGATTTCAACTTTTATTCAGTTAGCCGAGCTGTTCATTGGCAATTTTTGTTTTGGAGCAAAGCCAATAAAGCGAGTATCACACTTGCTAAGTGTTAGGCAAAAATCAGGTGAAAGTACTAGAGATTACATAACTCGTTTTAATAACGAGAAGTTGGAAGTCATAGATTACGAAGAAAAAACAGCGATCACTGCTTTGATGAGTGGTTTACTACCTAACAAGATGTACTACACCTTGGCCAAAGATCCACCTAAAACTATGTCCGAATTGATGGCAAAAGCAGCCAAAATCATGAATGTCGCGGAGGCTATGTCTGCAAAGAAGAATATGGATAAAGAAACTAAGGTGGAGGTCGACAAGTCTAAGAAGAAAGATCAAAAAGGTAATGGTGGTGACAAGCACTCCAAGAATAATAGGACGTCATGGGAAGTCCTAAAGAAGTACGATAATTATACTCCATTGAAAATGGGTATTAATCATGTTTTAGAAGAAATCAAGAACAGCGAGGAAATCAAGTGGCCAGAAAAACTGAGGACAAATCCTGATCTGAGGAATAAGGCCAAATACTGCGAGTTTCACAAAGATCATGGCCATATGACCAAAAATTGCATAGCCCTTCAGAACGAGATTGAAACGCTCATCCGAAGAGGAAAATTATCAAAATATGTAGATCGCAGGGGTGAGAGGAAGAATGATGATAGAACTAGAGAAAGATCTAGATCTCCTCGTCGTGCAGAGGAGAAAAAGAAGAGGGACCATGAAGATGATCCAGATGATGACCCTGATCTTCCCCAGAAGCCAAGGCAGCCTGAACGAGAGGTATTTTCCATACGTTTTGGGTCATTTGGTTGTAATGTTATTACAGGAGGAGATGCAGGAGGAGGAGACCTTACTGCAGAAAGAAAGGCTTACCTCGGGGAGGCTCAAGCTTGTTCGTATATTCAGCGAATAAATCTGGCCGAGGATGATCGTCCGAGGAAAGTAAACAAAGAGAAGCTAGTCATTGGGTTTTCAAAAAACGACTTGGTAGGTATTCTTTACCCTCATGACGATCCTTTGGTGATCAAAATGAGGATGAAAGAGGTGGTGATTTCAAGAGTGTTAGTAGACAACGGTAGTTCGGCAGACATAATGTACTATTCATGCTTTGATAGCCTGAATTTGAAATTATCTCAATTGGAACCTTATCATAGGCCCCTTCTGGGTTTTGCTGGCGAGAAAGTTTTTTCACTTGGGACGATCAAGTTGGATATATTCATCGGAACTTGGCCTGCTTGTCGAACGGAAAGAATACGCTTCTTTGTGATGGATAAGAATGTGCAGTCAGCCTACAACATCATCATGGGAAGAGTTGGATTGAAGAAGTTCGAAGCAGTTCCTTCTACAGTACATCAGTGTTTGAAATTCCCAACAAATTTTGGAGTCGGAGTTGTGAAAGGTGATAAAAAAGTAGCTCGGGAATGCTATTACTCGTCTGCCGAGCAAGAGGAACTTGAAGAATCAAGGAAAAAGACCACTACTTACCAAGTGGATGAAGGTACAGAAATTGAAACTCTTGACCCTAGGGATGAATCTCAACTTGTAAAAGGACAGGTGGTGGAATCTACAGAAAATATTATTCTGGACGACGAGCATCCTGAACGAGTAACCCAGATAGGATCGTCGTTGGATGTTTCAATAAAACAGGAGTTAATAACTTTCTTGAGAAATAGGAAGAATACTTTTGCTTGGAGTCATGAAGACATGCCAGGAATAGATCCAAACTTCTTATGTCATGAGCTCAATGTGAATAAGGAGATCAAGCCTGTGAAGCAGAGGAGAAGAGTGTTTAGTCCCGAGAAGAACCAGGCCATACAAGAGGAGGTCGAGAAGCTCCAGAAAGCCCAATTCATTGAAGATGTAAAATATCCAGATTGGTTGGCAAATGTGGTAATGGTAAAGAAGAAGAACAATAAATGGAGAATGTGTGTTGATTTCACTGATCTTAACAAGGCATGCCCAAATGATCATTTTCCATTGCCCAGAATCGACCAACTAGTGGATGCTACCTCGGGACATGAGCTGCTCAGCTTCATGGATGCATACTCTGGCTACAATCAGATCAAAATGAAACCTGAAGACAGGGAAAGTACTTCTTTTATCACCCCTAGGGGAACTTATTATTATAATGTTATGCCTTTTGGTTTGAAAAATGCAGGAGCAACATACCAGAGGCTGATGAACAAGGTTTTTACCGAACAAATCAGCCACAATCTGGAAGTCTATGTCGACGACATGCTGACGAAAAGCAAAAAAGCTACTGATCATTTAGTTGACTTAAGTCAAACTTTTGATCAACTGGATAAATACCAAATGAAGCTTAACCTGACGAAGTGCACCTTTGGAGTACGAGAAGGAATGTTCCTCGGATACATCGTCAATCAGCGAGGTATTGAGGCAAATCCAGATAAGATCAAAGCTCTTCTAGGGCTGCGATCCCCGACGACGAAGAACAAAGTACAGAGTCTTACAGGACGAGTTGCAGCGCTCAACAGATTTGTATCCCGAGCAACTGATAAATGCATACCATTCTTCAAAACACTTCGAAAAACCTTTGAGTGGAATGAAGAATGTGAAAAGGCCTTTCAAGACTTGAAGAAATACTTGGGAGCACCTCCACTGTTGTCCAGACCAATAACAGGAGAGAAGTTGTATTTGTATCTGGCAGTATCAGAGAATGCAGTTAGTTCAACATTGATCAGATTGGAGAATGGAGTCCAGAAACCAATCTATTACACAAGTAAGGCTTTCCGAGGTGCAGAAATCAGGTACCCAAAGCTAGAAAAATTGGCATTGGCATTAATTGAAGCAAGTAGAAGAATGAGGCCGTATTTCCAAGCCCATACCATCGTCGTTTATACCGATATGCCATTGAGACAAGCCCTTCATAAGCCAGAAAAGTCAGGAAGACTGATGTACTGGGCAGTAGAACTCGGTGAATATGATATTGTATATGAGCCCAGATCATCATTGAAAGGGCAGGCTGTAGAAAATTTTATAGCAGAGTTTACATATCCTGATGCCCCCGAGGAACAACAGTTGCTCGATGACCAACCTGTGGATGCTACAGGATCAACAGATATAAGTCCAGACCAACTCCAGTTGATAAAAGGGCTTGTGGATGTAGAAGGATCATCAGCTTCAAAATCGGACCAGCTCCGGTTGGATGAAGAACGAAAAGAGATGGTCCACGAGGAACGAAAAGTGTCAGGAGAAGATGAAAAGAAGCGGCAAATATTTCACCGAGGAACTCTATCAGATAAGAAATTTGAAGACGGGTTGCCTATATGGAGATTATATGTAGATGGCTCATCTTGTACAGCAGGTTGTGGGGCAGGAATTGTTTTGAACACCCCAGACGAGATTAACATGGAATATGCTTTGTGATTCCAATTCAAGGCCTCCAATAATGAGGCTGAGTATGAGGCCATGATAGCAGGTCTTAAGTTATCAAAGATTATGGAGGTGCAGCAAGTGATGGTATTCAGCGATTCTCAATTGATTGTGAATCAGATGATGGGAACATATGCAGTTAAAGGAGAATTAATGGGTAAATATCATGCCAAGGTAATGGAGTTATTGGCGGAATTTGATGAAATTCAGTTGATCAGGATACCCAGGACAGAAAATGCACAAGCAGATGCACTGGCCCGACTGACATCAGCTACTCGTACCGAGCTGCGAAGAACAATACCAATTGAAGTATTGGAAAGTCGGAGCATAGATGAAAACTTGACGATGAATGTTATTGCCCTTGATTTAGGACCATCTTGGATGGATCCTATACGGGTATATATTGAAGAGGGAGAATTTCCAGAAGATAAGCTTGCTGCCAAGAAATTGAAATATAAAGCTGCTCGGTATGTATTAACTAATGGTATTTTATATAGACGAGGAATTATGGCAGGTTTGCAGAGATGTGTACATCCCTCCGAAGTAAAAGAATTGATTGAAGAGATCCATTAAGGGTCTTGTGGAGCTCATGTAGCAGGTCGAACACTTTTGCAAAGGGTAATGACTCAAGGATACTACTGGACAACGATGAGGGCTGATTGTATAGCCTATGCTAAGAAATGCGACAAGTGCCAACGTTTTTCCTCCATCCGACGAACTCCACAAGCATTGTTGACACCCATAACTTCCCCTTGGCCATTTGCCATGTGGGGAATTGATTTGGTTGGACCACTGCCGACCATCCGAGGAAGATTCAAGTACCTCGTCGTTGCAGTGGATTATTTTACTAAGTGGGTTGAAGCTGAACCACTGATTGATATGACGTACGAGAAGGTTTATCAATTCATTTGGAAGAACATCATCTGTCGATATGGTCTCCCCCATGCTTTCATCACAGACCATGGAACACAATTCGATAACGAAGAATTTGCTGCCTATTGTCATCAGTCGAACATTTTGAAGTTTCATTCAGCACCAGGCCATCCCCAAAGCAATGGACAGACTGAGGTGACGAACAGAACATTACTAAATGGTTTGAAAAAGAGATTAAGTGAAGCTAAAGCAAATTGGATTAATGAGCTCCAATCAGTACTATGGGGTTACCGAACAACTCCCCGAGCAGCAACTGGAGAGTCACCATACATGTTAGCATTTGGAAGTGAGGCTGTAATACCTGTTGAGTTGGGTCTCCCAACACATAGAGTGCTGAATTTTAATTCCCCAATCAGCGATTTAATGAGAAGACTGGATTTGGATATGCTCGAGGAGGTTAGAGAAGAGGCATCCATCAGAAATGCTGCTTATCAACAACGAACAGCTCTGTTCTACAACAAAAGGGTGAAGAAATGCGATTTAAAAGAGGGAGATTATGTGCTAAATAAGGTCATTCAAAAGAATAATAAACTGGAAGCAAACTGGCATGGACCTTATCGAGTTGTGGAAGTTGTTCGACCAGGAACTTACAGAATAACAACTCTAGAGGGAGAGGAGTTTAAGAATGCATGGAATGCTGAACACCTGCGCAAGTATTATCAGTAATGTAAAATGTAAAGCTTTTCCTTTAGTATGAATAAAACGAGGATGTTTCACCATTTTCTTTCTGTTGAAAGTTTTTCGGGGAATACTAGTGTAATACACTACGCTTATAGTTCGAAAAAAAAATATACTCCTTTGGTTAGGAGGTGACGCTAGTGTGACCAACCACGGTTGGTAAGATATCTAGTGGACAGTTCGAAAGAACCAAAAATATACTCCTTCGGTTAGGAGGTGACACTAGTGTGACCAACCACGGTTGGTAAGATATCTAGTGGACAGTTCGAAAGAACCAAAAAATATACTCCTTTGGTTAGGAGGTGACGCTAGTGTGACCAACCACGGTTGGTAAGATATCTAGTGGACAGTTCGAAAGAACCAAAAATATACTCCTTTGGTTAGGAGGTGACACTAGTGTGACCAACTACGGTTGGTAAGATATCTAGTGGACAGTTCGAAAGAACCAAAAAGATACTCCTTTGGTTAGGAGGTGACACTAGTGTGACCAACTACGGTTGGTAAGATATCTAGTGGACAGTTCGAAAGAACCAAAAATATACTCCTTTGGTTAGGAGACGTACACTAGTGTGACCAAGTACGGTTGGTAAGATATCTAGTGGACATATAGTTCGAAAGAACCATTACTACTCCTTTGGTTAAGGGGTGTACATCAGCATGATCAATTACGGTTGGTAAGATAAAAATATACTCTCACATTACAACTTATGTTGGTCGGGAGGTAAGATTAATACAAAAAGTTCCCCAGAGAACAAAATATAATATTCCAAACTGAACCAAGTATAGTTGGTCGGGGATAAAAACCCACTAACTGTAGTTGGTCGACGGGGATAAATTATTGACCTTGGTTGGTCGGACACATTTTATGAAAATATTTGAAATTGAACCAAGTATGGCTGGTCGGGGATAAAATCCCATCAACTGTAGTTGGTCGACAAACATTATTTAACCACTTTGGTTGGTTGGAAATATTTTGAACATTTTATACTCAAGTGATTGAACAACCTTGATACTTGTAACTTTTTATTAAGTTGCTCGATGAACAATATTATTGTTATCTTTTTAACAGATACATATGCACAAATATAAAGGTGTTTGATAAACACAAGACAATAGCAAAATTTGCAAACAGAAAATGAAAGTCTTTTCATTAAAATTCAAAATAAATTACAGGTTACATGAATGTACTAACTATTACATTGATATTCCTATTCTATTGGTTTCTTGCCCTTTGCTTTAGAAATAGGCTCTTCGCCAGCAGGAGGATCTTCCAGGCAAAGGGGAGAATTAATAAAGTTCAAATCCTTCAACATTCTGACATTCATTATTGAAGGTGTCTCCATTAAATGCTCTGGACGAGATACTTCGATTTGGGAATGAAGGCTATAATCACCGAGGTATTTTGAAATTAAGCTACGAGGAATGGAACGAGCTGGGATCCAGGCCATGTCCAATTTGAAAGGTGGCACAGGCAAGTCCAATAACCCTGGAGCATGATAATCCCATACAAAAGGCCCTTGCTCCAATTTTAACACACCCAGTGCGTTCAACCACCCCTGCTTATAACCTTCATTGTTGGCATGTTCAATATGAGCATCCAAATGAACAAGAGCTTCATTATATCCTGCCATCCAGAATTCCCTGGGTTTCTTATGAAATTGAAAGGTTAATCTATCCAATTGTTCGAGAAGGTTTTTGGCAAAAAGATCCTTAGTATGTAGAGCAGACTTCGTTGCAGTAAGTTGATCTTCCAAGGATAGATTTTTCTTGGACATTTCTGATAGAGCCCGGTCTTTGACGTTTAATTGGAATGCTTGAGTTTCCAAAGTAGATTGGGTACGAGCCTCTTCGACATCATGACTAAGAACTCTTGATCGACTCCGAGCAGCGATTGGAGAACTTTTCTCCTCGGCAACATTTTGGATAGCTCTTCCTCGCCCCCGAGAACCTCTTCCTCGTCCCCGAGCAGTCCCAGAAATAGCAGATCTTCTTAAGTCATCCAGTTCTTGCCTTAATTTGGCATTTTCAACCTCTAAGAACGAGAAACCTTCATCAGTAATTGGTACTAAAGCAGTGGAAGATGATGCTGCAGATTCATACTGAGCCAACTTTTTCTGCAAATTATTGTTCTCCTGTTCCAACAACTCAGCAATCTGTCTGCAGGCCTCAACCTCACCTTTCAGAGTTCTTTCCCTAACATCATATCCATCAAGGATCTTTTTATGGCCTGTTTCAGAAGAAAGCTGCTGATATCTATTTTCATATTCCTTGTGCAGCAAAGCAGTTAATTCATTATGTTGATTCTGAAGATCTTCTAAGCTACAATGAAGTTCCTCAATCAATTCGTAGTATGCCACATTATTAGCCACAGATCTATTAAGTAAATCCTTCAGGTACCGGTAAGCCTCGACTGCTTGCTCTGAGGCATCATGACCAAGGATGTCGACAATCTCTGATACACTTAGGTCTGTATGACCGGCTTTATAATATCCATTGCATTGTCGCATCAACTCAGTATCAGGAGCAGATATCAATTCCATTCTGGCTAAAAACTAATAAAGAAGAAGGCAGGAATTAATAAATAAAAGCAGACAGAGTATCGACAATGAAGAGGAACGAAGATGTGTTTTATTAGATCATCAAAAGATTACATTGCTCGATTACAAGTAATGAAAGAAAGAAATGATACCGAACAACTTCACACCTTTTCCTTGTCCCCCAAGACTTTCTCAGGAGGCTGGGACGAGGAGCTTGGTTGCTCGGCAGTAACAGCAGCTTGATCGGCAGAAATCTTCTCAGGAGGAGGAGGCATGGAAGAAATGTCCTCAGTGGTAGAGGGTTGAGAGGCAGAGACCTGATCACCTATGGCTATAGAAGATTCATCAGAGACAGGCTCATCTTCTTCTTCTTCCACAATTGGTGGAGGAGGACCAGGGAGGTGCATTTGGAATAGATCAGAATCATCCTTGATCTTCAGTTCCTGCAGAGCAGCTACTCAGCCATCATGGAAGTATTTTAACTTCTCGTATTGAACTTGGGAGGTCATCGCAGAAATTCCCTTATCCCATTCTTTTTCCCAGCCAGCGCTGAAGGATTTTTTGACTGCGACTTTTCTTCTTAGTTTCTCCGAGGAGAGCTTCACATCCAATTCTTCCTTTTGGACCTTGATATCTTGCAGGGCGGACAACTTCTCCTCTGCCTTCTTCAACTTATCTTCAAGCTCTCCCAAGTTCTTGAGCTTGACATCATACTTCTGATGTTCGACCTCTAAATTTTTTACTTTATCCTCCAAATTCTTGGAGACCTCAGCCATTTTCACCTTCTCGGCCTCAACTGCAGACAAATTTTTCTCCCAAGCAGTCTTGTCCTCATTGTACTGTTGGCGAGATTCCTTCAAGGATTGGGTCAAACCCAGCAGAGCATCCTCTACACCTGATGAGGAGCTTGAAGCTTTAATAGCTTCATCCTTCTTCACAATATTATTGAAACAGTTCACCAGCTGAAAGAGGAGAAAAACAGTAAAGTCAATACAAAATGTAAGCATTCAGAGAAAGAAAGAAAACTGAGAGTATGAGAAATTTACCGAAGCAAGATGACGAATAGCTAGGGATGTCAACATATCCCTGGAAATATTTTCATCAATTCCTTGGACCTCGGGTATGATCCAAGATTTTACCGAGCTCATTGCAGAGCTCGGAGGAATGATGGTTGGAACACCAACAACACCAGATGGTGGGGAAGAGGCAGTTTCAGCCAAATTGACTGAGGATGATTTCCTCAATCTTCTCAAAGGGACTTCAGCAGCTTCAACCAAAGAAGAACTCTTGGTCGGAGAGATGGTAATCACTTCCATAGGAGCAACTTTCTTGCTCGGAGCCACTGGGGGCTTCTCGGCAGCTTTAGAGGGTGCAGCATCCACTTTCTTAGTCCCCTCTGGGACATCAGTTTTGCTTTTCTTAGCCCCAGCAGCAGAAGTAATGTCATCAAATAGAGCAGGAGGAGCTCTTTTCTTGCCCATTCTATGACTTAAAGGAAGATGAGAATCTGAAGAAGAATCCTCTGGAGTTGAAGCTGGCTTAACAGGGCGAGCAGTATAAGAGGTTGTATAGCTCCTATACTGCAGCAAATATGATGCAGACCTAATGTGCTCGTCTGCAACGTTCTTATGCAAACCCCAGATAAGTTTCAGATGCTTGATATTAACCTCTGATTCTTTTGGAGTTTTTCTTTTGCTATCAACTGCAAATAAATACATAATGAGATATCAGTCATACATTTTGTCAAACATGATGAAAGCATAATTTCATAAGTAAAATAAAATGAAAAATAAACCTATCCCATTGCCATATGGGGGGCATCTGGGACCGTTGTATACTCCATCTCCAACTAAAGGGGCATATTGCCAATTTTTAATAACTAACCCATGTTCACAATAATCTCTATTTGAGTCAGGGAGGTTAACTACAAGAGCCCTATTCAGAAACCTAGTTTTTAAATAATAAATATTATCTAGAGTGGCCCATTTATAGCAATACATGATTTCAGGGATCCCTATACGAGTCCCATGAGTTAGATTTAATTTGTGCACCCCATTAATGATTCTCCATGAATTGGGAGCTATTTTTGCAGGGACAAGATCAAAATACTGACAAAACTCAAGACACAATGGGTTTGGTGGAAAGGAAAAACCACATTCAGAAATGAAAAGACTGGGGAACCAATGTCCCTCAGCCAATCGAAAATAATCTAAAGGCTCAGAAAGAACCTCCAGAGTTACCCAAGAAGGAATGGAAAAATCAGAACGAAATTTCTCAACAGACTCCACAATATAAACCATACTGAATAAAAGAGATATAGAAGAAAGGAAGAAAATCTTACAGGAAGAAAGGAGGTATGTTGACAACGAACGAAAACAGGGATGAACGCACGAGAGAGAAGAAGAGAATATAAAGCTTGAATGCAAGAAATTGGGAAAAGAAGAAGACGGTATGGTTACCTAAGAAGTTTAAATACTTTGCCTTGGGAAGCGGCGAATGAAATGATTACAGAAAAGAAACTATTGAACTTCCGGCGGCTAAAAGGACAAAAAGGGCACCAAGATCGAAGCGCTCTTAAAAGTTCGAAAAAAGGCGGTTTCGTTGAATTTGGGAATAAATTTAAAAACGATGCTCCTAAAACCCAGGAAGATCATTCAATACTGCCATAAACCGAGAAAGAATGTTCCATACTCCTCAAAGTTCGAAATATGAAACATTGGGGGCTTCTATTGATACCAAAATTAATATGCTGATGTGTACGAATCAGACGAAGACACGTGTCATTATACGTGGCACAATAGTAACGGGGAAATTCATTTCCTCGACCAACTCATGTTCTCCCCGAGTAACGAGGATATACCGATGAACTTCAGCACTCCGAGGTACTCTCGCGCTCCGAGGAACTCCTGAGCAACAAGCAACTAAGGCGGTCCGAGCTGCATCTCGGCCGTATTATTAATTGCCAGAATGTCAACAGTTCAACTATTCATTGAATGTTCATTATCTTGACGCACACGCTGCATTAAATGTATTACCCTTTCATATGTATATCATTTAATGTATCAACCCTTTCATGTACAGCCTAAAGGCTATAAATACCTTGTATCACCCTCATATAAAGGGACCGGAATTTCTTGAGAGAACTTGTAATCAAGAATTCCACAAACACTCAGCAATACAATAACACTGGACGTTGGCTTTATTCCTAGCCGAACCACTTTAAAAATCTTTATCTTATTTATTCATCTGTTGATTTTGTGATTGAATAATTAGAGTGATCTAGTTTTTTACATCAACAGACCAAGAGTGTGCGACACTAACTTAAATATGGAGCGTATTCATATATTTTAAATTATCGCAGTTAATTCACTTGCTAAATATTTTCAAAATGTTTTGGGTTCTAACCCTTGCTATAAAACTATTTTCAAAAAGTTTTAGGTGCCCAGCCACAGGGACGCAAGGATTGATATTCTATTCCAGGGACACGGAGTTGCGACATATGTGGATGCTAGCACGAGCTTGGATTAGACGTACCATTCTTTCATTCCTAGAGTAGGAATCATTTATCGATTCAGTTTTCAGATTTTTATTCAGGTGTTAAATATTTGTATTGGACTATTTATTTTGGTGGCCGATGGTTATTCGTCATGTCATTTTATTATTTGTTTAGTTCATTTAATTCAGTTGTTTCAATGGATTATATTTATTTCCGCATGTACTGTTTGGTTTAATTAACAAGATAAAATTTGGCTCCAGCTTTTTTGAATACTAGGTGGTTAGTAAGTTTTAAAAAGGTTTTCGACAGTGATGTTAAGTATTAACCAACTGGGATTCCTATTTTAATTTGGTATAGGAATGACCACCCAGTATTTTATTAGGCAGGGTGTCATAGATGGTATCAGAGCATCAGGTTCTAGTCTCTTAGGATTTGTGCCTCTTTTCATGTTTCAGCTTAGCATTACCTTATCATATGATTATTGTATTCTTATACGTATGCGCATTTATGTTCTTTTTCCAATTATTTTATATTATAGAGTGAACTCATACAATTCGATTATCATTTAAGATGCCGCCTAGGAGAGAGAGAGCAGCTAGGGTAGTAGGGGAGATGAGACTAGAGAGACTCATCAGGAGCCAGAGTTACCGCAGCAACTACCACAATTGATTTTGGCAGTACGGGTAACCGAATTAGTAGTGCAGGCAGTTGATGCGACGATGATCGCTATGGCAAGGTACTTTCCTCGAGATCAGCCATAAGTGTCAGTGGCACCAGATGTTCAGGTCCACTAGGGTAGTCGGAGTGGAGCAAGTACGAGAGGTCTTTGAAAAGCACCACCCACCAGAGTTTCGAGGGGGTTCATAAGTGGTGATGACGTGTCAGTGGAAGAGAGATATCCAGCATCACCTACGCATGGTAGATTGCAATGAGGTACACAAGCAAATGCTAGATACTTTTAAGTTGGTTGGAGAAGAGCTACAATGGTGGGAGTTGATCACCACAGTTGAGGAAAGGGATACATTAGCAATTGCAGAGTTTTGGGTGCGGTTCGGCAACAAGTATTTTCTACCAGCAGTGGAGACCGAAATGAGGAGAAAATTTAGAGAGGTGACTCAGGGGGACCGTTCAGTGGTCGATTACGAGGAATAATTCACTTGTTTGGAAAATTTTATACCAGATGAGATAAGCGACGAAGAAATAAAGAAGTCAAAGTTCATGGATGGCTTAGTCTGGAGGATCAGACAACATTTGATTGGCAATCCGGCATTAATAGCATATACAAACGTCGTAAATGCATCACTCATGCACTATTAGGAATATCGCTTCCACGTGAGAGGAAGAAAGGGGGAGGGGAAACTAGTCAGTCGGATAAAGAGGAAAGGAACAGTACTAGTGGGGTATCTCAGAAGCAGACAGGGGGACATCAGGGGTAGGATACGCGACATGGGAATCAGGCCAAGTGATTTAGGTCTCGAGGCTATCGACAGGATGGCCAGGACTTTCGATAAGGCCAACAAGGAAGGGATTAGTGGCAGGGTGAATTTATTAGGAGGTGTTTTGTTTGTGGGGAAGTGGGACACATGAAGAGAGATTGTCCTCAGCGAGGAAGGGGTCAGCTACAAGATGAGGTCCTGGATGTGCAGCCACTACAACAAGTCATATGTGCGTTCGGGCAGGGGCAAGTTGCTCGGGAACCCGAGGATCAGCCATTGCACCTAGAGTATGGAGTTAATTATCTTTTTATCCTCTGGGCATAAGGTATATTTTGGGTGACAGTGAGGGTATCACAATATAAAATTATTTTTTTTCACTAAAATTTGCGAGTGAGTCGGATTTAGTGGGTGCGCTCGTTATAGCAGCCATAATATGTAGATAAAATTTTTCGTGGGGTAACAGAGTCCTTTGTTGTTAACCATGAGAGAGTGGAGGTGAACATAGAGAGAAGTTTGAATTATGCGAGTGGTTACTACTTTCGAGAATTATGGAAGTAGGGTAGAAAATTTTTATATCGACTGGATAGCGATGGATTTGAACTATTGTAAATACTGGGGGTAAGTTTTGGTGTTCGTGACACCAGGGTATGAATTATTCTTCCTAGGTATCACCTGAGAGGGAGTCTAGCCTATATATATGTGTATTTATGTTGTATTGTATGGTGCAATAGACACATAATGAGGTCTTGTGTTCTCACATTTATCCTGGTAAGTAGGGGTGGTTAGTGAAGTGAATCAGGGTGGTCAGATTTAGTTTCTAGCACAGATAGATAGCTCGGGGTTTGTTTTGAGCAAGAACTAGTGATAATAAGGGCGTGGTATTTTATATTGTCTTTTTTAGCGTAAGAGTAGGTGTGTATGCTTTCGTGTTAATAGATAAGTATTTGGGGGTATGTACTATGGACTGAGAGTCTAACAGATCTCAATGACCGATAATGTTAGGTAGTAGTGTAACGAGGGTGTTCCTTGTTTGGATTTCACTTGCGAGACATCCCACACATGAAACTTAGCGTAACATTGGAAGTGGGGGAGATGTTCGGTCGTTAGTACATGGGTTGGGTACCCCGGGTGTTATTATTTATATATGTGATATAACTACGGGTTGGAAGTTATATTACGGGTCACGGCTAGTATAGTCGGGTAACTTTCGTGCGGTAAAGCACAGGGATAGGGTGTATGGGCACTCGGGTTAATAAAGGCAACTTTTGTGCGGTCAAGCACGGGTAAGGGTGTATGGGCGCCCTAGTTAATTAAAAGTCAAATTTGTGTAATTTATAGTTAGAAGCGGGAGAGATAGATATAGCGAGCTTAGAGGCACACGACTAGAGAGTGATATTCGAATCTTGGAGCACTAGGCTTATCTTAATTTCGTGGACGAAATTCCTTTGTAAGGGGGGAAGTATGTAACACCCCGTAATTTTGAGGATTTAATATTTAATTATTTTGGGAGTTATAAAAATATTTAAATTGGTGAAACTTAAATTTATGATTTGGAGAATTTATATAAGTGGGCCGAATTAATTATAATTGGCGACTTTTAAGTTTAATTGTTCAAATTAAAGTGTGTCGTATTTTGAAGTCAAAATTTGAGAGCATTATAAAGTATTTCGGATGACAATTCTGAGTGCGTGGTTGAGTCCAGATGGGTCGAGATAGTAAGAAAAGAGTGCACGGGGGTAGTAATTTGGTATCGGGATATTTTTGGGCATAATCGGGCCCACACGGGGTGATTTTAGGCCATTTTAATTAGGCCCGTATGACCTAAAACGGGATTAAGGGTTTTAATCCAAATTGGGGGAAGTGTGAATGACAGTTAATACAACTCTAAACCTAGGGTTTGATAGAGACGCAGAAGAGACAAATCAAGAAGCCAATTGGGGGTCTTTTGGAGTCAAATTAAGGAATGGATTGGGGTGTTCTTGATTAACACCTTCACTGTACCAACGGATCAGACTCTATGAATCATTCCAGGTAAGTGGTTAACTTTTTTGATTCCTAAAATAAGTGATAACCAATTCATATTATAGTAGGTGTATATGAAAATTCATTTTGGGTGTGTAACCATAATTAAAATTGGGTTTTCTGAATTTAGAGTAATGGACGGATTTAATTACTCAATGGAGGTTTAGTTATGATTTGGTACTGTTAAGATTGAATTGTAGAGTGGATTAAAATATGTATTAGTGATTAAATGGAATGAAAATGGTTAGGTCAAATTTGGTAGAACGAGACCCGGATGAAAAACCCAAATCGGATATACTTAAGGTTATGTATAAGTTTGATGATGGATTAAGGTCTCTAGGATGTTTGGAATCTTTTCTTGTGTGGAGAATATGTTGGTTGTGATTTGGTTAAAGATTTGGGGAAGAAACAAAAACTTAAGGGTTCATCAATGGCTAAAACAGCAAGCCAGAGAAGACGAATCCCTGTTCGATCGATCGATCGACACAGGGGATCGATCGATCGAAGGTCCCAAAATTTTGGCAATTCGGCCTGTTTATATATGCAAGGGAAATTAATTTATAATTTAATCCCCTACTTTTATTTTGTGATAATTGCATATGTGACACATATTCCTTAACAATTATAAGGGGATATAATTTTGTTTAGGAGGGTGAAAATTGTATGTCATGGGAGGATTAAATTTCGGGAATTTATTTATGAGTATTGATTTTGGACCGAGAGAAAATATTCGAGTATTTTAGTTGAGTGGCACTACATTATTAAAGGAATCAAGGTGTAATTAATTAGTTATGGGGTGAAATATAAAATTGAGTATTAACAATGGTACGGGCCAAGTGAGCGAGTCTGGGTATAATGGTTGGGTGACACCAAGTGTTAAGTGAATTAATTTGTAAATTAATTAAATTAGAGTCGGACCATAGACTCGGAGTGGTAATTAATTATTGTATAAATTAGAGTCAGACCATAGACTCGGATTGGTAATTAATTAATGTATAAATTAATTAAACTAAAGTCGGACCATAGACTCAGATTGGTAATTAATTAGTTTGTAAATTAATTTAAGTAGAGTCAGACAATAGACTCGGATTAGTATTAATTAATTAAGGTGTAAATTAAGTAAATTAGAGTCGAATCAGAGACTCGTGTAAATATTATATAAATCAATTTGCAAAGTACTTATATAAGAGTCGGACCATGGACTCGGGGAAATATTATATTAATTGACGTCTGAATTTATAAGTGAGAAAATTCATTAAGTTTGGTAGGGCCACAGACTCAAGAAATTACAGGCTAGTGTTATGGGATTTTGAGTACACGGTAAAACCGGGGTTTATATTATATATATACAGTGTAGTGATAGTATATATATATATATATATATATATATATATATATATATATATATATATATATATATATATATATATATATATATATATATATGTGTGTGTGTGTGTGTGTGCTATTAAATATCAGGGACTAGATATTTATTTAATTTATATACTCTAGTGCTATCAAGGGAGGTTGCGCGATGTGGGTGAATCCCCTAGCTTGAGGAGTAGGGCGGGTATATTCCCAGGTAATAGCATCCGATATATGGGTGAGGGATTTATCTCACTTTCAGGGAATGGATATGACCGCCTCCACTACGTTTATATTTTGTGCCAGCTTGGTGAGCGATACCAACTTGGGGAACTAGGTTATGTGAGCACACATAGTGAGATAGCATTTTAGAGGGAATCATTCGGTGAGGGTATACTTGGAGGGAAGGATGTATATATATGTGTTGATGCCGTGGTAAAGGTACGTATAAAATGGTAGTAAATATTATATGCGTGTAATAATATAGTGTGTGATGGAATTGTTTTATATAACTTGTGTCATAGTTATATGTTATTATTTAAAGGAAATTGATTAAGTTAATTAGTGAGATAACTTATAACCCATGGATAATAATACTGAGTTTAGTGTGGAAAGGAAAGGGAGGATTATAAGGACTAGTTGGACGGGGAAGTACAACTAGGTGGGGTGAAGGAAATCGTTAGGTGTGTACTTTAGTGGAGGGGTAAGAATGTCCCCAAGAGAGTGCGACAGTAACTTAAATATGGAGCACATTCATATATTTTAAATTACCACAGTTAATTCACTTGCTAAATATTTTCAAAAGGTTTTGCGTTCTAACCTTTGCTATAAAACTATTTTTGAAACCTTTTAGGTGTCCAATCACAAGGAAGCCAGGATTGATATTCTATTCTAGGGACACGAAGCTGCGACATATGTGGATGCTAGCAGGATCTTGGATTAGGCGCATCGTTCTTTCATTCCTAGAGTAGGAATCATTTATCAGTTCAGTTTTTAGATTTTTATTCAGGCGTTGAATATTTATATTGAACTATTTATTTTGGTGGCCGATGGTTTATTCGGCATGTAATTTTATTATTTATTTAGTTCATTTAATTTAGTTGTGTGAATGGATTATATTTATTTCTGCATGTATTGTTTGGTTTAATTAACAAGATAAAATTTGGCACCATCTTTTTGGAATACTAGGTGGTTAGTAAGTTTTAAAAAGGTTTTCGACAATGATGCTAAGGATGAACCAACTGGGATTCATGATTTAATTTGGTATAAGACTGATCACCCGGTATTTTAGTAGGCGGGGTGTCACACATTCATTCTCATAATACGAACACAATTTATGAATCGGTAGTCCTTCAAGAAGTCAATGACCGACTTCCCTTCTTGGGAGCAAGGCCATACATGTCACATCTTTGGCGTACGCGAATAATTCAGATTATCAAACACCTCATGCTCAAGTCATTCATCTTGTCCAATTATTACAGAGAACATAACTAACCTACTACACATAGGTCATTACCCTCCTTACCATGTCGTTATCGAAGTCCCAAATTCCCATAGGCATTACTTAGTTCAAGAGAAGCACTCGCCTAATTGTGTTCTTTTTTACCAAAAATTTCCACCCATTCACCTTACCTTTTCTACACACATGGGACTTTTGTAACAATCACACCCGCCATCATTGAAACCCTAAGGGTAATTAATATCAAACTGGGGTACATCTTCTAAATCGTACCTACTTGGCAAGACGTGCCAACAACTAATCCTTACATTTGTAAGGCTACTCTAGCATATATTATCGACACATTCACACAATAATCATGTTTCTATGTTACCCCACCTCGGTTGCCACTTTTAAGTCTCCACTTGGTGTTTTCATTCTATGTATCGAATACATTTCCTAGTACATCCCGAAACCAAGTATCACCACACCCGTGCTTGTTATCCCATGACATTTGAGAATAAATCTTATAAGGAAACAACTATCACCCTACCTTAGGGATTACACTTCAATCTGTGCCGATTGGAAAGCCATTCCCGACCTTTACACTATACGACCAACACTTGGGATCATTACCTGAACCTCATCACTATCATTACCAGAATGCTACTGTCACCTTTACCCGACTTTAATTGGTCTCCTAAAAATACCAAACACATTTCATGGAGAGTCCCAAAACCCATCGAGATTTCATCGCCTACACCATTATCATTATAAATG
This sequence comes from Sambucus nigra, assembly GCA_949130495.1. Classification (NCBI taxonomy): domain Eukaryota; kingdom Viridiplantae; phylum Streptophyta; class Magnoliopsida; order Dipsacales; family Adoxaceae; genus Sambucus; species Sambucus nigra. The sequence goes on from OX422207.1 coordinate 550,183,338, forward strand.
CACTCTAAAAACTCTTCGATACCCACATCGGTATTACTTGGTGCTCACAAAGACACTAGTCTACGAGATTCTATATATTGTGCACCTTAATCATAAAACGCCTCACGGCATCAAAATCTTATATATTTATCCTCAATAATGCCACACACAATTTGTCCCATGGGGACCTCAACGTGCCTATGAACTACTCTCACACCAGACATTACCTAAAGAGATATAATGAGTATCTACATCTAGATTACTACCTCCTCTTCCTCCTAAACGGCCGTGACTATAAGTTACACACAAACCAAAATTAATGCTACTAAGGATATTGGCATGCTATAAGACATCGCCTACAACCTACAAACCTCAAGGTTTGCGTCACCCAATCCTCAATAAATGTTCAACTATGGCAACTAAATTGCATCGCTAAGAAAAATTCATATTGTGTGATAACCTACAAGTTAACATGGCTATAAGAATCTTGCTAGGATATGGGACGTCAGGTTTTGCCTACAAATACTTAGGCCCACACCATGGACGCCACACAAGATCCTATTCACCAATGCCACATTATAACAAAAATACATTAAACCTAAGTCCTCAACCAAAAGAACTAATGTGTTCTCACCATGAATCAATACTTATAAATTTTATTCAGTTATCTAACCTCCACAAGTGAAATATGTCACCCATACAATTAAACCGTGATGAACATCACTCACTACTGCCACTACCAAGGCTAATCTCATCACTAAAATTATCATAGAATTTTTTTACACAAGAATCGCGGTGTTGTTGCTAGAAGCCTACACAACTTCATGTTTTAACCAAACTACCATAAACTACGATTTTCCTCGAAGAATCAAATTTGTCTAATTATGCCACCGACACTAATTACACGTAAGCGCCGCATCTAAGGGTTATATACTTTTTAATCGCTAATCATTTGTGCTTACTCGAGATACCCTAATCATCAACTTCTACCGTTGACTATATGAGAGTTGTGGCACTTGCCTATTGGGCGTTATTCCATTATATTGACATCTCAAATAATTTTTTTTAACACAAGCACTTAAATTACTAAAATTCTATTCAGAAGCGCTAAAGAGATTAATAACCATTAACTTTATCGCGTTCCACTTGCACTAACTTACTTGTCGTGCTAAACTCTTTGACTTTACCGCCGTGGACATGAACTATATCGTCATTAAACTAGTGTTACCGTCCCTAAACAACACCGATGTTAAAAGATCCAATACCGACCTCAACGCATCACTCCCAAAAGGAACCTTGAAACTAGAGCTTTGATACCATATGTAATGGCCCGACTCAAATTTTTGGGTTACCTGAAGTCAACCCGGTCCAACCCGAGCATTAGGTGTGAAGTGCAATGGAATAATCCTATATAATGTTGCTAGTCCACTTTTAATTTAATTGATGTTTCATTTGTTTAGCATGTGATTAGATTTACAAAATAAATTACGTGATAGACCCATGAGGAGCATGTCCAAGTATACAGAGCTCCTAACGTAAAAAAAAACACTTACATGTAAAATGCCCTCTAAATACGAAACCTCTCCCAACATGTCGTAACAAAAGCAAGGGTGTAAGTCTATGACCTATGAAAAATATACAATGAAGTATAGAAATGAAGGAAGGAAATAGGACTCAACACGTTATTCCTATGTGAACATGCAATTACATAGTATATATACACACATACATACACGAATACTAAATCCATGAACAGATTTTTAATTCCGAAAACCTTACTTATCCAGATTAATTTACCTTAATCTTATGAAGAAATTCTCTTACTCATACTTAGAATTTCACACATTATTTAACACACCTAGTTCAACACATTAAACCACTACACCTGATTTACCTAAACACATTCCTTTATCGGAATCACCTTTTTTGTTAATTTAAACACACTTTAGTATTCTAGCTGAAAATCACCATTTCAATAAACGTATCCACTCTGTTAAAAAGTACTTATTTGTCATTTGAAAAAAAAATTCAATACATTGTTATGCAAATTATGGGTTTAACCACTTAGGTTGCTAAATTACCCACCACTTTTTTTACCCTTTTTCCTTATCTTATGGACATTAATAGCTTTACGAATTTACTTGTCCATTTCACCTTTACTAAAATCTATTATATTCATTCAACTTAGTTCATATTAACACATTTTACCACACAACCCATTTCTTGACATGTTTCTCATTCCTTTTATGTTTTTCTCAGAATCTTCCAAATACCGCATACTTTAAAGGGCTCCAAACCATCGGCTATGTGCACCGAATGCTCTGGCCCATGGTTTTGGGCTTTTCACCCTAGTTCTCTGGGACCATCTTAGTTTATCCTAGTGTCATATGAGTTCCTTTTAATGTGTTTTAAAAAATTTCAAATGTCCACATTATTCCACTTTCCTTTTTACCCGATCGAAGCCAAAACCCGGTACTTTACCGCCCCACTTTATGTTACACTTTGAAATTTTATAATTTCACGTCCTTTATACTTTAACCTTTATTTCATTACAAAAATAATATTTACTTAGGACCATTTTATGCAACACCTTTCCAACATTTTTATTAATAAAAATAATACACTCTAAGTAAAATTACCATTTTACCCATTTGTTTCCAAAATTTCCCTTTACTGCATTTCTAAAAGTATCGATATCTCCCAAAAACTATTGTGTCATTCATACTAAATTCTTAAATGTTTTAACACATTAACACCCTTTTTAACATTTGAGTAATATCCTTCTTAATTGAAAACACTTTTACAGCATTAATCCCTTTTTAATTTCATAAGCATCAATTCTTTGCAACATTATTATGTTACACACACTAACTTAACAATGTTTACCCATTAACACTTAATGAATACTATTACCAACATTTTTCCAAATCACACGTTTCTTTACTTTCTTTATTCAACAAATCCATTTACACTTAAGACTAATTTTATAAGAAAATACCATTTTTTATCAACACATGTAGTCTTATAATCTCATGTTCATCATATCTTTTAGTCTAAATTTCACACACTTCGAAGACTAAATTTAAAACTTTTCTTATTTTATATTTAAACCAAACAAAATCTTCTCAAAACTTGTTTATACATTTAGTGCCAAAATAATACAAGCTTATATGCATGAGAAGATGGATTTTAAACCTAAAAATCATACTACATGGTTTAGACATACATTTCATCTTGGAAAATCATCATACTTGCAAAATTACATTTATAAGGAACAAAGACATTTTTTATTTTTTCAAGTGTTTATTTTTTTTCATAAAATCTCCATTTTTCAAGAGCTTTGAAATTTTTTTTTATTTCACCAAATATTCCAACAAAATCACTTGATTTACAAACATTTTATTTCATAAAATGTTTAGTACCAATGTTTCTAGAAAATATATCTTTTTCACAAAATATCAACTTTTAATATTTCATAACCTTGAAATATTTACTCATTCTTTATTTAAAAAAAATATAATTTTTTAAATATTTTAATTCCATAAAAATGTTTATTATCTTCTATGCATTAATTACACCATTTAACTAAATGTACCGTACTCAAATAGTCTAACTACAAGACTACAAATGTACAAAATAAATCTTACACTAAGAGTAAGGCTTTCCCACCTCTAATGGTGCTCCAACATGATATGAATGGAAAGTATAAGAAGATGACAACCTTCCACCCCTAAGGTGGCGTCAAGGACGTTGCCTCACTCCTAAAACATGCTCTATCAAGCTTCGAAGTAAGAACGCCGTATAACTCCATTAAAACCCACCTTCAACTTCTCCAAAATTGCCCAAATACTCCTAAAACAATCGTATCTCTTCTTTGTCAATGGTGGAAATGGGTATTTTAGGCTTGAATAAGGTGGACTATTTCATAATTGGTGGTGGAATGGTGGTGGGTGGAGGTGGAAGACCACCCACAAATCTCTTTCACTCTCTCTCCTTCTTCCAGTTCTCCCAACACAAAATAAATTTAAACAACCAAAAACCACCTTATAAAACCATCCCTGAGGTAAAAAAAAACATTTGTACCCTTCTGGGATAATCTGAGCTCGTCATCTCAAAGACCGAGTGCCCAAAATTGTGATCGCTCACAAGGGTAACTCAGATCTAAAATTCTCGATTTGCGTCATTTGAACGACTATCCTATAACATTTGAACAGTAAATCGTGCGACCCATCGCTGGAATTGCTACTCTAATTCATTATCATGTCATTTGATGACCAACTCCTCGCGACCTCACCTCGTCGTTCAAACGATAGCCCCTTGTCATTTGAACAACCCTTTTTCTTATTTTTTTTCCTCCAATTTCACCCAAAATTCTTATATATTTGTAATTAAATCCTCCTCAATTATAATTTATCTATAATTAAATTACATTTTCTGAACAGGATATTACACCTCTTCAGTGATGACACGTGGAACACGTCATGAATTCGTTGTAAGTGCTCCGGTAGTCCCAGCCTATATGGCATTGGTTTCAACCTCTCAATAATAAAAAATGGTCCCACATATTTTAGCACTGTATTCCCCTTCTTTTCTAACCTCATAACCCCCTTCATAGGATACACTCGTACCAAAACATGGTCACCAACCTTTATCTCTATGTGCCTCCGGTCTGCATTGGTGTAACTTTTGTGCCTAGCCTGAGCTATCCGTATGCTCCCTCGAATTAGCTCAATCTTGGATATAGTGTCTTGAATCATGCCTATCCCCAATATCTTGTTATCCCCTACCTCTAACGGGCAAGCAGTTGAATAAAAAGGATGTTTATAGAGTGCCTCAAATGGTGCCATGTCGATGGTGAATAGGTATGAGTTATTATATGCAAACTCCACCAATGCAAGATAACGCACCCATCCTCCCCCAAAATCAAGTATGCACATCCTCAGTATATCCTCAAGCATCTGATTAACCTGCTCTATCTGCCATCTGTCTATGGGTGATACGTTATACTTAACCATAAATTCGTACACATGGCCTCTTGAAAGATCTGCCAGAAGTGGAACCCAATCTCAATTAATATACTGTGCAACCAAACTATCTCATTAATAAACAACTATGCATAACGCCTCATCTTAAAACACATATGAACTTAAAAAAAAATGGGCCACCTTAGTCAATCGATACGCTATCACCCAGATGTTGTTATGGCATTATTGCGATATCGATTACTCGATAATAAAATCCATGGAGACACTCTCCCACTTCTACACTAGAATATGAAGTGGCTTCAACATCCCCATTGTTCTCTGGTGGTCTATCTTCACTAGCAACTAGGTAGCCCACTTTGTGAAAAAACTCCACTATGTACCACTTCATCCCCCACAACTAATACTGCCTATGCATATATTGGCACATATTATCCCCATCGGGATGTACCCCAAACATCGACCCGTGAGAATTTGACATCACTGCGTGTCTAAAATCCCCATCCTCTAGAACCACGAGTGTATTGTTGAAGCGCAAACCTCCCTTAAAACTAATCGAATATGACTCTGTCCCATCAACTAATAACTGGCGAATTCTATCCTGACAAGACTGATCCCCTGCATGTGCTTTGACCACTCTCATAATAATCTCGGGCATGACAGCCAATATGAACATATAGGCTCTAGCAACCTTATCATCATGTCAAAGCTCTTTCCACTTTGCCTTCCAAACCTCCATTATCTTCCCAGTAGATCGTTAGCTCAACGCGTCTAACAACATGTTAAGGTTCCTAGGGTGATACTAAATATGAAACTGGTAATCCTTCATGAACTCAAACTATCTCCTCTGCCTCATGTTCTTATCCTTCTATGTGAACAGAATCTGATATGATTTATGGTCTGTGAACAAGGTAAACTGCACCCCCAAAAGATAGTGCCTCTAAATCCTTAAGGCAAACACAACTGATGATGACTCCATGTCATGCATAGGGTAATTCCTCTCGAGGGTCTTAAGTCTACGAGATGCAAAAGCTATTGCCCTCTCCTCCTACTGCAATACACCCCAAGTCCCAATAAGGATGCATCTATGTAAACACTGTACTTCACTTATCCCCTAGGCAGTGAAACTACAGGTTCTAATGTCAATTTACCCTTTAGCTCATCGAAACCTAACTAATAACGGTTGTCCTAGAAAAATGTCACCCCCTGTGAGTCTGATTCATCAGCGGACCTTAAATTTTGAGAAACCCTTAACCAATCGTTGATAGTACCTTATTAGACAATACCCCTTCCAGACATAATGTGGCCCAAAAACTACACCTCTCGAAGCGAAAACCCACACTTATCAAATTTGGCGTACAACTGGTGATCCTTTAGTGTTTGTAAAACAATCTTTAGATGATTGACATGCTCATCCTCAAAATGAGAGAAAACCATAATATCATCGATGAACACGATCATGTACTGGTCAAGGAACTCTCTGAAAACCCGGTTCATCATATCCATGAACACTGTTAGCGCATTGGTGAGCCCAAATGCATCATCCTAAACTCGTATGACCCATACCGTGTCAGAAAAGAAATTTTTGGAATGCCCTCCTCTTTGACGTACAATTGATGATATCCCGACCTCAAATCTATCTTGGAGAAGTAAGTCGATCCCATCAGCTGGTTGAAGTGATCATTTTACCGAGGCAACGGGTACTTATACATTGATGTATCGGATCTAAAGGAAATGGAGGCGTCTACTATTGAGGATCAACAATAGTCCACAGGAACTGCAAAACGTCAACTCCTAAGTTAGGTGTCCCTGTGGTTGGGAACCTAAAATAAATTTTATAAAATGGATTTGGAAAATGCGTCAGAGCGAGAGTAAAATGTTTTAAAAATATTTGTAAGTATTTAAAATGCATAATCAACATATATTATGTACATGTTAGTTTCACGTAATCTCACTTGACGTCCTGACCTGTAACTATTGTGCATGCCTATTGAATTCTACTAACCCATCCTAGTTATGCTACCCTATCTAACTAGTTGTAATACCCCGTATTTTTATGCTATATTGATTTGGGGATTTATTAAATTTAATGTGAATTAACTATTTAATATAAATCTGGAAATTAATTATGTTATAATTATTAACGTGATGAGAGTTAGTAATTATAGGAAATTTGTTGAATATTACTAATGAGCAAAGTAATATATAATATTCGTTATATTAAATGTCACGAGTGAATAAAATGACAATTTTGGAAATTTGAGTCGGGACGCGCCCGTGTCGCGTCGGGACTAAATATTGATGAATAAAAGTTAATATATTATAAGTCACTTGTATGGTCATTTTGAGTGCGCCAAAGTGTCCGAAAGGGTCAAGATAGTCAAAAAAGTGAACCCGGGGGTCTAGTTTGGGTCTCGGGGTGTTTTTAGGCTTAATTAGTACCCCGGGAGGGCATTGTGGACATTTCGCATTTTTGGGTAATTAAACCCACGAAATTTCAAGGGATATATCAGATGTCTAAGGTTACCTTATAGGGTTAAAACAACCAAATACAAGTGACAGCCATAGGAGAGGGAATGAGAGAGCTTTTAAAGCAATCCAAGTCCCAAAATCCATCTGTTTGCACCGCCACCACCACCAACGTATAGATCGCGCGACGGGGAACACATCCACACCAAATTCGTTATGAAACCAGAACTCTGAAAATCCCAGGCAAGTGTTTATCTTGCTTATTTTCGTTAATGCATCACTCATGTTAGTCTAGGGATGATTAGGATGAGTTTATGGAAGAAAACCCAAATTTGAGATAGGAAATCACCTGTAGTAATGATTTGAATGCTATTCTGGAAACCCCTTCACATGTAGAGGATTAAACCACGAAATTATGATGTTTTAGAAGAAGAAAATTCTAGAAAAGATTGATTAGAACCATGTTAAAGAAATTCTAGGGTTCTTGAGATTTTTATGAAGTTTTTGCCTATAAATCCATGATTAGTGACGGAAATTTACATGCTTTACGTAGAAGATACATAAAATGAGATTATAATGTTAGTAGTACAAATTTATGGGCAATTGGGGATAAAAATTTTGGATTTGGAGGAGGTTATGTGATAGAACCCATAACTGATTAACTGCAGAATTTGCCATACCTGTTTGATCGATCGATCGAGCCAAGAGCTTCGATCGATCGAAGGTTTGATCGATCGAGCCCCAGACATCGATCGATCGACCCCTTCTGGCAGACTCATATTTCCCCCTTTTTTAAATTAGTTGAACTCAATTTAATGAGAAATAGTTCTTGGACACCCTTATTAAAATGTTTTGGGAAATAAAGAAGACGAGTAGGACATATGAATAATTTTGGGACCTTTAATGTAAGACAAGAGTTGTATTTTTGGGATACTTACATACAAGGGATGATGAAACTATGTATTAAAGGGAGAGACGCGTAAGATAGTTACGTTGGAACATAAATGAATACCTACTGAATTTTTTACTTGAGAGGATAGAGTCCATGAGTATTACGTAGTAAGTTGGAAAAATCCCTCGAATCAAAGTAAGAAATGAATGGTTATACGTGAGAACTAAAGAATGAGATATAAGGACAAATGTCATAATTATAGGATCTGAGATGTACCTAAATTGATATGGTAATATTAGTATAGTTATATGATTGTGTTTATGCATATACTATCTATGTGTGAAAATTGTGCCCGCGCTACTTGCTATCCCTGAGGTTATCGCGCTGGGACAGTCTTATCTCGATGGGACTTTTATGGGGGATATTGACTCGTACCCTATAAGATAGATATCCTTAGTACATGCTATCGAATCGATAGTTCAGATGGTCCTAAGAGACGTGGGGGCATGTGTTATCCTCTTAGAGACTTGGAATCTATGCTTCGCCTCAATATTGTTTGTGTATGTGTTAATAAAGTTCGAGAGTGACTCCGAACTTTTATTTCCCTTAGTATGAGAGATACGGGGATTGGATAGCAGAGTATGCACGCACCATAATTTTTATGTGGGGTGCTGTTAGAATATATATATTATACGAGTATTTAATATATATATGAAATTTTGAAATTTGGAACTGCCTACTGTGCTATGGTAAGTAAGAAATGAATTTTGAATTTAAATTTGGAAATATTTGTGTTGAAAAAGTATAATATGACACTGGGAAACATTATTAATAAATAAAGTTAAAATGAGAGCTTCGTTACTAAATGAAATTTTCCTTTTAAACAATTATATTGTTCAGTTTTAAATCTTATGAGTAACCTAAGATAAGTTAAACCATTGGGAAGTTTAGTGCGATATAATATAAGATAATCCATTGGGAAGGTTAGTACGATAGGCGTGCACATTAGAAAAGAGGTGAGAATTTCTCGAGAGAGTGCCGCACTAATATGTTGTTGCATTGGCCTGTAAACATTTTAAATAATTGCTGAACGAATTTTAAATCATTTACACCATCGGGCTCTGACCCGTTTCTATTTCCATTTCTCTCTTGTATATATATGTATTTATTAAAGGTGCCCAGCCACAAGGGCGTCTTGTGTAGGATCCCTTGGAAGGAACGCGCTGCAGCTTAGGTGGGAGTTGCAGACCTCTTGCTTAGACGATTTAATTTATTTGACTCCACTCCTAGAATATTCATTTAGTGGGGCATATGTTGCCCTTTCCAGTATTTAGTTGTTTATTTGGACTTTGTGATTCAGTTATTTCTAGTATTATCACTTTGGGGTTTAATACTGTCTGGATGTTTTACTTTGAATTTTAATTGTTGGGATTTAGTTGTTGAATGTTTAAATTATTTGGATAAAATGTTCTAGGATTATTGTGGTGTGATTCTTTAATATTGAATTGATGTAAATAATTAAATCTTTGTTTTTAAAATAAAATTTGGACAGTAATGTTTAAAAAATGTTTTTGACACTTAGCTTAATTAATTAGGGGGTTTAAATTGGAAAAGTTATTTTTACGACAGTGATGCTAAGAATGAACCAACAGTTCACCTTGATTTTTAATTTAATAAATGAGTGATCGCCCGATATTTAATTAGGAGGGGGGTGTCACAGGTGGTATCAGTGCATCAGGTTCTAGTGTCCTTAGGATCTGTACGGCTTATTTCGCTTTCAGCTTAACATTTTTGCTATAGGGCCCTATTATAGGATTTTTGTATTCCTGCTTTTACGTTTATGTCTTCAGCTATTTGAGATTTGATAATAACTGTATACTAATGAATTTCTTCACATTTCAGATGCCTCTGAGACGTGCACCAAAGGATAGGCGTGCCCAAGCCGAGAAGCCAGCAGCTCCGGCACAGGGTATAATGAGTGCTAACGAGGTAGCCACTATTGTTGCTCAGGCGGTGAATGCCACGCTAGCGGTAGTTCAGGAGGCTCCACTCCAGATTCAGGCAGTGGCGCTAGTACCTGCACAGCTTCCATCTGTGTGGGAGCTGGTTAGGGATGCCTTTCAGAAGGCGCATCCCCCTGAGTTCTCTGGTAGTTCAGATATCATCATCGTCAGCCAATGGAAGAAAGATATTCAGCGGCATCTTCGTATGTATGAGTGCACAGACGTGCATAAATAGTTGTTGGCTTCCTTTAAGCTAGTGGGGGCTGCATTGAAGTGGTGGGAGACAACCACCACCTTGGAAGAGAGGGACACGATCCCGATTCAATCATTCTGGGAGCGGTTTGACCGCAAGTACTTTCCACCCGCCGTGCAGACTGAGATGAGGCGGAAATTACTGAACTTGAAACATGAGAATTGTACCGTTGTTGAGTATGAGGAGGAGTTCACAAGACTTCTCACCATAGTGCCAGATGAGGCACCCACTGAGGGTAAGAAGATAATGCTGTTTGTGGACGGGTTAGCTTGGAGGATCCGTCAGCACCTTATAGGGAATCTATCTCTGAAAACTTTCACTGATGTACTCAATGCTGCGTTACTACATTTCCAGGATCACCGCTTCCATCTACAGGGTAGCAAGAGAGTAGGAGAGTCCATCCAGCAGGGCAGGACCGGGGGTAGTAGTGCTAGTGGAGCACCGACATCGCAAGGACAGACTCGTCAGCACGAGCAGAGTTCCCATCAGAGGGACCCTGCTAAGCGATTCCGTTCAGGTGATTCCAGACAGGTATTTGGGGGTTATAGGCAGGGCCAACAGGGCCAGCCTAATCTGCAGGGTCAACAAGGCCAACACCAACAGCAGCAGGGCCAGCCGGGCCAATAGCATTTTCATCAGGGCCAACAGGGCCAGTGGCGGGTGGTAACGGCCAGTAGGGCCGTGGTCAGCAGGGTCAGAGGAGAGGAAATTTCAAAGGCCGATGTTTTGGGTGCGGTAATCATGGCCATAGGCACCAAGATTGTCCAGAGGGAGAGAGAGCCCCACAGCAGCAGGGTTGCCCATAATGAGGCACAAAGGCCACTTTTTCCACCTGCCCTCCCAGCACCAGCCTAGGTGCTAGCCCTACCAGCCGTTCCAGCAACTCCAGTGCAGTAGGGGTCGTTACAGTATGAACGTGTCTATAACGTCCACCAGGCAGCAGCTCCATAGGCACCACCCGCGATTGAGGGTATGTTTCCTATCCACGGTACTATGGGTCTAGTTTTGTTTGATACTGGGGCAACACATTATTTTATAGCTATGCATTTTGCGAAGGCCTTATGGTTATTATCCATGACAAAGAGTACTGTAACGCGTGTAGACACATCACTGGGGAATGGTTCGCTTATTTTCTTTATATGTCGGGGAGTGGGGGTAGAGATTAGTAGCTTGGTATTACCTACAGATATGTTAGTCTTAGATATGCATGAGCATGACGTTATTATCGGTATGGATTGGCTCGCTGCTTACAAGGCCATGATAGATTGTTTTGATGGGAGTATTGTCTTTGCCATTCCGGGGCAAGAGATGTTTGTAGTGGCGATGCCTCGCCCAGAGGGAGGCTCGATCGCTCATTTGTATTACATTGAGGAGGATACCTCTAAGGAGGTTGTGATTCCCTTAGACTCGATCCCAGTTTTTCATGAGTATTTCGATGTATTCCAGGAGATACCAGGACTACCCCCCAGTCGAGAGATAGACTTTGTCATAGATTTATTATCGGATACTAGACCGATAGCACGCTCTCCATACCGTATGGCTCTGACAGAGATGCGAGTATTACGAGATCAGATAGAGCAGCTGTTAGCCCAGGGCTTCATTTGCAAGAGTACCTCACCTTGGGGTGATCTAATCTTGTTTGTGAAGAAGATAGATGGTTCACTGAGGCTATGTGTGGACTACCGGGAGTTGAACAAGGTCACAATACGGAATAAGTATCCGTTGCCTCGAATCGATGATTTGTTCGACGAACTGAGGGGAGAAACGTTCTTTTCGAAGATAAATCTGAGGTCAGGGTACCATAAACTACGTATTAGGGAGCATGATGTTTCAAAGACTGCCATCTTGATGAGATATGGGTCCTATGAGTTCAGGGTGATGCCATTTGGCCTCATAAATGCTCCACCTGTGTTCATGGACTTAATGAACCAAGTGTTCAGAGAGTTCTTGGATCAGTTTGTTATCGTCTTCATAGATGACATTTTGATATATTGACACTCCAAGGAGGAGCATGCCGAGCACTTGAGACAGGTTCCTCAGACTCTATGAGAGCATCAGTTGTATGCTAAGTACGAGATGTGCGGGTTCTGGTTAGGAGAAGTACAGTTCTTGGGGCTTGTTGTTTCTAAGCAGGGGATAGCAGTTGACCCGAGTAAAGTGTCAGCGATGAGGGAGTGGGGACAGCCCACGACACCAATGGAAGTGTGTAGTTTCTTGGGGTTAGCCGGATACTACAGGAGATTCATTCGGGGATTCTCCAAAATAGCGGGTCCATTGACGAACCTGACTCGCAAAGGGGTACCGTATGTTTGGGATGATGCTTGTCAATTGGATTTCGACGAGCTGAAAGACAAGCTTACTTCAGCGCCAGTCCTTCCCTTACCGAAGCCAGGTGTGGAGTACCTGGTTTACACCGATGCCTCTTTTCGGGGACTTGGGGGAGTACTTCAGCAGGAAGAGAAGGCTATAGCTTTTGCCTCCCACAAGCATAAGCCGCACGAGAAGAATTACCCCACCCACGACCTGGAGTTAGCAGCGGTCATTTTTGCATTGAGGATATGGAGACACTATTTATTGGGGGAGAAATTCCATTTGTTCACAGACCACAAATCACTACAGTACCCGTTCACTCAGCGAGAGCTGAATATGCGTCAGCGCAGATGGTTGGAGTTTGTGAAGGACTATCAGTTCGATATACAGTACCATCCGGGGAAGGCCAACGTAGTTTCTGATGCGTTGAACCGTAGACCAATAGACGATATAGTGGACATATGGAAATCAAAGTGGAAGGAGTTAGGCCACCAGGACACAGTAGCCCGTTCCTTCATATCTGTTATGACAGTGACACCCGAGATTGTTACGAGGGTGATACAGGCACAGACCGTAGACCCATTTTGCCAGGAGCAGATTGTACGACTCTTAGCTGAGGGTGATGAGTCCTATTTTGTTAGTTCTGATGGGGGTTTGAGGTTTAATGGGAGATTGGTGGTTCCAAAAGGAGTAAAATTACGTCATACAGTGATGACCCAGTCTCACGAGTCCCGATTTATGGTACATCCTGGAGGAGATAAGATGTACCAGGATATGAGGAGGCAATACTGGTGGAGTGGGATGAAGAAGGACATTGTTGAGTTCGTGTCCAAGTGTTCTACCTGCCAGCTGGTAAAGGTGGACCATCAGAAACCGTCAGGGTTGCTTCAGCCATTGGAAGTACCTGCGTGGAAGTGGGAGAGTATTTCCATGGATTTTATTACAGGGTTGCCTACATCACAGCGGGGCCACGACTCTATCTAGGTGATTTAGACCGTTTGACCAAGGTGGCTCATTTTTTCCCGGTGCGGACAGACTATACCACGGGTCAGTATGCTCAGTTGTTCATTGCTGAGATTGTCAGATTACATAGGGTGCCCCTGAATATTGTGTCAGATAGAGCCAAGATTTTCATGTCGCATTTTTGGGAAAGCTTTCAGGAGGCTATGGGCACTGAGTTGAGGTTGAGTTCAGCTTATCACCCACAGACAGAGCGTACTAATCATATGTTGGAGGATATGCTACGCATGTGTGTTCTTGATTTTGAAGGAGGTTGGGAGCCACATCTTCCACTGGTAGAGTTTTCTTATAATAACTCTTATCAATTTACTATTGGCATGGCTCCATTCGAAGCTTTGTACGGCAGGCCTTGTCGTTCCCCAACTTGTTGGCTCGAGGTGGGGGATAACAAGTTGCTAGGACCAGAGGTGATTCAGGAAACCTCCGCGAGGATTGAGATGATCAGGAGTCACATTCGAGTAGCCCAGGATAGGCAGAAAAGCTACGCCGATGCGAAACGGTTCTTCCGGCAGTTTAATGTGGGGGACCAAGTGTTACTACGTGTATCTCCAATGAAAGGAGTGATGAGCTTCGGGAAGAAAGGGAAATTGTACCCGAGGTACGTGGGACCATTTCCCATCATCGAGAGGATTGGGCCGGTAGCATACATATTGGGACTGCCAGAGCATTTACATCGCATTCACGATGTATTCCACATCTCCTCGTTGAGACGATATCTTCGGGATGATATGGCCCATACCCACATTGCGATAGATGAGATAGACTTACATCCTGACATCTCTTACGAGGAGAGATCGGTGGCTATCCTAGACCATAGCGAGAGAAAATTGAGGTCGAAGGTAGTTCCACTTGTACGGGTCCAGTGGGAGCACCATAATGTGGAGGAGTCCACTTGGGAGGGAGAGGCAGATATGCGCGAGAGATACCCATATTTATTCCTACCAGGTACGCCTTATTTTTTGAATTTCGGGATGAAATTCCGTTATTAGGGGGGGAGGTATGTAATACCCCATATTTTTATGCTATATTAATTTGGGGATTTATTAAATTTAATGTGAATTAATTATTTAATATAAATCTAGAAATTAATTATGTTATAATTATTAACGTGATGAGAGTTAGTAATTATGGAAAATTTGTTGAATATTACTAATGAGAAAAGTAATATATAATATTGGTTATATTAAATGTCACGAGTGAATAAAATGACAATTTTGGAAATTTGAGTCGGGACGCGCCGGTGTCGCGTCGGGACTAAATATTGATGAATAAAAGTGAATATATTAAAAGTCGCTCGTATGGTCTTTTTAAGTACGCCAAAGTGTCCGGAAGGGTCGAGATAGTCAAAAAAGTGTACCTGGGGTTTAGTTTGGGTCTAGGGACGTCTTTAGGCTTAATTAGTACCCCGGGAGGGCATTGTGGACATTTCACATTTTTGGGTAATTAAACCCACGAAATTTCAAGGGATATATCAGATGTCTAAGGTTGACTTCTAGGGTTAAAACAACCAAATACAAGTGATGGCAATAGGAGAGGTAAGGAGAGAGCGTTCAAAGCAATCCAAGGCCCAAAATCCATCCGTTTGCACCGCCACCACCACCAACGCGTAGTTCGCTCGACGGGGAACGCATCCACACCAAATTCATCATCAAACCAGAACTCTGAAAATCCCAGGCAAGTGTTTATCTTGATTCTTTTCATTAATGCATCACTCATGTTAGTCTAGGGATGATTAGGATGAGTTTATGGAAGAAAACCCAAATTTGAGATAGGAAATCACTTGTACTAATGATTTGAATGTTATTCTGGAAACCTCTTCACATGTAGAGGATTAAACCACGAAATTATGATGTTTTAGAAGATGAAAATTCTAGAAAAGATTGATTAGAACCATGTTAAAGAAATTCTAGGGTTCTTGAGATTTTTATGAAGTTTTTGCCTATAAATCCATGATTAGTGACATAAATTTACATGCTTTACGTAGAAGATACATAAAATGAGATTATAATGTTAGTAGTACAAATTTCTGGGCGATTGGGAATAAAATTTTTGGATTTGGAGGAGGTTATGTGATAGAACCCGTAACTGATTAACTGCAGAATTCGCCATACCTGTTTGATTGATCGATCATTCCAAGAGCTTCGATCGATCGAGCCCCAGACCTCGATCGATCGACCCCTTCTGGAAGACTCATATTTCCACCTTTTTAAAATTAGTTGAACTAAATTTAATGAGAAATAATTCTTGGACACCCTTATTAAAATGTTTTGGGACATAAAGAAGTCCAGTAGGACATATGAATAATTTTGGGACCTTTAATGTAAGACAAGAGTTGTATTTTTGGGATACTTACATATAAGGGACGATGAAACTATGTATTAAAGGGAGAGACGCATAAGATAGTTACGTTGGAACATAAATGAATACCTACTGAATTTTTCACTTGTGAGGATAGAGTCCATGAGTATTACGTAGTAAGTTGGAAAAATCCCTCGAATCAAAGTAAGAAATGAACAGTTATACGTGAGAACTAAAGAATGAGATATGAGGAAAAATGTCGTAATTATGGGATCTGAGATGTACCTAAATTGATATGGTAATATTAGTATAGTTATATGACTTTGTTTATGCATATACTATCTATGTGTGAAAATCGTGCCCGCGCTACTTGCTATCCCTGAGGTTACCGCGCTGGGATAGTCTTATCTCGATGGGACCTTTATGGGGGATATTGACTCGTACCCTAGAAGATAGATATCCTTGGTACATGCTATCGAATCGATAGTTCAGACTGTCCTAAGAGACGTGGGGGCATGTGCTATCCTCTTAGAGACATGGAATCTATGCTTCGCCTCAATATTGTTTGTGTATGTGTTAATACTGTTCGAGAGTGATTCCAAACTTGTATTTCCCTTAGTATGAGAGATACGGGTATTGGATAGCAGAGTATGCACGCACCATAATTGTTATGTGGGGTGCTGTTAGAATATATATATTATACGAGTATTTAACATATATATGAAATTCTGAAATTTGGAACTGCCTACTGTGCTATGGTAAGTAAGAAATGAATTTTGAATTTAAATTTGGAAATACTCGTGTTGAAAAAGTATAATATGACACTGGGAAAATTTATTAATAAATAAAGTTAAAATGAGAGCTTCGTTACTAAATGATATTTTCCTTTTAAACAATTATATTGTTCAGTTTTAAATCTTACGAGTAACCTAAGATAAGTTAAACCATTGGAAAGTTTAGTGCGATATAAGATAAGATAATCCGTTGGGAAGGTTAGTGCAATATGCGTGCACATTAGAAGAGAGGTGAGAATTTCTCAAGAGAGTGTCGCACTAATATGTTGTTGAATTGGCATGTAAACATTTTAAATACTTGCTAAACGAATTTTAAATCATTTACACCATCGGGCTCTGACCCGTTTCTATTTCCCTTTCTCTCTTGTATATATATGTATATATTATAGGTACCCAACCACAGGGGCGTCTTGCATAGGATCCCTTGGAAGGAATGCGTTGCATCTTAGGTGGGAGTTGAAGGCCTCTTGCTTAGACGACTTCATTTATTTGACTCCACTCCTAGCATATTCATTTAGTGGGGCATGTGTCTCCCTTTCCAGTAATCTGTTGTTTATTTGGACTTTGTGATTCAGTTATTTCTAGTATTGTCACTTCGGGATTTATTACTGTATGGATGTTTTACTTTGAGTTTTAATTGTTGGGATTTAGTTGTTGAATGTTGAAATTATTTGGATAAAATGTTCCAGGATTATTACGGTGTGATTCTTTAATATTGAATTGTTGTAAATAATTAAATCTTTGTTTTTAAAATAATATTTGGAAAGTAATGTTTAAAAAATGGTTTTGACACTTAGCTTAATTAATTATGGGGTTTAAATTGGAAAAGTTATTTTTACTACAGTGATGCTAAGAATGAACCAACTGTTCACCTTGATTTTTAATTTAATAAAGGAGTGATCGTCCAGTATTTAATTAGGCGCGGTATTACACTAGTTTAATTCCTTTAGCTTACTACACAGACTTACTCTTAGTACCCACTCATATTACCCATACAATAAATTATTGATTCATTTTCTCATATCATTTAAATCAATTTAGGATTCTCCAAATAGATGTTAAGTTTCCACTTTCTTAGGTTATTTTAGACATCACTATCTTTCTCATCTGCTAAGCACACAGAGTAGGATAAACCACAAGTGTGTGTGTGTGTGTGTATACACACACACTAATACAACACCCCTAGGCTGAGACCAGCGGTGCAACATACTCTGCTATCAAGTCTCGGTACATCGCGTACTAAATAACGGACTATTGCTTCGGAATCACTCTCAATCCACAATATACAATTCACACATAATTGGAGGCAAACAAATTTCTAGGACTTTGGGATACTCACATAATTACGCACCCAAATGATTGGAAACACCCTCGTTCAAATAAACAATGGTGATCCCTAAGTTCTCTGTTGAAAGGTACAAGTCAAAAATCCCCCAAGATAGCTCATCAGGATAAGACTGTCTCATTTTTAAACCTTCTGCGATAGCAAGCAATGTAGGTATGTCATACACGTAATAATTCACATATTAGGTATTCACATGATCTATGTATATAAGTTCAGTAAAGGTAAGCACATACCCTACTATATATCCCACATGTACTCTATATAACTATCGAATATCATACGTACCATTATCAAACCATCAAAGAACGTCAGTTAATTCAAGATTAATCTCTAAACACCCCAATTCACCATTTTTCATCAAGTAATTTTGTATAACTCAAATTTCTTCACATTTTGATTATCAGTAGTTCATCAAATTCGTCTTCTTACATAAGGGATTCAAACCTAACATTAATTCAACACAAAACATGATTTAAATCTTTCAATTTTGTCATCAATATTTATGGAATAAAGATAATAAACACCCTACTCTAACATGGATATTATATCTAATCAAAATTCGGCAAGATAAACATTGGCCTCTTTTTGAAGGCCTGATCCGCTGTAGAAGAGTGGTATATTTGTGATCCTCTCCTCTCAATCTACACGATGGTGGTGTTTGTGGTGCAAGAATGGTGTTATAGGATCTTGGGGACTCCTCTCTTTTTCCTCCTATGAACTATCTGCAACTTTTTAACTTCTAACCCCCGAAGACTCATCTTATCGGCTAATATAAACCTAGGAATTTCGTTGGTATCCTTTCTCTAAATATTTTAAAGATCGAAATACCCTCCCGGGGTGTCGGTTTGGCCTAAAAATGCCTCGGGACCCAAACTAAACCCCCGAGTATACTTTTTTGACTATCTTGATCCTTCCAGACACATTGGCATAGTCAAAATTACCATATGGAATATCTAAAGTAAAATTATATTTTGTTTCTCACATTAAGTTTCGACATAATTGACACACGAGTCCCGACTAAATTTACCGTAACTGTTGTATTTTTCACTCATGACAATTATAATATTTCCTTATCATTATTATTACTCATTCACTAAGTAATATTAAATATAAATAGAAATTAATCCTTATCTAGCTAATTATTATTTTTTTATGCGATTAATATCCAAATATGATTTAATTAATCTCAATTAATTCCCCAAATGAAAAGTAATAAAATTATGGGGTGTTACACTAATATCCCACTAATAGATCCAAACATAAGATAACATCGTAACCCTCCATATCTAACACTAAGAGGTCGTTGGCTAAAAATTATCTCCCCACTTCAATATTCACACCCCTACAAATCGAATGTATGAGCGACCCACTACCCAAAGGTGTCTCTACACAAATTGTCTTAATAAATCAACTGCACATGCAAATCTGGTGGCTATAAAAGAGTGTGATTCCCCAATAGAAAATAAAATCCCACCCTTAATACTATGAATAAGACCCTCTACTACAAGTGGTACATGTGGATCTTGCTGTATGACTGCATCTCGAAAGTTATAGACACGTTCGTACTGTAACTTCCCCTGATGAGATGGTGCTGGTGGTCCTAGTTCTGTCGGGGATAACTGTGCCTGCTGCCCCTGCAGGGCACCCTGTTGTTATGGTCCTCTACCCCTCTGTGGACACTCTCTCTTCATATGACTCGTCTTCTCACACACAAAGAAAGTACCCTGGAAGTCCTCTTGCCTCTGCATATCGAGGTTGTTCCTGCTATTGGCCTTAGTGGAATTGGTCTTGCTATCCTCCCCTATTGTTCCCTTGGCCCTAAAAGCCCTAAGTAATGTGCTTCTACTACTACTAAGGGACCCTACTGGCCCTTCCTGAAACCTCCCTCAAGTCGGTAACCCACAGATCTAAATATCTTGGCAAAATCCCCTTATTGGGAATCCTGCCCCTTATATCTTCCTGTCTGTTGTCGTGGTACTCCACTAGCACCACTCCCACCTCCCTTGCCCTACCGAATAGGCTCACTCCCCCTATTGCTTCCCTTCGAATAAAAAAGATGATCCTGGAAATGCAAAAGTGTGAAATTGACAACATTATTATGAGTCTTTAATGTGGAGTTACCTATCAAATGTTGCATGATCCTCCAGGTTATCCCATCTATAAACCTCAACGTCTTATTCTCTTCACTGTTCACCTCGTGATAAATGAAATAACCAAGAATATTAACTTTTTCTAGTACTCAGCTACGGAGTGGTCACCCTAAACCACTTCGTTGAACCTCTTCCACGTCTCTATCTCCATAGCTGGCGGAATGTACTTACGATCAAACCACGTCTAGAACTCATCAATGGGAATAATATCCCACTCCTCAACAGTGGTAACACTACTCCCACCACTATAAAGCTACCCTATAAGTCTGAAAGTGGATAACATATACATCAGCACGTCACTAAAATCAACCGCCCATAGGTGCGACCGAATATCCTTCTTCCATTCTCAAACCAAAATCATGTCATAACTATCCTAAAACTCAAGTGGGTGGCCCTTCTAAAATGCCTCTCATACTCTCTACCAATCTGAGGGCCCGGGGTGGGCCTAAACAAAAAATAGCACTTGTTCTTATGGTGACTGTACCTGAGGAAAGTGGAGTGCCATGGGAGTCAAAGCAATGTTAAATTCCCGTGCCCCGATAGTGGCCACCTTTGTTGCGGTAAATGTCCTTTGCATTGGTTGTGGCTGCGTTTCCTGTGGCTCTCACTGAGTCTCCCTCTCATCTCTTCGCCGTTGAAGTCATCAGTCTCCCTCTCCTGTGTGGCACCTGAAATCATATTGAATTGTATGATTTCACAATCAACACAAATGTAATAACATAAGAACATAATCTCAAATATGAAAGCATGAATGCAATATTCCTAATAATAGGGATCTATGTCAAAGAACGCGACACTCAAACCGTAGTAAGATGCACATATCCTATTGACACTAGAACCTGATGCTCTGATACCATCTGTGACACCCCACCTACTTTAATCATGGGTGATAAGTCTTTTATCAAAATAAATAATAATCGCTTTTGTATCATTCTTAGCATCATTGTCGAAAATCATTTTTAATTTACGAACAACCTATGTTAAATTAAGTCGGTATCAATTTTATAATTCATTAACATAACAACACGCTGAATTAAAACTGAAATAACTCATCCACAATAATTATAAGAGTATGAATCATCATACTACCAATAGATAAATAATAAATATCGAATAAAGCATCGGTTCTTAAAATAGAATCAAAACCATAAAACTAGAGCAATAAACTAAATCCAAGTATATTGTCTGATAAATAAAATGAAAATGAATCAAATGAATGAGAAACATGCCCAAATGAAGTACTGAATCAACAACCTAGTCTAGGAATGAATAAATGAAGCGTCTACACAGTCATGCAAGCATCCATAATGCTGCAACTATGTATCCCTGTAATGAGTCCTCAAGCTTGGCGTCCCTGTGGCGGACATCTAAAATATTTTGGAAAAATATTTTTACATGGTTCTTACCCCAAAACCATTTGAAAATATTTTTCATGTAATAAAATGCAACAGTTAAATATGCATTAACTTTTTTCATATTTGAGCGGGTGTCGCACTCTCTTGATACATTACTCACCCCCCAACTATTGTGCACATCTAATGCTTACCTTTCTAAGCCAACTACTTGTACTACCCCTACCTAAATAGTTATATTATATATCTTTCTATCACTCTACTTTATCCCGAGTAATTTCCCCATTTGGTTCCTAGGTTACTTTACCCTTTAGCCTAGTTAATCATTTCCACTTTAATTGATTATATGACATTCACACTAGTTATATAAATAATGCATTCACACATTGTATTTTTAACCCGTATATAATTTATCCACATTATTATATACGTGTAAATATACTAAAATAATCACACACATGTCGCGTATAATAACCATCCTCCCAAGTAATAACTCACTGGATGTTTGTCTCTAAAATGCTATCACATCTCAGGTACATTCACTCTAACCCGGTTACCATAAGTCGGTTAACTGACACATAAATAGGTAAATAAAAACGCAAACGTAGTGAAAGCGGTCAAATTTTCCCATGAGTGAGGCCAAATCGTACCCACACTGTCTCACCTTGAAAATAAAACAAATGATAAAATACAGAACGATATGACCTGGGGACTATACTCTCCTTGCATTCACTAGCCAGGGTATTCACCCACAACGGTCAACCTCCAATGATAGCACTAGAGGGGTTTGTTTTCATATAAATATCATATACAATGATATTTATTAATTACACACACACACACATATATATATATGTATATCTGCTGAGTCTATTTCCTAACACCAGTAGCCCTAACCCATAATCCCTGAGTCTATTTCTCTCACTCTTAATTTATTTGATTTTTATGTCCATTAAATAGTTAATGTGGCTTCACTTGCTAAAATACCCGAACTCCCCCAATCGGCCCGTGTTTAAATATTAGTGAATTTATCTCGCTTAATTCATTATTTGGTTACTCACCATTTCACAGTTTCCTAAACCTAATTATATATACCCATAATCACTAGGTAATTGGCCCTGATGTATCTCTAAATCTAATCTGTTATCGTTCTAATTTTCAAAAGGGAAAATTTTCCCCGCTGTACCTCAGATAAAGCTATCAGCGTTTGGGCTTATGGTGAGGGAACATCGTGACCTTTTTGACTTTTGAGTAAAGAATGATGCTTATTTTTTTGCGATTGACCTTCATTCCATATGACTTCATAACTTACTAAAAAATCTCCCCAATGTATCTCAACCCATTCTATCATCGTCTCGGCTTGTAGCGGCGGCACTATGACACCCCACCAACTTTAATCACGGGTGATTAGTGATTTCTTAAAATAAACAGGAAACGTATTTGGTTCATTGTTAGCATCACTGTCGAAAACCATTTTTAATTTATGAACCACCTATGTTTAATTAAGTTTGTGTCAATTTTATCTCTCATTAGCATAACAACATGCATAAAATAAAACCAAAATAACTCATCCCCAAAAATTTTAAGAGTCTTAATCATCACACTAGTAATAGATGAATAATAAATACAGAATAACCCATCGGTTCCCAAAATAGAGTCCAAATCCTAAGTTTAGAGAAATAAACTAAATCCAAGTACGTCGTCTGATAAATAAAGATAAAATGTATCAACTAAAATGGGAAACATGCCAAAATGAAATACTGAATCAACAACCTATTTAGAAATGAATAACTGAAGCGTCTACATAAATGTGACACCCCGCCTAATTAACCCCGGGTGATCAGTCATAAGTTAAATTAGAACAGGTTTCTCATTTGGATCATTCTTAGCATCACTGTCTCCTTTTTAATTACTAACCACCTACGTGAGAGAATTAGACATGTGCCAAGTTTTATCTTTCATTAACTTAAATGAAACTCATGCAAAAAATGAAGCAACAATATAATCTTAATTAACTGAAACAACCATACGCAATTAAATTACTAACCGAATAAACCATCGGCCCAAAATCCAACAAATATAAAATAAAGACAAGTAATCAATCTCAACAAGTTTGATAATAAAGACAAGTAAGACGCCCCTCTCAACTGGTCAAATAGATCATCAATCCTAGGCAACGGATACTTATTCCGTATCGTCACCTTATTCATCTCTCTATAGTCCATGCATAACCATAGTGAGCCGTCCCGCTTCTTTACAAATAACACCGGTGCACCCCACAGCGATGTACTCCGCCGAACGAATCCTTGACCCAGAAGCTACTGAATCTTCTCTCTCAACTCATGCATCTCTGACGGGGACATACGGTATGGGGCCCGAGCAATCGGCCTCGTCCCCAGTGCTAAATCGATCACAAATTTGATTTTCCTGCTAGGTGGCAATCCTGGTATCTCCTGGAATACATCCTCAAAGTCCCTCACTACCGGGATTGAGTCCAACAAAATCGTCGCCTCCTGTGAGGTCTCCTCCTCGATATAATATACGTGTGTGCGTGATCCTCCCGCAGGTAACAGCAATGCTATTAAAAACATCTCCTACCCCAGAATGGAGAACGTGATGGTCCTCTCGTAGCAATCCACCGTCGCTCGATAACCTGCCAACCAGTCCATACCCAAGTTGACATAGTACCCCTCAGTATCTAACACCAAGAGCTCCGCTGCTAAACTAAGCCTCCCAATCAAAATGTCCACTCCCCCACAAATCGAGTGGATCGAAGCCCCACTGCCTACTGGTGACTCAACACACATCCGAAGACTACCCGCAATCTCTAGAACCCGACCCGCTTAGCAAAATTATATTTAATGAATGAATGCGATGCTCCCGTATAAAAAAAGAATACTACCCTCATAACCATGAATGAGAAACATACCCTCAACTCGTGGCGGTACTTGCTTTGCTGGAGGATTGGGAACATCCGGATGTTATACACACGCTCGTTGTACATCTCCCCCTGCTGCGGTGGGAAGGGTGGGGCTAGTGCTGCTTGTGGTATCTTCCCCTATTGCCCCAATTGGGCCTCCTGCTATTGACCTCTGCCCATCTGTGGGCACTCTCTCTTAAAGTGTCCTGGATGGCCACAGATAAAATAGCGTTTCTAACCATCTCCCTGTTGTTGTCCCTGATGTGGCTGGCCCTACTGGCCTCCCCCATTAGTCCCTTGGCCCTGACGGCACAGAAGAACTTGTTGTTGCTTATTCGGGCCCGGCTGCCCCTGGCTGAACCCCTGTCCTCCCGATCGGAACCCACCAGGCTTAAAATTTTTAGCTTGATTCCCCTGTTGACTGCCCGTCTGCTGCTGAGTACCACTAGTAACGGCCTTGCCCTATTGGCTCGGCTCCCCTGTTCTCTTTCTCCCCTTCGCATAGAAGCGATGATCCTGGCAATGCACAAGTGCGGCATTAACGACATTTGTATAAGTCACCAACGTCGGATTTCCAATCAAATGTTGCCTGATCCGCCAGGCTAAACCATCCATAAACCTCGATTTCTTCCGCTCCTCATCCCTCACCTCATTTGGCATAAAGTTTTCCAGACGGGTGAACTCTTCCTCATAGTCCGCCACTGATCGGTCACCCTGTACTAAATCACTGAATTTCTTTCTCATCTCAACCTCTACCGCTGGTGGAACGTATTTGAGGTCAAACCCCACCCAGAACTCTGCTATCGACATCAAATCCCGTTCCTCGGTGGTGGTAATTGACTCCCACAACTGAAAGTCTTCCCCCGATAGACGAAAGGTAGCAAGCATCTGTTTCTGTACCTCGGTACACTCCAGCATGTGCAGATTGTGCTAAATGTTCTTCTTCCAGTCACAAGCCTCTACTACATCTATGCTACCCCGAAATTTAGGTGCGTGACCCTTCTGAAATGTCTCCCTAACTCTCTGCCAAGATGGTGGCCCCACTAGATCCTGAACTGCTGGTGCCACTGGAGGCGGTGCCTGGGGGTGTGGAAAGTGAGCTTCCATAGCTCGCATCGCTGTCATGACCTCCTGGGCCACTATCACTGCCACCTGATTAGTGGAAGTCAAATCGGGTGGGGGTAGTGGTGGAGGTACCTATGGCTCCCGATGAGCCTCCCTGACCTCATCCCTAGCCTCAGCCCTCTATGATCGCAATCTCCTCGGTGGCATCTGAAATAGATTGAATTGTATAAGTACACAATTTACACGAAAATATTCACAGCAGAAATACGATATCTCACAAGTGGAAAAAATGAATCAACAGTCCTAATAATAGGGTTCTATAACAACCGAGTGCTACGTTTAAACGTAGAAATCCGCACAGATCCTAGGACACTAGAACCTGATGCTCTGATACCATCAGTGACACCCCGCCTAATTAACCCTGGGTGATCAGTCCTAAATTAAATTAGAACAGGTTTCTCATTTGGATCATTCTTAGCATCACTGCCGCCTTTTTAATTACTAGCCACCTACGTGAGAGAATTAGATTGGTGCCAAGTTTTATCTTTCATTAACTTAAATGAAACTCATGCGTAAAATGAAGCAACAATATAATCTTAATTAACTGAAACAACCATGCACAATTAAATGACTAACCGAATAAACCATCAGCCCAAAATCCAACAAATATAAAATAAAGACAAGTAATCAATCTCAACAAGTCTGACAAAAAAAAAACTAAATGGACTGTGAGCAACATGCTCGAAATACTAATAGAAGTCTCTATACTAGAATGAAAGAGTGAGGCGTCTATCAAACTCCCGCAACATCCACATATGCTGCAGCAATGGATTCCTGAAATAGAGTCAAGTCTGGCGTCCCTGTGGCTGGACACCTAAAAGGTTTTTAAAGATTTATATAGCAAGGGTTAGTACCCAAAAACATTTGAAAAACATTTAGCAAATTATTAACTCGCAGTAATAAATAAATATGCATGCTCTCTATATTTTAGTTAGTGCCACACTCCCTTGAGGACATCCTCACCCCTCCTCTAACGTGCACTACTAACGCCTTAATTAAATTCACCTAGTTCTTCATCTTACGACTAGATAATTTATAAAACCCCTTGCAACCACCCTACTCTAACCGAGTTTGATTTAGTTATGATTTTTAAGTTATTATCATCATCAACTTAATTAAATCATTTCCCTTTTTAATTTCATATAACTTCCACGTCAGTTATTCCTATAATACAACTCATGCTTTGTATTAATTAGCCCGTATATAATTATTTACCTAATTATATACTCAATCATATTACCGTATTCTCACATACTGAAATAACATTTAATAATAGGATTTCCCCCGAGTAGAGTCTCATCGGGTATAAATTCTCTATAGTGCTATCCCACTAGGTATATTCACATAACCTAGTTACCCCCAAGTCAGAACTGCTCATTAACTTGGTTAATACATAAATTTTGGAGGCGGTCATATTCCTTCCCTGAAAGTGAGACGCCCCTCACCCATATAACGGACGCTACGACCTGGGATTATACTCGCCCTACTCCTCAAGCTAGGGGATTCATTCACTATGCGCAACCTCCCCCTATAGCACTAGAGTATATATATAATAATATCTATTCACTGATATTAATGTACACATCATATATATATACTATCACACACCGTATATATATAAATAAAAAATATCCTAGCTACACCGTGCACTAAGCCCATGACACAAGCCTATTCCATTTTATTTTGAGTTTATGGCCCAACTCTAATTATTAATTAATTTTCACATTAATTCCTTTTGGTACCACCCCAACCAATGTATTTAAAGCTACTCTCATGGCCCGAAGTCACCTTACCCGAGTCTAAATCCCCGACTCTAAATTATTTCGCCTTCACCTAAATAAAATTTGCATTTCGGTATCGCTCAAACCTTTATTCCCGAATTTGTTTACTACATTCATATGTAATCGTATCGAAACAAACTTTCCAAAATTCAACCTTAGTGTGTCACACCTAATTTTCTCGAAATCCCAATTAATTTTAATTATGATGTCACATCAAGCCGCCCTCAAATCCTAATTAATCTTTATTCCCAAGTAATTAGATTTAAACCCATGTATTAATTACTCAACAACTAAGGCATGGAAGGATTTTTAATTATTTCCCCTTTACATTAAAAACTGGGCAAACTATCAAAATTTCTGGACCATCGATCGATCGATCGATCAGGTCCTCGTCTTCTCCGAGTTGTCTGTTTCAGCCATTGATGCACACCTCCAAACCCTAGTTTCTTCTACACTGAAAACTAAGTTTTCCCATCGACAAATAACATCAAAAGCCTTATAAGGATCATTCCTAGACTCCAGAAACATCACTTAATTTGCTTTCCATACTGTTTCCACGAATTCAGGTAAGGCCCATTTAATCTTTAACCTAGTTAAACATCAATTCCCTAATACCAATTCGTTTCTAAATCATCCAGGTTTACACATTTTACCAGATACAACTACAAGTCTCAGATTGCATACGAATTTCTACTCAATTTAGAAATCAGATTCATGGTTTACAAAACCCCATGTTTATCCCCTTTAAATCCCAAAACGAATTTCTTTAATTATCCACATCACATAAATATGAATTGAATTACACTTTAAATGCTACAGCAAGTTAACCACTTGCCTTAGGGTTCGTAGAGTCTGAATTTGGAATCGTGAGTGCCCAAGGTTGAAGATGACTCGTTTTGGCTCTCTTGTGATCCCCAAATTTACCTTTGGCTGCTATTAGGATTTCCTAACCCTCTAAGTCTCCTCTCAAAAACAATTCATCCATTCCCTTATTACTTTTAATAGTTTAATTAACCTTAATCCCGTTTTTTGCCTAAAGGGCCAAGCCCAAGTGGCCCAAATGCCCCTGTGGGCCCGGTTATGCCTAAAAACGTCCTGTGACCCGTTTACTACCCCCGGGTACACTTTTTCGACTATCTCGGCCCATTCGGACTCAACCGTATGCTCATAATTGGCATCCGAGTTAAATTAAAACAATCCTTATTTCACACCCAAATTAGTCTATACCGACTCCCGACTGAAATAAGTACATGTCCCGTCATTAATACTCAAAATGACATAAATAACTTAATACTATTCACTTAGTAATTAAGTTTCCCTAATATTAAACATTCACTTCCTCATTAGTATTTAAATATAATTTGTCATAATTAATTCAATTAAAATTATGACACACAAGTAATTTTGAATTCTCGAATTGAAATAAATATTAAATGCATGAAAATATTAAATGCATGAAAATACGAGGTGTTATAAGAAAGTCCAGTAAGCCTCCACGATACTGTAGGTACGCGTCCCTCGAATAAGTCCTCAAGCTTGGCATACCTATGTATGGACACCTAAATTATTTTGGAAAACTATTTTGACACGGATCAGAGCCCAAAATCATTTGCAAATATCTTTCAGGTAATTAAAATGCGACAGTTAAATACACATAAACATTTTTCATATTTATGTGGGTGTCGTGCTCTCTTGAGATATTAATCACCCCTCAACTATTGTGCACACCTAACACTTAACTTCTAATCCAAGTAGTTGTACTACCCCATCTAACTAGTCATGTTACATATCTTTCTATCACTCTACTCT
The DNA here is from genome assembly GCA_949130495.1 of Sambucus nigra. Taxonomy (NCBI): domain Eukaryota; kingdom Viridiplantae; phylum Streptophyta; class Magnoliopsida; order Dipsacales; family Adoxaceae; genus Sambucus; species Sambucus nigra. The sequence continues at coordinate 550,212,820 of OX422207.1, forward strand.
ATCCCAAGTACTTTCCCCATGTGGTTCCTAAGTTACTTTACCCTTTAACTTAGTTAATCATTTCCATTGTAATTGATTATATAACATTCACACTAGTTACATAAATAATACATTCACACTTTGCATTTTTAACCCATATAGAATTTATCGACTCTATAACATACGTGTAAATATACTACAACAATCACACAGATGTCATGTATAATAACCATCCTCCCGAGTAATAACTCACCCTATGCTTATCTTTAAAATGTAATCATATCCTAGGTATACTCACTCTAAACTGATTACCATAAGGTCGTTAACTCACACCAAAATAGGTAAATAAAATCGCAAACGTAGTGGAGGTGGTCATATTTCCCCGAGAGTGAGACCAAATCATTCTCAAAATATCTCACCTCGAAAATAAAACACACGATAAAATACCGAACGATATGACATGTGGACTATACTCTCCCTGCATTCACTAGCCAGGGGATTTACCCACAACGCGCAAACTCCGATGATAGCACTTGAGGGGTATGTTTCAACAGAAATATCATGCACATCGATATTTATAAATTACACACACACACACACACATATATATATATATATATATACACACACTAGTATATGCTCGTGCCTGAAGGCACGACGAAAATTTTCCAAGATACGTAATCGCAAATCGGGAAAAAAAATTCAAAATATGTAATTGCAAAACGACAAAAAAATTCCAAAGTACGCAATTGCAAAACGACAAAAATTCCGATCCCCGACAAAACATAGTGCAGTCTAAAGTATTGAATAGGTAAACAATTTACGTTAATTTTTTACAACACAAATGTGAAACGATAAAAATTTAGAAAGTACGTAATCATGAAACGATGAAAATTTTCAAAATACGTAATTGTAAAATGATAAAAATATCGTTCCCCAACGAAACAAAGTATAATTTTAAAAAAATTGGCCATAATCTCCCTTGTTTATAGGACTATCTACCTTGGTTAACAAATAACAAATTTTCCAACACCATTCAAATAATCTAAATTCATCAAACAATCTCACATATAACATGAAATATATAATATTCATCAACTGAATTCACATTGCCTCTAATAAACGAAGTGTCCATTTTAAAAAAAATTGGCATAGTCTCCTTTGTTTATTAGACTATCAACCATCTTAAGGGATAACAACAAATCCAACAATATTAAATGATCTCAAATTCATCTAACAAATACATCAACGAAACAAACTTCGTAACAAAAATAACATATATATCAACTTAGGTTCAAGGGCTTTAGACGGTTCTTTTTCTTCTTCATCATCATCATTGAATGACTATGCCACATCCTTCAAATCCTTAGAGATTCTCGAGACGACAACTTGTGGAAAATTTTGACCAAGAATAACTATATATGCAAGCAAATAGAAAAATTATGACAAAATTCTAAAAATTGTGAGAAAAATAAAATAATCAATATCATATATAAAGAATAGAAAAGACCATACATTTAATCCATACTTATAAGTGGTCATTGAAGTCCCCAGCTAGAACAATTGATCGAAAAGAAAAATTCAGAAATTCAGAAATCTTGAATTTCTCAGAATGCAAAATTCAGAAATTACCTTAAATGTCGAGAGTATAATAACTCCAATGACCTGAAACATTAAAGAATGTAACAATTAAAAGAAGTGGGTTCAAAACTTACTCTATAAATTAGCACACTCCAACGATACTTATCATAATAACCCTTATTGTTGGATTTAAAAGTAAGGGCACTAAGGATAGTTCCGCATTAGAAGGTTTTACAGAAATGTAATAAAACATACATATAGATAGTTACAGTAATAGATGTGCCCAATAACAAAAGGAAAAAAAAAAGCAAAAAGAAAAAATAAGAGAAGAGAAAAAATGTTTTTTTCGTTGCTCAAACAAAGACCCTAAGAATAGAGTCCACTGATTTGCAATATGTTTCCTTTAACTCTTCTCAAAATCATGGGCAAGGTTGTCATAAAGTTGGCAATCCCTTGTTAGGGCCATCATTACTTAAGGCAATCCTAGAGTAATATTATCACCCTTATCAACCTGCAAAAAATTGATTTCCTTCTAATAAGTCTTGGCTGATTAGCCAAGTGTCGGCATTTGGGTAGTCGTATATAAGACACTACTGCATTTACCCATTTTGGTGGGCGCAATAGTGGTGAGCCTCTACTTGTCAGGTCATGTCGTCGCCACATAAATGAAATGCGCGGAGGTGTTGGTGAATTTTGTTAATAGGACCAAGCTTAGAATGGTGGCAATGGCCATCTCAAGAAAGGCAGTCCACGTTATCTTGTCCTTTGGAAGCATTCAAATAGCCCTACCTGGTTATTGGGTAACCTGGACCTCTTTCTAGTAACAAGGGACTATGAGCCACATATCCTCTTCTTGGTATCGTGATAAACCGACTTTCCACCAGGGGTTTTGACGAACCGATGTGGGACTCCAAAGGATATTGTTAACAATTTGTTATTAACAATATGAAACAAATTGTTAACAATTTGTTGTAACTAAATGGATATAAATTCAGTTGTAATCATATAAGATTGATTATAAAATAGACAAATGGTGTTTTCACTTTAAGGCTTCCCTTCAATTTTAAGGCCTGCTGATCAATATAACATCAGCAATAAGAGGACATAAAATATCCTCCTGCCCAAATTTTTTGCTTGCAACAAAGGATTTCATCCTTGAAATGACTTCATCCTTATTTCTCACATCCATCTTTTTAGAATCTTTCTCAATCGATTCATCTACGATTAAGATACTTTAGACAGTTATTTTGTTTTCTATTGCTTTTCATTGACATAAAAATCGGGTCACTCTAGCCACTTTGTAGAGAAGTAAAATACCTTATTAATTGCTTTTGTGCATCCAATAATGATCTCACTTGGATGAAGTCCCATCCTAATGAGCTCCTCTTCATTTTGGAGGAGCTCCCTAGCAAAAGAAATTATCAAATTAGCACTATCTCCAATCTTCTCGTGCTGTGATTTTCCTGCCAAAACCAAAATCATACATGTGAGTGTATAAAAATGCTAGTTAATTTGAGTGTAGTTAATTAATTAGTTGTGTAGTTAATGATACACAAATTCTAAATTACACTTGATCAAACAACTACTGCAGCTGCAATGCACAACTACCAAGCCATTATTGTTTCGATTGGATAAAATGTTGCGAAAAGTATGGGAGTCAATTCTTTGTGAGTCATTTACTTCCTCACTTTCACCATCCAAAAACAGCATAGAAAATTATTTTCTCCTACTCCTATGAGACCTACTACTGCTATATATATGAATACATGCATATAGCTACAATACTGTTGTATGCATATATGTTGCATACGTATACAACTGTTGTATATATGCACACGACGATAGGGAGGGAATGAGATACCAAGCTGTTGCATATATGCACAATGCAAACAAAATATATTTATATATTATACTTGAATAAAAAGACTGATTGAGTTTGATATGTAGAGAGGGAGGGAATGAGACCCAAGTTCAGTAATCCATTGTATATATCATACCACCTATTATGACCCAAGTTCAGTAATCCCCCATATATATCAATTATGACCCAAGTTCAGTAAAATATATAATAATGTATCAGTAATATAAATGAAGGATATTATGTATGAGTTATTGCCTCAAGGATTACTGAACCTAGTTCAGTAAAATCACTGAAGGATACAACACAAATAGCTGAACCCATTATTAGATAGAAAAGGAAATATTTATGGTTTGATCCAATTAATGATATACGTTAACATTTTTAATTCACTTACCCCCTGCCATGTGCTTGAGACGTACTTATGAGTAGGGGAATACACGTTCAGTTGGAGCTCACCATAATACAATCCTCAATTAGTATGCCATTATACAAAAATTTATATTAAGTCTAACAAAAATAATCAAGTCAATATTATACTAAAGAGGGACTTTAACAATATAGGAAAAATGGAATTACATAATGGTAGCAATTGTATGTGAATCACAAAGAGATAATTAATTAAACATCCAAACCAAATAGCTACAAAACAGTAGCAAACCTTTAATATTTGTGACCTCTTGGAAAGTCCCCAATTCAATTCATAAGATGAATGACCTTTCTTAGCAAATCTCACTTCGAAGCTCAACCCTTCAAATCTCACTTCAATTGATTAGTTATGTGATCATCCATTAAAAATTGGCATTACATAATGGTATCAACCAATATTTAAAACCATGATTCAAGAACATTAGAGAGGCTCAATTTCATATCTAACCATCATAATTTTCACAACTAAATCAAGAAGTAGTGGTTCAGCCATAATTTCCTTTTAAATAGAATTCAAGAAATTAGCATACCCCAAAAAATAAAATGAAAACAATGTGACAATAAGAAGGATTAGGGTATCATGCATTTTAAGTGTAGTACAATGAATTATTTACATATCACGACCACAACATCCGATAGGAAACATAACAGTAACCCCATTTTGAACCGTGAAACATGACACATGAAACATAAACAAATTTTAGAGGTAGATTATATTTCTTTGAGTTCCCACCTAAAAACTAAGGGCATGAATTCAAAAAATCATCCATAAAAGAGACAAAAGTATTTATAGAAAGAACAATGTGTTGCGTCAGATACACGCGACACGTGATTGATAAATTGTCAACATGACGCGAATGTGTTGTGAGATAAAAGCAACGAAAACGACGTAAAAGATACCATAGACCAAGTCGTAAATTTTCAAATCGTACACCTAACTCAATTATTTCCCCAAAATAATTATAAGAATAATAAAATACATATAAAAGTATTAAAAACAATACAATACAATGCATATATACCATATTCCAATAATACAATGCTTGGGCTATAAGAGTAGTGTCGAAATACACTAAGAGCAAAAACCGAAATAAATGAAATATATTTGGGTTCAGGTTGATTGAGTAAATTCAAAGGCAAGAATACATAGCACATGCAGTACCCAACTTGTCAACAATTAAATGACCATCAAAAGCATTCCAAAACTCTAAAAATAGGGAACATAACTATTGCATACACATTGTTTAAATTAAAACCCCAAAGAAATTGTAGTAACCAAAGACTACCAAAACTAAGAAACTCTGCTTTGAATGAATGTATTGCCTTTACTTCAAACATACCAAACGTACCATATTAACGCAATTGTAAGACTATGCTTTGAATGAATGTATTACATTTATTTTAAAAAAAATAAACTATTGATGGTAGTTCCTAAATGGTCACCTGGAGGAAAAAATAATGAAGTAGTTAGAGAGAGAAGTTCAAATAAGAATTGGGTTCATAGGGCATTAACTCAAACCATGTTAAACCCCAAAACAAACAAAAATGGTTAGATTTGAGCATATACATATTTTATTCTCAAATACTCATATTAATACCACCTAATCCCGAACAAACAACTACCCCCAAAGCACTTCCGTCCATGAAACCAAACCCCTATAAACCATAGCCACTACCCACCAAACCAAATACCAAAGCACCTCTGTCCATGAATTGTCTCGCACCATAGCCACTACCCATATTGACTCGCACCATTTCTCAATGCTAACCATTGCCACTACCCACTTAACCAAAATAAAAAACTACATTTGGTGCGAAACACTAACGTATCTCACCTGTATTGGCTCACCCCAATTTATGTCACATTTCTGAGTTTGGCACAGAAGGATTCATATTATTCTGTTATTAATTTCACTCATTTCCCAAGGTTTGGGGTCCCAAACGACTTTCTGGATATTCAATAACAACATAGAATTAGTAAAGAAACCCCAAAGTTAATTTGAAATTCAATCAACACAAACCCCCAACATTAGTTTGAACTAAACACAAACAAATACAATGTTGATTTGAAAATAGACAAACACAAAAATTTCAACATTAATTTGAAAAAAATAAAAACAAATAATTAGATCTCTAAAATAAAACCTCTAGAAAAGGGAAAATAAAATATCCCCGAGTTTCAAACCCTACCCCATCAATCAACATCAAAGATCCCTAATTTTTAAGCCCAAATTGAACTGTATAAACCTGCCAAAAAAACTATATCTCATAAGAAACAAAAAAAAATTACATTAAAATTCCAATCCACAATAACCAAACAAATATGCTCATTAAAAATTTGAAATGAAATTGAATCAATCACCCTTTGAGTGTGACAGCGAAAGAGGGATGAGGGGGCTGCATTAGGAGGGATTGTGGGAGAGAGAGGCAAATGCATAAGCGGATGGGTGAGTGGGAGATAATGAGGGAGGATAATGAGTGAGGCAGGAAACATCCTTGACTAAACCTCAACAAACATTTCATTTATTTTCTCTCCAGTCATTTCAAAAACTAAGGCCCTCATAGAAACATCCACCTCTTTCGCATCACAGGTGCTTGAGCCATCAATATCAAATAGGTCAGATGCTTATTTAATCTCTTATTTTTTCTGCTGAGTTAACCCATAGTCTAGAATAGTTCTTGCAATATGGAGGTTAAAAAACAATATTGAATGAATATCGGTGTGTATCTTGTAACAACTTATATTGTATAAATATAATATGAATGAAAACATTAAAATTGCATTAGCTAACCTATGTCAACACGTGCCAAAAACACAACTAATAGAAAACATATCATTCAACGATGACGTGCTTTTAATACTCTAATAGTATGTTCGAGCGAAAGATTAGCACATATACGTTCAAATTTAGAGTAACCCCCATAACAAAATCAGACTCAAATAGAGAAAGAGATATCATAACATAAATGTTTGAGCGAAAGAATACAAATTCACTAAAAAAAATAATTCAAAATTCTACAATTACCTAAATGAGATAATCTAACAATTACCAAAATGACATCCCGAAACACTCAAGAATTCAGTACAAACTTGTATACAAAACTTACATGTTCCATATTCATTATATATGATTGTTATGTTGATATTAACATTCAAAAATGACAAAATCGCTCAAGAAAGGTTTCTTTAAAATCCAAATGTATAAGATGTATTTACATCCACCATGTAAACTTATGTTTATCACATAATGAACTATCTAAACAACTATAAAACAATATAGATAAATAGATTTATAATTTAAAAGGGAAATGACTAAGTTCATAGTTAAAATACTCGCTTTCCAATTTCGTCGAATGCTTGGGGTTCATGTTACCTGAAATAACCAAAAAAAGTATAAGACTGTTGTTAAGACTAAAAATTAATTTTCCATACAACAACTATAAAACAGTTTCAAACCCACATTTTGAAACAGTTTTAAACCCAAATATTATAACCCACGAAGTCTGGCGGTCTCCATTCTGCGTATGATAAAATGCAAACGAACCATATGTCAAATTACCATCTTTGTTGGCATATTCACAAATTAATTGCCACACAACAACTATAAAATAGTTTCAAACCTACATTTTGAAACAGTTTCAAACATAAATATCATATCCCACGAAGTTTGGCGGTCTCCATTTAGCGTAGGATAAAATGAAAACGAACCATATGTCAAATTACCATCTTGGTTCTCATATTCACAAATTAATTTTGGAAACACATAGATATATCTATATACAAGAAACAAAGAACCCAAAATCAAAAGAAAAAAAGATAATTTTTAAATAAATCAATCACAAATTGAACCATCATAAAACAAAAAATGCATGGTCAGGCCCAAATTGTAAATCTAAGCAAACATGTAAACAAATCTAAAACAAAATCAATAGATCTAAAACAAATAAAAAAACACAAAAAATAGAATCCCTAAATCTGAGCATACATGTAAGAAGAGAGATCTAACCTTGGGAGTTCAAGTTTAATCAGGTCACCTGCAAAAAAATCAAAATAAACTGACCAAAAATTGCTTTTGCGTGCCCTAAATCGCTTGTGCGTGTATGTGTGTGTGTGTATCTTTGTTTGTATGTGCATGGGTGTGCATTTTGTGTTAGAGAAGATTACCTGTGTGCATTTTTCGGCCATCGTGTTTGTGCATGTGGGTGTGTGTGCGTGTGAGATAGAGGAGGTGGGGAGGTGGAGGTAGAGGCAGCGAGAAGGCGTGTGTGTATACGTGTGTGCAACGGTGGAGGGAGGCGATGGAGTGCGGAGACGGCGGTGGAGGGGAGGACTACGACGAATAAGGTTTATGTGTGTGTGTGTGTGTGAGAGAGAGAGAGAGAGAATGTAATTGAGAGAGGGAAGTGAATGTGGGAGTCGGGGAAGGATTTGGGATTCAACGATTTTTCTCTTCATTTGCCACGTCACAATGGGTAAATTGTGACGTGGCACTACGTAAGACTCTTAGATCGTCCCAAAAAATTTGATCGCAACTGTTGATTTTTTGGCACTATTCAAACACCCCTCTCCCATATATATATATATATATATATAATAGACATAATAATAATAGAAATAAATCTGGCTAACCCATGCCAAACACCCGTACCACTAGCCCATAATCCCCGAGTCTATTTACCGGACTCTTAATTTATTTCATTTCATATCCATGAAATAATTAATGTAGCTTCACTTGCTAAAATACCGAGACTCACCCAATCGGCCCGTATTTAAATATTAATGAATTTATTTCATTGAATTCATTCTTAGGTTACTCACCATTTCACACTATACTAAACCCAATTATATCTACCCATAATCACTTTGTAATTGTCCCCCTATTTATTTTTCACTAAATAAATAAAGCTAGAACACTTCCCAAAGATATTAGAGCCTAAAAATAAAATAGGTAAAATTGCCCAAAGTTAGGCATCATCAATCGATTGATGAAATCGAACGATGCTGCTTCGACAACTCTTCTTACCCAATCAACTTCTCTATTGTTGTTCACCCAAACCTCCATGGATCCTTACCAAATCTTACCCCAAGTAAACCCAATGTTTATCACACAATAAAATAGGTTCTAATCACGATTGAAATTTTTAATCATCACTGATATCTCATTGAAATTCCATATTTCATGAATTGGGTTTTCTCAATTTTATATAATCCTCCCATTCAATTTCATTCCATAATCCAAATTAAATGAAATTAACTACTGGGTTTCAAATATGAATCGGATTCCAACAATTTATAATAGTATTTGAACATCAATTGAACATTAATTCTACATCAATTGCCCAAATCCCCAAAACCCATTTTCATTCCAAAATAGGTTTGTTTGCACCTCCCATGATATATCATATGTTTTTGAAATTTAAAATAGAAACAAATTAACTAATTGCCTTTCGAGGTTCGTAAGGTCTGATTACGCATTGTAGAAAATGAATTTGACAAAGCTCACCCAATTCCTCCTTGAATTTGTCCTCTAAAAATCGCTTCCTTTCTCCCATCTGTCTTCCCTCAATATCTTGGGTTTAGAGTTTGATAAATGGATGCCTTTGACTCTAAGACTTGGGTTTAATATCCGAAATCCCTAAATTAGGTGAACAGGCCAAGCCCAAATGACCTGAATACCCCTATGTGGGCATGGTTATAACTAAAAAGCCTTCGGGACCCAATAACTACCCCCAGGTACACTATTTTGACTATCTAGACCCTTCCTAATCAAATCGTGACCTTGAAATTTCCATTCGATTGACCTTAAAATAATTTCCTACCTCGACCTCATAGAGTCTACAGGTGACTCCCGGTTGAGATATAACATTGTCACGTCACTATCAGTCGCTATTACATAAAATAATTCTTTACTACTAACTTAGTATTTATACTGCGTCAATATTATCCCTTATCACTCCCAATCAATATTTTAATAAACTCATAATAATTTTTTCAAATAAATTATGTCACACGTAAAATTTAAAAATAACCGTATTAATCAAATATTTAATACTTAGAAATGTAGGGTCTTACATACTTCCCCTTAACAAACGAATTTCACCCTCAAAATTGGGACACAACTGTGGTGAATAACTCTCTATATTGCTCACACATATCATCCTCCCGCTCCCATGTCGATTCATCAACATTTTGGTGCCCCCACTGAACTCGAACCAATGGTACCAGCTTAGATCTCAACTTACGTTGACAACGATCAAGTGTCTCCAACAGTCTCTCCTCATAGGAGGTGTCTGGATGAAAGTCTATCTCCTATAATGGAACATGTAAAACGACCTCTCACTCCTCTAGTATCATTTGTAACTCCCCGACCAGGATTTATGGGTTACCCATAGTCAACCCGATCCGACCCGAGTGTTAGGTGTGAAGTGCAATCGAATAATCCTATATAATGTTGGTAGTCCACTTTTAATTTAATTAATGTTCCACTTGTTTAGTATGCGATTCCAGTTTTAAAATAAACTATGTGAGGGACCCATGGGGAAAACCCCAAAGTCCAAGCATACAAAGATACTAACGTAAGAATAAAGAAATTCCTTACCTGTATAACCCCCTCAAAATAAGAAATCGCTCCTATCCTGTCGTAACAAAGCGAGGGTGTGAAACTATGCCTAGTGGGAAATATACACTGAAGTATAGAAATGAACGGCATAAAGGAGACTCAACATGCTATTCCTACGTGCATATGTAATTACATAGTACACACACACACACACACACACACACACACACACACATATTTAATGCATGAAAATGTTTTTAATTTCAAAAATCTTACTTATCCAAATTAATTGACTTTAATCTTGTGAAAAACTTCTCTTACTCATAGTTAGCATTTATAACTTTATTTAATACACCCGGTTCAACACTTGAAGCCACTAAACTTGATTTACCCAAACACATTCCTTTACCGGAATCATCCTTTTTATTCATTTAAATAGACTTTAGTATTCTCGTTGAAAATCTCCATTTCAACACACACATTCTCCGTGTTAGAAAGTACTTATTTTTCATTTGAAAACCTTTTTCAATACATTCTTATGAAAATCATGGGTTTAACCACTTAGGTTGCTTAATCACCCACCACTTTCTTTACCCTTTTTCCTTATCTTATTGACATTAATAGATTCATTCATTTACTTATCCATTTCACCTTTACAAAAAAAATATTACATTCATTCAACTTAGGTTGTATTAACACATTTTACCACACCCACATTCACTTTATCTTTTTCTTAGAATCTTCCAAATACCGCATACTTTAACGGGCTCCATATCGTCGACTATACACACCATATGCTCTGGACAATGGTTTTGAAATTTCCATTCTAGGTCTCCGGGACCTTATTGATTTATCATGGTGTCATCCGAGTTCCTTTTAATGTGTTTAACATTTTTCAAATGTCCACATTATTCCACTTTTCCTTTTTACTTGAACAAATCCAATACCCGAAACTTTACCGCTCCACTTTGTGTTACACTTTGAAATTTTACCATTTCATATATGTTATACTTTAACCTTGATTTTTATTCCAAAAATATTATTCATTTAAGACTATTTTGTGCAACACCTTTACAACATTTTTATTTCACAAAAATATTCCAATTTAATTAAAAATACCATTTTACCCATTTATTTCCAAAATCACCCTTTACTCCATTTCTAAAAGTGTTGATTTCCCCAAAACTCTATTAAGTCATTTATACTAACTTCTTAAGTGTTTTAACACATTAACACCCTTTTTAACCTTAGAGTAATACTCTTCTTAATTGGAAACACTTTTACACCATTAATCAATTTTTAATTTCATAAGTGTTAATCCTTTTGCAACATTACCATTAACACTTAATGAATAATTTTACCAACATTTTCCCAAACCACACGTTTCTTTACTTTCTTTATTCAAGAAATCCATTTACAGTTAAGACTACTTTTATAATAAAATATCATTTCTTTTTATCACACATGTAGTCTTATAATCTCATGTTCATCATATCTTTTAGTCCCAATTTCACACACTTTGATGACTAAATTTCTAAGTTTTCTTATCTTATGTTTAAACCTAACAAAACCGTCTCTAAACTTGTTTGTACATTAATTGCCAAAATACTAAAAGTTTATATGCATGATAAGATGGATTTTAAACCTAAAAATCATACTAGATGATTTGAACATACATTTCATCTTGGAAAATCATCATACTTGAAAAAAATACATTTTTAAGCCACAAACACATTTTTTTTATTTCTTCAACCTCAGCAAATGTCTATTTTTCATAAAACCTCAATTTTGCAAGAACTTTAAAATATTATTATTTCACCAAATATTCCAACAAAACCACATCATTTACAAATATTTATTTCATAAGATGTTTAGCACCAATCGTTTTAGGAAATACATCATTTTCACAAAATATCAACTTTTAATATTTCAAAACCTTGAAATATTTACTCATTCTTTATTTCCAACAAAATATCATTTTTTCAACATTTTTATTCCATAAAAGTGTTTATTATCTTCTAGACATTAATTACACCATTTAAGTAAATGCACCCTACTCAAATAGTCTAACTACAAGACTATAAATGTGCAAAATAAATCTTACACTAAGAGTAAGGTTTTCTCACCTCTAATGGATCTCCAATAAGATAGGCATGAAAAGTATAAGAAGATGGCAACCTCCCACCTCCTAAGGTGGCCTTGAGGAGGTTGCCTCACTCCAGAAGCATGATCCATCAAGCTACAAAGTAAGAACACCCTTCAACTCTATGAAAACCCACCTCCATCTTCTCCAAAATCCCTCAAATACTCCTCCAGAATTTATAGCACTTCTTTGTCAATGGTGGAAATGGGATTTTTAGTTTTGAATACGGTGGAAAATTACACAAATGGAGGTGGAAAAGGTGGCAGAATGGTGGTGGGTGGAGATGGAAGAGCACTCACCTCTCTCTCTCTCTCTCTCTCTCTCTCTCTTCCATTTATTTCAACAATAAATAATCTTGAAAAATCAAACAACACCTTATAAAACCCTCCCCTAAGATTAAAAAAAAAACATTTTGCCCTTTCTGGGTTGATCTGAGCTCGACAGGTCAAAGATCCAACTCCCAAAATTGTGATAGCGCATAGGGGTAACTCAAATCTAAAATTCACAATTTGCGTCATTCAAATGACTTACCTATGTCATTCGAATGATTTCCCTAGGTTGTTTTAACAGTAGATCGCATGACCGTTCACGTGACCTATCGTTGTAAGTGAGTAGCATGTCGTTTGACGCCTTACTTCTTGCAACCTCAACATGTCATTCGAACAATAGCCCCTTATTGTTTCAACAACCCTTTTTCTTCTTCTTTTAATTTTCTCCAATTTCACCCATTACTCTTCTATAATTATAATCAACTCCACCTCAGTTATAATTCAACTATAATTTAATTAAATTTTCAGAGTAGGATAATACAAACTTCTCTCCTTGGGAAATTTCATTCCAAAAATTCTCCATCCATCAATCCTAGAACTTATGGGATCCACCAATATCTATTCTAAGTCCCAAAAATCCTCCAAGACAAACCATCTAAGTCCGGAACACTAAAGTTACCAATGGTTGATAAGCGACATGTTTTAACGTTCACCATTTCGCTAACCATGAGCTTTACATAACCGACTCCGAGCCTCCACTAACTTGATGATAAAGTCCAAAAAATTTCTAGCAGTACTTGTGCTAGTACCTAAGGCATACCGGTGCCTCTACGATAAACCTTTTCTAGCGGTCAATGCTCTCCCTAAAGAAAATAGTAATACAACCAACCGTTGCATATACCACTAAAATTAATTCTATCTTAGGACCACATATCCCATGTTCCATAAATTTTCATGTTATCACAACTTAAAAAAATGCATAAGCTTGTTGATAACAACATTATGCTATTTTCTCACTCCAAGGAGGCATAGTACAATTAAATCATTATCGCTCGCCTGGTTTACACCTTCCGTTGCATCACTCTAATGAACCTAATACTACATTAGGCATATCACCCTTGAGTACTCACTAAAGTCTCACTTTAATCCACTCACCATGGTAATGAAATATTATGTACAAAGTTTCCCCATTTCCAACACTATATCGTATCCTCAGGCCATCACTCTTCTCTTCACAACCTGATCCACTAACTGCCGAGCCGGCCAGTCGAAAGTCCACCAGTTTGAAGAAAGATATCCACTATGGGTAAATCATGTGGCTAAGAACGTAGCCACCCGTATGGAAAACCTTATGCAAAATCAAGAATACCTTAGATGGGCACACCTAGTCACCATGTTTCATTGACCAAGCCCGGCCCACTGCACTCTCCTAGACCCAACCGTGTCATACCATGACATGAAACAGACTTGAGTCACCACAGGTGAGAATACCGAATTTCAATTATCATAATCTAAAGGAACACACTTAAGTTAAAAGGAACAAGAAACCGTACTGAGTAATTTCTCCTATGAGCGTCCGACCCTAACTAATGTAAGTGAACCTACACCGTACACTTGAAATCATGACACTCATTGCTAGAGTTCTTACCGAGCACAAATCCTATCCCAATACCATAACTCGGGTCACTAGCCATGGTGAATTGAACTGCAACCATTCATTCTCACAATACGAACACAATTTATGAATCGGTAATCCTTTAAGAAGTCAATGCCCGACTTCCCTTCTTGGAAGCAAGGCCCTACATGTCACATCCTTGGCGTACGCAAATAATTCAGATTATCAAACACCTCATGCTCAAGTCATTGATCTTGCCCAATTATTAACGAGAACATAACTAACCTACTGCACATTGGTCATTACTCTCCTTACCACATCGTTATCGAAGTTCCAAACTCCCATAGGCATTACTTAGTTCAAGAGAAGCACTCGCCTAATTTTGTCCCTTGTTACCACAAATTTACACCAATTCACCTTACCTTTTCTACACACATGAGACATTTGTAACAACCACACCCGCCATCATTGAAACCCTAATGGTAATTAATATCACATTGGCCTACATCTTTTAAATCTTAATAACTTGGCAAGACATGCAAATAACTAATCCTTACATTCGTAAGGCTACTCTACCATAAATTGTCGACACATTGACACAGTAATCATGTTTCTATGTTACCCCACCTCGGTTTCCACTTTTAAGTCTCCACTTGGCGTTATCAGTCTATGTCTCGAATACATTTCCTAGTACATCCCGAAACCAAGTATCACCACACCTGTTCTAGTCATCCCATGACATTTGAGAATAAATATTATAAGGAAACAACTATCATCCTACCTTAGGGATTACACTACCATCTGTGCCGATTGGAAAGCCATTCCCCACCTTTACACTATATGACCAACACCTGCGATCACCACCTGACCCGCAACACTATCATTACTAGAATTCTACTATCATCTTTACCAGACTTTAATTGGTCTCCTAAAAATACCAAACACATTTCATGGAAAGTCCCAAAACCCTACGAGATTTCATCGCCTACGCCATTATAATTATAAATTCACTATAAACCCCCTTCGATACCCACATCGGTATTACTTGGTGCTCATAAAGACACTAGTCTACGATATTCTATATATTGTGCACCTTAATCATAAAATGCCTCACGGAATCAAAATATTCGATATTTATCCTCAATAATGCCACACATAATTTGTCCATTGGCACCTCAACGTGCCTATGAACTTCTCTCAGACTAGATTACCTCGCACCTATCCATTACCTCAACAGATAAAATGAGTACCTACATCTATATAACTATCTCATCTTCCTCCTAAATGGTCGTGACTATATGTTACGCACAAACCATAATCAATGCTACTAAGGATATTGACATGCCATAAGACAACGCCTGCCTCACCCAATCCTCAATAAATGTTCAACTATGGAAACTAAATTGCCTCGCTAAGAAAAAAATCATACTGTGTGAACACCTACAAGTTAACATGGCTATAAGGATCTTTCTAGGTTATGGGACGTCAAGTATTGCCTATAGATACTTAGGCCCACACAACGGATGCCACAGAAGATCCTATTCATCAATGCCACATTATAACCAAAATACATTAAACCCAAGTTATCTTCCAAAGGAACTAATGTGTTCTCACCAAGAATCAATACTTGTAAATGTTATTCAGTTATCTAACCTCCACAAGTGAAATATATCACCCATAAAATTAAACCGTGACGAACATCACTCACATCACTAAAATTATCATAGAATTTTTTTACACAAGAATCGCGGTGTTGTTGCTAGAAGCCTACACAACTTCATGTTTTCACCAAACTACCATTAACTAATATTATCGTCTAAGAATCAAATTTGTCTAATTATGCCATCGACGCTAATTACACGTAAGCGCCACATCTAAGGGTTATATACTTTTTAATCGCTAATCATTCGTGCTTACTCGATATACCCTAATCATCAACTTCTACCGTTGACTATATGAGACTTGTGGCACTTGCCTAATGGGCGTTATTCCATTATATTGACATCTCAAATGATTTTATTTTAACATAAGCACTTCACACCAATAACCACGGTGTTAGCACTATAGGATAACATGGACACCTATAAATTACTAAAATTCTAATCAGAAGAGCGAAAGTGATTAATAACCATTAACTTGATCGCGTGCCACTTCACTAACTTACTTGTCGTGCTAAACTCTTTGACTTTACCGTCGTGGACACGAACTATATCGTCATTAAACTAGTGTTACCGGCCCTAAACAACACCGACGTTGAAAGATCCAATACCGACCTCCCAAAAGGAACTTTGAAACTAGAGCTTTGATACCATTTGTAACGGCCCGACTCAAATTTTTGGGTTACCTGAAGTCAACCCGGTCCAACCCGAGCATTAGGTGTGATGTGCAATGGAATAATCCTATATAATGTTGCTACTCCACTTTTAATTTAACTGACGTTTCATTTGTTTAGCATTTTATTCCATTTACAAAATAAACTACGTGAGAGACCCATGGGGAGCATGTCCAAGTATACAGAGCTCCTAATGTAAAAAAACACTTACATGTATAACTTCCTCTAAATACGAAACCTCTCCCAACATGTCGTAACAAAGCAAGGGTGTGAGTTTACGCCATATGAAAAATATACAATGAAGTATAGAAATGAATGAAGGGAATCAGACTCAACACGTTATGCCTACGTGAACATCCAATTACATTTTATATATACAAACATACATACACCAATACTAAATCCATGAACAGGTTTTTAATTCTGAAAACCTTACGTATCCAGATTAATTTACCTTAATATTGTGAAGAACTTTTCTTACTCATACTTAGAATTTCTCACATTATTTAACACACCCGGTTCAACACATTAAACCACTACACTTGATTTAACCAAACACATTCCTTTATCGAAATCACCTTTTTTGTTCATTTAAAAACACTTTAGTATTCTCGTTGAAAATCACCATTTCAACAAACGCATCCACTCTGTTAGAAAGTATTTATTTGTCCTTTGAAAACCTTTTCCAATACATTCTTATGAAAATTATGGGTTTAACCACTTAGGTTGCTTAATTACCCACCTCTTTCTTTACCCCTTTTGCTTATCTTATGGACATTAATAGATTCACGAATTTACTTGTCCATTTCACAATTACTAAAATTTATTATATTCATTCAACTTAGTTTGTATTAACACATTTTACCACACAATCCATTTCTTGACATGTTTCACATTCATTTTATCTTTTTCTCGGAATCTTCCAAATACCGTATACTTTAAAGGGATCCAAACTGTCGGCTATGCGCACCGTATGCTCTGGCCCGTGGTTTTGGGCTTTTCATCTTAGTGCTCTGGGACCATCTTACTTTATCCTAGTGTCATCTGAGTTCCTTTTAATGTGTTTTAAAAAATTTCAAATGTCCACATTATTCCACTTTCCTTTTTACCCGATCGAAGCCAAAACTCGGTCCTTTACCGCCCCACTTTATGTTACACTTTGAAATTTTTACAATTTCACGTCCTTTATACTTTAACCTTGATTTCATTACAAAAATAATATTTATTTACGTCCATTTTGTGCACCACCTTTCCAACATTTTTATTTTAAAAAAATAATACACTTTAAGTAAAATTACCATTTTACCCATTTGTTTCCAAAATCACCCTTTACTCCATTTCTAAAAGTATCGATTTCTACAAAACACTACTGTTTCATTCATACTAAATTCTTAAATTTTTAACACATTAACACCCTTTTTAACCTTAGAGTAATATTCTTCTTAAATGAAAACACTTTTACTGCATTAATCCTTTTTTTAATTTCATAAGTATCAATTCTTTGCAACATTAGCATGTTACACAAACTAACTTATCAATGTTTACCCATTAACACTTAATGAATACTTTTACCAACATTTTCCCAAACCACACATTTCTCTACTTTCTTTATTCAATAAATCCATTTACACTTAAGACTAATTTTATAAGAAAATACCCTTTTTTTATCAACACATGTAGTCTTATAATCTCATGTTCATCATATCTTTTAGTCTAAATTTCACACACTTTGAAGAATAAATTTATAACTTTTCTTATTTTATGTTTAAACCCAAAAAAATCTTCTCTAAACTTGTTTATACATTTAGTGCCAAAATAATACAAGCTTATATGCATGAGAAGATGGATTTTAAACCTAAAAATCATACTACATGGTTTAAACATACATTTCATCTTGAAAAATCATCATACTTGCAAAATTACTTATTTAAGGCACAAAGACATTTTTATTTCTTCAACCTCAACAAATGTCTATTTTTTTTTCATAAAACCTTCATTTTCAAGAGCTATGAATTTTTTTTATTTCACCAACTATTCCAACAAAATCACATGATTTACAAACATTTTATTTCATAAAATGTTTAGCACCAATGTTTCTAGAAAATACATCATTTTCACAAAATATCAACTTTTAATATTTCATAGCCTTGAAATATTTACAAATTCTTTATTTCCAAAAAATATCATTTTTTCAATATTTTTATTCCATAAAAATGTTTATTATCTTCTACGCATTAATTACACCATTTAACTAAATTTACCTACAAGACTACAAATGTGTGAAATAAATCTTACAGTAAGAGTAAGTTTTTCCCACCTTTAATGGTGCTCCAACATTATAGGAATGTCAAGTCTAAGAAGATTACAAACTTACACCCCTAAGGTGGCCTCAAGGACGTTGCCTCACTCCTAAAACATGCTCTATCAAGCTTCCAAGTAAGAACGCCCTTCAACTCCATGAAAACGCGCCTTCAACTTCTCTAAAATCCCCGAAATACTCCTAAAATAATCGTAGATCTTCTTTTTCAATGGTGGAAATGGGTATTTTAGGCCTGAATATGGTGGACTATTACATAATTGGAGGTGGAAAGGTGGTGGAATGGTGGTGGGTGGAGGTGGAAGACCACCCAAAACTCTCTTTCACTCTCTCTCCTTCTTCCATTTCTCCCACTACAAAATAAACATAAAAAACCAAAAAACACCTTATAAAACCACCCCTGAGGTAAAAAAAACCCGTTTGTCCCCTTCTGGGATAATCTGAGCTCGTCAGCTCAAAGACCGAGTGTCCATAATTGTGATCGCTCATAAGGGTAACTCAGATCTAAAATTCTCGATTTACGTCATTTGAACGAATACCCTATATCATTTGAACAGTAGATCGCGCGACCCATCACGCAAATTGCTAATCTAATTCATTAGCATGTCGTTTGACTCCCTACTCCTCGTAACCTCACCCCGTCATTCAAACGATATCCCCTTCTCATTTGAACGACCCTTTTTCTTCTTTTTTTCCTCCAATTTCACCCAAAATTCTTATATATTTATAATTAAATCCTCCTCAATTATAATTTATCTATAATAAAATTAAATTTTCCAAACAGGATATTACACGTCTTCAGCGATGACACGTGGAACATGTAATGAATTCACTGTAAGTGCTCCGGTAGTCCCATCCTATATTGCATTGGTTTCTACCTCTCGATAATCGGAAATGGTCCCACATATGTCGGCACTATATTCCCCTTCTTATCTAACCTCATAACCCCCTTTATAGGAGACACCCGTACCAAAACTTGGTCACCAACCTTTAGCTCTATGTGCCTCCGGTCTGCATTGGTGTAACTTTTGTGCCTGTCCTGAGCTATCCGGATGTGCCCTCGAATTAGCTCAATCTTGGCTATAGTGTCTTGAATCATGCCTATCCCCAATATCTTATTATCCCCCACCTCTAACCAGTAAGCAGGTGAATGAAAAGGATGTCCATAGAGTTCCTCAAATGGTGCCATACCAAGGGTGAGTAGCTATGAGTTGTTATATGCAAACTCCACCAATGGAAGGTACTGCTCCCATCCTCCCCCAAAATCAAGTATGCACATCCTCAGCATATCCTCAAGCATCTGATTAACCTGCTCTGTCTTCCATCTATCTGTGGGTGATATGTTGTACTTAACCATAAATTCGTACACATGTCCTCTTAAAAGATCTTCCAGAAGTGGAACCCAAAAATCTTATCCCAATCCGACACAATGTCAATCAAAATACCGTGCAACCAAATTATCTCAATAATAAACAACTCTGCATACCGTCTCATCTTAAAATACATATGAACTTAAAGAAAATGGTCCACTTAGTCAATTGATACACTATCATCGAGATGTTCTTGTGGCATTATTGCGATATCAATAACTCGATAATGAAATCCATGGAGACATTCTCCCACTTCCACACTGGAATATCAAGTGGCTTCAACATCCCCATTGTTCTCTGGTGGTATATCTTCACTAGATAGTAGGTAGCACACTTTGTGAAAAAACTCCACTATGTACCACTTAATCCCACACAACTAATACTACCTATGCATATTTTGGCACATCTTATCCCCATCGAGATGTACCCCAAACATCGACCTGTGATAATTTGACATCACTGTGTGTCTAAAATCCCTATCCTCTAGAACCACGAGTCTATTGTTAAAGCTCAATACTCCCTTAAAACTAATCGAATATGACTCTGTCCCATCAACTAATAACTGGCCAATTCTGTCCTGACAAGACTGATCCCCTGCCTGTGCCTTCACCACCCTCATAACAATCTTAGGAATGATAGCCAATATGAACATAATGGCTCTAGTAACCTTATCATCATGTCAAATATCTTTCCACTTCGCCTTCCAAACCTCCATTATCTTCCCAGTAGATCGTTAGCTCAACGCGTCTACCATCACATTAGGGCTCCTAGGGTGATACTGAATATCAAACTGGTAATACTTCATGAACTCAAACTATCTCCTCTGCCTCATGTTGATATCCTTCTATGTGAACAGAATCTTACATGATTTTTGGTCTGTGAACAAGGTAAACTGCTCCAACAAAAGATAGTTCCTCCAAATCCTTAAGGCAAACACAACTTTTTCTAACTCCATGTTATGCATGGGGTAATTCCTCTCGAGGGGCTTAAGTCTACGAGATGAATAAGCTATTTCCCTCTCCTCCTACTGCAGTACACCCAAAGGCCCAATAAGGATGCATCTGTGTAAACACTGTACTCCACTTATCCCCTAGGTAGTGAAACTATAGGTTCTAATGTCAATTTACCCTTTAGCTAATCGAAACATAACTAACAACGGTTGTCCTAGAAAAATGACACCCCCATGAGTCTGATTCATCATTGGACCTTCAATTTTTAAGAAACCCATAATCAATCGTCGATAGTACCTTATTAGACAATATCCCTTGCAGACATAATGTAGCCCAAAAACTACACCTCTCGAAGCTATAACCCACACTTCTCAAATTTGGCGTACAACCGGTGATCCCGTACTATCTGCAAAACAATATTTAGATGATTGGCATGCTTATCCTCAAAATGAGAGTAAACCAGAATATCATCGATGAACACGATCATGCACTGGTCAAGGCACTCTCTGAAAACTCAATTCATCAGATCCATAAACACTGCTAGAGCATTGGTGAGCCCAAATGTCATCACCATAAACTCATGTGACCCATACCATGTCAGAAAAGAAATTTTAGGAATGTCCTCCTCTTTGACGTATAACTGATGATATCCCAACCTTAAATCTATCTTGGATAAGTAAGATGCTCCCATTCGCTGGTCGAAGTGATCATTATTTCGAGGCAACGTGTACTTATAAAATGATGCATCGGATCTAAATGAAATGGAGGCGTCTACTATTGAGGTTGTATAATAGTCCACAACAACTACAACACGACAACTCCTAAGTTGTACGTCCCTATGCTTAGGAACCTAAAATGGATTTGGAAAACGGTCCGAGTAAAATGTTTTAAAAATATTTTTAAGTATTTAAAATGCATAGTCAACATATATTTTGTACAAGTTAGTTTCACGTACTCTCACTTGACGTCCTGACCCGTTACTATTGTGCATTCCTAATGTATTCTACTAACCCATCCTAGTTATGCTACCCTATATAACAAGTTAAAGTCCTTTAGCTTACTACGCAAACTTACTCTTAGTACCCACTCATATTACCCATATAATACATTATTGATTCATTTTCTCATTTCATTTAAATCAATTTAGGGTTCACCAAATAGATGTTAAGTTTCCACTTTCTTAGGTTATTTTAGACATCACTATCTTTCTCATCTGCTAAGCACACACAGTAGGATAAACCACAAGTGCATGTGTATGTGTGTGTGTGTGTACACACACACACACACACACACTAATACAACACCCCTAGGCTGAGACCAGTGGTGTAACATACTCTGATATCGAGTCTTGATAAATCGCGTAACTAAAAAAAGGACTATTGGTTCGGAATCACTCTCGAACCACAATATACAATTCACACATAATTGGAGGCGAACAAATTTCTAGGACTTTGAGATAGTCACATAATTATGCACCCAAATGATTGGGCACACCCTCATTCAAAAAAGCAATGGTCATCCCTAAGTTCTCTGTTCGAAGGTACAAGTCTAAAATCCCCCAAGATATCTCATCAGGATAAGAGTATCTCCTTTTTTAACCTTTTGCGATAACATGCAAAGTAGGTATGTCATACACGTAATAATTTACACATTAGGTATTCATATGACCTATTTATATAAGTTCAGTAAAGGTAAGCACGTACCCTACTTTATATCCCACACGTACTCTATATAACTATCGAATAGCCTACGTACCATTATCAAACCATCAAAGAAGATCAATTAATTAAAGATTAATCTCTAAAAACCCCACTGCACCATTTTTCATCAAGAACTTTTATATAACTCGGATTTCTTCACATTTTGATTATGAGTTGTTCATCAAATTCGTCTTTTTACATAAGGGATTCAATCCTAACATTAATTTAACGCAAAACATGATTTAAATCTTTCAATTTTGTCATCAATATTTATGGAATCAAGATAATAAACATCCTACTCTAACATGGCTATTATATCTAATCAAAATTCAGCCAGACAAACACTGGCCTCAGTTTGAAGGTCTGATCCGCTGTAGAAGAGTGGTATATTTGTGATCCTCTCCTCTCGATCTACACAGTGGTGGTGGTCGTGGTGGAAGAATGGTTTGATATGGTGTTCGGGTCTCCTCTCTTCTTCCTCCTATAGACTATCTGCAACTTTGTAACTTTAACCCTCTAAGACTCATCTTATTGGCCTAAAAATTTAAAAGATCGAAATACCCTCCCGAGGTGTCGGTTTGGACTAAAAATGCCTCGGGACCCAAAACAAACCCCCGAGTACACTTTCTTGGCTATCTTGATCCTTTCGAACACATTGGCACAGTCAAAATGACCATATAGAATATCGAAAGTAAAATTATATTTTGTTTCTCACATTAAGTCCCGACACAACTGACACGCGAATTTCGACTAAATTTATCGTAACTGTTGTATTATTCACTCATAATAATTGTAATATTTCCTTATCATTATTATTACTTATTCAATAAGTCATATTATTTATAAATACAAATTAATCCTTATCTCGCTAATTATTTTTTTTATGAGATTAATTTCCAAATATGATTTAATTAATCCCAGTTATTCCCCAAATGAAAATTAATAAAATTATGGGGTGTTACACTAATATCCCACTAATAGATCCAGACCTAAGATAACATCATGACACTTCATATCTAACACTAGGAGGTCGTTGGATAAAAATTATCTCCCCACTTCAATATCCACACCCCTATAAATCGAATGTATAAGCGACCCACTTCCCAAAGATGACTCTACAAAAAAAATAAAACTCCTGATTGTCTTCAATAAATCAACTGCACATGCAAATCTGGTGGCTATAAATGAGTGTGATTGCTTAATAGCAAATAAAATCCCACCCTTAATCCTATGAATAGGAAACATACCCTCTACAACAAGTGGTACCTGTGGGGCTTGTGACCAAGCATATATTCTTCTGAATTTAGCCACTTAAGTTAGTGATTTTGATATCCCGAACAAGGTAATTGAATCAGTTTTATTCCATATCATGGCCATTGATTGTTTCTAACAATTTCCCCGAGTTTCGTGTATTTTTAATGGATTTTACAAGAATTTAGTGCAAGAAAAGAGAGAAAGAAACCGGAAGAAAGGAAATGATGAAAGGAAGAAAAGTCAAAGGGAAAAAGCATAAATTTCTATCCGGAGTTCGAATTCGACACCTAAAGGGAAGTTGAAGTGCTTGATTTCACAAGAATCTCGGAAGAAACGACACGCAAATCGGAGCTCGAGATCAAAAGTTATGCCCAGTCAAAGAAGAAAAGGAAAAAGTCAACCTGGAAGGAATCGGACCGATCCGGTGTATATCCGGACCGATCCGAAATGACTCAAGTCCAGTAGACCCCGGATGGATGATAAACCGATAACAGTAGAACCGATCCGGTGTGGACCGGACCGATTCGGTAGAATAAAAAAGAACCGATCCGATGGCTGAAAAAAATGGACCGATCCGAGGGCTATCCGGACCGGTCCGATCATGCAAAATCCTGGCATTTATTATGAAGATTTTGATGTGCATAGTTGGTGAAATCTTGTGCAAATTCGTACTACTTGGTTCTATAAAAGCCCATGCCCTACCTCATTCCAGGGGGTTGATATTTGAGAGAGCAATTCAGATTTAGGAAATGTTCATTTTCTTGGATAGGAGTTTTCATAAACCCTAGTTTGTAAGGTTGAGAGAGAGACAAAATTTTAGGATTCAAATTCTTTTCCTCTTGCTGAATACAAGTATAACAATTCCATTCTCTTACTCGGTATCTATGTTAGTTAAATTTCAATTGTATTGCAAATTATTTCCAATGTTTGGAATGTCTATAATTCAGTGTATGAATTTGTTTTCTAATCAAATCATGTATAGCTAAATTCTTAAGGGCTGGGGTACATGCACTCACTCCGAGGAAAATTACTTATGTAGAAAATAGAGGGTAAATTAAATATCGACCGAATCGTGGAAGGAAATTACATGAACATGCCAATCTTTTAATCTCTCTTGCCCTAGGTACTTGAGATGTTTAAGAACGTTTTGCAAGTGTAATTGTCCATTAACCGCTTTATATTTACCTTTTGATTTCATATGGTGAGGGCTAGATCCTTCATATATGCAATGCTTAGGATTTATAAAGATTGGATTTAGTCAAGAATTAGAATTTACAATTCTAGTATTCTACACGGTAATTTGTTAAGGTTTGAGGGATTGTACCCTACCCTATTTTCTCTTACTTTTCACTGTAATTTCTCCACAACTTTTTAGGGCTTTCTTTTCTTTGGGTATATTTTATTCCAATTGCAATTTCTTATCATCAATCATCTTTTTATTTCTTTGGAGGAATCATTTCAAGATTTAATAACTTTTCCTACAAAAGTGCCAATGCTTAATCCCTATGGATACGATCCCGACTTGTCGGATTATTACTAACGCGACAGGCTTGCACTTAAGCCTATAGAAAACGCACTTTTGAGACAAATTCTTAGTCGCGTCATGTTTTTGGCGCCGTTGCCGGGGACTACCATTTGGTATAAATTAGGAAAGTTATTTTAATCTACAAGTGATTTCAAGAAAAAAAAATATCTTTCTATATCTCATCTCTTATCCGCTTTCATGCAGAATTCATCTTCCACCCAAGTTCATGGAAATCCTATTGCCGAAGCAAATTCTGAAAATTCCCATACCACTGACTCTCCTCATTTTTGGGTTCCTCCTCCTTCGCCTAATAATTCCATCCCAAGTCGCTCATTAAGTCAAACACTGAGTGAGGGTTCTGAATCTTTGGGTAGCAATATGTCGGTGCACGGTAGTGTTGGTATTAGTGCTGGAGAGGAAGAGATAACATATCTTCCTCTGAAAAATCTTTTATATCCTGAGAGAACTGTTACCCCTGGTTGCATTTTACTCTCGTATAATGCTGGTCAGTTCCACTTTCGAAATGGTATGATTCAAATTCTTCCCACATTTCACGGGATGGATTCGGAAAAACCATATCTCCATATTAGAGAGTTCGAGGAAGCTGGTGAGACGTTTGGTGACCAAGATTGCCCACAAGATGTTATCCGGTTAAATCTTTTCCCTTTTTCCTTAAAAGATAATTCTAAAACTTGGTTATGGTCGCTACCCCCGAATTCCGTATTATCCTGGAGAGATATGCAAATCAAGTTTCTCTCCAAATTCTTTCCTCAACACAAAACCAATTTTGTCAAAGCCTAAATTCAAGCTTTTCGACAAAATGAGAATGAGGCCTTCGACAAGGGTTGGGAGAGATTTCAGGAGTTAGTTAGTGCTTGCCCACACCATGGATTCGAAAAACATCATTTGATTTCATTTTTTCATTAAGGCCTTACTTTAGCATCTAAACAACTTGTTCAAATCATGTGCGAAAGACCTTTTTGGGAATTAAACTCAAGCGATGCAGAGGCTCATCTGAAATATGTAGCAGAGACTACCCAAGCATGGGATATTTATGATACCAATAGTCAAAATAGAAATCGACAAGTGTTCAATGTGCCTGTTGCGTCCGGTATTTATCACTTGGACAAGGACACTTTGTTAGATAAAAAATTTGACCAATTGGAAAAGAATTTCAGAGACATGCTTGAAGTGCGATTGAGAGAAGTAGCTGGACCCGTGCAAGACGGGAAGGAGAAAGTGTGTTCCATTTGTGCTGCTAGTCATTCTACCAAAGGATGTCCTACCATCCCTGCATACAAGGCAATGTACACTGAACAAGTTGAGCCAATAGGGGGTTTTCGTGGAAATTATAATGCACAGCAAGGGAATGCATACAATCAACCGTGGAGGAATCACCATGGTTTCAACTATGGAAAACCGCAACGGGGGATGGCTCCTAACCCACAGGTGACTTTACCACCACCACCCCCTCAATTTCAGCAAATGGCTCCTCAGATGCATCCTTTATGCAGGTACCACCTCCTGGTCCGTATGTTGCTCCACCTAGGCGATCTCTTGAAGATAATCTGAATCAATTCATCCAATCTCAAAAAGAGAGCAATGCTAAATATGATCGAATGTTCACTGAAATTCATACTAGCATCTCTAGGTTGCAATCTGCAGTGAATACTCAGGAGAAGGGTAAATTCCCAGCTCAAGGCCAAAGACCTCTTTTCAAGGACGACCCACGGTTAGCTCCACATCATCGGATTTTCCATAACAATGTCAAGTTTTTACTACTCTTCATAGTGGTTGCGTAATTCATCTAGCACCGAAAAGTCCCAAGGAATCTAAAGACAAAGATGAGGGAGTTGAACCTGAAATTCCCAAGGAATTTAAAACTTTCGCGTCTGATGAGACTCCATTGGATACGAAAGACAAAGATGAGGAAGTTGAACCTGAAATTGAAGTCAAACTGCCCATTGCTTCTCCATTTCCTCAACGCTTAGCTCTACCCAAAAAAAGGGTGTCGTGTACAGAAGTGTTAGATGTTTTTAAGCATATAAAATTGAACTTGCCATTGCTTGATGCTATTCAACAAATTCCAGCATATGCGAAGGTCATCAAAGATCTTTTGTCTATCAAACGAAGGCTCAAGGTGAAGAAGAACATTTTCTTGGCACAAAATGTGAGCTCGGTCCTTCTCAATGATCTACCACCAAAATTCAAGGATCCTGGTGCACCTACAATTTCGTGTGTCATAGGAAAAAAAAAGTGGAAAAAGCATTGCTTGACTTAGGTGCGAGTGTGAACATCCTTCCATATTCCATCTATAAGCAGCTTGATTTAGGTGATTTAAAACCTACCCGAATCACTCTACAGTTAGCTGATCGAATAGTGAAAGTGCCTCGTGGGGTTATGGAGGACGTGATAGTTTAAGTGGATACGTTCTACTTCCCTGTTGATTTCGTCATTTGGGACACTGAGCCTGTTCCCCATGCGAGAAATCATGTACCAATAATATTGGGCCGTCCATTTTTAGCCACTACTAATGCTTTGATCAATACACGGAATGGCCAAATGCAACTCACTTTCGGAAACATGACTCTCGAGATCAATATTTTCAATGTTGCTAACCAAATGGGTGATGAGGATGAAATTTTTGAGGTTGATCTTATTTAAGAAGGGGTGGATGAGCACATTGAGAAGATCATAGGAGGATATGCACTGGAAGTGTGTTTAGTGCAAAGTGGTGAGAAAAAGGGCCGTTATACGGAGTTTGAGCGTGAGGTGGAAGAGTTGGAAACTTGGTTACTAGAAGAAGTGAGTTTTGAGAAGCTAAGAGATGTTGACTGGATTTCTCGGTTTGAAGAATTACCTCCGAGGGAGACAACCATGATTCCCTCTGAAAATAGATTTCCTAGTCTTTAGTTGAAGAAACTACCCACGCATGTCAAATATGCTTTTCTGGGAGATAATGATACATTTCCTGTTGTTGTTTCTTTCAATTTAAATAAAGAGCAAGAGGGCATGTTGTTGGAGGTGTTACGGAAGCATAGAAGTGCTTTTGGTTGGACTATAGCATATTTGAAAGGTATAAGTCCATTGATTTGTACCCATAAAATCCATCTTGAGGAAGAGGTGAAGCCCTCGCGAGAGATACAAAGGCGATTAAATCCAACCATGAAAGAGGTAGTAAGAACAGAAATCATCAAATTGCTAGATGCTGGGATTATCTATCCCATTTCTGATAGTAAATGGGTGAGCCCAATTCAGGTCGTTCCAAAAAAATCGGTTATGACCGTGGTTGAAAACGCCAAGGGAGAACTAATACCTCAACACACCACCACCGGGTGGCGTGTATGCATTGACTACCGAAAGCTCAATGCTGGAACCAGAAAATACCATTTTCACTTCATCGATCAAGTGATTGAACGAGTGGCGGGCCATCCTTACTACTGTTTCCTAAATGGGTATTCTGGCTATAATCATATTGAAGTGGATGTACATGATCAAGAAAAGACAACTTTTACATGTCCATTTGGTATGTTTGCCTATAAACGTATGCCATTTGGGTTATGTAATTCACCAACAACTTTTCAAAGGTGCATGCTAAGTCTCTTTAGCGACATGATTGAAAAAGGTCTTGAGGTGTTCATGGACGATTTCAGCATTTTCGGTCCATCTTTCGACCAATGTTTAAGTAATCTTGAAAGAGTTCTATGCCGGTGTGTGGAAAAGACTTAGTCCTCAATTGGAAAAAATGTCATTTTATGGTTACCGAGGGTGTAGTTTTAGGCCACATAATCTCATCTCGGCGGATTGAATTTGATCGAGCAAAAATTGAAGTAATAGCTGAGTTACCCCCGCCAAAATCGCTTAAAGATGTGAGGTCCTTTCTAGGCCATGCTGGATTTTATAGAAGATTTATCAAAGACTTTAGCGCCATTGCTAGACCTTTGAGTAATCTTCTTATTAAGGACACTCCATTTGAATGGAATAAAGCATGTCAAGAAGCTTTTGATAAACTTAAAAGCATGCTAATTTCCACTCCTATCATGCAAGCTCCTGACTGGTCACTCCCATTTGAGCTTATTTGTGATGCAAGTGATTACGCGATTGGGGCCGTTCTTGGACAAAGAAAAGATAAGAAAGCTCATGTTATTTACTATGCTAGTAGAACATTATCTGGCCCCCAGCTTAATTACTCTACTACAGAGAAAGAGTTACTAGCAGTCGTTTTTGCTCTAGATAAATTCCGCTCTTACATTGTTGGGTCACCCATCATTTGCTTCACTGATCACTCGGCTCTCAAATATCTCTTGAGAAAGAAAGACGCCAAACCCCATCTAATCAGGTGGATCCTACTCTTACAAGAGTTTAATCTCTCGATTCAAGATAACTATCGTCCGACGTCATTGCTGACCATTTGTCACGCCTATCGTCCGACGTACCTATTGATCCCATTCCCATAGACGAGTATTTTCTGGATGAAAATATATTTGCTACTTTTTCTCTCCCCTAGTTTGCGGATATAGTCAATTACCTTGTCACTGGAATTGTTCCCTCTAATTGGACTCCGCAAGAGAGAAGGAAGTTCATTACATGGTCACGCATGTTCTTTTATGATGATCCATACTTGTTTAAGTATTGTGCTTATCAAATCATCCGGAGATGTGTCCCTGATGAAGAAATCCAAGGGGTAATTCGATTGTGTCATACGAAAGAATGTGGAGGTCATTTTTCCAAAAATAAAACTGCTACAAAAATCCTTCAAAGCGGTCTCTACTGGCCCACAATCTTCCGGGATGTGAATACTTTTTGTAAATCATGCGATAGATGCCAAATAATGGGAGATATTACTCGTCGTGACATGATGCCATTGAACTCGATTCTAGTCTTGGAGTTGTTTTATTGTTGGGGTATTGACTTCATGGGTCCCTTTCCACCTTCTTTTGGTTTTCTATACATCCTCGTCGCTGTAGACTGCGTCTCAAAATGGGTAGAGGCCATAGCTAAGAGGACGAATGACAATAAGGTGGTGATAAAATTCATTCAAGAAAATATACTTTCTCGTTTCGGAATGCCTAAGGATATAATCAGTGATAATGGTGCCCATTTTTGCAATAGGCCTATGGAGAAGCTAATGCGAAAGTATGGAGTTTTCCATGAAGTTGGTACAACTTATCACCCTCAATTGAATGGCCAAGTCGAGCTCACCAATCGGGAAATCAAAAATATCTTGGAAAAGACAGTCGAACCTAATAGGAAAGACTGATCTCTCAGATTGAATGATGCGCTCTGGGCGTATAGAACTGCATAAAAGAATCCCCTTGGGATGCCCCCATTTCGATTTGTGTATGGCAAGCCTTGTCATCTTCCGGTTGAAATCGAACACAAAGAGTATTGGGCTATCAAAAGGGTGAACTTTAACATGGATAAAGCCGGTGAAACACATAAACTACAGTTGAACGAGTTGGAAGAAATACGCAATGATTCGTATGAAAGTGCTAAAATATCCAAAGATCGAATGAAATGAGCTCACGACAGAATCATTCGACGGAAAGAGTTTCATTCGGGACAAAAATTACTTCTCTACAACTCGAGGTTGCCCTTGTTTCCCGAAAAATTGCGGTCACGATGGTCAGGTCCATTTATTGTGAAAGAAGTATTTCCTCATGGAGCTGTTGAACTCGCAGATGAAAAAGGGGGAACACATTTAAGGTCAACGGGCATCGCCTAAAGTCGTATTTGGAAGCGATCGTCAAGGAAGCCGACACAATCTGGTTGTCAGACCCCATTTATGGGGATTGACTGTAAAAGAAAGGTGAGGTCGTCGCACCCCCAACGAGTATGGGTTGAATGTTGTATATAGTAGTCATAGGATGAGAGGCTAGTTAGGAAATCCTCGCTGTGTGTCACTACTATAAATGGGAATCAACAACATGTCTTGGGTGTGGTTCGGGGTTCGATGAAAGTTTTGAGGGTTTTGAGATACAATTGAGTTGAAGGAAGCGTTGAGGTGGAGAAATCAGGGTAAAAGTGGACATGGAAGTAAAGCAGGAGAAGATGGGATTTCAGCAGACCGGATCGGTCCGGCCTAGAAAAAAATGAGCCAATCCGTATGAAGGCGGATTGGTCCGGCTCAAAATAAAAAGAACCGATCCGGCTGATCGGATCAGTCCGGTCTATAAAATCGGATCGGTCCGTTATTTTGCAGTCAGCGCCATTTCCCAAGGTTAAAAACCCTTCTATCCTCAACACATTCATTCCCCCAATCCATTCCCCTCCCAAAATTAAATTCATACATCCCCCTTCCCCATCCTTTCCCACCATAATTTCCCACCCCTCCAACCTATAAACACCTACCTAATCTCCCCCAATTCTTCACACCTCCATCACCATTTTCTTCTCTCTCACTTTCTGTCCAATTATTCCATACCCATGGCTGCTCCCCAGAAGTATAATTCCATCGAGGTTCTACCCGACGGCAATGGTGAGTATCGTTCTCGCCCTGAAGAAAATTGGTGCCGTCATTTTTTCAGTCCCACCCAAAAATTCCACATTGAACGTCAGGTGCTTTGGGATCAGCTGCCCAATTCTGTCACAGGCATGTTCATGTCATGAGGCTGGTGTAGATTTTTTAATGAGACATATGAAGCTGTTTGGGAGAATGAAGTTCGTCAATTTTACGGTTCGCTCGTCCGTATCGACGACTTCGAATCTCAAGCTTTTGTAGATGCCACACCGATACCATTTTCGCTTGATATTCTGGCCCAGAAACTCGAGTCTAAAGGTGTGATCACTCCAGATCAATTTGATTATCCTAGTCTCGATCCAGTTCTATCCAAAGTAGTTTGCATCTCAAGAATCGAGCCAGGTGCGGTTTGGACTACGAAAACCTTTCCTGTTGGTCGGTTATCCGACAAGGCATGATTCATGTTTCACATTGATTGGGCCAACAATTTGCAAACCTCCAATGATTCGGCAATGCGCCCGCGTCAAGCTACAATGATGTATCACTTGCTTGACCATGCAACTGTTATCAATTTGGCCCTCACATTTTACAATGATATTCTCTTTGTGGCCTACGACAAAAAGGGTCGGGCCCCTCTTCCTTATTGTCGTCTCATTACATCTTTACTTAAGGATGCCGGGATTGTACCACCACAAGATCTTATCAACTTTCCCAAGCCATTAGGGAAAGAATCTCGCACTCAAAGTGAAAGGCAAATCCAGCTAATCCGTGCCCAGCGAGGCAGCGATTCGAGTGATGAGGAGACTGATGCGGAAGAGGACGTTGCTGATGAGGATGTTGAGATGGAAGAAGGGGAGGAGGAAGAATATGATGAAACTGCTGATCCGGATTATGTTTCGATTGGTACAGGTTTGACTCAGCGCGTTCTTTCTCTTGAAATGCGTTTCGACAGGTTTATGACTTCATACGAAAGGGACATGAATTTGGTCCTGCGTATGCAGGCTGACTTGAACCATCTCCTGTTGGGTCTCGAGGCCCCCCTTCCTCCCTATTATTACAATACTTATGATCCTGCTGCACCCGGAACTTTCTGTCCCTCACCCGCCCCTTAGAATACCCCGCTACCCCTTTATGTTCTATTAATTATGTTTGTTGATCCTTTGCTTCCACAGTTGTGTTGTAATATACAATTTTAGTTTGATATTTTCTTGTCTTATTTATCGCACTCTAATGTTGTCTTCTTTATCTCTCGTCCATTTGATTGAGGACAATGCAAATCACTAAGTTAGGGGGGATGACAAGTGCGTATTCATAAAACTTCGCATATATGTATATATATATATATATTGAAAAAAAAGCCAAAAATATTTTTCTTCAAAATAAATAAAAATTGGAATTTAAATTTATCAAAAATATCACCTTTATTATATTTAAAGTCTCAAATTATTAACAATCGAAATGCACTAAGACAAAATTGACCGAAGATGGAAATTGAAAGAAAATTGACGACTTTACGAATAAGTGTGGAGATTGATCAAACCCAGTGAGATTTCAAAACTTTCAATTTTTTATGAGTTTTTAAATCAATCCGAGTTTATGATTAAGTCAAAGTTCTTTTCAGCGTTTTAATAAGTCGTCGATGATCTCAATCCTTTGTTTTGATCGGTTATGGGAAATGTGTGAAATGTTGTCTCGAAATTCGTGCTAAACATATCTCTAAACTTAATTAGTCTCGAGATGCATATGGTAATGTGATTAGCAATTTGGACAATGAAGTAGGCCCTCGTTTGTTACCCAGAAATATTATCCATAATAAAGTTGTGAAAAATTATCCCTTTGTAACCCAAATTGAGCCAGATAAAATTTATCTTTTCGTTTGATAACCCGAAAAAACCGAAATAGCCCGAAATTGTGAAAATTGAGAAAATTCATCAAGTAAGTCCAAATTGTGCCATAAAAAGGGGCAAGAGAAAAATAGAAAAAAAATAGTGAGAAAAAAAATTAAAATAGAAAAAGAGAGAAAAATGAGCAAATGCCGGAAAAAGCACTAATGGACGTCATAAGGACATTTTTCAATTCTGAACATTCCGTCTATTCCCAATTTTACCCTTTACATTTTTTAACCCGAAAAGTCCTAACCGAGTCCGAATGGCGAAATTAATTACTGCATGGAGCGCTAAGACATGAAAAGATAATAAAAGAGATTAAAATGGTGTGATTAAGAGATGATGTTTCCCATTTCCTAATAACCGTACTCCGATGATGAGATATTTTCACTATATATTTCCTTCTTTTCAATTTTGTATGCATGAATTTGTGTCCATTATATTTACTGTTTATATGAATCATACCGAGAGAAAACAACCACAATCCGAGTGATTCGTTTGTGAGTGCATCCATAAGAATTTGAATCAAAATGAATTTTCGGAAAGAAACGTAATGCTCAATCGGTGAAAATTTGAGGTTTAATTTATGGCTTTGCACACACACACTATGGTTTGAGACATTTGAATATGAATTTATGGTGATTATTTTTCGAAAAGTTTAAATTGTACAATTTTTAAGTATTTTGATATTTATTTGAGTCAATAAACAATTTTGTGGGTGTATTCACAGCAAACCCTCACGAGACAAAACTCGTCCTACTAGGGTAACCCAGGGGTTTAAAGGCTTGTTGCATACGCTAAATACAATCGCTTGCCCGCGAAAAAGGTATTCTATACCAATAAAAGAATTTTCAAGAGTTAAACTTTAAACTAATTTCTTTTACATTGCTCGGGACGTGAAAAGTCCTAAGTTAGGGGGATTTGACCAGGCATATATTCTTCTAAATTTAACCCCTTAAGTTAGTGATTTTGATATCCCGAACAAGGTGATTGAATCATTTTTATTCCATATCATGGCCATTGATTGTTTATAACAATTTCCCTGAGTTTCGTGTAATTCTGATGGATTTTACAGGAATTTAGTGCAAGAAAAGAGAGAAAGAAACCGGAAGAAAGGAAATGATGAAAGTAAAAAAAGTCAAAGGGCAAAAGCATAAATTTCTATCCCGAGTTCGAATTCGACACCCAAAGGGAAGTTGAAGTGCTTGATTTTACTAGAATATTGGAAGAAACGACACTCAAATTGGAGCTTGAGATCAAAAGTTATGGCCAGTCAAAGAAGAAAAGGAAAAAGTCAACTTGGAAGGAATCGGACCGATCCGGTGTATATCCGGACCGATCTGAAATGACTCAAGTCCAGTAGACCTCGGATGGATGACAAACGGATAACAGGAGAACCGATCCGGTGTGGACCGGACCGATCCGGTAGAATAAAAAAACAACCGATCCGGTGGCTGAAAAAAATGGATCGATTCGAGGACTATCTAGACCGATCCGGTCATGCGAAATCCTGGCATTTAATATGATGATTTTGATGTGCATCGCTGGTGAAATCTTGCGCAACAAGTCATTCTGGCTATCAAATTCGTACTACTTGGTGCTATAAAAGCCCATGTCCTACCTCATTCTAGGGTGTCGATTTTAGAGAGAGCAATTTAGAAGTTAGGAAATTTTCATTTTCTTGGATAGGAGTTTTCATAAACCCTAGTTTGTAAGGTTGAGAGAGAGACAAAAGTTTTGGATTCAAATTATTTTCCTGTTGCTGAATACAAGTATAACAATTCCATTCTCTTACTTGGTATCTATGTTAGTTAAATTTCAATTGTATTGCAAATTGTTTCCAATGTTTGGTATATCTATAATTCAATGTATGAATTTCTTTTCTAATCAAATCATGTCTAGCTAAATTCTTAAGGGCTGGGGTACATGAACTCACTCCAAGGCAAATTACTTATGTAAAAAATAGATGGTAAATTAAATATCGACCGAATCATGGAAGGAAATTACATGAACATGCCAGTCTTTTAATCTCTCTTTCCCTAGGTACTTGAGATGTTTAAGAACGTTTTGCAAGTGTAATTGTCCATTCACCGCTTTATATTTACCTTTGATTTCATATGGTTAAGGATTAGATCCTTCATATATGCAATGCTTAGGATTTATAAAGATTGGATTTAGCCAAGAATTTTAATTTACAATTCTAGTACTCTACACAGTAATTTGTTAAGGTTTGAGGGATTGTACCCTACCCTATTTTCTCTTACTTTTCAATCTAATTTCTCCACAACTTTTTAGGGTTTTATTTTCTTTGAGTATATTTTATTCCAATTGCAATTTCTCATCATCAATCATCTTTTTATTTCTTTGGAGGAATCATTTCAAGATTTAATAACTTTTCCTACAAAAGTGCCAATGCTTAATCCATGTGGATACGATCCCGACTTGTCGGATTACTACTAACGCGATAGGCTTGCACTTGAGCCTATAGAAAAGGCAGTTTTGAGACAAATTCTTAGTCGCGTCAGCTTGTTGTATGACTGCATCTCGGACGTTATAGACACGTTCATATTGTAATTTCCCCTGATGCAGTGGTGCTGGTTGGGCTAGTTCTGTCGGGGATAACTGTGCCTGCTGCCCCTGCTGGGCACCCTGTTGTTGTGGTCCTCTACCCCTCTATGGACACTCTCTTTTCATATGACTCGTCTGCTCGCATACAAAGATGTAAGGACCTTTTTGTCCAACATAGTTATATATGACATTAGCCGTAACACCGTTGAAGAAATTCAAGTTCATATCGTCATCAACGGAATCCGAGTATCGAATCAGGAAAAAAGAATTCAGAAATCCAGAATACCGGACCGGTCCGCCCCAAAATAAAAAGAACCGGTCCGCCTAGCATCGGACCGATCCGCCTGGAATTTAAAAGAACCGATCCGACAGCGAACCGATCCGCCCAGACTCGGACCGGTTCGCCTTGCACTTTTAAGTCCAGAGAGCACCGGATCGAATGAGAACCGAATCTGCTTCAAATAAAACAAACCGATCCGCTATCGGACCGATCCGCCTAAGGCTCGGACCGGTCCGCCCTTGATAGAATTTCCCAGATCGTGTATCAGATTTTCTCGGCCAAAGAGGTTCTATTTAATCCCACTACGGGGAAGTGGTTTCACAAGACTTACACACGATTTTCTGAGTTCCATAACTCATAAGTCTTCATGGTATTTGAGTCCATTGATTCATACCCTTGATTCACACAAATTTCATACATTTGTGAGTCACTTTTGGTAACCCAAGAACACCATTGATGTTCAACCCTTTGTGAAGTGGATCGCTTCTTCCTCTTCATTGCAGCCCTACTGGACAGGGATAGTTCCAGCCGCCAGCCCTACTGGAAAGGGTTTCTTCCAGCCGCGACTACAGAATCCGATACCCGAGGGTAATTCTTAGTCAAACTGTATTTCATTGTAATCCGATTGTAAACCGTCTTTTACAAATTATAGTGATATACAAATGGTTTTGCCCATGTGGGGGATTTTTCTTTAACTTTGTGTGTTGAATATCTTGTGCATGATTTCATATTGTTTCAATCACACCTAGTTGCATGCTTAGGGTTAATTTGGGTTAAAAATAGCAGTTATTATATTATTTCTTAATTGAACGCAAGCGCCAACTCTTTCAAATTGGTATCAGAGCAGGTTACGCTA
This sequence comes from Sambucus nigra, assembly GCA_949130495.1. NCBI lineage: Eukaryota > Viridiplantae > Streptophyta > Magnoliopsida > Dipsacales > Adoxaceae > Sambucus > Sambucus nigra. The sequence goes on from OX422207.1 coordinate 550,250,752, forward strand.
ATCTATCGCGTATTCCTTACTTCCACAAAATTTTTCTAAAGATATCAATTTCTGAATTAAATTGATTTTTGAAAAAGTGCGTGTTCAAATGGAGAAATCATATTATAATATGCCTTTTTTTGACGGGTCTAATTATGCCTACTGGAAAGCTCGTATGAAATCGATTTTAAAATCTATTGACGAGCGTGTTTGGTTGCTTTGCGAAAATGGTTGGACTCCTCCCACGGTCACTGTTAATAACATAACCTCTTTAAAACCCGTGTCAGCCTGGACTGAAGATGATTATAAATTGTCCAATTTTAATTCCCGTGGTCTGAGTGCTATTTCTGGAGCTGTCTCTCCTGATGAGTTTCGCCGAATTATGACGTGCACCACGTCTAAAGAGGCTTGGGATATCTTGAAACTGACACATGAGGGTACGAACGCTGTTAAAGAGTCTAAATTACAAAATCTGGCCACCCAATTTGAGACTATCACCATGTCTGAGTCCGAATGCTTTGATGAGTTCTATGCACGTTTGTCGGACATTGTTAACACCTGTTTTAATTTGGGTGAAGTGATTGATAACACGCGTGTCGTTAAAAATATTTTGAGATCTCTCCCAAAACGCTTTATTCCTTAAGTCACTGTTTTGAACTCTTTGGGAAATTTGAAACCACTTAAGTTGGAAGAACTTGTAGGAGATCTTCAAACCTATGAGATTGACATGTTTCCCAAAACCATTAAGGCTAAGGATAATGGGATTGCTTTAAAGACTCATTTTCAGAAAAAGAAAGAAAATTTTTTGAATCCAAGTCTGAGTGTGATTGTAACTTAGATGACTTGGGCCTGTTTGCAAAAAATTTCAAAAGAATTCTATAATTCAAGAAAAGTGGAAATTTCAACGATAAAAGGAATTTTGAGAAAAATACTTTTGAAAAGAAAAATGAGAAAGAGTTCAAAGAAGATTTCAAAGAACCTCCTAAAAGGAACAGTGAGAAATGTTTTGAGTACGACGGTAAGGGACACAGAGCGTTTGAGTGTGCCACTCATCTGAATATGGAAAAGGGTAAAGCTGTCCTAAATGCTACCCTTAGTGACGACAGTGAGGTCGAGACGGTGGACTCGGGAGATGAGTCACCGCATGAGCGTAACTTCACCGCGTTCATGGCTAGTCATGTGAGTACTCTTAGTGCATCTCACGACGATGAGATTGCTACTTCACAGGGACACCTCGACAGCGAGAGTGATGAGAGTGGAAAAGAAAGAAAGAAAGATCTTGAGAAGATAAGATGTTTTGAGTGCGATGGGATAGGGCACAAGAAATTTGAGTGTCCCACTAGACTTAAGAGAGAGGGCAAGAAAGTTTCTTTGCCCACTTCTCTAAGTGATAGTGATGGTGATAATGGTGATGATAGTTTGATCCAAAAAGCCTTTAGAAAGTTGTTTATCGAGACCATGGAAACAAAAAGGTCTAATAGGATCCTAGGTCTTCGGATTGGTGAGTTGAAGAGAGAGAATGATGAGCTTAAAAGGGAAAAAGGTGACTTGACCAACACGGTGTCTAGTCTGACGACACGTGTGTCCCATCTCGAGGATGACCTCAAACAAGCACAGGAGGTCCAAGTCACATTAGAGACTGCTCCCGAGCCTATATCCACCGTGGTGAGTGAGTCCCATGGGTGTCCGTCTAGGATTGTTCATCCCAAAAATGTTGACAAATTACTTCCTAGACCGATTTATGTTTGCTCCCACTGCAAGAAGCAAGGACATCTTAGGGAGTTCTGTTCTAAGTTGGGTTTTGTGCCACATCATGCCACTTCACACATTCATGCACATGCACCCACTCATGATTCTTTGCCTGCTCATTTTGATAGAGAGTTTGTGCATATTCGCGAGCAAGTGAAGTTTTTGATCAAGACTACACATGATCTAGTGGAGTTGGTTCAAAAGAAGCCTCCATCTTTAGAAAACTCCACCGTTACTCCCGGTTGAGATCTAGTCTTGATTGCTAGCATAGGTTGTTTATCATGTCATTTTTTAAACCTATTGCTAGCATGTATCATTAGTTAGTTTTTCATTTTTTTTTTTTTAAAAAAAAAAAATACAAAAAGATTTTATTTTTTGCCTTTTATGGATGAGCATTTAAGATAGCCAAGTCACAACTTCATTCCATATATCCATGTGACTGTTTGATAGAGATTTGAGAGGCTACATCATTTCATCCATGTGCTTAACATTGATTGGAGTCCTTGAGATGTAATTAGTGATATTTCCTACATGCTTGACTCCTATATCCTTTATTGCACACATGCACGGCTATATTTGATTGTTGCACTTGTCAATCTCATGTTGGCTTGAGTGTTTCCATCTCAATCCTGTCTATACAATGTATAAAATGCAATAAAACTTGACAAGATTGGATTGCATGTTAAAACCGTTTTGGTGAGACTGTGTGATAATTTACATAACGGGGAGGGGCTGCGAAAGTTGATTTTTATCCTTTGCGCAAAAGCCACTATTAAAAAGGACCTAAAAAATGGAGGAATTGTAATATCCGAGGTCCTAAGAGGTTAAAAGAGCCCGAAAAAATTGAATGGCAATAAAAAGGAATTCATGCCAATTATGGGCCATTTAGGTTTCATCATCAATTCTCCAAAGTTTGAGAATTTAGTATACCTCTATTCAAAATATAAATCTGAGGGAGTTTGGTTGGAGATTGAAAAATGGGTTTGCACTTCCTTGAAAGTCCTGAAAAAGCATGAAAATCATTTTGGACGTTATTGGTGTAGAAATCACTTTGAGCTTTGATTTGTAGATTTGATATAGTCAATGTCGTATATTTCCAATCTTTTACACCGAAGGAAGCATTTGAGTTCATTCGTTAGGAATATCCAATATTCATCGTGCACATTTGTCATGTTTGTATGCTTTGATTTTCCTATCGAATTTTGTTCACACCCATTCTTTTACGCTATCACCGTCTTGGTTGTTTTATGTTCATTCATGGTGTGATTTTATGCCTTGTGTCACCCCGGTACTTGATTGCTTGATTTATTTCTCTCATTTGTCTATTTGGGGACATCGTAAAAAGGGGGAGAATGAATTATCTGATTATGGGGGAGTTTTTGAAATTCTGAGAATATCATCTTAAATTGATTTATATGCTTATGTTTATCTCATTTCAAACTCGATACGACACTTGGTATTTGCTTTGTCTCATGTGTGTAGGTACATCTTTTGATAATCCCATGTTGCACACCCTGATGAGAAAAGCGGTGCGATTTCTGAAGATTCGAAGAACAAACGATGCAGCCTTAGTCATTTGTACCACTTTCAGTTTTGGGTTCATGGAAGGGTAGATTTGTATAGACATTGTGATTATAGATAATTCGGATTTTTTATGTCTGTTCCGGCATAGACATAGGGGGAGATTTGTAAGGACATTTTTGTCCAACATAGTTATATATGACATTAGCCGTAACACCGTTGAATAAATTAAAGTTCATATCGTCATCAACGGAATCCGAGTATCGAATCAAGAAAGAAGAATTCAGAAATCCAGAATACCGGACCGGTCCGCCCCAAAATAAAAAGAACCGGTCCGCCTAGCATCGGACCGATCCGCCTGGAATTTAAAAGAACCGATCCGACAGCGAATCGATCCGCCCAGACCCGGACCGGTCCGCCTTGCACTTTTAAGTCCAGAGAGCACCGGATCGAATGAGAACCGAATCTGCTTCAAATAAAACATATCGATCCGCTATCGGACCGATCCTCCTAAGGCCCGGACCGGTCCGCCCTGGATAAAATTTCCCAGATCGTGTATCAGATTTTCTCGGCCAAAGAGGTTCTATTTAATCTCACTACGGGGAAGTGGTTTGACAAGACTTACACACGATTTTCTGAGTTCCATAACTCATAAGTCTTCATGGTATTTGAGTCCATTGATTCATACCCTTGATTCACACAAATTTCATACATTTGTGAGTCACTTTTGGTAACCCAAGAACACCATTGATGTTCAACCCTTTGTGAAGTGGACCGCTGCTTCCTCTTCATTGCAGCCCTACTGGACAGGGATAGTTCCAGCCGCCAGCCCTACTGGAAAGGGTTTCTTCCAGCCGCGACTACAGAATCCGATACCCGAGGGTAATTCTTAGTCAAACTGTATTTCATTGTAATCCGATTGTAAACCGTCTTTTACAAATTATAGTGATATACAATGGTTTTGCCCCTGTGGGGGATTTTTCCTTAACTTTGTGTGTTGAATATCTTGTGCATGATTTCATATTGTTTCAATCACACCTAGTTGCATGCTTAGGGTTAATTTGGGTTAAAAATGGCAGTTATTATATTATTTCTTAATTGAACGCAAGCGCCAACTCTTTCAAAACAAATTCCCCTGGTAGTCCTCCTTCCTCTGCATATCGAGGTTGTTCCTGCTATTGGCCTTAGTGGACTTGGTCTTGCTGGCCTCCCCTATTGTTCTCTTGGCCCTGAAAACCCTGAGTAATTTGATGCTGCTACTACTAAGGGACCCTGCTGGCCCTCCCTGAAACCTCCCTCGGGTGGGTAACCCCCAGATCTAAATCTCCTGGCTGAATCCCCTTGTTGGGAATCCTGCCCCTTATTTCTTCCTGTCTGCTGCCGCGGTACTCCACTAGCACCATTCCTACCTCCTTTACCCTAATGGATAGGCTCACTCTCCCTATTTCTTCCCTTCGAATAAAATGGATGATCCTAGAAATGAAAAAGTGCAGCATTGACAACATTATTATTTGTCTTTAATGTGGGGTTACCTATCAAATGTTGCCTGATCCTCCAGGTTAGCCCATCTATAAACCTTAACTTATTCTTTTCTTCACTGTTCACCTCATTATAAATGAAATAACCAAGAATATTAACTCCTCCTCGTACTCAGCTACGGAATGGTCACCCTAAACCACTTCGTTGAACCTCTTCCACATCTCTATCACCATGGCTGGAGGAATGTACTTACGATCAAACCACATCCAGAACTCATTAATGGGAATATTATCCCTCTCCTCAGTAGTGGTAACACTACTCCCACCACTATAAAGCTACCCTATAAGGCTGAAAGTGGATAACATATACTTCAGCATGTCACTAAAATCCACCATCCATAGGTGCCACCGAATATCCTTCTTCCAGTCACAAAAAATCATGTCATAACTATCCTAAAACTCAAGTGGGTGGCCCTTCTGAAATGCCTCCCTCACTCTCTACCAATTTGAGGGCCCGGGGTGGTCCTGAACAACCAATGCCACTTTCTCTTGTGGTGATTGTACCTGAGGAAAGTGGAGTTCCATGGAAGTCAAAGCGATGTTTAATTCCTGTTCCACGATAGTGACCACCTTTTTTGCCATAAATGTCCTTTGTGTTGGTTGTGGATGCGTTGCCTGTGTCTCTTGTTGAGTCTCCCTCTCATCTCTTTGCCGTTGAAGTCATCAACCATCTTTCCTATGTCTCATCTGAAATCATATTTAATTGTATGATTTCACAATCAACACAAATGTAATAATAAAAAAACATAATCTCAAATATGAAAGCATGAATGCAATATTCCTAATAATAGTGATCTATGTCAAAGAACGCGACACTCAAACCATAGTAAGCCGCACAGATCCTATTAACACTAGAACATGATGCTTTGATACCATCTGTGATACCCCACCTACTTTAATCATGGGTGATAAGTCTTTTTTCAAAATAAATAGGAATCTCTTTTGTATCATTCTTAGCATCATTGTCTAAAATCACTTTTAATTTACTAACCATGTATGTTAAATTAAGTGGGTGTCAATTTTATCATTCATTAACATCACAACACGCTGAAATAAAACTAAAATAACTCATCCATAATAATTATAAAAGTCTGAATCATCACATTATCAATAGATAAATAACAAATACCGAATAAAGCATTGGTTCTTAAAATATAATCAAAACCATAAATCTAGAGCAATAAACTAATTCCAAGTATATTGTCTGATAAATAAAATGAAAATGCATCAACTGAATGAGAAACATGCCCAAATGAAGTACTGAATCAGCAACCTAGTCTAGGAATGAATAAATAAAGCGTGTAAATAGTCATGCAAGCCTCCATAATGCTGCAACTACTCATCCCAGTAATGAGTCCTCAAGCTTGGCGTCCCTGTGGATGGAAACCTAAAATGTTTTGGAAAATATTTTTCATGTAATAAAATGCAACAGTTAAATATGCATTAACTTTTTTCATATTTAAGCGGGTGTCACACTCTCTTGATACATTACTCACCCCCCAACTATTGTACACATCTAACGCTTACCTTTCTAACCCAACTACTTGTACTACCCCACCTAACTAGTTCTATTATATATCTTTCTATCACTCTATTCTATCCCGAGTAATTTCCCCATTTGGTTCCTAAGTTACTTTACCCTTTAGCTTAGTTAATCATTTCCACTTTAATTGATTATATGACATTCACACTAGTTATATAAATAATACATTCACACATTGTATTTTTAACCCGTATATAATCTATCTAATCTATTATATACGTGTAAATATACTACAACAATCACACACATGTCGTGTATAATAACCATCCTCCCATGTAATAACTCACTGGATGTTTGTCTCTAAAATGCTATCATATCCCAGGTACATTCACTCTAACCCAGTTACCATAAGTTAGTTAACTCACACGCAAATAGATAAATAAAATCGCAAACGTAGTGGAAGCGATCAAATTTTCCCGAGAGTGATACCAAATCGTACCCAAAATGTCTCACCTCGAAAATAAAACAAATGGTAAAATACTGAACGATATGACCTGGGGACTATACTCTCCCTGAATTCACTAGCCAGGGTATTCAACCACAACGCGCAACCTTCAATGATAGCACTAGAGGGGTTTGCTTTCGTCTAAGTATCATGTACAACGATATTTATTAATTACACACACACACCAGTAACCCTATCCCATAATCCTCGAGTCTATTTCCCTGACTCTTAATTTGTTTTATTTTTATGTCTATTAAATAGTTAATGTGGCTTCACTTGATAAAATACCCGAACTCTCCCAATCGTCCCGTGTTTAATTATTAGTCAATTTATCTCACTTAATTCATTCTTTGGTTACTCACCATTTCACAATTTCCTAAGCCTAATTATATATACCCATAATCACTAGGTAATTGGCACCTACTTATATTTCAAAAACTAAATACAGCTATAACCAATCCCAAAGAAATTAGAGACTAAAAGAAATAGGCAAAACTGCCCAAAGTCAGGCGTTATCGATTGACCGATGCTTCTTCGAAAGCTCTTCTTCCCTAATCGATTTCCACCATTTTTGTTTTCCCAAACCTCCATGTATCCTTCCCAAATCTTACCCAAAGTACACCCAATGTTTATTACACATTAAAATCGGTTCTAATCATGATTTAAACTCTTAAATCTCACTTATTTCTCATCAAAATTCCATATTTCACTAATTAGGTTTTCTCAATCTTATATAATCCTCCCATTCAATTTGATTCCATAATCCAAATTAAATTAAATTAACTACTGGGTTTCAACTATGAATCGAATTTCGATAATTTATAATAGTATTTTAACATCAATTTCATATTAATTCTACATGAATTATCCAAATCCCCCAAACCCATTTTTTATGTGACAACCCCCTCCCCTCCTCCTCCCCCCGCCAAAAAAATATTGGTTTGTCAATACCGACCATGATATGAACATGAGTTTTTGTAATTTAAAATAGAAGTGAGTTAATTACCTGCCTTTCTAGGTTCATAGGTTTTGATTACACGTTGTAGAAGACGGATTTGGCAAAGCATACCCAATTCCTCATTGAATTTGGCCTATAAAGCTCCCTTCTTTTCTCCCTTCTCTCTTATCTAAATTTCTAGGGTTTAGAGTTTGATTAGTGGTTTCCTCTAACTCATATACTTGGGTTTAATAAACAAAATCCAGATATTAGGCTAACGTGCAAAGCTCAAATTACCCGAATACCCCCGTGTGGGCCCGATTATGACTAAAAAGGCATTGGGACCTAATTACAACCCTCAGGTACACTATTTTAGCCATCTCCATCCTTATGGAACAAACTGTGACCTCAAAATTTCTATCTCGATCACCCTACTATAATTTCCTATATCGACTTCATATAGTCTACACATGACTCCCCGTTGAGATATAACACTGTTACGTCATTGTCACTCACTATCACGTACCATAAAATTTTACTACTCACTTAGTAATTATATTGCAAAAATATTAATCCTTATCTTTCCCGATTATGATTTAATAAACAATTATTAATTAATTCAAATAAATTACGTCACTCGTGTATTTTAAAATAATGAATTAAATAAATATTTAATAGTCAGAAACGCAGGGTGTTACAAGGACAACCTTCACTTAAGCCTTTGGACTTCTATTAAATTTCAAAAATTGGTGCCAAATTATTCCTTCTCGTAAAAGAACCATTATCTCTCTTCCAAGATTGACCTTAATAATGATTAGATGTTTTCTTTTTATCTGTCTGAGAAATTCCCAAAGTGCCACGTGTCTTTTGAAATGATTGTTGGCAGTTGAGCATGTGCTAGCATGGGAAAGACAAACTTCAGTTTAAAAATTTCAAATTGTTAATACCTCCACACTTAGAATTTTCGTCCTCTTAACTTTCATTCCCCTTCATCGTCTCTAGAGCTTTTAGAGAAAGAAAAACAAATTGGCCATTGTTGATCTCTTTTCCAAGTTCTAACCTATGAGAGACTTTTTCCTCCTCCATTTACCACAACTATCAATCACTTATTTTCCACAACTATCATCCAAGTTCTAACCTATGAGAGCGTCCTCTTTTTCTTACCAAGATTTTCATTCTTTTTTAGCACTTCAAATCCTCTAATGATTTCTTATGAAGTTCATGTTGCCCTTACTGCCGCAACTCCACCTCACCTGGCCTAGATGCCATCGCCCCGATGGTGGCTCACAAAGAATAGTTTTATTTCTGTCATCGTTCTCCTGTTTTTGGCGAGGATGAAAATATTTTAGTGAGTGCAAAAAATTCTTTGCAATTGCTAAGTGTGACCCCATGACTCGTGGTGATGAAGACGACGATTCTAGTGTTTGGGGTTCCTTCCCCCAAAGGGGATTTCGAGATTTTTCCTTGATCGTGGTGACTTCCCCTTTTCCAAAATAGATTCCGAAGTTCCTGGAGGTTACCCATCTCACTTCGCTTCTTTGATTAGTTATATGCAGGCCACTCATGTTCATACCCTCACGAAGATTGGTCCCCATTGCACTTCTTGGTGTGGGTCTTTGTGACACCCTGCCTAATAAAATATTGGGTAATCAGTCCTATACCAAATTAAAATAGGAACCCTAGTTGGTTCATCCTTAGCATCACTGTGGAAAACCTTTTTAAAACTATCTAACCACCTAGTATTCAAAAAAGCTGGTGCCAAATTTTATCTTTATAATTAAACAACCAATAACATGCGGAAAGATAATATGAGTCATACACCAGGACTGAATTAAATTAACGAAATAGATAATAAACTACGTGCCGAATAAACCATCGGTTACTAAATTAAATAGTCCAACAACAATAATCCAACAACTAAATAGATAAATCTGAAAACTTCAACTGAAAACTATGGGCGACATGCCCTATGTAAACTAAAATCGATAGATGATTCCTACTCTGGGAAAGAATGAATGATGCGTCTAATCCAATCTCCTGCTAGCATCCACATATGCCGCAACTCCATGTTCCTAGAATAGAACATCAATCCTGGCGTCCCTGTGGATGGACACCTAAAAGGTTTTGAAAATAGTTTTATAGAAAGGATACCCAAAACATTTTGAAAATATTTAGCAACTGAATTAACTACAGTAAATAAAATGTATGAATGCGCTTCATATTTAAGTTAGTATCGCACTCCGTTGAGGACATACTCACCCATCCACTAATGTGAACACCTAACGGTTACCTTAACCACACCTAGTTGTACTATCCTCTCCAACTAGTCCTGGTGAAATCTCCCCTTGACATACTACTCTAACCCGAGTATAATAATTCATGGGTTATAACTTATCTCACCAATTAACTTAATTAATTCCTTTTAAATAATATCATATAACCGTGACACAAGTTATATAAAGTAAGTACATTACACATTGTATTATGATCGAATATAATATTACATCTCATTATATACCTACCTTTATTAAAACATCCACACATAATTCATATGTATATCCATCCCTCTAAGTATACCCTCACTGGATGATTCCCTCTAAAGTGTTATATCACTAGGTGTGCTCACATAACCTAGTTACCCATGTTGGAATCTCTCACCAACCTGGCCCAAAAATACAAACCTAGGTGAGGCGGTCATATTCCTTCCCTGAAAGTGAGATAATCCCCTCACCCACATACCGGACGCTATGACCTGGGGATATACTCACCCTACTCCGAAAGCTAGGGTATTCACCCACATCGCGCAACCTCTCTTGATAGCACTAGATTATATAAATTAAATAAATATCGAGTCACTGATATTTAATAGCACACACAATACACACACACACACACACACACACACACACATATATATATATATATATATATATATATATATATATATATATATATATATATACTAGAGTATTCCCATGCCTGCAGGCACGCTGAAAATTTCTAAAGTATATAATCGCAAAGCGGCAAAAGTTTTCAAACTGTAATATTTTAAAAAAAATGTTAAATACATGTGCCGATGGCTCATAATTAAAAAAAACATTGTTCGAGTGAATGAACTTGAAACTACTTTAAAATTCAGACATTACAAAGAAGGAATTTAAAATTTAAAAAACAATCTTATAAAATATAAATTGTGCATTATTTTTTTAACTATAGAGTTTCAAACTGTTTTAATTTTAAAGAAAATCTTACCGTTTTAATAGTCTTATATGAAAAAAGTGTAGTATTTAAAAAAACGTTAAATACATGTGCCGATGGCTCCTAATTAAAAAAACATTGTTCGAGTGAAAGAACTTTAAACTACTTAAAAATTCAAAAATTACAAATATTGGCACATTACTATTTTCATGAAGAACCCAATTGATGGCAAACCCGATTTATAACACACAAACCCAGTTAATCAAAAACTGAACCGAGTTAAAAAAAATACAAACAAACTCATGAAGTCTAAAAAAACTCATTAAATAATCATTATGAGAAAATAATTCAAGAAAGATGACAAAAAGCAATGAAATTCTGAGAGAACATATTGTATTAAAAGTTTATTTTTTTTGCTTTTTTTTTATATATCAACCAACATTGACCGTGACAGTACAAATATTATATAACTTAGCCCAAAGCAGGATCCAAATGTTCAAATGAGAGTAAAGATAAAAATATTCTACAACTCAAACACAATGCCCCAAGCCCAAGGCAGCATTCCTTACCTAATTCTAAATCCGCTCTTCACCAAAGCCCCTTTTCCCCAAATCCACAAAGCTCTGTAGAGGAGATCTTCACCAAAAACTCAAACACAGTGCTCCAAGCCCGCCAACTGGAGTTGAAGATCAGAGCTGAAGTACTCAATTTATGCAAAAAAAAAAAAAGAACTTACACCACTTTTATACACAAAAAATAATATTTAACCTGGATTACCTTCCCCATCACTATCAGCAAACAACTTGATATGAACCATACATATGAGATCCAACGCCACTGTCATCAAACAAAACATATGAGATCCAAAATAGTAAATAATGTAGTATCCAAAACATATGAGACCCAATATAGAAAACCTATTAAGCTCTGGAGATCGAAATACCTGAGCGGTCTAATGGAGAGAGGCCCGGAGATTTCAAGCTCCGCAATAAATGTCCCCTCTTAAAAGAGAAAAACACACACTGAGACAAAAAAATGCAACAATATTTTAAATAACATAAAAAAATACAGAGGAGAATCAAACATAGAGAGGAGACTCGTCGGAGAATAATATAGAGTTTACAAACCTTACCAACCAGTACCCGTCGGATCCACCGTCATTTTACAGCTGGGTACAATATTTTAAATAACAATAAAAAATACCGAGGAGAATCATATATAGAGAGGAGACTCGCCGGAGAATAATACACAGTTTACAAACCTTACCAACCAGTACCCGCTGGATCCACCATCATTTTACAGCTGGGTACAATATTTTAAATAACATCAAAAAAAAGAGGAGGATCATACAAAGAGAGGAGACTCGTCGGAGAATAATACACATAGTTTATAATCCTTACCAGTCAGTACCCGCCGGATCCACCATCATTTTACAGTTGGGTACAAACTCGAAACTCGCTGGAGAGTTTACAAAACATATCCATCAAAACTTCAGGTATAATCAGCAAGTGTGAGAGTCAAGAATCATACATAGAGAGAGAAACCCATGTCTGGTTTGTAGGGTCCGAACAGAGGGAGTCCCGAATTTTAGAGAAAGGGAGTCCTGGATTTGAAAGAGAGAGACCATGTCCAAGGTGTGTGTGTGTGTGTGAGAGAGAGAGAGAGAGAGAGGCGGAGGATGCTCAGTCAGTGGTAAGAGAGTCAGAGGTGGAGTGTCAAACAATTTTGGAAGAGAGGCAGAGATGGAGTGTTAAACAATTCCTCGAGCCTTGCACTCAACTTTAGAGGTATCAGTGCATCTTGAACCTTTTCAAACAAACGTTTGTGTTAAATCATTATATAAATTTAAGGGTAAAATGGGTATTGCACAAAAAAAATGTATGACATCATCATTTAAGCTTATGACATACATAAGTCTTCTACTTTATTATATATATATATATACTATTACCACACCGTATAAATATATATATAATATAATCCCCATCTTTACCATGTACTCAAAAACCCGTAGCACTAGCCTCAAATTTCCCGAGTCTCTGGCCCGACTCAACTTAGTTAATTTTCTCACTTATTAATTTATCATCGTCCTGAGTCTATGCTCCGACTCTAATTTATTTAATTCATACATCAATTAATATAATATTTTCCCCATGTCTATGGTCCGACTCTAATATAAATATTTTACAGATTAATTAATATTATATTTGTCTGAGTTTGTGATTCGACTCTAATTTAATTAATTTACACATCAATTAATTATTACATTGCGTCACTCAACCAACATACTCGGACTCGCTCACTCAATCTGTATATTAATAAATTTGAAATCTAATTCCCTAAATTTATCCATAAAGTTCCTCACATAGATCCTCCCTAATCCCAATTACTTTCCCCTATAATTGTTAGGAGTAGGTGCCTCCAATTTATTTATCACTAAATAAAGCATAGGAATGAAATATTAACTTCCCCCTTATATATGAAATTGGGCGAACTATAATATGGGACCATTGATCGATCGATCCTTTCTATCGATCGATCGATCGAGCAGGTATTCTTCTTCTCCGATTCAATTTCAACCATTAATGAAAATTCAAGATCTTTTATCTCAAATTCCAGTCCCAATACATCATATTCATCATATTTTTACATCTATTACAAGCTCTAATCATCGTTTAAATCTTTTGGCATCAATGATTTTCACAAATCTTCACCCACTCAAGAACACAAATTCCTATGGTGAAATCCCAATTATCATTCACAAATCTGATCCCACAATCTTAATAAATTTATCCCTAACACTGGTTTTCTATTATGGTTCTAATTTCAATCAATACTGAATACATCTATAACATCAATTGGACTGTCAAATCACTCAACCGATTAAATTCGTAAAAACACATTTCATGCAATAGCCCACCCAAAAACGAATTTAGGTTTTTACACCTTCCATAATATGAATTGATTATCATCAAGAATAATTACAACAGTTAACCACTTACCTCTAATTATTCGTAGAGTTTGATCAATTGGTGTAGAGAAAGTGTTGATGAAGAACACCCAATTTGTCCCCTGATTTGACTCCAAAAGATCCCCAATAGCCTCTTGATTAGCTTCCTCTATCTTTGTCTCAAAGCCCTAAGCTTAGAATTGTTAACTGATGTTCAACACTTCCCCAATTAGGTTTAAAACCCTTAATCCCATTTTTGGACACATGGGCCTAATTAAAATGGCCCGAATCATCGCGTGTGGGCCCGGTTATGCCTAAAAATGCCCCGAGACTCGATTACTACCCCGAGGTACTCTTTTCTAACTATCTTGACCCATTCGGACTAAACCGCTCACTCAGAATTGAGATCCGAAATACTTTATAACATTTCCAAATTTCGACCTCAAAATGCGACACACATTAATTCGAACAATTTAACTTAAAGTCACCAATTATAAATAATTCTTCCCACTCAAATAAATTATCCAAATAATAAATTTAAGTTTCTCCAATTTAAATATTTTTATTTCTAATATAATTAATTAAATACTAAATCCTCAAAATTATGGGGTGTTACATACTCCCCCCATTAGAAAGGAATTTCATCCTCGAAATTAAGAAAAGCCTAGTGCTCCAAGCTTCGAATATCACTCTCTAGTCATGTGCCTCTATGCTCGCTATATCTATCTCTTTCGCTTCTAACTATAAGTTACACAAATATGCATTTTAATTAACCAGGGTGCCCATACACCATATCCCCGTGCTTAACTGCACGAAAGCTACCCGACTATGCTAGCCGTGACCCGTAATATAACTTCCAAGCCGCAGTCATATCATATATATATATATAATGGTCGGGCAACCCAAGTACTAACGACCAAACATCTCCCCACTTCCAACATTGCCCTAAGTTTCATGTGTGGGACCTCTCGCAAAGCGAAATCCAAACCAGGAACCCGCCCAATACACTACTACCTAACATAGTCGGTTGTTGATATCCGTTAGACCCTTAGTCCATAGAACATACCCCCAAATACTTGTCTCTTAACACAAAAGCATACACGCCTACCCTTATGCTACAAAAGACAAAATAAAATACCTGACCCTGACTATCACTAGTTCTTGCACAAAATAAACCCGAGGTATCTCTCCCTGCTCGAAAATAATTCTAACCACCCTGATTCTCTTCAGTAAACACCCATACTTACCGGGATAAAATATTAGAACACAAGACCTCTTTATGTGTCTATTGCACCACGCAATACAACACACACACACACACACACACACACACACACACACACACACACACACATATATATATATATATATATATATATATATATATATATATATATATATAGGCTAGACGCTCTCTCAGGTGGTAACTAGTAAAATTCATACCCTAGTGTCGCGAACACAAAAACCTACCCCCCACGATCCACAATAGTTCAAATCCGTTTCTATGAAGTTGATATTTGAGAAAATCATCAACCTTACTCCCATAATTATCGAAATTAGTGACCCCTTGAAAAATTCAAACCTTGTCTCAATGTACACCTCCACTCTCTCGTGGTTAACACCAAAGGAATCCGCTACACCATGAAATTTTTTTATCTACATACTATGGCTTCTATAGCCAGCGCACCCACTAAATCTGACTCACTCGGGAATTCTAGTGAAAAATATTTTTATATTATTACACCCTCACTGTCACCCAAAACATACCCCATGACTATAGGATAAAAAGATAATTACCTCCATACTCTAGCTGTAATGGCTGATCCTCGGGTTCTTGAGCAGCTTCCCCCTGCCCGAACACACCCATGACTTATTGTAGTGGTTGTACATCCAGGACTTCGTCCTGTAGTTGCCCCTTGCCTCGCTTAGGATAATATCTATTCACGCATCCCGCTTCCCCACAAACTAAACACCTCCTAATAAATTCACCCTGCCATTGATCCCTTCCTTACTCGCCTTGTTGAAAGTCCTGGCTATTTTTTCGATAGCCCCCAAATCTAAATTGCTTGGCCTAGTTCCCCTGCCGAAAAACCTACCCCTGATGTCCCCCTATCTGCTACTGGGATACCCCACTGGTATTGTTCCCTAACACTTTATCAGACTGGCTAGTTTCCACTCTCCTCCTGCTTCATTTCACGTGGAAGCGATATTCCTGACAATGCAGGAGTGTTGCATTAATGGCATATGTATAAGCTACTAATGCGGGATTACCAATCAAATGTTGTCTGATCCTCCAGACTAACCCATCCATGAACCTTGATTTCTTTCTTTCTTCATCGCTTACCTCATCCGGTATAAAATTTTCCAAATGAGTGAATCCTTCCTCGTAATCGGCCACTGAACGGTCCCCCTGAGTCACCTCTCTAAATTTTCTCCTCATTACGGTCTCCACTGCTGGCGGAAAATACTTGTTATCGAACGACATCCAAAACTCTGCAATAGCTAATGTATCCCATTACTCAACTGTGGTGATGGACTCCTACCACTGTAGAGCTCCTCCCACTAACCTAAAAGTGGTTAGCATTTGCTTATGCACCTCATTGCAATCTACCATGCGTAGGTGGCACTGGATATCTCTCCTCCACTAACATGCTAGCACCACATCTGAACCCCCTCGAAACTCTGGAGGATTCCCTTTTTGAAAAAGCTCTCGTACTTGTTGCTACCCCGATGACCCATGGTGGGCCTGAACATCTGGTACTACTAACGCCTGTGGATGATCTCGTGGAAAGTACCTTTCCATTGGGATTATTGTTGCTTCAATTTCATGTGCCACCAATTCAATTACCGCTGTTGCCAAAATCATCTCTGGCAATTGTTGCGGTAACTTTGGCTCCTGATGAGCCTCTCTAGTCTCATCTTCAACTGCTCCCCTAACTGCTCAAACTCTCTTGGGCAACATCTGAAATGAGAATCGAATCATATGAGTTCACCCTAAAATATAAATGCGCATACGTACAAGAATACAATAATCCTATGATAGGGTTCTACATCAAAGAACGCTAAGCTGAAACTTTAAAATGAGCATAGATCCTAAGGACACTAGAACCTGATGCTCTGATACCATCTATGAAACCACTCCTAATAAAATATTGGGTGATCATTCATATACCAAATTAAAAGAGGAATCCCAGTTGGTTCGTCCTTAGCATCACTGTCGAAAACCTTTTTAATACTTACTAACCACCTGATATTCCAAAAAGCTTGGGCCAAATTTTATCTTTTTAATTAAATAACCAATAACATGAGGAAAGATATTATGAGTCATACACCACGACTAAATTAAATCAACTGAATAAATAATAAACTACATGCCGAATAAACCATCGGTCGCCAAAGTAAATGGTCCAACAACTGAATAGATAAATCTGAAAACTTCAACTGAAAACTCTGGGCGACATGCCCTAAGTAAACTGAAAACGATAGATGATTCCTACTCTGGAAAGGAATTAACGATGCGTCTAATCCAAGCTCCTGCTAGCATCCACATATGCCGCAACTCCGTGTTCCTGGAATAGAACATCAATCCTGGCGTCCATGTGGATGGACACCTAAAAGGTTTTGAAAATAGTTTTATAGAAAGGATACCCAAAACATTTTGAAAATATTTAGCAACTGAATTAACTACAGTAAATAAAATGTATGAATGCGCTTCATATTTAAGTTAGTATCGCACCCTCTTGACGTCATACTCACCCCTCCACTAATGTTAACACCTAACGGTTACCTTAACCCCACCTAGTTGTACTATCCTCTCTAACTAGTCCTGGTGAAATCTCCCCTTGACATACTACTCTAACCCGAGTATAATAACTCATGGGTTATAATTTATCTCACCAATTAACTTAATTAATTCCTTTTAAATAATATCATATAACCGTGACACAAGTTATATAATGTAAGTACATTACACACTGTATTTTGACCCGCATATAATATTACATCTCATTATATACGTACCTTTACTAAAACATCCACACATAATTCATATGTATATCCATCCCTCCTAGTATACCCTCACCGGATGAATCCCTCTAAAGTGCTATCTCACTAGGTGTGGTCACATAACCTAGTTACCCAAGTTGGAATCGCTCACCAACCTGGCCCAAAAATACAAACCTAGGTGAGGCGGTCATATTCCTTCCCTGAAATGGAGATAATCCCCTCACCCATAAACCGGAGGCTATGACCTCGGGATATACTCACCCTACTCCTCAAGTTAGGGGATTCACCCACATCGCGCAACCTCCCTCGATAGCATTGGAGTATATAAATTAAATAAATATCTAGTCACTGATATTTAATAGCACACACAATATAAACACGTGTGTGTGTATGTATATATATATATATATATATATATATATATATATATATATATATATATATATATTTATATATATATATATACTATCACCTCACCATATATATATATATAATAAAAACCCCGGCTTTACCGTGTACTCAAAAACCCGTAACACTAGCCTGAAATTTCACGAGTCTCCGACTAAACTCAACTTAATTAATTTTTTCACTTATTAATTTATCATCAGCCCTAGTCTATCGTCCGACTCTAATTTATTTAATTCACACATCAATTAATATAATATTTCCCCCGAGTTTATGGTCCGACTCTAATATAAATACTTTACACATTAATTAATATTATTGTTGATACCAAAATTAGTATGCTGATATAGACGAATAATAAGAAGACACGTGTCGATCTACGTGGCACAATAGCAATGAGGAGGTTTATTTCTCCGACTAAGTCATACTCACTCCGAGCAGCAAGTGCACTCCGAGGAACTCCAACACTCCGAGGAACTCCTGAACGATGAGCAACTAAGGCGGTCCGAGCTGCATCTCGGCCACAGCATTCATTGCCAGATAATCAACAGTTCAACTATTCATTGAATGCTTATCATATAGACGTATATTCTTAAAGGGCATTAATTGTTTACCCTTTCACATGTACATCCCAAGGGCTATAAATACATTGTATCACCCTCATTCAAAGGGAGGGGATTTTCTTGATAGAATTACATGTCGAGAACTCCAAAACACTTGGCAATAACAGAAACAGTGGACGTAGGCCATTCTTATAAGGCTGAACCACTTTAAAATTATTTGTCTCATTTATATTTATCTGTGATTAAATAATTAGAAGAAATCTAATTTTTTACATCAACATATTGGCGCCGTCTGTGGGAATGACTGTTGTTATCGTTTTTCACCAAAAATCATTCATCATCAATGGCAGATAATCCGGAATCCAGCAATCGAAACACTGGAAATGCTGGAAATTCTCCAAATCCCTCTGCACCTCCAGATCTGGCTGGAATTATGACAAACCTGGCTCAAGGATAAATCGCCATGCAAGAGACAATGCGGCAAATCATACAGACCCTTCATGGCGGTGCACCTGCACATTCGGGACAGCGAAGTGGTCAGAGGCCAACCTATTTACTATCTTCACGATCCAAGCGTCCAGATACGTATCGTAATGAGGAATCTGATGATTTCTCTTATTAACCTGGGCTAACTTCATCAATACGGGCTACAGATACTGGGCAACGTATCACTCTCTCTCCAGAGAGACCCAGTGCTTTGGAAAGACTGAGTAGGGTGTTTCCTTTCAGTCGATTAGGCCCTAGGAGGAATAGGAGTCCACCTAAAACCATGTCGAGGAGTTTTCGACAACCATCAGATCTAAGAGAAGGATTAGCACAATCACGACCAGTTGCTCGTCAAGAGAGATCTCAGGAGGCCACGTCAGAACAATCAATTGCTCGAACAAATAAGCCCGAGGAAGGAAATGATGCGTGGAAAGGTTCCATTCAGGGGTTGGAGGATAGATTGGGAGAAATGTCTAAGGTGAAGAATCCCCTACAACGAACGTTTGTTCAAGGGACACCTTTTTTCCAGGCCATTGTGGATTTTCCTACCCCGTCAAAGTTTAAAGCACCTGTGGTGACCCCCAAATATGATGGAAAGACAGATCCTGTTCTGCACATAGAGCAATATCAAGCTGCTACCGACATCTATGCCATCCCTGACGAGATGAGATGCAGAGCATTCTCAAGAACTCTTACTGGATCTGCCCAGATATGGTACAACAATCTTCCTTGGGGTAAGATTTCAACTTTCTTTCAGTTAGCCGAGTTGTTCATTGGCAATTTCTGTTTTGGAGCAAAGCCAGTAAAATGAGTAGCACACTTGTTAAGTATTAAACAAAAATCTGGTGAGAGTACTAGAGATTACATAACTCGTTTCAATAACGAGAAGCTAGAAGTCATAGATTATGAAGAAAAGACAGCAATCACCGCCTTGATGAGTGGGTTGTTGCCTAACAAGTTGTATTACACTTTGGCCAAAGATCCACCTACAACTATGTCAAAGTTGATGGCAAAAGCGGCCAAAATCATGAATGCCGAGGAGGCTATGGCTGTGAAGAAGAATATGGATAAAGAAACCAAGGTGGAAGACGACAAATTTAAGAAGAAAGAGCATAAGGGCAATGGCGGTGACAAGCATTCCAAGAATAATAAGTAGTCATGGGAAGTCCTGAAGAAATTTGATAATTATACTCCTTTGAAAATGGGTATTAGTCATGTCTTGGAAGAAATCAAGAATAACGAGGAAGTAAAGTGGCCAAAGAAACCGAGGTCAGACCCTGACACAAGTAATAGGGAGAAATATTGCGAGTTCCATAAAGATCATGGCCATATGACCAAAAATTGCATAGCTCTTCAGAACGAGATTGAAACACTCATCCGAAGAGTGAAGCTAGCAAAGTATGTTGATCGAGGAGGTGAAAGAAGAAATAATGACCGAACTAGAGAAAGGTCTAGATCTCCTTGTCGAGCAGAGGAGGAAAAGAAGAGAAACCACAAAGATGATCCATATGATGACCCCGATCTTCCCAAGAAACCAAAGCAGCCAGAACGAGAGGTATTTTCAATACGCTTTGGGTCATTTGATTGTAATGTCATTACAGGAGGAGATGCAGGAGGAGGAGACCTTACTGCAGAAAGAAAAGCTTACTTTGAAGAGGCTCAAGCTTACTCGTACATTCAGCGAATAAATTTGGCTGAGGAAGATCGCCCGAGGAAGATAAACAAAGAGAAGCTGGTCATTGGTTTTTCAAAAAATGACCTTGCAGGTGTTCTTTACCCTCACGACGACCCTTTGGTGATCAAAATGAGGATGAAAGAAGTAGTTATTTCGAGGGTTCTAGTAGATAATGGTAGTTCGGCAGACATCATGTTCTACTCATGCTTTGACAGTTTAAATTTAAAATTATCTCAATTGGAGCCTTATCACAGACCTCTCCTAGGTTTTGCTGGCGAGAAAGTTTTTCCACTTGGGACGATCAAGTTGGATATATTCATTGGAACTTGGCCTTCTTGTCGAACAGAAAGAATACGCTTCTTTGTGATGGATAAGAATGTGCAATCAGCTTAAAACATCATCATGGGAAGAGTTGGTTTGAAGAAGTTCGAAGCAGTTCCATCTACAGTACATCAGTGTTTAAAATTTCCAACAAATTTTGGAGTAGGAGTTGTGAAAGGTGATCAAAAAGTAGCTCGGGAATGCTATTATTCATCTGCCGAGCAAGAGGAGATTGAAGAGTCAAGGAAAAAGACTACTACCTACTAGGTGGATGAAGGTACAAAAATTGAAACACTGGATCCCAGAGATGAATCCCAACTTGTAAAAGGACAGGTGGTGGAATTTACAGAAAATGTTATTCTGGACGACGAGCACCCTGAACAAATAACCCAGATAGGTTCGACGTTGGATGCTTCAATAAAATAGGATTTGATAAACTTCTTGAGAAACAAAAAGAAAACTTTTGCATGGAGTCATGAAGACATGCCAGGAATAGATCCAAACTTCTTATGTCATGAGCTCAATGCGAATAAGGAGATCAAGCCTGTAAAGGAGAGAAGAAGAGTATTTAGTCCCGAGAAGAATCAATCTATACAAGAGGAGGTCGAGAAGCTCCAGAAAGCCCAATTCATTGAAGATGTGAAATATCCAGACTGGTTAGCAAATGTGGTGATGGTAAAGAAGAAAAACAATAAATGGAGAATGTGTGTTGATTTCACTGATCTCAACAAGGCATGCCTAAAGGATCACTTTCCATTGCCTAGAATTGATCAACTAGTGGATGCTACCTCGGGACACGAGCTGCTCAGCTTCATGGATGCTTACTCTGGCTACAACCAGATCAAAATGAAACCTGAAGACAGGGAAATTACTTCTTTTATCACCCTTAGGGGAACTTATTGTTATAATGTCATGCCTTTTGGTTTGAAAAATGCAAGAGCGACATACCAGCGGCTGATGAACAAGGTTTTTGCCGAACAAATCAGGTGCAATATGGAAGTCTATGTCGATGATATGCTGACAAAGAGCAAGAAAGCTGCTGATCATCTAGTTGACTTAGGTCAGACCTTTGATCAACTGGATAAATACCAAATGAAGCTCAACCCGACGAAGTGCACATTTGGAGTACGAGAAGTAATGTTCCTCGGATACATCGTCAACTAGCGAGGCATTGAGGGGAATCCAGAAATGATCAAAGCTCTTTTAGGGTTGCGATCTCCAACGACGAAGAAAGAGGTGCAGAGTCTGATAGGACGAGTTACAGCGCTCAACAGATTTGTATCCCGAGCAACTGATAGATGCCTCCCATTCTTCAAAACACTTCGAAAAACTTTCGAGTGGAATGATGAATGTGAAAAAGCCTTTCAAGATTTGAAGAAATATTTGGGAGCACCTCCACTGTTGTCCAGGCCACTAATGGGAGAAAAATTGTACTTGTACTTGGTAGTATCAGAGAATGCAGTCAGCTCGGCATTGATCAGAATAGAGAATGGAGTCCAGAAGCTAATTTATTACACAAGTAAGGCTTTCCGAGGTGCAGAGATCAGGTACCCAAAGTTGGAAAAATTGGCATTGGCATTAATTGAGGCGAGTAGTAGAATGAGGCCATATTTCCAGGCCCATACCATCGTCGTGTATACCGACATGCCATTGAGACAAGCCCTTCATAAGCCAGAAAAATTAGGGAGACTGATGTACTGGGCAATAGAGCTCGGTGAATATGATATTGTGTATGAACCCAGATCATCATTAAAAGGGCAAGCTGTAGCAGATTTTATAGCAGAGTTTACTTATCCTGAGACCACCGAGGAACAAAATTTGCTCGATGATCAACCTGTGGATGTTGTAGGATCAACAAACATAAGCTCAGGCCAACTCCGGTTGGTAAAAGGGCTTGTGGATATGGAAGGGTCATCAAATTCGAGCTCAGACCAACTCCGGTTGGTAAAAGGGCGAGAAGAGATGATCGACGAGGAGCAAAAAATATCAGGGGAGGATGAAAGGAAACAACAAATATTTCACCGAGGAACTTTGTCAGATAAGAAATTTTAAGACGAGTTACCTACATGGATGCTATATGTAGATGGCTCATCTTGCACTGCAGGATGTGGCGCGGGAATAATTCTGAGCACTCCAGACGAGGTCGACCTGGAATACGCCCTGCGATTCCAATTCAAAGCTTCCAATAATGAGGCTGAGTATGAGGCCATGATAGCAGGTCTTAATTTAGCAAAGACTATGGAAGCGCAACAAGTGATGGTATTCAGTGATTCTTAATTAATTATGAATCAGATGATGGGAACATATGCAGTTAAAGGAGAATTAATGGTCAAGTATCATGCAAAGGTGATGGATTTGTTAGCAGAATTCGATGCCATTCAGTTGATAAGAATACCAAGAATGGAGAATGCACAAGAAAACGCACTGGCCCGACTAGCATCAGTTACTCGTACCGAGCTGCGAAGAACGATACCACTTGAAGTATTAGAAAGTCGGAGCATAGATGAAGACCTGACGATGAACATTATTACCCTTGATTTAGAACCATCTTGGATGGATCCTATCAGGGCATATATTGAGGAGGGAGAATTACCGGAGAATAAGCTCACTGCAAAGAAATTAAAGTTTAAAGCTGCTCGGTATGTACTAACTAATGGTGTTTTGTATAGACGAGGAATTATGGCAGGTTTGTAAAGATGTGTGCATCCCTCCGAGGTGAAATAATTGATTGAAAAGATCCATGAAGGGTCCTGTGGAGCCCATGTAGCATGTCGGACACTTTTGCAAAGGGTGATGACGCAGGGATACTACTGGCCAACGATGAGGGCTGATTGTATAGCCTATGCTAAGAGATGTGATAAATGTCAACGTTTTTCCTCCATCCGACGAACTCTACTAGCATTGTTGACACCCATAACTTCCCCTTGGCCATTTGCCATGTGGGGAATTGATTTGGTTGGACCACTGCCAACGACCCGAGGAAGATTCAAGTACCTCGTCGTTGCAGTAGATTATTTTACTAAGTGGGTAGAAGCTGAGCCACTTATTCATATGACATACGAGAAGGTGTACCAATTCGTTTGGAAGAACATCATCTTCCGATATGGTCTCCCTCATGCCTTCATCACAGACCATGGAATATAATTTGATAACGAGGAGTTTGCCGCCTATTGTCATCAGTCAAACATTTTGAAGGTTCATTCAGCACTAGGCCATCCTCAAAGCAATGGACAGACTGAAGTGATGAATAGAACATTACTAAATGGTTTGAAGAAGAGCCTAAGTGAGGATAAAGCTAATTGGATTAATGAGCTGCAGTCAGTATTGTGGGCTTACCGAACAACCCTCCGAGCAGCAACTGGAGAATCACCATATATGCTGGCATTTGGAAGTGAGGTCGTAATACCTGCCGAGTTGGGTCTTCCAACTCACAGAGTGCTGAATTTCAATCCCCAGTCAGCGACTTGATGAGGAGATTAGATTTGGACATGCTCGAGGAAGTTAGAGAAGAGGCAGCCATTAGGAATGCTGCTTACCAACAACAAACAGTCGTGTGCTACAACAAGAGGGTGAAAAAATGCGACTTAAAAGAAGGAAATTATGTGCTAAAGAAGGTCATTCAGAAGCACAATAAATTGGAAGCAAACTGGCATGGACCTTACCGAGTTACAGGAGTTGTTCAACCAGGAACTTACCGAATAGCGACTCTAGAAGGAGAGGAATTTAAGAATGCATGGAATGCTGAACACCTACGCAAGTATTATCAGTGATGTAAAATGTAAAGCAGTTCCATCAATATGAATAAAATGATGATATTTCGCCATCTTCTCTCTTTTTATTGAAAGTTTTTCGGGGAATACTAGTGTGCAACACTACGCTGCTCGGCAGTAAAAACAACGATAGTTCAAGCTCAGACCAACTCCGGTTGGTAAAAGGGCAAGAACAAACCATACTCCTTTGGTTAGGAGGCGTACACTAGCTCAGACCAACTCCGGTTGGTAAAAGGGCGAGTGGACATGATAGTTCGAACTCAGACCAACTCCGGTTGGTAAAAGGGAGAGAACACGACATTCCTAAAAATACCAGCTCCGGTTGGTTAGGAAATCATACTCCTTTGGTTAGGAGACTGACACTGGCTCAAACCAATTTTGGTAAAAGGGCAAGTGGACATGATAGTTTGAACTCAGACCAACTCCGGTTGGTAAAAGGGCGAGAACAACTTTCCTAAAAATGCCAACGTGTTTGGCTAGGAAACAAAATACTCCTAAAAATGCCAATCTCGGTTGGTTAGGAAACAAGATATGCTCTCAAATGCCAACTTATGTTGGTCGGGAGGTAAGATTCCAGAAAATACAAAATATTCCAAACTGTACCAAGTATGGTTGGTCGGGGATTAAAACCCACTAATTGTAGTTGGTCGACGAGGAGAAAATATTCCAAATTGTACCAAGTATAGCTGGTCGGGGATAAAAACCCACTAACTATAATTGGTCGACAAGCACAATTTAACAAACTTGGTTGGTTGGAAAAATTTTAAACATTTTTATACTCATTACTTTGTTATTAAGTGATTGAGCAATATTACAAATACTTGTAATTTTTTATTACTAAGTTGGTCGATGAACTACACAATATTGTTATGCAAGCACAAATATAAAGTGTTTGACAAATACAAGACAATAGCAATACAAATTTGCAAACAAAAATGAAACTCTTTCATTAAATTAAAAATGAATTACACAAATTTATTACATTGATATTAAATTCTGTACTAATTATTACATCAGAATTTCCTATTCTACTGGTCTTTTCCCTTCTGCTTTTGAAATAGGCTCCTCGCTAACAGGAGGATCTTCCACGCAAAGGGGAGAATTAATGAAGTTAATATCTCGAAGAATTCTGACGTTCTTTATTGAAGGTGTGTCCAGTAGATGCTCGGGACGAGATACCTTGATTTGAGAATGAAGATTGTAGTCACCGAGGTATTTTGCAATTAAGCTCCGAGGAATGGCACGAGCTGGGATCCATTCCATGTCCAAATTATACGGTGGCACAGGCAAGTCAAGTACCCCAGGATCATAATAGTCCCACAGGTAGTGTCCTTGTTCGAGCTTCAGCACGCCCAAGGCATTCAGCCAACCTTGCTTGTAGCCCTCATTATTGGCATTCTGGATACGATCATCTAAATAGAATAGTGCTTCGTTGTATCCAACCATCCAGAACTCCCTGGGCTTTTTGTGAAATTGAAATGTTAACCTTTCAAGCTTCTCGTGAAGACTCTGGATGAAAAGTTCGTTAGTCTCCAACACTGATTTCTTTGAAGAGAGTTGTTGTTCCAGTTCTCTAATTTTCTTTGACATATCAGACAAAGCTTGATTTTTTGCCATCAATTGGAATGCTTGATTTTCCAACGCTGATTGAGTACGAGCTTCTTCAACAGTACGACGAAGAACTCTTGATCCTCCCCGAGCAGGTCGAGAACTTGGTTCCTCGACAACATTCTGAGCAACTCTTCCTCGTCCACGAGAACCTCTTCCTCATCCCCGAGTAGCAGTAGAAGGCACAGCTCTTCTCAAAGCCTCTAACTCATCTCGCAACTTGGCATTTCCACTTCTAAAAATGAGAATCCTTCATCGGTGACCGGTACCAAGGCAGTGGAATATGAGGCAGCGGACCTCAGCTGAGCTAGTTTTTTTTGCAGATTATTGTTTTCTTGTTCCAATAGCTCAGCGATTTGCCTGTGCCCTTCGACATCTGCTCTCAATGTTTTCTCTCTCACTTCATAGCCATCAAGCATCTTGTCGTAGCCTTTTTCACCAAGTTGTTTGAGTTTCTTCTCATACCCTTCATGCAAAAGAGCTGAAGACTCTTTATACTACTGCTGAAGTTTATCGAGAGTACCTTGCAAGTCTTCAATCATTTTGTAATAAGCCACATTATTGTCCACAGCTCGGTCAAGTAAGCATTTAAAGTATTGATAAGCTTCGACTGCCTGCTCTGAAGCATCATGACCACGGATGTCGACAACTTCTGATGCACTCAATTCTGTGTGACCAGCTTTATAATATTCATGACATTGCTGCATCATCTTTGTATCATTAGCAGATAGCAAATACATCCTGGCCAGAAACTAGCAGAGAAAGAAAAAGTAATCATCAAAAAGAAGAGAAGGAAAGAGTTAATAAAAAAGCAGACAGAACATCAACAACATAGAGAGACAGAAAAGGTGATTTTTTATTACATCATAGAAAGGAGTACAGTGTTCAAAGTACAGAGTACAAGTGACAAAAGAAAAATAAATACCGAACAACTTCACACCTTTTCCTTATCTCCCAAGACTTTCTCGGGAGGCTAGGATGAGGACCTCGGTTGCTCGGTTGGAACAATAAGTTGGTCGGTTAAAGCTGGAACTTGTTCAGGAGGAGCAGGCAAAGATGAAAGCTCCTCGTCGGCAGGTTGATTAAGGATTGGATCACCCACTACCATCAAATATTCTTCGGAGGCAGCTTCATCCTCTTCTTCATCTTCAATAGCTGGGGGAGGACCAGGGAGATGTTGTTGAAACAGTTCTGAGTCCTCATTAACTTTTAATTCTTGCAGGGCAGCAACCCAACCATCCCGGAAGTATTTCAAACTCCTATACTGCACCTGAGTCATCATTACTGCTACCTCCCTGTCCCATCATTTGTCCCAACCGGTGCGAAAAGATTTTTTCACCACCAGTTTTCTTTTCATTTTCTCCGAGGAGAGCTTCTCGGATAGAAGGTCCTCGGTGGCCTTCAACTTAGCTTCCACCTCTTCCTTCTGGTGGCTCACTTCTCGCAGAAGGGACAATTCTTCTTCTGCCATTCTCATCTTGTCTTCAAGATCCCCAAAGTTCTTGAGCTTCTCATCATATTTCTTTTTCTCTCCCTCCAAATCTTTCACTTTATTTTCCAGCTGCACCTTTTCTGCCTCAACTGCAGCCAACTTCTTCTCCCATTCAACCCTATCCTCATCATACTTTTGACGGGAATCCTTCAAAGATTTGGTTAACCCTAACAAAGCATCCTCCACTCCAGACGAGGAACTAGAATCCTTGATTGCTTCATCCTTCTTCACAATGGTGTTAAAACAACTCACCAGCTGAAAAAATAAGATAATGATAAGTCATCACAGAGATACATGTATTAATGGAAAGAAATAAAATTTAGAATAAGAGAAACTTACTGAAGCAATGTGACGAGTAACCAGGGATGTAAGCACATCCCTAGACATATTCTCCTCAATTCCTTGGACTTCAGGAATGGTCCAAGTCTTCACCGAGCTCATAGCTGAGCTCGGAGGAATAATAGTTGGAACACCAGCTCCACTAACTTGGAGATGGGGAATGGTTTCAGCTAAATTGACCGAGTAGGATTTCTTCAGTCTCCTCGGTGGCATTTCAACAGTTTCAATCAAAGAATAACTTTTGGTTGGGGAGATGGTGACCACTTCCACAGGTGCAACCTTCTTGCTCGGAGCCACTGGGGATTCTCGACAGCCTTATGAGGAGCAACAGAAGGGGCAGCATCTACTTTCTTTGTCCCCTTTGGGACATCAGTCTTGTTTCTTTTCCCATCTCCAGCATAGGTAGTCTCCTATAAGAGAGCAGGAACTCTTCTTTTGCCCATTTTTGACTTAGAGGAATGTGTGATTATGGAGAAGAGTCCTCAGGAATTGACACTGGATCACTAGTGCTGACCACAGGACGAGCAGTAAAGGATGATGTATAGCTCCTGTACTGCAACAAATATGAATCAGACCTGATGTGCTCGTCTGCAACTTTCTGATGCAAATTCCAGATAAGTTTCAAATGCTTAATATTAACGTCATCTTCTTTTGGACTTTTTCTTTTGCTGTCAACTGCAAACAAATACATTGTGAAATATCAGTCACGCATTTTATCAAATATAATGAAATCATAATTTCAGAAATAAAATAAAATGAAAATAACCTATTCCATTGCCATATGGAGGGCATCTGGGACCTTGATATACTTCATCTCCAATCAAAGGAGCATGCTGTCAGTTTTTAATAACTACCCCATGTTCAAAATAATCCCTATTAGCATCAGGGAGGTTGACTACTAAAGCCCTATTCAAAAATCTAGTTTTTAAATAAAAAACATTATCTAGAACAACCCATCTATAACAATACATAATCTCAGGAATTCCTATATGAGTTTCGTGAGTTTGATTTAACCTTTACACCCCATTAACTACTCTCCATGTGTTTGGGGGCTATTTTTGCAGGAACAACATCGAAATAATGACAGAACTCTAAGCACAAGGGGTTTGGTGGAAAAGAAAATCCACATTCAGCAATAAAGAGGCTGGGGAACCAATGTCCCTCAGCCAAATTAAAATAATTGGAAGGCTCAGAAAGATCCTCCAGAGTTACCCAGGATGGAATAGAAAAATCAGAGCGGAATTTCTCGAGAGATTCAATAACATAAACCATGGCAAATAAAAGAAATGAAGAAGAAGGAAGAAGATCTTACAGGAAAAAGGGAGATCTGTTGACAACGAACAAAGAAAAGGATGAACGCACAAGAGAGAGAAAGACTATGGAAAACTCGAAAGCAGAAATTGGAAAAGGTAGAAGACGATGGGATTGCCAAAGAAGCTTAAATACTTTGCCTTGGGAAACGGCGAAAGAAATGATTACAAAAAGAAACTATTACGCTACCGGCGGCTAAAAAGATAAAAAGTGTGCGAAGATCGAAGCGCTTATAAAAATTCAAAAAGGCGGATTCTGCGAATTTGGAAGACATTAGAACACGGAGAAAATGCTCCTAAAAACCAGGAAGGTCATTTAATATTGCCATATACCGAGAAAGAATGTTTCATATTCCTCAAAGTTCGAAATATGAAACATTGGGGGCTTCTGTTGATACCAAAATTAGTATGCTGATATAGACGAATAATAAGAAGACACGTGTCGATCTACGTGGCACAATAGCAACGAGGAGGTTTATTTCCCCGACTAAGTCATACTCACTACGAGCAGCAAGTGCACTCCGAGGAACTCCAACACTCCGAGGAACTCCTGAACGATGAGAAACTAAGGCGGTCCGAGCTGCATCTCGGCCACATCATTGATTGCCAGATAATCAACAGTTCAACTATTCATTGAATCCTTATCATACAGACGTATATTCTTAAAGGGCATTAATTGTTTACCCTTTCACATGTACAGCCCAAGGGCTATAAATACATTGTATCACCCTCATTCAAAGGGAGGGGATTTTCTTGATAGAATTACATATCGAGAACTCCAAAACACTTGGCAATAACAGAAACAGTGGACGTAGGCCATTCTTATAAGGCTGAACCATTTTAAAATTCTTTGTCTCATTTATATTTATCTGTGATTAAATAATTAGAAGCAATCTAATTTTTTACATCAACAATTATATTTTCCCGAGTCTATGATTCGACTCTGCTGAATTAATTTACACATTAATTAATTATTACCTTGCGTCACTCAACCAACATACCCGGACTCGCTCACTCAATCCGTATATAAATAAATTTGAAATCTAATTCCCCAAATTTATCCATAAAGTGCCTCACGTAGATACTCCCTAATCCCAATTACTTTCCCCTATATTTGTTAGGAGTAGGTGCCTCCAATTTATTTATCACTAAATAAAGCATAGGAATTAAATTTTAATTTCCCCCTTGTATATAAAACTGGGCGAACTGTAAAAAAAATCTGGGACAATCGATCGATTGATCGAGCATGTATTCTTCTTCTCCAATTATGTTTCAAATTCCAATCACAATACATCATATTCATCATGTTTTTACATTTTTTACAAACTCTAATCATTGTTTAAACTTTTTGGCATAAATGATTTTCGCAAATCTTCACCCACTCAAGAACACAAAAGCCTATGGTAAAATCTCAATTATCGTTCACAAATCTGATCCCATAGTCTCAATAAATTTATCTCTAACACTGGTGTTCTATTATGGTTCTAATGTCAATCAATACTGAATATTTCTATAACATCAATTGGACCGTCAAATCGCTTAACCGATTAAATTCATAAAAGCGATTTCATGCAATAGCCTACCCAAAAAACGAATTTAGGTTTTTACACCTCCCATAATATTAATTGATTCTCATCAAGAATTATTACAACAGTTTACCACTTGCCTCTAATTGTTCATAGAGTTTGATCCATTGGTGTAGAGACAGTGTTGATGAAGAACACCGAATTTGTCCCTCGATTTGACTCCAAAAGATCCTTAATTGCCACTTGATTAGCATCCTCTGTTTCTCTGTCAAAGCCCCAAGTTTAGAATTGTTAATTGTCGTTCAACACTTCCCCAAATCCGTCACCACCCTATTCATTACTAGGGGTTGGAGCCGATTCCTCAACGAACCCTATGAAGCGGTTTGGGCAGCCGAGGTCCGCTCCTTTTATGGGACCCTTGTGTGGACGGGCTAATTCAAGGCTCAAGCGTACATGGATGGAACCACCATTCCATTTTCATTGGATCTTTTCATGGCCAAGTTGGTCGAATACGTTGTTTTGGATGCCCAAGAATTCACCTATCAAAGGAACGTCTCCCCGGTCGCCAAAGACGTGATCATGGAACGCATTGCACCAAATGTTGTTTGGATGGGGCAAACCATCGCCATTAGACGCCTTAATGAGAAGGCGCGCCTCACTTTTCAAATTGTGTGCGCCAACATCTTGCAAACATCCAATGATTCCGCGATGCGGCCCCGTCAGGCCACATTCACCTATCACCTCTTTGATCCACACACTTCCATCCACCTGGCCCTAACCTTATATGCCGACATCATCAACGCGACCTTGGATGAGAAAGGTGCTTCCCCACTTCCCTATGCAAGATTGATCACCTCCATCCTCAAGGATGCTGGCATAGTGGCGCCGCTCGATCGTACTCGCATTACCGGTCCTTTTGGATAGGGAACCCGCACTAAGAGCGTCAAATAGCTAGCTGTCCTTCGTGCAAGGAGGGGAAGTGGTAGCAAGGAGGAGGCTACCTCGAGCCAGAGGGACGAAGCGGCAGTCGAAGGAGCCGGTGCTGATGTCGAAATAGGGGATGTAGGTGAGGACGAAGAGTCGACAGACGAGGAAGATGACCCTAAATTTGAGTGGGCATGTAGCAAACTCATGAACCGTATGTCAGCGCTTGAGACGAGCTTCAACAACTTCTTGACCGATTACCGTCGGGATACCAGCTTGATGTTTCGCTTCCTAGCGGACATATACCGACGCCAAGGGGATCCTAATGAGCCACTGCCATCCTATTTCTATGACCCCTATGGCCCCGACGCGCCCGGTTCTTCCCAACCCCCGCCCGAGTGAAGCTTGATGTGGGTATGGCAGTTTTTTATTTGTTTTTCATGTTCACATGTTTGAATTCTTTTCCTTGTAATTGTACCACAGTCTTGTTTGCTATAAAATCTGCATTTTCTCCATTTGTTTGTTTTATTTATCGCACTTATTATTTTGCCTTGTTTAGATTTTAGTCTTTTTTTCTTGAGGACAATGCAAAAGTCAAAGTTAGGGGTTGGGTGAAAAGTGCGTATTTCTAAAACTTCACAAATTTTCAAAAATGCCCAGAAATTTGAAAAAAATCATAAAATTTTGAAAAATCCAAAAATATTTTTGTTCAAAATAAATAAAAATTCAATTTTTTTCAAAAATATCAATAAAAGCCGGTTTAAAGTCTCAAGATGTAAAAATTCAACATACACAAAGCCGAAATTGACTGAAGATAGAAATTGAGCAAAAATTGACGACTTAACGAATAAGTGTGGAGATTAACAAACCCAATGATATTCGAGCCTATCACTTTTTGTGAGTTTTTAAATCTATCCGAGTTAATTGTTAACTCAAAGTTCTTTTCAACAACTAAAAAGTCGTCGAGGATCTCAATTCTTTCATTTTGATCGGTTATGAAAAATGTGTGGGATATTGCTTTGAAAAACATGCCAAAAAATGATCTCTAAACTTAAATTCATCTCGAAACGCATATGATAACGCAATTGGTATTTTGGACAATGAAGTAGGCCCTCGTTTTTCACCCAAAAATATTGGCCAGAAAAGGATGGGAAAAATTATCCCTTTTGTAACCCAACTTGAGCCGAATAATTTTTCCTTTCGTTTGACAACCCGAAAAACCCAAATAGCCCGGAATTGCAAAAAATGGAAAAATTCAGAATTTAAGTCCAATAAGTGCATATAAAGGGGCAAGAAAAAAAGAAGATATGCTCAATAGCAAGAAAAGAAAAGAACTGAAAAACATAAAAAAATAGAGAAAAAGAAGAAGAAAAAAATGAGCAATAGCCCGAAAAAAGCACAAATGGACATCTTAAATGACTTTTCCAATTCTAACTTTCCCTACCATTTTCATTTTACCGAATATACCACAAAACCCAAAAAAGTCCTAACCAAATCCAAATTGCGAAATTGGTTACCGCATGGAGAGCTAATATACCAAAAGATAATAGAAGAGATTGAATGTGCGAAAAAGAGGCAATGTTCCCATTTTTAAAACCGTAACCCGTTGATGAGATCTTATTGCTATAAAATTTTCGTCTTCCTACTTGTATGCGTGACTTTGCATCCATTATATTTACTCTTTATATCATGCATACCGAGAGAATATCCATAATCCGAGTGATTCGTTTGAGAGAACATTCCGTGAGAATTTGAAATCAAAATGAATTTTCGGTTAAGTAACGTAATGATCAATCGGTGGAAATGGCGGTTATATTTCTGGCTTTGCACACGCGCACTATGAGTTGAGACTATTGAACATGACTTGATGATGATTATTTTCAGGGAAAGTTTGAATTACACAATTTTTGCATATTTTGAATTTTCTTTGAGTCAAATTTTGTGGGTACATTCTCTGCAAACTCTCAGAAGACACAACTCGTCCTACTAGGCTGACCTAGGTGTTTAAAGGCTTGTTGCATAAGCTAAATGCAATCGCTTGCCTGCGAAAAAGGTATTCTATCCCAGTAAAATGTTTTCAAGAGTGGAGTCATGCTAGGATTCTTTTACATGGCTCAGGACGCACAAAGTTCAAAGTTAGAGGGGTTTGATTAGGCATAAATTCTTCCCAATTTATCCCTTAATTTAGTTACTTTTAGCACCTCGAACAACGTAATCAATTTGACTTTATGTCATATTCTTGCTACAGACTTATCCCAATGAGTACACCGAGTTTCTGGTATTTTGTACTAATGTTGCAGGTATTTAATGTCAATAACGAAAGAAGGAAACCAAAAGAATCAAGAAAGGCAATAAGGAAAGTCAAAAGGGCAAAATTGTAAATTCTACCCAGAATTCGGATGAGGCACCAAAAGAGAAGTTAAAGAGATCTCATTTATGAGCACATAGGAAGAAACGACACTTCAATCGGAATCTCGGAACAAAAGATATGAGCAGTCGAAGTTGAGAAAAAAAAGTCAAACATGCAGATCGATCCGCCCCCAGTCCGGACCGGTCCGCTGTGCCATACTCCAGAAGACCCTGGATCGAAAGAAAATTGAAGAGGGTAGAAAATAAAAGAATCGATCTGCCACGGACCGGTCTGCCTGAAAAATAAAAGAACCGATCCGCATGGAAGGAAGACCGATTCGCCTAAGCCCCGGACCAGTCCGGCAATCAAGATTTTGTAATCTTATCTTCTCCTAAGAAGAGTCCTAGTGCAACAAAAACTCCTGAATTCTTGTAGGATATAAAAACCCATTTTATTATCATTATTTTCACGGAGAATTTTAGTTGAGTTTCCATTATTTTTCAGAAACCCTAGTTTAGATAAAGTTTATTCTTTTAATTTCAGTAGTGAAGATTATTCAGAAATTCTTTGATTACAAGTGTTCTTAATTGCTGCTATTATTGCTTTGGTGAGATTAGGTGTTACTTTTCTTCATTCAAATTCCATTTTGCATCATTCTACAAATTTTGCTTAGTTTAATCATGGTTTTCTACAATTCAAAGATGGTTTTCTTTAGAGTCAAAGTTAGGATTTCTTCGTCTATCCAACTTCGTCACAATTTCATTGTCCTATTTCCATGTGGATACGATCCCGACTTACCGGGTTTATTACTAACGCGACAGGTTTGCACTTGAGCCTAGAGTGAACGCACATTAGAGACACTTTTTGAGTCGCATCACAGGGCCAGCATCGTCACCAAATAAAAGTGCGATAGGCCCCCAATTTTAAAATTTTTCAAAATGAATTTCCTTTAAGTGCGGAATAAAGATGGTTCAAACATATAAACATTTTACAATAAATTTTAATTTCTTTCAAATTAAAATTAAATGAAACAGAAAGTGAATAAATTAAATGACAAATGGATTTTTCACTTAAACCAAATATTTCAATTTGGGTGCTAGAAATTTGCCTACAAGAATAATCCATTTTGCAAATTAGGCCAAACCAAATTTTACCAAAATAAATTATCTTTGAATTGAATTAATTTCAATTTCACCCAAATATATTTTAACACCAAAGAACATAAGTGTAAAATTAAACAAAATCACCCGACGCGTCGATGTATGAGGAAAACCCAAATGGGAAAAACCTGGGAATACCCTAGCCACGAATTCACTAAGTACGGTAGTTTTTACAAAGACTCGACATAAGAGGACTTACACAAACTGACTTGATTGTGTCCAAGCCTTGACACACTCCTTCGGTCTTCAACCTCCTCCTAGTGAATAACCGTGGACTCCTCCACAGTCTCGGACTCCACCGATGGGGCTATGGTCACCGTCAACTCGCACGCGAAACCTTTCTTCGAGTGAGAACACCGCAACAAACTTTTTTTCTTTTTGGGGGTAGAGACGAACCCAAACTCTCTTCTTGTTGGTGTAGAGAAAACCAGGTGCCAAAACTCTCCAAGTAATGATATATTAATAAGCACTTGGAATAAACTAAACAAATGGGTGTATATGTGTTTTTTGATTAATTTAATCCATACAAATCGAACACAAAACATGAAAATTTTTCTTAAAAGTTTTTCCCTCGAAAGACTCTTAGAATGTGAAAAAGTTATCTTAGAAAATGTCTTTGTCGCACTACGTAAAGGTGGTTAAAGTTAGTGGGCAAAGTGGGAAGTTATAAAAAAACTGTCAAAAAAACTGCTCGAAACTGAAATTTCGTTAGAAGTTCATTCGAACGAGTTTGAGTTCATTCGAGCAAAACTTCTAACGAGAAAACATAAATAATTTACGAATCTCGTTAGAAGTTCGTTCGAACGAGGTCATTCGAATGACTTTTCTAACGAGATTGCAGTCCATATTCTAGATAATTTCGATACAAATGCATGGCCACCAGTTTCATATTTTTCTAATTTTTTTTGGATTTGATATGATTTTTCTACGGAAACGTGTCCCAGAACAAAATCTTTAGAACAATGAATTCAGAAAAATAAACAAAAAACTACTAACACCCAAAATAAATTTATAAAATACACCCAATAAATTTCCAAGTTCCTATATATATATATATATATATATATATATATATATATATATATATATATATATATATATATATATATATATATATATATCAAATGCATTCATGCCTTAGGAGCATTGGAACATTGTTGATGATGTGGAAACGAGGCACACTAAACCGGCATTTAATGAAGATTTATAAATTTGGCCGCTACGTCTTCAAATTTAGCATGTCATAGGCTTGAAGGATGGTCAAGAACTCTATCCTATGAGTCAAACGTTTTTTGTCCGGAATTGAGACAAAACTACAAAGGAATCAATTGAAAATTTGTGTCCTTACAAATATCCTCCTTTGCCTATTCCAGGACAAAAACCAGCAAAAATCCTAAAGGGCCGTCAAGCTCTACTAGCCCTAAAAATAAATCCCACCCAAAATAAAAAATACAATAGCTTGACTCAAACAACCCAAGGATCAATATCTTTGCCGACGATGAAAGTGGACACTTAGAAGAATTCCTTCACACTTAGGCAAACTATCAAACGCATAGGGAATATCAAGAATATTAAATGAAATTAAGATAAATATTCCCCCTAAATTAATTCTCCCCTTTATCAAATAATGATCAAGCTAAGAAGATAGCGCTCTCCCCTAAGTTAAATCTCATAAACTAAGATATAATTATAATAGGAATAAATACCATTTCTCCCCCAATCATTCTCCCCCTTTTTGTTCAGGAATAGACAAAGGATAAAGAATAAAAAAAATTAACTTATCTCCCCCAATTAAAGTATATACACCCCTTAAACTAAACAAAGGATAAATATAATGGGATAACAAGCTAAACATGCAAATGTTCATAAAGTAATGAGAACATTAAACCACGTGGCAACAAAATCACAACTAATCCAACTAATAATAACGGATACTAACTAGGATGTAAGAAAATAATACCAATATGATACATAAAGTATTAAGCATGTGATAACAACAAAGAATGCAACAAGATAGATACCAATTATGAATTAAAGCATAGATGGACTAGAAAAGAAAAGACCAAATTAAAATATCATATATATACATACTTTAGATATACCAAGGATGCACACGCGCATATATATAGATATAAACACACACATGACACAAAATACAATAAGTTTTTCACACTCGTATGGCAAAAATGTGTCATATGGAAACGGAAGTGTTGGGTATGAACTAGTAACAATTAAATTTAGACCCAATCACCTAAAATATGTTCATGGAGTTCTATTGAAAACTTCATCACATTTGAATATATCCTCATGTGACGATATAAATGAAACTCAATGAACAAACATACACAATGCATACAAGCCTAGCATGTTGATGATTCTACAAACCAATAGAGTCATGACATTTCAAGTACAACTAGGATAAACGGACATTGTACAAACCATTGATATATCATCAAAACTCCCTCAATAAGCATATATATTATTCCTTTGAATGAATAAATTGACTAAACAAAATAGGCCTTGGCAAATATTTTCTTTTAATGCCATTATTCTATTTTTTAGGCCTTTGGACCATTTATTTCTTTTAGGTCCAAGCAAACGGTGGCTTTCTATTCGCAAAGGATAATAAATCCTTTCGGAGCCCTTCCCCGTGCACATTCATATATATCATTTTTATTTCTCACAAATCTCACGTGCAACGGATTTTGACATGCACTAGTCCTCCTAGGTCACAAATATGTAGATGACTAGATTGGTAGGAGAACACCTCACAAAGCTCAAATATACATATGAAGTTAAATTTTAAAAGAGCTCGTGCATGTGTGAATTGAGGCATATAAAAATAGAATCCATTATATCAACACAAAATCCAACTATTCCATGTAAGAATGGTAAAGAACATAATTAGGATTGACAATCTAAACCAAAATTTCTAGCCACATGGGAGCGAAAATGAAGGGATTCTAACACAACAATATGCCACATAGAGTGTGTCAAACTAAAATACACACAAATCAAAAATCTTTTTGAGTTTTTGCAATTTTTAATCTAAACAAGAAAAAATATTTACTCAAAAGACAAACAAAAATCATTTGAATTTTTCATTAAGCCTATATTACAAAGAGATAAAACCCAAATGATAAAAAAAAATCTTTTGTATTTTTTTCGTTTAATGCAACCTAAAATGAAAGAAGTATATTACAAAAGATACACAAAAATCATTATTCTAGCATGTGATTAATCATGGAGCATAGACTAGAAAAATGAATAAAACAAACATACGATTAGCATAATGATAGAGCATGGAGAACAAAAGCTAAAGTATGCAAATCAAACTAACACATCCAACCTTTAGATTTAGCAAGGGAGGAAGCATGTGAAAGTAAATGAGAATCAAATACCCTATCTTGTAAAGCTACCAAGTCGGATCTCCTAACACAAACTAATGACGAATGACGATCTTGGGGTGTAGGAATCTTGGCTACCTTGGTTTCTTTATGAAGGGATTTTCTAGGACCTCGTTTAAGATCAAAATTTTTTTTTCCTAAGATGAACTTTTAGACCACAATGTGTACAAGTAAAAACACGTCGAAAATTGGTACCTAAGGATTGATCTTTAAAGGCTTTCCTAGGTGATTCTCCTAAAACATGGGTTTTGGCTTTATGATTAGATTCATTACAAATATCAAAGCCTAAACCACAAGTGTCATTTTTAATTTGGACCGTTCCTAAAATTTTATCTAATTTCTCCGAACGACACTCCAAATAAAATTTGACTTTTCTAGAGTCTTTTAATTTATTTTCTAATTCTAAAATTCTGGACTCTAACAAAATATTTCTCTCTTCAAACTCGAGAAGCTCCTTTTTTATTGGCTCCATTAAACCTCTAAGGCTATCTCTCTCGCCTTTTATATATT
This sequence comes from Sambucus nigra, assembly GCA_949130495.1. Taxonomy (NCBI): domain Eukaryota; kingdom Viridiplantae; phylum Streptophyta; class Magnoliopsida; order Dipsacales; family Adoxaceae; genus Sambucus; species Sambucus nigra. The sequence goes on from OX422207.1 coordinate 550,290,463, forward strand.
CAAGCTTCTCTCGAAGAGTTCTCTCTCGTGTCCTAAGGTCTTCCACTAACACACTCTCATCAACGACATTGACACGCTCTCTTAACTCGCTTCTAACTTCAAATTTTCTCTTTTTAATTTAATAGATTCTTCATATAATTCTTGAAAATCATTTTGAAGTTCACTCACATTAACCTCTTCTTCATTTTCACTCACTCTTTCGTCTTCACTCTCACTACCATAAAAACTAAGGGAATCATAAACTTTGACCCTGAAAGTGTCATGTGTTTGTATATCTTCATGAGAATATTCATTATCAGTGCTCACATGACTAGCCATAAAAGCAACAATGTTGGGCTTAGTGGGGGAATCGGGTCCCTCTTCATTTTCACTATCACTAAGGGTTGCATTAAAAGACATTGGTTGCTTACCTTCTTTCCTTAGTTTAGTGGGGCACTCAAAATCTCTATGACCATACCCTTCACAACCAAAACATCTATTTGACTCGTCCCTATTTAAATTTTCTTTAGGAGTTTTAGGGATCTTCTCGGCTTTGTCATGCGTAGATTTTTCAAAATTTTTAAAATCATTTTTAAATTTATCTTTGTTGAATTCAAGAAAATTTTGAAACTTTCTAGCAAACATAGCCATGTTTTTAGATTCATTATCACTTTCACTCTCTACTACTTGCTTTTCCTCCGTTTGGACTTTCAATGTAACACCCTTATCTATTTTGTTTTCAGTTTTAGAGGGAAACATGTCTAGTTCATAGGTTTGTAAATCACCAACGAGCCCTTCTAATTTCGTAGAGGCTAAAGTGGGTAAATAAATTAAAATGGTCACTTTTAGAATAATTCTATCGAGCAGGGACCTTAAAGTTTTCTTTAATATTCGGTTGTCAGGTATTTTCTCTCCCAAATTAAAAGATGAATTAACAATATCAGAAAGTCTAGCATAAAATTCATCAAATGTTTCTTTTTCATTCATTTTGATGGTTTCAAATTGAGTGGTGAGGTTTTGGAGTTTTTAATCTTTAATGACACTAGTACCTTCATGAGTGAGTTGTAAAATATCCCAAGCTTCTTTAGTAATTTCACTCTTCATAATGAGACGGAATTCATCCGCTGTCACCGTGCTAAACAAGGCACTTAAACCACGGGAATTAAAATTTGAAAGTTTAAATTCATTCTCACTCCATCTATCGACGAGTTTGGGAACACGTTCATTATCTACTAAATGAGTAGGTGGGGACCACCCATTAATGACAGACAACCAAACTCTCTCATCGATAGATTTTAGTGACGATTTCATCCACGCATTCCAATACGCAAAATTAGAACTATCGAAAATTGGAAATTTTGAAAAAGGGGAAAATTCAATTTCAGCCAAAATATTTAAAGGATCTTAAATGCAATAATTTAGCGATCCCGCTCTGGCCCAATTTTTAAATTTTGCAAAATGAATTTCCTTAAAGTGCGGAATAAAGATGGTTCAAACATATAAACCAGTTATAATAAATTTTAATTTCTTTCAAATTAAAATTAAATGAAACACAAAGTGAATAAATTAAACGACAAATGGATTTTTCACTTAAACCAAATATTTCAATTCGAGTCCTGGAAATTTGCCGAAGAAGAATAATCCATTTTGCAAATTAGGCCAAACAAAAATTTACCAAAATAAATTATCTTTGAATTGAATTAATTTCAATTTCACCCAAATATATTTTAACACCAATAAACATAAGTTTAAAATTAAGAAATATCACACGACGCGCCGATGTACGAGGAAAACCCAAATGGGAAATACCTCAGACGGCCCTATCCATGAATTCACTAAGTATGGTAGTTTTTACAAAGACTCGACACAAGAGGACTTACAGAAACTGAATTGAGTCCATCCAAGCCTTGACGCACTCCTTCATTTTTTAACGTCCACCTAGTGAATAACGGTGGACTCCTCCATAGTCTTGGACTCCACCGATGGGGATATGGTCACCGTCAACCCTCACGCGAAGCCTTTCTTCGAGTGAGAACTCCATAACAAACTTTTCTCATTTTGGGGGTAGAGAAGAACCCAAACTCTCTTCTTATTGGTGTAGAGAAAACCAGGTGCCAAACATCTCCAAGAAATGATATATTAATAGGTACATGGAATAAACTAATCAAATGGGTGTATATGTGTTTTTTGATGAATTTAATCCATAAAAATCAAACACAAAACACTGAACTTTTTATTAAAAGTTTTGCCCTCAAAAGACTCTTAGAATGTGAAAAAGTTATCTTAGAAAATGTCTTTCACGCACCATGTACGGGTGGTAAAAGTTAGTGGGAAAAGTGGGAAGTTATAAAAAAACTATCAAAAAACGGCTCGAAACTGAAATCTCGTTAGAAGTTCGTTCAAACGAGTTTGAGTTCGTTCGACCGAAACTTCTAACGAGAAAACATAAATAATTTCTGAATCTCGTTAGAATTTCATTCGAACGAGGTCATTCGAATGAATTTTCTAAAGAGATTAGAGGTCATGATTCTATATGATTTCGATACGAACGCATGGCCGCCAGTTTGGTATTTTTTTTATTTTTTTTGGGTTTGATATGGTTTTTCTATGGAAAGGTATCCGAGAAAAAAATCTTTAGAACAATGAATTCAAAAAAATTAACAAAAAAAATACTAACACCCAAAATAAATTTATAAAATACACCCAACAAATTTCCAAGCTCCTATATATATATCAAATGAATTCATACCTTAGGAGCATTGAGACATTATTGATGACGTGGAACGAGACACACTAAATCGACATTTGATGAAGCTTTATAAATTTTACCTCTACGTCTTCAACTTTAGTATTTCATAGGCTCGAAGGATGGTCAAGAACTCTATCCTATGACTCAAACGTTTTTGTCCGAAATTGAGGCAAAACTACAAAAGACTCAATTGGAAATTTGTGTCCTTACACCAATAGGGTCAGCAGCAGGGCCAACAACTGTATCAGTAGGTCAAGTAGGGCTAATTGAGGGGTGGTAACGACCAACAGGGCCAAGCACAGTAAGGACAGAGGGGAAGAAATTTCAGGGGCATATTCTTTGGTTGTGGAAAGAATGTCCACAGACGTCAGGATTTCCTCGAGGGGGATAGGGCCGCAACAACAGTGTGACCGTTAGGAGCCGTAGAGACCGATCTTCCCAGTCGCCCTCCTATCACAACCTCAGACACCAACCTTAGCAGCCATCCTATAAGTCCCAGTTCAGCAGGGAAAATTAAGTATAGACATGTTCATAACGTCCACCAGGCAGCAACACCACAGACACCACCCGTAATTAAGGGTAAGTTTCCTATCCATGGTACTATGGGGCACATTTTATTTGACACTGTGCATCACACTACTTCATAGCCACTAGTTTATCACGGGCTACAGGGTTGTTAGACACGATATAAAGTACATTGACATGTGTAGATTCACCACTCGGTAATGGGTTATTGATTTTCTTTGTATGCTAGGGAGTAGGTATATAGATTGGGAGCCTGATTTGTCCTGCAGATATGCTAGTGTTACATATGCATGGTCATGATGCCATTATTAGGATGGATTGTCTTGTTGTATATAGATCCATGATAAAATATTTTAGTAGGAGTATTATTCTTGCTATTTCGGGTCAAGAAATGTTTTTGGTGGCGATGCCTTGTCCTGAGGGATGATCCTCCTCCCATTCAAAGGAGGAGACCTCTAAGGAGATAATGATTACCATTGACTCTATTCTTGTAGTTCGTGAGTTTTTCAATGTTTTCCAGGATATACCGGGACTACCGCCTAGCCGAGAGATAGATTTTATGATAAATTTGATTTCGAGCACTAAACTAATAGCCCATGCACCATATCGTATGGCTCCAGCTGCGATGAGAGGGTTATAGGATCAGATTGAGTAGGTGTTAGGACAGGGCTTCATCCATAAGAGTACCTCACCTTGGAGTGATCCCGTCTTACTTATGAGGAAAAGAGATGGGTCATTGAGAATGTGTGTGTACTTTCGAGATTTGTTTCCCCAAATCGATGACTTGTTTGACTTGTTAAGAGATGCCTTCTTCTCAAAGATAGACATGAGATCGGGATATCATCAGTTACGAATTTGGGAGAAGGATGTGTCAAAGTCGGCTTTCTTTACGTGATATGGATCCTAAAATTTTTAAGTTATGGCATTTGCGCTAACCAATGCTCCAGCCGTGTTCAGGGATTTAATGAACAGGGTGTTCAAAGAGTTCCTGGATCAGTTTGACATTGTATTAATAGATGACCTTATGATTTATTTCCCGACTGACGAGGAACATGCGGTAGCTTATGCCTCCCACAAACTTAAGCCTCATGAGAGGAATTACCCCACCTAAGACTTACAGCTAGTTGCGATCATGTTTTCCTTATGGATATGGAGACACTACTTGTTGGGCGAGAAATTTTGCTTGTTCACAGACCAAAAGTCACTCTAATACTTGTTCACTCAGCGAGAGTTGAAAATGCACCACCACAGGTGGCTGGAGTTAATGAAAGATTATAAATTCGAGATTCAGTACCACCAAGGGAAGGCTAACGTAGTTGCTGATGCGTTGAGCCATAGACCTGTAGGTGAAGTGGCCGAAATGTGGAAAGTGAAATGGAAAGAGTTGGGGCATCAGGATGCATTGGACCGTTCCTTTATGTCCGTCATGACAGTCACAACCGAGATTATTACGAGGGTCATCTAGGCCCAAGCCACTGATTCGTTCTGCCATGATCGGATTGTACAACTCCTAGATGAGGGTGTAGAGTCCTACTCAGTGAATTCAGATTGGGGTTTTTGATTTAATGGGAGGTTAGTGGTCCCGGAGGGGGAGGACTTACATCATGTAGTGATGACAGAGTCACATTGATCTAGATTTGCAGTACATCCCGGAGGGGATAAGATGTACCAAGATATGAGGCAATAGTAATGGTGGAGTGGGATGACGAAGGATATTGTGTAGTTCGGGTCCAAGTGTGCCACCTATCAGCTAGTAAAGGTGGACCATCGTAGATCTCCAGGGTTACTTCAACCACTAGAGACCCCTATTTGGAAATTTGAGAGCATTTCCATGGATTTAATCACTGGGTTACCTACATCACAGTGGGGTCACGATTCTATATGAGTAGTGGTGGATCAATTAACCAAGGTAACTATTATTTTGCCGGTACGGACAACCTACACTATGGGATAGTATGCCCAGTCATTTATTGCTGAGAGAGTGACGTTTCATGGGGTGCCCTTGGAGATCGTGTCTGATGGAAACAATTTTTGCGTCACGCTTTTGGGAGAGCTTTTAGGAGGCCATGGGTATCGAGCTATGGTTGAATATGGCTTATCACCCACAGACAGATGGGAAGACTGAGCGTACTAATCATATGCTGGAGGATATGTTACGCATGTTTGGAGGGGGTCGGGAGTAGTACCTTCCACTTGTGGAGTTCATTTATAATAACTCCTACTAGTTTACGATTAGCATGGCCCCGTTCGAGGTCTTATACAAAAGTCCTTGTCATTCTCCCACTTGTTGGCTAGAGGTGGGAGACAAAAAGTTACTCGGGCCAAAGGTGATTCAGGACACGTTAGCCAGGATTGAGTTGATCAGGAGTCTCATTCGGGTAGCCCAGGACAGGCAGAAGAGCTACGCCAATGCAATGCGGTTCTTTAGGGAGTTTAGCGTGGGGGACCAAGTATTTCTTCGAGTGTCTCCTATGAAAGTATTTATGAAGTTCGAGAAGAAAGGGAAATTAGCTCCGAGGTACGTAGTACCATTTCCCATTATCAAGAGGATCGAAGCGATGGCATATAGACTTGGGTTGCCGGAGCACTTTCACCATATTCATAATGTGTTCCACATTTCAACGTTGAGTCGTATCTTAGGGATGATTTGTCCCACACTCACATTGTGAAAGAAGAGATTGACTTGCAGCCCGACAGTTCTTATAGGAGAGACCAATGGCTATCCTAGACCATAGTGAGATGAGATTGAGGTCGAAGGTAGTCCCACTTGTATGGGTCCAGTGGGAAGATTAGAAAGTTAAGGAGTCCACTTGGGAGGGCGAGGCAGATATGCGTGAAAAGTATCCATAATTTTTTTTACCAGGTATGCCTTTTTTTTAATTTCGGGATGAAATTCCATTATTAGGGGTGAAGTATGTAATACCCGGTATTTTTTATGGTCTTTAATTATGGGATTAATTAAATTAAATTGGGATACATTAATTTAATATTAATTCGGATTTTAAATTGAATATTTACTAGCGTGACTAGAGTTAGAAATTATTGAAAAGAATTATGTTGAATATTACTTAATGAGTAAAGTAACATATGAGATTTAATTTATTAAAATTATCGCGAGTGAATAATATGACAATTATAGAAATTAAGTCGGGACGCGCGTGTCAGGACTAATTTAAGGAAATTAAAAGTAAATTAATTCTAAGTCACCCATATGGTCGTTTCGAGTGCGCCAATGTATCCAGAAGGGACGAGATAGTTAGAAATTATACCCGGGGGTTTACTTTGGATCTCGGGACATTTTTAGGACTAATTGACAACCTAGGAGGGCATTTTGGTAATTTCTAATTTTAGGCCTTAATTAATGACGAAAATTAAAGGGTTATATCTGATGGAGGATGGAGTCCTTTAGGGTTAGAAACACTTGAGTGGCGGAGAGGTTAAGGAATAGAGAAGACAGAATGTTTCCAAGGGGGAGAACCATCAATCCTACACCGTTTCCTTCAATTCGACCACCAATGTGTAGATCAGAGAACGAGGACCGTAAATATACAATCATCCTCTATAAGTGAGACCTTTGATTTCTAGGTAAATATCTATCTTGTTATTCTTGAGTTGATATTTCATCCATGTTAGAGTAGGAAATATAATTATAAGTTTTTATGGAGATTTAATGTCATTGGAAGACTATAATTCATATGTTTGAATGGGAATCATGTTAGGTTGATGTTCTTATCATATGTATAGTATTTACCATGAATCAGAATGATTTCTAGAGAAGGAAATATTGAAATATCATGTGGGTTCTTGAATTAATATGGTAAACCAGGGTTAGAGACCAAATCATGAATTATAACCATTTAATGATGATTCTGGGAGAATTAATGAATGTATTATGTTAGAAATAATCCATACATGTTTATATAATGTTTGTGATTTTTGGTTGGGTGTTTGGGACATTTTAATAGAGGTTTTGATGATTAAAATGGAAAAACACGTAGGCATTATTTACAAAATTTCTGGACCAATAATTGCTCGATCGATCGATTGACCTTGAATGTCGATCGATCGACCCTTCCATTTGATCTATCGAATCCTACTGGAATTGGAATATTCTTTCCTTTTTAAATGTTAATCCAACCCCAATGTATAAGGACCCTTAGTCATAATGTAAATTTCATAATAGGACTTGAGAAGGACCAGTAGGGTTGTGGGCAAGGTTCGAGTAGTATGATTTCAAATGGAATTTAATCATGGGGGTTACGAAGGTATAAAATGGGTTATGATTGCGTGTGTGATAAATTGGGGATTATGCAAGATGATGACGACTTAGACCAGTGAGGTGGGGAGGGTAAACCTACTAATTTGATAATTATTAAAATGATACACTTCGAGGATCAAGAAGTACTTACAAACTTGCGGTAATTGAGAAAATAAAATAATTAATTAATTACGTAGGATTCGGGTACTACGCGCCACGCATGGTTATAATATGTTGTGGGTCGTGGGTGTAACTATTTGAATAATGTGTGTGAACATATGTGTTTAATCAAACCCGCGCTACTTGTTATCACGAAGGTTTCCATGTCGGGACAGTCTTATCTCACTATGACCTTTGTAGGGGGATATTGACTTGTACCCTAGAATATAGGATCCCTTGTACAGGCTATCTGAGAATGATAGTCATACGGTCCTAAGGGACGTGAGGTATGTGTTGACCTCTTAGTGACTGGGAACTATGCTTCACCTCCAATATGTGTGTTTTATCTTAATACAGTTCGAGAGTGATTCTGAAGTAGTATTTCCCTTTTGTACGAGAGATACGAGGAGTTGATAACAAAGAATGCCAGCCCCATAGATTTTAATGGGGTTCCCTATTAGTATATATATTATGAGTGCTAAATATATGTATCGGTGATTCATCTACTGATCTTGTAAATTGATAAAATTGAATAATCAATATTACATAAATTAAGTTATTGAGAACTTCAGGTTGTATTGAGATGTACGTAGCTGGCTTGGTAAATTCATAAGAAAAGGTTATCATATCTATAGTCATGGGATCACTTAAATCAGGATTGGTGAGGGGAACTTGGGTTAGACTACTTAACTGGGTCAACTATATCTAGATTAGCTCAGTAGTACGTTAGGCATGTACACTAGTTGAGAGATGAAAGTTCCCAAGTGAGTGTCAAGGCACTAACAAGTATGTTATATCAACTGGTAAGAATTTTAAATACTTGTTAATCTATTTTAATTTGTTTTTCACTCAGGCTCTGACCCGTTTCCTATCATCTCTTCTTTCACTTGCATATATTTATATATATGTATTACTAGTGCCCAGCCATAGGGGTGTTAGACTTAGATCTTTTGACTTTTGACGTGATGCAACTAGTATGGGAGTTGCAGGTCTTTGCACTTAGACGACTTCATCCTTGTCATCTTGACTCTTCACTTAGTCATTTTAGATGGGGCATGTGTCTCCCATTTCCAATTTTTATTTAGTTCAGAGTGACTTGTACTCTTTATTATTGCAGTATTCAGTCCTAGTTGGGATTGTTTTAATTATTTAATTGTCCTTCGATTTGGGATATTTTATTTGGATTGATTAATCTAGCCTGTTTATTCTACTTGGATGGTTTGGTATTCAATATTATTATATGTGTTCATGAATATTGTTTCATATATTAGATCATAACAATAGGACTTAATCTATAAAATTAAATGTTTTGACACTTAGCTTAATTATTTGTTAGGTGATTAATAAACAAAAATTGTTTTTCGACAGTGATGCTAGGAATGAACCAACCAGACACTTTGATTTAATTTAATAAAGGACTGATCACTCGGTATATAATTAGGCGAGGTGTCACAATCATCATCATCACCCATTTGCTTTGTAACATTGAAAATCTTAAGCTACAAGGTCATGTTTCCGAATGTAAGATTCATTTGTCCATTCCTACCATTAATTAACGCATTAGAAGTTTCTAGGAAAGGAAGACCGAGGATAATGGGAGTAGTCTTGGTACTCGGAGAAACTGAATGAGTTTACAAGACAACAAAATCCGCCGGGAAATATAATTTGTCAACTTGGATTATGACATCTTCTACAACCCCCCTCGAAACCTTAACGGAGCGATCCTCTAATTGGAGGGTTATCTTGGTGGGTTTGAGGTCTCCTAAACTGAGTTGTTCATACATATGGTATGGTCCTAAATTCACACTCGTTCCCAGATCAAGCAAATCTTCCTCTATCTTGACGTTACCTATAAAACAAGATATAGTGGTACAATCATGGTCTTTATACTTGGGAGGTAGCTCAGAGTGAATTATCGAGCTAAGAGTTTTAGCCAAAAATGATTTCTTCCTCACAAAAAACTTTTGCATCATAGTGATCAAGTCCTTTAGGAACATGGCATAAGAGGGAAGTAATTTAATAGCATCTAAGAGGGGAATGTTAATTTTCACCTATTTGAACATCTCTAAGACGTCAACAATTTTAACATTTCCCTTTGGAGGGATAATCCTTTGGGAATGAGGCACATGAACGGGACACTTAGAAACCACTTCCAGTTCTATTTGAGGTTCCTTCTTACTTTCTTTATTAGGTTTGGCGATACTTCCTTACTAATGGTTAGGCAAGGAGGAGGGATAATCTTATCAACGACTTTACCGCTCCTTAGAACAATAATAGACTTTGCTTGGTCAGGAGGGGGATTCGAAGTTTCGGTCGCACAATGTTGCCCAACGGGCCTTTAGTGTTGTGAATGGAACTTTACTTTTTCTTGAATGCTTAATGATGAGATCAAATTAGAGAGTTGAGCTTCAAGCCTAGCATTGGTGGCTTGTTGATAAGCTATGAAAGCTTGAAAAGTTTTTTCACGACTTCTTTTGTTATGGTGAGCATACGGGGGTATATCCGAAGCAGTGGGTCTCGGAGGGGGACCTTGAATTTGTATTTGAGGAGGAGGAAGTTGATTATATGGTTGTTTGTAATTTTATGGTGGAGGAGGATTTTGATAATTATGGTGAGGGGGATTTTGAGCTTGTTGGGATTGCCTGTAGGAGAAAGAGGGGTGGTTTCTCCATGAAGGATTATACCTTTCTCCTAGAGGAGTCATAAATTATTTATTATACGTGGCCATTACGTTTTCTTGCATTATCATCACTTTATACACAAGGATGGTGGGACAATCCTTGGTTGGGTGATCTTCCACGTCGTATATGGCACATGACTCTTCTATGTGCGAAGGAGAAGGATTAGAATTGGCTGGTTCCAAATTCTTTCTATTCTTGGACTCAATACGATTGGTAAGTTGATCTACTCTCAAGGACATATCATCCCAATTGGCGAAGTGATATATCCCATGGCTTAAGGAGGACAAAATTATTTAATGAGAATTGGCTTTGCTAGGGTCCTAGTTGTCCCAAGCATGGGTCATCACGGCATAATATTTGAAGTGTACCCACACGTCATCCGAGTCTATCCAAAAGAACTCCTCAGAGCACATTATCTCCACCATTTGTTTTGAATTTGAGGAAATCCCATTATGGAAAAAAAAGATTAATCTCTATTTCTCAAAACCATGGTGTGGGAATTTATGAAGTATCTCACTAAATATGTCCCCACATAGCTGGAAAGTCTAACCCTCGCCTTGAAACAAGGTTAGGATTTGACCTTTTAGAGAATTGGTGTGATGGGTTGGGAAAACTTCTTAAAAAATTCCTCCTTCATATCACACCAACTATCGATGGAATTATGAGCCAAGGAAAAAAGACAATTTTTGTCTTTGTCCTTTAAGGAGAAAGGGAAGAGTTTGATCCGGGTTACATCAAGAGGACAATTTTGGTCTCTAAACGTAACACAAACCTCATGAAACTATCGAACATGGAGATAGGGATGCTCATTTTCCATTTCGTGGAAAGTTGGAAGTAATTGGATCATTCCATTGCAGAAATGGAATTGAGAAATAATATATGGGAAGATAATACACGACGAAAAGGTGGTCCTATCCAGTTGCAAGTACTCCCTCATTGGCCTCCCCCTGCTACCATGCTCACTCAAATTGTCGACCATAGAATTAGTCCCGAAGTTGGCTATGGTATGACCTTCGATCGAAAAGGAAGAAGTTGGAGACGATCTTCAATAGTCTGAACATTCGCTGGATGGGAAGGATCTACTTATGGATTAGTATTTGGAGTATTCTCGCTCTCGTCTTACGTCTCAAGGATTTGGATTGATTTTGGAAACTTTGTTGTCATAGTGACCACATGTAATGTAATAGTGTAAAGAGAACATATTCTAACCTAAAATTGTTACCAATCCTCGACAACGGTGCCAAAAACTTGGTTGCTCTCTAAAGAGTGTTTAATTCAAGTGTAAATCTTTCACAACATGTAGTAACCGAGCAAGACCTGGATAGTATTCCTCATGGATTGAAAGCTCCTAGGAGAAAAAGATTAAGATAAAGGATATTCTCTAAACATAAAAAATTTAAAGTGTAAAAGATGATTTGATTGTTTGAAAATTTGATTGTGATTAACCGTTAAACTAACATGCATGTAATTAATAAATAACAACTCAACTACCAAGATATACCGAAATAAACTAAGTTAAGCTTGAGTTCAAGAGATAAGGGAATTGAACATCATTCACCCACCTTGGATTAGCTAATAAAGATGATAGGAATTGGTTCAAATTAATTCTAATCGAGCATAACTAATTAGATCCAAACATCAACCATGTAGAGATTAAACTTATCGATGGAGGATTAGGGTTAATTTGTTATTGCTAAAATGGGTTAGGGTTGTAGTAAGGCTTAAAAAACTACCCCTTGAATGACAAGGGAATTTATGAAACTAGGAAACTCCAATACTAACACATGAAGTTCAATTAGAACAATTTTAAACAAATCCCTAAATATGAAGTTCAAGCATCCAATATGGAATTATGATCCCCCAACCTTAAATTTAGCTACTCATACTAGAAACTAGACTACACATGCAAAGGAACCACGTAATTTAAAGCTATAGAACACAAGTAGATATGGATTAAATGAACAAAGCTTTCAATAACAACAAATAACTTATGAGAATTCAATGATTTTACAAGGAGGAACAACAATACAATACACTTGACCTAGGAGAGAGAAGAGAGTATTTCTACATATCCAGCTTCTAATAAAAATCATCTATATCTCCAAATGAAGGAAAACAAGGGATAAATAGCCAAAACTCTATCCAAAAGGTCAAACTAGTAAATAGGAAAAAAAAGAGGCGACAGAGTTCGAATCGATTCGCAAATGGGAAGAATGTGCAATGTCTGCTTCCAAATAAATTTGGCAAAGTCCGTATCGATTCGGACTTCCTAATAAAAGACGAATTCTTTGCTTTGGCTTTATTTTCCCTATGTTTCACCAAATAATCCCTACCATATTTGTTCTATATCCGATTCATGCACCATTAGAGGCCACGCGAAGATGAGAAGGAGGGCTATAACTTTCATGAAGAGTTCAGAACCAAAATTTGAATGCTGAATTTACTAAAATGCCCCCGACTTTGAGACTCTCAACGACACTTTTTTAAAACTTATCCAAACTTCAAAACTTGTATTTTCGAGACCTATGAAAGCTCAATTAATGCACAAATAATATATATAAGACCAAAATTGGGGTTAATACATAAATGAGCATAATAATCGGGAATAACATATACGAGAATGGTAAAATGTGGAAATTAACGGGGTTGTAAATACAATAAGAGTGACTTATCACATGGCCGGACCCATTATCAGCTTCTTAAGAAATATCACAATCTCATCTTATTTAACATCACCCTCAGCACAAGTTAATTCAACTACAAGATCAACTTATGCTTGTCCCTTGATTGCAATCCTTCACTGATACATGATGTAAAACTAACCTAACACAATTGACCAAGCCATCAGCCTACCCGATTTCTCATGTTTATGGATGATTTTCCTCAAAGGAGTGTTGGTGAGATCCACTATAGTATGAGCTTGAAAAAAGGGCTTCATTTTTCAGGAGGCATGGATCAAAGTATATGCCCGTTTTTCCATCCTTGGCTATGTTAGCTCGGCCCCTTGAATAGCCTTACTATGGAAGAACACAGTCTTTTGAACCCCTTCATCATCTAGGATAATATCTTCACTTTCGCCAATTCTGATACTTCTAGGTGTAGGAACAAACTCTTCCAGTGGATGGACAGAGATGATAGCATTGAGGTTCCAAAATAAGTTTTGAGTTCTTGAAAATATTTTTCACATTCTTCATCCCAAAATTTTAATGAAAGACATACACTTATTTGTGGCCCTAGAAATGAAGCAGTTGAGATCATCCACTCATCCTATCAACCTCTGCATGTCTTTATAGTCTTTGGAGTCTTTATTTCTATTACTTCCTTGATTTTCTCTAGGTTTTCCTCAATACCCCTTTGGTTAACTATGAAGCCGAGGAACTTTCCTGCTCTGACATCAAACATGCATTTTTTCAGATTCAACTTTGTCTTATAGAGATCCATGGTGTCAAACGTCCTCTCAAGGTCGGTCACATAATCTCAACCTTGAGTCTCTTCGTCAAGATATCATCAACATAAAACTCCATATTTTTCCCAATATAATCGTAGAACATTTTATTGACCCTGTGTTCTTAAGGCCGAATGGCATGACCTTATAGAGGTAAGTTCCTCTGTCAGTGATGAAGGAAGTCTTCTTTGCATTGACTCCATTAATGAAGATTTGGTTATATCTTCAATATGCATACCTAAAACTCATGAGATCATACCTTGTTGTAGCATCTACCATCTGACTGTCTTTTAGGCAGAGGTTATTTAAATATGTGAAGTCTACACACATTATCTATTTCCCATTGTCCTTTGTTACAGTCACAACATTAGACATCCAATCCGGGTAGTTCACTTCATGAATAAACTCAATCGATTGGAGCTTTTTGACATATTCTTGGATGACTTCATACTTATCTCTGGCATAGGTCATCCTCTTCTACTTCACTGGCTTGATCCCATTATTAATGTTTAGCCAATGGAAGATAACTTTGGGGTTTATCCATGATATATCGGCATGGCTCCATGAAATATGTTTTATTTCTTCCTCATCATATCTATTAACCTTTATTTCACCTCCTTTTTCAATGGTGAGTCGATTTGGATTTTTTTTGGCTCATCCTCATTGAGGACGATGGATTATACCTCCTATATAGCCTCTCCCTTCTTCAGTTTCCTCTCATACCTAAGGTCAAGAGTGTCAATATTATAGGAGGTAATGAGTTTATTATGGGTCACCTTTTGCTCTGCCAAACTGAATTAACACTCCCTATAGTTTACCTGGTCACCTTAGACATCCACCACCTCATAAGGGGTTTGAAATTTTACCATTTTTTGAATGGTGGAGGGAAATTATTCGAACTCTATGATTTTTAATCTTCTGAGGATGATATAGTAAGTCGAAAACATGTGCTCATCCATCACAAAAAAGATAACTTTCTATGTTGGGAGCCTCCGCTAGGCACCCATCTAAACATCCATCCAGAACCCCCAAGTTGGTTAAGCTTTTCTCCACTGAAAAACAATCAAGGGTTGATGATAAGGAATCAACCTCTTCTTACTAAGCTTAAACCCCTTAAAGAAGTCCCAAAACATGAGGTTGGCTAATCTGCCATCGTCTACCAGTATTCTAGACACATCGTACCCATGAACCCGGTACTGATGACTAAAGGGTCATTATGGGGGGGTGATGCGACCACAAATGTGTCTAAAGTGCAAGCTTATATAGGCTCAAATTAGAGCATGTTGCGTAAGTAATAAACCCAATAAGACAAGGTTGAATCCACAGGGAAATGGGAAAAATACTCGTGACTACGAACGCTAAGACGATCAACCCTAACCCGACTCTAAAAAGAAACTAAAAAGATGACCAAAGTCAAAAAATTTCTATCAACTACATACAAATTAATTAAATTAATTATGAAACTAAACATGCAAGAGTAAGCTAATTAGGATTTACTAAGTATGAATGGAAAAAATAGGTTAGAATGCAATCCCCCGACCCTAATACGTTTACCGATTATAAACCTATTTATGATTAAATAATTAATTAAATCTAGTCTTTATTAATCTGAAGAATTACATATATGAGGGTACTAGCCCGCACCATACATAATCAAAAGTAAGAATAAAGAGGTGTCATAGTAGCTACAAGTTCATTGCACTCTTAAGAATCCCCGTTACTTAGGGTAAATGAGATAAAATGTCCTACAACGGTTGTGATCATGCCACAACACGATTCGATCTTTTACTTAATTCAAGGAAATAATTTTACACACATGAAAACCACATCAGGTTGGGTTCACGCATCAAAGCCCCTAAAACTCTAGCCTAACATGGTGCAAGTAACAAACACTAGGGTTCCTACGGTGCATGCAACTAAACCCATGATGAAATTACTTCCAAAAAAGAATAAAGGTGTAATATCTACTTGGAATAAACTAACTATTCAAGAATTATTGAAATCAAACAATTAAGAAAAGAAAGAAATCAACTTTAGGGAATAAATTGTAATTGAGAATTAACAACTGAGATTGTGAGCTTCTAGGGTTCTTCTCTACTTTCTCTCTCTAAAACTATGTAAAAAGAAGCTCTTCCATATTCTGGGATTAGTTTTGAATAAATAACCTATGAAATTATAAGAGTTTTGGACATGCAAGACTCTATATAAAAAATAGGACAATTAGAGAATTTAACCTCCGAACCGGTCGAGCCTCATATTTCGGTTCGGTTTGGTGTATACCGGATCGGTTCATTTATTCCTTATAACAGATTGGTCTTCTTCACACGGGGGTATACAGTATGTTTAAGGGGCTGGACCGATTCATTTTTATGTAACCTGGATCGGTTCATTTCATAAAACTTATACAGTGACTTCAAGGGCCGGATCGGATCGTTTATGGTGAAATCCAGATTAGTTCGGGTCCTTGAATCAATTTCTCTTCATTTTCTCATTGGTTTCCCATCATTATATCTCATCTTTTAAGGCTCATAACTTTTTCTCCGAGGCTCGAAGTTGGACGTCATTTCTTCTTACGTGATTGTAGACTCGAGGTCTTCAACTTTCATTTTGGGTGCCCGTTCGAATTCCTGCTGCAAATTACCCTTTTTCCCTTTTAACTTTTCTATTTTTCTTTTTTTCTTTTCTTCCGATTTCTTTATTTCTAACGTGTATTAAATAGCTGAAAAATTTATGAGAAATACATAAAACTCGGGGTACTTCTTAGAAGATGTTAGTATCATAAATATAAGATAAATCAAGGCATTGTAAATCGCTCGAGGTGATAAAATCCTCTGAATTAAAGGGATAAATTGGAAGAATTTATGCTTAATCAGGGGGCCAAGATTCCCTTAAAGTCCATTCGGGAGAACCCTATTTATAAATGTATCCATGTATACTTTCATTAATTTTCTTAGCTTTAGTTCGGAAGCAGCTGAGTTTATTTCCATCTGTTTGGGATCAGACTTTGCTTCCACGACTTGAGCCTTATGGTCATCCGATTCAGTTCCTCCTCCATCCATTCCTACACTGATCATTTTAACACCTACGAAATCATATTCATGCGTCCCTTTTGATTATTGATCTTACGAGGGAGATTTGGGTCATATTCGTCACCATTTGACTTTTCATCTTTCTTATCGACTTGAGACTGTCATATCAGCCTATTGTCTTTTGACCCACCTGTAATAACCCTCGTAATTTTTGGGCTATTTTAATTAATTTAGGAAAATGGAGGAAAATAAAGTTTTTGATAAAATTATTTTTATTGCTCAAATATGTTGGTTATTATTTTTAAAGGCGAGAATTTCAAACGGTTTCGAAAACGGAGTTGAAAACGGATTTTAAAATGATTTTTAAATATTTTTAACTCTTAGAATTCTAAGTCGGCGAACATTAAGTAATTTTCAAGAGTTGTTTTGACTTCCAACTCTTCATTTCTTTGCCTTATTTAAAGGAGTCTTTTGGATTCCAACTCTTCATTTCTTTGCATTATAAAAGGAAGTCGTGGGAAAACTTTTAACCTACTTTCGACATAAATTTTGGCAGCAAATATATTCTATATTCCTCTTCTTTTTATATACACATTGTCCCTTGAGATTTGTGAGTTCCAACCTTAGATTAGAGGCGTTCTTGGGGCTATTTTTGTTGGAGGTTCTTGGAAGAGCTTTTGTAGATCTTTTGTGTTGATCTTGAGGATGTGATCATTGGTTTCTCATCACGGTTTGAGGTATGGGGTTTTACACAATATGCTCCTTAAAACTCGCGAGTGTCATTCTCTTTGAATTCTTGTTAATTGAACTCATATTTGAATTGATAAATTCATTGAAATCTGGAAAATAATTGTTGAAATTATTTTGATTCATGTGGTATCATTATATTGTTGATGAGCACGTTGTCATGAGATTTAAATATGGCACGGATGTTGGGCACCCGCCAAAATTCCTGTTTCCCGGGCTATGGTTTGATAAAGCATATGCGGATGTGGTGAGGCCTGGTGACTCGGTTAAAGTGTTGTTGAGAAATTATAATGATGAAATGCTATTGATATTTGCATTTTGATTTCAATATTCATACTCGTGTTGTTACGTTTTATTCATCGCTAACATATATTTGTTGAGCATCTTTCATGTCGTATTGTGTACTTCCCCATATTTTCTTTTAGTGGCAGGTTAGCGTGGATTTTGGGGCGCTATGGAGATTGATTTTAGCGAGGATTGTTTGGGAAAGATTTGTATTATTTATTTTGATGTATAGAGCATTGAAGATTTGTATTTATTTTTCGAGTTAGATGTTGTATTTCTTCGGGAGACTTGTTGTATTTGAAGAATTGAGATTAGTGGATTTATATTATTGTGGGTTTACTTAGATGCTCTATACCTTGTTATTTGTGGAATTGATTTATTTTATCGCATTAGCGCTCCGTTCGCTCTCCCCGGGGGGCGAGAATTTCAAACGGTTTCGAAAACGGAGTTGAAAACGGATTTTAAAATAAGTTTTAAATGTTTTTAACTCTTGGAGTTGTTTGACTTCCAACTCTTCATTTCTTTGCCTTATTTAAAGGAGTCTTTTGGATTCCAACTCTTCATTTCTTTGCATTATAAAAGGAAGTCGTGGGCAGCCCTTTTAACCTACTTTTGGCACAAATTTTGGCATCAAATATATTTTATATTCCTCTTCTTTTTATATACACATTGGCCCTTGAGATTTGTGTGTTCCAACCTTAGATTAGAGGTGTTGTTGGGGATATTTTTTTGGAGGAGCTTTTGTAGATCTTTTGTGTTGATCTTCAGGATGTGATCATTGGTTTCTCATCATGGTTTAAGGAATGGGGTTTTACACAATATGCTCCTTAAATCTCGCGAGTGTCATTCTCTTTGAATTATTGTTAATTGAACTCATATTTGAATTGATAAATTCATTGAAATCTGGAAAATAATTGTTGAAATTATTTTGATTCATGTTGTTGAGCACGTTGTCATGAGATTTTAATATGACACGGATGTTGGGCACCCGCCAAAATTCCGGTTTCCTGTGCTATGTCTTGATAAAGCATATGCGGATGGGGTGAGGCCTGGTGACCCGGTTAAAGTGTTGTTGAAAAATTATAATGATGAAATGCTATCAGAGCTTAGGCATACGGCAACCCTCGGGGCTTGAGTTTTGGGTTCATTGCCTGATTAGCAATTTTAGAGATAGAAAATTTTAGGTGATATTCATGTTAGGTTTCGAGATAAGAGGTGAGGAATTATTTTTGGAGACGAAATTATTTTTGGAGATTGTTGGCCTGATTTTTGAGAATTAGGCATTCGGCGAATTTCGAGGGCGAAATTCCATTGTTAGTGGGGAAGTGTAACAACCCGCGTAATTTTTTGGTTATTTTAATTAATTTAGGAAAATGGAGGAAAATAAAGTTTTTGATAAAATTATTTTTATTGCTCAAATATGTTGCTTATTATTTTTAAAGGCGATAATTTCAAACGGTTTCGAAAAC
The DNA here is from genome assembly GCA_949130495.1 of Sambucus nigra. Classification (NCBI taxonomy): domain Eukaryota; kingdom Viridiplantae; phylum Streptophyta; class Magnoliopsida; order Dipsacales; family Adoxaceae; genus Sambucus; species Sambucus nigra. The sequence continues at coordinate 550,309,789 of OX422207.1, forward strand.
GGAGTTAAAACGGATTTTAAAATAATTTTTAAATGTTTTTAACTCTTGGAGTTGTTTTGACTTCCAACTCTTCATTTCTTTGCCTTATTTAAAGGAGTCTTTTGGATTCCAACTCTTCATTTCTTTCCATTATAAAAGGAAGTCATGGGCAACCCTTTTAACCTACTTTTGACACAAATTTTGGCAGCAAATATATTTTATATTCCTCTTCTTTTTATATACACATTGGCCCTTGACATTTGTGAGTTCCAACCTTAGATTAGAGGTGTTGTTGGGGCTATTTTGTTGGAGGTTCTTGGAGGAGATTTTGTAGATCTTTTGTGTTAATCTTGAGGATGTGATCATTGGTTTCTCATCATGGTTTGAGGTTTGGGGTTTTACACAATATGCTCCTTAAAACTCGCGAGTGTCATTCTCTTTGAATTCTTGTTAATTGAACTCATATTTGAATTGATAAATTCATTGAAATCTGGAAAATAATTGTTGAAATTATTTTGATTCATGTGGTATCATTATATTGTTGATGAGCACGTTGTCATGAGATTTAAATATGGCACGGATGTTGGGCACCCGCCAAAATTCCTGTTTCCCGGGCTATGTCTTGATAAAGCATATGCGGATGGTGTGAGGCCTGGTGACCGGGTTAAAGTGTTATTGAAAAATTATAATGATGAAATTCTATTGAGATTTGCATTTTGAATTGAATATTCGTACTCGTGTTGTTACGTTTTATTCATCGCTAACATATATTTGTTGAGCATCTTTCTTGTCGTATTGTGTACTTCCCCACATTTTCTTTTAGTGGCAGGTTAGCGCGAATTTTGGGGAGCTATGGAGATTGATTTTAGCGAGGATTGTTTGGGAAAGATTTGTAATATTTTCATGTATAGAGCTTTGGAGATTTTTATTTTTATTCGAGTTAGATAGTTGTAATTTTAATTCAAGAGACTTGTTGTAATTGAAGAGATTGAGATTAGTGGATTTATAATATTGTGGGTTTATTTAGATGCTCTATACCTTTCCACTTGTGGATTTGGATTTATTTTATCGCATTAGCGCTCCGTTCACTCTCCCTGAGCGGACGGGGTGTTACACCACCACGATTATTTTTGGCATCATACTTCACAATACTCTGATCAACATACTTCTAAAGTTTCCATTGCTCCAACATCTTCTCAATCTTCTCATTGAGAGCAAAACATTTGTCAATTGTATAGTCATGATCTTTGTGGAACTTATACTAATTTCTTTTGTCCCTCTTATGAGGAGGGTACTTTGTCTTTCAGACCACCTAAGAGCTCTGTCATCTTTAATCTCATTCAAGATCGATTCAAGATTTACTGTCAATAGAGTGTAGTTGGCAAACTTGTCTCCACCTGACCTTTTCTTGCAATCTTTTCCTTTTACTTTTAGATATTTACTCATACTACCTTCCTTATCATCTTATCCTTTGGAAACCATGGCCTCCTCTACATTCATAACTCTCCCAATCGTAGCCAAAGTTCTTCCATGGACTTAAGAGGTCCTCAACTAGCTTCCATAGTATCTTTCCATTCTGTAGTCCACCCAGTAGGACTGTTATAGAAAAAAAAATTGTTATCCTCTACATAAATCTTCTCATTTCTGAACCGAGGAATATAGTCTCTCAATATCTCATTCTTTACTTATTTCTCATAAAAAATATCAGGCACCTTCTTCTGGGGATTCATGCCGATGCAAAAGTTAAATGAATTTCTCGGTCACCTGTTTGAAGTTCTTGATGGAGTTATTAGGGAGAGAAATGTACCGTATATGAGCCTCACCAGTGAGAGTGATGGAAAAGTCCCAGCATCTTCCATCATTTAGGTTAACATGTTAATCAAGGTCTTGTTAGTTTCCTCTGCTTGACCATTACCCTTGGGGTATGCCACTATTGAGGTGTGGTGAACAATAGAGTATTTATCTTTTAGCATAATTACTTCTTTGTTGACTAATTAAGTTCCATTATCAGATAGAATGATCTCCCAAATTGAAAAAATTTATACTCCGTGATGAAGATTTCCACCACACCTGTTGTTGCTCTCTTCAAAGGTATTTCCTCATCCCACTCGGTGAAACACTCCATTGCCACTAGTATCCATATCTCACCTATCCAAGATGGATGTATTACCACTACCAGGCCAAATGCCCTAGTATGAAATGGGAAATTTGTAGACAATGATTATAGGTTCACTGAGGAGGCATGGATCATGTTTCCATGTAATTATTATGACTTGCACTTGCAAACGAACTCAATAGAATCTCTCTCCATTATTGGCCAATAATAACCCAAGGTAATTAATTAATCGTATAGCTTTGCCCCTAAAATGTTACCTGTTTCAGGATCTTCCTTCAATACTTCTATTTCTTCCTTCCTTGTGATGTCTAGTAAAGGCATGTTGAAGTACCCAATATAATAGAGCTGCTCCTCTTGAACGCAGAACCACGGGGACTTTCTCTTGAGTTCTGTAGCATTCATTTTCTCCAAAGGAATAACTCCATCTTTGATTAAATCAATGTCAGGTCGCCTACAATCTACCTCAGCCTCAATGAAGTGACATTGAGTTGCCTGAAGGAAAAGTTAATATTTATTGCACCTTTGTTGTACCTCGGTTTCATCTTACTTCGTCATTGGCCAGAACTATCCCTCTTTTCTATATTCTTCTGCACAAAGGGATATCAATTATTTCATAGTGTTCATTTTGTGCCTTGTTCAACTTGCATTCTGCTTCCTCTAGCCCGATGTATCTTAGTAGCCATCCTCCCATGATCTTGAAGTACAAACTTCCTTGGATTACAAAGTACTATGCCAACTCTCTTAGTTCCATCTCTCCCTCTCCAAACTCCAGTAACTTTCTGATCTTACCTCTCTGATGTGAATTATCTTCCATCATTAAGATCGACTGAACAACCGAGGGAGTTGTTCTTCCTTGTATCACCACCATTATTGTATCACTATTCATGGCCATCGTCTGAGAAACAGTGGAATAAGCATCAGCATACTTGTTCATCATTTTAGGATACCTCCTTATTTTCACTTAATGGAACTAGTTGATCAGTCGTTGGATGATCATTTTTTAGGGCATCAGGCTAAGATGATTCAACACGTATTCTTCATTCACTTGCTTGAGCACTAAGTTTGAATCACCTTTTATACAAATTCAACGGATGCCTCTTCGAAGAGCATCTAACAATCCCAGTACTAACTCCTCATACTCTTCTTCCTTATTGGAATAAGGGGACTATAACTTGTGATAAAGGCAAAAATTTCCCCTTCCCCTTTGAGAGAATAACCCATGATCCCCCTTTTATTTGCGCCAAGGAACCATCGAATTCCATAGTTATTCTTCAAAGTTACCATCCAAAAAATTGGATTGTAAATCATCTCTTATAATGCTCTCACGAGGTAGCTCAAATACACCTGATGGAAAGATTGTCGATAATTTTGCATCTGCCTAACTCTTGATCGCATGAGGAATAACATATTTCAAGTCATATTTTTACATAATGAGGAACCCACTAGATGCTCTTCCAATTAAAATAGTTATTGATATTAAAAACTTAATAGAATCTCATCTTGTTACAATATGAATTGTGAAGATAACATACGATGTCTAAGCTATAAATACTATGGCTAAACAATGCCTGACACAACTATGAATTCGTCCCAAAAGTGCATTTTCTATAGGCTCAAGTGCAAGCTTGTCGCGTTAGTAATAATCCGATAAGTTGGAATCGTCTCCACAGGGATAAAAAATTGGCAATTTTGTAGGAGAAGTTATTAAATCTTGAAATGATTCCTCCAAAGAAATATGAAGATGATTGATGATGAGAAATTGCAATTGGAATAAAATATACTCAAAGAAAAGAAAACCCTAAAAAAATTGTGGAGAAATTAGATTGAAAAATAAGAGAAAATAGGGTAGGGTACAATCCCTCAAACCTTAACGAATTACCGTGTAGAATACTAGAAATGTAAATTAAAATTCTTGACTAAATCCAATCTTTATAAATCCTAAGCATTACATGTATGAAGGATCTAACCCTCACTATATGAAATCAAAGGTAAATATAAAGTGATGAATGGACAATTACACTTGCAAAACATTCTTAAACATCTCAAGTACCTAAGGCAGGAGAGATTAAAATATTGGCATGTTCATGTAATTTCCTTCCACGATTCGGTCAATATTTAATTTACCCTCTATTTTCTACATAAGTAATTTGCCTCGGAGTGAGTTCATGTACCCCAGCCCTTAAGAATTTAGCTAGACATGATTTGATTAGAAGACAAATTCATACACAGAAGTATAGACCTACCAAACATTGGAAATAATTTGCAATACAATTGAAATTTAACTAACATAGATACCAAATAAGAGAATGGAATTGTTATACTTGTATTCAGCAACAGGAAAAGACTTTAAATCCAGAAATTTTGTCTCTCTCAACCTTACAAACTAGGGTTTATGAAAATTCCTACCCAAGAAAATGAAAATTTCCTAAATTCTGAATTCCTCTCTCTCCCTAAAAATCTCCCTCTAGAATGAGGTAGGGCATGGGCTTTTATAGCACCATGTAGTACGAATTTGGAAGCCAGAATTGCTTGTTGCGCAAGATTTCACCAGCTATGCACATCAAAATCTTCATACTAAATGCCAGGATTTCGCATGACCGGACCGGTCCGGATAGCCCTCGGATCGGTCCATTTTTCAGCCACCGGATCGGTTCTCTTTTTATTCTACCGAATCGCTTTGGTACCCACCAGATCGGTTCTGTTGTCATCGGTTTGTCATCCATCCGGGGTCTACTGGACTTGTGTCATTTCGGATCGGTCCGGATATACACCGGATCGGTCCGATCTCTTCCAGGTTGACTTTTTCCTTTTCTTCTTTGACTGGCCATAAATTTTGATCTCGAGCTCCGATTTGCATGTCGTTTCTTCTGATGCTCTTGTGAAATCAAGCTCTCCAACTTCCCTTTAGGTGTCGAATTTGAACTTTGGGTATAACTTTACGTTTTTTCCCTTTGACTTTTCTTCCTTTCTTATGGTTTCTTTCTCTCTTTCTTGCACTCCATTCCTAACAGAATTCATCAGAAATATATGAAACTCGAGGAAATTGTTAGAAACAGTCAATGGCAATGATATGGAATAAAAATGGTTCAATTACCTTGTTCGGGATATAAAAATCACTAACTTAAGGGTCTAAATTCAGAAGAATTTATACTTGGTCAATGCCCCTCTACACTAGTGTACTTTGCCTAAGGTCTATATATGATCCTACTCATGTAGTAGAATAGCCTTTCTTTCTCATCAATCTCCTGTGCCAATAGAGCCCCTCTATACCAAATGGTACAGGTGAGGTAGAGATACAACGGTATCCCAGCCCACAGAGGAATCATCATTTCTAGAGAGGTAAAAAAACTTCTTCAGATTATTGATGGCTTCTTAGTGACCTTATTCCCACTTTAACTTTATGCCCCTTCGTAATATATTCTTCAATTGATGAGTTATCTTAACCTATCCTGGCACAATCCTCATGAGATAGGAGACTTTGCGGAGGAAACTCTTGAGCTCCTTCACAGCTCTTAGTCATAGCATCTCTAGAATGACTCGTTGTTTATCTTAGTAAATATGCACTCCTTGTCAATCCTCCACTAAGACCAAAAACTTCTTCCATTTATTGAATACTTTCCTCAAATCACCGAGAAAGGGATCTTTCTTATTTAACTTGATGACCAAATCATCCTCATAAAATTCTAAAATGTTATGAAAGAAGTCGTGGAAAATGGACATCATTATTCTCTTGTATGTCTCTCCATCAGTCTTTTACCCAAAAGGAATCACTTTGTACATAAAATTTCCCAACATGATTCTGAATGTTGTTTTCTCCGCATAAGTTGCATACATCTTGATTGATTGTATCCCACATACCAGTTCATAAAGTTGTACATTTCGTACCTAACATTTGCATCGATCAAGATGTCAATGGAGGGCAGAGGGAACTCATCCTTCGGGCAAGATTTGTTCAAATATCTGAAGTATGTGAAGATACCTACCTATTTTTTATCCTTCTTACCCATTGGGATAATTATAGATAATCAAAGTGGGTGTTGGATTGGTTTGATAAACCCTACCGCTAATAGCCATTCCACCTCTTCCTTAATCTTTAGATCTAGCTCAGGCTTGTATGTTCCTGTGACTTTCTTCACACGTATGGTTCAAGACATAATGTTTAGCTTGTGGTAACTTATTTCTTCATCCAACCCCTCTATCTCAATTTATTTACACACAAAGACATCTCTGTACTCTTAGATCAGCTTAATCAAAGACCATATATTCTCTACATTTAGATCCTTCTAAATAAATATGGGCCTTGGATCTTCTCCTCCTTTGGCCAGATCAAGTTGTTCTAATTCTTCTACTTGAGGGTTTAGTCAATCCATCATGTACTCTGGTTAATCCTCCACTTCATCCACAAACTCATGTATGTTGGATTTGTCGATGACCATACATTTCCCTTGATTGTCCACTAAAAATCACTCATACTCCAGGTCATCCTCTTCACCAACCACTTTAATATCCCGTTCGACTTCCCTCTCACACCTTCAAAAGTTATAGACCACCCTTTCATCTTCCACCTATCTCTTTTTTCACTAACGGTTGATCGATGCAATTGTATTACTTTTCATTTCTCGTGAATCTTCTTCTAACCTACTCCTAAAAATCTATGCATTACACTTTGTCGTTTAACCTCATGCTTAATGGGATCAGTCATGGGCCTCATCCTATCTCTAAATTTCTTAGAGATAGTTTAATTTTTAGGGCTTGTATTATTAACCTCCTCAACTCCTTTCCCCACTCTTTTTCCTTCATCGTTTCAACCATTCATAGGCCCCATCATTTATCGGATATATGGGACTCTGACACCCTCCATGCGCCTCATTAGGACTCATGCATCTTCCTCTAATTTTGTGTGAATATGACATCAACTAGGTAAGCCTCTTTTTGTGCAAACGACTTCTTGGTTGTTTGTATGACAATCTGTGTCCCCTTCATGATTGCCTCAACACATTGATAATACATTGAAGGAACTAATCCATGGTTATGCATCCACACCCTTCCTATCAAGAGATGGTAGGAAGTAGCACTCTCACATATATGGAACTTGATATGTGAAGTGATATTTGCATCATTATCCCCACGTTCACATACCCAATCGACTTGGATGACTTATTGTCATAATTAGAAATCACCAAAGGCAAAAGTATTAACCTACCCTAAGAAATATTGGAGAGGTGATAGGAGTGACATACAACGATCTGTTGTGAGGGAACCTCACTACTCTATCGGTGTCAGAGAAAGCCAAGGCAAAGAAAAACTTCATCACCAGCCTAGCCATAGGTCCTTTCCACCTTAACGATGGAACTCCATTCTTCGAGAAATATCTAAAACTGACTGAGTGATATCCATCATGTTCTCCTTAGAGATTCTCACTTGATCAAAGAACCACGTGAACTTGGGTGATTGCGATACATCTTGTTATTTTAGTCCTTGATCTATCACTTCACTATCAACATTGCACACTTCCTCAACATTGCACACTTTCTTAATTATAGGCTATCATGATGTCATACATTCCCCTTATGACATCTTTTAGGGATTCCTTGAACACTTTCTTCTTCACCATCAACTCCCTTGCTTTCATTTTAGCTTCCTAGTCATAATCCACCACCATATTTACTGCATTAGTTGGTAATGGGTCATTGTTGACATTTTCTTGAAGGATATGAAAAGTCCCTACCTTCATTTGCTTGTTGACGATCTTCCTCAGGGTGAAATATAATTCCACTGGATGATCTATCTTAAAATGTATCCCATAATACTGTTAGTTTTCCCTTACTTCTAGTTCTGGATCTATAGCCGGAGCATCCTTGGATGCATAGACTGCCCCCCTCACAGCATGGCATTGTAATAGCTAACAACCTCCTCAACTGTGCAAGACAATGGTGGTGGGTTCTCTTTTTCTTTGGCAAATTTTCTCTTGTTATCCTTCTTCGATTGCTTGGATATTTACTATCCTCCATCGAACTAGCCCACTTATCGTTTCTTGCCACGTCCCACTATGGGTCGTACTTGTTGGCTCAACATCATTAACACCATAATTGGGCTTAAGGATACCACCACATAGATGTTTCTTATACCTTTTAGGAATGCCATGAAAGTTCGTTCGTGCATCTAGTTTATCAGCTGACATATATACTTCGTAAGCAAACCCTTAGCACAGATCTAGAGTAGCTTGGACTCTTTGGCCTCCTCCCTCGCATCGAGGCATCTTTCCCTAAACCTTCAGATATATGCCATAACCTCCTCTCCTGGTCATTACTTCTCCCTAGCTAATTATGTTAGTGTGAACTCATCCTTTGCCCGAAAGAACTTCTAGAGAAATAGAATATGCATTTCCTCCCACATAAAAGCAGTCTTCGAAACTAGGTGTGAGTACCACATATATGCCTTTTCCCTGAGGGGTTTAGAAAACTCCCTCAAACATAACTTCTTGTTATTGCAATGTGCTCCCAAATGATCTACGAACCTCTTAAACTGCTCCTTAGGGTTACATCATTTCTCTGTGTACTTGTTAAAGATTGGCAGTATGTAATCTTTGGGATAAGTTTCCTCATTGTACTCCTCTGGGTAGGGAGTATGAAAGTCATCATATACTGAAGCTACCTCGTTAGCTGATAGAGATGAAGATACTATCATCTTCAACATCCCCTTTTGCATTTCCTTTCTTATTTCTTCCAAACAAGGAGCATTTTATTTCGTTGGGAGACCGTCTTGAAGCACCACAGGTGGAACAATGGTCACACTTAGATCCCCCTCCATTGGAACAAGGTTGGGTACAGTGGTCATATGCATTACGCTCGATAGAATTTCACATCATAAGGCTATCGGAACCACCATTAGTTCGACGAAAGAGATGGGGTCCATCCCTCCCCTAAAATCCATTATTTCTCTAAAAGTCTGCAAAAACTCCACAAGTTTACCCATCAGATGGACCATCTGGGCTAGTCCCATCATATAAATAGTGGAAGCCTCTATGACCATTAGGACTGCTAATTCCGTTTGGACTTGGGGAACCTCCAACTAAGGCCCCCCTTATCTAGAGGTTTTAATCTCCCCCCCTGATTGTTCCTCTCTCCGTTGAATATCACTAAAATCGAGGACCCGATTTACATTATCTTGCGCTATATTTTCTTGAAGATCGGTGATAATACGCAAATATCGCGTATTTTATCCTTCGAACCAACGCATTTTAGCCCCCTCGGGTGCCTTAATCTCTATATTTAATCCAGTTAACCAGACAACCTCGGTTTATATTGATAAAATGTTATATGAGGTATAATTGGGCCTTTCTAGGTGTTTAGGTACTAAGTATGGAGTTCGGACGCATTTCGGTGAAGTTCCGTACGCAATCCACGTTCAAGGGAATTTTAGTCTTTTCACATCTTAGGTACCTGGCCTGACATTTCAGGGAAGTTGTAGCCCTCCTCGCTAGCTTCGCGTGGCCGCGAACGGTGTGAGATTTCGATTCATAACGAAGAAGTTACGGTGATTTCAGCGGAGGAAAAACAAGGATAGGAAAAGAGGAGAAGAAAATATGCAGTGTGCTGCTGCTCCATTCTGACCTGCTTGATCGATCGATCGACACTTATGGTCGATCGATCGACCTTCCCGAATTTTTGATTTCTGGCCTTGATCGATCGATCGACCAAAGGGGTCGATCGATCGATCCCCTGTTTTGAACACATATTTTCATTTATTTTCTTTCTTCTTTTCTTTTATTCTAACTTACTATAAATACAAATGTTGTTGTAATAAGAAAATATAGCAGTATATACACGATTTTAGGTTAGTTTAGCTTAGGTTTTTGGGGTTTTTGCTTGGTTCTTCTTCATTTCTCTTTGGTTTGACGCCCCATTTGGATTTTAAGTTGACTATTCATATCCCTACCATTAATATAGTTTGTATTTCTTCATTTCTTGCTTTCTAGTTAATTCACAAGCTTTCTAATTTAGGTTTTCTTGCTTTATTTACATGCTTTGATTTACACGCTTTCTAGTATAGATTTATCGCGTTTATTTACCGCTTTCCATTTACCGTGTTTTTAACATGCTTTCTTGGTAACTTAAATTAGGTTGTGCTTGAATTGCACTCACTCGAGTTGACGGGTTGCTTTGCTTTGGTGATGGAGTTTACGGGTCTATTTCGGATGCGTTGTCCTAGTTTTTACGCCTAGGAGATTTGGCGGGGCATATCATGTATGTCCCGTGCTTACGACCTTTCGTGCGTAATTTTCGGGATATTTGTTGATGCCAAAATCTTATTAGGCTTTTATGATGATTTAGGGCGTAACAACCCTTGATTTAATTAACTGTCAAAACGAGATGCACTCGTAATAACTCGTCGACCCATGTGACCGTTTTATACTAATTAACTTGGGTGAGGGATATTCGATGCAACCTATAGTTTTACTCGCTTTCATAATCTAGTTTCAATACCATTGCCTAGAATAATCTTTTCCTTTATGCATCTTTTCTTTTAGTTTGTAATCATCTTTTACACGTTTATTTCGGAGTATTAAATCACTTGAATTCTAGCATATTGTCCCTATGGATTCTCGATACCCGACTTACCGATGTGCTTGCCTCGCAAGTGTAGTAGTAACTTAGGTTTTTGTATTGAGTCGGCGAAACGAAAACAACAACTGTGCACTTTACATGCGCACACTTTTCGCACCCCAATCAAATGGCGCCGTTGCCGGGGATGAGTTTGTTTTAGACTTTATTTGATTTAGTATTTCATAGTATTTTCTTTCTATTTGTATTATTTGCTAACTTTTTGCAGGACTTCAACATTTGAGCACTTAGAAACGCTCGAATTGCATGTACGCACCTATTTTGTGGAATTCGCCACTTGAGCCATTTTTGGAGTAAGCATGTCTTATTCCAATTCTTTCGGTAATCCTTGTTATAATTCTCAAAATTGTAGGCCTATGACTTTCAGTGAATACTTAGCATCCCAAAGTAAAACAAATTCAAATACGACTTTGGGCGAGTATAACGAAAGTCAAAACTTAGGTTATTGGAATTTTGATGATGATGACGATGATTTTGGGCCTTTGCCTCCTTATAATAGGAATTTTGAAACGAATTGCAATAGTTTTCAAAATTCCTATAATAATGAGTTTTCGTTTAAGTCCGATGGTAACTTTCAAAGTTCCCATTTTCATGCATCTGCACCTCTACCTACGACTTTCGGTGAGGGTTTACGTATGTATGAAAATGAGAAAATTGAAAATCGTTATCGGGAAGAAAAACATTCATGGGAACATGAGTTGGATTTATTATTTGAGCCCGACGACGATTTTGCTTCCGAGACTTTCGAGGTCGACGAATGTTTTGAACCAAATGAGGTACTTGTGCCTACTTTGGAACAAGCCATTCTAGACTTTGCCCATTGCGTAATAGATATTGAAAGTGAGGATGATAATGACGTAATATCTATTTGCAATGAAATGATTTCTTCTTTGGCTCCCAAAGAAGAACATTTCATTGAAAATGATATTATTTTCTTTGAAATTACAACTTCATGCGATGATGATTCATCTCATGAGTTTGAATTTCTTTCATCCCCATTTTCATTCTCTATTACCCCATCGGAACAAGTACCCGATGATTCGGTTTCGAACTTTAATGCTTTAAACCCTATCGCCGATGAGGAGTACTTGCTCGAGTCGCCCTCCATGATCCCATCTTTGCTTTTGTGTGCGCCGCCTCCCATTTAAACTTCAAAATCCTTGGGAGGATATTCAGCTTTTCTCGGTCCCCACTTGTTTTTGTCACCCGTTCAATCCAAACCCCCCATCGTCCCACCAAAACTTTTAATTGGCGATGGTTCATTTCTTCTGCCTTACACATGCCTTCCGTTATTAAAATGGAATTCATATTTTTCGGAAGGCATGCTTGTATGTGAGGGTACACCGATTATCCTCCAAAGTCAAATCGTTCTTATGTTGGACCCTCATCTATTTAGACTTCTAGTGTACAGTTAGTGTGAAGTCTAAATAGTAGGTTGTATATAGTTAACTTTTTTATTTTTCCTTTCCTTTTTAATTTAGTCTAGTGTAATTAGTTAACTTTTTGTTATTTGTTTTCTCTATGCTCGGTACTAACTTGTTTTGTAGATTCTTTGGACTTGTTCTTATGGGGATCGCTCCACGTTTAGGTAATATCGCTATTTTCCTCTCTTTGACTTGGTTCTTAATTAACATTGAGGACAATGTCAATTTTTAAGTTAGGGGGTGTGGGATATTCTATCCATTTTTTTATTTAGTCCATGTTTTTGCTCACATGTTAGTTACTTAGTATGCTTTTCTTAGAAAAATTCAAAAATTTCAAAAAGATTTTGTTTATTTTTTCTCTTTTTTTGGGCATTTTGCCTTTGTTTCCGAAGATAAATTTCAACAATTGCCCGATCCAATAGACAACCTAATGATGCATGTTCTCGATTTTAGAAGTTATTAGACTTTAGTCTCAATTATTGATATGATGAATAACTTCATGAATTAAACTTTAATCCCATGAGCACATGCACTTTTATCGTTATATTGATTTGGTTTAAGATTTTTATAACTCGGTAATCTTTTGTTGCAGTGTATATACTTACACCGAGTAAGCTTTGTACCTTTCGTCATTTGTGAATGTATACACTATTCTTTTCTCATAGAAAATGTTGAATTCGTTGGTAATCTCACTATTCTTTCATTTGACCGTTCATTAATTGAGTTCATACTTGAAACGTGTTACTTGAGCATGATTTTCATATATTCTTTTGACTCGAGAATTGCGTTAACTTTTGGAAATGATCATAGGCCATCTTTGATATATCACCCATATTATCCTTGACCTCACCCTTAAATGCTTACCCTCGTTAACCCTTTTGAGCCTAAATATAGCCTTTCATTTCATACCCCATTCCCATAACCAACTCTAAATTGGAGTTTTAGCCCATACATACACTTTCCATACCTTTGTTTGGTTTGTTACTTGGCTTTGAATGTTGTTATTATGATGCCGGTTGCAATTTAGGCATATGAGAGTTTGAAAAGTAAAGAAAGTAGTGAAAAAGTGAAGAAAAAGAGAAAGCAAAAAGCAAAAGAAAACAAAAGAGAAAATGAGAAAAAGAAAGAAAAGAGAAAGTGTAAATGTTGTATATAGATCAATAAGCTTTGATTACTCTCCCCGATGATATATATAATGTCGTTTTGGAACTTGTATTCCAATTTTGATATTGCCCTCATTTTCCCATTATCCTGAGTTTTCATCCCGAACACTTTGAATCCGTACATACATTCCTTTCATTTCATACCCTAGCCATATCTACATCATAACCCTATTAAATTCCTATGTGATCTTAGGTTGATGTAATTTAAAAGTCATAATAGTTTTGATAATCTGTGAAAATGAATTTTGCCTCTTTTAGTGTGCGGTATCCTTTCATTGAGATTACACTTTTTCAGTTTATATATAGCGTTCTTCATCTGTGACATGTGTGCGGCCTAGTTTCCATTTACATTTACTCCTAATGCCCGCATGTTCCATGTGTTACCTCCCTGTTTCGAGTGAATTCGCTTGATGAGTGTAATGCCCGTGAGGATTGAATATATGTTTGCTTTAATGTTTATCCGATTTATTTAAGTTTTTGCCAAATCACACTTTGCATGTGCTCGCTCCCCCTCCCACATTTTATGGTTTCAATTCTATGAGGTGCATTCTATAATATTAATGATTTGGACTTTTGTTTGAATTCATTCAATGTGCTAATAATGCGTATGAAATCATTTTTGCCATTGTTGGGCTTCTCGCATGTTGGGTTGGGCATATTTTGAGGAAAACATTTGATGTTTGTGAGTACTATCCCTTAAAACCCTCACGAGACGACACTCGTCCACTAGGGTGACCTAGGGGTTTAACGGCTTATTGGATATGCTAAATGCAATCGAATCGCCCTCGAAAGTGGCCTTTTGCTTTTATACCATACTTTTGTACTGTCTCCCGCTTTTGGTTTGCTTGTAGTTCTTGTTGCATCCTATTTCATTGCTAGGGACTAGTAATGTGTAAGTTAGGGGGTTTGATAATACACAAATATCGCGTATTTCATCCTCCGAACCTACGCATTTTAGCCCCCTCGGGTGCCTTAATCTCTATATTTAAGCCAGTTAACCAGACAACCTCGGTTTATATTGATAACATGCTATATGAGGTATAATTGGGCTTTTTTAGGTGTTTAGGTACTAAGTATGGAGTTCGGACGCATTTCGGTGAAGTTCCGTACGCAATCGCACGTTCAAGGGAATTTTAGTCTTTTCACATCTTAGGTACCTGGCCTGACATCTCAGGGAAGTTGTAGCCCTCCTCGCTAGCTTCGCGTGGCCGCGAACGGTGCGAGATTTCGATTCATAACGAAGAAGTTACGGTGATTTCAGCGGAGGAAAAACAAGGATAGGAAAAGAGGAGAAGAAAATATGCAGTCTGCTGCTGCTCCATTCTGACCTGCTTGATCGATCGATCGACACTTATGGTCGATCGATCGACCTTCCCGAATTTTCGATTTCTGGCCTTGATCGATCGATCGACCAAAGGGGTCGATCGATCGATCCCCTATTTTTGAACAAATATTTTCATTTATTTTCTTTCTTCTTTTCTTTTATTCTAACTTACTATAAATACAAATGTTGTTGTAATAAGAAAATATAGCAGTATATACACGATTTTAGGTTAGTTTAGCTTAGGTTTTTGGGGTTTTTGCTTGGTTCTTCTTCATTTCTCTTTGGTTTGACGCCCCATTTGGATTTTAAGTTGACTATTCATCTCCCTACCATTAATATAGTTTGTATTTCTTCATTTCTTGCTTTCTAGTTAATTCACAAGCTTTCTAATTTAGGTTTTCTTGCTTTATTTACATGCTTTGATTTACACGCTTTCTAGTATAGATTTATCGCGTTTATTTACCGCTTTCCATTTACCGCGTTTTTAACATGCTTTCTAGGTAACTTAAACTAGGTTGTGCTTGAATTGCACTCACTCGAGTTGACGGGTTGCTTTGCTTTGGTGATGGAGTTTACGGGTCTATTTCGGGTGCGTTGTCCTAGTTTTTATGCCTAGGAGATTTGACGGGGCATATCATGTATGTCCCGTGCTTACGACCTTTCGCGCGTAATTTCCGGGATATTTGTTGATGCCAAAATCTTATTAGGCTTTTATGATGATTTAGGGCGTAACAACCCTTCATTTAATTAACTGTCGAAACGAGATGCACTCGTAATAACTCATCGACCCATGTGACCGTTTTATACTAATTAACTTGGGTGAGGGATATTTGACGCAACCTATAGTTTTACTCGTTTTCATAATCTAGTTTCAATACCATTGCCTAGAATAATCTTTTCCTTTATGCATCTTTTCTTTTAGTTTGTAATCATCTTTTACACTTTTATTTCGGAGTATTAAATCACTTGAATTCTAGCATATTGTCCCTGTGGATTCTCGATACCCGACTTACCGATGTGCTTGCCTCGCAAGTGTAGTAGTAACTTAGGTTTTTGTATTGAGTCGGGGAAACGAAAACAACAACTGTGCACTTTACATGCGCACACTTTTCGCACCCCAATCAAATGGCGCCGTTGCCGGGGATGAGTTTGTTTTAGACTTTATTTGATTTAGTATTTCATAGTATTTTCTTTCTATTTGTATTATTTGCTAACTTTTTGCAGGACTTCCACATTTGAGCACTTAGAAACGCTCGAATTGCATGTACGCACCTATTTTGTGGAATTCGCCACTTGAGCCATTTTTGGAGTAAGCATGTCTTATTCCAGTTCTTTCGGTAATCCTTGTTATAATTCTCAAAATTCTAGGCCTATGACTTTCAGTGAATACTTAGCATCCCAAAGTAAAACAAATTCAAATACGACTTTGGGCGAGTATAACGAAAGTCAAAACTTAGGTTATTGGAATTTTGATGATGATGACGATGATTTTGGGCCCTTACCTCCTTATAATAGGAATTTTGAAACGAATTGCAATAGTTTTCAAAATTCCTATAATAATGAGTTTTCGTTTAAGTCCGATGGTAATTTTCAAAGTTCCCATTTTCATGCATCTGCACCTCGACCTACGACTTTCGGTGAGGGTTTACGTATGTATGAAAATGAGAAAATTGAAAATCGTTATCGGGAAGAAAAACATTCGTGGGAACATGAGTTGGATTTATTATTTGAGCCCGACGACGATTTTGCTTCCGAGACTTTCGAGGTCGACGAAAGTTTTGAACCAAATGAGGTACTTGTGCCTACTTTGGAACAAGCCATTCTAGACTTTGCCCATTGCGTAATAGATATTGAAAGTGAGGATGATAATGACGTAATATCTATTTGCAATGAAATGATTTCTTCTTTGGCTCCCAAAGAAGAACATTTCATTGAAAATGATATTATTTCCTTTGAAATTACAACTTAATGCGATGATGATTCATCTCATGAGTTTTAATTTCTTTCATCCCCATTTTCATTCTCTATTACCCCATCGGAACAAGTACCCGATGATTCGGTTTCGAACTTTAATGCTTTAAACCCTATCGCCGATGAGGAGTACTTGCTCGAGTCGCCCTCCATGATCCCATCTTTGCTTTTGTGTGCGCCGCCTCCCATTCCAACTTCAAAATCCTTGGGAGGATATTCAGCTTTTCTCGGTCCCCACTTGTTTTTGTCACCCGTTCAATCGAAATCCCCCATCGTCCCACCAAAACTTTTAATTGGCGATGGTTCATTTCTTTTGCCTTACACATGCCTTCCGTTATTAAAATGAAATTAATATTTTTCGGAAGGCATGCTTGTATGTGAGGGTACACCGGTTATCCTCCAAAGTCAAATCGTTCTTATGTTGGACCCTCATCTATTTAGACTTCTAATGTACAGTTAGTGTGAAGTCTAAATAGTAGGTTGTATATAGTTAGCTTTTTTATTTTTTCTTTCCTTTTTAATTTAGTCTAGTGTAATTAGTTAACTTTTTGTTATTTGTTTTTGCTATGCTCGGTACTAACTTGTTTTGTAGATTCTTTGGACTTGTTCTTATGGGGATCGCTCCACGTTTAGGTAATATCGCTATTTTCCTCTCTTTGACTTGGTTCTTAATTAACATTGAGGACAATGTCAATTTTTAAGTTAGGGGGTGTGGGATATTCTATCCATTTTTTTATTTAGTCCATGTTTTTGCTCACATGTTAGTTACTTAGTATGCTTTTCTTAGAAAAATTCAAAAATTTCAAAAAGATTTTGTTTATTTTTTCTCCTTTTTTGGGCATTTTACCTTTGTTTCCGAAGATAAATTTCAACAATTGCCCGATCCAATAGACAACCTAATGATGCATGTTCTCGATTTTAGAAGTTATTAGACTTTAGTCTCAATTATTGATATGATGAATAACTTCATGAATTAAACTTTAATCCCATGAGCACATGCACTTTTATCGTTATATTGATTTGGTTTAAGATTTTTATAACTCGGTAATCTTTTGTTGCATTGTATATACTTACACCGAGTAAGCTTTGTACCTTTCGTCATTTGTGAGTGTATACACTATTCTTTTCTCATAGAAAATGTTGAATTCGTTGGTAATCTCACTATTCTTTCATTTGACCGTTCATTAATTGAGTTCATACTTGAAACGTGTTACTTGAGCATGATTTTCATATATTCTTTTGACTCGAGAATTGCGTAAACTTTTTGAAATGATCATAGGCCATCTTTGATATATCACCCATATTAGCCTTGACCTCACCCTTATATGCTTACCCTCGTTAACCCTTTTGAGCCTAAATATAGCCTTTCATTTCATACCCCATTCCCATAACCAACTCTAAATTGGAGTTTTAGCCCATACATACACTTTCCATACCTTTGTTTGGTTTGTTACTTGGCTTTGAATGTTGTTATTATGATGCCGGTTGCAATTTAGGCATATGAGAGTTTGAAAAGTAAAGAAAGTAGTGAAAAAGTGAAGAAAAAGAGAAAGCAAAAAGCAAAAGAAAACAAAAGAGAAAATGAGAAAAAGAAGAAAAGAAAGAAAAGAGAAAGTGTAAATGTTGTATATAGATCAATAAGCTTTGATTAATCTCCCCGATGATATATATATAATGTCGTTTTGGAACTTGTATTCCAATTTTGATATTGCCCGCATTTTCCCATTATCCTGAGTTTTCATCCCGAACACTTTGAATCCGTACATACATTCCTTTCATTTCATACCCTAGCCATATCTACATCATAACCCTATTAAATTCCTATGTGATCTTAGGTTGATGTAATTTAAAAGTCATAATAGTTTTGATAATCTGTGAAAATGCATTTTGCCTCTTTTAGTGTGCGGTATCCTTTCATTGAGATTACAGTTTTTCAGTTTATATATAGCGTTCTTCATCTGTGACATGTGTGCGGCCTAGTTTCCATTTACATTTACTCCTAATGCGGCATGTTCCATGTGTTACCACCCTGTTTCGAGTGAATTTGCTTGATGAGTGTAATGCCCGTGAGGATTGAATATATGTTTGCTTTAATGTTTATCCGATTTATTTATGTTTTTGCCAAATCACACTTTGCATGTGCTCGCTCCCCCTCCCACATTTTATGGTTTCAATTCTATGAGGTGCATTCTATAGTTTTAATGATTTGGACTTTTGTTTGAATTCATTCAATGTGCTAATAATGCGTATGAAATCATTTTCGCCATTATTGGGCTTCTCGCATGTTGGGTTGGGCATATTTTGAAGAAAATATGTGATGTTTGTGGGTACCATCCCTGAAAACCCTCACGAGACGACACTCGTCCACTAGGGTGACCTAGGGGTTTAACGACTTATTGCATATGCTAAATGCAATCGAATCGCCCTCGAAAGTGGCCTTTTGCTTTTATACCATACTTTTGTATTGTCTCCCACTTTTGGTTTGCTTGTAGTTCTTGTTGCATCCTATTTCATTGCTAGGGACTAGTAATGTGTGAGTTAGGGGGCTTGATAATACACAAATATCGCGTATTTCATCCTCCGAACCTACGCATTTTAGCCCCCTCGGGTGCCTTAATCTCTATATTTAAGCCAGTTAACCAGAAAACCTCGGTTTATATTGATAACATGCTATATGAGGTATAATTGGGCTTTTTTAGGTGTTTAGGTACTAAGTATGGAGTTCGGACGCATTTCGGTGAAGTTCCGTACGCAATTCACGTTCAAGGGAATTTTAGTCTTTTCACATCTTAGGTACCTGGCCTGACATCTCAGGGAAGTTGTAGCCCTCCTCGCTAGCTTCGCGTGGCCGCGAACGGTGTGAGATTTCGATTCATAACGAGAAGTTACAGTGATTTCAGCGGAGGAAAAACAGGGATAGGAAAAGAGGAGAAGAAAATATGCAGTGTGCTGTTGCTCCATTCTGACCTGCTTGATCGATTGATCAACACTTATGGTCGATCGATCGACCTTCCGAAATTTTCGATTTCTGGCCTTGATCGATCGATCGACCAAAGGGGTCGATCGATCGATCCCCTGTTTTTGAACAAATATTTTCATTTATTTTCTTTCTTCTTTTCTTTTATTCTAACTTACTATAAATACAAATGTTGTTGTAATAAGAAAATATAGCAGTATATACACGATTTTAGGTTAGTTTAGCTTAGGTTTTTGTGGTTTTTGCTTGGTTCTTCTTCATTTCTCTTTGGTTTGACTCCCCATTTGGATTTTAAGTTGACTTTTCATCTCCCTGCAATTAATATAGTTTGTATTTCTTCATTTCTTGCTTTTTAGTTAATTCACAAGCTTTCTAATTTAGGTTTTCTTGCTTTATTTACATGCTTTGATTTACACGCTTTCTAGTATAGATTTATCGCGTTTATTTACCGCTTTTCATTTACCGCGTTTTTAACATGCTTTCTAGGTAACTTAAATTAGGTTGTGCTTGAATTGAACTCAATCGAGTTGACGGGTTGCTTTGCTTTGGTGATGGAGTTTACGGGTCTATTTCGGGTGCGTTGTCCTTGTTTTTACGCCTATGAGATTTGACGGGGCATATCATGTATGTCCCGTGCTTACGACCTTTCGCGCGTAATTTCCGGGATATTTGTTGATGCCAAAATCTTATTAGGCTTTTATGATGATTTAGGGCGTAATAACCGTTGATTTAATTAACTGTCGAAACGAGATGCACTCGTAATAACTCGTCGACCCATGTGACCATTTTATACTAATTAACTCGGGTGAGGGATATTCGACGCAACCTATAGTTTTATTGGCTTTCCTAATCTAGTTTCAATACCATTGCGTAGAATAATCTTTTCCTTTATGCATATTTTCTTTTAGTTTGTAATCATCTTTTACACTTTTATTTCGGAGTATTAAATCACTTGAATTCTAGATTCTTGTCCCTGTGGATTCTCGATACCCTACTTACCGCTGTGCTTGCCTCATAAGTGTAGTAGTAACTTAGGTTTTTATATTGAGTTGGCAAAACGAAAACAACGACTGTGCACTTTGCACGAGTACCGTTTGACCTCACACTCAAAGTTATAATCATTACAGCTTACAACCAATGCAATTAAAAGATACAATTTGACTAAGTAATCAAAATGGAAGATAAAGATGATTTCTCTCAGAAAGCTTCCTCGCTTCGCTGCCTCATTGAGATTCTTCGTTGCCTTGATTCTTCTTTTTTCTCTTGAGCTTCTTATGTTAAGAGGCAAAGATATTTCTAATCAAGACATTACCTTTACCCACCCCACCCACACACACACACACTTAGGTTCCCCATTTTCTTTCATTTTAAACTGCAAACCTTTCAACACATAGGTGCTTATGAAGGAAAATAGAAAAAATAAATATTTAAGTATATAAGTACAAAACTGCCCATTTTCATCATGCACTACATGGTCTTGATTTTCATATTATTTAATCACTAAAACTGCAAGGCTAAAGATCTTAAAAAAAAATATTGGTCACGAATTAATATTCTTCCTATTTTTGCCTACACATTGGGTATATCCAGTGGTTTATCTCCTGATCCGAAAGTCTCGGCTATCGGGTACATTATGAACTTGTTTAGTATTAGGCTATATCAAGTAGTCTTACTATATATTAAGTACTAGGGTAAAGTCGTATCACATGTACCTAAAAGGTTTCTTCGCCCAAGTGAACCCTGTATATCATGATCCATGATAATGAATTATGAACAAACTTGAAGCTCATTTTAGGGGATATTTTTCTACGTTCGGTATTCGCTTATTCTTTGCATGATTATGAAGAACTTACCCATTTCACCTGAATCTAATGTGAACCTTGTCCGGTTTTGACCAAAAAATATATTGCCAAAATAAGGAGAGAAAAAGTAAATACTGTTCCTTATGGAATAAAGAGGAAAATAAATAAATATATTTATCTTAAAGAAAGATAAAAAAGGAAGAAACTAAAAAAATACAAAAGAGCACACATGCATGTGTTCTTCTCCTAAGTATATTATGTCCTTGTGTGAGTCCTTTTGTCATTATTTCTAGAAAATGTATTAGATAAATTTGCAGAACCCACCAGGCATCAAAATTACTCTGACTAACCCATCCTAGATTCCATGGCTAGAGCATCTATGGCTTACTAATCTTTTGATGTGAACTTCATGCTCATAATCAAAAAATATATACAACACATAAAAAAAATATTTACCAAAGAGGATTAAGGTCCATCTTCCATCGATCAAGTATTGAGGAAGATATAGGGACTCACCACATCTTATAATTCCATCCAAGTTAAACTTCGATCACAACAACTAGAAAACACTCGCCTTCGAGGGGCACAAAGATATTCAAGATTAGAAGACCCCAGAAACCCCCCATATGCCCAACATAAAATCCTAGAACCAATAGATGATCCGTCAACTCAAGAAGGACCTCCTTACCAAATTATGAATCCACTAATTATAAACACTGGGTCTCCCCTCCCTAAATACCATTCCCCATCATAGGTTCTTGAAGTAGCACCCTCGGTAAGTAGAATAATCTCAGTAGGCCTATGCAGGCCTAAATATGTCTAAATCGGTAGCCCACATAGAAAGGGACAAGATTCCCACAACTCCAACACCAAACTCATAAATGAACCTATTTAGGACTGACCTAAAAATTCTCCTAGAATCCATCATTAAGTTATAAATCTTAGAAGAATTTGCCAACATCAAAAGGATGTTCCTATACCCGACCGTTATCCTTCCTACGAAATTTAAGATGCCAATATGCATGGCCTATAAGAGATTATTATCACACTTCACTCATCTTTCTCACTACCACCTCCAAATTTAAGTCCGAGATACAAATGAATGTGTCATGGAGAAGATGTTGTCTTCCACCTTGAGTGGTAGCATTCTTGTCTAGTATATGGGACGAAAAGAGATGGCATTGAAAAGAACTAGGATGATGTTTTTTCAAACTTTATAAAGAAGTAAAAGTATAATAAAGATATGTGAATCCCCTGGAAAGACCTAAAGATGATGAAGAAAGATGATATAAATAGTACGGGAACCTTTATCACCAGCTATAGGGAAAAAGATGTGCGTATGGTCAACTACCCATTAGAGGATAAACAAATCAAAATTGTTAGAAAGAAGATAAAAAAGGAAATACAAAAGAATTGAGTCTAACCTATATACCCAAGTTCAATTCTCTTACTTATGTGGGTGTTATGTGAACAACAATCTAAGAATAAAGGCCACGATGCTAACACCAGAGGAGAGATACAAGTTTGTTAACCATTTCACCTTTGAGAATAGATCACCTAGAACTTCCATCTCACATATTGGTGACTTCTCCAGGACTTACAAAGGGTCAAGTAGATACCCCTACATGGTAGCCTATATTTTTTTATGTGATCTAAAGTCTTTCTTAAGCTCATTCAGAGTTTTCCTCATTACATGTACCTTCATCGTAAAATCTTTTCAAATATGCAAGCTCCCTTCACTAGGTTTCAAGAATTATTGAAGTTTGATGGGTGTCTAAGCCCCTAAACCCAAGACTACCTTGAATCAATCTTGATAGGAATTGGAATCCAAATACCATCTATAACTACCAAAAAGGACCAAGACATATCACTAATAACTATGCAACACTGAGACATGAAATTCATAATCTCAGAGAGGTAGAAAATCATATACCTCCAAAACCCAATGTCATTGGGACTTCCCTTCCTTACAACATGATGAACACAAAAATTATAACCAATAGAGAGTTTCCAAATAGTAACCCTTCCACATTGATAGTCCCTATCCATTATTAAATGAGTCATAGAGACATATACTCCAAAGAACTTTTTGTGAGATAGGTCCCTCCACGAATTCACCTTTATGTACAACCTCCCCTAACGACCTACAAATTCACTAGTTAACTTCGAGAAGAGATTAACAAGTGCTGGAAATTTTGGGAGAGACCTTAGAAACTCAAATATGAATAATAATAAGATTATGCCATGTGGGATGGAGGAAAAATCACTTTGTAAGAATAATATAAAAGTTTTCATGACCTTAACACAATCACACACGCATATGGGCTTGCACCAGTGGAATGTGCTATATTTTCTAGGTATTGGAGTTTAACCTAAAATATGGTGTAATTTATCTAGGCCTATGATCACGAAAATACAAAATTAACTAGTCATCCTACACTCATGGACCCCAATTATAACCCTTAGCCCGGTCCATCTAAGCCCTATATATTCTATGTCATCAAACATTATTCCAATCCAATCATATACCTCCCCTTAATCATTAGGGAGAACCTAAGACAATAAGTCCAGCATACCCCAATCCTGCCAAATGCATGTGCAAGGATCATATGGATATAAGGGACACGGTCAAAATATCTCAAAAATCCAAGCCACATTGTACTACTAAAAAAGGGTGTCTCACATATAACCACCCCAACATACTCACCTCAACATTTATGTCCTTTACGACCCCTTAACAATGGAATTAGTTGAGTGGAGGAATTATTTATTATTTCTTGTAAATGGCGTGCCCCTTCTTAGTAGGTAGTGACCTAGAGCATGTTAAACAAACATCCTTTGACAGAGACATTTTAGTTGCATACCCATTAGAAAATACAAATTTCCTTATCCCTGCCCTTGCAAGTCAGAAAAAAGATGAGGCGCCTAATATAGAAATGTCTTGTTAAACACAATAAAATCTACAAAGAGGATAAGTGATTCCACGATCATATATAACAAAGAGTCTTCATATTTCCATATGAGATGTTAGCAAACCAATGATTACTCATTTTAAACCTGAATACAGATTATCTCTGACAAACTAGATTATTTAACAAGAAAGCCACCGAGGCTATCGGAGAATGGTTAGATTATACAAAATGTATTACCTAATTCGGGGACAACCCAAGGAAGCCCCGCCTAATAGAACCTCCTCATCAGTACCTGACAATTCTCCTTCACCATATGGCCACATCCATGTAATCACCATAGTTTGTAAAAGCATTATTGATCCCTCTTGGCTTTTGAAGGTTGACTCAGACCAACCACTAGTCACAACACTTGCGACAGACATAAACAAAGACATATTTCAGGGACTATTAATGATGACCCCAATGGACCCCTATGGGGACATCTTCATAGATCACTTTAACAATCTTATCTCTAAAAATTTAAATGCAATGTTAGAAACTAGAGATGAAGTATCTCTCAATCGAGGTATCTAAGACATGATGATAAGGGAAAATTTACCACCTATAATGGTGATAATCTTAAGTGACCCATAAGATCCTACATATGTAGAACTAAGATTTTATCCTTAGTCCCCTAGTGATAGAACATCATCTTACGATGATCTTAAGGAGGAAGAAAAGGAATAACACCCCAACAACTATATAGATTGTCTATTCCATCAGTTAGTCACTAACCTTTTATTCTATAAAACATCATTTGGTCACATCACTATACAAAAGTGAGGAAGAGCTATGAGAAGATGTTTTACAATCCACCTACATGGTTAGCATTATTGATTGACATGAAGAAATAATTAGATGATATTTTCCTTATACAAATTCATCAATGGTCATTCTAAAAGTAACGAAGCCAATGCATAACACATATATTATTATGGTGACATTTTCTGTTGGACCTCTTATATTGTAAAAAATATCAATCCGAATGCATTAGAGTCCTCTTCTGATATAGAAGAATCTAAGGACAAGATTACGGGTGAAGACATCTGTTACCCCACACACCAACAATCAGAACCATCGTCCAACCCACCTTCTAAAGAAAGAAGTTTAAAAAAAATTATTTCCTATATGTAGTCATTAATATTAAATTCTTAAAGTTCAAAACTGGCATGGGTATATAATGGATTGACAATGTGGCCGACCTAGCCCAAATGGCACCACCATAAGAAATAGAGGTAGAAACGAAAGAAAATATGGTCACACTCATAGTGAATTTCACTAAGGTATCCATCCTATGTAAAGCAAGACTCCTGGAAACTAAATTATCCTTTGTAAAACTCATATAGAAACTAGAGTTGTTAGAAAGGTGAGCTAAGAAGAAACAACTTGTGTTCCCTAAAGAACCAATGGACTCCCTCACACGTTTAGGGGACCACTCTAACCCCATAATCAACCCATGCCATATAAAATCCTTTGACAATATACAAGAGGAGTCTGGTATACAAGAATAACAGAAGAAATCATCTTCTAATATCTTTATTTTGGAATTGTTGGTCAGGTTTTGAGAACACCAAGTCATACTCATACAACATGTATATAGATAAATGAAGCCAAAATACTTGTTACCTACTAGTATCTTTCCCACCATTGGCTCCATCACCATATAATGATATTTCACCATCTCTTATGCAAATCTACCCATTTAGGAGAGGAACCACCAATTTTCTCTATGTATCACTACCACGGTATGTGGATAACTCATATCTATAGTCCTCATTAATATAGTTTAACCCTAGATGTATGTCCTTTCCACAAAACCATGGTCTTGGGATACACTAGTTTAGAGTCCAGAACATACAATACAACTATTAGAGGTTATGAAAACATCCGGTGAGAAGTCCTAGGGTACTTTATACTCACATGAATCATTGGACCTATCCAATGTAATGTTGAGTTTCAAATACTTGATGTCTTAACTAGGTCTAACCTACTACTAAGGCATTACTATATTCACTCCATGGGGGAATTAACCTCATCTATACCTAAGAAAATAAGATCTCCATGTAACACATAACTCATCACAATTAAAGGGGAAAATGTTTGGGCCATGTTTTGCCAACACCACAACTACCCCTCGCTTAATCATCATGCATAATACTGACGATCTATGCCTAAGAGAGGGTAAGGGTTGTTTCATGGAAACTGTAAAAACACAAAATGGCCATTTGCAATATTCCTACACACATGATTCAAAAGATGGGATATATTCCTGGTATGGGGATATGAAAAATCAACATGGAAACTTGGAGGCCTACGTACCACAGGTGGAAAAGGGGATCTTTAGGTCTGGATACCAAGGTCCATCCACAAAAAAAAAAAGTAATAACCCCTAACAAACAACCCACATTCCACATAAAACAACCATTTTAGTGGTATTTCAAAACCATGGTAGGAAAATCAATTGAAAAGGTGTATCATATTGTGGAGATATTATATAAGGATAGTTTATTTGTGGACTATGGATGAATTCACCAATTATACCACTATAAGATCAACATTTTGTAGGCAGTGGAGATTCACGAATAAACCAAGGAAGGAATAGAATAGGTCATACCTTATGTCTTTATAAAAGGGGTCACCCAAGAAACTATGTTGAATTCAACAGAAACCACCCCTATAGGGGCCTTGATGCTTGGATCACTACATCGTCCTCTATAAACCTTTCAAAAATAGTGTATAACTCATCAGCATTTTGGAGCATAACATGAACCTATGTGTGACAACGACTACAAACTACCAATACCATTAGGGGATACGCGAGCAATATCCACATATAAATATTTAGGACTTTCCTCTCTCTTTATAATATTATTTGAAGGAGGTTTACCACTACGTCTTTCTAGACATTCTCTCCCAACAAGGCCCCCATATTGTACCAATGTGGGTCCCAGAAAAAGTACAAACAAGCATACCCCACCCCTAAAAGAAAAGAAATTGGGGAACATCACGGACTACTAAACCTTCTTTCACCTCTTCAAAGATGTCATCTCAATACCAACCCCTTAAATATCAACTACTAGAACCTCACAAGGACCCAAACAAACTCAACACAAGAATCACTAGAAATGCTCCATTAAATAATTGAATGTAAGTTACATCCATTAAAATGTAACAACCCGACTAATTAAATATCGAGTGATCAATCCTTCATTTAATTAAATCAGAATATTTAGTTGGTTCATTCTTAGTATCACCGTCGAAAACAATTTCTTTATTAATCACCCAATAGTTAATTAAGCTAAGTGTCAAAAACTTTTTCCATGTTTGATTTAATTAAAACCATTCCACGACTCGAAATAATAATTTGCAACAACACATCACAACTGAACTAACTACAACAAGAATACATGTGACTGGAATAACTCTCTAGTTAAATTATAACATTTACACCAAATAAAACTGATATCCACAATGCTTACATAAATAATTACAACCTCTAGAATCCTGGGCGACAAGCCCTAAATGAAGTAGATGCAACAGATGAGTGAATCAACATAAAGGAAGTGTCTAAACAAAATTCGCATCTATGTTAGTAGATATAATCCATCGGAACATCCATAATCTATGTTGGGCATACCTGTTACTGGATACCTGATGTACAAGATATAGTAGAGAATAGAATATGCAAGGAAACGGGTCAGAGCCCGATTGTAAAAGATTTTAAAAATATCAAGTGGTTAACAATTACAATTAAGCATTTATTACGTACATGCTAGTTTCTCGGGCACTCTATTGAGAATTCTCACCACTCATCTAGAGTGCACACCTATAGTATCTTATTATCTTCGTAGTTAAGGTTCCCTCCCAACTAGTTTCCATAACATAATTCCAACCCATATAATAAACCCGTATGTCCCATACCATGTGTAATATAATTATTCATATTCATATATCTTTAATATGAACTAGTCTTGTTACAACCTTGGAATTAAGAGTTCACTTACTTAATTCAATTCAGATTTCATTATTTACTTCCGTCTACAACATTACACAGTAGATTAAATCACAGTTTATATTTTTAATCTACAATATCACACAAAATATTACATCTCTATATTTACAATGTCACACAGTAGATTACATCACAATTTATATATATAATATCACAGTAATTATATATATATACTAATACGGAACCTCCCCAGTTACAACTGCGGTGTTTGCATACTCTGTTATCATGTCCTAATACGTAATGACACTGTATAGATGAAAATGGATTCGGCGTCTCACACGAATCATATCATAACACAAATATATTTGAGGCGAGCATATTTCCTAGCCAAATGGGTCAGGCACATACCTACGCTTCCATTCAAACGTCAAAATTATCGTATACATCGATAGAACATGTCGAAGGTCCTATGATAAGGGTACGAATCTAAAATCCTCCCAAATGGGCGCACAGGATAAGACCGTCCACAACGCAAAACCTCAACCCCGATAGCAAGCAGTGTAGGTATGTCATACATATAAATCATAATATAGGTATTCATCACACCTATATAAATATAACATCCATGAGACATTCACACAACCATATGGTAATTCCCATAAGTAGTATTTTTATCTATCAAATCCTATGTATTAAATATTATGACTTTACTTCTTTATTTTATATTCCCGAACCTCACTCATTACTCGAATATAAAATAAGTATTCCTTAACCTAATTTAGTAGTTAAATGTCTACACCCTACTTGTCCATGTCATCACAACTTTCAAAATTTTATGAATTAAAATCATCTTTAATTAGGTTTAATTCTCGAGAACCCTTACTTCATTCCTAACCCTTCATTCTATCTCTTAGGGTTAATCCCTGGGTCCATCCCCGTATATACCCCCTCACGGCATGGCGGGAGAGGATCCCTCTAGATCTCTCGCGTCCCTCTCGAGTGCGCTTCGACCATTATCGGTGAATGAGGTGAAAAATGTAGAGAGATAGAGTCGCCAATCTATTTTACTCAAAACATATAACATAAAAGGATTTGTACCGGAGGATAGCATCCAAAGACATACCGATACATACGAAGCCAAAATAATTCAAAAAGGGTCCGGAGGCTATGTTACGAAATGGGAAGGAGTTAGGCACCCATTCTGCCCTTATGGTCTCTCATGGGCTGTTGTTATTTCCTTTACTTCCCCCTAATATGTGTGCATGTGTATACGTAGTGGAGATGGTAATCATCGACTAGTATCACGAAAGAGGTAAAGCGAGTCATCCATATGAATGTTCCTAAAAGTAATATTAGAAAATATGATTTATACGATTATCCTAGTGTCGATAATTATTGGGGAATGATAACACATGTGGAATAATACGCCATTGATAACATATATATATATATATATATATATATATATATATATATATATATATATATATATATATATATATATATGTGTGTGTGTGTGTGTGTGTGTGTGTGTGTGTGTGTGTGTGTGTGTTTATGTATGTATATGTAAATACATACAATTTGAGAGAATTAAGTTTAAAGAATATAGAAAAATAGGAAAAGAATAGAAAAAGGACTCGAGTCTCGGATTTTACCCCGAGACGCCTACAGAGCCTATAGAGGCATCAAAGTCCATGTAGTTCGTATGAAAAATGAGGGGTGGTCAATTCTGCGGGTTGAAGCCGATTCTGAGGGCTTGAAGATGAGGGTGACTCATTTTGCGAGTCGAAGCCAATTCTGCGAGCTTGAAGGTGAGGATGAAAAATTCTTTGAGTCAAAGCCAATTCTGCAGGCTTGAAGGGGCATGTTGGGGATGGTCATAAAGGAATGATTTAGGTCAATTTGAAGCCAATTCTGGGGGCTTAGGTTATGATGACCAATTCTACGAGCTTGAGTTGGGGATGACCAATTATGTGGGCTTAAGTTGGGGATAACCAATTCTGCGGGTCGAAGCCAATTCTGTGAGATTAAGTTTGAGATGACCAATTCCACGGGTCGAAGCCAATTCAGCGGGCTTAAGTTGAGATGACCAATTCTGTGGGTCAAGGCCAATTCTGTGGGCTTAAGGTGAGATGACCAATTCTTCGGGTTGAAGCCAATTCTGTGGGCTTAAGCTGAGATGACCAATTCTGCGCGTCGAAGCCAATTCTGCGGGCTTTAGGACGAGATGCCAAATTCTGTGGGTCGAAGCCAATTCTACGAGCTTAAGGATGGGATGACCAATTCCACGGGTCGAACCAAATCTGTAGGCTTAAGGTGAGAAGTTCTTGGGGAACTCTTCTGGGAAAATTACCTCATGATTTTAATTTTAGTTGGGGAGCCAATTTTTGGGGAAATCCTTAGGTTTTTTTTAGACTGTACCTGGGGAACAGCGAATCTGATTGCGGGAAAGTGATTAGGTGGTCCAGGGTTTGGACGTATTTCTCGGGGAGATTTGAGACCTTTGGGAAATAGGATATGATCCTGTAGTTTTGGATATTTTGGAGGTCCTTTGAGGATGTTATCGGGGAAAGGTTCTCTTGTCTTTTAGGAGTCCCGCTGGGTAAACTAGGGTTCCGCTTGAGGAAGTGTGAAATTTTCTTGGAGAGAATGCTCTAAATCCTTTTTGGGATTTTTAGCCATTTTCTGAGGATTCTTCAGGGTTTTCTGGTAATTTTTGTATGAAAATTTAGGGGGGGTGCCAGTCGACATGATGTAGAGGGTGCTATTCGACAGTGGCACGGACTTTTGGGCTCCCTCGAGAAGGCAAATTGTCAGTGTCGATCGATAAGTGGGGGGTCAATGCCGATCGGCATGACCCTTGGCATACTATATAAAAGGGGGAATTCCCCTTATTTTTCACAGCTTCTTGCTTTCAATCTTTTTGGGATTTTCTTCTGTGAAGAATTTTAGCATTTCCATCTCTAAAAAATGTCAGCTTTTGTGAGCACTGTAGTACACCGAGAATGGTTGGTTGTTAATGACTGGGCAAACGTTGAGTGGAGGGCCAGGGTGCCTCTTGCTTTGGGGAGCTAGAACTCTTTTGATGTATTCGAGCCAGTTACGGATGAGTGGACCTTGCTGCGGGAGTCGTTGCCTTATCGCTCTTCGAGCGTGGTGAACCCCGGCGGTTATGTAAGTGAAATGACTTTTGGCATTCTCTCTTTTTATGGTTTTCCTTTTTTCTTGGATTCTGACAAGGTTTTTCTCTTTTGGCAGTCTGAAGTTTCTTTGTCGAATATGTGTGCCCGTAGGATGACGGGGATTAAGGATGTCTGGTAGCATCTTCCTGCTATGGTTCATTGGGTGGTATCATCCATAGGTTTTGGGAGGTTGGCGTTTATGCTAGATGAGATGCCTCGTTCGACGGAGATCTTATGTTCTCTGGGGGAGAGGTGGTGGGGCACTACCCACACCTTTCATTTTGGTTTAGGGGAGATGACTATGACTCTCATAGACATGTAGCAGCTGCTGGGGATGGATTACGATGCAGAGAAGATAGAGGTGGATCGCTCTTTATGGGTGAGGCCGGAGGGGGTGCACGCGGTGCTTGGTGATGTGGGGACGATAGTGTTTGGATATTCCGTCCGTCTGTCGCTGTTGAAAGATGTTTTATTCGGTAGAGTGATCGATGTGGAGGACGGGCCGTAGGTGAGGCTGATGTCCCGATTGTTCATTTTTCTAGTGTTGGGGGGGTTTCTACTGGCGTCGAGTGACGACATTGTCCACTTATGGTTTTCACCATACTTGAGGATGTTTTCAAACATCCTTCTCCATGATTGGGGGAGCATGACTTTGGTGACCCTTTATTTTTCCTTGGATGCATTCAGCCGTTGTTGTCGGTAGTCTTTCACTGGAGCCATGTATCTTCTTGAGGTATTCTTTAATTTTTTACATTTTCCTTTCATACATTTGCATTTTTCTTATGCGTTTCTTATTTATTGCAAAAAAAATTTCTTTGTAGACGTGGTTCTATGAGGCGATCGGGTGTAATACCCATATGATTTCTTTGAAGGACGAGACAGTTGGGGATTTTTACCGATTGCATCGATGGTGCAACGCCAATCGATATTCGAGGAGGTCTCTCTATAGAGGCGGTGCTCCAGGTCTTGAATGGCCTGACCAGTGATAGGGTAACACTTCTTTCTTCTTCAGTCTTGGTCTTTGTGTACTCTGATTCTTCATTGACTTGTACCTGTTGGCGATTTTTTCAGGTGACCTTTTACCCTTGGGGGATGGCTGTTCAGGACATGGGGTTGACTAGAGTTAATGCGGAGATGGGGCATTTGCTGGCGCATGAGTTTAGCCCAACTTGGTATCTTGGGAGAGGTAGTGGTGCCACTGCAAGGCCCCCTATGTATATGAGGTGGGAGTGGCTGCTATC
The DNA here is from genome assembly GCA_949130495.1 of Sambucus nigra. NCBI lineage: Eukaryota > Viridiplantae > Streptophyta > Magnoliopsida > Dipsacales > Adoxaceae > Sambucus > Sambucus nigra. Next base: position 550,342,495 of record OX422207.1, read on the forward strand.
AGAGGATGCGAGGATCATGGTGATGATTGGCGAGTCCTACCTATTATACACCGATACGGCTGTGTCGTATGATTATATGGACTTCGTGATGAGCTGGATGATGGCGCCCAGCATATATGATACACTACCCTTCCCTCCCGCGGGTTCGAGTCGGCCAGTGGGGTCCTCTCACAGTGGTGGCGGTCCGTCAACATCTGCGGTGATGGCAACTTCGGAGGTTCCCTTTGTACGGCTGCATACTCCTTCATACAAAATTCGACGGGCTGATGGGGGGATGGTGCCTATGTTGCATCGTCGTCATGCGATGGACTCGGAGGAGTTGGGCTTGACAGAGGAGGTTCTTTGTCCTGAGGTATACTTTTCTATTCTTTTCTTTTCCTTCCTTTTGATCTTCTTTGCTTGATACTAAATCTTCCTTTTCTTACAGCACGCCCGGGTGTCCACCACCTGGCTGAGGGATATTATGGACTGAATATCTTCGGCGACTTCCCATATTCGGGACGCAGTTCCTATTCCTTCTTTATTAGTTCCTTCTGACTCATCCGAGAAGGAGTCTAGTTCCGGTAGCGGTGGTGTGTCATCTCTCTATCGAGGAAAGAGAGCATGTCGCATCAGTGGAAGCTCTTAGGAGAGAGAGGTGAAGATTAGGTGAGAGAGAAAGAGGGATAATGTGGGTTCGGGCTGAGGCTCGTTATTTTTTTCTTTTCTTTCTTACAAGATTGATGTAACACAAAGAAATATCTATGCAATGCAATGAAGTTTTTTTATTATCATATGTTAATGATTAATGAATGCACGAACATGCACTTTTTACTTTGTTGTTGAGACCATAAAAAGAAATATTTTTTGGATTTTGAAAGAATTTTTTTATTTAAAATGAGAATTTATATAAAGATGAAAAGGGGATTTTTGAAATTGTGTTTGAGAATATCAATTTATTTTGAGTTTTCTGAATTTTGACAAAAGAGGAAAAAGGAAAATTTCCAAAAGTAGTAGGTTGTTGATCGGTAAGCACCTTATCTTGCCTATCAGTATGTCAGTTTAGTGCCATCAATTCAAAGCTTTGATCGGTACCCTCTTCAGCCTTTGGTACCTTGTGGGGTAGGATTTCATCTGATTTTTGTAGAGGTTATGTCTTTTGTGGGGGTTTTCAATTATAAAAAGGGGTAAGGGTGGAGTGTTTTCATCACACCTTCACATTCTCCTTCTTGTTCTGTGAGATGGCTCTCCCTGGTAGTGCCGAGTTTGCCAACTACCTTGAGACTTTGGAGGCGATGTGCTCCTACTGCGTTGACTACGATGCTTACAACATACGTCGAGTTTCTTTATGGAGTAATCAGCCCATAGAGTGGAACATGCTGATGGCGGAAGTACAATTCTACTACCCTGAAGACCATGTATTCTACTTTGGCTTGGAAGTAGTCTCTTCAACTTATGAGGATTTTTATGCCATATAGGGGATAAATCTTGGAATTGCTGCAGCTCTGCCTGAGTTTTCTCGGTCTCCACAGGAGTTCTTAGTTGTACTTCTCTGCGTTTTGTAGTCGGCAGCCAGATCATTGGTGGCTGGAGTTATGATTTCTCTTCCAACGGTATTGCGGTTCGTGCATTTGCAGGAGGTTGCTAATACTAGATATGCCATCTATTACATCATGGATGTCCTTCCATCGTAATCCTGCAGTGGTGATACTGGTGGAGACTTTGAATGGCTTAAATTCTCGGTGAGAAGGTCGTTCTGAATTTTTGAGTGGTAGCCCTGTGATGATGTTCATGTGGTTCTTTGAAATATTCGTCCGGTGACTCCTCCAAAATACCCTTTGTCGGATGTACCAAATTTCTTTTTGCGCCAGTTCATCAGTGTTGGTCTGGATTTTGAGAGTTGGGAGAACTAAATTGTGGGGTATGGGGTTCTAAATATGTACTGTTCAGTACCTTAGTGGGGACAACTGCTGCCTATTCTGGAACAGGGAGAATACCCGTATGTATGGATGGTTAGTCTCATACAGACCTCTTTTTATTTCCCTTGGAGACTTCTGCACCAATTTGGCTAGGAGCAAATCGTGCCACATCAGACACTAGACTTCTTTCCAGTAGAAGATTTGACAGAGCGTGTGCGCATGTTGCTTGGCTCTTTGTGGGAGAGTCGGTGTCCGTCGACCTGTCCCTGTCAGTCTATTGGGAGAGTTTAGCATATCCCTGGGGAATATCTGAAGTGGTTGTGGAGAAGAGTAGTCAGTAAGATGTTGGCAGTGGAGCCTAGTCAAAGGTGGTTTGTTTTATCTGATACTATGGAAGGAGGTTTGTTAGTTTTTCTGAGGCTAGTTCGAGGTTATCGGTCCTTGGAGCATCTGTGGAACTCTATTAAAGTAGGGAAAGCTTGGGGTCCCCAGGATGTAGATGATGATGATGATGGATCGGGCTCCTCTGGTAGCTATGGGTAGGACTATTGTAGATTTTGTTTTGTAATGGGGAATAAATTTGGGAATTTATTTGGCTCTTTAGGACGGTAGGTGGAAGGGAGTTATTCGTTCCTTTTATGATGTAATTGCACTGTAATTTCTTATTAAATAAATAAACAAGTTTTTGATCATCTAGCTATGCCTTTTGATGAATTTTGTATTTTTTTGAGTTATCTATATACCAATCGCGAAGGCATGCATAATCCTTTTATACAAGTATATATTAAAGTGAACTGTCATTATCAAAGATAAGAAAAGAATATTTTTTTGTGAAAAGGAAGGGGTCGTGCTCATGTAAGACGTATCAGTTGCCTAGGTACCTCTGGGGGGTTTTGGAAATTTTTTAATTTTTATGAGAATGATTTTTCCAGAGGATCAGGCCCACGTAGTTTTGCGTAGAGGGAAACGAAGAGAATTTTTTTATTTATTTTTTATATATTTTTTTAAAATAAAAGGGATATGAGAAGAGTCGTAGTGCACCGAGATTTTGGAATAGGGGTAAAATTTCTTGAGATGGTCCAGGTTGACTGGACGAGCCATCTTTTCTCCATCTAAGTCGGTGAGTATGGTGGCATCGCCGGACAAGATCTTTTTCACAATGTATGGGCTACTGCAATTGGGCTTGAATTTTCCTCTGGGGCCCCAGATGGGCTCTACTATTTCTTTGAGGGATAAATCCCCTTCTTGGACACCGCAGTCCTTGACTCTCTTATTTAATGAACGTGCTATTCGATGATGATACCCTTGTATGTGATACAATGCCTTCACTCTCCTTTCGTCCTAGAGTGCCATCTCGTCGAGGCGACTTTAATGCCAGTCCTCCTCACTGACCTTTCTTTCAAGCATGACGCATAATGAGGGTATTTCTAGCTCCATGGGTAGGACTGCTTCCATGCCATAGACTAGAGAGTAAGGGGTAGCACCAGTAGAGGTTACATATCCCCAGAGGACATATGGGATTCGATCGGCCCAATCTCGATAACTTTCGATCATCTTGCTGATGATGGCTTTGAGGTTCTTATTAGTGACTTCAATTGTACCATTGGTTTGAGGTCGGTAGGGAGAAGATTTGTGTCTCTGAATCCCATACTCGTTGACCACCTCTATGAATTATGCCTTGAAATGTAACCTGTTATCTGACACTAGCTCGTGTGGGACCCCATATCAGTAGATGATGTTTTTCTTGATGAATTTGACCCCTTTCTTGGCATTTTAGAGTGCATATGACTCAACTTCGACCCATTTGGTGAAGTAATCAATGGCACTCATGCCCATTAGAGGCCTTAGGTGTAACCTTCCCTATGATGTCGATGCCCTAGGTTGAGAACGACTAGGGAGAAGTCATGTTGTATAATTATTACGGAGGCAAGTGTTGAAGGTTGGACAATTGTTAGCATTTAAGGCATCTCCGGACATAGGCGGTGCAATCCTGGATCATGGTGGTCCAGTAGTAGCCTTATTGTACGATTTTCTTGGCAAGCATGTGACCATTTATGTGGGGTCCGCATTCCTCATTGTGGATTCCTTGCCTCAACTCTTCAATGTCAGCCCCTACGATGCAGTGTGGATGGGTTCCATTGATGTTTCTCTTGAACAGTTATTTGTGATAGACGATGTACTAGGCATCCAGTCTTCGAAGGGTTTCTTGGTATTTATTATTGGAACCCTCGAGATACCTACAATGCTTGAGGAGGTGCCAGATATCAAAATACCAGCAGCTGGCTAGCTCAGGATCTTCTGTGGTGATGAGCTCAATATGGTAGAAGTGGGTTGGTTTATCTTACTTTTGGACCAGGAAGGGGGCCATTGTTATTCCTTCGGGCATGTCAACCATGGAGGCCAGGGTAGAAAGGGCATCAACTAGGTTATTCTTTGCTCGAGGTTGGTAGTACACAATATCAAAATTGGCTAAGAGAATCAACCATCGATCCATTCGACTGGATAAGGCAAGTTTCTCAAGATGGTACTTGATGGGGTCCATTCGGGATACAAGTTTAATGGGGAAGGTGAGCATGTAGTGTCAAAACTTTTGGGTGACCAAAACAAGCATGATGTATGCTTTTTCGAAAACAGTGTAGTTGACTTCGTACCCGGCCAATTTGTGACTAGCATAATAGATGGCTCTTTCTTTGCGGTAATTCTCAAGGTATTGAGCTAGCAAAGCTCTAGCTGTAGTGTCGGTTATGGTTAAGAATAGGAGCAAGGGGAGACCAGGATGTGGTGGCACGAGTACCGAAGGTTGAGTCATATATTATTTAATTTGGTCGAAAGCTTCTTGGCAAGCCTCGTTCCAAACCTTGGTTGAATCTTTTCGTAGGAGTTTAAAAATTATTTCACAAATGGAGGTGAGTTGGCTAATGATCCGGGAGATTTATTGCAATTTCCAAAGAAAACCTCGGATCTCTTTCTTTGTTTGGGGATGTGGTATCTCAAGTATGGCTTTTAGCTTGGCAGGATCTGGTTCTATCCCTTTTTCACTGACTATGAACCCCAAGAGTTTTCCCTTTGCAAAGTCGAAGACACATTTATGTGGATTGAGCCTTGTCTGATACCTTCGTAGTCGTTCGAAGAACTTTCGAAGAGTGGGAACATGACCTTATCTATTTTTGGATTTGACAATCATATCATCCACATAGACCTCGACTTCTTTGTGAATCAAATTTTGCAGGATGGTCGTGGCAGCCCTCTGGTAGGTAGGCCCAGCATTCTTGATTCAAAATGGCATAATTGTGTAGCAAAAGGTTCCCCATGGGGTGATGAATGCATTTTTTTCTTGATGATCCGGGTGCATTTTGATTTGGTTGTATTTGGAAAAACCGTCGATGAATGACTTGAGAGCATGACTGGACGTGTTATCTACGATCATATCAATATTGGGTAGCAAGTAATCATCCTTTGGAGAGGCTTTGTTCAAGTTCCGACAGTCTACACACATCTGAACTTTCCCTCCTAATTTCGACACAAGAACTATGTTGTCTAGCAATGTGGGATATTCGGTCACACGAATGAAGCCCACGTTCAACTGTTTGACAACCTCTTCTTTGACTTTGAACGATCATTCGGTGTGAAGCTTTCTCAACTTTTCTTTAACCGACTTGTAATCTAGAAGCGTTGGGATCTCATGTTGAGCTATTTCGGGATCAATGCCGAGCATATCGTCGTAGGACCATGTGAACACATCCAAGAATTCCTTCAATAATTCTTCGAGTTGTGTGTGCTCATGCTCATCAAGGGTAGCCTCTATCCTAATCTCACGCAGTTGGTTACTAGAACCGAGGTTACTAATAATAGTCTCTTCTTCATTAACTTGAACGTGGTTATGTTGTTTGTTATTAGCCTTATTTAGACCTGTTAAGAATTATTCATTTGCAAAATCATCATCATCAAAAGTTTGATTGGAATCATAACAGTTAATGTAAGGCACAACAAGGTACTCAAAATCTTCGTTTATTTCATTGATAGGAAAAACAGCATTGAGAATCTCATTAAAGGAGGTCTCGATTACATTTGAGCAAGGATAGACAACAGAAGAATAAATGGAGTAAACATTGGGGTTATGTGGGATTTTAATAGGTAGAATCGGCGAAACATACCAGTTGAGGAGAGGTGTTTCAACAACTTTAATCAAATGGGATGGATCCAGTGATGTAGTGCTTGAATGAACCATGCAAAGTGTAAGCCCTAGTGTCTGTAATTTGATGGAATCTTTCGAGTCGCTTTCCTAAATCTCTTCGATATCTTTGATGAGCGATTGTACATGGCATTGGGAACTTTCGACCTATGGGTAGGTGTCTTGGAAAAAGATCTAAAATTCTGAGTTTCATTTTTTTGTCTGTATGGTCATACCATGGTTCCGAAAAGCCTCAAAAGGAGAATTCCTCTCCCTATTTGATGAATCGTCCATTCGAGGAGTAACTTGGGATAGTCTGGATGCAGCCTAATCTTCTCTTTGGTCGAGACTGCTGGATCATTCTGAGCTCTTATTTTGATGTTTGATACCCTAAACCACAAGGAGGGAAAGTTTTCTTCACTTCAATGGGTTCAATTATCCCTTGTTGTCTTTGTCCTAGCCCCAGTTCGGGCATGAAGTGCACATTTTTGAAAATCTGAATCACATTGACATTGCCATGAAGGTCGTATTTTGAACAAACCCTTTCTTTGAAATTATACCCTACCGGGAGTATGAGTGGCTCAACTCAGAATCCTAATAGGAGAATATGATTTGACCCTTGTTGTATCTCAAGGATTGGATTACTGGTGCTTGCACCCTTGGTATTATTATCATTTCCCAAAATGATAATGACTCGTCCATCGGTGAAGAACTTCAATTTATGATGGAGTGAGGAAGACACACCTTTGATACTGTGGAGCCAAGGTCGTCTGAGTAATAGGTTGAAACAAACTGGAATGTCAATAACTTGGAATTCAACGATGGGGTTCATAGGCCCAACCCCTATTACTAATTTTATGGATACCATTACCTCCCAACGGGTATTATCATTAGCACGTACAATAACGAAAGTTGGAGCGAGATCACTTTCCTTCAGTGCTAAGCATTTGAAGGTTCTTAATGGGCAAACATTCAAGGCAGATCCATTATAGATAAGAGAGAGTGGTATAATTTTCCCCATAAATTCGACGGAGATATTGAGCGCATGATTGTGGTTTAGCCCAATTCTGGGGATTTCTTCTTCGGAGAAGGATAATATTCGGGTATAAGTCAAGGATCCAATAAAATTTACTATTTTTTCTGGTGTAGGAGAGGGAGGAACTATGGGTCTAGTTAGCAACTTAATCAAAGCATTTTTGTGTAGCTAGGAAGACCTGAAAAGCCCCCATAAAGTAATATTATCTTAAGTTTTCTTCAGTTGATCGAGGATCTTGCTCTCCTCGAGGGTCATTTCTGGCATAGGAAGGTTTTCAATGCCCTTCCCCTTGTAATTTCTGGGTAGTGAGCTTGGGATCTGGTAATGCCTTCCTGATCTGGTCATGTGATTTACTAAAGAACGGAAGAGCATGAACCCCATTTCCTTATCAATGTCGAGTTGTTCGGCCACCTTGTTTATTTCTCTGAGTATTTCTTCAAATGATATCATCCCACACATGTCGGTTGTCGAGCCAGTTTTCTCGAAAGCTTGTTCTTCATTCGAATCTCTGAATTCTTCCCCCCATCCAGTGGAAATAACTCTGTATTTCCATGTCAAGTCAATGCATTCCACAACTTCAATGGCTTCTTCATATAGGTCTTCCCATTCTTTAGGGATATGTAAGGATGAAGGGACTAGGCGCCCTTGTAACTTCAGAGTATCAAGTAACTCGGTCATATTGGAAATATCATTGGTTTGCCTTAATGATTCTACCATGATCTGGATGACATCAGCCAGGCTGACTTCATCTGTGGGTACCACCCAACTGTCTGACTCTCGGGCCCATTTATGTGCTTCCAAGAATAATGTGATCAACCTATGTAATCGATGATCATATATGAGGGAAAATTCATCCCGAACTCTAGGAGTTAGTTTAACACTTCTGATAATTCCATACTTCCATTTTCAAAACGGGTACGGACTGCGATGCATGCTCTGGTAAGGAGTGATAGTTCCTGATCAGTGAGGCTAACAGGGTGTAGGAGGAAATTTTGGGCAAGATTGGAGAGGTTTGAGGGAGTGTATGGGTGTGATTTGAGTCGAGGGATCAAATCCTGGGTTCATTTCTAGGAAGATAGCATTAGTATGATTTGGGAGTGGGTTGTGAGTAGTGTTGGGCTTAAGATTGGCTGGTGGGGCAATGGTACCCCGGTCAAGTAGACCTTGTATTACGTTTTGAAGGTAAAAGCATTGGTTGATGGTATGACCAGTAGTTTGGTGAAAGGCACAATGGTCATCTGCCTTCAAGTTTCTTGGAAGCGGATTGGGAAATGGACGGGGATACAAGGGCTTGATGAGGTTTTGGCTTGACATGGCTTGATAAAATTTGGAGATGGGATCATGGAGCTCACTGTATTCCTTTCGGACTAGGACAGGGCGGCTTTTTAATGCCCACGAAGTGGTTAGTTGAGAGATATGTTTGATGGTTGAGACTGCAGCACTGGCAGGTTTATCATATTTTCTGTGGGTGAACTCTCCAGACACTTTCTTTGGTTTAACTTTTGTTTTAGCAAGACCTTCCTCAATTTCTACTCATGCTTCTCTGAGAGCTCAAAAGTGGGGATAGTATTCTCCTCCCATGGTTGCTCAAAAAAGGGGAAAGAAATTCTTCTTCACTATATTGACTTGTTCTTCCTCAGATGGTCGATTGGTCATAGTAGCTGCTTTTTGCCTCCATCGGGCTATGAAGTTACTGACTGATTCCCCAGAGTTCTATCTGAGCAGCTCTAAATCATGGCGGGTGACCTCAAGCTCTTCATTATATATGTACTGCGATATGAATTCACGGGCTACATCCTCCCAGCAACGAATTCTGGACTCCTCGGGAGACAAAAACCATCGAAGGGCGCTACCCTTCAAATTTTGCTGAAACAATTAGGCCATCACTTATTCTAAAGCCCATAGGAGGGTCATGGAACGGTGATAATAGCGAAGATGAACAATCGGTGGTCCACTTCCTTTGAATTTCTCGATATTCGGCATCTTGAACTTCTCGAGTAACCTTGCCTTATGATAAGGAGACATGTGGGTGTAGTCCATGTAATTTTTGGAGATTCTGACTTGGTCGAACTTCTTAGTTAGCATCTTGATATCTTCTTTGACCTTGTTCAACTCATCCTCTTTCGGATCAATGATCATAGGCAAGTTAGCCCCAGCTGGGGCAAGGTTTGGCATAGGAAGCTGGGCAGGCGACGACCCATTAAAAGGAGGGACACGAGGGGTGTGATGATATTTTTCGGGAGCCCAGATTGGCTTGGCAGGACCCATAGTGGGGAATAGGACCTTGGGATCGTGAGGAATAGGAACTTGGTTTCGTTGCATCTCCCGGATGTAATACCCCGTATTTTTATGGCTTTTAAATTTAGGGATTTATTAAATTTAATTGAGATAAATTAATTTAATTTTAATCCGGAATGTTGTTTTAAAATATTTACTAGCGTGACGAGAGTTAGTAATTATTGGAAATTTGTTATTTGTTGAATGTTACTGGATGAGTATAGTAATATATGAGATTTATTTTTATAAAATTGTCACGTGTGAATGAAATGGCAATTATGGAAATTTAAGTCGAGACGCGCCCGTGTCGTGTCGGGACTAAATGTTGATTTATAAAAGTGAATAAATTATAAGTTGCTCGTATGGTCGTTTTGAGAACGTCAAAGTGTCCGGAAGGGTCGAGATAGTCAGAAAAGTGTACCCTGGGGTTTAGTTTGGGTCTCGGGGCGTCTTTAGGCCTAATTAGTACCCCGGGATGGTGTTTCGAACATTTCGTAATTATGAGTAATTAAACCCACGAATTTGCAAGGGTTATATCAGATTTTAAGTGTTATCTTTTAGGTTAACACAACCTAAAACTAATAACGGCCATTGGAGAGGAAGAGGAGAAGCTCTCTAAGGAGTTCTAGGCCAAGAACACCTCCGATTGCACCGCCGTGACCGTCAAATGGTAGATCGCGCAATGAGGATCTTTACCACACCAAATTCTTCCACAAATCTGAGATTAAATTTCCAGGCAAGTATCTATCTTTCTTTTATCAAGTTAATGCATCCTTTTATATTAGTCTTAGGTTGATTAGAATTAGTGTTTTGAAGAAAAAGGTTAATTGGAGACAAAAAAATTGCATGTTGTAGAGGTAGAGATAACTTTTCTGGAAATCCATTTCACATGTAGAGGTTGAACCACGAATTTCCATGGTATTAGTGATAGAAAATCTGGAAAAGAATGGAAGAAACTAAGTTAAGGGAAAAATTAGGGTTCTTGAGAGTTACAAAGATTTTTGCCCTTTTATCGTGTTATAGATGATGAAAATCCGCATGTGTTACGTAGGATATTGTTTATATGGGTATAAAACACTTATAGTATAATTGGTTGGGAGTTTGGAACTGAAACATGATGATTTGGAGGAGTTTGGGGTATCAATTCCGTAGCTGGGTTTTCTGCAGTTTCGCCATACCTGTTTGATCGATCGATCGAGCCCAGAGCATCGATCGATCGATGGTTCGATCGATCGACAACCCCCTTTTTTCGATCGATCGATGGTTCGATCGATCGACCCCCTTTCTTCGATCGATCGGCTACTCCCGGGAAAACTGCATTTTTTCTCGTGTTACCTTAATTCGATTTTATGCGCAGTAAACCTTGATTAGGATTGCTAGAACATATTGGAACATAAAAAGGACCAGTAGGGTCAAGAGAAATCCCATAAAGTGGAACTTTATTGTGAAGGGAAATAAAGGGTAAATGGGGAGACTTCCAGACTTAAGAAATCATACTAGCATTGATTAAATAATCGAAACATCTAATAAGTTGGATTAGAAGGCGAGAGAGAGGGCCTACTGAAATTGTACTTAGATAACGGGCACTTCGAGTGACGAGAAGTGAGTTTAGAATAAATTAATTACGAGAATAAAAGGAATGAGGCCGTTATACAATATAATTGAGTAAAATGTGTAATAACGGATAATTATAATTATGGGTCATGAGTGCACCTCATTAAATAATGTGGACGTGAATACATATCTATATATGACGGTGTGATTGTGCATATATTATTTCTGTGTGAAAATCGTAACCGGGCTACTTGCTATCATGGGGGGTTTCCGTTCTGGGACAGTCTTATCTCGATGTGACCTTTATGGGGGATATTGACTTGTACTCAAGAGAATAAGATTCCTAGGTACAAGATACCGTATCAATAGTCACGGTCCTAAGAGATGCGAGGGTATGTGCTGACCTCTTGGACTTGGAACTATGTTCATCTCTGTTTGTTTTTGTTTTGTGTTAATACAGTTGGAGAGTGATTCCGAACTAGTATTTCCCTTAGTTTGTGTCATACGGGGACTTGATAGCAGAGTATGCTACCAGCATAGTTTTTATGTGTGGTGCCGTTAGTATATATGTATTATATGAGTGATTGGTATATATATACTTATTTAGGGAAACTTTGCACCATAGATTTTATGTGGGGTGTTATTTGTATATATATTATATGTGGCACTAATATATATACGTGTGACTATAAGAGAACTTTCTACTGAGTAAAATAGTAGTTAAGTAAAGTATGAAATTCATGAACTTCACTGTAAGTATTCGGAAATGTTATAACAATACTAAATTTTTCTAAATGACATAAGAAATCTTGAAGAGATAGACTTTTTTAAAGTGAATATCATAACCTTAATTTCTCGTGTTAAAACTTTTGGAGGATAAGTTAGAGAGATATATGGGGTTCATTAGTTCGATATACGTGCACACTAAATGGGAGGTGAGAATTCTCAAGAGAGTGTGGCATACTAATATGACTGTTGCATTAGCCGGTAAGCATTTTAAATACTTTCTAAACTATTTTTAAAATTTTTTTACATTCGGGCTCTGACCTGTTTGTTGTTATTTCTTCTCTCTTGTGTGTATATATATGTACTAAAGGTGCCCAGCCATAGGGGTGTCTTGCTTAGGATTCTTTGGATGGAACGTGCTATCTGTTGCTTTTGTGGAAGTTGCAGGCCATTGCTTAGACAACCTCATTGTCGACTCTACTCCTAGTTCAGCTTTATCTAGCAAGGGCATGTGTCGCCCTTCTTCCATTATTTAGTTGGTATTGTCAGAGATTGTAATTCTTTTAAATTTCAGTATCTTTATTCTGGGATTTGTTACCTGCAGGATGTTTTCCTTTAGTGTCCTACTGTTGGGTTTGTTATTGATGGTTAAACTATTGAATGTTTATTTTTATTCTTTTATTCAATGTGTCACTCTTAACAATGTAAATGGTTAAAGGTTTTATAATTGGATTAAATAAAATGGAAATAAGGTTTTAAATGGTTTTGACACTTAGCTTAATTATTTAGGGTGTTTAATTGGAAAATTTATTATTGCGACAGTGATGCTAAGAATGAATCAACTGTTCATCTTGATTTTAATTTAATAAAGGAGTGATCGTCCGGTATTTAATTAGGAGGGGTGTCACAGGTGGTATCAGGGCATCAGGTTCTAGTGTCCTTTAGGATCTGTGCGGCTTATTATGCTTTCAGCGTTGCTTTATTTGATATAGAGCCCTATGTTTAGGATTGTCGATTTCTTTGACAAGATTTCGTTCTCCTGCTATCATGTGAATACATTAGTGCATTCTAATTTCGTTCGGATGTGTGCGTGTGCCGAGCGATGACGGATGTCAGAAGAGGACCGTTAAGCGTACCTCAGGAGGTAGGGCTCAGTTGAGGTGGTAAAATATATTCAAGGATGATGACCATAGTCGAGGTCACCAACATTAGGGGATAAGAAGCCATGACTAGAAAGGCGACTAATGTGCAGCAATGATTTCCAAGTGCTGCTATGATCGAATGAGGTGAGAGAGTAAACTTACCCAACGTGTTACAAACAGGTAGAGAACTGTCTGTGGAAATTCTAGAAATGCGGGAATTGTGTGTGTTTACCAAAGGGGGTAAAGTATCCAAAGGTGTAGATATAGGACGGAGTGTGGCTAACTGAAAGTAAAAATTTAGAGAAAATTTCCTTGGCTTTCGGGACGAAGTTATAATGATGGGAGTCGACCACCAATTTAGAAGTGGAACGCTATGTCTAAAGGTGAACCTTAGGCACAGTGTTGGTCGTATGTTCCTTCATCACATGTTCAGGATTAGAAGTGAACTTTGTCCTGAACTCATCACAGGAGGATGTGACAGAAGTCCATTAGTGAATGTGAATCTTAACCGTTAGCGAATTTTGTATCAGGAGACGTAGATGCAAGTGGAGGAAACGACTCGTAGTAATAGTTGATAACACTCAAAGAGGAAATTCTGATGGACGGTTGATTTAGAGGTTGACAACGTCGTATTTTGTCAATATAGATGATGACGCTTCTTTGTGGGGGAAGCTAAAAGAATAAAAGAATTTAGTCGAGAATGAGACTGAATACAACGATGGTGGTGTAGCACCACAAAGGGATGTGTATATACATCCGGGGACCCATTTAAATGATTCGGATAGTTAAATTCTTACCAAGCGAGGGTAAATTCAGTAAGGGCTACTATAGATAGTGACATATTCTTTAGGGCCTAAAAGGGCTAAGGGTATAACCGAGGCAGCTAACAGGAATCGAGTTTACTACTGTCCGGGAGAAAGACAATCCTAACCTGGTTAGTAGGACAGGTAGTGAGTGGATTAAATGTTGAAGTATTTTTGTGCGAAGTGAGATCGCTCGCGATAATATGTTCCGAAGTGAGGAAAAGGTACAAGAATACGGTGCCTAGTAAAAGACAACGATTAAAGTAGTTTTGTTTTGGTTTGGACAGACGTGTTACGTCCGAAAACCATTTGCGCAGTCAAGACGATTGACAAGGTGGAAGTATGAGTTGTATCCTCAGAGGATGCGGCGTGTTTATGTGACAGGAATGAGTCACTATATTTTGTTCATTGATAGATTAGCATGTGAGACGAGTTTAATGCATGTAAATTATAAATGTTGTTATTATGTGAATATTTTTCCTAGTGTAGTGGGATTTTTTTTTCTTTAGTGCTATCCGCAGAGGGTGAATGAGTATATTAATAGTGTTATATACTTTATTGAGGTTACTCGTTGTAGTGATATGATATACGAGTATGATATTATCTTTGTTGAAACGTTATAGAATGGTTAATACAATAGTGGGCATTTATTGCAAGGCTATCAGAGTGGTTGCATTAGTGCAACATGTTTTTTTTTTGTTCTAGCGAGGCTTCACCTGAAAGAAGGTCGGACTCGCACTTATATTATCTATCATAGAGACTTCGGAGGGGATAGTGGGCTTGAGATATTCGATGCCGATGTATGTATAGACTTTGTCATTATGATTCAGTTTGTATCAGGCTTACCGTTGAGAGAAAAGATTTAATTCACTATTATGTTGAGCACTCAGGACTTGGTAATAGGAAGAGTGCAGTGTTATATCTATCCTCTAGAGATGTGGGAGTTAAGAGTTATACCCCTATTATTGGGGAAAGGGATTTCGAGAATTTCGATCATATGTATATAAGGTTTATAGAATGCAATTACCATCAACCAATACGGGATAATAGTGCAATTGGTGAAACATTCTTTGTTAAGCATAATTACGGGAGCAATTGTAACTTTTTCGTCAAAGGACGGAATAAAGGGGTACATGCTATGAATGGAGGACCTAACGGATTTCGATAACCGATAATGCTAGGTAGTAGTGTATCGGGGGGGTTCCTTGTTTGGATTTCGCTTTGAGAGACATCCCACGCATGAGACTTAGCGTAAGGTTGGAAATAGGGAGAAATTTGGTCACTATTCCATGAGTTCGGTACCCCAATCGAAATGGGATCAAGTAATTACATATGTAAGTTGGTAGTTAAATTTTAATTTAAATCCACTGGAGCCGGATTATTTGGTAAGAAAGCATTGAAGTTATCCCCACGAGTTGAGGGGTGGAACGATGATAAGGAGGATTTAAAAATTTTGATTTCTAGGGTGATTGAGAGTACCCAAGTGTTGTAACCGAGTTCAGAACACAAGATAAAAAAAGGAATGAGATGATTGTTAACATGGATTGTCTGGGAAAAAAATTTCTATCATACAAAAGAGATGACTTGTATTTATTTTGATGAATAGAGCGTCAGTGACTTATTTTGGTTGTTGTACCTATTTGGGAAAAACATTTTACTTATCTGAAGAAGTTTGAGATTTGTTGTTCCTCTTTTATGGTCATGGAATTTGAATGCCCTATTCTTTGAACTTTGTTACATTTAATTAGTTTCACAAATGAGTAGCACGCCGTTCGCTCTCCTAGGGTGGTCAGGGTGTTGCAAAATATGGACATCTTGGTTAGCTGCAGTTAAAATCGTCCGAGTCGAAGGGACGTGGTAATAGACGTGTGAAATATATGTTTGTGGGACTAGTATAACGAAGTGAAAGTGATAGAGTGGATTAAACGTCACATGAGGGGAGAAAATCCATTCATAAGTGTGCAATTAGAATAGCACACCCTAATTTGATCGGAAGGCTGTGGGAAGCCATTTAAGAAGGGGTATTCCTTGAATGGAGCAGAATTAAATTATCATGAAGAACACTCGGAGCGGAGTTGTTAGTAGTCAAGTGTGAGAGCGACTTGCACATACAAAGGGTGATGATGTTAGTATGGTATAAGAGATCTAGAAGTGCGCTTCGTGTAGAGAAGAGCACAGGTCGGAACTTTCGGCATAAACCAAGGAAGGAAGGGGAGTATTACGTGTCACTTAATATGAGACATTTCAAGGGAAAATCAATGTTTAGCGGGACATAATGAGTATTCTCTACATGCACCACCCATAGGTAAGGTTTGGTTGAAAGAGGAGAATCAACCAAAGAATTTTGTGTTTATCGACAATTCCTGAAATTGGAAGAGGTCGGTAAAGTCAATAAAATTCTTGGATGGGTTTCCATCCTCAAAACATGATCAAGGGTTCATCCCGAACATGAGAATTAAGTCACCGAGAAGGAAGTTATTGATATTCCTTTGGGCTGGTTTACAATATTAACTAGTATGCCCCAGACTTCCTTTGAAAGGAAGGATCGCGACATTACATGGTCCGGCGCAGTATAAATCTATGAATCAGGATGAGATTGGTGTATCCCACCTTTGATATGGGATTTCAGGAACCAGCGAAGATAAGGTTTCGTTCCGAGTAGGATGTATCCCTTAGCCAGGGAATAGGCGCACGATGATTAATGATTAGTGGAACCACGTGAAGGAGATTTTGGAATCTTGTTACTATGATTTTAGGATTTGTAGAAGCATTCTTACCTGTCTGTTGCGTACTAGGTGCTTATTAAGAATAATCCGATAACTATAGTGAATTCCATGACAGTTTTAGGCGAACAAGAGTGGTCAAATGTTCGTATGGTCTTCTGAGAATGGGAATTTCGTATATGAACAAATCCGAGTAGTTGTCATGTGGTGAGGTGTGGCCTCCTCGAAATAGTGAGATAATGGAAATTTATAACGTATAGGCGTGACCTATGTGAATGTTGTCAGTTGGGAGCGCAATGTGAAGTGTCTCCAATGAGAATGTAAACCAAGCTTGCTGTGAGAAAAGGGCTATAGTGATTGAGCGTCGTACGATGTAGATAGTTTGCGTACTGACAAGGATATCCAGAATTGTGCTACCTGGTAGGCCTTAGTTTCTAAATTTCGGGACGAAATTCCGTTATTAGGGGGGAATTATGTAATACCCCGTATTTTTATGGCTTTCAAATTTAGGGATTTATTAAATTTAATTGAGATAAATTAATTTAATTTTAATCCGGAATGTTGTTTTAAAATATTTACTAGCGTGACGAGAGTTTGTAATTATTGGAAATCTGTTATTTGTTGAATGTTACTGGATGAGTATAGTAATATATGAGATTTATTTTTCTAAAATTGTCAAGTGTGAATGAAATGGAAATTATGGAAATTTAAGTCGAGACGCGCCCGTATCGTGTCGGGACTAAATGTTGATTTATAAAAGTGAATAAATAATAAGTTGCTCGTATGGTCGTTTTGAGTGCGTCAAAGTTTCCAGAAGGGTCGAGATAGTCAGAAAAGTGTACCCGGGGGTTTAATTTGGGTTTCGGGGCGTCTTTAGGCCTAATTAGTACCCCAGGAGGGAGTTTCGGACCTTTCGTAATTATGGGTAATTAAACCCACGAATTTTCAAGGGTTATATCAGATGTTAAGTGTTATCTTTTAGGGTTAACACAACCTAAAACTAATGACGGCCATTGGAGAGGAAGAGGAGAAGCTCTCCGAGGAGTTCTAGGCCAAGAACACCTCCGATTGCACCGCCGTCACCGTCAAATGGTAGATCGCGCAACGAGGATCTTGACCACACCAAATTCTTCCACAAATCAGAGATTAAATTTCCAGGCAAGTATCTATCTTGCTTTTATCAAGTTAATGCATCCTTTTATATTAGTCTTAGGTTGATTAGAATTAGTGTTTTGAAGAAAAACGTTAATTGGAGACAAAAAAATTGCATGTTGTAGAGGTAGAGATAACTTTTCTGGAAATCCATTTCACATGTAGAGGTTGAACCACGAATTTCCATGGTATTAGTGATAGAAAATCTGGAAAAGAATGGAAGAAACTAAGTTAAAGGAAAAATTAGGGTTCTTGAGAGTTACAAAGATTTTTGCCCTTTTATCGTGTTATAGATGATGAAAATCCGCATGTGTTACGTAGGATATTGTTTATATGGGTATACAACACTTATAGTATAATTGGTTGGGAGTTTGGAACTGAAACATGATGATTTGGAGGAGTTTGGGGTATCAATTTCGTAGCTGGGTTTTCTGCAGTTTTGCCATACCTGTTTGATCGATCGATCGAGCCCAAAGCATCGATCGATCTATGGTTCGATCGATCGACCCTCTTTCTTCGATCGATCGACTCCTCCTGGGAAAACAGCATTTTGCTCGTGTTAGCTTAATTCGATTATATGCGTAGTAAACCTTGATTAGGATTGCTAGAACTTATTGGAAAATAAAAAGGACCAGTAGGGTCAAGAGAAATCCCATAAAGTGGAACTTTATTGTGAAGGGAAATAAAGGGTAAATGGGGAGACTTCCAGACTTAAGAAATCATATGTGTGTTGATTAAATAATCGAAACATCTAATAAGTTGGATTAGAAGGCGAGAGAGAGGGCCTACTGAAATTGTACTTAGATAAAGAGCACTTCGAGTGACGAGAAGTGAGTTTAGAATAAATTAATTACGAGAATAAAAGGAATGAGGCCGTTATACGATATAATTGAGAAAAATTTGTAATAACGGATAATTATAATTATGGGTCATGAGTGAACCTCATTAAATAATGTGGATGTGAATACATATCTATATATGGCGCTGTGATTGTGCATATATTATTTCTGTGTGAAAATTGTACCCGGGCTACTTGCTATCACAAGGGGTTTCGCGCTGGGACAGTCTTATCTCGATGTGACCTTTATGGGGGATATTGACTTGTACCCAAGAGCATAAGATTCCTAGGTACAGGCTATCGTATCGATAGTCACGGTCCTAAGAGACGCGAGGGTATGTGCTGACCTCTTGGACTTGGAACTATGTTCGCCTCCATTTATTTGTGTTTTGTGTTAATACAGTTCGAGAGTGATTTCGAACTAGTATTTACCTTAGTTTGTGTGATACGGGGACTTGATAGAAGAGTATGCCATCACCATAGTTATTATGTGGTGTGTCGTTAGTATATATGTATTATATGAGTGATTGGTATATATATACTTATTTAGGGAAACTTTGCACCATAGATTTTATGTGGGGTGTTGTTTGTATGTATATTATATGTGGCATTAAAATATATATGTGTGACTATATGAGAACTTTCTACTGAGTAAAATAGTAGTTAAGTAAAGTATGAAATTCATCAACTTCACTGTAAGTATGCGAAAATGTTATAACAATACGGAATTTTTCTAAATGACATAAGAAATATTGAAGAGATAGACTTTTCTAAAGTGAATATCATAAACTTAATTTCACGTGTTAAAACTTATGGAGGATAAGTTAGAGAGATATATGGGGTTCATTAGTACGATAGACGTGCACACTAGATGAGAGGTGAGAATTCTCAAGAGAGTGTCGTATACTAATATGACTGTTGTATTAGCCGGTAAGCATTTTAAATACTTGCTAAACTATTTTTAAAACTGTTTTACATTCGGGCTCTGACCCGTTTGTTGTTATTTCTTCTCTTGTGTGTATATATATATGTACTACAGGTACCCAGCTACAGGGGTGTCTTGCTTAGGATTCTTTGGATGGAACATGATGTAGCTTTTGTGGAAGTTGCAGGCCATTTCTTAGAAGAACCTCATTGTCGACTCTACTCGTAGTTAAGCTTTATCCAGCAGGGGCATGTGTCGCTCTTCTTCCATTATTTAGTTGGTATTGTCAGAGATTGTAATTCTTTTAAATTTCAGTATCTTTATTTAGGGATTTGTTACCAGCAGGATGTTTTCGTTAGTGTCCTACTGTTGGGATTTTTTATTGATGGTTAAACTATTGAATGTTTATTTTTATTCTTTTATTCAATGTGTGAATCTTAACAATGTAAATGGTTAAAGGTTTTATAATTGTATTCAATAAAATGGAAATAAGGTTTTAAATGGTTTTGACACTTAGCTTAATTATTTAGGGTGTTTAATTGGAAAAGTTATTTTTGCGACCGTGATGGTAAGAATGAACCAAATTTTCACCTTGATTTTAATTTAATAAAGTAGTGATCGCCCGGTATTTAATTAGGCGGGGTGTCACACCGGACCTCAATCTAAAGGTTGTTAATCTTGGACACGAGCTAAGCTAAAACTTTCGTCAGATCTGGCTGCGCAACTGGTGCTTGATCTGTGTTCTCTATGGAAAGAGGATGGATACCGAACTTGGAAGAGGTAGCAGGGGAATAGACGACACTCCGGGGTGACTTGATTGAAGACCGAAGCAAATAAAGAGCCGGTCCAAGGGCGTAAAATTGGATTTATTTTTTAAAAGAAAGAAGGAAAATATTTTTAACATTTTTTTTATTTTTGAGATTAAAAGAAAAAATATTTTTGGATTTTTGGTAAAGAAAGGATAAATGTTTTTGTATTGTTTGATAAATAGAGGAGAAGTGTTTTGGAAGACGAGTCTCAACATGATTATTATTATTATTATTATTATTATTATTATTATTATTATTATTATTATTATTATTATTATTATTATTATTATTATTATTATTATTATTATTGTGTTCTCACTTGTATTAAATTCTCCTAAATGAAAAATGAAATATTGGAAGGGACCCGAGCCTGGAAAAGTTGGGTTTGTAACATATGCAAAGCTATGGCTGGACTTGTGACTAGGCTCAGAGGCAGGGTCATGTTTTGGTGGCATGCCGACCCATAATTTTGGTAGAGTTTCGGGTTGAAACCAAAAGTCTAATATGTGTGTCCTAGGCTTGACACATATATGCGGGTATGCAACTTTGCTGGGTGAATTAGAAATGGTTACCCCCTTTTGCGTGGCTTCTACGATATACGTCTTGCTTTTGAAGGCAATCGGTACATGTGGACAAGCCATTTGATATACCTTAGTGTACGTGAATTGCCTCACTATATATCTCGTGGGGACGGTATGTGTGAGAGATAATTCAATATACTCGACGTACATGAACGAGTTCCCGATGATATACCTCCCGATATGACTTCGGTCAAGCGGTACGATGCGGGGGAACCATTCGATATACGTTGAAGGTACTTGGCCAATGGAAGGTGAGAGTAATATCGCTTAGGCTAACTGCTCCCTGCCGGATCAACTCCCATCATGAAGTGACCCTCTAGTTATTTGACAAAATTTGATCAATCACAATGCTCTTTGGTGATATCGTGTGAATCATGCATGAGCCTCTTATTAGTATCTTATGATGACAGTATCTTTCTTGATCTTGCCCAACAGGGAGAAAAGTATGAGTACTAATGGTATACCAAGTACGGGTGATGCATGCAACATTAGGATATATGTGATCCTATGTGCACGTGGTATGAAGTGTACATGGAGAATTTTCTACAAGTGTGTGAATATAAGCATAAGCACGAGGTAAAAATCAATATTAAAGGGGAACATGCAAATAGGGGAAATTATAAGAAAATAAAACACCCATGTAAATAGATTCTAGCCCAAAAAATGAAAAATCACTATCAGATTCGCCACTATGTCCATCCCCGGATATATCCCCTCGCGAAGCGGCGGGAGAGGATCGCTCTAGGTCTCACGCGTCCCACTCGGGAGCGCTTGGGCCGGCATCGGTGAATGAGGTTAAAAATGTAGAGAGATAGGGTCGCCACTCTATTTTACTCAAAACAGACAAAAGAAAAGGGAGCCATCCCGAAGGATAGCATCTAAAGACATACTGATACATACGAAACCAAAATGATTCAAAAATGGTCCGGAGGCTATGTTATGAAATGGGAAGGTGTTAGGCACCCATTCCGCCCTTATGGCCTCTCAAGGGTTGTTGTTATTTCATTTATTTCCCCGTGATATGTGTGCATGTGTATACGTAGTGGAGATAGGAATCATCGACCTGTATCATGGAAGAGATAAAGCGAGTGATCCATAGGAATGTTCCTAAAAGTAATATTAGAAAATAGGATTTAAGAGATTATCTTAGCATTGATCATTTTAGGGGAATGATCACGTATGTGGAATAATACGCCATTGAGAACATATATATATATATATATATATATATATATATATATATATATATATATATATATATATATATATATATATATATATATATATATATATATATATACACATATATATATACACACACATAGAATTTGAGAGAATTAAGTTTAAAGAATATAGAAAAATAGGAGAAGAATAGAAAAAGGACTCTAGTCTCGGGTTTTGCCCCGAGACGCCTACGTAGCTTATAGAGGCATCAAAGTCCACGTACTTCGTATGCAAAAAGAAGGGTGGGATTTATCCCATAAATAAAATTGGGGACTTCTCTTATATGGGGGTTTGTGTAAAAAATTGTTTTAGTTGTGAGGTACACTGCCGATAGGCAGGGCTAGGAACCTGCCAATTGACAGGTGTGTTTAAGCACATTGTCGATAGGCAAGGCTTGGAACCTGCTATTTGGCAGTGTCTTTCAGGTTCCTTCGGAAAATTTGTCTTAGAGCATGAACCGTTGATACAAATCGTGAAAGGGTCAAACCACTGGAAAGGTATTTCATAGACATTCGAAATTCCTATGGACTGCTCCCAGTTTGGGAGTTGACTTTGGATCAAATGTGGCTCGAAAGCGCTCGTCGGTCCTTTGTATAAGGAAATATCAGACGCAAATGAATCGTTCGTTCGCATGGTAAGCCAGAATCCCGCACGGGGCAGACCATTATAAAGGTTAGGATATCTACTTAGACATTCCAAAGAGTTTGACCTGGTTCGGGGAGTTGACTTTGGTGAACCGGGGCTAGCAAGCATTCGGTGACCTTTTGGAGTAAAAAGGATCGTTCGTCTACACCGTAAGTCAGAATCGCGCACGAGGTGAACCGTTGGAAAGGGTTTTTAGTGACTTTTGAAGAATCATTAAGTCTCTATCGAGATGAAGATTAGACTTTAGTCAAATGGGGCCTGGGAGCCTCCGGTGACCTCCTGATCGAGTTTCGAGGAAAAACGGGTCGTTCGTCCGCATGGTAAGTCAGAATCGCGCACGGGATGGACCGTTGGAAAGGGTATTAATTTCCCTTAGAAGATTTATTCAGTCTTGATCAAGCTAAAGAGTTAGACTTTCGGTCAAATGGAGCCTGGGAGTGCCCGATGGCCTTTAGGTCAGTACTTGGGTATGACTTCGGTTTGCAATGATGAAGGGGGTGCTAGGGACCTTAGGAGAGGTTAAGGGTATTCGAATGGGGTGTCTACAATCCCACCTATTCCTAAGGTTATATCAATAATTAATAACTCTCTTACTAATGGTCCCACCCTTCAATTATCATTTATTCAATTTAAATCCCAAGTAACATAAGTCTCAATAATAACTCGTTTAATTAACACTTGTTAAATTCCCCTCATTCAAAATCCCAAAATAATATATTTCGAGTATTTTCTATAGCCTAAGTCCCTTCCCTAAGTCCCATTACATTCGAATAACAATCACAAAATATTCCTAAAAGTTTTGGGATTAAATCAAGATTTAAAAAGAAACAACTTCACCTTTTATGGGGAGGTCGATCGATCGTATCAGTCCATATTCTGCAATCTTGATTCTATGGGCTTCATACTTTTTAATCATCAAAACATTTATCAAATAATCCTAAAATCCCCAATATTCATTCCATATGATAAACCAAGATATATAAATGATTTCTACTAGTCAAACCACCTGAAATCATCAACAAGATTGGATTTAAAACATACCATTTCCAGAAAAACTCATATTTTACATTTATCCATAACCATCATATAAACTGAAATTTTTCTTAATCAAATGATTCCCAATTTAATATCATGAAATCCAGATCATATACCATATATATGGATAAGTTCTAACGTATACAAAATCATTTAAACATCATTAACATGAATCAATTTACTCAAATTCCGTTTTATTCTCAATAACTCTAATTTTTTACTTTATCAACAATAACAGTGTAAATCCCAGATTTCTTCACAAGATAATATAAAATTCATGGAGTTTATTTTATAATCAAAAGAGATGACTCCTAGATAATATCTATTTCAAAGATCCATTTAAAATTATCACAAATTTATCTTTGTTCATGCAACTTTTCAGAATTTGCCAAACTATCCTAACATGGACAGTATAAAAGTTAAGATTGTAATAATTAATCACTTGCCTCTAATTCGTAGGTCTGATCCATTGGGGATGATACTCTACTGATGGTCCTCTATTTTTCTAGCCAACTTCCGACAGTGGTGGTGGTGGTGGCTCTTGGTGGTGCAAGCTCGTTGTCCTTTGGTTTCCTATAAAAGTCTTTTCTTCTCCCATAGAAAGGCTCTAAATCTCCCCTAAACCTTTCCCTCTTATTTTTGGTGAATGAACCTAAGTTCTCTAATCTGATCACTAATATAATAAAACCCAATTTCCTTGTTTAATATTCACCTCCCTTGTAAAATGATGGAAATAACCCTCTCGGAGTCCTTTCAGTTCCAAAGTGCCCTGAGACCCAAATCAAACACCCAAGTAGACTTTTTCCACTATTTTAACCCTTTTGGACACTTTGGCGCAATCAAAATGACCATTCGGATGACATACTAATATTTTACCTTTATTTCATTTAAATCTAGTCCCGACACGACATACTCACGCGTCCCGACTTAATTACCAAAATTATCGTACACATATTCACGATAATTATAAAGTCATAATCAATTGCAAATATTCAACTTAAATAACATGTTACTTTATTCTCGAGTAATATTTAAATCCATATTAATTTGCAATTGTATCACAATTAATTCTAATCAATACCATTTTAAAAGTCATTAAAAATACGGAGTATTACAAAGAATTCCATATTTCAAGTGTTTTTTAGTTTGTCATGCTAAAATCTGAGTCACCCTTATCCCTCCTCCTATTGCATCTCCCTACCGGACATACAATTATGATCTCATCAATTTTGTCTTCCCTCGATTTGATGGAAAAAATTGTGGTTCCACATACTTTCTCTCCTATTCTATTTACGATAGCCATGGACCCTTAAATGAGTAAAATAATACACTTACCAATAATGATAACTCCATAGATAAAAAAAATATTTAATACTATTGTAAAAACATGACCAAGATCAAAGTGAATGGATAAGTACTAATGAAAACGGCACGATAACCATAAAATTGGGAAGCTCCAAAACCCAAAGACCTCTGTTTAGGGTCCTCATTAAAAATCATCGAGATATAATAACTTGCTAAAATACTATCCCACGTCGTTGATGTATTCGCTCGGTTATACTCCCAGATCCCAAGAATAGACCCTTTTATATTCACGAATGAAATATCCACTCTCCTTGAGAGTAATTCGTTCAATCGATAACTATGAATATCGTACCATAATGATCACATAAAGTCAAATAAGAGGTTAAAAACAACTCAGTATTTCCTTCATTGTGGTCGTGGAATACCCTATGTGGCCGCTAGTATCGTATCGGTACCTAAGGCTAATAGAATAATTTTCATATGTGTGCCTTATCGAGATCTTAATAATGTTTTACCTAATTATTACTTCCCTAACTAAACATCGACTTTCTCATCGGAAATACGATTGACATCGCAATAAAATAATTTATAGATAACCTCATAAGTTATAATCATATATATATTCAAAAAATCATTCATCATGCTATGGGGGATTTACTACAACATTATCATTCCCATTGATGTAAAAAAAGGGATACCTATTAGAGGGAATCAACCATTATTCTTCCTGATCAAATTCATTAGGAGTTTGAGGTGTATGTCGATGGTATGTTGATAAGTTCCAAATATTAATAGAGGAACTTACTCGTAAATTATTTCGGAGAGTTAATTAATTCAAGATGAAACTCAACCCATAATAGTGCATATTCGAAGTCACCAAAGGAAACTTCCTTGGCTTCATCGTCATTAAGGACATAACATAAGTTCACCTAGTAAAAGTCAAAGCTATTTGTGTGATGACATAACCTAAAATTGAGAAAGAGGCCAAAGGATCCATTAGAAAACTACAACTAATCATTCACTTTATTAACTAATTCACTACCTAAAAAGGATTCAACCAATGTCTGGAATGCTCAACGCCAAGATGTATTTGAGAAAATTTAGGAATACATCACTCACGCACTGGTCTTAGCACCACCTCATCCGAGATATATTTAACTCATGTACATGACCATCACGAACACAACCATTGAAATCATGTTTTCCCAATATGTGGATACATCCAAAACATAATGCTCCATCTACTATATCAGTTGAAATCTTATTTCCTACCAGCTTAACTATAAAAGACTTATGTCTCCATACTCTAGGTCACTCAAAAAGATATCCATGACCTATTATCATCTAGTGTCAGACTAATCTATATAATGGACCCCTTAAAATGCATAATTAAGAAATATTCTCTATCAAGTCTAATGGAATCTACTAATTTTGGTCAAGATTGAAATCATTTAAGTGACCCAAAGATAATTCAAGGGAAAATCCATATCAAACTTTTTGTAAATCAACCCCTAGAAGACAAAGAAATGGATGCAACCAAGTTCCTAGACAAGAACCTTTTCAAGGTAAATGACCTATTGATATTGATATTCTACTCATATGGAGACGACATTAAAAAGGATTTTTATAGGGATGCTCGTCATATATCATGACGCTTACCATCTCCCTGTAGTTATATCATTTGACTTGAGATTTTCTTAGAAATGGGTATAACTGAGTTGGAGGTATATGGAGATCCCACATTGGACATCTTCCAATTACCAGGGAAATGGAAAAAATCAAACCATATCACTCATATCTAATTGAGGTTTCCTTTAAATTTGAATACCTAGGAAATATTGATTTTGAAAATGTATAAGGGAATAAAAGTATAAATTAAGCTTGAAGTATTTTTGTGTGGGTTGGTTGTTGGCCTGGAATAAATTGTTAAAATATAAAAAAGAACTTATAAAAGGGTCATTACACAAGTATAGAAAATGGCACTAGCCGTGTATTTTGTTAAATATGTCGTAAGTTAGGTAATCTGTTAAAAATGACGATTGGAATGCAAGGAAATGAACTATTGAAAAGTGAAAGAGTTCTCACAATGGAATAACTATGGTATAATTAAGAAGGGCTTGGGTACCTAGAGATTCGATGAACTCTAGGATAAAAAAGGAAATTTATGAAAAAATAGATTTGCCAAATTATATGATAAAGGTTAATTAGTTAATAAACATTTACGAAAATTATACATCGAGTTTTAAAGAACAAGACTACAAATTGTGACACCCCGCCTAATTAATCCCGGGTGATCAGTCCTAAATCAAGTTAGAACAGGATTCTCATTTGGTCCATTCTTAGCATCACTGTCGTCATATTAAATTACTAACCACCTAAGTGAGAAAAATAGGCTGGTGCCATTTATATATCTTTCATTATTTAAACAACAAAAACCCATGCGGAAAATAAAACTATATAACAAACACAGATAACTGAATTAATCATTCACAAGTAAAAAATATAATTGACCGAATAAACCAACGGTCCAAGTAATAAATCCCATAAAGACAAGAATAAACTCCCAACAAGTCTAATACAAATAAATGAAAAGTGAGCAACATGCTCGAATACTAATCATGAACTTCTACATTGAGAATGAAGAATGAGGCGTCTATCAAAACCCCGCAACATCCACATATGCTGCAGCAACGGATCCCTGGAATATAGTCAAGGTTTGCGTCCCTGTGGTTGGACACCTAAAGGGTTTTTAAAAGTTTTTATTGGAAGGGTTAGTACCCAAAACATTTTAAAAAATATTTAACAAATGATTAACTTGCAGTAATAAATAAATAAGCATGCTCTTCATATTTTTAGTTAGTATCGCACTCTCTTGAGGACTTCCTTACACTTCCTCTAATGTTCACTACTAACGCTTTAATTAAATTACCTAGTTATTCATCTCATGACTAGATAATTAACAAAGTTCCTTTATACCCACCCTACTCTAACTGAGTATGTAGTGATTATGATTTTTAAGTTATTAGTAACATCAACTTAACTAAATCATTTCCCTTTTTATATTCATATAACTTCTACACTTGTTATACATGTGAAATAACTCACTTTTCATTAATAACCCGTATATAATTAATTATCTAATTTTATACTTATAATCATATTTCAGCATTCACAATCATACTGTAATATATATAACAACTTGCATCCTCCCGAGCAAAATACTCCCGGAATGTAAATTCTATAAAGTGCTATCCCACTAGGTACAATCACATAGCCTAGATATCCCAAGTCAGAATTTTCACACCAACTTGAAAAATAAATAATTGGAGGCGGTCATATTCCTTCCTTGAAAGTGAGATGTCCCTCACCCATATAACGGACGCTATGACCTCGGGAATATACTCACCCTACTCCTCAAGCTAGGGGATTCATCCACTACGCGCAACCTCCCCCTTTAGCACTATAGTATAAAATATCTAATCACTGATATTAATTGTGCACACCATATATATATATACTATCGCCTCCGTATATATAAATATAAAAGTCCCGGCTATACCGTTCGCTAAATCCGTAACATAAGCCTATTAAAATTATTAAGAGTTTATGGTCCAACTCTAAATATTAATTAAATTTCACCTTAATTAATTAAGTTATTGTTGGTGTCGCCCCCACCATAAATTTGAACTTACTCTCGTAGCCCAAAATAAATTTACCCGAGTCAAAATTCCCGACTCTAATTTATTAGCCTCAAACCCTAATTAATTTATTTACAATTAATTAGATTTACTCTCATGTATTTAATTTCTCAATAATTAATTACATAAGATTTTTATATTATTTTCCCCTCTTATATAACTAACTGGCGAAACTGCCAAAATCTGGCGACCGTCGATCGATCGACCCCAGACCATCGATCGATCGATCGAAAAGGTCTTCGTCTTCTTCGCGAAGGCAGGGCAGCCATGGACGGGATTTCTTAAACCCTAATCTCTGCTAACATGAATTTTAAGCCTTTTTAACACCAGTACATATTAGAAACCTTATTAGGATTCCCCAGAAAGTCCACAACAATCATCAATTCGTCCATAAACTACTGATTTATAATTTTGGGGAAAAATCCATCTTTTTCCTTAAACACATTTTTACTCCAAATTTCTTCATCAAATTCGTTCTAATTTATCTGGATATCATTCTAACAGATACACATCAATATTCCAATATCAGATTTTACATAACTCCTCATAAATTCGGGCAAATCAGATTCATGTTTTCTTTTGTATTATCAAAACCCCATGTTTATGCCATGAAACCCCAAAACGAATTTTAATTCATTACATCACGCAAATGTGAATTGAAAGACAGATTTAATGCTATTGCAAGTTATTCACTTGCCTTAGGTTTCGTAGTGTCTGAATTTGCGATGGATTCCAAGGTTGAAGATGACCTTGTTGGTTTTTTGAGATCCCCAAAATGGCTTTGGCTGCTGCTAGGGTTTCCTAACCCTTTAATTCCTTTTTCTAATTAAGCTCAGCCATGCCCTTATTTCTTTTTATTAGTTTAATTATTCAATTCCCGTTTTTCGACTAATGGGCCAAGCCCAAGTGACCAAAATACCCCCGAGTGGGCCCGACTATGTCTAAAAACGTCCCGTGACCCGTTTACTACCCCCGGGTACACTTTTCCAACTATCTCGGCCCATCCGGACTCAACTGTACACTCAGAATTTGCATCCGAGTTAATTTATAAAAATACTTATCCCCCACCCAATATAGTCTATACCGACTTCCGGATGTGATAAGTACATACCTCGTCATTAATACTCGAAACGACGAAATTACATTATTACTATTCACTTAGTAAATAAATTTTCCCTAAATATTAACCATTCAATCCCAAGTTAATATTTATATATTATTCTATCATAATTAATTCATTAAATTACAACACACTTGTAATTTAGAATATCCGAATTAATTAAATTTTAAATGTACCAAAAATACGGGGTGTTACACAAATATGAGTAAATACATTATAAAGGAAATTGACAAGACATGAAATAAATTGAAGGACCTAGTATTTGGAAATTAAAGGAATAAAAATATTACTACTGGGTGGGTACATATTCCCATAGTTTGGCATTGTAATGACCTGGATTTATCTGGAAAATTAAATGGAGTTGTGTATGATTTTTTTATTATTTAACAAATTATGAAATTATTTTGATCTAATCAAAAGTAAATTACGCTAGCAATCCTAATTATAGAATTAACATGTGTCTCTAATCATACTTATGAAGGTCTTATAATATAGTTCACTAGTCAAAGTGGATTTCTATTTTAGTAACTACTCCGAGATTTATGGAATATTTATTGATTCATGGGAGATTTAATCGGTACAATTAAATCTTAGGAATTTAATGAAAAATTTAATCAAATGACAATTGATCACAAAAATTAATAATTTTTATTGAGAATTGTTTACTGATATTGTGTTAGGAATATTATATCCCATTTGAGATTTTTAGATTGTTAAGAGAATTATTGGAGAATTATTATGCATTTGTTATAAAGATTTGTAAGGACATAAATTTCCAATTGAGTCCCTGTATTGTTTTGACTTAATTCCGTGAACAAAAATGTGTTTGTAATATGTCATAGGGAGATTTTTATTTTGTCAAGATCCCACTTGGTCTATGACGTATTGAAGAAAATTTAAGATGTTGTCACAAGTCTTTAAAGAATTAATCATGCCGAAGTTTAATTGGTGCAAGTTTACTCGTCTTCAAGTTAATTGCATTCTGAGATCACTCATGTATGAATGCGTATAATTAATGGTGCTCGGAATTGTTTTTATAAAAGATAAGGATATATTTTTATAAAGAAAAATGTTTTTAAATGTTTTTAAAAGTGTTTTAAGTGTTTACACTACGTTTTATTCTGATATACTCGAAATAGAGTTTGACTTCTTTTAAAAGAGACCTTTTGAACATAAAGTAAAAAAAATATCAAACTCCGCGTTGTCGTTCAAACGATATAAGCTCTCATTCAAACGAGAGCCCTATGTCACGCGAATGACGTGGCACTGTCGTTCGAATGACATAATTTTCGAGGCGGCGTTTAAATCTTATTTAAAGTGTGTTTCTATCATAGTTTAGTAAGTGTGCATTCTGGAAAATAGTATTCCAACCAGAAACATGTTTGCACATGTTTTCTAAGGTTTACAAAGCATAAACACATCCTTAGAGTTTGCAAAGATCCGATTTATCATTCTTATATGTTTACGTGATCTTACGGCACCAAGAAATTTGTTCTATCATTGAACATAAGGGTTTTGCGGTGAAGAAAAGAGAAGGACTTCTTGTTCGACGTCGTAGATGAATAAAATCCAATCGGTGGACACCGAGACATTCGTGGAGTCAAGTGATGTGGACAGGTATCGTGGAAGATGAAATTTATGTGTGGGCACTATTGAAGAATGGTTGAAGATTAGAAGGTGCGTCAAGACCCGTGGGAATCGATTCATTGAGTAAGGCTAATCTGTCTTTGTAAAACCATTGTTCATAGTGATTGCCTGGCTTGGGCCATCCGAGGTTGTTTTCCTGTCTTGGATTTTTTCCTCGTACATCCAAAGTTGTGAGCATTCTTTACTTTATTTTACTTTCTTTAATCACTAGATGCATGTTTAGGATTAATCTAGACAATTTCGGTTTAATGTAAGAATTGGGTTTTCACAACTTGGTTTGGTTCATAATTAAAAGTGGAATAATTTTCGAATAAAATTGGTTTTGAAACACACATATTGGGCACTTTAAAATTGGTATCAGAGCCAGAAAACATAATTTATTTGTTTTTTGATCCCGTGTGTTTGTTTATCTCTCATGTGTTTGTTTTCTCTTGATGGATTATGTTACAACCCGAATATAATTATTATAAATTATGTTTAAATGATGATTAGATTATGTGTTGTGGATAATATGTTATTATCATTTATAATGTTAAGACATTATATTTAGTCTAATTCTACCTTCTTAAAGTATGATATATTGAATTAGTTACAAACACCAAATTTTGAAGTTTTCGGTAAGAATGTTCATGTTGGAGGCTAGTTTTGACCATTATAATATAATAATTGACTTGAGTTATAAACTATATATTTGTAGATATATGAGTTAGTTTTGTAACACAATAAATTTTTCATTGAACGGACATCCGAGTGGGAAGATATTGTCTTTTTACGAACAGGGGGTAAAGTAGTCATTTAGCCTTAAATGATATTTTGTTTTATATAATGCCACATGTTATATTTTGATTTGACCTAGGGGGGTGACCTTATGCCGACTTATAAACCATGAATTAATCTCTTCGCTCAGCATATTTCATCCATGGAAGATTTTTAACCTAAGGAAAGAGAGTTTTGAAGTTTAGGAAGAAAGTGTGAGGAGGAATTGAAGAAAAATTCATAGAAAATTATGTAAAAGCCCCTAAGGTAATTCCATCCATAAATCTTGTTTATTTTTTTTGTATTACTGATTTAAATGATAGAAATAATCATGTGTTTACTGAAATTCCATCTCTTGATGTGTACTTATGGATAGATGCAAGTTTAAACAAACTTGAATGTGTAAACACTTGAAATTGCTTCATTTAGAAACCTTGTGTATTCAAACTCCCATATCTTTTTGTATACTTACTATAATTGATTTATTCAAATTGAAGATTAAAATAGACTCATATATTTATATCGTATCTAAAAATCAAGTAAAAATACCAAGAAATGAACTTTGGGTGATGATTTGAAGTTCAGGTATGAAATTTACCCTAAAAGTGTGAATATGCATATAATATGTTTCATGTTTTGCTTGACATAGCAAATGAACTCTGAAAATTATGAAATTTTAATTTTTTGTTATTCAATATGTTTTCTGAAATTGGTTGAAATATCATAGAAAGTTATGATGTATAAAAAGTATGAAAATTCTTGGAAGATGAGTAAATGATAGATGAGCCTATAGGGATGATTTGCTATATAGTAAGAAATGGGCATATCTTGCCCTAGGAAACTTGGAATGATGTGTTGTCTTTTGTGTTGGAAACCTAATATGATAAGGATTGGATTACCAAGAAGAATTAAAGTAGATGTGGGATGTAATTTGAATATGTTAGATATAAGGACCTGAGGCTAGATGGGACTTCATTTATAATGTATGATTTGAATTGAATCATATGATGCTTATGAATTGAGTTATGTTGAATTTATTCTTTGGACTATTAATATTATTATGATGATACTAATATTGTAAGAATGATAGGAAGGAAAGAAGAGCTGATTGAACAACTACTGGATAAAGTCAAGGAAAAAGACAGTTAAACTGTCAAGGTGAGTGTACTTATGATTGTTTCATATATACAGACATACGAATATAGCTCTAAGAGAGGGATTTGTTCGAATACTTTGATATTCAGGATTTGTTTGGATATCCAATTATCCAGGATTTATTTGGATCTTATGATCCAGGATTGGAATTGGACAAAGATCCCATGATTTAATTTGTCTTATGACAAGGATTCGTTGGAACTAATGTTCCGCGATTTGTTATTTTCAATGGGCAGAATTATTTGGATCTTATGATCCAGGATTTGTTATTGTCAATGGGCAGAATTATTTGGATCTTATGATCCAGGATTTTTTATTGCCAATGGGTAGGATTGTTCAGATTTTATATTCACATATTCTATATATAATTGTTATTTCATTGTAGGGAAGGAGTACCTCACTAATATTAATGCTTACGGTTCATACTTTAACAATTGTTTATGAAGATTTTCACCGTTGCCAGTTAGGATACCATAGGACTGGTAACTTTGAGAGTTGCACCGTTGGAAAGAGGTGGCATTTTAATATGGGTATTTTATCATTGTCGCACTGAAGATTTTAATATACTCACAGATTATATATATTGCATTAGTATGGATTGAGTTGATGATTGTGAAATTTTATCATAGTTAATCATAGTATTGTATGTCCGTTTAATTATGTCGTTGATATTGATTTCATTATGGTATAAGAATAATATTATGTTCATTATGCACATTATGCAGAAAAATAGTGATAAATGAATTATATTTCCAATGGGCTCAAGATTATGATCCAATTATTCTAATAACAAATGATTAGTATGGACAATGGGATTGGGGTGTGATAGATTTTCTAAGCTTTAACAATTTACATCCTTTGAATTTAAAGTTTGCAAAACGTATTAAAGTTTTGGAGAAAGAAAATTACGATTTCAAAAATAGGATTGAATATTTGCAAATGTTTCAAATTCAAAGAGATATTTGGCATGAGCACATTAGTTCCTTGTTTAAAAAATTTAATATATTAAAATTGGGCAAAAAGGAGAGTGATGATAGAGTCCTTGTTTTAGAAAAAGAGTTAGAGGATTTAAAAAATTATAAGGTTTGTGGCATTGAGGAAAATAATTCGATTAATGATTTTGTGGCACGGGAGAAGGCTCTTAGGGATATGTTTACTCACATTGAGGCATAGCGAGATAACCTTCTAGGGGTAATTCAAAATTTAAAGCAGGAGTCCCAAAAGTTTGAGGAGTCTAATCGTTTGCTTGATTCGAAAGTTTTGAAGTTAAAAAAATAATTTAAATGATTTGAGTAATGATGGTAGCGGCTTATCTTATTCTAGTGGTTTCATTGTAAAAGCCAAAACCGTAGTCTATTTTAGAGCATCAACTACATCTGAAGGTATGAGAAAAGGTCAACCTAAGGGTCCCATTCCTCATCGTGTTTTAACATATTCGCATTGTGATAAGAAAGGTCACCTTAGGATTTTTTGTTTTGATCTTAGAAAAGACCCTAGGAAGATTAAAAGTAGTGTCCCATTGGTTCTCAAAACCCGTTTTGTTAGGTCTACACCTGTTTGGGTTAGGAAAACCATTTTGGAGATGCTAAATGCTTCGTTGGTTGATTCTCACATGCATGCACATGATTCATCTCTTGCTATTTCTTATGGATAGTAGCTTGCATGTTTTATCATATGCTAGCCCTTGCATCAAGTTTATAATTTGCTAGTGTTAAGACATGTTTATCTCTTTGAATTATATTTTACATTTGTTTGAGTCTTATTTGAAAAATATAAAAATATTTTGTTTTTGAGAAAACGTTTGAAAAAACAAAAGGATTTTAGTTTTTTTTTAGTTTACATGTTTGATGTGGCATATTGGTGTGCTTTCACCCCCCCCCCCCCCCCCCATCGTTTCATTATCCATGTGGCCAGGGCATTTGGTCATTATTATCGATCCTTAGAATGATCTTAACCATTGTTTATATGGGCTTGTTTAGAAGTTGATATGCATTTTTTATTCGACTTTGTATATATGCCAACATTGTACACATGCACGAGTTTATATGGGTGCTTGACTTATGTTGCATATTTGAATTTAGTGAGGCGTTCTTATCTCAATCTTATCATCTATGCGTAAGTAGACTTAAGAAGTGTGCATGTAAGGACCGTTTACCGTGAGGATTTAAATTGGTAAAAATGATGAGTGATTCACGGGAAAGGGCTGCGAGAGTTCAAAATAACTCATCGTGAAAGCCACCGTTTAAAGGAGCCCAAAAGAAAATGCAGTATGTTAAGAAAAAGGCCAAATTTGTTTAGTTCATTCCAAAGAAAATATGATATTATTAAGGGAGTCTGGATGGATTAAAATTTTTAAAATGGCTGGCACAACTAATCCTAATGTTGAAACATTGCAATTTGACGCTATTGTTTATAGAATCATCAAAATTCTAGATTTGTGTGTATGTAGTATGTTTAGTTCATTAAGCTCACACTTTAATTGTTATATGTCTGTGATAAAGTTTGATGATTTATCGCTATTAATTATAGCTTCTTGATCTTTTCGATGTGTTGGAATTATGACTCATTTGATTTTAGTTTCACACCTATACATTCCATATCAATGTTTGAGCATATCGATACTATGTTTGCATGTAACTCGCATTTTTAGTTTTTGTGAGTTTTTGCATTTTGTGTTAAAATCATATTATTTTGACACTATTTTTCTTCTGTCAGGCCCTTTCTGGAATTTTTTGTTGGAAATTTTTTCAGTTGGCAAAATTATATAATATTTCTGGGAATCTGGGAAATTTTGGCAGGTCGCGAGAAGTCGTTCAAACTACATATGCAAGTCGCGCGAACGACAGTTGTACTTCATTCGAGTGACGTCCTCGACTCATTTGAGAGACTTCCTTGGCTCATTCGAATGACAGCCTGATATTTAGCTTCTTATTGTTTTGTAGTCCTCTGGTTATAATGGGTGATATTTTTGGTACTACTGGAAGCGTTTCTGGACTGACTGGTTTATATGCAGGTTATATTGGTTCAAAATTGATCTTTTGCATATAGTCAGTTTATCACACTTGATTAGATTGCTATATTCTTTATGTGATTCATTGGTTTACTAGCTACTGATTTGTCATTACATGATCATATTTAGCTGGTTGTTTCATGATTATCTAGCTATTTCAAATTGATTGAAATTGGTTTATATTCTCATGCTAGACATTTTTATTGGTTTATCTTTTCACCAGATTGTCTATTCGAGACAAAAAGGGGGAGAGATGTATGTGACGTGGGTGGATATTTGAGCATGTTTTGGTTTACATATGTTTAAAAATTGGTATCTCAAATTGGTATTACACATTGGTATCATTTTGCTACTCAAATTGTTTAATAAATGATTTCTCATAGATTATTCATATTAGCATCTATTATTGTTTTGAATCATTTGGATATATATTGGTTTCATTTGTTCCTCCATACCTCACTTGTTATTTGTTTGTCTGTTTCATGTGTGTAAGTATGCTTCAGCGATTCGAGATTTCAAATTCTACATCACATTCAGATAGTTCATGCTTGCTGGTGCTACATATACTAGTCCATGTCCTGTAATTTTTGTTTTGCATTTATGGGATTGGATTTAGGCGTCATACAACTTGATGTCCCGTCTTACAAATTTCACTGGTTTAGTTTTGTCCCGGAATAGTCGATGGGGGAGATTTGTAACGAAATAAATTTCCAATTGAGTCCCTGTATTTTTTTGACTTAATTCCGTGAACAAAACTGTGTTTGTAATATTGTCATAGGGAGATTTTTATTTTGTCAGGATCCCACTTGGTCTATGATGTATTGAAGAAAAATGAAGACGTTACGACAAAGATTCAAAGAATTAATCATGCCCAAGTTTAATTGGTACAAGTTTACTCCTCTTCAAGTTAATTGCATTTCGAGATCACTCAGGTATGAATGCGTATAATTAATGCTGCTCGAAATTGTTTTTATAAAAGATAGGGATATATTTTTCTAAAGAAAAATGTTTTAAAATGTGTTTAAAAGTGTTTACACTACGTTTTATTTTTATATACTCGAAATAGTGTTTGACTAATTTGGAACTCTTTTAACAGAGATGGTTTGAACATAAAGTCAAACTTCGCGTTGTCGTTCAAACGACATAAGCTCTCATTCGAACGAGATGCCTATGTCGCGCGAACGATGTGGCATTGTCGTTCGAAAGACACGATTTTTGAGGCGGCATTTAAATCTTATTTAAAGCATTTTTTATCATAGTTTCGTAAGTGTGCATTCTGGAAAACTGTATTCAAACCAGAAACTTATTTGCACGTGTTTTCTAAGGTTTACAAAGCATAAACACATCCTTAGAATCTTCAACGATCCGAGTTATCATTCTTATATGTTTAAGTGATCTTGCGGCACCAAGAAGTTTGTTCTATAATTGAACATAAGGTTTTTGCGGTGAAGAAAAGACAAGGACGTCTTGTTTGATATCATAGACGAATCAAAGCCGATCGGTGGACACCGAGACATTCGTGGAGTCTAGTGTTGCGAATAGGTATCGTGGAAGACGGAATTTCTACATAGGCACTATTGAAGAAGGGTTGAAGATCAGAAGGATCATCAAGACCCGTGGGGATCGATTCATTGAGTAAGTCTAATCTGTCTTTGTAAAACCATTATTCATAGTAATTGTCTGGCTTGGTCCGTTGGAGGTTATTTTTCAGTTTTGGGTTTTTTCCTCGTACATCCGACGCTGTGAGTATTATTTAATTTTTTTACCTGCTTTAATCATTAGATACATGTTTAGGATTAATCAAGATAAAATTGGTTTAAAGTAAGAATTTGGTTTTCACAACTTGGTTTGGTGCATAATCAAAAGTGAAATAATTTTCGGATAAAATTGGTTTTCACGCCCACATTTTGGGCACTTTCAAGATTTAATTATTATCTATTTGAATTATTTTAGATGTAAAGTAATTTATGAAATGAATATAATTTTAAATATATACCATAGTTGTAGGAATCTTATTGGTATTGAATTGGGGAAAATATTTGGCTAAACTAGTTATCATATATAGGGTAATCTATTCAAATTGAGCTTATGATATATAAATGAATATTATGGATGTAGATGATAGCTTTATATGTTGGATAAAAGAGGGGATGATGGGTGACTGATATAGTAAAATTACTAATTTTATGTACTTGGAGTTATTTTTACAATAAGTCTTCCAACATAAAGCTTCTTACTAATACATATAAGCCCATATATACAGAAGACAACCCCAATTTCACCCCCATAATTCTAGAATTTCGTGTATTATAATAGAAAGTAAAGGTATAATGTGACCAAGATCGAGAAAATAAAGAGTAAGATAGGGATGGAAGAAGTCTTAAGAGACTTAATTCGTTTGAGAGAAAATACGAGAGAAAGCGAGGAAGAAATGAGTATTGTCATGAGATTGGAAGGATTTAGAGGGTGGTCCAAGAACATTAAATGAAGAGGAAGAATATATGGATATAATTGTTAAGTCATTAAAAATATTAGAAACTTTTAGTATCTCATCAAGGTAAGAGAAAGTCATTATTGGGTTATTTTTAATTTATTTCAACTTGCAATTTTAAAGACTTTGATTGATTATATTTTCAAAACATGAACATGAAGAAAAAAAAGAAAAAATATTATTGGGTATAACTTCGAAGAGGTAGGGTCTCTTTAAAGTATATTTTTTTTAATAAATCATGTATTCTCAATGATTATTCTCTTGTAAGCTATTTTCTTGAGAAAGATATTGATAATGATAACTATTCGTTCTTATGGTCTGAGAATATCCTGTGATGAAAAATAAGAGTAAAATGGGGAAAATAAATTTCAAATTAATGAATAATAGTCAATGGAAAAATGATAATTATTTTTAACAACAACTAATATGATTTATCATTCTCAAACTCTAAGAAATTTAAGGTCTTCAAATGATATATTTAGTGTAATATCCTATAATTTTTGGATTTTGTTTTTTGTCATTCATATTTTTAGTTTGGGAGATATTGATTATAAAAGTTTAGTAATTTGGGATGAATTCAAGAATTAAAATTATATAGTTTGTAGTAGAAGTTCTATATATCGATGGATATTGAAAATGTTTGAATTAAAACACTTAATGATGAAAGTAGACTCATAATGGATTAAACGAGGTGACTTTTATGTATTTCTAGTGGTCAAATATCCTATGGTTAAACAACAAATCTAGTACTTATGTTTTTAAATTATTAAATTTCATATAGTCTATTTTGTTATATGATTTAAAACATGAATGTAAATGGGTCTGAATTGATGAAATTATTTTTATGTTAAATTATTGTAAATATGAAAATTTTCTAGGTGGTACCTTAATTTTATATATTGTATGTAGTCTTCGGTAAATTCTCAAAGTTGACTTACTAAAATTACAACATTTGGAAGAGATTAGGAGTAGTTTCAAAATTTTATAATTTCATGAATAACATGTTACGACTTTGTTATTGTATTATTTTTATACAAAATTTAATTATCGTGTTAGTATATTTTATGAATCTTAGCAAGATCTAATGGACGGATGAACCTTGATAAAATTACAAATTTGAACTTGTGGGATTGAATTTGTTGTATCTGTGGTATTTTCAAGTGCATGACTTGAGGAAAGGAATCTAATATACCACTTATTAAATGGGTATTACAAATATTTATATAACGTGTATCTTACCTGGAAAAAGGAAACAATAAACTAAATGATTATTTTCATTAAATGGAGAATAATAGACATTTATACAAACATTAAATACGGCTTTAAGGCGGGTATTTTTGTAAAAGTTGGGCTAGACGGCAAAAGGATTAAATTTAATGGGTGAAAGATTTTTTCATAAAGGAGTTATTGGGACTAAATCTAAGAAGGGCCCAAATCCCTAGGGTGCGACCTTATCTTAAACCCAAAACAACTAGCCGGTTAAGCAATTAACTACAATGTTTATAGCAGACAGTGTAAGGTCGTAAACATTTATAGGATTCGGTATATTCTAGGAAAAATGATAATTGATTAATAAATGATTACATGGTTCGTATGTTGTGTTTGAATAGAATGATCCTAAGGAATGGATAATTGTGTAACTAAATAAGTAGGATTATAATGGACTTTCAATTTAACAAAGTCTGTGTTAAATTGGTTTTCATAAAATGCAAATGATTATAACCGCGTGGGTAAACTAAATTAAGGAAAATAGTGTGAGTTAGTTTTACTTTGGGTATTAAATGAGTATTTTAAAAAAAATGGTTCCATCATTGTTGGGACTAAATAGTGGATTTTGATATAAATAATATATTTTACTATTAAATATAACCCTTGGTTATTAGTGGTTTTGTGTGTGTGTTTGAAGTATTAGGTTGCTGATATAATAATTATTAATAGTCCCCATATGATTGTGGTTATAACTTCACCGTTTAATTCTATCATTCGCATTTTTGTGTGTATATATATTCACCCTATTTGATATTTTGCTCAACCATTCATTTGTTACGGCAGACACTCAAGAGTATAATAAGATGTGAAATTAGAGCCTAATATTATGAGGTATGACTTATTTCAGTTTCTTTGTTATGGAAGACACTCAGGAGTGTGTGTGTATATATATAGGAGAATTCTGACCTACATCATGCTCTATACATCACACCTAGTTGTAGGCCTAAAAACATTTTTTTTTCATTTTTTTCTCTTGAAATTAACCTTCCAATAAACCTAGGTTCAAAAAATTAGGTCAAAATACGGTTTGTAGCTATTTTTAAGGGTCCGCGCCAACGGTTTTTTGTGGATTTTTTTAAAAATAGCTACAAAGTGTATTTTGACCTAATTTTTTGAAAATGGGTTGATTGGAAGGTTAATTTCACAGAAAAATAAAAAAAATGAAAAAATGATTTCTTAGGGCCTATTTATAAAACAACACCCAAAATAAATTCAGGGATCGAACACAAATATGCATTCATACCTTCATTGTGATCCTTCAAATGATGAATATGAAACTCAGCATGAAAACAATGTGTCCTCGATGGAACTTTATCGCATGGTCTTGAATCACACATCATAGTCTTGAATATTACAACTCAAGTCCTAACATATGACTCAAATAAGTTTTTTGAAAACACAGGATAAAGCCAATACTTAAAAATTGATTCAATTTATAATTATTCCCCATACTGTTAATTTCTCATGTTATGGAAGGATAATGATAATTGAACTCCTCATACTGCCTACCCCACGGTCGCGCAGAGGTGGTCTTTAAAAACTTACTTCTAATGACGTTAAGAATAGTGAGTAGAAACATTTAACCTCGAACCATATGCTAGCAACCTACTAATGGTCACAAGTACAAAAAGTCCCTATCTTCGAACCAATGTCAACCTCAAAGGTGGGACGTCTCATAAAAGAAATCCAAATAAGGAACCCTCTTGATGGACTTGGTTTATCTAATTCATTCATCTGAAATAGTGGCACAAAACCCCCTAAGTGGTCGTTGTTACACTTAGTACAAATCCTAAGCGATAGAGGTCTAAATTAATCAAAGAACTCAACATGAAAAACAATGGGCTCACTCATGATATCTAGGACACTATATCTGGAATGCTCGGATAACAACTGTGATGTCCTATAAAATTTACATTGGACTAGGCAGGACTAGAATAAATAAATATAGGAGTGTAAATAATTGAGAATCATTCTAAGAATGAGAATAAATATAAATTGTATATATAAGTAAATATCTCAACATAAATGTAGTGAAACAATAAAATCTCTGAGACCGCATACAACATAATGTAATTAGAACTATTACATACTACTATAAAAAAGAATATAAACTCGACATAACAACAAAGAAAATATATAAGACGAGCATGCAATCTCAACACTTACATCCTATAAAGATTGCAACTGAAGATAGCTCAATACTAGATCAGGGTTGAGGTTGGACTGGATGCCGATGACCTGAAAATGTTAAGGGATGATGTTAATAGCATGTTTGAGAAATATAACAATCTAATTGATGTATTTTACATTCTTTTAAATCAACCTAACCTAAAAAAATGCTAATAACATAAGTGTTTAATCCTAGGCCTATGGTATTTCCCACGATTCAATTTTATTAGGTCTTACATCGCTATATAGTTTTACGTTAAATTTATAATTACATTCAATAAAATACACGCTAGTATCACATATTAATTAGGAAGAAATAATAGCTACATGTACATCCACATATAATCGGTATGATCCACTACACGTACCCTATACAAGGATCCGTCACAAGCCATATATAATGAAGGTCACCATACTGCCTTTGCGGATCATTCGCACATAATAGACCTAGTTATAAGTTGTCCCATACCTATAACCATTATAACATAACCAAAAGAGATAATGATTATGATATAAAACTAGTAATACGACCCCATACCTAAGCCATACAAAAAGATTAGTCATATATCTTACTCTAAATATAATGAGAATTTAACACGTACTATTTGGGGAAACATAACTAAGAGGACTCGTCTCATCACATCGAGGTCAAACATAATCATTGCGTAAGGGTAAACTCGTCATCCTCACATCAGGGTACCATCGTAATCACTGAATCACAAGCCACATATGGATATACCATCTAATAAGTCTCAGTAAGTACACATGCCCAGTAGGTCACACACATAATACACAAGGCAAGTAAAGCTACACATTCAACTTACGATCTTAAACGCATTTTATTACTTAATTAACTTCGATAATTAAGAGTACTATTCATATTATTTGAATCAGAACTCTGACTATGCTGAGTTAAACCATCTCAAGGAAGGTACATATTAATCTATCCCTACTCAAAATCCACCCTAACTCAAAATCCATCCCAAACATCTATACTCAAAACTCCCTATGTTTTGATGTATTTCGGAAAATTTTCATCATCTGTTTTGTCTTTAGGAGAAATTAACCCATTTCATTATTCGCTATTTGGGTGGTATCCTACTACCAACATCTAGATTACAAAACTATGTTTTCATAGCTTCTAACCGTGCATCAATCAGACTCATAACAAAAAAGTTATGGACATTTTACCCAAGGACAAAACTAGGTAAATGATGTATTAGCAGAACGATCGACACAAATCATCCATCGATAGATGTATAGGTTGATCAATAAACCCAAAAAAATCATATTATTCCCTAATCAAATAAAAAATCTAGACCTCCATTGATGAACTTCCAATCACAGAATTCAGTAGATGTTCAACCTAAAATCATATACACATATTCTAACATCAATCATAATCTAAAATTAGGATTTAAACATCATTTCCACATGAATTGATGGGGATTTATATGAATTATACTAACGACCCTAGTTTGCTAAAATTAATCACTTCAACTCAAATAATCACAAATTCGAATGTAGATGAAGTGGCTCCTAACATGATTTCAAAAACAAACATAATCTTAATCATTCTGAATTGCATTAACCCAATTTCCATCAAGAGTATATCCAATATCTATCAAAGCTATTATACAACTATCATCATACTTTTTTTTTATTAATTAAACTACAAGTCATATTAATTATATTATATAAATAATTAAATGAGTAAACATACTATAACACCACTATAATTATAACATTATACTAGTTAAACTTGCATCAATTCTTCGTTTATTGAAATCCCTTTGATGAAAAGGCCCCAATTTCCTCTTCTTTTTTCGTTTAACCATCCTCCTTATCCCTAGATTGACCCACAAATGAGATAAATTGTTTAACCTAAACCTAATATCTAATTTATACAAAATAATCACGAAATTAGACTTAACCCTTATATGGGCCACAACCCATTTAGTCCAAAACCAATTCTATAGGGCATAAACTACAACCCAAGGCCTATACTAACGTATGGGTCTTAAAACACACTACTTTAAAGTGTATTCGTATCTTCTAACCATCCTTAAAGTCATACAAATTACATAAAAAAATATTCTCTCCTTGTTAAAATAATTGTTACTGTCTTAATATATCTTTTCAGTTTAAATCAATTTCAAACAACACGCATAAGTCGGTGAAGGGCCAACCACTTCAAATAAATATCATTAATAACAATCAATCTAAATTAAATATAACGAATTTAATCTACTTTAAATTACGACATATTACATACTTGTAGTCATTAGATTAGGATTTCATCCATTGGCTATAAGGCTTTAGGACTCGGCCTTATAGGGTGAATTGAGACTCCGGTTTTTATGGGCATTGGAACTATGACGTTGGAGCTACGTATCATTACATCGTTGGAAGTTTCTTTCATTAACAAAGACTAGGATATAATCATTTTATTGGTATTGTTGTATAGTA
Organism: Sambucus nigra; assembly: GCA_949130495.1. NCBI lineage: Eukaryota > Viridiplantae > Streptophyta > Magnoliopsida > Dipsacales > Adoxaceae > Sambucus > Sambucus nigra. The sequence goes on from OX422207.1 coordinate 550,387,123, forward strand.
TGGTAAGTGATGTAGTAAGTGTTAGCCTCATAATAATGTATCGCTACTGGCGACCAATTGGGACTCTTTGAAATCGTACTACGTCTCGTGGTACCAATAAAAAATGAATCCAACTCTGGAATGAAAATGTATCTCAAATATTAAATCCATACAAGTACATGTACTGAAATACACAAATATAACAGGAGATAGAAGGGAAACATTACTCGGCTTTTATATCCTAGTAAAGAGAGATAGAACTTCGCAAGAGATACTCCTCCAATGAAATCTACCAAAGTTTATGGAGGCAAAAATATATTAAGACGTGTAAAATCATATTTAACAACATGGTAAATAACACATTTACAAAGGATAATAATTTAACTAAAGTTCGACCATAATAATAATACATCTTCCTCCCACGTTAAATGAATTTTAAGTCAATTAATTTACCCAACCCAAACAATCGAGAATAATCATGCGGCTAATCCCCAAACCTAACTGAACCCCATGATTACATTTTATTCATCTCAAATCAATATAAGTAAAGGGTTCATAATTGTAAAAATCTATACATCTCAATTACATGAAAATATGAAGGAAAACATACAAGATTAAAGTCTACATCGACATAAGCACGATCCATACCACGTATTTCATAAATGGGCTACTCATAGACCCTCATATAATCAACACCTATACATATTGTCTTCGGGGATCTCTCGCGTGTACTAGGCATAATTATAGGTTATCCCACCGCTATAAGAAGCAAAGCATCTACTAGGGCTAATCACTACACCTTCACACCATCCATATGGAACCATACCTAAAGCTATATGAAATGACCACTCTGCGAACCTCATCTTGATACAACATGTAATTTCCCGGCCTGAGTTTAAAGGTTATTAAAGGACAAACCCAATCATGTTCGAGCGTTAATTTTGAAGTTCAATGAAACGCCCTAAATAATATTTCTAATATAGTTTTATTATTATTTAATGTTACACTTATTAGCACGTGAGTTCAATTTACAATCACTACGTGATATAAAATAAGGGAAGTGCCCCAAGACCAAGTAAGCAGATCTACTAACGTCAATGCAAGTAAATACTTACATGTATAATGCACTCAAAATATAAAATAACATGTAACCTGCCATAACAAAAGGAGGAAGTGAGTCGATTGCTCACTAGGAACTATAAAAATGCAGTATAGAAACGAACGGGAGTAAAGAATACACACACTCTACACTACATGCATGTAAAAGTATGCATGTATCTACATATATACTTTCGAAAATAAATATCCGAATGTATTAAACCGTTTTATTCCAAAAATGTCATTTAACCTGTTCATTCTCCTAATCTTTACAACAAAAATCATTATGTATCATTATGACTAAAAACTATAATTCCTTCCCATTAACGAACATGGTTAAACAATTAGTAATTGTTGGGAAAAATCTTTCATTTATTTTCAAACGTTTACTACTAAATGTTTATTAACTCACGCCAGAGTTACTTAACCATATTACAGGACTTCCATTCAAAGCATGCACACACCGTGTTTAGAAAAATATCATTTTTCTTTGAAAGCCTCATAGAACACGCGCTTGAAACCTCATTAGGTAGCTGAAACATCATTAAGTCATCTCATTTAACAATCTCATCTTACCACATGAACATTAAACTTTTAATGCATTATTCTTGCATTAATAATTCAATGAATCAATACCATTCGTTTATGCCTATTTCATGAATATTCAATTCATAACTTATCATTTTCTTTAGGGATTCCGCTTACGCACACACCAGTCACAACACGCGCACACCCATGGTTTCACATAATTTCACCGCCCGACATCGAGTGCCAAGTAAACAGCAGTTGGTTTAGGGTCTTTCACCACTGAGGGCACCATAGCCATGCTTAATTATTTAACCTGAAGTCATCTAATATCATTATCTTGAAAATGTGTTCTCCATTTTTCATATTGTCCACATTAATTTGCCTTTTTCGTGTTAAAGCCCAAGCCTTGGACTCAACTGTCCATTTTTCCATTATTCATTTAGGAAAAATCATTATATTCCATTAAAGTCCTTTTTTCACACATGTTGACTTTACACCGAAAATCATTTTCGTTTAAGGATTCATTTCATTCTTTCTACATGCGTGTTAAAACACTCTTTAAAATTTTTGTTTATGCTTTAAATAAATTGCAAATTTACACAATTTACATCAATATATGTAACTTCACCTTTGTTTTCCAGTGTTATTTACAGAAATGCCCTTTTTAAGCTTCAAACTTAACGCGTAGGCATTTTAGTCTCAATGATACTTTTTCAGCTTCCCACTTTGTCAAAAATCACATTTTTCACATTACTCCCTTTAATACATAAAATCATAGTCTTCACATATTAAAGTCTACGCATTTATTTATGAGTTTTAACATTTAAAACACATTTTAGTCAAAATTTACACATTTGACAGTTTACATTTCAAACATAGTGTTACACACTTTGACTATGACTTTTTCTATAAAGACTCATACTTAGTCATTTTATTCACACTTAGTCTTCTACACTTTAATTATTTATATTTTCACCCAATGTTTTGCAAGAAGACTACACTTTCACATATTTACACTTTTAACCCCAAAACTTAGTATAACAAACTAAATAATATACTTGGTAAATGAAACTCCATTTTCTCATTTCATAATGATTCATCAATATTAAAATCACTATATTAATCTCATAAAACGGGCATATACATACCAAGTGTTTTTCACATCACGAAAATAATTTATTCACCTTAAAAACATGAGTTTAAAATATTTTATTTCATAAAATGTTTGTGAATAGTGGGTCAAAAATTATCAATTTTAAATACTCATTTAATCCTTCATTTTAAGTGCCCATTTTTACTCAAAACCTTAAGATGTCATTCATAACCCATTAATGAACCATAACCATTTTTATATATTATTTACACCCAATATTTGTGAAATAATATTCTGAAATTTATCACTAACTTTAATCTCATAAAAACCCAACTCTAATCATGATTTTTATATTAAAACTTGAAGTAATCATCAACAAAGCATGAATGAATATTTCTACACATTTAAGACCATAAATATGCAATAAATCATGATAATAACATTGCCATCTTCAAACTACTTTAAAATTATGAGTTTCCCACTCAAAATGATCTTAAAAAATGTTAGAGAATGTGGGTGACTCCCCTACCTCTAAAGATGGCCCTAAAGGGAGTCACAATGGCCCACTCTTTAAACTCCCCAATGAATCTTCAAGCTCCAAAAACTCCTCCCAAAACCTCCTATGTGTTGCCCCAACTTTTAGAGGTGTTCTAATGGGGTTTGGGAACCTCTAAAGAGGAATTTTGATGGTGAAAAAAGGGTAACAGGGGTTGCCTATGAATTTGGGAATAAGAAACACACATGGTAGCACAAAGGAGAGGGAGATATAATCTGAAAAATTGAAACCTCTTCTTTTTACTCCCATGGTCTTTCCTTCTCATTCTCTTATAAGGTATTTTTGATAGTCTTCCACTCTTAACCAACCACCCAAGAGCTTTTGTTTCCCAAATGGTGCAAATGAGTTCCCATGGTTTGCATATTAAGGGTTGAAAAGGAAAAGACCCACCAACACACTAGGGGCATTTTCTTTCTATAACCCCTATTTTCTTTTAAACTTTTAACTTAAGAATCATATTTGTTGCATTTTTTGGCTAGAAAATTATATTTATAATAGTTGTTTAGCCTACTAGATTGCCCATACAAGACGTGTGAGAAAAGGGACATCTGTACAAAATATATTTGTTTTCTATTTTTTTCATATGGTAATATTCCTTATCTTTTTATGAGTCTAAATATATGATCAGAATATTTTTTTGACTTACCGATTGTCCTAAACAATTCGTACAAGTTCGCATCATGGACGATGCATGCTAACGAAAATCGGCCTAAAATGTATCTAAATGATTTTTCCTGGAGATGTCAAAAGAGATAAAGTTGCTCAAAATTAAATTTTAAGTCGATCGGAAGATTTTCATAATTTTTTGAGCAATTTTAGTTTTTGACAAAAAATAATATATATATTTTTTTACTTCTAACCCATGATATTTTTATATGTATTTTTTTGGACACTATATAAGTGATCATTTCGATATTTGGGATCGTGATGCATCCTCCAAAAATCGCGCAATGTTACATATCATGTGCGTCGCGTACCGCCCAAATTACCACATTATCAACCATGATTGTGTCACAATCATTCCTTGGTATTTTCGCATCAAACTTAACCAATTTACTTACTAGGATTATTAGAACTTAAATACACATCCAAGGTAACCATGCAATATGGGGATTTTTCTCCTTATTTACTGTTCGTAATGTGCCACTTTTCGTGTCATTTGGCGTAAACCCTTATATATTTATGCCTAAAATTTTTCTTTGAATTTAATATTTCGATTATAATTAAATACTTATTTTCTAGGACGGGGTATTACACAACATGTAATTTTAGCATGTAGTGTCCAGAGTAATCATAAGCAAGGTAAAGCTCATCTCTATCTGTCAAGGTACTGACGCGATCACCATCGAATGTTCCCCAATAGGATATACCCTCTCGTATGTATCCGATGAGTACTCGTAACTGGTATGTTTCACATAATACACAAGACAAGTATGACCCAACATAGTCAAGATAAACAAATAAATACAAATCCCATTCATCAGGGTTGTGCATAAATTCTCTAACTCCTGTTAGTTAATATGCACGTTTACTATACTTTATGAACGATGTATGCATAAATTCTCTCCAAGTCAAGGTATGTCACACACCCAACCTTTACTAGGATTATCATAATATAATTTCTACCCTAATCAACGATTTATTAATACTCTAAACTATCGGTTGATCTACAGAATCACCTATTAGCTACATATATCATAATTTATCTCCATATTCGGCCCTACACTCAAGGTACTCAACTAACTATATAGAAATCTGATATATTCTTCGATTAGTATGAGAGATGTCAGATTAGAACCTCAAGTAAACTCCCCAATGTCAACCCTAACCAAACGAACACAACCTAAATTCCAAATACAAAATCACCAACTCTGAATTCAAGCTTTGTTCATTATTAGTAAAATATTCATATTAAATTCAATAAAAATTAGAAAAACATGAAACTAATGTCCACATGTTCATAATTTAATTATATACAATTACAAAATCTTAAATCCTTGCACAAAACAGAAAACCATTACTATTCCTTTATCTCATAAACGCATTTTTCTTCAACCCTAAGTCCAATGCTACAAGCCCAGTCCCGAAATCCACGATTAATGGCCTGACACAAGTTTCTACTACCTTATGTACACCTAACCATGGCCTAAAATACTAATTGATCAGTATCTAAGTTTTCCTCTATAAATCGTAGAAGGTTTAACAAGGATTTAAGTACAAAATTTTAACATCTAAACTTGAGAATTATAACGAATTATATCAAATTTCAAGGTTAATTCATCAAATGACTCATCTAACGTTTCTAATTGATTAACTGAGGGATCAAGGTTAATTTGCTCATTGAAACAAATTTCAGAAGTGGTTTTATAAGATTGAACTCATATTATAAACATACTAGTAAAGAATCCAATAGATTACTACTACAACAACATAATCCCAATTAAATACTGAAACAATGTAAATTTTCCTTTATCCAAATGTAAGAATTCAAGCCTCAAATCCACAAATTTCTTTCCCATTGAGTTTCCCCACTCTCCTTAGCCTTCTAAGGTTTCCCCCATGCTCCAAATATGTTTTTATGTTTATCCCACAAAATTAGACTTTCCCCAACCCTATCTATAACCTAATGAGACCAAACAATCTTCTAAATGGTCTTAAACTCAAAGTATATTAAGTCTCAAAGGAGACTATAAACTTCCTAAAAGACAATATAAAATATAAAACATTATAGTAATTTAATAATCTCATTAACTTAAGTTATAAACTGACACAAGTAGAATGAATTAAAACGTAATTATTAGATAATTACGTGTGACTCAATATTATAATAAACTACTTTACAATCCTTCAAATAAGATACCAAGGGGATAATCCAAACAAGAAAACCCATGACACAAAATCCCTGAATATTCCATAGTCACTCATAATAATAAGTCGCTTCCAATAATTTATTTAATGAATTATTGTATTTTATGTCCGATTTCAAATACGAATAATATAACGTCTATAATTATAAATAGTGAAATCACATGTCATAGAAAACGTACACAATTTATTTCCACAACTAAATAATGAATAAAAAATATAGGGTATTACAAAGAAAATTATATTTTCAATTGAACAAGTTTTTAATTTTATCGACAGGATTAAATATTCCAATTATATTTTGGTGATGCAATTTAGAAATGGAAAAAATAAAATAGTTTACACAATCACACGGGATTTAGAAACCCTTATAGGGAATACAAAATTTGAATCTAGTCAACACCAGTCAATAGTACTGACTCATCTTACAATTCTTTTAAATATCCAAACACGAGTTACATATATATGAGAATGATTACCACCGTAAGGTCACTCTTTGCGCTATGATTTTACAAACTAAATAGTGTTAGCATTTATGAAGTTGACCTAAGGAAGGAAAGCCAAATTGGAGCCTTCAACATTACTCCACTTAAAGAGATGTAGATACACTTCTTAAAGTAACTATGTATTTTCAAGGTTCTGCTAAAATGTGACACGAGTAGAACCCTAAGTCATGATCTATCACCTCACCGTGGACCCTAACCATCGGCCTATACAGAAAAATCAAAATTTACTCTCTTATAAAAGGAACCAAGATACAGAATATGAAGTAAAGAAAATCATGTTTTTAAGTTTCACCAAAAAAAGTCTAGTATCGAGAATGTTTATTTAACATTGTGCTCGTTCCAAATCCCAATGAGAAGTTATGTACGTGCATGGACTTATCCAGCCTCATCAACACATGTCTTTAAGATTGTTGATTCTTCAAGGAATATACACCCTAGTTGATTCATCCATTATAGGTTAGTTATTCTCCTTCATGGATTCCCGCTCTAGAGACAACCAGATAAATATGGCCCTTAACCAAAGAAAACACATCATTCATCACAAACAATGGCACTTATTGTTACAAGGTGATGTGTTTTCTCCAAAAATGTAGGGTCCACTTATAAAGACGGTGGTCAATGATACGTTCAAAGATTTGAATTTTATAATTATGGAGGCCTATCTAGGTGACATGTTCGTCAAGAGTCTCAAAGGATAAAACCATGTACAATAACTTATAATGAAGTTTGTTATCCTTAGAATAAACAAGATGTGCCTCAATCCTAATAAATATGCTTTTGGATTCTCTAGATCTAAGTCCCAAGGCATTATGGTAAAGATAAGAGGCCTCAAACCTAATATAAGTAATATTATAGTTTTTTGTAAATGATGTCTCCTAGAATTATGAAGGAGTTACAAAGCTTAATGAAAAGAATGGTTTCCCTAAAATGATTTATGTCCTTGGAAATTAAAAAAATTCCCTCTAAATCTTTAAAATATTGATGAAGGACTTCCAATGGACTGTAGAGTTAGAGGAATCTTTACAAAACCTCAAAATATACATTACATCCATTCTAAATCTCTTCATGATAATCATAGGAGAATAATTTTTCTTCAACCTTGCGACATCTCCTACCATAGTAAGCTCAACCTGGATTAGGGGTGTATTTTAAATTCAATATCTTATGCATTACATTATGAGTTACCCCCAAAGGGCTATAATAACGTCCCCAAATTTCGTAAAGATGGCATTTTTCTTCATCATATCTACAACATGTTTGAGGCCCTACCTTGAGTCTCACTCCATTAATTTGATGAAGACTAACACTTTGAGACTATATACAAGACTAATACTTTAGGAAGTTTAGTGATGTGTTATGTAGATCTTGGAAGATTTAGCATCAGTTGTAGGTCAAGGGTGGTAGTCATAGATCAATCCTTAACTAACGTCAATATTGAATTGATAACCCTTGGTGAAAAAGACGACAAGCCTCAATTCATAGAATATGTGAAAAAGAAAATCAAGAACCCTAAAATCCATTTTTATTATACTTTAAACCCTAGCATACCAGGGTGGGTCATTCCCATAAATGGATCCTCTAACAAATGAGAAAGTAAAGTGGATTTCAGCATCAAATATTAAACAGAGGTAAAATTCCAATTGCTTTTTGTTTAAAGTTTAAATTTTCTAGCAATTAACAATATTATGAGGCCTTCGTAGGAATTTTTTCCATACATTTTAATGCACAATAGTCTGTGGAAATCATAAAATCCAATCTAGTTGTTAACCAGATCATCGAGCTATACAAAACCAAAGGAGACCACACAGTTAAAAATCTTCAGTTGGTCAGGGAGTTGATACTTAGACTCCTAGAGTTTATAAAAATGCTATCATGTGTGGATTCATCGGATGAGGTTGATTAAGAGGTTCTCATATAGTAATTAAACCAATCAACAATATCAAGCTTCCAATAAACTTAATGGCTGTAGAAAATCCCTAGATTGGATGACACATATAAGATAGTATCACAATAGTGGTCAGATTATTAAAGACAAGATTTAGTTGGGGAGTTTGAATTCTCTATCATCGTGATACTACCTCAAACAAGGGATTATTTTCAATAACAACTTCATGTCATATTCTTCATCCTCCTTTATGTCCACAAAGGTGTATGTAGTGCCTAAATCATCCCTAAGACTCTATCATACCATGTCTTAATGAAAGGGTACTTATGCCCACATATTATAGGGGAAACTAAAGCCCTAATCCAACAATGTTACATGTTCTAGGGATTTTATAACGTCCTAAACTATTTAATGAAGAAAATATCACCCTTATTGAGAACATGCCCCTTTACACAATGGGTGTTGATATGGTTGGAGATTTGTGGGATTGTGCACATAACTTATGGGAATATGAAGTTTTGTCAAATTATTTGTCTTGCGTAGGTCGATATAATTATAACCAAGAGAAGGAAAATATTTTTCTTCCAGTGACATTGTAACCAAGAGAAGGAAAAAAATTATTTCTAACTTTTTAGGATGTTAGATTCCTAAAGGTCGATATAATTGTTAGGCTATAAAAAATGAACTTGTAAGTATTTTTTAGATGTCAAAAGTTTGACGCTTCTAAACAACAAAGTAGGAAATATTTATGAAAGTACTGAGAAAAAGTAATCAAACTTAAAACAACATTAAGTATATGTCACAAATACTTAAAGAGTATTGGAAAAAAGCTCTACTAAGTATCAATGTTTAGCTAATATTTTCTCTCTCAACATTTAAAATCTACTAGTTTTTAGAGAGAAGAAAAAATTAACGACTAGAAGGAACTTGTGTACACATGCCCTCCAAGGACTAAGGTGATTCTCGCCCACAAAAAAAAATTGAAAAACAAATCTAGACAAAATATAGTGATGAATAAGAGTTTTCACAAGCTTAAAACTAGTTGGTGCGTGCATAACCTTCATTTAAAGTTTCCTTTAGAAAGTTTATATTCAAAAAAAGTAATTCCATGAATATAAGATGGTATAGAACTTAAAAAGAATAGAATAAGTATTTATAATTCAACATGTGTACATAATCCCCTCTCTCTCTCTCTCTCTCTCTCTCTCTCTCTCTCTCAAAATATTAACATTCTATATTTTAGTTTTAATCACTTCACATGTCGGCAGATTAAGTTTGCATGTTTATCTACTATAAATTTTTAATTGGATTAAATGGTCATTATAAACTTCGGATAAATCATAATCTAAAGAGAGAAAAAAGTTGTAATGTGTCCGCTAACTTGAGGAATATTATAAGAATATATTAAATTAGTTAATTTTTGATATTATTTTAATTTATTTTTAAAATATGAATTTATTTTGGAAAATATTTAATGTCCCCCTAAATCTTTTACCTCAACCCATTTACTCTAATTCTAAAAATTACATTCAATCTTATAGGAGAGTGACATTTCACTATATTAGAAGTTATTTTTCTACTCAAGTTTAGAAATAAAGTTTATTTTCTAACAACAAGTAATTTACACAATTTTTTAGATTCATATATAACTAATTACAGTCTAATTACAAAAACAACTGAATCTAGCATGCGTGTAGAAATGCAAAATCAGTAATAATATCACGTTCAAATGAGAGAAATATTCGAAATCATATATTTCTGTCACAAATAAATAATCGATAACTTACTACAATTTTTTCAACATAAATGTTAAGACAAAATAGTTAACATCGTATATACTAGCATTACCTAAACATGTTATATACTAACTGATCATGTAATCAAAGTTTCTTATAATTATTTTGATTACAAAATTGAATTCTTATTTAAAATTTATAAGAAATAAGAATAATAAAATATTGTTTGGTGAGTGGTTACCTTATTTTTCAAGTTTTTTCATGTAATTCAATCATTTTGAGTTGGGTAAGACAATTTTTATTTTAAATTATGATGAAATATTTGTATTTGATAGAATTTTATCATACATTCTAGTATAACTAAATTAAAAAAATAAGTATAAATAAATATTATCTTGCGAAAGATGCCAACCAAAACGTGGTGCTTGGAATATTAGAGAACATATTATTGGATAATTAACGCTAATATGACTGACTTACGTCATCCAATTTTATTTGTTTTAGGAAAATATTTATTAAGTAAATTTGATATATTTGCAAAGTAAAGGATAATATTAAAAATGTTACCTGTATTCCTTCAATTCATATATTCTTGTATGTCACAAAATCGAAGGGATATGTGTTTATGTAATACCTATTCGAGCCTAAATTAGTAAGAGGAAAAGGTAATATTAGTAGTAAAGACAAATAATGGTATTGTACCTAAATCGTAAACATATTATTAGAACAATGATCTTGAAACATAATTTTGTATGAATGTGGACCAAACAAATCGGAGTCAATCATCACCACTAACTAAAATAAGAACTAATAAGTTTTGACAATAAAAAAATCCTAAAATATAATAAATGCCAACTACTGTCTCCATAATCTCCAACCTAAATATAATCCATAAACATAATACAAAGACTAAAGGGGTAAAGTGTAAACCTCACATTACTGATAGAAAAAAATGTAGGGTCCAACACCTACGTCTCTAAAATTGGTGATGACTCGAAGGGTGTTTAGATGATAAATCTGATGAGCGAAAGCACCTAAACTAATGTGAGGGATCTGGCCCACCATAAGATAAAATCCACTCAACACAAGTAATCATGTTGACAATCCTTTGTATAAATAATAAATCCACACTTAATAATTTAATTATTTTACCCCATCCTCGCTAGTTTTAATCTTTCATAATGTGTATTTTATGAACTGTAATAAAATCCAAATAGTTACCATAAATGATGAGATCACTAGTATATCCAATACCACCATAATATCCTACTAAGTAAAATCGAGATTTACCCTAAATAACAACGTATTATAAATAGATGAAATAAAATAAAATTGAGACTAGCCCCCACTAACTATAGGTTCACTAGTACACTAAAAAACATATGTCTAGCCCTAATTAACTATGGGGTCACTTTTATGTAATTCTGTCACTTTTTTATCTTGCGTGAACAAAATCAACAACTGATGATACTAGAAATAGCACCACTAGTCAAGTTGTTTGTATGCTCAAACTAGTGATAACAATGGCAGCATATGAGTATACTATATATATAAGATATTGTGGTGAGGAGAAGAGGATTAACACCGGAATATAAGTGGTTCATCCAATCAGGCCTATGTCCATTGTGCAAGTGTGTGATTAATATCACTATATGAGGTCACTAATGGCCATGGATACAATCTCTCAAGGTTTCTCTCTCTTATGTATATTTGGACAGAGTTTCAGCTAGGGTTGCCAATTTTGGATCTTTTACAAGGTAGAGGATGACCTCTATATATAGTGCTTGGGGGTGTAATGTACCCCCTAAGCATGCAATGATCATGTACATGAGGATTGAACCAGTATGAGAATGACACCTACCTAATCTTATGTAGATAATGATGACCTCAATATTCTCTCACGTGAGGGTAATGATTTAGTTATAACTGACTGTGTACACATGTTACCAACCATACATATGCGAATAAAGTCTCGACTACTTGTGATTGGTCCCAACCTCGGCCACGAAGAGTACGAGGTTGGTGAAGTCTGGTTGTTGCACAATTCGAGATTAATAATGGTGGTCTCCGTTCATATGAGGCCGAGGTAAGACAAGTTTGCGATGTTGGTCTGCACCGAGGTTATGGAGGAGTAGTCCTTTCAACATCGGCCTGCACCCAGTCGTGGTTATGGAAGAGTAGTCCTTGCAACCTTGGCCTAGCTGAGGTTGACAACTTTGGATGACCTCATGAATAACTGCCCCTATGGAACATTAAGACCTCACCTGCTGAGGTGACTAGTAACGTCGGCCATGGCCGACCTTACTTAGGGCGAGCCCGCTGGTTGACAATCTAAGGACCTTCTGACCTAAGCCATCTCCCTGGCCGAGGTTGTTGTCTCTGAGTCGATGGGGTACATTTAGGGCATATCAATCACCCCCTAGCCCTTTGATACCTGTGTGATCAGGTGCCTAAGGGGTATGTTTGTCTGAGGTTGGACTTCCTTAGGTGTTAATACTTTTTTGACAAGTGCCATCTACTGAAGTAGATAGCGTGCCTGACAAGTGTAATGATTGCAGTCTTTTGGGCTCCCAAGGCAATGATGGGCCTTGGGATGCGTGTGGGGTTATTTGAGGGTTAAACCCTCATTTCCTTTCTCTTTCTTCCCCACTTCTTCATTTTATCGCCTGAAATTTTCTACTTCTCTCTCTCTACAAGAGCTCGGTTAGAAGTGCATTGGGTGGACTTTTCCTTGCCAACTCGTCCTCTCTTCTCATCGCCTTCCATCAGGTACCATCTATCATCCCTTCTTCTCCACTTTTTCCTCCATTGTTCCTATTTTTTGCATTTTCCAGCGAGTTCTTTGGGTTTCCCGACCATCGCTGGTGTTTTTTGGTGGCCCTGGTTCTTATTTTTCTTGGTTGATTTTTGCTCAAAGTTAATAGTTTGATCTTTAATTCAATTGTGAATCCTATTTATTTAGAAGAGTCACAAGTGTAGGGTCTGACTCACATGCTCAGGCCCATTTACCAACTCTTAGAGGAATTCTCCTCTCTCAGGGAGAAGACCTTAGATAAAATTTAGCAAATAGAAAGAGCCCAAGAGGAGGCTCGTAAGGCATATACCCTAAGCCAACCGATCGAATTAAATCAGTAGAGGCCCCAGTTGAACCTACCCCCATGTTTGAGTCTGAAACGTCTACCTCAGACCCTATGTCCGTGGACTCCTTTCAAAAGGCTAGGGACTTTTCCACTCCATAAGATCAGGTCCCTAATCAAGCTGAGGTTTCCAGTCGGGCCTCGTCTCATAAGAGTTCGAGCACATCACACTCTTCCTCCGACGTTGAAATTATAGGACCTAGTGTGGTTGTTCCACCAATACTTGAAGCCATTCCCCTGTCGGTCGTCATAGGAGCTAAATTCACTCATAGGTTTCCAAGTGGTGCACCATCATTTGCTCAGGATGACGTTGAACCGAATGATGATGATGATGGTATTGAGAGTGATGTTGACCCCTCTGAGGCAGCCGAGATAGAGAGCATTGTCAGCGAGGTTGGCCTCTTGGCCTTCAAACATCTATATTCTATAAGTCCCTCTATAAAACTCACGATACCTCTGAGGGAAGAGAGGTCTTTCGTCGGCCGAGATAGTGAGATCTACCTGTATGAGCAGATGTTCAAGTTAGGATTTCGTCTCCCCATTCATCCTATCATCAGGGCTATATTGTCCTACATCAACTTGGCTCCTTCCTAGTTGTCACCCAATGCCTGTAGGGTGATAATTGGAGCTATTATCTTATCGAGGGCAATCCATCATTCAGACCTCCCCGTCCAAGTCTTTACAGGGTGCTACGTCCCCTCCTCTTCTAGGAATCATCCGAGCTACTACCATTTCTTAGCTCGAAAGTCAAATAAAAATATGTTTCAAGTTACTCAAACCTCGAACCATAATTAAAAAACACTCTACTTCTTTGTGTCAGGGCCATAGGAATGTGGTCCCTCTACCCCCTCTTCCTCCCTAAAGCCGAGAATACCCCTGAGATGGTTAAAGGTGACAATGGCTGCTAGGGACGACCCTGGGCTAAGCCAAAATAATCTTTAGAAGGTCAAAGACATTAAGGATCAGGGGGAGAATGGTCTACTAGTCAAGTATGAGCATTTGATGATTCCATACTATCTCTCAAAAACTGTCCCTGGGGGAGTCCTCTGATCGAGCTCTGTAAGTTGCTTTATTATTTCAATAAGTGTGATACCTCTGAATTTATGTATATCTAATTTTCAAACTCAAACCTTTCTGTTTTGCAGAGCGTCCAAAAGGGATTTTCGACGAACTCTGGGAGATGGCAGCCCCTAGTCTCACGAGTATAGTGAAGAAGGCAGGTCTTAATGATCCTCCTCCCCCTCCAACCACCTCAAGGAATGAAGCCACCAAGAAGAGGAAACCTGCCGACCTTGCCCCTGAGGATCATAGGCAAAAGAAGAAAAACCAAAAGGGGTATCGTGTCATCCTTATTTCTTCAGAGGACGCATTGATTGCTCACTTGGAGTAACTGAATATTGGAGACAGTCTTATCGTCCATAGTCTGAAGGCACTAGATGCCATCGGCGATGCCATGGCCGATTTTGATAAGCACTTATATCGCTCTTTGGACTGGCCTCTGTTGGCTGAGTTCTCCCTCCATCGTTCTATCCAAGTAAGACCTTAAACTTTTTCTTTTGCTGAATTATATTCAAGTGTAACATCAGTTTGAACTATGTCGAATCTTATACTGAGATCTCTTCACATTGTTTTACAGGGTCTTCTCACCATGCACCATTTTGTTAACTGGAACTTGGGGAAAATTCCTCTAATTGAGAAGGGCCAAGAGGCCGAGAAGAGAGAGGTTTCTTTAAACACTGAAGTAGAGCATCTGAAGGACTCTTTAGAGAAGTCTGATGCCAATGTGAAGAGGTTAGAGAAGGACATGGATAAGCTGATGAAGGATTATAGCACTGCCTTGAAGACTCAGGCTGACTCCCTCCAACACAACATCGATGTGGCTGTGAAGGCTACCTTGGATGATGCCTCATAGAAGATCTTGGAGGAGTACAAGGTCTCTGATGAGTTTGTCAGCTTCAATTTTGAATACCTAGAAAGGGGTGTGAAGGCCATTAGCAAATGGGCTTCCATGAAGGAGAAGCAATCAGGGAGCCTTACAGCCTTTGACTTCATTGGTTTGAATTATACCGATCCTCGGTTTGCTCAGGCTTTGTAAGAAGTAGAGGAGGATGGAGGTGTTGCACCTACCGAGACTGCCCCCCAAGATGACACCAGAACTGAAGACGTTGGCACTCAAGACGACGGGGTAAAAGTGACCACCCTCGGCTAGGAAGATGGGGGCATGGTAACTAACCCTGAGGCTGCGCACACTTGACTTTTTTTGTGAAGGTTTTTGTAATTTTTTTTTTCATGAACTGTATGTAACCTCTGATGATAAACTCTGCTACCTTGCGGTTTGTAATTCTCAACTTTAGTCTATATCAACCTCTGAGGAGGGTTTTATTTCATTAATTGCTGAATGTTTATCGAATGATTTTCTATATCTGAAGTCTCAATATAACCGTCTATGGTCTGAGGTCATCTAAGTACGATGTTTGATCTCAAACCCTATCACCAAATTATGATGTTATAAGGTCTGAGGTCATCAACTAAGATGTTATCCCCATAAATAACTATTCACCAAACTAATGATGTTAAGGGTCTGAGGTCATCCAAGTACGATGTCTTACCTCAGACCTTATCACCAATTATGATGTTATAAGGTCTAAGGTCATCAACTAAGACGTTATCCCATAAATAATTATTCACCAAACTAATGATGTTAAGGGTATGAGGTCATCCAAGTACGATGTCTTACCTCAGACCTTGTCACCCATTATGATGTTATAAGGTCTGAGGTCATCAACTAAGATGTTATCCCCATAAATAACTATTCACCAAACTAATGATGTTAAGGGTCTGGGGTCATCCAAGTATGATGTCTTACCTCAGAACTTGTTGCCAATTATGGTATTATAAGATCTGAGGTCATCACTAAGATGTTATCCCCATAAATAATTATTCACCAAACTAATAATGTTAAGGGTCTGAGGTCATCCAAGTATGATGTCTTACCTCAGACCTTGTCACCAATTATGATGTTATAAGGTCTGAGGTCATCACTAAGATGTTATACCCATATATAATTAGTCACCAAACTAATGATGTTAAGGGTTTGAGGTCATCCAAGTACGATATCTTACCTCAGACCTTGTCACCAATTATGATGTTATATGGTTTGAGGTCATCACTAAGATGTTATCCCCGTAAATAAATACTAACCAAACTAATGATGTTGACGGTCTAAGGTCATCCAAGTATGATGTCTTACCTCAGACCTTGTCACCAATTATGATGTTATAAGGTCTGAGGTCATCACTAAGATGTTATCCCCATAAATAACTAATCACTAAACTAATGATGTTAAAGGTCTGAGGTCATCCAAGTATGATGTCTTACCTCAGACCTTGTCCCCAAATTATGATGTTATAAGGTCTGAGGTCATCACTAAGATGTTATTCCCATAAATAAATATTCACCAAAGTAATGATGTTAAGGGTCTGAGGTCATCCAAGTATGATGTCTTACCCCATACTTTGTCACCAAATTATGATGTTATAAGGTTTGAGGTCATCACTAAGATGTTATCCCCTTAAATAACTATTCACCAAACTAATTATGTTAAGGGTCTAAGGTCATCCAAGTATGATGTCTTACCTCAGACCTTGTCACCAAATTATGATGTTATAAGGTCTAAGGTCATCACTAAGATGTTATCCCCATAAATCTTACCATTCGAGCATAATGAAATAGAATTGACACAAGAATTGATCTTCTCATTAATAATCTCTTCATAAGATGATATATTTACATGAAAGCTCTTACAACATCATAGGTAATAGTTTTTTAGATGATCAACATTCTAAGGATTGGATAAAGGTTCCCCTTCGAGGTTTTCTAGCATGTAGGTCCCGGGTATAACCTCCTCAATCACTTTGTAGGGACCATACCAATTTGGGTGAATCTTGTTTGACTTTTGTAAAGTCTTCTTTAACACTAGGTCTCCTATTACTATGGGTCTTGATTTTACCCTTTGATTGTAGAATTTTGATGTTCTCTGCTTGTAAGCTACCTGCCTAACTTCTGCATCTTCCCTTCTCTCTTCAATCAAATCGAGGTCAAGTCTTATCTCATCACCATTCCTCTCAGGGACATAGGTCTGAACCCTATGAGTAGGAAACCCTACTTTTGGTCGTATGACGGCCTCTGAGCCATATGATAACATAAACGGGGTCTCCCCCATTGGTGTCCTAACCGTTGTTCTGTAAGCCCATAGTACAGTGTAAACCTCTTTAGTTCATCTACCCTTAGCTTCTTCTAACCTCTTCTTGATCCCATCAAGGATCATTTTGTTTGTGACTTCGGTCTGACCGTTTGCCTGAGGTTGGCCAGAAAAAGAGAAAAATAAATTTATCCCAACTCTTTCGCAATATTTTTCCAGGGATGAATTCTTGAACTGGGTTTCGTTGTCCAAAATGAGGGTGTTTGGGAGGCCATGTCTGCATATGATGTTTTTCCAAATAAATTGGAAGGTCTTTTGCTCTGTAATCATGATCATCGGCTCTGCCTCTACCCACTAAAAGAAGTAATCAATGGAATCTTTCAAAAATCGGTAATTATTTGCAGCCCTTGGCAGGGAACCCACTAAGTCAATTCCCCATACTGCGAATGGCTAAGGGGAAATGATTGACATCATAGGCTGATGATGTTGATGGGGAATAATGGAGAATCTTTAACAATTGTTGCACCACTTTACGTAGGCTGCAGCAACCTTTGTCAAGGTCGGGCACCAGTATCCTTGCATAATAATCCTCTTGGCCATAGGTCTTCCTCCTATATGACTGGAGAAAGAACCTTCGTGTACCTCCTGTATGACGTGAGGAACTTCTATAGGATGAACGCATCTAAGGAGAGGTAACAGGAATCCCTTCTTATATAGGACGTCTCCTACCATTGAGAACTTTGTAGCTCTGTACCTCAGTTTCCTCCTCTCTAACTTTGATTCCGGTAGCTCTCCCTCTCTGATATATCTGATAAGGGGGTCCATCCATGAGTCCCCTAGGTTAAAATTGAGGCAAGGGTTACTGACCTCTTCTTCAATGGTCGCCTTGGGCAAGATCTCAACTGGGACTGTTCTTCTGATGTCTGTCCTAGTTGCTGAAGCCAACCTTGCTAGTGCCTCTGCATGACTATTATTTTGATGAGGTATTCTCTTCATCTTTACCTCTTTGAAGCCGTCGAGTATCGTTCTTACCCTATTCAGGTATTTGTCAATTCTTTCATCTTTGGCCTCATAAACCCCCAATACTTGATTAACGACCAACCTTGAGTCACTATGAAGCAGGAGTCGTCTTACCCTAAGGGTCTTTGCCAGCGAGAGGCCTGCTACCATGGCCTCATATTTTAACTTATTATTTGATTCCCCCAAGTTAAATCTTAGTGCATATTCGACATTAGTACCATCCAGGGCTGAGAGTATCAACCCCGCACCGCTCCCCCTTTCACAAGAGGACCCGTCGACAAAGAGGTTCCAGATGTCTTTATTGGATGAGAAACCACCTTCTAACAGTATTCCCTACCTGAAGAGGTATCGGTCTTCCTCATTCTCGACTATTCCATCTTTGGCTCCCTTGGGCATAACCTCTTCCGGGTGTTGAAAGGCATTGATGTTTGACCCTTCTATTGTCTCTAGATTATTCTCAACCTCGACCACTTCCCATGTGAACTCGATGACAAAATCTGCTAGTGCCTTCCCCTTGATGGACGTCCTAGGCTGATAAGTAAGGTCATACTCACCCAACTCAATGGCCCATGTCATCAATCTACCCGACTTCTCAAGTTTATGGAGGACCTGTCTTAGTGGGGAGTCATTGAGGATGACCATGGAATGGGCTTGAAAGTAAGGCTTCATCTTCCTAGAAGCATGTATCATGGCGTAGGCCAACTTTTCCATCCGAGGATAATTTTTTTCAGACCCTTGAAGGGCCTTACTGTTAAAATACACAGGCCTTTGGATCCCAACATCTTCCCGTACTATGGCTGCACTTATAGATGACTCAGAGACTGCTAGATAAACATATAATTTCTCTCCTACTATGGGTCGACATAAGAGTAAGGGGAATCCGAGGTAGGACTTGAGCTGATTAAAAGCCTCATCACACTCTTTGTCCCACTTGAAGGCCTTTCTAAGCACCTTAAAGAATGGAAGGCACTTGTCCGTCATTCTTGAAACAAATTTGTTGAGTGCAACTACTTTTCCACTTAGTCTCTGAACGTCCTTGATGCTTCTTGGTGTCTTCATGTCGAGCAAAGTTTTAATTTTCTCAGGGTTTGCCTCTATTCCCCTCTGATTGATAATGAAACCAAAAAATTTCCCATCTCCTACCCTGAAGACACACTTCACAGGGTTGAGTTTCATTCTGTACAGGTCTATGGTTTCGAATGTCTTTTTCAGGTCTGTCATGTGTGTGCAGGCCTTTAAGCTCTTTGTTAACATATCGTCTACGTATACCTCCATAGTCTTGCCTATTTGGGTCTCAAACATCTTATTCACAAGACGTTGGTATGTTGCCCCGCATTTTTCAATCTGAAGGGCATAACCTTGTAGTAATATGTCCTTTTGTCCATGACGAAGGCTACCTTCTCCTAGTCTTTGGCATCCATGAATATCTGATTGTAGCCTGAATATGCATCCATGAAGCTCATGAGCTCATGTCCTGCAGTTGCATCTACCATCTGGTCGATCCGAGGTAAGGGATAGCTGTCTTTTGGGTAAGACTTGTTCAGGTCGGTGAAGTCTACACACATTCTCTATTTTCTGTTGGCTTTGGGCTCAATGACTGCATCTTATTGCCACTCCGGATATATGACTTCTCTAATAAACTCAGCCTCTTCCAACTTTCTGACTTCATCCCGGATGACGTCGTACTTCTCCCTAGAGTAGATGCTTAATCTTTGTCTGATTGTCCTAGCGTCCTTAGTCACATTCCGCTTGTGGCACATAACCTCAGGGCTGATGCCAGGCATGTTCGCATAACTCCAAGCGATGACAGTCTTCCTCTTCCTCAGGAAATTTATCAGTTCTTCCTTGATTTCTGCCTTTAAGTCTTTACTGACCTGGAAGGGTTTTTTCGGCTCGTCCTTATTTAAGGATGGTGGATTCTACCTCTTCCATGGCCTCTCTTTTCTTTAATTCCGTTTCATCTCTGGGGTCAAGTGTATCAATGTTATATGTGGTAGTTGCTCTCTTATGAGCCTCTCTCTCTTTAGCCGAGTTGAAGTAGCATTCTCGTGCTTGGTCTGGTCACCTTGCACTTCCCCTACCCCATAGGGGGCATGGAATTTTAGCATCTGGTAGACCCTCGACGGCATGGCCTCAAACTCCTTAATGGGTAATCTTCCTATAATGA
Source organism: Sambucus nigra (assembly GCA_949130495.1). Classification (NCBI taxonomy): domain Eukaryota; kingdom Viridiplantae; phylum Streptophyta; class Magnoliopsida; order Dipsacales; family Adoxaceae; genus Sambucus; species Sambucus nigra. Next base: position 550,407,894 of record OX422207.1, read on the forward strand.
GGTTATAGGCGGAGAAGACATTTTCATCCACAACGAAAAAATTGATCGTACGAGTTATCCTCTTAGGCCACTCATCGCCCTTTCATACTTCCATCTCATGCATTCCCAATGGATGGACCTTCTCACCGTTGAACCCCATTAACGGATGATGATAGGGTACAAGCCTAGCTCTGCTAAGACCTAGGCTTTTGAAGCAGGGCCAGAACATCACACCTACTGAACTTCCTCCATCTACAATAATTCTCTATAACTCACATCCATGAACTCTTGTTGGGATTACTAAATGGTAATCATGTGGAGCTAGTATGCCTTTGAAGTCAAGTCAGGAGAACCCGACTATGAGAGTGTCCATGTCCACCTTCTTTCTCTTCTGCGTTATCTCAGTAGACGTCAGATTTACTGTTTCAAGTCTGGCCATTGACTTGGCCTCTGCAATATGAGCTTTTCGGTCAACCACTTCAGAACCACCCCCTGCAAGTCCTTCTCATATAGTGTTAACACCAAACGAGATCATATCAACCCTCTTCACGGGGGTGTTATCATCTTTCGGTGGAAGGTTTAGATCGTCTTCATCATTGCCCCTTTTTTCTTGGGCATCATCACGAAACCTTTAGTTTCTACTCTTTTTAGGGTCATCTCTTCCCCTTTTTGGAGCCCTGCTATCAACGTACTTTCTCAACTTTCTCAATTTTAATATCTTCTTGATCTCATCCTTTAAGGCGAAGCACTTATCTATGACATGGCCATGGTCTTGGTGGAATTCACACCATAAGTTATGGTTCCTCTTATGTGGAGGAGCCTTCAACTTCTATAGCCGTCTTAGGGACCGGTCATTTTTTATCTCATTGAGGATGTGTTCGCAACTCACAGTAAGAGGGGTATAACTTGCAAACTTGTCAACAACTGACCTCTTCTTTCCATCCTTCTTTCTTTGGAACTTCCCACTGCTACCGCTACTCTCATCCTCGTATTTCTTAGCCATTGCTTCTTCAGGGTCCATGACCCTTCCCACAATTGCCAACAGCTCTTCCATGGACTTGTGAAGGTCTTCTGTAAGTTTCCACAACAACTTCCCCTTTTGAAGACCTCCTATGAGAGAGGTTATGGCTATGTTCTCTTCGTAGTCTTCAAACTTAATTTTCTCTTTGTTGAATCTGGAAATGTAGTCCATTAGGCTCTCATTATTACCTTGTTTGACATACAACAGATGGGTAGTCTTCTTTTGCGGTCTTACCCCAAAATAGAAATTGTGAATGAACCGTTTATCCAAACCCTTAAAGTTCTCAATTAAATTCTTCGGAAGGGAATTAAACTAGATGTGTACTGCTCCCGTCAAAATCCCGGAGAAGGCTCGGCACTTCATCTCAACTGGTATTGAATAAATGTCCGCCGATGATTGATACATCTCAATGTGATGTACAGGGTTGGTGCTACCGTCATACTTGGGAGAACAGCGTGGGTGGTTTGAACTTAGCAGGGGTTGGAAAACTTACTATTTTGGCCACGAATGGGGAGCCTTCTGAGAAACCTCTTTGTAGTGGATCTCAACTTTTGATGAGGTCTCATATTTTGTCCTCAAGACATTGGATGGAGTCATTCCATGGCCTTACAACATCGTCTTGGCTGAGGTTGTCCCCAGCCACCTCCAAAGGGTGGACAGAGGGTTCCCCAGCCGCAGCACAATGTCTGCTATTGACCGCTTCTTGGTCTCTTCCTCATCCTGATTGAGGACGACGTTTCATCTCTTCCCTTTGTGAGCCGTCTTAACTTCTCGACCTTGACAATTTTTACCTTAGGTCATTTACGGGGCCGAGCCTTTCAAAGGCTGACCTTCTGTTGAGTTGATCAAAAGTAGATCCACGTTGTTGGGCTTCTCCACCTCTTCTACCCCCACAACCTTGGCTCCGTTGGATAGGACGAACTGTATTGTTCCAAACCTCATATGGCTCCCAACAATCTTTGGGAGCATCTTTTACCTCCAAATCATCATACATATCCTCAGGGCAAGGGTGTCCTTGCCTCCCCAGACGCAAACGTCTAGGGTTAGCAACGTCCCTCCTCCATTGAGGTGTAGGTTGGTCTTTCTGTGGTGCCTGGGGTGGTCCCAAGGCGTCAGGATGAGGCTGAACATCCGACGGAGTGATCATCTCCGGTGAGATCCCCGACGGCATCATCATGTTCTGGCTGAGTTGTGCAAATTATTCTGGCATCACTTGCTGCATTGCTGCTAGGGACTTCAAGGCTGTAGCCACCTCCGCCATTTTGGAATGAGGCGGTGCCTGACTGAAACCATGTCCAACAGCCCCAGGTGGGGGAAGAGGAGGTAGTAATTCCAGTGCCATGTGTTAGCACTAAAGAGCTGGTATATTAGATGAGCTTAATACCTTACAGGACATCTTTTAATGGTGAAACAACTCCATGCAAGGGGTGAAGCCTGGTTCACCACTAGAGTCTCCAGTGAGGTTAAGCAAGAGATGAGGAAGAGATAGCTTCTCGTTCCCACAGACGGCACCAAAATAATGATGCTTGAAATAGCACCACCAGTCAAGGTTTTGTATGCTCAAACAAGTGATAACAATTGCAGCATATGAGTATACTATATATATAAGAGATTGTGGTGAGGAGAATAGGATTAACCCCAGAATATAAGTGGTATAGCCAATCAGGCCTACGTCCACTGTGCAAGTGTGTGATTAATATCACTGTATGAGGGCACTAATGGCCATGGATACAATCTCTCAAGCTTTATCTCTCTACTGTATATTTAGGCAGATATTCAGCTAGGGTTGCCAATTTCGGATCTTTTATAAGGTAGAGGATGACCTCTATATATAGTGCTTGGGGGTGTAATGTACCCCCCAAGCATGCAATGAGCATGTACATGAGGATTGAACCAGTATGATAATGACACCAGGATAATCTTATGGAGATAATGATGACCTCAATATTCTCTCACGTAAGGGTGATGATTCGGTTATAACTGACTGTGTACACGTGTTACCAACCACGTATATGCGAATAAAGTCTCGGCTACCTATGATTGCTCCCAACCTCGGCCTGGAAGAGTACGAGGTTGGTGAAGTCTGGTTGTCACACAATTCGAGATTAATAATATTTGTCTCGGCTCATATGAGGCCGAGGTAAGACAAGTTCACGATGTTGGTCTGGGCCGAGGTTATGGAGGAGTAGTCCTTGCAACATCGGCCTTCACCAAACTGTGGTTATGGAAGATTTGTCCTTGCAACCTCGGCTCGGCCGAGGTTGCCAACTTTGGATGACCTGATAAACAACTTCCCCTATGGAACATGAAGAGCTCACCTACTGAGGTGACTAGTAACGTCGGCCATGGCCGACCTTGCTTAGGGAGAGACCGCTGGTTCTCAATCTAAGGCCCTTCTGACCTCGGCCATCTCCTTGGCCGAGGTTGATGTCTCTAAGAATATGGGGTACATTTAGGTCATATCAACAACAACTAGCCCTCACTAACTACCAAGGTCACTAGCGCAAAGTCGTTCATTTTTTAACTGGCATGGACTGCAATAAACCGACATCACTACCTTCGCCCGCCTCCATAAATAATAACAAAACATAGCATAACCATGACTTTATCCCGAGAAATTCCAACAACATAAATATCCATACCCAACCTATTTTATTATATTAGCATAAAGGATAAATAAATACTTTTAAATAACTTATTTTATTTGCATATATGTTATATTTCGTCTATTTTTTTTATATATTCCAAATATGTTTATGGGAAACATCAAATCATAACCAGGAACTAAATCCACGTGTTTACTGGGGAGAATGCTCACCATGCCAGAAGTCATAAAAGTAATCAATTCTAAAAAAAAGAGTCTAACACCCATCCAATATAGGTTTCTAACCAAATTACACCATACTTAATTTCTTAAAGGACTTCCATTAGAATAATATTAATTATGCATAAGAGTTAAATCCTTTATAATTTCAAAGGATGTAAGAAGATGTGAATTAGATTCTTTAATTGTATTTCCAACTAAAAGAGGTATTTACATGACACTTAAACAATTTTTATAACCTACAAACAGTTATCTAATTTGAAAATCCAAATTAAATTATAATATTAATTACCACACTAGTGTTAGAATTCTCATAATGCGCTAACAATGGTGTGAATTCCAATTCAATCTCTAAGGGAAAATCATGATAATATTCTGAGTCCATAATTACTAATGTGGACCAAAAAACCCTATTGTTATAGATTCAACACAAATAAGCCAAGCAAAAAATAAATATCAATTAGACAGTGACACAGTATGTACGTGGTTTGACAATATGCTAAAATTCACGGCATGTGGACTTTTATCTTCATTGATAAATTCTTGATAATAAAGATTACATTACCTTTCTTCTAAGTGTGTGGATTACATTCACCGAGAACAAAAAGATATTGAGTCGTGTGGGACTCCATGACCTTTGATTATTGTTACGATCAGATTGAGTAAATTTAATTTTGAGATTTTCATTAATCGTCCTCTTTATGTTCTTATCCCCAAGTTGGGATGCTTATCAAGTATGTCGGATACATGTCAGTTATTCCTTCTTGGTTTGAAAATTCCACCACAATTCCCCCCAAAGCTTTCCATCTTGATTTGATCACTAGTTGAATTTGATTCTCATTGTGGTCGGCAATGAGATTTTATCTCCTAATAAGTTTATGGTTATAAGAAGTCAACACTTGGTGCTTTAAAAATTAAAATTTTCTTTTCAACAGACCATTAGACCCCAAGGGCACACTTTTTCATTTAACCGGTGTTTCAGGGTTACACTTATAATTGTTTGTTAACGAGGCTAAGAGGTAGTAACATATGTGTCAACTGTAATTTACGGTCACACTTCATATGATGAATTTTCCTTAGAAGCTGATCCGATCTAGTTGACTACTTCCTTACCACCATTTTTGGAGCGCTTCATCACTCCTAATTATTCAAAAACACATCAGAGTTATTTGCCCTCCATATTAATAATAACATCTTCCTTTCTCTTCTTCTTTCTTTCTCTATAATTTTCGTTAAGAAATCGTCTCCAATGGTCTATCAATTTTTTTCTTCACTTGCAAAAATGATTTACCCATTAATAAAGGTTACATATAAGAGTCGAGGAAGCATTTTTTTAATTCCAAAGTGGATAGATATTGACTTTGGGAAACAACTTAAGGACTAATATAATATCTAGGGAGGAGATTGGAAGTTTTCCTAATTAATCATTGAAGGTGGCATAACCTTTATTCCCAACAAACTCTTTTTAGAGTTTTGTGATTTTTTGTGTGATTCAATCCCAATGTTTCCCAAATAGGTGGAGGAGAGTTAATCAAGTTATTAGGATAATTGAATTGTATGGAACTCTTCTAGATATCAAGGAGATCCCATACCATTCCACCTGGGTGCGAACAAATTCATATATTTTCGATCTGAAAGTTGGGAAAATAGAGAGGGTGCTAGTTGTGAGTTTTCATGACTGTATTGAAGATTATTGGTCTCACGACATCATTGTAAGGAAGTAAGAGAACCTGCATATTCCTGATGGTGGTGAACCCTATAAGGTCTATAAGTGTCCTAAAAGGGGACATGAAATAGGTTAATTGTTGATTTTTGTTGTCCTCCATTTGGGTTGACCAAGTCTTGTATAATTCTTTACTAATGCTTCCCTTCTCTATCTTGTGTTGAAACTTTAATGAGGAAAGAGCTCCACCAAGCGCACTTCATGTTTGACGAACTAAGCAAGGTTTGGAAACTTAAGAGTCCTTTATTTGCTCGTGTTGAAAACCTAAGGTCGACTTTGTTCTTGCTAAACTATATCTACATTACCACTTACTTCATTGCTAGACTAGTTGACACGGAATCGTAAATTCCTATGCTATTTGACAATGGTTATTCAAGCCCAATCTCATTAGGATCATTTTAATTTGTAGACATCACATCAATTCCTATAATGGTTCCTTCTACTTTATAAGGAGAGATTCCTCCAAGGATAGATACTCCCATTTTCTACAGGAGACCAATTCCCTAAATTATCCCAAAGCCCAACCTTACAAAAGTAAGGACGCTGGGGGTTCATTTGACCCCATAAATATGGGGCATTCCTTCAATAAATCTCATTCCCATATTTTGAAGAAAAGCAAGACTGAAAATTATCATGCAACTTATTTTCCCACTAAGATGGTGGATTTCCCTAAAAAGAGAAAGAGCCATGTAAACATATTAGTTAATAAAAAAATTGATTTAGCCCCGCACTACTGGGGGGGTGCTTAAAGGTTGACCCGAAAGTAGTTAAAAAGTTTTTAACCAACAAACTGGTCTCCCAAACAAATGAAACATTATCCTTGGTCAATATTTATGTTTTCTTCACATTTTTACTTGTCCAAAATTATTATTGTACTAACCTGGTTAGTTTTTGTCTCATAATTACTAGTGGACTTTGTCAATAATCTAGATAGAAGAGACGACTAGGAGGAAGGCCAAGGAATTGGATCTCACCAAGATTAAATCTATGGTCAAGCAGTTGTAAAAGGATACCGAAGAGTCTGTATAAAATTTATCTAAGGACTTAAGGGATAAGAACAAAGACTACAACTATAAGTGGGATGATTCCGTCTCTCAAGATAAGAAATACTTGGACTTCATTCGTAAGTCCTTATTTAATAAAGGTTCAAACGAATCCTTGCTCAAAACTGAGGTCCCTCCGAGTCAGAATTCTTTAGAGATCATGATCCCGGATCTCCCCCAAACTTCAAAGAGGATGGAGGTGAGGACGACATAACCGTCCAAGAAAAGGAGGCTGCCGATGAAGTGAAGGAGACCACAAAACTAAAAACAGGTTTGGTAAATAAAGATCACATGACAATATAGAAAATAGGCCAAGCTAGTTAGATTAGTGTGGAACTTATTGTACTTTGTGTTTACTGTCTTTTGGTTGTTTCCTTTGTATTGTATTTCCCACTTTCTTTAATTTAATGAAAAGATTAATTATTTTGGCATTACTTGTTTCCTATTTGATCACTTCATATTGATTTTTGTGATTTCTATGTGTACATTTCATGAGTTCCTTTCCCTTATAATCTTTCTACTATAATAACTACATGGAGTTTATGTTAATATCTTAGGATAATGAATATGTGGACATCATTGTTGGTCGAGATGCTAAGGATGGTCTCAGGATGCATTTTTGTCTATTTGAAAATCACTATAACAGATAACAAGTTCGAACGGTGAGAAGACCTATAATGTAGCCCCTCTTTAGGTTGAGAACAAGGACGTTGGGGGAATTACCAATATGTTGTATGATGAAAATAATAGCCTAAGGGATAAGATAAATAAAAATGATCAAAGCTTTTGAGAAGAACAAGTGATAAAGAGGATTCTTCAGCAGAAGGTGATGAGACTGTGATATCAGTTTCATCATAGGCCTTACCTAGTACGATTATGGTGCTATAATGAGGGCTATATGGATGCTTTGCATTAGTTGGACAATTCCAGTAAGCTCCCTTACAAGAATGGGTGGCTTAAGGCTTTGGCAGTCATGGAAGTTCCCCGTCATTCACAATTATGGCATTGGTATGAGGTCAATTACCCCAATGTTCGGTTTCCTCTACTTGGGAATGAGGATTTATGGATCCTTACAGATGTTATTCCTATTTAGTTAATAAGGGACTATCTCCTTTATCATAACAACAATGAAGAATTTTGCCTTGATCCAAAAAGTGGATATGACAATGGAATCATTATCAAGCTTAATCATTGTAGATAAAATAGCTAGTCATCTTTTTATATTTTATCTTTTTTATAACTTTCGAATCTAGCTACTCATAATTTAATGAACGTGAATAAAATAATCTCATTAATTAAATGTCTTTCATTTTCCCATTTTAATTTCAATCATGTTTTTATTTCTTGTCATACCTTTTAGAATAATGTGATCACATAACCTGAGGCCAAAGACAAACTATGAAAAAAATGCACCTTGTTGTAGGATCATCCACTCATTCAAGATTTTATTCGACCAAACTTAGAACACTTAGTTCTTAAGGATCCCGGGTAGGTATTTTTCTTTAATGGAAATTTCATTATGTTTTTGTGTTTGTTAATGACAAAAATAGGTAATCCTTAAGATATGATTGATAAATTTTATCAAATTTTCATTTATTATGGACACACCACACCATTATGAAATTTTATGATTAACCATGTCATTCTGCCATTCAAAATAATAAGAGAGCGAATTTCATTAATTGAACTTAGATAATTCAATAAGTTGGAATAAAGAAAATTGAAGTTTGCGTAAAGCTTAAAATTTCATATATAAAATCTCCTAGCCTCATTTTATGACCTTCCATCTCCTTCATTATTTCTAATTGGTAGGCTCCTTGGAGTTCGTTTATGATGATTTTAATGGTCCTTCCCAGTTAGGACCTAATTTTTCATCCAATGGCTTCCTTATATTATCGATAACCTTTCTTAGCGCATAGTCCCTGATTTGTAATTTTTTTGAATCGAAACCTTTATTGTACTACAAAGCCCAGGGTTATTGGTAGGAAGCCACTTTGATTAAGGCTCATTCCCTTATTTCCTCATCCAGGTTGAGATCAACCCTTATTATTTCTTTATTTATATTTTAATGGCCAATGTTCCTCTTGTGGTTGGCAAGAAATATTTTAGTTGAATTATGGCTTCCATTCCATAATCCAATGTGAAGGGCATTTCCCCATTTCATCACTTGTGTCTTGTTCATCATGCCCAGATGACATGGGGAAGATCCTCCACCCAAGAGCCCTTTACTTTCTCCAACATTTTCTTCATTCCATCAATCATTGTCTTAGTTGAGGCATCATCCTACCCATTTCTTTGTGGATATACCATCGAACTATATAAGTGTTGTACGTTGTTATTATTACAGAAGTATTGGAGTCGTTTGCTTTAAAATTTCTTTTCATTATCAATAATGAACGTCCTTGGGATTCCAAAATGGGTCATAATGGTCCTCTATATATAACTATTTATATGGTTGTCCCTTATGTTCGTTAAAGGTTAGGTCTATATCCATTTAATGAAGTAGTCCACGCCAACTATAAGACACTTCCAAATTCCTATTGTTATTAGTAGGAGACCCACAATCTCTAATTCACATTAAGAGAAGGGCCATAGACGGGTCAATGATTTGAGGTCAGTGGTTGGCTTGTGAATAATGGGCAAGAATTTATGACATTTCTTATATTTTGTGGTTACAGGACCGCATCCTTTTGCATGTAAGTCCACCGGTAACCTTATTTTATAGACTTAAATGCAAAAGATGTTCATCTGGTATGAGTTCCATCGATTATTTTATGTAGTATAGGACTTGGTCGATATCTTTATGACGCACATATTACATGTATGATCCTGTGAATGACCTCCAATATAGCTTCCCATCAGGTGATAGGAAAAACCAAGTACCTTTAACCTTGATATGACAGGCTTGCTTCCTGTGCAGAATAACTCCTTATAGGTACATAGTGATCAGGTCCATCTAGCAGGGACCTTTTTCGGATAATGAAAATTTATTCAGCACTGGTCTGCTTTGTGATGCTCGATTGATCCAAATATTCTCCTTTGATTGTCCTTTTAGAGGTTGGATTCTATGATTAAGTCTAAAGGGCAAATGTATTTTCATGGTTGTTATTCCCTTGAGGAAAAGGTCGAAACTAAACTTTTTTAGACAAGGAAACAGGTCATGAGTGACTTATAAGTATGCTAGCATGTGTTCATCTCTGTCTTTATAGTCTCATGATATTTGATTGGATACTATCTTTGAATCACATATAGTTCAAGGTGATTTTAAGTACCCCGTATTATTCGTGCATTATCCAACTTCTAAAATTTACTTTATGCACTTGTTGTGACGTATGATGTCACTATTTACCTTTCAATTTTGTTTTATAATTCCTTGGCAAAAGTGGAGATAATTCTTGGTAATTTCATCATTAGATATTTAGAAGTGACTATGTATTATGGGCAACTATTAAATGAGTAGGGACTACGGGTCAGGGGTTTCCTTATTTGGATTATTTTCTCGGTATTGGGTCCCATCGATCATGAAGTAGTTTCTTATTGTGTCATACCTCTCTTCACTAGTAAATAATTACATAATTTATATTTGGTCTTGTAGAGGATAAAATATTCGTCCTTTTATATTTTTAATTATTTTTCTTCATCGCATAATTCGGCTTGGCTTTTGGTACATTTATAATCTATATTGTGACTTAAAATAATGGGTTTTATGTCCTTTGGGTTAGTATATGGCTTGGGAAGTGTTCCGGGCCAATTGGAGTGGCATTTCAAATCACTAGGTTGAGGACCATATGAGAACTAAGGTTAATTACTTGGTATGTTAACTTACATGATGATTAAACTTAACCTAATTGACATTAGGAGCTAATGAGAAAAACCCTAAGGCTAGAGATAATAGTAACTCAAGTGAGAAGGAGTTTTTATTGGATTGGATTCCACCTAATAAGCCAAGGCAAGTTTACATAATGTATGAATTTAATTTTCCTTGTGTTATATGAATAGTTATTCATTGAAATTTGGACTAAGTGATGTTATAATCAGATTATTACAATCAAACACCTAATTTCGCAATTAAATTAATAAATAAATCAAGTTTAATCACCCTGTTAATCAAATATGTTGATTTCAGTGCAAAATCCTTTGAATCTTAGTTGGATTATGTATTTAGCTATTAGAAACATGTTATTACCTTTGAATCATGAAAAATTACTTTATTAATTTCATGATTAGAGATAAATTTGAGAATAGTTGGTTAAAACTAATGAAACTGGGACTCTGAGTCTAAAGATGAAATTATTTGTTTTAAATCCATGTTAAAATCATGTAATAAAACACATAAATATATGTAAGTAATATTTTTAGGAATCTTATATATAAAGGATGATGGGTTTAATGATGATTAAAGGCTTCAGTTTTGGGTATTTGGGTTGATCTGGGCGGATTTTGTAAATTGGAGAAGATGAAAATTCGAACGCGATTGGGACCTCCTTTGAACGTGATTAGTGTTGTATTTTGTTCGAACGACTTAGGGATGTCATTTAAACGAGATGGGGTATCTCATTATATCTCATTAGACTGAGCTTAAATGAGAGTAGCACTTCAATTATTATTAATTGAGATAAATAATTTAAGAACTCCTATATAAGGATTAGTAATCTCTCTGTGATTAGGATTTTAATTTTTTCACTTATGTTTAAGCATACCAGAGTTAGTGCTCATGGGTGACATACTAGGAGGGATATTGATGGGGTGCATACAAAGTTGACCACTCGGGTACCTTGATGATAGAGATGGTTTTTACCTGGTCCTTTTATCCAACTCCTATAATTGATGTAACTTTATCCCAAGGGGTATCATATTGGGGGTCTCTAGGGCATATCGTGTAGTAGAGAAATCATGCATTATGATAGAAATACACAATGATTATCCATTTTTTATGTCTTTGAATTTATAAGTTATGGATGCCCTATAACTATACCTAGTATGCACAAGTGATCACTGAAAGAAATATGGATATGCCATCATATTTATGCTCTAGATCATGAGTTGACGCTTATTAGGGCATTTCGAGGATCGTACTTATGTGGATGTTAGATGTAGATATTGTATTTACCTATTGATATGATTATAGTGATGTAGACATGGATATATATTATGTAACCTTTTAATTATATTCGATTGAGAAGAATAAAATAATTAATTATTAGGTTCACTTGGACTTGGGATTAGATTCGTGCTATAATTTAGGGTTGTTTGGGTTTGGTTAACTTAAAAGAAACTAAAATATGAGAGGAAGATTAACAGTTATTATTGTAGCCCACATTCCATTAAATTAATACTCATTTTAGATTTTATATTACGTTTTTTAATTATAATTTAAGGTTCTAGGCCATAGGTGCATCCTCAGCTTACATTTAATTTCACCCTATTCTCTTGCTTCTCACATATGGTTTTGCTGTAGAGATCGCTTTCTCTTTCTTTTTTCCTATTCACTTTCTAGTTGAATTGGATATTGTAGTAGCTATGAGTTAAGATATAGTTGGGTTATTTTATCAGACAATTTACATTTCCTTTGTCGGATTTTATTACAATCGATGATTATGGTATCATAGGTTTATATCGATTTATTCTTATTGTTATATTAAGTTATTTCCTGTATGTATGGTAGTTATTTTATCTCATGCTTAGAATAATGTTCAATTGTTTAAACTCCTATACTATTTATTTTTAGAACTGATCAATATATCTATGGATTTTATAGGATGTCATAGTTGCTTTGAGAGCATTCCTGAATCTAGTGTCCTAGGGATCTTATGTGCTCCCATCATTTTTTTGTGTAGTGTTCTTGATACATTAGAGAATATTTACTTAAATTATTGTAGTATATTTTCCTTACATGTATTTATATTATTTTGTTTACTATCTTTGACATGGTGAACACTAGGAAAGGAGTGGCACGACAGAGACCATCCGCGAGTACTGAGTAGCTGCAGTAACCTCAATAAGGATAGGAACCTACTATAGTGCAGACACACTTGGATACCATGACCGCCCAGATCGTGGTTACCCTATGACAAGCATGCGACAAGATAATCCACCACAACCATTACCACGTGTGGATACACTTATACCTACCTCTCATACAACCTCTTCATGGGAGCAAGCCTTGAGTGACTTTGGAAAATGGCATCCATCGAAAACAGACCCACTATTTTCTTTGTTTTCCTCTTGAAAAATAATTTATATGAATTAATTTCCTTTCATAAAATAATACCCCCATCCTTTATTTAATTTTTATATATATATATATATATATATGTGTGTGTGTGTGTGTGTGTGTGTGTGTGTGTGTGTGTGTGTGTGTGTGTGTTAAATATTATGAGACATGTTTGAGGGAGAATTTTTAAAAAACATCCTTAATACTAAAAGCCTTTTGTTTACTAGATTAATAACAAATAGTTATAAGTTGCGTAAACTCCGACCAAACATTTTGGGCAAACTCTTTTCGAAAAACACAAGATATGTTATAAAATCTTTTTCTGAATGTATGGATTAAATTCGATAGTTGATACCTTAAGTTTAATTTTTAATAAACTTTCGGTCATTCGAATGACTTTTATGTCTCGTTCGAATGACACTTAAGGTTCAAATGAGATCAAGGGATGCTCGAGGAATGGATCAAAATCAAGTCTTCAAAAGTCTTATTCAAAACTCGTTCGAATAACCCCGTTGAATGAGAGCAACCCCTCGTTCAAACGATTTCTATTTTCCTTGAATTAAACTCTGTGCAATTAAAATCGTGATTCTATAGGTGCAAAGGCTAAAATGAAAATTAAATCTCAATATTCATAAATAATTATAACTTCATAAAGAGAGGGATAAAATGGAGAGTAGTGGTATTACATTATCCATATCTTAAGAGATTTTGGCCCCGAAATAAAAATAACCAACTAGGGAAAGTGTTTCGAGTGAATATCTGAAATCTATGACTCATGTTCCCAAGAAGAACCTTCAAAACCATGAACTCGTAAAGAACCTTTACCAAGGGGATGACCTTGTTGTGAAGGACCATGTCCACATGGTACAAAATAGACATAGGACGCATTGGAAACGTAACGCCTTCCGCTAATTTGAAGATATTCCATTCATTGGCATGTTGGGGTCATGAATATACTTGTTGAACATAGATACATGGAATACATTATGTACTTGGGACAATTTTAGAGGTAACGCCAAGTAGTACAACACGTCCCCAATCCACTCTAGAATCTCGAAGGGATGGGTATACCGTGGGTCCATCTTCCCCTTCTAAACAAATTACTGAATATCGATTCTTTCTCTAACCTTCTGCATTATGTGGTTATATACCCATAATTCCAAGTGTGTTCGACAATTATTAGAGTAATGAATTTTTGAGATGCATCTCACCCACCTTATCCCAACAAATTGGAGAGCGGCATGGCTTCCTATAAAGAGCCTCAGAGGGAGCCATCTCGATTCTCTCTTAATAGCTGTTATTTTAGGCAAACTCTACCAGGTTCAAATTCTCTTCCCAACTAGTTTGAAAATCAAGTTCATAGGATTTCAGCTTATCCTCCAAAATTTTGATAGTTTGTTATGACTACCCATTGGTCTCGGGATGGTATGTCGTACTCATATTCAGTTCAGCATCCAACTCCTACTGGAACTTTCTCCAAAAGCATGATAAAAATCAAGGATCCCTGTACAAAAATATCGAGAGTGGGACATCGTGAAGTCTGACGATTTCTCGAACATATAACCTCTCCAACTTAGCCACATTGTTCATGACCTTGATCGACAAGAAGTTTGCAGACTTCATAAGTCGATCCACTATAACCCATATTGCATCATGACAACACTCAAACCGTGGTAACAACATGATGAAGTTCATTATGATATTCTCCCACTTCCTCTTTATTACGAGTAGTGGTTGCAATTTCCCTGTTGTCTTGTGATGCTCAGCTTTTACCTACTAATTACTATAGCATTTAGCTACATATATGTCCATATCTCTCTTCATGTTGAACCACCAGAAGTCTCGACGTAGTTCCTTATACATCTAGGTGCCATTGGGATATATGCTAAAGTGTGAGTGATGGGACATTGTCATCACCTCATCCTTAAGCCCATCAATAATATGGACAATCAACTAACCCTTTTTTGGCACCCCACCATCCTTATCCCTGGTTAAGTGTCAAACACTTCTCCATTATAAATACGGCCTCGATACTGAACAAGCTTAGAATCACATGGCTGGGCATCATGAACTTTCTACTGAATGATTGGCCTAACTACCACACCCCAAAGATATTCCCTATCATACCCCGTTGGACATGCAAGTTAAACTTTTGCAATATACCAAACATTTTCTCTTTATGGCACCTCACCGCTGCAAGGGTGAGACTAGGCGTTCGTTAAATAACATCGACCACCACTTGGCCTTACTGGGATAATACTCTAATGAGAAGTCATAGTTCTCCATAAACTCCATCCGTTGCCTCTCATGGATATTAAAATCATACCATGTGAAAATGTACTGAAGGCTCTTATGATAAAAAAAAACACCTTAAATCGTTTCCTATACAAATAGTACCTGTAAATCTTAAGTGCAAATACTACAAAAACTATCAGTAGATCATGGGTGTGGTAGTTACTCTCATGCACTTTTAACTGACTAGATTCATAAGTGACTACTTGCCCATTTTACATTAAAACTTCACCAAGCCCAAAAATCAAAGTGTTATAGTACACATTAACCCATGCCATGCTCTCGACGGATGAGAACAGGTACAAAAGGTCAACCTAAACTTCAGCTCCTGAAAGAAAAACTCATAGTCTTCAAACCATTTGAAGTGTACATCTTTCTGAGTCAACATTGTGAGGGATAAACAAACCCTTAAGAAATATTAGACAAACATATGGTAGTAACCAACCAAACCTAAGAAATTACGAACTTTCGCAACTATCATTGGCCTTTACCACCCCAAGATGGCATCTACCTTAGAGGAATCGAAATAAATACCCTCGCCAAAGACCACATGGACAAGGAACCTCATCCTCCATCCCGAAATTGTACTTACTGAACTTTGCATACGACTGGTTCTGCCTGAGAACTTGCAACGCTATGAAGAGATGATACTCGTGGTTTATGTCTGAGGCAAAAGAGACCAATATATCATCCACATATACTAACAAAACCATTCTAGGCATGGATGATAAATGTGATTCACTAGATCCATGAATGATGTCAGTGCATTAGTTAAATCGAAGGGCATCACTAGCAACACCTAATACCCATACAGATTCTGGAATGCCATTTTGGGGATATCTTCCTCCATTACGCACAACTAATGGTACCAAGATCGAAGATCAATCTTTTAAAATTGTCCAACCCATGCAACTAATTGAACAAGTCGACTATACGAGGCATGGGATGCTTATTCTTCACCGTTACCCTATCCATCTGCATGTAGTTCATATAAGGGATAATAGAATTATCCTTTTTTCTTTGCAAAGAGAATGGGGTATCCCTATGTAGATACACTAAGACGAATGATGCCTTTATTGGTTAACTCCTCAAAGTTAACTTTCACCTCATACAATTCTTTCTGAGTCATTCTATGAGGTGGAATAGAGATAAGTGAGATGCCTTAATGCACCTCTATAACAAAATCCTCCTCTCAGTGTCAAGGTAACTCGAGAATATCGTCCAAGAACATATTGGGAAACTCTCGAACCACTGGGTAGTCTAACACCATACCATTCGGGTTATCTTGAGCCACTAAGCTTCTTAATTAGCCAAAATATCGCTTTTGCTCATGCACGGTAGAAAACTTGCAAGTATAATTAATGCCCTCCTTGCTACTAAAGAGATGGCGAGACCCGTTTGGAAGTGATGCTAAAACACTGTGTCGATGGCATTTGATGACATATTTGAAACATAACAACCAATCCATACCAAGGATTAAATCACACCCCAGGACATAATCTCTGTCTGTGATCATAGATCTACGGTATACCCTATCAAGAAGTATATTTACACTAATCATAAGACCTATAAAGATAGAAGGATGGAACCCATATACATATGGTCATAAACTAATTGCCAAGGAACTCAAAACAAAAGAGTGAGATAGACTAGAATCAAATAATTACTTAACCCAAGTACGAAACAAAAGAAACATACCTTCCATTACCTATAGACCTATAAAAGGTGCAACAAACAAAGACATGGCACAAACTCGCCCGAGGTTGAACCTTATACCCTATTCATCGGGCACCTAACCGTCCCACGACTACCCTTCCCTTGACTTGGACATGAACCATCCACGCTATGTCTCGCGAATTACTAATAGCCCAATGAGAACTGTTGCTGCAACTATTGGGTGGGGCTTGTGTAACTAGAACTCCTACCTGAAACAAAATAAATAGTTAGCTGACTTCCCAATTCACCACCCTAAGAGGGACCCTCAAGAAGAACACGTCCTCATTATGGGGGATATATGCCTCTAGTCACTGGTGCATTAGGCTGATGAAGAACCAACCCCTATGGAGACTTTTAGCTTCGTAAAGAAGCCTCGAGCCCCACCTTAGGACTTCTTGTCAATGCCACCTTAGGACCCTTTGGGCTCCCTCTTCCTTTCCCCGATGTCATTTCCATCCTCAGTATCGAAGTCCAACCAAATAGGTCTATTCACCATTGTCCTAAAGTTTGGCAGATCCATACCTTCCAAAAGCCGTCGAATGCCCAGGTTGAGGCCCTTTAAAATAACCTCGTCTTTTATGCCTCGTCTCTCTTCATTTCATCAACGTACTTGCATCAACTCTCGAACATCACTGATACAAATTCATAGAGGTATTCCCCTTTATCATATGAAGGAACTTGTCCTTCTTGGCATCCTTGAATGCCTGTGGAAAGTACCTGTCGAGGAAACCAACCCTAAAACTTCTCTAGTCGATAGTCTCAGTAATAGTGATAGAATAGGCGCTCCACCAGTGTTTCGCTTGCTTTGTGAAATTGAACTTGGTTATCTTTACTCTCTCTCAGCTTCCACATCAAGAATATCCATTACCATGGTAAATTCATCTACCCACTCTTTTATAGCATTGGGGTCAGCTGCCTCGTTAAAGGTGGGCGTGTTAAGCCTCCCGAACTCCTTAAATATATAGGGGAGGTAGTACTCACAACTTTCCCACTATGGTTCGCCCATTTTTGTTGGGTGAGGGAGTCAATGAGATGGAAAAGGGATTTCTCCATGCGTCCAAGCTCACTAGTTATCGACCCACTAACTATGTCATGTCGTGTAGGCATCTACACAAGAATGAAGATCTCAATACACTATGATATGAATCAAAAACAATAGAGAAAGAGATTTACAAAGTAGTACTAAATCATTAACTAAGAGAAAATGTGTAAGGAAAGCATCCTAAGAAAGCGTAAACACTCCGTCACACCCGGGGATCTTATTGCTTTGATACCATTTATAACGCCCCAACCCGGGATTTGGATCATCGATGGGTCAACCCGCACTGAGTTAAGGACTTAAAGGGGGAGCGGGTAAGTCCAATTTTATTATTTAAGGGAAAAAAAACTATTTAATCGCACTATTTATTAAAGACTGGTTTACCGATTTTAAGTTGGAAAATGGGATGGCCACTTTAAGTAATTAAAGTAATTTGTAAGGTTTATTTATAAAAATACGATTTAATCGCCAATGCTAATTATGTGAGAAATAAACCACAATCATCCCTGTATTATTGCAGGCCATAGACAAAGGCCTGAATAAATGTTTGAAGTCCCTAATTCACCAAAGTTCCAAAATATCGTTTCATAAAAGAGACAAAGAACTAACGAAGTTGATTTCCCTCTCAGCCTTTATCCGCATTTTTTTTTATGTTCCTACTAGAAGTACATCGGGGTGGGGTAGGATTTTAACATAAAAAATAGGTGACAGTAAACGCTGAGTATGGTGAGTAATACTAAGATATATGTTTTCTTCAAAAATACTATCCAAATAACATGTATTTTAATTAATTACAAAAACATTTTATAACTTAGCTAGTATTAATGCAACTACTATTCAATGCACCCGAGCGACGAGCCCATACTCAAGCTTAACCATTTCTTACTGTCCTTTATCTGGTCTAGAGACTATTTATCATATTTTATCCATTAGTTTCCATTTATCACTTTTTATTAGGTTGTCTTACTTATGCATTTAGAGAACAATCAATATCATTTCCTTTTTATAATATCTTTTCTCCAAATCTTCCAATATCCACAGACTTTAATGGGCTATACACCGCTGGCTATGCTATCATATGCTCTGGCCACTGATTTTGGGTCTTCGACCCCAGGGCTCCCGACCATCCTTAAGTATCCTGGTGTCATCTAAGCCCACATTGTCCCATCATTACATCATTTTATCATTCTATAGTTCATATTACCATTTTACTTTACCAACGTGGCATTTTGTCTACTTTATTAATTTTTCACCCAAAAATCGATCGATGAGGTGTAGTGAGGAGTCCCAATACTAGGACCCTCAAATTTGTCAAAATTGCCAACCATTTTTTTTTCATAATAAGTTCTTGAAAAACATTATTAAATCATCATGTCACTAAAAATTAACTTTTCCTTTCCAAACATCCTTTCTATAATTTTATGTCAAAAATCATGTTCATCATTTTCTTTGTTTACCACATAAAATACATTTAGTCGTTTAAGACAATTTTTTACCAATGTCCATAACTTTACCCTATTATCACATGTGACATGAAACAACAGTTTTCTTCATTTTATCAATTCTTCATAAAACCCATTTTAACACACAATTTATCAAGTCAAAAATGCCATTTTCTATCTTACTTCATGATTATACACATGTTAAAGCGGATTTCAAGCCTAGAAACTCCTCAAATGACTTATTCAAGATAATAATCAAGGGTTTATATTCCATAAGATAACCATTTAGTCTTTTTCTTCCTTGAAAACCCATTTTTGTAAAACTTTAACATTTCCGCAAATAATTTCATTTTCAGCACTAAATATCATCTAGCATGCATACTACACATTTTTCATAGCTAGAAACCTTCAAATTTTTAGGAAGAGTAAAACCCTACCTTATGGTTTGAAGTGGAAACAACTAAGAGTAGGAAGATGAAAGTTCCTTGGTCCAAGGACTCCCAAAATCTGTTTAAAATAATCCAAACTCCCTCTTACAAGCTTGGCTTTACCCACTTCCTTACTTGATAATGCTTGAGGATAAAGAACAAGGATTGATAATGGTGTATAATGGTGTATTAATGTGCTAGAAAGGTGTAATTATGGAGGATAATGGTTGGTAAATAAGACGGACTCTTGAAACTTAGAGAGAGAGAGAGAGAGAGAGAGAGAGAGAGAGGGAGAGAGAGAGAGAGAGGAATATGCTGAAGAAAAACGGTGGGGGAAGACCTATGCTTACGCTCTCTTCTTTTAACCCCAAATAACCAACAAAACCATTTAAAAATGCAAGCCTCATGTATGAGACACATTTTTTTACCATCACGTTATCTCCTATGTCAACACATCATCAATCCAAAGGGCCAAAATGTGACATCACATAAGAGCAACTCGAAATGACCAAATTCAGCTTTGGTCGTTTGAAGGACTTTTAAGACCGTTCTAATTAGATTGATTCTTCATTAAAATGACACTTCCAACGAGAGGTTTTAATGATATCCCAGTGTGCGTGGGGAATGGATCAAACTCAAGTCGTCAGAAGTCTCATTAGAAAGTCGCTCGAACGACCCGTTCAAATGAGAATAACCCCTCGTACAAATGACTTCTATTTTCCTTAAATTAAAATTGGTGTTATTAAAACCACGATTTGACAAGTATGAAGGCTACAGTGACATTTAAATCTCATTATTCGTACATAATTACAACTTTAAATAGAAAGGAATAAAATTGAGGGCATAGGTAATACACTATTAGGGATAGCATCAACCATAAACGAAGAAGGTAAGAGCAGACCAAGGACCAAAAACTATAGACACTAGTGAGTCATCCCACGTTAGGGAGGCTCAGAAGAGGATTATAGGGGGAAATTCAGAAAGCGATTTAGAGGAGAGGATCAGGGAAGATAGTGGCTAGGGATGGGGCCACCCGGGCTTAGCGCAGCAAATCTGTAACAACCTGGATTTTTTAAATGGGAATTTTTAAATTAATTTTGGAAATCGGAGAAAAATAAATTTTGTATTTTATAAATTTTATAATTTTAAATGTTGGATTTTATATTTAAAAAATAAATTTTCAAATAAAATTGGAATCGAAATTAAAATGGAGTTTTAATTGAATTTTTGTTATATAGAAGAGTCCTCAAAACATAAAACTCTCTAAAAGTCCTCAAAACATAAAACTCTATACAAAAAATAATATATTTTGCAATCCGATCGTCCGATCGAGCTAAATTTTTCACAGCAGTACTGTCTCACCCTTCACTGCAACATATTAAAACTTCAAGTCATTCTGACGGTCTAATCATTCGTAATGATTTTTTGAGTGTTTGTTTCTGATTAGAACTCTTTTTTTAATCAAACTCTTAATCCTTTATATATTAACTAATTCGTGGATGGACTTTTCAAATCATTTTTTCTCAAACTTTTCAACCAGAAGACCTCTACAAAAATTACTCCCTTTCATCCAGAAACCATAGCCCCAAACTTATTCAAGATTTCAACCTTAGATTAGAAGGATTATGTGGTGTTTTCTCGAGTTTGGGATAGAACGAGATTTAATTATTTTTGCGAGAGGAACGTGATGGTGCGATCAGATTTAGAGGTTTATTTTTATGTGTCAATTCTTGTGATGATTTGGAGGTACGGGACTTACACAATATGCTCTTAAATTCTCTCGAGAGTATTCCATTTGTTTTTCTGTGTCGATTGCACTCATGTTGAATTATGATATTCATTTGAAATCTGAAAATGGTTGGATTCTTAATACTGATTCATTATGATATAGTATATTGTGATTTGAGCATCGATTAATGAGATTTTAATATGGCACAGAGAATGGCACCTCCGAATAGTCCAAAATCCTAATATGCTTAAGAATGCACAGGCGTGGTGAGGTGAGGCCTGGTGACTCATTGATGTGTTGTTCAGAAATTAATATTGATAAAATGCTACAGTATTACATTTGATTTGTATGTGTGATTCGTATTATTGCAATTTATTCATCGTGCTAATTATTTTTTAGCATTTATTCTTATCATATTGTGTAATTCCCCGTATTTTCTTTTAGTTGGATGGTTAGCGTGGATTGGAACACTATGGACTATTTTGGAGAATTTTTTTAGAGCTTGGATTGGAAGATTTATTTTTGACGTAATAATTAGTGGAGAAATTTTTAGTTGCGGAATTTTATATTTAAGAGACTTCATTGTAATCATTATTTTGAAAATAGAAGAATTGTGGAATTGTTATATTCAAATTGTGAATATTTAGATGCTCTATACTTTTGTTGATGGTTTTAGTTTAGTTTTATCGTATTAGCACACCACGTGTCTCTTTTCGAGTGCGTGGGGTGTTACAGATGGTATCAGAGCTTAGGTATATGACAATCCTCGGGTCTTGGGTTTTAGGTCTAGCATGCGATTAGACATGTTTTTTCGGAGATATAATTTTTTGGTGATAAGTCGTGTTAGGCATCGGGGTTAGATGTGAGGTATTTAAAGTTGATTTTTGGAGACGTGATTTATTTTTGGACATTGTCGGTGTGGCCTGATTTCTTACTGTTAGGCTTCATCGAATTTCGAGGGCGAAATTCCTTGTTAGTGGGGAAGTATGTAACAACCCGGATTTTTGAAATGGGGATTTTTAAATTAATTTTGGAAATCGAAGAAAAATAAATTTTGGATTTTATAAATTTTATCATTAAAAATGTTGTCTTTTATATTCGAAAAATAAATTTTAAAATGGAATTGGAATTGGAATCGGAATTAAAATGGAGTTTTAATTGAATTTTTATTATTTAGAAGAGTCCTCAAAACATAAAACTCTCTACATAAAAATAATATTTTTTGAATTCCGACCGTCCGATCGAGTTGAATTTTTCAAAGCACCCCTATCTCACGTTCGCTACAACATACTAAAATTTCAAGTCATTCTTACGGTTCGATCGTTTGTAATGATTTTTCGAGTATTTGTATCTGATTAGAACTCTTTTCTTAATAAAACTCTTAATCCTTTAAATATCATCTAATTCGTGGATGGACTTTTCAAATCATTTTTTCTCATTTTTTTCAACCAGAAGACTCTACAAAATTACTCCCTTTCATCAATAAACATAGACCCAAACTTTTTCAAGATTTCAACCTTAGATTAGAAGGCTTATTTGGTGTTTTCTCGAGTTTCGGCTAGAATGATATTTGATTATTTTCGCGAGAGGAACGTGATGGTGCGATCAGAATTATAGGTTGATTTTTATATGTCAATTCATGTGATGATTTTGAGGTATGGGACTTATACAATATGCTCATAAATTCTCTCGAGAGTATTCAATTTGTTTTTCTGTGTCGATTGCACTCATGTTGAATTATGATATTCATTTGAAATGTGAAAATTGTTGGAACCTTAATATTGATTCATTGTGATATATTATATTGTGATTTGAGCACCGTGTCATGAAATTTTAATATGGCACGGAGAATGGGCACTCGCCAATAGTCCAATATACGTATATGCTTAAGAATGCATAGGCGCGGTGAGGTGAGGCCTGATGACTCATTGATGTGTTGTTGAGAAATTAATATTGATATAATTTTGTATTATTGCATTTGATTTGTATATGTGATTCGTATCGTTGCGATTTATTCATCCTGTTAATTATTTTTTAGCATCTATTCTTGTCATATTGTGTACTTCCCCGTATTTTCTTTTATTTGGCAGGTTAACATGGATTGAGACATTATGGACTATTTTGGAGAATTGTTCTAGAGCTTGGATTGGAATATTTATTTTTGATGTAATAATTAGTGGTGAAATTTTTAGTTGCAGAATTTTATATTTGAGAGACTTCATTGTAATCATTATTATAAAAATAGAAGAATTGTGGAATTGTTATATTCAAATTGTGGACATTTATATTCTCTATACTTTTGTTGGTGGTTTTAGTTTAGTTTTATCATAGTAGCACGATGCGTGTCTCTTTTCGAATGCGTGAGGTGTTACAATATCCAATAATACCGGACAAGAATAGGACATGGCCAATGAGGGAATGAAAGACCTTAGGGGTAAGGGCAATAGCGCTACCCATTTTGAGAGGGTTCCCTTACACGTGAGAAGTAGAGACAACCCTTTATGAGATGCCCTAAGAATTTTCAGGCCGGACAAGCTCCGTTTTAATAGGGACATCCTTATGGACCATTGAAGTTTGGACCAGGACCAAAGTTGTTCTAGCATTGCCTCCAGCACCGTAGTATCCCACTTTTCCACCACCAATATATTAGGCATAAAGGCAACCACTATTCATTAGGTACATGTCTACAATGTTTTAAGCCACATCATCCATCACTACCTCAGGCATTTTGGGATATGTTATATGTCTATGGTAGTTATGTGTGAGTTTTTTTTAGTTGGGCACGTCACACTCATTTGGGAGTTACACATTTTATTTTACGTCGGGAATGTTAGATATAGATAGGTACGTGTCTATGAATATTGCTATCCAAGTGGGTAGGGGTGTTGCCTTATATCAGGTTGTCACATTTTCTCTTATTGGACGGGAGTTTTTATTAATTTCCATGACTAAACTCGATGGGTCTAGCATACACTTGTAATACATAGATGCGAGTTAATCTAAGGAGGTCGCCGTAATGTTAAGCTAGATTATGATAATTAGGAGTTCACAGACATATTTGATAAGTTACCGAGATTATCGCCAACTTGAGATATAGGTTTTTGAATTAATTTGGCATCGAGTACTATGCCCATTCCAAGAACACCATACACGATGGCTCCATTGGTTATACATAGCTATATGAGCAAATTCAATAGTTATTGACATAGAAGTTCATACGGAGGAACACATATCGATGGGGAAATCCATTTTTATGAATAATAAGATGGATTGCTTCGATTATGTGTGGATTAATAGTATCTGAACATGTTCATGATGTCGAACAAGTATATATTTCCGCACATTGATTATTTGTTTGACCATCTTGGGGGTGTAATGTTTTTTTCCATGATTGATTGGGCTTGGGGCATCAGCAATTACATATTAGGGAGGTGGATATTTTGAAGATGGATTTTCTAACACGATATGGATCACTTGAGTTCCAGATAATTATATTATGATTGATTAACGTGACAATGGTATTAATGGACTCTATGAATATGTCATTCCAGCCATTCTTAGATCAGTTCATTATCATATTTACTGAGGACATCTTTGTGTATTCTCCATCAGAGGTGGATCACATACAACACTTGTGGTCGAGAGCATAAGTAGTATGCTAAGTTAACCAAGTGTGGGTTTTAGTTTTGAGAGGTGTAGCACTTAAGTTCCAATATGGATCTATTGAATGCCTTTTTTGGCAGTTATGGACATTACACCAACTATGGTAATGCGGCTGATATTGGCCTAAGATTCGGACTCCTTATATTAAAAGAAAATATGAGAGATTTTATTCGAAGATGTTTCCATTTTCTCGATCAATTTAGATGGAGGACCGAAATTTCAGGGATGTTTGGGGTTCTATAGGCTTCTGAGTTAGGGATGGTAGTTTTAACCAAAGCACGTGGTTCAAAGTTCATGTTACCTCTTCGAGGGGATAATATGCACCAATACATTAGGAGATCGCATTAGTATGATGGGATAAAGAGTCATATTTCAGAGTTTTTATCTAGGTGTTCCACTTATCAACTAGTAA
Source organism: Sambucus nigra (assembly GCA_949130495.1). Lineage (NCBI taxonomy): Eukaryota > Viridiplantae > Streptophyta > Magnoliopsida > Dipsacales > Adoxaceae > Sambucus > Sambucus nigra. The sequence goes on from OX422207.1 coordinate 550,433,419, forward strand.
ATTGGACCATAAAAGACTGATAATGGAATTATAACCTTTATAGATTCTCGAGTATAAGTGGAAGATAATCTCCATGGATTTTATCGTGGGATTGTTTAGGTCCGAGCGGGGTCATGATTCCATTTAAGTCTTCTTCTATAGACTAAATAAGGTGGATCATTCAATTATAGTGCGGATGGATTACACTGCCGAGAAGTATACCAGACTGTTCCTTACAGAGATTGTGTATCTTTTTTAGTACCTCATGACACTATTTTCGACACCAACAATACATTTTTATCTCGATTATGAAGGCAATTTCAGGATGCTATGGGTATGTAGTTGAACTTGAGTATGATATTTCACCCTCAATCATAAGCTTGAAGTGCACCGATAAATAAAATTTTAAAGGACATGATTCGGTCTTGTGTTTTGGATCTTAAGGGTAGCTGGGATCAACATTTTTTACTCGCAGAGTTTATTTACAACAATATTGATCTACATACTATTGGTATGGAACACTAGAAAAAATTATACGGGAGATCGTGTTATTTGTTGAGTTGTTGGTTGGAGTCAGGGGAGCACAAGATGTTTGGGTCAAACATTATTCAAGAGACCTCAAAGAAGGTGGCACTCATTCGAGAACGGGTGAAGACATCACAAGATGAACAAAAGTGTTACACTGAAAAGAAGAATCATAAATTAAATTTTTGGGAAAAGGATTGGGTTCTCTTGAAGGTCTCCCTAATTAAGGGACTAGTACAATTCGGATCCAAGCAAAAGTTGTCTCCTAATATGTAGGTCCTTTCATGATATAAGATAGATTTGGCTCGTGGAGTATCATTTAGTCTTACTCTGTCATCTTCAGTGAGTATGTGATGTATCCCATGTGTCGATGTTGAGAGAGAATTTGAGGGATGACGACACCTACCAGAATATCGACCTTGACGATATTGAGTTGAAGCCTGATGCAAGCTATGAGGAGGCATCAAAATGCTTTCTTGACTAGAGAGAGAAAACTATATGATCGAATGTCATACATTTATTTATATTCAAGTGGGGACACAATAGAGAGGATGAGTCCACATGTGATAGAGAAGAGGACTTGCATGCGAGGTATCCATCGATATACGAGTCGGGTATGTAACTTGAATTTTGAGGATGAAATTCCTTATTTAAGGGGAGAGGAATTTAATACCCTATATTTTTGTGCAATTTCAGAATTGTGAAATTTACTCTATGTGCTTTATGTGACACGTGACACCACTATTTATCATTTTCATGTTCTTTAAAATTCATTTGATGGAATGTAATTAATATAGGGCAATTAATTAATTAAATATCTAGAAGTTACTGCATATTATGGGTGGCTATCAAATGGTTAGGGACTAGGTGTCGGGGGTTTCCTTATTTGGATTTTTCTCTCGGTATCAAGTCCCACTGATTTTGAAGTATTTTCTTATATTTTATGTCGAACATAACTATAAACTATTAAGTAAATGATATTCTCTCTTACAACAGATAAAATATCAATCCTTTAAGATATTTAATTAGTTTGTTAAATCTCATAATTCAGGATGGCTATTAGGACATTTATAATGTCCATTTATACATTAAAGTAACGGGGTTTAAGTTGTTTGGGCTGGTATATGTGTTGGGTAGTGTTTTGGGCCAATTGAAATGGTATTTGGAATCATTGGGTTGAGGCCCATATGGGATAAAACATTATTTAGTGGTTATATGACTTAAGGGGTCATTAGACTAAATCTAATTAACATTAGAAGCTATTGACAAAAACTATAAGGATAGAAAAAGAGGCACTCGAGTGAGAGGGATCTTTGGAGGTTTATTGACTTGGATTTTACCTATTTAGCTCAGGCAAGTTTACATATTTAATGAATCTAATTGTCTTTTTGTTATAGTAATAGTTACTCATTGAAATATGAACTAAGTGATGTTATAGTCTGGGTATTGTAATAAAATCCCTTATTTTGTAAGGAAATTAAGAGGTAAATTAAGGTTAATCATCATGTTAATGACATAGGTTGATTTTAGTATAAAGTCCTTCGAATCTTAATTAGTTTATGTATATAATTGTTAGAAACATGTTACTACATTTGAATCATATAAATGAACCTTATTAATTTTAGGAATTGAGTTAAATATAAGACTAATTGGTTAAAATATAATGAAACTAGGGTTCTCACTGAAAGCTAAAATCAAGCCATTCAAATCCTTGTTATAATCTTGCAAAATTTACAGATATAGGTTAGTAATTTTTTTATATAATCTATCTCTAAAGGAGGATGGGTTTGATGATGATTATAGGTTTCGGAGTTAGGTGTCTATGTTGACAATGGAAAATTTTGAAAATTGGAGTAGAGGAACTAGGCTTAACCTGTTCCAACATGATTTGACCTCATTCAAACTCTATTGGGGTTCTTGTTAGAACAAGTCAAGATTTCATTAGAACTACAATGGGCGTTTCATTCGAAGGACTTGGGGATTTCATTCGAACAAGATGGGGTATCTTGTTAGAAATAAATTGTGTATATCGTTAGAATAGCTTTAGATCAAATTGGCACTTTAATTTTTAATGAAGTAAAATAAATTAAGAATTCATATATATGGATTAGTAATATTTGAGTGAATAGGATGTATATTACTTGGACTCGTGTGTAATCAGACCATATGTGAGTGGCCATGGATAATGTACTAGGAGGGACTTTGATGGGGTGCATATAATGTTGGTCATGCGGGTAACCCAGTGATAGAGACGTGTTTTACCCTGGTCCTTTTACCTTGATCATATGGCTTACTTATTCATATCCCGAGAAGGATTATTCGGTGGATCCGTAGCATATAACCTTGGCTATGGAGGTCGTGAGTTATTACGGGAATCCATATTGATTATCAATTGTCAATGTGAGGTTATAGGTTAGGGATGTCCTATAACTATACCTAGTATGCATGAGTGATCCCCGAAAATGATGGGATTGTCCTTTGCATTTATGCGCAGGCTTGTGAGTATCCACTTATTTGTGTGTTGGGGATTGTAATTATGGGGATGTTAGAAATATATATTTTATTTCCCTTTGATATGATTCTAGTGATCTAGATATGTATATATATTATGTAACGTTTAATTATATTCAACAAAGAGTAATAATAAATAATCATTGGGTTCACTTGGGCTTGGGATTATATGAATGCTATAATTTAAGGTTGTTTGTGTTGGCGTAACTTAAAAATAACTAAAATGTCAAAGAAAGATACGAAGTTATTATTGTATCCCAAATTCTTTTTAATTATTATTCTTTGTAGATTTGTTGTTTTCGTTATTATTAGTTTATACTTTTCAGGTCCTAGAACATCGGTTCAACCTCAACCCTAATTTTATTTTGCACTTTATTCAATTGTTGCGCATATATGATGTCAGTGTTGAGCCTAGCTACTCACTCTTTTATTCGTATTTAGTTTATAGTTGGGTCAGATATTTTAGTATCTATGACTTCAGATATTATTGGGTTAGCTTTTGGAGAGTTTACATTTCCTTAATTGGATTTTATTATTGTTGGTAATAATGGTATGCGAGGTTTATATTAGTTTATTCTTCTTGTTAAATTCGGTGATTTACTTTATGCATGGTAATTCTTTTATCTCAAGCTTGATATGATATTAAATTATTTAAACTTATGTATTATTTATTTTTTAACCTGATCAATCTAACTATAAATTTTATGGGGTCTCACATTACTCGTGATAAGGGATAGGGCCTTCTTTAAAATGATAATGAGAGCTCCGTATTTAGCCTCTCTATTCGATGATTCAATTTTTAGAGGGTGTCACATTACACGCTCCAATGAATAATACTTCGATTTAAATCAAAGTATTATTCTTTGCTCAAGCATGGTATAGTCTTATGTTACAAGAACAATTCAATGACCTACCCCTTTTGAGTTTGAAATTGATCAACATAAAGTGTCGAATTATTGAATTGATATAACTCTTTTTTTGAAACTTGGTCATCATGCTCTTCCTCATTGGTCTCTTTCCCTCCAGTGAACTCAGTGATAAAATCAACTAAAACATGTCCTTTGATCATAGTTAATGGTTGATAGTGGATATCAAACCATATAACTTCCATCAACCATTTGGATATCCATTTAGAGAGGTAGGCCTTTTTGAGGACTACCTTGGGTGGAAAGGATGTGATAACTATGCTTGAAAGGGATTTGAAAGAGTTCTTTAGTTCTATGTGGCGATAACAAATGAGAAGTTATTGTCGATGTCCCGTAATGTCTTAATAACATAATAAATTGGGGATTAGTGCCCCTAATTCTCATATATTAAGTTTGATCTAACTGTATGGTTAGACACCGTGACATATTGATAAGCTAGATCCACCCGATTTTGGACGAAAAGGAGTGGTGATAGTATTAAGTAAATAATGATTCCCTCAAGTGCCTTTGGGCATTATTCATTACGTGCCTTGCATTTCTCTTTCTGTAAGGGATGAAATAGTGGTTGACACTTCTCGATTTTCTTAAAGATGATAAGCATTGCTAACATTTCAGTTATATTTTGTACCTTCTAATTGTTTTGGGTGGCTAAACATTATTGATCAACTCAATTTGGTGGGGATTTTCTTTGATCCCACTTAACATCCCAGATTGTGCATTAAAAGATCATTTTATTGAGTTGAGTTTCACCGTGTAGTATCTGAGGAGATCAAATTTCTTCATCGAGTCTTGCAACTGATCTCCTTTTCCTTTTTTAGGAGCATATCGTCTTTTTCGACTTCCATGGTGTCACCCAATTGATATTTAAACATCTTGGCAACCAATTGTTGGTAGTTGGCACGTGCGTTCTTGAGCCCAGATGGTATGACTATGTAGTAATATAGGCCAAGGGTGGTGATGAATGAAGTTTTCTCTTGGTTGTCTCTAAATATAGGGATACAATGATACCCTAACTAAGCACCCAAAAAACCATTTGTTTATATAAGGATGTGTTGTTGACTAAATGATCGATATTTGACAAATGAAAACTATCTTTTGGGACCTGATTTGTTCTATTTAGTGATGTCTATTCAAACTCTCCACTTATCCTCACTCTTCCTAATTCTCATCGAGTCAGAGATTCATTTGGGTAATTAAACTTCTTCAATAAACCTTTCCTCTATAAGTTTCCCCACTTTTTCTTCCATAACTTTCTCATTTTTTGGGGCCTTTTGGCGAGCCTTCAATATGATCGGTGGGAATTTCGGATCCATTTTAATTTAATGCAACCTGACTTTGTGATCAATCGCAACATGTCGTATGGTTACCCAGAAAATATATCATGATTTTGTTTGAGTAGAGAGATCAATTATTCCTTCTCATGATAGATTTTTTATCCTTCTATTAGATATTTCTTCTCTGGGTGTGAGTCATCTATCATTACCTCTTTCAATGGATGTATGACTCTATCTATAGGGGACACACTTAACTCTTTCACAGCCGATCTCCCATACATTAGTTGCCATTTGGATGAAGTATCCCCACCCTTGATCACTTCATTCACAACTATATTCTCTATATTTTTTTAATTTAGGTCTGATGGTAGCGATATAGTATTGCTAAGAAGTATCCTTGTTTTCCTTTATCTACATTATATCCCAGTCGGTAATGCATTCGAAAATTTGGTAATATGTGGAGTGGACTGCATTAATGTCATGAATCCATGCTCGTCCAACGATTGCATTGTAAGGGGACTCAATGTGCATGTAGGCGCTTCTATCTTTTGGATTACAGAGTCACTATCTATCAGTTGTAGGGCATGTTGCCCATTTCTATTTAGAGACATCTTTTTACTTTTCAGTTCTCAGACTTTAGCATTTATTATTTCAGTATTCAGTTATGCATTTCAGTTTTGGGATTGTAGTGAGGAGTTTTCCTCCAGACTTTATTTACTCTATTGTGATGGTTATTCGTTTTACTTCAGTATGGTGAATGGTGTTATTTATTTCTTCATTACACTTGTTGCTTGTTAATCAGACTTTAAATAAAATTTGGCACTTACTTTTTAAATACTAGGTGGTTAGTAATAATAAAATGTTTTCGACAGTGATGCTATCAACTGAGCCAACTTGGCATTTTGAATTAATTTAATAAAGGAGTAGCTACCCGGTATTTAATTAGTCGGGGTGTCACACTTTCCTTACTTCAGAAAAGAAAATAGATTCACATAGACGGTGCCATTTTTAGGTGGAAAAATACAACTATTATAATTTCAATTAAGATAAGTCGGGTATAAATAGATCAATCACATTGTGACATAGTATTTATGTGGTTTAACAATATGCCTACGTCCGCGGAGTTTTTCTTTTTCTCTTTATTAATCATTTCTTGATAATAAAGATTTTGTTCCCCTTTTCTAAGGGTTTTTGGTTACATTCATAGAGAACAGGAAAAGATTGTGCCATGTAGGACTCTATGCCCTTGGAATATTGTTATGATCTTATCGATTAAATCCAATGTTTAGATTTTAGTTGATCGGACTCTCTTTGTTCTTATTTCCTAGTCGTGGTCACTTATAACGTCTATAAGAAATGTGCCAGTTATTCCTTCTTTGTCAAATAGTTACCCCATAATTAACATGGGTGAAATCCATATTACAATTTAAATTTTAACTTAGAATTTGGTTGAATTAATCATATAAACTTACCCCACAATTAACATGGGTGAAATCAAAGTTACCATTTCAATATTAACTTAGAATTTGGTCGAATTAAGCACATAGGCGGTGGAAATTCTATAAATTGTATTAACATAAAAATTTACTTGAAATTGAGTTAAAACATTTCATATATTCTTAAAACAATTTGATTATTTGGATAATGAGACCTATTTGTTTTTAATCAATTTCACATTTTAGATAATATGTATGTAAAAATTATTACATATAAGAAAGAGAGGATTGAGTAGTTTTATCTTGCCTTTAGGTCGAAAGTGTGTAACTTGATGATGATAATCCAAGATTCAAAGTCTTTATAATTATATCATGATTCTTCCTCTTCTTTCCTTTTTTGAATTCTTCTTTCTTTATTCTTTAAACCTTTTCTTCTTTGTTGTTCTTAAGAAATGGTGTTGAATTGATGTTTTAGGCTTGCGAAGTAATTGGGGCTTATGTGTGGAAAGAGTGAGGAGAATTAGGGTTTTTGAGAGATAGTTTGTAGGTTAATAGGTGGTGAAATTAGAATTAAAAGTATTTTATAATACCTTCTAGCCCAACCCGCGGGGAGACCCACGACCCAACCGCGATTTGGCCAAAAACGCTACTCCTGCCAGTTTCCCCCTTTTCTTTTTATTTTGTCTTTATTTTGATCCCACGAAATTCATTTACTTAAATTAGCTTTTATAACTCATAACATACTCACTCAATCATGAATAACTAAAGGATTACATTCATGTCCTTGAGTCCATTTTTATATTATAAATCCAGTCAAAAAAAAATTCTCAAAATAAGCCATTAAATTAACAATTTAAGCCCTAACTATCATGGACCCCAAAAAATAACTTATAATTCCAAGTTAAATCAAATAATATAGTTTACTTTATTCAAACCACTCATCCCTATTAAATAACATTAATTTAAGCTAAATTAAATTCCAATTTAATCCTGTTCTATTTAAATTTATAATTTAGTAAATTGATTGCTAAAATATGGGGTATTATAATCTTCCCCTATAAAAAAGATTATGTCCTTGAAATTAACAAACAAAAGACATACCTGCCTTAGAATAATTATGGGTATTATTGTCTTATCATATCCTCGTGTGCCCTTATGTACTCTTCTTCGGTATGTGGTTCCACTACACACGTACTAAGGCTATCTTCTTAGAACGCAATCTATGAATCCCCTTATTGAGTATATTCACCCATTTCTAACTACATGAGACATCAAATCAAACTCAATCTCACCCAAATGAATGTACTGATAGGAAGCCTTGGAATTTAAAAATCAATTAAGTATGGACATGCGAAACATGTAATGTACCGGATCAAGATGATTTAAAAGTGCTAAATGGTACACAATACTACCCACCTTAATTGTCATCATAAAAAGTCTAATACAACGTGTCTCCATTTTCCCTTTTCTTCTCAAAACATGTTACCTCTTTCATAGGGGAAACCTTGTCAGACTTCTTAAAATGACCTTGTCAGACTTGTTCCCCTACCTTAAACTGCGTAGAATTTCTATTCAAATTTGCTGACTCTACTCTCTATCTTGGGCAATCTTAATCTTCTCTCAAATTAACTTAATCTATGATGTTATTTATTGGATGAATTCTAGACCCAAAAGTCCACCGTAGTCTAATTAACGTATTTGCAATCGATATGGTCTCCCATAAAGTGCATTATAAGGTGCCATAGAAATGGACTTCATGTAGCTATTATTGAATGAAATTTACACCAATGGTAGGTGTACCTCCCAACTCATTTTCAATTCCATCACATATGCCCTTATAATGTCCTGGAAATTTATCTGCCAATACAAGCTAAGGTGTAACTGAGTCCCCATAGCCTACTAAAAACTCTACCAAAAATGTGCCACGAAGGTAAGGCCTTGATTTGAAATGATCGATCATAGAACCCCATGTAGTCAAATAATCTCAGCAACATACAATTGAGATAATTGCATTCTTAAAAAATAGTACATATGGCCAAAACGTTTGCCACCTTCATAAGACAGCCAAGAATAACCCAAATGGAATGATGTTGATCGGAATAAAAGTTAACCCCATAGTGAAATCCATAGAGATACTATCCCACTTCCACTTAGAAATTGATAGAGGTTAAAGCATATGAGACAAATTTTGTTGATCTACCTTCGACATCTGAGAATTGGTGCACATGGATACAAATTCAGCCACAACCCTTTTTTTTCAACCCATCGATACATATGTTTCATGTATTGGTAAATTTTATCCCCACTTGGATGTACCGTGAATAATGAGTCTCTTTCATATCTTCTCATCCTAACTCCTCTTCTAAGGATACTACCAATTTACCCTTGTAACTCAGCCCACTATTAGTTCTTACTGAAAAGAATGGCACACTGGTAGCTAGATGTTACACCACTATAATACCCTGTATTTATAATGTCCAAATAGAGTATTATATGTGGTTGAGTGGCATATGATGTAAAAATATACTTATATGCATACAAAAATAATTTTGGGAAATTAATAAATGGTAAAACATTAATAAATATTTTGATCATTCCTGCATATAATGGGAGACTATGGAATGGTCTGAAGTTTGGTATTAAGGGTTTCATTGTTTGGATTATCCCCTCGGTGTAGGGTACTGATTACTATGAAGTACTCAGCTATAATTTAGTGACACACCAAGCCAATGAAATATGATTTAGTTAAATTATGACAATTTTGATTAATATGTCGTATATGTGTTATTTACAATTAATAGTTTTTAAAAGGATTAAGAAGAGGTAGTATTGAACCATTAGGAGGATCATATAACACAAAACAAAAATAGGGGATCTAACATCTTGGAGATAGTAAGGCTAAATGGGAAAGAGGATGTTATAAGATTAGAGCCCTAGTTCTACACGAATTTGGAGGCAAGTTCAATTTGCATTTTTTTTATAATTGAAACTATTATAGAGTATTCCTATTTCATTGTATTAAAAACCTGACTAAGTTATTAGAAACTAATTGAGATGATTTAAATCAAGTGAATTTGTCATTAACCCAAGTAGGAAATTTATTAGGATTAATTAAGCATCCTTCTGATTGAATCTTCTAAAAAATTAATGAGTTTTGAATAGGTTCTGATTTATTAACATAATCCTTTTAAAACCCTAGTATCTTATGCATAATATGTAGTGAATTGAAATCAAATTGTTGTCAATTGGGAGTTAGGGTTCTTGAGTGAGAAAATGAGTTTTATATGAGTTCTTGAATTTTAATTAGGAATCTGATGATATAATTGTGTTCCAATCATGCTTTGTTTGTGCATACATTGTGCTATATGTTGTATGAATACTATATTAAAGTTTGTCGGTATTCAATGGAGATTTAAGTTTAATTTTAATGAGTTCGAGAAGACAAACCCCATTGTGGTAATTTTTCAAAACACTTAAGCCACCGATCGATCAATGAATGTTAGCGGTCGTCCGATGCCTCGGATATTTTGGCAATTTTATTTATCGTTGTATTTGAGGAAGTTTGCATTTAGTGGTTTGTTTTGGTAAACCTCTGACCTAAATTTATATATATGACTTAGATTATAGTATTAAATGGTATGGCTCCAATTTAAGTTAATGGATGGATTTGTTATTTACTTTTACATTGAATTAAAGTTGATAAATCTGGTTGAGATTTTGATTTCTTATTATTATTGTTCTCTTTATGTAATGCATACCATGCATGAGTACTCGTGGACAACATACTAAAGGTGGATTCCATTTAAAGGGGCATGTATGACACAAATCTCTATGGCACCTCGGTGAGTCGACGAGATGCCTTAGTCAATTTTACTACTAGGTCACATGCCTGGGTACCCGTGTCTGAGATGGATTACTAGGATATTTCCTTCATATTGTCCTGGGTAAGGTAGGATATATTATTGATGGGTCAAACTGATGATTTATCCATTTCCTTCATGAGGTCTTGGGTTTGGGATGTCCTAAGACTATGCTTAGTACATGCAAGTGATCCCCGAACGCATTAGCGATAGGACTTCGTTTCTTGGCTTACTTATATGATCCTTAGACTTCTAAATTATGCTAATTTATTTATAAATCTTAACTTTGATTAGTGTAATATTATATCAAATTCAATTGTTATTGTCATATGTGTAGATTAAAAATTAAACGTGGGTTCACTCGAAATTTGGAACCTAAGGTGCATGTGATATTAGGATTGTTCATTGGGGTAAATCTAAAAGATGTTAAAATGCTAGAGGCAAATGCATAGTTAAGGCTTATTACAACTTACATTATACTATTATTCTATTTAAACTTATTATTAATGTTGTGGATTTAATATTTCAGGACTGAGGTCACTCAGTCTACAACTTTGATCGATAGTGTGGTTATCACTCATCCTTTGATTGTAGATCTACTTTAGGATTTAAGTGTCATTGGATTATGTGCTAGTTCTATTATTTCATTTACCTTGCATTATAGTAGCAAGGGATACATATTTGTATTTGTGCATTTTTTGTAGCTAGTTGTATAGATAGGTTAGATTTTGACTCATGTTGATAGTATCAGAGCTCTAGAATATCTTTCATTATTGATATTTAGTTTTTCCTTTAGTGTATTTATTTTCTTGCGTGATTAAAATGGTCATAAGACTCATGTACTATTTAATTTAGGAATGATCAATCTATTTTTAAATATTACGGGGTGTCACATTTAGTATTAGAGCATTCCAAGTTGTAGTGTCCTAGGGGGAATGAGTGTGTTCATCGCTAGTTCCACATTTGCGTTCTTTTAATACTTTAGATCCTTACATTTAGAATTTGTTAATGGTGAACTATTGGAGACATCAGGGCCGACAAAGATCAATTGGAAGTGTTGAGTCGAAGGCTAATAGATGATAGGCACCAACTATTGTGAAAAATTATTAGGCCTCTATTAAATCTTAGGAAATCGTAGTGACGATAACAACCCTCCGGTAGTAACATCCACTGCTTCCACCACCCATGGTCACACTCTTACATGATCATTGAGATACCACCTCTGCATGGGAGCGTTCTAGGGCTGCCACTAGAAAGGGGAACCCTCGAGAGTTTACGAGACAGCCTGATTCCATAGTAGTGCTACAATGGAGGCATGACATTGAGCGACTTTTGAGGTTGGTTGAGTGCACATATGTCCAACAATAGATGTTGGCGAGTTTTAGGTTAGTGGGAGATGCACTAGATTCGTTGGAGACTATTTCCAACCTATATGAGAGGACTTAGATGACTCTATCATAGTTTTTTACCATGTTTTATGGAAAGTAATTCCCATTTTCACAGTAAAGGAAGCTAAAATCACATCTCGATAGGAGAAAGTAGGAGTGTAGAACCATTGGTGAGTATAAGTGAGAGTTCACCTGCATTATACACTTTGCACTGGAGGTGGTGAGGTTTGAGGATTTGAAGATGGAAAGATTTGTGAGATTTTTGAATTGAAATATTAGAAATGTGTTTTTGGGTAATTTGACATTTACGACATACCTCCAGGTGGTAGATGCCAATTCGCTTCAATGTGATGATAACCACGGGTTTTTGAGAGAGATGGAGAGAGAGAGAGAGAGAGAGAGAGAGAGAGAGAGAGAGAGAGAAAGAAGGAGCCTAAGAAGGAGAGGTTAAGAGTTGGATAAAGGTCGGAGATATCAAAAGGTGGGTCCTTCTCGAGAATAGTGAGGATCTAACCTATATCACAGACGGCCATCGTAGGGGGAAAAGCCTCCTAAGATATTCGTACATGATGACCATCGCGGATAGGGTGAACAGTTGTAGAGCCACTTGGGCCAGGGTTAGTTTATGCATTTGGGTCGTCAATTTCAAGGCTAGCATAAACAGGGGATAGGTCCAGTAAGGATAGGCACAAGGTAAGTTTGGCAGGCCCTAGGGTCAAGACCAGAGGTATCAGACTCACTAGAGATGTCACCCTCTTATTGGGGCATATTATTCATATAGGGAGTTGGGCGACGCATTTAGGAGATGCCCTAAGGGGCTTTAGGTTGGCCCAACATAGTTTCAGCAAGGGCTTCATCGATCACTTCTTGCTAAACCTAAATTTAAGGCTTTCCAAGCGATACATCGGTACCCAAATTTACTTTTTCTTTGAGATCATGCTCAGGGAGGCCCTTAGTTTCCCTAGGGACGTGTGTTCAACATCTACCAGCTGGACTTGCTAGCACAACCACGTGCTATAGAAGGTATTTTTATGTTTATATTAGTTATGCCTGAGTGCTTTTTTATGCGAGAGCTTCACAATCCTTTACTGGTTATAGATTCAATGTTACATCGCATATGATAAATATATATATATATACATATTACAAGGTGGTTATTCATGTTGACACTTTTGTAGGTAGTGGATCTTCATTACACTAGATTTGTATGGGCGTTGCTTTACAGAGTGGCAGGCTATGTTTTGTGACAAACTTATTGCTATTAGATATGGGTACTTACAGCATTATATTATGGATGGATTTATTACAATTTACCACACCCCAACTTATTATGTAGTGGCGGCTATTACATTAACAATTCGTGAATAGAAGATATTTCCATTTCCATGACTAGAGTTGAGGGGGATTCAAGCACCCATTAATGCTATATTGATGAGAGTATGTCTGAGGAGGTTGTGGTACCTATAGATTTAAACCTAGTGGTCTAAAAGTTTTTGAACATGTTTGAGGAGGTATTGGGGTTTCCACTATAGAGAAAGATATATTTTTGTATTGATCTATCCCTAGGAACCCGGCCCATTATGAGAGAACCCTATCACATGTCTCCCTTGGAAATACTAAAGTTATGGGAGAAGATACAGTAGCTTCAGAGTCAAGGGTTCATTTAGAAGAGCACGTCTCCTTGGGGAGCTCCGATGTTATTCTTTAAGAAGAAGGATGGGATAATTTTGTTGTGTGTGGATTACCGGGAGTTTAATGAAGTCACGATACAGAATACGTATTTTTTGCCTCGCATCAATTACTTATTTGAACATTTGAGGGTGCTTCATTCTTTTTCGCGATTGATTTATGAATGGGATATCACCGGTTAGTTAATATGGAGGAAAATGTTCAAAATTCAGCTTTTTTCACTGGTAACGGGTCTTACGTGATTGAGTCATGCCATTACGGCTTACCAATGCACCTACCATCTTCATGGATTTAATTAGTGATGTATTTATCTAATACCTAGATTAGTTCGTCATTGTATTACTTGACAACATTTTTATATACTCAAGATTAAAGGAGGCACATGATCATCACTTAAAGTTAGTGTTATAGCCATTGTGGGAGAACAAGTTCTGCTCTAAGTTCTCCAACCATGGTTTCTGGATCAAGGAGGTGTAGTTCTTAGGTCATATCATGTAGATTCTAGGATTTCCATTTATCCTAGTAAGGTATCCCCAGTAATGGAGTGGGAACAACCCTCACCATCGACAAAGGTTATGAGTTTGTTGGGTTTGGCGGGCTATTATCATTAGTCTATTTAGGACTTTTTCAGAATTATAGGGCCATTGATTTACCTAACTCGGAATGGGATGTCATTTATTTGGGATGAAAGTTGTCAAAAAGTGTTTGAGGATCTCAAGAAGAGGTTCACGACCACTCTGGTTCTTGGATTGCCTAAGAGAGGCATTGAGTATGTGGTATTTATGGATGCATCACTTTAGGGTCTGGGCATAGTTTTAATGCAAGAAGAAAGATCTACAGTTTATGCTTCTCATAAGTTCAAGACACATAAGGCTAATTACCCAACACATTATTTGTAGTTAGCAACGATTGTTTTTGCCCTTCGCATCTGGAGGCATTATTTATTATGACAACAACTTTCGTTGTTCTCTAATCACAAAAATCTCCATTACCTATTCAAACAGAGGGGGCTGAGAATGAGGCATAGGAAATGTTTTGAGTTTGAAAAAGACAATAATTTTTCAATCGAATACCACCGGGGGAAGGAAAATATGGCTGCAGACGAATTGAGTCGTACACTAGTAGCTACGTTGGTCACTTTATGGGCAAAACATTGAAAGGAATTGATGAATTTTTTGTCCGAGAGGTGGATTTTGTAGAGGTACATAGAATTTGGGAATGTTTTTATGGTCGTGGTAATGGTTACCCTGACAATTATTTCATGGGCAGTTCAGTCCCAATTGGTTGATTTGTTTATCCAGGAAAGGTAAAAGAGATACAAATGGATTTCATTCCTTCCCAATCGTATCAGATGGAGGTTTACCATTCTAGGGGAGGATAGTAGTGCTCTAGGATCTAGAAGATTAAAGAGAGGTATTAGTTGAGTCTCACGTGTCACGGTAGATAGTGCATCCTAGAGGGGACAAGATGTACCAAGATATAAGTGATAATATTGGTGGTCTGAAATGAAGAGGCTTATTATTGATTATGTGACGAGGTATGCTACTTGTCATTTGGTAAAGGTGGATCACAAACGACCACCGCGATAGTTTCGTCCCTTAGAGATCCCTTAATGGAAATAAGAAAGCATACCAGTGGATTTTTATTATCGGTCTATCGCGGCAACAATGTGTTTAGGATTCTATTTTGTTTATTGTAGATAGGTTAAAAGATGTAGCTCGTTTCCTACCTGTTAGGACTGATTAATTCATAAAGAAGTGCGTAAAGTTATTCATAACCGAGGAAGTGATACTGCATGGGGTGCTAAAGGACATCCTGTCAGATAGGCATAACAATTTTATTTCCAATTTTTGGAAGATATTTTAGTATGAAATAGGAGTTCAATTGAATTTAAGCATGACTATTCACCAACAGTTGGATTTCCAGATGGAAATGGTAAATCATGTTTTGGAGGATATGCTCAGGGTTTTC
Organism: Sambucus nigra; assembly: GCA_949130495.1. Lineage (NCBI taxonomy): Eukaryota > Viridiplantae > Streptophyta > Magnoliopsida > Dipsacales > Adoxaceae > Sambucus > Sambucus nigra. The sequence goes on from OX422207.1 coordinate 550,448,978, forward strand.
TTGTTAGACCTTAAGGGTAATTAGGATGTACATTTGTCGCTTATTGAGTTAGCCTACATCAATAGCCAATAAATAACGATCGGGATTGCATCGTACAGGGTATTGTACGAATGACCATGTTGTTCGCCTAGTTATTGGGAAGGATAAGAGGAACATCATATGTTTGCACCAAGTATTATCAAGGACACTTCTGAGAAGGTGGAACTTATTCGGGTGAGAATGAAGATATCCCATGATCATCAAAAAAGTTATGTTGAAAGGAGGATGAGTAAATTGGAGTACCATGTGTGACATGAGGTACTATTGAGTGTATCTCGGATAAAAGGGGTGGTTATATGTTGAGAAAAACGGAAGTTGTCTCCCCAGTACATGGGCCCCTTCATAATTATTGAGAGAGTGGGTCAGTGGCGTATGGTCTAGAATTATCGCGTCACCTTTAGAGGGTACATGATGTTTTTCACATATTCACGGTGAGTAAATTCTTAAGGCATGAGGAAGTATCAATATATAGATATAAAAGGCATGGAGTTGCAATAGGATGCTAGTTATGAAGAGAGACCCCACTTATACTTGACCGTAGATATCAAAACCAACGATCGAAGGTTATTCCACTAGTAAGAGTTCAGGGGGGACATCATAGGAGAAAGATTCCACCGGGGAACATGAGGAGGACATACGAGTGATGTATATTCCAGATTTTGAGGATGAAATTCCTTAAATAAGGGTGGACGAATGTAATACTCCCCATTTTTCAATATATAAAGAAAATATAATGTGTGTTTGAGTGGCATGTAATACCACAATATACTTATGTGCGTACAAGAGTAAATTTGGGAAATTAACAAACGGTAAAACAGTAATAACTATTTTGAACATGACTACGTATTATGGGAGAGTATAAAATGGTATAGGGGTCTATATCAAGGGTTTCCCTATTTGGATTATCCCGTCGCTATCAGGTACCAATGACTATGCAGTAGTCAACTATAATGTCGTGTCACAATAAAACAATTAAATATGATTTATGTAAATTATGACAATTTTGGTTAATATTTCGTATGTATGTTATTCACTATTATTAGTTTTAAGGATCATGGATTATTAGGGATGGCATTATTTAAAATAATGGTTTTTAACTTAAAAATAGGATATTTTTGGCCTAGTGGGTATGTATAATGAATTGCGGGATCTTAGACTAGTTAATAGTTAATTTGGGTAAGCAACTTAAGATCTTAATTTTAGACTAAGACCAATTTTATTTTAAGAGGTAGAGTTGAACCATTAGGAGGATTATTTAACTAAAAACACATATTTGGGGTCTAATATCTTCGAAAAAATAAGGCTAAAGGGGAGAGAGAGGATCTTAGAAGATTGGAGCCATAGTTTTACAGCAATATGAAGGAAAGTTTAATTTGAATTATTGTTATGCCAATTAATTTGAATCAAAACCCTGACTAAGTTATTAGAATCTAATTTAGATGATTGAAATCATGTAAATTCATAATTAACCCAAGTAGGAAATTAATTAGGATTGATTTATCATCCTTTTAATTGAATCTTACCAAAATTGATATTTTTTTAGAGCTTGAATAGGTTTGATTTATTAATATAATACATTCAAAATGCTAGTCTATTATGAATATTATGTAGAGAATTGAAATAAAATTAGCGTGACTTGGGATTTTGGGTTATTGAGAGGGAAAATGGGTTTTATTTGAGTTCTTGAATTTTAATTAGGGTTTTGATGATATAATTGGGTTCCGGTCATATTTTGTATATGGATACATTTTTTATATGTTATAAGAATCATATATGAAGGTTTTCTGGTCTTTAATGGAGATTTCAGATTAATTTTTTTCAGTTGGAGAAGACAAACACCATATGGGGAATTTTTCAAAACACTGAAGACACCGGTCGATCAATGAATGTCAGCGGTCGACCGCTGCCTCCAATATTTTGGAAATTTCACTTATTATTGTAATTTAGGAATTTTGCCTTTAGAGGTTTGTTTTAGGATAACCTCTGACCTAAATGTAAATATATGACTTTTATAGAAATAAATGGGATGGCTTTAACTTAAGATAATGGATGGATTTCTTATTTACTTTTAAATTGAATTAAAATGGATAAATCTAATTGAGACATTAGTTCCGTGATTAAGATGTATGTTACTTATTGGGATGTTTATGTAATGCATACCATGAATGAGTACTCGTGGTGAACGTACAAGGGGGATTCCATTTGAGGGGCACATAAGACGCGAACCTCTATGGTTACTTGATGAGTATATGAGATGCCATATTCTGCCAACCCCTAAGTCACACGTTAAGGTACTTCTGTTTGAGATAGATTATAGAGAGATTTCCTTCATATAGACTTTTGTGTGGCATGCTATATGATTGATGGGGTTTACCCCTTTCCTTGACAAGGTTTTAGGTTTTGGACCTCCTAGACTATACTTCGTATGTGCGAGTGATCCCCAAAGGCATTAAAGATAGGCCTTCACTGCTTGTCTTACTTATGTGATCCTTAGACTTCAAGCTTATCTTAATTTCTTTGTAACTCTTTACTTTAATTAATGTAATGTTATCTCAAATTCAATTGTTATTCTCATATGTCTAGATTAAAATTTAAACATGGATTCACTTGGGATTTAGAACCTTAGTTGCATGTGATATTAGGATTGCTAGGTGGGGTAGATAAAAAAGATGTTAAATTTCTAAAGCCATATGCCTAGTTATGATTTATTCCAACTTACGAAATACGTTTACTCTCTTTAAAATTGTTGTTAATATTGAATTGAACATTTCAAGACCGAGGTCCCCCATTCTGTGGGCTTGATCGATAGTGTTATTGTCACGCATCCTTATGTTATAGATCTACTTTAGGATGTAGTTATCACGAGCTTGCATTCCCGTTCTCTCAGTAAAATTGTCTTTCATTATAGTAGCAAGGGATAGATATTTGAACTCGTACGTTTTTTGAGTTAGTTGTACTAGTACGATAGATTTTGATTCATGTGTATGGTATTAGAGTTTTTGAATATATTTACTTATCGGTATTTAGTTTTGATTTAAGTTTATTTCTTTTCTTCCATGCTTAGAATGGTACTCATTTTTTAGACTTTTTTAGTGTTTAATTTACTATTGGCTGATTTATGTTTATGTATTACGGGGTCTCACAACCACCTTCTCTTTGCGTATTATATTATGAAACTACATCATGATCACCCATATCACAATATCTGCCAACTCCAAGTCATGAGTCGTATAATGAACCACATGCGGTTTCTACTTCTAAAAGGCATAAAGAAGTGGCTTGTCCTCCTACATCAATATCCTACACAATACCTATAGAGAATCTGCATATGGAACAAGAAATCCCCTCCACACCGATGTAAGGCAAGAATTGGGACAGATGTTAGTTTCTCCTTAGAGTTTTGAACACCTACTGTGGCCATCCCCGTTCCTCGCGGCGGGAGAAAATCCTTGGTCCCGTGCGTCTTTCTTGGGAGAGCTTTGGCCGGCGTCATTGATGAGGTGAAAAATGCAGAGAGATGGAGTTTCCAGTCTATTTTACTCAAAACAGACAAAAGAAAAGGGAGATATCCCGAAGGACAGCATCCAAAGACATACTGATACATACGAAACCAAAATGATTCAAAAAGTGTCCGGAGGCTAAGTTACAAAACGGGAAGGTGTTAGGCACTCGTTCCTCCCTTAAGGTCTATCATGGATTGTTGTTATTTTCCTTTATTTCCCCGTGATGTGTGTGTATGTGTATACGTAGTGGAGATAGGAATCATCGACATGTATCATGGAAGAGATAAAGCAAGTCATCCATAGGAATGTTCTTAAAAAATAATATTAGAAAATAGGATTTATGAGATTATCCTCGCGTTGATCGTTATAATGGAGCGATAATGCACATGGAATAATACGCCACTAAGAACAAATATATGTATATATAGAATTTAAGAGAATTGAGTTTAAATAATATAGAGAAAATAGAAAATGAGAGAAAGGTTGGAATAGGACTCGAGTCACGGGTTTTACCCCGAGACACCTACGTAGCCTATAGAGGCATCAAAGTCCATGTAGTTCGCATGCAAAATCAGGGGTGGGATTTATTCCATAAATCCAATCAGGGACATCTCTTATGTGTGTGTGTGTGTGAGTGTGTGTGTGTGTGTGTGAAAAAGTATTTTAGTTGTGAGAAAAGTGTGAGAGTTCCCATTTGGAATTTATTAGCAAATCCTCTTTTTCTTGTTTTTTGGGTTTCATTTATATGAAAATAAGAGATGTGCAATAATACTAGATAAAAAGTATATTAAGATATGTGAGATAAGAGAATAAAAGTACTAAGTAATAAAACAAATTAATGCGAATTTAAGGGAATTTAAAGAGAGAGTTGAGAAAGTTGGACTTTCTTGAAGATCTTGAGCTTGATCTTGGATGTTGGGGAGCAGGCCTTACACTTGGGTGATGATGGATGGTCCTTAATTCACCAAGTTCGATGAAGAAAGTGTTGAAAGGTGAAGGTTGTAAAGGGATTTAGATGTGGAAATCACGCTGACATCGAGAGGGGTTTTCTGAGCTTGCTGAGAGTGATGGATCTGTGATTTTTTTCTCCTTTTCGAATGAGGTTAGGACCTCCTTTTTATAGGACCATGGCATTGTCAATCGTCAAACCCCTGGTCCTACCAATCGACAGGTATGTTTAGGCACACTGTCGATAGGCGGGGTTTGGAACCTGTCGTTTAGCAGTGCCTTTTAGGTTCCTTCGGAAAATCGGTCGTAGAGACTGATCCATTGATCCTAATCATGCATGTGGAAAACCATTGGAAAGGTATTTCAGAGACCTTCGAATGTCCTTTGGACTGCTCCCGGGTTTGGAGTTGCTTTGGGTAAAAGTCTAAAAGTTTTATGACTATTCACCAACTTTGGTGACCTTCAAAGTTTTTTTTTGTAGTTATTCACCATCTTTTGTGACCCTTCAAACTTTAAATATTTTGTGATTATTTATAATCTTTGGAGATCTTCTAAGGTAAAAACAATGCTGCAATTTCTCACCATCTTTGGTGACCCTTCGAAATTAATAGTTTTTAATGTTATTCACTATCGTTAGTGACCTCCGAAGGCAAAATATGTTATAATTATTTTTTATCATTGGTGACCAATGAAGTTAAGCAGGATAAAGGTATTCACCATATTGAGTGACAATAGAAGTTGAAAACCATAAATGAATTATGCCAATTTTTACTACGAGCTTCAGCACGGATAACTATTTCAATTAAAAATAATTTTTACACATTTCACAAATCTGATGAAGTTTTTCCAATACTGCAATTATTATGTCTACCACTTAAATTTTACTAAGAACTAAGGTGGTACAAGGGGTATGTTTACACCATATTTTATATGGTTCATCTCGTGACATGTTTTTACACATGACTAGACGACGGGTAAAGTTAGTGACGATTACATGGTGATTATTGGAGGAATTTTCGGTGAAAGTAGTGCGTAGTTTAAAACAACTATTTTTTGAATTCCAATTAGAATTTTTTTGGAGGCAGGTATAGGTGGTTAATGTAGAAAATTGATTCTAATTGAAAATGGGAGTTATATGGAGCCAAATTCAAACCATAAGTTACTTGGAGACAAAAAGAGTTAATTATTATAGACAACCATAAATCTATCCCTTCTTGAAGATAAATGGACCAGTTCCTCAATAAAAAAAAACTACATTTACTCAGTTTACTATTTTTACCTTTTTCTTTTCTTTTCATCTATTTACTTACATATTTCCTTTTATTCGAAGAATTTTGTAAGGTAGATTGTAGTTCTCTTTATGTTTTATGAAATTTTCATTTGTCTTTACTTTTAAATTGGCTTTATATATCTGAATGTAATCTTCTTTACTCTTCTTAGTCTAATTTTTTGCACTTATTTTGTTTATCTTATATCAATATTTTATTCCATTTTAGATTTCTTTTACTTTCATTTGTGAACTTTCTATTATCTTCCTTGGATGTTCGTAACTAATCTTATTTTCCAACAACAGTAAAGTCTTCCCTAAGGTAAGTACAAGTCTTACCAAAACATACAAACCAAGCAAGCAGCCCAAACGAAAAGAAAATCGAAGAAGAATCACAGGATACAATCATAAACATAAAGACAAAATAATTATTTGGAAGAATATCATATTCCACTTTAGCTTGACCGCAACATCATCATGTAAAATGGATCAAAATTTAACAATACGGACTTTTGGGAATTATTTTCAAGTTACGACATTAGAAAACATAACTATTCGCCTAGGCACCCTCAAGAAAATGTACAGGTAGAAGTCACCAACAAAACCCTCCATAAAATATTGAAGAAGATGTTGGAAAATTCTAAGCGTCTATGGGGAGAAGAGAAAACACGTATCTTATGGGCTTGTAGGACCACAGTGAGGGGTCCTACGATAAAAACTCTTTCTCCTTGTCTTTTTGGACTTCAGAAGTAAGCCCCTTAAAAGATTTAAGTCCCTACCCATAGAATGGATAATTCTCAAACTCCAACACCTGAAAAAGGCCTTAGTCTCTCCTTATATGATCATGAACGGAAAAGAGACTCAACAATAATAAGGATCACATACTACTAATTACAAAGATCACATTAATAAATAAAATTTCACCATAGAATATTCAAAATGGCAGGCGTAGTTCTAAAATAGTTCATTGTAGTAACCAAAAAACCAAATAAAGGAAATATGGACCCAAGTGGGAATGACCCTATATGTTGACGAAAGTCACAACGCTAGTATGCTAATACATCAAAGACACGTAGGGGAATTAGATCCCTCACCCCTAAAATAATTAACACTTGAGTAAGAATTATTAGCGATATAACCTCATTTATCCATCAAAAGGAAAAATAACATTTTTGGCCATGCTACTACATTAATACAACTTCTCCAAAAAAAACGTTCAAGGGTTTTATCATAGTTTCTTATCAAGTTTCAAATATTTTTAAGTCTCTCATCCTTAGCCCAAATAGTTCTAAGATATAAGGACCCTTAACTTAATAATTCTTGGGGATTTAAAGGATTTCAGCCTTAGTTCTATAAAGGTATCGAGTTTTGAAGACCATAGATTTAATCAAATTTAAATATTTTTAAGGTTTTCATCCTTATTTGTAGCAGATATGAGGTCTAGGTACCACTAACTTAATAATTATTGAGAATTTTAAGGATTTCATCCTTAGTTCCATAAAGTCTTAGGGTGTGAAGACCCTTATCATAGTTAATTTTGAGAATTGTAAGGCTTTAACCGTTATCTCTGAAACGTTGTGAGGTCTAATGGTACTTAACTTTAAAAAAAGAAATTTTAAGGATTAAAATTTTAGTTCTACATAGTCTTTACGTTTCCTTGACTTAGAAAATATTAATTGTTGTAAACCTTTAGTCCTTAGCTCTTAGAAATTCTAAGGTCTAAGGATCCATAACTTAATAATTCTCATAAATTTTAAAGTTATTAGCCTTACTTCGATAAAAATCTCATGGTTATAAGAACTTATACATAGAAAATTTCAAAGATTTTAAAGTTTTGCATCCTTAGATTTTACAGTTTTGATATCTAAGGTCCCTTAACTTAACAATTCCTAGGTAATTTAATAATTGCATCTTTAATTCCATAAATCAATAAGGTATTAAGACCAAAAACATAGAACATTTTAAGAGTTTTAATATTTTTCCTTGCCACTAAAAAGTTAGAGGTCTAAGTATCATCCATGTAAAAGTCTAACGAATTTTAAGGATTTTAACCTTATTTATGAGAGGTACCATGGACTAAACACCCTTAACCACAACATCTTCAAAAATTTATGAATTGAGTCATTGGTTCAAAGATAGTCTTGTGAATTAATGACTCACAACTCAACATACCATGGATCACTAAGGCTTTCATCATTAACTCTAACAAATTTAAGGTAAGGAAACCTTGGAATCGAAACCTTAGGAAATATAAGGCTTTAATTCTTAGTTCAAAACTAACAGTATGACCACCTTCACCTCTCAAACAGATGGTCACCATTATAACGATAAGTATTTTTAGGGGATTGATACTAGGAAAAATTATCCAAAAGGACTTCGATTGATCACATTTAAAAAGAAAAAACACATAAACTAGATCTAAGGTTTAAATCACTATGTATTTGTAGATCATGTAAGTGATGAAATAAAAGAGACAAAGTTAATGAGGTAGATGTACCTGGTGATCAACCATCTTTAATCCTTGATTACATGTGCAAAAATCCTTAGATGTTTAACTACATGATCCACCCAAATCAAAATATGTGTGTGCGTTCTTTTAAAGATGAAAATTAGGTGATATAAGAGAGAACAATAACTTTCTCTCTCCTTGCCCTTCATAAAAACATGAATGTTGTTTATCTCTATCTCCTTATCTAATCCTTAGGAGTTTTAATATTTCTTATGCCCCTTCCCTATACCTATATATATTTGTATATGAATTGGTCATGGTCCTATTAGGGTTTACAGAGAGTTTTAGGCTTGCTATATGATATATTAACTATGTTAGGTGTAGCAACCTGCATATTCTAATAGTAGGATTGATAAAATTAAAAAATTATAACATACAAATTTCTAGAATTTAAACTATCATTGTTAACATGTGACATAATCATTAGACAATTTAAAACTTTCCAATAATATAATATATGAGAGATATAGATATGAATAACCACCAACAATAGAGTCCAACATACATCAACCTCCAAAATAATATAGTATTGACAAAATGTAATCTTTAATAATGTACAAGTACAACTATGGATTCATAAGTGACCCACCAATATGAACGTTGTCGCATAAAAGAACAACTACGAAAAGGAAAATATACTTTACATGATTAGAGTCTCCAAAAATAAAAGCATGCACTTTAAGATCTAGAAGATCCAAAATGTGAACTCCTAACCTGAGATGTTTGTCAAGATCAATGGATTCGGTCCCTCTTCAAGAATACTAGCTACATAAATCCAAATAGGGTAACGTAAACCTGGCCCGAAGTACTCAATAAAATAAGTACCACATTATAATCTTTTATATAATAATACATATTTCTGTTTAAAAACCTTAATTTAGAAATAGTATTTTAAACTTAGAATTTTTATCAATATTCACCGGGTAATATAACAGAATCAACTATCCTAATAACAATAGGAGATAACAACATTTCATATAATAGCAAGAGTACAAAGACTTATCCGTTTGATAACTCGGTTTATCAACGAAGCACATAATACTAGATTTTCAAAACTATCTAATTGTTAATCGAAATTACAATTTTTTTATAAATGGGTATTAATAACTATCGATTTATCAATCGATACCCACTATTTCATGATCTTTAACTCGTAGAGCCATTAAATTCATTTATCCACTATGCACATTCATATTGTTTTACTAAATTATTTTCATATTCCATTTTTATACTAGACAACCATCCTTTCATTTACACGCCTAAACACACATTAACCAATTACCACTTTCTTGTTTCATTTATGTCATCTTTATCTTGATTACTTTATCATAATTAATCAGCAACTTTCACATCTCCGAACATAGCATAGTATGCCCCACATAATATTTATTACTACAAAAAATGAAATCTATAGGCCTCCCACATGGCCCTGGCACATTAAATAGTGTACCACATGTGCCATTTTATGAATATCAATAACAATGTCCAACGTACATAATTGTACCAATCTCATAACCCACATTAACATAGACAACCAGTCGTACTACTGACCTTGCACATAGTCATCAAATAGTCCAAGAAAATTATATTATTACTATTTTTAGAAAATCTACATCTTGTACGTACAACCTTTCTCTAGTTAGACAACACTAGACATGCACCATAAGAAATTCACAAACATCAATACCAGTTAAAGTAGTCAACCAATATAGATTACGCACATATGATAATCCATAGCTAGCTAATTCTATACCCAGTACCTGTAGGGTTTCCCACCAAATTATCACTTTATACATAAATTTAAACATGCAAAACTCCTAGCTCCTAACGTTCTCCAGAATCGATGTGTGGGATGTATGATAAATGAATTAAAATATGGAACTCTATCGATACACTTCTGTCTAGGTCAAGTGGTCATCAGGACTCTATAATAAATATATATCTCCGGACATCTTCTTAAGAAACACTATGCAAATTACGCCACGAAGCACCCGAATCCTACCTTTCTTTAAACTCCATGTGTGGGATGTCTCATAAATGAAATCCAAACATGGAACCCCCCCCCCCCCCCCCCCCCCGCCCGATACACTTATATCTAGATTGGGAAGTATTTGAGAGAAAACAACTACAAACTCAACATTGTATATATTAAGTCTGTCTCTAAGCATTAACCACCTACTACATAAAAACAAATAATAATTTCTCCTCTTATTCGTTCCTCGTCAATTTCTCACGTTCCTTTATCATCTCAATAGCCTCAAGTATAGTCTGCTCAAAAGCAACATATCCCAGCAATCGCTTACCCAATATTCACAACCTAATACCTAAGGAAAAGACCTATAAGGGATACTCTTTAATGACCCCTAACTTTTACCGTCTCTAGACTCCATGCATGGAACGTCTTATAAATGAAAACCCAACCAATACAATTTTGTTTAGATTAGGCAGTCGTCAAAAGTAGACAAAGACTAAACCTTACCTTTTATATCCATTATTCAATTATATCCATGCCAATACATATCACTCATATAAATTTCATAGCTTACTCTACACATCCCAAGTCATCTCAAATTATAACCTAACCTCAAGAATTTTAGCATCTTTCTCAGACATCACTCTTATTCCTTAAATTACCATGTCATTTTCATCATATATTAACATCCATTATCCTAACAATGACTATAGATAACAACTACTACATTAAGGTCTAAAGTCAACTTTCCATGATAATAAAAATATCCTTGAACGTTAATTACTTATTTCAAACCATATATGTATATATCCCAGGTATAATGATCCCAATCTGAATAATAGATAGCCCAAAAGTCATAAGTCCTGAAGATAACATCATATATCCAACAACATCCACCTCATCATCAACATAAAACAAAGCAAATAAATCTCATTGATGACAAGAATAGCCAAAAATCTAAACCCCATTAACAATTACAATAAGATATTTACAACATAAAATCCATAATCAATAATTAAACAATAATGCAAATCTCCCTCATAGGACAAGTATTAATCCATCCACAAACATCCATTTATCGACAACAAATTACCACTCAACACGAGTGTCCTAAACAAAAACAACAAAAATGAACCCATCCATCCAAATCCTAACATGAAATAGCATATATCTAAGAATAATAATCACTCGACAACCACATATAATTTATAATCCTAAACATAGTCCTCAATCGGAACATATAATTAATTATTTATTATGTTCATAAAACACTATTTTTTACGGATTCCACGTAGAATCCATATGAAGTTCTAAGAAGTATAAGTGTTCCAAGATAATCATAGGAATTTACATTACAATTTCATGTGAAAAGATATAGTCGTACCCTCATTTCATCTTTCATAAGTTCATAGAGTATATAATGTATTTCTTGATAAATTACAAAATTATTATTCCCATCTATACAACATTTACTAAATTTAATTCACATTATATTATTCCCATCTCTAAAAAAATTACACAATTTTAATTTACATAATAGTATTCACATATTTACAACAATTACGCAATTTTAATCCATATAATCAAAATATACGAATTCTCAACAATATAAGGGTCACAATAATTTTCAATTGGATTTCATAATAAAAGGAAATAAATTGGTTTATCTTCCCCTAATTATATTTCTAATCACTATTAATTAACTATGAATCTTGGCGTTTGCCTAGAATTATACCCAAGAGGGTGGGAAGTTAAATTGGGTATACGGGTTTAGCGAAAATATCATAACTTTCTTAACTTATTTATAAAGATTAATTTCAATACGATAAATCAATTCAAGAGAAAAAACTAATGAATCAGTAACCATATGTAGTTAATAGAGAGTAAAGAGGAACTTCAAAAACTATGGCTTTAATGTGGTTCAACCGCTGCCTACGTCTACACTCGAGACGGTACTTAAGAACTTCACTATCTCCGGTTCACTTACAATGGAACCAAAACCTCACAAGGAACACTACCTTGCAAATGATAACTAAAAAGGTGCTAAACTCATCATTGACCAAGTGGTACCTACATAATAGACTAAAGACTTTAAATGCCTTAAGTACCCGCAACAACAATGCAACCGACCGAGAAGATACAATGAAGTTTAACCGTCAGTAACAATAATGAGAACGTAAAGTAAAAAATGTAGTTAATGATTAAGTGTGTTTACTTTCTATCTAAAAAATGAAAAACACTATTCATAAGTATGATACTCAAATAGGGTTTTGAGTGTATCTTTAGCATAAGTGGATATTTGGTTTATAACTTTACAAATAAGGGATTGAAATGGATGCATTTGGATCAAGTGAGTTTTCTTAAAGCTAAAGCCTCAATGGAGTTTTTGGGACTTAAACTCTCAAATGGGTTTTGGGATTCGTTTCTCTCTCTACGGAACTTTGGGATATTGACACTAGATAGGAATGAAATTTAATCAATAGGTTTGATATTGTAAGCATTTCTATTTTGGAATAGAAATGGGAGGCTCTTTTTACAATGTTAAGGGGAATCTAAAGGTCGGTAAAAACTATGGTGAAAACATTGGTAAAGTTTAGGGTATTATGATGAAAGGTTGGGTAGTTTTACCAAAATGAATTCTAAAATCCTTGTAATTTTAGTCGACTAAACCTCAAGTTTAGTCGACAAGAAATCTTGTGTTTGTGGGTTAGCTTGTTTTAGTGGGTTGTGTCATAATTTTTAGTTGACCAAACTTTTTAGTGTTTTTCTTTAGTCAACTAAGCCTCAAGTTTAGTCGACTAAAAAACCCAGTTTTTTGGTTGTATGATGTTGGGTTTTAAGACATACTTTATGGAAGGTTTAAGGAGATTTACGTAGGTTTGGGTGAGTAGGTTTAAGCATTTACAAGATGAAAACTGTTACTTTACTTTTGTTCAATAGTTACTAAAGTAAAATAAGAAAGAGTGGAATGATAAACTGTGTTTTTGAGCATTATCTTGGCATTCTTAAGTCATTCAATGTGGGATTGTGTTATGATGCATGCAGTGATTTTGGAATGTGTTAATAAGATTTCTTGTTTTATTGGTTGATGTTGAACTACTTTTCGTGCTTAAGAGATCATCTTGCTAGGTTTTGATTCAAGCTTTAAGTCAACATTAAATATTTTGTGATCTTCATTGTCTTTGTTAAAATCTTCATTGTATTGTAGGGATGTGATTGCATGGTTTCAAGAATTATGTGTTCTTTATAACATATTTTTCATAATGTATTAAGTACTTTTTTTACCCTCAAGGGTATTCGATAGAAGATTTTGATGTATAATCTTATATTAGGTGTGTTGTCATCATTGAAAATCCTTTTGGTTGAAGTACATGTGGTTTAAAAATCCCCCTTTTTGATGATGGCAATACATTTGATATAGTTTAAGAAATTGGTTGAAAGTCTCCCTCTTTCTTTGAGAATTGATTTTTAAAAAAAATATTTCTATCCCCCTTGGTTGTAGCATCTATTTTTCTCATATTATATCTCTACCCCTTTGTCATTATCAAAAAGTACGGGGGTAATGTTTTGATGGCTTTCTTAATAGAGACTAAAAAATAAAGTTAGTATTGAAATAATAGGAGGAAATATATTTTACTATCATGCGTCTTAACGATTAAGGTAACTAATGGATCATATTTGTCATGGGGTGTTTTCACGGAAGACAACATTTAATCATGTGAGAATCATATCACAGTATACACTTAATATCGTGGTTGAAGTGTTTCTAAATTAGAAGAACATGTGAGGTTTAAATAGTGGAGATTTTGACTGTCCTGGTTAAAGTGTATTTTGTAAACATCCTGGGAAGAAATCGTGTGCGGACATGAGTCTTTTCATGTATGGAATCATTTGTGCATGTGGAAGAAAACTTTTTGAGAGGATGGTTAGTATGACAAATATGGGAATATGTAGATCATATGTAGTAGTGTTGTGGAGGTTTCTAACCAAGTTAATTATGTAGTTGTGATGTCAAGGTCATAATGGATAGTGTATGAAGTTGTAATACCCCGTATTTTTATGCTATATTAATTTGGGGATTTATTAAATTTAATGTGAGTTAATTATTTAATAAAAATACGAAAATTAATTATGTTATAATTATTAACGTGACGAGAGTTAGTAATTATTGGAAATTAATTATGTTATAATTATTAACGTGACGAGAGCTAGTAATTATGGGAAATTTGTTGAATATTACTAATGAGCAAAGTAATATGTAATATTGGTTATATTGAATGTCACGAGTGAATAAAATGACAATTTTGGAAATTTGAGTCGGGACGCGCTCGTGTCGCGTCGGGACTATATATTGATAAATAAAAGTGAATATTTTATAAGTTATTTGTATGGTCGTTTTGAGTGCGCCAACGCGTCCGGAAGGGTCGAGATAGTCTGAAAAGTGTACCCAGGGGTTTAGTTTGGGTCTCGGGGCGTTTTTAGGCCTAATTGGTACCCCGGGAGGGAGTTTTGGACATTTCATATTTTTGGGTAATTAAACCCACGAAAATGAGTAATCTATATCAGCCATTTAGGTTAGTCAGCTAGGGTTAGAAAACACAAACACAAGAACGGACATAGGAGAGGAAGGAGAGAGCTCTCAAGGCAAATTCAAGGCTCAAAACCCATCCGTTTGCACCGCCACCGCCACCAACGCGTAGATCGCACGATGGGCTACGCAACAGTACCAAAAACATCTGCAAATCGGAACACCAAATATCCCAGGCAAGTGTTTATCTTTCTTATTTTGTTGGTACATCTTTCATATTAGTTTAAGAGTAATTAGAATGAGTTTTTATGGAAGAAAACCAAAGATTTGAGATAGGAATTGCATGTAGTGATGGATAAATTGATAATTCTGGAAACCCTTGCCATGTAGAGGAATTTCCCACGAAATTATGATGTTTATAAGAAGAAATTTCTGGAAATACTTGTTAGAACCATGTTTAAGAGAATTCTAGGGTTCTTGATAATTATGATAATCTTGGGGATATTAATCCATGTATAATGATAGAAATCAACATGCTTTACGTTGGAAATACGTAATATGGAGATATAATGTTAGTAGTATGAATCTTAGGACGTTTGGGAATGTAAAACTTGAATTTGGATGAAGAAATGTGTTAGAACCCGTAACTGCAAAACTGCAGAAATCGCAATACCTGCTTGATCGATCGATCGAGCCCAGAGCTTCGATCGATCGAAGGTTCGATCGATCGAGCCCCAGACCTCGATCGATCGACCCCTCCTAGCAGACTCCTATTTCCCTTTCTAAATTAGTTAAGTTTAATTTCTTGTGAAATAATGCTTGGGCATCCTTAATAAAATGTTTTGGGGGATAGGGAAGACCAGTAGGACATGTGAATTAAGTTTGGGACCCTTGATGTCGGGCAAAGATTGTATTTTGGGATAATTACATAAGGGTCGGTGAATTTATGATTTAAATAGAGAGACACGTAAGAGAGTTACTTTGGGTCAAATGTGTATACCTACTGAATTTTATAATTTGGAGAATAAAGTCACGAGAGTTGTGTGGTACGTTGGAATAATACCGAATTAAGGTTAGAAACGAACCGTTATAAGTGTTTACTAAAATATGATAATATGGATAAAAGTCGTAACTATGGGATTTGGGAATATACCCAATATTGACCTGGTAATATTAGTATAGTTATATGATTGTGTATCTATATGCTATCTATGTGTGAAAACATGCCCACGCTACTTGCTATCCCTGAGGTTACGGCGCTGGGACAGTCTTATCTCGATGGGACCTTTATGGGGGATATTGACTTGTACCCTAGAAGCTAGATATCCTTGGTACAGGCTATCGAATCGATAGTTCAGACGGTCCTAAGAGACGCGGGTATGTGCTATCCTCTTAGAGACTTGGAATCTATGATTTGCCTCAATATTGTTTGTGTATGTGTTAATACAATTCGAGAGTGATTCCGAATTTGTATTCCCCTTAATATGAGTGATACGGGGTTTGGATAGTAGAGTATGCCTGCACCATAGTTTTTATTTGGGGTGTTGTTATGATATATATATATTTTACGAGTAGTTAATATATATATGAAATTCTGAAATCTGGAACTGCCTACTGTGATTTGAAATGTAGGACCTGGTTGATGACTCGAATTGTAAATACTTGTTTTGAGAAAGTATAATATGACACTGGAAAACTTCATTGATTAATAAAGTTAAAATGAGAACTTTGGTTACTAATTGAAATATTCTTTTCAAACAATTGAATCGTTAAATTTTGAATCCTGCGAATAACCTAAGATAAGTTAAACCATTGGGAAAGGATAGCGTGATATATGATGAGATAGACCACTGGGAAGGTTAGTGCGATAGGTGTGCACATTAGAAGAGAGGTGAGAATTTCTCAAGAGAGTGTCGCACTAATATGTTGTTGCATTGGCTTGTATCAATTTAAATACTTGCTAAACAATTTTTAAATCATATACACTATCGGGCTCTGACCCGTTTCTCTCTCTCTCTCTCTCTCTTATATATATATGTATGTACTACAGGTGCCCAGCCACAGGGGCGTCTTGCTTAGGATCCCTTGGAAGGAACGTGATGCAGCTTAGGTGGGAGTTGCAGGCCACTTGCTTAGACGATTTCATTTACTTGATTCCACTCCTATGATTCTCAGTTATTGGGGCATGTGTCACCCTTTCCACTATTTATCTGTTCTGTTGGGACATTTGTATTTCAATTATTTCTAGTACTATTACTTTGGGATTTATTCAGCATGTATGTTTTATATTTAGTTTTAAATGTTGGGATTTTGGGATTATGAATGTTTAAAGTAATTGGATTATGTTCCAGGATAATTGTTGTATGATTCTTACTTATTGAAAATGTGATTAATAATTAAATAAATAAGTTTTTCTTTAAAAATACAATTTGGTTAGAAAGGTTAAAAATTGATTTTGACACTTAGCTTAATTAATTAGGGTGTTAATTTGGAAAAGTTTATTTTTACGACAGTGATGCTAAGAATGAACCAATTGTTCACCTTGATTTTAATTTAATAAAGGAGTGATAGCCCGGTATTTAATTAGGCGGGGTGTCACAGGTGGTATCAGAGCATCAGGTTCTAGTGTCCTTTAGGATCTGTGCGGCTTATTATGCTTTCAGCGTTGCTCTCTTTGATATAGAGCCCTATTTTTAGGATTGTTGTATTTTCTGCTTTTACGTTACGTCTTCAGCTTTTTGAGATTTAATAATGACTGTAGACTAATAAACTTCTTCACGTTTCAGATGCCTCCGAGACGTGCACCGAAGGATAGGCGTGCCCAGGCCGAGCAGCCAGTAGCTCCGGCATAAGGCACTATGAATGCTAATGAAGTAGCCGCCATTGTTGCTCAGGAGGTGAATGCCGCGCTAGCGGTGGTTCAGCAGGCTCCACCCCAGATTCAGGCAGTGGCGCCAGTACCAGCATAGCTTCCATCTGCATGGGAGAGGGTTAGGGATGCTTTTCATAAGGTGCATCCCCCTGAGTTCTCTGGTAGCTCAGATATCGTCACAGTCAGCCAATGGAAGAAAGACATCCAGCGGCATCTTCGTATGTATGAGTGCACCAACGTGCAAAAGCAGTTGTTGGCTTCCTTTAAGCTGGTGGGGGCCTCTTTGCAGTGGTCGGAGTTCACTACCACATTGGAGGAAAGGAACACGATCCCTATTCAGTTGTTCTGGGAGCGGTTTGACAGTAAGTATTTTCCATTTGCCGTGCAGACTGAGATGAGATGGAAATTACTGAATTTGAAACAGGAGAATTCTACCATAGCTAAGTATGAGGAGGAGTTCACGAGACTTCTCACCATCGTGCCAGATGAGGCACCCACTGAGGGCAAGAAGATTATGTTGTTTGTGGACGGGTTAGCTTAGAGGATTCGTCAGCATCTTATAGGGAATCTATCTCTGAGTACTTTTATTGATGTACTCAATGCTGCGTTACTACATTTCCAGGATCACCGCTTCCATCTGCAGGGAAGCAAGAGAGCAGGAGAGTCCAGCCAGCAGGTCAGGACCGGGGGTAATAGTGCTAGTGGGGCACCATCTCATGGACAGACTCGTCAGCACGAGCAGAGTTCCCATCAGGGGGACCCTGCTAAGCGATTCCGTTCAGGTGATTCCAGGAAGGAATATGGGTGTTATAGGTAGGGTCAGCAGGGCCATCCTAATCATCAGGGCCACCAAGGCCAACACCGACAGCAAGGTCAGCAGCAGGGCCAACAGGGCCAACAGCGTGTTCATCATGGCCAACAGGGCCAGTGGCGGGGAGGTAACGGCCAGCAGGGCCGTGGTCAACAGGGTCAGAGGGGAGGCAACTTCAAAGGTCGATGTTTTGGGTGTGGTAGACACGGCCATAGACGCCCGGATTGTTCGGAGGGAGATAGGGCCCCACAGCAGCAGGGTGCCCGTAATGAGCCACAGAGGCCACTTTTTCCACCTACCCTCCCAGCTCCAGCCCAGGTGCCAGCCCTACCAGCCGTTCTAGCAGCTCCAGTTCAGCAGGGGCAGTTACAGTACGTACGTGTCTATAACGTCCACCAGGCAGAAGCTCCACAGGCACCACCCGCGATTGAGGGTATGTTTCCTATCCATGGTACTATGGGTCGGGTTTTGTTTGATACTGGGGCAACTCATTGTTTTATAGCTACGTATTTTGCGAAGGCCTTAGGGTAGCCACAACAGAGAGCACAGTGATGTGTGTAGACTCACCACTGGGGAGTGGGTCGCTTATCTTCTTTATATGCCGAGGAGTGGGGGTAGAGATTGGTAGTTTGGTATTACCTGCAGACATGTTAGTCTTAGATATGCATGAGCATGATGTTATTATTGGTATGGATTGGTTCGCATCTTATAGAGCCATGATTGATTGCTTCGGTGGGAGCATTGTTTTTGCCATTCCGGGGCAAGAGATGTTTGTAGTGGCGATGCCTCGCCTAGAGGGAGGTTCGACCGCTCAATTGTATTATATAGAGGAGGATACCTCTAAGGAGGTTGTGATTCCGTTAGAATCGATTCCAGTTGTTCGTGAGTATTCCGATGTGTTTCAGGAAATACCAGGCCTACCCCCCAGTCGAGAGATAGACTTTGTTATAGATTTATTGCCAGATACTAGACCTATAGCACGTGATCCATACCGTATGGCTCCGGCGGAGATGCGAGAGTTACGAGATCAGATAGAGCAGCTATTAGGTCAGGGCTTCATTCGCAGGAGTACCTCACCTTGGGGAACTCCAGTTCTATTTGTGTAGAAGAGAGATGGTTCACTGAGGTTGTGTGTGGACTACCGGGAGTTGAACAAGGTCACGATACGGAATAAGTATCCTTTTCCTCGAATCGATGATCTGTTCGACCAGCTGAGGGGAGAAACTTTCTTTTCGAAGATAGATCTGAGGTCGAGGTACCATCAGCTACGTATTAGGGAGCAGGATGTTTCAAAGACTGCCTTCTTGACGAGATATGGGTCTTATGAGTTCAGAGTGATGCCATTCGGCCTCACAAATGCTCCAGCCGTGTTCATAGACTTAATGAACCGAGTATTCAGAGAGTTATTGGATCAGTTTATCATCGTCTTCATAGATGGCATTTTGATATATTCACACTCCGAGGAGGATCATGCCGAGCACTTAAGGCAGGTTCTTCAGACTTTACGAGAGCATCAGTTGTATGCTAAGTACGAGAAGTGTGGATTCTGGTTATGAGAGGTACAGTTCTTGGGGCATGTTATTTCTGAACAGGGGATAGCAGTTGACCCGAGTAAAGTGTCAGCGGTGAGGGAGTGGGGACAGCCCATGACACCGATGGAAGTGCGTAGTTTCTTGGGGTTAGCCGGATACTACAGGAGATTCATTCGAGGATTCTCCAAAATAGCGGGTCCATTGACGAACCCGACTCGCAAAGGGGTACCATATGTTTGGGATGACGCTTGTCAGTTGGCTTTCGACGAGCTGAAAGACAAGCTTACTTCAGCGCTAGTCCTTGCTTTACCGGATTTGGGTGCGGAGTACCTGGTTTACACCGATGCCTCTTTACGGGGACTTGGGGGAGTACTTCAGCAGGAGGAGAAGGCTATAGCTTTTTCCTCCCGAAAGATTAAGCCGCATGAGAAGAATTACCCCACCCACGACCTGGAGTTAGAAGCGGTCGTTTTTGCATTGAGGATATGGAGGCACTACTTATTGGGGGAGAAATTCCGCTTGTTCACAGACCACAAGTCACTGTAGTACCTATTTACTCAGCGAGAGTTGAATATGCGACAGCGCAGATGGTTAGAGTTTGTGAAGGACTATCAGTTTGACATACAGTATCATCCGGGGAAGGCCAACGTATTTGCTGATGCGTTGAGCCGTAGACCGGTAAATGAGGTAGCAGACGTCTGGAAAGCGAAGTGGAAGGAGTTAGGCCACCAGGACGCAGTAGCCCGTTCCTTCATATCTGCTATGACAGTCACACCCGAGATTGTTATGAGGGTAATATAGTCCCAAACCATAAACCCGTTTTGCCAGGAGCAGATTGTACGACTTTTAGTTGAGGGTACTGAGTCCTACTCTATTAGTTCTGATGGGGGTTTGAGGTTTAATGGGAGATTGGTGGTTCCAGAAGGAGCAGAATTACGTCATGCAGTGATGACCCAGTCACACGGGTCCCGATTTGCAGTACATCCTGGAGGAGATAAGATGTACCAGGATATGAGGAGGCAATACTGGTGGAGTGGGATGAAGAAGGACATTGCTGAGTTCATGTCCAAATGTTCTACCTGCCAGCTGGTGAAGGTGGACCATCAGAAACCGTCAGGATTGCTTCAGCCATTGAAAGTACCCGCGTGGAAATAGGAGAGTATTTCCATGGATTTTATTACAGGGTTGCCTACATCACAGCGGGGCCACGATTCTATCTGGGTGATTGTAGACCATTTGACCAAGGTGGCTCATTTTCTGCCGGTGCGGACAGACTATACCACGGGTCAGTATGCTCAGTTGTTCATTGATGAGGTTGTCAGATTACATGGGGTGCCCCTGAATATTGTGTCGGATAGAGATAAGATTTTCGTGTCACGTTTCTGGGAAACCTTTCAGGAGGCTATGGGTACTGAGTTAAGGTTGAGTTCAGCTTATCACCCACAGACAGATGGACAGACAGAGCGTAATAATCAGATGTTAGAGGATATGCTACGCATGTGTGTTCTTGATTTTGGAGGAGGTTGGGAGCCACATCTTCCACTGGTAGAGTTTGGTTATAATAACTCTTATCAGTTTACGATTGGTATGGCTCCATTTGAGGCTTTGTATGGCAGGCCTTGTCGTTCTCCAACTTGTTGGCTCGAGGTGGGGGATAACAAGTTGCTAGGACCGGAGGTGATTCAGGAAACCTCCGCGAGGATTGAGATGATCAGGAGTCGCATTCGAGTAGCCCAGGACAGGCAGAAGAGCTACGCCGATGCGAAAAGGTTCTTCCGGGAGTTTAATGTGGGGGACCAAGTGTTACTGCGTGTATCTCCTATGAAAGGAGTGATGAGGTTCGGGAAGAAAGGGAAATTATCCCCGAGGTACGTGGGACCATTTCCCATTATCGAGAGGATTGGGCCGGTAGCATACAGATTGGGACTACCAGAACACTTACATCGCATTCACGATGTATTCCACATCTCGTCGTTGATACGGTATCTTGGCCCAGACTCACATTGCGATAGATGAGATAGACTTACAGCCTGACAGCTCTTACGAAGAGAGACCGGTGGCTATCCTAGACTACAGTGAGAGGAGATTGAGGTCGAAGATAGTTCCACTTGTACGAGTCCAGTGGGAGAATCATAACATGGAGGAATCCACTTGGGAGCGCGAGGCCGATATGCGCGAGAGATATCCAGATTTGTTCTTACAAGGTATGCCTTGTTTTTTGAATTTCGGGACGAAATTCCGTTATTAGGGGGAAAGTATGTAATACCCCGTATTTTTATGCTATATTAATTTGGGGATTTATTAAATTTAATGTGAGTTAATTATTTAATAAAAATCCGGAAATTAATTATGTTATAATTATTAACGTGACGCGAGTTAGTAATTATTGGAAATTAATTATGTTATAATTATTAACATGATGAGAGTTAGTAATTATGGAAAAATTTGTTGAATATTACTAATGAGCAAAGTAATATGTAATATTGGTTATATTGAATGTCACGAGTGAATAAAATGGCAATTTTGGAAATTTGAGTCGGGACGCGCCCGTATCGCGTCGGGACTAAATATTGATAAATAAAAGTGAATATTTTATAAGTTGTTCGTATGATCATTTTGAGTGCGCCAACGCGTCCGGAAGGGTCGAGATAATCAGAAAAGTGTACCCGGGGGTTTAGTTTGGGTTTCGGGGAGTTTTTAGGCCTAATTGGTACCCCGGGAGGGCGTTTTGGACATTTCACATTTTTGGGTAATTAAACCCACGAAAATCAGTAATCTATATCAGCCATTTAGGTTAGTCAGCTAGGTTTAGAAAATACAAACACAAGAACGGCCATAGGAGAGGAAGGAGAGATCTCTCAAGGAAAATTTAAGGCCCAAAAGCCATTCGTTTGCACCGCCACCACCACCAACGCGTAGATCGCGTGACGGGATACGCAACCGTACCAAAAACATCTGCAAATCAGAACACCAAAAATCCCAAGCAAGTATTTATCTTTCTTATTTCGTTGGTGCATCTTTCATATTAGTTTAGGAGTAATTAGAATGAATTTTTATGGAAGAAAACCAAAGATTTGAGATAGGAATTGCATGTAGTGATGGATAAATTGATAATTCTGGAAACCCTTGCCATGTAGAGGAATTTCCCACGAAATTATGATGTTTATAAGAAGAAATTTCTGGAAATACTTGTTAGAACCATGTTTAAGAGAATTCTAGGGTTCTTGATAATTATGATAATCTTGGGGATATTAATCCATGTATAATGATAGAAATCAACATGCTTTACGTTGGAAATACGTAATATGGAGATATAATGTTAGTAGTATGAATCTTAGGACGTTTGGGAATGTAAAACTTGAATTTGGATGAAGAAATGTGTTAGAACCCGTAACTGCAAAACTGCAGAAATCGCAATACCTGCTTGATCGATCGATCGAGCCCAGAGCTTCGATCGATCGAAGGTTCGATCGATCGAGCCCCAGACCTCGATCGATCGACCCCTCCTAGCAGACTCCTATTTCCCTTTCTAAATTAGTTAAGTTTAATTTCTTGTGAAATAATGCTTGGGCATCCTTAATAAAATGTTTTGGGGGATAGGGAAGACCAGTAGGACATGTGAATAAAGTTTGGGACCCTTGATGTCGGGCAAAGATTGTATTTTGGGATAATTACATAAGGGTCGGTGAATTTATGATTTAAAGAGAGAGACACGTTAGAGAGTTACTTTGGGACAAATGTGTATACCTACTGAATTTTATAATTTGTAGAATAAAGTCATGAGAGTTGTGTGGTACGTTGGAATAATACCGAATTAAGGTTAGAAACGAACCGTTATAAGTGTTTACTAAAATATGATAATATGGATAAAAGTCGTAACTATGGGATTTGGGAATATACCCAATATTGACCTGGTAATATTAGTATAGTTATATGATTGTGTATGCATATGCTATCTATGTGTGAAAACATGCCCACGCTACTTTCTATCCCTGAGGTTACCGCGCTGGGACAGTCTTATCTCGATGGGACCTTTATGGGGGATATTGACTTGTACCCTAGAAGCTAGATATCCTTGGTACAGGCTATCGAATCGATAGTTCAGACGGTCCTAAGAGTCGCGGGTATGTGCCATCCTCTTAGAGACTTGGAATCTATGTTTCGCCTCAATATTGTTTGCGTATGTGTTAATACAATTCGAGAGTGATTCCGAATTTGTATTCCCCTTAATATAAGTGATACGGGGTTTGGATAGTAGAGTATTCCGGAACCATAGTTTTTATTTGGGGTGTTGTTATGATATATATATTTTTTACGAGTAGTTAATATATATATGAAATTCTGATATCTGGAACTGCCTACTCTGATTTGAAATGTAGGACATGGTTGATGACTCGAATTGTAAATACTTGTTTTGAGAAAGTATAATATGACACTGAAAAACTTTATTGATTAATAAAGTTAAAATGAGAACTTTGGTTACTAATTGAAATATTCTTTTCAAACAATTGAATCGTTAAATTTTGAATCCTGTGAATAACCTAAGATAAGTTAAACCATTGGGAAAGGATAGCGTGATATATGATGAGATAGTCCACTGGGAAGGTTAGTGCGATAGGTGTGCACATTAGAAGAGAGGTGAGAATTTCTCAAGAGAGTGTCGCACTAATATGTTGTTGCATTGGCCTGTATCAATTTAAATACTTGCTAAACAATTTTTAAATCATATACACTATCGGACTCTGACCCGTTTCTCTCTCTCTCTCTCTCTCTCTCTCTCTCTCTCTCTTGTATATATATGTATGTACTACAGGTGCCCAGCCACAGGGGCGTCTTGCTTAGGATCCCTTGGAAGGAACGTGCTGCAGCTTAGGTGGGAGTTGCAGGCCACTTGCTTAGACGATTTCATTTACTTGATTCCACTCCTATGATTCTCAGTTATTGGGACATGTGTCGTCCTTTCCACTATTTATCTGTTCTGTTGGGACATTTGTATTTCAGTTATTTCTAGTACTGTTACTTTGGGATTTATTCAGCATGTATGTTTTACATTTAGTTTTAAATGTTGGGATTTTGGGATGTTGAATGTTTAAAGTAATTGGATTATGTTCCAGGATAATTGTTGTATGAATCTTACTTATTGAAAATGTGGTTAATAATTAAATAAATATGTTTTTCTTTAAAAATACAATTTGGTTAGAAAGGTTAAAAATGGTTTTGACACTTAGCTTAATTAATTAGGGTGTTAATTTGGAAAAGTTTATTTTTATGACAGTGATGCTAAGAATGAACCAACTGTTCACCTTGATTTTAATTTAATAAAGGAGTGATCGCCCGGTATTTAATTAGGCGGGGTGTCACAGAAGTGATATGTGTAAAGTTTCGATAATGTTGCACTGGATTTTTTTCTATGGTTATCGTACTTGCAAAGTCTGATGGGATCATTTCTTTCAACTATATATTCTTCCCCGTGTTAGTTCTTAGTTGGACCTGTGGAGAGGGTTTGTCATACTTGGTTTTAATCCTTATTTTGAAGGTAATATTTATGTTTTCATCAAATATGATATATATGGATTCATGGATGACGTGGGTTTTTATGTAGATAGACTTGAGTATTTGTAAGTATACTAAAAATATTCCTCTTAATGGATTCAGTTTGCAAAAAAATTCCCAATCAATTAGAGTTTAATTTTTCCCAAGAACTTAAAAATATTCAATGTTTCTTTTATCCAAATTTCTATAGGGGTACGGTTAATCATTTTTCAATTTGTCATATTACATGAAGTGTTCATATCTTGTGTCCAAAATGGTTTCCCAAAACTTATGAGGGATTTCATCATTTTTACATTCTAGGTAAGGATTCCACCAATTCCAAGAGGAACAAGTAACATTTCATGTTATTTTTTTAACTCGTAGACAAATGTGATAATATTAGTGTACAACTCAATAAATGACACAAGTATAAGGTGTGTAAGTGATTTAGTGGAGAATATGGGATATAGTATACTTAATTGTAGTTGAACTAGTATGAAGTGAGGGAAAATTGAGTTTCAACATTCATTATGCTCTAGAAACTAAGTTTGATTCAAGTGTAAATCAATCGCAACAAGTAATATCTAGAGAAGTTTGGGATCGATTTCCACGGGGACTAGATGCTTAAAAAAGTAAATTTTTGGGTTACGTGAAGTTGATATATTTCACAAAAGTAAAGTGTAAAATATAATAATAGGGGGAGTTAGGACTGGGTTGAAATAAATGTGAAAAGGGCAAACTAAACTTGATTATGATAGAACGAACATGGAAACTTGTGATTTAAGGTAGAGAACGTATATTATGGATCATTCTCCCGCCTTGGACTTGCTAAGTAAATGATGGAATTCAATACAATTCAATTCTAATTGATCATAGCCAATTAATTACAAACATTAACCATTTAGAGATCAAACTCAACAACGAAAAATTAAGGTGTAATTAGTAATGTTGAAAAATGGGTTAAATTTGTAATAAATCATCAAACACTACAATTTCATGATAATGGAAGTTAAAAGACAATTATACTGTAATATCAACACACGAGTTTGAATTAAAATGAATATAAATTAAGTGCTAGCTTTTATGTTTAATCATCCATGGTGGGATTATCATCCCTAGCCTTTGATAATTACCTAGTCATGGAAAAATTATATAAATAATTAACACAAGATTTAACAAGATTTAGAACACCATTAAAGAATGCAACCAACCAAAACTTCTTTAAATACTGCAAAGCCAAACTTAAACAATCAACAATGTTAAGAGTACAAGCTTACAAACATAAATACACAACAACTTTTATCTAATTAATGAAAGGAATGAGAGAGAATGGTAACTTTCAATATTAAACTAGGAAAGTGAAATAGATTTGAATGAATGGTCATATCTCCTAGAAAATAAAGTAACTCCATCTACAAATGAAAGGGAAACATAATATATACAATAATGGCTTAGTTGCAAATTTATGAATAAAGAAATAAGTACAAAACATGGGACCGAATCTATTCAGAGGAGAGTTAAATTTATTTGTATCAGAATTAATTCGATGCTACTACGGTTCAAATCAATTTGAATCAGGGTACAAATCAATTCGGCACAAGAAGGTGACTGAAGCTCCCTTATTTCTTTTCTTTTTACATTGGTCATCCCAAGAAAATCATCATAACTTATTCACTAAGCATTAGAATCATGCACCATCGATAGCCACATGAAGCTAACTCGGGGAGGTACAACTCCTGTGTATATCCCCGGCCCAAAGCCTAAGTTTTAAATTTATTAAAATGCCCCCAAAGTTGCATTTGTCGATGAAACATTCCCAAATTCAACAAACTTCACGCCTACAATTACAAACGACAATAAAATCTCAAATATAACTTGGATAACATATTTACAATTAAAATAGTGGTTATCCAATAAATGAGCATAAATCTTAGTATTAATGCGCGTGGGAATGCTAGAATGCAAGTTTCGTGACTAATCACACCCTTCAACTTAAACATTGCTAGCCCCGAGGAATGAAGCGCAATGAAGTATGAATCACAAGTAAAAGCACAAGTAGGATATATGTACATTGGATAAAATCCACTTCTGTGATCGATCGATTGCATTTAGCATATGCAATAAGTCGTTAAACTCCTAACTGGCCCTATAGGACGAGTTTTATCACGTGAGTGTTTTCAGGGTTGATACCCACAAACATCAATTCACCTTATACTATGATTTCCAAAAATCCAGTGGGAAAGTTCAAAAATAACAAAGATGACATAATTTACTGGTAATGTGAATGAGAATTCACACAAAAGTCGTAACTTATTAATATTATTTGAGAAACTTCAACAAAATTAAAACCTTAAATATGTAAGATGAGAGGTTGCATGAGAAATATTAAATTTGATAAACATTTTATAACCCAGATAAACGTTACAACATGCATGACTCAGATCCTCTCCGGCGATTACACTCAACCAATGAAAGCCATCAGAAAAGGGTGTAGCACATACGAGACATGCGGGCATGAAAAATAATTATTAATGAAAATTATGTCGAACACATATCGTAAATGAGGAACGCTATACAAAAATAAAAAATGAAATCTCATGAATAGATAGAATTCATTAACTAAGGTGAAAATAACTCTAACGGGTTATCGCAAATGTTCAACTTTCAAACCAATTTCACAGTATGATAAAATAGGACTTTTTAGGGATGTAATGTAAGCTAGGTTAGGGTTAATAAACTAAGGTATATTTACAATACAAAGGGATTCAGGAAGAACATGTGGGATAATGGTAAGAGTGGGAAATTTCCAAATTGGAATTCAAGTTCCTTAAGTACAAAAGTTCAATTAGAGTATGACTTCTTTATTCTTTCACATAATCATGAAATTCAAAATTTTACAAAACTCTTTATTTTGTATTTATTTTCTTTCCTTTTATTTTCTTTCTTGAATAGAAGTTCATTCCCATATTGTAGTGAGGAAGGTATATGGAGGGTTTAAAACACCAACGTGGAGTTCGTTAAGGAATTTGGGTATAAAACGAAGGGCTATATTTAGGCTTCAGAGAGCTGAGTAGGGATAATAAAGTAGGTGACGTTAACGTCCATAGGTGTTTATTATAAAGAGTCCTATGATCCTTTCAATATAGGTTTATTATAAAGAGGCACATGATCCTTTCTTCGGATTTATTTGATTATCGGGACTCTACATATTGAAAATCATTCTAGAGTGTCAAATTTCATGATGAAATCAGTTAATAAATAAACGAAGAAAGAATAATGAGGCTATCGATAAAATAAAGTTTTCAAGAGAGAGAGAGAGAGAGAGAGATAAATTATATAACACTCACCAATCAAGGAAAGTCACAAATATCACTTGGTGTAAGTATATACACAACAACATATGATCACCGAGTTATAATAGGCTTAAACTGAATCATAAACAAGTATATGTCCATGTGCTCATGAGTTTCAAAGTTTAATTTATGAAATTTTCATAATACTAAGAATTTGATGACTAAAGGCTAGTAATTCATAAAATATATACATGCATCATCTCTACACAATTATATAGGGAGATCGTTTATGCAATCATTGGAAACATAGGTTAGACTCCTCAGAAAGAGAAAATGAGAAATTTTTGAAATTTTTTATTTTTGATTTATATGTATAAATAATTAATTATATATATAAATTGATATAAACATGCAATTCGATTCCCATATAAATGAAATTAGGAAGTCACACCCCCTAACTTGAAATAAGCATTCTCCTTAACTTTGTTAAGGACAAAAAGGTAAAAAAAGGTGAGAAAAGTGCCACCCCAAATGGAGAGATTCGCGATAAGTGCAATGACAAACCTAAAAAACATGTTAATACCAAAGAAACAATATACACAATAAACGGTATACAAGAGACATAGAAATGACAATGAGATATAGAAATGTTGTTATGTTATTTAATATAATAGGAGTTACAATACAAAGGGTTTAAGTAAATGAAAGTACATTACAACGGTCCTTACAATCCTAAATTTCACTACCACCATCCTAAAACTAACCCAAATCAACAACAAATGTAGATAATTAAACGGGGGAGGAAATCCTAATGCCTACCAGAGGACCCAAGAGCATCTGGATCGTGTACTGCATAATGGTTGTAGAAATAGGGTAGAAATGGCGAGTCGACCCCATGATGATGGTTTTACATGTCCATCTGGACCTAGGTAATCATATCAATGCCCCAGTGATAGTCATATTGGAAAGAAATCTTTAATACTTTAAATCTCTTAGACTAACGATTGATTAGGATTTGAATGGCTACACAAACTGATTTTCCCCATGTTAACCCAAAACCCCCAGATCCATAGAAAGCATGGAGTCGATCTTATGTATACATTGTTACTGAATCCTCATCCAACAATCATGATTTAAGCCTAAAGACCCCTACTTCATTCAAAGGTGAACCAAAAGTTCTATTTACTCAGGAAGATATAGAGATACTATCGAAGCCTTTTACAGATTCTTTGGTGGGAAAGTTCTCCCATTGATGACTATCTATGGAAGTTATTGGGCAAGTTTTCCAAACCTTTCACCTCAAAACGGCATTTATTTTTGGTCTTTTAGATCATAAACACTATTGATTAGGTTGCACTTTGAAGAAGATTACTCATGAATGTGGATGTGAGATACTTGGTATGTTGGCAAGTTTCGTATGAGAATATTTAAATGGACACCAAAATTTAGACCGGATGAGGAAAGTATCCCGGCTCCCATTTTAATTTCATTCCCTAAGCCTCGTATCCATTTCTTCTCCAAATCCTCATTATAGTCCATCACACAGCTCCTTGGAAATCCTTTGAAGACGGATGTCTCAACAGTGGATATGAATATACCTAGCAATATTAGGGTGTGTGTTGAATTGGATATCTTAAAATCCATCCCTAAGAGGGTCTAGATTATATGTGGTATTTCAGGCTTCTGGCAAGATGTCTTAGTGGAAGATAAACCCAAGTATTGCAAGAATTGCTCCAAGAAAGGTAACAATTAAGAATATTATATGCTCTTGATGCCAACTAAATGGTAGAAGGAAAAGACAAGATAAGAATTCATTCCAAATAAAATTTTACGCAGACAGGACCTTGTGAAGAGAACAAAAATTCAAGTGCAACCAATTGAGGAGGGTATGCTTGAAGAAGATGAAGATCCCATTCAAGTAACTCAAAGCCAAGAGAATATGTATCTGATTACAAACAAGTATACAAAGAACCCTATGTAGCCCAGTCATGAGGTATTCGATGAGGAAAATATAGTGGATATTCAAGAAGAAGAAGGGGCAATCATAAGTCCTAATCATAGACGAAAAATTACCTCAACATAAATCACTAGTCCTAAACTTAGGTGTATAATAAGTGGAACATACCTCAGAAACCCCTAGAAGTATAGATCTACCAGAATATGACAATAAAACTACTGACAATCCTTTATATGCTAGTGATGGTGAGAAAGATGTTATGCAGGGAGTTCCTTTAATTTAAGAGCTGATGATTTTTATCATGAACCTTGACAAGAGGATCCAACATAATAAGAATATGGAGGTGAACATATGTCTAGTTAAACAGTCAGGGGTGAAAACTCATATCCAAAAAAAAGTTTTATTGATCCAATGTTGAAAAGAATCACAAGGTCGAGATCTTAAGGTATCCCTAAATTCCTTTTTTAAAGTTTACAATGTTGAGCCCTATTATTTGGAACATAAGAGGAGCTGCAAAGAATTCAGCAAATAGAAGAAGAAAAAAGATTTTGAAAATGCATAAAAGCCTAATTATTACTTTGTTGGAGCCAAAAGTGGTTTGTCATAAAATTAATAGGTTAAAAAAATGGGTCTTTAATGACTGTTGTTAGAATGAGAATGGTAAAATATGGATTTTTTAGACATATGAGATGATAGTCATTGTTATTTTAAATTCAGAGCAACAACTAACCATTTGTATGGACCATCATCAATATAGGTTTAATTCTTATCTAATAGTGGTGTATACTAATTGTACTAAGGAGTAGAGAAGATATCTTTGGGAGGAGATAAAGTATTTACTATCTGATTAGCAGACAAAACCTCATCTTTTAATGGGAGATTTCAATGTGGTTGCTTATCAATCTAAAAGGTTAAGTGGTAATGAGATTGATCATCAAGTTGTGGGAGACTTCACTCAAATAATTGATGATTGTGGTCTTAAATACATGGGATACAAAGGTTCAAAATTCACTTAATGTAACAATAGAGATGAAGAAGGGGTCATTATGGAAAGACTTGATAGATGTCTTTACACTTTGAAATGGGAAGTTTCTTTCCCAACATCCTCTATTAATCACGTCAACAAGACCAACTCAAAACAAAAACTTTTAAGTTCCAACCTATGTGGACCACCCACCAGTAGTTTGATGATGTGGTTAGTGTCTCTTGGAAGGAGACAATAGAGGCTAGTGGGATAACAATGTTCAGTAAACAATTGATGAGATTAAAAGGTCCTATAAGATTGTGGAGTATAGAGAAATTCAAATATGTGTTCTAAGGTGTTATAAATTTATAAGATGAGGTTATGCAATTGGAGATGATTATTGAAATGTACATAAAAGAGAATAACAGAGCTAAGCTTAATTTGGGTAAAGAAAAACTCCGCGAGGCTTTGAAGTAAGAGGAGATATATTAGAGGTAAAATTCTTTAGCTAGATGGCTTCAACTTGGGGATTAAAATACCATGTTCTTCCATAATCATGTTAAACACAATCATAGAAGAATGGGGATCACCCACATTCAAGACTTTACTGGAAATACTGTAGAAGATGAGGAAAGCATTACTTCCACCATTCTTGACTACTATTAAAACCTAATGCAGGCTGATAAGCAAGTGAAGGATAATTCCGTTCATTAATATATTACTAATTTGATTGATGAGGAGAATAATGCATCTCTTGGACCTTATGCTACCAAAGATGATGTTTATAAAACCATCAATGAGATGAGTCCTAGTGCTGCCTCTAGGCTTGATAGCTTTTATGGAGTTCTTTTACAAATATTGCTGGAATATTATTAAATATGACCTTTTTCTTGTTATTAATTATTTTTTTTGTAAGTCAATAAATTCCTCAAAGATGGTCCACCAACCCTATTGTGCTAATTCTAAAAAAGAAGCACCACAAGACCTAAGCAAACTATAAGCCTATTAGAATGTGTAACTTTTCATAAAAAATCATCGCTAAGATTCTAAATAATAGGCTAAGTCATTATCTTCCAAAGCTTATTTCACCTAACCAAAGTGGTTTTATGAAAGGAATATATATTCAAGAAAATGTCCTTTTAGCTAAAGAGATGGTGCATAATATTAGTAGGAAGATCCATGGGGGGAATGACATAATTAAAATGGATATGGATAAAGCTTTAATGGAGTGCCTTAGTTACGCTTAATCAATGTATTAAGGTCATTTAGATTTGGTGAAATATGGAGTTATATGATCTCGAGATGCGTTTCAAATAGTTGGCTTCCAGTTCTCATTAATGGAGTTTCAAATGGTTTTTTCAACTCTCTAGAAGCTTGAGGTAAGGAACTATCTTTCCCCTAGCCTATTCATTATGTTAGATGAAGTTCTTAGTAGAGCCATGGGCAGTCTAAAGAGGACTAGAGTGATTCAACACTTTTACCTTCCAAGGGTCAACTCTCTAATCTCTCATTTGTCTTTTGCAGATGATGTTATTGTCTTATCTAAAGGTGGAAAAAGAATCTTGACAAACTTGATGAGTTTCACGAAAGAATACTCTATTATCTATGGGCAAAAAATCCATATGAGCAAAAATAGTATGATTGCTAATAAGAAATTGTCTATTCAAAGGAGGAACACTATAGATAATTTTACAGATTTATCCTTTAAAACCATTCCAATTAAATACCTAGCATATCCTCTTTTAAAATGGGAGAAATAAGGTTTGCTACTATGCTCCTCTTTTTCAATCCATCAAAGTAAAAACTGAACGTTGGAAGGGTAAGTTGTTATCAACTGGAGGTAAGTTCACTCTTATTCAGCATGTCCTTTCACTTATCCTTGCATACTTGCTTTCCTCCCAACACCATTCTAATGATGTTACTAGTAGAATTCACAAGATGTTTATCAGGTTCTTCTAGGGAGGTAATGAGGTTGATGGCTGGAAAAACCACTTGACAAAATGGCAGGAGATGTGTAAACCAAAAGTAGCATGTGTTCTTGGTTTCAAAGATATTAATATTATTGCTAAAGCCTCTAGCCTATGCTTGTTTTAGGAATTATACTTTGAGGAGTCTCTACGTTCTTCCCATATGAAGGCCAAATATGAGTCTTGGTCTCATTATCAGCAAGGAGGATCTCTAGCTTGGAAAAATATGATGAAGAACAAAGATGTGGATCTTGATATATGGAGTTCATGGCAGGTAACGGACATGGAAGGCTTTAAATAGTGATGAATTGTCTTTCTCTTCATCTTATGAGGCCATTGATAGATGGTATTTAAACTCTATAGTGGTTGAGAGAGTCTAGGACCCACATTTGCTAATGAAATTATCAATCAATATATTAAAAATTCTCAATATCTCTCTGCCATTTGATGATAATATCCAATTTTTGGGGATTCCTTTGTCTTCTAGAAGTTATGCCTACTTAGAAAGCACTGAATCTGCTAAACATTTAGTCTTACAGTGTTTAGAGGTAAAGCTTGTATGGGAGTTATTTTCAAATCTTATGGGAATTAACTTTGATAGTAATAGTATGTCCACTTCTCTTCTGAGTTGGTGGATCAGATCTGGAAGTAGAGACTACCAAAGGTTCCTATGAAAATCAATCCCGATAGTTGTATGCTTCAAGGTGTGGAAAGGCATAAATAAACAGTTATTTGAGGGACTCTGGTTCAGGCACTAGACTAGAATTTTAATCTCAATATTCATTATTTCAAATCTGTGAAGTGGTGTAACATTCTCAAAGGATTGTCTTCCCCTTGATTTAAGAATTAAGGAATTGTTCAAATTTTAACATTACGAAGACTTCTAGAGTCCCTAAGTTAATTAAATGGAGCCCCCCTCCTGGTGAATCCTTCAAGCTGAATGTAGATGATGCTTCAAAGGGTAATCCATATCCTAGTGGATATAATGGGATCATAAGAAATGATAAAGGTCATGTGATGTTATTTTTTGCTTATCCGGGTGATATTGCTACTAATTCTGAGGTGGAACTTCTTGGTTTAAAAATGGAGAATAATTTGAGTTTGAAGTTCAATATTGATAATATTCAAATCGAGTCTGACTCTTTAATGGTGGTCAAGGTGATAGGTAATTCATGGAAGCCTACTTGGAAATTCTTAAAGCTTGCTAATGAAATCATATCTATGCTTAACCAGATTCAATTCTCCCTAAAGCATTGTAATAAAAAGTACAACATGGTAGCAGATAGATTGGAAAATTGTCATATTGATCTTCCAATAGGAAAAAAAATCGAAAACACTCATGAGTTTCCTAGGGTGGTGAGAGGATCTTGCAAGATATATGCGATTGGGTGCCACTACATAAGATTTTCTTCATATAATTACTATTTTAATGGTGCTAAGAAAAAGATCCAAAGTTTTCTTTATCATGTTTGCTTTTTGTGTTGCAATATTTTCTTTGATTTTGAAAATGCCACTTTGGAGAGGTTATTTGTCCTTACTGAATAAATTATTTGGGGATTCTTTCCTTCTTTCATAAAAAAAATCATACCGGAAAGAAGTAAAATGGGACTCAAAAGAAGAGAAGCTCGCCTAAAGGGCATCCACCAGGAGCCTAGTGACTGAGGATTTATTAACGCCCCTGCAGGTGGGATGTCCACACCATCATTAAATCTATCCTCCTCCTTCTCCTCTAAATCGAACTCATCATCCTCGTATGTTACTCCATCGGCTTGTCATGCCACCCTCGTCAACCTCTCTCTCACTCTCTCTCTCTCTCTCTCTCCAAATAGTAACCTCCCAAGCATTTCTTGATCAATGTATTGTCCAAAATAATATGCAGTTTGGGAGTCTTGTCAATCTCCATAACCACAAATCCAACATTAAAACATATCCGAGTGACTAGGCGGTCATAAGAGAGCACAGTCATGGCCAATCTATCATAAGTGGTGGCCACCATATCCTTCATGAATAATGCAGTCAAGCTAATCCGTGCTCGCACCCCTAAGAGATTCTAAAGTAAGAACCCATGCTTATAACTAAAGGCCAACTCTTTCTTCAGAGGAAAAGGGGAATCAACTCTGATGAGGTGGAGGAGGCTATGGACGTCGCACATGCAACTCGACTGAAAAGTATTAAACAAGCGTCACCCATATCTGAACATTCCACCAATGTATCCTTAGGTATTTCCACGGCATTGCTCGCTACTAGAATCTTAGGGGACGGGGTTGGCTACCCTTACAATATACTTGGCAAGGATGGAAGCATAAATGCTTCTGAGGTGCTCACGTATCAAGGCATTATATATATCAATAGGCCTCAAGAAGAGGGTAAAGTAAAAATGTCAAGTAAAATATACATTGACTTACCCTCCATTGTATAAGTAGTCTTACCTCCCAAATTTCAGCAAAAAGGTCCAAATGGAATTGGAGAATTAATAGAATTATAGGTCCCTCTCCATAGAAAACAAGTGACTCGATTGAAATCTTACCCCGAACGAATCACTTACCACTTTTGAGCAAAAACCTTCGACATCGTGTCTTCCTTAGATTTCGAGAGAGGTGGTCTTGGTTGCCATTGAGAACGACAAGATAATAATTTAATGCAAAATAACATTAGTTAGATGCATAAATTAAATTAAAAATGAATATTTGGTCAAAACATATACAAGGGTGAAAAGTTTGGAAATTGGTCGGCCAACAAGTGACGAACGTGCACCCCAATGTAATTGAAGTGAGGGTACAATTGTGAGATATAATTGTGCAATATATGTATCAAGTTATGAATGCATAGTCCGCGAGTGCATTTTCTCAAACATGTTGTAGGCAAAATTTTCAAATGGGGGTGGGGGAACCATTGATTAAACATGCAACCTAATAAATCAACACAATAACAATAAATCATTAGGAGTAATTGCATTTGAAGGTATTAAAAGTACGAATATCAACTCTACCGTTTTGTGAGAAATGTTCTTTCTCATGAAAGTGCACAAGTATTTTGAAAAGTTTCCATAAGATGAATTTTTCTTAATAGCATCAAGGAGAGGAAGATTAATCTTCACTCGTTTAAAAGTGTCTACGATTTCTTGATCTTTATTGGACTCCTGATGGGCAGTAGCCTTTGAGGGTAGGGTGCAGGAAAAGGACATGGGATTGGGGATCTAATCTCTTGGATAGGCAACTTATCACTACTCCTTTTAAAAGTCATTTCATGCTCTTGGGGTGTTAGTGAGATCTCCTCGGACTTTTTTTGTATTTGTGGGGAAGGATTTTGAATCTCTTTCCCACTCCTAAAACTTATAATGGAATTGTTTTGATCTAATGTTTTCACTAAACGGGGGTTTCCCCTTTATTGTCTATCCAACGACATGGACAATTTTTTAATTTGAGACTTAATGAGCACAAGTTGTTGAGCATTTTGGCTATTAATGGTCTCTTGTATTAACACTTTAAAAGTGTCCTTGAGGCTCTTCTTATGTTGGGGCACACAAGGAGGAATGGGGAGAGGTCCTTGAATTTATAGAGAGGAGAGGTTCTTGTCAGTAAGGAGGATCATAATTTAGGGATAAAGAATTTTGAGATTGTTGGGTTGTCCATGTTGAAAACCATGATGGTTAGTCCAAGATGGGCATTTTCCTTGGACAGGAGGAGTGTTTCGAGACCTTTTTAAAACCCCCAAAGCACTCTCTTGATCATGGAGGATAACTTTGTGGACCAAGATTGTGGGACACTCGTTGGTTGGGTCACCATTAATGTCTTATATGGTATACAAATCCTCAATTGAAGAGTGGAATGACGTAACCTTGACTCTCTAAGTCAAACTCCTTCACCTATTTTGATAATTTATCAACTATCGTTACCATATCATCCTCGTTAATGGGGTGATATATTCCTTGGGTAGAGTTAGTCAGATTAGACGTTCGAGGAGTAACTTTGTTCAGGTCATACATGTCCCACGCTTGAGTAGTCTGAGCACAATACTTTAAATGTGCATCGGCATCGTCCAAATCCTGACCAGAATATTCCTCAGAGCACATGGTCTCCTCCATTTCCTTATAACTGAGGGTAAGCCCATTGTAGAAAAATAATATGAATCTTCCCTTTTCAAAGGCATGATGGGGACACTTACCCAAGAGATTGTTACATCTCTCCCAACATCTCTCAAAAGTCTTATTTTTTTCCTTCGGGAAAAGGTTTGAATTTGTCCTTTGAGAGTGTTAGATCTATGGGTGGGGAAGTGAAATTGCGTAACCAAGTTTTTAATAAAGTTAAAGGTAAGGTTAAGAGTCCAGAGAAACTCTTTGAAAAAACTATTTTTCTTTAAGAAATGATTTCACATAAGAAGTGTAAAAACTTTAAAACTATCCGGAACTAAAAAACTTTAAGAATATGGGTATCTCAAGTTTTTAAAAGATATTATTAATCCCATTTAACTTGTTTGATAGGAAGTATCTAAAAAGCATTAAGAGACATTCATAGTAATTTACACAAAAGATTCTTTAGGTGGTAAAACCCCAATGTTTGGGGAAAGATCTACAGTGACCTCCAGGACACAAACCAAAATCTACTAAAAAGGAATACAGTTGCAAGTTACAAGTATGAAATAGAAGGATCAAAAGTGGAAAGAAAATATACCTAAAATGACCAACGCTACACCTCGTTTAGGTACTCTTTATCTGATCCAACATCTACTTGGACCTCCTCTTCCTTTAGCTTTTCTTAACGTCAACTCAATCTGAGATCTCTCCAGAAAAATAACACATTTTCTAAATGTGAAGTGTGTGAAATATGGTAGTGATGTGTGTTTCTAAGATCTTATATGAACATGCAAGAACACACTAACATTTACACAAACCTTCCTACAAATTACACTTTCTCAATGGTCAGATCTAAAACTTCAAATATCAGAAAGAGCAAGAAATTTAGATCTGATTAGATCTTGAAAAAACTAGAACTAAAAATGATTTATATACATAAAAATAAATTTCAAAAAAGGAAAAACTAGTTTCTGAAAATAAAAAAAATCAGATCTAAAAAATGAAGGAAAATATTTTAATATTTACCTTTTTAAACCTAACACGTTTGTGGATCTAAAATAATTTTGAAAGATTTACAGAAATCTAGCAAATAGGACATTTTATCTAAATATACACAAGTTAGCTTATGTAGAAATAGATCTAATTAGCAGTGTATACAAATGTATCACCTTGAGTTAGATACTTGATTTTACAAGAAAAATCAAGTCCCTAATAACTTTGAGTTAGATCCTTGATTTTACAAGAAAAATCAAGTCTTTAATACTAGGGTAGGGTATTTTCCAGGAGAAACTAGATCTAGATGTGTTTTTGGTTAAAAGATTTGAAATAAACTGTCAAAAACTCACATTTAAAATTTTATAAACGGTAAAACTCTAGTTTTGAAGAAATTTTTAGGGGGAAATATATGAAGAAAGCTGTTCTGATTTTCTAAAAACCTAAAGCTATATGGTTTTAAAATATATTTCTCTCTTTTATTTTTTCCCAGGGATCCCTTTCTCTCTGTAAGCTCTCGTCTCTCTTTCTATCTTCTCTCTCATAAAGTAGCAAATGTCTCAAAATGAGAAGATAGAGGTACCTTTTATACTCGTGAGATTATCCTTTGAAGATTTATTTTGAAATGTATCATGGATATTAGATACACTGGTTTGATTAAAATCTAACGGCTACGGTTAAAGCATACAAGGCAGGCGTACCTGGTCATAACCGATTATAAGTCATAGAGTTTGATTGTATAAATAGGTTGAGACTTGATCTTTCAAGATGCAATTTAGGCCTTAGATTAAAACAAATGAACGATGGAAAACTAACATCAGTTATGTGTGTTCAAGGAAACACAAAATTAGCCAATAAGATCAAGATAATTGGCATTCAGGTGTCAACATTAAACGCATGGTTTATACACATGTAAATGAGGAAGTTTCACTTTTCCATAAATACTAATTTCCTACTCAAATTTTTAAAAAATAATATTTAATAACTTAATAAATATTTACAGATGGATTTTAAATCCAAATAATTTCCAAAATTTATTTTAAACACTTTAAATTTTCTCTAAAATATGTTTATAACATATATTATGCAATGTATGTGTAAATGTGTCCTAAAGTGTGATATTTATAACACTGGATATGATGTGGAATTTCCATCAGAAGCATCTTGAATGTTGAAGTACCTTAAAGGGGCTGTTTGCAACTGAAAATATTTGTTCTACATATCCAAACTAGTTGAACAACCTATATGGTACAAACTCCTAGTAAGTCAACCATATATGGGGTTTCAATCTCTCCCTTTAGATATTGGGAACAAAATCCCTTTGAGGACATCATGGGTACTCATAGACGAGAAAAAAAATCCCACTTTTATATAAAGTGCTAACTACCCAACCCATCCTAGAACCGAAAATAAGAGAAAGAAAATAAACTAAATTACATAACTCGACTAAAATATAGATAAATACCCTAAGATCTGAGATGAATAATGAAGTCCAAGGCCTATAAAAAAAATTCTCATTACAGCATGTTAGTCGAATTAGAATTGAAACTTATAGATAGTCTCGGGATGGACTCAAGCACTCTCTCCCATTTTGTCTTAAGTAGACAATAAGTAAATTCAAAAGAGAGTATGTAACCAAAATCGTATACATAAATTAAGTTATATAAAGGTAGCGTCTTTTATAATTTTCCAAATGACCTTGCCCTAGATCCTTGGGGACATATTATTAACAAGATATAAGCATGAGGATATGACTAATTATGGTAGTGAATCAATCAAGCATAATCATCCCTATAGATTTTCTTAAGGATTCAAATATTATATTGCCCAAGGGATTAGTAAAAAGATCAGCCAGTTATTTATCATCTTGGAAATATTATATGATAACTTCTTTCGATTCTATTAGTTCGCCAAATCAAATGTTATTAGATTTTAACGTGTTTTGTGTAGGAGTGTTGAACTGGATTTTTTGATATATTAATGGCACTTTAATAATCACATAACAAAGTTAATTAATTTTCTTTAATCCCATAATCACATACAATTTGTTTAATCCATAATAACTGAGCACAATAGTTTCCAGAAACAATATACTAAAATTTAGCAATAGATAGGGATATACAATTTTTTTTCTTACTTATCCAACCAACTAAATTATTTCCCACATTATAACAAGAACCTCAAGTGATCTTACTATCATCGGAGTACCATGACCACTCAGCATCTTTGTAGCCAACAATGGAACTAGTGGTGCTCTTTGTATACCAAATATCATATTTAAGTGTGCATTTAACATATTTTATGATGGGTTTAACACATAATAAGTGACATTCTTTAGGAGCTCATTAGTATCGTGCATAAACAGACGACATACATAATATCAGGTCTTGATGCAGTGAGATAGTAAACTTCATATCATACTTGTATACACAATAGGATCAACATGTTTCCCATTTTCATCTTTAGATATCTTAGTTATAGTACTCATGGGAGTACACTACACCAAAAACAAAAATTTGGCACATTCGATATTAAATATCTGGCACAGTTTAAAACCCTGCCAAATTCTGACACGATTTAATGACAATCTGGCACACTTTAAAAGAGTTCCAAAATTTGACATTGTTTTAAAGTGTGCCAAAATTGAGTATACTTTACTTAAATATAAAATCCCCTAAAAAATCATTATACTAACTTTGTGGCCCCCTCTCTCATTCCTGCTCATTCCCGCTCACCTTCTCATCCTCTCTCTGCTTCGATTTCTCTCGGCCCATACATCTCTCACTCTCTCCGGCCATACTAGATTAGGTGGATACTAGATTGATGCATGTCGTGTTTTGTGTTTTATGTAAATGATGGGGTTCGATTTTTAACCTACAAATTAAAGAAACTGGTTTTCATTTCAAACTAAGTTTGTTCTCTTATTTATGTTTAATGTGTACATTTGGTAATTAATCGTTATTTTATTTTGTAGGTTGAAAAATTGGGTATTCCATTCCCACATCCAAACCGGGGGTTTGTTTCTCTCTTATGTATTGAGAAGTAATTATTTTTTATGCTTCTTTTGTGCATTGAATGTACTATTTTGTTCTTTTATATTAAATTAAAGATGAGTAGGCATGACAAGATGTATTAATTTTATACTACCAGTATTTTCTCTTCAATTACAAACTTTTTTTATTGTTTAAAATTATATTTTCACAATTTTATACTACCATTATTTTCTCTAGTTTTTTTTATTTTTTGCATTCAATCTTCACCGTTAAATCTCTCTCTGAAAGTGTTTGCGTCTATTTTCTGGCCTGAATTTGATATTTTGTATTGATTTAGACATTTTATATTCTATTTTCTTTATTTTTATTTGGAGGTCTTAGCTAAGTTGAGGGATTTTAAAAATTCGTATTTTCTTTATTGTCCCGTTAGTTTTCGACAATATATGCAAGCGACACTTTAGGATGATGTTTTGTGTACTTTGTGAATTTTGTATTACTTTTGGGGGTGTCTTGCACTAATATTAAAATTTGGGATGTAAGTTAATGCATGTGATAAAATCTAGGTTAAATTCAAAATATTGTCAAGTTTGAGTAATACCCTTGAATTTGAAATTATGTGTTTTTATTACCTCTCCCCCCCCCCCCCCCCCAAAGATATTATTAAATGAGGAATCAACATTGAACATGACCTTGAAGAGCTCATGTTTTGGTTGGTCTTCGTCAGATTCCTGCACAACGTAATTTATCTCTGTTGAAAATGACGTACTCGCATGCACGACTGCGACGTTATGTGTGTTAACCCATAAATCAAGATCATTATTTTTTTATTTGTTTGAAATTGGTGGAGTTAAACCTATGGGGCGAATTCCAACATTTTGTTTATATTTTCATTGTTGTTATTGATTCCATTGTTCTTTCTTGACTTTAATTTGTAAATCTACTTTTTCGTTATGCTTTTTATTGTATATATTTCATTTATGGTACATATTTGTTTACTACTTTCGGATATATATATATAGTAACTCTACTGTTTTAAGTTTTGCAATTCAGGTGTTTGAATCCATACGTTTATGACATTGTGTAATCTTGATGTTCATTTTACCATACATTGGATTCTCATGAAAAAAACTAGTGCACTTGTGGCATAAATGATGAGTGTACTTCTATTTCATTGTAACATACATTCCCCCATGTGTTCAATTGAGAGTGTACTTCTATTTCATTCCTTTGTATAGATTCACCCCGTATCGAACAACCATGTTCAATTGTGTAAGTATTGACTCCATACGTTTATGAAATGTTGTTGTGATTGTTTTCATGGCAACATCCTCACACAGTTTAGCCTCGCAGTGTAACTTGATCATCTCTCAACCATACCGATCAGCAGCTACAACAAGTGTTGTGACATCGAAGTTGAAGCCCATTTTGAATTCATACAACTAAGTTCTTTTTATTTATTTCGAACAAAAATTTCACAGTGGGAAAGAATTAGGTGTAAAGGACACCTTCACTTCTATTTGAGTACCAGGAAGAGGGAAAAAAATGTGATGGGGAAGATATGGAATAAGGTGCGTATTAGATTTGTATAATTGTTTATTTAATATCACCATTATTGTTAGACATTTAGTAATCGTTAACGAACTCTCTTTCCAAACTGGAATAAATTTATTTGTTTTAGTTGATTTTTTCTCTGTAAGTTTGTATCACCTATACTCTGAGTCATCATTATGAAATACTATTCAATTTATTGGTAATTTATAAATGAAATTAAAAAATTGAATCCATGTTATTGAGCTAGTCATGTGGATTTGTGTCCTTTGAGGTTATTTGGATTTCTATAGTTTCTGATTTTAATATATAAACCAAATTTCCATGCCTTCGTGACTTTAATTTTAATGTATTTCTTTCATGCTTCTGCACATCGATATATAAAAATTGATATCCACAACATAGATTGATGTATATTGAAGTTATTGCCATGATATTTTATGCATTTAGAATGAACGAAAATGTTTAATAAGGTACTTTTATGTTATGTTGTTCTATTTTTCTAGTCAAGTGAAAATTTATTACACAATTATTTGTTCGCTTAAGTCTGTCAGGTGTCGCGTTGTAAAATGGCTCAACCACAACACCACACGGCTCAATACCTGGGTCAGTTTATTTTGAAAACATGTTTGTTACCTGATGGGAAATGCTTTGTATATTGCCCAAAAGTTTCCATTTTTACAATCCATTGCTTTCTAAAAAGAGATCATCTTTGATTATACTCCAGCAACTCGAATAAAAAATGCCCCTAAATCCATCAGGTCTTGGAGATGAATCCACATTCATGGACTTAATGGCCTGAAAAATTTCCTCTTTAGTGACTACCTCTCCTATCATAGCATTATCTCGAGTATCTAATGTACCTTTTAAACATGTCATCTTTTGTTTCAACTCACTAATTGTATTTAATGCAGAAAATTGCTTATTTTGCATACTGACCTCTTAATCAAAGATTACAACTATGATCACAAGTTCTCCATTTCAATTCCAAGCTCTTGTAGAATGGTATGGTCTGATACGACTTCAGATTAAAATTATTTTTGTCCCTTCCATAACAAATTCTTGACCTAAATTGCCATTTAGAAGTTTTGATGTGGAAATGGAGACTTTTATGGGGTAGTCATTCTTCCAAATGAATTTCCATCCTAAAGATATGGGGGTCTTTCTTTTACAAACCTTTATAAATAACTTGAATGTGAAATACCATACACGAAAAATTCTCCAACACCTTCTCCATCTTTCATAACTATGAATTTTTTTTGCAACATCTCTAACACTTTTTATTCTTATGATAGTGTTAGATCTTTTAGTACCAACAATGATATTCTTCTTTTAC
The DNA here is from genome assembly GCA_949130495.1 of Sambucus nigra. Taxonomy (NCBI): domain Eukaryota; kingdom Viridiplantae; phylum Streptophyta; class Magnoliopsida; order Dipsacales; family Adoxaceae; genus Sambucus; species Sambucus nigra. The sequence goes on from OX422207.1 coordinate 550,493,614, forward strand.
TTATTCTTCATGTACAATGTAAACAAAATTAGACTATGTGTTAAGGTTGCGCCTAATTCTAAGAATATTTAATTTATCTATGCGAGATTTGGAATAACCATATATTTTAACATTTTTATTTTCCATGATATCGTGATGACTTATGGATTGTCCTCGCACAGACGTATGTCACACAAGTAATGAGATTCATGAATTTTTCATTAATATTAGGACATTTATCCTGAATATTAGGAAACCTTACAGTTGTTAATGGCATGTTATTTTTAATATCTGTAGCAGTTGGTTCAATATGAGGCTATGAGTGAGTTCTGGCCACCTCTGTTTTCACCTTCTTTGTCATTTCAATAATCTGACATAATCTTTATATTAACTAATTTGATGAAGTTTCAATTACTGATGTACTCGCCGTATAATTCATTTGTGTTTTTTCTCATAATTGTTTTATGGAATGCAACTGAACTTGTTTCTATCTCTAATATTATCATTTTTCAGTTTGTAACATTTTGTTCTATTTTGTTCCCATATGATGTCTAAAGGCTTAAAGATCTTGGTGTTTGTGGAGTTATCACCCTAAATGAACCATATGAGACTTTGGTACCAACATCATTATATCAAGTGAGTTCTTATGGTTTTTTTTATCTTTATATTGTATTTTCAACATCATTATATCAATTTATCTTGATTCTTATCTAGCCACTAATAAATACCTGGAGATATACTGTTCGAACAACTGTAATTCGTAATTTGATGCAACTTCAGGGGTTCTGTTCTACGTAGATGCTAACTTCATATAGCTATTCATGGGTTCATCATTATACAATAACACCTAGTGCAAGATTTATGATGTTTTGTGTCTTGATAATTTTTTTAAGATTTATACTATATTAGAATAACCGATACATTCAATGGTTATCAATATCCTCTTAATACATGTGTGGTCTAGCAGCATTCTCAAAGGTTATTCCTTGTTTTATGAAGCCTGGACCATTTATTCCTTCCAAATAAAACGATAAAGTTGCATATGTTATCCATTTGTCAAAGTGCCCATTATAACAGTAATTTATAAAATTGCAAAAATTAAACCAAGAATTTGAAATGCACGTGTGAAACATTGTGCATCCACTTGAGGGTTTAAAATCTGAATTGCATTTTTGTTTTTATTTTTATTTTTATTAAATTATCATGTACGCTAGTTATGTGTGGGGTGGGATTTCAATAATATTGAAAATTCAAACTTCCATATTGTTGTCATATTATAGGTTTGAAAACCTCTGTTTTGGCTCTTGTATTATCACTACTCCACAATGGCTAAGAACATCACTCATATGTGTTTGAATGCAATTTTTATCGGTATAGAGATGGGCCAGTTCATGCATGTTACGATTTCTGTTAGAAAAGAAGAGAAAAATGCAGAGGCCTTGGACTCGATCGCGGTTACAAAATTACTTTGTGTCTTTTGATTAAATTCCTAACAAAGCTCTCATCGAGTACACTTACCCGTTTGTGTTTTTTTATCTAAACATGATGATCGATGCTTTCAAAACCACTGCTGTGGGCATCCTGAAAGAACTTGAAGCTTTGATCATAGGCAACCAAATTCAGGCTCGGATCGACTCGCACAATAAAATCATGTATGCGCAACATGCGAACCACAGGAATACTAATTATCTACAAGTGTTATAGACGGGGAGTGAGTTCGATCGTGATGTCAGATCAATGTTAATACAAGAAAATCTCATCAAGAACAATTATTCCATCAAGAAATCGAGGAAATTTTAAACTCAATCAACCTACAACAATTAAGAACAACATGAGGGTGCATATGTGAATATGGTATCATATGGTGAAATAAACAGCTGAAATTTCTGAAATGTAGTCGCTCTGCATGATGGTGGTTTTTATTTTTATTTTCAAGGCATTCAAGATATGTGTTCATGAAATTATATTAAGGAAAAGAGAGGGAAGTGTCGATGGAACTATATTAAAGAAGTGGTTGCTTATAAATTCATATTGAAGTTACGGCGGGTATATATATATATATTAGTTTTTTTGTCCTAGTCTTCTTGTTTACTACTACATCGTCGAACAGGGCATCCATTTCTCAAATTGTGGTTGGCGGTCAAATATTGAACCTTTTGAATTTTACAGACACATGTCCCATTATTTTTTTGTGGTTTGTCATTGACATAATGAAAATTTCTTGAAAGTTTTTACCATAACAGTTATGAAAAGGATCTGTGGACTGTGATTTCCAAGTACTATAATTATTTTTAATTGTTTTATTTCCAGGCGAATCCACTAGTATGAAAATTGGGCCTCTTTCTCTATATTAAAATGGGGACACAAGTAGTTCCTCAATTGTTAAGAATGATGGTACATCTATTTCTCACTTCCTCTTCTTTTTCTTTTCTTTTTTTATGTAAATTTAGTTATCCCTTTTATTACATCAAGTGAGTTTGGTTACTCTTATAATTGTTAAGTTAGCTCAACATAATGATATTATGTCCATGGTTCATGTACCTTTGTTTTTATATTTTTAATGTAATGTTAGAAATCAGAATACGTAATCCTCATTTTTGACACTTTGCTTTCTATTTTTATGTTCTATCTCCAAGATATTCAACCAAAGGATTTGGTGTAACATAATTGTGTGGCCTACTATTAATTTCTCTAGATTGCCTCTCTTCTTGTTCCTCAGCTTGATAATGTGATTGGCTCTAGGTCCTTTTCCAGCTTGATGATGTTATTTATCTTGTGATTCCAAAGGAAGAAATGAACTTGGTTACAATATCAAAGCTTTTGATGGAATTCCAGTTCTGTCATGCTAGTTAGATAAATTTCACTTTAAAAGGGTCCAGGTCAAGCATGCAATGCATATGTTGGATTATGTATTAAATCTATTATTTTTTATTCTCGAGTGGAATTTTCCATGTTTATGTTGATAATTCTTAGATTTCCCAAGTTGGTTCATGTATTCAAATGAACAATTCTTAGATTTTCCAAATTTCCCCATGTATTAAGATGATTTTCATATGTATTGACATGAATTTTATATTAATGGAATTTGAGCCATTAATTTTTATTGGGCTTATTATCTAGATGTGTATTAGTGTTATTGCAGAGTATTTGTATTGTTGTATTATTTTTGTCGTGTGGGCTCTGTATTATAATTTAAAAAAATTTATACGAAAATAGGTAGGAAAAATAGTGGAAATGTTTTTTTTTTGGGCTAATACTATTTATAATTAATATTTTTTCTTTGATCCAAAAATTTGGCACAGTTCTAAACTGTGCCAAAAGTATGCCAAAAATATCAAATTCTGACATGGTTTAAAATATGCCAAAAGTGTTCTGGTTTCGCCAAATCTGGGACACTTTAAAACCGTTCTAGAAAAAAATGGTCATTTTGGAATACCTGATTCTAGCATAGTTCAAACCCGTCCCATATTTGATCTGGCATAATTTTAAACCATATCAGATTACTTTTTTTGGTGTAGCGGTACATGTAATCTTAGCATTCAATAAACCAAATTTTTTTTATCAATTCATTCGCGTAATTAGTTTGGGAAGTAAACAAACTATCAAATGATTTCTTAACCTGCAAACCTAAAATATTGTAACTCCCCCATAAGCGACATTAGAAATCACCCATGTATAATTTTAGAAAAATCATCAACTTGTGCAAGGGAAGTTGAACCAAGGATAATATCATCAACATAAATTTGTGCGATCAAAACATCTCTATGTATTCTATGGACATTATGTGTGGTAATTGACACCATGCTCAAACCCTTTATTGATTAAGAAGGTTGAGAGGCATTCATACCAGTCCATGGGGGCTTCATTTAAGCGAAACAAAGCCTTCTTCAATCGAAAGACATGGTTAGAAAGTGAATGATCAATAATGCTTTTCGATTGTTCTACGTATACTTTCTTAGTTAGAATGCCATTCAAAAATGTGTACTTAAAATCCATTTGAAAAAGTTTGAATTAAAAATGACACACAATAGCAAGGGGGAGATGATAAGACTCGAGTCTTGTCACAGGAGCAAAAGTATCGTCAAAGTCTATTCCCTCTATTTCAGTTTATCCTTGCACTGCCAACCTAACCTTAATTCTAATGATTTCCCTAGATTCGTCAGTTTTGTTTTTAAAAATCCAAAGGGTACCTATAACCTTTTTATTTTCAGGCCGAGCGGTAAGATACCACACATCATGACTCTTGAACTGGGTTACTCTTCTTGCATAGCATTAATCCAGTAAGGTTCATTAAGGGCGGCGTTTACATTCTTTTGTTCTATCTGACCAGCAAAGCATGCAAAGTTAACCATATTTTGAAGTTGGAATATTATTCTCACGAGATCTGTAGGGTTACCAATTACCTTATCTAGGTGATGAAAATAAGTATTGTAGGAAGTTAGTATTGTAGGAACTTTAGTTGGCAGTCTATCAATTATTTCAGGAGAGTCAATTTAAAAAAACTTTTGGACTCATCCACAACAATTGATTCGATACCAACACTTCCTTTGTTGGTATCATTAACAATTATATTTATAGATTCCATTAAGACTTTGGTACGTAAATTGCAGACACGATATGCTCTACTATTTTGGGAGTAACCCAAAAAAATCATTAACCACCTCGGGTGTCAAATTTTGAAAGGTTTTCTTTATCCTTGCTCCCAAAGGTTCTAAAGTATTTTAAGTTTGGATTTTCACTGTACCAAAGTTCATATGAAGTTTCCTTCATAATTTTTCTAAGGGATACATGATTAACAATGTGACACGATATTTGGACTGCCTCAACCCAAAAGTATTTTGGCAACCCTTTAGCGTGTAACACAACCCCATCCATTTCTTAGATTATTCATTTTTCCTCTCGGCAATACTATTTTGCTGCGGAGTCTTGGGTGCACTAAACTCATGTTTATATTCATTACTAAAATAATATTCTATAACTCCGAACTTTTTGAATTCTCCTCCTCTATCACTTATAATATGTGATACTTGGGTATCTTTCTCATTTTCAATTTTCAAAGGGATTTTCAAAAAATCTTGGAATGTAACCAATTTGTTTTTCGTAAAAGCAACCCCATTATAACATGTAAAATCATCAACCATGATAATAATGTAATTGTTGACACAAAGGCGCACACTAAGAGAAGTACCCATGATATCCATGTGGATAAATTCTAGAGTTTTACAAGTCATTATGTTTTTAAATTTCTTTTGAGGTTCTCTACTTCTTTTTCCCTCTTGGCATTGACCAAAAATAATGTTAGAAGAAAATTTCAGTTTAGGTAAATCTCTAACCAATTATTGAGAGTTCAATTTAGGTTATCAAAATTAGTATGACCTAATTTATTATTACACAAATTAGAGTCATATAATCTTATCAAATTATAGGACTCATTACCAGGAATCTCTATATAATAGTTACTCGGAGTTCTGTATCCTATAAGAATCCAGTTGCCATCTTTGTTTAAAATTTTGCATTCAGTTTTGGAAAAAATGTAAACGTTGTAACACCCCAGTATTTTTGGAGAATATAGAAATTAATTAAATTGGTGATTTAGGATTTAATTAAATGGGTGAATTGAGATTTATTAATTTGGAGAAATTATTTGATTCGATGGTTTAGATTTAATTAATTTAGTTTAAGTTTAATTTCACGCATGTCGTGTTTTGAAGTGGATATAAGAGGATGTTATAAAGTGACTCCGACTATGATTCTGAGGTCAAGGTTGATTTCGAAAGGGTTGAAATAGTTGAATTAGTATACTTGGGTGTATAGTTTGGGCCCCGAGACAATTTTAGACCAACTCGACACCATTTGAGGGTGTTTTGATCATTCAGGAGTTTGTGGTTTAGAGAACTCTGAAAATTGCAATTTTATATCAGTCCATTAGAGAGAAGGGATAGGGTTAACACAAAGCTAAAGGGAGAGAGGCCATGGGAGAGGAAGAAGAGGAGAGAACCAAGCTTCCTACACCATTTTTCATCCAGGATGAGGCGAAATCGAAATCGGAGCGAGGGGAGAACAACCATATAATCACACAAACATAATTCAAACCTGCTATTGAGAGACAAGTGTTTAAATCGAATTTTATTAGAAGCATGTTATAATACCCACGTAGAGTAGGGTTTGATTTACATGCTTTTGGGAAATTCAATGTGAATTTGGGTGGGTATAATCCATAAATTGAAGTAGGGATGCATGTAAAGATATTCCTTTGTGTTGGTAACACGAAATCATAGGGTTTGGGATGATTTATATGAATAAAATCTGGGTTCTTTGTTATAGAGATGAAGATACTGAGAAAACTAGGGTTTTGTGTTAATTGAGGAAGAAATCGATTCTTGGATTGAATCGTTAATATTTTTATGAAAACTTTACATTGGCAATCATCCCTATGCACTAGAATAAGGTGTAGTTATGTTGGTTTGAAGTTTGGTATAGAATCATGAGGTTTTACTGAGTGAAAACTTGGAAAAACACAAGTGTGTACAAGAACTATTTTTTTGTAGATGTTCGAAATGATTAGGTCCTTAGCCGAATCGATTGGCCTAGGCGAATCGATTCGGTTTGTCTAAATTTGTGAAATTTCCCTTTAAGCCTTTAAAATGTGATTTATTAATTGGGAACCTTTTGATACATCCTTGGAATATTAAGGGAGATAAATTGGATGATAGTAAGCCCTAGTAGGTTGAAGATTTAGCCATACATGTGAGAATTAAAGGCCAAGATTAGATGGGCTTAGTGGTTGACGTAATAATTCTTCAGAATGTCAATGGATTATGGAGAGGGCAAGGGAAATTATGAGGTGGACCGGTAGAGTACTTGTGAATTAGCAATTGAAATAACTTAAAAAGTAACCATGGTTCCTTCGGGTAGAGAATAATGCTCGGGAATTTGCAATAGTGAATAAATATTGTAAATTAATTGTACGGTGAGTATTCACGAGATAAACACTATATACGAATTATGTTTATAGGTTGAGGGTATACCTATACGGATTATGTTTATAGGTTGAGTGTATACCTATACGAATTATGCTTATATCTTGTGTGTATATCTATACAAATTATGTTTATAGGTTGAGTGTATACCGATACGGATTATGTTTATAAATAGAGTGTACACCTATGTAGATGATATTCACTGGTTGTGCGTATGCCTATGTGTGACATATAGATTAGGTTATGAATATACCTATTGTGTGCTTTCATATGTGTGTGAACGTACCTATGCTTCTTGCTATCACGGAGGTTCTCGTGCAGTGGTCGATCCCACCTTGTCGATTCTAGGGAAGTCTGGATTTATGCTCGAGAACATAGAACTTAGGGTGGCTCACTATGTGTCGTGTATTAGTGGGACCGGTGTGTTATATAGGTACGTTAGGAATGTGTGTAGCCCAAAGGATTTGAACTATATTTGCCTCCATTGTTTGTTATTTGATTTGATTGATGGTTCGAGGAGACATTCCGAACCGATAGTCCATGATTAGGTACGAGAGATACTTGGACAGATAACAGAGTATGTGAGTATGCATCGTTATGACTAGGTAGGGAGATGCGGTATTTTATATATATTTATATAATCATGGATGTGAAATCTTACTTATGCGTGATAGTAGTGAGACTAGGTAGTGTATATCTAAAGCGATGATTAGTCTTCTTACGCGTGTTAGTAGTGAGATTATATAGTACAAATCTAATGTAACGTTTAATCTACTTATGTGTGATAGTAGTGAGGTTAAACAATGTATATCTAAACAAGGATTAACCTACTTAAGTGTGATTGTAGTGAGATTAGACAGTGTATATCTAAACGAACATAAATCTACTAATGTTTAAATAATAGGAAAGATAGGCAATGCATGTCTGAAGAAAGATTTAAGTACAGAAACTTAATGGAAAGGCTTGAATAATAACATATGTGAAATTATAACTTTGGTTTAATAATAACATAAGGGACATGTTAATTATTAATTAATTCGATAGAATATTGTGTGGGTGGTACAAGTAAGTTAAGGAGAAACTGAATTAAGGACTTAATGATAATTAAGTATATTATAGCATATTTTATAGGCGGTATGGGTGAGCTAGATTGGTTAGTAGTTAGTTAGATACTGGAGACCTAGTTAGATTGGGTAGAATGACTAGGTGGGAAGTATCAAACGTTAGGTGTGCACTATAGATGAGAGGTGAGGAACTTAAGGGAGTGTTTGCATACTAACTTATGTATCTAATAACTATTCATTTAATCTAAAATTTAAATGCTTGCTAAATATTTTCAAATGATTTTTACATGGGCCCTAACCCGCACTTGCAAAGATTTTTCCAAAACCTTTTTGGTGTCCATCCACAAGGACGCCAAGCTGGATGATCTATTCCAGGGATGCACAGTTTCAACACTTGTGGATGCTTGCAGGATTTGGACTTAGTAACTTTAGTTACTTCATTCCTAGTGTAGGGTGCAGTTCAGTATTACTTTCGGGCATGTAGCCCTCAGTTATTTCTTTTATGTCTGTCAGACTTTATATTCATATTTTTTTCAGGTTGGGCTTTGATATTGGATTTGGGAACTGATGGTTTATTTGGTAGTATTTCATTTCAGCTGTTTATCTTGTGATTATTTGGATTATTTATTATTGCATGGAATGTTGATTTTTGTAATTATTTTCGCTCGTTGTTGTTGTTTAAATTAAAAGATAAATTTAGCAACGCCTTTTTGAATACTAGGAGGTTAGTAAATGTTTAAAAATGTTTTCGACGGTGATGCTAAGAATGAACCAACAGGGAATCCTGTTTTAATATAACAATGGCCTGATCACCCGGTATTTAATTAGGCAGGCCATCACAGATGGTATCAGAGCATCAGGTTCTAGAATCCATAGGATATGTATGGCTTTTCACATTTTAGCGTAGCATTCTTTGATATAGATCCTTATCATAGGATTATTGTATTCATTTACGTATGGGATTTACATTCTCCTTCTATGAAGTATACTTGATGCGATTCATATATGAGTTAGGTTGGGCTTCATACACCGAAAATGATAGGACTACCAGCGAGGGTCGTTAGGAAAACTGCGGGAGGAGAGGTTCAGTAGAAAACATGGAGTATTCTGGAAGTGGTGATCATGATAGAAGTCACCATGATTATTGTTCAGAAAAGTGGCAATAGGATAGTCGCTTAGGAATAGTAGTTTCCCCTAGCACTATTGTAGATAACGGTAGTACAATTTCAAATTCACCCAGCGTAGTCGGCAAGGGGGAAGTCAGAGGGATTCTTTGAAGAGACATCTATAAGGATCTGGGGAAGAGAATAAGTGTGATAATCCAAGGGAAGGAGATAATCTAGCGACAAATTGTGTAGGGTGGAGTTCAGCGACACCTAGTATTCAATTTCAGGTGAAATTTTATCTCATAGGGGCAACTTTGAGTGACGAGAGTCAGTCACCACATGCATAGAGGCACATATGGGATTAAAAAAAGAAATTTGGGTGCAGTTTGACCGTAAGATCACCCATCTGTTGTTCAGACAGATATGTGAATAGAGTTTTGAACCTATCACAAGTAGAACAAGTAGAGACTGATCATAAGAGAGAAGTTGACTTGTTTAGCGAACTTCATAACCGCCTAAGGAGTTACGGAGAAAAATTAAAAGGGGGACCGTATGGGTATAATGGACTCGTGTGTAGAATACGAAAGAGTGAATGGGAAATTCGGCTAGGACGACTAGTGCAGATGTCGTCAAAGTCATACATTTACAAGATTATAAATGAATCCATAAGAAGGGAGATAAAAGGGTGGGAGAATCTATTCAAAGGGAAAGACTAGAATTAACGGTGATAGTGAAACACCGCATGAGGGTATCCCTAGTGTGACACCCCGACTAATTAAATACCGGGTAGCTACTCCTTTATTAAATTAATTCAAAATGCCAAGTTGGCTCAGTTAATAGCATCGCTGTCGAAAACATTTTATTATTACTAACCACCTAGTATTTAAAAAGTAAGTTGCCAAATTTTAATTAAAGTCCGATTAACATGCAACAAGTGTAATGAAGAAATAAATAACACCATTCACCATACTGAAGTAAAATGAATAACCATCACATAACAGTAAATAAAGTCTGGAGGAAAAACTCCTCACTACAATCTCACAACTGAAAAAGTAAACCGAATACTAAAACGATACATGCCAAAGTCTGAAAACTGTAAATAGAAAGATGTCTCTAATAGAAATGGGCAACATGCCCTACAACTGATAGATAATAACTCTGGAATCCAAAAGATCGAAGCGTCTACAAGCAAAGTCCCTGTAGCTTCCACAAACAGCTACAGCTCGTCACCTGAATGAGTATCCTATGCTTGGTGTCCTTGTGGCTGGGCACCTAAAATGGTTTTACAAAGAAAAATAGATTTGAAAAGCAAACGGGTCAGAGCCCGAATGTGGAGTTATATTTTAAAAACCTGCAAGTGCTTTAAAAACATTTAAAACATTAAATGCAAAGTACATGTTAGGACGTGCACTCACATTATATTCTCACCTCTCGTCTAACTCTGCACTCCTAACGCAAGTACCCATCTATAACGACCCATACCACTAGCTAAGTGACAACATATCTAGCTAGACTGCCAAAGGTCCTACCCATATTACTCGGTTCCATTAACATAATAACGCTCGTAAATAAATAGGGGTTTAACGTAAACTCAGATACTCAATATGCAATATATATAACTATCAGTTAACTCGTTATATTTCTCGAAACAATACCGTAATATATTTACAACATTAACATGAGGATTCCCATTAATTAAATGTATATTACTCACATCATAAATATACAATACAAGCACCCCGAGAACTAAGCTGCGGTGCACACATACTCTGCTATCCATCCCGGTACATCACGTACATAAGGATCACACATTCCGAATCTCTCAGGAATAGTTCAGATAACACAAATCACAAATAGTGGAGGCGAACACAGTCACATCACATGGGTCACGCACATACCTACGCTCCCACGATCAGCGGACTTATTAATATCCCAATAAGTCTTTCTATGACCTATGTTCATCAAGGTAACCAGTCTAAATCCGGGCAACACAAGGATTAGAGGGCCCTAAGCGAACGCAAACCTCCCGTGATAGCAAGTATGGTAGGTATGTCATACATACAATTCATATACCAATACTAAGTAAACACACGTCTTAGTAATACCGTAGTTTAATCGTAGTACTATTCTCATTCTCGTACTAACTTATAATAATCACCATATGTAGTATACCGGTTTATAATCATACGCGCCATAATTCATTCTCACGTCGTAGTAGACACTCACGTCTCAACCCAAATCGTCCATTTAATTTAACTCTCGAATAAAATTTTCTTCTCATAAATACCCAAATGTCCAAATTCTATCATTACAACATCAACGGAATGATATCTATATCCTCGAACCAGTTTACGGGACTCCAAAAATCAAAACAGTCCAAAAAGGACCAAACTGTCAACTCGTTAGAAGTCTCGTTCGAACGAGACTGTTCGAACGAGATTCCTCTGCCAACTCGTTAGAAGTCTCGTTCGAACGAGGATGTTCGAACGAGATCCCAGTTCGTTCGAACGAACTGTTCCTTCTAACGATATCTCGTTCGAACGAGATATCGAACGAAATCCCTTCTCGTTAGCAACGACTGGTCAACTCGTTAGAAGCTCGTTCGAACGACCTGGGTAGGGGCTTCTAACGAGCTACCAGATTCATCCCAGATTTTCTAAGTTACGTTTCTCACCATTTTTAACACCTCAATCCTTCTCCAAAGTTCTTTCTAACAGAGTTTTAAGTCCTCTAATCAAACTACAACATGCTAAGATCATATACTAACATCTTTTAATACATTAATGCATCATAAACACCATTAAATCACAAGATTTTATACTTTTCCCCAATTTTATCAAGAACATGAACCCTAGATTTATATCATCATCAAATCCTAGAATTTAATCCGTTATACTTTCTTCTAATCACAATTATCATGAGATAAATCATCTACCTATCATTCTACATGCAATTCTCTTCAAAATTTCAAGTTCTAAACTCCAAACTACATGGGTTTTCATTTAACTTTCAAGAACAATTAAAATTCTTCAATTTCTAACATGGAAAAGACATTCTCTGAAATTAAATGGAATAAGGTCACTTGCCTTGATTGTCTCTGAGTTTGGTGTAGGTTTGGTAGAACTTTTCTGCAGAATTTCTTCTCTCCAAGTTTCCTCTCCAATGGTGGCTTAAGGTGGCTAGGGTTTTGATTTGGGAACTTAGAAAACTCTTCTAATAACCTACGTAGCCTTCTAGGTTAATATGGTTTGGTTAATGGGCTTAGTGGGTTAAATCCACATCAGATTTACATCTCTAATTTTCGTCACTTTTAATTCCTCAAAATGTAAAATTACCAAAATACCCTTTATGATGCCGGTATGGCCTAAAAATACCCCGGGACCCAAACTATACCCCCGGCTAGTGTTTTCTGACTATCTCGACCCTTCCGGACGCGTTGGCGCACTCAAAACGACCATACAGATTATAGATTTTAAATTCACTTTTTATTAACAAAATATTACACCGTGACGCGGCGGTCCCACACGTCTCAATAAAATTTCCAAATTGTCGTATATAAATCTCACGACAAATTTCATAATACCAAATTCATATATAATCATATATGCACATAATCAAATACCAACTCGCATCTCGTTAGTATTCATAACCCGGATTAATTTCCAATTAATACGCATTTAATTAATTAATCCCAAAAATAAATATAGCCAAAAATACGGGGTATTACACCTAGTAGGGGACCCATTTATATGATATTGGACCAGTTAAATTTTTACCGAGTGACGGTGGGTTCAATCAGGTTTGGAAAGGCCTGTAATGAGTTCCATATGGATACAAAGCTAATGAGACAATGGGGGTAGCAATCAGGACAGAACAATCATGTTCGAGAGATGGAAATCCTAACACGACCGGTGGGGGAAGAGACAGGGGCTGGCATAGAAATTTGTTCGATATACGGAGTGTAAGGCCACCTACATTGAACTTGTCCACAGTAAGAAAGTGAGATCAGTGAGACTAGGGAGTATATGGCAACAGTGGCAATGGGGCACAATGTGAGGAGGAGCAAATTTTTGATAGGGGAATATGGCTAAGAGAGATAGGCCAAGAGATTTTCAACCTGAAAATGGTGGGTTCAGGAAGGGGGAAAAAGGTCCTCAGTAGCCATAACATTCAGTTCCTTAGGGTCATTAGGACCAAAGGAACATTAGGGAAGACCATCAAGTCCGAAATCAGAGGCAGAGAGATTTTCAGGCCGAGGTTTCACTTGTGGGAGTTTATTCCATGAAGGGAGAAGTATTACCATAAGGTGAGGCAGAGGAAACTACAAGATGAGAACCTGAATGTATAACCACTAGAAAAAATCATGGTATAGTTTTGGCCTGAGAGTAACATTTAGGGACCCAACGATTAGGCATGGCAGAAGGGAATGGAGATTAGATTTTTATTTCATCCTTATGAGTACGGGATTTTTATGTGTGACATGGGTTTGTAACTATATATGATTGTTAACACTACAATTGGAGTGAGAGTCAAGTTTAGTGGGTACATTGACCATAATACCAATATTATATATGTATAATTAATTATCGTATGGAAACGGGGCTTTTGGTGTCGCTTACGAGAGATCTAGGGTGTACACTAAAAGGATGGTTGCATTATGTGTTAGCTTACTACCTTTGAGAGTTATGAGCATAGAGTAGGCTATTAGAGGAATCTTGTCTAGTTAGTGATGGATTGAGTGATCATAGATCTTAATAGTGAGATCTTATATTCATTGTACCAGGGCATGATTTATTTTGCAAGGTGTTACTTGAAAGAGGGTCTAGCCTATATATGCGTGTATATATGTTATAATGTGTTGCATGATATACATATAGAAATATAATTGTATGGTTTTATTTAATCCCGATGAGTATCACTACACCAAAATGGGCAAATTGTCACCTTTCAGCCGGCCAGCCTTGTCATGGTCATTGACCGTGACAAAAAAACACGCGTTTTATGTCACGGTCATTGACCTTGACACGACCGTGACAACGAATTGTCACGGTCATTGACCGTGACAACTTTTCCAGCAAAAACCCTTTCCCCCTTCTTTTTTCCCTCCCACCATTCCCTCCCTCTCTCTCTCTCTCGACTCGACGCTGCTCTCTCTCTCTCTCTCTCTCTCTCTCTCTCTCTCTCTCTCAGGTCCAATTTCTCTCTCTCTCTCTCTCTTCCATTTATATATATATATGTGTGTATATTTATGTGTGTATGTGTATATATATATATATGTGTGTATGTGTGTGCGTGTGTGGGGGGTGGGGCGGGATGGGGCAGGGTGGGGGAGGGGGTGGTGGAGGGGGGCAGGGGGTGGGGCGGGGTGGGGGAGGGGGTGGTGGAGGGGGCAGGGGGTGGGGTGGGGTACGGTGTGTGTGTGTGTGGTGGTGGTGTGTTTTGGGGGAGGGGGTGGTGGAGGGGGGCAGGGGGTGGGGTAGGGTGGGGTGTGTGTGTGTGTGTGGTGGGGGAGGGGGTGGTGGAGGGGGGCAAGGGGTGGGGTGGGGTGGGGTGGGGTGTGTGTGTGTGTGTGTGGTGGTGTGTGGTGGGGGAGGGGGTGGTGGAGGGGGGCAGGGGGTGGGGCGGGGTGGGGGAGGGGGTGGTGGAGGGGGCATGGGGTGGGGTGCGGTGTGTGTGTGTGTGTGTGTGTGTGGTGGTGTGTTTTGGGGGAGGGCGTGGTGGAGGGGGGCAGGGGGTGGGGTAGGGTGGGGTGTGTGTGTGTGTGTGTGTGTGTGTGTGGTGGGGGAGGGGGTGGTGGAGGGGGGCAGGGGGTGGGGTGGGGTGCAGTGACGGACCCAGGATTTTTAGTAAGGGGGTGCGAAATTTTTCGAGCAATGTAGGGGTTCAGGGGCGGTAGCCCCAAAGGCAATTTTTTTAGGATTAACATTGAAATTATAAGAAAATTATACTTAAATATTGAAAATTAACTGAAAAAATAACACAGAAATTTGAAAATTCTCCTAAATATTTCTAACATTGCCCCTAAATACGATACCCGTAAATATTGAACACAAAAATACAATACCCCTAATTTCTAACATACCACTAAATATTTCTAACATTTAAAGATTTGAGAAAAAAATACTCCTAACATTGAATAGTGTTTGTTTCCTAAATATTTACAAATGAACACAAAAATACTCCTAGCATTGAATGATTTAAACCTTTGAAGGAATACAAAAATACTTTTTAACATTTAATTTAAAAAAATTAAACATTTGAATAAAAAAGTTTTATATACTTAACAAATAACTTACCTGAAAAACATCCTCTTCCTGGTACTTCTACTCTTCTGTTTAGGGTTTTGGTAAAATGTTTCTTCCGTGTTTTTCTATTTAAGTATAATAAATTACATACTCTGCCCCTTAGCTTTAAAACACTAACAAACAGATACACCTTCCGATCCTAGAGTTTACACATAGGTATCCTCGCTTACTACTACTAATTTATATCCTTTATTCAAAGTAAATACTAGGTATAATCATGATTGCACTCAAATTTAATTATTTATAAATCACTCGAAAGAATGTGTTCTTATTATTAAAGTTGATTACGGTATATTATGATTCCCCACGTTATGTTTTCGATACCCTCTTGGTTAAATAAATTTTCTACTAACCGATTTTAATGAATATCTGATCAATTTCTTGATTCTAAAACTTAATTCTATAGGATTATAAAATAGTTAATCGGTCGGGTAAACAAAACATATAAGTCTATCAAGGGGTATCACAATCCGTGTGTGTGTGGCGGTGGGTGGGGGTGGGGGTGGGGCACCCATTTAATAACTCTTTAAATATTTGGAAAAAACATAATATTACAAAATTGAAATGAAATGGTATTGACGGAACTTACACATATGTTATAATATATATGGAACATTTTTTTATTTGTACTATTAATTTAATTAATTCAATTAGGTAAAATGAAATGTGTACTATTAACATTTTTTTTTATCTGTACTAATAACATTTTTTTTACAGCAAAAATGTCTCCTTCAGATGTTAAGGCGAAGATGATGATGCTGTTTATGATGATGTCATCTGGGTTCGGTGGTAGCGGAGGCGACGAGGGCTCCTCCGCCGCTAGTCTCCCCAAATATGGAAAATTTGGGATTACCGTCGAAAACAAGTCGGAGCTTTTAGCGAGATCCCTCGAGCTGCTAAAGACGGTCATCGGCCTAGGGTTTATGAGTTGGAAGGAGGTGCCGTATGAGCTCAAGTTAGCTATTTGGGCGGCACTACAAGTAATATTAATATGAATATTTCAATTTATATTTATATTTATATTTATTCGCAACTAACATTGTATTTGTTGGACAGGAACAATTCAACTTGGATCCAAAGCTACGCGATTCCGTCTTGGAGCAGTTGAGGGAGCAACACAAGACGTGGAAGAAAAATATGCGGACACGGTACTTTGGAAAAACACGAGAGTCCATTTTTCAATGGCGCGGATCCGTCCCGCCCAAGGAGCCGATCTTATTGACACAATGGCAAAAGTTCATTGACAATGAGATCGAGGATCGACAGTTGGCATCTCGCCAATCGGGGAGGGAAAATCGGGCTAAAAAGACGGACGTGGACTACTCCGGCCAGACCTCTTACGCTGAGGTGGAGCATAGGATGCAGGTAAGATTTAATTTATCTATAACTACAGAAATATATTATTGGATATTATTTTACTTTACGGGGCCGATACTAATTTTACTTTACTCTATTTTATTTCAGGGGGTAGGGAGTGGGCCAGGGGGTAAGCCACATAGGCTCGATACTTATGTGGCTCTTCGGATGAAGAAGGGGAAGGACAAGGAGGTGTCCCCGAGCGTCGCGGCCACGATTGTAAGTAATCCGACAGTTTAATTTTTGTTAATTACGTTATAATTTTTTAGTTTACTTATTTTACTAATCATGTGCTTTTTGTCGTTTCAGGCAAAGCTTAAGGAAGTGCATGAGTCGCAGTCTGATGCCGACAAGGCATCTTTGTCCACAGACGCACTCAGCCAAGTGCTTGGCTCTGATCGCAAAGGGAGGACAAGTGGAGTGAGCTCGTGGGTGGCCAAATCTAGGATCATCGGATTGGAAACGAGCGACACCGGGTTGTCTCGAACGGTGGATTCACACGACGCGAAGCTGTCCCGTTTGGAGGCGACGGTCCAAGATATGTACGCATTCATGAAGCGTACGTTGGGTGGAGACCATAAAGGGAAAGGGAAAGGGAAGGAGAAGGCGGTGGAGGAGGAGGTGCGGGAGGACGAGGCGCAGGATGACGAGGATGTGGACCTCGCTGCTTCATCACCGACACGTTCGTACTTCGACGACCCACTTCCCTATTTGACGCCCTCCAACAGACCATTGTCGACAATTGGTTGGCCGAGCGTGTTCATATTGGACGTATTTGATGGCCAACGGATAGGGCGGGGGTTGAGGGACCCGAATATCGTCGAGGGTGGAATAGTTCATGGGCGTGCGCTTCAACAGATGGAGTCCAGGGTGCTCGTTACGCATGTCATACCCGGGAAGGAGAACTCCCTATTGTGGTTGCGCGAACAATGCGGCACGACGTATATTAGTGGGTGCGTCAATTCGTATGTCGTGTGGCCTACTCACCTCCTCAGTTTTATCCAAGACATGTAGTAACATTATTTTTAAGTTTGTCCATTTTAATTAAATTTGGATTATATCGTCATGTATATTGTTTTTACGTTGAATATTTGGATTATATCGTCATGAATATATATTTGCATTATCTTTAGTTTGTGTTGGATATATGATGTTTGGAACAGGTACAACGTTGCTATAACAGGTACAAATATACTGCTGGGCAGTGGCGGTGGCCATACTGCCCAGCAGATTTTTTTTAAATTCTGCCCAGAATTGTCACGGTCATTGACCGTGACAAGTCCGCGACAAAAGTTGTCACGGACGTGTCACGGTCATTGACCGTGACAATTATGGGTCACGGTTATGTCACGATTATAAACCGTGACAAACGTGTCACGGTCATTGACCTTGACACGACCGTGACACAAAACGCGAGTTTTTTGTCAAGGTCAATGACCGTGACACGACCGTGACAAAAAAAGTTGTCTCGCCTCGAAATGTCACGGTCATTGAACTTGACAAGGTGAATTTGTCAAGGTCAATGACCTTGACAAATGGGCAGATTTGGTGTAGTGTGTGGATGTTTACTGATGTGATTCAGGGTATTATGGGTTATTTCCTAGCGGAGAGATAGAGCTCGATATTGATTTAGCGCGGAGTACCTGGAGACAGGCAGAGAACTTATAACATGAGAGTGGATGAGTATACTATTATGTAAAGAGACAAATATTTGGGAGTACGTTCTATGGATTGAGGGCCTAACGGTTCTCAATGATCGACAATGTTAGGTAGTAGTGTATCGGGGGCTTCCTTGTTTGGATTTCGCTTTGCGAGACGTCCAACTCATAAAACTTAGAGCAACATTAGAAGTGGGGACATGTTTGGCCATTAGGACATGTATTTAGTACCATAGCTATTATACATTTACGAATTTATATCCGAGGGATAATAGCTATGTTATAAATTGAGGCTAGTGGAGCCGGGTAACATTGGTGCAGTTATGCACGGCCATGGGGTGTCTGGTGCCTTGGGTGGTTGAAATTTTAACATTATACGCAATTCAGAGATATATAAGTACGTGTATTGATCTTCAGAGTACATGATTAAGGTAATGTAGAAACCTTGGAGTACTAGTCTTATCCGAATTTTGAGGACGAAATTCCTTTGTAAGGGGGAAGTATGTAACACCCCGTATTTTTAGAGAATATAGAAATTGATTAAATTGGTGATTTATGATTTAATTAAATTGGTAAATTAAGATTTACTAATTTGGAGAGATTATTTAATTCGATGGTTTGGATTTAATTAATTTAGTTTAAGTTTAATTTCACGCGTGTCGTATTTTGAGGTGGAAATATGAGGATGTTATAAAGTGACTCGGATGGTGATTCTGAGGTCACGGTTGGTTTCGAAAGGGTCAAAATAGTATACTCGGGTGTATAGTTTGGGCCCCGGGGCTATTTTAGACCAACCCGACACTATTTGAGGGTGCTTCGCTCATTCGGGAGTTTGTGGTTTAGAGAACTCTAGAAAGTGATAGTATATACCTACCCATTAAAGATACGATCTAGGGTTAACACTACGATAAAGGGAGAGAGTCCATATGAGAGGAAGATGAGGAGAGAACCATGCTTCCTACACCATTTTTCAACCCGAACACGACGGCATCGAGATCGAAGCGATGGGGGAACAACCATAGCATCATACAAATGAATTTCAGACCTTCTATTAAAAGAAGAGTATTTAAATTTCATTTTATTATAAGCATATTATAACACCCACGTAGAGTAGGGTTTGATTTACATATTTTTGGGAAATTGAATTTGAATTTGGGTGGGTATAATCCATAAAATGAAGTAGGGATGCATGTAGAGATATTATAGTATGTTGGTAACTCGAAATTCGAGGGTTTGGGATGATTTATATGAATAAAATATGGTTTCTTGGTAATAGATGTGAAGAACATGAGAAAACTAGGGTTTCGTGTTAATTGAGGAAGATATCGATTCTCAGATTGAATCAATAATGTTTTCGTGAAAACTTTTCATTAGAAATCATCCCTATGCACTAGAATAAGGTTGAGTTATGTTGGTTTAAAGTTTGGTAGAGAATCATGAGGTTTTTATGGGCAAAAACTTGGAAAAATGCAACTGCGTATGAGAACTGGTTTTCTATAGATTTTCGAACCGATTCGGACCTTTGCTAAATCGATTCGGCTAGGCGAATCGATTGGCGCCAAGGCCGAATCGATTCAATATGGACAGATTTGTTAAATTTCCCTTAAAATGTGATTTATTAATTGGGAACCTTTTGAGACATCCTTAGAATACTATGGGTGAAAATTGGATGACAGAAGGCCCTAGTAGGTTGGGGATTTACCCGAACATGTTAGAATTTAAGGCTAAGGTTAGATGGGATTAATGGTTAACGTAATAATTCGATAGAATGCGAATGGATTATGGAGAGGGTAAAGGAAATTATGTGGTGGATTAGTAGGGTATTTGTGAATTAGCCATTGAATTAACTTAGAAGTAACCATTGGTCCTTTAGGTAGAGAATAATGCTCAGCAATATGCAATAGTGAATTAATATTGTAAATTAATTGTACGATGAGTAATGGAGAGATAAATACTATATAGGATTATGTTTATAGGTTGAGGGTATACCTATACGAATTATGTTTATAGGCTGAGTGTATACTTATAGATTACGCTTATAGGTTTAGTGTATACCTATACGGATTGTGTTTATAGGTTGAGTGTATACATATATGGATTATGTTTATATGATGAGTGTATACCTATATAGATTATATTCATGGGTTGTGTATATGCCTATGTGTGACATATGGATTAGGTTGTGTGTATACCTACTATGTGCTTTCGTATGTGTGTTAACATACATACACTACTTGATATCACGAAGGTTCCCACGCAGTGGGAGATCCCACCTTGCCGATTCTAGGGAGGTATGTATTTGTGCCCCAGAACATAGAACTTAGGTAGGCTCACTATATGTCAAGTATAAGTGGGACCATCTTGTCGTTTGGGTACGTTAGGTATGTGCGTAGCCCGAAGGCTTAGAACTATGGTCGCCTCCATTATTTTTTATTTGATTTGATTGATGGTTCGAGGAGACATTCTAAACCGATAATCCATGATTAGGTATGATAGGTACTTGGACTGCTAGCATAGTATGCGAGTACGCATCCTTATGATTAGGTAGGGAGAAGCGGTATTATATATATATATATATATATATATATATATATATTCATGGAAGTGAAATATTACTTCTGCGTGATAGTAGTGAGACTAGACAGTGTATATCTAAAGAGATGATTAATCTACTTACGTGTGTTACAAGTGAGATTAGATAGTGCAAATCTAACGTAACATTTAATATACTTATGTGTGATAGTAGCGAGCTTAGATAGTGTATATCTAAACAAGGTTTAACCTACTTAAGTGTGATAGTAGTGGGACTAGACAGTGTCTATCTATATGAACATAAATCTACTAATGGGTATAGTAGGAAAGATAGGCAAAGTATGTCTAAAGAAAGATTTAAGTAGAGAAACTTAATGGAAAATATTGAATGATAACATATGTGAAATGTTAACTTTGGTTTAATAATAACATAAGGGAGATGTTAATTATTAATTAATTCAATAGAGGACTGTGTCGGCGGTATGGGTAAGTTAAGGAGAAACTTAACTAAGGACTTAGTTATAATTAAGGGTATATTGTAGCCTACTGTATGGATGGTACGGGTGAGATATATTGGTTAGTAGTTAGTTAGATACTGGAGACCTAGTTAGATTAGGTAGAATGACTTGGTGGGAAGTATCAAACGCCAGGTGAGCACTATAGATGAGAGGTGAATAACTTAAGGGAGAGTTCGCAACTTGACATGTGTATCTAATAACTGTTCATTTAAACTGAAAATTAAATGCTTGCTAAATAATTTCAAATGATTTTTACTTGAGCTATGATCCGTACTTGAAAAACTTTTTCCAAACCCTTTTAGGTGTCCAGCCATAGGGACGCCAAGTAGGATGATCTGTTCCAGGGATAAGTGGCTGCAACACTTGTGTCTGCTTGCAGGATTTTGACTTAGTCTCTTTAGTTACTTCATTCTTTGTCTAGGGTGCAGTTTAGTATTCCTTTCGGGCGTGTAGCCCTCAGTAATTTCTTTTATGTCAGTCAAACTTTATATTCATATTTTTTTTCATTTTGGACTTCTATATTTGATTTTGGAACCTATGGTTTATTCGGTATTATTTTATTTTATCTTTTTATCTGGTGATTATTCGAATTATTTATTATTTCATGGAATGCTGATTTTTGTAATTATTTCCGCTCGTTGTTGTTGTTTAAATAAAAAGATAAAATTTGACACCGACTTTTTAAATAGTAGGTTGTTATTAAATGTTTAAAAATATTTTTAAAACCAAATGGGAATCCTATTTTAATTTAATAAAGGCCTGATCACACGGTATTTAATTAGGTGGGGTGTCACAAACATGTGATCAAAGTCATGAAATTGAGATATACTAAGAAATTTTGACTTTTGAGACTTTTACTAAAAGAATATCATTGAGAACATGAAGACCCTTGTCTTAAATCATTCATTTACAATTGATCTGACATGAGACTCCATCACCAAACATAACATTACCTCTTAGGGAGTACGTTTTGTTTGTGAGTATAATCTTGCCTCCAATTATGTGTTTTGAACCACAGAACCAACATACCATCTAATGGAGATATGTTCGACATTAAACGCGGTTATAACAACATTTGACTTTAGTTGAGATAATAGGTTTTCCTTTCTAACCCAGATGGCCCTGATTTTCCAAAATAATCTTGGCCTTTGATTTAGAAAAGGTTTGAGGGGTTCTCTTGATTAATTTTCTTTCAGTGAGAGACTTATTCTTTTTCTTTTTCAATTAAGTGTTTTTATTGTTCTGCCTTAGGAGAACATAAGTATTCTGTCTTTTTTTTAGAATAATTTATATTCCTATATACTAGCATGTAAAGACACTTTTGAAAACATTCAACAAGAGAGTGACCATAAACATCACAATAACTACAGTATCGATGTGAGGTTGTATTGACTTTACTTTCTGAGTGTTTAAAAATAGGTTTGAATGCATTTTGAAATTGAGGTTCAACTACAACTGATAACGAGTTTGGTCTATTATCTCTAATGCAGTGGTAGGCATACTTAGCCTTGTATTATACTTTTGTTTAGGACTACACACAGTATTTGTGGCTTGTGTGACATATACCTTCAAAATTCTGTCCGATAGTTTTCAAAATCTTGACCTAGTTTATTTAGTAAGGTCCCAGAGGAAATAAAGACAATTTTTGAATTTTGTACGCTAGTCTGTGCTCCTTTAAGGTTTTTGTCAAATCTAAGGCTAGGTTTATCTTCAGACGTTATTTTTCTGGAACTAGTTATTTTATCATATGCTTTTGCATTAGTCTCAAAATGAGTATATTTTTAAAAAATTGTCGAGACTTTTTGTTTGGATTATTCCAGTTATAGAAAAGTAGACCTATATCTTTCTAAAAAGATTTTTTTCACAGAAAGTTCATCCCTTTTAGAAACATTATTTTTTGTTTCAGTCTCATGAGCTATGAATTGATTAGTGTATTCCTCAACATTTTGCCTAACAGTATTACTTAATCTCTCATTGCGTTCGTTTAAGTCCTTAGCCATTTTCTTAATTTTATAATTGTTCTTTAAAGACTTATAATATAGCTATTATATGTCTTGTAATTCATAACTAAGTGAAGTGTGATGTTTCCTCCTTAACGCTTCAATTTTTGGTTTGGAACACCGATTTAATTCATCCCAGTGATTTAAACTTTGACTCATGCACATGCTAGACTCATCAGAATTATTTAAAACAATAAGATTGGAAAATTCATTCACATCAACATTAGCTATAATACTAACACCGGTATCATCAGGTAAGCATGGTTCATTATTCGTGTACATAATTTTAGCAAAGAAATACATGCATGATTAATTTATCTCAAATGACTCAAGCTCATCATTATGTGAGTCATTAGAGTCGTCCCAAGTCTGACACATATGGTCCTTAGGGGAAGTCATAATATTAGACTTACATCTATTAGCATAATAACCCATATTGCCACATTTGTGATAATAGGTATTACTTAAGTCCTTTTTAGGTCTATGACTATTATTCAAGATTTGTTTATCATTATTTCGATCATGTGGTCTTGGAACTTAAAAGTTTTGATAGCCAGCTTTCCCTTATTTAGTTTCCATAGAATTCCGAAACTTTATAATCTTTTTAAAATGTCTTCTCATTAGGTATATATCATTGTGGTGACAATTAAACTCAACACAAAATAATAAGAAAAGGCAATCACCAGAATAAATAAATAACTTAAAGGAACTGCAATCGCACACAACACAAGATATACGTGGTTTGGTAAGAAGGCATACGACCACGGTGGAGCTCTCAGTATTTTATTTCTCTTTACTCCGGGGGAGTGTTTACAAATTGTATGCCCTTTGCCCCAAGCTGAGGGTTTAATATATACATGTTGTTTCTCGGAGAGTGGAGGTGTTAGACTCCTCCACATGAGCCCATTATTCCTAAAATATCTCCTTGAGAGATTTTAGGAATTGAATAGGTCACAACTAAATCAGCTATAGCGTGAGGCCTCTAGACTTTGGGCCAGACTTAATAGGGCTACTCGTCTGGCCCAGAATAACTAATCGAGGTACCTACAATTGCCCCTAAAATTTTTGGGTCATAATTTGGGCTCAATAATTTTTAATAATTATCTTAACAGGACTTTTGTGAATCGTGTAACACCTTGGGGATTGAAGCACCCTTCCCAAATTTATTTAGGCGGCAGATTGCTTCGTTCCCTGTGCGTTATGATTAGAAAGGTTTAAATCATCTTCGAGAGGTCATTCCCTGAATGTCGCTTTAGATTTCTTAACATGCTCTCGATTTCTCCAAATTTCACTGTTTATTTCTCACTCCCAGGTCTTGTCTTCCATCTTCAAGCTTCTTTCTTATCTTCTCATCATCCTTGCTTATGAAATTGCATCGTCTCAAGATAACTCTTACTTCATAAGTTTTTCTCACTTCTTTTTTTTCTTTCTCTGCTGGAATTTCTTCATATTCGATACTAGGGTTTCTCTTTTCTGATGACGAAAATAGGCAATAGGTTGATAACTGAGTTTGGGAAATTCTACAATATTCTAAACTGGGTAGATATCGAATGTGCCCCTGTTCCTTGTAATGTCAGAGAAATTAAGGACGGTCACTAGATACATGTTCTTTTATTATCCCAAGGGGGTCTTACCCTTCCCCCAAATCACTTATTTTTGAACTTTTTTAGTTACTTCGATATAGTTCCTACATAGTGCTAGCCAAATTTTTGGAAAATTTTCAATGGTGTGCATAGTATTAATCAGCTCTATGGCACCAATCTTGGGCTTGCTGAAATCTTCTATTGATATTCTTTCTCTCGAACAAGCTCTGGTCTTCTTTACCTTAAACTAGGAGTCCTGATATGGTATTGGTAGTAAATCTACCTGATTCCCACAAGGACTACTGGCATGAGGGGTTTATTGCTAGAAATTGGCAGTTCCTTCAGTTCTCTCACCATACTGAAGGATCGAGGTCTTGAAGATACGTGATTCCCGTTTAAGGGGAGGAATATTTAGGTAGGTATAGTTCTTATTCTACTTATTGATCCTCTGTTAGTGTTGGGTATTTCTCATATCTTTCTCTCTTTCTTTTTTCAGTGAAGGGAAAGATCTCCGAACTTGCTCTTTACGAGATTCGAGCTGTTGAGTTGGTTAAGACTTGGAAAATTAGGTAACTCTTAGCTAACGGTGAGCATCCTCGATCAGCTCTATTTCTTTTGGAATATAAGAACATTGGGTCCAATTTCATCGCACGACCTGTGGATTTCATTCCTCAGCTAGACATCACAGAAGAGGTTACTGCAGACCCAATCCAATAGCACGAGGAGGAAAGCAGCTCTGGTGAAGAGAGTGAGGGGGCTAACTTGAGGGGTTCAAAAGTTGATTGCAGTGAGGAGAGATCAAGTAGCGAAGAGTCTTTCAGCTCCGAGGAGGATTTAGAGGCTCAGGAGTCTTCAGGGGATTTGAGTAGCTCTAGTGAAGAAGATATGGCTCCTTTTAGGAAGAACTTGATTCAAGATGATGATGAAGACAACGTGCTTCTTTCTCGTAGGTTGAAGAAGAAGAAATCTAAGAGTGGGGATGCCACCACTTTCTCCCAGACTAGTACTCATGAGCAGGAGAAAAAGAAGAAAGAGGAGGAACTGGTGACAGAAAGAGAGAGAAAGAAAGAATATAAAAAGAAAGTGGAAGAGCGAAAGAGGATAGAGAGGGAGAGGATGGAGAGGGAAGAATAAAAGAGGAGAGAAGAGGTGAGGACATAGGCAGGGAATTCTTTGATTCTCGTGTCTTCTCTGGATGAGGGGGCTTCTGTTTATTTTACCCCTCAGTTAGCTTCGACAATGCCTGAGAGGGTGGTACTGCTAGCTGATCGCCAGAGGTCGACAAACATAGGGACTGACAAAATATCTCTGAAGGAGAGTCAGGGGCTAGCCTTGGTTAGCCTGTTTTCACTTTTCTTATTTTCCAATGCTTATTTTAATGCTTTCTCTGCTAATGTTTTCCTTTTTTTTAGAGTCTGTTTCTGATTTCACTGTCCTCTACCGCAGCTGTGATGAGCTGGCGAGGAAGAACGCTGAGATGAAAAGGAAAAATGTCGATCTGGAGGCCAGCTTGAAGATTGCTAGTTCTACTTAAAAGTCTTCTGACCTCGCCTCGGCCTAAGAGAACAAAATGATGGAGGCAGCGACCAAGGAACTCGAAGAGCTAAGGCATTCCTATGACTTGGTCTGCGCGAGCAAGGTAGCTGTGGCAGAGGAGAACAAGGTGCTTACTGGAAAGATGAAGAAGGTGGATTCTGAGGCAGCCACCCTCAAAGATATCTCGTACAACGCTGGATAGGTCACATCGTATGAGGATGGTAATGCTCAGATTGGTTATAATTATCGTCTCAACTTTAAGAAGGGTTGGGACAAGGCCTTACTCACTATCGAGGTGGATGTTGACTCCGCCCTCTTTGATGAGCACGACCCTGGTCCCAAGCCTGTCGTAAATGAGGTGCCTCTCCCTGCTGCCAATAAAAGTTCCCCTATTGTTCCAACCATCGATGTTGATGCTCCCCTTGACCAGAAGATAGCGATTACTCCGTCTGAAGGAGGTGCACCTGAAGCAGCTGTTGTAGATAAAGGGGAGCAACCAGTGACCTCAGAGCAGACTGAGGTTGCCATCTAGTCTTCTTTAGGGAGATCTTTGTATTTTTTGTATTTCAGTCACTCTTTATATTCGTTGATGTACTCTGTACCTTCTTTAAACGAAATGAAATTCAGTTTCCTTTTGCGTACTGATTTACTTATTTTTTTAACGCTCATATGGTTTGTAGCTCATCGATGTTGAGGATTATATTCCTGATACCTCTCAGTTAGGAAAGATTCTTGGTCCTGATGCTAACAATAAAGTTCGCAGAGCCTTTGTAAGAATCTGAAAGTCTCTTCGGTCAAGGAATAAGGAGTATAAGGACCAATCAGAGCTCATTCCCAAGCTAAAGGACAGGCTCCAAAAGATGGAGGAAATCGGTGCTACTATTCAAGAAGAGGTGGATGCTCTGAAGGCTAAGCTCTTGGATGCCTCCGAGGTTAATAAGGTTAGAGAGGAACTTCAGTAAGAGAATGAAGCTATGAGGAGAGAAGTCTCGCGACTCAATGAGAATGCGCCTAGCATTGCTCCTCGAGTTCTATGTGGTTCCTCTTCATCGGCTGGACCGCGAGCTGGTACTGATGACCGAGGTTCATCTAGGGATATTTATGAGCTTCAAGGCGATGTTCGCCGGGCATACGTTATAGCCATCAGTCTTCAAAGGGATGTTACCTTGATGAGGCACCTGTTTAAGAAAGGTCCTCGGCGAGTGTGGGATGATGGCTACAATAAGGGTTGGACCGATGCTCCGACAAAGTTGGTGGAAGTTGAAGAGTTATCCTTTATTAGGGGATAGTTTAGTGCTCTTAGGGAGTTACAGGTACCTAGGAACTCTGTCCTTTGTTATCGCCATAAGATCTTCCCCTCAACTTTGATGCCTAATCTATTCAGGAGGGATGATCAGTGGGTCCCCATAGATGTTATGCCCATGAGGCTATTGGAGCCAGATTCAAATAAAGTTGAGGAGGAATTAGCTCCTCACCCAGATGATGGTCGAAGAGCGCAAGTGGCTGACTATCTTGCTTGGTGACCTATTCCTCAATAGGATTTATTTTACTCAGCACATGTAACTCTGTAAATGCAATGATGTAATAAAATAATTATGTTTTCGGCGATTGTCCGACTAAACACGTGTATTTTTTACTTCATTGATTTCTTGTTCAACTATCTTAGCCTCTTCTTAGACCACTAGATTTGATATACGAAGAGTTATTTTATTGAGTGAGTATCCCCTCAGTCCAGTATGCTTATACAATACCGTTCTGCCTCACTTTATCTTTTAGGTTGTGTCGTCACACTCCCTTAGTCCTAAGTGTGGCAATGGAAAGGACACACCTAGTGTTGGATGTTCTATCCAAGGAAGTTTTTTTAGCCAAATAATGTTTATTGACCAACCTGAGTTGGCCGAGCCGCCTATATTTCCAGGGGCAATGCTAGGAGGTTGCTCATGTTTCATGATGAAAACCTAGTAGAGGTAATACCCTACTTTTATATGTTAAGAGGAGAGACTATAACTTGGAAAAGGTGCATAAATTAGAAAGTATTTGAGACAAAATCAACACTTTGTAGAATGCCACTGCCAAACAATCTTTTAATTATCAAAAATTAATTGCAAATTTCAACATTTTAATAAAAGATCAACACAGAAAACTAGAAGTAGAATTTCTTTAAAGTGGATGTGTTCCAAGCTCGAGGTATCTCCCTGCCCTCCAGCATTTCTAAGTGATAGGATCCTTATAGGTTGTCCCTTATCACCTTGAATGTTCCCTCCCATTGTGGTCCTAGCTTGCCATCTGATGGTTTTATTGCGCTGCCAAGAACTTTCCTTAGGATGTAGTCCCCAACTTGGAATGCTCTTGGATTGACCTTTTGTTGTAGTTCCTTGCTAGCTGTTGCTGATAGCCTGCTAGTTTCACTAGAGCCAACTCTCTTCATTCCTCAGCTAGGTTAAGTTCAGCGAGCAATGCTGCATCGTTCTAGCCGTGGTCGACCAGGGTGGACCTCATGGTGGGGAGGCCATCTTCCAAGGGAATGATTGTCTCCATACTATATATCAGTGAGAATGGGGTTTCCCCGATTTCTCATTGTGGGGTAGTGCGATAAGCCCATAGGATGTGTGGTAGTTTGCTCACCCATGCCCTTTTGGCTTGCTCCAATCACTTCTTCAATCCATAAATCACTATTTCGTTACAAGCTTCAGCTTATCTATTGCTTTGAGGGTATGCCACCGAGCTGAAATGGTGACTTATCTCGTGATCGCTACAGAAACCCTGGAAGAGGACACTATCGAACTGGGTTCCGCTGTCAGTGATGATGGTCCTGGGGATCCCGAAGAGGATGATAATGTTCTTCCATATCAATCTTATCATATCCGCATCTCTGATGTTCGCCAACGGCTCTGCCTCTATCCATTTGTTGAAGTAGTTTTTTTGCCACCAACTAATACTTGCGATTATCGATCGTGATATGAAGAGGGCCTACGATGCCCATTACCTATTAGGCAAAAGGCCACGGGCTAGTAAGTGACTTTAGGTAGCTAGATGGTTCGTGAACCATAGGAGCATAAAGTTGAAATTTTTTGCACTTGCGAGCACAAACCCCAAAATCCTTCGGCATGTACGACCACCAATACCTTTCCTTCATGGCTCAGAAAGCTAGTGACCTGCCCCCAATATGGCACCCATATATTCCCTCCTAGACCTCGTGCAGGACTTCCTCAACATCCTTAGGGTGAATGCATTGGAGGTAAGGACCGGTGAAAGATCTCTTATACAGTTTGCCCTCCGGAGATAAGTGAAAGTGAGCAGCTTTGACTCTTATCTGATGATCGACCTTCTTATCATCTGGTCAAGTACCATCTTTCAAATAATCCCTTAAGGGGTCCATCCAACTGGGGGATAATTCACTTCCAAGAACATGACCTATATTTGGTACTTTCTCGATCTGGTAATGCTTGGCTGGGCAAGGAAGTCGATCGAAATTGTTCTCTTCAGGTCAGAATTGATCGTTGAGCGCACGGGCGCTAGGGCATCAGCATGGGTATTTGGTCCTCTAAGAAACTGCTAGATGCAGACCTATTCGAAGTTAAACATTTTTTTTCACTGTGGCAAGGTAGGCCTCCATTCTCTCATCCCTCGCGTTGATGTCTCCACTTATTTGGTTGAAGACCGATAGTGATTCGTCGAACACCAGGAGTTGCTTTGCCCACAATGTCTGTGACTTCTGTAGGCCTTCTATCAGTGCTTCATACTCTACTTCATTGTTAGAGGATTCAAATCCAAGCCTAATTCCTTAATCGAGGATTGCATCTTTGGGGGTAACCAGCACGATGCCCATTCCTGCCCCTTTGGAGTTGGAGGCTCTGTCAACGAACAGTCACCAAACTCCTTATGCCGAGGGAGATTCCCTTTGACCAATAGATTGAAGTTGGTCGTAAGGATGTTCTCCCATAAACTCGGCGATGAAGTCGGTGAGGACTTATCCCTTAATTGCATTTCTTATCTTAAACTGGATGTCAAATCGCCCGAACTCGACTAACCACTTTGATAGCCTATCGAACATATCTTCTTTTTATAGGACTGCTTTAAGGCGATGAGATGTAAGGACGATGATGGAGTGAGCTTTGAAGTAATGTTTCAATTTCCTCGAGGCTACCACTAGTGAAAATGCGAGCTTTTCTAGGGGTAGGTACCGATGTTCGGCATCTAAGAGGATTTTGCTCGCATAATAGACTGGGTACTGGATCCCTGTTCTTTTGCATACTAGTGCAGAACTTATAGCATGACTGGAAACTGCGAGGTACAAGTATAGGGACTCATTTTCATGAGGGATTATGAGCAACGGTGTTGTACAGAGGTAATCCTTGATTCCTTATAGTTCCTTCGAGCAATCCTCATTCCACTCTATATTTTTTCTTTTCTTCAAATGTTTGAAGAACGACTGGCACCTTTTGGATGATTTTGAGATAAATCGGTTCTGGGCAACGAGCATTCCTATGAGATTTTACATGTCTTTTATCGTATGGGGGGGATGGACCCTATTGATGGCGTCAATCTGGTTCCGGTTAGATTCAATGCCTCTCTTACAAACCAAGTACCCGAGAAATTTTCCTAACTGGACACTGAAGGAACATTTACTTGCGTTAAGCTTCATTCGGTATTTCTTGAGGATTTCGAAGGTCCTTGATAGGTCTGAGAGGTTTTCTTCTTTATGCCTGCTCTTGACAATCATATAATCGATGTATACCTCTATGGTGTTTCCCATTTGGCCCTTAAACATTTTGGTGACCAACTATTGGTAGGTTTTTCCTACATTTTTTAGCCCAAAGGGCATGACCTTGTAACAATATAACCCGACGGTGGTGATGAATGTTGTCTTGTCTTAATCTGTCTCATGTAGAGGGATTTGGTGATACTCGGAGTAAGTGTCTAGGAAACTCATTCTTTTATGATATGATGTGGCATCCACTAACTGGTCAATCTTTGGGAGAGGAAAACTATCTTTACGGCACACTCTATTGAGGTCGGTGAAGTCAATACAGACTCTCTATTTTCCATTACTTTTTGGGACCACTATTGGGTTAGACATCCACTTAGGGAATTGTAGTTCCCATATTGATCCTGCATCCAGCAGCTTCTCCACTTCCTTCTCTACAGCCTTGGCCTTCTCGAGTGCAGTTCATCGTGCCTTTTGCATGACCGACTTGAAAATCAGGTCAACGTGCAACCAATTACAAGCCACACTGGGATCAATCCCAGGTAGCTCGTCGGGTTCCCATGCGAAAACGTCCAAGTTATTTTGAAAAAATCCGGTTAGTTACTTCTTCAATCGATCTATGAGAGAGGCTCCGATCAAGAACATCCTATCCTTCTTGTTACCACCGGCTGCAACTTCCTCCAAGTTCTTAACAACCCCTCAAAGGGGAGGATCCTAGTCTCCTCCACTCTAGGTTTTCCATATTTTAACTATTATTTGGAAGGTATCAAACCTTCCTGTTCTTCAACCTTCTCCTTGTCCTTCTCAACCTTCTTCTTCGGCTTTGGGTGGACGGTTGCTATAAAGCACTTTCTTGCCATTACCTGATCTCTATCATTCCTTGCTCAGTTACATATTTGAGTTTCTAGTGGTAGGTAGAGGGGCCAACCTTCATCGCATATAGCCACCCTCTGCCAAGGATGGCCTCGTAGGGCGAGTTAATGTTGACCACCAAAAACTCGATCATTTTGGAGACACTTCGTGCCCTTACTAGAAGTACAATCTTTCCCAAAGCGATGGTCACTTTACCAGTGAAGCCAATTAGAGGGATAGTGGCTTCCTTTAAGTCGATGAAGCTTAACATCAACTTTCTAAATAGGTCGAGATACATTACATCGGAAGAGCTAATACCCCATAATTTTAAATGACTTTTTAAAATGGGTTATATTTTAAATAAATGGATTAATTGGATTTTATTATTAATTAATTCATTTGGATTTTATCCGGACTATGGATATGGATATGGATGATTCTAAATATTACTTAAAGATATTTAGGTAATATATGAATGTGATGTCATTGAGATGACCGTATGATATAAATTCGGTAATTTATATTTTTTAGTCAGACGCGGTATGGGACGTATCGGGACTAGTTTAGTAAATTAAAAAGGGAATTTTATTTTCTATCGACCTAATAGTCATTTTGACTGCGTAGTTGCGTACGGAAGGTTCGAAATAGTCAGAAAAGTCTATTTGGATGTTAATTTTGAGTCTCGGGTCATTTGGAAATGAATAGACAACCCGAAAGGGCATTTTGGTCATTTTTCTAGGAGGGATGAATAGTGATTACGGATTTGTCACTATTATAAGTATTGGTAGATTAAGTGTATGGGGGTTATTCATCTCCTCTTCACAAATTAGAGCAGTCATCTTCCTAGAGAGAGTGTAAGAGTGCTTGGGAAGGGAAAAGCCACTTGGGAAGGAGAAGAACAAGAACCAAGGTTCACCACCACCAACCACCACCGGAGTTTGACCGGAGAAGGGACAACCAACTAAAATATACTACACCAAAGGATCAGACCTACAAGAAAGGCAAGTGTTTGATAATGGCAATTTAAGTTTGTATATTGTCCATGTTAGAATAATATGAAAAGAGAAGATTATTATTGTTTGGAAGAAATAATGGAGTATTAAATGGAGTTCTGGAAAACTGAAATGATATAGGAATCTAACTCATGTTTTAGGATGATATTAATCCATGAAATAGTCATGAATATGTTGAAGAAAAATCTGAAATACCATTGTAGTGTTCTTGAAGTTAATATGTTGATTATTTTTTGGAAATAAGGAGATAAACATGCTTTTTAATCCAATCCCTTGATGATTCTAGGATGTTTAGAGAATTGGAAATCGTTCATATATGTTGATATATCATGTAGTAATAATTATAACTCATTTTGGAGGATAATATGAAGGTTTAAATGAGTAAAAATGGTGAAACCCGTAGTTGCAGAAAATCAGGCCTGGACCTGAGGGATCGATCGATCGACCCCCACCTTCGATCGATCGACCTCCCCTGATTAAGTAAAGTTGTTTCTTTTTAAATGTTGATTCTTATCCCGAAACTTTTATGGATCTTTGGTGATTATTATTTGAATATTTTGGGACTTAGAAAATATCAGTAAACCCTTGTTAAGATTTGAATTAATTGGATTTAGATTCAAATGATTTAAATGATGAAAATTATATCGAATGGAATTTCGGTTGCTAGATTCATTTGTTAAATTATAAATGGAGATGTATGAGGATTAAAGATAGGACCAGTAGGGGTGATTTAATATAACACCTGGGTATCCTTAAGTTTACATAAGGGTTTAATCCATAGTGAAAGAAGATGTGTTTATAAGAGATTTGAAAATATCAGTTTTAACCGTAATTAAAAGGAGAATTAAATTCGTAGTAGTTCAGGAGAAATAAAGGTTATGGACCAGTAGGAAATTAGTGACTTATTACTGAATATAAGATGAGGGAAATCCTAATTAAATCTTGTGAGATGGGAGTTTAGAACTCATTTGGTTGAAAGAGGGTATGAGGTTATCCCGATCGCATAGTTGAAGTTTTCGGACCTCCTCGATCGACAAAGTTAAGTAGTAGTGTATTGGAGGGGTTCCTTGTTTGGATTTCGCTTTGCGAGACGCTCCGCGCATGAACCTTAACGACGTCGGGAGTGGAGGGATGTTATAGGATGCGAGGATAATTAAATTATGAAGTAAAGATATAATATGTTAATACGTGGGATTTAAAAGAGATATAATACTACGTATGGGAAATATCTTAGGGAAATGATAATTACCTTATTGATATTATATTATAGGTATGATAATACCTATTTGATTGATTGATGATTTATGTGTATGACATACCTAGCTTACTTGCTATCGGTGGGAGGTTTGCGCGTGAAGGCAGTCATATCCTGATGAATCCATGGGATCTTTGATTTGCCGCTCGAGAACATAGGTTTATGAAAGAATTATCGGGGAGTTGATAAGTCCGCTGACTGTGGGTGCGTAGGTATGTGCGTGACCCATGGATACGAGAACTATGTTCGCCTCCAATTTGTTTGTTGTTGATTGTGGTTCGTGGAATCTTACCGAACCTGTAGTCCCCTATTCGGCGACCTGCGATGATGGGACATGATAGCAGAGTAATGTATTGCACCACAGCTGTGACTCGGGGTGCCGTATTATATATATATATATATATATATATATATATATATATATATATATATATTGTGGTTAAATTTATCTACGGTGATAATTGTAGATAACGGTGAATAGAAAAATATAATGGAATTAAGTTAATGAATGTTATGCTTATAGAATTGAATAGTTTAACTCATGTTAATGAGAAATGATTCAGATTAATGAGTAATGATTCATGTTAATGAGAAACTAATCATAAATGAGAAATGTAAATGAATAATAAAGTGACGTATGGTATGGGACATACGGGGATTATGGGAATGGAATTATAATATGGAGGCTAGAAAAGAGGAACCATTAACTAGGAGGTTAATAGGAAACGTTAAGTGTGCACTCTAGTTGAGAGGTGAGAAATGCAAGTGAGGGTTGGATCTAACATGTACATAATAAATGATTTATTGCACTTGTTAAATACTTGCTGTTTTAAAAATACTCTACACATTCGGGCTCTGACCCGTTTCCTTGCATATTTTCTCTTCTATTGTATCTCTATATCAGGTGTCCAGCAACAGGGACGCCAACCATAGTTGATTTTGACGAGCTATGGAGCTATGGAAGTTTTGCTTAGACGCTTATCATTTTTTTTATTCACAGTATTCTTAGTTAGGGCATGTCTCCCAAAAGGATTCAGTTATCATTTTCTATTGGAGTAAAATATTGTTGTATTCTGATTTTTAATACATTTAACATTGTTGGGATTATTGTAAAGGATTTATTTTACTTGGGAATGTTTATTCCAGTTGAATTTAAATTCTTTTGTGTTACTTATTGTGTTATCCGTGTTGTATTATAAATGTGTTGTGTTATTCTTAAAAAAATGGAAAAGGGTTTTGTTGAAATTTAAATTGGAAAGTTTTTAACACCAGCTTATTTGAGTATTGGGTGAGTTGTAAATGTTTTCGACAGTGATGCTAAGAATGAGCCAACTGTATATTCTGTTTTAATTTGGTATGAGAATGGCCACCCGGTATTTAATTAGGCGGGGTGTTACAGGTGGTATCAGAGCATCAGGTTCTAGTGTCCTTTAGGATCTGTACGGCTTACTGTGTCTTCAGCTTAGCGTTCTTTGATGTAGAGCCCTATGAGTAGAATTATTGCTTTTCTATTTACGCCTACAAAGGTACGATGACTGCGGTTGAAGTTGCTGCAACTATCACTCAGGCAGTCAATGCGGCTTTAGCTGTTGTTCAGCAGGCTCCAGCACCGACACCGGTTGTGCTACCCACGCAAGGGCAAGTGTTTCCTACTGCATGGGAACGAGCGAGGGATGCCTTTCAGAAAGCGCACCCACCTGAGTTTCAGGGAGGATCAGATGTTGTGACTGCTAGCCAATGGAAGAAAGATATCCAACGGCACTTGAGAATGATCGAATGCACTGAGGTTCAACGTCAGATACTAGCCACATTCAAGCTAGTAGGGGCAGCTTTGCAATGGTGGGAAGCTACGACCACTATGGAGGTGAGGGACACAATGACTATCCAAGACTTTTGGATACGGTTTGATGGGAAGTATTTTCCTTCCGCCATCCAGACAGAGATGAGACGAAAGCTACTTGATTTGAGGCAGGGTGAGAAAACTGTGGCGGAATATGAGGAAGAGTTTATGAGATTAACTAATTTGGTACCAGCTGCAGTACCTACTGAGGAGAGGGGAGTCCTAATGTCCACTGATGGGTGGAACTATAAAATTCGACAACATTGATTGGGGAATCTTTCATTACGTACGTATGGCAGATGAGGGCCATTGGACGGATAGCGGAGATCGTACTTAAGGAGGTTATGATGTATGTTCGAGTATGATGACCGTAGTCGAGGTCGCCCTTATTATGGAAAAATTGAGGAGAGTCATCAGTAGAAGTTCTTGAAATGCGTGAATTGTGTATGTTCCCTAATGAAGGCAATATATTGAAAGGCTTGGGTATATAGTGGAGTGTGATTAACTAGAACCGAAAATTTGGGGTAAAATTTTTCTTGACTCATCGGAGCAAAGTTATAATATTGGGATTCAACAACCATCACCCGCAAATGAGGGTATGTTTCTTATCTAAGGAAGTATGAGGCGTATTTATTTTTGTAGTGATTGATATTGTGAGGGCAAAAGGGTTGTTAAACTTAGCCTATGGCATAGTTATTTACGTAGACTCACTAAGGGGTGTGGGACACCTTTATATTACATGTTATCACGTGGGCTTGATTTGTATCATGGGATTACTTACCTTGAGCATCTCCGAGTGTGATTTGACTATCGGCATGCATTGACTTGTGGTATATGAGAGCATATGTCTGCATCTTGTCTTCTATAACAGAGTAGATGCGTAGACCCTATTTGAAATCGATGAAAACCAAATTTTTGTTTTTAAATCGATAAACCTCATATTATTTTTTTAAATCAAATTTTTTTATATATATATTATTGACTAAGGACCTTAGGAGTTTCGATGACCGACTACTTTAGGAAGTAGTGTATCGGGGTGGTTCCTTGTTTGGATTTCGCTTGCGAGACACCCCACGCATGAAACTAATAACCGTTGGGAGTCGAAATAAGTTAGGTCTTTGGGAAACGAGTTTATAACCTTTGCGAAACTTTTAATATTGAAAGCGGTACGAGAGGGTGTATGGGCGCCCTGGATGATTGGATTGTAGTATTTTTCATACTTGCGAAAAAGGTAAGTAATTGTGACTTCAAGATTTATTTGTTCACTACGAGCGGATCATTTATTTTTCCCAACGTTTGTCACGAGGAAGGTATAGGGAAGATTAGGAAAAGTCTAAATTTGATTCAATTGAGAATATATGGTGAGGCTTGGCATATAACATCGATAGGGATTTTGTTGATGTACTGTATGGGCGGTACATCTTGGGTTTGTTGCGATGTGAGATTTATACTCGGAGTTGACCTTACCGGTATGACTTATATTCCTGAATTTCGGGATGAAATTCTGTTATAAGGGGGAAGTATGTAATACCCCGTAATTTTAAACGACTTTTAAAATGGGTTATATTTTAAATAAATGGATTAATTGGATTTTATTATTAATTAATTCATTTGGGCTTTATTCGGACTGTGGATATGGATATGGATGATTCTGAATATTACTTAAAGATATTTAGGTAATATATGAATGTGATGTCATTGAGATGACCGTATGATATAAATTCGGTAATTTATATTTTTAGTCAGACGCAGTATGGGACGTGTCGGGACTAGTTTAGTAAATTAAAAAGGGAATTTTATTTTCTATCGACCTAATAGTCATTTCGACTGCGTAGTTGCGTCCGAAAGGTTCGAAATAGTCAGAAAAGTCTATTTGGATGTTAATTTTGAGTCTCGGGTCATTTGGAAATGAATAGACAACCCGAAAGGGCATTTTGGTCATTTTTCTAGGAGGGATGAATAGTGATTACGGATTTGGCACTATTATAAGTATTGGTAGATTAAGTGTATGGGGGTTATTCATCTCCTCTTCACAAATTAGAGCAGCCATCTCCCTAGAGAGAGTGTAAGAGTGCTTGGGAAGGGAAAAGCCACTTGGGAAGGAGAAGAACAAGAACTAAGGTTCACCACCACCAACCACCACCGGAGTTTGACCGGATAAGGGACAACCAACTAAAATATACTACACCAAAGGATCAGACCTACAAGAAAGGCAAGTGTTTGATAATGGCAATTTAAGTTTGTATATTGTCCATGTTAGAATAATATGAAAAGAGAAGATTATTATTGTTTGGAAGAAATAATGGAGTATTAAATTGAGTTCTGGAAAACTGAAATGATATAGGAATCTAGCTCATGTTTTAGGATTATAGTAATCCATGAAATAGTCATGAATATGTTGAAGAAAAATCTGAAATACCATTGTTGTGTTCTTGAAGTTAATATGTTGATTATTTTTTGGAAATAAGGAGATAAACATGCTTTTTAATCCAATCCCTTGATGATTCTAGGATGTTTAGAGAATTGGAAATCGTTCATATATGTTGATATATCATGTAGTAATAATTATAACTCATTTTGGAGGATAATATGAAGGTTTAAATGAGTAAAAATGGTGAAACCCGTAGTTGCAGAAAATCAGGCCTGGGCCTGAGGGATCGATCGATCGACCCCCACCTTCGATCGATCGACCTCCCCTGATTAAGTAAAGTTGTTTCTTTTTAAATGTTGATTCTTATCCCGAAACTTTTATGGATATTTGGTGATTATTATTTGAATATTTTGGGACTTAGAAAATATCAGTAAACCCTTGTTAAGATTTGAATTAATTGGATTTAGATTCAAATGATTTAAATGATGAAAATTATATTGAATGGAATTTCGGTTGCTAGATTCATTTGTTAAATTATAAACGGAGATGTATGAGGATTAAAGATAGGACCAGTAGGGGTGATTTAATATAACACCTGGGTATCCTTAAGTTTACATGAGGGTTTAATCCATAGTGAAAGAAGATGTGTTTATAAGAGATTTGAAACTATCGGTTTTAACTGTAATTAAAAGGAGAATTAAATTCGTAGTAGTTCGGGAGAAATAAAGGTTATGGACCAGTAGAAAATTAGTGACTTATTACTGAATATAAGATGAGGGAAATCCTAATTAAATCTTGTGAGATGGGAGTTTAGAACTCATTTGGTTGAAAGAGGGTATGAGGTTATCCCGATCGCATAGTTGAAGTTTTCGGACCTCCTCAATCGACAAAGTTAAGTAGTAGTGTATTGGAGGGGTTCCTTGTTTGGATTTCTCTTTGCGAGACGCTCCGCGCATGAACCTTAACGACGTCGGGAGTGGAGGGATGTTATAGGATGCGAGAATAATTAAATTATGAAGTAAAGATATAATATGTTAATACGTGGGATTTAAAAGAGATATAATACTACGTATGGGAAATATGTTAGGGAAATGATAATTACCTTATTGATATTATATTATAGGTAGGATAATACCTATTTGATTGATTGATGATTTATGTGTATGACATACCTAGCTTACTTGCTATCGGTGGGAGGTTTGCGCGTGAGGGCAGTCATATCCTGATGAATCCATGGGATCTTTGATTTCTCGCTCGAGAACATAGGTCTATGAAAGAGTTATCGAGGGGTTGATAAGTCCGCTGACTGTGGGTACGTAGGTATGTGCGTGACCCATGGATACGAGAACTATATACGCTTCCAATTTATTTGTTGTTGATTGTGGTTCTTGGAATCTTACCGAACCTGTAGTCCCCTATTCGGCGACCTGTGATGATGGGACATGATAGCAGAGTAATGCATTGCACCACAGCTGTGACTCGGGGTGCCGTATTATATATGAATATATATATATAATGGATTAAATGATTAAATGGATATACATTGTGGTTAAATTTATCTACGGTGATTATTGTAGATAACGGTGAATAGAAAAATATAATGGAATTAAGTTAATGAATGTTATGCTTATAGAATTGAATAGCTTAACTCATGTTAATGAGAAATGATTCAGATTAATGAGTAATGATTCATGTTAATGAGAAACTAATCATAAATGAGAAATGTAAATGAATAATAAAGTGACGTATGGTATGGGACATACGGGGATTATGGGAATGGAATTATAATATGGAGGCTAGAAAAGAGGAACCATTAACTAGGAGGTTAATAGGAAACGTTAAGTGTGCACTCTAGTTGAGAGGTGAGAAATGCAAGTGAGAGTTGGATCTAACATGTACATAATAAATGCTTTATTGCACTTGTTAAATACTTACTGTTTTAAAAATACTCTACACATTCGGGCTCTGACCCGTTTCCTTGCATATTTTCTCTTCTATTGTATCTCTATATCAGGTGTCCAGCAACAGGGACGCCAACCATAGTTGATTTTGACGAGCTATGGAGCTATGGAAGTTTTGCTTAGACGCTTATCATTTTTTTTATTCACAGTATTCTTAGTTAGGGCATGTCGCCCAAAAGGATTCAGTTATCATTTTCTATTGGAGTAAAATATTGTTGTATTCTGTTTTTAATACATTTAACATTGTTGGGATTATTGTAAAGGATTTATATTACTTGGGAATGTTTATTCCAGTTGCATTTAAATTCTTTTGTGTTACTTATTGTGTTATCCGTGTTGTATTATAAATGTGTTGCGTTATTCTTAAAAAAATGGAAAAAAGTTTTGTTGAAATTTAAATTGGAAAGTTTTTAACACCAGCTTATTTGAGTATTAGGTGAGTTGTAAATGTTTTCGACAGTGATGCTAAGAATGAGGCAACTGTATATTCTGTTTTAATTTGGTATGGGACTGTCCACCCGGTATTTAATTAGGCGGGGTGTTACACCCTGGTCGATGAGCAACTTGTCGGCATCATAGTTAGCTATCCTAAGTGTAATGATCAAGGCATCATGATATGGGGTCCTTACTCCCACTAGGACTTCATCCATGAACTCAATGTTTTTGTTGTAGTCAATGTTATCTTCTCGTCGACGCTTTCCCGCATGCGTTTTAGCTAGATCGATTTAAAAAACTTGCATTACTGCCGTAAGCTTTTTAACTTCCATCTGAGCTGAGTTTCCTTGAATCTGATGCCCCATGAATCACTACGAACTCATGTCCAGCATCTTCCTCGAACACGTTGTTAGGCCTCGAGTCTCCATTGGAAACCACCTTATCTTCCTTCTTCTCCACAAATTCATTCAGATGTCTAGTTTGGGATAACACTTCAAGGTGAGAGCCTTGCAGTGCTTGATTTTGTGCCCACCCTCTTTGTGTAAAGCACATCTCAGTGCGTTGTTCCTTTTTGAAAGGTCTCCTCCCATATTTCCGGGCCACTTAACGAACGGCTCATCCTGATCTTTGCTAAAATCTTGTAGATTGGTTCCTTAAAAACTGTATTTAGTGCCTGAAATGCTTTTGAAGCATCATTTTTGTTACCGATCTTAGAGCTAGCTTTGCCCCCATTTATGATTCCTTTCTTTTGGTTCTCATCTTTATCGCTTCTCTTATCGTCGAACTTAGCGCGACCATTCTCCCCTGTAATGAGGCGGGTCACATCCTTAACTTTGGCATATTTTTCGATACTAGCCATTAGGTCGTCAATGGTTGTGGCCTCCATCTTAGTGAGGGATTGGTTCAAGAGGCAAGAGTTGGGTAGGCCAATCTTAAAGTATGCCACAGCGACCTGCTCCAAGAAGTCCTCGACCTCTTTGAATAAATCCCAATATCTTTTTGCATAGTCTCTGAGGCTCTCCTGAGGTGTTTTCTTCATTTTAAACAAGGCATCCATCCTCTTCGGATGGGAGCTGCTGGTAATGAAGCGAGCTATAAAGAGCTCTGCCAGGGACTCGAAGCTCCTGATGGATCTGTGAGGGAGTTTCTCGAACCACTTCTGGGCCACATCATGCAAGCTCGATGGAAAGATCCTACACATTAATGCATTCTTATGGTTCCAGAGGGTCATGGCCTACCTATACTGCCCAACATGGTCGATAGGATCAGCCTTTTCATCGTAGATCTTGAATTTAGGAATCATGAACTTCTTGGTGGCTTATTCTTCTTCAATCTCCTTTGAGAAAAGGGGCTTTCATCTGGGCCATGAGAGCTCACCACGCTATCTCTCTAGTCGTTCTGGCACCCCGATGCGCTGGGTACTGGTCCATTTATCTTCGGACCAAATTCCATATGTCATTATTTCCTCGAGCTGGTTACTGTTGCTCGAGTAAGTCGTCATCTGACCTATGTTCCTCAAATCTTTGAGATCCACGTCTAGGGCTCCTTCCTCAGATACAAGACTTGCTCGCCTTAGGGCTAGGAGTGCGATATTGACGTTACTAGTGCTAGGATGAAGTTCTCTCTCCATTTTCTCCAATCTTCTTTTGAGGCGAGCATTCTCTGCTTCTTTCTTGTGAGTGGCCTCCTCCTACTTTTGGATCCTGGCCTTATAAGCGTCGATTAACCTCGAGACCTATATGGACTTGGTTGGTCCTTGGCTTTCCTCCGAAGCTTGCCGTTTCGGGCGAGCCCTAGGATTTCAATGCTGAACTTCTGATCTGATCCTGCGAGGGACAGGTTATCTTGAATATCAAATTCAACATATAATAACAAGCAAAGGCA
This sequence comes from Sambucus nigra, assembly GCA_949130495.1. Taxonomy (NCBI): domain Eukaryota; kingdom Viridiplantae; phylum Streptophyta; class Magnoliopsida; order Dipsacales; family Adoxaceae; genus Sambucus; species Sambucus nigra. The sequence goes on from OX422207.1 coordinate 550,536,550, forward strand.
ATCACCAGAATAAATAGAGAACTTAATGGAACTGTAATCGCACATAACACAAGATCTATGTGGTTCGGCAAGAAGGCCTACGCCCACGATGGAGCTCTCGGTATTTTATTTCTCATTACTCCGGGGGAGTGTTTACATATTGCATTCCCTTTGCCCCGAGTTGAGGGTTTAATATATACATATTGTTTATCGAAGAATGGGGGTGTTGGACTCATCCATGTTAGCCTATAATCCCCAGAATATCTCCTTAAGAGATTTTAAGAATTAAATAGGTCATAACTGAATCATCTATAGCGCAAGGCCTCTAGACTTTGGGACGGACTTAATTGGGCTACTCGTGATGGAAGAAATAACTAATCGAGGTACCCACAATAATTATCAATGCTTTTAAGATCACAGTCCTCATCTAATCCTAAGTTATAGTCCGACAAGTTTAATTGAGGTAAAGTCATTTGAGAAGAGAAAACAAGATTGGATCCATTGGATGTTTTGACATTAGAGGTCATGTGTTTCTTATACTCTAACGCAATTTCTACAGTTCTTAATTTTCCACTCAAATTTAGGTTATGGTCACTCATCTATTTTATATCATAGAGTTTGTTATGAAATTTAGCAGGTAGCGATCTAATGATTTTCTACCCTATTTATTTTTTATCACATACAATACCATTTGCATGTATTTTTGTGATAATGTCTATATTCTTAATATAGAAGTCATCAAAGGTCTCAGATTCATCCATCATAATGGTATTGTATTGTTGAACAAGCATTTGACTTTTCCCATCCTTAACAACCTCATCACCTTCATAAGCAGAGACAATGGTATCCCAAACCTCTTTGGACGTAGCGCATATAGATATTCTTTTAAATTTAGGCTCATTCATAAACATGAATATACAGTTTTTACCCTTATTAGTCCATATAGATATCTATTTATTTTCTTTTGTAAACTCACTGAGTTGTTTCTTAACCCTTAGGGTGCTACCTTCTCTTAAAGGTTTAGTAAGGTGAGTGTAACCATTTTTAATAGTCTCCCGGACTTCATCACCCAAGGTACCTTGAATAAAATCATTCATCCTAACTTTATAATAGTAAACATTGTGTCCATCAAACATCAGGGTCTGGAGAGGTTACCAAGTTTCTCCAATTTTTCATCCATTTTGAAATCACAAAAAAAAAATTCAAAAGTTACATGACCAAAAACTTTTTTAAAAACGCTCTGATACCACTTGAAATTTCTTAACCAAGTTTTTAAAAAAGTTAAAGGTAAGGTTAAGAGTCTTAAGAAACTCTTTTTGTTTAAGAAATAATTTCACACAAGAAGTGTAATAACTTATAAAATGTTAGGAACTAGAAAAACTCTAAGAATCTTGGTATCTCAAGTTTCTAAAAGATGTTGTTAATCATAGTTAACTTCTTAGACATAAAGTATCAAGCAAGTATAAGAGACATTCATAATATTTTACACGCAAGAACTTTTATGTGGTAAAACCCCAAAGTCTAGGGAAACATCAATTGTGACCTCTTGGCCATAAAAAAAATCTACTAAAAATGGAATACACTTACATGTTACAAGCATGAAATCATAGGATCAAATGTGAAAAGAAAATATACATAAAATTCCCAGAGCTACACCTCTTTTAGGTACTCCTTCTCTGATCGAACAGCTACTTGAACCTCCTCTTCATTTAGATTTTCTTTACGTTGACTCAGTCTCAGGATTTTGAAGAAAAACAACACAATTTCTAAACGAGAAGTGTGTGAAATATGGTAGTGATGCGTGTTTATAAGATTTATATGAACATGAGAACACACTCACACTCACATTGTAAAAGCTTTGATCTAAAACTAATGTAACGACATAATTTTATAAATATCCATCACAATTATGTATGTCGTATACCGCTACAAGGTTCTTGAAGAATTGAGGAAGTTTACATCTACAAAAGACAGATCAGAATTTCAAGTGGTCTTCAACATTCAAACACTGACGAGATGATTTTGCTAAAAAGATGTTTAAGTTCCATTTTCTTTTCTCATTAACAGTGTTGGTATATTTTTTATAAACTTTAAGATATTTTTTTATTATAAAAAATTATTTTTGAAAGTTTTATAAATGTTTTTTTTTACAAAGTTAGTTTTTTCAAAAATTAGTTTTTATATAAAAGTTTTTTTTAAATTGTTTCGTACAGAAAGATTGAAAGGAGGTTTGATTTTGAGATTCCGAATTTTTCTGAGTGTGATAGCGAGCCTCGGGATTGATGTTTGGATCATTCAAAAGAGACCCATATCGTTCAAACGACATGTCATCTCATTTGAACGAGATCAGCAGTCATTCGAGCGACACTGCTTTTTAAGTTGACACGCCACTGCCTCAATCGTTGCATTAGGTAGAAAGTTTTCTTCTCCTATTTAAGGGTCCAAAGATTTTGGTTTTCATTTCAAAATACCAATTACTTTTATATGATTTTTTTTGCGAAACCCAAGACATGTTGTTGCTGAAATTTTATGATGTTGATTTAGGTGCCTTTTATAGTGCTGGCTATTGATTGCGCATCATTGAGGATTACATGAGGGTGTTCCTTTGATGAAGATTGGACCGTGGTTCGTGTGGGTTCACTATGTGGGACCCATTGTTGACTCTAGGCTGCGTGTCTATGTAGGTTGGCTGAGGTAAACTTAATGCAGATTTCATTGTGATTATAAATTGCGATTTAATTCATAGTTAAATAAAAGGTTTTGCCCTTCAAGAATTTTTCTTGAAATCTGCGAGTTGGTTATTCATGTTTATTGGTTTGACACACACACACACACACATATAGTTGCATGTTTGGGGGTTGATTCAATTTCGTTTAAAATTGACTCTAATTAAATAAGTTTGTAATTGAAATTTGCGCATTTGTTCTAATCTTTATCACACATAGGTCTTACAAATTGGTATCAGAGAAGGTTACACTAATTTATTGTGTATTCCTATTTTTTGTAAAATTTGTGTGATATTGATTTTTTTTGAAAAATCTGATTTTTAAAATTATCGCAATGTTTCCAAGTAAAAACTTATATAATCGGTTGCCAATTTTTGACTGGTCTAATTATTCTTACTAGAAGGCCCGCATGAGATCTCATTTAAAATCCATCGATGAGAGAGTTTGGTTAATTTGTGAAAGAGGCTGGATTCCTCCCACTGTTACCAGAAATAATGTCACGAATTTAAAACCTGTGTCAGACTGGACTGAGGATGAGCTTAGGTGGAGCACTTTTAATTCATGAGGGATTAGTGAAATTTCTGGACACGTCACCCTTGATGAGTTACGATGTATTATGACGTGCGCCACGTCTAAAGAAGTGTGGGATGTTTTACCACTCACCCATGAACGCACTAATGCGGTCAAAGAGTCTAAAATTCAAAATTTAACAACTCAATTTAAAACGATTACCATGCTTTAGACGGAGTATTTTGATGACTTTTATGCACGCTTGTCTGACATTGTCAACACTAGTTTCAATCTTAGCGAGCCAATACCTGATGCACGAGTGCTTAAAAATATTTAAGATTGCTGCCAAATTGTTTTATCCCTAAAGTGACTGTTTTAAATACCTTAGGTATTTTGAATCATCTAAAATTCGAAGAATTGGTTGGAGACCTCTAGATATATGAGATTGACATGTTTCCTGACACTGTCAAGCCTAAGTATAAAGGTATTGAACTTAAAGCCCAAATCTAAGAGGAAAAAGAATGTGAGTTTTTATGAGTCTGAATCTGAAGACGAGTCTGATTTTGATATGGATATGCTTGCAAAAAAAAATTAAAAATTTTCCCAAGTTTTCAAAACAAAATTCTTCCAATAAAAGGTTTTTGAGAAAAAGGAAGACAAGGCCAAAGAAAGTGGTGAGAAAGAGAAAGATGGTAAGGGAGTTTAGAAAAAGTAAGATGTTTTGAGTGTGAGGGCAAAGGGCATAAGTCGTTTGAGTGTCCCACTAGATTTAGGAGAGAGGGAAAGAAAGTTGCTATGACTGTTACCCTTAGTGACAGGGAGAATGATATGAAATATTTTGGGGATGTGTCTTCACAAGGAAAGTTTGTTTCTTTTTCTTCTAGTCACGTGAGCACACCTAGTTCGTCCCACGACAATGAGCACACTTGTGCACATGAGACCCTCGAGGAGGATTTGAGTGTTTCTAGTGAATCTCAGAGTGCGTGCGCTAGTGAGGGTGATAATGAACTCTAGACCGCCTTTAGAGATTTTTACGCCGAGGCCTTCATGAATAAAAACTTGATTAAGGAGTTCAGTCTTAGGGTGAGGGATTTGGAGATAGAGTTAGAGAGTTTGAAGGAGCTTAAGGCAAAATCCAGTCAACTCGAGAAGGTGAAGGTTTCTTTGAGTGAACAGTTGATAGCTTTAGGCCGAGAAAAGAGTGATCTTATAACCCGCGTGTCACAATTAGAGAGTGATCTTAACCACACCCCGGAGGTTAAACTCACTTTATAGAACATATCTAAGAAGGTAGGAAGGATGGTTATCAATTTCATCTTTGGTAGTGATGAGAGTTTAGGAATAAGTCTTGACAGTGCATACACTTCACATGTTGCACCCTAGTCGATTCCCACTTTAGTGTTAGATTCACATGACTCGCAACCCAACTCACCTAGGTGTCTCTTAACTGATAAGAGAGTGCTTAGGAGACGTTTTTAGATAGGTGTACCTAGGCCTATTTATCTTTGTGCATATTGCAATAAGAGAGGACATCTTAGGGATTTTTGTTTTAAGTGGGTCATGTGTAACGTTTTTCTACTCCACGTGTTCATACACATACATCCACATTTGACACTCTGAATGATTACACGAGAGAATTTGCACATATTAGGGAGCAAGTAAAGTTTCTAGTTAAAGACTTCACACGATTTGATGGAGGTTTTTCATAGGATGTCACCGCTTTTGGAAAACTCCACCGCACCTAATGTTTAAGGTTTAGACTTTTTTTCTGGCATATGTTGATTTGCATGATGATATTTTTGCCTTTTGCGAGTATTCATTTTTTGTATTAGATTTCTTCTTTTGAAAAATACAAAAAGATTTTATTTTTATAAAAGGTTTAAAAAAGTCAAAAATAGTTTCTATTTTGTTTTGCACCATATATGGATGGACATTTAGGATGACCGGGTCATAATTTCATTCCACATCCTGTGACGATTTGATAGTGTTTTGATATGCATCATCATTTCATTTTTGTTCTTTACAATGTTTGGAGTCATTGAGATGTAATTCGTGATTACTACCTACATGTTTGACTCAAAAGTTCCTTTAATGCACACTTGCAAGGATTTGTTTGATTATTGTACTTATTTATCACATATTAGCAGAGTGTTATCATCTCAATCATGACTTTAAAATGAACCATATGCGATAAAACTTGACAATGGATGTAGTGCATGTAAAAACCGTTTACTGTGAGGAATTTGATTTCAATAAAATATGATAAGTGATTCACGGGAAAGGGCTACGAGAGTTCAAAATAACTCGTCGTCAAAGCCACTGTTTAAAAGAGCCCGAAAAAATTTAAAGGCAGTAAAAATATAAATATGCCAAAAAGGGGCCACCTAAATAGAAAAATATAATGATTTTTATTTATGAGGGAGTTTGGATGGACAGAAATGAAAAACGAGTTTGCACGTCCTGACAGCTTCTTGAAAAAACATTCATAGTTTTAAACGTTATTGGTTTGGGAATCACTTTTGACTTTGATGTGTTGATGGATTGAGTCGATGTCATTTAAATTCAACACTTTTGACACCTAAGGATGATTTTGAGATTCATTCGATAGGAGTACACGTATACATCATGCACATATTTTAAGTTTGATTAAGTTTATTTTCCTATTGAATATGTTCACACCCACTCCATGATTTGGTTGTCTTAGTATAAATTAATGGTGTGTGATTTTTGTAAAATGACTTTTGCATTTTGTGTGAAAAATTGAAAATCAAAAAAATAGTTTGTGGAAGATTTTAAGTTACTCTTTGCATGAGCATAGTTTGATTCATATTTGTTATGCAATTTTGTCGTGATAACTCCTTGTCTATTTCGCACAAATAAAAAGGGGGAGAACGAATTATGGGGGAGTTTTTGAATTATGGGGGAGATTTGATTATACTGATTGATGTATTTTTAAATCATTTCAAACTTGATGCGTCACGAGGTATTGGCTTTGTCTCATATGTGTAGGTACAAAATTGAAGATCATTATGTTGCACACCTTGATGAGAAAAGCTTGAAGATTTAATTGTTGAAGAAAAGTCTGAAGACAGCATTTTATCATTACACTTTTGAGTACTTGGGAGGGTATATTTGTATAGGTAAATTTTTTATAATTCCGATGTTTTTATTTTGTACCAGCATAGACATAGGGGGAGATTTGTAAGGACATAATTTTATAAATGTCTGTCACGATTAACTATGTCATATACCGCTACAATGTCATCGAAGAATTGAGGAAGTTTACATCTACAAAAGACAGATCCAAGTTTCAAGTGGTCTTCAACATTCAAACATCGACGGGATGATTTTGGTAATAATATGTTTAAGTTCCATTTGCATTTCATATTAAAAGTGTTGGTATATTTTTTTATAAACTTTAAAATATTTTTCTTATTATAAAAAATGGTTTTTGAAAGTTTTATAAATGTTTTTTTATAAAGTTAGTTTTTAAAAAAATAATTTTTATATACAAGTTTTTTTTTAAAAACTGTTTCGTACAGAACGATTGAAAGGAGGTTTGATTTTGAGGTTCCGAATTTTTCTAAGTGTGATGGTGAGCCTCGAGATTGACGTTTGGATTGTTCAAACGATATCCATGTTAATCGAACGACATGTCGTCTCGTTCGAACGAGATCAATAGTCGTTCGAGCGACGCTACTTTTTAAGCTGACACGCCACCGCCTCAACCATTGCTATATAAAGGCTGTCAGTAAATGTTTTTTGTGTGGAGAAGACTTTTACCAAGAGAGTTTAACTTTGTTTCAATAACTGCAATAGGTAAAAAGTTTTTTTTCCCATTTAAGGGTTCAAAGTTTTTGGTTTTAAATTCACAAACCCAATTAATTTTATGTGAATTATTTTTATTGTTGTTGGAGTTTTATGATGCTGATTTAGGTGACTTTTATAGTGACGGGTTGTTGAATGCGTGTCATTGAGGATTACTTGAGGGTGTTTCTTTGCTGAAGATTGGACTACAATTCTTATGGATTCACTGTGTGGGATCCATTGCTAACTCTAGGATGTGTGTCTATGTAGGTTTGCTGAGGTAAACTTATTGCAGGTTTCATTATGATTGTAAATTGCAATTTAATTCATAGTGAAAATAAAAGGTTTTACCCTTCGAAGATTTTTCCTAAAATCTCCAAGTTGGTTAGTTGTGTTTAGTGGTTTCACACAAGCAAGTAGTTACAAGTTTAGGGGCTGATTCAATATGGTTTAAAATTGAATCTAATTAAATAAGTTTGTAATTGGAATTTGCACATTTGTTCGAATCTTAATCACACAAAGGTTTTGCAACTAAAAATATTAAGAAACTTAGATTTCATTAGATCTTGAAAAAGAAACAGATCTAAAAATGATTTATATACGCAAAACAAATTTCACAAAAGGTAAAATCAGTTTTCAAAAAATAAAATTAAATATAAACAAACGAAGGAAAATATTTTGATATTTACAACCTAACATGTTTATAGATATGAAATAATTTTTAAATATTTACAAAAATGAAACAAACATGATGTTTCTACAAAAATATAAACACATCAGCATCTATAGAAATAGATCTAACTAACAGTGTTTACAAATATATCACTTTGAGTTGGATCTCTGATTTTACAAGAACAATCAAGTTCCCAATACTAGTAAAGGTTATTTCTATGGAGAAACTAGATCCGAAGGAGTTTTTGGTTGAAATATTTGAAATAAACTCTCAAAACCTCACATATGTTTGAAAACCCTAGAATTTTATAAATTGCAAAACTCTTTTTTTCAAAAAAAAATTGTGGCTAGAAAAAAGAATGAAGAAAACCTATCCGATTTCTCAAAAAACCTAAGGCTCTCTCGTTTTAAAATAATTTTCTATCTTTTATTTTTTCCCCCAATATCTCTTTCTCTCTCTAAGCTCCCCCCCCCCCCCCCCCCCCCTTAACTTCTCTCCTTTGAAATGGCAAAAGTCTCAAAATGAGGAAACGCAGGTTCCTTTTATATTGGTGAGGGAAGCTTCTGAAGAGTTTGTTTACAATGGATGGTTGAGTTTTGATACACCAGTTTGATCAAAATCCAAATGTTGTGGTTAAAGCATACAACGTAAGCTTGACTGGTCATAACCGGTTATAAATCATAATGTTTGATTTGTTGAATCGGTGGAGACATGGATCATTCAAGATTCAATTTATTCCTTAGATTAATACAGATCAATAATGGAAAACTAACATCAGTTATGTGTGGTCATGGTAACACAAAATCAACTAATAAAATCAAGGAAGGTGGCTTACATCTGTAGACATTAAACGCATGGTTTATACGCATGCTAATGAGGTGGTTTTAATTTTTCCGAATATACTAATTTCCTCCTTAAAGGTTTTACAAACAATTTTTAATGACTTAATATATGTTTATAAATTGATTTTAAATTTGAATAATTTCTAAAAGTTATTTTCAAAATTACAACAAATTTATAAAAATTCTAGAAAATTATTATAACACATTTTATGCAATATATGTGCAAATGTGTCCTAAAGTGTGCCATCTTATACCTTTGGAGATCATGTGAAATTTTTAGCTTAAGTAAATGCACATCTTGAATGTTGAATTACCTTAAAGGGGATTTTTGCAACTAAAAATATTTTGTCTACATATACGAACTACTCAAAAAATATATATGGTGCAGACTCTTAGTAAGTTAACCATATATGGTGTTTTTGGAAGAATTTATTTAAGAAATGGACTTGCATATCGTCCTAACTCTCAATAAAATGTGGGCCTGAGGACCAAAGTGAAGTTTTTTCCTTGTCTTGAAGAGAAATTGGTAAAAAGTGTGTCACATTAAGAGGATAATTTTAGTTGCTAAAGGTAGTGCACATGTCCTCAAACTCTCATGCATGCAACCTAATCAACTACTCAAACAACTCCTAAGATGACGAAATTGACCTAAGAATGCTAAGAGTACTGTAAATTAAAGGAAATTAGGAGAAAAATTAACCAAACCAAGAGTATCCGAATGAAAAATAAATTTTTCTATGATTAAAGACGTATACCAACACATGACGAGTCAAACCACGCAAACCTATTCAGTCGGACATGCAACATGAGAAAATGTTTTAGGGATGATTTTTTCTTAGTGTTCTTGGCCCTTTAGAAGTTTTTGTTCAAAATAGTGAACAACAAAATCTAAAGAAGATTTACAAATATCGACAAAAATTTGAACGGTTGGTCTTGATCATGCGCACGGGTCGTGTGAATGACTCATTTTCATGATGTGCGCTCGGAGCACAATGCATGTGTACAAATACTATAAAACTAATTATCAAGAACACAAAGAACCCCATGGAATTTTAACTCTCATAAGCTCAGAAGTATAAATGAATGAAAATGTGTAAAAACCATTATACTTGACTTGAGAAACACTAATTTCAGATAAACTGCACTAAAAGTTCAAAAATAATAGCTTGCACACACACATATATACAAATGCAAGTAAAAAGCGTGTAAAGGTGTGATTGTGATTAGTCACTGCATGATTCAATGATTTGACATAGAGGTTTGACTTAAATCTTGACTAAAACATGGATTAAAATCTCGTTTAACTCATATTCAATGAATTCAACATTAAAGGCATAAATTTTCATCAAATTAATATTTTTCAATTTTGTAATGTTAATCAAGATAAATTCATATGATACTAAAGAAAACATAACCAACGACGAATACATATATTTAAATCATGTATGATATTCTAAATAATTCTTAAAAGACAAGCATTGTATCAATGTCTGTTTGAAATCAAAAAGATAATTTCAAGACATTAACTCCCCTAAGAAAATGTTGATAAATATTTTGTAATGCCATCTAAAATAAAATTTCTTTTTATAAATGATTATCTCTAACTTGCTTTTCATGTTAGTTCAAGCTCTTGGCTTATGGTTCGTATTTAACATATTTTGTCTTTTACCATCAATTGGCTTTTCACACGCCTAGATGTAACCCACATAAAAATTAAATTTTCCAAAATGGGTGTAAACACTCTAGCATTAGCCCTTACCAATGCTTTTGAAAACGGTCCTCTTTCAACTCCTTCATAGAATGAATCACATAAAATCTCACATATGGACCAACGAAACGCAACTAAGATCTCAAGGATTTTGTTATGATCAAATTAATCAATATAACCAAGATCAACATGAAGAAAATTATATGCAATAAGTGATATGCACATGCAAGTAATGTGAAATCGAATATCATATATCTAAAAAAATTTAAGAATCGTGATTTATCAAATGAATTTCAAACAAACAATTGAATCAATCAAACAACCTATATCAAATGGTTAAGAATTCACTTATTAATCATCTTTCAAGCTAAATCTATCATAATCATATACTTAGCCACAATACACAAAAAAGCATAAACCTAAAATATTTTTTAATTTTTGAATAAGAATCATACATGAATGTACAAAATCATATTTAGTAAGAAAATATTGCATCAAAAGAAAATGCATGTAAAATGCACATATGCATGAAGAATCTCACCAACAGATGAAGCAAGACACGAATTGAAGTCACTCACCTAAAAAGATTTATTTCCTCACAACTCAAGAATGAGACGGGAATGGAAACCTATGAGAACCTAGTCATCATAAACAAACTACCTAGTAAGGTAGTGATGGGTGTTGCATCTCGGGGTCAATGGTATACCAAAACTTTACCTTCCCCATCTCAAGTTTCTTTTGATTTCCTACCAAGTCAACCTTGACTCTATATTCATTCCTTGGAAATTCCTTAATAACTTTTGGAGTCCATCTCTTATTCCTTATAGGGTTTTTATTCCTAGTCCTTGGAATTTGAGCATACATTATAAGTCTAGGTGTATGAAACTCTCTTCTAGACTCACCTATCTAATCAACAAGGAAATCCATCAACCTATCAAATTTTCCACAAAGATCACTGAAATGATCCCCGTAAGCAACTTTCCTCCTATTTCCCATGAAACTATTATTTATTCTCTTAAGTACCTACAAACTTAATTTGTGACTTTATACCTTAAAAATTTAACAAAAATGTACATTTATTACCACAACATTCTTCATTTTAGATATAATCTCCGTCATTCTCTGGTCTTCCTTTTTAAAACTTATTTCCTTCCTTCTCACCTCTTTCTTATTATATTGAACTTTCAAAACAAATTTTTCAAGACTTCTTCTTTTAGAGCAAAAATGTGAAACATGGTTTGATTTGAAATAATAAGTACAACCAAATACCTTTTTAGCAATCTAGGATTTAGGGTCAACCTCTTTCTACTGAAGCGTAGGATTTTGTACCTTATCCTCTGTTTGAGCATTTGAACTTTCAACATTCAATTTTGTTTTTCCCTTATTTTCCTCAAACTTTGAATCATTGAAACAATCCCATGATTGTTCGATTTTGGTTGGGCATTTCCCACTAAAATGCTATAAAATTTGCTTGTTCTATCATAAACATCAATTTTCAAATCATTGTCATGCTCCAGTTCAAGTTCAAACTTTTCAATGTCAATTTGTAAAATCAAATTTTCAAGCTCAAATTATCATTTTTCTTTTGAAATGATTGCATTTTGAGATTTAAAATACTTGCATTGCTTTGACAGAATTTGAACAACTTTTCCAAGTTCAAAACAATTTGAGTGAAATTTTTCAAACTTTTATTCATTCTCATCAAGTTCATTTGTCATAACGATCATCTTGTTGAAAAATCCGTTATTTGATTCCTTAAGTTTTAATTTCTCTTGAAAAAATTCACCACAACCTTCTTAAATGTCATTCACTTCATCATCAGTCGCATCTTGTGATCTAGTGATAGAGGTGTGTGCACTCCCGCTATTATATGATGAAGAATCACTAAGTGACCTATTTCTAGAAGCTTTTTTCCTTTTCTTCTTCACCACACTCTCAAAAGAAACCCTATCATCTTTCTTCACCATGAACGCACACATACGTTCATTTACCCTAAAAACAAGGGATTGGTTTCCTTAGAATTATGTGAAGAACAATCAATCACGGAGTCAACTTGAGAAGAATATGACTAGTTTCTCAACCTTTTACCATTTTCAAGTTCACTTTTGGCATTTTCATAAACAAGAACTTATTCCTTAGACTTTTCAAATTCAATAGTTAAATAAGTTTTCTCTTGTCCCGACACTTCAAATTTTTTGAAATCAACATTTTTTATACATGTCAACCTTATCAAATCATAATTTTGTTATCTTAAATCTTGGTTTTCATTTTTAAATTCACAAGTTTATTGTAATAACTCACCCTTCTATTTTTTAATCATTTTTAACTTTTGATAGGTTAGTTAACTAGTTATTTCAAACACTTCAACGAATTCTTCCCTGGTTCATGGAGTTTGAGTTGATTAACCAATTTAACATTCAACTTTTTCATTTTGTGAAGATGAACATTCAATACTTTATTCTTTTGACTCAAGGATTTTACATTTCCAATTTCATCAAAATCACCATTCATACTTAATTTTTTTTTTTTAGAATGAGATGATATCACCACACTCTTGTCAAATATAGATCTGAGTGGATATATATTCTCACTTTGATTCATAAGCATAGGATTCGAAGCAAATAACATAATCAATACTAGCCAAATCAGTACAAGCATTTCCATCATAACCACAAAAAATAGATCTACTCGAAATCAAACTAAATGTAAGCAAATATATCAACTTACACAAATAGCACATGGATTAATGTTATTCAAATGAGCACTTGACTCTAATGCCAGTCGAGAAGGCATATTATATGTGGTAAATAAACATCAACAACAACCCTAGAGGGGGTAAATTGGTTTGAACACAACTTATGAAAACAAAAATTGTTTCAACCGATTTTTCTTGAACATTCAAGTTACCCAACACAAGTTATACTATTCTGATTTGATTAACTGACAGAGTAAATTAATTAGAAGAATCTAGATTAATAAAACTAGATCTAACACACCTAAGTGAATTTTTGTTCAATTAACTATATTCAAATTAGATATAAGTAATGTGTGTTATTAAATGAGTGGATATGTGTATAAAACATTCATCAACTCACACAAGACAAATTTATGAAGAAAAAACTCCACCTAGGGGTAAAAAACCTTGATGTACTCTAATTCTCATTTCTACTTGAAAAGAAACATTACAAAAGTCAAGAAAGTACCTCTCACACAATCCCCATCGTATAGTCACCTATGAACCTTTCCAATCCTCCACATAGTCAATGAGAATTCTCAATGAGCTCCATGCCTCAAATGAAGAAGTCCATTGTACTCCTTGAAATTACCCCACTCTCCAAATTGCCCAATAATCCAAAAGGCCTCCTATTTCAGACCTAGGACTGATAGATCAAAGTATTTCAAAAGGTAGATTGAATTAACCAAGGCTAGTCTATAAATCTAAACCAAAACACTTTGACCTCTACCAAAAGGACATAAATCAAGTAAAGATCTAAGTTGTCATAATTTTGAAGGGAACAAGTGAAATTTGAAAGCGAAGCAAAGGTAAAATTCTCTCAACCTCAAAAATACTCTCAGCAAGGTATTTTTTAATGAGTTTTTTAGATACTTAATAAATGAATGGAACTTGGACTTTAAAAAGAAATTTTTAAAACTCTGATTTATCCATATGCGTTGTTAGATCTGGTTGTGTGCTTGATATTTTCCAATATGGACATCAAGGTCTAGATATTAGAACGAGAACAAAATAATGGCCATTCGGATGGACACAAAACATGGGACATTCGAATTGGTCTTTGGAACATGACCCAAACAAGCTTTAAAAGTCTTGCTAGAGTTTGATCAATCCCCAAAAACATTTCTATAATATTCTAAGGGAGTTTTAAAAAATTCTAACCACTTGTTCCAACAATATTTAAAGACCTCACACATTTTCAAAACATTTTGTGCATGCTTGTGTGTTAGCAATAATTAATTCACAATATACAAAAAGGATATAGTCTTCAAACTTCAAAGTGAATTCATAATGAAAGTCTTCATATGAGCATCGGTGCATGATCTTCAATCTTCATGGCTCATGTAGTCTAAACTAAATTGTGCCTCACTCATAGAGAATCAAGTCTATTTTACTTAATGGACTCAATACCCTAATGTTTTGTCATAGGAATAAAACCAAGAAATATATTTATACAAATTACATTTTCAATATCCACATTTGACTATTCCGTGGGAAATACTAAAATCATTTATTAGCCTTACAAGGCATACACTCCACTAGACATAAAATGAATATAGTAGAAAGTAATATGCAAAATCCATAAGACAAAATGACAATCAAAAAGTCATGTCTGAACATGTGCTAGAGTCGAAATCATTAAATCTAAGCCTGAAATCACATGAAATAATAAATAATATCACTTAGGCAACAAAATACACAAACAGACATAACCCCTGTTTAGGAATACTAGATGCAATAAAGAACACGAGATAAATAAGTGAAATAATCAACATGTGAACAACTTAATCAACATATAATCAATAATAAATGATACCAATGCGAAACTCAACCAACTGAAAAAATCATGTGAATAGAACATGTAATAAGTAACTTCTCCCAAAATCATGCCCCTGCTTTAGGCCTGAGCCTATATGTGTTTTATGTCGGGGAGGTGTCCATTGTTTAGAGTCATTAGTTTATTTTATATAATAATAAAAAAGTTTTGGGTTAGCCCTTTTTGGCTAACCTTAAGGCAGATTTTGGTATGTGGTTGTTCCAAAAATTATTGTTATAGGGTTTGGCAAATGGCTTATGAATGGGGAAGGTATCAGACCCCCCCACTTTTTATTTATGCTTCCTTAATTATATGCTTATTATCTCTGTTAACACTATTTGCTTACTTTTTAGTTTTTTTAGAACATGTTTAGAGACCTTAGTTTATGAATCCCTTAAAATGAAGTTAGGTGCTTACGTATGAAAAAGGTCTTAGTGAGAGGTATATAAACATCACTTAAATTGGCATGGGTACACAAGAGTACATGCGTATAAATTTGTATCCATATAATGGGTGGTCATTACTATATATGTAAGTGTGGGAGTAAGCTCGACTTAGGAAATGGGTGGTTGTTAATGTATATGTAAATGTATGAGAGAAGTTACGAGTTTAGATAGTTTGTTTGAGGTTTGAGGAGAGATAGAAAGGTAAGGTGAGGGACGGGTGCATCTCTTTTGTGAAAGAATATTGAGGGATGTATTGTTGAGGCTTGTGCTCATGATATGGACTTGGTATTGTGCCTACATATGCATGTAACCACAAGATCAAAGACTATGTAGTGTGGTTGTTCATGTGTTCTGACATGATGTGTGTGAAAGTGTAGGAGTTGGCTTGTAGATGGGGAGAATATTTTTATCATGCAAAGGTTAGCCTCGGTGGAGGTTTAGAATGGGAGTAAACCCGAACGCATCAATAAAGGTATAATTTTTTATGATTGTTGGGCGATCACTAGATGGAATTTACTGTCCTTAAGACAAGTTAGGAGTTGTAATGCTAAGGATGACATGTTTTAAACATCCGTTACTACCTTCAAGTATGGAAGGAGGGGGTTTGGACTAGATATTTAGGCATACCTAATAGAAAATATGTCGAGAGACATATTATAAGTCATGGGCTTCTCGAGTTTGGTTCAATATAGCGCCTATGTACCCAAGAGGACTTTGGATTAAAGCTTTCTTAGTTCCAACAAATGCGACATACTTACGGATGTAGGCAATCGGATACTGGGCATAAAATATACAATATTTTGGTATTTTTAGATTCTGGTCCCTAATATTTTGTTTCCATTTTGTTGAATTGACATAATTATATGTTAAAAATCATACACTAATCAAAGGCAGATGCTTGATAGGTATTGTTATGAAAACAAATACCTAAGGGTGCCGTCGTAGTGACGGGATTAGTTCACTCGATGTAGCAGTGGGAGTAGCTGAATTTTAGACTTTAGGTTGCTCAAAGTTTAGGTCTCAATCAATCTGGTGGCCCCTCTTGAGTACCTTTTGGTAGATTTGCTCAAGCGCTTTGTTTGGCCTTTATTTAGTTTTGGCCATCTGTAGAGAGTTGGGTTAACTAGTTTCTAGAGTACAAAACTCAATGTCTTCGTTGGTTAGTGCCATGGTGGGAGACTTACCTCCTTTTGTAAATTTGAGAATATCGGTATGTGCGATTGGTTGGACTTCGACATACTTCCTTATATATCCCTTAGGAGATTAGGAGTACCCCAATACCGTACCTTTTTTTGTTGGCAGCTCCATCACAGAACATTTATCATCTAAGGTCCTCTTGAGAGGTGTATATAATATCTTAATTTGAGAATTAAAATACCTAAGCATTCGTCCCTTCCATGGGTTTATCAATAAGGTAGTCGGATATGGCTCTCCTTTGCATATCTTTCTTCATGACATACACAATATTGAACTCAGATAGCAACATCAACCAACGGGCCATTTAGCTTGGTAGAGCGGGATTTTCTAGAATATATTTGATGGGATCCATTCGGGATAATACCCTGATGGGTAAGGCAAGAATGTAGTGTTGAAACTTTTGCATGACCTAGACCAATGCGACACACGCTTTCTCCAAAGTAGTCTATTTAATTTCGTACCATGCCAATTTCCGAAGGGCATAATAAATGGCTCTTTCCTTATGAGATTATTAAATGTATTGTTATATCAAATCCCTTGATGAGGTCTTTGTTACAATCAAGTAAAGGAGTAAAGGAAGACATGGATGTAGAGGCATCAACAATGGAGGTTGGGTGAGGTATCGCTTGATTCGATTAAAGGCTTCCTGGTAGGCCTCGTTCCATACTTTAGTTGAATCCTTCTCGAGAAGTTTGAAAATTGGTTCACAGATAGAATTCAGTTGGATGATGAACCGAATGATGTCCTTTAGTTTACCCAGGAAGTCTTGGACTTCCTTCTTCATCCTTAGTGGTGGCATCTCAAGTGTGGATTTTAGCTTGGTTGGGTATACTTTGATTCACTTATCACTCACCATGAATCCCAAGACTTTTCCTTTCGTGACACTTAAAACACATATCTATGGATTTAGGTTCATTTGGTATTGCTGTAGTCACTCGAAGAACTTTCAAAGGGAGGGAATATGACCATCCCGAGTCTTAGGATTAATGATCATGTCGTCCATATAAACTTCGAGATCTTTATGAATAATGTCATGCAGGATGGTTGTAAAATCCCTTTGGTAGGTAGCGTTGACGTTCTTGAGTGCGAATGGCATGACACTATAGGAAAAGGTTCCCAAAGGGGTGATGAATGACGTCAGGTCATGGCTAGCTTTGTTGTCCACGAACTTGTCAATGTTGGGCAATGAGTAATTATCTTTTAGGGATGCTTTATTCAAATCCTGGTAGTCGACGCACATGCATAATTTTCCTCATAACTTCGTCACAAGGATGATATTGGCGAGCCATGTAGAATATTAGACTACACGAATTAAACCCACATTTAATTTCTTGACAACCTTCTATTTGACTTTGATCAACCATTCGATGAGAAGCATCCTTAGATTTTGATTGATCGACTTGTATTTTGGGAATGTTGGAATCTCATGTTGATCTATTTATCGGTCAATGTCAGGCATGTTATCATAGGACCATGAAAAGACATCCACAAATTCTTTTAGTAGTTCTTCAAATTGGGCACGCTCATTCTCATTAAGTGTGGACCCTATCCTAATCCCGTGATGATGACTACTAAAGCCGATATTATTAAAAATAGTCTCATCATCATTAATTTGAACACGATTGTGTTGTTTGTTACTTTCCTTATTAAGATCAATTAAGAATTGTCCATTCGTAAAATCATTATCATCAAAGGTTTGATTAGAATCAAGGCAATTAATGTATGGACCAATAAGATACTCAAAGCCTTTGTTTATTTAAGTTTTAGAAAAATATCATTGAAAACCTCATCAAAAGAGGTCTCAGTTACATTAGTATCAGAAAAAAGGAATAGCAATATCAGGTGAATAGAGTTGGATAGGGGAAACAAAAGGGTCAAGTTGAATCTGAGAAGGTTGAACAAGGACGGTGTGGGTACACGGATTTAGAATGACGGGCCTGGATGAGTAGCCTAATTGAAGCGGCCCAAAGTCCAAGCCCTTAATATCTTAACATTAATTCAGTTATGACTGAGTCTTCTTCCATGTTCTCATAAAGAGGTGTTCCAGGAGAGGATGGAAAACGTGGGTGAGTCTAACACCCCCACTCCCTAAAAATAAACATGTATATAATAAACCCTAAATCTGGGGCATAAGACACGCACTGTATTCTTTGTAAACACTCCCCGGAGTACATAAAAATAATACTGACTGCTCCACCGTGGACGTAGGCATTCTTGCTGAACCACGTACATCTCATGTTGTGTGATTAGTATTTTGTCTTCTTTATTCTACTTGGTGATTGCGCTTCTCTTATCTATTTGTGTTGAATAATAATTGTCACCACAGACGGCATTCCAGTTGAAGAGAGGCATGTCAGTAACCTAGATTTTAGTAAACGAATCTGACGGCGCAGCATTTTAGTGGATCATGAAGAAACTTAATCCCAGTGTCTAAAGGTCAAATGAGTTCTCAAAATCACCTTCCTCAGAATCCTCAGTAACTGTCACAATTTTCTTTATGAGAGGTTGCACTTCATATTGGCAGTTTTTAGCCTAAGAGTTTATATATTGAAAGGTGATTTCCAACCCTTATTTTAACTTCTTGTACATATGTCCATACCATGGTTCCTGGAAGCCATAAAAAAGGAAGTCTTTAACCTCCTTGATAAACCTTTCGTTCAATGAGTCTCTAGAAATAGTCTTTTCATCTTTTAAACCTCTTTTTGGTCTAAGTCACTGGATTGCTTTGAGTTCCTATGGTGAATGCTGATAACCCAGCCATATGGGAGAAAAGTCTCTTTCAGGACTATGGTCTCAAGGTTACCTTACTGGCATCACCCTAAACCCATTATGGTCATGAAAGGCATGTTATTGAGCATCTAGAAATATGGCATTTGTATGGGCTAGAAGTGGGTTATGAGTGATATCAAGTTTAAGATTAGCTGGTGGATCGATGATACCCCGATAAATTAGTACTTGGGGTGGAAGTATTGATTTATAGTATTACTAGTGGATTGGTGGAAATCACAACGGGAATCGGGCTTAAAGTTTTTAGGGAGTGGATTTGGTAATGGACGGGGGTCCAAGGATTTGATGAGTTTTTAGCTCAATAAGGCCTGGTAGGCTTTAGACAAGGGAGCATGGTGCTCCGTGTATTCTTTTTTGGTAGGAATAGCACAACTTTTTGGTGCCCAATAGGTAGTAAGTTTAGAAATGTTATTGATGGCTGAGATTGTACCACTGTAGGGATTTTCATACTTTCGAGGAGTGAAGTTTTTAATAACTTTCTTTCGCTCAGATTAGACTTTAGTAATGCCTTCCTCAATTTCTACACCGACCTATCGAAGGGCTTGAAAGTATGGGTAATACAGTCCTCCCATGGATGCTTGGATGTAAGGCAAGAATTTTTTTTTTACAATACTAACTTGTTCCTCTTCGAAGGGTCTATTGGAAATGGTAGGAACTTTATCTCTACACCTTCCTATGAAGCTACTTACTGTTTCCCTTGGGTTATACTCAAGAAACTCTATATATTAGCATGTAACCTCCAGTTCCTTATTGTACTTGTAATGATACATTTATTCTCAGATGAAATCCTCCCAACTACGGATTATGGATTCTTCTAGGGATAGAAACTAACAGAGGACACTTTCTTTTAAGGTTTATTGGAACATCTAGGCCATTGTCTCTTTGAAGGAACTAAGGAGTGTTATGGCTTGGTGACAGCTTCGAAGGTGAACAATTAGGGGTCTGCTTCACCCAAATTTCTTGATGACTGGGATCCTAAACTTCTTTAGCAGTCCGTCTTTGGGATACGAAGACATACCGGTGGAGTCTAGGATATTCCCAGATACCTTAGCTTGGTCAAACTTATTTATTAGTAGTTTGAGGTCTTCTTTGACCTTATTCACATCCTCCTCCTTAGGATCCATGGGTACTAATAGGTTAACCCCTGGTTAGGCAAGGTTCAAAATAGGTAGTTAAGTTGGTGATGGGCTATTCGTAGGTGGGACACGTAAAATGTATTGATACTTTTCTAGGATCCAAATAGGCTCAGGAGTGGGTGAACTCATGGCATAAGGAAAGATAACCTCGAGTTCTTTGGGAATATGGATTTGATGATATTCCATCTCATGGACATCAATTTTAAGTTTGTCAATCTTGGCATTAAGATGGGCAAATAGGATCATCAGATCGGGCTAGACATTTGGTGCTTGATCAGTGTTCTCTATGAAAAACTCGTGAAGGTAAATCCCAAACTCGGATATGTAGCAGAAGAACCAATTGAGCTTTTGGGCGGTTTGATGGAAGACCGAAGCTAATAGGGAGCCATGCCAAAATAGGGTACTCAATCGACCTAAGAGGAAAAATGGTGCAAATTTATTTTTTAAAGAAGGAGAGAGAAAAATGTTGGTATTTTCGAATGAAGAGAAAATGGTTTTTGGTAGGGGTGGACAAAAAATAACCCGACCCGATTGGACCGATTAGACCGGACCGGACTGAACCCACTTATACGAGCTATTTTTTTATTCGGTCCAAATTCGGTCTTTCTTTCAAAAAACCCTGCATTATTCGGGTCGGTCCTCGGGTAGCCTTTTTAATTCGGTCCCGAAACCGGACCGGACAGCATTATTTTATATTATATTATATTATATATATATATATATATATATATATATATATATATATCAATTAATTTAATACCATACTCTCTTGTCCCTACTACTTTACCTGAAAGCAAAATACAAGATTCCCCAACGCCTAACCTAGCAACACAACCGAAGATCTAGCAAAACCCATCTTGCCCTGTTCTCAACTATTATCCTCACACCCCCTATTACCCACAAAGCTTCTATGAAATCTACCCGGAGACAAAATCTCAATGCCCACAACACCCAACCATTATCCCGTATCACCCACTCCATCCCAAAGCCCTTCTTTAACCCACGTCCCCATGGAGCCATTTATGTAGACAAGTGCCCGTACTCAAAGATCTGGTCTGAACAGCCTTTGGTCGAAGACCCTGCTCTTCAACAATCTACAGTAGCTTGGATAGGGGGATTAAAATCCAGAAATGCCCATACCCTCCACCTGATTCTGATATCGACGCTGATATTACACCGGTCCCTCCACCTCCTCCACCTTCAACTATACGCACCGGTAAGATATATTCCATTACTGTTTTAACATTTTTTTGGCAATGCATATATTTTTTTTATTTTTCTCAATCTCTACATTGGTAAAAAAAATTATCACAGATAGTATAACCTGCAGAACCTGTTATCTACGAAATCATTACAGAGTTTTGAGAAGTTATCTTACTCTATTCAGTAAACTTATTTGTGTGGCGGGGGTATAACTTGCAGAACCTGTTATTTTGCTGGATTTACTTTTTTTTTTTTATTTTGCTAGATCTAGTTTTTTTTATTTTTCTCAATCTCTATTCAGTAAACTTAAAGGTTCAAAACAACCCCTATTTTATAGGAAAAAATCACTAAAGAAATGTAAATCTAGACCGATTACTACCCGAACCGGATCGAAAATAGCCTAGACCGAATATATAGGCTAAACTGATTAAATCGGTCCAAATTTGGTCTTCCCAATTAAAGGACCGAATAATGCGGTCCGACACTAAAAATGATCAGAACTCGAACCGGACAGAACCGCGCCCACGCCTAGTTTTTAGTATTTTTAAAATTAGAAGGAAAAGGAGAGGAATCTCAGCATGATTATTATTAATGATATTCTTAGGTTTTCACTTGTATTAGGTTTCTCTAAATGTAGAAAATGCTGAACAGGACTCGACCCTAGGAAAATAGGGTTTGAAAGTACGTAAGATACGTTTTGACTTGTTTCCAGGCTCACGAATGGGGTCCTATTTTTAAAAAAAGGCGAAATAGCATGAAATTTTGGGCGTTATGCCGACCTAAAATTTCGACAGAGTTTTTCATGGTAATTGACAAACTAATTATGAGTGTCCTAGATTTGAAACCTACATAAAGTTTATGCAATTTTTGGGTTAGTGAAAAGGTTCCCCCCTTTGGCATGACTTCCACGATATACGTTTTGCCTATAAGTTCAATCATTTATCGGTATGTGTGGATAAGCAATGTGATATACCTGAGTGTACGTGAATTGCCTCACTATATACCTTGTGGGGATAGTACGTGTGAGAGGAATTCGATATACTCAACATACATGAACGTGTTCCTTGTTATATACCTCCCGTCGTGAGTTCGATTAAGCGGTACAATGCAGGGGGAACTGTCCGATATACGTCGAACTTATAAGGCCAATGGAAGGCGAGATTCATATCTCTTAGGCTAATTAAACCCGCAGGATCATCTCCCATCAGTTAGTGACCCCCAGTACAGGACAATATTTTGGTCAATATTGAAATTATCTTAGTGATGTTAGTGTGCAAAAAAAAAATCATCAGTCTTAATTAACATATTATGGAGAGATGATTCTTTTTATATATTTTTTATTTACATGATGAGTAAAGGGATTACTATACTAAAGAGGGAGCATATACAAGTATTATGACAAATAAATATAGCATGGAGACTATACTATGCATGGATACATTTTAGTGAGTAAGTGACATGAGAATATATACACGTGAGTGTGTGTGGTAGTGAGACTATACATAGATCCACTATAAGTGGTGTGTAATATGTGTAAGTGAGGTTCGAGATATATACAAGTGTGGGACGTGTGGGTGTGTGATAGTCAAACCTAAACATGGATATTATAAGTTGTGTGTGAAGCATGTGAGTATAAAGTGAAGCTAAGTGTAAGTGTGTGAAGTGTACATGGAGGGTATATACAAGTGTGTGAAGTGTATAAGTGAGTGGAAAGTGATATATACAAGAGAGAGATATACACAAAAATGTAAATAAAGGAGAAAAGGGAACATACATGTAGATGCATACTCACACACGCAGAAAATAATAACACTTATGTAGAAATATATTCTAGTCCTCTTAAAATGTCCCCAGTGGAGTCTCCATTGTGGACATCTTGAGGTGGGTTCGGAGGGTCTCCAAGGGGAGTCCTCTTCCTACCCTTTCCCTTGCCTTCCTACTTGCATTAGGGATTACGTCCTTTCTCAGGCCGCTCGATCGTCGTTGATATGGGGTTATATGTAGAGATAGAGTAGACATCCTATTTTGCACAAAATAGACAACCTTGAGATAATGACATCAAGGAAAATACTAATGCTTGAGAAATGAAGTAGTTCAAGGTTTAGGGACGAAGTTACTGAATAGGAACGTGTTGGGCACCCATCCTGCCCTTTGGGTATCTCATGGGGATGTGTTAATCTTCTCCTATTGAACTACGTGATGTGTGTAATTATATGCATAATATAAATGGAGAATGGAATTTCTCAACTCTCATCATGGACAAAGGTGGAGTGAGGTCATCCTTAGGAGTATTCCCAAATAGTAATTCAAAGTATAACGTAAGTGTTTGCTGACTCACAAGTCGTTATACAATAATGAATGCATATACCATGCAAGAAATAAGAAAGAAAGCATATAAAATATATTATGAATATATAACAAGGATAAGGTAATAAATTTATATGGGAGGACTCGAGTTTAGGGATTTAACTAAGATGCCTACGTAGCTAAAGGGGGCCTTAAAGTCCACATAGTTAGAAGATAATATGGGGCGAATCCAAGAGGGGACTTTTCTTATATGTGTGTGTAGAAAAAGGCGTTTTAGTTTGAGAAAATATGATGAGAATTCTCCATTTGAAATATACAAATAAACCCTTTTTTTCTTGTTTTTGGTTTTTTATGAAAATAAAGTATGTGCAAATACTGATAATAAAATGTTTGAAATTAAGGTATATGATGTAATGAAATAAAGCATTAAAGTGAAAATAAAGAGACTAATGCATAAATAAGAGGATTTAAAGATAAGGGTGGAGAATTGGACCTCGTTATGTAGACTTGAAATGGATCTTGATTGTAGATGCAAGAATCTCGTGACGATATGATGGTGTTATGACGAGAGGGGTGAGAATTTACTGAAAGGATTATGAAAAGGAAGGAGGAAATGTGGGAAATGGGCTTTTTAAGAGGGGAACAACTCTAAATTCGAGAGAATGTTCTCTGAATTACTGAGTTGACTTTCAAAATGAGGTCATCGTCTCTACTTATAAGGACAAGGGTGTGTTGATCGGCATTTTTCTTGACCTACCTATCAATATAGAACCCCAGACACACTACCGATAGGCAGGGTCCTAGGGGTGCCATAAGGTAGTTTAAGGCTAGTTTTTTGGGGAAATAATTGTAAAATGTTAACCGTAAGTGGGAAATGCACATGGGGTGAATTGTTGGAAAGGTTGTTCAAATCCCTTTAATGATCCATTGAGACAATCTTGGGTTAGGGAGATGACCGAAGTGAAACGGGGCCAGGAGGCGCCCATTGGTCTCTAGACAGGAAATTCTCCAAAGGAAAATGGATCATCCATCCCAACCGTAATGCTAATTCATGCAAGAATGGACTGTTAGAAAGGGTTTTCAAAGACCTTCGAGATTTTATTCACCTTCATTCAGTTCAGAGAGTTGACCAAGGTAAAAGGGGTCTCAAAAGCACTCAGTGACTCTTCTAAGTACAATGGGTCGTTCGTTCGTACCATAAGACTAATTTGCGCATGCGGTAGACCATTGGAAAGGGTATTCATATCCCTTAAAATATTCATTCAGCTTCATCTAAGCTGAAGAGTTTACAAGAGTTAAACCCCTAGAGCACCCAATGGACTCTAGATCAATTTCTAGGGAAAGGTGAACTTTTCGTCCAAACCTTAAGGTTAATTTATTCACGGGGCATACCATTGGAAGGGGTATTCATAAACCTTTGAGTATTTATTAATAATTCGCTCGGGCGATGAATTAACCATATTCAAATGGACCTGGGATTTCTCGATGTCCTCTAGATCAGTTTTCGATAGTAAAGCGGATTATTTGTCCAACTATAAGGTCTATTCATGCACAGGGTGGACTATTATAAAGGGTATTTAGAGGCCTTTAAAGAATAATTTAGATTAGTACAGGGACTGGGAGCATCCGGTGGCCTCCAGATCAGTACTCAAAGAAAGATCTAGGGTTTGTGGTGAATGAGAGAGTGATAGGGACCTAAGGAGTTTCTTAAGGGGGTACTAGAATGGGGTTTCTACATGAGGAGATGACCATTACTCCCTTATAGTTTTATGCCTTTACGGGCCTCCCGCTCACATGATTCCTTTTGATGGTGGATTATACTATGTCCATCACAATTGAGGGATTCCACACGGCTTTGGGGATGCATGTAGTTCCTACCGTGGAGAGAATATGATGGTCAGAGCCCTGACTAATTATCTGAATTAGGTGAAGAACCCAACTCTTAATGTGGAGGTAGCAGGACAGTATGTCTGGGCTTTGTTGTTATTTTCTATTGGGGGCTTTTGGTTCGGGGGGAGAAGGTGAGCTCCATTTACGGTAGATGCCCTTTTTAATGTAATTTTCCAGTATTTTGGGGATATGCATGGGGGAGTATGGGTCTAATAGAGATTTACTCATCCACGTCCCTCTTTTAGAGATATCGTATGATAGTTTCACCAATTGTCTGTAATTATGGGAGGTATTTTTATTTAGTTTTGTTATTTTCATTCATTTTAGTTGCATACCTCTTATATTATGTTACTTATGTCGTATTTCATTTTTTTTGTTCATGTAGATGTGTCTTTTTTCTTACGAGGATACATATTCGAAGATTCCATGGGTTAAGGTGCCGATGGATGGAGTTTTTTCTCTCCTTAGGTGGTATATGTGGGGAACCTAAGGGCGAGGTGATACACATCGACGGAATCAACCCAAGCGCTTCTGAATAGGATAACTTTGGAGACTATAAGTAATTTGGAGTATTTTTATTTTATCTTTAGTTTTAGTACTTACTGTGTGTAAACCCGCGCGATGAACGGGCTAGGTGACTGTGATAATGAATTTTCATTTAAAGTGATTGTAAAACCCATTCCTTAAATTGGAAAATAGATTTGTTGAACATATCCAATTTTCACAGCCTCCTAATCATTTGGTTTATTATTGAACCCATTGCTCAAATTATTTCATATAGGGTTAATTACAAATTTGACCCTGATGTTTGGGGAAATTTTAAAGTTTAGACCAATTCTACCATGTTAACATCATTTTTTTTTTGTGAGTATAGATGTTTAAAATTCAAAAGCACCCTAAAAATTAGGGTTAAATTTTCAATTAACCCTTTTATTAAAAACTTATATACTCATAATAGTTTAAAATTTTAACACTACACACTAGAAAAATGGCATCATATGTTCAACTTTTCATATTCTAAATAAAATTCAACTTTTAATATTATGACTTTTATTAATTACAACAAATAATATATACTTATACACATCCATAAATTGGATCATTTGATTCTTGATTTTGCAATTAGGCGACAATATTTACAACACATATCATTGAGTTGTTTCTATAAATCCCCGTGAATATCATCGTACCCTGTATATGATAAACTTTTGTTTCACAAATTTTTATAGCAAACTTCATTAAGAGAAGGCACACTATAAACAAATAAAAAAGATGTCCAAATATGAAATCTACTTTCTAGATCTGCCAGAGATTTCCCCTATCCATCCAAGGTTATCCAATAGTTTCCCTATTCGTAACCATAATGACAAAATTATAAGCTACCTATAATTCTGAATCTACTAGAGATTTACCTCTATCCTCTTTACATCTAGTTTTCACAGGTTCAAGCCTTTTCACATATTAAGGGATCCTCGAACTTCGCTCCATCCTAGAATTTTTGTTGTAATTTTAAAAAAAAAATGGTATATGAATTTTGGAAAACTTCATCCACAACATATATTTTAAAATTTCCCTAGATCTCCACCACTGGTATCTCCATTAACATCCTAATAGAGTGGGAAAATGTTCATTGATAAGAAAAATATAACAATAAAGTTATCATTTGGTTTACCGAACATAATCATATAGTATTATGGGCCTAAATGAACCCTTTATAAAGAAACTTTGGAAATATTGAACATCTGGTAACACAATGGAGAAAAAATTGTAGATGTAAGCATTATAAGTATTGACATAAAAATATCGAAGTAAATCAACATACATCAGGCATCCACATTTCATATTTTGAAGTATATAAAAAAATACAGAACATGAATAAGATAACAAAAGAATAAAAACATACAAACACGTAGAGGATATATAGGTTATATAAAAAAATGAAAAGCATACGTGTAACCAAACATCAAAAAATAGAAAAACCCATGTACACATTATAAGTTTGCCATTAAACATATACAAACGCTCGTCACTCAGGTTGTTATGAAAATTAAACCAAAACAATAACAAATAAAAACACGCACGCATAGAAAAAAGGGGAAAACAAAATGAAAAAAAAAAACTAATGTGTTTCTTATACACCATAGAGAAGATAGTGAAAATATCTACTGTTATAAATAAAGTTTACATGTCTACTTTATATATTCTTAAACTCCCGTATGCCATCATTGTTGTATGTTTGATCGGTTTTATGAAATGATGGTGATATTTTGAACCCCACACCATAAACTACCATAAAAAACATTTTGTGGTAAATCATTGTTGATTTTGGCTCTCCTATTTTTTCAGTTTTGGTTTATTTACAAATTTGCCATTTTGGCTCAAATCTATAAATACAAGTGTCATTTCTAGGTTTTGAGAGAGGACAAGTTTGAGAGCTATTTTGTGAGTTATCAAAGCTAAAGAGTGATAGAGCTCCCATTTGAGGGGTGAGTTCTTGTGAGGTTGTGAGTGACTTTCTAAGAGAGATAAATTGTGTGTGTGTATAACCTTTGGGTTCCTCCATTTATCTATAGAAAGAAGAAATCCTCCTTGGTGGATGTAGCCCAAATTTGGGTGAACCACAGTATATTGTTGTTGTTTTGCTTTGATGATTGCTTGTATGTTCTTATTGTCTCTTCATTGATGCTTGGTTGAATTGATTGGGAGTTTGCACACTAATTCATTTTGGGAACAAGGTCTTGGGTGTTTTCCGCACACCAAGTGTTTGATAAAATTCCCGAGTGAGTTTAATCGTCTTGGTCGCTAGAGATAGTCTTGATTTAGCGCAACAAGTGGTATCAGAGCTTTGGTTGCATTGTTTGCCCGGTATTTTGGTTCGAGGTCGAATCAATTTTGGCAATTTTGGCATAGCTTTTGTTTTTGTTCCAAATGACGGAAAACTTGGAGAGTACTCGAGAATCAACCTCTACGAGCGGAGTCTCTAAGAGATGGGATCCGAGTTATGGATCGAGTGGCTCAATGAAGACGGACATGAAGGCTTTTGATGAGAAGATCAATTTTGG
Organism: Sambucus nigra; assembly: GCA_949130495.1. NCBI lineage: Eukaryota > Viridiplantae > Streptophyta > Magnoliopsida > Dipsacales > Adoxaceae > Sambucus > Sambucus nigra. The sequence continues at coordinate 550,565,373 of OX422207.1, forward strand.
GTTATGGCAAAGACGAATGCGAGGCGTTCTTGTCCAACAGAGGTTGCAATTAGCATTGTTGGGGGTAGAGGGACGACCGGTAGGCATGACCGATGCCGAGTGGATTGACATTGATCAAAGAGCGGCTTCGTGTATTGAGATGCTTATCACGGATGATGTGTTGAATAACGTGATAGCGGAGACCACGGCTAAAGGCATATGGGATAAGCTTGAAGAGATTTATTTGGGAAAGTCATTGTCAAATAAATTGTTCCTCAAGAAGAAACTCTTCAAGCTTGAGATGAAGGAGGGTGAGGATATGATGAAGCATATCGACGTTTTTAATGCCTTGATAAATGACTTGAACCGGATAGACGTTCAATTTATTGAGGAGGATCGAGCATTGTTGTTGCTTGCATCATTACCTGATTCATACGAGCATTTTGTGACCACGCTCATGTTTGGGAAGTCTACGCTCCGGTGCAACGAGGTTGTGCAAGATATTCAATCTCATGTCACGATGAGAAAGAAGGAAGGTGGAGGTGACGGGTATTCCCATAATGAAGGCCTTATGGCGAGAGATGGAGGTGGGCAAAATGGCGGGAGGAACTCCAGCCGGGGATTTAATGACGGTAGTAGGTCTAGATCGAGAGGTGTTGGTGGTAAAGGGCCGAAATGCTACAAGTACCGGGAATGGGGTCATATGATCCGAGAATGTCCTTTGTGGAACGACAAGGTTAAGGGCAAGGTTGATTCCGAGAGGGCAACGGTAGCGAGTGTGAATTATGAAGATGAACTTGGAGAACTTCTCACAATCTCCAAGGTTAACTCTCTTTCCCAAGATGATTGGATATTAGATTCGGGATCGTCGGATCACGTTTGCTCCAAGAGGGAATATTTTGAGACTTTCACAGAAAATGGAAAAGGTTCCATGTCTTTGGCTAACGGAGAGAAGGTTTCCGTTGAGGGTGTCGGGACGGTGAAACTCAAGATGTTCGATGGGGTGGAACGCACTTTGGGTGGTGTGGCCTATGTCCCAAAGTTGCGAAAGAATTTGATATCCATTAGCCGTTTGGATTCCAAGGGTTGCCGGGTGTCGGTGGCGGGTAGAGTCTTGAAAGTCACACGCGGTTGTATGGTCCTAGCGAGGGGAGAGGACAGAGAGGGGTTGTATCGTCTAAATCAGACTTCGAGAAAGATGGGGAAGCGGTGTGCACAAGTGATCGAACGTTCGAGGCATGTCTCGTTTGTGAACAAAGCGGAGACATTGAGTGCTAGCTTTCTGAGACTAGACGGTAGTGATGAGAGAATACCTACTAGTGGAGGGGATGGATCGAAGTCCCCCTCCAGGGCTAACGGGTGATGTTGACCCGGTTTAGTTGCACACATGCATTGGCTGATTGGAATCGAGGTGTAGAACTGTGATGGATTCGAGGTGTGTGTAGCTAGTTCAAGGAAGGTCGATGAGTTATTGTTTGCGAGCATTGGCAAACGGGAGTTTTTCGTGACAAAGACTTGATATATCTTTCGAGGGTGAGATTTGGAGGGTATGAGAGGTGAGGAATTTTCCCTCTCATCCGTGGTTATTTCTCAAGGTGGAAGATGGTGTTGATGTGTTTGAATGTTTCGTGTAAAGAAGGTGTATGCTATATGTATTGTGTGGGGGTGTACTCACCGGGTTACATGAGGAGCGAGCTTCACCGTATGGTTACATGAGAAGCATTCAGGGGAGTTCTTAGTTTAGAACTTGGTTCCTAGGCGGGTGGAGTCGTTTGGAGTCTTGGAGTGAAGACTTGCGGTATCTCACTTCATGGTTGAAGTTTGAGGTGGCTTAGCGTCTGGTGGAGCGTATTGGCTTGTTAGATGTCGGGATGATCTTAGAGCGGATTTGATGTTTGCATTCCGAGTTCGGTTGGATCGTGAGGATCGCCTGGGGGAATCGCATTAGCTTGGTAGATGGTGGGACAGTCTTCAAGCGGGTTCAATTTCAGCATTCTAGAGATTGGTTGGATCGTCAGGATCGCCAAGGTGGAGTTTGTTGATTTTGGCTCTCCTATTTTTTCAGTTTTGGTTTATTTACAAATTTTCCATTTTGGCTCAAATCTATAAATACAAGTGTCATTTCTAGGTTTTGAGAGAGGACAAGTTTGAGAGCTATTTTGTGAGTTATCAAAGCTAAAGAGTGATAGAGCTCCCATTTGAGGGGTGAGTTCTTGTGAGGTTGTGAGTGACTTTCTAAGAGAGATAAATTGTGTGTGTGTATAACCTTTGGGTTCCTCCATTTATCTATAGAAAGAAGAAATCCTCCTTGGTGGATGTAGCCCAAATTTGGGTGAACCACGGTATATTGTTGTTGTTTTGCTTTGATGATTGCTTGTATGTTCTTATTGTCTCTTCATTGATGCTTGGTTGAATTGATTGGGAGTTTGCACACTAATTCATTTTGGGAACAAGGTCTTGGGTGTTTTCCGCACACCAAGTGTTTGATAAAATTCCCGAGTGAGTTTTATCGTCTTGGTCGCTAGAGATAGTCTTGATTTAGCGCAACAATCATATGGTACCAAAATTAATGAGAACCTTTGTTTTCAAATCACTATACTAAAGTAGAACCCTAGTTGAAAATGTAAATTGACACACGAGAGATAAAATAGTTAAAGTACAGGACATGTAAACAACAAAAGTCATAAAAACAAAAGAACCCACTCTAAAACAATTACTCCACCCATATCAAACCAACAAACTCATACTGGTAATGTCTAAAAAAAATCCCAGAGTAACAGACAAGGGAGAGAATCACCAAAAAATATTGTTAGTGTTAGTCCCCCGTAGGCCTGGCAATATGGGTTCAGCAGCTAGAACCCGCCCAGAACCCGCTCACATTTTTCTGTATGGGTCCCATTAATTTTGTATGTGGATCGAAATGGTTTAGAGACCCAACAATAGCCGTTCATTAGCGGTTCAAAAATGGGTCAGGCTCAAACCTAAAGGGCAAATCTTAAACTTTTTTCCATACCCCTCTTTTCATTCTGGTGAGTGTTTCCATAAGAGCTCTTATATCTCTCTCTATAGAAAGTCTCTTCCTTCAATTGCTCTTAAGAAACCGCTCTCAACCAACTGAGGATATAACCTCAAAAACCCATCAAAACCCATCAAAACCATTTAAAGGCTTATCCGACAACAGACCATCCAACTACAATTGCATCTTCTTGTCAAAACTGGTGAGGAAACTTAAGATTTACGTAATGTATTTTTACAAATGTGTTTCTGCGTTCTTTATGTTCGGCATTTTTTTTATTTTTAGTTTTGTTTATCTTTTGAGTTTATGTATTTGTATAAAATAAAATAATGAAAACATACCTCATTTATAGTCGAACAGTTGGTGGATGGGTTAGTTATATGATATAGTCTAAGAAATTAATATTAAATTAATATCATATTTAAAGAGATAAATTATTTATTAATGTTTAGAATTTTCATTAAGATGCGTTGAGTGGTACTATTTGAAGTAACTTTAAATGACATTAATGATTTTTTTTGTTTTTTTTAATGTTTAATTTTTTTTTTACTTTTGAAATTTTTATTTACAAATGTTATAAATATAGACTTGAATTAGTTTGGGTATGAAGATCAAATTTGGATTTTTTTTTCCAAAATTTAATTTGGATTTGTTTAAAAACACTCAAAGGTACAACATGGGGAAAAGCGGGTCAACCTGATCCGTCACGGGTTTAACCCGACCCGACCCTCCACTGACCCGCTCAGATCCGGCCACATTATTCAGCCTGACCCGCACCTAACCCGCCCAGATTTATCCGTATCCATTTTTGACCCGTCCATAATCGCCCATAACCGTCCATTTGCCGGCCCTAGTCCCCCGTTGCTTAAAAAAACTAGACTTCAGATTCGTAAAGGAAAAGGTGAAAGGGACGATTAATTAACCCAAAACATTCGGTGATGAACGTACCTATGCAAGAGAAATAATTGTGTTCTTTCACTTCAGATCTAAAACCAGTTTTAATGATTTCCAATCTCATATCACAAACCACCAAACACACATGAATACATATCTATAGATAAATTGATAAGAAAACGAAACTTACCGAGTTTGTACCATTCCAAAAATTACCATCAATCAAAAACCCAAAGGAATGGACTACAAACCTTAAAACACAGAACCAACAAAATAAATTCAAACAATATAAGTGTTTGAGATGTGTGTCCATTTTCAAATTAAAGAAGCAGTACTGTACCATGCTTCTTCACACTAAAGCATCAATAGCGAAAGAAACTAGATAATCTTTTCAACTTCAAGAGATGATATGAATCAGGTTAAATTAAGGAGAACAATACTGACGAAATGTAAGTTTTTAACTGAATGACAACAATAAATGCTCTCTTATTGAGAGAAAAAAGGGAGAGAAAAGAGGCATGAGAGAATAATTTTAAGAGGTGTGACATGGATGTCTTGATTGGAAGAGGAAAATAAATCATGTTTTCCATTTTATAATATAAGCATAGATTTATTTCTTGTGACTGATTTTCTTTCCTGGTATTTTTCTTCATTAAGGTACATTGGGGATTGGTCTTCCACGTCACGAGGGAAATTGTTATAGCATAAGAGTTATTAGGGCGTAGGTTCCCATTGGTGGAAACTTAGGGGGACTTCTTCCATCTGGGCAAGAGAGTGACTCGCCATCACATGTGGGATTCTCCTGTCAGGGTGTTTTTCCCCCCTCCTTACCATTTGACACATATTATTGCTTATCGTCGGACTTCTTAGGGAGGGCCTTGACTACTAGGGCTTTGTGGAGAGACGTGTGATGATGATTCCCCTACCCATGACTCGAGTAGTTCTGTCGGCATGCATTGGGGTGGTTCTAGTAGTAGCCTAGGGCAGGAGTTGGGCAGCATATGATGCTAGAGGGAGAGACAACGGTGTAAGTTATGGGTTACAAGGTTACTGGGAGTGATAAGGAGGAACAGGTTTTATCTAAGAGTGATACAGGGTCTCAGGGGGAAGTTTCTCCTAAGGGGGATGCCTAGGCTCAATTGGAGGTTCCTTTTGACGGTGATGTTGGGGCTCAAGTCGAGGATTTGAAGGGTCCCATCATGGGTGATGATATGCCTAGGTGGTATGCAGCAAACATTGGTGGATCTAGGAGGGATCCTGGGTTCGAGGGGATCTTTCCTACAGGTGGTGTTTGACTTCCCTGGATCAATAGGTACGCTGGCAGCTAGTATGAGGTTAGGAAATTATGGGGAAATTATTTTGAGGCTTTTTCCTAGGAGTACGGAGGCTCCTTTTTATGTATAGATCGTGGATTTCGATGGGTTGGGTATGGTGTCATGCACCAAAATAGAAGAGGAGTCCTAGTATTTCTTGGATCAGAGAATATGGATATTTAGTGCCAGGATTTGGCTGGCGAGGAGAGAATGAGGGTGAGGGTGAGGGCGAGGGAGTAACGCCTATCCCAGGGCATGGCCAAGATGGATGAGGCTTTTGTAACTCACATTGTCAACCTATAGTCTAGGGTGAGGGCATTGGAGGAGGAGGTCATGCGAAAGTTCTAGGAAGTGGGTATTCCTCCGAGGGTTCACCTATTAAGAGGCTTGACCTCCCCGTTTTATGATAATAGGTGGAGTTTTGGGAATGTGGTGCCCTAGGTAAGTTTCCTTTTCCTTCGTCTACTATGAATTTTGATCGATCGATTCTAGGATTTTGGGAGACTTTGAGGACGCAAGGGGAGCTTCTCATCCTTTTCTTTTTTATTCTTACCTTTCATTTGCATTCTTGAATTTTTTCCATTTTTCCTTTGTATGGATTACTTCCTCGTTTTGGTGTTTTTCACGAGGTGGTTGTTTCGACATCTAGCCTGTAGAAAGGATGATGCTTCTTTGGTCCTCGATATATCGGGAGCTATTATATTCCATAGAACTTTATAGTAGTATGAGGGCCTTTGAGGAGCGGTCTGTTAGCTTATTGTCTCACCCTCGCTCCGGTACCCGTGCACCATTGCATCCCGAGGGGGTTTAGATTCTATTATGTGGTTGATAAATTATCCGTTGACTGACCATATGTCTCCTCCCCAAGCTCATCCTAGTCATCGGCATCCAGAGTATCCTGATGCATTAGGTGGATGTGGTGGTTATGCTTAATGGGCCAAAAAGGCCAGTCAATAGACTTTGGTTTTATTTGTGTAGGTTGGGGGCTTATCTTAACCAATTCACACACTTTTATTCTCTCTTCTTTTATTCTTTCGTTAGTTTATGGATAATATTTTTTATTTGATTTCATAGGCTTCATACTACATATTTGCTACCTCTTTGATTTTTATGGAATTTATTTTGATTTCTTTAACGCTTATACCTTTATACTTCCCATGGAGAAGGATCATTAATGATACATGATATACTAGATGTATTTACTCTTTATTTACATTGTAAATGATGCCATATATGCATATTAATGGTGCAAGACTAAACTAATTTTATTAAAATCTTAGGAATACAAAATAATAAAAGGTACATATACACATGGAAGCCAAACTGCCTTGTGTTTTTGGGACTGTTCTTTTGAAGAGAGACAATTTTATCCGCTTACTGGTGATCCATATATCTATTATGGCATCGGTGTGTGTGAGGGAAGGGAGATTTCATTTCTTTGCTTGGCGATTGGTCAAGATACTTTTGACGTAGTTTTATAATTAGAGTGTTGTACTTTAAATAGGATAATAATCCATTCCTTGGGGATCTCCTAGTCAGTTTGTAGGTTGATGATCTGTCTCTGTGTGTGGGGCGGGGGGGGGGGGGGGGGGAGTGTCTATGGGATGGTGTTTTATTTTTTCTTTTTAGGGAACAAGCATATAGAGCTAGTGTATTTCCCTTTTAGGCTTATTTTGACTGTTTTTTTTCTTAGTATCACCCTTTGTGTGTTGTTTCTTAAATGAGGATGATCATGTGGAATATTAAAATGCCCTACATCGTTGTTCCATTACTTGATCCTTGGATTGTTTAGACTATGCCGACTATCTGGGTGTGAGGTCACAATGATAATAATTAGGGTTATCCCATGAAATAGGGTTTTATAATGTTTATTTAAATAGGGACCAAAGTTATATCTCAAGTTATCTTTTTTGTAGGTCTACGAAAAAAATATTGCGGAGAATCAAGTCCTAGCAGTTCTCTTTAATGTAAAATTTAGGGACCCAAAGGTTTTAGTTGATTTAAAGAGAAAGGTTGGTGGTTCAAGTGGTCCTTTTTAATTTAGGGCTAGGAATGTGTATAGTTGAAACATTTCTCTTCTCGTCTCATTTGTGTTATATTCTTATGTACTAAATAATGGTCTTTATGGAATTTGAATCTTCGAACAATAATGTATCTTTGTCCTTTTTGCTCATTTTCCTTTTATGCTGGACTTAGGCATTTACTGCTCTTTTGCCTTTTTTCTTTTCATTGTTATATATATTTTTTCTTTTTTAATGCCAGCTTCTTTCCTGTTTAGGACATAGTAGGGGAAAATAAATTTTTTAAACGATTGATGTTAAAGTTTTGAGAGAATGTGACCCTGTCAGGGTAAGCCAAATTTTCTACCCCATCGATGTTTATTTTGTGTGAGAAGGTAAGGACCCTCTTGTTAAGTATGAATTGGTCTATGAAATCTAAGAGGGCTTTCAGTTATCCTTTAGGATCAAGTTGTCCTCTTAGATGTTTCATTGAAGGTTATGGCAAAGTTCCCTTGGTTAGGGGAGGGTTCAACACAAATATATTTATAGTACTCTATGTCTTCCAACTTACTCGTCGTTGTATATCTATTGATATGATCTATATAGTGATTTTGATCTTTGTTAATATTTTTGAGGTACTGAAAGTAACTTTGATCCTAACTTTGATCCGTAGAATATCATTATCAAGTGTGTCATTTGATTCATTTAAAATGTTCAATTCAACAAAAATTAGACAATATTAAGTACTTAGAACCACTACTTATGATGCCATTAAAGTTAGGGAGGAAACTTTAGAGAGCTTAAAGAGGTCCATCTCTTAGGGCGATATGGGGGGACATGGTTTTCAACTGGGCAGACTTAAGAAGTTATCAGTTATTCAAACTAGGAAACCTCGATGGTGAGGAGTTATGATATTTATAGGTGGCCTTGTTGACTTAAGAAGGATTGTTTTTTAGTCTTTTTCAAATTCATTGTCAATTTAAATAAGCATAAGTTTTATTCGCAAATTTTGACCGAAATGTAAGAATAATTTTTTCTTCAGTAGAGAAAGAGATATCTTTGCTCATTGAGTGGAGGCTTTACTTTTTTGACATGCGGGGTGTATTTTGAGAATTCTTAATCAGGTGAGAAGGATATGGGTGGGATGGGTTTCGATCCATGATGACAATGGGTGGATTTTGTCTAACTCTGAAATGTTTGTAAATTATCGTTTTCACCCATTTTCTTTTTTTTTCCATATTTTCTTCTTTTTTTAAGCAAAAATGGTTGATTAGCCTCTGAGAACACACATGGGTTTAGTTTAAGCCCTAACTTGGATGATGGTTTCGGGGAATCCCTTAGATATGCACAGGCTTAGGGAAAGCCTTAAGGAGTTGGATATGGATTTGGACAAGGCTATTAAAATGGGGGGTGGGTTCAGAAGTCGTTCGTTATATTATGCATAACATGCATGTGAAGGAGGTTTAAAGTCATCCACTATAATGGTGGTGGGTTTGGAAGTTACTTATTGGATTGGGCTTAGCATGGCCTACATGAGTGAGGGTGTCTGGTAAGCACCTAAAGATGGGATGCGGTCCTTGAGGAGGAAGTCTCTTATAGATGATTATGTCTGAGAAGAGATGTAGAAGCTTAATCTAGGTAAAATTTGTTTTACTCAAAAGATGGATGCGAAATAACAGTTCAAGCTCCATAGAGATGTAGGGGTGCATATCCCCTTCGAAATTAAATTGTATTCTCTTTGGGACATGGGGTCATGATTTGTAATTATAGCTTATGAAAAAGCATCTGATTTCCATATCCATGAGGGAGCTTTGTAAGGAAGTGTGTGGGTACTCGGGATATTCATATTAGGGTTCAAATTAACCACGTGGGGAAAATGATATATGGAAGTGGGGGCGTCACCATTAGCAAGGGGATCCTAAAATAACTCAACCTTATATTTAATAAAGTTTAAGGACAAGATTGGGAATCCGATAAAGCTTGTTGAATAAACTTTTATTTGTAAAAACTTTTATTTAACACATGGTGTGTAAAATCAACACAGAAAAACAGATTTGATATTTAAAATTCTTGGTAACTAAAATAAATTCAATTAAACCTCATTCAAGTTAGGAAGCATGTAAAAGTTAAGATCACATAGATACAGTCCAACACATAAATTAAAATGTGGTAAAACCCCAAACCTTGGGAAAACATCCACGTGACCTCTATGCCACAAAATACAAAATCCACTAAAACAGGAATATGAATTAAAAAATACAAGCATGCAACAGGATCAAAACAAGAAAGAAATATACCTAAAACTATGAGCTACACCTCAAGGTAATCTTTCTGATCCAGCAAGCCTTGTTGAAAATGTCATTCCAAGAGGTCTTTACATCGACTTATAAATCTAGTTCTCCAAAGAACAACCACACACAAAACTATGTGAAGTATATGAAACAGTACAGGCGTGAAGTTTCAAGTGACCTATCTACTTGAATATGCAAGTCAGACGCACACACTTAGGATTACAAAAAATCCTAATAAATTACAAAAGTAGTCTAAAAGAGTAGAGCTAAACAACATATACCATGAAATCTCCTAAAGTGATCGGGTAAGATCGGTAAAAATATAGACTTAAAATGTTATATATATAAGAAAATGGTTTTCAAAATATATAAAATCGAGTTTTCAAAAATTTCCAAACCTAAACTCCAACAATTTATTTCTGATATATTTTTCTTTGAACTAAAAATCTTATGAATCCAAAAAAAATTAAACATGCGAACTAAGATCCACAAAGAAATATCATAATATATCAAAACTTTTAGAAAATGTTTTAAAATTGATATTTCGAACAAAATTAAACTCAAGTTTGTGAAAATGTGTCATAGTGTTAAAACCTTGATTTTATGAAGAAAATCAAGATCTTCGTATAGGTAAAAGCTATTACGGGGAGAACATGACTTAAAGGAGTTTAACTCTCTAAATTCATAAATTTAACCCTCAAACGTGTTTTAAAACAGTGAATCTTCTACCAATAGAATAACATTTTTCTCTCTCAGAGTTTTCAATCATAAAAGGTTTTTCTCTCAAAGTTTTCTCACAAGAAATTTTTTCTCTCTTTTTTCTCTCAAAAAGTTTCTCTATCTAACCTCTTCTCTCTAACTTTTCTTCTCTATTTAGTTGAGAAAAAAATTCTAACTACTCAAGATGATCAAAATTTCAATAAAGACGGTGGAAGGTTATTGAAACGTTTGAGAAAATCAACGGCTGAGATTAGATATACAAGGTGAAGTTTTATCTAAGGGTCTAAAAGCAAGCATAAAAGGTAAGATGAAGGGTTATAACTAGTCACATGGTAAGTCACTCTAATTGGTTATAAGTTATGGCAAATGTATTAACATAATAAACAATATAGGACATTGATCGTTTTAATCCAACGATGCACAATAGGCAAGAAAGATGTGAGACATAAAAAATACATTCTTAACCAATCTGAACCAACCAGTGTAACCAACTGAAGTTTAGTTATAAATTCTGGTTAAAAAACTTACGCTAATTGTAAAAGTCACCCCAAACATTTTTAAATCAAATAAAAATGTTTTATATAAAGAAAAATTCTGATTTTAAAACAAAAAATGTTTTAAAAAATACATTTAAAAATTGTATGAAATCCTGGAAATTTATATTAACACCTAATATGCATAATGTGCAATTAGTGTCCTATTTGTGTGGATTTTATACCTTCTTAACATATTTGGATTGATTAAGGATGACTTTCAAAGTATACTACCATCTTGGTCTTTAACAATTACCCGTTAGGGTTCTCAACTCTAAAAATAAACTTTTTATCTAAATGTCCAAACTTGATGAAAGATCTATGCAATATAGACTCAAAAAATCCTCGAAACACAAATGCGTAGGGTGTTTCAATCACCCCTTTTGGATATTAGATACAAAATCCTTTGAGTACATCAAGGGTACTCGTAGGGGAAAAAATCCTTTTCCTATTCAAATTCTATCTACCTTTTCCCCATCCTAGAACCAAAAATAAGAGAGAAAAAATACAAAACTCAGCTTCAATACAGACAAATACCCCAAGTCTAGAGAGATGTTGTATAAGGCCCGTATTAAAATACCCACAATATAGCGTGTTAGTCGAATTCGAAGTCTATATTTAATCCTTGCGATGAACTCTACCCTTCTCCCCTATTTTGTCCCAAATAGACAAAGTCTATGCAATAAAGAGAGAGTATTAAAAATAACTACCAGTCAAATCATAACAATGGGTCATATCAAGTGTTGCCTATATTGATAGGTTAAAGGAGGTGTCTTTTGTCATTTATGAAACTTTTGTGCCCCAAATCCTCAAAGACGTATTATAATCATGATATAGACAAGAAGATCTGACAGATAAGCTAGGAGATTAATCTAGAACGATCATCCCAATGGACTTTTGTAAAGATTAAAATCTAATGTTATCAAGGGACTTATTAAAAAGGTTGTCCAATTGTTTCTCAATTTGCAAGTATTCGATAAGTAGTTCCTTAGATTCAACTATCTCATGATTGAAATGATGTCTAATTTTTATGTGTTTAGTCTTAGAGTGTTATCATGATTTTTAGAAATATTAATATCACTCTCGTTATCATATAATAAGGTCAATTGATTTTCAATAATAGCTTAGTCACTAGGAATTTGTTTGATATATACCAATTGATCACAACAACTACCTCTAGCTATATAGTCAGACTCGTCAATGGATAAAGATATGCAATCTTATTTCTTACTACTCCAAACAACCAGGTTATTCCCTACGTAGTAACAAACACTTGAGGTACTTTTATCATCGTTGAAGCATCCTACCCATTCATATCATTATATCCAACTACAGTGTTAGATGATTCCTTAGTATACTAAATATTATATTGAATAGATCCCTTAACATGCATAATAATACGTTTAGAATATTGTAAATTGGATAATTTAGGTGCACATTAATAATGTGCACAAATACACATACATAATATCATATCTAGAGGTTGTTGAATATAATAGGTTGCCTATCATGCTTCTAAAAGAAGTAGGATCAACATTTTTCCCTTTCTCATCTTTTGATATTTTAGACGTAGTACTCATAGGAGTTTGTGCTATTTTCAAATTTTCTAAACCAAATCATTCGCATACTTTGTTTGTGAGATGAAAATCCCATCATTCACCAATTTAACTTGTAAATCGAGAAAGTATCGCAACTCCCCAATAAGAGACATTTGGAACTCCCCATGCATAATTTTTGAAAATTCATTAACTTGTTGGTGGGAAGTGGATAAAAAAATAATGTTATTTACATAAATTTGCGCAATAAGAACCACTTTATTAATTTTTTAAATAAATAATGTATGTTCATCTCCACCATGCTCAAGCCCTTTATTAACTAAAAAGGTTGAGAGTCATTTGTACAAGTCTCGAGTGGACTGATTGAAGCTGTATAAAGACTTTTCTAATAGAAATACATGATTCGGGTGAGAGAGACTAATAAAGCCCTCAGGTTGTTAAATTTATACTTCCTCAATTAGAATGCCATTAAAAAAGAGATCTTAACATCCATTTGCTAAAGGTTGAATTGCAAATGACATGGTACTGCAAGGAGAAGGCTAATAGACTCGATCCTTGTTATCGGACCAAGAGTCTATTCAAAGTCTATTCCTTTAATTTTGGAGTATCCTTACATGAACATTTTGGCCTTGTTTCTAATGATTACCCCCAATTCATCTATTTTTTTTAAATCCAAGAGGTAACGATAACCTTTTTGTTGTGTGGTCGAGGAATAAGATACCAAACGCCATGACTCCTAAATTATACCAAATCTTCTTGCACGGAATCGACTCAATAACATTCATTTAAGACATTGTTTAAACTTCTTGATTATGCTTGAGAAAAAAATCTTGCAAAGTTATCCATGTTTTGAAGTTGTGATCTTATTCTCATTAGCTCTTAACGGTTACCAATAACCTTTTTAAGGGGATGGTATTTAGAAACCCAAGTTGGTACCACAGGGACTTTAGTTGACAATGGATAATGCATTTGAGGTAAGTCAATTTCAAAAATATTTTTTTACACATGTACAATAATTGATTCAGTTCCACCATTCCCATTAGTAGTGATATTAACAACTACGTTAATAGATTATATTACAGTTTTTGTATGAAAAATTATAGAAGCGATAAACTCTAGTGTTTTATGAGTAGCTAAGAAAAATACCCTTATCACTTCTCGAGTCAAATTTTTAAAGGTGTTCCCCATATTTACAAATGTATCAAATACTTCCAAGAGTTCTAAAGTATTTTATGTGGGTTTTTTGTTGTATCAAAGTTCGTATGAAGTTTGTTTGGCATTATTCCTAAGATAGACACGATGTCTAGACTAACTCAGCCCAAAAGTATTTTTGCAGACCCTTAGCATTTAAAATCACCCAATACATTTCTTGGATTGTAGGGTTTTTCCTTTTAGTATTACTATTTTACTGTGGAATTTTAGGAGCACTAACTCATGTTGATGCCCATTATCGAAATAGTATTCTACTACACCAGTCTGTTTGAATTTGTCACCTCTGTTATATCAAATACCTGATACTTAGGTATCCTTTTCATTTTCTATTTTTAAAAGTATTTGGAGAAATACTTGAAAGTTATCCAATTTATTTTTCATAAAGGTGACCCGAGTAAAACCTGTCAAATCATCCATAATAACAAGGATGTAACTATTACCACATAAATGAACATTATGGGAAGGATCCGTAAGGTCCATGTGGAGATGTTCCATAGGCTTTAAAGTTATAATATCCTTAATTTTCTAAGGAGGGGCCTTACTTACTTTCCCAACCTAGCAAGGGTGCCGCAAATAATGTTTTGAGATATTTTTCTTTTAGGTGAACTTCTGGAAAATTCTTCAGAGATCAATCTTCTTAAGTTTTCATAATTAGTATGACTCGATCAGTTATGACACAGATCTGAGTCATCTAGTCTAGTTAACTTATAGGACTCAGCACTAGGAACAATTGTGTAAAAGTTATCCTGAGTTCTACTTCTTGTAAGAATATAGTTACAATCTTTATTTAAAATTTTGCATCCAATTTTTAAAAAAGTAATTGTATGATAAAAATCATAAAATTAAGAGATACTTAGTTGATTGTATTTCAATCCTTTCATCAAGAGTATTCCATCAAGGATTGATAAACCCTCTTCTTGAAGTGTCCATTTACCAATGATCTGTGATAAGAATCCATCACCAAATAGGACATTACATCCTAAGAATTTAATCATGTTTGTCAGTTTAGACTTGTCCCCAGTCATGTATTTAGAACTCCCAGAATCAAGGTACCAGACAACAGAGGTGCGTTCAGCTTTTAACATGGTTATGACAATATTACACCTTAGTTGGGGTATCAAGACATCTTTTCTACCCCAAATAGCCCTTGTTTTAAAAGATTTTTTGTCCTTTGGTTCAGAAAAGGACTGGAAGGGTTTGCTTTAATGTCTTTTTCTTGGTGAGAGACACATTCCAATTTTTTTGAAGTTAGAGTTTTTATTTGTTTTACTAGGGAGAATAGAAGTAGGGCGTCTCATTCTCTAGTAGTTAAAGTTACTATACACATGTGTATATTGACATTTCTGAAAACATTTAGTAAGAGTATTTCCATAAACATCACAGAATTTACAATAAAGATGTGAGAACGGTCGGTCAGTGTTTTCCAAACCATTAAAAATAGGTTTAGACTCATTTTCAACATGAGGTTTAAGTGCAAAAAATTTTGTGTTTGGTCTAAATTCTTTGATGGAGGGCACACATACTTAAATTTGTTGCTTGGTTTCTGCTTAGGATTATAATGAGTCTCTGTGTCTTTTGAGACTGACTATTTTAAAATGGATCTCTGATAGTTTTCAAAATTCTAGCTTCGAGAGTTTGATAAATTTCGAGAGGATACAAAAAAATATTTTAGATTTATTTTGGCCAACAACCTTTGTTCCAATGGTTTTTTTCAAAACCGGTCCAGTTTTGTCATCAACATTAATTTTATTAGAGCTTATGATTGCATTTTCTAAAAATGAATACATTTCTTATTAATGTTTAAAACCTTTTCTTTCTATTCTTCTAGATCAATTAATGTGGATTTATATCTTTGTTCCACAACACAATTTTTCTCTGAAAGTTCATTTATTTTGAAAATGAAATTTTTAGTTTCAGCCTAATGAGACACACACTGAATCATGTAGTCCTCGGCATTCTTTCTAATAGTTTTACTGAGGCTTTCCACACATTCAATCAATTTTTTTTACCATTTTTTCAAGGTTTTATCATAGGATTCTTGAAAATCAAGTAGGTTATCATCATCGGACTCACTAAGTGTAGTGTGTGAATTGGTCCCTAACAATTCATTATGCAATTTAAGACTCATACACCCATTCCATGCATAAGAATGATTATCACTTTGACTCACACACCCACTTGTCTCATTAGCGGTATTGACAGTAACAACATTGGACATACTATTCAACGCATACATGCTATCATGTAAAATATCAATAACAGAACCAAGAGGCAGGCAGGCTTCATTATCAATAGAAACATTTTTAGCATAGAAAGACGTAAAATATTCACTTATTTCAGATGGCTCTGACACGTCATCTTCTGAGTCACTTGAGTCATCCCAAATTTTGTGCATATGGGCCTTAGATGTAGTTTTAACATTAGATTTTCAGAGATTAGCATAATGACCCATATTACCATATTTATGACATTAAATCTAATGTCCTTCTTGATCCTCAAATTGTTTTTATTGTTGTTTTGTCTCTCAACGTTATGGTCATGAGGTTTTGAACCTTGAATTTTTTTATAACCAAGTTTTCCTTATTTAGTAGCCATAGCATTCCTAAACATAATTATCTTTTTAAATTGTTTTCTTCGAAGAGATATTCGATTATCAAGACTTTCAAGATCATAATATTTACCTAACTTTATGTCAACGTGAGGGACATTTAAATTTGGCATAGTCATTAAAGAGGAGAAAACAAAATTTGACCCAGAATATCTCTTAGCAGTAGAGGTCATGCGTTTCTTGAATTCCAATTCCATTTCTACAACCCTTAACTTGCTACTCAAAAGTTCAGGGGTCAAATTGGGACCGTCCATTTATTCAATGGAATATAATTTATTATCAAATTTAGAGGGCAAAGACCTAAGGATTTTCTTAACTATTTCTCTCATATCATACACAACTCCATTTGCAAGAATTCTAGTAGTTATACCAGTTAGTTTGATGCAGGAGTCATCACATGTTTTAGTATCATTCATCACCAGGGTATTATATTGTTGAATAAGAATTTGATTCTTTCCTGCCTTAACATGCTTATCACCTTCATGGGAAGTGACAAGTGTGTCCCAGGCTTCTTCATAAGAAGTATATATAGAGAATATTTTGAACTCATGATCATTCACAGACATGAAAATACAGTTTTTACCCTTATTGTTAAAGAGGGATAGTTATTATTCTTCCTTAGTGAACTCACTCATCATTTTGTTAATTATTATAGTTCTTCCCTCACTGATAGGTTTAGTAGGATAAGAATAACCATTTTCAATAGTTTCCCCAACCTTATCCCCAAAGGTGGAATAGATTAAATCAATCATCCTTACTTTCCAGTAAGGAAAATTATGCCCATCGAACACAGTAGGTTAGGACAAATTACCAATATTTTCAAATTTCTCATCCATTTTTGAAAATAAAAGTAGTTACAAAAGCTCAGGATTAAAAAAACTTTTAAAACCGATCTGATACGAGTAGAAATAACTCAACCTTATATTTAATAAAGTTAAAGGGAAAGATTGAGAATCGGATAAAGCTTGTTAAAGAAACTCTTATTCATAAAAACTTTGATTTAACACAACGTGTGTAAAGTTAACACAGAAGAAAAATTTTGATATTTCAAATTCTTGGTAAAAAAATCTTTAACAAAAATAAAATCTATCAAACCTCTTTGGAGTTAGGAATCATGTAAGAGTTAAGATCACACAGTGACATATCAACACAGAGATTTTAACATGGTAAAAACCCAAACCTAGGGGAAACATCCACAGAGACCTCAATGCCATAAAATAAAAAATCCACTAAAATAAAAATATGGTTTACAAAATACAAGCCTGCAACAGGATTAAAATAAGAAATAAATATGCCTAAAATGTTGATCTACACCTCAAGCTAATCTTTACGATCCAACAAGCCTTGTTGAAACCACCAGTTTAGGCGATCTTTACGTCGACTTATAGGTCTAGTTATCCAAAGAATAACCACACACAAAACTAGATGAGATGTTTGAAATACTGTAGGTGTGAAGTGTCAAGTGACTTATCTAAATTAACATGCAGGTCACACACACACTTAGGATTAAAAACAGTCCTAACAAACTACAATAGGAGTCTCAAGGAGTAGATCTAAATAACTTATATCATGAAATCTCTCAAAGATTTTAGATTTTATAATATTAGTAATAAAATAGATCTAAAATGTTATATACAAAAAAATAGATTTTAAAAGATATAAATCAAGTTTTAAAAAATTTCAATATCCCAACTCCAACAGTTGATTTATGATATATTTTTCTTTGAACTGAAAATCATATGGATCTAAACATAAATGAAACATGAAAACCAAGATCCACAACAAATATCATAATATACTAATTTTTTTTTTAAAAGTTTTAAAAATGATACTTTGAACAAAAATAAACTCAAGTGTGTGAAAATGTACCACAGTGTTAAAACCTTGATTTTATGAAGAAAAATAAAGATTTTCACACGAATGAAGGCTGTTGTGAGGAGAACGTGACCTTAAAGGTGTTTATCCCTCTTTAAAGTCAGATATCTAACACTTAGACGTGTTTAGAAAACCCTAAATCTTTTATCACTCGGGAAAAAAAATCTCTCTTCGATTTTTCTCTCAAAAAAGTTTTTTCACATAAAAAAAACTCTCTCTTTTTTCTCTCGAAAAGTTTATGTCTCTAAGCTTTGCTCTCTATTTTTTCTTTTCTCTTTAGTTGATCCTAAAAGTAACTTCTTAAAATGAATAGGATTTAGATAGAGACAATGGAAGGTTCTAGAGATGTTTGAGCAAATTAATGACTGAGATTAGATATACCCACTGAGGTTTGATCCAATGGTCTAAAAAAGCATACAAGATAAGCTGAAGGGCTATAACCAGCTAAAAGGTAAGTCATTTTGATTGGTTGTAAGGTATGGCACAGGGGTCAACTCAATAAAGAATATAAGCCACTAATCGTTTTAATCTAAAGGTGCACAATAGGTAACAAAGATGTGAGGCATAACAAAAAATAGTTAACAAATCAGAACCAAACATGTGTAACCCACTAAATTTTAATTATAAACGCCAATTAAAAACGTTTAGACAATTATAAAATTCACCCCAAATGTTTTTTAAACCAAATTAGAATGTTTCATTTAAAGAAAAATTTTGATGTCAAAGGCAAAAAGTTTCAAAAAATATTAAAAAACTATATCAACACCTAATCTGCATGGTGTCCAATTAGTGTCCGATTTGTGTGGAT
Organism: Sambucus nigra; assembly: GCA_949130495.1. Lineage (NCBI taxonomy): Eukaryota > Viridiplantae > Streptophyta > Magnoliopsida > Dipsacales > Adoxaceae > Sambucus > Sambucus nigra. The sequence goes on from OX422207.1 coordinate 550,584,178, forward strand.
TTTATACCTCCTACCATATTATAATAGTATTAAAATTGATTGAGGATTCCTTTTGAAGTACACAACCATATTGATCTTGAGCAATTACCCTATGAGGTTCTCAACTCTTAAAACAATTTTTTTCTTAATATTCAAACTAGATGAAAGACCTATGTAGTATAGACTTCAAAAAATCATAGTAAGTCAAATTCATAAGGTGTTTAAGATGCACTACTCAAGTTTATGCAGGAAATCCTAGGGGTTAGTCAATACTGTCTCGACATCCACTGTAGGCAGTATACTGTAAGGACAATTTGTCCATCTTTATGTATATGTTATGTCATACGCCGTTACAAGATTGATGGTTGAAAAGATCACATCGTCATCAACAAAATCCGAAATCCGAAGATCAAAAGAAGAAGGAATTTGGGAATCATACCTGACCGACCGGACCGATCCGGCTGAGATAAAAGAACCGATCCGGTTCACCGGACCGATCCAGCTAAAGGGACCGGACCGATCCGCCTGCTGAGTTGAGACCAATACACCCCGGATCCATAACGAACCGATGAAGGAAAAAAGGCCGAACCGATCCGATGCCAACCGGATGGATCCGGTTTCAGAAAAAGAACCGATCCGAGTTTCCCGGACCAATCCGCCTAAAGGACCGGACCGATCCGACGAGGATAGACTCTGATAGATCATGGCCAGATTTTCCAGGGCAAAGAGTTTCTTATTTAATCCACGATCAGAGGTTGTTATTCATAGGACTTTCCCACGATTTTCAGAGCATATCAACCCTAAAGTCTTCACCTATTAAGTCCTATGATTCTAGGTTTTTGGATTCACACATCTTCCATATCCTTGTGAATCAAGTTTGGTAACCCAAAGAACACCATTGCTGTTGTTCAACCTTTGTGAAGTGGACCGCTTCTTCCTCTTCATTGCAGCCCTACTGGACAGGGATAGTTCCAGCCGCCAACCCTACTGGAAAGGGATATTCCATCCGCGACTACAGAATCCGATACCTGAGGGTAATTCTTAGTCAAAAACTTGTATTTCAGTGTAATCCGATTGTAAGCCGCTTCTCTTACAAATTATAGTGATATACAAATGGTTTTGCCCCTGTGGGGGATTTTTCCTTAAACTTTGTGTGTTGAATATCTTGTGCATGATTTCATACTGTTTCAATCACACCTAGTTGCATGCTTAGGGTTAATTTGGGTTAAAAAGGTATTTATTATATTATTTCTTAATTGAACGCAAGCGCCAACTCTTTCAAATTGGTATCAGAGCAGGTTACGCTAATCTATCGCGTATTCCTTTTTCCGTAAATTTTTTCTAAGATATCAATTTTCTGAAAAATTAATTTTTTGAAAAAGTGCGTGTTCAAATGGAGAAGTCATATTATAAAATGCCTATTTTTGACGGGTCAAATTATACTTATTGGAAAGCCCGTATGAGGTCGGCTTTAAAAGCCATTGATGAACGTGTCTGGATTTTGGTTGAACGAGGGTGGACTCCTCCCACTGTGACTATTGATAATGTGACCGACTTGAAACCTGACATTACTTGGACTGATGAAGAATTTAAGTGGTCATCTTTTAATTCTAAGGGTCTAAGTGCTATTTCTGGGTCTGTCACACCTGATGAGTTTAAACGCATAATGACGTGTACCACGTCAAAAGAGGCATGGGATGTTTTGCAACTTACCCATGAAGGAACAAATGATGTTAAAGAGTCAAAATTGCAAAATTTAACAACTCAATTTGAAACCATCACCATGCATGAAAATGAATGTTTTGATGAATTTTATGCTAGACTTTCTGACATTGTTAATACTAGCTATAATCTTGGTGAACATATTCCTAATTCTAGAGTTGTTAAAAAGATTCTTCGTTTCCTTCCCAAGCATTTTATACCTAAAGTCACTGTGCTAAATTCCTTGGGTAATTTAAATACACTAAAATTGGAAGAACTGGTAGGAGATTTACAAACTTATGAAATAGACATGTTTCCTAAATCTGCCAAGCCAAAAGATAAGGGAATTGCCCTTAAAGCCCAAGAGAGAAAAAGTGAGGGGTCAGCAAGAAAGAAAGTCGAGTCATCTAGAAAGATAGAAAATTCTGATTCTGAATGTGAGTTTGACTTAGATGATTTGGCATTATTTGCTAAAAACTTCAAGAAAATTCTGAAATTTAAAAAGGGTGGAAACTTCAAAGATAAAAAGAATTTTCAGAAAAATAAGTTTGAAAAGAAAGATTTCAAAGAACCACCTAAAGACAGTGAGAGGTGTTTTGAGTGCGACGGTAAGGGACACAGAACGTTTGAGTGTGCCACTCGTCTGAATAGGGAAAAGGATAAAGTTTTCCTAAATGCTACCCTTAGTGACGACAATGAGGTCGAGTCGGTGGACTCGGGAGATGAGTCACCGCATGAGCGTAAGTTCACCGCGTTCATGGCTAGTCATGTGAGTACTCCTAGTGCATCTCACGACGATGAGGATGCTACTTCACAGGGACACCTCGACAGCGAGAGCGAAGAGAGTGAGGGAGAGGAGGAAGGTAGTGAGGACGAGAGTAACCTTCAACGCGCCTACGCCGAGTTATATAATGAGTCTTTCAAAACTAAAAAACGTAACAAGGCGTTAGTTCTTAGAATCACCACGTTAGAAGAAGAGTTAGAAGAGACGAGAGAGAGAGAGTCCTCCACCTACACCGCCATGAGAGAGAGAGAGTCTGCCTGGGTTAGTAAAGAGAATTTGCTTAGAGAGAGAGAGAGCAGTTTTGAGAAAGAAAAAGCGGACTTGACTAAAAAAGTGGCTAGTCTTACGAGTGAGCTCCATTCCTCCCTGGAGACTCGGAAGAAACTTGAAGCACTTGTTGCCCAGCTTACTCATGACCTTGAGAGATCTCGGAAAGTCAAGGTAAAAATCGAGGACAGATCTGGGAAGATGGGAAAGATGCTCCTCGGTCCCGCTTTAGGTTTTGGTGACAGGCAAGGAATAGGTTTTGATGGTGCCTCCACATCCCAAATTGCACCCGGACCAATTCCTGAGTTTACTACAACTCCTTATGGCCGTCATCAAAAACCAAGAAGGAGATTTCGACCAAGAAAATAAATCCAAGGTCCTCCTAATAATGTGCCCTTCTGCTCCCATTGCAAAAGAAATGGACACCTTAGGGATGATTGCTATAAGTTGGGTCGGACACGACGTACGTTTGCTCCACCACATCAGACTGATGAGTTTGCCAGTCTAAGAGAGCGTGTTGAGTTTCTAGCCACCACATCACAGAGTTTGATGGAGGAATTCCGACGAATAACCTTACCATCAATGAATGCGCCCCGCATTCCGGCTAAAACCAACAACAACAAGGGAATACAAAAAGGTACTTACTCTTGGGTTCCTAAGAAAGAGAAAAAGGCCCTTGTTGTCCATGTCACTCTCAAAGCCCATAATACCTCACAGTGGTATTTTGACAGTGGATGCTCCAGACACATGACAGGTGATGTCTCCCTTTTTACTCAGATTGAGGATTATTATGATGGGAGAGTTACTTTTGGAGATGGGAGTAAATCTAGCATTGTAGGATGAGGTACTGTAGAGTTACCAGGACTTCCTAAGCTAGAAAATGTCTTGTACGTCAAAGGTTTAAAAGTAAACCTTCTCAGCATCAGCCAACTGTGCGATGATGACTTTGCAGTAAAGTTTGACCGGGAAGCTTGTAAGTTCTATAATCAAGCCGGTAAACTATTAGTGCAAGGGGTGAGGACAGAGGATAACTATTATGGGACTGAGCCCAAATCCTCACTTGTCTGCAACAGCGCCACGATCACTCCTATGGATATGTGGCACCAACGTCTAGGTCACGTGAACGTGAGAGATTTGACTCATCTTGTTAATAAAGACCTAGTACGTGGCTTACCATCTCTCGGAAAGCCAACTTCCACGATTTGTGGACCCTGTCAGTTGGGAAAGCAAATTCGTAGTCCGCATAGGAAGTTGCATTCCATTACCACCTCTCGTGTCCTGGAGTTGATTCACATGGATCTTATGGGTACCACTCGTACTGAGAGTCTAGGTGGTAAGAGGTACATCCTCGTGATGGTAGATGATTTCTCCAGGTACTCCATTGTGGGTTTTCTGAGAGAGAAATCCGATGCTGTAGAATTTTTAATGACCAAGTGCCGTGTCCTGCAAAATCAACACGGTGTCACTATTAACAGAATACGTAGTGATAACGGCACTGAATTTAAGGAAGCAAAGGTGGATTTGTACTGTGATAGCCTTGTGATCAAACATGAGTTTTCTGCTGTGAGAAATCCTCAGCAAAATGGGATTGTTGAGAGAAAGAATAGAACGATCCAAGAGATGGCTAGATCTATGCTTCTAGGTCGTAAAGTTTCTAGGAGATTTTGGGCAGAGGCAGTGTCTACTGCATGCCACACGGTGAATAGGGTGTATCTTCATCCACACACACTTCACACTCCTTATGAGTTATGGACTGGCAAGAAGCCCAACCTGGCATATTTCTGTGTTTTGGGGAGTAAATGCTACATCCTACGGGATAGAGAGCAATTAGGAAAGTTCGACTCCCGGAGCGACGAGGGAATATTTCTAGGATATTCATCGAATAGTAGAGCGTATCGGGTATTTAACCTGAAGAGCTCTAGGGTTATGGAATCAATAAACGTCACCGTGCAAGATGATGAACCCCCGAAGGTTATTGATCCCAACCTTCAGTGTGAGGATGAGGATTGTTCTGACAGTGATTTACCTGTTCCTCTTTCTCACTCTGTGGACCCTATTCCTGTGTTAGGGGACACACCTGCTTGGGTTCGCAAGAGTCATGACCCTTCTGCCATTGTTGGTGATCCCACTCTAGGGGTCAAGACTCGTGCTCAGCTAGAGAACGTGGTTAGCCATCTTTACTACACGTCCAAAGTCGAGCCCAAGAACCATAAAGAAGCACTCAAGGATGAACACTGGATATCTGCTATGCAGGATGAGTTGCTTCAGTTTAAAAAGAATGATGTCTGGGAACTTGTCCCCCGACCTAGTGAGATTAATGTGATAGGTACCCGGTGGATTTTTAAGAACAAAATGGATGAAAATGGTACCATAATCCGAAATAAGTCTAGGTTGGTCGCTCAAGGCTACACACAGATAGAGGGTGTAGACTTTGGGGAGACATTTGCTCCTGTTGCGAGGCTTGAGTCCGTCCGTCTTCTGCTCGCCATTGCATGTCATCTGCGCTTCAAGGTGTATCAGATGGATGTCAAGAGTGCCTTTTTGAATGGCATTATACAGGAGGAGGTTTATGTGGAACAACCAAAAGGGTTTGAAGACCCTCAGCACCCTGAGCACGTCTACTATCTGAGGAAATCCTTGTATGGTTTGAAGCAAACACCCCGTGATTGGTACGAGAGGCTTACTTCCTATCTCTTAGCTCGTGGCTTCAAGAGAGGGGGAGTAGATATGACGTTATTCGTCAGGAGAGATGACGGTGCTATTTTGGTTGCCCAGGTCTATGTGGACGACATAGTCTTTGGATCCACATGCTCCCAGCATGCTCACCATTTTGAGAAGGAGATGAAAAGTGAGTTTGAGATGAGCATGGTTGGTGAGCTCACATTCTTCCTTGGTCTCCAGGTTCGTCAGCTAGAGGATGGGATGTTCATCTCTCAATCCAAGTATGCTAGAGACCTAGTGAAGAAATTTGGTTTAGACTCTACTAAGCATGTCCGTACACCTATGAGTACCACTACCAAGCTTAGTAAGGACACTTCAGGCAAGGATGTAGAGCAAACCTTGTATCGGAGTATGATAGGCAATCTTCTCTACTTGACTGCTAGTCGTCCCGATATTGCCTTTAGTGTTGGAGTCTGTGCGCGTTATCAGGCGTCTCCTAAAGAGTCACACTTACTCGCTCTAAAACGTATTACCAAATACGTGAGTGGGACTCTCTCATACGGTATTTGGTATTCCTTTGATACCGATGATCGTTTGTCCGCCTATTCGGATGCCGATTGGGTCGGGGACGTAGATGGATGTAAGAGCACTTCGGGTGGGTGTTTCTACTTTGGTTCTGCTCTTGTCTCTTGGTTGAGCAAGAAGCAAAACTCCATCTCTTTGTCCACTGCGGAGGCTGAGTACATCGCCTCCGGGAGTTGTTGCACGCAACTCATGTGGATGAAGCAAATGTTGGAGGATTATGGGATCTCACAGGACACCATGTTCATTTCCTATGATAACACGAGCGCGATACACATATCTCGTAATCCTGTCCAAAATTCACGCACAAAGCACATCAGGTTACGCGAGCTCTTCATACGTGAGTTAGTTGAGGAGAAGGTCGTATCCCTGAGTTTCGTTCCCACCGACCGTCAGTTAGCCGATATTTTCACGAAACCTTTAGATGCCCTTAGATTTGAGAGTCTTAGGAAATCTTTAGGGATTTTCACAGTTGACTGAGGGGTTGGTCTATGTCTAGAATAGGATGCTTCCTCATGTTCATATCATATGCTTCCTATTGATAGTCTGTTTATATGTACCATTGCTTAGTTGTACAGTTTTGTTTTATTCTTTTTGCTGTTTATATTGCTTTTGAAAAATATAAAAAGATTTTATTTTGATAAATTTTTTGAAAAATTCAAAAAGAGATTTGCCTTTTCTGGATGAGCATTTAAGATAGCCAAGTCACAACTTCATTTCATATCCATGTGACTGTTTGGTAGAGATTTGAGAGGCTACATCATTTCTTCCATGTGCTTAACATTGATTGGAGTCCTTGAGATGTAATTAGTTATATCTTCCTACATGTTTGACTCCTATATCCTTTATTGCACACATGCACGGCTATATTTGATTATTGCACTTGTCTATCACATATTGGCTTGAGTGTTTCTATCTCAATTCTGTCTATACAATGTACAATATGCGATAAAACTTGACAAGATTGGATTGCATGTAAAAACCGTTTTGGTGAGACTGTGTGTATATTTTCATAACGGGGAGGGGCTGCGAACGTTGATTCTTATCCTTTGCGCAAAAGCCACCGTTAAAAAGGACCTAAAAATGGAGGAATTTTAATATCCGAGATCCTAAGAGGTTAAAAGAGCCCGAAAAAAATTGATAAGGGTATAAAAAGAAATTCATGCCAAATATGGGCCATTGTAGGTTTCACCATCAATTCTCCAAAGTTTGAGAATTTAGTATACCTCTATTCAAAATATAAATCTGAGGGAGGTTGGTTGGAGATTTAAAACGGAATTGCCCTTCCTTGAAAGTCCTGAAAAAGCATGAAAATCATTTTGGACATTATTGGTGTAGAAATCACTTTGAGCTTTGATTTGTAGATTTGATATAGTCAATATCTTATATTTCCACTCTTTTACACCAAAGGAAGCATTTGGGTTCATTCGTTAGGAATATCCAATATTCATCGTGCACATATGTCATGCTTGTATGCTTTGATTTTCCTATCGAATTTTGATCACACCCTTTCTTTTACGCTATCACCGACTTGGTTGTTTTATGTTCATTCCATGGTGTGCTTTTATGCCTTGTGTCACCCCGGTTCTTGATTGCTTGATTTATTTCTCTCATTTGTCTATTTGGGGACATCATAAAAAGGGGGAGAATGAATTATCTGATTATGGGGGAGTTTTGAAATTCTGAGAAATTCTGAGAATATCATCTTAAATTGATGCTTATGTTTATCTCATTTCAAACTCGATTCGTCACTTGGCTTATGTTTATCTCATTTCAAACTCGATTCGTCACTTGGTATTTGCTTTATCTCATGTGTGTAGGTACATCTTTTGATAATCCCATGTTGCACACCCTGATGAGAAAAGCGTGAAGATTCCTGAAGAATTGAAAAACAAACGATGCAGCCTTAGTCATATGTACCTCTTTCAGCTTTGGGTTCATGGAAGGGTAGATTTTTATAGGCATTGTTCATACTTGATAATTCGGATTTTTTTTATGTTTGTTCCGGCATAGACATAGGGGGAGATTTGTAAGGACAATTTGTCCATCTTTATGTATATGTTATGTCATACGCCGTTACAAGATTGATGGTTGAAAAGATCACATCGTCATCAACAAAATCCGAAATCCGAAGATCAAAAGAAGAAGGAATTTGGGAATCAGACCTGACCGACCGGACCGATCCGGCTGAGATAAAAGAACCGATCCGGTTCACCGGACCAATCCGGCTAAAGGGACCGGACCGATCCGCCTGCTGAGTTGAGACGAGTACACCCCGGATCCATAACGAACCGATGAAGGCAAAAAGGCCGAACCAATCTGATGCCAACTGGATGGATCCGGTTTCAGAAAAAGAACCGATCCGAGTTACCCGGACCGATCCGCCTAAAGGACCGGACCGATCCGACGAGGATAGACTCTGACAGATCGTGGCCAGATTTTCCAGGGCAAAGAGTTTCTTATTTAATCCATGATCAGAGGTTGTTATTCATAAGACTTTCCCACGATTTTCAGAGCATATCAACCCTAAAGTCTTCACCTATTGAGTCCTATGATTCTAGGTTTTTGGATTCACACATCTTCCATATCCTTGTGAATCAAGTTTGGTAACCCAAAGAACACCATTGCTATTGTTCAACCTTTGTGAAGTGGACCGCTTCTTCCTCTTCATTGAGCCCTATTGGACAGGGATAGTTCCAGCCGCCAACCCTACTGGAAAGGGATATTCCAGCCGCGACTACAGAATCCGATACCTGAGGGTAATTCTTAGTCAAAAACTTGTATTTCAGTGTAATCCGATTGTAAGCCGCTTCTCTTACAAATTATAGTGATATACAAATGGTTTTGCCCCTGTGGGGGATTTTTCCTTAAATTTTGTGTGTTGAATATCTTGTGCATGATTTCATATTGTTTCAATCACACCTAGTTGCATGCTTAGGGTTAATTTGGGTTAAAAAGGTATTTATTATATTATTTCTTAATTGAACGCAAGCGCCAACTCTTTCATATACTAATGTTGGGGATAGGGGCAGGGAGTATGTTCTATCATGTCCTAGTTGTATCATTTGCCTTTTGTAGGAATACTTGTGCTCATCCTAGTGTACTAATTTATGATAGTATAGTTTTCTAAGAGGAGGTGATGTTCTCAAGTTCTTTTAAAATCTAATCAATTTTCGATGGGGCTTGGTCGTCCTCAGTAGACATTCAGCGTACTACATAGCAAACTTAACAATTGTGGGTGAGGATTTTATTAATGAAAACTAGACGACCACATGGAGTGTTTACTCAGGTTTAAAGGGTAAGAACTTAGGGTTAATTATCTACTGATATTATTGACACCCCATCGTAGTACCTCCTAAATACCTCCTTAGGACCCTAACACTTCTCCCTCCGTAGACCTAGGTCGTACTTCAAGAAATGATCTAGAGGCCACCGGGCATTTTTTAGTCCCATTTAACTTTGATCAACTCTCCAATCCGAGCGAAGCTCGATGAAACCTCGTAGGACTCTTAAATCACCTTTCCAGTTGTCCACTTTGTGAGAAAATCATCCTCATAGTTTGCACAAACATTCCTTTTTACTTTGAGAACTAATCTATAGGCCATCAGGCACCTTCGAGCCCCATTTGACTTTGCTCAACTCTCCAATCCGAGAAAATATCAAAAAAATCCCATAGGGCTCGAAATCCTTATTCCAACGGTCCATACCATGCTCGAATCGGCCTTATAGCTCTCAAAAATGACCATTTATACTCCAAAAGGCCACCGAACACTTTTGGGCCCCGTTTGGCATCGATAAATTTAAATCTCTATAAGATTAATCAAATATTATAGATCTTTAAATACCCTTTCCAATGGTTCATACCGTGGGCGAATCGGCTTCATGGTTTGCGCAAACGACCCTTTTCACTCCAAAAACACCTCTCCAAAGACCTTCGGGTGGTTTCGAGCCCCATTTGAATTTGGTCAACAATTAAACCCAAGAGTGGATCAATTTATTCTTGTAGGCATTTGAATAAACTTTCCAACGGTCTCAGTCATCCACAATTCAAACTTACAATTTGTATTTTATGTCCATTTTTCTGAAAAAGTTCGTTCCGAACTGCCTATAGGCACCCTAGATCCCTTTCCTATCTGCAATGTGTACTTTACATGTCTAGCAAGTTAGAGGCTATATCAATAGGTAGTCCAGGGGCCATGCCGATCAGCATCGCCCTAAATCCTAATTGTGCACTATTTAAGAAGTCCATGACCTCACTCCTAAAAGAGACCACTTTTCAGAAATCAGAAACGTTCTCTCAAAATCATAGCGCCGTCACTCCCATAGAATCCAATTTTCTAATAGTTCTTCCATTTCTCTTACCTCACTTTCATACCATCTTTGACCACTTAACTCACCCTACTTCACCACCATTACGCCACCATAAAAATAGCATACTCTCCTTGAAAAATAAGTAGCAAAGTCTTCTAGGATGTCTACTCCTACTTCTTTTTATCTTATCTATTTAGTATTATTTACTTATGTTACTTATATTTTGATATATTTTAATTTCTCAATATTATTTACTCATTTTACTTCCAATTTGATATCTTTTAGTCCTACTTCCTTATCTCACACCAATTAATACCCTTTTTGTTATTAGTATTCTCATAACATATTTTCATTAAACTTGAAAAACAAAAAAGAAGGTTTACTTATAAGCTCTAAAAGTAAGATTTCCTCACTTCTTACACTTGAGCATATTATCTTCAAAAGCAATTGGAGAGGACTCTTAAATTTTATTTTATGGGTTAAACCCCTATGATGCATCGAACTTCATGGACCTCTATGCCCTTTCATGGACTTTGAAGCCCTTTGGGTACGTAGGCTTTTCAGGCCAATCTTGGGACTTGAGTCCTATTTTCCCATTTTATGCTTTCTTTTATTTATTAGTATTTATGAGTCACGAATTCCAAGATATTTGTTTCCCTTTTATTCATAGTGATTTGTGATTTAACGGATAGAGACATTTTATTTATTTTAATGTCATTTTTGGGTACACTCCTTAGGATGATTCTACTCCGTCTTTACCATGATGTGAGTTGGCTGACTTCTTTCTCCTATTATTCACACCGAACACGTGTACCCTCATATCATACTTGGGAGAAAAGGAAAATATTAACATAGCCCATGAAAGACCGAACGGGAAAGATGGGTGCCTAACACATTCCCATTTCGTAACTTAGTCCTCCAACCCTTAATTCATTTGGTTTTGAATACATCAGTACAACCTTTTTTGCCTTTCTCTCAAGATGGATATATTACTTTTGCCTGTTTTGAGAAAAATAGGGTCGAGACTCCATTTCTTCATATTTGTCCCCTTTTGACGACAATCAATTTATATTGGAGGCATCCCGCGAAGATATCAGTGCGAGTGGAAAAAAGAGGACTCTCATATCCTCAAATCACCCGCACGTGGAGGGGTGAGAGGTACTTCTCTGATTTTCCCTCCCATCCTGATTTTGGGGTCCACACAGGAGGAATTAGACCCGGATGGCCACAGATACTGATACCCTCAGAAAAATTTGAGGCACTTTCATTTAGAATTTTATGGACATAAGGACATTACATGGGGGGAGAATGACTCTCATGTGTATGATTTTTCCAATGCAATTCTATTATCTGTATTTAACCGTATGTGGATGGTAATTTTTTGTATTTTTTCTATTTTATAGAATATTCAAAAGGTAAGAACTGAATATAGTCCTGTTGGATTCTAGTAAATGGGGTTGACCTCCCATTTTTCATGCGATCAGTAAGGAAATAATAGACTGTGGTATATTATTCTCTAAAAGTACAAATGTGGGTAGGGTAATCCGACATAAGGGAATTCTTCTTTGGTGAAAACTTCTGCATTCTTACTGTTTTATCTTCCATGTAAAAGGGAAAGACATTCAACCTAAAATATCAGGGGTTTTGGACTAGCCACCGATCATCTAATAAGTTTTTAAAATTTTATGTGTAAGCTAATGGCCAGTAAGTATATGTTCTTTTTTTGTAATAAGGTGTGTTCCTGGATATTTTTTTCTACATGCAAAAAGGTGATGTGACTCGATAATCGGTCGATCACTTTTCATTGCCATGGATCTTCATATACATGGCTTCTTGGACCGAGCAACCTTTAATGTATGTGTGAAACCACTTTACCCTAGTACTGAATAGATGTGAAATCCTATTTGATATACCTTAGTTTTAAACAAACTTCAACCGTTCCTTGTCATCAAGACATTCAGATCAAGAGAGACGTTTTTCAATATACTAAATGGGTGGATGAAAAGATTAAGAATATTCATCGACTAACTGATTTGGGCCTCAAGGATTTTAGGTAAAACAATATAAAAATCAGGACTATACAGTTCGTGATGCAAACAGTTGGTGAAAATATACAATATTGTACATGGAGACCTAAGCACATATCTACGTTTTGAGGGACTCTAAAATTAAGGCCTCCAAATCGTTATAAAAATGTGCGTAAAGTAGTCATGCGGTGGAGGAGTATTAGGCATAGCATAATGGAAGCATAACGATAGTTTGCATCTTCTTATTTATCCTTAATGGATTCACAATTATGGTGTTGCAGACCATGAGTAGTTAAGCATTTGGGGGTGAAGTTGTTTCATTAACGGTGGACGTAGGAGGGTTATCAGTTCGATGGGATAACTGATTTTCCCCTAAAAGTTGTTTGACACCATATCTAGTTTTTTATGCACACCCTTGGTTTAGGCCTGAGGGGATGTCATTTGTTCAATGTCTCCAGTTTTTTTTATATAAAAAAATAAATAAAAGGTTCGTGCCAGACCTTTTGATCTAATCGTAAGGAAGGTTTAGGTATGCGGTTGTTCTAGATATTCTTGTTGTAGGGGAATTGGGTTACGAGTGGGGAAGGTATTAGGCACCCCACTTATTCTTTGTTCTTCCTTAATTATATTATTATTATTAGTATCGCTCTTAACATTATTTGATTACTTTTTAATTTATTATAAAACAGGTTTAGAGACCTTAGTTTGAGAATCCTTTAAAAAATAGATAGGTTCTTAGGTATGAAAATAGTCTTAGTGAAAGGTGTAAGGACATCACTTAAACTGGTTTGGGTACACAAGAGTTATTAATTTTTTACTATGTCTCCTTATAATTGGGGGTCGTTAGTATGTATGTAAGTGTGCGAGGAAGCTCATCTTGGGCAATGGGTGTTCATTAATGTGTGAGTAAATTTTCATGAGAAGTCACGGCTTGAGATAGTTGAATATTTCTTTTGAGGTTTGTGGGGAGATATAAAGGTAATGTGAGATATGGGTGCATCTCTAGTGTGGCAACATATTAAGGGACATATTATCGAGGCTTGCGCTCAGGATATGGACATCATGTTGCGCCTACATCCACGTGTATCCATGAGATCAAAGCCTAAGTATTTATGTTCCTCACATGTTCTAACGTGATGTGTGTGAAAGTGTAGGACTTGGATTAGAGAAGGGGAGAAGCTATCTATAGAACATAGGGTAACTTCGGTGCAGATTTGAAATGGGAGTGGACCTAAACGCATCGACAAAGGTATAATTTGTTATGATCCTCAGACAATCACTAGACGAAAGATATTGTTCTTCAGACTAATTTGTAGGTGTAATGCTAAGGATGTCATGTTTTAAACACCCTTTACTGCCTTTAAGTATGGATTGAGAGGGTTTGAACAAGAGATGGAGGCATCCTTTACATATAATACTCCAACTGACATATTATAAAGATTAGGCTTCATGAGTTTATCTCAGTATATAGCCCTCATACTAAAGAGGACTTAAGATCAAAGTCTACATAATTCCAACAGATGGAACATATTTACGGGTGTAGCTGATGGGGTAATGGGTATACAATATGCACTATTATGGTATTTGTGGAACCTGGTCCTTAATATAGCATTTCCTTTTTGTTGGATTGATATCTTTACATGTTAAAAATAATGCATTAATCAAAGTTCAGTTCTTGATAAGTATTAATGTAAAAACATATATTCGGTGGTGTCTTCATTGTGACATGCTTTGTTTGCTCGGAGAAGTAGTGGGAGTATCTGGATTTTAGACTTTGTCTTGTGCGAAGTTTTGAATTGACTCAGCTCACTAACACTTTCGTAAGAATGGTATTGAAAAGTATGTTTTTGTATTTGTGTTTAGTCATTGTGGGCATTTGATTAGCATTTATTTAACATAATACTATGTCAATTCAATAAACAGAGGTGTTGGTTTAGAATTTTGGATTTAAAATATATGTGTTGTAAAGTGCATAATCGGTCCCAAAAATGAGGGTCGGGCTAAAAGAGAAAAATATATATGGACAGTTTTTCACATTATATATGGGTAATAACCCCAAGAGTTAGGAATAGTTTATTTACCCTTATAGAGTGTGCTGAAGTTTTCCTAGGAGAGTGTCTCCACTTGAGGTACCTAGTTGGTTAGAGCTTTGTTTAGTCAGGAAGATCTTCATTTAGAAGCGTTGACTTTCATAGAATACACAAAGGCTTTCCACTATTTCTTGGAGGAAGAAACTTTTCATAAATACGAGCTTCTCTTAAGGGAAGTGACTTCGTGAAAGTATGAGATTTCCTATAAGGGAAATAAACTTTTATAATGTAAGAGCTTCTACAAGATTTTTCAGAATGAGATCAAGTACCTTTGGCTCTTGGAATTGAATAAAGTTAGAAATCGAATCAATGGTGTATTTGGGGGAACTTTTCAAGGTTTGGGGGGACTATATTTATAGGATATGATTTGGGTCAGTTGATCTTACTATCATCGATGGCGTTTGACCGTTCAAACATCCAAGTTTTCACGTGTAGAGTGGATAAAGGTGGTGCGGAACATGTATGGATAGGTTTAGATTTTCATGGATTTGGTAATTATTACCATGGGTGGATGATCATCCGGTTAAAAGGATGGGGGCCTTTGACCAATCACTCAAAGCACCCCCATAATGTATTTTGGATTTTTTTTTAGTTTTTTGATATTTTTTATTTTCGTCTCCTGAAGTTTTCTCATGGGTTCTCTTGGATTTATTGGGCCAGGGGTGCTTTATTAAATGTAAAGAAGGTCCCACGCCTCAATTTCAAATCAAGGTGTCTAAATATAGTGTAGGCAAAAATTAGATAGACCTAACACCCACTAAACAATTATATTTCACAAAATGGTCATGGTTAACATATATTTTATTAAATTAAACTTCAAAATAACATAAGCATCTTTAGGCAATACGTAGTATCTTAGTTTCATAGCAGTGAAGTACAAAGTCAAATGTATCTTATCCACTATTGAATATCTATATTCACAATCATTTAGAAATCTACTAAGATAAAACACATCTTGTGATTTTTGGTATTCGGAGTCTTGAGCCAATAGAACTCCAATTGATGCATCAGAGGCTGCAACTTACAACTTAAGAAGCTTATCTTCTCTTGGTGGTGCAAAAACGATGGCTTGAACAAGTAACTCTTGAGTGTCTAGAAAGCTAGCCCGTGCTCTTCCTTCTAATCCATCTCCTCTTGATCTTTTAATTTCAATAAAGGAAAAAACATTTTAGGTTTTCCTATTCTATTAGATATAAATCTAAAATGGAAATTAATTTGACCAAGAAACCTTTGTGATTATTTTTTTCAAAGATAATATTTCAATGATATATTTAGCTTTGTTTTTATCAACTTGTATTCCCTTTTGGTGTACCAAATATCCTAAGAAATTTCCTGCAGAAACTCTAAAGGCACATTTCAAATGATTCATTTCAAGTTAATTTACTCATTCTTCCAAAGGACTTTTTCATTGTGTTATATGATTTGTTACTCTTTTTTACTTGATGATTATATCATTAATATAATAATAAAAAAAAGGTGTCAGTTATATCATCGAAAATGGTATTCATTACCCTTTGGTAAGCGGCACCCCATAATTTTTAATAGTTGGGTTGATCAAGTAATTTTATTAATTATTACATTTTGTCAAAGAAATTTAAATATCATCCTTAGAATGAAGTGGGGATCAATTAATGATGACAATAAAAAACAATAACAATATGATAAAACCTCAAATCATAATATAGATAGAACCAACCTCCGCCCATAAGTAATAAGAGTACAGCCTAACAAAACTATTAGATGCCAAACTTTATATATAATATTGTTTCAAACCAAAATGAGTACAACACTAAGATAACCATCGTATATCTCAACTTAACGAAATATAAATAAATGATATAACTAATGGTAGTTCCAATACCTATAAAATAAAAATTGAGAATGATGAATGAGTACTCCATAAAGAAAGCTAAATCTGGTACCCTGGAGCACATGTAACAATGCGATGGGCCAGGCCCACCGCAACAAGATAATATCTTCGCAATCGAGCAGTAAAAACTATCAATCATGAGTACAAATAATAAACCCTACAATTTTTAGATAGATAACTTTACCTCTCCCTTAATAGTGTCAAATCATTTGTGATAAGTATTTTCAATAGCTATGGTTTAAACTCAAAAAGTTCCACGGAAGAAAAATTTAATACATAAAAGGGAAATTCTAAAATTATCATACAAGTCCTTAAATTAAAATAAGTTACAACTCCACTAGATCAATGTGCATGGTGTAGAATCTTAGTAGTTCGTGCGCCACCATTTGCATAAAAAAATCATAGTCGTTCTAAGGGTGCATGAAATAAAATTTCCTAGAAACATAACTATTTTAAACCTACACCTTCTTTCCCAAGCCCGGAACTCATAATCACCATGTTCTTCCTAAAACGAAGTTATATGCCCCAATACGCTCCAAATATAGTCTAGGATAATTGTTAAATCCCATTCTTACATAATAATTACACTTTATCATATATACATGTGAGATTTTAGTATATAATTCTATATCCAAGTGCTACATTAAAATTTGAAGGGAAGTATGCAATTACATGTAAAGGAATAGTCTACCGCGTGCTTCCATGTAAGTAGAAACATATAAAAGGAATATACAAAAACCTACCCAATTCCATTAAACTAATTTATGATAAAACATGAAATTTCAATAATCAGTAAACTAATTTAAACTATATATGAAATTTCAAGAATTGGTTTGCTTCATTTATATAGAAAAATCACCCTTAATCAATGCATTAAATAACTCTAATTATTTCCACACCATTTTTATAATTTATAAAATTTTGTTTAGGTAAAAATAATTAATTACATCTTGAGAGGAGAGACTATAATTATCTTGCCTTGAGTGATGAATAAAATCTCAAAAGAAAGATAAGAGAAATCAAATTTAAATTTCCTTACAATTCTATTCAAAAATTCCTAATTTGTGTGAAGAAGCTAACAATTGAATAGAAAAGAACCCCCTTAAGAAAATAGTTGAATTGTTATTCCAAGATGTCTCACAAGTCTTTTGTTTTTGTAATTGGGTAATTTTTTTATCACAACCAAGTTTAGAATTGTTGGGTTTTTTTGTTAAAATAAAAGGGGGATAATTTGTGGATTTGAATTAGGTATTTTGTGTGAAGTTTAGAAGTTGGATTATGGGTTTAGAAGGTAGTAGGATTTCATTTAGGTTTTTATATTAATTCTCTCATTCTTGAGCTTTTATTCTTTTGTCCTAAACCCTAGATTTCTCTCCAAGTGTATTGTAATTCCCTTACTACCCCCATTCATTCAAATTACTTTACTTAGTTTCCAAATCATTTAAAAATCCGTTTTCCATTAAAAATTGAAATTTCATTTTTTTCTTAAATAAAAATCCAATTTCCAATTAACTCCCAATTAATTTCAATGTTTTTCTTTCCACTTAAGTAAATACAAAAATTCAATTTTCTCCTAAAATAATTATTAAAAAATCTTCCAAAAATTTCTAAAAAATTAAATTAAATTTCAAAACTTTGATTCAACATTTCCCCCCTAACAAAAAGAATTTTTCTCCCTAACAAAAAGAATTTTTCCCTAGGAATTCAAAATTTATGACTCATTTTTTAGTTAAGATTTATGTCACCCTGTACAACATGTGTCCAAAACCATCCACTCATATAAAATGAATCAAGTTATCTCCTCGTATAAAATGAGTCAAGTTATCATATCCTTATATAATTTGAGTCAATATCATCTCCTCATATAAGAATGTTTCAACATCATCTCCTTACATGCATATGAGTCAAAATCTTCTCCTCATATAAGAATAAGTCAAAAGCATCTCCTCTTCTATGTATGAGTCAAAATATCTCCTCATATAAAAGTGAGTCAAAAGCATCTACTAAAATAAAAAAATGGCTCAAAATCTCCTAACACTCATATATCTTAGTCAAACTAGATGGGGGTATTATTGTCTCATCGCGTCCTCACGCTAAAAAGTGGATTCCTCGTCACTGTGGTTATTTTACGGCACTCACACTAGTGGTATCTCCTTGGAATTCAACTTTTGGATTTGTCGATCCAAAATACTCATTCGTTGCCCACTGTATGATGCATATGAATCTAATCCAATCTCACTCGAGTCAATATGATGATAAGCATCCATAGGGTGTAAGAATGGATGGAGTAAAAAAATCAAACCCATTGTGCACTTAATCATGGTGGCCAGGAAGAGCTAGACATCATGTAACCTTCTCTGAATTCTCCATAATCATGAATGACTAAAAATAAAAAAGGATTAAATTCCCTTTTTTCGAACCTCATTGCCCCTTTCATATGGATACTCGTAGTAAAACCTTCTCTCTCACCTAAACTCTATTTACATTAGATCCTTATCTTCATGACTCTTTTGTCTATCCTAAACGATTTTGATTCACTCTCTGATCACATTGATCTTCTTAGTCGTCTCTTGGACAGATTCTGGTCCCGATTTGCCATCACCTGGGTCTAACCAACATACTGGTGATCGAAACGGACTCTCATAAAGTGCCTTATAAGGGACTAATGAGATGTAGTTATAATAACTATTGCTATACAAAAACTCCACTAGAAATAAATGGGCCTCCCAACTTCCCTGAAGTCCTTTATACACAATCGAAACATATCCATTAATGTATGATTTACCCACTCGATATGGCCATCCATTTGTGGATGGTATGTCTTGCTAAGGTGCATCTTAGTCCCCATTAACTATTGGAAGCTCTCCCAAAAGTGTGTCACAAATATATGGCCCCGGTCCAAATTGATCGATAATGGAAATGGGTGTAAATGAATAATCTTGGCCACAAAACAACATGCAAGCTAATTGGTCGAGTAATCAATATAAATGGCCAAATATTATGCCACCTTTCAACAATCACCCATATAGAATCAAGTTATTGAGTCCTCAAGGGTAGACACTTGATGAAGTCTATCGAGATGCTATATCATTTCCATTTGATACTGGGTAGAATATGAATCATACCAGAAGGCTTCTGATGGTCCACCTTCGCCATTTGATAAGTAGTGCATCTCAATATGAACTCGGCCACCTCCTTCTTTATACTAGCCCATAAATAGGGTCACTTCATATCTTGGTACATTTTATCCCCTCTTGCGTGTACCAAAATATGCCAACCATGCGTCTCCTCCATAATGTCCCATATCAATTCCTCACCTAAGGGTACCACCAACCTACCCTTGTTGCGCAACCCGCCATCAGATCCTATCTAAAATACATGTATACCAGTACTGAGAAGCCTTATCACCTTCCCCTTACAAATCTCATCCTGGGACTATAGCCGAATTTTTGATGAGGCGTAAACTTTATATTTAAAACACGGCATTGGGTGTTTATGCCCTAAACAAAACAAATACCACAACTTGTTACACAAATGGAAATGTAGTGGCAAGTAGGGATCGAATCCATAGGGAATGTCATATATATTTTATTCGATTTATTATTTCAAGAATAAAAATGCAAAAGGTGATAGGTTGGAAATGGTGAAAACGGGAAAAATAAAAGAATTTAACTCTAAACAATATTAATAAAACGAGAGTCAGGATCACGTCCCCGCTATGGGTTAAACAATTAATGATTAGGATTTTGGTTCGAAAACATTTAACCGAGCATTTTAAGTTAATTATAAACATCACACAAGAAGAAATTAAACTCAAAGTTGCGATATAAAACATTCAATTCAAAATGGTCACACGTGGATTAAATCGGACTATCATTATAAACGTTAATGTTGCATGAGAAAGAATGTTTAATGCATAATAAATCAATTGTAATACGCGTGGATTCAATTAAACGCGATTTTAAACAAAATCAAATTTTCAGAACTCGATGCCCATCAATGGTGGACACACGACCCCAGCCCTATTTAACTACTCACTACACATGAATAAACTAATTAAACAACTAATTAATAATTAAAACAAGAAATAAATACACTACAATAATTTCTCTAGGCAATAAATTAAATACATAAATGAAATTAAACTAAAACAACTAAGTACAAAGCTTGAAGATAATGAATAGTAATAATAACTTACAAAGTGGGCAAAACACCCATGGAAATGGGAGGAGGGTGAAAAGAGCTCCCAAACAAACCCTAAAATCTATTACAAAAATGAAGATATATCCCTCAAAATGAGAGAAAGTTAGAATAGAACACCCAAATGGCATATTTTTAATTAAAAGAAAATCTGAAAACAGGGGATCGAATTGATTCGGAGGTGTCTGAATCGATTCGGAAATGGGACACCTGAACACGACCTCTAAGAAACTCGATTCGATAAGGTTCTAATCTATTATCACCTGATACTTTCGAAATCTTCCCCATTCTGTAAATCCTAATCCAATTCAATATCACCACCATGTTGTGTTGTATACCAAAACCCACACCAATATTTACATGTCGATACCCACATATGCGCGTTGGACAAAACCCACCATGGATTTATTTAACCAAATGCTAATCTCTTGAACTAGCAACTAAACACGAGTTTCAATTGGGTCCCACTACAATTTCCAAAGGGCTCTTATGGCATTAATGGCCAAAACCAAAAATGGGCATACCCATTTGTGTGTATGTGTTGCAACCTGTGGAGACCCACTTAAAGCCATGTGTGAGGCTACAAGCCAAGAAAAAAAATGAAATCTCCATTTTTCCCAAAAAAAAAACAAGGCATCCACGGTGATGCCAAACCCAAAAAACCCGAGACCCATATGAAAAATTGGTTAACCCGGGACCCACCTCAATATGCGCGTAACAAGGCTTAAGCTCCAATTTTGGACGAAAGGATTAAATTTTGGACGGAACCAAAATCTGAGCCAAACTCGAGCACAAAGCCAAAATATCCATTTGCAGAAATGAAATTCGCTGCATAAAAAAGAAATGGAGATGGAAGGAATTATTCAAATTGTCAGTTTATTAATATAATAATATAATTAACTTATAATTCTTCCCCTATTTAAGGTCCGTGATTTCTTCGTTCAGAATCTGATTCGAGCACCATTTGCGGCCACACGAAGCTTGCTCGAGAGTTACAACTTTTGTGAATACTTTGGGCAGAAATCCCAAAGTGTGAAATGACAAAAATGCCCTTGAACGTGCTAAGTCCAACGAAACTTTACCAGAACGAGGCGAAACCTCACACTAAGTACCGTAACACCTACAAAGACTCAATAATACCTCAAATAATATGTTAGCACATAAAACAGAGTTTTTTGGATTAATGAGCATAACTGTAGCAATTACGGTACCCGAGGGGCCTAAAAAAGCATAAATGAACGGGTGAAAAATGCAATATTCGTGACGTATCACACCCCCTAACTTTGACATTGCTATTCCCTAGCAATGAAGTTCAAAGCAAGAAGAACTATAAGGACATCAAAAAATAGGAGATATATACAGAAGTGATAAAAGACACTTTCCCATGCGAACGATTGCATTTAGCATATGCAATAAGCCGTTAAACCACTAGGTTACCCTAGTGGACGAGTGTCGTCTCGTGAGGGTTTTCAGTGATGAAATCCACAAACATCATATAGTTTCCTCAAAATATGCCCAATCAACATGCGACAAACTCAAAAATAACGAAAAAAATTTCAAACATGTTATTAGCATATAGAACGAATTCAAACAAAAGATCGTAGTTATTAACATTATAGAATGAACTTCATAGAATTGAAACCTTAAAATTGGGAGGGAGGCAAGCACATGCATAGTAAGATTTGGAAAAAACGTAAATAAATCAGATAAACATAAAGGCATGCATATATAGCAATCCTCACCGGGCATTACGCTCATCAAATGAATTCAGTATGAAAATAGAGGTAATACACAAGACATGCGGGCATATTGAGTAAATGTAAATGGAAACTAGGTCGCACACATGTCACGAATGAAGAACGCTATATGTAAAATGAAAAATTGTAATCTCAATGAAAGATACTGCTCATTAAAGAAGGTGAAATTTATTTTGACAGATTATTAAAACTATTTAAACTTTTAAATTAAATTCACCCTAAGATCACATAGAACTTTTATAGCGATGTAATGTAGGTTTGGATATGTACGTATTCAAAGTGTTCGAGGATGAAAAACTTGGGATAATGGAAAATTGTGGACAATTTCAAATTTGGAATATGATTTCCAAAACCAGCATTAAATATGACAATAGGAGAGTAATCAAAGCTTATTGAACACTATATATAACATATAAAAACTTTCTCCTTCTTTTTCTTTTCTTATTTTTCTCATGTTTTTATTTTGTTTTTATTTTGCTCCTTCACTTTTTCTTTACTTTCTTTTCTACTTTTCGCGCTCTTTTCATGCTTAATTACAACCACAAGACAATAACGTCATTCAATCCCAAGTATCATTCCAAACAAAGGAATGGAATGTAATAAGTATGGTATATAACTCCATTATGGAGTTGGTTATGGGATTATGGGGTTATGAAACGAAAGGCTATATTTAGGCTCATAGGGGTTGGCTAGGGAAAGATATAAGATGAGGTCAAGGCTAATATGGGTGATATAACAAAGAAGGCCAATGATCATTTCCTAAAATTTTGCAATTCTCGAGTCAGAATAAATTTTGAATATCATGCTCAAGTAACACATTTCAATATATAAACTCAATTAACGAAAGATCAATGAAAGAATAGAGATATTACTGACGAAATCAATGTTTTCAATGAGAAAAGAGTAGTGTATAAAACTAACAAATGACGGTATGTCTAGAATCTCACTTATGTAAGTATATACAATGCAAAAAAAGATTACCGAGTTATAAAAATCTTAAACCGAATCAAAATAACAAGAAAAGCGCATACGCTCATGGGATTAAAGTTTAATTCATGAAGTTATTCGTAATATCAATGATTTGCGGACTAAGGCCTAATAACTTCTAAAATCGAGAACATGCATCATTGAGTTGTCAATTGGATCGGGCATTTATTGAAATTTATCATCGAAAACTAGGGAAAATGCCCAACAAAAGAGAAAAAAGAAAAGGAAAAAAAATATTTTTGAAAATTTTCAATTTTTTACAAAAATCATGCTTTGTAACTAACATGTGATCAAATCCATGGATTAAACATGAAATGGATAAAATATCCTACACCCCCTAACTTAAATGTTGCAATGTCCTCAATGCAAATCAAGAACACAACACAAAGATAGGAAAAGAATGATATTACCCAAAATTAGAGTGATCCCCATTGAGTACGAGTCCAAAGAATATACAAAACAAGTTAGTACCAAGCATAACGAAGAGCAATAACAAAAATTTAACTAATTACACTAGACTAAACTAAAAAGAAAGAAAGAAAATTAGAAATTTAACTATTTATAATCTACAATTTGGACTTCTAACTAACTATACACTAGAAGTCTAAATAATTGAGGATCCACCCAAATAACATTTTGATTTTGGAAGATCAACGGTAGACCCTCCATATCATGCATGCCTCCCGAAAAATAGGAATTCCTTTTGAAAAACGGAAGGCATGTGTAAGGCATAAGAAATGAACCATCGCCGATTATAAATTTTTGGGGGACGATGGGGGGTTTGGATAACAAGGGGGAGAGGTACACTTGGGGTCCAAGAAAAATTGATTCACCTCCAAAAGGTTTTTTAATTGGAATGGGAGGTGGTAAGTATTCCATTCGGTCACGCGGGTGACCTGGGTTCGTTCCCCGGCAACGACACCATTTTTTATGAGGCATAAACTTTATATTTAGAACACATCGTTGGGTTTTTACGCCCTAAAGAAAACAAATACCACAACTTGGTACACTAATGGAAGTGCAGCGGTAAGTAGGGATCGAATCCACAAGGAATGCCGTATAAATTTTAATCGCTTTATTATATCAAGAATAAAAATGCAAAAGGTGGTAGGATGGAAATGGTGAAAAGGGAAAAAATAAAAGAAGTTAACTCGAAACAATATTAATAAAACGAGAGTTGGGATCTTGTCCCCTCCATGGGTTAAACAACTAGTAATTAGGATTTGGGTTCGAAAACATTTAACCGAGCATTTTTAGCTAATGATAAACATCACGCAAGAAGAAATTTAACTCAAAGTTGCGAGATAAAATATTTAATTCCAAATGGTCACATGCGGATTAAAATCAGGTTATCTCTATAAACGCTAACGTTGCGTGACAAACAAAGTTAAACGCATAATAAACTGATTTTAATATGCGGGGTTTCAATCAAATGCGATTTTTCACAAAACTTAATCTTTAGAGCTTAATGCCCATCAGGGCGAACACACGACCCAAACCCTATTTAACTACTTACTACACATGAATAAACTAATTGATAAATTAATTAATAATTAAAACAAGAAATAAAAACACTATAATACAATACACAATTAAAATTTAACTAAAATACTTAAGTATAATGCTTTAAGATAATAAATAGTAATAATAACTTACAAAGTGGACGAAACACCCCTGGAAATGGGAGGAAGGTGAAAAGAGCTTCCAAACAAACCCTAAACTCTTTTACCAAAATTAAGATGTATCTCTCAAAATGAGAGAAAGTTAGTATATACAAAACCCAAATGGTAAATCTATAATTAAAAGAAAATATGAAAAAGGGGGCCGATTCGATTTGGAGGTGTTCGAAATGGGACAACTGAGCACTGCCTCTTAGCGAATCGATTCGACAAGCTACGAATCGATTCTCACTTGATACATTTCTGAAATCTTCCCCATTATGCAAATCCCAACCCAATTCAAGATCATCTCCACGCTGCATTGTATGCCAAAACCCACACCAAGATTTCCATGTCGAGACCCACATATGTGTGTTGGACAAAACCCACCATGAATTTATTCAACCACCTGCTACTCTCTTGGACCATCAACTGAACATGAGTTTCAATCGGAACCCGATGCAATTTCCAAAGACCTCCCATGGCATTATTGGCCAAAAATCGAAATTGGTATACCCATTTGCGTGTGTGTGCTGTAACCTATGGAGACCCACTTCAAGCCATGTGTGTTGCTACAAGCCGAGAACAAAAATGAAATCTCCAATTGGCCAAAAAAAACCAAGGCATCCATGGTGATAGCCAAAACCCACCAACACCAGATAAATAATTTTGGTCATGGTTAAGGCATCCATGAAATCTCCATTTGGCCAAAACCAAGGCATCCATTTCACGCAAAGTAATTTTGTCTTTGTAACCCGATTCCATTGATAAACAACACAACACCAGATAAATATTTTTCTATTTTTATTACATTCGGGGAATAGTTATTACAAGAACAAATCCAACATATTCATAGCAACATGTAGATGAATAAATTGATAGGAAAACATCTCATTTAGCTTAAATATACATGAGAAGTTAAATTTCAAATGAGTTTGTGCATGCGTGAGACGAGGCATATAATAATAAAATCCATTAAGCGACACAAAATCCAACTACTCCAGGTAAGCATGGAAAAGAATATTTTAAGGATTGACAATCTAAAACACAAGTTCTAGACACATGAGAGTGGAAAGGGAAAGGATTCAAACACAAGTATATGCCATATAAAGTGTGTCAAATTAAAATACACATAAAATAAAATAAAAATCTTTTTTAGTATTTCAAAAAAATTCAGCAAACAAAAAAATTCAACTCAAAAGAAAAAACAAAGAAGATCTTTTTGTATTTTTCTCAACAAGACACAAACAAATAAAAATAAATACAAAAGATATACACAAATCGTAGTTCTAGCATGTGATTAGTCATGGATCCTAGACTAGAAAATGATAAACATACATACACCTAGCACAAATATATCATGAAGTACAAAAGCGCTAGAGTATGTAAACAAAGCTAACACATTTAACCATTTGATTTAGCATGAGAGGTTTCACGTGACAGTAAATGAGAATCATAAACCCTATTTTGTAAAGTCACCAAGTCTGATCTCCTAACCCAAACTGAAGAGGGATAATCTCGGGGTTGGGTGACCTTCGTTACTCTACCCTTGGATTTCCTAGGGTCCTTTTTTAGATCAAAACAAAATTTCCTAAGATGGCCTTTTTTACCACAATGTGAGCAAGTAAAGACTTAGTGAAAGGTAGTACCTAATAATTGACCTTTAGAAGTGATCTTAGGTGATTCTCTCAAAATAGTGGTTTTGGCTTTATTAGCGGAGGCATTATAAGAATCGAAGCCTATACCATAAGTGTCATTTTTTATTTCGACCATGTTTAAGATTTTATCCAGTTTTTCAGACCTACCCTCGACTAGAATTGAGTCTCTTAAATTTTCTTCCATCTCTAAAATGTGTGACTCAATAAACACATACTCTCTTCAAACATGAGAAGCTCTTGTTTCGTAGCCTCCATTAAACCTCTAAGCCTATCTCGCTCACCTTATACATACTCAATCTTCTCTTGAAGAGTTCTCTCACATGTCCTATGGTCTTCCACTAAAGCACTCTCATCAATGACCTAGGCACGCTTTCTCAAACTAGCTTTTAACTTCAAATTAGACTTTTTCAATTTAATAAATTCGGTATACAATTCTAGAAAAGCTATTTTAAGTTCACTCTCATCAACCTCTTCTTCATCTTCACTCTCTCTTTCATCTCCACTCTCACACCATCAAATTTTTTGGATTCACAAACAAAGGCCTCAAAAGGGTCATATAAAAGTTTATCTTCATGGGAAGATTATTTATTGGTACTCACATGACTTGCCATGAACGCAATAAAGTTGTGCTCAATGAGGGAATTGGGTCCCTCTTCCTTGTCACTATCACTAAGGGTAGCATTGTATGAAATTGGTTGTTTGCCCTCACTCCTTAGTTTAATGGGACATTCAAAAGCCCTATTGTCATACCTTTCACAACCAAAGAAACGATTTGACTCGTCCGTATTTAGATCCTTATTTTTCCTTTTAGGGAATTTTTCATTTTTGTCATACTTAGATTTATCAAATTTCTTGAAATCATTTTTAACATTATCTTTTTTAAAACATAAGATATTTTTTAAATTTTCTAGCAAACATAGCCACATCTTCCGAGTCTAAATCACTCTCATCATCTGAAACCTATTTTTCCTCCTTTCGAGCTTTCAAAGAGATTCCCTTATCTTTTTTCTTTTCGGTCTTAGAGGAAAACATGTCAAGTTCATTGGTTTGGAAATCACCTACGAGCTCTTCTACTTTCGTAGAGGCTAAAGTGAGCAAGGAATTCAACACGGTCACTTTAGGAATGAATCTATCTGGTAGGGACCTTAAAATTTTCTTTGCTACTCGATCGTCGGGTATCTTTTCTCCCAAATTCAAAGATGAATTTACATTATCAGAAAGTCTAGCATAAAACTTATCAAAAGTATAATTTTCAAGTACTTTTATGGTATCGAATTGAGTGGTGAGGTTTTGGAGTTTCGAAGCTTTTACAACACTAGTTCCCTCGTGAGTGAGTTACAATTTCACACGTCACGATACGTCGGAATTCATCCGGTGTGACCGCACTAAACAAAGCATGCAAGCCTCGGGAATTAAAATTGTCTAGTTTAAGCTCATTCTCAGTCCATCTCTCTACGATTTGGGGACACATTCATTTTATACTAAACATATAGGTGGGGAGCACCCGGTAACAACAGAAAGCCAAACCCTCTCATCTATGAACTTTAGTGAAGATTTCATATGCGCCTTCTAGCACGGGTAATTAGAACTACCAAAAACTAGAAATTTTGAAAACGTGTAAAATTCCATTTTTAAGCTAAAGACAAAGAGGACCTAAACGTAATAACTTAGCGCTTCTAGCTCTGATACCACTTTATAAGTGTGTATAAACGATATGATACCACTTGTTGGAATATATTCCTTTTTAAATTCGAATAAATATGTGAATTTTTCTTAACTACAAATTTAATTCAACCCAATTCCTAAAATTCGCCTAAGAATAATTAATCCATTATTCAATGTAGGACAAACTAAATTAACACAAATTTTATCTAATTAAATTGTTCCGACTTGAATTAAATTAACTTAAATTAACCTAAACATGTTTTAGCACCAAACTAAGCAAGATTGCAAATTAACCCAAATTTTATCTTTTTAATCTAAGCATTCGTTCTAAGTGAGTATGAAGAAGATAAAGTAAGCAATCTCACTACATGCCGATGTACGAGGAAAACCCAAAAGGCAAAAACCTCAGACGACCTTGGCCTAACAAATCCACTAGGTATAGAATTATAATTACAAGACAACAAACTTCCACAACTGACTTGACTCCATACAAGCCTTGATGCTCCTTCTTATAAACACATCCTCCTAGTTGATAACCACGGCCTCCATCGCAGTCTCAGAATCCACCGATGGGGCTATGGTCATCGTCAACCCACAAGCATAACCTTTCTTCGAGTGGGAACATCGCAGCAAACAAACAAACTCCTTTTTGGGGTGGAGAAGAACCCAAACACTCTCTAATGTGTGGAGATGAAAACCTGGTGTCAAACACTCTCCAAGAAAAGATATATATAGAATAACTTGGATTCTAAACAAACATGGGTGTGTATTTTATGTTTTGGAAGAATTTAAATCATAGACATCATACACATAGGGGAATTTTCTTAAGAATGTTTTTCTTTCTCAAGTGCTCTCAAAATGGAGTGAAAAGTCTGTGAAAAATGTTATCCTGAAATGGTCAAAAACAAGTGGGGAAAGTGGGAGGTTTTCAAAAAAACTACTTAAAAAACTGTCAGAAACCGTCCCAGGTCATTCGAATGACTTTCTAACGAGTTAAACACTAAAATGTCGTTACAAGGAAAACTAAAATCTCATTCGAATGAATTTCACTAACGAGAATTCAGATAGTTTTAACATAAAAAAAATTGGAATCCTAGTTCGAAAGGTCATTCAAATGAACTCCTTTGAACAAGAAAAATCCATTCGAACAACTTTTTAGAAAATCCAAAATTTCTTAAAAAATCTTTTTTAGCCCAAAACTTTTTATACAAAGTTCTAAAAAGATTTTTTGAAAATTACAAATTCGATTAGACAAAAAGAACACCCATAAAAATATTCCAAGTCTCCCTATATATATTAAATTCATTCATACCTTTTAGAGGCATTGGAATCCTCATGTTGATGACGTGAAACATGGCATGAAAATTTGGCAAGGATGAACTTGAATATCTAGGCGGCTACGTCTTCAACATACACTCATCATAGGATTGGAAGGATATATAATAACATATATCCTATTACACAAATGGTTTTATTCGGAATTAAGCTAATACTACATATGGACTAAATTGGAAATTTGTGTCCTTACAGAAAGTGTATTTTGAAGCTGCTGCTCCGTCTTTTGTTACAGATCAAGAGTAAAACTCTAATGCTCTTGGGGTGGATGAGACCTACAAGACCGTTCGCGAGCAAGGCTATGAATTCTTGGGAATGTCTACTAAGGATCCATCCATTTCTAAAGAGTGTCGTGTGTGATATCGATTTGAATAAATTTGCAAATTCCCAATTTAAACTTATTTAACTGGAGTCAATTTTAAACCAAATTAAATCAGTCCTAAAAATATGCAACTACGTGTGTGTGTGTGTGTGTGTGTGTGTGTGTGTGTGTGTGTGTGTGTGTGTGTGTCAAACCATCATAAATAATATTGCTAACTCGTAAATTTCATGAAAAATCCCTTTCGAGAAAAATCTTTATTTCACTATAAAGGTATAAATCGCAACTTACAACAATTACAATGAAATATTTAATGATCACGCCTCGAAATAATTACATTGACACGCAATCTAGAGTTAGCAGGAATCGCAGCTCCAATTCAGCCCTGGAATACCCACAAGTACTCCCTATGACATGCAGTCGTCATCAGCCCAGTACTCCCCTCAAGGGAACCTAGATCAGCAATAGAGATCTTCTCTACAAGAGAAACTTCTATGAAGATGTGTTCTTGGGTTCCAAAATAACTCACATAAACTATTGGGATGATTTGTGATTTGAAAACAAAGGATTATAACCCTAAAAGTAAGAAGACAAAGTATTCTCCCAAAGCAGTTTCGTCTATTGAAAATTCGTTGGTCTTGTGATAAAAAATGAAGTTGGAAAAACAAATTTATAGAACATCAAAGGCGGTGGCTCACTCGAACGAAAACATCATCTCGCACTAATGGGGACACCTGTCCCTAGAACGAGCTTTGTGCAAGATAGGTTGTCACTTGAACGAGAAGGTATGTCACTCGAACAAAAAAATTAAAAATAAATTTTTTATTTTTCCAGTAAATACTCTACCTCAAAACCTTTAAGAACTTTTGACAAAAAACTTAAAAATTCCACTCTAACACTTAGAAAATATTTTGAAA
Organism: Sambucus nigra; assembly: GCA_949130495.1. Classification (NCBI taxonomy): domain Eukaryota; kingdom Viridiplantae; phylum Streptophyta; class Magnoliopsida; order Dipsacales; family Adoxaceae; genus Sambucus; species Sambucus nigra. Next base: position 550,614,946 of record OX422207.1, read on the forward strand.
AAATATCCTAACACATTTATATGAACCGTTAAGGGACTTAAACTCAACCTTTACCAAATTTATCTCGCAGAGGCTTGAACGTTGAGGAACTTTGATATTTGGATCCGTCTTGACGCTTGAATGATCTTGAATGAATATTCTACGGTTGTAGAGGTATACGACATACTTTATAGGTAACGGACAATATAAAATAATGTCCTTAGCATTTCATTTTCCCCTACTATTAAAGGTTCTCTAGTTAACTCATAATTACTTGGTGAAAGTGCTAGACATGAGGTTTCACTTGCTGTTTCTCCCTCTCCCTCACTCGAAGAGGAACTAGTTGATTATGGAAGCACTCATTCCTATAGTGATAGAAGTTCTTCTTCAAATGACATGGGTGTCATCGATCCTCATGATGGACGTGGACCTAACCCTTATGCTTTATTTCTAGTTTTGAGGGAGTCTGCAAAGGAGTAGGATGTCATGATACACTCTTCTTCCACTATAAGACCTACCACTGGTCATCTTCCTTATGGATAAGCTCCTCGCACTCTTGCTGTAAGTATTTCTAATACTAGTTACTTTCCACTTTTCTAACTTTAGTTTGCTATATTTTTTACTTGTTTTATATTATATCTTCTTTCTTTGGAATAGGCTGCCTCTCCAGGTACGGTTGGTCTTTCAAGGGTGATGACTTCTTCCTTGTCCTCCCCTACCCCTATCTGCAGGCCTCCTTTCTTGATCGCGAGAAACTCTATGGTGGTTTCTACTATGGTATTAGTGAGAGAGGTTTGTCTTTTCACTCCTAATAGCACTTTTACATTTACAGTCTTTTTTACTAACATGGCTAGTTTATGTTGGCCCTATAGCTTCCTTCTGTGTTCCCCACCAATGTGAGAGTCTCTTCTCTATCAACTCGCATGGTTCAGGTAATAACCAATATCTTTGAACTTTATTTTCATTTTGGTTTTTGACCTCTTAGATTTATTCTATTTATGTTGCTTTTTTGTGCTTGTAGAGGACCATTTCTCCCGACCACACTGCTCCACTTCCTGCTTCTTTCGTGATAAGTGTCTCTATAGTTGGACTCTCTACAACTTAATTTCTAGAGGTATTCTTATCATTCCTATACTTCTAGTTTTTCTTTTGCCTGAATTCACATGCATGACTAAACTTATATTGTCACCATTGCATTTATTTTGTTGTTTTGATGGGTTCCCTTTCGTTTGTCCCTTCTTCCATCGGAGGGATGACTTTTCCCATTGGGGTTGCTATTCCAGGGCTATAACCCTTTAGGGGGATACATATCTCCCAGGTCTATGTTCCCATGGATAATAGGCACCATATTCAGCTTTTAACCATATAGCCAGATTTTACTATTGCTTCTAGTGAGCCTGTTTCATAGGACATCACCTCTTCTCAGGTACTATTCACATGTGCTAGCATCAACTCTTTCTTTGAATTGCATTTATTTATAACAATCTTATGTTGAGAAAACCGCTACTACCGCATCGATTATTCCTGTGGTTACCTTTCTTCCTTCTTTCTTGAGGGAGTTCATAAAATTTTTTAAGTCTTCCATTCTGGATTCATTTTTTATTTATCGTTGAATTTTTTTATTGTCATGATTTCCACTACCTGTTTTTGTTTCAGCTGGATAATACTACCATGTCTTTGGCTGCTTCTCCAATGGCCTCTAAAGTCGTTAAGGCTGCTTTTGTTGTGGTTTTTGGTGGAGGCACCATCATAGTTCCTCTCTCGGTATTCACTTCTTCTCCACTTTAAGACACTTATATACATTTTTCTTCACAATATAAGAGATTTTCTAACACTTGTATTTTTCTTCTTTTCCATAATACTATTGATGAGACCACTTCATCCGTGGGACCTATTATGAGTGATATAAAGGAGCCCCGCTAGGTACTATAGTTCTTATATAAAAGTAGATTATTCAATATCACTCTTTTGCTAAAACTTTCCTAATCTTACTTACCATTAGGCTAGCATAATTGAGGTCCCATTATCGACGAGACTTATTGTGAGTTTTGAGGTTGTGACTCCCTAGGTACTCCCTTTATATCTACCTTTTTCTATTTAGTTTCTTTCTTACTTGCTTTCTCTATGCGAGTGTTTACTAACACATTCCTGCTTCTTTGTTTTCAGGCTAGTGAAGCATCGATTCCTATGTTTGCGGAACATCTAGTTAGCAACCCAGAAAAGACAACCCGAACATTTAATTAATATGTTGTTTCTTTTTATCTTGATTTTTTTGTGCAGGTGTTCACTAACACTTACCTATTTCCCTATTTTCATGTTAGTGTTGCGACTATCCCTATGGTTGTTGGACAACTTGAGGCAGCAACTGTGAGGGAGGTATTACGTTGTCAAACCTCTTCCTCCTTTCTATTTTTCCTTTTTCATTCTTGATTTTACTGTGCAATTTTCTTTCCATCACACCCATGTTTCCTTATTTTCAGGTTAGTGAGGCTGATGTTCCTATTTTTATGGAACTGGATGGGAGTGTGGCGTTAAGAACTCCTCAGGTATTGAACTTTCATTCCTGATTTTCTTTAATACATTATTGAAGAAGATGTTATCTTACATTATACATATTTTATCTTTGCCAGATTAGGGTGGTGCCTTTAGGAGGACCTTCCCACTTCGATGGCAGCATACTCAACCCCATACGCTTTGGGGTAATTTTTTTGCTACTTATTCTCTTTCGACTAAATTGTTAAAACCATCTGTCTTTCCTTCCTTGACTTAACATTTCTATATTTTTTTGTATTTTCAGGATCCAGTGAGTGAACCTGCGGAGGCATCTGATGATGAGGAGTAGAGTTCTAAGGCCACTTATTCGGACAGTGCCGCTAGTTTCGACGAAGATTACTCCCTCCCTCTTTTTGAGCTTGAGTGCCAAAACATGGGCTACGATGATTGAGGTTGAGGCATCCGGGGTTTCATGATAGCTTTATAGTGAGAGGAGCTACCTACGAGGTTTAGGACCAATGGGTACAATAACTAGAGATGATCCTTTAGCATCATCCTCAGACTTTCACATCCTAGAATGTGATCAACATCGATAGCCTCACGGTCTTCAACCTGAACTCTCTATCCAGTCACCTCCATAATTTCTTATCCATTCCTCCAGTTGATTTAACTAGCAATCGGGATTCACTATTCTTACAAGCTCTCCATGACATCCAGTGATGGCTTGATGTTATAGTCCATCACTTTCTGAGTGATCCCTTTAGGAATATGATGAGTCTTCATGCTTCTAGACAAACCAGATTTCAGTAGGTCAATGCTGAGACTGCATGGATTTGAGGCCATATTCAGCTGTTAGAGTCCATGTTGTCCAAGATGAAGGCTTGTGACATTGATGATCAGGCCAAGATGGCCATACTGGAGGAGCAATTTGTGCAAGAGCCAGGCCCCTCTTTCAGTGATATTCACTAGCGGGAGACCCACTTTTTTTCTTTTATCTTCTTGATGTACTTGTGAGATGTATACTTTTTGTTTTCTTATGTGTACTTTGCGTTATTGCTTGAATATGTAAAAAGCTACTAGTATATTAATAAAAACGACCATTTTGTCTTTATTGATTTCTCTTTTATCTGTCTCTATGTATTATGGTATATGTTTACTACGAATTTCTCTATTTTATGTCAGAACTTTAACATTACACTGTCCCATATGTGTGTGGTATTTTCTAGTGATCTAAGAAAGTTTTCATTTCAGGGTTGCAGTTTTAACTGCGGGGTACTTGCATATGAGCTGAGCAAGTTATCTTTTTAAAGTTGTCCCTCTAACTGTGGGTTACTTGCATATGGGATGATCAATTTATCATTTTATAGTTTCCCCTCTAACAACGGGGTACTTGGTGTATATACATTTTTAGGGAATAACATGGAGGAGGTTGACTCCCTTGTCCTTCCCAAATACATAAAGAATAATCATAAAATAAAACTAAGTAAAAAGAATAACTATATCCTTTTAGTAACATGCCTCTAGTCTGCGGGGTCCTTGTTCCAAACTTTTACTCTTTTTTCTTTTTTTCGGAAATCTCTATCTTAAAAAGGGGGATTGAGAACAGAGGTTAGAACTTGTTCTCCAGGTTATAAATATGTAGGAAATACTTTATTAAAAAATTATTTGTTATTACTTAGAGAATAATTTTCTGTTAGTCCATGGAAATAGTTAAATTGTTGTGTCTATAGGGACTTTGCTCACTATACTTTGCCTATAGGATGGATGTAACCCTCCCTCCCAAGTATAATGAGGAAAGTTCCTTTTATCATGTACCCTCTTCTAATATAGTAAAGAGTGTTATTATTCTTATTTTAAGAAAGAAAAAATATTAATTTGGCATACCTACCTCATAAAGCAGGTAAATAAATAATACACAGATTATTAACCAATGATCGAAAGAACTGGTATTCATATCTTGTATATTGTTTACAAATAAATTCTCATGACTATGTTTACAAAAAAATGAATTTGTATCAGAGCTAGGTATTCAAACTTTCAAAATAAATTAAATTTGATAAAAACTAGGCATAGTACTTTTTCAACCACTTACAGTTGATAGACTGAAGGCAGTCACTCTCAAGTTCAGATATCTAGTAGTAACCTGACTTGCCCACCCCTCACTCCATGAAGGGGACTTCCCAGTTAGTTTTGAACTTAGATGTTGGCATGCTTCAAAGACACGTAGGACCAAATCCCCCTCATGAAACTCCATAGGTTTGACCAAGTTCTCATAAGCCCTGGGCAGCTAGTGGGTATAGACTTCAAAATTTTCTTTAGCCTTGTATTTGTTCTCGTTGAACTACTCTAACTTCACATGTCAAGGGTCTAGTATAAGACAATTTCTTAGAGAAATCCTTGCTGAGGGTACTTCCAGCTCTCATATTACGCCTTTTAGATGTATGTTGTTGTAGAGTAAAGACGGTCAATCAAAAATCCCTTTGTTTACCTACAAACACACTAAAAATGTATATTGGCAAGTAAGGGATCAATCCACCCTATTTAATGTGGACAAGAGCAAAGTGAAAACAAGTATAATTTTTAAAACAATTATGAAGGGATATTTATACTACTAATTATGAACTAAAATTAAAACTACACAAATAAATAATGAAAATATTAAAGTGAGCTAAATATGAGGAGAAAATAGTTATGAGATAATTCAAGGGATTAAACTTCACCATTTAACCTATTTATTTTCATTAATTAGTTTGTCTATTTGAAATACCCCAAAACATATATAAATTCACAAATCAACTCTCGTCACAAATGTAAATTTACATATAGTCTTTTTAGAAGATTAATATTTAAATTTCACTTACTCACAAAAATTAGATTTAAACATCTTCTAACAAATCACCCGCTTGGGAAAATTTACTAAAAGTATTTAAATCATAAAGCAAATAAGTCTTAGAGTTGAGAAATTCAAACTATAATGTCATTTAAAAATTGTCTATCTCCAGTTTAATTAATAAATAAATATTATAATCTGAATTTGTGATTTAGTCTCGAAAATAATTCACCCCTCTCGAGGCGTAAATATAAATTGTAAAATTTTAATATTAATATTCAAAGGAGCGTAATAAATAAACAAACCAAAAAATAAAAATAATTAAGTTAAGGGTTCCATCTCACCCCTGAATGGGGTATTTAGCCTCTCATTTCGGTATTATTACATATAAAATGTAATAATGACACAATAAGAGGAATACAAAAATAAAATGGAATGAGAATAAATAAATAAACCAAAACTCCTTGAGTTTGATATTAACTTCCCAAACTTGACATGAATAGCAACCCACAAATTTGACTTTCACAACGCTAAAAATAATGCCACTCAATTCACAATTTGCATCTTAAAAAAATAATCTACCTCACACTGAAGTCATTATGTAAAAAAAATAAAAAAATAAAAAAACGGAACCAAAAATTGAGCTCCAAAAATGGATCTACTAAACTAAAAGCTAGACTACTCTCTCCCTCTTCCACTATTCGATATTCTTTTTCTGAAATGTAGATTCCTATTTATAAAAGTTACATGGGGATATGGTTGAGGGTATTTTGGGGAAAATGGGAAATGAGGTTAACATGTGACTTTTATTTATGGAATGGGCAGAAGCTTTGAGTTATGGAGGTAATGAATTTGCAAGAATTGAGTAAGACACAACATGAGAAGTCATCTTGGGCTTAGGTGTTGCGGTTAATGGGTTTATCATGAAATGGGTAAGTATCTTTGGGACAAAGGTAAAATGGATTTCACAGGTTTTGAATATCAGGCTTGGATAGAGGTGTCAGATTACCACTGCTACGGGGCTGCTGATTTGGGGATCGTGGTTTTGGATGGAAATGGTAATGGGTTAGAGGTTTGTAGCACGTGGTGTAGGGTTTGAAGGCGGGGAGATGGGCATAGGAATCGAGTAGCTGGGTTGTCCCGGTTATTAGGTTTTAGTGTAGGTTGGTTCATGGGTTTAGCGAATGAAAATGGTCGTGGGTTTTGGTGTCGGTTTGGGGAGATGGGACTCGGTTAAGGGTTGAATTCATTCGATGGTTTGGTGCATGGGTCACACTCGGGTTTGGCCAACTCGAGTTAGTGGTTTAATGGGTTGATTGAGTTGGTGGATGGGGATAAAATCGTGGGTATTTGGAATTGAGGGGAGAGAGAGTGTTGGGTGGAGATGATGATTAATAGAAATGGAGGTGGTGTTTGTGTGTGGTGAGGGTGTAGGGAGTTATGGTGTGTGTGTGTGTAAGTTTGTACACATTAAAAAAATGAAAAATAAGCTAACTAAAATCCTAAAAAATATAAAATCTAATAAAAATAAAAATTAAATTAAATCCATTAAAATTAAATTCCTAATCTATAAAATAAAACTCTAATAATAAAATAAAAGGGATAAAAATAAAAAATAAAAACTAAAGTTCTAAAAATAAAAACTAAAGTTCTAAAAATATATAATCTAATAAAACTAAAAATAAACTCCTAAAAATTAATCCTAATAAAAGAAAACAAAATAAAATAAAGATTAAAAATAAAAAAACTAATCAATATCAAAATCGAAATAAAGAAATGGAAATAAAGAAATGGAAAAATAGAAAAATAGAAAAAAAATCCTAGAAAATTCTAAATAAGTCTAAAATAACTCCTAAAAATTAAAACGACTCAAATAAAAATAATAAAAATACAAACTCAACACACACATGGTTCAGTGTGGGTTTAGGCAAGGTTACAGGATAGGTTAGGTTTACGGGAGAGGTGATTTAGCTCTTTCTTGCTGTAAATTGCCTCGAAATAGAGCTTTGAAATCGCAACTGCAATCAAGCCCGTACAATAGACAATTACGCGCATAAGACCCAATTTTGTTAAGAACTAGCAATTAAAAATCGTCTATTTGGGGTATAATTTAAACACTTTTGTGTGCTTATCACACCCCCCCCCCCCCCAAACAGAACATTTCTAGTCCTCGAGCAAAAAAAGAAAGAAAGAAAGAAAGAAAGGAGAAAAAAAATATAGGAAACCAAAAGTGTGCCACTTTCGCGGGTACAAGCGATTTCACTTAGTACGTGCAACAAGCCGTTAAACCTCCATGTTTCCTTAGAGAACAAGTGTTGTCTCATGAGGGTTTGTAGTGAATATACCCACAAAATTATTTATTTGAAAAGGGAAGTTAATATCATCTTGAGACAAAGAAATATCATACAATCCATCATTTAAGGAATAAAAGAAATGAACCATGATGTATAATAAAGTAAACTCGCCTAATACCCAAGGCAAATCCTTTCTAGAACTCAACGTGCGTAGTGTGAATCACTTAAAACAGTTTTAAGTATCATAAGAGTAATTTGTAGATCACCTTTTTAAAATCAATGCTTCGACTTCCAATTCTCACCGGATATATCTCTCTAAAATGATATCATGAGATTTGGGTAAGTGTATCGCTCTTATATTTAAAGGGGTAAGTAAATGTAAGTAAGGTCAAACGTTTCCCACACATATAAGAAAGAACGAACATTTAGAATGAAAATTTGTGTCATGAAAGAATGCTAATCACTATAGTGAAAACGTCGAGTTATTCACCACATGACTTTCATTTGCCCGAACACCTAGGGGATAATATGGATGTTTATAGGTGAGGGGGAAATTAAATGGGAAGGATTGCATGAGATTAGGTAGGGTGGTGATGGATGGATGTTTGATGTATGGATGATGGACGGGTGATGGATGAGAAGAGTGTACACATGAGGACCAAATGTCTTTATTTAACAAGGACTAACAACAAACTCTTTTTTCCTTTTTCTTTTCTCTCTTTTCTTTTTTTTCTATTTTTAATTTTCTTTTGTTTTGATGTTTTTCTATTTTTTCCTTTTTCTTTTTCTTTTTTTTATACTCTGAACACTGAAGACATTTTACATTTGGAAAACACTCTTTTTCTCAAAAATTAAGGATGATATACGAATGGAGTGGGGAACGTATATGGACAAGGAAAATATGGGAAGGTAATGGATGTGTACATTGGTTTGTGTATGGGTGAAAATCTAGTGATCCAGACAAATTTCAAGATACATATTTCTTACAACTCGAAAGTGATGTCGTTCTGAGTGATCAAGCCAAAAAATTTAATTATAAATAATGAGATCATACAACGATTGAAAGTGCGGACCCAAAAGAAGTTGAATTAACTTGTGACTCGGAGATTGCGTAAAACACTCTGAAAGGTGATAGGCAAAAATCTCACAAGCTAAAGTCTCAACTAGTGATCCTTAAGGTTTTCTTGAGAATTATAGTACTCCTCGGCTCTAAACCGCAATGAGGTGATAAGTGCGCAAATTTTGTTGAGTCTAGAAATTCATGGTGCAACATGATTTGATACGTATTTACGTAAGCTATTTAAAAAAATCCTCTAGCTTGATTCCTAGACTTTAAAAGATGGATGATATAAAATTTACATCAAACGAATGAGATGAAAGAAACTGCACAAAAAATTTAAAAATTAGGTTTTGAAAATTTTCCAAAATAGGTACGATTTTGATAAATTCCCCACTCCCAAACAAAAAGGAACATCGTCCTCGGTGTTAAATAAAATGATTTTTAAATTTGATAGCATAAGGGAGGAAAAAGATTACCACAATCAACCGCTAATGAAGTGCGTCAAATGAAGCCAAGGTGAAACCTAAATAAATAATACGATAAAAATGTTTACAAGTCTATAAACATGGTCAAGCATTAAACAGGATGAGACTAGTACACAAAAATAGTGGGCTGCCTCCTGTTAGTGCTAAGTTTAACATCTTCAGCCAGACCGAACCATTCTCACCCTAAAGATAAGAACTATGAAGGCACGGGGGTGGCAGAAAAGGTGGGGTGATGAGAATCACCCCCAAACAAGACTGAAGCGTCAGCCTTGTTGGATGAATGCTAAAAAGGTCAATGCACTTGAATGTCAAAGTGCATCACACGAAGAAAAGCATCGGTGGACCATGGGTGGGTGGGTATTAGGGTAAGGGTGAAGAGGCATTGGTCTCGGGCCTTATTGAGCCGAAAGGTGAGGGAAACAAGGTACCTATAAGAATGGTGCTCTAGATGGTGAGGAAGGCAAAAAGGTTTGAAAAGTGGAATGGGATGGGTATTATAGAAAGCACATGAACGTTATATAAATGGACGATAATAATGATCGCGTCGTGACACGCCAGGGAGTTTTCGATAGGAAAAATCAACACCACAAGAGAGTGGTAGGCATAGAGTAATAAGCTCGAAGTCACGAAAGAGGAGAGTATCACCACATATATTCTTATGGAAGGTGGAGGGTGGTTTCAGGTGAGGATCTAAAAATGTAGATGGAAACATGAAAGGTGTAAAATCAAGATCTAAACCAGGAGGTGGTGTGGAAGGGGCAATGGATGGGTCGGGTGGGATAAAAGGTGGATCGAGTGGGACAAATGGTGGGGGAAGATGATCCAACTCAAGTGTAGGGGACACACACTCGTCGGGGGAGTAAAGGAATACTCACAAGGGAGTGTGGTATCTAAAGATAGAGTGGTAAACTTCTCCCCAAGAATATCATCAATAAATATGGTGGGTGGTTCAAACGAGGCACCAAGATTAGAGATAGAGGAATCACTACAAATATTGGGCTCAAAGGGATCCATGCATAGTGGGACAGGATCCATATCCGGAGAGGTAAGAACCACCTCGAATTCCATCTCAAAACATTGGTGAGCACTCATAGCCGGGGATAACCTATGATGAAGTGGCTCCTTAGGAACACAACTGGTGGGCACAATAGGTGTAGACTCGGGCATTTATTTGGATTCAGAGGGAAAGGAAAGGTGGGACTCAATGATAGGTTCATGTGGACAAAGCAAGATTTGTTCAGTCTCACGATCTTTGAATAAATTAACACAAGTGTCAAATTGAGGATCAGACCACGAGGTGGTCTCAACGTTGAGATTCTCGGGGTGGTAGAGTTGGTCACACTCAAAGTCAGTGCAACAAGATGACTCATCATCACTCTATGTGGGGGCAACAACGGGTTGACTTGACGTGAAGTCCGACTCTCTTTCACACTCAATTTCATTTAATCTTTGTTCAAGTCATTGGAGGGATGCATTTTGAATTTGAGTGGTTTGCTCTTGCTCAATGATGAACTTTTGCAAGAGGCTTTCGAGAGTGGAGGTGGATGATGGTGGTGGAGTGATGGGTGGCAGCGGTGGTTGAGTTGGACATAACTCACTATTGACATGTGAAAATGGATAATACGCATATGAAGTGTGTGGAACGGGGTCAAGTGTGTCATACAAGGGAGAAGCATCTCCATGAGAGACAAAAGGATGATAATCATTGGGTGCGTTGTGAGGGAACTCGTAAGGAGCTGCACTTGATTGCCATGATAACTGTTGGAACGTGTGAGGATCTGCAACATAAGGTTAGGATTCGTATTGCATGGGAGGGTGATCAGGACTCCACGAATAGCTTGGTTCCTCACACCACTTGGCATTAGATACGTCATGATAATAAACCAAGGTGGGTTTCAAAATAGTTTCATATGGATACACATGTTCCATGGTGTGTTCAGATGGATATGAAAAATATGGGTACTCTTGGAACAAGTGATCAACGTGAAAACAATATGTGCATGATGAAGCGTGTGACGCATTGATACTGGTCATCGAAGGCGATGGAATGTGATATGCGTGCGTGGGTGATGCATGAGTATCAACGGCATGTGTTTGGGAGTTGAAACCACTAAGTAAAGTGTGAATATTCTATTCGGGCTCAACGTCAAGCATGCTTCGAGATAATAGAAAATGGCCAAAGTGCTCCCGTAAAGGATGTTCTTCGGCCATGAGGAGAGAAGTATTTTTTTGGATTTTTTTTTACATGTTTTTCAAAAGGAAAGAAAATATTTTTTTATTTTTATAAAAATAAAGGAAGATAATATTTTTGGAGTTTCTATGGAAGAAAAGAGCGGGAAAAATATTTGGACTCTTTGAATTGGGATAAACTCACTAAAACCCAACTACCTAAGGTTGGAATTGCACACACATGAGTTAAGGATAAATCCGAACTAACACATATAGCCAATTCTTACCTTGAAAATTAGTGAAAGGGGTTGTCAAATTTTAAGTAAGTCCGCGAGCAATAAAAATCACGGAAAGTATCTTAGTGATCGCCTTTGCAAAAATGTTCTCCTAGTCGTATACCTAGTGGATTGATTTTAAAACTAATGATAGCTAGGGTAGCACACAAGTGGTAAGTGAGTGAGTCGGGCGACGAAATTCCTTCTTGTGAATGATCGGGTATAGGTCTTAAATGATTAATTCATCACACACATTCAAAAATAAATGTGATAATAAAAATCAAATAAGAGCACGTTGTCACACACAAAAATTGACTCGCTTACAGGAGATTCTCAAGGATTTAGAAATGTACCTGGCACAGTTTTTACAACGTGGGGTGATTAATGACATGAGTCGATCGGGGGGAAGTATGCCTAACTTCAGTCATCCCCAGGAGTCCTACGGACCCAAAATAGAGAGGCGCATAATCCACTTAAATTATGCACTCTCTCTATTTTGTCCCGTTTACCTTTTGCTTTTTTTTTATTAATTCTTCAAAATGCTCCTTAACTCGAAAATTCAGCAAAGGCAAAAGTCAATAGTCAAAGTTTGAGCAAAAGTCCAACGCTTTAAAATCCTACAAAGGCGCCATTTGATATTATGCCTTTTCGGTTTATGTCGTTGTAAAGTAAAAATGGTCAATCAAAAATCCCTTTTAGTACCTACAAACACACTAAAAATGTATATTGGCAAGTAAGGGGTCAATTCGCGCTCTGATTTTTAAAACGATTATGAAGGGATATTAATACTACTAATTATGAACTAAAATTAAACTATACTAATAAAAAAATAATGATAAAGTGAGCTAAATATGAGGAGAAAATAATTATGAGATAATTCAAGGGATTAAACATCACCGCTTAACTTATTAATTTTCAATGATTAGTTTGTCTATTTAAAATACCCCAAAACATATTAATTCACAAATCTACTCTCGTTGCAAATGTAAATTTACATATAGTCTTTTTAAAAGATTAATATTTAAATTTCACTTACTCACAAAAATTAGATTTAAACATCTTCTAACAAATCACCCGCTAAGGAAAATTAACTAAAAGTATTTAAACCATAAAAAAATAAGAAATTCAAACAATAATATCATTTTCTCTAGTTTAATTAATAAATAAATATTATAATCTGAGTTTGCAATTTTCTCTCGAAAATAATTCACCCTCTCTCGAGGCGTAAATATAAATTGTTAAATTTTATTTTTAATATTCAAAGGAGCATAATATATAAATAAACCAAAAAATAATTAAGTTAAGGGTTCCATCTCACCCCCTGAATGGGGTATTTAGCCTCTCATTTTGGTATTATTATATATAAAATGTAATAATGACACAATAAGAGGCATACAAAAATAAAATGGAATTAGAATAAATAAATAAACCAAGTCTCCTTGAGTTTGATATTAACTTCCCAAACTTGATATGAATAGCAACCCACAAATTTGACTTTCACAATGCTAAAAATAATGCCACTCAACTCCCAATTTGTATCTTACAAAAATAATCTACCTCACACTCAAGTCACTATATAAAAAAATAGAAAAGAAAAAGGTATAAAAACAGAACCAAAAATTGATCTCCAAAAATGGAGCTCCTAAACTAAAAACTACACTACTCTCTCCCACTTGCACTATTCGATGTTCTTTTCTTGAAATGAAGAGTCTTCTTTATAAGAGATTACAATGGGATATGGTTGAGGGTAGTTTGGGAAAAGTTGGAAATGAGTTTAACATGTGGCTTTTCAATATGGAAAGGGTAGAAGCTTTTACTTTTGTAGGTAATGAATTTGCAACAATTGGGTAAGACACAACATGAGAAGTCATCTTCGGCTTGGGTGTCGTGGTTAATGGGTTTAGCATGAAATGAGTAAGTATATTTAGGTCAAAGTTAAAATTAATTTAACATGTTTTGAATATCATATTTGGACAGAGGTGTCAGAGAACCACTTCTACGGGGCTGTTGATTTGGGTATCTGGATTTTTGTTTGAAATGGTAATGGGTTAGCGGTTTATAGTAGGTGGTGTATGGGATTGAAGGCAAGGATATGGGTATAGGATTTGGGTCACCGGGTTTTCCAGGTTGTTGGGTTTTAGTGTAGGTTGGTTCATGGGCTTAGCGGATCAAGATGTTCGTGGGTTTTAGAGTCAGTTTGGGGAGATCGGTCTCGATTAAGGGCTGGATTCGTTTAATAATTCGATGCTTGGATCAGATGTGACACCCCGCCTAATAAAATACCGGGTGATCAGTCCTATACCAAATTAAAATAGGAATCCCAGTTGGATCATCCTTAGCATCACTGTCGAAAACTTTTTAAAACTTACTAACCACCTAGTATTCCAAAAGTTGGTGCCAATTTTAACTTTTTGATTAAACAAAACAATACATGCGGAATTAAAATCTAAACCATTCACACAACTGAATGAAAGTAAATAGAATAATAATTACACAACTTGCCGAATAAATCATCGGCCACCAAATAAATAATCCAATACAAATATTCAACACCTGAATGAATTACATCTTAAAACTGTACCGAGATGTCTGGGCTACAAGCCCTAAATAAAACTGAGACTAATAAAAGATTCCTACTCTAGGAATGAATGAATGATGCGTCTAATCCAAACTCCTGCTGGCATCCACATATGCCGCAGCTCCGTGTCCCTAGAATAGAATATCAATCTTGGCGTCCCTGTGGCTGGACACCTAAAAGGTTTTGAAAATAGTTTTATATCAAGGGTTTTAACCTAAAACATTTTGAAAATATTTAGCAAGTGAATTAACTGCAGTAATTCAAAATGCATGAATGTGCTTCATATTTAAGTTAGTGTCGCACTCCCTTGAGGACATTCTCACCCCTCCACTATTGTGCACACCTACCGGTTACCTTAACCCCACTTAGTTGTACTACCCCTTCCAACTAGTCCTGGTATAACCTTCCCTTGTTGTACTACTCTAACCCGAGTATAATGATTCTTGAATTATAAGTTATTTCACAATTAACTTAATTAATTCCTCTTAAATAGCAGCATATAACCGTGTCACAAGTTATATATAGTACATACATCACACACTGTATTATTCCCACAATTGATTAACTTAATTAATTTCTCATTAATTAACTGCATATAACTGTAACCCGAGTTATATAAAGTAAATACATCACACACTGTATTATCACCTACATATAATATTTACTACCATATTATATGTACCTTTACTAACATCCACACATATATCATACATGTATCCATCCTTCCGAGTTTACCCTCACCGGATGATTCCCTCTAGAATGCTATCTCACTAGGTGTGCTCACAAAACCTAGTTTCCCCAAGTTAGAATCGCTCACCAACTTGGACCAAAATATAAACGAAGTGGAGGCGGTCATATTCCTTCCCTGAAAGTGACATAAATCCCTCACCCATATATACCGGACGCTATGACCTGGGGATATACTCGCCCTACTCCTCAAGCTAGGGGATTCACCCACATCGCGCAACCTCCCTTGATAGCATTAGAGTATTTAAATTGAATAAATATCTAGTCACTGATATTTACTATCACACACAATATATACACATATATATATACTATCACTACCCGTATATATATAAATATATAAATATATATATATTATGAATCCTGGTTTTATCGTGTACTCAAAATCCCGTACACTGCCTGTAATTCAATGTCACGCACAATACATACACGTATATATATATATATATATATATATATATATATATATATATATATATATATATATATATATACTATCACTACACCGTATATATATATATATTAATAACCCCAGCTTTACCATGTACTCAACATCCCATACACTGCCTGTAATTTCCTGAGTCTGTGGCCCGACTCAATGTAATTATTTTCTCGCCTAATAACTTATCCTCTTCCCGAGTCTATGGTCCGACTCTAATATAATTAATTCACACCTCAATTAATATAATACTTTCCCCGAGTCTATAGCCCGACTCTAATTAAATTAATTAACACACATATTAACTTAATACCAATCCGAGTCAGTGGTTCGACTCTAATACAATTAATTTAGACATTAATTTATTAACCCAAATTCTGAGTCTGTGGTCCGACTCTAATATAATTAATTATCGCATTAATTAATAAGTATCCTTCACGAGTCTACAATCCGATTCTGATTAAACTAATTATACCACCCATTTATTTAATCATACTCGAGTCTACAGACCGACTTTAATTAAATTAATTAACACCCTTATTAATTTAATCCTACCCGAGTCTACAAACCGACTCTAATTAAATTAATTAATACACTTATTAATTTAATACTACCCGAGTCTACAATCCGACTCTTATTAAATTAATTATCACTCTTATTAATTTAATATTACCCGAGTCTACAAACCGACTCTAATTAAATTAGTTAACGCATTTATTAATTTAATAACTTGGTGTCACCCAACCATTATCCCCGGACTCACTTACTTGGCCCGTATCTTAATATTTCCCGAGTCAATGTTCCGACTCCAAATTAATTACTTTCTCTCAGTAATAAATTTACTACTTTGATGCCACTTAACCAATATCCCCGGACTCGCTCACTCGGTCCATTTTACATCTCATAATTTCATTCTCACATTTTCACCCTCAATGTGTCACACATTTATTTACATAATTTCCCCAATTATATTTACCTATAATTGTTAGCACACCTGGACTCACCCACTTGGTCCATAATTAAATATTTCACCTAAATTCCTTTAATAATGTAGTGTCACCCAACTACAATTCCCGAATATCATTCTTCGGCCCAATATCAATAATTGAATTATTTCTCCAAATTCGTTCATCTCATGACATACCGTTCACACCCTCCTAAACCCAATTATATCACCCTATAATTGTTAAGGAAACATATGTCCCATATAAATTTATCACCAAATAAAAATAAGGGAATTAAAACTTAAATTAAACCCCCATTATAAACAACCTGGCCGAACTGTCAAATTCCTGGGACCCTCGATCGATCGAGCCCCCTGGGTCGATCGAGCAGGTGGTTGTCTTCCTCGGCTTGCTGTTTCAGCCATGGCCGAATTTCCAAGGTTTATCCTCTCCATTTTCCAACCTTAAATAATGATTTTTAACAAATCAATTACTCCCAAAACAAGTCTCAATCATCTATAATTATTTTAGCATTCTTGATTCATACGATATCTCACTATATTTAAAGATGGGTTTTCCCATTAAAATCCATCAATCTTGTTCTACAACCAATTTCCAAATTCAGATTTTTTCCCAGTTTATATTCCGAATTCTTATTCCAATCAAATATCTATACTCAGATATGTCCAACACAACAATTTTTACTATGAATCTCATTCAATAGTTTCATGAACAAAAAACCCATTTGGTACCCATTTATCCCCAAAATGAATTTTGGTTTACACATCACTATAATATGAATTGATTATTATCAATTTAGAAATCACAACAGTTAACCACTTGCCTGTGAGTGTTCATAGTGTCTGATTCTGTTAGCGTAGTCCCTCGATTTCGCTCCAAAATCCCCAAATTGACTTTTGCTAAGCTTTCCCCCAATTTCCCTCTCAAGCCCTAGGCTTAGATTTGTGATGGCTACTAATTTCCTAATCCCTCACTTAGGTTAAAACTCTCAATCCCGTTTTTCACCTAATGGGCTTAATTAAAGTGGCCCAACTCACCCCGTGTGGGCCCGGCTATGCCCAAAAATACCCCGAGACCCAATTACTACCCCCGGGTACTCTTTTCTGACTATCTCGACCCATCCGGACTCAATCGCGCACTCAGAATTGGCATCCAAATTAATTTATAAAAATCCTTATATCACACCCAATTTAGTCTATACTGACTCCCTGCTGGGATAAGTGCATACCTCGTCATTAATACCCGAAATGACGTAATTAAATTATTACTATTGACTTAGTAAATAAATTTCCCTAAACATTAACCATTCACTCCCCGATTAATATTTAAATATATATATTGCCATAATTAATTCAATTAAAATTACAATACACAAGTAATTTAAAATTCCCGAATTAATTAAATATTAAATGTACAAAAATACGGGGTGTTACATACTTCCCCCCTTATAATGGAATTTTGCCCTCGAAATTAAGATAAACTTAGTGTTCCAATAATCACCTATTACTCACTAGTCATGTGCCTCCAAGCCCGCTATATCTATCCCATCCGCTTCTAACCATACGTTACACAAGTATGCATTTAAAAATTTACCAGGGCTCCCATACACCCTATACCCATGCTTAACAGCACAAAATTTGCCTTAATTAACCCGGGTGCCCATACACCCTATCCCCGCGCTCTACCGCACGAAAGTTACTCCACTATGCTAGTCGTAACCCGTAATATAACTTTGAAACCATAGTCATATTACATATATATATATACTGCCCGGGTACTCAACCCATGTGCTACATCCAAACATCTCCCCATAAATACTTATCTCTCAACACAAAAGTATATACGCTTACTCTTATGCTACCAAAGACAACATAATACCGCGCCCTTACTACCACTAGTCCTTTCGCAAAATAAACCCCGAGCTATCTCTCTTTGCTCGAAAATTCAATTTAACCACCCTGATTCCCTTCAGTAAACATCCCCACTTACCGGGATAAAATGTGAGAACACAAAACCTCACTATGTGCCATCGCACCACGCAATACAAAATATATATCCACATATATATAGGCTATATGCCCTCTCCAGTGATACCTAGTACCAACCATACCATGGTGTCGCGGACACCAAAATTTAACTCCACTATCCACAATAGTTAAATTCCATCGCTATCCAGCCGATGTTTAAAAAGTATTATCAACCCTACTCCCATAATTCTCGAAAGTAGTAATTCCTTGCATAATTCAACCAAACACTCAGTGTATGCCTCCACTCTCCCATGAAGAACACTAGGGAACTCCGCTACCCTACGAAAAGTTTACCCACATGCTATGGCTGCTACCACCAACGCACCCACTAAGTTTGACTCACCTGCGAACTCTAGTGAAAAATAAGTCTTATACTGTGACATCCTCTTTGTCACTCAACAATATACCCTATGCCCCTAGGGGAAAATAATTACTTCTATACTCCAGCTGCAACGGCTGGTTCTCGATTTCCGGAGCAGCTTCTCCCTGCCCGACTGCACCCGTGACTTGCTTTAGTGGCGGTACATCCAGGACCTCGTCTTGTAGTTGACCCCTGCCTTTCTTAAGGCAATATTTCTTCATGTGTCTCGCTTTTCCCCCAAACGAAACACTTTCTAATGTGTTCACCCTGCCACTGATCCCTTCCATGCCAACCTTGTTGGAATTCCTAGCCATCCCGCCGATAGCCTCCAGTTCTAGATCGTTTGGCATGATTTCCTTGACGAAAATCCCGCCCCTGATCTCCCCCAGTCTTCTGCTGGGTTACCCCACTGGTATTATTCCCTTCTACCTCATCTGACTGGTTAATCCCCACTCCCTTCCCGCTTCCTTTCGCGTGGAAGCGATATTCCCAACAGTGTCGGAGTGTTGCGTTAATGACATCAGTATAACCTACTAATGGGGAATTATCAATTAAATGTTGTCTGATTCTCCAGACCAACCCATCCATAAACTTTGCTTTCCTTCTCTTTTCCTCGCTTACCTCATCTGGTACAAAATTTGCCAACGAGTGAAATCTTCCTCGTAATCGACCATTGAATGGTCTCCCTTTGAGTCTCCTCACAAAATCTTCTCCTCATTTCGGTCTCGACCACTGAAGGAAAAATACTTGCGGACGAACCGCGCCCAAAACTCTGCAGTAGCTAGTGTGTCCCTTTTCTCAACTGTGGTGATCGACCCCCACCACTGTAGCGCCTCTCCCACTAACTAAAAGTGGTTAGCATTTATTTTCGCACCCCATCGCAATCTCCCATGCGTAGGTGACGCTGGATACCTCTCTTCCTTGACACGCTAGTACTACACCTGAACCTCCTCGCAACTCTGGTGGGTTCCCACTAAAAATAACTTCTCTTTCTTATTCGCACCCCAACGACCCCGCGTGAGTCTGAACATCCGACGCCACTAACACTTGTGGCGGGTCCCGTGAAAGTAACTTGTCGTTTGGGACTACCGTCATTTCAATCGCCCGTGCCATTAGTTCGGTTACCTGTGCTGCCAAAATCTTTGGCAGTTGCTGCCGTAACTCTTTCTCCTGACGAGCCTCCCTCATCTCACCTCCCCATGCTGCCCTAGATGCTCTCCCTCTCCTGGGCATCATCTGGAATGAGAATCGAATTGTATGAGTTCACTTTCAAATATAAATTTCGCAGAAGAATGTATATGCTCATACGTATGAGAATACAACAATCCTATGATAGGGCTCTATATCAAATATTACTAAACCGAAGCATGAAAAGCCGCACAGATCCTAAGGACACTAGAACCTGATGCTCTGATATCATCTGTGACACCCCGCCTAATAAAATACCGGGTGATCAGTCCTATACCAAATTAAAACAGGAATCCCAGTTGGATCATCCTTAGCATCACTGTCGAAAACTTTTTAAAACTTACTAACCACCTAGTATTCCAAAAGTTGGTGCCAATTTTAACTTTTTGATTAAACAAAATAATACATGCGGAATTAAAATCTAAACCATTCACACAACTGAATGAAGGTAAATAGAATAATAATTACACAACTTGCCGAATAAATCACCAGCCACCAAATAAATAATCCAATACAAATATTCAACACCTGAATGCATTACACCTGAAAACTGTACCGAGAAGTCTGGGCTACAAGCCCTAAATAAAACTGAGACTAATAAAAGAATCCTACTCTAGGAATGAATGAATGATGCGTCTAATCCAAACTCCTACTGGCATCCACATATGCCGCAGCTCCGTGTCCCTGGAATAGAATATCAATCCTGGCGTCCCTGTGGCTGGACACCTAAAAGGTTTTGAAAATAGTTTTATAGCAAGGGTTAGAACCCAAAACATTTTGAAAATATTTAGCGAGTGAATTAACTACAGTAATTTAAAATGCATGAATGCTCTTCATATTTAAGTTAGTGTCGCACTCCCTTGAGGACATTCTCACTCCTCCACTATTGTGCACACCTACCGGTTACCTTAACCCCACCTAGTTGTACTACCCCGTCCAACTAGTCCTGGTATAACCTTCCCTTGCTGTACTACTCTAACCCGAGTATAATGATTCTTGAATTATAAGTTATTTCACAATTAACTTAATTAATTCCTCTTAAATAGCAGCATATAACCGTGTCACAAGTTATATATAGTACATACATCACACACTGTATTATTCCCACAATTGATTAACTTAATTAATTTCTCATTAATTAACTGCATATAACTGTAACCCGAGTTATATAAAGTAAATACATCACACACTGTATTATCACCTACATATAATATTTACTACCATATTATACGTACCTTTACTAACATCCACACATATATCATACGTGTATCCATCCTTCCGAGTTTACCCTCACCGGATGATTCCCTCTAGAATGCTATCTCACTAGGTGTGCTCACAAAACCTAGTTAACCCAAGTTAGAATCCCTCACCAACTTGGACCAAAATATAAACGAAGTGGAGGCGGTCATTTTCCTACCCTGAAAGTGAGATAAATCCCTCACCCATATATACCGGATGCTATGACCTGGGGATATACTCGCCCTACTCCTCAAGCTCGGGGATTCACCCACATCGCGTAACCTCCCTTGATAGCATTAGAGTATTTAAATTGAATAAATATCTAGTCACTGATATTTACTATCACACACAATTTATACACATATATATATACTATCACTACCCGTATATATATATATATATATATATATATATATATATATATATATATATATATATATATATATATATATATATTATGAACCCCGATTTTACCGTGTACTCAAAATCCCGTACACTGCCTGTAATTCCCCCGATTTTACCGTGTACTCAAAATCCCGTACACTGCCTGTAATTCAAAGTCACACACAATACATACACGTATATATATATATATATATATATATATATATATATATATATATATATATATATATATATATATATATAATAACCCCAGCTTTACCATGTACTCAACATCCCATACACTGCCTGTAATTTCCTGAGTCTGTGGCCCGACTCAATGTAATTATTTTCTCGCCTAATAACTTATCCTCTTCCCGAGTCTATGGTCCGACTCTAATATAATTAATTCACACCTCAATTAATATAATACTTTCCCCGAGTCTATAGCCCGACTCTAATTAAATTAATTAACACACATATTAACTTAATACCAATCCGAGTCAGTGGTTCGACTCTAATACAATTAATTTAGACATTAATTTATTAACCCAAATTCTGAGTCTGTGGTCCGACTCTAATATAATTAATTATCGCATTAATTAATAAGTATCCTTCACGAGTCTACAATCCGATTCTGATTAAACTAATTATACCACCCATTTATTTAATCATACTCGAGTCTACAGACCGACTTTAATTAAATTAATTAACACCCTTATTAATTTAATCCTACCCGAGTCTACAAACCGACTCTAATTAAATTAATTAATACACTTATTAATTTAATACTACCCGAGTCTACAATCCGACTCTTATTAAATTAATTATCACTCTTATTAATTTAATATTACCCGAGTCTACAAACCGACTCTAATTAAATTAGTTAACGCATTTATTAATTTAATAACTTGGTGTCACCCAACCATTATCCCCGGACTCACTTACTTGGCCCGTATCTTAATATTTCCCGAGTCAATGTTCCGACTCCAAATTAATTACTTTCTCTCAGTAATAAATTTACTACTTTGATGCCACTTAACCAATATCCCCGGACTCGCTCACTCGGTCCATTTTACATCTCATAATTTCATTCTCACATTTTCACCCTCAATGTGTCACACATTTATTTCCATAATTTCCCCAATTATATTTACCAATAACTGTTAGCACACCTGGACTCACCCACTTGGTCCATAATTAAATATTTCACCTAAATTCCTTTAATAATGTAGTGTCACCCAACTACAATTCCCGAATATCATTCTTTGGCCCAATATCAATAATTGAATTATTTCTCCAAATTCGTTCATCTCATGACATACCGTTCACACCCTCCTAAACCCAATTATATCACCCTATAATTTTTAAGGAAACATATGTCCCATATAAATTTATCACCAAATAAAAATAAGGGAATTAAAACTTAAATTAAACCCCCATTATAAACAACCTGGCCGAACTGTCAAATTCCTGGGACCCTCGATCGATCGAACCCCCTGGGTCGATCGAGCAGGTGGTTGTCTTCCTCGGCTTGCTGTTTCAGCCATGGCCGAATTTCCAAGGTTTATCCTCTCCATTTTCCAACCTTAAATAATGATTTTTAACAAATCAATTACTCCCAAAACAAGTCTCAATCATCTATAACTGTTTTAGCATTCTTGATTCATGCGATATCTCACTATATTTAAAGATGGGTTTTCCCATTAAAATTCATCAATCTTGTTCTACAACCAATTTCCAAATTCAGATTTTTCCCCAGTTTATATTCCGAATTCTTATTCCAATCAAATATCTATACTCAGATATGTCCAACACAACAATTTTTACTATGAATCTCATTCAATAGTTTCATGAACAAAAACCCCATTTTTTTTTTTTTTTTTTTTTTTTTTTTTTTTTTTTTTTTTTTTTTTTAGAGAAGAGGGACTGTACCCCCACATTTATTATAAAAGGGAGAAAAAACCTCTCCAAGTACTACATGCTGAATAAAATTAAAGAGGCACAAGGCTCAAAGCTAGAGAAAATAAAATTGGGATTTTATACTAATCCCATTACAAAGCCTCAAAGTTTAACTAATCTAAAATAAAAGAAACTAATCTTGTCAAGCATGAAAGCTCCTTTGACCGTCTGTGGAAGATCCTTCACATCCTCATAGGTTTTAATTCCTTGTAAAACGAATTTTGGTACCCATTTGGTACCCATTTATCCCCAAAACGAATTTTGGTTTACACATCACTATGATATGAATTGATTATCATCAATTTAGAAATCACAACAGTTAACCACTTGCCTGTAAGTGTTCATAGTGTCTGATTCTATTGGCGTAGTCCCTCGATTTTACTCCAAAATCCCCAAATTGGCTTTTGCTAAGCGCTCCCCCAATTTTCCTCTCAAACCCTAGGCTTAGATTTGCGATGGCCGCTGATTTCCTAATCCCTCACTTAGGTTAAAACTCTCAATCCCGTTTTTCACCTAATGGGCTTAATTAAAGTGGCCCAACTCACCCCGTGTGGACCCGGCTATTCCCAAAAATACCGCGAGACCCAATTACTACCCTCGGGTACTCTTTTCTGACTATCTCGACCCATCCAGACTCAACTGCGCACTCAGAATTGGTATCCGAATTAATTTATAAAAATCCTTATCTCACACCCAATTTAGTCTATACCGACTCCCGGCTGGGATAAGTGCATACCTCGTCATTAATACCTGAAATGACGTAATTAAATTATTACTATTCACTTAGTAAATAAATTTCCCTAAACATTAACCATTCACTCCCCGATTAATATTTAAATATATATATTGCCATAATTAATTCAATTAAAATTACAATCCACAAGTAATTTAAAATTCTCGAATTAATTAAATATTAAATGTACAAAAATATGGGGTGTTACATCAGACTCGAGTTTGGCCGAATTGGGATGGCCATAGTTGGATCGAGCAGGGCTGGTTGAGAGCTCGAGTTAGTGGTTTAATGGGTGGATTGAGTTGGTGGATGGGGATAAAATCGTGGGTATTTGGTATTGAGAGGAGAGAGTGTTGGGTGGAGATGATGTTGAATAGTGATGGAGGTGGTGTTTGTGTGTGGTAAGGGTGTAGGGAGTTAGTGTGTGTGTGTGTAAGTTTGTACATATTAAAAAAATAAACTAACTAAAATCCTAAAAAATCTAATAGAAATAAAAATAAAATTACATCCATTAAAATTAAATTCCTAATCTATAAAATAAAACTCTAATATTAAGATAACATAAATAAAAATTAAAAATTAAAAAAATAATAAAAATAAAAACTAAAGTCCTAAAAATATATAATCTTATAAAACTAAAAATACACTCCAAAAACAAATCCTAATAGAATAAAATAAAATAAAGATTAAAAATTAAAACTAATAAAAATCGAAATCGAAATAAAGAAATAAAAAAATAAAAAAATAGAAAATAAATCCTTGAAAAATCTTAATAAATCTAAAATAACTCCTAGAAATTAAAATGACTCAAATAAAAATTCCAAAAATTAATTCAAATACAAAATCAACACACACTTGGTTCGGTGTGGGTTTAGTCCAGGTTACGGGGTAGGTTAGGGTTACGGGAGAGGTAACTTAGCCCTTTCTTATTGTAAATTGCCTCGAAGTAGAGGTTTTGAAACCACAACTACAATCAAACCGGCACAATAGACAATTAACCGCATAAGACCCAATTTTGTCAAGAATTAGCGATTAAAAATCGTCTATTCAGGGTATTATTTAAACTCTTTTGGTTACTTATCAAGCTCCACCGGTTGGAAAGCTTCGATCCCATAGACTAGCAAGAATGGAGTAAACCCAAACGACTTCCTCTTCGAAGTTTTGTAGGCCTAAAGCACCATCGATAGCTTTTTATCCTAAGCTTTTGGCATATCCTCAAGCATCTTCTTCAGAATATTAATCAATTTCTTATTCACAGCCTCCTCTTGGCCACTCCCTTTCAGGCATGAGATGGTTGAACGTTTGTGCACAATTTTGTACTTATCCGTCAGGACCCCTATCTCCTTACACACGAACTGCTTCCCATTATCTATTCGGATCACTTTATGGATACCGAACCTACATATGATATATTCCCTAATGAATTGGGTCACCACTTGAGCAGTCACTCTCATTAGAGGGATTGCCTTTGCCAACTTGGTGTACATTTCTATAGAAACAATGATGAAGGACTTACCATGAGAGGCTGGAGTAATCTTTTATAATAGATCAAATGCCTAAGTGTGGAAGGGATAAGGAGTTACTAGGCTTTGTATAGTTACTGAGGGGATATGCACCATGTTTTCGTACACTTCGTATACCCTTAACTTCTTGACATAGCCTATGGAGTTGGCCTCCATCGTCGGCCAGTGGTACCCCAACATCATCAGTTGATCATATAACTTGGCACCTCCCACAAGAGAGAGATCGTGTGACTCCTTCATCACGCTTTCTATGTCTCCCTTAGCCGCACACTTTAGTGCCTCCTCATTATATCATTTATTGTAGAGTTCCCCCTCTATCAGGTAGAAATGGGCCACTCTCTTTTAGAGGAAGATATCATTTGCTCTTTCTGTTGAACCGCATATATGCTATATAAAGTGTCCTTTAATCATTAAACACTTCTACAAAATTGGCCACAACTGGTTAGTAAAACTAGGTTTGACACTTGAAATAGCCCTGCGACAAACGAGCAGCCTCCATTCTCGTGGTGGGACAATAGTAGCCCCACTCTACAATCGATAATAAAGGGGGATGTCTGTGTCCCCGGAATGCTTTTCATGCATTGCTGCCAGCCTTTCCATGGCCTATTCTTCTCCTACATATCTTGATAAAAATCCCTTGGGGCTCTTGAAATGAAGACCTGGAGTATATGGTAGTTTTTTAGCTCTGACATTTTCATCATTCCTTCCCTGGTTTCTAACTGCTTCACTACCGGGCACCTTCAATCCTCCAGTTCTTCACTCAAAAATAAAGAGTTGACTGTGGTAGGCATTGTTCCTCATCATACCAGTATAGTCTCTTACTCCTCATCCATTTGCAACTTCTAGTCTATAGTGGATAGTGCTTCTGGATATCAGTTCATCCTATGAGCGTGCCTCTTAATGGTGATATACGGACTCGAAAATTGCTGGATGATGGATTTATACAGTGTTAAGCTGGTATGCTTGAGGGAAAACTCCCCATTAACCTATCTCACTACCAAGTTCAAGTCGTCTCGTATTCACTGTACTCTAATGCCTCTTCTCTTCTCTATGTCTCCAATTATCCCAAAATGAGGGCTTCATACTTAATCTCATTATTTGAACATTTGAAATCAAGCTTAAAGGAGAAGGTGATCTTCTCTTTCCCATTAGAGAGAATAATACCTGATCCACTCATCCTCTGGGCACATGAGCCATTAAATTCCATCTTCCATTCTTTCATTTACTCTGCAAGGCAGGTTTGGAAGTTTTTCCAAGGCATCTCCTCATAAGGAGGATCAAAATTCTAACTTGGGAAGTGGGCTAGCAGATTTGCTACTTCCTGTCTCTTGATAGCCTTTGGGACTATGCACTTTAAATCATTCTATAATAAAATTAAGAACCACATTGCTGCTCTTCCTACCCAGACCATTCGCGCCAGAAGGTACTTGATAGGATCACACTTGGTGAAAATATGAACTTTAAATGCTAGAAGGTAAGGCCATAACTTCCGGTCAACAAACACCAAGGCCAGATAGTGCCTCTCTACATTGGTGTATCTGGATTCAGTACTTGAGATTATACGCAATAATTACTAAATGGGTATCTCTACCCCTACTCTTTCGTGGGCAAGTAAGGCCCCTATGTTCCTCTCCATCAAAGTTAGGTAGACCAACAGTGATGCACCCACCTCTGGCGGTATTATAGTTGAGGGAGATGTTAATATCTCTTTGATTTTATTAAATTCCTTCTTTTATGCATCTCCCCAAACCCATTTGGCTTTTTTCCTTCATCAGTAGTGCGAACGGGTGGGTCACCTCTGCTATAGTGCTGGTATAAACCTTCTTAGGTAAGAAATATTCCCTAAGAAGCTTTAAAGCTACCTCTAGCTCTTCGGCGGTGGCAACAGTTGGATGGACTTCTTATTTTCCTCATTTACTTACACCCCCTTGTCGATTCACTACAATACCCAAGAACGTTCCAACTGTTACTCTAAAAGAAACTTTTTTAACGGTTCATTTTCATCTTATACTTGCGGCACCTTTCCAACACCCACCTCAAGTATTAGATGTGCTTAATCTCCTTATTTGATTTCACCACTAGGTCATCCATATAAAATTCCAATATGTTATGAAATAAATCGTGGAATATTGCCATTATAGTGCGCTAGTACTTGGCGCCCTCATTCTTCAGCCCAAGTTCCATGACCGTGTAATGAGAATTTCCCAATGGTGTGCGAAAGGTATTCTTTTTCACATCGACTTGATCCATTTTGATTTGATTGTAGCCAGCACACCCGTCAATGAAACTATACATTTTATGACCCGCGGTAACGTCTACTAAACTATCAATACTGGGCAATGATAATTCATCCTTTGGGTAGGCCGGGTTCAAATCCGAAAGTCCACATAAATTCGTATTTGACTCTTATTTTTCTTTTCCACCGATACAATGCTGTAAAGCCATATCGGATGCTAGATGGGTTTGATAAATCCTGATGGTAGTAAATTTTCCACCTATGCCTTGATCTTGAGGTCTAGCTCTACTTTATACACGCGAGTAGCTTACCTCATTGGTAGAGCATTGGAAAGAACATTCAGCTTGTGCGATCTCACCTTTCGGTCTATATCTTTGTGTACTTCCAAGCAAGCACATCAGTAAATTCTTTGAGCAGATTAATGATCTCCTCTCTTTTCTTCGGGTCCAACCCTTTGGAAATTATAACGGGTGTACTTTCTTCCCATTCTAAACCCCAGTTGTATCTCTTCTAACTCATGTATCTGCTCTCTACATGGTCGGCAGGCTGATCAGCAGGTGTCTCTTCAACAACAAGGGGAGAGGATCCTGAGAGATAAAGTCAGTATAGATCATACTCTAATTGAACCCTTGAAGCTCCAAGGGCTTGTTACCATCATTTCTTGAAGCAACATCATCATAGGCCTCATTCCAACCATCTGAGTAGTTACTCTCATTTATACTTGGTATCTCGCCCTACTACTTCTAGACCTTCCCGACCAAGTCCAGGTTCTTTCCAACTAGGTTCACCTTCTCAGCAACAACCAAACCATTATCCACTTTCGGCTCGACTAAGGTTTCTCTTCCTTCTCCTTCTCTCTCTCAAAAGGAGCTCAAACTTTAGGTAAGTCCTTTTAGGACTTCGCTCAGCTCCTGGTTCTTTATGGACTAGTCGGTGCGACCATCCCGGAATGTGGTAAAGTCAAATAAAAACTATAAAGAAAAAATAAGAAGAATTATTATACATAAGCAGACAAATAGTATATAACAGAAAAAGGAGGATAATTACCCGGGAAAGTACCTACGTGGATTTGAGGGCTAACTAGTCTGCCCTAAAAAGTTATGAACTCTCGCGGTCAGTCGCGATCACAGCTTCCTTCAATGGAACACTGCCCCCTTCAGTAGTAACATAAATAGAGAGGGACGATTCATCTAGGTCCTTTAGAGGAAGCTTCTTCTTCCTCTCTTCCTCCTTATTTCTCTCTCTTTCTTTTCTCTTATCCTTTCCCTTTTTCTTCTTATTTTTTGCTTCCTTCTCTTTCCCTATGGTTCCTAATATGGAATCACCAACCCTAGGGAGTCCGTCTCATCTTTCTTTAAGAGCATTATCCTATTAGACAATGGGTCTTGGTCAATTGCGTCAACAATCAATAACCTCCTCTTTAATGGTTCTCTTTCTTATTTTTTTTCTTTTTCTTCTTCTTTTTCCTCTTCTTCTGATTCATCCACTTCTTCTCCCTCTTCTTATTCCTCTTCTTCCTCCTCTTCCTCCTCCTCATCTTCCTCAATTAGACAAGATATACTATAGGAATCCTCTTCTCAAAGCACTAACTTGGGGATTTCATCGATGAGACGAGCAATAAACCAAGAAGTTGTGTTCCTAAATTCCAATAGGTAAGCTACTGAATGGGGGTGCTCGCCATCAAGAAATCTCTCCCTAACCTTCCAAGCTTTGAGGAGATTAGAAAATTTAAGCTCTCAAAAATCAAGTTCTTGGTTCTTTTTGCGGACTACAAAACAGAGGAAAAAAATCACACTAGAAGACAATGAAAGAAAATAATAGAGGGAGAGTTCGATAAGAAACTTAAAGAATAATAACAGCAACCTACGTGATCCTCCCCTTAGTCAGAGCACCAGGGACCTTGATACCTCATGCCCTCAGGCAAGGGAGGATGTTTCCAATTTATGGAAATAAAACCTTGCTCCCAATATGCTTTATAGGAGTCGAGAAGGTCTACAACCAGGACCCTCTCAGACTTCCTGTCCTTCAGATACAATAGACCTTTAGAAATGCGCAACCAGACGTAACAGTAGAAATTTTTTAGGAGACCAAGGTCGGTACCATATATTTAGTTAATTTTATGCACCCCATTCACTATCTTTCAAGTGTTTGGAGTACATTGTGTAATGATAACCTCAAAATAGATAAAAATTTCTAGAATATAGGGTTTGGGGGGGAAGTTAAACCCCCCTGCACTACGAGCAGAGTGTGGATCCAATGTCCATCTTTCGTGTCCCTGAGGTCTCTAGACATAGGGGCAAAATCAATCCTCACCCACTCAGGAATACTGTAAGTTTTCCTAAACTCCTATACAATTTTCCATCAAGAAGACCCACGAAGGAAAGAGGTCTTAAGCAGGAAAGAATGTTAATTAAAATGAAGAATTAGATAACTAAATCAGGAATTTACAAGTAGAAATGATCGAGTAAAGGTATGGAAATATTAAGGGATAGAGTGAGGAAAGAGGATGACTTTATGGAGGATAAATGTTTGAAATAAAAAAAATTAACTTCGTTTGAACTTTGTGCAAAAATGTTGAGGAACAGCTCCCCGAGAGGATTTTGGCGCTTCAAATTTATGTTCGGATGAACGCGCCCCTTCCGTTTCAAAATTATAACAAGTTTGCCATCCATGTTACTTCCATTTTTTATCGAACGATCATACCTCGACAGTTCTAAAAAATTATTAAAATGCCACGCTGGTTCTTAAAATTTTTTAGCCTAACACCTTAGCCAAAGATTTTAGGGGCAATACTTCAGCTGACCAGCCCAGCACACAGAATGGACTACCTGGCCCAACTGAAGATGGTTATTTTTATACCCGTGTATTTAATAAGTTATTAAATGCATATGGATAGACTCAAATCGATTACCAATATTCTTGAAGGATATATTTAGGGCACCTAAGAGTTATCAATAAGCTGGTTGAGTTACTTGTACAATTCAATCACTTATTTTTACAACTATAAAATGTAAACCCTAACCAGGGGCAAAGGTATGTAACTTCGATTGTTTGAGAGACAATAATAATAATAACAATACAATCACCTCTCCATGGATGTAGTAAAGTTGTTGAACCATGTATATCTTGTATTGTGTGTGATCATTTATTCTTTCATCTTAAAATTGCTTTCTATATTTCTTATTGTGATACTATTTTCTCTCACAAAGGCATACATGTAGAGAAATCTAGGGTTTAGGAAAAAAGAGTAAAAACATAAGAAGAAGATAATTAAAATGAGAACCTAAATGAAACCTTACTACCTCATAAACCCAAAATCAAAATGTTAAACTTCACACAAAATACCTACTTCAATTCCACAAATCATCCCATTTTTTCTGACCGAAAATTCTAAAATTTTAAACATTGTTTTGATAAAACAGCTACCAAATTTTTTTAAAAAAAGACTTTTAGGGACGTCTTAGACAAACAATTCAAATATTTTTTTACAGTGATTTCTTTTCTATACAATTAGGAGCTTCTTTAATAAAATTGGTTATTTTTGAAGAGCAGTTGCAAGGGAATTTCAAAGGGTTTTCTCTTACCTTTCTTTTGGGAATTTTATTCATCATTCAAGTAAAAATAATTCTACTCTCACATCTAATGATGTAATTAATGATTTTTACCTAAACAAGTTTTTATAAATTATATAAATGATATTGATTTACCTAATTTTTGAAATTTCACGTGTAGTTTAAATTTGTTAACCAATTCTTGAAATTTCATTTTCAGCATAAATTAGTTTAATGGACTTGGGTAGGAAATTGATATTCCTATAAATGGTCATCACCAGAACCAACACCTCAAGTGCGAGGGGGTCCACCACGAGTGGCCCCTTCTGTCAAACTCATTGCAAGGGGTAACTTGTGGAGAGGGGGTCCACTTTGAGCCGCCCGTCAGCCAAGACTAGTACAAATAATATGTTGGGGAGAGGGGGTCCACCAAAGATATCCCCTCAGTAAAGATATTCAACATCAATAGTTTTGTGGTCAGGGAGCCCACAGCGAGTGGCTCCTCGACTAAGAGCAAGGAAAACAATAACAACTAGTGGAAAGGGAGCCCACCATGAGTGGCCTCTTATCCACAATCAATGTTAAAGGAGATTTATAGGGAGGGAATCCAATATAAATGACCCCTCAACCAAATACGCCTATAAAAATGAGGCGGTTTACCTCCAATAGCCCTCCTCGCGGTGCATAAACCAAGAACAAGGCAAAATGTAACAGAGTGAGGGTACTCTCCTTGAATGGGCCCTCTACCCAAAAGAAATATGATAAAAAGAAATGACTGTAGATAAGGACGTCCACCATGAGTGTCCCCTCATCCCAATAATTGTTTAATTTTTAAAAACTAAAGTACCACTGTTTATTTTCTTTCATAGGTAGCTTAGTTAAGCATGTAAGGCTCAAGCAGGCTAGTTGGGATCTCTTAGGAGTTTTGGCTTGGTGGCTGAGAGACAAGGTTTATTAAGAAAGCTCAACAATTTAGAACATCAAGATGGAGAGAATAATAGTAAAGGTAATCTAGGAGTCACTCTAGTCCTCACATATCCCACACTTAGTTGTAACTAAAGTGAGTAGCCAAAAGATTTCTCACAAGAAAAAGCACTTTTATAAAATGATTTTAGAGAGGGTGGTCCTCAAGGTCACTCTCAAGTTTTAAAAAATGTGTACAACAAGTTATTGATTGAAATGATATTTAACAAATCACATATTTTTCACCATTAGGAGACACATTTGCTTTTTGACTTTGATTTGCACCCATGTCTCACTTGTCAGACGGGACAAAAGGTACGTTACAGACCTTATTCCTCAGATTCCCTTTCATTTTTAGCACCCAAAAAGGCCCAAATCATCCATAGTATTCACCTATAAATAGGACCCTTTGGTAAGGTCAAGTCACATCAGAAACTCAAGTCTAAGTTGTTACTCTGCCAAAATCACACAAGACCTACTCTCTCTAAGTTCTAAGTGCTTGTCTCTTCACTTCCATCATTATATCCATCATTATTAGGAAATCTCTCTCTCCAAGTTACCATTATTTCTTGTGAAGTTCATCTTCTTGTAAGAAGAGGTCATAGAATTTACTCCATTTTTACCAGAAGATGAAGGTTTTCTATGAGAGCTGCTCTTGACACTTTTAGGACCTTGTAGACACAGACCCAGTCACACTACCCTCCTACATTTCGCAACTTCGTTGGGGAGGTATCCTCATTACCATGGATAAAGAAGGACATAATGTTTCTAAGAAGCTAAATTTTGAAGATACTATGTTCGGTAATGGAGTTTGGAGAAATCAGACCACACAAAAAGGGGTGGTGGTGACAGAAGTTAGAGCACCTGCTCCTCAAGTAAGACGGACTAATGCGTCATTAGAAACTCTATTGGCATGTATGAATCTCATAACTGTTTTTTTTAGTTTTTAAAGTAAAAGAATGTTGATCTAGCAAGCTTGAGATAGTCATGCATGACACCGAAAATAGTAACTGCCGGAGGATTAGCCTCTGCAACAGCTGCAACCAATGAAGTGACTCCGTCATAGAAGGTGAAAGTGGAGCAAGTAACAGCACCAGTAAGGTCACCAGCAATGAATAAAGTGGTATTGGAGCGAGTCTCCCTCAAAATCTATTATTATATAGGAAGTGAATAAATTACTTTCCTATCAAAGGGAGTCATCTAACTTGTATGATGAGTTATAAAATCCCTACCCTGGGAGTATTAATGAGAATCCCTACCCTTAGGGGGTATGTTCCACCGAAGTTTATAAAGTTCAATGGAAAAGGAGAAAATCCTCAAGAGCATGTAAAGTGGTTTGTGGAATATTTGGGCGTGCAGGGAAATGATAAGGACTTAAAGTTGAGGGAGTTCTCCAAGACTCTGACTGGAAAGGCATATACGTGGTATTCACACCCTGCACCCAATTGAATTCCCATATGGGATTAGATGCACAAGAAGTTCCTTCCAAAAAAAATATGGTGGAAGATGAGTTTACATTAAGGCATCTCGCCCAGGAAGTGGAGAAGCGCGATGCAGAACTTATGCACTACATCAAATGTTTTCGTGAGAGGGCATTGGATGTTCACGAAGATGTGGCTAAAGAGAGGTTTCTACATATCTATGTCGAGGGGATCCTAGAGGAGTATAAGATCCATCTGAAGAACCTTATACTCTTGACTCACTTGAGTCCATATTGTATAAATGTTCATCTAGTTTGGAAATTGTGATAAAATCATGTCTAACCTAGAATCCAAAGAACCCCAGAGCTTGCACTACTATTTCATCATTGATTGAAGTGATCTAGACCTCATTACCAACACTCACACACATTAGAATGGATCATATACATCTCATATTGCATAATAATGTGTGTACATATGTTGAGTGTGTTTAAATCCCTAATATTGGTTTTTAAATATTTTTTTGGGATTTTATAAACTTTTTAAAATAAGGTTTTATTAATTAAAACTTGGTTTTAAAAGTTTGTGGGGTCAATCTGCTATTTCATATTATTGGTTTAATTGGCCTAAAGTTACCTTGGGTAGAATCCGAAAGCGGCAGAGACTTGAGGGTGTGATTTTAATTAACTTTAGACGCGCATTTTATCTCGACTTATATGCCAACATGTGTTGTCTTCTGATTGGTGGGAAGTGTGTTTCTTTGCTGAGACTAAACCAGTGATCATTTTCAGATCTTGGATCATTTTTATCAACGATCTGCATGTCTCCTTTCTTAATCCATGTGAATCCCTTATGAACCAATTAGGAGAACTTTAATCATCGCTTCTCGTGAACCCTTGGATTAAAGTCAATCCATCTTGACTCAATATGAACCTTTGATTTTGGTCCTCATTCTCGAACCTTCTCAACCTCCTATAAAAAGACTCCTACTCTCAGCCTTCGAAGACTTTTTGCCATTTCATCCTTTGAGATAAAAAGAGAGAGAAGAGAGAAAAGAGAGAGAAAGAGAGAAACCAGAAGAGAGAGAAAGAGGAAAGAGTTAGAAAACCTAACCCTAACCCTAAATCGTCCAAACAGTTCAAACCAAAAATAAACCTTCAAACCCCTGTATTTTCCCAAACACAATCTTGAGTGTTTGAGAGGTGATTTGAGAGTTGGTTTGTTGCTGTAACCTCTTTGTTCTTTAGATCTTGTTTCCAACTTAATCATTTTCTTAGATCTAATTTTCTGGCATATAGAAATTTCAGATCTGAGTTCTTCATGGTATATTACACTTAGTGTGCATTTTTTATTTCTCAGCTTGAGAAATATATTATTGATTCTTTTCTGAAAAGATTTTTAACTTTGAAATCAACAATAATATTTTATGTTTCTAGTTCTCTTGAAACAAGACCTTTGACCTAGTTTGGAATCGCACTTGATGATTTTCAATCTCAAAAATATTTTCATAACAGATATTGATTAAGATCTTGATACGTCTTCTGATCAAGATAGTCGTGGATTCTGGGATTGTTATAAAGGTCAAATAAGGTTAAGTTTTGTGAGAAGAGAGAAAAAGAAAAGTCACTACATATAGTCTTATATGTAATTTGTTAGGACTGTTTGTACATAATAAGTGTGTATGTGTGCATGCATGTGTTAGAGAGAACCTCCTTAAACATTTTCACCCTACCACACGAAAAGTGTTGGTAATAAGATCTTGTGAACAAGAGTCGACGTAAAGAGCTTAAACAAATTGGAAGTTAACAAACTGGGAGAACAACATCAACAATCAGAACTGCAGAGAAGTTATAAGGCACCAGAGGGTACATTCCTAAACTTATATAGGTCTGAGTTGTATGCATATTTGTTATATAGTTTGTAACTGTTAAAATTTGTTTATAGTGGAATTTTTGTTTTACTCCGTAGAGGGAGTCGTGGATGTTTCCTCAGTTGGGTGAGGTTTTACCACGTAAAAAATCTTGTTCTTAATCTTCCTACATCTTCTCATCTCATTCTTGGTTGTGTTGAGTTTAAAGTTTGTTTAAACTATTTTATAAAGCCATTGATCAAAACTTGAATAGATCTCGTACATACTTTTATTAAACACATCTTGTGTTCAAATAGTTTTGGTTTTTAAGAAAAGAGTTTCTTCAAAAAACTGTTTAGAGTTACTTAAATAGTTTAATTTTATTAAACTTTAGTAACAGAATTTCAATTGATATCAGAGCCTTGTAAAACTTCTTTTAAAGAGATCCTGTGTTTCTGAAAATCAAATATGGACGAGAAAAATGAAAAATTTGGTAACTTGACCAGACCTCCTATCTTTGATGGAACCAATTTTGCTTACTGGAAAGTAAGAATGATTGCTTTCATTCAAGGAACTATGGGAGATGATGTCTGGGACATTGTTGAAAATGGTTACAATTTTCCTACAAAACCAGCCACTGAAGGAAGTAATGAGAGGGTTAAGAAAGTATTAAGTGAGTTCACACAAGAAGAGAAACAAGTTTATCGAAATAATAACAAAGGAAAGAATGCCATATTTATGTCCATAAATGAACATGAGTTCAAAAGAATGTCTTCCTGTACCACTTCTAAGGAAGCTTGGGACACTTTAGTTACTGCTCATGAAGGTGACACTAGAGTTAAAGCTGCTAAAACTCAAATGCTCATTCAACAGTATAACTCTTTAATTATGTCTGAGACTGAGTCATTTGATGACTTATATATGAACCTGACTGATATTGTGACAAAACTGCATGCTAATGGGATAGCATATGACAGACAAGAAATTGTATCTAAAATTCTAAGATCATTACCACAGAAATTTGACAACAAAAGATATGCTATTGAGGAAATGTGTGAGATAAATCTCACTCTTTAATTACTCATTAGTAAATTAAGAACTGTGGAAATGGAACTAGAATTTAAGAAGCAATTGACCCAGTCCCATAGGAAACAGACTAGTTCCAATCTAAGCTTCTCTTCTAAATTGATTAAGTCTGAGTTTAATACTTCCAATGATGATTATGATGAGGAATGCGATATAGAGAGTTTGGACAATCAGATTGCCTTGATGTTAAAACAGTTTAAGAAAATCATTAAATTTAGAAATAACATGGCAAATAAACAAGGCAAGTCCAATCATCCAACTCCCCTTAACCATAGACATCATGAGAAAAGCCATGACAAACATCACAAGGACTCTCACACTATACCTAACAGAGACCTTAAGAAGACTGAATGCTTTAGATTTGGAAAACTAGGACACATTGCACAAGACTGCAGAGTTAACTTGAACACTCAAAATAAACACACTAGAGCCAACATTTGCAAGACATGGGATGATTCAAGTGACTCTAAAAATGAGGAACCTGAGTCATCTGATGTTTTTGACCCTTGCATGTCCTTCTTTGCCAAGATTATCTATAATGATGATATGCCTATGTTTGTTAGTGAGGATGAATCTAGTAATTTTACTACTGATGTTTCGAATAATGCTGTTACTCTTTTAGATGCTTTGATTACTGAGAATATTGCTATCTCTTCTTCGGGGTGTGTGAGTCAAAGGGAAAGCGATAATGACGATGTCAATGGGTGTGTGAGTTCAAAGAATGAATCCCTAAGGGTCACTTCACACACTTGACTTAGTGACTCGGACAATGAAGAACTCCCAGATATTCACACACTCTATGCTAAAACTCTCAAGAAAAGTACTAGACTAGAAAAGATTGTGAAAGATCTCACTAAGAAGTTAGAAGATCTAAGCCTAATGGTCAAACTGAATGCTGAAGAGTATACTACCCAATGTTTAACTCATGAAAGTGAAATCAAAATGTTTGATCAAAAACTCAAAGATTTGACTGAAATAAATGAAACTCTGGAGAAAAAAATACAAAGGGACATTGTTAGAATTGGAACAAACTAAAGAAAAGACAGCAACTGTTTTCAAAAAAATTACAAAATTTGAAAATAATTCAAACTGTTTTGATGAATTTGTTACTGAATCTAAAACCAATTCTGATGATCGAATTGGAATAGGGTTTTGCCCCAATTTGAAGACACAAACAAAATATTTTGAAACTATCAAGCTTGTGTCAGAAGGTAAAAGACCTATTAAAACCTGCCCAGATTTTCATTCCCTAAAAACTGAGTTTGATTCAAAACATCAAAATTTTAACATTGGGGAATCAA
Source organism: Sambucus nigra (assembly GCA_949130495.1). Lineage (NCBI taxonomy): Eukaryota > Viridiplantae > Streptophyta > Magnoliopsida > Dipsacales > Adoxaceae > Sambucus > Sambucus nigra. The sequence continues at coordinate 550,653,081 of OX422207.1, forward strand.
GTTTCTCTAAACATGAAAGTTCACCTAAGGCTAAATAAGTCTGCCCTTCTATTAGGAAGAGTGAGTCCGCATTCAAGACTATCCTACCTAGGAATAGAGTTCAACCTCAAAATTCCTCAAAACCGTTGTTTAGAGACTTTCCTAAGGAGACTCCAACCTTGAGCAATCTTTATTGCTCTTACTGTGATATATACGGTCACTCTTTTGATGGTTGCTATGCTAGGAGACTAGTTAAACCTGACTGTAATCCTTCTATCTATCATAACTTTAACTATTCTAGGAGGAGCCGCAATAATTATGTACTTCCTAGACAACCAGACAAAAACTCTAATTATAGGAAGAGAAAGACCAAACTTAAAAGAACATTTCCTAGAAGGACTCCTAAACACATTTCTAAACCAAATGCTCATGTCTTTCATAAAATTCAAAATCATGGGCAAAACATTTTTCAACAAAAATCGAATGCTCGCAAATTTTATCAATTGAGAGCTAATAAGCGCAAAATGAAAACTAAAGAAATTTGGGTTAGAAAAGATGATTTATTACCTCAGATGAAGTGTAACATAGTTATTACTGCTTTAAAAGCTGAACACACATCATCTGGTTGGTATTTAGACTCTGGATATTCTAAGCACATGACTGGGGATGATACTAAACTTTTGAACAAAACCAGCTTTGCTGGTGGAAAAGTTATTTTTGGTGATGGAGTATCATCTCAAATCATAGGCAAAGGAACTCTCCAAGAATATGGACTTCCTGTTCTTGAAAATGTTCTTATAGTTAAAGGTCTTAAGGTCAATCTACTTAGTATCTCGCAATTTTTGTGACTCAGATCATACTGTTACCTTTTCAAAGAACAATTGCAAAATTTTAAATGAAAAAGGTGAATGCATAATTACAGGATTCAGAACTCTTGACAATTGTTATACTGTCATGAATAAGTCTGAAATCTATAATGTTGCCAGAATGGATGACAACGAGATACGGCATAACAGAATGGGTCACATAAATTTTGATAATCTTAGTAGACTGACCTCTCAAGAAATAGTTAGAGGAGTTCCTAAAATCAAACCCATTCCTAACATTGTCTGTGGTTCCTGTCAGGAAGGTAAAATTGTTAAGGCACCTAATAAGAAAGTTAATGATGTTCTTACCTCTAATCCCTTGGAACTCATCCATATGGACCTAATGGGTCCCTCCCAAACTGTTAGTCTCTGTGGAAACAGTTATATTCTTGTTATGGTTGATGACTTCACCAGATTTACTTGGGTAGCCTTTTTAAAACAAAAATCTGACACTTTTCAAACTTTCTTAAAAATACTTCTTCGCATTGAAAATGAAAAGGACACTCAAGTAAATAGAATCCGTAGTGATAGAGGTGGAGAATTCAAAGACACTGGTATAATAGAGTATTGTGACTATAATGTTTACAAACATGAGTTTAGTGCTCCTAAGACTCCTCAATAAAATGGAATCGCCGAGAGAAAGAATCATACCCTTCAAGAGATGGCACGTGTTATGTTACATGCCAAGAATTTACCTAAATACTTTTGGGTAGAATCTATTCGTACTGCGTGTCACATTATAAACAGGGTCTATCTTAGAAAGAATTCCAAACAAACCCCTTACGAACTTTGGTATAAGAAAAAGCCCAATATTAAGTACCTTAGAACTTTTGGTAGTACTTGTTATGTATGCAAATATAGGAAACACCTGTCCAAATTTGAGAGTCGGGGAGATAAAGCTATTTTTCTAGGTTACTCACCTAATAGTAGAGCCTACCGTGTTTATAATCTTCGCACTAAAACCTTGATGGAATCCATAAATGTAATTTTATGTGACACTACTGTAGAGAGTAAGACTGGTGAATCAACTATTGAGAAAGAGCCTACAAATGTTTTAGAAAATGACTCTCCAGAAATAAATGACTCATTACCAATTGAGATACCTAAAGTACCTCATTGGGTTTCTAAAGATCATCCCATGAATAACGTTGTTGGTAATCTTAGTGAACCTGTGCGTACAAGATCTCAATTAAGAAATTATGCATGTTTTGTTTCCCTAGTGGAACCAAATAATGTAAATGAGGCATTGAATGACTCTCACTGGATTTCCGCTATGCAGGAAGAACTTCTTCAATTTGTCATTCATGATGTTTCGTATCTTGTACCTACGCCTAATCACAAAAAGGTTATTGGCACACGTTGGATTTTTAAAAATAAGTCTGATGAAAGTGGGATAATCATTAGAAACAAAGCTAGATTAGTTGCTCAAGGATATTCTCAAATTGAAGGAATAGATTTTAATGAGACCTTTGCTCCTGTTACTCGTTTAGAATCTGTTCGTCTTCCCTTTGGCTTGCCACTTGCATTTTACACTCTACCAAATGGATGTCAAATCTGCATTCCTTAATGGAATATTGACTGAGGAGACCTATGTAGAACAACCTAAAGGGTTCATTGACCCTCAATATCCAAATCATGTATTTCGTCTTAAAAAGGCTTTGTATGGCCTTAAACAAGCACCTAGAGCTTGGTATGAGTGTCTTTCCAGTTTCCTCTTAGATAAAGGTTTCAAAAGAGGTGGAAATGATCAAACACTTTTTGTCAAACATTTTGGCAAACACATTATTATTGCTCAAGTTTATGTTGACGACATTACCTTTGTATTAACTTCTCCCTCAGAAGTAAAATCCTTCTTTGAAATAATGCATAAGGAGTTTCAAATGTCTCTTATGGGGGAGTTGCAATTCTTCTTAGGTCTTCAAGTCAAACAAAATTCCGAAGGACTATTTGTTTCGCAATCTAAGTATGCTTTAGAGATAGTAAAGAAATTTGGCCTTGAGAGTGCTAAAAATGCTAAAACACCCATGAGTACTACGGTAAAACTTTCTAAAGATGAAACTGGAAAATCTATAGATCCTACTCTATATCGTAGTATGATAGTAACCTTACTACACCTTACTGCCTCACGTCCTGATATTATGTATGCTGTGTGTGTATGTGCTCGTTATCAAAATAACCCTAAAGAGAGCCATCTCAATTCTGTTAAACGAATCATTAAATATGTAAAAGGCACTCTGAATCTAGGACTTTGGTACACTAATGACACACCAAGCACTATAATTGGGTACACTGATGCTGACTGGGCTGCGTGTACTGATGATAGTAAAAGCACATCAGGAGCATGTTATTATATAGGTAATAACTTGGTAGGATAGAGCAGTAAGAAACAAAACTGCACATCACTCTCAACAGCTGAATCTGAATACATAGCCGCTGGCAGCTGTTGTGCTCAATTACTATGGCTTAAACAAATGCTGAGTGATTATGGTATTCAAGAAAACCAATTGCATCTCTATTGTGATAATCAAAGTGCGATCAATATTTCTAAAAACCTTGTTCAACACTCACGAACAAAGCACATAAAAATAAGACATCACTTTATACGCGAATTAGTTGAAACTAAGGAATTAGAAATCAATTACCTTCCTACTGATTTGTAACTCACAAATATGTTCACCAAACCTTTAGATTACAATCGATTTATTTCTTTGCGTAAATCTATTGGTATGGTGTGTGTTGATTAATCTCTTTGATCTCTTTATTTTTCCCTTTGTCTATTTGAGACAAAATGGTGGAGAAATTTGAGTCTAATGAATTTCATATATGCTAAACAACTTGATCTCAGTGATTCATTGCAGGATTCTGTACAGTTATTCTCAACGGTTGTAATAGGGTATTCAATTGTAAATAGTTGAGTTATGTACTTTTGATTTCTAGAATTTGGGTAGATAGATTTTTGTAGGAATAGGTTTCCTCATTCTTGTTGCCCTACGAGTTCTAGATGACTCAAAGGAGATTTTGTCTCATATTTCCAAAGGGGGAAATTGAAGCGCCTTATACCCTTGACTCACTTGAGTCTATATTGTATAAGTGTTCATCTAGTTTGGAAATTGTGACAAAATTAGGTCTAACCTAGAATCCAAAGAACCCCAGAGCTTGCACTACTATTTCATCATTGATTGAAGTGATCCAGACCTCATTACCAACACTCACTCATAGTAGAATGGATCATATACATCTCATATTGCATAACAATGTGTGTACATATGTTGAGTGTGTTTAAATCCCTAATATTGGTTTTTAAATATTTTTTTTGGGATTTTATAAAAAAATTTAAAATAAGGTTTTATTAATTAAAACTTGGTTTTAAAAGTTTGTGGGGTCAATCTGCTATTTCATATTGTTGGTTTAATTGGCCTAAAGTTACCTTGGGTAGAATCCGAAAGCGGCAGAGACTTGAGGGTGTGATTTTAATTAACTTTAGACGTGCGTTTTATCTCGACTTATATGCTAACATGTGTTGTCTTCTGATTGGTGGGAAGTGTGTTTCTTTGCTGAGACTAAACCAGTGATCATTTTCATCCCTTTGATCATTTTTATCAATGATCTGCATGTCTCCTTTCTTAATCCATGTGAACCCCGTATGAACCGATTAGGAGAACTTTAATCATTGATTCTCGTGAACCCTTGGATTAAAGTCAATCCATCTTGACTCAATCTGAACCTTTGATTTTGGTCCTCATTCTCGAACCTTCTCAACCTCCTATAAAAAGGCTCCTACTCTCAGCCTTTGAAGACTTTCTGCCATTTCGTCCTTTGAGAGAAAAAGAGAGAAAAGAGAGAGAAGGAGAGAAACCATAAGAGAGAGAAAGAGTTAGAAAACCTAAACCTAACCCTAAATCGTCCAAACAGTTCAAACCAAAAATAAACCTTCAAACCCTTGTATTTTCCCAAACACAACCTTGAGTGTTTGAGAGGTGATTTAAGAGTTGGTTTGTCGTTGTAACCTCTTCGTTCTTTAGATCTTGTTTCCAACTTAATCATTTTCTTAGATCTAATTTTTTGGCATACAGAAATTTCATATCTGAGTTCTTCATGGTATATTACACTTAGTGTGCATTTTTTATTTCTCAGCTTGAGAAATATATTATTGATTCTTTTCTGAAAAGATTTTTAACTTTGAAATCAACAATAATGTTTTCTGTTTCTAGTTTTCTTGAAACAAGACCTTTGACCTAGTTTGGAATCGCACTTAGTGATTTTCAATCTCAAAAATATTTTCAAAACAGAGATTTATTAAGATCTTGATACGTCTTCTGAGCAAGATAGCCGTGGATTCTGGGATTGTTATAAAGGTCAAATAAGGTTAAGTTTTGTGAGAAGAGAGAAAAAGAAAAGTCACTGCATATAGTCTTATATGTAATTTGTTAGGACTGTTTGTATGTAATAAGTGTGGGTGTGTGCATGCATGTGTTAGAGAGCACCTCCACAAACACTTTCACCCTACCACACAAAAAGTGTTGGTAATAAGATCTTGTGAACAAGAGTCGACGTAAAGAGCTTGAACAAATTGGAAGTTAACAAACTGGGAGAACAACATCAACAATCAGAACTGCAGAGAAGTTATAAGGACACCAGAGGTTACATTACTAAACTTATATAGGTCTGAGTTGTATGCATGTTCGTTATATAGTTTGTAACTGTTAAAATTTGTTTATAGTGGAATTTTTGTTTTACTCCGTAGAGGGAGTAGTGGATGTTTCCTCAGTTGGGTGAGGTTTTACCACGTAAAAAATCTTGTTCTTAATCTTCCTACATCTTCTCATCTCACTCTTGGTTGTGTTGAGTTTAAAGTTTGTTTAAACTGTTTTATAAATCCGTTGATCAAATCTTGAATAGATCTCGTACATACTTTTATTAAACACATCTTGTGTTCAAAAAGTTTTGGTTTTTAAGAAAAGAGTTTCTTCAAAAAACTGTTCGTTGTTACTTAAATAGTTTAATTTTACTAAACGGCTTTAGTAACATAATTTCACCATCTAGTCAATGAGACTAAAGATGGAACATTAAGAGAATTCATTAGAGCAACTAGTAATATTGCCTCGATCATCAAGCCCAGATAGTTAAATTAGATGACGCAAGTGCCTCTGACCTTTGAAAGGTTCCAAATCTCTAAGTGGCAAGTTGTTAACTATTTAGATGGGAACTCAAATGATAAGAAAGGAGGTTCCGGGTTCATGGGAGTAGCCCGGCAAATAAGAGGAAGTTTGGTGATGACATCCCACCACTGCTACCTTGTAGTATGGCAGAGGCCATGCACTATTATCGCACTTTAGTAGGAGAATGGGTTGAAGGTCCACCCCACTCCAACGGGAAAATGCCAACAGCAGCAGAAAAAGTAGAGCTTAAATATTGTGAGTTGCACCAGAGAGTTCAACACACCACCAAAGATTATTTCTACCTACGGAGGATCATTGGCGAGTAAGTGGCCAATGGTACTTTACAGATATCGCCAGTGGATGTAAATGAAAACCCACTCCCAGTACATCATTATGGAACTTCCAATATGGTGGTAGAATATGATGAATAAGAAGATCGAGAACTAAAGGATTGGGGGGACAATGATAGGATATGTGAATAATTGAAGTGGTTGAGCCTTGATAGAGAACAGGAAGTTAAAAATGAGAGAATACGTAAAGAATGGTTTTTTAGCTCTGATCAAGAAGAAGTTGAATGTGAGGGGGGTGAGCAAGTGAAACCTTGGAAGGTAAAGCGGATGTAATCTTTGCTCTAAATAAAGGAGGAACATCTGAGGTGGAGTACATATGTAATGCTTAAACTTATGAGGTAGAATTGGACTTTGAGTGTGAAGCCATAGCAAAGAGTCCCAAGTTCAAATGGTTTTTCGACCAGATAGGGGTGAAGTATGACACTCGGGTCATCATTATAAGAAAGATTATAGAATCGATACAATAGTGAGGGGATCCCTTCCTAAATTGGCAAGGACCCATTGGACGACTGATCAAAAGATACACTTCCCAAGTGATCTTTTCTCAGGTAAATAGACAAGTACTATATTTTCACAACCTCCCTCTCTATGTGACAGCTTTGATTAATGGGATTTCTTTTCCCAGGGCATTGATGGATGGAGGAATATCCATCAACATTAATATATGCAGGCATGCAGTCACTTGGGTAAATGAATGTGGGTATCAAGATGGGGAACTTCACTTCCCATATTAAATTTCATGTCATTAATTCCAACACAAGCTACCAGCTTCTCATCGGGCAAGTGTGGATTCACACTCATGGCATAGTGCTCTCCACATATCATCAATGTGTCAAATCCAATACTTGAGGTACCGAGATTATAATCAAAGAAACTGAAAAACCATTTTCTATTAAGGAATCCCATCCGATGGATGCAGCATTCTATACTAAGCTTTGCAAATAAAGAAAGAGCTCGATGAGAAAATTAGAGGGGATGCAAGTGGTTGGAAGAGATTCCCAGCCAAGGATGTATGTTCATGATCACTTGGGCTAAGGAGTGATCCCCGAAATGGAAAAAGGAAAAAAGAAATGTGGAGGAAGTAGCTAAGTCTCCTCGAACATGTAAGAAGGTCATCCTTCCAGATGAAGAAGTTATATACCGCCTATAACGGTATGCACGGGCGGCATTCTACGATGAGAGAATTGACCTGACACCAGAATGTTTAGTAGTGCATGAGTCACATATTATTGAGAATGTAGAGGAACCTAAGGAAGTGCCCAAATGCATGCAAAATGATCCTGGAAAGGAGTCAAATGAGACCGGGATGACTGCCGACCAGACAAAGAAAGCTGCTAAGAAGTGGAAGGAGTTAGAAACCTCTGAGCAGGTGAAAGAATGAAGACATATAGCACAAGGGATTTATATTTATCCTAATTATTACATTGTAACGCCTTTACTTTTTTCGGTTGTAATGGCGTGTGCCTCCCCTTAGAATATTAATGTAAAAGATCTTACTTTTTGCCAATATTCCTCATTGGTTATGATGATATTCTACACATATGAAATTGTGTTGATGCTTGTATCTTATTATCATAGAAGAATTCATATCTCCTTCCTCAAATTTGGAGAAGGTTTTGGGCCCATATGTGAGTGAGAAGAGTCATCGGGCCTATTTAAAGATCTGCAAGCCGTTAAAAATATGGAGTGCAGCATATAAATAGCAGTTCGAGCTGGTGGTAAAGCTGAACGATGATCTCCAAGTCATGGAAGAGATTGATTCCTCTGTGTAGGAGGAAATAAATGTCCTGAGGTCCCAACTTGCGATAAGTAAGGATGTAGGCCAAGTGGGCAAGATGATTTAAGTGGAGAATGATGCCCTGAAGAAGGTGGTTGACGAGCTAAAAGAAGATGATCAGCGAAAGTATACCATCATATCTGGCCTCTAGAGAGACATCAAGAGGCTAAGGCATCTCTTGAAGATGAGACCTCTAGAAGCTTGGGCATCAGGTTACAATAAGGGCTGGACCTATGCACCCAAGAGGCTAAAGGAAGCTGAGGGTGTGATTTACAAATATGGGTGGCTGATTACCCTTAGAGAGCTGACCAAAGATTCAGCACTATGATTCAAATACCAAGTAGATTGTCCAGCCTATTGTTATCCCCTTTTTGAAAGGATGAGAAATGGATTCCCATCAATGTCTTTCCTGCACAACTGGTTAATCATTATCTTAAAGACAATGAGGAAGTGTTTACCCCCAATCCAAATGATGGTCAGAGAGTGTGCATAGCTAAATATCTTTCTCTCCATACATAGTTGATCTGAGTCCTTGTAAAATTTTTGGAATACCTTTGTATAATTGTACTCTTCAATCCTTGGCCAAATTGATAAATTTTGTTTATCAATTGCATCGTATTTTGAGCATGCGCTGACTAAATATATTTGATAATTACTTCTTTATTTTGACTACTTACTAGGAAGAGTGGAGATTTTCCAATTATTTAGGACTTTTACTGATAAAATTATATTGTTAGCCATTTTGGCCCTTTCGCCGATCAAATGAGTTAGTATTTAAGGTAAATGATTTTGAGCCTTTGATGACTAAATAAATCGTTGACAAGTGTTAATCATTTTGGAATTTTGTCGGCTAAATAAGTTGATAACTTGCCTCAAACATTCTTCTATTCTAATATGCCTTAGCAATATCATCCCATTTGCCTTACCTTTTAGGTCGTGTCGTCACACTCGCTTAAGCCTAGGTGACATGATGGCAAGAATGCACCTGGTTAATGGGCCATCCACCTGATCAAGTTTAAAATTACTAACATAGTTGGTGACCAACCTAGGTTGGCATTTTACCTAAGGATCCCCTGTAGGGATTTTGCTATTGGAGGGGCAACTAATGAGGTCCTGGTGTTTATTTTTGACAAATACCTGAGGATTACAGCATTTAAAACAAACTTAACAACTTATTATAATTACTATGAACCTTGCTCGGTATAAGGATACTCCCTGATTGAGAATAAGTTGAATGACCTATTGTAATCCAAAGGAGTTTCGTTCTGCGCAGGGAAATTCCTTGGTTAAAGTAAGCTACTGTAACCAAAGGTGATCCTAGTTAACGTTGAGAAAGTGAATCTATCATTTAGAAATGGTGCATAGTATTGAGATACATAACATAAAATTGAGATAGCCAATATGCAAAAGAAAAATATGAGAGCCAATGAGCCTTTTGTAATACCCCGTACTTTTGGCTATATTTATTTTTGGGATTAATTAATTAAATGCGTATTAATTGGAAATTAATCCGGGTTATAAATACTAATGAGATGCGTATTGGTATTTGACTATGTGCATATATGATTATATATGAACTTGGTATTATAAAATTTGTCGTGAGATTTATATACGGCAATTTGGAAATTTTATTGAGACGCGTGGGACCGCCGCGTCACGGTATAATATTTTATTAATAAAAAGTGAATTTAAAATCTATAATCCGTATGGTCGTTTTGAGTGCGCCAACGCGTCCGGAAGGGTCGAGATAGTCAGAAAACACTAGCCGGGGGTATAGTTTGGGTCCCGGGGTAATTTTAGACCATACCGGTAACTTAAAGGGTATTTTAGTAATTTGGTATTTTTGGGTAATTAAAAGTGACGAAAATTGAGAGTTGTAATCTGATAAGGATTGACCCCAACCAACCCTTATTAACCCAACAAGCTACGGAGGTTTATTGAAATTAGGTTTCATAAGTTTCCCCAAAGCAAACCCTAGCCACCATAGCCTTTTGGAGAAGAAAGCTTGGAGAAGGAGAGAGAGAGAGAGATTCTGCAGGAATTCTACACCGAATCCACACCAAATTCAGAAATCAAACCAAGGCAAGTGACTTTATTTCCATTTAATTACTGAGAATGTCTTTTCCATGTTAGAAATTGAAGAATCTTAATTGTTCTTGAAAGATTAAAAGAAAACCCATGAAATTTGAAGTTATTATTGAATATTGGGATAGGTTTGCATGTAGAAACATTGTTGGGAGATTTAATTTCTGATATTTCATATCTAGGTGATGTATAAACGAATTAAAATCTGGGAATTTATGATGAGAAGAAGTTAGGGTTTATGTTCTTGAAGAAAATTGGGAATTAATGTAGAAATTGTGATTTAATGATGTTTAGATGATATCAAACCCTTTAATGATGTTAGTATAGCCCCTTAACATGTTTGAGGATGATTAGAGAACTCAATATATTGTGGGAACGAATTTTAGAAGAGGTTTGAGGAGTAAAAATGGTGAAAAACGATTTTTGGGAAATTCTGGGCCGAAACTGGCATCTCGTTAGAAGCAGCCCCCAGGTCGTTCGAACGAGCTCGTTCGAATGAGCTTCTAACGAGTTGACCAGTCGTTATTAACGAGTAGGATTTTCGTTCGATAGCTCGTTCGAACGAGATATCGTTAGAAGAGTCAGTTCGTTCGAACGAACTGGGACCTCGTTCGAACAGTCTCGTTCGAACGAGACTTCTAACGACCTGACAGTCCAAACTCGTTCGAAGCCTCGTTCGAACGAGACTTCTAACGAGTTGGCAGTTTGACCCTTTTTGGACTGTTTTGACTTTTGGAGTTCCGGGAGATGGTTCAAGGGTAGAGTTAGCATCCCTTTGATGATATAGTGACTTAGTTGGGACTTTTGGGTTGTTGGGATTAGCAAATCATATACGAGAGTTATATTCAATGAATCATTTGGGTTGAGACGTGAGTGACTACTACGATGTGAGGATGAATTATAGCGCGTATAATTATGAACCGGAATAAAATAAGTTGTGATAATTAGTTAGTACGAGAATGCGATATGTACTACGATTAAAATACGGTATTACTAAGATGTGTGTTTACTTAGTATTAGTATATGGATTGTATGTATGACATACCTACCATACTTGCTATCACGGGAGGTTTCGTTCGCTTAGGACCCTCTATTCCTTGTGTGCCTACGGGGGGGATATAGACTGGTACCTTGATGAACATAGGTCATAGAAAGACTTATTGTGATATTAATAAGTCCGCTGACCATGGGAGCGTAGGTATGTGCGTGACCCATGTGATGGTGACTATGTTCGCCTCCACTATTTGTGATTTGTGTTATCTGAACTATTCCTGAGAGATTCGGAATATGTGATCCTTATGTACGTGATGTACCGGGATGGATAGCAGAGTATGTGTGCACTACAGCTTAGATTGCGGGGTGCTTGTATCGTATATTTATGATGTGAATAATATACATTAAATTAATGGAAATCCTCATGTTAATATTGTAAAAATATTACGGTATTGTTTCGAGTTATATAATGAGTTAACTGATAGTTATATCATTGGCATATTTAGTAACTGTGTTCACAGTAAACCTCTACTTAATTACGAGAGTTGTTATGTTATATGGAACCGATTACATGGGTAGAACCCGTGGTAGTCTAGCTAGTTATGTTGTCAGTTAGCTAGTAGTATGGGTAGTTATAGATGGGTACTTGCGTTAGGAGTGCACAGTTAGACGAGAGGTGAGAATATAATGTGAGTGCACGTCCTAACATGTACTTTTCATTTAATGTTTTAAATGTTTTTAAAGCACTTGCAGGTTTTTAAAATGATTTCCACTTTCGGGCTCTGACCCATTTGCTTTCAAATATATTTTCTTGTAAAACCTTTTTAGGTGCCCAGCCACAAGGACACCAAGCATAGGTACTCATTCAGGTGACGTGCTGTAGCTGGTTGTGGAAGCTACAGGGATTTGCTCATAGACGCTTCTATCTTTTGGATTCCAGAGTCACTATCTATCAGTTGTAGGGCATGTTGCCCATTCCTATTTAGAGCATTTTTACATTTCAGTTTTCAGACTCTAGCATGTATTGCTCAGTATTCAGTTTTAGTTATTTATTTCAGTTACTTAACAGTTGTGGGTTTTGTATTGAGGAGTTTTTCCTCCAGGTTTTATTTATGTATGGTGATGGTTATTCTTTTTACTTCAGTATGGTGAATGGTGTTATTTAGTTATTCATTACTCTTGTTGCATGTTAATCAGATTTAATAAAATTTGGCACTTACTTTTTAAATACTAGGTGGTTAGTAATAATAAAACGTTTTCGACAGTGATGCTATTAACTGAGCCAACTTGGCATTTTGAATTAATTTTATAAAGGAGTAGCTACCCGGTGTTTAATTAGTCGAGGTGTCACAGGTGGTATCAGAGCATCAGGTTCTAGTGTCCTTTAGGATCTGTACGGCTATTATGTTTCCGCTACGTTTTCTTTGATATAGAGCCCTATATTTTAGGACTGTTGTATTCTTTTGTGTACGTTTCGTTCTTCAGCTATATTAAGTTTATAAACCGTGAACTTATAAACTTTGTTCTTGTTTCAGATGCCTCCACGACGTGCACGACGAGTTCCCAGGAATGCTACGCCCGAACCCCAGCCCGCTCCAGTTCAGGGCATGTTGAACGCCGCTGAGGTTGCTGCTATAGTAGCCCAAGCGGTAAATGCCGTGATTACCGTGATTCAGCAGGCACCACCTCAGGCGCCGGTTGCCGCGCCAGTCCAGGTTAATGCATTCCCGTCTGCTTGGGAACGTGTACGTGACGCTTTTCAGAAAGCGCATCCACCAGAGTTTGCTGGAAGCTCAGATGTGGTTATCTCGAGCCAATGGAGGAAGGACATGCAGAGGCATTTGAGGATGCATGAGTGCACTGATGTTCAGAAACAGGTGCTAGCTACTTTCAAGCTAGTTGGATCTGCGCTACAGTGGTGGGAGTCTATTACCACCGCGGAGGAGAGGGATACCCTCACGATTCAGGAGTTCTGGGTGCGGTTCGACCGCAAGTACTTTCCATCCGCAGTTCATACAGAGATGAGGAGGAAGCTGATGAGTTTGAAGCAAGAGGGCAAGACAGTGGCCGAGTATGAGGCCGAGTTCACTAATCTGTTGAACATCGTTCCAGACGAGATTCCAACAGAGAAGAAGAAGATAGAGAAGTTCACCGACGGGTTGAATTGGAGAATCCGTCAGCATCTGCTAGGGAACCTATCGTTGGCCACGTATTCTGATGTGGTTAACGCTGCGTTATTGCACTGCCAGGACCACCGTTTTCATATGGCCGAGGGCAAGCGGTCAGGGGAGTCTAGCCATCAGGGCAGGACTGGAGGACATGGTGCCAGCGGGGCACAAACCAGTCAGGGGCAGAGACAGACTGAGCAGGGCTCCCAGCAGGGGGATAATAAGAGGTTCCGGTCAGGGAACTACAGGCAGGGACAGGGAGGTTTCCGCCAGGGCCATCAGGGTCCAAACGGCCATCAGGGCCAGCAGGGGCAGAATGGGCAGCAGTTCCATCAGGGCCAGCAGGGCCAAGGGAGGAATGGTAACGGCCACCAGGGCCGGGGACAGCAGGGGCAGAGGGGAGGGAACTTCCCAGGGAAGTGCTTTACTTGTGGCAAGACTGGCCATAAGAAGCAGGATTGTCCTGATAGGGGCAGGGCCCCACAGCAGCAGCAGCAGGGTGTTCGCCAGGAGCCACAGAGACCTATGTTTCCCGCCGCTCTTCCTGCACCGCCACAGATGGCAGCTTTGCCACCCATTCCAGCAGTCCCAGCTCAGCAGGGGCAGCTACAGTATGGACGTGTCTACAACGTTCACCAGGCTGCAGTTCCACAGGCACCGCCCGCGATCGAGGGTACGTTTCCTATCCATGGCACTATGGGTCGGGTGTTATTTGATACGGGTGCTACACATTGTTTTATAGCTACACACTTCGCGAAAGCTTTAGGATTGTTAGCTACGGCTGAGAGCACAGTGACGTGTGTCGACTCACCATTGGGAAGTGGGTCACTTATTTTCTTTATATGCCGGGGAGTCGGGGTAGAGGTTGGAGGTTTAGTATTGCCTGCAGACATGTTAGTGTTAGACATGCATGTTCACGATGTGATCATCGGTATGGATTGGCTCGTATCATATAGGTCCATGATTGATTGCTTCAGCGGGAGCATTGTTTTTGCCATTCCGGGGCAGGAGATGTTTGTAGTGGCGATGCCTCGCCCAGAGGGAGGATCGACCGCTCATCTGTATTACATAGAGGAGGATACCTCTAAGGAGGTTATTATTCCTTTAGATTCGATCCCGGTTGTCAGGGAGTATTCGGATGTGTTTCAGGAGATACCAGGCTTACCACCCAGTCGAGAGATAGACTTCGTTATTGATTTGCTACCAGGTACGAGACCTATAGCACGTGCACCGTACCGTATGGCTCCGGTTGAAATGCGAGAGTTACGGGATCAGATAGAGCAGCTGTTAGGGCAGGGCTTTATTCGCAGGAGTACCTCACCTTGGGGCGCTCCAGTTTTGTTTGTGAAGAAGAGGGATGGTTCACTGAGATTGTGCGTGGACTACCGAGAGTTGAATAAGGTCACGATACGGAATAAGTATCCGTTGCCTCGAATCGATGACTTATTCGACCAGTTGAGAGGAGCTTCTTTCTTCTCGAAGATTAACTTGAGGTCGGGATACCATCAGTTGCGTATCAGGGAGGAGGATGTCTCGAAGACTGCGTTCTTGTCGAGATATGGTTCTTATGAGTTTCGGGTTATGCCTTTCGGTTTGACCAACGCTCCAGCAGTGTTTATGGACTTGATGAATAGGGTGTTCAGAGATTTCCTAGATCAATTTGTCATTGTCTTCATTGATGACATTCTGGTTTACTCTCAGACAGAGGAGGAGCACGCCGAGCATTTGAGGATGGTTTTGCAGACACTTCGTCAGAACGAGCTGTATGCAAAATATGAGAAGTGCGGGTTTTGGCTGAAGGAAGTCCAGTTCTTGGGTCACATTATTTCCGACCAGGGAATATCTGTCGATCCGGGGAAGGTGTCAGCGGTGAGGGAGTGGGGACAGCCCACGACACCAACGGAGATTCGTAGTTTCTTGGGTTTAGCAGGATACTACAGGAGGTTTATTCGGGGTTTCTCAGAGATAGCAGGTCCTTTGACACATCTTACTCGTAAGGGTGTGCCATATATCTGGAGTGATGCCTGTCAGTTGGCATTCGATGAGTTGAAGGACAAATTGACCTCAGCACCTGTGTTAGCATTGCCGAGACCGGGAGTTGAGTATTTGGTTTACACCGATGCGTCTTTGCAAGGGCTTGGAGGTGTTTTGCAGCAGGAGAGACAGGCCATAGCTTATGCTTCCCGTAAGCTTAAGCCTCATGAGAAGAATTACCCCACGCATGATTTGGAGTTGGCGGCAGTAGTATTTGCCTTACGGATTTGGAGGCACTATCTTTTGGGGGAGAAGTTTCAGCTGTTCACGGATCACAAGTCACTACAGTATCTGTTCACGCAGAAGGAACTGAATATGCGGCAGCGTAGGTGGCTTGAATTTGTGAAAGACTACCAGTTCGACATTCAGTACCACCCGGGTAAGGCTAACGTGGTAGCAGACGCGTTGAGCCGCAGGCCAGCAGATGAGGTGGCAGAGGTGTGGAAAGCGAAGTGGAAGGAATTGGGACACCAGAATGCAGTGTCCCGATCTTTCATGTCTGTAATGACCATTACACCGCAGATTGTCACGAAGGTTGTACGGGCACAGGCAAATGATTCGTTCTGTCAGGAGCAGATAGTTCGATTACTCGCTGAGGGAGCTGAATCCTATACCGTAAGCTCAGACGGGGGATTACGCTTCAATGGGAGATTGGTAGTTCCGGAAGGAGAGGAACTGCGACACGATGTGATGGCAGAGTCGCACGGCTCACGGTTCGCGGTACATCCCGGAGGGGACAAAATGTACCAAGACATGAGACGGCAGTATTGGTGGAGCGGTATGAAGAAAGATATCGCTGAGTTTGTCTCGAAATGCGCCACTTGTCAGCTTGTAAAAGTGGATCATCAGAGACCAGCAGGATTGCTACAGCCGTTGGAGGTTCCGGTATGGATGTGGGAGAGCATATCCATGGATTTTGTCACGGGGTTGCCTACGTCGCAGAGGGGTCACGACTCCGTTTGGGTAATTGTGGACAGGTTGTCCAAGGTCGCTCACTTTTTACCCGTTAGGACTGATTACACTGCGGGACAGTATGCCCAACTCTTCATTTCAGAGATTGTGAGACTTCACGGTGTGCCCCTGAACATCGTGTCTGACAGAGACAAGATATTTGTTTCGCGGTTTTGGGAAAGTTTCCAGGAGGCCATGGGCACAGAATTGCGGTTGAGTACGGCTTATCATCCGCAGACCGATGGGCAGACAGAACGCACCAATCAGATGTTGGAGGACATGCTACGCATGTGCATTATTGACTTCGGGGGTGGATGGGAGCAGTACCTTCCACTGGTGGAGTTTGCTTACAACAACTCCTATCAGTTCACGATTGGCATGGCTCCGTTTGAGGCATTGTACGGTAGGCCTTGTCGTTCCCCAGCATGTTGGTTAGAAGTGGGGGACAACAAACTACTTGGGCCGGAAGTAATTCAGGATACTTCGGCAAGGATTGAGTTGATTCGGAGTCGCATTCGGGTAGCTCAAGACAGGCAGAAGAGTTATGCTGATGCGAAGAGGTTTTTCAGGTAGTTCCAAGTGGGTGACCAGGTTTTGCTCAGGGTCTCTCCGATGAAGGGGATTATGCGATTCGGGAAGAAGGGGAAGTTGGCACCGAGGTATGTGGGGCCGTTTCCTATTATTGAACGGATCGGACCGGTCGCGTATAGACTCGGGTTACCGGAGCATTTGCATCGGATTCACGACGTGTTCCATATTTCCTCGCTGAGGAAATACCTTAGGGATGATTTGGCTCATTCTCACATTTCTGTGGAGGACATCGATCTCCAGCCGGATAGCTCTTATGAGGAAGGGCCGATTGCTATTTTGGACCGAAGCGAGAGGAAACTACGGTCAAAGATAGTCCCGTTAGTACGTGTTCAGTGGCGACATCACAATGTCGAGGAGTCCACATGGGAGCGCGAGGATGAGATGCGCGAGCGTTATCCAGAGCTGTTTTTAGCAGGTACTTTCTAGTTTCGAATTTCGGGACGAAATTCAGTTATTAGGGGGGAAGTATGTAATACCCCGTACTTTTGGCTATATTTATTTTTGGGATTAATTAATTAAATGCGTATTAATTGGAAATTAATCCGGGTTATAAATACTAATGAGATGCGTATTGGTATTTGACTATGTGCATATATGATTATATATGAACTTGGTATTATAAAATTTGTCGTGAGATTTATATACGGCAATTTGGAAATTTTATTGAGACGCGTGGGACCGCCGCGTCACGGTATAATATTTTATTAATAAAAAGTGAATTTAAAATCTATAATCCGTATGGTCGTTTTGAGTGCGCCAACGCGTTCGGAAGGGTCGAGATAGTCAGAAAACACTAGCCGGGGGTATAGTTTGGGTCCCGGGGTAATTTTAGACCATACCGGTAACTTAAAGGGTATTTTAGTAATTTGGTATTTTGGGTAATTAAAAGTGACGAAAATTGAGAGTTGTAATCTGATAAGGATTGACCCCAACCAACCCTTATTAACCCAACAAGCTACGGAGGTTTATTGAAATTAGGTTTCATAAGTTTCCCCAAAGCAAACCCTAGCCACCATAGCCTTTTGGAGAAGAAAGCTTGGAGAAGGAGAGAGAGAGAGAGATTCTGCAGGAATTCTACACCGAATCCACACCAAATTCAGAAATCAAACCAAGGCAAGTGACTTTATTTCCATTTAATTACTGAGAATGTCTTTTCCATGTTAGAAATTGAAGAATCTTAATTGTTCTTGAAAGATTAAAAGAAAACCCATGAAATTTGAAGTTATTATTGAATATTGGGATAGGTTTGCATGTAGAAACATTGTTGGGAGATTTAATTTCTGATATTTCATATCTAGGTGATGTATAAACGAATTAAAATCTGGGAATTTATGATGAGAAGAAGTTAGGGTTTATGTTCTTGAAGAAAATTGGGAATTAATGTAGAAATTGTGATTTAATGATGTTAGTATAGCCCCTTAACATGTTTGAGGATGATTAGAGAACTCAATATATTGTGGGAACGAATTTTAGAAGAGGTTTGAGGAGTAAAAATGGTGAAAAACGATTTTTGGGAAATTTTGGGCCGAAACTGGCATCTCGTTAGAAGCAGCCCCCAGGTCGTTCGAACGAGCTCGTTCGAACGAGCTTCTAACGAGTTGACCAGTCGTTATTAACGAGTAGGATTTTCGTTCGATAGCTCGTTCGAACGAGATATCGTTAGAAGAGTCAGTTCGTTCGAACGAACTGGGACCTCGTTCGAACAGTCTCGTTCGAACGAGACTTCTAACGACCTGACAGTCCAAACTCGTTCGAAGCCTCGTTCGAACGAGACTTCTAACGAGTTGGCAGTTTGACCCTTTTTGGACTGTTTTGACTTTTGGAGTTCCGGGAGATGGTTCAAGGGTAGAGTTAGCATCCCTTTGATGATATAGTGACTTAGTTGGGACTTTTGGGTTGTTGGGATTAGCAAATCATATACGAGAGTTATATTCAATGAATCATTTGGGTTGAGACGTGAGTGACTACTACGATGTGAGGACGAATTATAGCGCGTATAATTATGAACCGGAATAAAATAAGTTGTGATAATTAGTTAGTACGAGAATGCGATATGTACTACGATTAAAATACGGTATTACTAAGATGTGTGTTTACTTAGTATTAGTATATGGATTGTATGTATGACATACCTACCATACTTGCTATCACGGGAGGTTTCGTTCGCTTAGGACCCTCTATTCCTTGTGTGCCTACGGGGGGGATATAGACTGGTACCTTGATGAACATAGGTCATAGAAAGACTTATTGTGATATTAATAAGTCCGCTGACCATGGGAGCGTAGGTATGTGCGTGACCCATGTGATGGTGACTATGTTCGCCTCCACTATTTGTGATTTGTGTTATCTGAACTATTCCTGAGAGATTCGGAATATGTGATCCTTATGTACGTGATGTACCGGGATGGATAGCAGAGTATGTGTGCACTACAGCTTAGATTGCGGGGTGCTTGTATCGTATATTTATGATGTGAATAATATACATTAAATTAATGGAAATCCTCATGTTAATATTGTAAAAATATTACGGTATTGTTTCGAGTTATATAATGAGTTAACTGATAGTTATATCATTGGCATATTTAGTAACTGTGTTCACAGTAAACCTCTACTTAATTACGAGAGTTGTTATGTTATATGGAACCGATTACATGGGTAGAACCCGTGGTAGTCTAGCTAGTTATGTTGTCAGTTAGCTAGTAGTATGGGTAGTTATAGATGGGTACTTGCGTTAGGAGTGCACAGTTAGACGAGAGGTGAGAATATAATGTGAGTGCACGTCCTAACATGTACTTTGCATTTAATGTTTTAAATGTTTTTAAAGCACTTGCAGGTTTTTAAAATGATTTCCACTTTCGGGCTCTGACCCATTTGCTTTCAAATATATTTTCTTGTAAAACCTTTTTAGGTGCCCAGCCACAAGGACACCAAGCATAGGTACTCATTCAGGTGACGTGCTGTAGCTGGTTGTGGAAGCTACAGGGATTTGCTCATAGACGCTTCTATCTTTTGGATTCCAGAGTCACTATCTATCAGTTGTAGGGCATGTTGCCCATTCCTATTTAGAGCATTTTTACATTTCAGTTTTCAGACTCTAGCATGTATTGCTCAGTATTCAGTTTTAGTTATTTATTTCAGTTACTTAACAGTTGTGGGTTTTGTATTGAGGAGTTTTTCCTCCAGGTTTTATTTATGTATGGTGATGGTTATTCTTTTTACTTCAGTATGGTGAATGGTGTTATTTAGTTATTCATTACTCTTGTTGCATGTTAATCAGATTTAATAAAATTTGGCACTTACTTTTTAAATACTAGGTGGTTAGTAATAATAAAACGTTTTCGACAGTGATGCTATTAACTGAGCCAACTTGGCATTTTGAATTAATTTTATAAAGGAGTAGCTACCCGGTGTTTAATTAGTCGAGGTGTCACACCTTTTTTCATTAAATAATAAATTGAGAGCAATATAAGTTTGAAATGAAAATTTGCGTAAAATAAATGTGTTGAAAAGGATTAAGAAGACTCAAAATAGAACTTATTTAGATTGGTTGCATTCCATGCTCTTAGTATCTCCTTCCCCTCCAATGTTTCCAATTTATAGTCTCCTTAAAGGTCATCCATGATTACCTTAAAAGGTCCTTCCCAGTTTGGTCCCAACTTTCCCTTTAACGGTCTTATGGCACTACCAAGGAATTTCCTTAGGACATAATCCACTACCTAAAATTTTCTAGGGTTGAAATTCTTATTATAATGGTTTTCTAGTTGCTGCTATTATGAAACCATCTTGATCATGGCATGTTCTCTTCGCTCATCTACTAAGTTAAGTTTAGTGCGCAATATATCGTCGTTTATATTTTAATCGACTAAGTTGATTCTCATAATAGGGACACTAGCTTTAATAGGGATAATAGCTCCCATTCCATAGGTGAGCGCGAAGGGTGTTTCCCCAGTTAGTCTCCTAGGAGTACTGTGGTCGGCCCAAAGGACATGGGGGAGCTCCTCCACCTAGGCACCCTTTGATCTTTCTATCCTCTTCTTTAAGTCTTCAAATATCATTTTATTGGAAGCTTCATACTGACCGTTACTTTGGGGGTATGCCATAGAACTGAAATGATGCTTGATGCCATGCTCACCACAGAATCATTGAAAGAATCTACTTTAAAACAGTGTGCCATTGTCGATGATTATAGTTATTGGTACCCTAAAGCATGTTATGATGCTCTTCCAGATGAACCTTATCATATTAGCATCATGGATGTTCGCTATTATTTTTTTCTCTACCCACTTGGTGAAGTAGTCTATTCTGATCAATAGATACTTGCAATTTCCAGGTGCGATAGGTAGTGGTCCCACAATATTCAATCCCTATTGTGCAAAATGGCCAAGGACTGGTAAGGATTTTAGGTCGCTAACTGGATGATGAACCATGGGAGAGAATTTCTAGAATTTTTCATATCGCCAAACATAGATACTTTCATCCTTTTTCATGTGAGGCCACCAGTAGCCTTCTATGATTGCTCGAAAAGACAATGATCTCCTTCCTGCGTGAGTCCCATAAATACCATCATGAAGCTTGTTGAGAACTTGCTCGGTGTCTTACGGGTGGACGCACTACGGGTATGGTCCTGTGAAGGATCTTTTATATAGATTCCCCCTAGTTCAAGGTAGAAACGTGATGCTTTTACCCTCACTTGATGAGATAATTCCCTTTCGTTCGACAGCATGTCCCTCTGTAAATAGGCAATGATGGGATCCATCTAACTATGATCTCTTTCTACTAGGAGGACCTGCTCAGCGACCATTTTCTGGTCAATATTAGGATGGGTGAGGAACTCTACCTGAATAGTCCTTTTGAGATCAGATTCCATCATTGAGCTTAGGGTTGCTAAGGCGTCCGCGTGACTATTTTGCCCTCGAGGGAACTATTGAATGTGAACCTTCTTAATTCCTCCCATAAGACCTTTTACTATGGCAACATAGGCGGACATCTTATCATCTTTTGCGTTGAAATATCTATTCACTTGTTTAGAGAACAGTTTGAAATCACTGTACACGTTGAGGCGTTTTCCTCCCAGTAATTGGTCATTACGCAGGCCAGCTACCAGTGCTTCGTATTTGGCTTTATTATTGGAGGCTTCTAAAAAAGTACTACTTAAGTTGCTTAATTCAAGATTAAACAGTCTAAATGGCTCCGAACAGTTTTTTGATGAAATTCTTTTCTTAAAACAAATAGCTAACACAAGATGTGTATAAAAATAATTATGAACGAGATATTTTAGATATTATGTATCCAAGTTTTGCAAATAAAAACTAAAACGGTTTTTAAATCAGCATGTCAATAGAAGGTGATGAGAGGAAGATTAAGTATGCAAGTGCACAAGATTTTAACTTGGTAAAACCCCACCCAATTAGGGAAACATCCACGGAGGTCTCTACTCCTCAAAACAAAATCCACTAAAATAGAGTAACATATTACAGACTATTTAACAATCTAAATACACAATCAGACCTAATCTAAGTTCGGAAATTATACAAGCTCCTCTGGATTATTCTGACTTCTCACAAGGCTCTGATGTTGTAGATGTTCTCTCAGCTTTGTAACTCCACTCGTTTTAGTTTTACTTCGACTCTTAAAGTCCAAAATCTCTCTACCAACACCTTTTAGTGTTGTAGTGTGAAAGTATTGTGATGTGACTTTCCTAAAACATGTATGCAACTCACACACACTTATTATAGACATAATGATTATCAAATTACAAACAAAGTTATAATATGAAACAGAAATGTGCATGAGGGAATCGAAACTCAGTTTGATCATAACTCTCAGACATTGGATATTTAATTTTATCCACAGATCAAGAGGGAATCTTACTATATAATAGAGCCAAGATCCTAGACACTTTCTTTATTAAAAAATATACAGTTATTTCACAAAATGTGAAATATATGAAAGTGTAAATCCCCAATAAAGATCTTAACTAGATCTAAGTCTGCATATTCTCAAAAAATGAAATCAGAAATGATTTTATAGGTTTAGGTTTTGAAAGCAACATAAAGGTTTAAATACAACCAACAAAATAGATTCTCAAAAGAAGAAATCAAACTCAGTAATATATACGTGATATGTATCACAGAGTCTCAAATCTCAACTTTCTGCGAAAGAAAATGAAATCAAAACTTCCTGACTTGGTTGGACAAGAGATTAAGAACTAGAGATGATGGATGTTCTCAAAACTCAAACTAACTCAATTCACAGAAGGATTTTCAGGTGAGAATTTGGCCAGAGTTAGTTTAGGGTTTTCTTTTTCTTTCTTCTCTCTCTTTTATCTCTTTTTTCTCTCAGAGGTGAATTGATCCAAAGAATGAAAATGTTGGTCATATGGCTCTTATTTATATTAGCTCATGAAAGGCTCTGGACAATCAGGCCAAATCAACGATCAAGATTGAATGTAAAGAATCGAAGTAAATCTAATGGCTGACTATGCACCGATAATAAAAATACTCTGATTGGTTCAATTAGATAACACATGGATGAAGTTAGAAGACATGTAGGCCATTGATAAGTTGATCCAAAGGTTTAACTAAGGTCTCAGTTATGTGAGGAAGAGAAAACACAGATCCAACTGATATATGACCAACACGTGTAAGGCTAGGATGGACTAAAAAATGCGTGTTTTTTAAGTTTGAAAATTTCAATTTTCCTCCACAATATTATTTAGCACTTTTGGATTCTACCTAAGAAAAGTTTTAGGAACTTAGGGAAAATATATAACAACCCAAAACATTTTAAAATCCAATTTTAAATTTCTAAAAATTATTTTAAAAATTCCTAAAAATTATTTAAAATATCCCAAAAATTGTAGAAAATCATTTTGATGGGATTTAACTCACATAAATGCAATACTAGGTGAGGTGTTGGTGTTCTACCTTTAGTACTTTTAGAGGAATTTGATATGAAGAGTTTGAAGCTCATTGGTAGACTAAGATATGACTCAATTTTGTCACTATTTCCAAACTAAATGAGCACCTATATAGTATAGACTCAAGTGAATCAAAGATATAGGATGCTTCAATCTCCGCCTTTGGAAATATGAGACCAAATCTCCTTTGAGTCATCGAGGACTCCTAGGCATACAAAAATAAGAAAATCCTATTCCTATATAAAAATTCTATCTACCCAATATCCTTGAAAAGGAAAATTACATAACATAACTTGATACAGACCAATACCCTATCAAACTTCTGATGTAAATGAAGGTACTGATTCCTAAAAATGAGATAACTAAGGTCAAGCTTTTTAGTTAAGAATACAACAAGAATGTCCAAGTAGACTCAAATTTCTCCCCCATTTTGTCTCAAATGGACAAAGGGCAAAGAAAACAAGTATGGATGTTATAAACAAGTAGATCAGCAAGAACATATATAATCAATGTCAATCATAAGAATATCCTACATTAATCAAATATAAGAGGTGTTATTTGTCATTTATCTAACAACCATGCCTTATATCCTCAGAGATTACTTACAAGCATGTGGATAACCGGAAGATATACATATGAAACAATAAATCATTATTATGCCATAACCATGTCAATATATTTGCATAAAGATTCAAATCAAAGATAATCCAATGGTTTAGTAAATAAGTCAGCTAATTGTAATTCAATATGCATATGACTAATTTGTAACTCCTTAGATTCAACTAACTAGCGTATGAAATGATATCTGATTTTAATACGTTTGGTACGAGAGTGCTGAACTGGATTTTTAGAAATATTAATCGCACTTTGATTGTCACAATAGAGATGTAACTTATCTTCAATTATACTGTAATCTTTAAGCATTTGTTTTAGCCAAACTAATTGAGCACAGCATTTTCCTGCGATAATATATTCGGATTCGTCAGTGGATAAGGAAGTGCAGTTTTGTTTCTTACTTCTCCATCCTACCAAATTATTACCAACATAGTAACATGCTCCTGAAGCACTCTTACTATCATCGGAACACCCAGCCTAATCAGCATCAGTGTATTCAACTAAAGTACTAGAAGTGTCATTAGTGTACCAAAGTCCTAAATTTAGAGTGCCTTTAATGTATTTGATAATTTTTAATGCATAATAAATGACAATGTTTAGGATTGTTTTGATATCGGCCACACATGCAGACAGAGTACATAATATCAGGAAGTGAGGCAGTAAGGTAAAATAATTTTCCTATCATGCTACGGTATAAATTAGAATCGATAGATTTACCACTCTCATCTTTTGAAAGTTTGACAGAAGTACTCACGGGAGTCCTAGCTTATTTTTTTGTTTCTAGGCCAAACTTCTTGACAATCTCTAAAGCGTATTTAGATTGTGATACAAATAATCCATCTGAATTTTGCTTAACTTGGAGTCCTAAGAATAATTATAACTCCTCCATAAATGACATATGGAATTCTTTATGCATAATGTCAGAAAATGTTTTGACTTCTGTAGGTGAGGTAGATCTAAAAATGATATCGTCTGGATATACTTGGGCTATAGTAATGTTTCTATCAAAGTGTTTGACAAAAAAAGTTTGATCATTCCCTCCTCATTTAAAGTCGTTGTTTAGAAGGAAGGTAGATAGACATTCATACCAAGCTCTAGGAGCTTATTTTAACCCATAAAGAGCTTTCTTAAGCCAGTAGATGTGATTTGGATAATGAGGGTCAATGAACCCTTTAGGTTGTTCTACATAGGTCTCTTCAGTCAAGAAGCCATTAAGGAAAGCAAATTTAACATCCATTTGATAAAGTGTGAAATGGAAATAACAAGCTATTGTAAAAAGTAAGCGAACAGACTCGAGGCGAGTGACGGGAGAAAAAGTTTCCTCGAAGTCTATTCCTTAAATCTGAGAGTATCCCTGGGAAATTAATCTATATTTACTCCAAATAATCATCCCAGATTCATCTGTTTTATTTTTGAAAATCCAACGTGTGTCGATAACCCTTTTATTTTCTTGTTGGGGTACAAGATACTATACATTATGTATGACAAATTGATTATGTATGACAAATTGAAGAAGTTACTCCTGCATAGCACTTATCCACAATGGGTCATTCAATGCTTCATTAACATTCTTTGGTTGTATAAGAGAAACAAAGCATGCATAATGAGAAAGAGTACATAGTTGGGATCTTGTAAGAACTGGCTCAGTAGGGTTACCAACTACACTATCTAAAGGATGATCTTTGGAAACCCAATTAGGCACTTCGGGGGTATCAGTTGGTAAGAACTCATCTATCTCTGGAGATCATAAGTTAAAATATTTTTGGATTCATCAACTATAGTTGGTCCTTTGATCTTACTCTCCACATTAATGTCACTTACAACCACATTAATGGATTCCATCAAGGTTTTAGTACAAAGATTATAGACACGGTAGGCTCTACTATTTGGAGAATATCCTAAGAAAATAGCTTTATCTCCTCTGTTTCGAATTTGGACAGATTTTGTATATCCTTGCAGACATAACAAGTGTTACCAAAGGTTCTGAAGTACTTTAGGTTAGGTTTCTTCCCATACCAAATTTCATAGGATGTTTGTTTGGTGTTTTTCCTTAGGTAAACTCACTTGATTATGTTACAGGCTGTACGAATAGATTCTACCCAAAAATATTTAGGTAAGTTCTTTTCATGAATCATCACACGGGCCATTTCTTGAAGAGTGCGATTTTTACACTTAGTAAAATCATTTTATTGAGGTGTCTTAAGGGCACTGAATTCATATTTGTAACCATTATAGTCACAGTATTCGATGACACCTGAATTTATAAATTCACGTCCTATATCACTACGAATTCTATCTACTTAGGAATCCTTTTCATTTTCTATATGAACTAAGATTTTAAAAAACTTATGGAAAGAATATGATTTGTGTTTTAAAAAGCAACCCAAGTAAATTGAGTGAAATCATCAACCATAACTAGGACATAACTATTGCCACAAAGACTAACAGTATGAGAATGACCCATTAGGACCATATGGATGAGTTCTACAGGTTTAGTGGATATAACTTCTTTAACTTTCTTGTGGGGATCCTTAACAATTTTTTCTTCTTGATAGGGACCACATATAATGTTTTAAATTTATTTGATCTTAGGAAGACCTCTAAGTATCTCTTGGGAGCACAATTTACTAAGGTTGTAATAATTAATATGACCCAACCTATTATGCCATATCTCATTGTCATCCATTCTTGCAATGTTACAAATATTTGTACTTGGATTGACTGTAAAACAATTATCTGGAGTAAGGAGTCCTGTAATAATGCAATCACCTTTTTCATTTAAAATTTTTGCAATTGTTCTTTGAAAAGGTGATAGTATGGTTGGAGTCACAAAACTGCGATATACGTAGTAAAATATATTTAAGACCTTTTACTAAGAGAACATCCTCAAGAATATGTAATTCTTCTTCATGGAGTGTTCCTTTACCAATGATCTGGGCTGATACACCATCTCCAAATAAGACTTTTCCTCCGAAGAATTTAGTTATGTTTGAAAGCTTGGTATCATCCCCTATCATATATTTGGAGCATCCAAAGTCTAAATACCATCCAGATGCTATATGTTCAGCTTTAAAAGCACTATTCACAATGTTGCATTTCATCTGGGGTAATAGATCATCTTTTCTAATACAAATTTCTCTAGTTTTCAATTTGCGCTTATTAGCTCGTATTTGATAAAAACTTGTGAGCTTCAGTCTTTTCTTTAAAATATTTTTGCACAGGTTTATGAAGATTATAAACAGTTTGAGCATTTGGTTTAGAAACGAATCTAGGATTCCTTCTTGTTGATGGTCTATTAGTATTTGTTCTTCTTTTCCTATTTCGATAGTTAGAATTCGTATCTGGCTGTCTAGGTAAGACATAATTGTTTCGGCTTATCCTAGAATAGTTGAATTTATGGTAAACAAGAGAGTGATAGACTGGATTATATAGACGTTTGGAATAGCAACCATGAAGGAAATGTCCATAGACATCACAATAGAATCAATAAAGATAGCTCGTAGAACTCTTAACCTTAGGAAAATTGTTAATCAAAGGCTTGTCTAAGTTTTGATCTCTAGTCTTGTTCCTAGGTGGCACGGGATGAAATGACGAATCATCTTATCTAATAGGAGGGCAGACGTATTTATCCTTATGTTCAACATCCCTCTTAGAGTTGCTTGATTCACTAATGTCTAACTTTTATTGATTCAGGTCAAAATAATTTTCAATATTTGAAAGTCTGGACAAGTTTCAATAGGTCTTTTTCCACCAAACACAAACTTGATAGGTTCAAAAGTTTTTATTTTCTTCGAATTATTGGGGCAAAAGCCTATTCCAGTTTTGTCATCAGAATCAGTCTTACTTTTAGCAACACACTCTTCAAAACATTTAGAGTTATTTTCAAATTTAGCAAACTTTTTTAAGACTGTTGATGTCTTTTCTTTTGTTTATTCCAATTTTAACAATGTACCTTTGTATTTCTTTTCCAAAATTTCATTTGAATCAGACAACTTTTTCAATTTTTGTTCAAAAGTTTTAGTTTCATTCTCATGAATTAGACATTGAGAAGTGTACTCTTCAGCATTCTATTTGATCATATGACTTAGGGTTTCTATCTTTTGTGTAAGGTCTTTGACAATCTTTTTAAGTTTAGTGCTTTTCTTGAGAGTTTTTGTGTACAATGTGTGAATGTCAAGAAGGTCCTAATTGTCGGAGTCACTAAGTGTGCAGTGTGAAGTGTCCCCTAATGATTTATTTTTAAGACTCACACACCCATTGGCATCAACAATAGATCATTCCATTTGACTCACACTCACCGCATTTAAAGCATTCTCAAGTAACAAAGCAGAAAAATCAGTAGGGATAGCATCATTCAACATAGCATGATCAGATTCCTTATCATCAGTGTATATCATTCAACATACGGGGTATTACATCCTCTTTCCTGCAAAATTAAGTGTTATTCTTATCATCAACTCTTCAATCTTATCACAAAAAATAGAGCATGCATTAGTTAAATGGGAGAAAACATTGTGCCACTTATAATAGTTTTTTTTCTTTTATAATAGATCACTTCTCTTTGAGTAATAAGAGGAAGTGGTAATTTCTCTTGTCACCTAGGTATTTGTAGTAAACTGAGGCTTAACCCTTATTGATGATAGTGTGAAAATATGATTTGTAAGAAGGATGACAATTATACTCACTAATGAGGGGAAAATATTCTTTGGAGAGGAAATCAACTGTAAAGAAGACAATAAATAATGTGGTTTACCCAACATGGATTACGTACACGGGAGCTAGAGTTTTATTTCACTTAAAATGGAAATCAATATTTACAAACTCTCAATCTTTATAAAACTTCACCTCTCGGGATGTTTATAGTGGTTAAAAATGTCTTGGAATCTCTTTCAGTCTCTTAAATTCTATTATGAAGTCTCTCTCCTCTCTATGTATGTTCTCTGTCTTATTGTCTTTTGTCTTCTCTCAGTTTGTTCTCCTTTATATAGTATATCTCCATTTCGTGGGACCTTGAACCCCTTTTCCTCATTTTGAACGCTTCTACTAGTAAACCACCATCAGACGTATAATGGGGAATAAACCCACTAACCATGGTATAAAGTTGTCTCAAAACATGGACAAAAATACTATTCTAATAAAGCATGATGATCTTATTGACCAATATATAATATATATTCTTTCGGTATGGGATCATATATAAAAGGAATATTCCTTTATGTCAGATAATTCTTCCTGTGTCAGCATCTTTTTACAGCTCATGAGATTTTTTTGGTCGTGTAGACTTGTGGTTGCTTGCAACATTCTCCTTTGGGTAAGTTATTCCCTGGTGTGCTTAATTGTGTGGAGTTATTTCGGTCTCTATATTCTCGGGAGAAGTTTCTTCAGGAACCTTGAGCTTGAGCTTCTTAGGTTCTGCCAAACTTCATCTTTTATGTATTCTGATTAACCTCTTCTATGGAACATCAAACGAACTCCTTTTTTTCCTTCTTGAAGTAACTTATCTCTGAGTTGGGAGTCTACAAATTAACTCGTCCTATATTTTCCCCCTCGTAGATAAAGTTAATGTGTATACAAGAAGTTTATGTACAAAACACCTCGTTCAAATAATATATGACTTTGAAACACTTTGGCTAGGTAAATAGAATCATCTCAAATCTTAACGATTTATTATTCACAATCTTTGGATTTTAAATCCTGAATTGAGGAACCATTGTTGAGATAATTACCCTTTTAGAACAAAATATTATTCTCTGCATATTTTTAAGCAAAGCTTTTATGAGCTCCTTTGGTTTGTGGTTTTTCAGCCTGCCGGGAGTAAAGAGTGAGACCAGCCATCTCCCTCAGCTCAAGTTGATCCTATTTTAGTTCCCCTTGGTTCAATAGTGGAACCTTCTTTATGACTTAGATCCATGGGATGTAGTTCATCCTCCTTCTGTTGATGATGTAACTCTTTATAAACTTCTTTATGACTTAGCTAAATTATTGCAAAGGTTTCTCTCGAAATTTACACTTCAATTATTGTAAAGGATTCTCTCAAAATTTACACTTTGTAAATCAACTTAATAGCTCACTACCAAGGTTTCTCTTAAAATAATTTACACTTTGTAAGTCAACTTAGTAGCTTACTAATAAGGGTTTTCTAAAATAATTTACACTTTCCAAGTCAACTTAGTAGATTACTACTAAGATTTTTCTCAAACTTGACACCTTTTAAGTCAACTTAGTAGCTTACTATTAAGTTTTTTCATAAAATCTACATTTTGTAAGTCAACTTAGTAGCTTACTACTAAGGTTTTTTTCTCAAAATTTAGATATAATTTCTTAGTGACTCAGCACCAATTGTGATAAGGTTTTGGCGAACTCTTATGTTTCAATTGTCCTTACCGTCTGTTATAGAAAGCAGTCCTTTAAAGGCACCTCCTCTCATTACGCATGCTATTGGGGGAGGTCCAAGCTGCTTCAGATCATTCTCACCCATCCTCTCATAATGACTAACATCTATGACCAATGTGTAAACTGGGGAGAGTGAGTCTGGTTTTGAGCCTCTTTTGCCAAGCTAGGCACCAGCCCGATACTATTAACAGATGCTTGAGAATGGAATTCTCATTCAACGATTATTTTATTTTTTGCTTGATCGATTTCTAACTTCCCACCCTGAGACTTTCACTACTGACTGCGTGAAAACTCACAACTTGGTAATAGCCTATCATCTCCAATGGACTGTTGTCGTTGTAACTATGACTAAGAATATTTATGGTTGTTTTGGGTTGGGTTAACTTAAAATGAACTAATAGACTAGAAGATGATGTATAGTTATGCTGTAAGCAGTGTTATAAAAGGCACGCCCAAGCTTGAGGCTTGGTAGAAATGCCCCTTCTTAAGCCTTTTACTCCATATTCTTGGTAAAAGACTTAAGGCACACTTTTTTTAAAAACAAAAATTCTTTAGATAAATAATATTGCCTTTTGAAGACTTTTTTTACAAACCGAGCTAATATCTCGTCCAAAATAATAAAATAGTATTTTAATTTGCATATATTCTGACATATTTTTAAGGTATGTACAATTTTAGTATTTCTAATAGCCTTGTTATGGGTAAAAATATTAAAATATATTAAAAAATGCCTAAACACCTTTTCACGCCTTTTTACGTCTAAGGCCCTCCTAGGCTTCTAAGGCACAAGGCTTGATCTCCACACCTCGATCACGCCCCGCGTTTTTAGAACAATGGTTGTAATCGAAAATAAATTACATTATTATGCTACTTGGGCTTGTCGTTAACGTCTTATATTAACATTTTTCATGATATATGCATTTGTGTCGCCACCGTCCTGAGATCATTTCAGTAGTTGGATTTACGTTAATACAGTTATAGTAACGCGATGGTACTAATATTATTGGTTGGTTCGATATCAGAGTCATATAGTTCACCTATGGTATGTTTCAGTCACTTATAGTATGCCTTTAGTATTATTACAGTCATGCTTAGAATGATATTCAATTGTTTGATTCCCTTATTATAAAATTTTACATGGGGATGGGTTTAATATATGTAAGTCTTATTCGAAGAATCTTTTTTTTTAAGTCCTATTAACTAGTCAATCATTAATTAAGTCCTAATTTTGAATTTATAATTTTTTTCTTTACTAATATATCCCACTCCCTATATTCTCGCAAATTTAAAGTAGTGGATATTTTTTCCATTTAAACTTTAAAGAACAATAACTATGATATACAAATCCTAAATTTACGAAATTGATATTTTGAAAACTACTAATCGAGTCCTATAAAATAAAATCCAATTCAATATAAAATATTAAAAAAATAAAAATGACATTTTTTCTCATTTTAGGCAAATAATAAACATTTATTGTATGTGTAATATTAGCACAATAAATGTTTACTGTTTGTGAAACATTCCAGCTATAAAGCAGTTTCATTTTCTAGTGAACATGGTAAATATTTACCATTTGTATAATTTTTTTATTTCTTTAGAATTTTATAGGGTCCATGGATCTTGGTTGATAGATCTTGATGAATAGATTTCATAAATAATAATTTTGTGAAAAAAATTATTTGTAAATCAAAAGTTTGTGACACCCCGCCTAATTAACTACCGAGTGATCAGTCCTTTATTAAATTAAAATCAAGGTGAATGGTTGGTTCGTTCTTAGAATCACTGTCTCAAAATAAATAATTCCAATTTAAACACCCTAAATAATTAAGCTAAGTGTCAAAACAATTTAAAGTCCTATTCTAATTTTAAATTCCAATGTGAAAACGTTTTTAAATAATCATCAGTTTAAGAATCACATAAATTCTAAGGATGACAATCAGCATAAGATAATTAAGTCGTCTAGATTAATCAAAACTAGTTAAAGAACCCTAAATAAAATCATCCTAACAAGAGTTAACTCCCAATGAGTACTGAATACTGGAAATATAAATAAATAAAAATCTCTGACAAATCCAAATGGAATAGGAAATCGGGCGACACATGTCCTAACTGTAAAGAACTAAAACAAGACTGAATCAATGAAGAGGTCGTCTAAAGCTAGATCCTGCAAATCCCACCTAAGATGTAGCACGTCCAATCCAAAGAACCTATGACTGACGCCCCTGTGGCTAGGCACCTGTAATACATACATATATATACAAAAGAGAGAAAAATGACAGAAGACGGGTCAGAGCCCGAGTGTAAAAAAGTTATAAAAATAGTTTAGAAAGTATTTAAAATGTTTACTGGCTAATATAACCACCATGTTGGTGCACAACACTCTCTTGAGAATTCTCACCTCTCATCTAGTGTGCACGCCTACCGTACAACTAAATACCTCATAAGTTTATCTAACTTATCTCCCAAGGATTTTATTTCGAGAAGTCACAAGGATATGATATTTAGTTTAGAGATTAATCTCTTCATGATTACTTATGTTACTCAATACATCGCAGTACCGTTATAAAGTTCCCGAATATTTATTATAAACTTTGCAGCATTTATTCACTACTTAACTACTTATACGCATAGTAGAAGAATTCCATATATATACGTATATGTATTAATCACACATATAATATATATACTATCGGCACCCCACATAAAATCTATGGTGCTGGAATACTCTGCTATCAAGTCCCCATATCACTCATACTAAAGGAAATACTAGTTCAAAATCCCTCTGAAACTGTATTGATACAATACACAAAATGGAGGCGAAGCATAGTTCCAAGTCACTAAAAGGTCAGTAAATACCCCGCACATCTCTTAGGACCGCCTGACTATCATTCTCAGATAGCCTGTTCCAAGGAATCCTATGTTCTAGGGTACAAGTCAGTATCCCCCATAAAGGTCCAATCGAGATAAGACTGTCCCGGCACGGCAACCTCCATGATAGCAAGTAGCGCGGGTATGATTATACACAAGCATAATATAAATCTATACACATGCACTCGATCATATACATAAATATTCTCATTTTCCAATTAGATTTGCCCACGACCAATAATAATTATTATTAACTGTACTTAGTACAATTTTACCCGATTATCTTGCATAAAGGGTTCATCTCATTTATTCTCAATTATAATCATTTCATACTTACTTCTCGTCTCTCGAATTATTCTCTTTCACTAAAGATAATTTCAGTAGGTTTACCCTCTCTAACTTACTGGTCTAAGTCATTTATAAACATCTCAATTCCATAGCTAACGTGCGAACAATTTTCAATTTGTATTAAACCCCCCGTTAACCCTCGGTAAATACCATATAATATTTCATTCAATGGAATTCTACTTAGACCCTACTGGACCTCTTCATGACCCATTATGCTCTTTAAATAATTTTTAAGGGTTCCTACGCATTTTATTTGGATTAAACAAAAAGGCGAAAATATGTAGTTTTCTAGGAGGGGTTCATTGATCGAGGAAAGGGGTCGATCGATCGATCAGTCGATCAATAAATACTCTTGGGTCGATCGATCGATCAAGCAGGTATTTCGAATTCTGCCATTGTTAACTACGGATTTTCTTCTTCAACCTCAACCAAAACTCCATTAACGTTCACCAAACTCCCAAACAATTTAACTACTAGTTTAATATACCTATATACATGATATCCTGCGTGAAGCATGTACAAATTCATCAAAAGTATTGAATTAAAGGGGGAATTCATCAAAATTATCAAGAACCCTAAGTTTACATTAAACTTCCATTCTTCTAATTCTTTTTCCAGATTTCTCACTTCTAAACCAATATAATTTCGTGGGTAATCCTCTACATATGTTGAGATTTCCAGAATATATCTAATTCCTCTAAAACATGTGATTTAAATTCCCTAAATCATAAAATTCTTCAATGAAATATATGTGTAAAAATCTTATTCTTACATGGGTGAAACATTAACTAGAAAGAATAGAAAGTTAGATACTTGACTGGAATTCGAATGTCTGATTTGTTGATGAAAAGGATATGGCTGTGTTCCTCGTCTTAGGATCTATGTTTTGGTGGTGGCGGTGGTGCAATCGAATTGGTTCTTGGCCTTGGATTTATTGGAAAACTTTTCCTTCCTCTCACTGTCGTTCTATCTTTTTTAGAGTGTTAACCCTAGAAGACTCTTTTAAAATCTGATAATAATGTCCCAATTTTCATCATTTAATTAAGGCCTAATTTGGAAATGACTAAATTGTCCCTCTAGAGTGCCAGTTAGGCCTAAAAACACCTCGAGACCCAAACTAAACCCCCGGGTACACTTTTCTGACTATCTCTACCCTTCCAGACACGATGGCGCACTCGAAATGACTATACGAGTGACTTATAATTTATTCACTTTTATGATACTAATATAGTCCCGACACGACACAGGC
This sequence comes from Sambucus nigra, assembly GCA_949130495.1. Lineage (NCBI taxonomy): Eukaryota > Viridiplantae > Streptophyta > Magnoliopsida > Dipsacales > Adoxaceae > Sambucus > Sambucus nigra. The sequence goes on from OX422207.1 coordinate 550,688,429, forward strand.
GCGTCCCGACTTAATCTCTATAATTGTCATATTATTCACTCGTGCAATATTAATAAAATCAATCTCATATATTACTTTACTCATCTAGTAATATTAAACAAATTCCCAAAAATTACTAACTCTCGCCATGCTAGTAAATATTTACAATAAAATTCTGGATTAATATTAAATTAATAACTCAATTAAATTTAATAAATCCCCAATTTTAAAAGCCATAAAATACGGGGTATTACAAAGTTATGGTCATTCGAAGATTAAAAAATAGAAAAATAAAATCAATCAATTGAGTAACTTTTCTCAATAATTAGGGGTGAATGGTTTATAAAAAAATAAAAAAAAATCAAAAATTAAAAATATGATATATTCGACAGTTGAGAAGTGACTTATTTAAAAGAAAAAATATCTTTAAATGGCACATTTATGTAAAAAGTAATGTTAGTTAATGATATGTCGGATTGCATAATGTTAAAGATTGAAGAAAAAGTGATAAACCAAAGTAATAAATTTCGCTATATAGGTTTGGTGTTACAAATTAATAGGGATATTGATGAGGGTGTTACGACTAGAATATCAACTGGTTGGCTGAAATGGAGACAAGAAATTGGGGTGTTATGCAATAAGAGGATAACTAATAAATTATAGAACAGTTGTTAAGCCTGCGACCCTATATAGAGCGGAGTGTTGGGCTTTAAAAAAAATATGAACAAAGTCTCCATGTTAGTGAGATGAGAATGCTCCGATAGATGATAGGAATTACTAGAAATAACAAAATTAAAACTCAGTACGTGAGAGAAAAGTTAGGAGTTGCTCCCATTAACTATAAATTAAGAGAAAGTAGACATGGGTGGTATGAACATGTATTGCATAGATCAGTAGATGCACCTATAACAAGAGGAAGATTATTGAAAATAGAGGGTAAAAGAGTAAGGCGCCGCCCTAAGTTATCGTGGGAGAAAATTATTAAAGGGATATTAAGGAATTAAACCTGAATGATAATATTGCATATAAAAAATTATAATGAAAAAGGAGAATCCATGTGACCGACTCCATATGATGGGATTAAGGCAAAGATGATGGTGATGATAATGAATTAAGGACACAAGTCTCTGACTAAGTCTTAATGTAGTGTTGGCTCAATTCCGAACAAAAAATATTTGATTCAAAGGATAGAGTTCAAATGTATCCATCCAAGCCTATGGCGTGTTAGTTGAAGACGTAGTGGCTAAGATTATAAAGCTTTATCATGTGCCAGGTTTATTGTGCCTCGTTTCTATGTCAACAACATTGGTTCCAATGCTCCTAAGGTATGAATGCATTATATATATATATATATAGGAGATTGAAAATTTATTGGGTGTATTTTATAAATAGTTGTAAGGACTTTGTTTTACTTAGAAAATATTTTTTTTAGAACTTTTCATAAAAAGTTTTGGGCTTATAAAGAATATTGCATTTTCTGATAAGTCGTTCGAACGAACTGGAATCTCGTTCGAACGAGATTCCCAGGTCGTTCGAATGAGACTTTGAACGATATTTCCTCTTTCGCACTGGAACATCATTAGTAAAGTCGTTCGAACGAAGGGAACAATTTGTTGGCAGTTTTTGGCAGTTTTCTCCATATTCCCACTAGTTTTTCCCCACTACTTTTTGACAGAATTAAGATGTACGGGAACCAACCTTTTCAAAGTAACTTTTTCATATTCTAAAATCTCCAAGAGATAGTTTTTGAAAGTTTAATTACTCAATGAAAAGGTTCGAGTTTTTAGTGTTTGTTTTTCAAGAAAATTCTTAAACACTTTTGTTTACACCCATATTAGTTTATTCCAAGTACCACATATATATATCTTACTTGGAGAGTGTTTGGCACCTGGTTCTCTACCGAATTGAAGAGTTTGTTTGGGTTTACTTCTATATACCACAAAGAAGAAGACATGTTTGTTGTTGCGCCGTTCCCACTCAGAGAAAGGCTTAGGGTGCGGGTTGACGGTTGTTCCAAAGGCCTCATTGGTGGATTCCAAGGTTCTGGTGGACTCCAGGATTATTGACTAGGCGGAGGTATTTACAAGAAGACGATTCAGGGGCTTGGACGGAGTCAAGTCGAGTTGTGTAAGTCATCTGTCTTGGAATCATAAAACCATACTTAGTGAACTTAAGGCTAGGGCCGTCTGAGATTTTTTTCCGTTGTGGATTTTTCCTCGTACATCGCGGCATAGTGGTTTGTGATTTATTTTATCTTTCTATATCACCTAGATGCATCTTAGGACTAAATGATAAAATATGGTTTAAATCATTACTCATGCTTTAGTTGGTGCTAAATTTAATTTGAGTAATATTTAATTAATTTAGTTCAAGTCATTAATTTTAATTTGATAAAAATATGGTTTGGCCTAAATTGCAAAATGAATAATTTTTGTTAGGAAAATTTTAGGACTTGGATTGAATTAAGTTGTTTAAGTGAAAATCAATTTTTTGATTAATTTAATGTCACTTTAAGTTTAGTTTATTTTAATTTAAAAGAAATTAAAATTTGAAACTAGAATTTGTAGTTTGTATTGTGTTGAACCATCCTTATTTCGCATTTAAAGGAAATTAATTTTTAAAGTGAAAGATTTAAAAATTGGGGGTCCTTCAAATTGGTATCAGAGTCGGAGTGATAATTTATTGCGTTAAGGTCCTTTTTAAATATTTTGTTAAAAATGGAATTTTTTCCATTTTCAAAATTTCTTATTTTCGATGGTTCCAGCTATGCGTATTGGAAAGCGCATATGAAATCGGCACTTAGGTCTCTAGATGATAGGGTTTGGTTGTCAGTCGTTAACGGGTGGTCTCCACCTACATATTTAGTTAAAAATGAACGTGTTCCCAAACCCACTGATAGATGGAGTGAGAACGAATTTAAACCTGAAAATTTTAATTTCTGAGGTTTAAATTCCTTATTTAGCGCGGTCACACCGGATGAATTCCGATGCATTATGACGTGTGAAACCACTAAAGAATCTTGGGATATTTTACAACTCACTCACGAGGGAACTAGTGTCGCAAAAGCTTCTAAACTCCAAAACCTCCCCACTCAATTTGAAACCATCAAAATGAATGAAAAAGAAACTTTTGATGAATTCTATTCTAGACTTTTCGATATAGTTAATTCATCTTTTAATTTGGGAGAGAAAATATCCGACAACCGAGTAGTAAAGAAAATTTTAAGGTCCCTACCCGATAGATTTATTCCTAAGGTGACCGTGTTAAATTATTTACCCACTTTAGCCTCTACGAAATTAGAAGAGCTCGTAGGTGATTTACAAACCTATGAACTAGACATGTTTCCCTCTAAAATTGAAAAGAAAATAGATAAGGGCGTTGCTTTGAAATCCCGAAAGGAGGAAAACAAGTAGTAGAGAGTGAAAGTGAGAGTGACTCAGAAGATATGGCTATGTTTGCTAGGAAGTTTCATAAATTTTTTAAATTTAACAAAGATAGATTTAAAAATGATTTTAAGAAATTTAAAAATTCTAAGCATGAAAAAGCCGAGAAGATGCCTAAAACTTTTAATGAAAATTTAAATAGGGACGAGTCAAATAGGTGTTACGGTTGTGAGGGTTGTGGCCATAGGGCGAGAGAGTGCCCCACTAAACTAAGTAGAGAGGGTAAGCAACCAATTTCCTACAATGCAACCCTTAGTGATAGTGATAAGGAAGAGGGACCTGATTCCCTCACTAAGCCCAACTTTGTGACTTTTATGGCAAGTCATGTGAGTAAAAGTGAGCACTCCTTAATTGATGAAATTTTAATACATGACACTTCCAAAGTCACAATTTGTAAATCCCAAAGAAATGATGGTAGTGAGAGTGGAGAAGGAAGAGAGAGTGAAAGTGAAAATGAGGTTGATGTGGGTGAACTTCAAATTTCTTTTTAAGAATTATATGAAGAATCTATTAAATTAAAACGAAAAAAATTTGAAGTTAGAATCTAGTTTGAAAGAGCGTGTCAAGGTCATTAATGATAGTATATTAGTGGAAGACCTTAGGAAATGTGAGAGGGCTCTTCGTGAGAAGCTTGAATATGTAGAAGGCGAGAGAGATATTCTTAAAGGTTTAATGAAATCCTTAAAAAAAGAGCTTCTTGCGTTTAAAGAGCGCAATGTTTTATTAGAGTCTCACATTGTAGATTTAGAAAATAAACTAAAAGACTCTAGTAAATTCAAATTTAATTTGGAGTGTCGTTTGGAGAAATTAGATAAAATATTAGGAAAGGTCCAAATTAAAAATGACACTTGTGGTTTAGGCTTCGAAACTTGTAATGAGTCCACTCATAAAGCCAAAACACATATTTTAGGAGAATCCTCTAGGAACAATGTTACAGATCATTCCTTAGGAAAGTCTCTTCTCCGAGTCTTTAGGTGCTCACATTGTGGCCGAAAAGGTCATCTTAGGAAGTTTTTCTTTGGTCTTAAACGAGGTCCTAGAAAATCCCTACGTAAGGCAACCGAGGTAGCCAAGATTCCTATATCTCGAGATCATCATTCGTCACTTGTTTGGGTTAGGAGATCCGACCTGGTAGCTTTACAAGATATGATTTTTTATTCTCATTTACTTTCACATGCTTCCTCCCTTGCAAAATCTAAAGGTTGAATGTGTTAGTTGTTTGCATACTTTAGCTTTTTTACTTCATGCTAAATTATCATGCTAATTGTATGCTTCTTAATCATTGTTCTAGTCTATACTTCATGATTTATCACATGCTAGAATTATGATTGTTGTTTATCTTTTGTATTATAGTTCTTTCATTTTAGTTTGAATTATATAAATAAAAAATAAAAAAAGATTTTTGTTTATCATTTGTGTTTTACCTATTTAGTAATTTAGGCCTAATGAAAAATACAAATAATTTTTGTTTGTCTTCTGAGTAAATATTTTTGTTTGTTTGGTTAAAAAATTTCAAAAAACTAAAAAAGACTTTTTTTTTGTATTTTAGTTTGACACACTCTATGTGGCATATACTTGTGTTTGAATCCATTCTTTTTCGCTTCCATGTGGCTAGAACTTTTGGTTTAGATTGTCAATCCTTAAAATGTTATTTACCATGCTTACATGGAGTAGTTGGATTTCGTGTTGCTTTAATGGATTCTATTTTTATACGCCTCAATTCACACATGCACAAGATCACTTGAAATTATAGCGTCACATGTATATTTGAGCTTTGTAAGGTGTTCTCCTATCAATCTAGTCATCTACATGCTATGTGACCTAGGAGGACTAGTGCATGTTAAAATTCGTTGCACGCGAGAATTGAGCTATAAAAGATTATATATATGTGTGTGTGTGTGTGTGTGTGTGCACGGGGAAGGGCTCCGAAAGGAAATATCATCCTCTGCGAGTAAGCCACCGTTTGCTTGGACCTAAAAGAAATACGTGGTCCAAAGGCCTAAAAGAATAATGTCATTAAAAGAAAATATTTGCCAAGGCATATTTTGTTTAGTTGATTTATTCATTAAATATATTAAAATAATATGCTTAAATTGAGGGAGTTTGGATGGTATATCAAAGGTTTGTACAATGTCCGTTGATCCTAGTTGTACTTTCAAGGTCATAACTCTATTGGTTTGTAGAATCATCAAAATTCTAGGCTTGTATGCATTGTGTATGTTTGTTCATTGAGTTCAATATATATTATCACATGAGGTTATATTCAAATGTGATAAAGTTTGCAATCAAATGAGAACTTCGTGAATATGCTTTAATAGATTGGGTCTAAATTTAATTGTTACTAGTTCACACCCCTACACTTTCGTTTTTATATGACACATTTTTGCCATACGAGTGTGAAAATCTTATTGTATTTTGTATCAAGTGTGGTGTATATACCTATATATATGTGCATGTGGGTTAGTAATAGTCATTTTGTCTACATATATATGGTATTTTTTTCTTTGCCTCGCCTTCTAGTCCATCTATGCTTCAAATTCATAATTGGTATCTATCTTGTTGCATATTGTTGTTGATATTACATGCTTAGTATCTTATGTATCACATTGGTATTTTTTTTTTTGCATCTTCGTTGGTATTTGTTATTATTTGTATGGATTAATTATGATTTTGTCATATGCTTTCATGCTCTTATCACTCTAAGCTTCATCGTGTTAAAATTAGTTTTTATCCTTTGTCTATTCCTGAACAAAAAGTGGGAGAATGATAGGGGGAGAAATGGTATCTAATTCTATTATAATTGTATATTAGTTTGGGAGATTTATCTTAGGGGGAGACGTCTTTCTAAGTAGGTCATTTATTTGATAAAGGGGATAATTAATTTAGAGGGAGTATTTATTTTATATGCATCTAATATTCTTATTCCCTATGCGTTTGATAGTTTGCTTAAGTGTGCAGGAATTCTTCTAAGTGGCAACTTTCATCGGCAAAGATATTGATCCTTGGGTTTTGAGTCAATCTATGTAATTTTTCATTTTGGGTGGGCTATTTTTTTTAAGTCTAGTAGAGCTTGACGACCCTTTAGGATTTTGTTTTTTTTTTGTCCCCGAATAGCAAAAGGGGGAGATTTGTAAGGACACAAGTCTCCGATTGAGTCTTAATGTAGTGCTGGCTCAATTTCGGACAAAAAATATTTGAGCCATGGGATAGTGTTCAAATGTATCCATCCAAGCCTATGACGTGTTAGTTGAAGATGTAGCGGCCAAGATTATAAAGCTTTATCATATGTCGGGTTTATTGTGCCTCGTTTCTACGTCAACAACATTGGTTCCAATGCTCCTAAGGTATGAATGCATTTTATATATATATATAGGAGCTTGAAAATTTATTGGGCGTATTTTATAAATTTTTTATAAATAGTTTTAACCACTTTGTTTTACTCAAAAAATATTTTTTTAAAACTTTTCATAAAAAGTTTTGGGCTTACAAAAAATAATGCACTTTCTGACAAGTCGTTCGAATAAACTGGAATCTCATTCGAACGAGATTCCCAGGTCGTTCGAACGAGACTTCTAACGAGATTTCCTTTTTCGCACTGGAACATCGTTAGTAAAGTCATTCGAACGAAAAGGTCGTTCGAACGAAAATGTCATTCGAACAAGTTTGACGGGAATAGTTTTTGGCAGTTTTCTCCATGTTCCCACTAGTTTTTCCCCACTACTTTTTGATAGAATTAAGATGTGCGGGAACCAACCTTTTCAAACTAACTTTTTCATATTCTACAATCTCCAAGAGAGAGTTTTTGTGAGTTTAATTCCTCCATGAAAAGGTTCATGTTTTGAATGTTTGTTTTTCAAGAAAATTCTTAAACACTTTTGTTTACAACTATATTAGTTTATTCCAAGTACCACACACACACACACACACACACACATATATATATATATATATATATATATATATATATATATATATATATATATATATATATATATATATATATATATATATTGCTTGGAGAATGTTTGGCACTGGGTTCTCTACCAAATTGAAGAGTTTGTTTGGGTTTACTTCTACATTCCATAAATAAGAAAACTTGTTTGTTGCCGCGGCGTTCCCACTTGGAGAAAGGCTTCGGGTGTGAGTTGACGGTTGTTCTAAAGGCACCTCATTGGTGGATTCCAAGGTTCCGGTGGACTCCGGGGTTGTCGACTAGAAGGAGGTAGTTACAAGAAGACGCGTCAGGGGGCTTGGACGGAGTCAAGTCGAGTTGTGTAAGTCATCTGTCTTGTAATCATAAAACCATACTTAGCGGACTTAAGGCTAGAGCCGTTCGAGGTTTTTTCTCGTTATGGGTTTTTCCTCGTACATTGCGGCGTAGTAATTTATTTTATCTTGCTATATCACCTAGATGCATGCTTAGGACTAAAAGATAAAATATGGTTTAAATCACTACTCATGCTTTAGTTGGTGCTAAATTTAATTTGAGTAATATTTAATTAATTTAGTTCAAGTCATGAATTTTAATTTGATAAAAATGTGGTTTGACCTAAATTACAAAATGAATAATTTTTGTTAGGCAAATTTTAGGACATGGATTGAATTAAGTTGTTTAAGTAAACATCAATTTGTTGATTAATTTAATTTCACTTTAAGTTTAGTTTATTTTAATTGGAAAGAAATAAAAATTTGAAACTAGAATTTGTAGTTTGTATTGTGTTGAACCATCCTTATTCCGTATTTAAAGGAAATTGATTTTTAAAGTGAAAGATTTAAAAATTGGGGGTCCTTCAATTACTTAAAAGGAAAATTCTACGCTGACTCTTGATTGGAACTCTCGCGGACATAGCGTGCCATCAATGGTTGATTTCTTATGAAGTGGGCCTGCGCGAGTGATACTAACCAATCGCGATACGGCGTGTTAGCAAGTCACAATTTTTTAGTAATAATTTTGAGTCACTGTAGAAGGAAACGTACAGGATTCTTTACATGAGGTGTTTACGCAAAGAGAAAAAGTTTAGGGTCCGTTTGGTTGGTAAAATTTGCCTGGGATAATGCCAAAAAGTTGATAAATATGAAAATGTGTCCACATTTTGACTGTTTGGTTGCACAATTTGCGTAGACATTATTTGTCAATGTACAACACCTCCTATGCACAATCTGTGAGCAAATTTTGCTTACCTATTTGAGTGGGAAATATTTGTCAACAAATTAAACGGTTTTAATGTTTTAAAAAATAATTTAAAAACTGTTTTAAATAATTAAGAACTGTTATGAATATTTAAAAATTATTTTGCAATGTTTAAAAAACTGTTTTTAATATTATAAAAATTGTTAAGAAAATGTTTTACAATTTTTTTTAAAAATCGTTTTAACAAAATATTGTAAAAAAAGTTTTTAACATTTTTAAAAATTGTTGTGAATTTATTATAAAACAGTTTTAAAGTTTTAAAATATAATTTTAAAAACTGTTTTAAATAGTTAAAAAACTGTTATAAATATTTAAAAACTGTTTTGTAATGTTTTGAAAACTGTTTTTAATATTAGAAAAAATTGTTAAGAAAATGTTTTACAAATTGTTTTAAAAATCGTATTATAAAAATATTGTAAAAACTGTTTTTAACATTTTTAAAAAGTGTTTTGAATATATTAAAAAAATTGTTTTAAATTTTTAAAAAAACATATTTTAAAACTGCTTTAAATAGTTTTAAAAAACTGTAGTGAATGTTTGAAAGTTGTTATATAATATTTTAAAAAACTGTTTTCAATATTATAAAAATTTGTTAAGAGAATGTTTTACAAATTTTTTGAAAAACCGTAATATAAAAATATTGTAAAAATAGTTTTTAACATTTTTAAAAACTATTTTTAATATAATATAAATACAGTTTTAAAGTTTAAAAAAATTAAAAAATATTTTAAATAGTTAAAAAAATGTTAATTGTTTTGTAATATTTTAAAAACTGTTTTTAATATTATAAAAAATTGTTAAGAAATGTTTTACAATTTTTTTAAAAAACCGTAATATAAAAATATTGTAAAAACTGTTTTTAACATTTTTGAATATAATATAAAAACTTTTTTTAAATAAATTAATTAGATTGACTTTAATTTGGGATAATGGTTGTTTGATAGCCTTATGTAAAAAAAATAGGGCTGTGTTTTTTTTTCAATTTTCCGAATTCCGATCCGATTTTTTTTTCCGATTTTGGAAAGATTTTTTTATTGTCGATTTCCGATTTTTTCGGAAAAAATTGGATCGAAAATCGGAATTTTTTTATATTCCGAATTTTCGATTTTTGCCGATCCGAATTTTCGAAATTTGTTCCGATCCGAATTTCCGAATTATTTTCGAAATATTATCCGAACTATTTTCCTATTGTTTTTCCGAAATATTTTCCGAACTGTTTTCCAATTTTGCCACGAAATATTTTCCGAAATAATTTCCTGGAAAATTGTCGAATTTGTCGAATTTCTAAGTTTCTCCGAAAATTCCGATTTTACCGAAAATTCCGAATTCGAAAAAAAAAACCTTTTCGAAAAAAATCGGATTCGGTTTCGGCACGCCGATTTTTTGTCGATTTTTTCGGGAATTTTTTCAAAACATGTTTTTTCGATCTGATCAGGACGAAACACAGCCCTAAAAAAAAGGTTAGGTAAAATTTACTTGTCAATCGCATTATTTTGCTCATTATCAATTAAACAGATCCTTAATACATCTCAGACATCAAAAATTTAATATCTTAAATATGTGATTGATCAATATCACTAACGTGAACCTATAAGACTTATGAAAATGAATCTACATAAGCGAATCGATCAATCACATTTCCAAAATATCATAGTTTTTATGTACGAGAGACACAACTTTTTTTTGGTAGGAGGAGGCAGAAGGCGTTTGTTGAGGAGAATGATCCACGTGTACGGTGAGATGAGAATTTCCACGTGGGATAGAGAGGAGGTTAGCATCACTCTGTCTTGTCTGTTTAGGTAAGCGTATGGGCTCCACCTTTACAACGTATGAAAAAAGCACAAGAGGGCGGTGCTCCCAACAGGCCCGTATCAAGCATGGAGCCCACACCCACCCCTCACCTCCTCTCTTTCACTCTCAAACGGACCAGATTTCACAATTTCAGATCCCATTAATTACATATCTCTCTCTCACACTTGAATGTTGATCCTTTACACTCTCATCATACCAAAGGGAACATTATCATTACCTTTTTGAATTTAATTTCTAAACCATTTATCCACCCGCAATTCTATGAATATGTCTTTACCATTGTCCCTTTTATTTTTATTTTTTTCTTCTTATTTTTTAAGTTTTGAGCTGAACCTCCGTAGGAAGCCTAGAGCTCGTTATGATGTTTTGCAATTATTTGAGGGCTATAAAGATACTAGTAGAGATATGTTTTATATTTGGGATAACTAATGTTTTAGACTTTAGACATATTCCCGCACCTTCTATATTTTTTCCAATATTTTTTTGATCAAATATAAAAAAAATTCTCCAATATTTTTTAAAATACATTTAATCCAAAACATTTTTTTTTTGTACCAAAAAAATTCTTACTCTCTTATAATTAAAGGTCTGTGCCAGCGGCATGGTAAAGTCTTTTGAGCATGATAAATGTCTTTTGGGCATGGTGAAAAACTCTTTGATGCAAAACAAAAAGACTTGGACTAAACGTGTATTAAGAAAAGTTCAAGGAACTATTTGATATATGCCCCTATTTTTTTTAACATTTAAACACTAAAAAATCAAAAAATCATCTATACATATATGATTTGAATAAATATAATCTTTTGCCCGAACTCTATTACCTAAAAAAACATAATATTATAAAAAATGAAATAAAAAAAATATTTTGAAAATAAGAAATCCTAATATTTTAGAAAATTAAAATTTTAATATTCTGAAAATATAAGATTATAAAAGTTATTTTTTATATAAAAAATATAATGTTATTTATAAAAAAACATTTTTATTTATTTAAATGGACGTTGATAAAAAAAAAACAGCTTGGTTATTTATTTAAAAAAATTGGACGTTCTTTTTACTATTTTTAGGTAAAAACGTTTTTTTTTATTTTATTTTTTTAAAAAATGTTTTGTTATTTATATAAAAAAACGGTTTCGTTATTTATTTTTTTAGTTAAAAATTGTTTCTTTTATTATTTTAAAAATAATTTTTTCACTGTTTAAAAAAATGGTCCGCGTCAGCGGTATGCATAGGCAGTTCGACCACCTATACATACTGCTGGTGCGCACCAACATATTAGAAAAAATGATCTGCGCTAGCGGTATGTATAAGTGGTTGGACCGCCTATAAATGATGCTGTCGCGGCCCATATTTTTTTAAAATAGTAAAAATATTATTTTTAAAATAATACAAAAATAGTTTTTAACCAAAAATAAAATTTGTAAAAAGAAAATACTTTTATAAGAATACAGTTTCTTAAGAAAACAAATTTTACGTTTTTATAAACAGTTTTTTATTTAAAAAAAGATTTTACATTTTATGAACAATTTTTTTTTATAATAAACATTTTTTTTATATTGAAAATATATTTTTCTGCTTTTTATCAAATGTATTTGTTGTAGTTGGAGGTGAAAAAAATGGAAATTTAGATTTTATAAACCTAAGAACACAATTGTTATTTATTATCCAAAAGGTGTGGAGGAAGATATAGAGGGTGTGAGAATAGTTACTCCCTATATATATATATATATATATATATATATATATATATATATATATATATATATATATAGGAAATAATGCATATATATATTTATTTATTTATTTAATCTAGTTTATTTTCCTATATTTTAAAATTTCCCTTCTTTGCTTTTCCCGCAATTTTTTTCCCTATAGAGGAAGAAGGGTTTAAGGTTTTAGTGTTTCCGGGGTTTCTTGTTTTATTTGTATTTCTTTTAGGGTGTAGTGTTTAGTTTCTATTTTCTTTTTTTATTTGTTATCTTTCTTTAGCATTTAAGATTGTAAGGTAGTGTTTAGGATTAGAATTTAAATTTTTAGGTTTCAAAATTTAATGTTTATAGTTTATAGTCTTTATAGCTTAGAAAAAAAATAGATTTTTAGAAAAAAAAAATAATATTCGATGAAATGCTAAATAAAAAAATGTCGATGGTATTATGGTCAAATGACCCTTCAATTTTTGGACAAAATAGGGTTTTATGTAGGGGTGAAGATTCATGTTTTTAATCGGGTTTTGAGCTGATACTAACACGACTGGTATAAAATACGACACTGCTAACACGAATTCTAAAATTTTTTACTCAATTAAATAGATATATACATGATAATCTAAATAGAAACACAATTAATACAAAAAGATATCATAACATGAGTCATAATTTTGACGCGAACACGATAAAACACGATTTTATATCAAAAGAAAGTGACATAAACACGACATAGCGTGATAGTTTTGAAGCCGTATTTTTTTATCGTTCTGTAAAATTTTCGCCATAGTTGTATGATACATAAAAGTTTGAACAAAGATACTATGAAAGTAAACTCAGCGTTTTTATGTCTATATTCTTGGGGTCCGTTTGATAGCACAATAATTTCAAGGAAAATTTAAAAAAGTCGATTTTTTTTTTGAAATTTTCAGTTTTTAGGCTATTTGATAGCCGTAATTTACCTTGAAATTTACTTCCCTACAATACTCCTTAAACACAATTTGTCTCATTTGGATGGAATCAAATTCTGTGTGTGTGTGGGGGGGGGGGGGGGTCAGGTTTTTGTTTACCACCTTTGGGTGGCCAAATCACTCAAAACCAATTTTTTTAAACTCTATATATTTCATCAATATAAAAATAAATGTTGTTAATAAATTTATATATATATATTTTTTAAAATAATTCACATATTTTTTTGTATATTTCATCTATTAACATATTTATTTTCGTATATATCATATATGTATACAATTTTGTATAGTTCATAATTGTATATATTTCGTATATTTCATATATGTATATATTTTTTAATGTGTATATATAAATTCCAGAAATAATATTAGTGATGTATATATATTCAGAGAGAGAGAGAGAGAGGATCCCGTACATACCAAACGGTACATACCAACGGTGCATACCACTGGTGCTGACCCATTTTATAAATGATTTTGAGTTGAGTTTTTTATATGATTTTCAAACATTTCAATAGACCCATATAAAAAAATCAACTCAAAATAACGTTTTTTGCTATTTTAAAAGAAACGGTCAAACTTTTTGCAGCGTTTAAAGTGCTTTAAAAGCTGCGAAAGTTTGAGCGATTTTTTTAAAATAGGAAAAAACGTTATTTTGAGTTAATTTTTTTATATGGGCGTATTGAAATGTTTAAACATCATATAAAAAAATTTAGGAAAAAAATAATTTTTTTATTATTTCAAAAAATTGGTATGCATCGTTGGTGTGTATCGTTTGGTATGTACACGAGACTCTCACTGTATATATATATATATATATCAGTCATGCTCTTGTGCGGACTAGTCCGCATTTTAAGAACGCGAACCAGACATGTGTCACCTGGCGGTGACCCAGAAAAGAGAGAGAGTGTGCCTATAATTTACGCTATAATTTCTAGAGGAACGGTTAGGGGACACATGTCCGGTCCGCATTCTTAAAATGCGGACTAGTCGCATTATATATATATATATATATATATATATATATAATCTAATTTATTTTCCTATATTTCAAAATTTCCCTTCTTTGCTTTTTTCGCAACTTTTTTTCCCCATGGGCGCAGGGTTTAAGGTTTTAGTGTTTCCGGGGTTTCTTGCTTTATTTGTATATCTTTAAGGGTGTAGTGTTTAGTTTCTATTTTTTTTTATTTGTAATCTTTCTTTAGCATTTAAGGTTGTTAGGTAGTATTTAGGATTAGAATTTAAATTTTTAGGTTTCAAAATTTAATGTTTATAGTCTTAAGGTTTAGAGTTTAGAGAGAAAAAAATAGATTTGTAGAAAAAAAATATTATTCGATGAAATGTTAAATTAAAAAAATGTCGATGGTTTTATTGTCAAATGACCCTTCAATTTTTGAACAAAATAGTGTTTTATGTAGGGGTGAAGATTCATGTTTTTAATTAAGTTTCGAGTTGATACTAACACGACCAGTATAAAATACGACACGATTAACACGACTTCTATAATTTTACACTCAATTAAATAGATATATACATGATAATCCAAATAGAAGCACAATTAATACAAAAAGATATCATAACATGAGTCATAAGTTTGACGCGAACACGATAAAACATGATTTTATATATATCAAAAGAAAGTGACATAAATACGACATATCGTGATAGTTTTGAAACCGTATTTTCTTATCGTTTTGTAAAATTTTCGCCATAGTTATATGATACACAAAAGTTGGAACAAAGAGACTGTGAAAGTAAACTCGCCGTTTTTATGTCTATATTCATAGGGTCCGTTTGATAGCACAATAATTTCAAGGCAAATTTAAAAAAGTTGAAATTTTTTGAAATTTTCAGCTTTTAAGCATTTTGATAGCTTAAATTTACCTTGGAATTTATTTCAAAGTATAATACCACTTAAACACAATTTTTCACATTTGGATGGAATCCAATTCGGGGGGGGGGGGGGGGGGGGGGGGGTCAAGTTTTTGTTTACCACCTTTGAGTGAAAAATCACTCAATTTTTTTTAAACTATCTATATTTCATCAATATATAAATATATGTTGTTAATATATATATATATATCTTATATTTTTACAAATAATTCATATATTGCACATATTTTTTTGTATATTTCATCTATTGACATATTTATTTTCGTATATATCATATATGTATATAATCTTGTATATTTCATAATTGTATATATTTTGTATATTCCATATATGTATATATTTTTTAATACGTGTATATATAAATTTTAGAACTAATATTAATGATGTATATATATTAAGAGAGAGAGAGAGAGAGAGTCAAACTCTTGTACATACCAATAGTGCATACCGCTGGTGTTGACCCATTTTTTAAATGATTTTGAGTTGAATTTTTTATATGATTTTTAAACATTTCAATAGCGCATATAAAAAAATCAACTCAAAATAAAGTTTTATGCTATTTTAAAAAAATTGATCAAACTTTTGTAGCTTTTAAAGTGCTTTAAACGCTGCGAAAGTTTGATCGATTTTTTTAAAATAGCAAAAAATGTTATTGTGAGTTTTTTTTTTATATCGGCGTATTGAAATGTTTAAAAATCATATAAAAAATCATTAATTTTTTTTTACTATTTTAAAAAATTGGTATGTACCGTTTGGTATGCGGGAGACTCTCACTATGTATATATATATTTTATTTAATCTAGTCTATTTTCGTATATTTTAAAATTTCCCTTCTTTGCTTTTCCACAACTTTTTTTCCCTATGGGGGAAGGGTTTATGGTTTTAGTGTTTCCGGGGTTACTTGTTTTATTGGTATTTCTTTTAGGTTGTAGTGTTTAGTTTCTATTTTCTTTTTTTATTTGTTATCTTTCTTTAGCATTTAAGGTTGTAAGGTAGTATTTAGGATTAGAATTTAAATTTTTAGGTTTCAAAATTTAATGTTTATAGTTTATAGTCTTAAGGTTTATAGTTTAGAGAAAAAAATAGATTTTTAGAAAAAAAATTATTCGATGAAATGTTAAATAAAAAAATATCGATGGTTTTATTATCAAATGACCCTTCAATTTTTGGATAGGGGTGAAGATTCATGTTTTTAATCGGGTTTTGACCGGATACTAACGCAACCGGTATAAAATACGACACGACCAACACGACTTCTATAATTTTACACTCAATTAATTAGATATATACATGATAATCCAAATAGAAACACAATTAATACAAAAGGATATCATAACACGAGTCATGATTTTGACGCGAACACGGCAAAACATGATTTTATATAAAAAAAATTGACATAAACACGACATATCATGATAGTTTTGAAACCGTATTTTCTTATCTTTTTGTAAAATTTTCGCCATAGTTGTATGATACACAAAAGTTGGAACAAAGATACTATGAAAGTAAACTCGTCATGTCTATATTCTTAGGATCCGTTTGATAGCACAGTAATTTATAGACAAATTTAAAAAGTTGATGTTTTTTAAAATTTTTAACTTTTAGGCTTTTTGATAACCTTAATTTGCCTTGAAATTTATTTTCCAGGTACAATACCCCTTAAACACAATTCGCCACATTTGAATGAAATCCAATTATGTGTGTGTGTGTGTGTGGGGGGGGGGGGGGGAGGGGGGCAGGTTTTTGTTTACCACATTTGGGTGACAAATCACTCAAAACCATTTTTTTTAAACTCTATATATTTATATATTGATGAAATACATAATATATATATTTTTTAAATATAATGCATATATTTCACATATTTTTTTGTATATTTCATTTATTAACATATTTATTTTTGTATATATCATATATGTATATAGTTTTGTATATTTCATAATTGTACATGTTTCGTATATTTCATATATGTATATATTTTTTAATATGTGTATATATAAATTCGAGACATAATATTCACACACACACACACACACACACACACACACACACACACACACACACACAGAGAGTTAAGCTCTTCTACATATCAAACGGTGCATACCGCTGACGTTGACGCTGACCAATTTTATAAATGATTTTGAGTTGAGTTTTTTATATAATTTTTAAACATTTCAATAGACCCATATAAAAAAATCAACTCAGAATAACATTTTTTGCTATTTTAAAAAACTGGTCAAACTTTTGCAGCTTTTAAAGTGCCTTTAAAAGCTGCGAAAGTTTGACCGATTTTAAAGTGTTTATGGTATGCATCGTTGGTATGTACCGTTTGGTAAATAAATAAATAAATATATATATATATATAAACAAAATTTTCATATTTATATCTATTTTTCAGCTTTTGTGTTTAATAAAATATGTGGAAAATTGATGATTTTTCAACTTGTATCAAAGAGACACAAGTTGCAAAATATTCATTTATCATCGAATTATTTGCCCTAAAATCAAATGACTTGGAATCATTTGCATTTGCCAACTTTTCTATCAAACGAATCCTTAGAATTTTTAACAATTTTGAAATTCTTTCTCTTGAATAGTGACTCAAATTATCGTCCACTTATTTAAAATATATTTTACGTGAAGAATTACATGTATAGTTGATATAAACCTTTTTAGGTTCATAGAAAGAGAGGATTACAGTACAATCATAAGCAAATTTGATGACATCTAAGTTTGGTTGATTCTCAACTACCTTTATTTTTTTGGAAAGAATTCTCAACTACCTTTATCATGGAAAAATTATTGTACTTTGAATTTTTATAAAAGCAAAATGACATGATATTTTATAATGGAAAATTTTCTTCCGTCTACTTAGTCCAGAGAGCAAATCACAGAAAATGGGTTGATAAATTTACAATCCGGTCCAGATTGGGCCTGGGTTTAGGAATTAATAGTTAAGACTGAGCGTGGGCGTCCAGAACTCTAGAGTAAACTGATCAATTGCCCATCGATGCACATGTATATGTGCATTTTTTTCACATATTATAAGAGGATGTCTTAAATTATTTAAAATAAATAAAATAAAAAATAAACAACAAACATAGCATTAAAATAGGTAATTAGCTGGTCTGTAGTTTATTTGCTATTTAAGTTATGTTTAAATATTTAGTGGGGCCTAAAACTTTGGTATGTTGTTAAAAGATTTCAAACGTTTGCATTCACTACAAAATAAAATAAATACTTAGGTTTCTCTCGACAAAAACATACACGCCCGTCAAATTATTGGATTTCGAAGGCCTAAAACTAACATTTCTTCTACAACGACATTTATCTTCTTTTAATTTGAATTATAGTGAGTCTCCAAGACCCTAACTTCTTATTTACACAAAAACATATGTTTGTTTATTATGATATTCACATCAAACAAAATAACCAATCCAAGATACTTATAAGCAATTTTCTTTTAAAATAATCAAATATAACAAAATCGATTTAAATAATATGATCCCTGATTTCAAAAAGAATTATCATATTCAATTTCAACATACTTATACATTGTATAAATAAAGACATATAATCTAAAACTATATGTATCGTTTAGAAAAACTACATGTGTAAGCAATTTGTTACGGGTGGGGAGGATTAATGAGAGAGAGGGGGAGAGATAATATTTTATAAAAATATGGAAAAATCATAATACATATTCATAAATTTCACGCAAAACTGAATATAATTTCGTAAAGTACACGTAAAAAGTGTGTGTACTTTTATAAACTGCACAATATTTTGTGTGTACATCGTAAAGTACGGGCAAAAAATGTGTGTACTTTCATAGAAAATTCTCGTATATATCAAAATGCACGTATTTTAATAAAAAAATGTTCTTTACTTTCATAATAAACAAACTTATTGTTGAAGAGGCTACTCTGGGATCTGTCGATCATGGGTATAAATCGAACTAACAAAATATAATTACTAAAAAATATGAAATACTACAAGGCGGGAATTATGGTGTACCTTTGAGATCTTTTAGCCCTAACAGTATTTGATATAGATTAGTTAAGAACATAGGCTCGATGTACCTTGTGATCTTCTACCGTATTCCAATATGAACCATCACAAACATAGTGTGGATTCTCCCTTCTTGATCATTTTATGTTCTTTTTAACTCCCTCTTTTCTCTATTTCTCACTTATTTTCGAATTGCGATTATTTTAGTTCTAATAGTGATTAACTTCTCAAAACAAGAGAGCCTTAAGTGGATATATATATATAGGCTATGGTAGGAAACTTAAGAAGAGATAAAGATGTGTCTCCCTATGGGCCTAGAAGAATCTAAACCTACACGGATCTTAATTTTAATTCATTAATTTTAATTAATTTTGCTAAATAATAATAATTACAACTCCACTCTTTAATCTAATATTATATATCAAATTTCTTATCATTAATTATTTAATTATCCCCTCTTTAAGGTTACAAATACTCATTAATGAAATAAATTACTAATAATTTAATTTAATAAACTTATTTAGGTCCTTGAGCGGTCCATCTAATCTATTTGTAGTGTTAGATTAACATAATTCAGCTATAAAGTTTGACACGTAAAAAACTTATAACCATCTTAATGGGCTATCACCAATTTCTACATCGAGATGTGAACTCCATTTATAAATTACTTCCACCATTCATTAATCACCTGTCACACCCCAAACCCAATATCCATACTAATCATTCATTATTAGAATAATTAAATCATAATCTTGAGCCCATTGGAAATATAATTCATCTATCCATATTTTACTTCATAATGTGCATAATCAACATAATATTATTCTTGTGCCATAACGAAATCAATATTAGAGTCATAATTAAGCGGACATACAATACTATGATTAACTATGGTAAAATTTCACAATCATCAACTCAATCCATACTAACGCAAAATGTACAATGTGTGAGTAGATTAAAATCTTCAGTGTGACAATGATAAAATCCCCATATTTAAACCCCGACTCTTTCCAACGGTGCAACTCTCGAAGTTACCGGTCATATGGTATTCTAGTTGACAACATACAAACCTGAAATTGTTAAAATATAAACTGTAAGCATTAAGCTTAGTGAGTTATTCCTTCCCCACAATGTAATAACAATTCTATATAGAATATGTGGATATAAAATCCGAACAATCCTGCCCATTGGCAATAACAAATCCTGGATCACAAGATCCAAATAATTCTGCCCGTTGGCAATAACAAATCCTGGAACATAAGTTCCAAATAATTTTGTCCATTGGCAATAACAAATCCTGGAACATAAGTTCCAAATAATTCTGCCCATTGGCAATAACAAATCTTGGAACATAAGTTCCAATAAATCATTGGATCTTTGTCCAATTCCAATCCTGGATCATAAGACCCAACCAATCCTGGATATTTTAATATCCAAACAAATCCTGAATACCGAAGTATTCAAACAAATCCTCTCTTAGAGCTATATTCATATTTATATATGAAACAAATCATAAGTACACTCACCTTGACAGTTTAACTGGCTTTTCCCTTTCCTTTATCTGGTACTTGTTCAATTAGCTCTTCTTGCATTCCTATTATTCTTACAATATTAGTATCATCATAAGAATATTAACAATTTAAAGAATAACTTAAACATAACTCAATCCATAAGCATCATATAATTCTATTCAAATCATTCATTATAAATGAAGTTCCACAAAATTTCATGTTAGTACATTTGTCATATCCAAAGCATAGACCAACATATATTCATTTATTCTTAGTAATTCAATCCTTATCACGTTAGGATTTCAATACAACAGCCGACACATCATTTCAAGTTTCCTAGAGCAAAATAAGCCTATTTCTTAACTACCTAGCAAATCTGCCCTATAGGCTCTTTTATCGTTCATTCAACTTCCAGGAATTTTCATAATTTTTCTACATCATAAATTTCTATGATATTTCACCCAACATCATTAAACACATTGAAAAATATAAGATTAAAGTTTCATAATTTTCAGAGTTCATTTGCTATGTCAAGAAAAACATTGAACACATGGTGGGCATACTTTCACCCTTAGGGCAGATTTCATACCCGAACTTCAAACCCTCACCAAAGGCTCATTTCTTGGTATTTTAACATGATTTTAGGATATATCATACATATATGAGTACAGGTTAATCTCCAATTGGAATCAATCAATTCCAGTAAGTACACAAAAATATATGGAAGTTTGAATAAACAGAGTTTGTAAACAAAGCAATTTTAGGGTTTTATACATTAAACTTAACTTAAACTTTCATCTAACCAAACATATATATCAAGGGATGAAAGTTTAGTAAAAAAATGATGGTTTCTATCATATAAAACATAAATATAAGAAAAACAATAAGATTTCCAGTTAGAATTACCTTCGGGGCTTTTACGAAATTTTCTATGAATTTTTCTTCAATTTTCTCCTCACTTTTTCCTCCTAACTTCCTACTTCTATTTCCTTAAGCTTAAAATCTCTCATGGCTGCATTTTGGATGAATAAAGAGGTAATTATAAGGGTTTAAGGTCGGCCAAATCCACCACCCGTCCCAACCAATGAGAATAAAACATTTGTTGCCATAATATGACAAAATACTACTTAACGGATGGACTATTTTGCCCTTGTTTCGTAATTTTGGTATAACTTCTCACTCGAACCTCTGTTTCACACACCGTTTGTTGTGTTACAACCATAACTCACTTTTCTACAACTATGTAGTTTTCACCTCAAGTCAATTGTTATTTCATAAAGGTCAAAACTAGCCTTAAACATGAACATTCCTACCGAAACCTTCAAAATTTTATATTTGTAACTAATTCGACATTTCATGCTTTTTGAAGGTAGGATTAGACTAAACATAATAAATTAAAATCACATGTATTAATAACACACTAATCATATCACATAAGCTAGGCATGATTTAAGCATAATTAATCATAATTATATTCGGGTTGTCACAATTCTCCCCCTGTTAAGAAATTTCGTCCTCGAAATTGACATACCTTGGTTGTCCGAATCAAAAAAATACGGATAACGCATTTTCATGCTATACTCACTCTCCCATGTAGCTTCTTCCATGGAATGCCTTCTCCACACAACTTTCACAAGTGGGATCACCTTTGATCTCAATATTTGTTCCTTCCTATCCACGATAGCAAGTGGTTCTTCCACATAACTCAAGTCTTCCTTTAACTCAATAGGCTGTTCCACCAACACATGTGAAGGATCCGCTACATACTTTCTTAACATAGAAACATGGAAAACATCATGTAATCGAGCTAACTCTGGTGGTAATGCTAACTTGTAGGCAACCATCCCGACTTTTTCAAGGATTTCATAAGGTCCAATGTAGCGTGGACTTAATTTCCCTTTCTTTCCAAACCTCATAACTCCTTTCCATGGCGATATTCGAAGAAGCACATAATCCCCTTTCTGGAATTCCAAATCTTTTCGTCGTTTATCCGCATAACTTTTCTGTCTGCTTTGAGCTATTCTCATTCTATTTTGAATAATCTTCACTTTTTTAGTGGTGACTTCAATCAACTCTGGACCCTCTATCTTCCTCTCACCAACTTCACCCCAATATACGGGTGTACGACACCGTCTACCATACAACGCTTCATATGGAGCCATACCAATAGTAGACTGAAAACTATTGTTATATGAAAATTCTATCAAAGGCAAATATTCATCCCAATTACCTTTGAAATCAAGCACACAAGCTCTAAGCATATCTTCTAAAATCTGTATTGTTCTTTCAGACTGCCCATCTGTCTGGGGATGAAAGGCCGTACTAAACTTTAAGTTGGTACCCATAGCATACTGCAAACTATCCCAGAATCTGGAGGTAAAAGTAGGGTCCCTATCTGAAATAATAGAAACAGGTGCTCCATGCAATCGAATAATTTCATTAACATACAATCTAGCATACCAATCAACTGTATACGTAGTCTTGACTGCTAGAATGTGATCTGACTTGGTTAACCTCTCTACCACTACCCAAATCGAATCTGACCGCTTCTGAGATCGAGGAAGCCGAACTACAAAATCCATCGTTACATGATCCCATTTCCATTCTGGTATTGGCAATCGTTGAAGTAAACTAGTAGGTTTCTGATGCTCCACTTTTACTTGCTGACATATAAGGCATCTAGCAACAAAATCAGCTATTTCCTTCTTCATATTATTCCACCAATAATGCTCCTTTAAATCCCTATACATTTTAGTACTACCAGGATGCATAGTATAAATAGAATTATGAGCCTCATCTAAAATTTCCTCTTTCAATCCACCCACATTAGGCACACATAACCGCTGTTTATACAATAAAGTGCCATCATTCACAATACAAAAATCTTCAGACTTACCATCTTGGACATCTTGTCGTTTCTTCTCAAGGAAAGGATCTTGACTTTGCAAATCATGAATATGGGTAGATAACAAAGTCCTCACGCTTACATGAGTAAAGAATCTATCCCCATCTACTAGCAGCAATTCTACTCCCATCAATCTCAACTCCATAATAAGAGAAACTCTAGCACATCGAATACAAGATAACTTGCCTGAAGCCTTTCTACTCAAAGCATCTGCAACTACATTTGCCTTTCCTGGGTGGTAGTGAATTGTATAATCATAATCTTTAATTAACTCCATCCACCGCCTCTGCCTCAAATTCAACTCCTTCTGAGTAAATAAATACTTAAGGCTTTGATGGTTAGTAAAAATTTCACATACCTCACCATATAGATAATGATGCCATAATTTCAAAGCAAACACAATAGCAGCAAGTTCCAAATCATGTGTAGGATAATTACGTTCATGTGTACGCAACTGCCTAGAAGCATAAGCAATAACTCTACCATGCTGCATAAAAACACAACCCAATCCCTGGTGTGAAGCATCTGTATAAATAACAAAACCATCTCCACCATGTGGAATAGTAAGAACAGGGGCAGTTACCAACCTCTTTTTCAATTCATCAAAACTATTTTCACAATCAGAATTCCATTCAAACTTAACATCTTTCCGAGTTAATTTAGTCATCGGCAAGGCTATTGAAGAAAATCCCTTAATAAACCTTC
The DNA here is from genome assembly GCA_949130495.1 of Sambucus nigra. Lineage (NCBI taxonomy): Eukaryota > Viridiplantae > Streptophyta > Magnoliopsida > Dipsacales > Adoxaceae > Sambucus > Sambucus nigra. The sequence continues at coordinate 550,712,553 of OX422207.1, forward strand.
TATAATACCCAGCCAAACCCAGAAAACTCCTCACCTCAGTCACATTATTGGGCCTCTCCTAATTTACAATAGCTTCCACCTTCTTAGGGTCAACACATATACCATCTCCAGAAATAACATGGCCTAAAAATACAACTTTTGATAGCCAAAATTCACATTTGCTAAACTTAGCATACAATTGCTTATCTTTCAACATATTCAAAATAGTTCGAAGATGCTTTTCATGTTCAACCATATCACGTGAATAAATCAGAATGTCATCAATGAAAACTATCACAAGTGAATCAACAAAATGATGCAGTACCCGGTTCATAAGATCCATAAATACAGCTGGAGCATTAGTCACCCCAAAAGGCATCACTAGAAATTCAAAATGACCATACCGAGTACGAAAAACAGTTTTAGAAATATCACTCCCCTTCACCCTCAACTGATGATAACCTGATCGCAAGTCTATCTTTGAAAACACTTTAGCACCCTGTAACTGATCAAACAAATAATCTATACGAGGTAAAGGACATTTGTTCTTAATTGTAGCTTTATTCAGTTGCCTATAGTCAATACACAAATGCATGGTACCATCTTTCTTCTTCACAAATAAAACTGGTGCACCCCATGGAGATACACTAGGCTGTATGAACCCCCTATCAAGTAAATCCTGTAACTAAATCTTGAGTTCTTTCAACTCAGCAGGTGCCATTCTATACGGTGCCATAGAAATAGGTGTTGTCTCTGGTGCTAATTCAATACTAAATTCAACTTCAAAAACTTCTCATGCATGGAATCCTTCATTTCCTTCCTTACCTCTCTCTCAATCCTGGCCACAGTCTTTGATTCTAGATATCTAGCCTGTTGCTCTGCCATTAATGCCATATTTCTTTTTTGTTGTTCTGCCATCCTCAATATTGCCTGTGCCATTATTTGCATCTCTGTAGGCTGCTCCCACACTCTATTCCTTCTAGCAACACTTTGCTCTACTTCAGTATTGTCTGTACGAGAAGCTACTCCCTCTTCTCTAGGTTGTCTATTCCCAGGTTCCATCTGGAATTATCTGTAATACAATAAAATTCTAACATCCAATATAAACAGTTTATGATACTAAACTATTGGTTAGTATATAAACAATTCATAAATATAAAATCAACTAAATACTGCCATCTAATCGTCACACACGTCCAGAATTAATAATCACGCTCTGATACCACTAATTGTCACACCCCAAACCCAATATCCATACTAATCATTCATTATTAGAATAATTAAATCATAATCTTGAGCCCATTGGAAATATAATTCATCTATCCATATTTTACTGCATAATGTGCATAATCAACATAATATTATTCTTGTGCCATAACGAAATCAATATCAGAGTCATAATTAAGCGGACATACAATACTATGATTAACTATGATAAAATTTCACAATCATCAACTCAATCCATACTAAAGTAAAATGTATAATGTGTGAGTAGATTAAAATCTTCAGTGTGACAATGATAAAATCCCCATATTTAAACCCCGGCTCTTTCCAACGGTGCAACTCTCGAAGTTACCGATCATATGGTATTCTATTTGGCAGCATACAAACCTGAAATTGTTAAAATATAAACTGTAAGCATTAAGCTTAATGAGTTACTCCTTCCCTACAATGTAATAACAATTCTATATAGAATATGTGGATATAAAATCCGAACAATCCTGCCCATTGGCAATAACAAATCCTGGATCATAAGATCCAAATAATTCTGCCCATTGGCAATAACAAATCCTGGAAAATAAGTTCCAAATAATTTTTCCCATTGGCAATAACAAATCCTGGAACATAAGTTCCAAATAATTCTGCACATTGGCAATAACAAATCCTGGAACATAAGTTACAATAAATCATTGGATCTTTGTCCAATTCCAATCCTGGATCATAAGACCCAACCAATCCTGGATATTTTAATATCCAAACAAATACTGAATACCGAAGTATTAAAACAAATCCGCTCTTAGAGCTATATTCATATTTATATATGAAACAAATCATAAGTACACTCACTATGACAGTTTAACTGGCTTTTCCCTTACCTTTATCTGGTACTTGTTCAATCAGCTCTTCTTCCCTTCCTATTATTCTTACAATATTAGTATCATCATAAGAATATTAACAATTTAAAGAATAACTTAAACATAACTCAATCCATAAGCATCATATAATTATATTCAAATCATTCATTATAAATGAAGTTCCACAAAATTTCATGTTAGTACATTTGTCATATCCAAATCATAGACCAACATAAATTCATTTATTCTTAGTAATTCAATCCTTATCACGTTAGGATTCCAATACAACAGCCGACACATCATTTCAAGTTTCCTAGAGCAAAATAAGCCTATTTCTTCACTACCTAGCAAATCTGCCCTATAGGCTCTTTTATCGCTCATTCAACTTCCAGGAATTTTCATAATTTTTCTACATCATAAATTTCTATGATATTTCACCCAACATCATTAAACACATTGGAAAATATAATATTAAAGTTTCATAATTTTCAGAGTTCATTTACTATGTCAAGAAAAATATCGAACACATAGCGGGCATACTTTCACCCTTAGGGCAGATTTCATACCCGAACTTCAAACTCTCACCAAAGACTCATTTCTTGGTATTTTAACATGATTTTAGGATATGTCATACATATATGAGTCCAGGTTAATCTGCAATTGGAATCAATCAATCCCAGTACGTACACAAAAATATATGGAAGTTTGAATAAACAGAGTTTCTAAACAAAGCAATTTTAGGGTTTTATACATTAAACTTAACTTAAACTTTCATCTAACCAAACATATATATCAAGGGATGAAATTTTAGTAAAAAAATGATGGTTCCTATCATATAAAACATAACTATAAGAAAAACAATAAGATTTGCAGTTAGAATTACCTTCGGGGCGTTTACGTAATTTTCTATGAATTTTTCTTCAATTTTCTCCTCACTTTTTCTTCCTAACTTTCTACTTCTCTTTCCTTAAGCTTAAAATCTCTCATGGCTGAATTTTGGATGAATAAAGAGGTAATTATAAGGGTTTAAGGTCGGCCAAATCCACCACCCTTCCAAACCAATGAGAATAAAACATTTGTTGCCATAATAAGACAAAATACTACTTAACGGATGGACTATTTTGCCCTTGTTTCGTAATTTTGGTATAACTTCTCACTCGAACCTCCGTTTCACACACGGTTTGTTGTGTTACAACCATAACTCACTTTTCTACAACTATGTAGTTTTCACCTCAAGTCAATTGTTATGTCATAAAGGTCAAAAATAGCCTTAAACATTAACATTCCTACCGAAACCTTCAAAATTTTGTATTTGTAACTAATTCGACATTTCATGCTTTTTGAAGGTAGGATTAGACTAAACATAATAAATTAACATCACATGTATTAATAACACACTAATCATATCACATAAGCTAGGCATGATTTAAGCATAATTAATCATAATTATATTCGGGTTGTCACATCACCACTACCCAATCTATCAGTCTTTTTTATCAAATAACGAATCTCACCCGATAGGTCAAAATTGTGAACAATTGGTGAACGTGTCCATTAAATATATTAGGATTAAAAGCATTAAGTAAACCTAGTAATCATGAGGTGTACATGTGTTATAAAGTAAGTACAAAGAAAATGATCTGTAGGTGATCCTATTCAATACATACAATGTTTAGTAACAAGATAAATTAAAAATTTTATATTCCCATAACCATGATCAATCTACTAAAATATTATGCTACAACCTTACCTATGATGTGTGCATCCCCATTCAAGATTGTTAATGAAAAACTTATTGTAACAACCCTTATATTTTAACCTTAGGGTTGTCAATTCCTAAAATTAAAATATATAACTTAAAAAAAATTATTATCGCTCTCGGCATGAAAGGAAACAAATGAAATACGTGAAAAATATAAGAATATGATATAAAAGTCCTCCAATAAAAAAATCATAAGGATGCATCATAACTAAATCAGGTGAGAGAGAGTTCTTCCATTACACACCAACTACTAAAATATAAATGTAATACCCCGTAAGTTTGAAATAAAATATTTCGACTAATTTAAATTCGTTAATTTAATATTAATTTGGGAATAACTTAAATCAGATGAATTTAAATTTTGATGAGTAAAAATTTTAATTTTTAAATAAACAATTACTCATGATTTTATAAATATAAAACTCAATTGGACATAATAGTCTTGCGAGTGAGAAATAAATCACACATAAGTAAATTTATGGGCGCATGTCGTTTTAATATAATAAAATGTCTAAGTGAAATAAAAATAATTGGGACGCGATTTGGTAAGTGTTAGAGCCTCGATTTAGTGTTTTAAATATTTAGAAATGGTCACGGGTCATAGGTATATGAGTTGGGGAGCTTTTGGGCTAGTTGGGTTATGGATTCTTGTCCATTTGGGGGTTCAAAAGTTAGGTTTTAGGCCCAACTTGGTATTAACCTTTTATTTAGAGTTTAAGTGGGGGTAAATCACTCCCCCACTATCATTCCATAAAATCTAAAACAACAATTACGGGAGAGGGAAGGAGAAACACCAAAATAGGGAAAAAAGGCAAGGAACAGAGGAAAAAATCAAGGGATTTCAAGGAGCTTTTTTTCTATAGATTTTAAGGCAAGAATTTTCTTGCTTAATTTATATTTCCAATTTATTTCTTGATGCATGTAATGACCCTTTAAATTCCTGGGATTTAGGTTTGAGTATTATAGATTTAATGTTGAATAATGCATGTAGAGGACTAATTTTTATGCAGGATTTACCCCAGAAGTTTAGGTATCGTGAATTTGAAAATTGAGGATAGATTCCTTTAGGGGTTTGATAGTTAAATTGGGGATAGTTTGATTAATTGATGTAGAGATGTTACTGTAAATTAATGGACTTAATTTTGAGGTGGATCCCCTCATAAATGTCACTTATTGCGAATTAATTAAGGGTTGACAGTTGGAAAAATATCTTAACAGTTTTAAGCCTTGAATGAACATAAAATCGTAGGGTTAGATCCACTGATTTTGGAGGTAGGAATTGGTTCCTATGTAAGAAATTTTTTGGGATTTGTATACTGTTTTTGGGACTTAAAAAAATTAATCTGGAAAGAACTCGGTTTGAGGTATAAATTTGGTGAAGAAGAAGGAACGGTCCCCATAGTCATTCGAATGACTTAAGGCCTCGTTCAACAATAGCCAGGGTCGTTTGAACGACCTACTAGTTTGTACGAGAAACGTGATGACAGTTCGTCCCCTTACGTTGTTCTACTTGGGGTTTATTCAACAGTTCATTCCTTTTAATGTTTTTCTTGAGATTTACTCGACATTCCAATTACTTTCAGTTGTTTTGTGTGGGACTTATTTTGGCTGCTCGTCCCCTTTTGTGGTTTTTGCTTGGTATTTAAATTGTGGATAAAAGGAAATTTAATTAACAAGATATTAACTGGAGGTAAATGCTTAGGATGTTCGGAGAAGGTTATTAAGGAATATTAACATTAATAAGGGTATTGGGCCCGGGAATTTCGGTTGTGAAATTTTTTATGAGTCCAAGCGAGTGAGTAGAATAGGGTTTGGGGAAATAAAGAATTTATTAAAAATATAGATGTGCCCACATTAAATAGGGAAAATTACAATTAACTAGTTGGTTAAGTAATTATTCTATGAAGTGTAGTTAATAATTTATTAGATGGTAAATTATTAATAAATGAAAAATCTTATGGACTTTGGTTGGATTTTTATGGTAATTATAGAGTAATTACCTTTACATATTATATGGGAAAATAATATGTACCATTATGTATTTGTGTGGACATACCAGTGGACTGTCTTATCGGCTCGGGGTTCACGCATTCGGGCCACGTACCACACGTCGGCACAGGTGGGCTTGACGATGTGTAGGACATATAGGTACTACGTGAAGGCTCCACCCATGAGAGGTAGGTGTTGACGCTGACTGTTCTTGTATCATCGTTGGGTATGGACCATATACAGGTTTCTTGCGTAGGGACCACCCCTAACTTGTGTGTATTTTGTGATGTACGCTTAGGATAAGGGATTCCTCCGGACTTACCGATAGAGCACGAATCAGATATTAACAGTAGATAACCTTGTGTGTCATATATATATAATTAACCGATCTTTATATGAGATAAACTGAAATGTCTAAGAATGTGGACAGAGATAAAAACTGTGATCCTTTATTGCATAATAGATGTTTATGCTTCTTATGTGAAAATTATGAGACTCGGTTACTATGGATGAACTAATTCAAGAAATACCCGTAGGTGAGAAAATCTATATAGGGGGAGATTTTAATGGCCATGTAGGAGAAGATCATGTAGGATATGAGATAGTGCATGGAGGATATGGTTTTGGAGATAGGAACGACGGGGGAGAGTCTATCTTAGATTTTTCGATGGCTTATAATTTTGTACTAGTAAATACATGTTTTAAAAAGAGGCTTGAACACTTAATAACTTATAAAAGTGGAACGCACAAGAGCCAAATATATTTTTTTCATTACTAGAAAAGGAGACCGATTAACGTGTAAAGATTGTAAGGTTATCCCAGGAGAGAGCTTAACTTCACAACATAAGATAATGGTGTTGGATATAAATATTAAAAATCAATCACGAGTGCGAAAAGTGAAGATTAACCCACGAACTAGGTGGTGGAACTTAAAAGGAGAGAAATTAGAACTATTTAAAGATAAATTATTAAATGAAGCAACATGGAATACTGAAGAAGAGACTAACATAATGTGGAATAAGATGGCCACATGCATTGGGACAATATCAAAAGAAATTCTTGGACAATCAAAAGGCAAGGGGCCACAGTCTAAAGAAACTTGGTGGTGGAATGAAGAAGTACAAAATATAGTAAAAATTAAAAGGGAGTGCTTTAAAACATGGCAAACAAATAGAAATGAAGAAAATTTTGAGAAATATAAATGGGCTAAAAAGGAAGTTAAGAAAGTGGTAAGAGATGCTAAGTTAAAAGCGTATGATGATCTTTATACAAAATTAGGTACACAAGAAGGGGAAAAAGTATTTATAAGCTTGCTAAACTTAGGGATAGGAAAACAAAAGATTTTAATAATGTTAAGTGTATCAAAAGTGATGATTCGAGAGTCCTAGTCAAAGATGATGAAATTATGGAAATATGGAAAAACTACTTTGAGAGGTTATTAAATGGAGATAATGAGAGTAGATTAGATATAGAGAAACTTAGGGAGACTGGAGAAAATATATTTTTTCACAGAATTAGGACAACAGAGGTCAGGATTGCTCTAAAAAAGATGAAAACAGGGAAGGCTTTAGGACCAGATGGTATCCCTATTGAGGTTTGGAAGTGCTTAGGGGAGGATGGAGTATCATGGATTACAAAATTATTCAATAGAATTTTAATGACTAATAGGATGCCCGATGAATGGAGAAAAAGTGTTTTAGTACCTATTTATAAAAATAAAGGGGACATACAAAGTTATTCAAATTATCGTGGTATTAAGTTAATGAGTCATACAATGAAACTTTAGGAGAGAATGATTGAATATAGATTGAGATTAAAGACAACAATATTTGAGAATCAATTTGGGTTTATGCCTGGGAGGTCAACAATGGAAGAAATCTATTTATTGAGGAGATTAATGGAGAGGTATAGGGAGAAAAAAGGATCTTCATATTTTTTTATAGATTTAGAGAAGGTGTATGATAGGATACCCAGAGATATCATATGGTGGGTTTTACATAAAAGAGGAGTGACTTGCAGATATATTGATGTGATTAAGGATATGTATGATGGTGCGATGACTATAGTAAGAACATCAGCAGAAGTAAGTAGTGAATTTTCAATTACGGTAGGTCTACACCAAGGCTCAGCATTAAGTCCTTATCTCTTTGCGCTTGTTATGGATGAGTTGACTGGACAAATATAAGATGAGGTTCCATGGTGTATGCTATTTACAGATGATATTGTTTTAGTGGATAAGACTAAGACAGGGATTAGTGCTAGGTTGGAATTGTGGAGAGAAACTTTAGAAATAAGAGGATTTAAAATAAGCAGAACTAAAACAGAATATGTGGAGTGAAATTTTAGTAGTAATAGGAGGACAAATGGAGATGTGGTGAAATTGGAGGGTCAAGAGATACCTAGAAATGATCATTTTTGTTATTTATGATCAGTTATCCAAAAAGATGGAGATATTAGTGATGATGTTGCTCATAGGATTAGAGTTGGGTTAAGTGGAGAAGTGCTACCGGTGTTTTGTGTAATAGGCGTATACCTTTGAAGTTAAAAGGTAAATATTATAGGATGGCCATTAGACCCGCCATGTTATATGGGACAGAGTGTTGGAAAACCAAGAAATAAAATATGCAGAAAATGAGTGTGGCGGAGATGCGAATGCTAAGATGGATTTGTGGTAAAACTCGAAAGGATAAAATTAAAAATGAAAAAATTCGTGAAACGGTAAAAGTAGCTCCTATAGAAGATAAATTGAGAGAAAATCGACTTATATGGTTTGGACACGTCAAGCGTAGACCAATGGATGCTCCTGTAAGGAAGAGTGATTTAGTTAGTATTGATGGTAACACAAGGGGTAGAGGTAGGCCTAAATTGACTTGGTGGGATATTTTAAAAAAGGACATTATGTCATGTGGTTTTACCGAAGATATTGCACTGGACAGAATGGAATGGAAAAATAGGATTCATATAGCCGACCTCAAATAATTGGGAAAATACTTTGTTGAGTTGATTTGAGTTGACCCGTAGTCGTAGTTATTATTTGGGGACTTTTGGGATGCAAAACATATCACACTTAGATGAGGGGCGAGGTATTAAATGCATGTGAGTGATGAAAAAGGGAATATTTATTTTGCATTGACTGTAATATTGCATTATAAATTAATTAAGTTAATTCTTACACACCTTTACCCCCAGGTTATTTCTAGACAGGGATAGTAGGACTGTTGTTATGCCAGCGTTACGATCTCTTGTGCTTAGCAGCCTGCCAAATTATTACCTCTAACTTAGGTTCTTTATACCAAAGTTCAGATATTTTATTTAGAAACATTTGTAAGGGAATACGTCCAAGATTTATTTATTTTCATTATGCTGATATTTACTTGCGATTAAATTTATTATTTAGTTGGTATTGGTTGACTTTATTTATCATCATAAAGATATTCATAAAGTTTTAGCGCATTGGATTTTAAATTAACAATATTTTTATTACGTTATGCTGAGAATGGTATTAATTGATCGACAAGCCCCATCTTCTACGTATCGTGCCTGGCCAACCTTTACATGAGAAAATGGGAGTTATTGTAATCAATGACAATACTGATACCTAATAATACAATCCAAGTCCTTCTATCCAATGTACATACCATCTAAACCCAAAAGTACAACTGACATGACTAAAAATAAAAGGATAGTATATCAATAAGATGGACCTACATTTATCTCTGGGACTGGAAATCTCTAAAAAGGGAATGGAAAATGTGTGCTAACTGAAGAATATAAAACCTACATGGGAGGACCAACCCTAACACCTAGAAGATTAGCACGAAAAAAATGGGTCAAAACCATAACAAGTCGCCAAGCTACGCAACTCAAAACATATATACAAATGATAAATTTATAGTTTGTATAATCAATAATGATGGCCCATTATTTGTCACAGAACCTCATAGTCCATTTAATTAAATCATCAATATCATTAATTAATTATAACGTAACTTGCATGCGCTCATTTTCCCTGTCCATCTCAAGAAACATTCAATACACCCATATCGTACAAGCCTTCAACACCTACTTCACGATGCTGGAATACTTGTCGCCACATTCTACATAGTTTCAAAACTCCACAACATCATGTGAAGCACCAAATTTTCACATTAAATTGTACTCCTCGAGTACGACAACATAAGAGTGATCCTCTCGGCACAAACCCAAATTTCACAGTCATTAATTCGTTCATTAGTGCGTTCGAAGTTTCAATTATAACTTTTGACTTATCATTACATCATTATTATTCGATTACCCCACCCTCTGGGTAATTTTAAATAGATTAATAAACTAAGTGTTATGATAATACATGAAGAACTAACGGGGTGATAAGTCTAACATGGAACTACTCATGGACTGAACATAAAATTAAAGATATGTATTAATTAACGGTTTTAAAGTCGTCACTCCCACCCATCTCTAAACTCCATGTGTGGGACGTCTCATAAAGTGAAATCCAAACAAAGCCCCCCCCCCCCCCCCCCGATCCAATTTCATTTAGATACGGTAGTCGTTAATAGTGTTAATTAGGTAAAGATGTATTAGGATGTATGAAATTAAGAGATTAAGAGAAATAAATATCTAACTTCCAAACCTAACCATAATGTGATCAACAGAAACCACAACAACCATAACCCAACAACCCAACACAAGTTTATCTCGTACCGCTTTTAATTCTTTTAAGTGAATAATTCATTATCAACAATATAATAAAAGGAGAGCATATGTTACATTGGATTCTTACATAATTAAGTCAATTTCATGATTTCGAGGATGTAATTCAACATAAGGGCTTATTTTCATATTTCAAGAGTTTCGACATAGGCTAATCACTAATAATAAAATCCCGTGATTATATCATCCATAGATAAAAATCATCATATTTAAAATCTCATTAATTGGGTATTTATTTCAAATGTACTACTCTCAATGCTAAAGGTACAACCCTACTAAGCACATGCATTTCAGAATTTAATTAAGTCTTAAATATGTCCAAATTACTCATCACATATTCTAATTATTCATAAATTCATGATGAAACGTCAAACCCTAAAATATCAATTTACTATTTGAGATTAAATATTCAATATTTAATTCATCACATTAATTAGGGGTAAGTCTTAATATATAACATGCGAGGCTAACTAATTTCACCTAAACAAGATGATATCATAAGAAACCCCCAATACCTAAGTATTTCTAACACATTTTAAATCGACAATTAGTATTTAGGTGAAGATAACATAAAACGATAGGAGTATATAACAACTTCCCCAAAAGATGAATTAAAACTTGATTTGAGATAAAGATATGTGCTCTTAAAAATATTAAGCTTGAATCCCTTTTTGAAATTCTCTTGAAATCTTGATTTGATTGGTAGAAAATATTCCTTGAACTCTTGTTTGAAAAATTTAAAAATCTCTTTCTTGGATTAATAGAGGAAAAGTAGTTTGAGGGAGAGTTTAGAGAGAGTTCTATGGTTTCTTTAGTGAAGGAGGTGCGCTAAAATGAGCTTTGGGCTGAATAAATGCGGATTTAAACATACCAAGGCATTATGACAACATCCACGTAGACCCCCACGACCAGGCCATGGGCCAGTTGTGGTTAGGCAGGCCCATGATCGCGACCTAATCTTACCACGGTTGTAGATCCTAAATCATAGTAGCGGCTCCAAATTTAGCGATCGCGACTCCTTGGAGGGTTATCAAATTTCAAAAGAGGTTGCAAAGAATTTTTAGAAACCTAAAGATAAAATCCTAACTTATGCACCAAATATATCAAAAGGCCATTTTACCCTCAAATCTCTACCAAATTTCTCCATCAGTCCCAATCAATTTCTAGCTTATAATAATTACCGAATTAACCTCAATGTTTTTTATAATTAAACTTAAACCCAAAAAATTTACCAATTAATCAAATGAACTCTAAAATTTTAAATGAACTCATTTTAACTTTGCATCCTCATAGAATGATTTTAAAGTTTAAATTTTAATTATTTAATTAATTCGAGTAGTCATTTAATTAATTAAAATTATTCTCAATTACTTAACTATAAATACTCCTAAAAATAATCGATTCTTACCCTCTAAAAAAATAATTTTGTCCTAGAAATTTATAGGAAGTAACACATACTTACCTCAAAAAAATTGCGGATACTACTGCCTCATCATGTTCTCTCACTTCCAAGTGGAATCATCCTCACTATGGTGACCCCATTGAACACGGATAAAGAGTGTCTCCTTATACCTCAAAATTTGGACCTTACAGTCTAAAATACGTACAACTTCCTCACTACACAAACCATCGATCTCTAATTTAAGATCCCCTAAGTCAATGTGTTAATAGGCGACCACACCATAAAAGAAGAGACAAAGAATGGATACATGGAACATATTATGTACTTGATATAGATGGTTTGGAAGTGCTAGATGATACACGAGCGTCCTTACCCAATTTATGATCACAAAAGTCCTAATATACCCCGAGGCTAACTCCCCCCTTTGAAAAATCGTAATTTCCTTTTTATGTATAAAAACAAATACGATGCGGAAGCATTGAAAGATGATGGTTCACAAATAAAACAAAACAAATTTTAGTTTAATAAAAAAAAATTAAACCAATTCATTAATCCAATTCAAGTCCTAGAATTTGCCTAAGTCATAATTATAAATTATCCAAAGTTAGGCGAAACCAATTTTAGCAAAAGACTTGAATAAACCAACATTACCCAACATTTAATTTAATTCCAAATTAATTGAGTGTGATAATTTAAACCGAATTTTATCTTGAATTAGTCTAAGCATGCGTTCTACGTTATGATGCAAGATAAAATAAACAATGTCACACTATGCCGCGATGTACGAGGAAAACCCCAAGACGGGAAAAAATCTCGGACGGCCCTAGCCACAAGTCCACTAGATACGGAATTATACAATTACAAGACAAAAGACTTACATCCTCAACTCGAACCCTCTCAAGCCTTGTTGATCCTTCTTGTAGAAACCTCTTCCTAGCAGACAACCACGGAGCTCCACCGCGATCTCGGAATCCACCGATAGGACTTTGTATGGTCACCATCACCCAAACTTGGAGCCTTTCTCCAAGTGAGTAATACCGCAACAAACTTCTTCTTCTTTGTGATGGGATGTAGAAGGAAACCCGAAACGTCTCTTTTTCAATTCGGTAGAGAAAACCGGTGCCAAAACTCCAAGTAAAGATATGTATATAGAACTTGGATAAACAACTATTGGGTGTAAACATTAGAGTGTGTAGGATTTTTCATTAAAGAATAACACTCAAAACTTGATCTTTTTCCTTAAACAAATTTCCTCTCAAAACAATCTCTAGGATTTTGTATGGTATGAAAAAGATACACCTTCAAAAGTGATTCCCGTCCTTAATTAAGCCTTAAAAAATCAGTTAAGAAACAAGTGGGATAATGGGGTGGAAACTGCCAAAAACTGCTCAAAACTGTTCCCGCCTGGCATCTCGTTCGAACGAACTTGACTCTCGTTCGAACGAGACTTCTAACAAGCGACCAGACTGGGCTCGTTAGAAACTCGTTAGATATCTCGTTAGAACGACCAAACTCGTTCGAATGACATATCGAACGACTGACCAGTTTAGGTTCGTTGGCAAACTCGTTCGAACGAAACCTGGTTCGAACGAAAAACTCGTTCGAACGAGACTTCGAAGGACTTCCAGAAATTATTGATAAATTCAATTTTTGGCCCAGAAACTTTATGTACTTTATTTTAAAGTTTCAATTAAATTATTCTGAAAGTAAAACATGGTTTTTATTAAACCTAACACCCAATAAATATTGTTCCAAGCTCCTATATAAATATAATTACATTCATACCTTGGGAGCATGGAACCTTATATGTGATGACGTAGAAACGAGGCATGCAAACCGGCATTTTGATGAAGCTTTATATTCTTTGCCGCTACGTCTTCAACACACACTTCATAGGCTTGATAGTATTACAATAAATCACTAACCTATGAATAAATGTTTTTGTCCGAAATTGAGCCAAAACTATATATGGACTCAATTGGAAATTTGTGTCCTTACAAATCTCCCCCTTTGGCTATTCCGGGACAAAAAACCAAAACAAAAATCCTAAAGGGCCGTCAAGCTCACTAGACTCAAAACATAACCCACCCAAACTTGACTCAACCCAATGATTAAAATCTTTGCCTTTTAAAGATGTCGCTTTAGTAGAATGCCTGCACACTTAAGCAAACTCATCAAATGCATAGGGAATATCAAAATATTAAATGCAATTAAATAATTACTCCCCCTAAAATAATTCTCCCCTTTATCAAACAAATGATATTTACTTAGAAAGACGTCTCCCCCTAAGATAAATCTCCCCCAAACTAAGATCCCCCAAACTAAGATACAATAATAATAGGTTTAGATACCATTTCTCCCCCTATCATTATTCTCCCCCTTTTTGTTCAGGAATAGGCAAAGGATAAAGAACTAATAAATAGCATGTTGAAGCTTAAAGAAAAGACATGACAACATATGGGCAATAAAAGCAAGGCAAAGATAAACAAATATCATATATATATATATATATATATATATACTATAAATATACCGATAAGTATGTGCATATATAGATAGATATAAACACACACATGACACAAAATACAATAAGTTTGCACACTCGTATGGCAGAAATGTGACATATGGAAATGGAAGTGTAGGGGTGTGTACTAGCAACAATTAAATTTAGACCCAAACACTTAAGAAACGTTCACGGAGTTCTCATTTGATTGCAAACTTCATCACAGTTAAATATAACATCATGTGACAATATAAAGATTGAACTCAATGAACAAACATACACAATGCATACAAGCCTATCATGATGATGATTCTACAAACCAAATAGAGTCATGAAATTAAAGACAACTAGGATAAACGGACATTGTGAAAACCGCTGATATACCATCCAATTCTCCCTCAATGAGCATATATATTCTTTTGTATTTGAATGAATATATCAAACAAACATAGACCTTGGCAATTGTTTTTCTTTTTAATGCCAAATATTATGTTTTTAGGCCTTTGGATCACGTATTTCTTTTAGATCCAATAAACGGTGGCTTACAATCGCAAAGGATTTAATTTATCCTTTTGGATCCCTTCCCCGTGCACATTTTATTTATCATGTTTTCATTTTTCACACAAATCTCACATGCAACGGATTTTGACATGCACTTGTCCTCCTAGGTCATAGATATGTAGATGACTAGATTGGTAGGAGAACACCTCAAAAAGCTCAAATGTAACATGTGACATTAAGATTTCAAAAGAGCTCGTGCATGTGTGAATAGAGAGGCATATAAAAATAGAATCCATTTAAACAATGCAAAATCCAACTACTCCATAAAGTATGGTAAAGAACATTTTAAGGATTGAAAATCTAAACCAAAAGTTCTAGCCACATGGGAGCGTAAAATATGGGATTCAAACACAAATATATGCCACATAAAGTGTGTCAAACTAAAATACACACAACGAAAAATCTTTTTGAGTTTTTAACATTTTTAATCAAAAATAAATATTTACTCAAAAGAACAAACAAAAATCATTTGTATTTTTCATTGAGCTTAAATGAAATAAATAAAACACAAATGATAAACAAAAATCTTTTTATATTTTTCAATAGTTGTTTATCCAAGTTCTATATACATATCTTTACTTGGAGTTGTGGCACCGGTTTTCTCTACCGAATTGAAAAGAGACGTTTCGGGTTTCCTTCTACATCCCATCACAAAGAAGAAGAAGAAGAAGTTTGTTGCGGTATTACTCACTTGGAGAAAGGCTCCAAGCTTGGGTGACGGTGACCATACAAAGTCCTATCGGTGGATTCCGAGATCGCGGTGGAGCTCCGTGGTTGTCCGCTAGGAAGAGGTTTCTACAAGAAGGAGCAACAAGGCTTGAGAGGGTTCGAGTTGAGGATGTAAGTCTTTTGTCTTGTAATTGTATAATTCCGTATCTAGTGGACTTGTGGCTAGGGCCGTCCGAGGTTTTTTCCCGTCTTGGGTTTTTCCTCGTACATCGCGGCGTAGTGTGACATTGTTTAATTTATCTTGCATCATAACGTAGAACGCATGCTTAGACTAATTCAAGATAAAATTCGGTTTAAATTATCACAATCAATTAATTTGGAATTAAATTAAATGTTGGGTAATGTTGGTTTTTTCAAGTCTTTTGCTAAAATTGGTTTCGCCTAACTTTGGATAATTTATAATTATGACTTAGGCAAATTCTAAGAGTTGAATTGGATTAATGAATTGGTTTAATTTTGTTTTATTAAACTAAAATTTGTTTTGTTTTATTTGTGAACCATCATCTTTCAACGCTTCCGCATCGTATTTGTTTTTATACATAAAAAGGAAATTACAATTTTTCAAATTGGTATCAGAGCCAAAGCGATAAATTATTTCGTTAACGATCTTTTAAATAATCTTTGGCTAAAATGGATTTTTCCCCATTTTCAAAATTTCCTATTTTCGATGGTTCAAACTACGCGTATTGGAAAGCGCGAATGAGATCGGCACTAAAATCTATCAACGAGAGAGTTTGGATGTCTGTTGTTACCGGGTACTCCCCACCAACTTATTTAGTTGAAAATGAACGTGTTATCAAACCCGCCGATAGATGGACTGAAAATGAGTTTAAACTTGCTAACTTTAATTCCTGAGGTTTAAATGCCTTATTTAGCGCTGTCGCACCGGATGAATTCCGACGTATTATGACGTGTGAAACCGCTAAAGAAGCTTGGGACATTTTACAATTAACTCATGAAGGAACTAGTGTCGTTAAAGCTTCAAAACTCCAAAACCTCACCACTCAATTTGAAACTATCAAAATGGATGAAAAAGAAACTTTTGATAAATTTTATGCTAGACTTTCTGATATTGTCAATTCATCTTTTAACTTGGGAGAGAAAATACCCGACGACCGTGTTGTAAAGAAAATTTTAAGGTCCCTACCCGATAGATTTATTCCAAAGGTGACCGTTTTAAATTCTTTACCCACTTTAGCCTCTACGAAATTAGAAGAGCTTGTAGGTGATTTACAAACCTATGAACTGGATATGTTTCCCTCTAAAATTGAAAAGAAAATTGAAAAGGGTGTTGCTTTAAAAGCCCGAAAAGAGGTCAAACAAGTAGTAGAGAGCGATAGTGATAGTGACTCGGAAGACATGGCTTTATTTGCTCATAAATTTAGAAAATTTCTTAAATTTAACAAAGATAAATTTAAAAATGATTTTAAGAAATTTGATACTTCTAAACATGATAAAAGCGAGAAGATTTCTAAAGACGAGAAGATCCCTAAACCTAGCAATGACAATTTAGATAGGGACGAGTCTGATAAATGTTTTGGTTGTGAAGGTTATGGCCATAGAGCTTATGAGTGCCCCACTAAACTAAGGAAAGATGGTAAGCGACCCATTTCATATAATGCAACCCTTAGTGATAGTGATAAGGAAGAAAAGCCCGATTCCCCCACTAAGAAAAATTTTGTGGCTTTTATGGCTAGTCATGTGAGTGATAGTGACAACTCATCGATTGATGAAACGATAGAATATGCCACTTCTAAGGTCATTGTACACGATTCTCTTGTTTTTGATGATAGTGAGAGTGAAGAAGAAAGAGAGAGTGAAAATGAAGAAGAGGTTGATGAGAGTGAACTTCAAAATGTTTTTCATGAATTATATAAAGAATCTATTAAATTGAAAAGAGCTAATTTGAAGTTAGAAGCGAGTTTAGGAGAAAGTGTCAAGGTCATTGATGAAAATGTTTTAATAGAAGACCTTAGGACACATGTGAAGACTCTTCAAGAGAAGCTTGATTTTGTAGAAGGCGAAAGAGATAGCCTTAGGGGTTTAATGGAATCCTTGAAAAAGGAGCTTCTTGTTTTTGAAGAGCGAAATGTTTTACTAGAATCTAACATTTTAGAATTGGAAATTAAATTAAAAGATTCTAGTAATGTCAAATTTGATTTGGAATGTCGTTCAGAAAAACTAGATAAAATGTTAGGAACGGTCCAAATTAAAAATGACACTTGTGGTTTAGGCTTCAATACTTGTAATGAATTTACTCATCATGCCCAAACCAATGTTTTAGGAGAATCTACTAGGAATGCATTTCAAGATCACTCCTTAGGTAAATCTTTTCGACATGTTTTCACTTGTTCACATTGTGGTCGAAAAGGTCATCTTAGGAAATTTTGTTTTGATCTTAAACGAATTCCTAGAAAATCCCATAGTAAAGTAACCACGATAGCTAACGTTTCTACACCCCAAGATAGTCATGCTTCATTAATTTGGGTTAGGAAATCCGACTTGGTTGCCTTGCAAAATAGGGATTTTGATTCTCATTTACTTTCACATGCTTCCTCCCCTGCTAAATCTACAGGATGAATGTGTTAGTGTTTGCATACTTTAGCGTTTGTACTTTATGCTATATTCACATGCTAAATGTATGCTTGTTTTAGTCATTATGTAGTCATAGTCTTACTTTATATCCCATGCTAGAAATTATGACTTGTTTATCTTTTTGTATTATATTTTGTGTTTGTTTTTATTGAAAAATATAAAAAGATTTTTGTTTATCATTTGTGTTTTATTTATTTCATTTAAGCTCAATGAAAAATACAAATGATTTTTGTTTGTTCTTTTGAGTAAATATTTATTTTTGATTAAAAGTGTTAAAAACTCAAAAAGATTTTTCGTTGTGTGTATTTTTGTTTGACACACTTTATGTGGCATATATTTGTGTTTGAATCCCATATTTTACGCTCCCATGTGGGTAGAAATTTTGGTTTAGATTTTCAATCCTTGAAATGTTCTTTACCATACTTTATGGAGTAGTTGGATTTTGCATTGTTTAAATAACACTCAAAACTTGATCTTTTTCCTTAAACAAATTTCCTCTCAAAACACTCTCTAGGAGTTTGTATGGTATGAAAAAGATACACCTTCAAAAGTGATTCCCGTCCTTAATTAAGCCTTAAAAAATCAGTTAAGAAACAAGTGGGATAATGGGGTGAAAACTGCCAAAAACTGCTCAAAACTGTTCCCGCCTGGCATCTCGTTCGAACGAACTTGACTCTCGTTCGAACGAGACTTCTAACAAGCGACCAGACTGGGCTCGTTAGAAACTCGTTAGATATCTCGTTAGAATGACCAAACTCGTTCGAACGACATATCGAACGACTGACCAGTTTAGGTTCGTTGGCAAACTCGTTCGAACGAAACCTGGTTCGAACGAAAAACTCGTTCGAACGAGACTTCGAACGACTTCCAGAAATTATTGATAAATTCAATTTTTGGCCCAGAAACTTTATGTACTTTATTTTAAAGTTTCAATTAAATTATTCTGAAAGTAAAGCATGGTTTTTATTAAACCTAACACCCAATAAATATTGTTCCAAGCTCCTATATAAATATAATTACATTCATACCTTGGGAGCATGGAACCTTATATGTGATGATGTAGAAACGAGGCATGCAAACCGGAATTTTGATGAAGCTTTATATTCTTTATCGCTACGTCTTCAACACACACTTCATAGGCTTGAGAGTATTACAATAAATCACTAACCTATGAATAAATGTTTTTGTCCGAAATTGAGCCAAAACTATATATGGACTCAATTGAAAATTTGTGTCCTTACACCCTTCTTCCTAAAACTCATCACCCCCTTCATGGGTGAAATTTTAAGAAGAACTTGATCTCCCACCTAAAACTCAACATCCTTCCTCTCGAAATTACTCATAAATATTTTGCCTATTTTAGGCTGTCTTGATCCACTCCCGAATCATCTTAATCTTCATAGTTGTCTCTTGAACAAACTACTCTTGCGAGATTATAACCAACACACTGGTGATCTATATGGATGTCTATAAAATGGATCATACGGTTCCATACTAATCCACTTATTATAACTGTTGTTCTAAGATTATTGTACCAATGGAAAATGAACCTCTCAACTACCACTAAAATTTAACGTGCATGCCCGAAGTATATCCTCCAAAATTGGTTCACCCGCTCTATCTGCCCATCTGTCTAGACATAGTAAGATGTACTCAAATGCAACCTAGTTTCCATAACCTTCTGAAAATTGCCCCAAAATTGAGATACAATAGTCGAATCCCTATCTGAGATCATCGAAAAGTTATCCCATAAAACTGAACAATCTTTGACACATACAATTGTGTGTACTACTCTGTTGTGAAATCTATGCAAACGGAAAATAAATGTGCAACTGTTAACCCAAATAGAGTAGTGATGCATGGGCATCAAGGAAAACCCAATGATGAAGTCCATTGAGATCCTATCCTACTTCCAATCAGAAATAGGTGAGGGATGACGTGTACCCGGTAGTCGATGATGATCAACCTTCACCATCTAATAGATGTTGAACCAGGACATCAATGTAACAATGTCCCGCTTTATCTCGACCCACCAATATTGCCTCCTGATGTCCTGGTATATCTCATCCCCATTGGGATGTGCCTAAAACTACGATCCACGAACCTCCCACATGACAATCCTACGTAACTCCTCATCTAAAGGTATAACCAATATCCCATTGTATTCCACCATCAGAACCAATGGTGTAAAGAGGCACACTGGTGGACAAAAGCTTAATCTCTTTTTCCTTGCACAACACATTATTTGCCAATGCTTAAGCCACCCGTATAATGATATCAGGAGTCGCAGTGAGCATATATATGAAAGCACCATCCAACTTGCGAATCACTTAAATGAACCCCACATGGGTAAAAAAACTATCACTCTATCATCTACTTATAACATCTTCCACTATATTGGCCTTCCTCGGGGGATGTTGAATTATAAAATGCTAGTCCTTGTTGAACTCGAACCACCATTGTTAACACATTTTCATATCCTTCTATGTGAAAAAATACTCAAGGCTCTTGTGATTGCTCAAAAAACTCAACTTCTTACCCCACGAATAATGTCACCAAATATGTAGTGAGAGAACTACCCTTTCTAACTCTAGATTGTGTGTCAGATAGTTAACCTCATGTGGGTTCAACTTCTGAGGCACAAGATGATAGGATAATCCATTGCATCAACACCTCACCCAATTCCTATAAGGAAGCATCGGTGTATACCAAATAATCAACTCCACTCCTAGTTAGATCCAAAACTAGAGCCGAAATTAACTTCTCTTTGAGAGGTCGACCCCTCTCGATCAAAACAAATTGAATACCCTTCCGAGTTAACTCAGTCAATAGTCATGCTATATTTGAAAACCACCAAATGAACCTGTGGTAATAATCAGCCAATCTCGATAAGCTATAAACCTTTATAGGTGTCGTGTGTTGTCCCCAATCCAACATGGCCAACACTTTCTTTGGATCCACTGAAAATCCTGACACATCTCTAAAATTTGCACTTATAGAATTTGGCATGCAACTTACGCTCCCGTAATTTCTGAATCACAACCCTCATATGCTCTACATGCTCCTCCTCGATCCACTAATAAATCAAGATGTCATCAATAAAGATGATGATAAACTGATCCAAGTATGGCCAAAATACCAGGTTCATCAAGTCCACGAACATAATGAGGGAATTTATAAGCCCAAATGTAATGAACTTGAACTCATAAGAACCATAAAGAGTAATAAAGAACGTATTTAGTACATACTCCTCTTGTGCCCTCAACTAGTGGTAACCCAAATGAAATCTATCTTTAAAAAAAATAAAGAACCTTACAACCGATTAAATAAATCATTGATCATCAACAAAGAGTATTGGTTCCTCATTGTAACATTGTTTAACTCACGATAGTGAACACAGAAATGTAATACACCATATCACTTTTTCAAAAAGAGAACTGGAACTCTCCATGGTAATGTGCTACGCCGAATGAATCCCTACTTTAATAATTACTTAACCCGATCCTTCAATTCCCTCATCTCCAAAGGAGACATCCGATTTGGAACCTTGGCAATCGAATTTGTGACGAGATCCAAGTCAATCATAAAGTTAATCTCTTGGGATGGGAGAAACCGTTAAATCTCCTCAAATACATAAGATAAATCATGAATAATTGGTATCGTGACTAACAAAATTATCGTCTCCTCTTGAGTCTGCTCATCAATAAAATAGAAATGTGTAACAACACCACCCTCTAGCCTAGTCATAGCCACAATATAAATCTCCCGACTTGGTATCTATAAAGGATAGCCTGACCCCTACAGTCTATGTGAGACTCGTACCTAAAGAATCACTCCATACCTAAGATCACATCATAATAATAGGTAACCAATAAGTCTTCCACAAAATGTGACCTACCAATGTTTATCTCTACATCAACACAAGTCTTCAAAATATGAGTAGATACACCTAACAAAGTATATATAAACAAAGCGTTATCATAAGGTCTAGGTAATACAACAGAAGTCTCCATAAAAATCCATGATACGAAGTAGTGTGAGGTGTCGGTGTCAAACAAAACTCTAGCTAAGCTGTTAAAAAAATTGTCATCCTCCTCTTGGACCTGCACATGACCCTTTTAACGGGTTCCACAATTTGATATGACCTATCATATTGATGCTAGGGATGATGATATGAGATTAAGGGTTAGTGAAGTTCCACTATTAGCTTTAGCCTCGAAGATAGAAACTGGTGAGGGCAATACAACTACTAATGATATTATTGGGGAATGAATCCTTAATAGCCTTTCCCCTGTCGATGACCCTGGCCCTATTATCCATATTTCTATTTCCCCTGAATCTCAGCACTCGGGAAAATTCAGGGTCTATGTCCCCTACCTCTACAGTTAAAATATACACCCTCAAATGGGGCTATAAGCCCCCATTATGGGTGCTTCTATTACCACCCGTGCCTAGTCTGAGAGGGTCTTTGCCACTATTATTGGCCCCTCTCCTTTGTAGGTCTGAAGTGCCTCCACCAACCTTGGACCTATTTTCCTTGAACTCCACGCGTCTCACATCCTGAACTAGACTCTTCCTTCGGACCACTTAACTAATCCATCTTCTATTGATTCCTCTTGTGTTCTCTCTTATCCTAACAATGCACTAAAGAGGCATCCACCACCTGAGCATATGTGGAATAAGTTGGGTTCCCCAAAATTTCTTACTTGATGTGCCACATCAAACTCTTAATAAAGAACTCCATATTCATATTCTCAGTTTTGACCTCCTTTGGCACAAACATAAAAAATGCCTTTAACTCTCTCTCGTACTCGGCTACCGTATGAGACCCCTATTGTAATAGAAGAAACTCGCTTGTATTTTGTGAACTCAAAGAATAAGTCACCTAAACCTACCTCTGCACATCTGTGCAATCCAAAATTCTCAAGTGACACTCGATGTCCTGGAAGCACTGATAGGATATAACGGGATCCAATGCACCAACGAATATAGGTGTGCAATTGTTCTCTCATGTCGGCCTATTGCCAAACTTATCACCATGGACTGAGAGATTAATTAATTAATTATTTGGCAGTCCGTGGTGGTAGGTTTGGCAGCAGGAATACCTATATTGAGAGGGCCCAGACATGGTAGTAGATTAATTAAATTAATTATCTGTCAGTCAGTATTATTAATTAATTAAACTCTTAATTAATTATAACAGAATTGACATGCGCCTCTTCCCCCGACCATCTAAAAAAATATGTGGTATGCCCATATAAAACTACCACACAACTCGTCGTTGCATGCTTCAGTGCTAGAACACCTGTTTCCGCCTACTACTCAGTGCCATAAGACGACAACACTATGTAATGCACCAAGAGTATACGTCAAACTATACTCCTAGAGTATGCCAACATAAGAGTGTTCCCTCTCGATACATGGTCAAAATCCACATTCATTATTCATTCATGAATGCATTCTAATCTTCAATCATAACTTTTCACTTATTGTTACATCATTATTATCCAATTAACGTACTCTACGGGTCATTTTAAATAGGTTACTAAACTAAGAGTTATACT
This sequence comes from Sambucus nigra, assembly GCA_949130495.1. Classification (NCBI taxonomy): domain Eukaryota; kingdom Viridiplantae; phylum Streptophyta; class Magnoliopsida; order Dipsacales; family Adoxaceae; genus Sambucus; species Sambucus nigra. The sequence goes on from OX422207.1 coordinate 550,736,425, forward strand.
AATACATTAAGGACTAAAGGGATGATAAGTCTAACGTGGAACTACTTATAGATCGACCATTAAATAAAGAAATGTATTAATTAAAGGTTATATATGCATTACTCTTACTCGTCTCTAAACTACATGTGTGGGATGTCTCATAAAATGAAATCCGAATAAGGAACCCCCCCAATCCACTTCTATTTACATAGGGTATTTGTTAAACAATTAACTAGTCAAATATGTATTAGGATGGACTAAATTAAGAGATTAAGCAAATTAATTATCCAACTTCCAAACCCAATTGTAACATGTTCAAAACAAGCCATAACAACCATAATCCAACAAGCCAACACAATTTATTCCATACTCCTTCTAATTCATCTAAGTAATTAATTAATTATCAATAACACAATAAAAGTACTAGAGGGATTACATTGGATTCTTACACAATTAAGCCAAATTCCTAATTCCAATAATGTAATTCAACATAACGACTTCTATTCATATATCAATAGTTTCAACATAGGTTAATCATTAATTACGAATCCCCATAATTATGTATCCCATAAATAAATATCATCATAATTAAAATCTCATTAATTAGGTATTTATTTTCAAAGGTACTATTATCAATGCTAAAGGTACAACCCTACTAAGCATATGCATTTGAGAATTTAATTAAGGTTGAAATCTATCCAAATTATTCATCACATATTCCAGTTAAGCATAAATCCAAATTGAAACTTCAAACCTTAAAATATTAATTTAATATTCTAGGTTAAATATTCAATTCTTACATTAAATAGGGCTAAGTCTTAATATATAACAGGTGAGGCTAACTAATTTCACTTAAATAAGAAAATATCATAAGAAGTGCAAAATCCCTAAGGGTTTCTAACACATTTAAAATCTAAATTAGTGTTTAGGTTAAGTTAACATGAGTATATATAAAAGGAGAGGAGTAGATAGAAACTTGACACAAAAGATGAATTAAAACTTGATTTGAGAAGGACATATGTGGTCTTTAAAATATTAAGCTTGAATACCTTTTTGAAATTCACTCAAAGATGGATTTTATTGATTATCAAATGTCCCTTAAACTCTTGTTTGAAGACCTTGAAAATATTTTCCTTGTATTAGTTGAAGGAAAGTAGTTTGAGGGAGAATTTGAATAGAGTTCTAGGGTTTATTTGGTGAAGGAGTTGTGATAAAATGAGGTTTGAAATGAATAAATGGGGCTTTAAACATACAAAGGCATTAAGACAATTCCTAAAATCATAGACCCTCCGATAAAGCCACAACCCAACCATAGTTGGGTTGTCTCGCGATCACGACCTAGTCCTACCGTGGCCACGATTCCTAACCCGCAGTAGTGGCTCTAAATCTCGTCGTCGTGGCTCCTTGGAGGGTTCTCAAATTTCAATAACATCTGTAAGGGATTTTTGAAACCCTAATGATAGAACCTTAACTTATGCACAAATTATAGAAATAATACCATTTTACCCTCAAGTCTTTTCCAAATTTCCATATAAGACCAAATCAATTTCTAACTTATAATAAATATCAAATAACTCCACATGTGTAGTGCTTAACTTCTTATATATTTTTGGACTTTATCGGTCCCAATCTCGGATAGAGGAGGAGGGTTGTGTTAGCTAGCTGGCAGCCAGTGTAAAACTTTGTAATATCCTTATGAACATGAATTCTATGAATATACATGCAAATACTAGGCCTTCCTCTTAAGCGATGTGTTGCGTTTGTCACTGGGTGTCTCAAAAAATAGGCAAGAGGAATTGAATTGGTGCCCATGTACGATGAGAAATAGGCAAGGGTTCTTGCACCAATCTGGACATGTGTAGGTAAAGAAGCTAGTCCAGGATAGTAAACTTTGGTTAACGACTTATAATGTAGTGATTATGACAGGGAAAGGGATGGAGTTAGTGGATACCATGATAGGAAGAAAAGTTAACATAACTTGTTTACAAGAAACTAAATGGGTTAGTGAGAAAGATAGAGAAATAGAATATACAAAGTTTAAATTATATTATATAAGAAAATATAGAAATAGGAACAGAGTCAGAAGAGTAGTAGATAAGGACCCAAAGTATGATATCGTAACTGTTATTAGGAAAGGTGAGAGATTTATACCTGTAAAACTGGTATTAGGTGAAATTATAATTAATATTGTTAGTGCTTATGCACCCCAAGTAGAATTATATGAACACACTAAAGTATAATTTTGGAAACAAATGGATGAACTAATTCAAGAAATACCCGTAGATGAGATAATCTATATAGGGGAAATTTTGATGTCCGTGTAGGAGAAGATCATGTAGGATATGTGATAGTGCATGAAGGATATGGTTTTGGAGATAAGAACGATGGTGGAGAGTCTATCTTAGATTTTGGAATGGATTATAATTTTGTACTAGCAAATATATGTTTTTTTAAAAAGAGGCTTGAACACTTGATAACCTATAAAAGTGGAATGGATAAGAGCCAATTATACTTTTTCATTACTAGAAAAGGAGACCTATTAACATGTAAACACTGTAGGGTTATCCTGGGTGAGGGATTAACCTCACTACATGGGATAATGGTATTGGATATAAGTATTAAAAATCAATCACGAGTGCGAAAAGAGAAGAATAACCCACGAAATAGGTGGTGGAACTTATAAGGAGAGAGGTTAGAACTATTTAAAGATAAAATATTAAATGAAGAGTCATAGAATATCGAAGAGGAGACTAATATAATGATGGCCATGTGTATTAGGAGAGTATCGAAAGAAATTCTTGGAGAATAAAGAGGCAGGGAGGGAACAATCTAAAGAAACTTGGTGATGGAATGAAGAGGTACGAAATATAGTAAAAATCAAAAGGGAGTACATTAAAACATGGAAATCAATTATAAATGAAGACAATTTTGAGGAATACAAATGGGCTAAAAAGGAAGTTAAGAAAATGGTAAGAGATGCTAAGTTAAATGCGTATGATGATCTTTATACAAAATTAGAAATACAAGAAGGGAAAAAAACATTTATAAGCTTGGTAAACTTAGGGACAAAAAAACAAAAGACTGTAATAACGCTAAATATACTAAAAGTGAGAATTCGAGAGTCTTAGTCAAGGATGATGAGATTATGAAAAGATGGAAAAACTACTTCAGCAGGTTATTGAATGAAAATAATGGGAGTAGATTCGATATATATGAACTTAGGGAGACTCGAGAAAATATGATTTTTTTGTTGAATTAGGACAATAGAGGTTTGGATTGCTCTAAAAAGGATGAAAATGGGGAGGGCATTAGGACCAGATGGTATCGCTATTGAGGTTTAGAAGTTCTTAGGGGATGAAGAAGTATCTTGGCTTACAAAATTATTTATTAGAATTATAATTACTAATAGGGTTCCCAATGAATGGATGAAGAGTGTTATAGTACCTATTTATATAAATAAATACAAAGTTGTTCAAATTATTGTGCTATTAAGTTAATGAGTCATATAATAAAACTTTGGGAAAGATTAATTGAATATAGATTGAGATTGAAAATAACTATATCTGAGAATGAATTTGGGTTTATACCTGGGAGGTTAATAATCATAGCAATTTATTTGTTGAGGAGGTTAATGGAGAGATTTAGGGAGAAAAATAAGGACCTTCATATGATTTTTATAGATTTTGAATAGACGTACGATACGATACCAAGAGATATAATATGGTGGATTCTACATAAAAAGGATTGATCCTTGGATATATTGATGTGATCAAATATATGTATGATGGGACCATAACTATAGTAAGAACATCAACTGGAGAAAGTAGTGAATTTACAATTACTGTTGGTATGAACCAAGGTTCATCACTAAGTCCTTATCTCTTTGTTCTTGTTATGGATGAGTTGACTTGATAAATACAAGATGTGGTATCGTGGTGTATGATATTTGCAGATGATTTAATGGATGAGACTAAGACATAAATTAATGCCAAATTGAAATTGTGAAAAAAACTCTAGAAACAAGAGGATTTAAAATAAGCAAAACTAAAACAGAATATGTGGAGTGCAATTTTAGTAGTAATAGGAGGACACATGGGGATGTGGTGTAATTAGATGGTCAGGAGATACCTAGAAATGATCATTTTCATTACTTAGGCTCGATTATCCAAAAAGATGAAAATATTAGTGATGATGTTACTCGAAGGATTAAAGCAGTCTCGATTAAGTAGAGAAGTGCTACTGGCATATTGTGTGATAGGTGTATACTTTTAAAGTTAAAAGGAAAATTTTATAGGATGGACATTAGATCCTCAATGTTATATGGGACATAGTATTGATAAAAAAAATGTGCAGAAAATGAGTCGGTGGAGATGTGAATGCTAAGAGGGATTTATGGTAAAACTCGAAAGGATAAAATTAGAAATGAACAAATTTGTTAAATAGTAAAAGTATCTCCAAAAGAAGAAAAAATGAGAGAAAATTAACTTAGATGATTTGGACGTATCAAGTGTAGACCAATGGATGCCCCCGTAAGGAAGAGTAGTTTAGTTAATATTGATGGCAATGCAAGGGGTAGAGGTAGGCTTAAATTGACTTGGTGCGATATTGTAAAAAAGGACATGATATCACGTGGTTTGAACGAATATATTGCACTGAACAGAATGGAAAGGAAAAATAGGATTCATGTACCCGATCCCAAATAATTAAGAAAATGCTTTGTTGAGTTGAGTTGAGAATAATTATAAAACCAACCTCAATCTTTTAAATAATTAAACATTAGACCATAAAACTTTACAAATTAATCAAATGAATTATAAAATTTCAAATGAACTCATTTCAACTTCAAATCCTCACATAATGATTTTAAAGTATAAATTTTAATTATATAATTAATCTAAGTAGTCATTTAATTATTTAAAATTTTTAGCGATTAATTAATTATAAAATCTTTTAAAAATATGGGGTATATCACTTATTTTCCATTTGAAACTTTGAATTAATTAAATGTGTGTAATCCATACTATATACACCTAAGAACATATTATGTTAAAGAAAAGACACTAGCAACATGTAAAATATAATGCAAACATTATTACCATACATGTGTGACACCCCGCCTAATTAAATATCGGGCGATCACTCCTTTATTAAATTAAAATCAAGGTGAACAGTTGGTTCATTCTTAGCATCACTGTCGTAAAAGTAACTTTTCCAAATTAAACACCCTAAATAATTAAGCTAAGTGTCAAAACCATTTTTAGTCATTACTTTCCAAATTTTATTTTATAAACCACCATTCAAAACTTTACATAATTTACAGTTAAGTAATCACAAAACAACTATACTGGAACACATAATCCAAAGAATTTAAACATTCAACTAATTAATTCCGACATTAAAACTTAAAGAAAAAACATCCTGACAATAATAAATCCCAAAGTGCAAATACTGGAAATAAATGAATTACAATATCCAATAAAACAACTGATTAATGGAAAAGGGTGACCAATGCCCAACTGATAAAATAAATGTTAGAAGTGGAATCAAGAAATGAGGTCGTCTAAGCAAGAGGCCTGCAACTCCCACCTAAGCTGCAGCGCATTTCTTCCAAAGGATCCTATGCAAGACGCCCCTGTAGCTGGGCACCTGTAATATATACATATACATACATATATATATATATATATATATATATATATATACACACACAAGAGAGAAAGGAAACGGAAATGGGCCAGAGCCCGATTGTACAAATGATTTAAAATTTGTTTAGCAAGTATTTAAAATGTTTACTGGCCAATGCAACAACATATTAGTGCGACACTCCCTTAAGAAATTCTCACCTCTCTTCTAATGTGCATGCCTATCATACTAACCTTCCCAACGGTTTAACTTATCTTATCTTATCTTATGTCGCTCGTAAGATTTAAACTGACAAATTCAACTGTTTAAGAGGTTCATTTCATTTAACAAGATAGTTCTCATTTAACCTTATTTACTAATAAAGTGTCTCCGCAATATATTATACTTTTCAAACACTTATTCCCAAATTGAAATAATTATTCATATCTTACTTACCATAAACACAGTAGGTAGTTCCCAAATTCTAGAATTTAATAGATATATTAAATACTCATATAATATATATATTCTAAACGCACCCCACATAAAAATTTTGGTGCGGACATACTCTGCTATCCAGGCCCCATATCACTCGTACTAAGGGAAATACAAGTTCGGAATCACTCTCGAACTGTATTAATACAAAAAAAAACAACATTGAGGTGAAGCATAGATTCCAAGTCTCTAAGAGGTCAGTACATGCCCCCACCTCTCTTAGGACCGTATGAACTATCGATTCGATAGCCTGCACCGAAGGATTTCTATCTTCTAGGGTACGAGTCAATATCCCCCATAAAGGTCCCATCGAGATAAGACTGTCCCAGCGCGGTAACCTCAGGGATCGCAAGTAGTGCGGGCATGGTTTTCTCACGTTTATAGTATATGCACAAACACAGTCATAGATCAAACAGGTGTGGCGAATTCTGCAGATTAACAGTTTCGGGTTCTATCATCCAACGTCATCCAAATATGTATTTTTAACACCCAAACTCCCAGGAATTTGTACTACAAACATTATAAACCCAAACTAACATTCTTCTACGTAAAGCATGTGAATTTTCATCAATAACCTTGGATTAAAGGGCTAAAACTTATATAAATCTCATGAACCCTAGAAATTTCTTTAACTTTGTTCTAATCAACCTTTTTCCATAATTTCTACATCTAATCCATCATAAATCCGTGGTTCAACCTCTACATATGAAGGGGGATTTCCAAATTATCATATATATCATTACTACATGCAATTTACTTATCTCCAACATGGGTTTTCTTCTTTGAAACTCATCCTAATCAACCCTAGACTAACATGAATGATGCATTAATGAAATTAAGCAAGATAAATACTTTCATGGGAATTTTTGGTCTCTGATTTATGTTAAAATCAGTGTGGTTACGATCCTTGCGACGTGATCTCTCGTTTGGCGGCGATGGCGGCGCAAACGGAGGGGTTTTCGGTCTAGAATTCCTTGGCAAGCTATATCCTTACTTATCCAATGGTCATCACTTGATTTTGATTGTGTTAACCCTAGAAGGCAACCCTAAGCATCTGATATAACCTTGTAATTTTTGTGGGTTTAATTACCCAAAATTACGAAATGTCTGAAACGCCCTCCCGGGGTGCTAAATAGGCCTAAAAATGCCACGACACCCAAACTAAACCCCCGGGTACATATTTTTGACTATCTCGAATCTTCCGGACACTTTGACATAATCGAAATGACCATACGGGTGACTTATAATTTAGTCACTTTTATAAATCAATATTTAGTCCCGACGCGACACGGGCGCGTCCCGACTCAAATTTCCAAAATTGTCATTTTATTCACTCGTGACATTTAATAGTACCAATATTATATTACTTTACTCATTAGTAATATTCAACAAGTTTCCAATGATTACTAACTCTCGTCACGTTAGTAATTAACAGTAATTAATTTCCGGATTTATATTAAATTAATAACTCACATTAAATTTATTAAATCCCCAAATTTAGAAAGCATAAAAATACGGGGTATTACATACTTCCCCCCGAATAGCGGAATTTCGTCCCGAAATTTAGAAAATAAGGCATACCTGGTAAGAATAAATACGGGTATTTCTCGCGCATATCTGCCTCGCGCTCCCAGGTGGATTCCTCCACATTTTGATGCTCCCACTGGACCCGTACAAGTGGAACTACCTTCGACCTCAATCTCCTCTCGCTATGGTATAGGATAGCCACTTGTCTCTCCTCATAAGAGCTGTCAAGCTGTAAGTCTATCTCTTCTATCGCGATGTGGGTGTGGGCCATATCATCCAGAAGGTATCATCTCAACGACGAGATGTGGAATACATCGTGGATGCGATGTAGATGCTCTGGCAGTCCCAATCTGTATGCTACCGACCCAATCCTCTCGATAATGGGAAATGTTCCCACGTATCTGGGGGCCAATTTCCCTTTCTTCCCGAACCTCATCACTCCTTTCATAGGAGATACATGTAGTAATACTTAGTCCCCCTCATTAAATTTCCGGAAGAACCGTTTTGCATCGGCATAGCTTTTCTGCATGTCCTGGGCTACTCGAATGTGACTCCTGATCATCTCATTCCTAGAAGAGGTTTCCTGGATCACCTCTGGTCTGAGCAACTTGTTATCCCCCACCTCTAACCAACAAGTTGGGGAACGACAAGGCCTGCCATACAGGGCCTCAAATGGATCCATGCCAATCGTGAACTGATAAGAGTTATTATAAGAGAACTCCACCAGTGGAAGATGTGGTTCCCAACCTCCTCCAAAATTAAGGACACACATCATAGCATATCCTCTAACATCTGATTAGTACGCTCTGTTTGTCCATCTGTCTTTGGGTGATAAGCTGAACTCAACCTCAACTCTGTACCCATAGCCTCATGAAATCTCTCCCATAAATGTGATACAAAAATTTTGTCTCTATCTGACACAATATTCAGGGGCACCTCATGCAATCTGAAAATCTGAGAAATGAACAACTGAGCATACTGACCGGTGGTATAATCTGTCCGCACCGACAGAAAATGATCCACCTTGGTCAGACGGTCCACAATCACCCAAATGGAGTCGTGGCCCCGCTGTGATGCAGGAAACCCTGTAATAAAATCCATGGAAATACTCTCCCACTTCCACGTGGGTATTTCCAATGGCTGAAGCAACCCTGACCGTTTTTTATGGTCCACCTTTACCCATTGGCAGGTAGAACACTTGGACACGAATTCGACAATGTCCTTTTTCATCCCACTCCACCAGTATTGCCGCCTCATATCTAGATACATCTTATCTCCCTCAGGATGTATCACAAACCGGGACCCGTGAGACTGGGTCATCACTGCATTACGTAAGTTTGCCACTTCTGGGACCACCAATCTCCCATTAAACCTCAAACCCCCATCAAAACTAATAGAATAGGACTCAGCGCCCTCGACTAAAAGTCGTACAATCTGCTCCTGGCAAAATGGGTCTGCAGTCTGTGACTATATTACCCTCGTAACAATCTCGGGTGTCACTGTCATGACAGATATGAAAAATGGGCTACTGCGTCCTGATGACCCAACTCTTTCCACTTTACTTTCCAGACGTCCGCTACATCGTCTACCGATCTACGGTTCAATGTATCAGCAACTACGTTGGCCTTTCTCGGATGGTACTGTATGTCAAACTGATATTCCTTCATAAACTCTAACCACATGGGCTGACGCATATTCAGATCTCGTTGAGTGAACAGGTACTGCAGTGACTTGTGGTCTGTGAATAAACGAAATTTCTCTCCCAATAAATAGTGCCTCCATATTCTCAACGCAAAAACGATCGCTGCTAACTCTAGGTCATGTGTGGGGTAATTCTTCTCGTGTGGCTTAAGCTTGCGGGAGGCAAAAGCTATAGCTTTCTCCTCCTGCTGAAGTACTCCCCCAAGCCCCCATAAAGAAGCATCGGTGTAAACCTGGTATTCCACGCTCGGTTTAGGTAATGCAAGGACCGGTGCTGAAGTAAGCTTGTCTTTCAGTTCATCAAAAGCCAATTGGCAAGCATCATCCTAAACATATGGAACCCCTTTGCAAGTCTGTTTCGTCAATGGACCCGCTATTTTGGAGAACCCCCGGATGAATCTCCTATAGTATCCGACTAATCCCAAGAAACTGCGCACTTCTGTCGATGTCGTGGGCTGTCCCCACTCCCTCACCACTGACACTTTACTCGGGTCAACTGCTATCCCTTGTTCAGAAAAAACATGTCCCAAGAACTGCACTTCACATAACCAGAACCCGCACTTCTCGTACTTAGCATATAGCTGATGCTCTCGTAGAGTCTGAAGAACCTGCCTCAAGTGCTCAGCATGCTCCTCCTCGGAGTGTAAATATATAGAAATGTCATCTATGAAGACAATGACAAACTGATCCAAAAACTCTCTGAACACTCGGTTCATCAAGTCCATGAATACGGCTGGAGCATTTGTGAGGCCAAATGGCATCACTCTGAACTTATAGGACCCATATCTCTTCAAGAAAGCAGTCTTTAAAACATCATGCTCCCTAATACGTAGCTGATGGTACCCTAACCTCAGATCTATCTTCGAAAAGAAAGTTGCTCCCCTCAACTGGTCGAACAGATCATCGATTCGAGGCAACGGATACTTGTTCCATATCGTGACCTTGTTCAGCTCCTGGTAGTCCACACATAGCCTCAGTGAACCATCTCTCTTTTTCACAAACAAAACTGGAGCGCCCCAAGGTGAGGTACTCTTGCGAATGAAGCCCTGACGTAACAGCTGCTCAATCTGATCTCGTAACTCTCGCATCTCCGTTGGAGCCATACGGTATGGAGTGCGCGCTATAAGTCGAGTATCTAGTAATAAATCTATGACAAAATCTATCTCACGACTGGGGGGTAGGCCTGATATATCTTGAAATACATCGAAAAACTCACGAACAACTGGGATCGAGTCTTCAGGAATCATAACCTCCTGAGAGGTATCCTCCTCTATGTAATACAAATGAGCGGTCGAGCCTCCCTCTGGGCGAGGAATCACCACTACAAACATCTCTTGCCCCGAAATGGAAAAGACAATACTCCCACCGAAACAATCTATCTTGGCTCTGTAAGCTACGGGCCAATCCATTCCAATAACAACGTCATGCTCATGCATATCTAAGACTAACATGTCTGCTGGTAATACCAAGCTAACAATCTTTACCCCCACACCCCGACATATAAAGAAAATTAGCGATCCATTTCCCAAGGGTGATTCTACACACGTCACAGTGCTCTCTGCTGTGGCTAATAACCCTAAGGCCTTCGCAAAATGGGTAGCTATAAAACATTGCGTCGCCCCAGTATCAAATAAAACATGACCTATGGTACCATGGATAGGAAACATACCCTCAATCGCAGGCGGTGCCTGTGGACCTGCCGCCTCATGGACGTTATATACACGTTCGTACTGTAACTACCCCTACTGCACTAGAGCGGTTGGTATGGTTGGTAGGGCTGGTACCTGAGCTAGTGCGGGGAGGGCGGATGGAAAAAGTGGCTTCTATGGCTCATTACAGGCACCCTGCTGCTATGGAACTATCACCCTCTGAACAATCTTGGCGCTTATGGCCATGCTTGCCGCACACAAAACATCGACTTCTGAAATTACCTCCCCTCTGACCCTGCTGACCACGGCCCTATTGGCCTTTACCGCCCTGCCACTGGCCCTGTTGGCTCTGATGAAAATGCTGTTGGACCTGCTGACCCTACCTAAATCCCCCAAATCCCTGTCGGGAATCACCTGATCGAAACCGCTTGGCAGAGTCCCCCTTATGGGAACTATGCTCATGCTGACGAGTCTGCCCCTGTGATGTCGGTGATCCACTAGTGCCACTACCCCCTGTCTTGCTCTACTGGCCGGACTCTCCTGCCCGCTTTCTTCCCTGCAAATGGAAGTGGTGTTCCTCGTAGTGTAGTAAAGCAGCATTGAGTACATCTATGAAGGTACTTAGAGACAGATTCCCTATAAGGTGCTGACGGATCCTCCAAGCTAACCCGTCCACAAACAACAATATCTTCTTGCCCTCAGTGGGTGCCTCATATGGCACTATAGTGAGAAGTTTTATGAACTCCTCTTCATACTCAGCAACAGTGGAATTTTCCTGCTTTAAGTTCAGTAACTTTCACCTTATCTCAGTTTGCACGACGGATGGAAAATACTTGCGGTCAAACCGCTCCCGGACCAATGTAAATGATAGGATTATTAGGGCCGATGATTTTTGTCGGACCAATTTTCCTTAAAGTATATATTGTGTGTGAAATATATACCTTATAATATTCTAATTATGAGTGATAGTAGACACTTAGATGTTATATAGAGATATACATCAAATGGGTAAATTAAGTAGGGAGAAACTTAATTTCAAGAATTAACGTTGGATTGGGAAAATCTATGAGAAATTAAGTAGTGAGACTTAATTATGATATATGCGGCATAGGTAACATGCGATACGAATTTATAATGAAGCAAGGCATGTACTTGGGGTGACCGTTAGGATGATATGATTTGATATTGGGTATTAGAGGATGCAATTATACTTAAGGTCCTTAGCCTTAATACCAGCCTTATCCTAATTTCGAGGACAAAATTCCTATGCAAGGGAGGAAGTATGTAATACCCCGTATTTTTGAATATTTTATTTAATTAAATTGGAGAATTAAATGAGAAAATACATCTTAATTTAAATTACGTAAGAGGAGTAATTTAATGGGATTTATTAAAAATTATAATTTTGGAATATCAATCGGGAGATAGTTACCGATTTATATTGCCTCATTATATTTACTTAGTGCGAGTGGTAAATAGTTACTTAACGCGTGTAGACCGTGTTGGGATGAGAATGAGTAATATTTGTTAAGTGACTCAAATGATAATTTATAGGTCACCGATGAGTCCGGAAGGGTCAAATTAGTCAAAATAGTATACCCGGGGGTACTAGTTGAGTCCCGAGGTAATTTTGGACTAAACCGAGACCGTTCGGGGGTGTTTTGGTCTTTTAACATGAGAGGGTATGGAGACCTACGAAATTGAGAGCTTTATATCAGCCGTATGATAGAGGGGTTAGGGTTAGAAAACCCATGAAAACACACCATAGCCATTAGAGATGAGAGAGAAACCATTCTCAAGGCAAAAGGAAGAATTGGGAAGGATTCAAAGGAGATTTTCACTATCAACTTGTTGAGGAAGAAGGATTGAAGGATGAAGATCATCAATCATCAACAACAACCACGAAATCAAACCCTACTGATCATAAGGCAAGTTGTTTATTGCAAAAATTATAAAGTTATAATACCCATGTGTAGGGTTTTTGAATAGTTTTGTTTAAATCATTATCTTGATTAGAGAAAGATGATATTTATACATGTTGGGATAGGAATCGCATGTAGAATGATTTACCTTATGTAGAGGATTAAGATTCAGATTAGACTTGATGATTTTCGGATTAAAATCTGGATTTTGAATGATAATATGGGAAGAACACCATAACTAGGGTTTCAAGAAATTTTGGGTTTAATTCATTAATTCTTTAAAGGAATTGGAGTTTGTGATGTATTTGCCACGTTAGAAATTGTCCTAGTATACGTGAAAACATATTAGGATCATTGGGTCGAAGTTTGGTGGACTATAATGGAGTTTGAAGATTTGTTAATGGAGGATAGGATTAACGAAGAAGACAAACTGCGTCTGTCCCTGTTAGATCGATCGATCGATCTCTCACTATCGATCGATCGACTATGTCGATCGATCGAACCCAGCAGTCGATCGATCGATGCAAGCTGTTTCCCGGAATTTTTGTGTTAAATCCTTCGTTGAGTTCGGGAATGAATGAGTATTCTAGGATTTACATTATACTTATATGGGAGTGAAAATAAGACCAATAGGTATATTGTTGAGGTCTGATAAGGCCATTGGGTGTAGGGCTTCGATTACGGACCGAGGAGAATAATCCGATTTAGTAGAGTATCGGGGACTTCAGAAATTGAGTTACGGGGCGAAGTAAATTCAATTTAAGTAATAGACCAGTAGGGTAAGCAATAACTACTGAAAATATATGTAAGGGGTAACTAGGACCCTTAGAGTTGTGTGAATACTCAAATAAATGCGATTAATGAGATAAATCGTAAAGCAAATATTGTACGGTAGATATATGAGATTAAAATATTGCGTACGTATATAATTAATAGGTCGGGCGTGTACCTACTGAATTATGTGATCTTTTAGGTTGAGAGATTTATACCTAAATTAATTATGTTAGGGTCGATGAGACATTCCGAACTAACATAAAGTTATTATATGTTTGGGGTCGATGAGAAATGCCGAACCAAACCTTGAACTGGTGTCGCGATGAAAGAGTCCCGAACCAGAATATGTGTACATATATATTTTTAAAATAGTTGGGGTCGATGGATAATTCCGAACCAACTCTCACTTGGGGTCGATGTATCATTTCGAACCAAGAATCATTTACGTGTGTATAAATAATTGGGGTCGATGTATCATTCCGAACCAATTCTTACTTGGGGTCGATGAATCATTCCGAACCAAGAGTCCTTTACGTGTATAAAAAAAAGGGGCAAAATAGTAATGACTGATATTTAGTATATATTGTGTGTGAAATATATATACTTGATGATATTATACTTCTATGTATTAGTAGATTGATGTATATTATGTATTTAAAGATACATACTGAACTGGTAAGTTAAGTAGTGAAACTTAATTACGAAATGCACCTTTAGATAGAGAAAATCTATTTTGTAATTCAAGTAGCGAAACTTAATTACACAAGTGGGAAGTTAATAATTGTGAGAATTGTAGTAATTTTAGTAGTGAAACTAAATGAGGAGTCTTGAAAAATAACATAGATGAAATGTTACTTGAGAATTAATTAACATACGTGAGATGTTAGTAAAATGGTTGTACTGTATGGGCGGTACTGGAACTTGGGTACAGATAAGTTCAGTTGACTACTTTGGTTTTAGTTAGCTTGGGAGGTATGGCTAGATAAACTAAGTGTAGAACATTAGGTGTGCACAAAAGATGAGGGGTGAGTTAACTCAAGAGAGTGTACAAGAACCTAACATGTGTAATCAATAACCGCATTTGATATTGTGATAAACGCTTGTTAAATATTTTCAAAATGTTTTGAGTACTAACTCTTGCTATAAAATATTTTCAAAACCTTTTAGGTGTCCAGCCACAGGGACGCCATATATGATGATTCCATTCTAGAGACTCAGAGCTGTAGCACAGTGGATGCTTATAGGATTTTGACTAGACGATGTCTCTCATTCAGATCTAGTACAGGATCTCACACTATTCTATGTATGGACTTGTGGTCCGGCATTAGTCTCAGATGTTAGTTTCATACTAGTGGTTATTCTATTGTTGTTTGGGATTTTTAGCCGATGGTTTATTAGGTAATACTTTGGTTCTGTTGTACTTTTACTTTTTTGTTTGAATTAGTACATGATTATTTGTACTTTGTTCCGCATGGTTGATTTATCTGTTTTAAGAAAGATATAATTTGGCACCGGTCTAATTTTACTTAGGGGATTAGTAATTAAAAAGTTTTCGACAGTGATGCTAAGAATGAACCATTTGAGAAACCTGCTTTAATTTAATAAAGGCCTGATCACCCGATGTTTAATTAGGCTGGGTGTTACAGTATCCCTCTCTTCCAAGGTGGTGGTGGACTCCCACCACTGCAAAGTGACCCCCACTAGCTTAAATGAGGCCAACAACTGTTTCTGCACGTCCGTGCACTCATACATACGCAGATGCCTCAGGATATCTTTCTTTCATTGGCTGACGATGATGATATCAAAACTACCCGAGAACTCAGGGGGATGCACCTTCTGAAAGGCATCCCTAACCCGCTCCCATGCTGATGGAAGCTGTGCAGAAACTGGCACCACTGCCTGAATTTGGGGTGGAGCCTGCTGTACTACCGCCAATGCGGCGTTCACCGCCTGAGCAACAATAGCATCTACCTTATTAGCATTCATCGGCCCCTGAGCCGGAGCTGCTGGTTGCTCGGCTTGGGCACGCTTGTCCTTTGGTGCACGTCTCGGAGGCATCTGAAACATGAAAAAATTTATTAGTCTTACAGTTATTATCAAATCTCAAATAGTTGAAGACGTAATCGCAAAAGCAAGAATATACCAATCCTAAAATAGGGCTCTATAACAAAATGTTAAGCTGAAAGCTAAATAAGCCGTACAGATCCTAAGGACACTAGAACCTGATGCTCTGATACCACCTGTGACACCCCGCCTAATTAAATACCAGGCGATCACTCCTTTATTAAATTAAAATCAAGGTGAATAGTTGGTTCATTCTTAGCATCACTGTCATAAAAGTAACTTTTCCAAATTAAACACCCTAAATAATTAAGCTAAGTGTCCAAACCATTTTTAGTCATTACTTTCCAAATTTTATTTTATAAACCACCATTTAAAACTTTACGTAATTTACAGTTAAGTAATCACACAACAACTATCCTGGAACACATAATCAAAAGAATTTAAACATTCAACTAATTAATTTCGACATTAAAACTTAAAGGAAAAACATCCTGACAATAATAAATCCCAAAGTGCAAATACTGGAAATAAATGAATTATAATATCCAATAAAACAACTGATTAATGCAAAAGGGTGACACATGCCCAACTGATAAAATAAATGCTAGAAGTGGAATCAAGAAATGAGGTCGCCTAAGCAAGAGGCCTGCAACTCCCACCTAAGCTGCAGCGCGTTCCTTCTGAAGGATCCTATGCAAGACGCCCCTGTGGCTGGGATCCTGTAATATATACATATATATATACAAGAGAGAAAAGAAATGGAAACGGGTCAGAGCTCGATTGTAAAAATGATTTAAAATTTGTTTAGCAAGTATTTAAAATGTTTACTGGCCAATGCAACAACATATTAGTGCGACACTCCCTTGAGAAATTCTCACCTATCTTCTAATGTGCACGCCTATCGTACTAACCTTCCCAACGGTTTAACTTATCTTATCTTATGTCGCCCGTAAGATTTAAACTGACAAATTCAACTGTTTAAGAGGTTCATTTCATTTAACAACATAGTTCTCATTTGACCTTATTTACTAATAAAGTGTCTCTGCAATATATTATACTTTTCAAACACTTATTAAGAAATTGAAATAATTATTCATATCTTACTTACCATAAACACACTAGGTAGTTCCCAAATTCCAGAATTTAATATATATATTAAATACTCATATAATATAAATATTCTAACGGCACCCCACATAAAAATTTTGGTGCGGGCATACTCTGCTATCCAGGCCCCATATCACTCGTACTAAGGGAAATACAAGTTCGGAATCACTCTCGAACTATATTAATACAAAAACAAACAACATTGAGGGGAAGCATAGATTCCAAGTCTCTAAGAGGTCAGTACATGCCCTCACATCTCTTAGGACCGTCTGAACTATCGATTCGATAGCCTGCACCGAAGGATTTCTATCTTCTAGGGTACGAGTCAATATCCCCCATAAAGGTCCCATCGAGATAAGACTGTCACAGCGCGGTAACCTCAAGGATAGCAAGTAGCGTGGACATGGTTTTCTCACGTATATAGTATATGCATAAACACTGTCATATAAATATACTACTATTACCACATCAAATTTAGGTACATCTCATAACCCATAATTATGATATTTACTTTATTTCTCGTTATTTAGTTATCACGTATAACGGTTCGTTTCTTACTTTAATTTGTGGAATTATCCCAACTTATTAAGTGACACTCGTGGATTCCTATCCTCCCAAGTGTAATTTCAGTAGGTACTCATTTATTTACCAACGTAACTACCTTACTTATCTCCCCCTTTTTATCCTAGTTCCATTGTCCATTATATGTAAACATCCCCGAAAAATGAAAATCTCGTCTTACATTAAAGATTTCATATTATCAATAAGTCCTACTGGTCTTCTTTATCTCCCAAAATATTTTAATAAGGATGTCCAAGGATTATTACACCTTTAAATTAAATTTAACTATTTAGAAAGGAAATTATGAATATGCCAGGAGGGGTCGATCGATCGATGGCAGGGGCTTGATCGATCGATACGCTGATTGATCGACACTCCTGGTTCGATCGATCGATCAAATAGGTGTGGCGAATTCTGTAGATTAACAGTTTCGGGTTCTATCATCCAACATCATCCAAATCCGGATTTTTAACACCCAAACTCCAGAAATTTTTACTACAAACATTATAAACCCAAACTAAAAATCTTCTACGTAAAGCATGTGAATTTTCATCAATAACCATGGATTAAAGGGCCAAAACTTATATAAATCTCATGAACCCTAGAAATTTCTTTAACTTTGTTCTAATCAACCGTTTTCCAGAATTTCTACATCTAATCCATCATAAATCCGTGGTTCAACCTCTACATATGAAGGGGGATTTCCAGATTATCATATATATCATTACTACATGCAATTTACCTATCTCCAACATGGGTTTTCTTCTATGAAACTCATCCTAATCAACCCTAGACTAACATGAATGATGCATTAACGAAATTAAGCAAGATTAATACTGTTGATACCAAAATTAGTATGCTGATATGGACGAATAATAAGAAGACACGTGTCAATCTACATGGCATAATAGCAACGAGGAAATCTACTTCCCCGACCAAGTCAGACTCACTCCGAGGAACTCTAACACTCCAAGGAACTCCAGCTCTCCGAGGAACTCTAGAACGACGAACACCTAAAGGCACTTCGAGCCGCATCTCGACGATTGCCAGATAATGAAAAGTTCAACTATTCATTGAATGCTAATCATCTTGACGCACACGCTTGAGGAGCATTAAATGAATTACCCTTTCGTATGTATATCATTTAATGTATCACCCTTTCATGTACAACCTAAGGGCTATAAATATCTTGTATCACCCTCATTCAAGGGGATCGAAATTTCTTGATAGTACTTGTAATCAAGAATTCCCAAACACTCAGCAATAACATAACAGTGGACGTAGGCCATTCATATAAGGCTGAACCACTTTAAAAATATTTTGTCTCATTTATTTATCTGTGATTGAATAATTAGAGTAATCTAATTTTTTACATCAACAGATTGGCGCCGTCTGTGGGAAACGATTGTTATTACCGTTTTTCACCAAAAATCATTCATCATCAATGGCAGATAATCCGGAATCTAGCAATCAAAATGCTGGAAATGCTGGAAATTCTCCAAATCCCTCCACACCTCCAGAACTGGCTGGAATTATGACGAATTTGGCTTAAGGACAAACCGCCATGCAAGAGACGATGCGGCAACTCATACAAACCCTTCATGGTGGTGCACCTGCACATTCGGGACAACAAAGTGGTCAAAGGCAAACCTATTTACTTTCTTCATGATCCAGGCGTACAGATGCGTATCGTAATGAAAAATCTGATGATTTCTCTTATCAACCTGGGCGAACTTCATCAATACGCATTACAGATACTGAGCAACGTATCACTCTCTCTCCAGAGAGACCCAGTGCTTTGGAAAGACTGAGTAGGGTGTCTCCTTTCAGTCGATTAGGCCCTAGGAGGAATAGGAGTCCACCAAAGACCATGTCGAGGAGTTTTCGACAACCATCAGATCTACGGGAAGGATCAGCACAATCACGACCAGTTGTTCGTCAAGATAGATCCCAGGAGTCCACTTCAGAACAATCGATTGCTCGAACCAATAAACCCGAGGAAGGAAATGATGCTTGGAAATGATCCATTCAGCGGTTGGAGGATAGATTGGGAGAAATGGCTAAGGCAAAGAACCCCCTACAACGAACTTTCGTTCAAGGGACACCTTTTGTCCAGGCCATTGTGGATTTTCCTACCCCGTCAAAGTTTAAAGCCCCTGTGGTAACCCCCAAATATGATGGAAAGACAGATCCTGTTCTTCACATAGTGCAATATCAAGCTGCTGCCGACATCTATGCTATCCCCGACGAGATGAGATGCAGAGCATTCTCAGGAACTCTTACTGGATCTGCCCAAATATGGTACAACAATCTTCCTCGGGGTAAGATTTCAACTTTCTTTTAGTTAGCCGAGTTGTTCATTGGCAATTTCTATTTTGGAGCAAAGCCAGTAAAAAGAGTAGCACACTTGTTAAGTATTAGACAAAAATCTGGTGAGAGTACTAGAGATTACATAACTCGTTTCAATAACGAGAAACTGGAAGTCATAGATTATGAAGAAAAGACAACAATCACCGCCTTGATGAGTGGGTTATTGCCTAACAAGTTGTATTACACTTTGGCCAAAGATCCACCTACAACTATGTCAGAGTTGATGGCAAAAGCTGCCAAAATCATGAATGCCGAGGAGGATATGGCTGCGAAGAAGAATATGGATAAAGAGACGAAGGTGGAAGTCGACAAATCTAAGAAGAAAGAGCATAAGGGCAATGGCGGTGACAGGCATTCCAAGAATAATAATACGTCATGGGAAGTCCTGAAGAAATTTGATAATTATACTCCTTTGAAAATGGGTATTAATCATGTCTTGGAAGAAATCAAGAATAGTGAGGAGGTAAAGTGGCCGAAGAAACTGAGGTCAGACCCTGATACGAGGAATAGAGATAAATATTACGAGTTCCATAAGGATCATGGCCATATGACCAAAAATTGCATAGCTCTTCAGAACGAGATTGAAACACTCATCCGAAGAGGGAAACTAGCAAAGTATGTTGATCGGGGAGGTGAAAGAAGAAATAATGACCGAACTAGAGAGAGGTCTAGATCTCCTCGTTGAGTAGAGGAGAAGAAGAAGAGGAATCATGAATATGATGCAGATGATGATCCCGACCTTCCCAAGAAACCAAGGCATCCATAACGAGAGGTATTTTCCATACGTTTTGGATCATTTGACTGTAATGTTATTATAGGAGGAGATGCAGGAGGAGGAGACCTTACTGCAGAAAGAAAGGCTTACCTTGGAGAGGCTCAAGCTTGATCATATATTCAGTGGATAAATATGGCTGAAGAGGATCGCCCGAGGAAGGTAAACAAAGAGAAGTTGGTTATCGGTTTTTCAAAAAATGACCTGACAGGTGTTCTTTACCCTCACGACGACCCTTTGGTAATCAAAATGAGGATGAAAGAAGTAGTGATTTCAAGGGTTTTGGTAGATAATGGTAGTTCGGCGGACATCATGTACTACTCATGCTTTGACAGTTTAAATTTGAAATTATCTCAATTAAAACCTTATCACAGACCCCTTCTGGGTTTTGCCGGTGAGAAAGTTTTTCCACTTGGGACGATCAAGTTGGATATATTCATTGGAACTTGGCCTGCTTGTCGAACAGAAAGAATACGATTCTTTGTGATGGATAAGAATGTGCAATCATCTTACAACATCATCATGGGAAGAGTTGGTTTGAAGAAGTTCGAAGCAGTTCCATCTACAATACATCAATGCTTAAAATTCCCAACAAATTTCGGAGTGGGAGTTGTGAAAGGTGATAAAAAAGTAGCTCGGGAATGCTATTATTCATCTGCCGAGCAAGAGGAGCTTGAAGAGTCAAGGAAAAAGACTACTACCTACCAGGTGGAGGAGGGTACAGAAATCGAAATACTCGATCCTAGAGATGAATCCTAACTTGTAAAAGGACAGGTGGTGGAATCTACAGAAAATGTTATTCTGGACGACGAGCACCCTGAACGAGTAACCCAGATAGGTTCGTCGTTGGATGCTTCAATAAAACAGGAGTTGATAACTTTCTTGAGAAACAAGAAGAAAACTTTTGCGTGGAGTCATGAAGACATGCCAGGAATAGATCCAAACTTCTTATGTCACGAGCACAATGTGAATAAGGAAATCAAGCCTGTAAAGCAAAGAAGAAGAGTATTTAGTCTCGAGAAGAATCAATCTATACAAGAGGAGTTCGAGAAGCTCCAGAAAGCCCAATTCATTGAAGATGTGAAGTATCCAGACTGGTTGGCAAATGTGGTGATGGTGAAGAAGAAAAACAATAAATGAAGAATGTGTGTTGATTTCACCGATCTCAACAAGGCGTGCCCAAAGGATCATTTTCCATTGCCCAAATTTCATCAACTAATGGATGCTACCTCGGGATACGAGCTGCTCAGCTTCATGGATGCTTACTCTGGCTACAACCAGAAAAAAATGAAACCTGAAGACAGGGAAAGTACTTCTTTTATTACCCCTAGGGGAACTTATTGTTATAATGTTATGCCTTTTGGTTTGAAAAATGTAGGAGCGACATACCAGCGGCTGATGAACAAGGTTTTTGCCGAATAAATCTGTTGCAATATGGAAGTCTATGTCGATGATATGCTAACAAAGAGCAAGAAAGCTGCTGATCATCTAGTTGACTTAGGTCAGACCTTTGATCAACTGGATAAATATCAAATGAAACTCAACCAGACGAAGTGCACATTTGGAGTACGAGAAGGAATGTTCCTCGGGTACATCGTCAACCAACGAGGCATTGAGGAGAATCCAGAAAAATCAAAGCTCTTTTAGGGTTGCGATCTCCAACGACGAAGAAAGAGGTGCAGAGTCTTATAAGACGAGTTACAGTGCTCAACAGATTTGTATCCCGAGCAACGGATAGATTCCTTCCATTCTTTAAAACACTTCGAAAAACTTTCGAGTGGAATGATGAATGTGAAAAAGCCTTTCAAGACTTGAAAAAATATTTGGGAGCACCTCCACTGTTGTCCAGACCAGTAACGGGAGAAAAGTTGTACTTGTACTTGGTAGTATCAGAGAATGCAGTCAGCTCGGCATTGATCAGATTGGAGAATGAAGTCCAGAAGCAAATTTATTACACAAGTAAGGCTTTCCGAGGTGCAGAGATCAGGTACCCGAAGCTGGAAAAATTGGCATTGGCATTAATTGAAGCAAGTAGAAGAATGAGGCCATATTTCCAGGCCCATACCATCGTTGTATATACCGACATGCCATTGAGACAAGCCCTTCATAAGCCAGAAAAATCAGGGAGACTGATGTATTGGGCAATAGAGCTCGGTGAATATGATATTATGTATGAACCCAGATCATCATTAAAAGGGCAGGCTGTAGAAGACTTTATATCAGAGTTTACATATCCTGATACCCCCGAGGAACAAAAGTTGCTCGCTGAGCAACCTGTGGATGTTACAGGATCAACAGACATAAGTCCAGATCAACTCCGGTTGGTAAAAGGGCTTGTGGATGTAGAAAGATCATCAAATTCAAACCCAGACCAACTCCGATTGGTAAAAGGGGGAGAAGAGATGGTCGACAAAGAGCGAAAAATACCAGGGGAGGATGAAAAGAAACAACAGATATTTCACCGAGGAACTCTGTCAGATAAGAAATTTGAAGACGAGCTACCTACATGGAGATTATATGTAGGTGGGTCATCTTGCACAACAGGTTGTGGGGAAAGAATTATTTTGAAAACCCCAGACGAGATTGACATGGAATATGCCTTGCGATTCCAATTCAAAGCCTCCAATAATGAGGCTGAGTATGAGGCCATGATAGCAGGTCTTAATTTAGCAAAGATTATGGAAGCGCAACAAGTGATGGTATTCAGTGATTCTCAATTAATTGTGAATCAGATAATGGGAATATATGCAATTAAAGGATAATTAATGGTTAAGTATCATGCAAAGGTGATGGAGTTATTGGCAGAATTTGATGCCATTCAGCTAATCAGAATACCAAGAATGGAAAATGCACAAGCAGACGCACTGGCCCGACTAGCATCAGCTACTCGTACCGAGATGCGAAGAACAATACCAATTGAAGTATTAGAAACTCAGAGCATAGATGAAGACCTGACGATGAATGTTATTACCCATGATTTAGGACCATCTTGGATGGATACCATCAGGGCATATATTGAGGAGGGAGAATTACCGGAAGATAAGCTCGCTGCAAAGAAATTGAAGTTTAAAGCTGCTCGGTATGTACTAACTAATGGTGTTTTGTATAGACGAGGAATTATGGTAGGTTTGCAGAGATGTGTACATCCCTCCGAGGTAAAAGAATTGATTAAAGAGATTCATGAAGGGTCTTGTGGAGCGCATGTAGCAGGTCGGACACTTTTACAAAGAGTGATGACGCAGGGGTATTACTGGCCAATGATGAGGGATGATTGTATAGCCTATGCTAAGAAATGTGATAAGTGCCAACGTTTTTCCTCCACCCGATGAACTCCACAAGCATTGTTGACACCCATAACTTCTCCTTGGACATTTTCCATGTGGGAAATTGGCTTGGTTGGACCACTGCCAACAACCCGAGGAAGATTCAAGTACCTCGTCGTTGCAGTGGATTATTTTACTAAGTGGGTAGAAGCTGAGCCACTTATTGATATGACATACGAGAAGGTATACTAGTTCGTTTGGAAGAACATCATATGCCGATATGATCTCCCTCATGCCTTCATCACAGACCATGGAACACAATTTGATAACGAGGAGTTTGCCGCCTATTGTCATCAGTCAAACATTTTGAAGCTTCATTCAGCACCAGGCCATCCTCAAAGCAATGGATAGAATGAAGTGATGAACAGAACATTATTAAATGGTTTGAAGAAGAGGCTATGTGAGGCTAAAGCTAATTGGATTAATGAGCTACAGTCAGTATTGTGGGCTTACCGAACAACTCCCCGAGCAGCAACTGGAGAATCAGCGTATATGCTGCCATTTGGAAGTGAGGCTGTAATACCTGCCGAGTTGGGTCTTCCAACACATAGAGTTCTGAATTTTAATTCCCCATTCAGCGACTTAATGAGAAGATTGGATTTGGATACGCTCGAGGAGGTTAGAGAAGAGGCAGCCATTAGGAATGCTGCTTACCAACAAAGAACAACTCTATTCTACAACAAGAGGGTGAAGAAATGCGACTTAAAAGAAGGAGATTACGTGCTAAAGAAGGTCATTCAGAAGAAAAATAAATTGGAAGCAAACTGGCATGGACCATACCGAGTTACAGAAGTTGTTCGACCAGGAACTTACCGCATAGCAACTCTAGAAGGAGAGGAATTTAAGAATGCATGGAATGCTGAACACCTATGCAAGTATTATCAGTGATGTAAAATGTAAAGCAGTTCCATGAATATGAATAAAATGATGATGTTTCGCCATCCTCTTTCTTTTATTGAAATTTTTCGGGGAATACTAGTGTGCAACACTACGCTGTTCAGCAAGAAAAGCAACACCGATAGTTCAAACCCAGATCAACTCCGGTTGGTAAAAGGGCGAGAACAAACTATAGTCCTTTGGTTAGGAGGCGTACACTAGCTCAGACCAACTCCGGTTTTTAAAAGAGTTAGTGGACATGATAGTTCGAACTCAGACCAACTCCGGTTGGTAAAAGAGCGAGAACACCCCATACTCCTTTGGTTAGGAGGCGTACACTAGCTCAGACCAACTCCGGTTGGTAAAAGAGTTAGTGGATATGATAGTTCGAACTCAGACCAACTCTGGTTGGTAAAAGAGCGAGAACATCCCATACTCCTTTGGTTAGGAGGCACACATTAGCTCAGACCAACTCCGGTTGGTAAAATAGTTAGTGGACATGATAGTTCGAACTCAGACCAACTCCGGTTGGTAAAAGAGCGAGAACACGATAGTTCGAACTCAGACCAACTCCGGTTGGTAAAAGAGCGAGAACACAAGACTCCTAAAAATGCCAACGTGTTTGGTTAGGAAACAAGATATGCTCTCAAATGCCAACTTATGTTGGTCGGGAGGTAAGTTTATTACATAAAAGTTCCTCGAAGAACAAAATATTCCAAACTGAATCAAGTATGGTTGGTCGGAGATAAAAATCCACTAACTGTAGTTGGTCGACAAGGAGAAAATATTTTAAACAGTACCAAGTAGAGCTGGTCGGGGATAAAAACCCATCAACTATAATTGGTCGACGAGCACAATTTAACAACCTTGGTTGGTTGGAAGAAATTTTTAAACATTTTTATACTCATTACTTTATTATTAAGTGATCGAGCAACATTTCAGATACTTGTAACTTTTTGTTATTAAGTTAGTCGATGAACCACACAATATTGTTATGCAAGCACAAATATAAAGTGTTTGACAAGCACAAGATAATAGCAATACAGATTTGCAAACTGAAAATGAAAGTCTTTCATTAAAATTCAAAACAAATTACAAGTTACATATGTGTACTAACTATTACATTGAGATCCCTACTCTATTGGTTTCTTTCCCTCTACTTTTGAAATAGGTTCCTCGCCAGTAGGCAGATCATTTAAAGTCTGAGGAGAGTTAATGAAGTTCAAGTCCTTCAGCATCCTAACGTTCATCACAGAAGGTGTATCTAGTAAATGCTCCGGACAAGATAATTTAACCTGCGAATGAAGGGCATAGTCACCAAGATACTGGGAGATCAAACAACGAGGGATGGCCCGAGCAGGGATCCAACTCATATCAAGCTTGAATGGTGGATTTGGTAGATCGAGCAACCCAGGAGCATGATAATCCCATAAATAATGGCCCTGCTCTAGTTTTAATACACTTAGGGCGTTCAACCATCCCTGTTTATAACCTTCATTATTGGCGTTTTCAATGCGAACATCCAAGTGACAAAGGGCCTCATTGTAGCCTGCCATCCAGAACTCACGAGGTTGTTTGTGGAATTGGAAAGTTATTCTCTCTAACTGCTCGTGAAGCTTTCTGGCAAAAACATCCTTATTATCCAGAGCAGACTTTGTCGAAGCAAGTTGATCTTCTAGAGTTTGGATTTTCTTGGACATTTCAGACAAAGCCTGATCTTTTGCATTTAATTGGAACGCCTGAGTTTCCAATGTTGATTGAGTACGAGCTTCTTCAACAGTACGATAAAGGCCTCTTGGTCATCCCCGAGCAGGTTGAATACTTTGTTCCTCATCAACATTCTGAGCAACTCTTCCTCGTCCCCGAATAGCAGTGGAAGGCCCAACTCTTCTCAAAGCCTCTAATTCTTGCCTCAATTTGGCATTCTCAACCTCTAAAAATGAGAATCCTTCATCGATGACCGGTACCAAGGCAGTGGAAGATGAAACTGCAGACTTATACTGTGCCAACTCTTTTTGCAAATTATTATTCTCTTGCTCCAGAAGCTCGACGATCTGTCTGCATGCTTCGACTTCAACCTTTAGGGTTCTCTCTCTCACTTCATAGCCAACAAGCATTTTGTCATAACCTGTTTCAGCACTAAGTTGTTTGAGTTTCTTCTCATACCCTTCATGCAAAAGAAATGAAGACTCTTTATACTGCTGCTGAAGTTCATCGAGAGTACCTTGCAAATCTTCAATCATTTCGTAATAAGCCATATTGTTGGCTACAGCACAATCAAGAAGACATTTCAAGTATTGATATGCCTCCACTGCTTGGTCTGAAGCATCATGACCAAGGATATCAGCAATTTCTGATGCACTCAAGTCAGTATGACCAGCTTTAAAATATTCATGGCATTGCTGCATCAGTTTTGTATCATTGGCAGACAACAATTCCATTCTAGCCATAAACTAATAAAGAAGAGAAGACAAGAGTTAATAAAAAAGCAGACAGAGCATCAACAATGTAGAGGAACAAAAAAGGTAATTTTATTACATCATTAAAAGGAGTACAACGTTCAGAATACATAGTACAAGTAAAAGAAAAATAGAAAGAGAATACCGAACAACTTCACACCTTTTCCTTGTCTCCCAAGACTTTCTCGGGAGGCTGGGATGAGGAGCTTGGTTTCTCGGTGGGAATAATGAGTTAGTTGGCATAAGTTGGGACTTGTTCAGGAGGAGCAGGCAAAGATGAAATCTCCTCGGTGGCCGTCTGATTGGGCTGGGGAGCAAGGACTTGATCACCCACTGTCATTGAAGACTCCTCAGATGCAGCTTCGTCTTCATCCTCATCTTCGATTCTAGGAGGAGGACCGGGAAGATGTTGTTGAAATAGCTCAGAGTCCTCGCTCACCTTCAATTCTTGCAGGGCAGCAACCCAACCATCTCGGAAGTATTTCAAACTCCTATACTGCACCTGGGTTATCATTGCTGCTACCCCTCTGTCCCATCCTTTATCCCAACCAGTGCGGAAAGATTTTTTCACAGCCACTTTTCTTTTCATTTTCTCCGAGGAGAGCTTCTCAGATAGAATATCCTCGGAGGCTTTCAACTTGGCCTCCACCTCCTCCTTCTGGTGATTTACTTCTCGCAGAAGGGTTAGCTCTTCCTCAGCCGATTTCATCTTATTTTCAAGCTCCCCAAAGTTTGTGAGCTTCTCGGCATATTTCTTATTCTCTCTCTCCAAGTCTTTTAATTTGTTTCCCAACTGCACCTTCTCTGCCTCAGATGCAGCCAACTTCTTCTCCCGTTCACCCTTATCCTCGTCATATTTTTGACGAGAATCCTTCAAAGACTGGGCCAAACCCAGAAAAGCATCCTACACTCCAGACGAGGAGCTAGAAGCCTTGAGTGCTTCATCTTTCTTCACTATGGTGTTAAAGCAACTCACCAGTTGGAAAAAGAAGAAGATAATGATAAATCAGCACAGAGATACATATATTGACTGAAAGAAAGAAAAATTCAGGATAAGAAAAACTTACT
The DNA here is from genome assembly GCA_949130495.1 of Sambucus nigra. Taxonomy (NCBI): domain Eukaryota; kingdom Viridiplantae; phylum Streptophyta; class Magnoliopsida; order Dipsacales; family Adoxaceae; genus Sambucus; species Sambucus nigra. The sequence goes on from OX422207.1 coordinate 550,764,694, forward strand.
GAAGCAACGTGACGAGTATCTAGGGATGTCAGCATATCCCTAGACATATTTTCTTAAATTCCTTGGACTTCAGGAATAGTCCAAGTCTTTACCGAGATCATTGCAGAACTCAGGGGAATAATAGTTGGAACTCTAGCTCCACTAGCTTGGAGCTGGGGAATGGTTTTAGAAAAACTGACCGAGGAGGATTTCTTCAGTCTCCTCGGTGTCACTTCAACAGTTTCAACCAAAGAAGAGCTTTTGTTTGGGGAAATGGTGATCACTTCCACAAGTGCATCCTTCTTACTAGGAGCCACTGGGGGCTTCTCGGCAGCCTTCTGAAGAGCAGCAAAAGGGGCAACATCTATTTTCTTTGTCCCCTTTGGGACATCATTCTTGCTTCTCTTTCCATCTCTAGCAGAGGAAGTCTCCTCGAAGATAGCAGGAACTCTTTTTTTGCCCATTTTCTGACTTAGAGGAATGTGAGATTCTGGTGAAGAATCTTCAGAAGCTGGCAATGGTTCACTAATGCTGACCACAGGACGAGTAGTAAAGGATGATGTATAGCTCCTGTACTGCAACAAGTATGAATCAGACCTGACGTGCTCGTCTGCAACTTTCTGATGCAAACTCCAGATATGTTTCAAATTCTTTATATTTACTTCTGATTCTTTGGGAGTTTTTCTCTTGCTGTCAACTGCAAACAAAAACATATTGAAATGTCAATCATGCATTTATCAAACATAATGAAATCATAATTTCATAAATAAAATAATATGAAAATAACCTATCCCATTGCCATATGGAGGGCATTTGGGACCTTCATATACTTCGTCACCCACCAAAGGGGCATGTTGCCAATTTTTGATAACTACCCCATGTTCAAAATAATCCCTATTAGCATTAGGGAGATTGACTACTAAATCCCTATTCAAAAATCTAGTTTTTAAATAATAAACATTGTCTAGAATAGCCCATCTATAACAATACATAATCTCAGGAATTCCTATACGAGTTCCATGAGTTTGATTTAACCTATACACCCCATTAACTATTCTCCACGTGTTGGGGGTTATTTTTGCAGGGACAACATCGAAATACTGATAGAACTCTAAACACAAAGGGTTTGGTGGAAAAGAAAATCCACATTCAACAATAAAGAGGCTGGGGAACCAATGTCCCTCAGCCAAGCAAAAATAATTTGAAGGCTCAGAAAGATCCTCCACAGTTACCCAAGATGGAATAGAGAAATCAGAACGGAATTTCTCAAGAGATTCAATAATATAAACCATGGTGAATAAAAGAAATGAAGAAGAAGGAAGAAGATCTTACAGGAAAAAGGGAGATCTATTGACAACGAACGAAAACAAGGATGAACGCACAAGAGAAAGAAAGACTATGGAAAACTCGAAAGCAAAAATTGGAAAAGGTAGAAGACGGTGATATTGTCTATGAAGTTTAAATACTTTGCCTTGGGAAATGGCGAAAGAAATGATTACAAAAAGGAAACCATTACGCTACCGGCGGCTAAAAGGACAAAAAGCGAACGAAGATCGAAGCGCTTATAAAAATGCAAAAAGGCGGATTCTGCGAATTTGGAAGGAAATTCAAATACGAAGAAAAGGCTCCTAAAACCCAGGAAGGTCATTTAATGTTGCCATATACCGAGAAAGAATGTTCCATACTCCTCAAAGTTCGAAATATGAAACATTGGGGGCTTCTGTTGATACCAAAATTAGTATGCTGATATGGACGAATAATAAGAAGACACGTGTCAATCTACATGGAACAATAGCAACGAGGAAATCTACTTCCCCGACCAAGTTAGACTCACTCCGAGGAACTCCAACACTCCGAGGAACTCCAGCTCTCCGAGGAACTCTTGAACGACGAACACCTAAAGGCGCTTCGAGCTGCATCTCGACGATTGCCAGATAATCAACAGTTCAACTATTCATTGAATGCTAATCATCTTAACGCACACGCTTGAGGAGCATTAAATGAATTACCCTTTCATATGTATATCATTTAATGTATCACTCTTTCATGTACAACCTAAGGGTTATAAATACCTTGTATCACCCTCATTCAAGGGGACTGGAATTTCTTGATAGTACTTGTAATCAAGAATTCCCAAACACTCAGCAATAACATAACAGTGGACGTAGGCCATTCATATAAGGCTGAACCACTTTAAAAATATTTTGTCTCATTTATTTATCTGTGATTGAATAATTAGAGTAATCTAATTTTTTTCATCAACAAATACTTGCCTTGGAATTTTTGGTCTCTGATTTGTGTTGAAAATCAGTGTGGTTACGATCCTTGCGACGTGGTCTCTCGTTTGGCGGCGACGGCGACGCAAACGGAGGGGTTTTCGGCCTAGAATTCCTTCTCAAGCTCCCTCCTTCCTTATCCAATGTCCGTCACTTGCTTTTGGTTGTGTTAACCCTAGAAGGAAACCCTAAGCATCTGATATAACCTTGTAATTTTCGTGGGTTCAATTACCCAAAATTACGAAATGTCCAAAACGCCCTCCCGGGGTGCTAAATAGGCCTAAAAATGTCCCGAGACCCAAACTAAACCCCCGGGTACATATTTTTGACTATCTTGAATCTTTCGGACACTTTGACATAATCGAAATGACCATACGGCTGACTTATAATTTAGTCACTTTTATAAATCAATATTTAGTCCCGACGCGACACGGGCGCATCCCGACTAAAATTTCTAAAATTGTCATTTTATTCACTCGTGGCATTTAATAGTACCAATATTATATTACTTTACTCATTAGTAATATTCAACTAGTTTCGAATGATTACTAACTCTCGTCACGTTAGTAATTAACAATAATTACTTTCCAGATTTAAATTAAATTAATAACTCACATTAAATTTAATAAATCCCCAAATTTAGAAAGCATAAAAATACGTGGTATTACATACTTCCCCCCTAATAGCGGAATTTCGTCCCGAAATTTAGAAAATAAGGCATACCTGGTAAGAATAAATTCGGGTATTTCTCATGCATATTTGTCTCGCGCTCCCAGGTGGATTCCTCCACATTATGATGCTCCCACTGGACCCGTACAAGTGGAACTACCTTCGACCTCAATCTCCTCTCGCTATGGTCTAGGATAGCCACTGGTCTCTCCTCATAAGAGCTGTCAGGCTGTAAGTCTATCTCTTCTATCGCGATGTGGGTGTAGGCCATATCAACCCGAAGGTATCGTCTCAATGATGAGATGTGGAATACATAGTGGATGCGATGTAGATGCTCTGGCAGTCCCAATCTGTATGCTACCAACCCAATCCTCTCGATAATGGGAAATGGTACCTCGTATCTCGAGGACAATTTCCCTTGCTTCCTGAACCTCATCACTCCTTTCATAGGAGATACACGTAGTAATACTTGGTCCCCCTCATTAAACTCCTGGAAGAACCGTTTTGCATCGGCGTAGCTTTTTTGCCTGTCCTGGGCTACTCGAATGCGACTCCTGATCATCTCATTCCTAGCAGAGGTTTCCTGTATCACCTCTGGTCCGAGCAACTTGTTATCCCCCACCTCTAACCAACAAGTTGGGGAACGACAAGGCCTGCCATACAGGGCCTCAAATGGAGCCTTGCCAATCGTGAACTGATAAGAGTTATTATAAGCGAACTCCACCAGTGGAAGATGTGGTTCCCAACCTCCTCCAAAATCAAGGACACACATCGTAGCATATCCTCTAACATATGATTAGTACGCTCTATTTTTCCATCTGTCTGTGGGTGATAAGCTGAACTAAACCTCAACTCTGTACCCATAGCCTCCTGAAAGCTCTCCCAGAAACACGATACGGAAATTTTATCTCTATCTGACACAATATTTAGGGGCACCCCATGAAATCTGACAATCTCGGCAATGAACAACATAGCATACTAACCAGTGGTATAATCTGTCCACACCGACAGAAAATGAGCCACCTTGGTCAGACGGTCCATAATCACCCACATGGAGTCATGGCCCCGCTGTGATGCAGGCAACCCTGTAATAAAATCCATGAAATACTCTCCCACTTCCACACAGGTATTTCCAAAAGCTGAAGAAACCCTGACAATTTCTGATGGTCCACCTTTACCAGTTAGCAGGTAGAACACTTGGACACGAATTCAACAATGTACTTTTTCATCCCACTCCGCCAGTATTGCCGCCTCATATCCTGATACATCTTATCTCCCCCAGGATGTTCTGCAAATCGGGACCCATGAGACTGGGTCATCACTGCATGACATAAGTCTGCCCCTTCTGGGACCACCAATCTCCCATTAAACCTCAAACCCCCATCGAAACTAACAGAATAGGACTTAGCGCCCTCGGCTAAAAGTCGTACAATCGGCTCCTAGAAAAATGGGTATGCGGTCTGTGCCCGTATTACCCTCATAACAATCTCGGGTGTCACTATCATGACAGATATGAAGGAATAGGATAATGCGTCCTAGTGACCCAAATCTTTCCACTTTGCTTTCTAGACGTTCGCTACATCGTCTACCGGTCTACGGCTCAATGCATCAGCAACTACGTTGGCCTTCCCCGGATGGTACTGTATGTTAAACTAATAGTCCTTTACAAACTCTAACCACATGGGCTGACGCATATTCAGATCTCGTCGAGTGAACAGGTACTGCAGTGACTTGTGGTCTGTGAACAAGCGAAATTTCTCTCCCAATAAATAGTGCCTCCATATTCTCAACGCAAAAATGACCGCTGGTAACTCTAGGTCGTGTGTGGAGTAATTCTTCTCATGTGGCTTAATCTTGCGGGAGGCAAAAGCTATAGCCTTCTCCTCCTACTGAAGTACTCCCCCAAGCCCCCGTAAAGAAGCATTGGTGTAAACCAGGTACTCGACGCCAAGTTTAGGTAAAGCAAGGACCGGTGATGAAGTAAGCTTATCTTTCAGTTCGTAGAAAGCCAATCGGCATGCATCATCCCAAACATATGGAACCCCTTTGCGAGTCAGGTTCGTCAATGGACCCGCTATTTTGGAGAACCCCCAGATGAATCTCCTGTAGTATCCGGCCAATCCCAAGAAACTGCACACTTCCTTCGGTGTCGTGGGCTGTCCCCACTCCCTCACCGCTGACACTTTACTCGGGTCAATTGTTATCCCTTATTTAGAAACAACATGTCCCAAGAACTGCACTTGACGTAACCAGAACCCGCACTTCTCGTTCTTAGCATACAGCTGATGCTCTCATAGAGTCTGAAGAACCTGCCTCAAGTGCTCAGCATGCTCCTCTTTGGAGTGTGAATATATCAGAATGTCATCTATGAAGACAATGACAAACTGATCCAAGAATTCTCTGAACACTCGGTTCATCAAGTCCATGAATACGACTAGAGCATTTGTGAGGCCAAATGGCATCACTCTGAACTCATAAGACCCATATCTCGTCAAGAAAGCAGTCTTTGAAACATCCTGCTCCCTAATACGTAGCTGATGGTACCCTAACCTCAGATCTATCTTCGAAAAGAAAGTTGCTTCCCTCAGATGGTCGAATAGATCATTGATTCGAGGCAACAGATACTTATTCCGTATCGTGACCTTGTTCAGCTCCTGGTAGTCCACACATAGCCTCAGTGAACCATCTCTCTTTTTCACAAACAAAACTGGAGTGCCCCAAGGTGTGGTACTCCTACGAATGAAGCCCTAACCTAACAGCTGCTCTATCTGATCTCGTAACTCTCGCATCTCTGCCGGAGCCATACGGTATGGAGCACGCGCTATAGGTCGAGTATTTAGTAATAAATCTATGACAAAATCTATCTCACGACTAGGGGGTAGGCCTTGTATCTCCTGAAATACATTGGAAAACTCACGAACAACTGGGATCGAGTCTAAGGGAATCACAACCTCCTTAGAGGTATCCTCCTCTTTGTAATACAAATGAGCGTTCAAGCCTTCCTCTAGGCGAGGCATCGCCACTACAAACATCTCTTGCCCCGAAATGGCAAAGACAATACTGCCACCGAAATAATCTATCATGGCTCTGTAAGCGGTGAGCCAATCCATACCAATAATAACGTCGTGCTCATGCATATCTAAGACTAACATGTCTACTGGTAATACCAAGCTACCAATCTCTACCCCCACACCCCGACATATAAAGAAAATTAGTGATCCATTTCCCAAGGGTGAGTCTACACACGTCACAGTGCTCTATGCTATGGCTAATAACCCTAAGGCCTTCATTAAATGGGTAGCTATAAAACAGTGCATCGCCCCAGTATCAAATAAAACCCAACGCATGGTACCATGGATAGGAAACATACCCTCAATCGCGGGCGGTGCCTGTGGAGCTGCTGCCTGGTGGACGTTATAGACACGTCCGTACTGTAACTGCCCCTGCTGCACTGGAGCAGCTGGAATGGCTGGTACCTGAGCTAGTGAGGGGAGGGCAACTGGAAAAAGTGGCCTATGTGGCTCATTACGGGCACCCTGCTGCTGTGGGGCCCTATCACCCTCTAGACAATCCTGGCACTTATGGCTATGCTTGCCGTACACAAAACATAAGCCTCTGAAATTAGCTCCCCTCTGACCCTGCTGACCACGGCCCTGTTGGCCGTTACCGCCCCGCCGCTGGCCCTGATGAAAATGCTGTTGGCCCTATTAGCCCTGCTGTTGACCCTGCTGCTGGCGGTGTTGGCCTTGCTGGCCCTGCTTAAATCCCCGAAATCCCTGTCTAGAATCACCTGATCGGAACCGCTTGGCAGAGTCCTCCTGATGGGAACTCTGCTCATGCTGACGAGTCTGCCCCTGTGATGTCGGTGCTCCACTAGTGCCACTACCCCCTATCCTGCCCTGCTGGCCGGATCTCCTGCCACTTGCTTCCCTGCAAATGGAATCGGTGATCCTGGCAGTGTAGTAAAGCAGCATTGAGTACATCTGTGAAGGTACTCAGAGACAGATTCCCTATAAGGTGTTGAAGGATCCTCCAAGCTAACCCGTCCACAAACAACAATATCTTCTTTCCCTCAGTGGGTGCCTCATCTGGCACTATAGTGAGAAGTCTTGTGAACTCCTCTTCATACTCAGCAACAGTGGAATTTTCCTGCTTCAAGTTCAGTAACTTTTGCCTCATCGTTGTTTGCACAACGGATGGAAAATACTTGCGGTCAAACCTCTCCCAGAATGAATGAATAGGAATAGTATTCCTCTCCTCCAAGGTGGTGGTGGACTCCCACCACTGCAAAGCGGTCCCCACTGGCTTAAATGAGGCCAACAACTGTTTTTGCATGTCCGTGCACTCATACATACGCAGATGCCTCTGGATATATTTCTTCCATTGGCTGACGATGATAATATCTGAACTACCCGAGAACTCATGGGGATGCGCCTTCTGAAAGGCATCCCTAACCCGCTCCCATGCTGATGGAAGCTGTGCAGGTACTGGCGCCACTGCCTGAATCTGGGGTGGAGCCTGCTGTACTACCGCCAACGCGGCATTCACCGCCTGAGCAATAATAGCGGTTACCTCAGTAGCATTCATCATCCTCTGAGCCGGAGTTGCTGGCTGCTCGGCTTGGGCATGCCTATCCTTTGGTGCACGTCTCGAAGACATCTGAAACGTGAAGAAATTTATTAGTCTTATAGTTATTATCAAATCTCAAATAGGTTAAGATGTAATCGTAAAAGCAAGAATACAACAATCCTAAAATAGGACTCTATAACAAAAATGTTAAGCTGAAAGTGAAATAAGCCGTACAGATCCTAAGGACACTAGAACTTGATGCTCTGATACCACCTGTGACACCCCGCCTAATTAAATACTGGGCGATCACTCCTTTATTAAATTAAAATCAAGGTGAATAGTTGGTTCATTCTTAGCATCACTGTCGTAAAAGAAACTTTTCCAAATTAAACACCCTAAATAATTAAGCTAAGTGTCAATACCATTTTTAGTCATTACTTTCCAAATTTTATTATATAAACCACCATTTAAAAATTTACATAATTTACAGTTAAGTAATCACACAATAACTATATTGGAACACATAATCCAAAGAATTTAAACATTCAACTAATTAATTCCGACATTAAAACATAAAGGAAAAACATCCTGACAATAATAAATCCCAAAGTGCAAATACTGGAAATAAATTAATTACAATATCCAATAAAACAACTGATGAATGGAAAAGGACGACACATGCCCAACTGATAAAATAAATGCTAGAAGTGGAATCAAGAAATGAGGTCGTCTAAGCAAGAGGCCTGCAACTCCCACCTAAGCTGCAATGCGTTCCTTCCAAAGGATCCTATGCAAGACGCCCCTGTAGCTCGGCACCTGTAATATATATATATATATATATATATATTTATTTTTATATTTATTTTTATATTTATATATACCCAAGAGAGAAAAGAAATGGAAACGGGTCAAAACCCGATTGTAAAAATAATTTAAAATTTGTTTAGCAAGTATTTAAAATGTTTACTGGCCAATGCAACAACATATTAGTGCGACACTCCCTTGAGAAATTCTCACCTCTATTCTAATGTGCATGCCTATCGTACTAACCTTCCCAACGGTTTAACTTATCTTATCTTATGTCGCTCGTAAGATTTAAACTGACAAATTCAACTGTTTAAGAGGTTCATTTCATTTAACAACATAGTTCTCATTTAACCTTATTTACTAATAAAGTGTCTCCGCAATATATTATACTTTTCAAACACTTATTCCCAAATTGAAATAATTATTCATATCTTACTTACCATAAACACAGTAGGTAGTTCCCAAATTCCAGAATTTAATATATATATTAAATACTCATATAATATATATATTCTAAACTCACCCCACATAAAATTTTTGGTGCGGGCATACTCTCCTATCCAGTCCCCATATCACTCGTACTAAGGGAAATACAAGTTCAGAATCACTCTCGAACTGTATTAATACAAACACAAACAACATTGAGGCGAAGCATAGATTCCAAGTCTCTAAGAGGTCAGTACATGCCCTCACGTCTCTTAGGACCGTCTGAACTATCGATTTGATTGCCTGTACCGAAGGATTTCTATCTTCTAGGGTACGAGTGAATATCCCCCATAAAGGTCCCATCGAGATAAGGCTGTCCCAGCGCGGTAACCTCAGGGATAGCAAGTAGCGCGGACACGATTTTCTCACGTATATAGTATATGCATAAACACAGTCATATAAATATACTACTATTACCACATCAAATTTAGGTACATCTCATAACCCATAATTATGATATTTACCTTATTTCTCGTTATTTAGTTATCACGTGTAACGGTTCATTTCTTACTTTAATTTGTGGAATTATCCCAACTTATTAAGTGACACTCGTGGATTCCTATCCTCCCAAGTTTAATTTGAGAAGGTACTAATTTATTTACCAACGTAACTACCTTACTTGTCTCCCCATTTTTATCCTAGTTCCATTGTCCCTTATACGTAAACATCCCCGAAAAATGTAAATCTCGTCTTACATTAAAGATTTCATATTATCAATAAGTCCTACTGATCTTCTTTATCTCCCAAAATATTTTAATAAGGATGTCCAAGGATTATTACACCTTTAAATTAAAATCAACTATTTAGAAGGGAAATTATGAATCTTCCAGGAGGGGTCGATCGATCGATGGCAGGGACTCGATCGATCGATGCGTCGATCGATCGACACTCCTGGTTCGATCGATCGATCAAATAGGTGTGGCGAATTCTGCAGATTAATAGTTTTGGGTTCTATCATCCAAAATCATCCAAATCGGGATTTTTAACACCCAAACTCCCAGAAATTTTTACTACAAACATTATAAACCCAAACTAACAATCTTCTACGTAAAGCATGTGAATTTTCATCAATAACCATGGATTAAAGGTCCAAAACTTATATAAATCTCATGAACCCTAGAAACTTCTTTAACTTTGTTCTAATCAACCTTTTTCCAGAATTTCTACATCTAATCCATCATAAATCCATGGTTCAACCTCTACATATGAAGGGGGATTTCCAGATTATCATATATATCATTACTACATGCAATTTACCTATCTCCAACATGGGTTTTCTTCTATGGAACTCATCCTAATCAACCCTAGACTAACATGAATGATACATTAACGAAATTAAGAAAGATAAATACTTTCCTGGGAATTTTTGGTCTCTGGTTTGTGTTGAAATCAGTGTGGTTACAATCCTTGCGACGCGATCTCTTGTTTGGCGGTGACGGCGGCGCAAACGGATGGGTTTTCGGCCTAGAATTCCTTGGCAAGATCTCTCCTTCCTTATCCAATGGCCGTCACTTGATTTTGGTTGTGTTAACCCTAGAAGGCAACCTTAAGCATCTGATATAACCTTGTAATTTTCGTGGGTTTAGTTACCCAAAATTACGAAATGTCCGAAATGCCCTCCCGGGGTGCTAAATAGGCCTAAAAATGCCCCGAGACCCAAACTAAACCCCCGGGTACATATTTTTTACTATCTCGACTCGTACGGACACTTTAGCACACTCGAAATGACCATACGAGTGACTTATAATTTATTCACTTTTATAAATCAATATTTAGTCCCGACGCGACACGGGTGCGTCCCGACTCAAATTTCCAAAATTTTCATTTTATTCACTCGTGACATTTAATAGTACCAATATTATATTACTTTAATCATTAGTAATATTCAACAAGTTTCAAATGATTACTAACTCTCGTCACGTTAGTAATTAACAATAATTAATTTCCAAATTTATATTAAATTAATAACTCACATTAAATTTAATAAATCCCCAAATTTAGAAAGCATAAAAATACGGGGTATTACAACATGATTCTAATTAAAACAAAAAAAGTGTTTTTTATTAAATAGCAAATCCACAACCAAAACTTTTAAATAAAACATGGTTTTAGTCTACTAGCCTAATAATTACAATTCTCAAATATTTCTCTATGAATAGTCTTAATTATTTTTTTCATAATAATATAAAGCAACGAAAAATTTGACATATTTTTACTTGATTATGATCTACATTTCAAGATTAGGACCCAAATAATCCATAGTACTATGTATACTATAAATCTCATCTTCAAACACCATGAACCAAAACCTTATCTTCTAACTGCACGACTAAAAGACATATACAATTGAAAATTGTATAAGTTTTGGGGGTAAAATAAAATTTTATAAAAATTAAAACTACATATGCATCATGGATGTCTTTTGATAGATCTCGTTGAGAGATTTTTGAGAAAAATAATGTAAATGGGGATTGTATTTTAAGAGATATTATATTTCAAAGTTTGTAAAATACAAAACATTGGGATGATAACGAAAAGTTTTTGAAATTCAAAATCGCCTATCCTTCATGGATCTCTTAAGATAGATCCCTTTGATAGAATTCCAAATATATAAATTTTGTGGAAATAAAACATATGTTTTGAGAGAGATATAGTTCCAAAGTTTTTATGAATAAAAAGACAAAAAAATGACAATTACCTTATTATTCAAACATCCAAATCACACTGCTAACTGTAGGACTCCAGAATTTAAAACATTTCCCATGTACATTGGCTTTTAACAAAGTATAACAAAGTATCTAAGAATAAAAATATATTACATAATATATAATAACACTCGTTATTATTTCATAAATATAATATTATTATATATAATAACACAAATTTGTTGCAAAATTTTCATATGTTATACGACGATAAATTTACTAATACCTTCTATAACTTCTTTTTAACTGGAGATAAATCTTTTAAGTTGTAAAAAAATGACTCATAGACAAAAATCCATTTTTGTGACTATAAACACCCCAAGTTTCCTCCAAAACCAACTTATTTTAATCTATTATTCTTTATTTTCTTTAATGGGAAGGGTAATCGAACGCCCAGCATACCACACAAGGGTGAAAGCCTTAACTCTAAGCTTAGTCCTTATGGTTACTATTTTCCTCTCTCATGATAATGTAAGAAGATATGTTAAAGCATTAACAATGATAATGTGAATTAAAGCATATAAATCTCCACGTAATACCCATACACAATGATTTCTTAGAAAAACACAGCAAACAACCCTATATAATACATGTGAAAGTGATATGTCAACAATATGGGGCATAATCCCAGAATGTTTAGAATTTTTAAATGTATATATAATGTTTTTTAAAAAAAAAATATAGGGTCTTGTTGTAATGTTTTTAAGTCAACGGTGATCTTGTTGTAATGTTTTTAAGTCAACGGTGATCTAAAATTATTTTTATAAACTAAAGGGTGAATGGGTATAATTATTTTATGAATAATAGTTTCTTGAATGAAGTAGACAGAACATAATGTTTAAATACATTAAAATTTTGTTCATCACTTCTTTTAATCGACTTTTAAAATCCCTACTCTCTCTGGCATCAACGACCATTTTAATTTGGCCTCCATTGTACTCAAGTGCTCTTTCTCATTTGCCCATGATGGAGGTTATTGGTAAAGAGTCATTCACTCCCACTAAACAAGATACCAAAACATTAAAAGTGTGATATTATTTATAAGATTTATTTTCACTTTTTTCATATATTTGTGTTGTTTAGGCTCTTAAATTTCTTATTGTTATATGTAAGAGTATATGCATACTCATGCTCCCCTCAACAATTGGATTATCATATTCAGTGTTACAAAATATACTTTGAGTCTCTTATACTTGAGGTCATTATGAAAAAACTTCACGAATAGTAATAATCATCGAAAATATTTATCAACCTTTAAGAGTAGATGTATACCTAAAGTGCCCCATAGGATTAGATTCTCTAAATTCCTTGACAAAAAATTTTGAGTCTTTGTCCCCGAGGTCCTCGAAAAGCTTTATCAACTTCAACCCGGATCAATTCATGCCAAACCTCAAGTATACCGCTTAAGAAAGACATATGACTTAGCGGACTTAGATTCACCCCTTGATTAATTTATTTTCATAATTCGAAAATCTTTCTTAAATTAACCTTTTTCTTTTTGGATAAATTATCAAATACACTATGCAATTATACTATTCATATTATAAATCTATTTTCTTAGAAAATCACATATTTTTGTGTATTTTAAGTATGTGTGTTCTGGGTTGAGAACATACATATTTAGGGTCTTTCTAAAATAATTTTTAAAAAATTTGGAAGGAGAAATTGGACAAAACCCTTGGACAATAACACGAGTTTCTCATTTTAATGAAGGATTTATTCAGTAGATAATAGCTCTTCGTTGATCCTTTATCCCTCGTACTTTTTACCGCCCTCTTTACATAGCTTGGTTCACTTCATGTTCACTCTGGCGAGGATTTTTCTTCATTGCGCTGAAGTTGCTAGCAAAGGTACTATAAAGTGCACCAAATGCACTTTTTTGAAGATATTCCTTAAGATCTCATTGGGAAGTATTGTAAAGACATTTTTTCGGGTTTAGCAGACATAGACTTGACGACTTGAGACCTTAAGAGTGTTACACATAACCTACAAGCCACCTAAATTATTTCTCACCTTTGGCTATATATTTTTATGTCTAATACTCTTCCAAACCAAGAGAGAGTAAAGAAAAATATTTTTACGAATCAAACTCATTTAATATTTAAGATAATATGTTCCCCTCCTCTTCTTTGTTCTTCAAGCCATAGCTTTTGAGTTTTCTCTTTGAGAAAGATTTAGAGATTCATACACTTGTGATTTATATTCAAATATGTTTTAAATAAATTTTTGTTAATGAGTGTGTATTTTCTCTACTAAGGGTTGAAAAACATTTTGTGATATTTAGAGCATCATACCCTTGTATACAACTACCCAGCCTTTTAGGATTTCAACACAAATCTTAGGTGTATCTTTTGTGGTTTTTGAATGTTCTAACCTTGGAACCAAAAAATGTTTTCACTTCAAAGAATATTATTTCTAGCTAATAGGATTTGAAGATATTAGCCGCGGACCAAAACTAGTGGCAGTTGTGTAGTGTTCTTCAGTTGTTGGCACTTTCTTCAGAAGATATGGGAGAAAGTTGTGTAAGTATCTCATAGTTTCCTTCGTAAAACTTTACCATTGTACATTTATCGTTCATTTCATCTCGAGATTTTCCTGGTTAGTGGGTTTTTCCCTCATACATTTGGTCCTATGATATTTCTTTACTTTTCTATATTTTTTGAATCATTATCTTAAATTAAAGAATATAAAATTTGCATTTTAAAATTAGTGAAACATTTTTGTTATCTAGACATTGGGATTATTTTTACCCTTTTGCAATAATAAATTAATTTTTATTTTCATGACTACCATCAAGAGGCACACTCTCACAATCAATCATCTTTCATGACCACATTCATTGGAATACCCCTTAGGTTGAGGTAATGGACTTACTAGACTTGGAATTTTTTCCTATTTCATAATTGGAAAATGGTTCTTGTGCGTGTGTGTATGCGTACTTTGATATGAATTTGGTATTAGTGATATAACTATGCAAAAATGTGTTCATATAAATATTTCAAAAGGAAAATTGCATTATTATATCATAGTTTTTTTATTAAGGTTCAAAAACAAAAATTATTTTTCTACCTCTGAAAAAAGCCTTCGGGTCTCTTATGACTTCTTCGCGTCAATAAAGGAATGTTTAGTGCTAACTAATGCTCTCCCTTGTCGCAGACTCTTCTAGATCTTTTGTAAGAATCCAAATATTCTAATATTTAGGTTCATCAAGTTCGATATTTGGGTATACAAATTTATTACACAAATTAAATATCATTCTCAGCATGTAAATAAATAATATAATAATGATGTAACAAAGTAAAGAGTGAAACTTGATAATACCCTCAAGTGATAAAATGTAATCATGTAATACCCCGCCCCGATAAATGAATTAAAATGTATGTGGATTTATTATGAGAAGGATCTAATCATAATTATCAGGAATTGTGGGAAACAAATTCAATTATATAGGAGAAAGGTGGAAAAATAATTAAAGAAATAAAAAGGAACAAGAATTTATGGGGATCGTTCGAGCGGCGAGAGATGTCGTTTGAATGACAATAGATGCCGCGTGAAGGGGTCGTTCGAGCGATGACCACGTCATTCAAGCGACGTCTGGCGCAAGTCATACCTGCCAATTTATGCTGTCAAACTCTCAACAGTTGGATCAATTTTGATATCATATCAGGGAGACTGATTATTGGATTTAATCGAAGATAGGAGATGGCATAGGTTTTAGGTATATATATATATATATACATATATATATATATATATATACATATATATATATATATATATATATATATATATATATATGAGGGGAGAGAATGTAGAACCATCCCATTTCTCCACCATTAAAGAGCTCGCAGCTCCCTCTTGGCAGTACACTGCCTTCGGTCATTAAGGGTTTTAACCATATACACTCACACCACCAATAGTTTTCCTTACATTAAAGAAAATAATTCCACGAAATATTAAATTGTTATAAGGGGTTTTGGTGTGCATTGGAGGGATGCTGTTAGAGGGTTATTTCCAGAAAAAGATGAAGGTGTAATTGGGGTATTTGAAGAGGGCTCTAATTGAGTTCTGTTTTGGAGCTTCCAGGGAGTTTAATTGGTGGGCTTTTGCGACTCCCTTTAGGGCCACCTTTGGAGGTGGGGGAGTCACCCATCTTCACCACCACCACTATGTTGGAGTCATTTGAGGTGGGTAACCTACTCTTATTGCATTTGGGACTCCATTTGATAAATATTGTTGAATAAGATTAAGAGTAGGAATATAAGGGAAAAAATGATGTCTTCTTAGTAATATGAAATTAGGCATTTTTATGGAATAAAAATGCTAGAAAATACCATTTTGTGTATTTTCTAATAAATTTGAAATAGACATTTTTGTGGGATAAAAATGTTATGAAATATTAGTTTTGTGTATTTTCTAGTAAATCTGAGAATAGTCATTTTTATGAAATAAGAATGCTAGAAAACATTGTTATTGTGTGTTTTCTATTAAATTTGAAAATAAATATTTTTATGAAATAAAAATGTCGAGAAAAATGTTATTTTGTTAAAACTATGAATGGATAATTATTTCAAGGTTATTAAATAATGAAAGTTAATGTCTTATGAAAATGGTGTATTTTCTAGTAATTTTGATGAAAAATATTTTTATGGAATGAAATGTTGGCAAGTAAATGTTATTTGTTGAAAAATGATCTTTTGTGGAAAATGAAGAATAAGTAAATATTTCAAGGTTTTGGAATATTAAAGGATTATATATTTTGGTAGAAATGGGCATTTCTAAAAATATTGGTGTAAAATATTTTTCGAAATAAAATATTCGGACATGAAATAATTATTTTGTAATATTGGTGAAGAATATGTTTAAACCATGTAGTAGGATTTTTGGGTTTAAAATCCCTCTTCTCATGCATATAAACTTGTAGTATTTAGGCATAGAATGTATAAACAAGTTTAAAGAAGATTTTATTAGGTTTAAACAAGAAATTAAATTTGGATATTTAGTCTTCAAAGAGTGTGAAATTGAGACTAAAAGGTGTAGAGAAATATGAATATTGGTAAAAATTACTAATTAAGTATTAATGGGTGAACATGAAATAGTTAGTGAGTAAAACTTACTAATGTTGTGTAATATTAACACTTACGAAATTAAAGGTGTAAAAGTGTTTCCAATCAAGTAAAGAGATTAATCCAAGTGTAAAAAAGTGTTAAAGGATTAAAACACTTAAGAAGTTGGTGTGCATAACTTAATAGTGTTTTTGGGTGAAATTAACACTTGTGAAATGGAGTAAAAAGTGATTTTAACAACAAATGGGTAATAATGTAATTTAACTTAAAGTGAAACATTTTATGAAATAAAAATGTCGAAAAGGGTTTTATATAAGGTGGTCCTAAATGAATATGATTTTTGGAATAAAAATCAAGATTAAAGTATAAATGACACAAAGTCGAAAATTTTCAAGTGTAACACAAATTAGGAGGGTAAAGTCCCGAGGTTTGGCTTCGTCTAGGTAAAAGCGAAAGGAGATAATGTGGACATTTATAAAATGTTAAAACAAATTGAAAGGTACTTGGATGACACCGAGATACAGAAAGAAGGGCATAAGGCCCTTGAGTGAAAAGCCCTAAATCATTGGCCAAAGCATATGGTGCGCATAACCGTCGGTGTAGAGCCCGTGTAAGTATGCGGTATTGGAAGATTCCGAGAAAAGAAATATGGAGCATATTAAGAAATGGGTTGTGTGGTAGAATGTGTTAATACATCCTAACTTGAATGAACGTAATAAATGTTCCGGTATATATGAAATGGACAAGTATATGCGTAAATCTATTAATGTCCATAGAGTAAAGAAAAAGGGTTAAAGGAAGTGGATAAATGAGTGCTTAAGTAACCTAAATGGTTAAACCCATATTTAACACAAGAATGTGTTGTAAAAATAATTTTTGATGTTTAAATAAGTATTTTTTAACCCGGGGATTGCATGTGTTCAAATGGTGATTTCAATGAAAATACTAAAGTACGTTCAAATGAATAAAAGGGTAAATTTCGATAAAGGAATGGTTTTAATAAAATGAAGTGGAATGGTTTCAAATGTTGAACTGGGTGTGTTAAACAAGGTAAAAATTCTAAGTATGAATAAAGGAAGTTTATACTAGATTAAGGTAAATTAATCTGGATAAGTAAGATTTCGAAAGAAAAACAATTAATGCATTGGCATGTGCAATTTTCAAAGGTATACGCATGTAGATATTTACATTTTTGCATGAATGTGGTTGTAGTGTGTGAGTGTTCCTTTATGTCGTTCGTTTCTATACTATTGTATAAATCCCACTAGGCATAAGCTCGCATCCCCACTTTGTTATGGCATGTTGGGAGCGATTTCGTATTTTTAGGGCGTTTTACAGGTAAGTATGTTTTATTTATGACTACGTTAGTAGCTCTGTTTACTTGGACTTCAGGGTGCTCTCCATGGGTCCCTCACGTAGTTTATTTTGAATCTAGAATTGCATACTAATTAGTGGAATGTTAATTAAAATAAAACTAGACTAGCAACATTATTTACATTGTTTCATTGCACTTCACTCCCAATGACTCGATTTGGATCGGGTTGACTTACAGGTAACCAATAAGTCCAGGTCAGGGTGTTACAAATGATATCAGAGCTCTAGGTTCAATTTTCCTTTCGGGTGTGATGTGGTGAGGTCGATAGTGGATATTTTGATGTCGTTATGGTTTGGTCCGATCATGCTAGTTTGATGGCGGATTATTTCGTGTCCTCGAATGTAAAGTCTAAGGGGTTGGCACGACAAGTTAGATTAGTTCCAGGTGGCACACAATTACATTCATGATTATTAATATCTTTTGCACTTCTGATTATAATGGTAATAATTTATGGGTGTCCATGCTAGCCTATAGTGGTGACACCGTAGTTGTTAGTGTGAGGTGCTTCCATTAAAATTTGGTGACATGGAACCAATTGAGATGTCGATAGAATGAAGTGACTCCCACAGGGAAAGTGGAACCAAGTTGTGTACAATCACTGGTAGATATTGATAGTTATAGTGTCATAATTACATAATAGGATATTGTGATTTAAATTATATGTAGCCTTGGGTGTGATACATGTGAGAGGTCAATATCGATGTGATAACGAGGCAATCTAGATCCTTGGGGTAATACTGTGATCGATGATAAGGTCAATGAGTTTCTAAATTTATGTAGGCCAACGTTAGAGGGCAAGTCAGTCTCAGTTGATAGAATGTTATCTTTATGGGTGAACAACTTAATGGATTGTTGGTCGATGAATGTAATTACAAGTGTTAGTTCTGGGTGAGGAGGTACTAGGTCCATTTGTTGGTGATCTTGGGTTTAGTGAATTTCAATCTATGTACCTTGACTGTAATATGGGTTTAGATAATCCTGATGATTAAGGTAAGCTAGGAGTGAACCTAGATAATCGTGATGACTTGGTATTAAGTGACTGAGTTGTGATGTTCTAGACTGGGACTTCTTACGGCGTGGTTAGGGTGGGCCTCCTCTTGGGCGGTACCCTATGTCCCTTGTCCTACCAACACCCTATATATTATTAACTTATAGTTTGGTGATTATAGTGTGGTATTGAGGAATAGGATCTCGTGCGGAGTCCGTGGTAAGGTCCTTAGTGTCTATTGGAAATACCTGACATCCATATCCTTCTAAGATCAATATATTTGTGCTAACTTAAGGATTGACACTTAGTGTGATATATACATAGCAAGGCATTTTGATTGCCATAGTTGAACAGTCATCGAGGATTTTTGTAAGATAGGCCTTGAGCTTTATAGGCTGCAGGCAACGTCTTGTGTCCTGCCGTAATTGATAGTAGCAATAATTATAGTTCATACGAGACTTATTGTCATAGCCGTTTGGGAGAAGGTGATATTTGTATCTAAGTGTTGAAACTCATTTTAGCCATCGAGGTAACGACTAGGTGCGAAGAAATCCTAGTGTATAATTAATAGGCACATAGAGGTGCCCATAAGAAGAATTTATATGAGGCATAATTGAGGGAAAATATCGAATTTTGTGATGTCTTGAGTTTTTCAAGGATTAAGGTGCACTATGGTCAAAATCTCATGGACTAATGTCCTTGCGAGCACCAAGTAATATCGACATGGGTATCGAAAGGTTCGAAGGGTGTACCAAACATGATAAGGACGTGGACGATGAAGTCTAGTGAAATTTGGATATTTCACATAAAATGTGTTTGGTGTTCTTAGGAGACCATTTAAGTCCAGAAAGAAGAGGAAATTGCATTTTAGTAATGATTTAGTTTAGGGACAGGTGATAATCCAAGATTTGCAGTCATATGGTGTACGTGTCGGGTATGGATCTCCAATCGGCACATATGAGTAGTATTGAACACGATTGTTATGTTGAGTGTCGATAATATATGGTAAAGAAGCCTTAGAATATGAATATTAGTTATTAGCACGTCGTCCCGAGTTTGTACAAATTAGAGATGTATATCGGTGTGATGTCAGTTACCCTTAGGGTGCTAATAAAAGCGACGTGGTCGTCGCGTGAATACTGTCTGGGTAAAAAAATTGAAGGTGAATTGGTGGAAGTGTCTCGTGGTCAAAAGGACATAGTTAGGTGAGTGTTTCACTTGAACCAAATAATGCCCACGGAATTTGGATTTGATCACGATATGTTAGAGAAGATAATAACCTTGGTGTGATAGGTTGGTGACATCGTCACTAGTGTTTGGATGAGGTCGGTATAGACCAGGCCTGAGGTGCTCTCTAATTAGAACGATATATTTACGCCAAGGATGTGAAAGGCAGGGCCTTGTTCCTAAGGAGGAAAGTCTGGTGTTGATTTATTCAAGGACTACTGATTCATAAATTGTGATCGTATTCGTGTTATAAGAGTGAATAGTTGAGATTCAATTCATCACGGCTAGTGACCCATGCCAGGGTGTGTGGCTAGAAGAGGTACTCATTGAGAATTGGTGAATGAGTGGTATAACTCCCAGTATACTGTATAGGTTCACTTATGTGAGTTAGAACCGGATGCCTAAGGATGAACTTCCTCGGTACGGTTGCATGTCCCTATTACTCCAGTGTGTTCCTTTCAGCTTCAGCAATTGGGAATCGGTATTCTCACCAATGTGGTGACTCAGATTGGTGCCATGTCTTGGCATGATGCGGTTGAGATCGAGAGAGCGTGGTGGGCCGAGTTTGGCCAATGCAGCTCAGTAACTCGGTGCGCTCATCTAAGGTAATCTTGTTATTGTATAGAGTTTCACGTATGGGATGCAACGCTTTCAGCAATTCGGTTTGGTATTTGTATCAATCTCCATTAAACTAGTGGACTCTAGACTGTTTGGTTTGACTATCAATAGCTTAGGTTGTGAAGAGTGTAAAGATGGCTTGAGGATACAGTATAGTGTCATAAATCGAGGAAAACTTAGCATACGATATTTCTTTGCCACGGTGAGTGGATTTAAGTTAGATACGAGTGAGTACTTAGGGATGAAGCACCTAGGGTAGTGTAGATTCACTAGAGTGTGCAGCGAAAGGTGTAAAACCAAGCGTGCAATAATGGTGTGGTGAAATTATTCATCCTTGGAGTGAGAGAATGAAATGGTATGGTCTGGCACATTGGGGAAAGACAGGATGTAGGCCCTAAGCTAGAATTTCTTTTGATGGTAGATATGTCGGCTGGGTGTGTCGTGATTCGTTTGGGGGAAGCGTTGATCACTAGGAATGGTTTGTTCATGGAGACTACGGTGGGCCTTATTTACTAGCATAAGTAGCGATATGGATGGGTTAGGACTTGAGCATAAGACGAATGGAAACCCGGGGTCGAGTATGTAGCGTCATAGTTGAAAAATGGTGATCATTAGGGCATGGGGCCTGCCAGATGTTTGGTGATATTAGCATTGAGGACATTGATGTTTTGTCTTACAGGATTTCTAGGACTTAGAACAAAAGTTGGTGGACCCCATGAGTTTGGGGATTGATGAAGCAAGAATTTTGGGGATGAAATTCCCTAATGAGGGAAGTTTGTAATACCCCGCCCTGATAAATTAATTAAATTATATGTGGATTTATAATGAGAAAGAACTAGTCATAATTATCAAGAATTGTGGGGAAAAAATTCAATTATATAGGAGAAAGGTTGAAACATAATTAGAGCAATAAAAAGAAATTAGAATTCATGGGGGTCATTTAAATGACAATGGATGTCGCGCGAAGGGGTCGCTCGAGCGAGGCGCCCTTCTCGTTTGAGAAAAGACCATGTCATTCGATAAACGTTTGACGGGAGTCATACCTGCCAATTTATGTTGTGAAACTCTCATGCGTTGGATTAATTTTGATAATAGTACATAGAGACTGATCGTTGGATTTAATCGAAGACAGGAGATGCCTTAGGTCTTGGGTATATATATATATATATATATATAAGAGATATGTGGGGAGAGAATGTAGAACCATCCTATTTCTCCACCATTAAAGAGATCACAACTCCATCTTAGCAGTACACAACCTTCAGCCATTAAGGGTCTTAACCATATACACTCAGGCCCACCAGTAGTTAGTTCCTTACGGTAAAAAAAATAAAGCCATGAAATATTAAATTGTTATAAGGGGTTTTGGTGTGCATTTGAGGGATACTGTTAGAGGGTTATTTTCGTAAAAAGATGAAGGTGTTATTAGGGGGTTTTGAAGAGGGTTTTGCTTAGTTTTGTTTTGGAGCTTTCATGGAGTTTAATTGGTGGGCTTTTGTGACTCCCTTTAGGGCTACCTTTGGAGGTGGGGGAGTCACCCATCTTCACCACCGCCACCATTTTGAAGTCATTTGAGGTGGGTAACCTACTCTTATTGCATTTGGGACTCCATTTGATAAATGTTGTTGTATTACTATTGTGTAAGATTAAGAGTAGGAATATAAAAAAAAAAGAATGATGTGTTCTTAGTAATCTGAAAGTAGGCATTTTTATGGAATAAAAAAGGTAGAAAATATAATTTTCTGTATTTTCTAATAAATCTGAAAAAGACATTTTTGTGGGATAAAAATGTTAGGAAATATTATTTTTTTATATTTTCTAGTAAATCTGAGAATAGACATTTTTATGAAATAAAAATACTAGAAAATATTAGTATTGTGTGTTTTCTATTAAATATGAAAAAAACATTTTTATGGAATATAAATGTTGGGAAAAAGGCTATTTTGTTCAAATAATGAATGGATAATTATTCCAAGGTTATAAAATTATGAAAGTTAATGTTTTATGAAAATGGTGTATTTTCTAGTAATTTTGATGAAAAATATTTTTTTGGATTGAAATGTTGGCAGGTAAATGTTATTTTGTCGAAAAATAATCTTTTGTGGAAAATGAAGAATAAGTAAATATTTCAAGGTTTTGAAATATTTATAGATAATATATTTTGGTAGAAATGGGCATTTTTAGAAATATTGGTGTAAAATATTTTTCGAAATAAAATATTCGGACGTGAAATTATTATTTTGTAATATTGGTGAAGAATATGTTTAAACCATGTAGTAGGATTTTTGGGTTTAAAATCCATCTTCTCATGCATATAAACTTGTAGTATTCCGGCATAGAATGTATAAACAAGTTTAAAGAAGGTTTTGTTGGGTTTAAACAAGAAATGAGAAAAATTGGAAATTTAGTCTTTAAAGTGTGTGAAATTGAGACTAAAAGGTGTCAAGAATTATGAATATTTGTAAAAAAAATCTAATTAAGTGTTAATGGGTGAACATGGAATAACTATGAGCGAAACCTACTAATGTTGTGAAACGTTAACACTTATGAAATTAAAGGTGTAAAAGTGTTTCTAATCAAGTAAAGAGACTACTCTAAGTGTAAAAAGGGGTTAAAGGGTTAAAACACTTAACAAGTTGGTTTGCATAACTTAATAATATTTTTTGGGTGAAATTAACACTTATGAAATGGAGTAAAAAGTGATTTTGGAAACAAATGGTTATGATGGTAATTTTACTTAAAGTGGAACATTTTATGAAATAAAAATGTTGGAAAGGATGTTACATAATGTGGTCCTAAATGAATATGTTTTTTGGAATAAAAATCAAGATTAAAGTATAAAGGACATAAAGTGAAAATTTTTCAAGTGTAACACAAATTAGGACGATAAAGTCTCGAGTTTTGGCTTCGGTGGGGTTAAAAGGAAAGGACATAATGTGGACATTTGTAAAATAGCACATTGAAAGGTACTCGGATGACACTAGAATAAAGTAAAAAGGGCCCGGAGGCCTTGGGTGAAAAGCCTTGAATCACTGGCCAGAGCATATGGTGTGCATAACCATCGGTGTAGAGCCCGTGTAAGTATGTTGTATTGGAAGATTCCGAGAAAAGATAACGAAAATATGGAGTATATCAAGAAACGGGTTGTGTGGTAGAATGTGTTAATACAACCTGACTTAAATGAATGTAAAAAATGTTCCAGTAAATGTGAAATGGACAAGTAAATACATAAATCTATTAATGTCCATAGAGTAAAGAAAAAGGGTTAAAGGAAGTGGATAAATGAGTGGTAAAGCAACCATAATGGTTAAACTCATATTTAACGCAAGAATGTGTTGTAAAAATAATTTTCAAAGTTTAAATAAGTATTTTCTAACATGATGATTGCATGTGTTGAAATGGTGATTTCAATGAAAATACTAAAGTACGTTCAAATGAATAAAAGGGTAAATTCTGATAAAGGAATGATTTTATTAAAATGAAATGGAATGGTTTCAAGTGTTGAACCGGGTGTGTTAAACAAGGTAAAAATTCTAAGTATGAATAAAGGAAGTTTATACTAGATTAAGGTAAATTAATCTGGATAAGTAAGATTTTGGAAGCAAAACTATTAATGCATTGGCATGTGCAATTTCCAAAGGTATATATATATATATATATATATATATATATATATATATATATATTCTCATGCATGTGGTTGTAGCGTGTGTGAATTCATTTCTGTCATTCGTTTCTATACTGTTGTATAGATCCCACTTGGCATAAGCTCACGTCCCCACTTTGTTATGGCTGGTTAGGATCGGTTCCGTATTTTGAGGGCGTTTTACTGGTAAGTATGTTTTATTTATGATTATGTTAGCATTTCTATTTACTTGGACTTCAGGTTGCTCCCTATGGGTCCCTCACGTAGTTTATTTTGAAACTGGAATCACATGATAATTAGTGGAATGCTAATTTAAATAAAACTGGACTAGCAACATTATTTAGATTGTTTCATTCACTTTACACCTAACGCCTCGTTTCAGATCGGGTTGACTCGCGGGTAACCCATAAATCCGGGTCGGGTGTTACAAATCATCACCATAAACTAATAACATAATATGAGTCTCAACATCGAAGTATAAATATCATAACAGTCACCAAAACAACTAAAACAATAAAAGTCTCAAACACCACCACCACCAATATAAAAGTGTACCAGTCTCAACAATACTCAATTATAAAGGCAAAGTTCCAAATAGTACACCCTCACTAACATAACTTTAAATAACATGAAATAGTTACTAATAAACACCTAAATCTCATAATTTTTTGAAGGTGATGACATAACATAGAAGATAATGATTATGTGTTAGTTAGAAAGAATACTAATCCTTAGGCCCAACTCAAGCACCTGAAAATGTTACACGATATAATTGGGTCAGGTCCCAGCAAGATAATGAATATACGTAATTGAAACCAATCATAAATATAAATGTCATCTCCATAATTGTCTAACCTACAATAACTATACAAAAATATAAAACGGGATCTCACATTCCATTTTAATTATACTTAATTCCACAATTAATTAATCTATTAATGGATTAAACTGTAACCGTATCCAGTCTCGTCTCATAATACCTAGGTTACCATCACGTGGTACACACACACAATAATTTTCACCACATCCCGACCCGCCATCATTAGCATGGGCCCACCATCACATGTAAAAGTATCTAGTCTCATTGTCATCCGTATAAGACCAACATCACATAGGTAACAACCCATAAATCCCGTTACACATCTAGTCCAATCCTCATAAGGTAATCACGGATATTATCATGTGACACACACACATAAGGTGTTATTTTTCATCACACATAAATACAATATTCTCAATTACTTATTCTCCTTTAATCATTATCTTTAAAGGTTCAAGATTATCAACTCATTAAAAGTTTTATAATCACTTCATTACCCAATCTATAATATCCTTATATAATTAGAATATCCCACCCGACTGTCATTACGAGTTCAAGTCCCAAGTATCACCAGCTACATTCACTAGTCATCCTACTAATGATTAATTACTTCTTTTAAATGCATATATTCTTTTCATAGGAATTCATAATAACCACCAATATTATAAATCTCATAAGCTAGAGGATAATATCCTACTTTATCACAGGTAAGGGAAAATCATCCTTTATTTATTAATTAGTTTATTTCTACTCACATGATGTCTAATTTGTTAATAGACAACTTTATTCAATTTTCAAGTCTGCATATTATTCAACAACCAATCCAATCACTATGTATAATCCCACTAATCCACAACCAATCGAACTAATAATTTAATCTCACCAAATCATAGGGAAAATCTAAGGGATCTAATTTGAAATTCTAATTAGGATGATAATCACATTAAATAAGAACATATATGACTTCATAGTCAAATTTAAAATATAAGTAAAATGTTAACAATCTCAATTCGTACTTTAGTTCTCCTAGTTATAAGGATTTCCATTAACTAAATCATATAATATGTGTGGTGATAATTATTATGCAACACAAATAGATAAGAGAAACTCAATCACCAAGTAAGAATAAGGAATGCAAAATGATAATCACACAACAAAGGATGTACGTGGTTCAGCAAAGATGCCTACGTCCACATTGGTGCAGTCAGTATTATTGCTATGTTCTTCGGAGAGTGATTATAGAGAATACAATGTGTCCCTTGCCCCGGACCTAGGGTTTATTATATACATGTTTATTTCAGTAAGTGGGGGTGTTGGACTCCCCCATGTTTTCCATCTCTTCCTAGAACCTCTCCTAATGGGAACATGGGAAGAGACTAAATCATAATCGTTTAAGACATGGAGGGTCTGGACTTTGGGCCACCATAAATGGGATACTCGTCCAAGCCCATCATTCTAATTTCGGGTACCCACAATTGTCCCTAAGTTTATTGGGCCATGCTTGGGCTCAATAAATTTAAATGATTTGTCATAATGCCTCATTTGTACTTCGTGCAACTCTTCCCAAAGTTTGAGGACTGATTCTGGAGGCACCCGCTTCGTGGCCTGTGCACTATGTTTAGAAACACTTAAAGGTTTTCTAGAGAAGCCATTTTTTGACCGTCGTTTCAATCTTCTCAGCATTCTTCCATTTCCTATGAGCTCTAGCGATTCATACTCTCTTCTCTCAATCTCCATTCTTATCGCTTCCTTGTTATTTGGGCTCGTGATTCTTCATCGTTCGAGTCAAACTTTCATCTTGTAAGTCTCTTGTGCCTTCTCTTTATATTTTCCCTTTGAATTTGTAGTTTTCTAAAGTTTCCCAATGGCAAAAGATTGGTAATAGGTCGGTGTTTGAGTTTAGGAAGTTTTATAACATCCTAGAGTGGGTAGAGATTGAGTGTGTTCCTCCCCTTGAAATGTTAGAGAAATAGAGGATGCCCATTCGATCCATGTTTTGATGCTTTCCCAAGGAGGACTTACTTTTCCTCCCAATGACCTGTTCTTGCACTTCTTTGGTTACTTCAATATTGTTCCTACACAGTGTTCGCCCAATGTGTGGAAGATAATTAATGGCGTCCATATAATAAATCAGTTATATGGTACCAAGTTAGGGCTTGCCGAGGTTTTTTTTTGCTACTATTTTTCTCGAACTAGTTCTGGTGTTCTCTATCTCAAAGCCAGGAGCCCTGACAGAGTATTGGTAGTAAACCTACCTGATCCCCATAAGGACTATTGGCAAGAGGGTTTCCTTGCTAGAAACTGGCAGTTTTCTCCCCAGTCTGAAAGGTCGAGGTCAGATAGGTTCTCTGTTCCCTTTTATGGGGAAGAATACATAAGTAGACTTTTCTCTATTCTTTCCATTTTTGTTGACTTGTGATATTTCTGATTTTTCTCTATTTTTTCTTCAGCGAGGTCAAAAAACTTGGAACCTGCTCTCAACGAGGTTTGTCTCTCTGAATTGGTCAGGGCCTGGAATATCAGGGAGACCTTAGCTGACGGTGAGCATCCCCGGTCCACTAATTTTTTGCTTGAATATAAGAACGTTGGTTCTAGTTTTATAGCAAGGCTGGTAGACCGTATCCCTGAGTTTGATACCTCTTAAGAGACTTCTGCTGATCCTATTCAGTTGGATGAGGAGGAGAGCAGTTCTAAGAGTGATATCGTAAGTGGTGCTGAAGGCAACTTTGGTGAAGGGGGCTCCGGTGGTAGTAGCTCTTCTAATTCGAAGGAAGTATCTGAAGCTCAAGAATCATTGAGCACATCCAGTAGTTCAAGTGAGGAGATGGTTCCTCCAAGGAAAAACCTGATTCGGGATGATGATGACGACGATCACGTGCTCCTCGCTCAGAGGTCAAAAAAGTAAAAGTCCAGTACTGGTGCTATAGCTACTGGATCTCAGTCTTCTACTCAAGAGCAAGAGAGGAAGAGGAAAGATGAAAGTGGAAGAGAAGATGAGAGAGAGGGAGAGAAAAAAGGAGGAGCAAAGAAAGAAGATGGAGGAGAGGAGGAGAATGGAGAAGGAGAAAGATGAAGAGAGGAGAAAGATGGAGTCAAGAATGAAGGCTGGGCAAGCCTTAGTCCCGATGTCTGCTTTGCCCGAGGGAGCCTCAGTTGTCATTTCTCCTCAACTGGCTCCTGCGCTGCTCGAGAGGGCAGTTCTTTTAGTAGATCACCAGAGGGCGCAGGGGTCTGATCAATTGGCCCTACAAGTTAGCCAGAGGCTAGCCCTGGTAAGATCTTTTCCATTTTCTAATGCTTTAACAAGTTTTAGCTATTTTTCCTTCCTGATCTCTTCTTTGTTTTTAGCAGTTTGTGACTGACTTCGCCGTGCTCTATCGCTCTCACGACGAGCTGGTGAGAAGTAATGGCGAGCTAGAGCAGTAGAAGGCTACTTTGGAAGTGAGGGGTACTCAACTGGAGGCTGATTTAAAGATGCCTGATGCAGCCCAAGTTTCCTCTGACCTATCCCTCGTCAATTCTAATCGAGAGAGGGATGCGGCGGTTAAGGAGCTGAACGAGCTCAGGTAGGCCTATGACCTGTTCTGCTCAAGAAAGCTGGCTGTCGTAGAGGAGAACAAGGTGCTGACCGAGTAGTTAAAGGAGAAAGAGTCCCAGGCAGCCACCATCAAGGAGGATTCATACAACTCCAGGTGGACTGTTATATATGAAGACGCCGAGGTTCAGATAGGCTACATCAGCCGTCTGAACTTCAAAAAGGGTTGGAACAAGGCCTTTTTAGCTGCTGGTGTTGATGCTGACTCTCCTTTGTTCGACGAGCATAACTCGGGTCTGAAGCCAATTATCGATGAAAAAGCCCCTGCCACTGCCATTAAAGGCGTTGAGCCTGTCTCCCAGACATTGCCTGCTGAGGTCCTTCCTGCTCAGGCGATAGAGGTTACCCTTGCTGAGGGGGTGCTTCTACTGTTACTAAAAAGGGGAAGTAGCCAGCTACCTCTGGGCAGCCTGAGGTTGCTAATTAGTTATCATCTAGGGTTACTTTTTGTATCTTTATTTGTAACTTTTCTTTTTACTGGTCGATGTACTTTAATCCTTATCAATGAAAAGGTTTCTTTTTCCCAGTGCACTCAATTATCTTTCTTTTTGATGCCTTCTTATGTCTTGTAGTTTCTTGATGTAGAAGAGTATATTCATCCCAATGCAAGTCCTCAAGTTCGCCAGGCCTTTGTTAGGCTTTGTAAATCTCTTAGGACAAGCTGAGATTGTGGCCAAGTTAAAAGACAGGCTCCAGGAGATGGAAGAGGTTGGTGCTTCAGTGCAAGAAGAGGTGAATGCACTGAGAGCAAATCTTCTTGATGCTTATGAGATCAACCAGGTTGGGGAAATGCTTCAACAAGAAAATAAAGCTTTAAGGAGGGAGGTCTTGCGTCTTAGGGAGCATGCGCCGAGCACCGCTCCTGCAGTATTGCGAGGCTCTTCATTATCATGAGCTGGGACTGGATCGAGCGACGTTCCTCCTGTGCTGTGAGGTTCTACTGGTCCATCCATTCCATAAGCTGGCAAGAGCACCCGGAGTTCAGATAGGGAAATGGAAGATCTTCGCGGTGATGTCCAGCGAGCATATGTGATCGCTGCTGGGCTTCCAAGGGATGTTACTCGGCTGCGGCACCTGTTTAAAAAAGGACCTCGACGAGTATGGGCCGACGGTTATGACCATGGTTAGCTAGATGCTCCGACGAGGCTATAGTTATTGAAGAGCTTACCTTCATCAGGGGTGGTTGAGTGCTTTGAAAGATACGCAAGGTCCAAGGAACTCAATGCTCTGGTATCGCCATGGAATATCTCCTTCCACTCGTATGCCCAATCCCTTCCGAAGAGATGATCAGTGGGTACCTATTGATGCCATCCATCGGTAGCTATTGGAGTCGGATGCTAACGAAGTCTAGGAAGGTTTAGTTCCTGCTCCTGATGATGGTCGAAGAGCTCAAGTGGCTGATTATCTCGTTCAGAGGCCTCACCCACACTCAGATTTTGCTAGTAGTTACTTTGTGTATTTTGTATTGAAGTGATGTTATGTCAATGTTTTGGGCAAGCTAGCCGACTAAACATGTATTGTACTTATTGTATATATGGTGGATTAATATAAAATTTATGTTTTGGGATAATTTAGCTGACTAAACAAGTGTATTATATTCTCCATATTCTCTCTCCTTTATGATCTCTAAATTTGTATTATTACGCAAGTGTCCTTCCAGTCCAGTATACTATCGAGATACCGTTGTGCACCACTTTACCTTTTAGGTCATGTCGTCACACTCACTTAGGCCTAAGTGTAGCAATTGGTGAGGAAACACCTAGTGTTGGATGCTCTATTCGATCAGGATTTTATTCAACCAAAGATGGTTTGGTGACCAGTTTTAATTTGGCCATATTGTCTAAGGATCTCCTGTAGGGCTTCATATATTTCCAGGGGTAATGCTAAGAGGTTTTTCGTATTTCATAACGAAAGACCGAGGAGGGTGATTTACCTGCTATGGTGTAATGATCAATATGCCTGTCATTTGGAAAAGGTGTGTGATAAAGCTTATATAACTGTTACTCATTAGAACACAGCCGTTAAACGGCTTTCATTAATGACAAGGAAAATAAACTACTAGTTCCACAACAAAAGCATAAAAGAAGAATCTAAAAATAGAATTTCTTGAGATTGGATGCGTTCCATGCTCGGGGGATTTATCTTCCTTCCATCATTTCTAAGTGATAGGCGCCTTGCAGATTGTCTCTTGTTATCTTCAATGGTCCTTCCCAGTTTGGCCCTAGCTTGTCGTCTGATGGTTTCGCTGCGCTACCCATGACTTTCCTTAGGAGATAGTCCCCAACTCGGAACGTCCTTAGGTTGACCCTATTGTTATAATGCCTTTCGAGCTGTTGCTGATAACTCGCTAGTTTTACTAGGGCTAGCTTTCGGTGCTCGTCAGCTAGGTCGAGCTCAGCGAGCAATGCTGGATCATTATGGCCCTGGTCGATAAGGATGGACCTCATTATCGGCCAGCCGACTTCTAATGGGATGATTACTTCCATTACATATGTCAGCAAAAATGGGGTCTCCCCTGTTGCTCGTCGTGGAGTTGTTCGGTAAGCCCATAGAATATGTGGTAATTCATTCACCCATGCGCCTTTGGCTCGCTCTAATGGATTCTTTTAATCCATCGATCACAGTTTTATTGGAAGCTTCATCTTGGCCATTGCTTTGAGGATAGGCCACCAAGCTAAAATGGTGTCTGATTCCGTGTTATTTACAGAAACTCTGAAAAGAACCGCTCTCGAACTGCATTCCATTATCGGTGATGATGGTTCTGGGGATGCCAAAATGGGTAATTATATTTCTTTATATGAACCTTATCATATCTGCATCTCGGATGTTTGCTAGGGGTTCTGCCTCGATCTATTTGGTGAAGTAGTTAGTCGTGACCAGTAGATACTTGCGATTGCCGGTGGCTGTAGGAAGTGGTCCTATGATGTCCCTCGCCCATTGGGCGAATGACCATGGGATGGATAATGATTTTAGGTCGCTAGCAGGTTGGTGGACTATAGGACCGTGAAGCTGGCATTTCAAGCACTTGCGGACATACACCGTAGAGTCCATTTGCATATATGGCCACCAATAGCCCTCCTTTATTTCTCGGAAAGCCAAAGATCTTCCTCCAATATGGCTTCCATAGAATCCTTCGATAAGCTCATGTAGAACTTGCTCGATATCCTTTGGGTGGACGCATTGGAGGTAAGGACCAAAAAATGATCTCTTGTATAGCCTGCCCTCAGGAGATGAGTGAAAGCGAGCAACTTTGACTCTTATCTGGTGAGCAGTCTTCTTATCATTTAGAAGTGTGCCATCCTTCAAATAGTCCCTTAATGGGTCCATCCAACTGGGTGCAAATTCAATTCGGAGCACCTGCTCCACGCTTGGTAGCTCGCTATTATAGTTAATGCTCGGGTAAGGGAGGAAATCGATGGGTATTGTCCTTTTTATATTGGAATCGATTGCTGAGCTTAAGGCTGCTAGGGCGTCAGCTGGCTGTTCTGCCCTCTAGGAAACTGCTGGACATTGATCTCTTTGAAGCTCGCCATCAGCCTTTTCACTAAGGCGAGGTACGCTGCCATTCTTTCATCTTTTGCATTTTAATCTCCACTTATCTGATTAGAGTCTAATTGAGAATCGCCGAAAACCTGTAAATGTTTTGCTCCCAAAGTGTGCGTCTTCTGGAGGCCGGCTATTAAGGCTTTGTATTCTGCTTCATTATTGGAGGCTACAAATCCAAGCCTGGTTCTTTGTTCAAGGATTGTATCCTCTGGAGTAATGAGGACAATGCCTACACCTTCCCCCTTTAAGTTGGAGGCTTCATCAATGAACAATTTCCAGGTTTCCTTCATTACGTCGTTCCCCTTTTATCTTGTTGGTGGAGGTTGGTTGGAAGGTTGCTCACCTATGAATTTGGCTATGAAATCAGCAAGGATCTGCCCCTTGATTGCTTTCCTTGGTTGAAATTGGATGTCAAATCGTCTGAGCTTGACTGACCATTTAGACAGTCTGCCCGACAAATCTGCCTTCCTCAAGATTGCTTTAAGGGGGTGTGATGTAAGGACAATTATAGTGTGGGCTTCGAAATAGTGCTTCAGCTTCCTCGAAGCCACTACTAGTGCAAAGGCGAGCTTCTCCAGTGGTAGGTACCTCTGCTCGACGTTTAGTAGGGTCTTTCGTGCATAATAAATGAGGTGCTGGATTCCTGCAACTTCGCACATTAATGCAGAACTGATAGTGTGGTTGGAAACAGAGAGGTACAAGTACAAGGGATTTGCTTCCTATGGTATGACGAGCAGTGGTGGGGAACTGAGGTAAGTCGTGAGCTCGTCCAGTGCCCGCTAGCAATCTTGGTTCCATTCTACCATTTTGTTTCCCTTTTGAAGCTGGAAGAAAGGCTTGAACTTCTCGGAGGACTTTGAAATGAATCGGTTTAAGGTAGAGAGCATACCGATGAGCTTCTGTACGTCCCGGATCGTGCGAGGAGGTTGTACCCTGTTTATTGCACCGAGCTGGTCTGGGTTGGCCTCGATGCCTCACTTACTGACCAAGTACCCAAGAAATTTTCCTGACTGGACACCGAAAGAACACTTGGTCACATTAAGTTTCATTCGGTATTTCCTAAGGATTTCGAAGGTGCTTGATAGGTCTGAGAGGTGGTCTTCTTTCTTCTTGCTTTTAACGAGCATATCATCGATGTAGACTTCCATGGTGTCTCCCATTTGACCCTTGAACATCTTGGTGACCAGCCGCTGGTAGGTTGCCCCTGTGTTTTTGAGCCCGAAGGGCAAGCTTTTGTAGCAGTATAGTCCAACTGAGGTGATGAATGTTGTTTTGTCTTGGTTCAGGGCATACAGAGGGATTTGATGATACCCGGAGTATGCGTCTAGAAAACTCATTCTCTCATGAGCTGCAGTAGCGTCTACTAGTTGATTAATTTTTAGGAGGGGGAAACTGTCCTTAGAGCATTCTCTATTGAGGTCGGTGAAGTCAATGCAAACTCTCCACTTCCCATTGCTTTTTGGAACTACTACTAGGTTGGATAACCATTCGAGGAACTGGACCTCCCGTATGGATCCTGCATCCAGCAGTTTTTCTACTTCTTTTTCTACGACTTTTACCTTCTCGGGTGCAGTTCGCCGTGCCTTCTGCGTGATTGGTTTGAAGGTGGGATCGACGTGCAGCTGATGAAAAACCATACTAGGATCAATTTCAGGCATCTCGTATGGTTCCCACGCTAAAACATCTACGTTGCGTCTTAGTAGATTTGTCAGTTCCTTCTGTTCCTGGTCAGTGAGAGAGGCTCCAATTAAGAAAACTCTGCCACTGTCGCTATCCCCAACTGTAACCTCGACTAGGTCTTTGACGATCCGTTCAAAGGGGAGGAGCCTGGTCTCCTCTACTCCAGGTCTTTCGTATTTTAATTGCTATTTAGAAGGTGTCATACCTTCTTGTTCTTCAACTTTGTCACTGGCCTGATTGGCCTTCTTCTCTGTCCTTAGTAGGATGGATACTATGAAGCACCTTCTTGCCATTGCTAGATCACCGTGGATCTCCATTACTCCTCGCTCGGTTACATACTTGAGTTTCTGATGGTAGGTCGAGGAGACTGCCTTCATCGCATGTAGCCATCCCCAACCGAGGTGGCTTGGTATGGCGAGTCGCTGTCAACCACCAAAAACTCAATCATCTTGGAGACATTTCCCCTCGCGTACTGGAAGTACAATCTTTCCTAGGGGCATAGTTATTTTTCCAGCGAAGCCAACTAAAGGGACAGTGGCTTCCTTTAGGTAGGCGACGCTTGACTTCAATTTTCTTAATAGGTCGAGATATATTACCTCGGATGAGCTTCCTTGGTCGACGAGCAACTTATCGACGTCAAAGTTAGCCATCCTGAGGATAATGATCAAAGCATCGTTGTGGGGTTCTCACTCCCACCCGATGTTCATCTGTGAAAACAATATGCTTATTATAGTTGATGTCATCTGCTCGTCGATGTTTTCCTGACTGTGACTTTGCTAGATCGATCTAAAAAGCTTACATCATCACGGTAAGATTCTTCATCTCCATTCCAACTGAATTTCCTTGGCATCAGATGCACCATGAATTACCTCGAACTCATGGCCAACATCATCTTCGAGCACGTTGTCAGGTCTCGCCTCTCTATTGGTAGCCGCTTTCTCTACCTTCTTCTCCACAAACTCGTTCAAATGCTTGGATTGGGCTAGCTCCTCGAGGTGAGACTTAAGGGACTTGCAATGCTCGGTCTTATGTCCCCCCTCTTTATGAAAGCGCATCTCAGCGCATTTTTTCTTTTTGAGGGATCTCCCCCCATCTTCCTGGGCCACTTGATGAATGGTTCGTCTTTGATTTTTACGAGAATTTTGTAAATTGGTTCTCGAAAGACGGTGTTAATCGCTTGAAATGCTCTTGAGACACCATTGTTGCCTCCGTTCTTGGGGCCATTTCTGCCCCCGTTCTTTCCTCCTTTCTTCTGGTTCTCAGTTTTGTCACTGCCTTTGGGAGCGAGCTTAGTTTGATCGTTCTCCGCTGTGCTGAGGCGGGTCACATCTTCCACCTTGGCATACTTCTCGATGCGGGCCATTAGGTCGTCGATGGTCATGGCTTCTTTCTTTGTCAAGGATTGGTACATAAGGGAAGATCTGGGTACCCCAATTTTTAAAGAGGCCACTGCCAGTTGCTCCGAACAGTCCTTGACCTCGTTGAACAATTCCCAGTACCTCTTCGCGTAGTCTCGGAGGGTCTCTTGGGGTGTATTTTTCATTATCAGTAGGGCATCCATACTTTTGGGATGGGAGCTACTAGTAATGAATCGGGCCATAAAGAGCTCGACCAGGGATTTGAAACTTCTGATGGACCAGTGGGGGAGCCTTTCGAACCATTTCTGCGCCACGTCATGCAGGCTCGAGGGGAAAATTTGGCACATTAGTGTGTCTCGGTGGTTCCAGAGGGTCATGGCCTGTCGGTACTGCCTGGCGTGATCAATGGGATCAGTCTTACAGTCATAAATTTTGAACCTTGGAATGGCAAACCTATTGGGGGCTTCTTCTTCCTCAATTTCCCTCGAGGAAGGTGATTTCATCTGAGTGTTGAGAGCTCGCCTAGCGAGTTCTCGGGTCGATCTGTCACCGTGATGGGCAGGATGCTGGTCCATCTCCCTTTGGACCATATTTCATATGTTCTCATTGCTGCTATCCAGGTTTCTGTGGCTACGAGCTAGTTGTAGTTGCTCTAGCAGGTCATCCTCTGACTCGTTTCCCTCAGCTCTCTGGGATCCGAACTGGGGCTCCTTCCTCGACTGCGAGACTTACTCGCCTGAGGGCTAGGAGTGTGGTACGGACGTTTCTTGGTACTACAATGGATCTCTCTATCCATTCTTTGTAATCTCCTTTTGAGGCGAGCGTTCTCAGCCTCGTGCCTGCGAGAAGACTCCCTCTGCTCTTGGAGCCTCGCCTCGTATGCATCAATCAGCCTGGATATCTGCGTGGATCTCGCTGGTCCTTGGCTTTCTTCCGAGGCTGGCCTTTTCGGGAGAGCCTTGTGACCTGAATCCCAAACTTCAGACCTAATCCTACGAGGAGCAGGGGGTTCTTGAATATCCCATGCCTGGGGAGCATTACTACTGTGACCAGACATTTTAAACTCCTTTTTTGGTGTGGGCTTTCTCAGGGAAGATAAACGTTTCCACAGACGACGCCAATTGTGGTGACAATTTTAATGCAACATAAATAGATAAGAGAAACATAATCACCAAGTAAGAATAAGGAATGAAAAATGACAATCACACAACAAAGGATGTACGTGGTTCAGCAAAGATGCCTACGTCCACGGTGGTGCAGTCAGTATTATTGCTATGTTCTCCGGAGAGTGATTTCTAGAGAATACAATGTGTCCCTTTCCCCGGACCTAGGATTTATTATATACATGTTGTAGATGCAATTGTTATGCAACACAAATAAATATGAGAGAAAGATTATCAAGAAAAGAACAAGGAATACAAGATGCCAATCACACAACAAAGGATGTACGTGGTTCGACCAAGATGTGCTTACGTCCACGGTGATGAAGTCGATATTATTTCTATATACTCCGGAGAGTGATTACAGAGAATACGACTTGTTCTTTTGCTCCGGACCTAGGGTTTAATATATACATGTACATGTAAATGAGTGGAGGTGATGGGTTCCTCCATGTTTTCCATTTCCCCTATAACTTCCCTTCATGGGATCGTGGGGGGAGATCGGATCAATTATAAAAGATGAGGGGCCTGGACTTTGGGCTTCCAGGACTGGGCTACTCATCCAGGCCCATAGTTCTAAATTTAGGGTACCCACAATTGCCCCTAAATCCGTTGGGCTATGTTTATGGGTCCAATGGATTTAAATGATCAGCTATTATGGCTGATTTGTGATTCTTCAAAAACTGTGAAGTTTCTTTGGCGGGCACCTTCTTCGCTATTTGTGCGCTATGATTAGAATTGAAGGTTTGTTGGGATAGCCACTTTTTCATCCATTGTTTCAGCCTTTCTAGTACTCTTCCTTCTTTCGAGAACTCTAGCGCCTCGTACCTTCTTCTCTCAATCCCCATTCACATTGCTTCTTAGTCGTCTTGAGCTCGTGCTTCTTCATCACTTGAATCGATCTTCTGTTTTGTATGTTTCTCATCCCCTTTATTTGTACTTTATCTTTGGTTTGTAGATTTTCTTGAGTTTTTCAATGGCGAAGATTGGAAATAGGTCAATCTCTGAGTTCAAGAAGTTCTACAATATTCCTGAGTGGGTAGATATTGAATGTTGTGCCTCCCCTCCTAGGAACGTTAGGGATATAGAGGATGCCCACTGGATCCATGTTTTGTTGCTCTCCCAGGGGGGACTTACTTTTCCTCCTAATGATCTATTTTTGCATTTTTTTGGCTATTTCAATATTGTTCCCACACAGTGCTCGCCTAGTGTGTGGAAGATAGTAAATGGCGTCCATAGAATAAACCAGTTGTATGGTACTAGGTTAGGATTTATCGAGATCTATTTCTGTTATTCTTTCTCTCGAACTAGCTCAGGTGTCTTATAACTCAAAGCTAGGAGTCCTGATAGGTATTGTTTGTAAACCTACCTGATTCCCATAAGAACTACTGGCACGAGGGTTTCCTCGTTAGGAATTGGTAGTTCCCTCCCCAGTTTGAAGGGTCGAGGTCTGAGAGGTTCACTGTCCCTTTTTACGGGGAAGAATATATAGGTAGACATTGTACTGTTGTTTCAACCTTTGTTGACTTGTTACTTTTCTAACCTCTCTTTGCTTTTTCTTCCACAGCGAGGACAAATAATTTAGAGCCTGCTCTCAGTGAGGTTCGTATCTCAGAGTTAGTGAAAGCTTGGAATATCAGGGAGCCTCTGGGTGATGGCGAGCATCCCAGGTCTGCTGCCTTTTTTCTCGAGTATAAGAATGCAGGCTTCAGCTTCATAGCACAGCCTGTGGATAGTGTTCTAGTTTTTGATTCTTTCGGAGAGACTACTTCTTAGCCTATCCGGTTGGACGAAGAGGAAAGCAGCTCTGAGAGTGAGCCTGCAGGAGCTGCGAGTAATTTGGGTGAAGGGAGCTCTGACAGTAGCAGTTCTTCTGAAGAGGATTCCGAAGCTCGAGGATCGTAGAGCACTTTCAGCAGTTCAGGTGAAGAGATGCCTCCAAACAAGAACCTAATCAGAGACGATGATGATGAGGACCATGTGCTTCTTGCACAGAGGTCGAAGAAACAAAAGTCTTCTTCTGGGGCCGTGGCTGATGGTTCTCGGTCTTCCACTCAGGAGCAAGAGAGGAAGAGGAGAGAGGAAGAGCAGGTGAGATAGAGGGAGAGAAAGAAGGAGGAGGAGAGAAAGAAGGTGGATGAAAAGAAAAGGATGGAGGAGAGGAAGAGGATGGAGAGGGAGAGAGAGGAAGAGAGGAGGAAGATGGAGTCGAGGATGAAGGCTGGGCAAGACTTAGTCCCGGTATCTTCTTTGCCCGAGGGGGCCTCAGTTGCCACTTCTCCTCAGCTGGCACCTGCGCTTATCGAGAGGGCAGTCCTTCCTGCAGATCGCCAGAGGGCGCTGGGGTCTGATCAACTGGTCCTTCAAGCTAGCCAGAGACTAGCCTTGGTAAGGTTATCTCCCTTTTTTAATTCCTTAACAAGTTTTAGTTGTTTCCCCTTCTTGATTTCTTCTTTATTTTTTGGCAGTTTATGACTGACTTCGCCGTGCTCTACCATTCTCAAGACGAGTTGGTGAGAATGAACGGCGAGCTGGAGCAGCAGAAGTACGCTCTGGAAGTCAGGGGTTTCCAGTTAGAGGCTAATGTAAAGTCTGATGATGCCGCTCGAGCTTCCTCTGATCTGGCCCTCATCAATTCTAATCGTGAGAGGGATGCGGCTGGTAAGGAGCTGAGCGAGCTGAGGCAGGCCTATGACCTAGTCTGCTCGAGCAAAATGGGTGTTGTGGAGGAGAACAAGGCTCTGACCGAGTAGCTAAAGGTGAAAGAGTCCCAGGTAGCCACCGTTAAGGAGGATTCATACAACTCCGGGTGGGCTGCTGCTTATGAAGACGTCGAAGTTCAGATAGGCTACATCAGCCGTTTGAACTTGAAGAAGGGCAGGAACATGGCCCTCCTAGCTGTTGGTGTTGATGATGAGTCTCCTTTATTCGACGAGCATAAATTGGGTCCGAGACCAACGGTGGACGAAGAAGCCCCTTCCCCAGCCATCGAGGGTGTTGATCTTGCTTCCCAGATAACTTCTTCGAATACTGATCCTGCCCAGGCGAATGAGGGCATCCCTGTAGAGGAGGATGCCTCTACTGCTGCTGACAAGGGGAAGCAGCCAACCACCTCTGGGCAGCCTGAGGTTGCTAGTTAATCCTCTCTTAGGACTATTTTTGTATTTTTGTTTGTAATTTTTCCATTTTCTGCTCGATGTACTTGACCTTTATCAATGAAATAAAAGGCTTCTTTTTCTAGTGCATAGATTGATTTTTCTTTCCATTGCCCTTTTATGTCTTATAGTTGACTGATGTAGAAGAGTATATTCCTGCCACATCTCAATTGGGTAGGACTCTTGGTCCGAATGCCAGTCCTCAGGTTCGTTAGGCCTTTATTAGGCTTTGCAAGTCTCTCAGGTCAAGGAACCAAAAGTATAAGGAGCAGTTCGAGCTATTGGCTAGGCTGAAGGACAGGCTCCAGGAGATGGAATGCATTGGTGCCTCTGTAAATGTACTGAGAGAAAGGTTGCTAGAGGCCACCGAGATAAACCAAGTTGGGGAGTTCCTGCAACAGGAGAATGAAAACCTGAGGATGGAAGTCCTGTAACTTAGAGAGCATGCGCCGAGCACTACTTCAGCGATTCTGCAAGGCTCCTCATCTTCGCGATCTGGACATACTTCCCCTATGCCGCGAGGTTCCACTCGTCCTCCCCTCCCGCGAGCTGGTAGGAGCACAAGGGGCAGGAATAGGGAAGCAAAAGAATAGCGGGATAAGGAGATGGAGGAGCTCCGTGATGATGTCCGACGAGCATATGTAACTGCTGCTGGGCTTCAAAGGGACGTTACCTGATTGCGGCATTTATTCAAGAAGGGTCCTTGACAAGCGTGGGCTGACGGTTATGATCAAGGCTGGCTAGATTCTCCCACAAGATTATCCGAGTTCAAGGAACTTTCTTTCATTAGAGGGTGGTTGAGTGCCTTGAAAGAGCTTCAGGTCCCGAGGAACTCGGTGTTATGGTATCGTCACGAGATGTCCTCCTCCATTCTGATACCCAACCCATTCAGGAGAGATGATCGATGGATCCCCATTGATGCTATTCCTTGTCAACTATTAGAGTTGGACGCAGATGAGGTTGTGGAAGAGCTGGTCCCTGCTCCTGATGATGGACGAAGAGCTAGAGTGGCAGATTATCTTGTTCGGAGGCTTCCACCTTCTTGAATTTTTTGCAAGTTGTTTTTGTTTTGATAATGTAAACGCTTTGGGCGAGCTTCGCCGACTAAACGTGTATTATCGTTGTTGTAAATATAACAAGCTGTTATTCTTTTATCTTTTTTGATAATGTAAATTCTTTGGGAGAGCTTCGCCGACTAAACATGTATTATCACTATCGTAAATATAAGAGATTAATGAAAAGTTCGTGTTTTGGGCAATTTTGTCGACTAAACGTGTTCATCCAATCTTTTTATATTCTTGCTGCTTCATAATCCTTTTTGTTTTGCCATGCAAGTATCCCCCCAGTCCAGTATAATACCAAAATACCATTATGCCCCATTTTACCTTTTAGGTTGTATCATCACACTCCCTTAGGCCTAAGTAGGGCAATTGGCGAGGACACACCTGGTATTGGATGTCTTCATCCGGTCAGGATTTTGCTCAGCCAAAGTAGGTTTGATGGCCAGTATAAAATCTGGTCGCATTGCCTAAGAATCCTCTGTAGGGTTTTATATATTACCAAGGGCAATGCTAAGAGGTCTCTCGTGTTTCATGACGATGACCTGAGGAGGGGTATTCCCCTGCTATATCGACCATCGTGCATGTGATTTGAAAAAAGATGTGTGATAAAATGCAGTTACTGATTTCGTTAGTAATAAGGGGAATGAACTGTTCCTTTCACATAACAAATACAAGAAAAAAGATTCAATAATTGAATTCCTTGAGAATTTAAAAATAGAATTTCTTGAGATTAGCTGCATTCCATGCTCGTGGTATCTCTTTGCCCTCCATCGTTTCCAAATGATATGCACCTTGTAGGTCGTCCCTAGTTACTTTAAAGGGTCCTTCCCAGTTTGGGCCTAGCTTGCCATCTGATGACCTTATTGTGCAGCCCAGGACTTTCCTTAGAACATAGTCCCCAACTTAGAATCTTCTCGGGTTAACCCTTTTGTGGTAATGCTTTGCGAGCTATTCCTGATAGCTCGCAAGATTCACAAGGGCAAGTTCTCTACGCTAGTCGGCGAGGTCGAGTTCAGCGAGCAACGACCCATCATTCTGGCCTTGGTCGACAAGGTCGGATCTCATTGTTGGCAAACCCGCTTCTAATGGAATGACTGCTTCCATGCCATATGTTAGCGAAAATGGGGTTTCTCCTGTTGCTCGCTGAGGAGTTGTTCGGTATACCCATAGGATATGGGGTAGTTTGGTTGCCCATGCACCCTTGGTTCGCTCTAGTCACTTATTCAATCCATCGATCACAGTTTTGTTGGAAGCTTCTGGTTGCCCATTGCTCTAAGGGTAGGCCACCGAACTAAAGTTGTGCCTGATCCCGTGTTCGTTACAGAAGTCCTGAAAGGGGCCACTCTTAAATTGTGTCCCATTATCAGTGATGATGGTTCTGGGGATTATGAATCGAGTGATTATATTCCTCCATATGAACCTTACCATATCAGCGTCTCGGATGCTTGCCAATGGTTCTGCCTCGATCCATTTAGTGAAGTAGTCAGTCGCAACTAACTGGTATTTACGATTGTCGGCAGCAGTGGGTAGTGGTCCCACGATGTACATCCCCCATTGGGCGAAGGGCCATGGGCTGGTCAGGGATTTTAGGTCGCTGGCGGGTTGGTGGACCATTAGAGCGTGAAGCTGCCATTTTGGGCATTTGCGGACATATATTGCGGAGTCCTTTTGCATATATGGCCACCAATAGCCTTTCTTCATTGCTCGAAAGGCTAGAGACCTTCCTCCGACATGACTTCCACAAATTCCCTCGTGAAGCTCGTGTAGTACATGCTTGACATCGCTTGGGTGGACGCATCTAAGGTAGGGACCAGAGAAGGACTTCTTATACAAGTCACCTCCTGTGGATAAGTGAAAGCGAGCAGCTTTGACTCTTATCTGGTGGGCAGTTTTCTTGTCCTCTGGGAGCGTTCCCTCCTTTAAATAGTCTCT
The DNA here is from genome assembly GCA_949130495.1 of Sambucus nigra. NCBI lineage: Eukaryota > Viridiplantae > Streptophyta > Magnoliopsida > Dipsacales > Adoxaceae > Sambucus > Sambucus nigra. The sequence goes on from OX422207.1 coordinate 550,807,412, forward strand.
TAAGGGGTCCATCCAGCTGGGGGGTGATTCCACATTTGGCAGCTTACTGTCATGGTTAATGCTTGGGCAAATGAGGAAATCGATGGGAATGACCCTTTTAAGGCTAGAATCAACTGCCGAGCTCAGGGCTGCTAAGACTTCGGCGTAACTGTTTTGTCCTCTGGTAAACTGCTTGATGTTAATCTCTTCGAAGATCATCATTAGTTTTCTCACCAGGGCGAGGTAGGCTGCCATTCTATCATCCTTTGCATTGTAATCTCCACTTATCTGGTTGGAGACTAGTTGAGAATCGCCGAACACCTGTAAATGTTTTGCTCTCAGAGTTTGTGCCTTATGGAGACCGGCTATTAGGCCTTCGTACTCTGCTTCGTTGTTGGAGGTTGCAAATCCAAGCCTGATTCCTTGCTCAAGGATGGTGTTTTTTAGGGTGATGAGAACAATGCCTACGCCTGCCCCCTTTGAGTTGGAGGCTCCATCAACGAATAGTTTCCAGGTTTCCACTATTGCTGGGTTCTCCTTTTGCTTTGTTGGTTATGTTTTCTCGGGGAGTTCTTCGCCAGTAAATTCGGTTATGAAATTAGCGAGGATCTGACCCTTAATAGCGGTCCTTGGTTGAAATTAGATGTCGAACCGGCCGAGGTCGACAGACCACTTAGACAATCTGCCCGACAAATCCGCTTTCCTTAGGATCGCCTTAAGGGGGTGCGATGTAAGGACGATGATAGTATGAGCTTTGAAATAATGCTTCAGTTTCCTCGAGGCTATTACCAATGCAAAGGCGAGCTTCTCCAATGGCAGGTACCTTTGCTCGGCGTCTAATATGGTCTTGCTCGCGTAGTAAACGGGGTGTTGGATTCTTGTGACCTTGCATATTAAATCCGAGTTGATAGTTTGATTGAATACCGAGAGGTACAGGTACAAAGAATCCATTTGCTGTGGTATGACAAGCAGCGGTGGAGAGCTTAAGTAGGACTTGAGCTCGTCCAAAGCTCGCGAGTAGTCCGGGCTCCATTCTATCGGTTTACTTCCTTTTAGAAGCTGGAAAAAAGGCTTGCACTTCTCGGAGGATTTGGAAATGAAGAGATTTAAGGCAGCGAGCATTCCTGTAAGCTTCTGCACGTCCTGGACTGGTTGAGGGGGTTGTACCCTATTGATTGCATTGATCTGGTCCGGATTAGCTTCTATGCCTCTCTTACTGACCAAGTATCCAAGAAATTTTCCTGACTGGACACCGAAGGAACACTTGCTCGCATTAAGCTTCATTCGTTACTTCCTGAGGATTTTGAAAGTCTTTGATAGGTCTGAGAGGTGATTTTCCTTCTTCTTTCTCTTAATGAGCATGTCATCGATGTAGACCTCCATTGTGTCTCCCATTTGATCCTTGAACACTTTTGTGACCAGCCGCTGGTAAGTTACCCCTGCATTCTTGAGCCCAAATGGCATGACCTTGTAGTAATACAACCCAATCGTCATTATGAACGCCATGTTGTCCTGGTCTGGGGCATACAAGGGGATCTGGTGATATTCTGAGTATGTGTCCAGGAAACTCATTCGCTCGTGAGCTGTAGTGGAATCTACCAGTTGGTCTATCTTTGGGAGGGGGAAACTATCCTTAGGGTATGCTTTGTTGAGGTCAGTGAAGTCGATGCAAACTCTCCACTTCCCATTGTTCTTCGGAACTACTACTGGGTTGGACAACCACTTGGGGAATTGTACTTCCCGTATGGATCCTGCATCCAACAGTTTTTTGACCTCCTTTTCGACCGCTTTAGCCTTCTTGGGTGCAGTTCTTCGTGCCTTCTGCGTGACTGTCTTAAATGTGGGGTCGACGTGCAGCTGATGACAGACCATATCAGGATCAATGCTAGGCAGCTCGTATGGTTCCCATGTAAAAACATCTACGTTGCGTCTCAGCAAGGTCGTCAACTCTTTCTGTTCTTGATCGGTGAGAGATTCTCCAATCGAGAAGACTCTGCTACTGTCACCATCTTCGGCTATAAATTCTAGCAGGTCTTCGATGACACGCTCAGAGGGGAGGAGCCTATTCTTATCTAATCCTGGTATTCCATACTTTAGTTGCTATTCAGAAGGCATCACACCTTCTTCAACCTTCTCGCTGGGTTGACCGACCTTCTTCTCTGGCTTTGGTCGGATGGCTACTATGAAGAACTTCCTCGCCATCGCTTGGTTGCTGTGGGTCTCCATTACTCCTCGCTCGGGGTTACATACTTGAGCTTCAGGTGGTAGGTCGAGGAGACCACCTTCATTGTATGAAGCCACCCTCTGCCGAGGATGGCCTGGTACGGTGATTCAATGTCAACTACCAAAAAGTCAATCATCTTGGAGACGTTCCTAGCATGAACTGGAAGCACTATCTTGCTTAGGGGCATGGTCATTTTCCCAGTGAATCCGACCAAAGGAACAATAGATTCCTTTAGGTCGGTGACGCTCAACTTCAATTTTCTGAACAGATCGAGGTACATTACTTCGGATAAGCTTCCTTGATCGACCATCAGCTTGTCGATGTCAGATTTGGCTATCCTGAGTGTAATGACCAGGGCATCATGATGTGGGGTCCTTACTCCCATCAAATCTTCATCCGTGAAAAAAATATGCTTGTTGTAGTTGACGTCCTTTGCTCGTCGATGCTTTCCTGACTGTGACTTTGCTGGATCGATTTGAAAAGCCTGCATTACCACTGTAAGTTTTTTCATCTCCATTCGAGATGAGTTCCCTTGTATCTGCTTGACGTCAGATACTCCGTGAATTACGGAGAACTCGTGTCCAGGATCATCCTCCAGAACATTATCGGGTCTCATCTCTCTATTGGCAGTCACTTTCTCTGCCCTTTTTTCCACAAAGTCGTTCAAATAACCGGACTGGGCCAATTCTTCGAGGTGAGACTTAAGAGATTGGCAGTGCTCGGTCTTGTGCCCTCCCTTTTTGTGAAAAGCGCATCTTAATGCATTGTTCCTCTTTAAGGGATCTCTCCCCATCTTCCTGGGCCACTTGATGAATGGATCATCCTGATCTTCACGAGAACCTTGTAAATTGGTTCTTTAAAGATAGTGTTGACCGCCTGGAATGCTTTCGACGCGTCCTGGTTCCCTCCATTTTTGGATCCATTTTTTCCCCCGTTCTTTCCTCCTTTCCCATTGTTCTCAGTTTTCTCACCTACCTTGGTAATGAGCTTAGCTCGACCATTTTCTCCTGTATTAGGGCTGGTGACATCTTCCACCTTTACGTATTTCTCGATTCGGGCCATTAGGTCGTCAATAGTCATAGCTTCCTTCTTCATCAGGGATTGGTAGAGGAGGGAAGAACTAGGGAGCCCAATTTTGAAGGAGGCCACTGCCACTTCCTCCGCGCAGTCCTCGATCTCATTGAATAACTCTCAGTACCTCTTCGCGTATTCTCGGAGGGTCTCTTGAGGTGTTTTCTTCATTGTCAGTAGAGCATCCATCCTTTTGGGATGGGAGCTACTGGTAATGAATCGGGTCGTAAAGAGTTCGGCTAGGGATTTGAAATTCTTGATCGACCGGTGGGGGAGCCTTTGGAACCACTTCTGTGCTACATCATGAAGGCTCGAGGGGAAAATACGGCACATCAGGGCATCTCGGTGACTCTACAGGGTCATGGCTTGTCGATATTGCCTGATGTGATCGATGGGATCAGTCTTTTCATCGTAAATCTTGAACCTTGGAATGGAAAATTTCTTGGGAGCTTCCTCCTCTTCGATTTCTCTTGTGAAAGGTGACTTCATCTGGGTTTTGAGAGCTCGCCTCACGAGCTCTCTAGTTGATCTTGTTCCGTGGTGAGCGGGATGCTGATCCATCTCCCTGCGGGACCATGTTTCGTATGTGCTCGTCGCTGCGAGCAGGGCTCTGGTGGCGGCGAGCTCTTTGCAGATGTTCGCGGAGGTCGTCGTCTGACTTGCCTCATTCGTCCCTTTGAGATACTCGCCTTGGGCTCCTTCCTCGGCTGCAAGACTTGCTCGCCTGAGGGTTAGGAGTGCGGTATGGGTGTCTCCGGTTATCAGGATGAAGCTCCCTTTCTAGTCTTTCCAGTCTTCTTTTCAAGCGAGCATTCTCAACCTCGTATCTGCGAGGAGACTCCCTCTGCTCGTGGAGCCTTGCCTTTTACGCATCAATAAACCTGAATATCTATGTGGACCTCGCTGGTCCCTGACTTTCTTCTGAGGCTGGTCTTTCCAGGCGATCTCTCTCATTCGAACATCGGACTTCAGACCTAATCCTCCGAGGAGCAGGTGTCTCTTGAATATCTCCTGCTTGGGGGGCATTGCTGCTGTGGCCAGACAAGTTAAACTCCTTTCTTGACGTGGTCTCTTCTCAGGGAAAGATGAACGCTTCCCACAGACGGCGCCAATTATAGATGCAATTGTTATGCAACACAAATAAATTTGAGAGAAAGATTATCAAGAAAATAACAAGGAATACAATATGCCAATCACACAACAAAGGGTGTATGTGGTTCAGCCAAGATGTGCCTACGTCCACGGTGGTGAAGTCGATATTATTTCTATATACTCCGGAGAGTGATTACAGAGAATACAACTTGTCCTTTTGCCCCGGACCTAGGGTTTAATATATACATGTACATGTAGATGAGTGGAGGTGATGGGTTCCTCCATGTTTTCCATTTCCCCTATAACTTCCCTTCATGGGATCGTGGGGGGAGACCGGATCAATTATAAAAGATGAGGGGCCTGGACTTTGGGCCGCCTGGACTGGGTTACTCGTCTAGGCCCATAGTTCTAAATTTAGGGTACCCACACATGTTTATTTCAGTAAGTGGGGGTGTTGGACTCCCCCACGTTTTACATCTCTTCCTAGAACCTCTCTTAATGGGAACATGGGAAGAGACTAAATCATAATCGGTTAAGACATGGAGGGTCTGGACTTTGGGTCGCCACAAATGGGCTACTCGTCCAGGACCATCATTCTAATTTCGGGTACCCACAATATGGATTCAAGGTTATTTAATTATCGTATTCCAATAGTCAACAAGATTTAGGTGTTCACGGAGGTTCAACGTATGAATAAAAAAATCAAAGTATATCATCCGTTTTATATCAGTTTCGTAAGTATATGATTATAAAAAAGTAATTATCCTCTATTATGCCAATTCCAATTATATATGATATCAATTTCTAAATTACATCAATTTAACACGGGGATTATCATCAATTAACCTTAATTTAACTATTAACGATATTAACTAATGGTTAATTTGTATTAATCTTGTGAATTACAAGCCAATTTAAAAATATAAGAGGTTTAGATAGAGAAAGTGTGAAAACCTAATTATATCTAATAGAGTTGAAGCCTATATTGTTAATTTAGCTGAATCTACCATTTTATATGTATGGAAGTAGACGAGTAAAACATTATCTTGCCTTTAATATCTGAAATTAGGTTGATTGCTTCCTAAACGGACATTTAATATCCTTTGAATCACTTTATTTCCATCCTTGAAAAATCAGTTCTATAGTTAAGTACTTGGATTTAGGTTATTAATGAACAATTTGATGTTTAAGGAAGAGGTAGAGAGGATTTTAAGGTTTTTTAAGCTTAGAGAGAAATGGGTTTAGGTGAAATATGTGTTGGGGATTGACATTACAAAATATGATGTTAAGAACTTTAATTGATAACGACTGAGAAAGTAAACATAAAGAACTAGATTCAAAGAATGAATCTAGGGTTCGAATCATGATATCTTTATGGATGTTGTAGGAGATCAGGATACGAGGAAATATTTGATGAAGAGGACGACGGGGATGCTTTTCTTACTCCTCCAAAGACCTGCTATAATGAACTAAATTACCTTAATCTTTTAATATATGATCCCAAAAAGTAACCTTTGTGTGTGTGCACTCGCGGAGATGAAAACTTGGTGAAATATGAGAGAAATCACTTCCTCTCTCCTCACGCCTTCATAAAAATGTAATTAGTGTTATTACTCTCCCTCTCTAACCCTAGAAAATGTCTCATGTAGCTAAAACTCATTCCTTTGACCTATATAAATAGGTACATGAAGTGGATTGGGCCTATTAGGGTTTGCTGAGAGTTTTCGCTTACTACTTGGGTAATGGATTATACTAGGAACCCAAAACTAATAATTAAATTAGTCTCAAAATAGAAATATGAAAACCATATATTACTTCCCACATTATATTTTCTTGCTTGTTTAATTATAATTAATCCCATTAAATTATTATAATTGCACTGCGATTTCATTATCTCATAATTACATAAATAATGATGTCTTGTTTGTAAAGTTAGATACCACATAATATGATTCTCCGTGTAAAGCATACAATACTTGATTTGTGAAATTGAATTCATTGCTAATTGAATTTAACCATCTTATGTATTCATTGATCTCAAACTTAACTTATTTAACACTGTACCGGATTATAAAATCTACTAGTCGAGTTTACTGGTAGAATAAAAACTTATAAGCTTATGAAGAGGGTATAATAATCCAGGATATATCCTGTATAAGGATTCCTCCATAATATGATCTTGGACATATCTACACAATAATTGCCTAATTTTTGCAGATTTAAACTCAACTAATTGAATCACACCCATAATAATGAAATAAGAAATTGAGTGGACATTAAAATCCTTATAAGCTTCCGGGTAGTGAATCTATGCACCCTTTGCAAACGTTATGAGACGGTGCAAGTCTAATCTAGTTTGAACCTAGACTTGAATCTCACTCTTATCTTGTTTAATACATTTCTAATTTATTTCCATGATTCTCACTACACCAAATCCTGCGAATGGTCACACCCAGTGGGTCACGGCCCAAGTCTACGACCAGCAGGTCACGGACTTGGGCCGTGACCAACTCAATATTTTGCGTGACCATTTTTATTACCACACTAAATTATCGATGCTCTGGAAGTGGTCAAGGACCTAATTCCTGAACACTGTGGGTCACGGACTTAGACCGTGACCAAGGCGTGACCATCTTGGTGCCAAATTTTGAGCCAAAATTCCCTCCAAACTGGTCGCGGATGGGTCACGGACTTGGGCCGTGCCCAAAGTAATGATGAAGCAGAAAACACACTCATTGATGGTCACGACTGGGGGCCATGACCGTTTCCTGGTGTGGGTCACGGCTATGCGCCGTGACCATACCTCTTTTAAGCAATAGGGTTAATGGGAAAAGGGTTGCACATGGTGGGTCACGGCTCTAGGCTGTGACCAAGTGGAAGACAGGAATACCTCCTTTCATTTATTGGTCGCACGCATGGGGGTCACGTTCAGGTAAAAAAAAACCACTGCTTGTTATTTCATTTCTACGATTTTTAAGGTTGTCTAAGGGCTCGTGCGATTTTGTGTGGATTTCGGTTGGATTTGCAAGGGCTAAGCGATTTCAGTTGGTTTTCATTTGGATTGACCAGATTCAGATCTTAAAAAAACCGCTGCTTGTCATTTCATTTCTACGATTTGTAAGGCTGTCTAAGGGCTCGTGCGATTTGATTTGGATTTCGATTGGTTTTGCAAGGGCTAAGCAATTTCAGTTGGCTTTCATTTGGATTTCTAAGGGCTCGTGCGATTTTGTGGATTTCTATTGATTAATTTTGATTTCCTTTGGATTTCGTGATTTCTATCTAATGCCCTAATTTCTGTGTATGTATGTGTATATTTATGTTTGTATGTGTGTGTATGTATAGATTTATTTGCATATGTATGTAACTATGAACAAATAAATTATTTTTTTTCCAATAAACCCTATATTGTATGTGTGTCTATGTATAGATTGTATGTCTGTGTATGTATAGATTTATGTCAAAAAAAAATATTTGGGTTTAGTAAACCCTAAATAGTATGTGTGTGTATGTGTTGATTATGTCAATAAACCCTAGATTGTATGTGTGTGTATGTATAGATTATTCCAATAAATCCTAGATTGTATGTGTGTTTATTATTTTTGACAAAATATAATTAAATGGATTTTTAATGAGTAAAAACATTTACATCCACCTTGTCGTGATTTTATTGGGGGTTATATGTGTGCCATCATATTATATTGGGGGTTATATGCATGTCGTTATTTTTTGCATTACAATATGTGTGTAAGTACTACAATATGTGATTTTTTATATTTACCTTCTGCAGTAGTGTTTATGCATTGGTTGTTTGTTTTCACTACAATATGTGTATACGTACAGTGTGTGTTTCTGTTGATTCTGCAGTTTGTATGTTTATTGAATAGATAATACACATATACTTTTAAACTCTCTCATAATAAACCCTAACAAAACATGTTATAAACAATTACAGCGCGTTGTTATTGGGATTTCACATATACTTTTAAACTCTCATAACTTTCGAACCCAAACCTTAATAGTAGGACTCGTATTCACGGCCTCGTATACTTTTCTCAGGAAAAATGAGGCACGGTGATATTTACTGTCAACTAGAGTGGTAGAGGTTGCAATTAGACCGCACACATAAATCTTTTATTAGTGTGCATCATATAGAGGGTACTCCTATTTTTAGGTATGGAAATAAAAAGATCGAACAATTTAACTACCTTGTAAATGGTGGAGTTGATCTACAGTAATATTACTGTTTCGATCGTATTCTATTTTCTCTACTAGAAAACTCGGATGACGTTATACAAAATATATTTCACACACATAATCCCGACATAGCCCTGACCTTGGTTACGTTATTGGAGAAGGCGAAAAAAAATCCACTCGTTATGGATACAACTGCATACAGAGAGCATTGACATTGACTGTGATGTCTCGCGCAACATGCACGCAAAATTGAATCTTGCCAATAAGTTGAGAAATATGGGATCATGTCACAGATATCTACACATCAATCATGGATACCCTTCCTCCTAGTTGGCCACGTGCACAAATTCATAGGTTCTTAAAAACTAATACCGAATGGATGGAGATCAGACACATTGAACTTATTCTAAAGTCTTACTTTGAAAAGGTATCTATCTATCTCTCTCTCTCTCTCTCTCTCTCTCTCTCTCTATCTATCTATCTATCTATCTATCTATATCTATCTATCTATCTATCTATCTATCTATCTATCTATCTATCTATCTATCTATCTATCTATCTATCTATCTATCTATCTATCTATCTATCTATCTATCTATCTATCTATCTATCTATCTATCTATCTATCTATCTATCTATCTATCTATCTATCTAGTCCTAAGCTTGCTTAATTAGTTATAATTTCATATTGTTATAATTATTTAGTCACTTATTGTTGATACCAAAATTAATATGCTGATGTGGACGAATAATACGAAGACACGTGTCAATCTACGTGGCACAATAGCAGCGAGGAAGATCATTTCCCGACCAACCATGCTTCTTTCCGAGCAACGAGAATACACCGAGGAACTCTATCACACCGAGGAACTCTATCGCACCGAGGAACTCTAACACACCGAGGTACTCTAATGTTCCGAGGAACTCCTGATCAGCGAACAGCTATGGCGGTCCGAGCTGCATCTCGGTTGTATCATTAATTGCCAGATAATCAACAGTTCAGATATTCATTAAATGCTTATATTCTTGGCACGCACTCTGCATTAAATGTATTACCCTTTCATATGTATGTCATTTAATGTATCGAACCTTTCATGTACAGCCTCAAGGCTATAAATACCTTGTATCATCCTCATTCAAAGGGGACCGGAATTTCTTGAGAGAACTTGTAATCAAGAATTCCACAAACACTCAGCAATAACATAACAGTGGACGTAGGCTTTATTCCTAGCCGAACCACTTTAAAAATCTTTGTCTTATTTATTTATTTGTGATTGAAAAATTAGAGCGATCTAGTTTTTTACATCAACACTTATAGTTTTTCATTTTTGTAGATAATGTCGAGAGGAAACAACCCAATGGTACCAAGTGCTTAGGTGACACCACAACGAGGTTCATCATCTTGGGCAGAACCCGAATTCTCAACACCAATGGCTGAGCAATTCACAACTCCACCAATGGTTCACTCCTCACCAAGTCTAACTCCAAGTTCTCCTGCGCCCCAATTGAGCACTCCCGTTGCTTTAATGTCCCCATCCGGCACTCCTGATGCCTCTCGCTCAAATGAAAAGAAGCCTATTGGGTTATCCTTTCTCAGGAATAACCCAATGGGTGATAGGAATGACGTGCTAAACTTTAAAGCCGGGTATTTATAGCTAGGAAAAATGAACATGGGAGTCGGTGGACCAGATAATTGGAACCTTGTTCATCAAGCTGTCAAAGATGACATGCATGACCAACTTTGCAAGCGTTTCTCATTTCCTGAATATTCCAAGAATTGGGTTCTATCTCGGGTTTCTTAAGGATTGAGGACATACAGGAGAAACCTTCGAAAGAAACATTTATAGAAAGAGGCAATGATCTCAGATTTTTTGGCTTTAAAAGAAAGAGTGCCTCCAAATGTTGAAATGCCGTTGGAGCAGTGGAATAATTTTTTGAAGAATGAGGCAAAGGAGAAAAAGTTGGTTTAGAGGGATCAAAACAAAAAAATAGGGAACAAAAAACTGATATCCATAGGCTGGGATACAAATCATATGAGGATTTGAAGAATGAATGGGAGAGTAGGAAAAAGGATGGTCTAGATTTCGGCAATTGATGTGATGCACATAGAGAAGAATGTTGTAGAACATTTGATAGGAACATGTCTGTGTGGATCTCATTCCAAGGATGGAGAGCGAGCCCGTCGAGATCTACAGGATATGAAAATAAAGAAGAGACTGTGGTTAAAAAATGATCCTACGACAGGAAGAATTTCTATGCCCCTGACTGCTTTCACTTTGACTACTAGTGAGAAGAAGATCCTCTTAGATACATTTTCAACTTGAAGGATCCAACCGATTATTCTGGTAATTTACGTAGGGTAGTAAGCTACCAAGCAAATGACTTAAAATTATGCAAGTCTCACGACTGGCACGTAATCATCTAATTAATCCCTCTGTTATTTCGGCATTTCTTCTCTAAACACAAAGACCTCCATCGGGCAATTATGCAAATCTGTTTGTGTTTTACTCTACTTTGTGCAAAAATGGTAAATAGAAGGAACATTAAAGCTGTGAAATCAACTTTAGCCAAGGCAGTTTGTGTATTAGAGAAATATTTTCCTCCGTCATTCTTCAATATCAGTATCCACCTGCTTATGCATTTATGCGATGCCGCTTTATTATGTGGTCCCGTGAGGTATCATTGGATGTATCCTTTTGAGTTCTTGATGAGAACCTTCAAAGATTATGTAAAGAATACCCGGTATATTGGAGGGTCGATTGCTGAAAAATGCGTAATGGTGGAATCATCACTATATGCTAGGGAACATATTCCAAAACAGGAGGTGAGGAGGTTTAATCCTCGTGAAGAACAAGTGATAGATGAACCTGATGAGTTTGGGGATGAATTGTCATTTGGGAACCCTAAAGAGGTGAAACTCATAAATCTACAATATGAGCAAGCAACTCGTCATGTCTTCGAATCGCAAGATGAAGTCGAAGACTGGAGAGAGTGGGTATCTACTAAATTCTTCTTTTTTGTTTATATGTATTTTTTATTTTATGATCTAAACTTTACAATTTTTCGGTAGGAAGTACGAGAATGAAATTATCCAAAATCAAAGGAGAAATTCAATGACAACTGATTTTAGGGCATGGGTGTCAAAAGAGGTACTTTTCACATCTTATGAGCGCAGTTATTTATTCATGTGTGGTAAAAACCTGCCCTAATACAAATTCATTAATAAATGCATCTTCTAAAAAGAGGTGATGTCTCTTTCAGACTTGCACGCCTAGCAAAAGGTCCTAATTTTTGTGTGAATGAGTTTAAGAAATTCTACAGCAACGATTTTGATTTCATTTCATATCCATATAAGGACAAACTTTTGACGCAAAACAGTGGAATATCAATTTCTGCCTTGACCACCTATATTGCTAGAAAAAGTGATAAAAATCCAAAGAATACGGTGCTAACCTATTTTGGGATAATTTAACAAATCCTAGAACTTGATTACTTGGATTTCACAAAAATCGTATTCTATTGTGATTTGGTAAAGGTGGAGGATACAACGAATGTTAGAAAATTTGATCCCGACTCCAAACTTATTATCGTAGATTTATCAAAGCTGAAGACTAAAGACCGCATAGTCGACGAGCATTTTATTTGTGCCTTTTAGAACATAAATAATGTATTCTACTCGAAGTACATAAACGATGGCAATTGGTCTATTATTGTGCATGCATCAAAGGGTATGACTACTGAAGTAGATGCATTAAAGGCTCCAAAAAGTTCCAGTCAACTCTCGATGACAACCCTAATTTGAAGGATCTTTTAGTTGATTTAGAGGAAGATTGAGTATCAAAATATTATTTTATCCTTGTCAATATTATTTGTATCCTATTATGATATTGACATTGTATTAGCACTTTACTTTAATGTATGAATGTCATCTACTTTTAAGTGTAATGTTCTGCTATTTGTGCAAATGGTAGGTGAATTATCGGTTCTTTTGTTTAGAATAGATATGTTTTTATTTATTTATTTCTATCGTTTGGCTTTAGAGTGCGAAAACTTAAAATATCTCCCCAATGACCCCGTGAGAGGCACCAACACCTCGCACGGGACCAATGTAACTCCTAGGAACTGACCGCATGGTCACAGGACTCCCAACTTGATAATACGATAATAATTTGAATATATGTTGACTTAGGCTTAAAACTTGGCGTCAGAGTGCGAAAACCTAAAATAGCCCCGTGAGTGGCACCGACACCTTTCACGGGACCAATGTAACTCGTAGGAACAGATCGTGTTATCACGGGACTCCCAATTTGAGAATGCATTGATAATTTGAAAATATCTTGACTTAAGCTTAAAAAAATGGCCCCCGAACGGCCCCGTGAGTGGCACCAACACCTCGCACGGGACCATTGTAACTCGTAGTAACTGACGCATGATCACGGTACTGCCAGTTTAAAATTTCGATGATAATTTACGTATTACTAGACTTAAGCTTAAAAACATGGCGTTAGAAGGCAAAAACTCAACACAGCGTCCGTTAGGATCGTCTTCATTTACTACACTGAGAATAATATCATCTCGTTGAGTATGAAATGAATAGTATCAACCAACGGTTTGAAAGCCTCCATTAACTAATAGGTGTAGGTAGGTGTAATATGGTACAATAATCTTCCTCGGGGTAAGATTTCAACTTTTGTTCAGTTAGCCGAGCTGTTTATTGGCAATTTTTGTTTTGGAGCAAAGCCGGTAAAGCGAGTAGCACACTTTCTAAGTGTTAGACAAAAATCAGGTGAAAGTACTAGAGATTACATAACTCGTTTCAATAACGAGAAGTTGGAAGTCATAGATTATGAAGAAAAGACAGCAATCACTGCTCTGATGAGTGGTTTGCTGCCTAACAAGCTGTACTACACTTTGGCCAAAGATCCACCTAAAAATATGTCGGAGTTGATGGCAAAGGCGGCCAAAATCATGAATGCCGAGGAGGCTATGGCTGCGAAGAAGAATATGGATAAAGAAGTTAAAGTGGAGGTCGACAACTCTAAGAAGAAAGATCATAAAGGTAATGGTGGTGACAAACATTCCAGGAATAACAGGATGAAGTTGGAAGTCCTAAAGAAGTATGATAATTATACTCCATTGAAAATGGGTATTAATCATGTTTTGGAAGAAATCAGGAATAACGAGGAAATCAAGTGGCCAGAGAAACTGAAGACAAATCCCGACCTGAGGAATAAGGCCAAATATTGCGAGTTTCACAAAGATCATGGCCATATGACCAAAAATTGTATAGCCCTTCAGAACGAGATTGAAACACTCATCCGAAGAGGAAAATTATCAAAGTATGTAGATCGCAGAGGTGAAAGGAAGAATGATGATAGAACTAGAGAGAGATCTAGATCTCCTCGTCGTGCAGAGGAGAAAAAGAGGAGGGACCATGAAGAGGATCCAGATGATGACCCCGATCTTCCCAAGAAGCCAAGGAAACCTGAACGAGAGGTATTTTCCATACGTTTTGGGTCATTTGATTGTAATGTTATTACAGGAGGAGATGCAGGAGGAGGAGACCTTACTGCAGAAAGAAAAGCTTACCTCGGAGAGGCTCAAGCTTGTTCATACATTCAGCGAATAAACCTGGCCGAGGATGATCGTCCGAGGAAGGTAAACAAAGAGAAGCTAGTGATTGGTTTTTCAAAAAACGACCTGACAGGTGTTCTTTACCCTCATGATGATCCTTTGGTGATCAAAATGAGGATGAAGGATGTGGTCATTTCAAGGGTGTTAGTAGACAATGGTAGTTCGGCAGACATCATGTACTATTTATGCTTTGATAGCTTGAATTTAAAATTATCTCAATTGGAACCTTATCACAGACCCCTTCTGGGTTTTGCTGGCGAGAAAGTTTTTCCACTTGGGACGATCAAGTTGGATATACTCATTGGAACTTGGCCTGCTTGTCGAACAGAAAGAATACGCTTTTTTGTGATGGATAAGAATGTGCAGTCCGCCTACAACATCATCATGGGAAGAGTTGGATTGAAGAAATTCGAAGCAGTTCCATCTACAGTACATCAGTGTTTGAAATTCCCAACGAATTTTGGAGTAAGAATTATGAAAGGTGATCAAAAAGTAGCTCGGGAATGCTATTATTCGTCTGCCGAGCAAGAAGAACTTGAAGAATCAAGGAAAAAGACTACTACTTATCAAGTAGAGGAGGGCACAGAAATTGAAACTCTTGACCCTAGGGATGAATCTCAACTTGTAAAAGGACAGGTGATGGAATCTACAGAAACTGTTATCCTGGACGACGAGCATCCTGAACGAGTAACTCAGATAGGATCGTCGTTGAATGTTTCAATAAAACAAGAGTTGAGAACTTTCTTGAGAAACAGGAAGAATACTTTTGCTTGGAGTCATGAAGACATGCCAGGTATAGATCCAAACTTTTTATGTCATGAGCTCAACATGAATAAGGAGATCAAGCCTGTGAAGCAAAGAAGAAGAGTGTTTAGTCCCGAGAAGAACCAGACCATACAAGAGGAGGTCGAGAAACTCCAGAAAGCCCAATTCATTGAAGATGTGAAATATCCAGATTGGTTGGCGAATGTGGTGATGGTAAAGAAGAAGAACAACAAATGGAGAATGTGTGTTGATTTTACTGATCTCAACAAGGCATGTCCAAAAGATCATTTTCCATTGCCCAGAATTGATCAACTAGTGGATGCTACCTCGGGACACGAGCTACTCAGCTTCATGGATGCTTATTTTGGCTACAACCAGATCAAAATGAAACCTGAAGACAGGGAAAGTACTTCTTTTATTACCCCAAGGGGAACTTATTATTATAATGTTATGCCTTTTGGTTTAAAAAATGCAGGTGCAACATATCAGCGGTTGATGAACAAGGTTTTTACCGAACAAATCAGCCGCAATATGGAGGTCTATGTCGACGACATGCTCACCAAAAGCAAGAGAGCTGCAGATCATTTGATTGACTTGAGTCAAACTTTTGATCAACTGGATAAATACCAGATGAAGCTTAACCCGACGAAGTGTACCTTTGGAGTACGAGAAGGAATGTTCCTCGGATACATCGTCAACCAACGAGGTATTGAGGCAAATCCAGAAAAGATCAAGGCTCTTTTAGGGCTGCGATCTCCGACGACGAGGAAAGAAGTGCAGAGTCTTACCGGACGGGTTGCAGCACTCAACAGATTTGTATCCCGAGCAACTGATAAATGCCTCCCATTCTTCAAAACACTGCGAAAAAGTTTTGAGTGGACTGATGAATGTGAGAAAGCCTTTCAAGATTTGAAGAAGTATTTAGGAGCCCCACCATTGTTGTCTAGGCCAATAACTGGAGAGAAGCTGTACTTGTATTTGGCAATATCAGAAAATGCAGTTAGCTCGGCGTTGATCAGATTGGAGAATGGAGTCCAGAAGCCAATTTATTACACAAGCAAGGCTTTCCGAGGTGCGGAAATCAGATACCCAAAGCTGGAAAAATTGGCACTGGCATTAATTGAAGCAAGTAGAAGAATGAGGCCATACTTCCAGGCCCATACCATCATTGTGTATACCGACATGCCGTTAAGACAAGCCCTTCACAAGCCAGAAAAATCAGGAAGATTGATGTACTGGGCAATAGAGCTCGGTGAATATGATATTGTGTATGAACCCAGATCATCGTTGAAGGGGCAAGCCGTGGCAGATTTTATAGCAGAGTTCACATACCCTGATACCCCCGAGGAGCAAAAGGTGCTTGCTGACCTACCTGTGGACGATACAGGATCAACAGACACAGATCCAGACCAACCAAGGTTGGTAAAAGGACTTGTGGATGTAGAAAAATCATCATATTCAAACCCCGACCAACTCCGGTTGGTAGAAGGGCGCGAACAAATGACCAACGAGGAACGAAGGATACCCGGGGATGATGAAAGAAAATAGATGATATTTCACCGAGGAACTCTAACAGATAAGAAATTTGAAGACGAGTTACATACATGGAGATTATATGTAGATGGATCATCTTGCACGGCTGGTTGTGGAGCAGGGATTGTTTTAAACTCTCCAGATGATATTGACATGGAGTATGCCTTGAGATTCCAATTCAAAGCTTCCAATAATGAGGCTGAATATGAGGCTATGATAGCAGGTTTTCATTTGGCGAAAGTTATGGAGGCACGTCAAGTAATTGTTTTCAGTGATTCTCAATTAATTGTGAATCAAATGATGGGAATATATGCAGTGAAGGGAGAGTTAATGGTGAAGTAACATGCAAAAGTGATGGAGTTATTGACAGAATTTGATGCTATTCAATTGGTGAGGATACTGAGAATGGAGAATGCTAGAGCAGACGCATTGGCCCGACTAGCGTCAGCTACGCGCACCGAGCTGCGAAGAATAATACCAATTGAAGTATTAGAAAGTCGGAGCATAGAAGAAGATCTGACGGTGAAGATTATTACCCTTGATTTAGGACCATCTTAGATGGATCCTATCAGAGCATACATTGAAGAAGGAGAATTGCCGGAGGACAAACTAGCTGCCAAGAAATTGAAGTATAAAGTTGCTCGGTATGTGTTAACTAATGGTGTTTTGTATAGACGAGGAATTATGGTAGGTTTGCAGAGATGTGTGCATCCATCAGAAGTCAAAGAATTGATTGAAGAAATTCATGAAGGATCTTGTGGAGCTCATGTAGCAGGTCGGACACTTTTGCAAAGGGTAATGACACAGGGATACTACTGGCCGACGATGAGGGCTGATTGTATAGCCTATGCTAAGAAGTGTGACAAATGCCAACGTTTTTCCTCCATCCGAAGAACTCTACAGGCATTGTCGACACCCATAACATCACCTTGGCCATTTGCCATGTGGAGAATTGATCTGGTTGGACCACTGCCGACGACCCGAGGAAGGTTCTGACCTTCACCTGGATGCTCGTATTGAACATGCCAACAATGAAGGTTACAAGCAAGGATGGTTGAATGCACTGGGTGTGTTAAAATTGGAAGATTAGTCTATCCAATTGTTCATGAAGGTTTTTGGCAAAAAGATCCTTATTATGCAGAGCAGATTTCGTCGCTGTAAGTTGATCCTCCAAGGATAAATTCTTCTTGGACATTTCTGATAGGGCCTGATCTTTGATGTTTAACTGGAATGCTTGAGTTTCTAAAGTGGATTGGGTACGAGCCTCTTCAACATTGCGACTGAGAACTCTTGATCGGCTCCGAGAAGCAACTGGAGAACTTTGCTCCTCGACAGTTCTTCCTCGTCCCCGAGCAGTTCCAGAAATGGCAGATCTTCTTAAGTCCTCCAGCTCTTGCCTTAGTTTGGCATTTTCTACCTCTAAGAACGA
Organism: Sambucus nigra; assembly: GCA_949130495.1. Lineage (NCBI taxonomy): Eukaryota > Viridiplantae > Streptophyta > Magnoliopsida > Dipsacales > Adoxaceae > Sambucus > Sambucus nigra. The sequence goes on from OX422207.1 coordinate 550,825,333, forward strand.
GAAGCCTTCATCAGTAACTGGTATTAATGCAGTAGAAGATGAAGCAGCAGATTCATATTGAGCCAATTTTTTGTGTAAATTATTATTTTCTTGTTCCAGGATCTCGGCAATCTGTCTGCAAGCTTCAACTTCACCTTTTAGGGTCCTTTCCCTAATATCATATCCAACAATGATCTTCTTATGGCCTGTTTCAGAAGAAAGTTGTTGGTATCTATTTTCATAATCTTTGTGTAACAAAGCCATTGATTCATTGTGCTGACCTTGGAGATCCTCTATGGAACCATGAAGTTCCTCGATCAGTTCGTAATACACCACATTATTGGCCACAGATCTATCAAGCAAATCCTTCAGATACCGATAAGCCTCAACTGCTTGTTCTGAGGCACCGTGACCAAGGATGTCGACAATTTCTGATGTACTAAGGATTGTGTGACCAGCCTTATAGTATTGGTGACATTGCTGCATCAGCTCGGTATCATGTGAAGAGATCAATTCCATTCTAGCAACAAACTAAAGACGAGAAAAAGACAACAATCAACAAATATAAATCATCAACAACAGAGATGAGCAAAGATATATTTTATTAGATCATCAAAAAGTTACATTGTTCGATTACAAGGAAATATAGAAATGATACCGAACAACTTCACACCTTTTCCTTGTCCCCCAAGACTTTCTCGGGAGGCTGGGACGAGGAGCTCGGTTGCTCGGTGGTAACAACAGCTTGATCGGTAGGAATCTTCTCGGGAGGAGGAGGAATGGAAGAAACGTCCTCGGTGGCAGAGGGTTGAGAGGCAGAAACTTGATCACCCATAGCCATAGAAGACTCATCTGAGGCAGGCTCATCTTCTTCTTCTTCCACAATTGGTGGAGGAGGACCAGGGAGATGTTGTTGGAATAGATCAGAATCGTCTTGGACCTTTAGCTCTTGCAGAGCAGCTACCCAGCCTTCATGGAAGTATTTCGACTTCCCATATTGGACTTGGGATGTCATTGCAGCTATCCCTCTCTCCCATCCTTTCTCCTAACCAGCACTGAAATGTTTCTTGATTGCGACCTTTCTCCTCAATCTCTCCGAGGAGAGTTTCACCTCCAATTCCTCTTTCTTGACCTTGATATCTCGCAGAGTAGATAATTCTTCCTCTGCCTTCTTCAACTTATCATCAGAGTCCTGATGTTTAACCTCCAAAACTTTAACTTTCTCCTCCAAATTCTTGGAGGTTTCGGCCATTTTCACCTTCTCAGCCTCAACCAAAGCTAATTTCTTCTCCCAAACAGCTTTTTCGTCAATATACTGTTGACGAGATCTCTTTAAAGACTGGGTCAAACCCAAAAAAGCATCATCTACACAGGACGAGGAGCTTGAAGCTTTGATAGCCTCATCCTTCTTCACAATGTTATTAAAACAATTCACCAGCTGAAAGATGAGAGAAAGAGCAGAGTCAATACAAAATGCAAGCTTTCAGAGAAAGAAAGAGAAATCATAAGTATGAGAAACTTACTGAAGCAAGGTGACGAGCAGCTAGGGATGTCAGCGTATCCCTAGGAATTCTTTCATCAAGACCATGGACCTCGGGTACAACCGAGCTCATTGCAGAGCTTGGAAGAATGATGTTTGGAACATCATTACCACTATCAGGTAAAGAAGAGGCAGTTTCAGCCGGAGTAACCGAGGATGATTTCCTCAATCTCTTCAACGGGCGGTCAGAACCTTCAACCAGAGAGGTCTTGGTCGGGGAGATTGTAATTACATCTGCAGGAGCATTTTTCTTGCTCGGGGCCACTGGGGGCTTCTCGGAAGCTTTGGAGGACCCAGCATCTACTTTTTTAGTCCCTTCTGGGACATCAGTTTTGCCTTTCTTGGCTCCAACAGCAGAAGAAATTTCATCAAATAGAGCAGGAGGAGCTCTTTTCTTGCCCATTCTTTGAGATAAAGGGATATGAGAATCTGAAGATGAACCTTCTGGAGTTGAAGCTGGTTCAACAGGGCGAGCAGTATAAGAGGTTGTGTAACTCCTATACTGTAGCAAATATGACGCAGACCTAATATGCTCGTCAGCAATCGTCTTATGCAAACCCCAGATAAGTTTCAGATGTTTAATATTCACTTCTGATTCCTTTGGAGTTTTTCTTTTGCTATCAACTGCAAATAGATACATAATGAAATATCGGTCATACATTTTATCAAACATGATGAAAGCATAATTTTATAAGTAAAATAAACCTATCCCATTGCCATATGGGGGGCATCTGGGACCGTTGTACACTTCATCCCCAGCTAAAGGCGCATATTGCCAATTTTTTATGATCAACCCATGCTCAAAATAATCTCTATTTGAGTCAGGGAGATTAACTACAAGAGCCCTATTCAGATACCTAGTTTTTAAATAATAAATATTATCTAGAACAGCCCATTTATAACAAAACATAATTTCAGGGATCCCAATACGAGTCCCATGAGTTAGGTTTAATTTGTGCACCCCATTAATTATTGTCCATGAATTGGGGGCTATTTTTGTAGGAACAAGATCAAAATATTGACAAAACTCAAGACATAATGGGTTTGGTGGAAAGGAAAAACCACATTCAGCAACAAAAAGACTGGGGAACCAATGTCCCTCAGCCAATCGAAAGTAATCTAAAGGCTCAGAAAGAACCTCTAGAGTTACCCACGAAGGAATGGAAAAATCAGAACGGAATTTCTCAACAGACTCCACAATATAAACCATATTGAATAAAAGAGATACAGAAGAAAGGAAGAAGATCTTACAGAAAGAAAGGAGGTATGTTGGCAACGAACGGAAACAAGGACGAACGCACAAGAGAGAAGAAGAGAATAGAAAGCTTGAATGCAGAAAATGGAAAACGTAGACGACGGTATGGTTACCAAAGAAGTTTAAATACTTTGCATTGGGAATCGGCGAAAGAAATGATTACCAAAAAGAAACTACTGAACTTCCGGCGGCTAAAAGGACAAAAATTGCACGAAGATCGAAGCGCTTATAAAAAAGGCGGAAAACAGCGAAATAAGAAGGAAATTTGAATACAATGTTCCTGAAACCCAGGAAGGTCATTAAATATTGCCATATACCGAGAAAGAATGTTACATACTCCTCAAAATTCGAAATATGAAACATTGGGGGCTTCTGTTGATACCAAAATTAATATGCTGATGTGGACGAATAATACGAAGACACGTGTTAATCTACGTGGCACAATAGCAGCGAGGAAGATCATTTCCCGACCAACCATGCTTCTTTCCGAGTAACGAGAATACACCGAGGAACTCTATCACACCGAGGAACTCTATCGCACCGAGGAACTCTAACACACCGAGGTACTCTAATGTTCCGAGGAACTCCTGATCAGCGAACAGCTATGGCGGTCCGAGCTGCATCTCGGTCGTATCATTAATTGCCAGATAATCAACAGTTCAGATATTCATTAAATGCTTATATTCTTGGCACGCACTCTGCATTAAATGTATTACCCTTTCATATGTATGTCATTTAATGTATCGAACCTTTCATGTACAGCCTCAAGGCTATAAATACCTTGTATCATCCTCATTCAAAGGGGACCGGAATTTCTTGAGAGAACTTGTAATCAAGAATTCCACAAACACTCAGCAATAACATAACAGTGGACGTAGGCTTTATTCCTAGCCGAACCACTTTAAAAATCTTTGTCTTATTTATTAATCTGTGATTGAAAAATTAGAGCGATCTAGTTTTTTACATCAACACTTATAGTTTTTCATTTTTGTAGATAATGTCGAGAGGAAACAACCCAATGGTACCAAGTGCTTAGGTGACACCACAACGAGGTTCATCATCTTGGGCAGAACCCGAATTCTCAACACCAATGGCTGAGCAATTCACAACTCCACCAATGGTTCACTCCTCACCAAGTCTAACTCCAAGTTCTCCTGCGCCCCAATTGAGCACTCCCGTTGCTTTAATGTCCCCATCCGGCACTCCTGATGCCTCTCGCTCAAATGAAAAGAAGCCTATTGGGTTATCCTTTCTCAGGAATAACCCAATGGGTGATAGGAATGACATGCTAAACTTTAAAGCCGGGTATTTATAGCTAGGAAAAATGAACATGGGAGTCGGTGGACCAGATAATTGGAACCTTGTTCATCAAGCTGTCAAAGATGACATGCATGACCAACTTTGCAAGCGTTTCTCATTTCCTGAATATTCCAAGAATTGGGTTCTATCTCGGGTTTCTTAAGGATTGAGGACATACAGGAGAAACCTTCGAAAGAAACATTTATAGAAAGAGGCAATGATCTCAGATTTTTTGGCTTTAAAAGAAAGAGTGCCTCCAAATGTTGAAATGCCGTTGGAGCAGTGGAATAATTTTTTGAAGAATGAGGCAAAGGAGAAAAAGTTGGTTTAGAGGGATCAAAACAAAAAAATAGGGAACAAAAAACTGATATCCATAGGCTGGGATACAAATCATATGAGGATTTGAAGAATGAATGGGAGAGTAGGAAAAAGGATGGTCTAGATTCCGGCAATTGATGTGATGCACATAGAGAAGAATGTTGTAGAACATTTGATAGGAACATGTCTGTATGGATCTCATTCCAAGGATGGAGAGCGAGCCCGTCGAGATCTACAGGATATGAAAATAAATAAGAGACTATGGTTAAAAAATGATCCTACGACAGGAAGAATTTCTATGCCCCTGACTGCTTTCACTTTGACTACTAGTGAGAAGAAGATCCTCTTAGATACATTTTCAACTTGAAGGATCCAACCGATTATTCTGGTAATTTACGTAGGGTAGTAAGCTACCAAGCAAATGACTTAAAATTATGCAAGTCTCACGACTGGCACGTAATCATCTAATTAATCCCTCTGTTATTTCGGCATTTCTTCTCTAAACACAAAGACCTCCATCGGGCAATTATGCAAATCTGTTTGTGTTTTACTCTACTTTGTGCAAAAATGGTAAATAGAAGGAACATTAAAGCTGTGAAATCAACTTTAGCCAAGGCAGTTTGTGTATTAGAGAAATATTTTCCTCCGTCATTCTTCAATATCAGTATCCACCTGCTTATGCATTTATGCGATGCCGCTTTATTATGTGGTCCCGTGAGGTATCATTGGATGTATCATTTTGAGTGCTTGATGAGAACCTTCAAAGATTATGTAAAGAATACCCGGTATATTGGAGGGTCGATTGCTGAAAAATGCGTAATGGTGGAATCATCACTATATGCTAGGGAACATATTCCAAAACAAGAGGTGAGGAGGTTTAATCCTCGTGAAGAACAAGTGATAGATGAACCTGATGAGTTTGGGGATGAATTGTCATTTGGGAACCCTAAAGAGGTGAAACTCATAAATCTACAATATGAGCAAGCAACTCGTCATGTCTTCGAATCGCAAGATGAAGTCGAAGACTGGAGAGAGTGGGTATCTACTAAATTCTTCTTTTTTGTTTATATGTATTTTTTATTTTATGATCTAAACTTTACAATTTTTCGGTAGGAAGTACGAGAATGAAATTATCCAAAATCAAAGGAGAAATTCAATGACAACTGATTTTAGGGCATGGGTGTCAAAAGAGGTACTTTTCACATCTTATGAGCGCAGTTATTTATTCATGTGTGGTAAAAACCTGCCCTAATACAAATTCATTAATAAATGCATCTTCTAAAAAGAGGTGATGTCTCTTTCAGACTTGCACGCCTAGCAAAAGGTCCTAATTTTTGTGTGAATGAGTTTAAGAAATTCTACAGCAACGATTTTGATTTCATTTCATATCCATATAAGGACAAACTTTTGACGCAAAACAGTGGAATATCAATTTCTGCCTTGACCACCTATATTGCTAGAAAAAGTGATAAAAATCCAAAGAATACGGTGCTAACCTATTTTGGGATAATTTAACAAATCCTAGAACTTGATTACTTGGATTTCACAAAAATCGTATTCTATTGTGATTTGGTAAAGGTGGAGGATACAACGAATGTTAGAAAATTTGATCCCGACTCCAAACTTATTATCGTAGATTTATCAAAGCTGAAGACTAAAGACCGCATAGTCGACGAGCATTTTATTTGTGCCTTTTAGAACATAAATAATGTATTCTACTCGAAGTACATAAACGATGGCAATTGGTCTATTATTGTGCATGCATCAAAGGGTATGACTACTGAAGTAGATGCATTAAAGGCTCCAAAAAGTTCCAGTCAACTCTCGATGACAACCCTAATTTGAAGGATCTTTTAGTTGATTTAGAGGAAGATTGAGTATCAAAATATTATTTTATCCTTGTCAATATTATTTGTATCCTATTATGATATTGACATTGTATTAGCACTTTACTTTAATGTATGAATGTCATCTACTTTTAAGTGTAATGTTCTGCTATTTGTGCAAATGGTAGGTGAATTATCGGTTCTTTTGTTTAGAATAGATATGTTTTTATTTATTTATTTCTATCGTTTGGCTTTAGAGTGCGAAAACTTAAAATATCTCCCCAATGACCCCGTGAGAGGCACCAACACCTCGCACGGGACCAATGTAACTCCTAGGAACTGACCGCATGGTCACAGGACTCCCAACTTGATAATACGATAATAATTTGAATATATGTTGACTTAGGCTTAAAACTTGGCGTCAGAGTGCGAAAACCTAAAATAGCCCCGTGAGTGGCACCGACACCTTTCACGGGACCAATGTAACTCGTAGGAACAGATCGTGTTATCACGGGACTCCCAATTTGAGAATGCATTGATAATTTGAAAATATCTTGACTTAAGCTTAAAAAATGGCCCCCGAACGGCTCCGTGAGTGGCACCAACACCTCGCACGGGACCATTGTAACTCGTAGTAACTGACGCATGATCACGGTACTGCCAGTTTAAAATTTCGATGATAATTTACGTATTACTAGACTTAAGCTTAAAAACATGGCGTTAGAAGGCAAAAACTCAACACAGCGTCCGTTAGGATCGTCTTCATTTACTACACCGAGAATAATATCATCTCGTTGAGTATGAAATGAATAGTATCAACCAACGGTTTGAAAGCCTCCATTAACTAATAGGTATAGGTAGGTGTAATATGTTATAGCTAGCAGCTGCATAGCTATATCAAAAGGCTTATTTCTTATCAAATAAAGTGATTGAACTATCTTACTTGGGCGGATGGGTAGGAAGAGGCGACCTATGTAGATGTTTCACATCAGAAGAATTCGAGCGCTTGCTAGTAGATTAATAAGCACGTTTTAGACATAAACCTTTTTATGTGTTGGCCTTTGCTATCCTAAAAAAGTCTTTGTTATCCTAAAAAGGCAACTAGTTTGAAGATGTGTCATTAAAGCAACTAGTTTGAAGATGTGTTGGTCTTTGCTATCCTAAAAAAGTCTCTCTATATTTTTTATGCATCAAAAATATAAAAATTGTCTTTTTTTAGGCTCTTATGGCTCTCATGTGATAAAAAGAATCAAATCTATAGCTGACTTAATTGATGACATTATTATATTAGAGGGGGACTCTCAGGTATGGACCTTTACAATAGATGTACTATTCTCTTTTAAGTCAGCTTATGAACTTTGCAAATCTCATAGACCTACTTCCTTAATTTGGAAATGCCTATGGTCTAGCTCCTGGCCTTTAAAATTGTAAAATTTCTCCTAAAACCTTTCGCATAATGCTATTCTTCTGTAGTCTATATTTATGAAATTGAATATTCAATGGGCCTCTAGATGTAGATGTTGTTATGAACATGAGGAATCTCCCTCTCACATTTTCTAAACTGTTATATAAAAGTTATATTAACTGTTATATAATAGTTATATAACAGTTAATATAACTGTTATGTAACATAACAATACTAACATTTCACAACCTTGGATTTGGGGTTTAATCCTAACCATGTGCACTTCTATTTTGAACCTAATTTTGTCTGGACTTTCATAATTGTTTCTGATCTTGAAGGATCCTGGGGTTACTGGTCTATTGCATTTTTTCAGCAGGTGGGTTCTCTGGGTAATAACATTGCCATTCATATCGCTACTGGAAGCAGCCTTAAGATTTGTCAACAGACTAGCTCTTGGTGATGATGCTAATAGTTGAAATTTTTTAATGTTGATTGTAACTTATATAGATAAAATACAGGAAGTATAAAAATATTATCATAGGGACGGTAACTTAATGCGACACCACTTTATAATTATCTTTGGGGCCTTTGATCTTTTCTCTCTCAACTCCCATATATCCATTTAGTGAGATGGGTGAATGCATTGTATACTTTTAGTTCAATTGGGTTTACTCGTACAATCATTGGTGTGATAGTTTATAACTGTATGCTTCAAATAAACATATACATTTGTTTCTTCTTGTTTCTATGAGGAGATGAGTGAATCTATTTCTCCATAAAGGGTTATATCAGAACATGATTTCTTCCATAATTAGTATTGCTACTATTGTAATAATCAATACTTAACACATGCAAACACCATTATGTATTGGGGCAGGACCTTTATGGGTTTAGAAATGAAAAAAACAAATGAAAATACGATGATGATTTGAAAATATGTATACTTAGGCTTAACACATGGCGTTAGTGGGTGAAAAATCGAAACAACCCCCGAACGGCCCCGTGAGTGGCACCAACACCTCGCATGGGACCAATGTAACTCGTAGGAACTGACCGCGCAATTAAGGGACCCTCGGTTTGAGAATATAATGATAATTTAAAAACATTAGGACTTAGGCAAAACATGGCATTAGTGGGGGAAAACCCGAAATAGTCCCCCGAATGGCCCCGTGAGTGGCACCAACTCCTCGCACGGGACCAATGTAACTCGCAGGAACTGACAGCGTGATCACGGGACCACCAGTTTGAGAATATGACGATAATTTGCATATTTCTAGACTTAGACTTAAAAACCTGGCGTTAGTGGGTGAAAACCCGAAACAGTCCCCGAACGTCCTCGTGAGAGGCAACAACACCTCACACGGGGCCAATGTAACTCGTACACACTGACCGTGCGATCACGGGACTCCCAGTTTGAGAATATGCTGATAATTTTCATATTTCTAGATTAAGACTTAAAAACATGGCGTTACAGAAATAGCCCCCGAACGGCCCCGTGAGTGGTACCAACACCTCGCACGGGACCATTGTAACTCGTAGGAACTGACCGCGCGATCATGTGACCCCTAGTTTAATAATCCGATGATAATTTTCATATTTCTGGACATACGCCTAAAAACATGGCGTTAGTGGGTGAAAACTCGAAATAGCCCCCGAACAGCCCCGTGAGAGGCACCAATAGCTCGCACGGGACCAACGTAAGTCGTTTGAACTGACCGCGCGATCACAAAACCACCGGTTTGAGAATACGATGATAATTTGAATATTTCTAGTCTTTGGCATGAAAACATGGCGTTAGTGGGGGAAAACTCGAAACAGCCCCCAACGACCCTCTGAGAGGCACTAATACCTCGCACGGGACCAATGTAACTCGTACGCATTGACCGCGCGATCACGGGACCCCCAGTTTGAGAACACGACGATAATTGGCATATTTCTAGTCCTAGTCTTAAAAACATGGCGTTAGTGGGGGAAAATCCAAAACAACCCCCGAACGGCCCCGGGAGTGGTTCCAACACCTCACACGGGACAAATGTAACTCATAGGAACTGACCCAGCGATCATGGGACCCTCGGTTTGAGAAGACGATGATAATTTGTATATTTCAAGGCTTGGGCATAAAAACATGGCATTAGTGGGTGAATCCCCGAAATAGCCCCGGAACGGTCCCGTGAGTGGCACCAACACCTCGCACGGGACCAATGTAACCCGCATGAGCTGACCGTACGATCATGCAACTCCCAGTTTGAGAATACGTCAACAAATCAAAAATATCAGGACTTAGGCAAAACCTGGCGTTAGTGGGGGAAACACGAAACAACTCCCGAACGGCCCGTGAGTGGTACCAACACCTCGCACGAGACCAATGTAACTAGTACGAATTGATCGCGTGATCACGGGACCCCAGGTTTGAGAATATGATGATAATTTGCGTATTTATAGACTTAGGCTTAAAAATATGGCGTTAGTGGGTGAAAACCCAAAACTGTCCCCGAACGGCCCCGTGACAGGCACCAACACCTCGCACGGGATGAATGAAACTCGTACGCACTAACCGCGTGATCATGAGACCCTCGGTTTAAGAATACGATGATAATTTTTATATTTCCAGACCTAGGCTTAAAAACATGGCGTTAGTGGGGAAAACCCAAAACAGCCCCCGAACGGCCCCGTGAGTGGCACCAACACCTCGCACGGGACAAATATAACTCGTAGGAACTGACCACGCTATCACGGGACCCCTGGTTTCAGAATACAATGATAATTTGCATATTTCGAGATTTGGTCATAAAAACATGGCGTAAAATAACCCCTGAACAGGTCCGTGAGTGGCACCAACACCTCGCATGGGACCAATGTAACTCATACGAACTGACCGCGCGATCAGGAGACTCCCACTTTTGGAATATGGCGATAATTTAAAAATATCAGGACTTAGGCAAAACATGGCGTTAGTAGGGGAAAACTCAAAATAGCCCCCGAATGGCCCCGTGAGTGGTACCAACACCTCGCATGGGACCATTGTAACTCGTAGGAACTGACCGCGCGATCACGTGACCCCTGGTTTGAGAATACGACGATAATTTGCATATTTATAGACTTACGCCTAAAAAAATTTCGTTAGTGGGTGAAAACCCGAAATAGCCCCGGAACGGCCTTGTGAGAGGCACCAATACCTCGCACGGGACCAACATAACTCATTTGAACTGGCCGCGTGATCACAGAACCCCCGATTTGAGAATATGATGATATTTTGCATATTTCTAGACATAGGCTTAAAAATATGGCATTAGTGGGGAAAACCTGGAACTTCCCCCGAACGGCCCCGTGAGTTGTCCCAACACCTTGCACGGGACCAATGTAAGTCATAGGAACTGACCATACGATCATGGGACCCCCGGTTTGGGTATACAATGGTAATTTTCATATTTTTAGAAAACCATGGAGTTAGTGGGTGAAAATTGGAAACAACCACAAACGGCCCAGTGACTAGCACCAACACATCGCATGGGACTAATGTTACTCGTACGAATAGACTCCGCGATTACGGGAGCCTAGTTTGAAAATACGATGAAGATTTACAAATACAGGATTTAGGCAAAACATGGCATTAGTGGTGGAAAACTCGAAACAGCCTCTGAAGGACCCTGTGAGTTGCACCAACACCTCGCACGAGACCAATGTAACTCATAGGAACTGACCGCATGATCACGGGACCCCCAGTTTGAGAATACGATGATAATTTCCATACTTCTAGACTTAGGCTTAAAAACATGGTGTTAGTGCGTGATACCTCTAAACAGCCCCCAAAAGTCCTCGTGGGGGGCACCAACATCTCACACGGGACCAATGTAACTCGTATGGTCTGACCGTGCAATCACGGGACTTACCATTTGAGAATATGACAATAATTTTAAAATATTAAGACTTAGGTAAAACATGGCGTTAGTGGGGAAAAAACCAAAATAGCTCCCGAATGGCCCCGTGAGTGGCACCAACATCTCGAACGGGACCAATACGACTCATACGAATAGACCGCGCTATCACGGGACCCCCGATTTGAGAATACGACGATAATTTGAATATTTCTAGACTTAGGCTTAAGAACATGGTGTTAGTGGGTGAAAACCCGAAACAACCCACGAACAGCCCCGTGCGAGACACCAACACCTCGCACATGACCAATATAACTCATAGGAGTTGACTACGCAATCATGTGACCCTCAATTTGAGAATACGATGATAATTTGCCTATTTCTATACTTAGGCTTAAAAACATGGCGTTAGTGTCTGAAAACCCGAAACAGCCACCAAACAGCCCCGTGAGGGATACCAACACCTCGCACGGGACCAATGAATCTCATACGAGCTGACCGTGCGATCACGAGACTCCTAATTTGATAATACAATGATAATTTAAAAATATTAGGACTTAGGTAAAACATGGCGTTAGTGGGGGAAAACCAGAAACTGCTCCCGAACGACCCCGTGAGTGGCACTAACACCTCGAACGGGACCAATGTAACTCGTATAAACTGACCGTGCGATCACGGGACCCCCGTTTTGAGAATACGATGATAATTTGCATATTTCTAGACTTAATCTAAAAAACATGACGTTAGTGGGTGAAAACTCGAAATATCCCATGAACGACATCGTGAGAGGCACCAATACCTCGTAGTGGACCAATGTAACTTGTATGCACTAACCGCACGGTCATGGGACCCCCGGTTTGAGAATATGATGATAATTTGTATATTTCTAAATTTAGGCTTAAAAACATGGCATTAGTGGGGGGAAATCCAAAGTAGCCCCCGAACAACCCCGTGAGTGGCACCAACACCTCGCACGGGACTAATGTAACTCGAAGGAATTGACCACATGATCACGCAACCCCTGATTTGAGAATACAATGATAATTTTCATATTTCTAAACTTAGGTATAAAAACTTGACGTTAGTGGGTGAAGACCCAAAACAGCCCCCGAACGGCCACGTGAGTGGGACCAACACCTCACACAGTACCAATGTAACTTGTACGAACTAACCGCACTATCACGGGACGCCGATTTGAGAATAAGGTGATAATTTGCATATTTCTAGACTTAGGCTAGGAAACATGGCGTTAGTGGGTGAAAACACGAAACAACGTCGGAACGGCCACATGAGTGACACCAACACCTCGCAGGGGACCAATGAAACTCGTAGGAACTGACTGTGCAATCACGGGACCCCCGATTTCAGAATATGATGATATTTTGCTAATTTCTAAACTTAGACTTAAAAACATGGCATTAGTTGGTGAAAACTCGAAACAGCCCCCGAACGGCCCCGTGAGAGGCAACAACACCTCGCACGGGACCAATGTAACTCGTATGCACTGACTGAGCGATCACGGGACCCCGATTTGAGAATATGAGGATAATTTTCATATTTTTAGACTTAGGCATGAAAACATGGAGTTCATGGGTGAAAACGAAAAAAGCTTCTGAATTGCACCGCGAGTGGAACCGGCTCGCACGATACCAATGTAACTCGTAAAAACTGAGGGCACGATCACGGGACTCCTAATTTGAGAATACGATGATAATTTAAATATATTAGGACTTGGGCAAAACATGGCGTTGGTCATTGAAAACTTGAAACACCCACGAAAGGCCCCGTGAGAGGCACCAATACCTCACACAAGAAAAATGTAACTCGTACACACTGACCGCGCGATCACGGGACCCTCGGTTTGAGAACACGATGATAATTTGTATATTTCTATACTTAGGCTTAAAAACATGGCGATAGTGGGGGAAATTCCGAAATAGCTCCCGAATGGGCCCATGTGTGGCACCAATATCTAGCATAGGACCAATGTAACTCATAGGAACTGACCGCGCGATCACGGGACCCCTGGTTTGAGAATACGATTATAATTTGCATATTTCTAGACTTAGGCTTAAAAATATGGTGTTAGTGGGTGAAACCCAAAACAGCCCTCGAACGACCCCGTGAGTGGCACCAACACCTCACACGGGACCAATATAACTCGTAGGAACTGACCGTGCGACCCACGGTTTGAAAATTCGAGGATAATTTTCCTATTTCTAAACTTAGACTTAAAAACATGGCGTTAGTGGGTGAAAACCCAAAATAGCCCTCGAACGGCCCCATGAGAGGCACCAATACCTTGCGCGGGACCAATATAACTAGGGCGCACTGACCACGCGATCATGGGACCCCCGATTTGAGAATACGATGATAATTTGCATATTTCTAGACTTAGGCTTAAAAACATGATGTTAGTGGGGGAAAACCTGAAATAGCCACCGATCGGCCCCGTGAGTGGCACCAACACCTCGCATGGGGCCAATGTAAGTCATAGGTACTGACCACGTGATCATGGGACCCCCGATTTTAGAATATGATGATAATTTGCATATTTCTAGACTTACGCTTAAAAAATTGCGTTAGTGGGTGAAAACCCAAAACAACCCCGAAACGTCCCCGTAAGAGGCACCAACACCTTGCACGGGTCCAGTGTAACTCGTACACACTGACTGTGCGATCACGGGACCCCTAGCTTGAGAATTCGATGATAATTTACATATTTCCAGACTTAGGAAGAAAAACATGGAATTAGTGGGTGAAAACCCGAAACAGCCCCCGAACGATCCCGTGAGTGGCACCAACACCTCGCATGGGACGAATGTAACTCCTAGGAAGTGACCGCGCCATCAAGGGACCACCGGTTTGAGAATACAATGATAATTTGCATATTTATAGACTTAGGCTTAAAAACATGGCGTTAGTGGGTGACCACCCGAAACAGCCCCCGAACGGCCCGTGAGTGGCACCAACACCTCACACGGGACCAATGTATCTCGTACGAACTAATCACGTGATCACGGGGCCTCCAATTTGAGAATACAATGATCATTTGCAAATTTCTACACTTAGGCTTAGAAATTTGGCGTTAGTGGGTGAAAACCCGAAACAGCCCCCGATTGGCCCCGTGAGATCCAACAACACCTCGCAGGGGACCAATGTAACTCGTACGCATTGACCACGCGATCACGGGACCCCCGATTTGAGAATACGATGATAATTTGCATATTTTTAGACTTAGGCTTAAAAACACGGTGTTAGTGGGGGAAAACCCAAAATAGCCCCTGTACGGCCCCGTTAATTGGCACCAACACCTCGCACGGGACCAATGTAACTCGTACGAACTGAACTCGCGATCATGGGACCCCCGGTTTGAGAATACGACCATAATTTAAAAATATCAGGAATAAGGTAAAACTTAGCGTTAGTGGGTAAAAACCCAAAATAGCCCCCGAACGACCCCGTTAAAGGCACCAACACCTCGCACGAGACTAATGTAACTCGTACGAACTGAACACGCGATCACGGGGTCTTCCGTTTGAGAATACGATGATAATTTAAAAATATCAGGACTTAGGTAAAACATGGCATTAGTGGGTGAAAACCCAAAAAAGCCCCCGAACGGCACCATGAGAGGCACCAACACCTCGTACGGGACCAATGTAACTCGAAGGAATTGACCATGTGATCACGGGACCCCCGGTTTGAGAATATGATTATAATTTGCACATTTCTAAACATAGGCATAAAAACTTAGCGTTAGTGGGTGAAAACCCGAAACAACCCCCGAACGACCACGTGAGTGGCACCAACACCTCGCACGGGACGAATGTAACTTGTACGAACTGATCGCGCTATCACGGGACCCCCGATTTGAGAATACATCGATAATTTGAATAAATTTAGACTTAGACTTGAAAACATGGCGTTAGTGGGTGAAAACACAAAACAACATCGGAACGGCCCTATGAGTGACACCAACACCTCGCACGGGACCAATGTAACTCGTTGGAACTGACTGCGTGATTACAGGACCCCTGGTTTGAGAATACGATGATAATTTGCATATTTATAGACTTAGGTTTAAAAATATGGCATTAGTAGGTGAAAACTCGAAAAACCCCCCAAATGGCCCCGTGAGAGGCAACAACACCTCACACGGGACCAATGTAACTCGTATGCACTGACCGAGCGATCACGGGACCCCTAATTTGATAAGATGAAGATAATTTGAATACTTCTATATTTTTGCATAAAAACATGGCGTTAGTGGGGGAAAACCCAAAACATCCCTCGAATGGCCCCGCGAGTGGCACCAACTCCTCGCACGAGACCTATATAACTAATAGAAACTGACCACGATATGATAATAATTTTCCTATTTCTAGACTTATGGCTTAAAAACATGGCGTTAGTGGGTGAAATACAGAAACAAATATTGAACGGCCCCGTGAGAGGCAGCAACACCTTGCATGGGACCAATGTAACTCGTACACACGAACCGTGCGATCACGGGCCCCTCGATTTGAGAATACGAGGATAATTTTCATATTCTAAGACTTAGGCATCAAAACATGGAATTCGTGGGTGAAAACGCAAAAAAGCTTCTGAACAGCCCCGTGAGTGGAACCAACAGCTCGCACGGAACTAATATAGCTCGTACAAATTGACCGCGTGATCATGGGACCCCCAGTTTGATAATACAGTGATAATTTAAAAATATTAGGACTTAGACAAAACATGGCGTTATTAGGGGAACACCCGAAACAGCCCCCGAATGGCCCAGTGAGTGACACCAACACCTCGCATGGGACCAATGTAACTCGTAGGAACTGACTGTGCGATCATGGTACCCCAATTTGTGAATACAATGATAATTTGCATATTTCTATAGTTAGGCTTAAAAACATAGCGTTAGTCGGTGTAAACTCAAAATAGCCCCAAACGGCCCCGTGAGAGGCACCAACACCTTGCACGGGACCAATGTAACTCGTACACACTGACCGCGAGGTCACGGAACCCCCGGTTTAAGAATACAATGATAATTTTCATATTTCAAGACTTGGGCTTAAAAACATGGCGTTTGAGGGGGAAACTCGAAATAGCCCCCGAACAGCCCCGTGAGTGGCACCAACACCTCGCACGAGACCAATGTAACTCGTAGGAACTAGCAGCGTGACCATGGGACCCCCAGTTTGAGAATATGATGATTATTTGCATATTTATAGACTTAGGCTTAAAAACATGGCGTTAATGGGTGAAAACCCGAAACAAGCCCCGAACGACCCCGTGAGAAGCACCAACACCTCGCATGGGACCAACGTAACTCATATGAACTGACTGCGCGATCACGAAACCCCCGGTTAGAGAATATAAGGACAATTTATATATTTCTAGACAAAGGCTTAAAAACATGGCGTTAGTGGGGGAAAACCCGAAATAGCCCCCGAACGGCCCGGTGAGGGGTACCAACACCTCGCACGGGACCAATGTAACTTGTACGAACAGACCGCACGATCACGGGACCCTAATTTTGAGAATAAGGAAATAATTTAAAAATATTAGGACATAGGTAAAACATGACGTTATTGGGGGAACACCCAAAATAGCCCCCGAACGGCCCTGTGAGTGGCACCAACACCTCGCACGGGACCAATGTAACTTGAGGAATGACCGCGCAATCCCGGGACCCATGTTTGGGAATACAATGATAATTTGTATATTTCTAGACTTAGGCATAAAAACATGGCGTTAGTCGGTGAAAACTCGAAACAGCCCCCAATGGCCCCGTGAGAGGCACTAACACCTCGCACGGGACCAATGTAACTCGTACGCACTGACCGCAAGGTGATGGGATCCCCGGTCTGAGAATACATTGATAATTTTCATAATTCTAGACTTAGGCTTAAAAACATATCATTAGAGGGGGAAACCCGAGACATCCGCTGAACAGCCCCGTGAGTGGCACCATCACCTCGCACGGGACTAATATAACTCGTATGAACTGACCGTGCAATCACGAGACCCACGGTTTTAGAATACATCGATAGTTTGTATATTTCTAGACTTAGGCTTAAAAACATGACATTGGTGGGTGAAAACCAAAATAGCCCCCGAACGTCCCCATAAGTGGCACCAATACCTCGCACGGAAACCATGTAACTCGTAGGAACTGACTGCGCGATCACGGGGCCCCCGATTTGAGAATACAATGATAATTTGCATATTTCTAGACATAGGCTTGAAAGCATGGCATTGGTGGGTGAAAACCTGAAACAACCCCGAACGGCCCCGTGAGAGGCACCAACACCTCATACGAGACAAATGTAACTCATAAACACTGACCACGCGATAATGGGCACCCAGTTTGAGAATACGATGATAATTTGAATCTTTCTAGACTTTGGCAAAAAACATGGCGTTAGTGGGGTAAAACCCAAAACATCCCCCGAACGACCCCGTGAGTGGCACTAACACCTCTCACGGGACCTATGTAGCTCGTAGGAACTGACCGCGCGATAACAGGACTTCCGATTTGAGAATATGACGATAATTTGCATATTTCTACACTTAGCCTTAAAAACTTGGCGTTAGTGGGTGAAAACCCAAAATAACCCCCGATTGGCCCCGTGAGATCCACCAACACCTCGCACGGGACCAATGTAACTCGTATGCATTGACTGTGCGATCACGGGACCCCCGATTTGACAAAACGATGATAATTTGCATATTTCTAGACTTAGGCATGAAAACATGAAAACTCAAAAAAGCACCCGAACAGCCCGTGAGTGGAATCAACACCTCGCACGGGACCAACGTATATCGTACAAACTGACCGCGCAATCATGGGACCCCCGGTTTGAGAATATGACGATACTTTAAAAATATCAAGACTTAGGTAAAACATGGCGTTAGCGGGTGAAAACCCAAAACAACCATCGAACCATACAGTGAGAGGCACCAACACCTCGCACGGGACGAATATAACTCGTATGAACTGACCGCATGATCACGAGGCCCCCGGTTTGAGAATACGAATATAATTTAAATATATCAGGACTTAGGTAAAACATGGCGTTAGTGGGTGAAAACCCGAAACAGCCCCCGAACGGCCCCGTGAGAGGCACCAAAATCTCGCACGAGACCAATGTAACTTGTAGGAACTGATCGCGCGATCACGGGACCCCCGGTTTGAGAATACAACAATAATTTGCATATTTCTAGACTTAGGCTTAAAAACATGATGTTAGTGGGTGAAAACTCGAAACAACCCAGAAACAGCCCCATGAGAGGTACCAACACCTCGCACGGGACCAATGTAACTTGTACGCTCTGAACGCGTGGTTTAAGAATACAACGATAAGTTTCATATTTCTAGACTTAGGCTTAAAAACATGGCGTTAGTGGGGGAAACCCAAAATAGCCCGTGAACGGACCCCTGAGTGGCACCAAGACCTCGCACGGGACCAATGTAAATAGAAGTAACTGACCGCGAGAACACGGGACCCCCAGTTTGAGAATACGATGATAGTATGCATATTGCTAAACTTAGGCATAAAAACTTGGCATTAGTGGGTGAAAACCCAAAATAGTCCCCAAACGGCCATGTGAGTGGCACCAACACCTCGCAAGGGAACAATGTAACTTGTACAAACTAGTCGCGCTATCACGAGATCTCCGGTTTGAGAATACGGTGATAATTTGCATATTTTTAGACTTAGGCTTGAAAACATGGCGTTAGTGTGTGCAAACACGAAAAAACGCCGGAACGACCCTGTGAGAGGCAATAACACCTCGCACGGGACCAATGTAACTCGTACGCACTGATTGCGTGATCAAGGGACTCCCAATTTGACAAGACGAAGATAATTTGAATATTTCTAGATTTTGGCACAAAAACATGGCGTTAGTGGGGGAAAACCCGAAACATCCCCCGAACAGCCCCGTGAGTGGAACCAACACCTCGCACGGAACCTATGTAACTCGTAGGAACTGACCGCGATACGACGATAATTTTTATATTTCTATACTTGGGCTTAAAAACATGGCGTTAGTGCGTGAAAACAACAAATAACCCGCGAACGGCCCCGTGAGAGGCACCAACACCTCGCATGGGACCAATATAAGTCGTACGCACTCACCGCGCAATCACGAGACCCCCGATTTGAGAATACGAGGATAATTTTCATATGTTTAGACTTAGGCATGAAATCATGGAGTTCGTGGGTGAAAACCTGAAAAAGCTATAAAACGACCCCACAAGTGTAACAAACAGCTCGCACGGGACCAATGTAACTCGTACAAACTGATCGCGCAATCATAGGACCCTCGATTTGAGAATACGATGATAATTTAAAAATATTAGGACTTAGGCAAAACATGGAGTTATTGGGGGAACACCCAAAATAGCCCCCGAACAGCCCGTGAGTGGCACTAACACCTCGCAAAGGACCAATGTAACTCGTAGGAACTGACAGCGTGACTACATAACCCCTAGTTTGAGAATATGACGATAACTTACATATTTCTCGACTTAGGCTTAAAAACATGGCGTTATTGGGTGAAAACTCGAAACAGCCCCCGAACGGCCCCGTGAGAGGCACTAACACCTCGCACGGGACCAACGTAACTCGTACGAACTGACCACGAGGTCAAGAAACCCCTGGTTTGAGAATACAAGGATAATTTGCATATTTTATACTTAGACTTAAAAACATGGCGTCAGCGGGGGAAAATCTGAAACAACCCCCGAACTACCTCGAACGGCCAATGTAACTCGTAGGAACTGACCGCACGATCACATGACCCCCGATTTGAGAATAAGATAATAATTTGCATATTTCTATAAAAATATGGCGTTACTAGGTGAAAACCCAAAATAGCTCCCGAACGGTCCCGTGAGGGGAACCAACACCTCGCACGGTACCAATGTAACTCGTACGAACTAACCGCGTGATCACGTGACCACTATTTGAGAATACAATGATAATTTGTATATTTCTAGACTTAGGCTTAAAAACATGGTGTTAGTTAGGGAACACCCGAAATAGCCCCTGAACGATCCCGTGAGTGGCACAAACACCTCGCACGGGACCAGTGTAACACGTAGGAACTGACCGTGCGATCACGGTACCCAGGTTTGAGAATATGATGGTAATTTTCATATTTCTATACTAAGGCTTAAAAACATGGTGTTACTCGGTGAAACTCAAAACAACCCCCGAACGGCCCCGTGAGAGGCACCGACACATCGCAGGGGACTAATATAACTCGTATGAACTGACCGCGCAATCACAGGACCCACGATTTGAGAATACGTTGATAGTTTGTATATTTTAAGACTTAGTCTTAAAAACATGACATTGGCGGGTGAAAACCCAAATAGCCCTTAAACGTCCCCATATGTGGCACCAACACCTCGCACGGGAACCATGTAACTTGTAGGAACTGACCGCGCGATCAAGGGACCCCCGGTTTGAGAATACAATGATAATTTGCATATTTCTAGACTTAGGCTTAAAAGCATTGCGTTGGTGGGTGAAAACCCAAAACAACCCCCGAATGGCCCCGTGAGAGGCACCAACACCTCGTACGAGACAAATGTAACTAATACGCACTGACCATGCGAAAACGGGACCCTCGGTTTGAGAATTCAATGATAATTTGAATCTTCCTAGGCTTTGGCATAAAAACATGGCGTTAGTGGGATAAAACCCGAAACAGCCCCTGAACGGCCCCGTAAGTGGCACTAACACCTCCCACGGGACCTATGTAACTCGTAGGAACTGACCGCACGATCACGGGACCTCCGATTTTAGAATATCATGATAATTTGCATATATCTATACTTAGTCTTAAAAACTTGGAGTTAGTGGATGAAAACTCGAAATAGCCCCCGATTGGCCCCGTGAGATCCACAAACACCTCGCACGGGACCAATGTAACTCGTATGCATTGACTATGCGATCACGGGATCCCCGGTCTAAGAAAACGATGATAATTTGTATATTTCTAGAATTAGGCATGAAAACATGGAGTTAGTGGATGAAAACTCGAAAAAGCACCCGAACGGCCCGTGAGTGGAACCAACACCTCGCACGGGACCAATGTAACTCGTACAAACTGACCGCGCAATCACGGGACACCGGTTTGAGAATACGATGATAATTTAAAAATATCAGGACTTAGTTAAAAAATGGCGTTAGTGGGTGAAAACCCAAAACAACCCCCGAACCACACCGTGAGAGGCACCAACACCTCGCACGAGACTAATATAACCGGTATGAACTGACCGCGTGATCACGAGGCCCCGGGTTTGAGAATATGTAGATAATTTAAAAATATCAGCACTTAGGTAAAACATGACATTAGTGGGTGAAAATCCAAATACCCCCGAACGGCCCCGTGAGAGGCACCAAAACCTCGAACGGGACCAATGTTACTCGTAGGAACTGATCGCGCGATCACGGGACCACCGATTTGAGAATATGGCAATAATTTGCATATTTATAGACTTAGGCTTCAAAACAAGATGTTAGTGGGTGAAAACTCGAAACAACCCACAAACAGCCCCATGAGAGGCACCAACACCTCGTACGGGACCAATGTAACTTGTACGCTCTGAACGCGTGGTTTAAGAATACTACGATATTTTCATACTTCAAAACTTAGGCTTAAAAACATGGCGTTAGTGGGGGAAACCAGAAACAACCCCTGAACGGACCCCTGAGTGGCACCAAGACCTTGCACGGGACCAATGTTACTCGAAGGAACTGACCGCGAGATCATGGGACTCCCAGTTTGATAATACGATGATAGAATGCATATTCCTAAACTTAGGCATAAAAACTTGGTGTTAGTGGGTGAAAACCCAAAATACGACTTCGTGAGTGTCACCAACATCTCGCAAGGGAACAATGTCACTTGTACGAACCAGCCGCGCTATCACGAGATCTCCGTTTTGAGAATACAGTAATAATTTGCATATTTTAAGACTTAGGCTTGAAAACATGGCGTTAGTGCGTGCAAACACGAAACAGCGTCGGAACGGCCCTATGAGAGGCAACAACCCCTCGCACGGGACCAATGTAACACGTACGCACTGACCGCGCGATCACGGGAATACTGATTTGAGAAGACGAAGATAATTTGAATATTTCTAGATTTTGGCATAAAAAACATGGCGTTAGTGGGGCAAAAACCAAAACATCCCCCGAACAGCCCCGCGAGTGGCACCAACACCTCGCACGGGACCCATGTAACTCGTAGGAACTGACCGCAATACGATGATAATCTGTATATTCCTAGACTTAGGATTAAAAATATGGCGCTAGTGGGTGAAAACATGAAATAGCCCGCGAACTGCCCCGTGAGAGGCACCAACACCTCGCATGGGACCAATGTAACTCGTACGCACTCACCGCGCGATCATGGGACCTCCGGTTTTAGAATACGAGGATAATTTTCATTTGTTTAAACTTAGGCATGAAATCATGGAGTTCGTGGGTGAAAACCTGAAAAAGCTATAAAACGACCCCACAAGTGGAACAAACAGCTCGCACGAGACTAATATAACTCGTACAAACTGATCACGCGATCATGGGACCCTCAGTTTGAGAATACGATGATAATCTAAAAATATTAGGACTTAGGGAAAACATGGCGTTATTGGGGGAACACCCGAAACATCCACCGAACAGCTCCGTGAGTGGCACCAACACCTCGCAAAGGACCAATGTAAATCGTAGGAACTGACAGTGCGACCACAGGACCCCCAGTTTGAGAATACGATGATAATTTGCATATTTTTCAACTTAGGCTTAAAAACATGGCGTTATTGGGTGAAAACTTGAAACAGCCCCTGAACGGCCCCGTGAGAGGCACCAACAACTTGCACGGGACCAACGTAACTCGTACGAACTGACCGTGAGGTCACGGAACCCCTGGTTTGAGAATGCAAGGATAATTTGCATATTTCTAGACTTAGACTTAAAAACATGGTGTTAGTGGGGGAAAAACTGAAACAACCTCCAAACTACCTCGAATGTCCAATGTAACTCGTAGGAACTGACCACACGATCACATAACCCCCGATTTGAGAAAAGATAATAATTTCCATATTTCTATTAAAACATGGCATTAATGGGTGAAAACCCGAAATAGCTCCCGAACAGTACCGTGAGGGGCACCAATACGTCGCACGGTAACAGTGTTACTCGTACGAACTGACCGCGTGATCACGGGACCCTTATTTGAGAATAAAATTATAATTTGTATATTTCTAGACTTAGGCTTAAAAACATGGCGTTAGTTGGTGAAAACTCGAAACAGCCCCCGAACGGCCCCGTGAGAGGCACCAACACCTCGCATGGGACCAATGTAACTCGTATGCACTAATCGCGAGGTCACGGGATCCCCAATTTTAGAATACGTTGATAATTTTCATATTTCTAGAGTTAGGTTTAAAAACATGGCATTAGAGGGGGAAACCCGAAACAACCCCCGAACAGCCCCGTGAGTGGCACCATCACCTCGTATAGGACCAATATAACTTGTATGAACTGACCGCGCAATCACGGGACCCACGATTTGAGAATACGTCAATAATTTTAATATTTCTAGCTCAGGCTTAAAAACATTACATTAGTGGATGAAAACCCAAATAGCCCCTGAACGTCCCCATAAGTGGCACCAACACCTTGCACGGGAACCATGTAACTCGTAGGAACTGATCGTGCGATCACGTGACCCACGGTTTGAGTATACAATGATAATTTGCATATTTATAGACTTAGCCTTAAAAGCATGGCGTTGGTGGGTGAAAACTCGAAACAACCCCCGAACTGCCCCGTGAGAGGCACCAGCATCTCGTACGAGACATATGTAACTCATACGCACTGACCACGCGATCACGGGACCCCCAATTTGAGAATACGATGATAATTTGAATCTTTGTAGACTTTGGCATAAAAATATGGTGTTAGTGGGGTAAACCCAAAACAGCCACCAAACGACCCCGTGAGTGGCACCAACAGCTTGCACGGGACCTATGTAACGTGTAGGAACTGACCGCGCAATCACGGGACCTCTGATTTAAGAACACGATGATAATTTGCATATTTCAACACTTAGGCTTAAAAACTTGGCGTTAGTGGGTGAAAACTCGAAATAGCCCCCGATTGGCCCCGCGAGATCACCCACAATTTGCATGGGACCAATCTAACTCGTATGCATTGACTGCGCGATCACGGGACCCCCAGTTTGAGAAAACGAAGATAATTTGCATATTTCTAAACTTAGGCATGAAAACATGGAGTTAGTGGGTAAAAACTCGAAAAACCACCCGAACGGCCCCGTGAGTGGAACAAACACCTCGCACGGGACCAATGTAACTCATACAAACTGACCGTGCAATCACAGGACCCTCGGTTTGAGAATACGATGATAATTTAAACATATCAGGACTTAGGTAAAACATTGTGTTAGTGGGTGAAAACCCGAAACAACCCCCGAACCACACAGTGAGAGGCACCAACACCTCGCACGGGACTAAAATAACTCGTATGAACTAATCGCGCGATCATGGGGCCCCCCGTTTGAGAATACGATGATAATTTAAAAATATCAGGACTTAGGTAAAACATGACGTTAGTGGGTGAAAACCCGAAATAGCCCCCGAATGGCCCCCTGAGAGGCACCAACACCTCAAACGGGACCAATATAACTCGTAGGAACTGACCACGCGACCACATGACCGACATTTGAGAATACGATGATAATTTGCATATTTCTACACTTAGGCTTAAAACATGTCGTTAGTGAGTGAAAACTCGAAATAGCCCACGAACGGCCCCGTGAGAGGCACCAACACCTCGGATGGGACGAATGTAACTCGTACGCACTCACCGCGCAATCACGTGACCCTCGGTTTGAGAATACGGGGATAATTTTCAAATTTTTAGACTTAGGCATGAAATCTTGGAGTTCGTTGGTGAAAACCTGAAAAAGCTATAAAACGACCCCACAAGTGGAACAAACAGCTCGCACGAGACCAATGTAACTCGTACAAACTGATCATGCGATCACGGGAACCCTAGTTTGAGAATACGATGATAATTTAAAAATATTAGGACTTAGGCAAAATAAGGTGTTATTGGGGGAACAATCGAAACAACCCCCGAATAGCCCCGTGAGTGGCACCAACACCTCACAAAGGACCAATGTAACTCGTAGGAACTGACAGCGTGACCACAGGACCCCCAGTTTGAGAATACGACGATAATTCACATATTTCTGGACTTATGCTTAAAAACATGGCGTTATTGGGTGAAAACTTGAAACAGCCCCTAAATGGCCCCGTGAGAGGCACCAACACCTCGCACGGGACCAACATAACTCGTACAAACTGACCGCAAGGTCACGAAACCCCTGGTTTGAGAATACAAGGATAATTTTCATACTTCTAGACTTAGGCTTAAAAACATGGCGTTAGTGGAGGAAAACCTGAAACAGCCCCCGAACTACCTTGAACGGACAATGTAACTCGTGGGAACTGACTGCGCGATTACAGGACCCCCGGTTTGATAATAAGATAATAATTTGCATATTTCTCTAAAAACATGGCGTTAGTGGGTGAAAACTCAAAACATCTCCTGAACGGCCCCATTAGTGGCACCAACACCTTGCACGGTACCAATATAACTCGTACGAACTGATCGCGTGATCAGGGGACCCTCAGTTTGAGAATAAGGCAATAATTTAAAAATATTAGGACTTAGGAAAAACATGGCGTTATTGGGGGAACACCCGAAATAGCCCCTGAACGACCCCATGAGTGGCACCAACACCTCACACTGGACCAATGTAACACGTAGGAACTGACCGCACGATCACGGTACCCCGATTTGAGAATGCGATGGTAATTTTCATATTTCTAGACTTAGGCTTAAAAACATGGCGTTAATCTGTGAAAACTCAAAACAACCCCCGAACGGCCTCGTGAGAGGCACCAACACTTCGCACGGGACCAATGTAACTCATACGCACTGACTGCGAGGTCACGGGACCCCCAATTTTAGAATACGGTGATAATTTTCATATTTTTGGACATAGGCTTAAAAACATGACGTTAGAGGGGAAACCCGAAAAAGCCCCCGAACATCCCTGTGAGTGGTACCATCACCTCCCACGGGACCAATATAACATATATGAACTGATTGCGCTATCATGGGTCCCCTACTTTGAGAATACGTCGATAATTTGCATATTTCTAGACTTCGTCTTAAAAATATGGCGTTAGTGGGTGAAAACTCGAATAGCCCCCAAACGTCCCGTAAGTGGCACCAATACCTCGCATGGGACCAATGTAACTCATAGTAACAGACCGCGTGGTCATGGGAACCCCGGTTTGAGAATAAGATGATAATTTTCATATTTCTAGACTTAAGCTTAAAAGCTTGGCGTTAGTGGGTGAAAACTCGAAACGACCCTCGAACAGCCCCGTGAGAGGCACCAACACCACGTAAGGGACGAATGTAACTCGTACGCACTAACCATGCGATCACGGGACCCTCGGTTTGAGAATACGACAATAATTTAAATATTTCTATACTTTGGCATAGTGGGGGAAAAGCCAAAAAAAACACCGAACGGCCGCGTGAGTGGCACCAACACCTCCCACGGGACCTATGTAACTAGTAGGAACTGACCGCACAATCACGTGATCTCTGATTTGAGAATACGTCAATAATTTGCATATTTCTACACTTAGGCTTAAAAACATGGAATTAGTGGGTGAAAATTCGAAACAGCCCCTAATTACCCTCGTGATATCCACTAACATCTCGTACGGGACCAATGTAACTCGTACCCACTGACTACGCAATCACGGGTCCCCGATTTGAGAATATGATGATAATTTGCATATTTCTAGACTTTGGCATGAAAAGATGGTGTTAGTGGGTGAAAACTCAAAAAAGCTCCCGAACGGCCCCATGAGTGGAATCAACACCTCGCACGGGACCAATGTAACTCGTACTAACTAACCGCGCGATGACGGGACCCCCACTTTGAGAATACGATGATAATTTAAAAATATGAGGACTTAGGTAAACATGGCGTTAGTGGGTGAAAACCCAAAATAGCCCCTGAACGGTCCCGTGAGAGGCACTAACACCTTGCACGGGACCAATGTAACTCGTTCGTACTGACCGCGCGATCTCGGGACCCTCAGTTTGAGAATACGAGGATAATTTTCATATTTCTAGAATTAGGCATAAAAACATGGTGTTAGTGGGGAAAAACTCGAAACGTCCCCCGAACGGCCTCGTGAGTTGCACCAACACCTAGCTCGGGACCAATGTAACTCGTTGGAACTGACCACGGGATAATCAGACCCCCAATTTGAGAATACGACGATAATTTTCATATTTATAGACTTTAGCTTAAAAACAGGGAGTTAGTGGGTGAAAACCCGAAACAGCCCCTGAATGGCCCTGTGAGAGGTACCAACACCTCGTACGGGACCAATGTAACTCGTAAGAGCTGACAACGCGATCACGTAAACCCCGGTTTGAGAATACAATGATAATTTGCTTATTTCAATGACTTAGGCTTAAAAATATGGCGTTAGGGGGAAAAATCAAGACAGCCGTCGAATGGCCCCATGAGTGGCACCAACACCTCGCACGGGACCAATGTTACTCGTACGAACTAACCGCGCGATCATGGGACACCAAGTTTGAGAATATGACGATAATTTTTATATTTCTGAACTTGGGCATAAAAACATTACGTTAGTGGGTGAAAACCCGGGATAGCCCCGAACGGCCTCGTGAGCGGCACCAACACCTCGCACGGGACCAATGTAACTCATACAAGCTAACTGCATGATCACGGGATCTACGGTTTGAGAATACAACGATAATTAAAAAATATCAGGACATAGGAAAAACATGTCTTTAGTGGGGGAAAACCTGAAACAGCCCCCAAACGGTCCTGTGAGTGGTAAAAACACCTCCCACGGGACCAATGTAACTCGTAGGAACTGGCAGCGTGACCACGGGACCACTGATTTGAGAATACGATGATTATTTGCATATTTCTACACAGGCTTAAAAACATTGAATTAGTGGGTGAAAGCCCGAACAGTCGCCGAATGGCCTTATAAGTGGCACAAACACCTCGCACGGGACCAATGTAACTCGTACACACTAACTGCGCGATCACGGGACCCCCGGTTTGAGAATATGATGATAATATGAATATTCTTAACTTTGGCCTAAAAACATGGAAGTAGTGGCAGAAAACCGAAATAGCCCCCAAACGGCCCCGTGAGTGGCACCAACACCTTGCACGGGACCAATATAACTCGTATGAACTCACCGCGCTATCATGAGATGCCCGGTTTGAGAATACGAAGATAATTTACATATTTCTATACTTAGACTTAGAAAGATGGCGTTAGTGGGTGAAAACCCAAACAGCCCCCGAACAGCCCTCTAAGTGGCACCAACACCTCGCACGGGACTAATGTAACTCATAGATACTGATCGTGCGATCACGGGACCCCCAGTTTGAGAATACGATGATATTTGTCATATTTCTAGACTTAGACTTAAACGCATGACATTAGTGGGTGAAAACCCAAAATAGCCCCCGAATGGTCCCAAGAGGGGAACCAACACCTCGTACGGGAATAATGTAACTCGTACACACTGATCGCATGATCATGGGACCCCCAGTTTTCGAATGAGATGATAATTTGAATATTTCTAGACTTCGACATAAAAACATGGTGTTAGTGGGGAAAACCCGAAACAGCCCCCGAACGGCCCCGTGAGTGGCACCAATACCTTCCACGGGACCTATGTAACTCGTAGGAATTAGCCGCGCGATCACATGACCCCCGGTTTGAGAATCCGATGATAAATTACATATTTCTACACTTAGGCTTAAAAACATGGCGTTAGTGGGTGAAAACTGAAAACTTCCCCCGATTGGCCCCGTGATAGACATCGGCACCTCGCACAGGACCAATGTAACTTGTACGCACTGATCGTGCGGTCACGGAACCCTCAATTTTAGAATACAATGATAATTTCAATATTTCTCGACAAAGGCATGAAAACATCTAGTTAGTGGGTGAAAACTCAAAAAAATTCTCGAACGGCACCGTGAGTGGAACCAACACCTCACACGGGACCAATGTAACTCATACAAACTGAACACGCGATAACGGGACCCCCGATTTGAGAATACGATGATAATTTAAAAATTATAGGACTTAGGGAAAGCATGGCGTTAGTGGGTGAAAACTCAAAACAACACCCGAACGGCACCATGAGAGGGACCAACACCTCGTACGGGACTAATGTGACTCGTATGCACTGACCGCACGATCACGAGACCCTCGGTTTGAGAATATGAGGATAATTTGAAAATTTCTAGACTTAGGCTTGAAAACATGGCATTAGTGGGGAAAACACGAAACATCCCCCGAACGACCCCGTGAAGTGGTACCAACACCTCGCACGGGATAAGTGTAAGTCGTAGGAACTGACCGCGCGATCACGGGACTCCCGGTTTGTGAAAACGATGATAATTTTCATTTTTCTAGACTTAGGCTTAAAACATGGCATTAGTGGGGAAAAACCCGAAACAACCCCCGAACGGCCCCGTGAGTGTCACCAACACCTCACACAGGACCAATGTAACTCGTAGGAACTGACCGCGTGACCACGTGACCCCTGATTTGAGAATACGATGATAATCTGCATATTTCTAAACTTAGGCTTAAAAACATGGCGTTAGTGGGTGAAAACCAGAAACAGCCCCCGAACGGCCCTGTGAGTGGCACCAACACCGCCCACGGGACCAATGTAACTCGTAGGAACTGACTGCGTGACCACGGGACCCCTGATTTGAGAATATGACGATAATTTGCATATTTTTAGACTTAGGCATGAAAAAAAGGAGTTAGTGGGTGAAAACTTGAAAAATCTCCCGAAAGGCCCCGTGAGTGGAACCAACACCTCCCACTGGACCAATGTAACACTTACGCACTGATCGCGCGATCAAGGGACCCCCGATTTAAGAATACGATGATAATTTGCATATTTGAATACTAAGTCTTAAAAACATGGCGTTAGTGGGGAAAACATGAAACAGACCTCGAACGACCCCGTAAGTGGCACCAACACCTCGCACGGGACCAAAATAACTCGTACGAACTTACTGCGCGATCACGGAATCCCTGATTTGAGAATATAAGGATAATTTGCATATTTCTAGACTTAAGCTTAAAACATGGCGTTAGTGGGAGAAAACCCGAAACAACTCCCGAACAGCCCCGTGAGAAACACCAACACCCCGCATGGGACCAATGTAACTCATAGGCTTTGACCACGTGATCATGGGACCTCCGGTTTGTGAATACGACAATAATTTGTATATTTCTAGACTTAGGCATGAAAACATGTAGTAAGTGGGTGAAAACTCGAAAAAGCCCCCGAACGGCCTTGTGAGCGGAACCAACACCTCACATGGGACTTATGTAACTCATATGAGCTAACCCGGCAATCACAAGACCCACAGTTTGAGAATACAGTGATAGTTAAAAAATACCAGGATTTAGTCAAAACATGGCATTAGTGGGGGAAATCTCGAAACAACCCCCGAGCGACCCCGTGAGTGGTACTAATACCTCGCATGGGACCAATGTAACTCGTAGGAACTGACAGCGCGACCACGGGACCCCCGATTTGATAATACGAGGATAATTTGCATATTTCTAGACTTAGGCTTAAAAACATGGCATTAGTGGGTGAAACCCAAAATAGCCCCGAACGGCCCAGTGAGAGGTAGCAACACCTCGCACGGGACCAACGTAACTCGTACGAACTCACCGCGCGATCATGAAACCCTCGACTTAAGAATATGAGGATAATTTGCATATTTCTAGACTTAGGCTTAAAAACATGGCGTTAGTGGGGGAAAATCAGAAACATCCCCCGAACGGCCCCGTGAGTGGCCCAAACACCTCTCACGGGACCAATGTAACTCGTAGGAACTGACCGCGTGATCACGAGACACCTAGTTCGAGAATAAGACGATAATTTGCATATTTCTAAAAAAATATGGAGTTAGTGGGTGAAAACTCGAAATAGCAATGAACGGCCCCGTGAGTGGCACCACCACCTCGCACGCACCAATGTAACCCGTACGAACTAATCGCGCGATCACGGGACCCCCGGTTTGAGAATCTGACGATAATTTGCATATTTTTAGACTCAGGCTTAAAAACATGGCGTTGGTGGGTGAAAACCCAAAACAGCCCCCGAACGGCCCCGTGAGGGGCACCAACAGCTCGCACGCGACACATGTAACTCATACTAACTGACCACGTGATCACGGGAACCCCGATTTGAGAATAAGGCAATAATTTAAAAATATTAGGGCTTAGGCAAAACATGGTGTTATTGGGGGAAAACCCAAAATAGCCCTCGAACAGCCCCATGAGTGGCACTAACACCTCGTACGGGACCAATGTAACTCGTAGGAACTGACCGTGCGATCACGGGACCCCTGTTTGAGAATACAAAGATAATTTGCATATTTTTAGACTTAGGATTAAAAATAAGGCGTTAGTGGGTGAAAACTAATAACATCCCCCGAACGACCCCGCGATAGGCACCAACACCTCGTAAGGGACCAATGTAACTCGTACACACTGATCGCGCGGTCACGGGACCTCCGGTTTGAGAATACGATGATAATTTTCATATTTCAAGACTTAGGCTTAAAAACATGGTATTATTGGGGGAAACCCGAAACAGCCCCGTGACTGGCACCAACACCTCGCACGACACTAATGTAAATCATAGGAACTGACCGCGCGGTCACAGGACCCCCAGTTAGAGAATACAATGATAATTTGCATATTTCTAGACTTTGGCATAATAACATGGCGTTAGTGGGTGAATACCCGAAACAGCCCCCGAACGGTACCGTCAGTGGCACAAACACCTCGCATGGAACCAATATAAATCGTGAGAACTGAGCGCGCTGTCATGGGCCCCG
The DNA here is from genome assembly GCA_949130495.1 of Sambucus nigra. Taxonomy (NCBI): domain Eukaryota; kingdom Viridiplantae; phylum Streptophyta; class Magnoliopsida; order Dipsacales; family Adoxaceae; genus Sambucus; species Sambucus nigra. The sequence goes on from OX422207.1 coordinate 550,857,908, forward strand.
GTTTCTGAATATGACTATAATCTGAATATTTCAAGACTTAGTCTTAAAAACATGGCGTTAGTGGGTGAAAACCCGAACAACCCCCGAACGTCCCCGTTAGTGGCACTAACACCTCGCACGGGACCAATGTAACTCGTAGGTACTGACCGTGTGATTACGAAACTCCTAGTTTGAGAATACAATGATAATTTTCATATTTCTAGACTTAGGCTTAAAAGCACGGCGTTAGTGGGTGAAAACCCGAAATAGCCCCCGAACGGCTCCGTGAGAGGCCTCAACACCTCGTACGGGACAGATGTAACTCGTACACACTGACGCGCAATCACAGGACCCCCGGTTTGAGAATATGAGGATAATTTGAATATTTCTAGTCTTTGGCATAAAAACATGGCGTTAGTGGGGAAAAAACTCAAAATATCCCCTGAACGGCCCCGTGAGTGGTACTAACACCTCCCACGGGACCAATGTAACTCATAGGAACTGACCGCGTGATCACGGGACCCCCGATTTGAGAACACGTTGATGATTTGAATATTTCTACAACTAGGTTTGAAAATATGGGGTTAGTGGGTGAAAACCCCGAACAGCCCCCGATTAGCCCCTTGAGAGCCACCAACACCTCGCACGGAACCAATGTAACTTGTATGCACTGACCGTGAAATCACGGGACCCCTGGTTTGAGAATACAATGATAATTTGCATATTTCTAGACTTAGGCATGAAAACATGGCGTTAGTGGGTGAAAACTGGAAAGATCCCTCGAACGGCCCCATGAGAGGTACCAACACCTCGCACGGGACCAACATAACTGGTACGAACTTACCGCGCGATCAAGGAACTCCCGATTTGAGAATATAAGGATAAATTGCATATTTCTAGACTTAGGTTTAATAACATGGAATTAGTGAAGGAAAACCCGAAACATCCCTCGAACGGCCCCGTGAGGGGCACTAACACCTCGCATGGGACCAATGTAACTTGTAAGAACTGACCGCATGATCACGGGACCCCCGGTTTGAGAAAAAGACGATAATTTGCATATTATTAGAAAAACATGGACTCAGTGGGTGAAAATCCAAAACAGCGATGAACGGCCCCGTGAGTGGCTCCAATACCTCGCACGGACCAATGTAACTCGTACGAACTGACCGGACGATCACGGGACCCCCAGTTTGAGAATACGATGATAATTTGCATATTTCTATAGTCTGGCTTAAAACATGGAGTTAGTAGGTGGAAACCCGAAATAGCCCCCGAACGGCCTCATGAGGGGCACCAACACCTCCCATGGGACCGATACAACTTGTACGAACTGACCGCACAATCACGGGACCCCCGGTTTGAGAATAAGGTGATAATTTAAAAATATTAGGACTTAGGTAAAACATGGCGTTATGGGGGGAAAACTCGAAATAGCCCCCGAGCAGCCCCGTGAGTGGCACCAACACCTCGTACGGTACCAATGTAACTCGTAGGAACTGATCGCGCGATCAAGGGACCTCGGTTTCAGAATATGAAGATAATTTGCATATTTCTAGGCTTAGGCTTAAAAATAAGGCGTTAATGGGTGAAAACTCGTAACAGCGCCCGAACAGCCCCGTGAGAGGCACCAACACCTCGCACGGGACCAATGTAACTCGTACGAACTCACCGTTCTTTCATAAAACCCCCGATTTGAGAATATGAGGATAATTTGCAAATTTCTAGACTTAGGCTTAAAAACATGGCATTAATTAGGGAAAACCCGAAACAGCCCCCGAACGGTCCCGTGAGTGGCACTAACACCTCACAGGGGACCAATGTAACTCGTAGGAACTGACCGCGCGATCACGGGACCCCCGATTTAAGAATACGATGATAATTTGCATATTTACAAACTTAGGCATAAAAACATGGAGTTAGTGGTTGAAAACCCGAAACAGCCACGAACGGCCCCGTGAGTGGCACCAACACCTCGCACGGGACCATTGTTACTCATAGGATCTGATCACGTGACCACAGGACCCCCGGTTTGAGAATATGACGATAATTTGGATATTTTTAGAGATAGGTATAAAAACATGGCTTCAGTGGGTGAAAGCCCAAAATAGCCCCCGAATAGCCTCGTCAATGGCACCAACACATCTTAAGGGACCAATGTAACTCGTAAGAAATGATCGCCCGAGCACGGTATCCCTGGTTTGAGAATACGATGATAATTTGCATATTTCTTGACGTAGGCATAAAAAATATGATGTTAGTGGGTGAAAACTCGAAAAAGCTCCCGAACGGCCCCATGAGTGGAACCATTACCACACGGGACCAATGTAACTCGTACACACTGACCGTGCGATCATGGGACCCCCGGTTCGAGAATACAATGATAATTTTCATATTTCTAGACTTAGGCTAAAAAACATGGTTTTAGTAGGGGAAACTCGAAACAACCCCGAAAGGCCCCGTGACTGGCACCAACACGTTGCACGACACTAATGTAACTCGTAGGAACTGACCGCGTGATCATAGGACCCCCGGTTAGAGAATACGATGATAATTTACATATTTCCAGACTTAGGCATAAAACATGGCGTTAGTGGGTGAAAACCTGAAACAACCCCCGAACGGCCCCGTAAGTGTCACCAACACCTCGTACGGGACCACTATAACTCATAAGAACTGTGTGTGCTATCATGGGACCTCAACTTGAGAATACAATGATAATTTGCATATATCTATACTGGTCTTAAAAACATGGAATTACTGAGTGAAAACCCGAACATCCCCCAAATAGCCTCGTAAGTGGCACCCACACCTCGATTGGGACCAATGTAACTCGTAGGTACTGAGTGAGTGATCACGAGACCCGTAGTTTGAGAATACATTGATCATTTTCATATTTCTAAACTTTGGCTTAAAAGCATGGCGTTCGTGGGTGAAAACCCGAAATAGCCCCTGAATGGCACCGTGAGAGGCACCAACACCTCGTAGGGGAGAAATATAACTCGTACGCAGTGACCACGCAATCACGGGACCCCCGGTTTGAGAATACGACGATAATTTGAAAATTTTTGGACCTTGTCAAAAAAACATGGGGTTAACAACCCCCGAACAGCCCCGTGAGTGGCACCAACACCTCTCACTGGACCTATGTAACTCGTAAGAACCGACCGCGCGATCATGGGACCCCTAGTTTGAGAATATGACGATAATTTTCATATTTCCAAACCTAGGTTAAAAACATGGCGTTAGTGGGTGAAAACCTAAAATAGCCCCCGGTTGGCCCCATGAGAGCCACCAACACCTCGCACGGAACCAATATAACTCTTACGCACTGACCGCGCGATCACGGGCCCCCCGGTTTAAGAATACGATGATAATTTGCATATTTCTAGACTTAGGCATGAAAACATGGAGTTAGTGGGTGAAAACTCAAAAAATCTCCCGAATGGCACCGTGAGCGGAACCAACACCTCGCACGGGACCAATGTAACTCGTACGAACTAACTGCGTAATCACGGGACCCCGGTTAGAGAATACGATGATATTTTAAAAATATCAGGACTTAGGTAAAACATGACATTACTGGGTAAAAACCTGAAACAACACCCGAATGGCCCCGTGAGAGGCACCAACACCTTGCACGGGACAAATGTAACTCGTACGCACTGACCGTGCGATCACGGGACACTCGGTTTAAGAATACAAGAATAATTTACCAATTTCTACACTTAAGCTTAAAAACATGGCGTTAGTGAGAGAAAACCTGAAACAACCCCCGAACGGCCCCGTGAAGTTGCACCAACACCTCACACGGGACCAATATAACTCGTAGTAACTGACCGTGTGATCACGAGACCCCAATTTTAAGAATACGATAATAATTTTAACATTTCTAGACTAAGGCTTAAAACATGGCGTTATTGGGGGAAATCCGAAACAGCCCCGTGAGTGGCACCAACACCTCGCACGGGACCAATGTAACTCTAGGAACTGATCATGCGACCATGGAACCCTCGATGTGAGAATATGACGATAATTTGCGGATTTCTTGACTGAGGCATAAAAACATGGATTTAGTGGGTGAAAACTCGAAAAAGCTCCCGAACGGCCCCGTGAGTGGAACAAACACCTCACACGGGACCAATGTAACTCGTACGCACTGACCGCGCAATCAAGGGACCCCTGATTTGAGAATACAATGATAATATGGATATTTCAAGACTTAGGCTTAAAAACAGCCCTTGAACGGCCCCGTGAGACGCTCCAACACCACGCACGGGACCAATGTAACTCCTAAGAACTAACTGCGCGATCACAGGGCCCCAGTTTAAGAATATGATGATAATTTGAATATTTCTAGACTTAGGCTTAAAAACATGGCGTTAGTGGGTGAAAACCCAAAACACCCCCCGAACGGCCCCGTATGAGGCACCAACACCTTGCACGGGACTAATGTAACTCGTACGCACTAACCATGCGATCTTGGAACCCCAGTTTGAGAATAAAATGATAAATTGAATATTTCTAGACTTTGGTATAAAAACATGGCGTTAGTGCGGGAAAACCCAAAATAACCCCCGAACGGCCCTGTGAGTTGCACCAACAGCTCGTATGGGACCTATGTAACTCATAGGAACTCACCGCGTGATCACGAGACCCTCGACTTGAGAATACAATGATAATTTACAAATTTCTAGACTAAGTCCTAAAAACATGGCGTTAGTGGGTGAAAACCCAAAATAGCCCCCGAACGGCCTCGTGAGAGGCACCAACACCTCACATGGGACCAATGTAACTCGTACGCACTCACCGCGTGATCACGGGACCCCCAGTTTGAGAATATGATGATAATTTGCATATTTCTAGACTTGGACATGAAAACATGGAGTTTCTGGGTTTTAAACTCAAAAAATCTCCTGAAAGGGCCCGTGAGTGGAACCAATACCTCGCACGGGACCAATGTAACTCATACGAACTGACCGTGCGATCACTGGACCCCCAGTTTTGAGAATACGACGATAATTTAAAAATATCAGGACATAGGCCAAACATGGCATGAATGGGTGAAAACCCAAAATAGACCTCGAACGGCCCCGCGAGAGGCACCAACACCTCGTACGAGACCAATGTAACTCGTATGCACTAACCGTGTGATCACGGGACCCTCGGTTTGAGAATATGAGGATAATTTGCAAATTTTAAGACTTAGGCGTAAAGACATGGCGTTAGTGGGGAAAACTCCAACAGCCCCTGAATGGCCCCTTGAAGAGGTACAAACACCTCTCACGGAACCAATGTAACTCGTAGGAACTGGCCGCGTGACCACAGACCCCAAGTTTTTAGAAAATGATGATAATTTTCATATTTCTAGACATAAGATTAAAAACATGTCTTTAGTGGGTGAAAACCTGAAACAGCCCCCGAATGGCCCCATGAGTGGCACCAACACCTCGCACGGAACCAATGTAACTCGTAAGAACTGACCATGCGACCACGGGACCCCCGGTTTGAAAATATGATAATAATTTGCATATTTCTTGGCATAAGAATGAAAAAATGGAGTTAGTGGGTGAAAACTCGAAAAAGCTATCGAACGGCCTCGTGAATGGAACCAACACCTCGCACGGGACCAACGTAACTCGTACGCCCTGACCGCGCGATAAAGCTACCCCAGTTTGAGAATATGATGATAATTTGAATATTTCTAGATTTAGGCTTAAAAAGATGGTTTTAGTGGGGGAAAGTTCGAAATAGCCCCCGAACGGCTCCATGAGTGGCACCAACACTTCACACGGGACCAATGTAACTCCTAGGAACTGACCGTGAAATCAAGGGATCCCCAGTTTGATAATACGACGATAATTTGGATATCTATAAACTTACGCTTAAAAACAGGGCGTTAGTGGGGGAAAACCTGAAATAGCCCCCAAACGGCCCTGTGAGTGGCACCAAAACCTCGCACGAGATCAATGTAACTCATATGAACTAATCAAGTGACCACAGGGCCCCCGGTTTGAGAATATGAAGATAATTTGGATATTTTTAGAGATAGGTATAAAAACATGGCTTTATTGGGTGAAAACCCAAAACAGCCCCCGAACATCCTCGTCAGTGGCACTAACACCTCGTACGGGACCAATGTAACTCATAAGAAATGATCACTCGAGCATGGTACCCTCAGTTTGAGAATACGATGATAATTTACGTATTCCTTGACGTAGGCATGAAAAATATGGTGTTAGTGGGTGAAAACTCGAAAAAACTCCCGAACGGCCCGTGAGTGGAACCAACACCTCGCACGGGACCAATGTCACTCGTACAAAGACCGTGCGATCACGAGACCCCCAGTTTGAGAATACGATGATAATTTTCATATTTCTAGACTTATGTTTACAAACATGGAGTTAGAGGGTCAAATTCGAAATAACCCCCGAACGACCCCATGATTGGCACACACACCTCGCACGGGAACAATGTATATCGTAGGATCTAACCGCGCGATCACGAGATCCTCGATTTGAGAATACAATGATAATTTACATATTTCTGGACTTAGGCTTAAAAACATGTCGTTAGTGGGTGAAAACCCAAAAAATCCCCGAACGGTCCCGTGAGAGGCACCAACACCTCGCACGGGACCAATGTAACTCGTAGGAACTGACCGCGCGTATCCCACGGGACCCCCGGTTTGAGAAAACGATGATAATTAGCATGTTTCTAGACTTGGGGAAGAAAAAATCGAGTTAGTTGGAGAAAACTCGAAAAAGCTCCCGAATTACCCCGTGAGTGGAACTAACACCTCGCACGGGACCAATATAACTCGTACGCATGGACTGCGTGATCAAGGGAACCCCTGTTTGAGATAACGATGATAATTTGCATATTTCTAGACTTAGGCTTAAAAACATGGCGTCAGTGGGGGAAAATTCAAAATAACCCCCCGTACGGCCCTGTGAGTGGCATTAACACCTCGGACAGGACTAATGTAACTCGCAAGAACTGACAGTGCGATCAAGGGAACCCTGATTTGAGAATATGACCATAATTTGCATATTTCTAGAATTAGGCTTAAAAACATGGCGTTAGTGCGGGAAAACCTAAAACTGCCTCCGAACGGCCCTATGAGTGACACCAACACCTCGCACGGGACCAATGTTACTCGTAGGAACTGACCGCGAGACCACGGGACCCCGATTTGAGAATATGACCATAATTTGAATATTTTTAGACACAGGCTTAAAAACATGACTTTAGTGGTTGAAAACCTGAAATAGCCACCGAACGACCCCATAAGTGGCACCAACACCTCGCACCGGACCAATGTAACTAGTAGGAACTGACCGTGTGACCACGGTACCCTCGGTTTGAGAATACGATGATAATTTTCATATTCCTTGATGTAGGCATGAAAAAATGGAGTTAGTGGGTGAAAACTCAAAGAAGCTCTCGAACGGCCCTGTGAGTGGAACCAACACCTGGCACGGGACAAATGTAACTCGTACGCACTAACCACGCAATCATGGGATGCCCAGTTTGAGAATGCAATGATAATTTGAATATTTCTAGACTTAGGCTTAAAAACAAGGAGTTAGTGAGGGAAAATTCAAAAAATCCCCCGAACGGCCCCGTGAGTGGCACACACACCTCGCACGGGACCAATGTATCTCACTCGAACTGACCGCGTGATCATGGGTTCACCGGTTTGAGAATACGAAGATAATTTGCATATTTCTTAACTTAGGTTTAAGAACACGGCTTTTGTGGGCGAAAACCCAAAAAATCCCCCGAATGGTCCCATGAGAGGCACCAACACCTTGCACGAGACTAATGTAACTCGTACAAATTGATCGCGTGATCATGAGACACCCGGTTTGAGAATACGAAGATAATTTAAAAATATCCGAACTTAGGCAAAACACGGCGTTACTGGGTGAAAACTCAAAACAACTCGAAAATGACCCCGTGAGAGGGACCAACACCTCAAACGGGACCAATGTAACTCGTACGCACTGACCGCACGATCACGGGACCCCCGATTTTAGAATACGAGGATAATTTGTATATTTCTAGAGTTAGGCTTAAAAACATGGCGTTAGTGGGGGAAAGTTAGAAATAACCCCCGAACGGCCCCGTGAGTGGCACCAACACCTCGTAGGGGACCAATGTAACTCGTAGGAACTGACTGCGAGATCAATGGACCCCCAGTTTGATATCATGATGATAATTTTTATATTTCTTGACTTAGGCTTAAACGCATGGCATTAGTGGGTGAAAACCCAAAACATCCCCCGAACGGCCCCGTGAGAGCCCCCAACACCTCGTACGGGACCAATGTAACTCGTAGGAACTGATCGAGTGATCACGAGACTTCAGTTTGAGAATACGATGATAATTTGCGTATTTCTAGACTTAGGCTTAAAAACATGTCATTAGTGGGTGAAAACTCGAAACAGACGACGAATGGCCCCATGAGAGGCACGAACACCTCGCACGGGACAGTTATAACTCGTACGCACTGACCGCGCAGTCACGGGACCCCACTTTGAGAATACAATGATAATTTTCATATTTCTAGACTTAGGCTTAAAACCTTGCGTTGGTGGGTGAAAACCCGAACCACCCCCGAACGGCCCCGTGAGTGGCACCAACACCTCGCACGGGACCAATATAACTCATAGGAACTGAACGGCTGACCACGGGTCCCTCGGTTTGAGAATATAATGATTATTTGCATATTTCTAGACTTGGGCAAGAAAAAAATGGAGTTATTTGGTGAAAACTTGAAAAGCTCTAGAACGGCCCCGTGAGTGGAACCAACACCTCGCACGGGACCAATGTAACTCGTACGCACTGACCGCACGATCACGGGACCCTCTCAAACGATGATAATTTGCATATTTCTTAACTTAGGCTTAAAAATATGGCGTTAGTGGGTGAAAACCCAAAACAGCCCCCGAATGGCCCCGTGAGTGGCGCTAACACCTCACACGGGACCAATGTAACTCGTAGGAATCGACCACGCGATAACGGGACCCCGGGTTTGAGAATACGATGATAATTTTCATATTTATAGACTTAGGCTTAAAAACACGGCGTTAGTGGGTGACAACCCAAAATAGCCCCCGAACGACACCGTAAGAGGCACCAACAGCTCGAACGGGACCAATGTAACTCATAAAAACTAATTGCGCAATCATGGGACCACGATTTGAGAATACGATGATAATTTGCATTTTTTCTAGACATTGGCTTAAAAACAAGGCGTTAGTGGTTGAAAACTCGAAACAGCCGTCGGACGGCCCCATGAGAGGCACCAACACCTTATACTGACCAATGTAACTCGTGCGCACTAACCACGTAATCATGGAACCCCCGATTTGAGAATATGATGATAATTTGAATGTTCTTGACTTTGGCATAAAAACATGGCATTAGTGACAGAAAACTCAAAACAGTCCCCGAACGGCCCCGTGAGTTGCACCAACACCTCCCACGGACCTATGTTACTCGTAGGAACTGACCATGCGATCGCAGTACCCCCAGTTTGAGAATACGATGATATTTTTCATATTTTTATACGTAGGCTTATAAACATGAAGTTAGTGGGTGAAAACCCGAATCAGCACTCAAACGTTCCCGTGAGAGCCACCAACACCTCGCACGGGACCAATGTAACTCGTATGCACTGACCGCACAATCATGGGGCCCCTAGTTTGAGAATATGACGATAATTTGCATATTTCTAGACTTAGGCCTGAAAACATCGAGTTAGTGGGTGAAAACTCGAAAAAGCCCGCGAACGGCCTAGTGAATGGAACTAACACCTCACACGAGACCAATGTAATTCGTACGAATTGACCACGCGATAATGAGACACCCTATTTGAGAATACGAGGATAATTTAAAAATATCATGACTTAGTCAAAACATGGGGTTAGTGGGTGAAAATTAAAAATAGCCCCCGAACGGCTCCGTGAGAGGGAGCAACACTTCGTACGGGACCAATGTGCCTCGTACGCACTGACCACGTGATCACGGGACCACTAATTTGAGAATACGAGAATAATTTGTATATTTATAGACTTAGGCTTAAAAACATGCATTAGTGGGGGAAAACTCTTAACAGCCCCCGAATGGACCCATGAGTGGCACCAACACCTCGCACGGGACCAATGTAACTCGTAGGAACTGACCACACGATCACTGGACCCCCGATTTGAGAATATGATGATAATTTGCATATTTCTTCACTTAGGCTTAAAAACATGGCGTTAGTGTGTAAAAACCCAAAACATCCCCTGAATGGCCCCGTGAGAGGCACCAACACCTCGAACAGGACCAATGTAACTCGTAAGAACTGACCGCACAGTCACGGGACCTCGATTTGAGAATACGATGATAATTTACATATTTCTAGTCTTATGCTTAAAAACATGGTGTAAGTGGGTGAAAACTCAAAACAACCGTCGAATGGCTCCATGAGAGGCACTAACACCTCGCTTAGGATCAATGTAACTCGTACGCACTGACTGCGCGATCACGGGACCACCGGTTTGAGAATACGATGATAATTTTCATATTTCTAGACTTAGTCTTAAAACAATGGCGTAAGTGGGGGAAATCCGAAATGGCCCTGAATGGCCCCATGACTGGCACCAACACCTCGCACGACACTAATGTAACTCGTAGGAACTAACCGTGCGATCATGGGACTCCCGATTTGAGAATACGACAATAATTTGCATATTTTTAGACTTAGGCATTAAAACATGGTGTTAGTGTGTGAAAACCAAAAATAGCCTCCGAACGGCCCCGTGAGTGGCACCAACACCTCGCACGGGACCTATGTAACTCGTAGGAACTGACTGTACAATCATGGGACCCCGATTTGGGAATACGATGATAATTAGCATATTTCTAGACTTACGCTTAAAAACATGGTGTTAGTGGGTGAAAACTTGAAATAGCCCCCTAACGACCCCGTGAGAGGCTCCAAAACCTCGCACGGGACCAATATAACTCGTACGCAATGACCGCGTGGGCCTAGGACCCAGGGCTTTAGAATACATTGACAATTTTCATATTTCTAGACATAGGCTTAAAAACATGGCATTAGTTGGAGATACCCGAAACATCCCAGAACGGCTCCGTGGCTGGCACCAATTCCTCGCACGGCACTAATGTAACTCGTAGGAACTGACCGCGTGATCACGGGACCCATGGTTTGAGAATACGATTATAATTTGAATATTTCTAGACTTAGGCTTAAAAACATGGAGTTAGTGGGGGAAAACAATAAACAGCCCCCGACGGCCCTGTGAGTGGCATCAACACCTCGCACGGGACTGACCGCGCAACCACGCGACCCTCGATTTGAGAATACAATGATAATTTGCATATCTCTAAACATAGGCCTAAAAACATGGTGTTAGTGGGTCAAAACCCATACCCCCCCCCCCGAATGGCCCTGTGAGTTGCACTAACACCTCGCACGGGACCAACGTAACTCGTAGGAACTGACCGCGCGATCACAGGACCCCAGTTTGATAATACGATGATAATTTTCATACATCTAGACTTAGGCTTAAAAACACGGCGTTAGTGGGTGAGAACCCAAAACAGCCCCCGAACGGCCCCGTGAGAGGCACTAACACCTCGCACGGGACCAATGTAACTCGTAAAAACTAATTGCGCGATCATGAGACCCCAATTTGAGAATACGATGATAATTTGCATAATTTTTAGACTTTGGCATAAAAACAAGGCGTTAGTGGGTGAAAAGTCAAAACAGCCATCGAACGGCCCCATGAGAGGCACCAACACCTCGTACTGACCAATGTAACTCATACGCACTGACCCCACAATCATGGAACCCCCCGATTTGAGAATATGATGATAATTTGAATATTCTTAACTTTGGCATAAAAACATGGCGTTAGTGGCAGAAAACCCGAAACGGCCCCCAAACGGCCCCGTGAGTTGCACCAACACCTCCCACGGGACCTGTGTTACTCGTAGGAACTGACCATGTGATCCCGGAACCCCCGATATGAGAATACGATGATAATTTTCATATTTCTACACCTAGGCTTATAAACTTGGCATTAGTGGATGAAAACCCGAATCAACCCTCGAACGTCCCCGTGAGAGCTACCGACACCTCGCACGGGACCAATGTAACTTGTAAGCACTGATCGTACAATCACGAGGCCCCCATTTTGAGAATACGATGATAATTTACAAATTTCTAGACTTAGGCCTGAAAACATCGAGTTGGTGGGTGAAAACTCGAAAAAGCCCCCGAACGGCCCCGTGAATGGAACCAACACCTCTCACGAGACCAATGTAACTCGTACGAATTGACCAAGCGATAACGAGACACCCAATTTGAGAATATGATGATAATTTAAAAATATCATGACTTAGTCAAAACATGGCGTTAGTGGGTGAAAACTCAAAATATCCCCCGAACGACTCCGTGAGAGGGAGCAACACCTCGCACGGGACCAATGTCACTCGTACGCACTGATCGCATGATCACGGGACACCTGATTTGAGAATACGAGAATAATTTGTATATTTGTAGACTTAGGCTTAAAAATAAGGCATTAGCGGGGGAAATCTCTTAACAGCCCCCGAACGGCTCCTTGAGTGGCACCAATATCTGGCACGAGACCAATGTAACTCGTAGGAACTGACCGTAAGATCACTGGACCCCCAATTTGAGAATATGATGATAATTTGTATATTTCTTCACTTAGGCTTAAAAACATGGCCTTAGTGGGTAAAAACCCAAAACATCCCCCGAATGGCCCCGTGAGAGGCACCAACACCTCGAACAGGACCAATGTAACTCGTAGGAACTGACCGCACAGTCACGGGACCTCAATTTGAGAATATGATGATAATTTGCATATTTCTAGTCTTAGGCTTAAAAACATGGCGTAAGTGGTGAAAACTTGAAACACCCGTCGAACGGCCCCATGAGAGGCACCAACACCTCGCATAGGACCAATGTAACTCATAAGCACGGACTGTGCGGTCACAGGACCACCGGTTTGAGAATACGATGATAATTTTCATATTTCTAGACATAGTCTTAAAACCATGGCGTAAGTGGGGGAAATCCTAAATAGCCCTGAATGGCCCCATGACTGGCACTAACACCTTGCACGACACTAATGTAACTCGTAGGAACTGATCGCGTGATCACGGGACTCCCAATTTGAGAATACGATGATAATTAGCATATTTCCAGACTTAGGCAATAAAACATGGTGTTAGTGTGTGAAAACCAAAAATAGCCTCCGAACGGCCCTATGAGTGGCACCAACACCTCCCACGGGACCTATGTTACTCGTAGGAACTGACCGCACGATCACAGGACCCTCGGTTTGAGAATACGATGATAATTTGCATATTTCTACACCTAGGCTTATAAACATGGGGTTAGAGGGTGAAACCCCGAATCAGCCCTCGAATGGCCCCGTGACTGGCACCAACACCTCGTATGGTACTAATGAAACTCGTAGGAACTGACCGCATGATCACGAGACTCCTGATTTGACAATATGATGATAATTTTCATATTTCCAGACTTAGGCATTCAAACATGGCGTTAGTGACTGAATACCCGAGACAACCCCCAAAAAGTCCCGTGAGTGGCACCAACACCTCGCACGGGACCTATGTAACTCGTAGGAACTGACCACGCGATCACGAGACCCTGGTTTGAGAATACGATGATAATTTGCATAATTATAGACTTTGGCTTAAAAACATGGCATTAGTGGGTGAAAACTCGAAAACCCCCCCGAACGGCCCCGTGAGAGGCACCAACACCTCGCAGGGGACAAATGTAACTCGTAAGCACTGATCGTGTGGTCACGGAACCCCCCGGTTTGAAAATACGATGATAATTTTCATATTTCTAGACTTAAGGTTAAAAACATGGCGTTAGTGGAAGAAACCCCAAACAACCCCAAATGGCCCCGTGACTGACACCAACACCTCGCACGTCACTGATTTAACTTGTCGAAACCGACCGTGCGATCACGAGACCCACGGTTTGAGAATACGATTATAATTTTAATATTTTTAGACTTTGGCATAAAAACATGGTGTTAGTGGAGTAAAACCTGAAATAACCCCAGAACGGTCCCCTGAGTGGCACCAACAACTCCCACGGGACCTATGTAACTCGTAGGAATTGATCGCGAGATCTCGAGATCCCCGATTTGAGAATATGATTATAATTTGTATATTTTTACACTTAGGCATAAAAACATGGCGTTAGTGGGTGAAAACCATAATTAGCCCTCGAACGACCCCGTGAGAGCCACCAACACCTCGCACGAGACCTATGTAACTCTTACGCATTGACCGCGTGATCACGGGACCCCAGGTTTGAGAATACGCCGATAATTTGAATATTTCTAGACTTTGGTATAAAAACATGGCGTTAGTGGCAGAAAACCCGAAACAACCCTCGAATGACCCCGTGAGTGGCGCCAACACCTCACACGGGACCAATGTAACTCGTAGGAACTGATCGCATGATCACAAGACCCCCGGTTTAAGAATGCAATGATAATTTGTGTATTTATAGACTTAGGCTTAAAAACACGACGTTAGTGGGTGAAAACATGAAATAGCCCCGAACGGCCCCGTGAGTGGCACCGACACCTTGCACACGACCAATGTAACACGTACGCACTGTCCGCGTAATCATGGGACTCCCGATTTGAGAATACGATGATAATTTGAATATTCTTGAATTTGGCATAAAAACATGGCGTTAATGGAGAAAAACTCGAAATAGCCCCCAAACGGCCCTATGAGTGGAACCGACACCTTCCACGGGACCAATGTAACTCGTGCGAATTGACCGCGTGATCATGAGACCCCCAGTTTGAGAATACGAAGATAATTTAGAAATATCACGACTTAGACAAAACATGGCGTTAGTGGGTGAAAACTCGAAACAACCACCGAACGCCCCCTTGAGAGGGACCAACACCTCGCACGGGAGCAATGTAACTCTCACTAATTGACCACGCGATCATGGGACCCCCAGTTTGAGAATACGCTGATAATTTAAAAATATCAGGACTTAGGCAAAACCTAGCGTTAATGAGTGAAAACTCAAAACAGCCCCCGAACGGCCCCGTGACAGGGACAAACACCTCTCACGGGACCAATATAACTCGAACGCACTGACCGCGCGATCAGAGGACCCACAATTTGAGAATACGAGGATAATTTGTATATTTCTAAAATTAGGCTAAAAGACATGGCGTTAGTGGGGGAAAACTTGAAACAACCCCCGAACGGCCCCGTGAGTGGCACTAACACCTCGTACGGGACCAATGTAACTCGTAGGAACTGAACGCATGATCACTGGACCCCCAGTTTGAGAATATGACAAAAATTTGTATATTTCTTCACTTAGGTTTAAAAACATGGCGTTAGTGGGTGAAAACCCAAAACATCCTCCGAACAGCCCCGTGAGAGGCACCAACACCTTGCACGGGACTAATGTAACTCGTTGGAACTGACCGCACAGTCACGGTACCTCGATTTGAGAATACCATGATAATTTTCATATTTCTGTACCGAGGATTAAAAACATGGCATTAGTGGGTGAAAACTCAAAATAGCCACCGAATGGCCTCATGAGAGGCACAAATACCTCGCACGAGACCAATGTTACTCGTATACACTCGGCGCACGGTCACGGGACCCTTGATTTGAGAATGTGACGATAACTTTCATATTTCTATACTTAAACTTAAAAACATCACGTTAGTGGGGGAAACGTTAAACAGCCCCGAACGACCCTGTGACTGGCCCCAACACCTCGCACAACACTAATGTAACTCGTCGGAACTGATCGCGCGATCACGGGACTCTTGATTTGAGAATACGACAATAATTTGCATATTTCCATACATAGGCATAAAAACATGGTGTTAGTGGGTGAAAACCCAAAAGATCCCACAAACGGCCCCGTGAATGGCGCCAACACCTCACACGGGACCTTTGTAACTCGTAGTAACTGACCGCGTGATCACAGTACCCCAGTTTGAGAATACGATGATAAATTTCATATTTCTTTACCTAGGCCTAAAAACATGGCATTAGTGGGTGAAAACTCGAAACAACCCCCGAACGGCCTCGTGAGAGGCACCAACACCTTGCACGGGACCGATGTAACTAGTACGCACTGACCGCGTGGTCACGGGACCCCTGATTTAAGAATACAATCATAATTTTTATATTTTTAGATTAGGCTTAAAAACATAGCTTAGTGGGGGAAACTAGAAATAGCCCCGAATGGCCCCGTGATTGGCACCAACACCTGGCAAGGCACTAATGTTACTCGAGGGAATTGATCACGCGATCACCGGATCCACGATTAGAGAATATGATAATTATTTGAATATTTCTAGACATTGGCATAAAAACATGGCGTTAGTGGAGAAAACTCTAAATCGCCCCCGAATGGCCCCGTTAGTGGCACCAACACCTCTCACGGGACCAATGTAACTCGTTGGAACTGATCGCACGGTCACGGGACCCCCGGTTTGAGAATATGATGATAATTTGCATATTTTTAGACATAGACATGAAAAAAAGGAGTTATTGGGTGAAAACTCGAAAACGATCCCGAACGACCCCGTGAAGGGAACCAACACCTCGTACGAGATTAATGTAACTCACACACATTGATCACGTGATCACGGGACCTCGAGTTTGAGAATATGATGATAATTTCCAAATTTCTAGACTTAGGATTAATAAAAGGCGTTAGTGGTGGAAAACCCAAAATCGTCCCCGAACGGCCCCGTGAGTGGCACCAAGATCTTGCACGGGACCAATGTAACTTGTAGGTACTGACGCCGTGATCACGAGACCCCCGGTTTAAGAATATGATGATAATTTGGTTATTTCTAGACGTAGGCTTAAAACCATGGCGTTAGTGGGTGAAAACCCAAAACAGCCCCCGAACGGCCCCGTGAGAGGAACCAACACCTCGCAAAGGACCAATGTAACTCGTACGCACTGACCGCGTGATCACGGGATCCCCAGTTTGAGAATACAATGATAATTTGAATATTTCTAGACTTTAGCATAAAAACACTGCGATAGTGGCGAAAAACCCGAAACAGCACCCGAACGGCCTCGTGAGTGGCACCAACATCTCGCACAAGACCTATGTAACTCGTAGGAACTGAACACGCGATCATGGGACCCAGGGTTTTAGA
The DNA here is from genome assembly GCA_949130495.1 of Sambucus nigra. Classification (NCBI taxonomy): domain Eukaryota; kingdom Viridiplantae; phylum Streptophyta; class Magnoliopsida; order Dipsacales; family Adoxaceae; genus Sambucus; species Sambucus nigra. The sequence goes on from OX422207.1 coordinate 550,875,154, forward strand.
ATATGATGATATTTTGCATATTTCTACACTTTGGCTAAAGAACATGGCGTTAGTGGGTGAAAACCCAAAATAACCCCCCGAACGACCCTCTGAGAGCCAGCAACACCTTGTACGGCACCAATGTAACTCATATGCACTGAACGCATGATCACGGGACCCCAAGTTTGATAATATAATGATAATTTAAATATTTCTAGACTTAGGCATGAAAACATGGAGTTAGTGGGTGAAAACTCAAAAAAGCTCCCGAACGGCCCCGCGAATGGAACCAACACCTCGCACGGGACCAATGTAACTCTTAGGAATTGACAGCGCGATCTTGGGACCCCCAGTTTGAGAATACGGCAAAAATTTAAAAATATCAGGACTTAGGTAAGACATGGCGTTAGTGGGTGAAAACTCAAAATAGCCCCCGAACAGCTCCGTGAGAGGGAGCAACACCTTGCACGGGACCAATGTCACTCGTACGCACTGATCACGTGATCACGGGACCCCTGGTTTGAGAATAAAAGAATAATTTATATATTTATAGACTTAGACTTAAAAAGATGGAGTTAATGGGGGAAAACTTGAAACAGCCCCCGAACGGCCCCATGAGTGGCACAAACACCGCGCGCGGGACCAATGTAACTCATAGGAACTGACCGTGCGATCTCCGGACCCTCGATTCGAGAATGTGACGATAATTTGCATATTTCTTGACTTAGGCTTAAAAACATGGCGTTAGTGGGTAAAAACCCAAAACATCCCCCGAATGGCCCCGTGAGAGGCACCAACACCTCAACGGGACTAATGTTACTCGTAGGAACTTACCGCACGATCATGAAACCTCGGTTTGAGAATACGATGATAATTTGCATATTTCAAGACTTATGCTGAAAAACATGGCGTAAGTGGGTGAAAACTCGAAATAGGCGCCGAACGGCCCCATGAGAGGCACCAACTCCTCGTACAGGACCAATGTAACTCATACGCACTGACCGCACGGTCACGGGACACCTGATTTGAGAATACGACGATTATTTTCATATTTCTAGACTTAGTCTTAATACCATGCCGTAAGTGGGGGAAACCCAGAACAGTTCTGAACGACCCTGTGACTGGCACCAACACCTCGCACGACACTATTGTAACTCATAGGAACTAACCGCCCGATCACGGGACTCTCGATTTGAGAATACGATGATAATTTGCATATTTCCAGACTTAGGCATTCAAACATGGTGTTAGTGGGTGAAAACCCAAAATAGCCCCCGAACGGTGTCGTGAGTGGCACCAACACCTCGCACGGGACCTATGTAACTCGAAGGAACTGACCGCGTGATCACGAGAACTTGATTTGAGAATACGATGATAATTTTCATATTTCTAGACTTAGGTTTAAAAACATGGCGTTAGTGGGTGAAAACTCGAAATAGCCCCCAAATGGCTCCGTGAGTGGCTCCAAAACCTTGCACGAGAATAATGTAACTCGTACGCACTGACCGCAAGGGCCTGGGACCCTCGTCTTTAGAATACGATGATAATTTTCATATTTCTAGACATAGGCTTAAAAACATGGCGTTAGTTGGGGATACCTGAAACATCCCCGAACGGCTCCGTGGCTGGCACCAAACACCTCGCACGGCACTAATGTAACTCGTAGGAACTGACCGCATGATCACGGGACCCATAGTTTGAGAATACGATGATAATTTGCATATTTCTAAACATATTCTTAAAAACATGGCTTTAGTGGGGGAAAAATAGAAACATCCCCCAACGGGCGTGTGAGAGGCACCAACACTTCGCGTGGGACTGACCACGTGACCCTCAATTTGAGAATATAATGATAATTTTTAAATTTCTAGACTTAGGCTAAAAAATATGGCGTTAGTGGGTAAAAACCCGAAACATCCCACGAACGGCCCCGTGAGTGGCACCAACACCTCGCATGGGACTAATGTTACTCATTGGAACTGACCGCACGATCACGGTACTCCCCATTTCAGAATACGACGATAATTTGCTTATTTCTAGACTTAGGCTTAAAAACATGGCGTTAGCTGGTGAGAACCAAAAATAGCCCCCGAACAGCCCTGTGAGAGGCACCAACACCTTGCACGGGACCAATGTAACTCGTAGGAACTGACTGCGCAATCATGGGACCTCAGTTTTAGTTTTAAAATTTACTTCAATTACGATCAATGAGTTTTAATATTACACGTGTCATCATTATAGGAGAAGCCAAAACACGTGTCATCGTTAGAGGAGAAGCTAAAACACATGTCGTAGTTCAGTGAAATAAGACTGCAAGACACCTCCATTACGCGACACGTCAATGCTAACTCGCCATTGTAAAAGCTTGGTCAGTATGGACTCGTGTCAATGCCATGATATCTTTGGAAAACTATAAATAGGGCCTTTGGGGATTATTTGAAACTTACACCAAATTCCTTGAGAATTATAGATAGAAGTAGTGAGAGAAAGCCTGGAAACGTTTAAGAAGAAGTTCTTAGGGATATTCATCTTAAGGTAATCTTAATGTTATATTGCATCTTTATAATTTTAATTTATTGTTTTATAGCTTTACTTAGTAGTTATGCTGGTAAAATACACTAAAGGATTCACTAATCAAAATTTAAAATTTAGAACAAATCCAAGTTGATTTTACTTTCAATATATGTAAACTTTTTTGAAATTATACACTTTTAAAAATGATTCTTTTTAAAGAAATTGCTCGTTATTATGGAATCCCATTTAAGTAATTCCAAAGTCAGGCCCGGTGAAGTTCTGTATAGATGAGATGGTATTTAAGTGGTGCCCTTGTGACCCTCCATCTCTACTGGGAATGAATACAGAAATGTTCTGTCTAGATGAGATGATATTTAAGTAGTGCCCCTGTGATGAGGAACCGACTGATGAGGAAAGACTATGAATTAAATTCTTCAATCACGATCAATGAGTTTTAAAAGTTGACAAATGGGGATTTATTAATCCTTTAAAAGAAGAATTTATTATGAAAGTATAGTATAAACTAGACCTCAGAACGTGTACCTAAATCTTTATCAGATTAACGTATGATCGAAGACTCAATACTAGTAAATTTGACCTCCATTTTGGGTGAGTACTCTGACATTCCTCGTGTATTTTGATTATATGATATTATGCAAACTATATATATTTTTTGAACTCCTTTTATTCTCAAAATTCATGTGATACCGATGACTGATTCAATTGTGATATGTTTATATTTGTCCATATAAACATGCCGATTAAAATGATTATTGAAAAGGATATTGAATATTGAAAATATGATTCGGCCTAAGGGACCTATTTACTGACTGGCCTTCCCAGCTGGGTTATCGCTGGTGTGACCTAAATAAAGCTTTGTGACAAACTAGTTCGATTGACCCTCAACTACCGGGGTAGAATACGGTAGAAGAACACGGTATTAGAGTGCACTTGGCCATCAAAATGATATGATTGAAAGAAAAGGATATCACATTTGATTTATTGCATTCGTTTTATTCTGAGCTATCCAATTGTGATATATATACTTTCATTTCAAAATATACATCCATTTACTACAAGTTCCTATCCATATATGTATATGCATTCTCTATTGACTTGAATAGGTATCTATTTTCTGAAAACCCCGAAATGTCTAGAGATTGAACCTCACTCGGCTTTTAGCTGATGTTGTATAAATAACCATTTTTCAGGAAACGTTTAGGCTCACGGGCGGAACGAAAATGGACTATATTGAAGATTTAACTTTTAGAGCTCTTTTTGTAAAATGTTTATTTAGAGCATGTATGGCTCTCTTGTAATAAGGTTTAAATTTTCTTTTAAGTTGTAACTCGTTGTTACTTTTAATATATATGAAGTTTCCTTTAGAAAGCTCTGATGATGTAATTCCTTTACTTTCAGTATTTTACGATTCATGATCATCTGATAATGTTTTCGTTGCATTTATTTAAGGAAACAATTTAAGTGAGAATATTTGTTGCCATGGTGGCATGTCAAGACACTCGTTCCCCACTACTATTTGGGACGGTGTCGTAACAGAGGTGGTATCAGAGCATAGGTTATGAAACCGTAGACTACTGAACATAAGTTTCGAACGTTATAGATTTTAAGTTTCCGTACATTGGGTACATAATTAAATATTCGACTTGTGTGATAACCCTCCACATGTATTACAATATATATATAATTATTTGTATATCATTGTTCTTCTAAATTACAATCTTGGGCTAGTATAATACATCTTACGTTTGGCCATGACTGTAGAAAATGACCAAGGCAAGATCAACTACAGGAACTAGTGGTTGGAGTATGGAAGGACTGGAAGGTGCATACAAGGAAATTGAAAGTCTAGCAAGAATTGTGGAGCATCGGGTGAGTAATGGAGCACCAAGGAATCTTGAACTAAGTAATTGTACTATTGAACAGTTCAAGAAGTTGAGTCCGCCTTCTTTTAAAGGTACTCCCAACCCCACAAAAGCAAAAAATTAGGTGATGTAAATGGAAAAGATGTTCGATGTTCTTGAGTGTACAAATGAACAGTGGGTTTCATTTTAAACCTTCATGTTAGAAGGTGAAGCCGAACATTGGTGGAGAATGACTAGGAGAATACACGGGGAAAGGAATAATCGCATAGGTTGGAATGACTTCTTAGTGATCTTCTATGAGAAATACTTTCCCGAAATGGTGCAAGACCAAAAAGTAGCTGACTTCATGAGTCTAGTTCAAGGAAATATGACGGTTAGTCAATACGAGGCAAAGTTTATTGAGTTATCCCGTTTTTCACCTCATGTTGTGATAAGCGATGTTTTAAGAGAGAAGAAGTTTGAACGTGGGTTAAGGTTGAATATTCGTAGCCGAATTTCCATCATGAAGTTGACATGATATAATGATGTGGTGGCTAGGGCAACAATAGCTGAGAAGGATAGCGAAGAATATAATCAGGTTAGAGAGGGGAAGAGGAATTTTGGAGAACAAAGAGGAATGAACCCCAATAACAAACCCTTTAGGACTATACCTAATATAGGTCAACCTTTAGTAAGCAAACCCTTTAATGTTGATAAATGCTGACGTTGTGGTAATATTAATAGAGGGTGACCATGTTACCTGGAGATGGGGAGTTGCTTTAGGTGTGGCCAAAAGGGACATAAAATACGAGATTGTCCTAATAAAGGGAAGGCGGTAACAAAGACTTCTAATGACAATAAGGATCAGGGCAGACAAGGCAGAGTCTTTAATCTTTCTGATGCAAAGGCTTCTAATGTAGTAGTGTCAGGTACACTTTCTATAGGAGCACAACCTTTTCAAGTTTTAATAGATCCTGGTTCTACCCATTCATTTGTGTCTGTGCATTTTGTTAATCGCTTTCCTAATATTCCTGAATCCTTGAATCATATCATACACGTTTCTACTCCTTCGGGTGAGTTATTGACATGAACATTAGTATATAAGTCTTACCCTATAAATGTTAGTAGTCAAAAACTATTCTCTGATTTGATAGTTTTAGACATAAGAGATTTTTGAAGTCATTTTGGGTATGGATTGGTTAGCATCATATTATGCTAGGGTGGATTTTTTTGAGAAGAGAGTTATTTTCCAAATTCTTAACCAACTAGAATTTAGTTTTGAAGGAACTAGCATCTTATCTCCCATGCGTATTATCTCTGCAATGGAAACTTGTAGTTTTATTAAGAAAGGATGTCAAGGATTCCTTGCCAGTGCTATTGATTTACATACAAAAGAACCTAGTTTAGAAGATATTCCTATAGCTAAGTTTTTTCTTGATGATTTGCCCAGTCTATCTCCTAGTAGAGAAGCAGAATTTACCATTGTCCTTATTCCAGGAACTACACCAATCTCAAAACCACCTTATCGCATGGCAGCTTTAGAATTAAGGGAATTAAAAGTTCAATTACAAGATCTGTTTGACAATGGTTTTATTAGACCTAGTATATCCCCTTGGGGTGCTCCAGTGTTATTTGTTAAAAAGAAGAATGGGACGATGAGGTTATGTATAGATTATCATGAACTAAATAAGGTGACCATTAAGAATAAATACCCCTTACCTCGTGTAGATGATTTGTTTGACCAACTGCAAGGTACGCAAGTATTTTTGAAGATTGAACTTAGGTCAGGCTGTCACCAATTAAAGATTAAGGAAGAGGATATTTCAAAATCAGCTTTTCGTACATGATATGGTCACTGTGAATTTCTTATGATGCCATTTGGAGTAACTAATGCACCAACCGCTTTTATAAATATGATGAATATAGTATTTAGGAAATATCTGGATCAATGTGTGGTTGTTTTCATTGATGACATTATTATTTATTCCAGAGGTATTGAAGAACACGAGAAGCATTTGGAGATAGTATTACAAATCCTTAGGAAAGAGAAATTATATGCGAAATTAAAGAAGTGTGAATTTTGGTTGCCTAGTGTTTCTTTTCTAGGACATGTTAGTTGATCCTCAAAAGATCGAGTCTAAACTAGATTGGCCAAGACCAACTAATGTGACAGAGATAAGTTGTTTCCTAGGATTAGCAAGTTATTATCGAAGATTTGTTGAAGGATTTTTTAGTATTGCCAAACCTCTGTCTAGGTTAACGCAAAAGAAGGTGAAATATGAATGGTCCGCGGAAGTTGAGAATAGTTTTTGAGAACTTAAGAATCGATTAGTAACTGCCCCAATTTTGACTATTCATTCCGATATAAGAGGATTTGTGATTTATAGTGATGCTTCTAAAAATGGTTTGGGATGTGTGCTAATGCAAAATGGAAAAGTAGTAGCTTATGCCTCGAGACAGTTAAAACCACATGAGAAAAATTATCCAACCCATGACTTGGAATTAGCAGCAGTAATTTTTTCTCTTAAGATTTGGAGACATTATTTGTATGGTGAGACTTGTGAGATTTATACCGATCATAAGAGTTTTAAATATATCTTTACTCAGAAGGAATTGAATATGAGACAAAGGAGGTGGTTAGAATTGATGAAATATTATGATGTAAATATTCACTATCACCTGGGGAAAGCTAATGTAGTTGTCGACCCTTTGAGTAGAAAGTCTACACCAAATTTAGCATGTCTTATTACCAGCCAAGAAGCTATATTGAATAATTTGAGAAGTATGGAAATATATGTACATATTTATTGCAAAGGAAGAATAATCTCAAACTTACAAATACAACCCACATTGACGGAAAGAATTAAAGTTGCACAAGTAAATGACCCATAACTGAAGAAGATTAAAGAAGAGGTTATTGAAGGGAAGAGAATCAAATTTGTGATACAAGATGATATATTAAGGTTTGGAAATAGAGTGTGTATACCGGGTGATACCCAACTAAAGAGGAAGATTTTGGAGGTAGGTCATTACTCGAGATTCACAGCTCATCCCGAAAATACTAAGATGTATAGAGATCTCCGAGAAGTGTTTTGGTGGAATAACATGAAAAGGAAGATAGCAGAGTTTGTATCTCAGTATTTAATCTGTCAACAAGTAAAAGTTGAACTTCAGAAACCATCAGGATTATTACAACCTTTACCTATCCCTGAGTGGAAATGGGAACATATTACCATGGATTTTATGACAGGTTTACCAAGGAGTTCAAATGGTAATGATTCCATTTGGGTAGTTATTGATAGGTTAACTAAATCTGTTCATTTTCTTTACATTAAGATTACCCATTCCTTAGAAAAGTTAGCTAAATTGTATATGCAGAAAATTATTATGCTTCATGGAACCCTAGTTTCAATTATTTCCGATTCTGACCCTACTAAAAATAGCCATGGGAACACAATTGAATTTCAACACCTCTTTTTATCCTCACACAGATGGACAATCTGAGAGAACCAGTCAAACCTTAGAGGATATGCCTAGGGCATGTGTGCTTGATTTAAAGGGGAATTGGGATGATCATTTACCGTTAGTAGAATTTGCATATAATAATAGTTATCAAGCAAGTATACAAATGGATCCGTATGAGGCACTCTATGAAAGAAGGTATTGTTCCCCTACATGTTGGGTAGAAGTTGGAGAAAGAAAATTATTGGCACCATAGTTGATCCAGATCACAACAGAGAAAGTGAAATTGATATAAGACCGACTTCGAATCACTCAAAGTCATAAAAAGTGTTATGTTCATAATCGCCGATGAGAGTTGGAATTCCAAAGAGGAGATTACCTGTTCTTACGAGAATCACTGACAAAAGGAGTAATCTAGTTTGGGAAGAAAGTAAAGTTGAGTCCAAGATACATAGGACCTTTTGAAATACTTGAAAGGATAGGTGTTGTTGCGTATCGAATAGCCTTACCCCCTAAACTCTTTAGTGTGAAAAATATGTTTCATGTTTCAATGATGAAGAAATACATCCCTGATCCAACACATATCTTAAGTCATGAGCCTCTTCAAGTTAGAGAAGATTTGACATACATTGAGCATCCAGTGGAAATCTTCGACCGTAAGGATCAATTATTACGAACCAAGGTATTCCACTAGTCAAAGTATTATGGCGGAATCAATCTGTTGAAGAAGCAACATGGGAGCGGGAACATGAAATAAAAGAGCGATATCCATACCTTTTTGGAAATTAATGTAAGTAAAGTTTGGGGACCAAACTTTTTATAAGGAGGGTAGGATGTAAAGACTCCATTTTCTTATGCAAGTATATAATTGTCTTCTTTCAATTTCGTCACACTTACTATCTAATAATGATATATTATTACATATATGATATTCCGAGTTCTTAATACGACAAAGCCCGTTTTTAAATTTGAAGAATCACCGGTAAAATGGGTCAAATTGAAATTTTATGGCACATCCTAAGCTAAGCGATAAGTTTTGGGGTAGAAAAAGTAATTTTATGAAACTTTAGGGACTTGGTTTTAATAAAGAAGGTTTTAGGGACCAAAATAAAAAATAAAATGGGCCTTTTCGTAAATAAAATATTTTCAGGGACCTATAAGAAATATTGAAAATATATGATGTGAAATTACCAAAATGCCTTTGAGGTGAAAAATGATTCTTATACCCTTAATACCTTTCCACCTCATGATCGACACCTCATGCTTGGTTTTGACACCTCCACCGTACACGTGTCATCATTAGAAGAGAAGCCAAAACACGTGTCGTCGTTAGAGGAGAAGCTAAAACACGTGTCGCAGTCTAGTGAAATAAGACTGCAAGACACCTCCGTTACGCGACATGTCAACGCTAACTCGCCATTGTAAAATCTTGGTCATCATGGACACTGTCAATGCCGTGATATTTTTGGAAAACTCTAAGATGAATAGGGCCTTTGGGGATCATTTGAAACTCACACAAAATTCCTTGAAAAATATAGATAGAAGTAGTGAGAGAAAGCGTGGAAACATTTAAGAAGAAGTTCTTAGGGATATTCATCTTAAGGTAATCTTAATGTTAAATTTCATCTTTATAATTTTTAATTTATTGTTTTATAGCTTCACTTAGTAGTTATGCTGGTAAAATACACTAAAGGATTCACTAATCAAAACTTAAAATTTAGAACAAATCCAAGTTGATTTTACTTTCAATATATGTAAACTTGTTTGAAATTATGCACTTTTAAAAATGATTCTTTTTAAAGAAATTGCTCGTTATTATGGAATCCCATTTAAGTAATTCCAAAGTCAGGCCCGGCATTTAAGTAATTCCAAAGTCAGGCCCGGTGAAGTTCTGTCTAGATGAGATGGTATTTAAGTGGTGCCCCTGTGACCCTCCATCTCTACTGGGAATGAATCCGGAAATGTTCAGTCTAGATGAGATGGTATTTATGTCTAGATGAAATGGTATTTAAGTGGTGCCCCTGTGACCCTCCATCTCTACTGGGAACCGACTGATGAGGAAAGACTATGAATTAAATTCTTCAATTACGATCAATGAGTTTTAAAAGTTGACAAATGCGGATTTAATAATCCTTTAAAAGAAGAATTTATTATAAAAGTATAGTATAAACTGGACCTTAGAACGTGTACTTAAATCTTTATCAGATTAACGTATGATCGAAGACTCAATACCAGTAAATTTGACCTCCATTTTGGGTGAGTACTCTGACATTCCTTGCGTATTTTGATTATATGATATTATGCAAACTATATATATTTTGTGAACTTCTTTTATTCTCAAAATTCATGTGATACCGATGACTGATTCAATTGTGATATGTTTATATTTGTCCATATAAACATGCCAATTAAAATGATTATTGAAAAGGATATTGAATATTGAAAATATGATTCGGCCTAACGGGCCTCTTTACTAATTGAACTTCCCAGCTGGGTTATCGGTGGTGTGACCTAAATAAGGCGTTGTGACGAACTAGTTCGATTGACTCTTAACTATCGGGGAATAATACGGTAGAAGAATACGGTATTAGAGTGTAATTGGCCATCAAAATGATATGATTGAAAGAAAAAGATATCACATTTGATTTGTGGAATTCTTTTTATTCTGAGATATCCAATTGTGATATATATACTTTCATTTCAAAATATATCTCTATTTACTGCAGGTTCCTATCCATATATCTATATGCTTTCTCTGTTGACTTGAATATGTATCTATTTTCTAAAAACCCTGGAATGTCTAGAGATTAAACCTCACTCCAGTTTTTAGCTGATGTTGTATGACTAACCCTTTTTCAGGAAATAAGTAGGCTTGGAGGGAGCGTAAAAGGACTATATGGAAGATCCATCTTTTAGAGATCTTTTTTGTTATTTTAGTTAAAAAGTTGCTATATCATATAAAGCCTATTTGGCTCCCTTGTAATAAGTTTTAAATTTGGTTTTAAGTCGTAACTCATTGTTACTTGTAATAGAAATGAAGTTTCCTTTTAGAAAGCTCTGATGACATAATTCCTTAAATTTCGGTATTTTATGATTCATAACCATGTAATTATATTTTCACTGCATTTAATTAAGGAAACAATTTAAATGAGAATATTTTTTGCCATGGTGGCATGTCAAGACACTCGTTCCCCATTACTATTTGGGATGGGGTCATGACAACCAACACCTCGCACGGGACCAATGTAACTCGTATGCACTGGTCGCGCGATCACGGGACCCCCGGTTTGAAAATACGATGATAATTTGCATATTTCAAGACTTAGACATGAAAACATGGAGTTGGTGGGTGAAAACTCGAAAAATCTCCCAAACGGCCCCGTAAGTGGAACAACACCTCACACGGGACCAATGTAACTCGTATGAACTGACCGCGCGATCACGGGACCCTCGATTTGAGAATACGAGGACAATTTGTATATTTCTAGACATAGGCTTAAAAATATGGTGTTATTGGGGGAAAACCCGAAACAACCCCCGAACGACCCCATGAGTGGCACCAACACCTCGCACGAGACCAATGTAACTTGTAGGAACTGACTGTGTGATCACTAGAGCCTCAGTTTGAGAATATGATGATAATTTTTATATTTCTTGACTTAGGCTTAAAAACATGGCGTTACTGAGTGAAAACCAAAAATTGCCCCCGAACGGCCCCGTGATAGGCACCAACACCTCGCACGGGACCAATGTAACTTCTATAAATTGAATGCGCAATCATGAGACCCGCGGTTTGAGAATACGACGATAATTTAGAAATATCAGGACTTAGTCAAAATATGGCGTTAGTGGTTGAAAACTCGAAACAGCCCTTGAACGACCCCGTGAGAGGGACCAACACCTCGCACGGGACCAATGTAACTTGTACGAATTGACCGCGCGATCAGGGGACCCCCGGTTTTAGAATATAGTGAAAATTTAAAATTATCATGACCTTGGTAAAACCTGGCATTAGTGGGTGAAAACTCCAACCAGCCCTCGAACGGCCCCATGAGAGGGACCGACACCTCTCACGGGACCAATGTAACTCGTACTACTGACCGCGCGATCACCTGAACCCCGATTTGAGAATACGAGGATAATTTGTATATTTCTAAAATTAGGCTTTAAAACATGCCATTAGTGGGGGAAAACTAGAAACAGCCCCTGAATGGCCCCGTGAGTGGCACTAACACCTCGCACGGGACCAATGTAACTCGTAGGAACTGAATACGTGATCACTGGAGCCCCGGTTTGAGAATATGATGATAATTTGTATATTTCTTGACTTAGGCTTAAAAACATGGCGTTAGTGGGTGAAAACCCTAAACATACCCTGAATGGCCCCGTGAGAGGCACCAACACCTCGCACGGGAGTAATGTAACACGTTGGAACTGACCGTGTGGTCACGGGACCTCGGTCTGAGAATACGATGATAATTTGCATATTTCTATACTTAGGATCAAAAACATGGAATTAGTGGGTGAAAACTCAAAACAGCCGGCGAACGGCCCCATGAGAGGGCCCAACACCTCGCACGGGACAAATGTAACTCGTGCGCACTGAGTGCACGATCACGGGACCCCCAATTTGAGAATACGATGATAATTTTCATATTTCTAGACTTAGTTTTAAAAACACGGCGTTAGTGGGGGAAACCCGAAACACCCCCGAACGGACCTGTGACTGGCCCCAACACCTCACACGGCACTAATATAACTTGTAGGAACTGACCCCGCGATCACGGGACTCCCAATTTAAGAATGTGATGATAATTTACATATTTCCATACCTAGGCATAAAAACATGGTGTTAGTGGGTGAAAACCCAAAACAGCCCGCGAACGGCCTCGTGAGTGGCATCAACATCTCGCACGAGATGTTTGTAACTCGTAGGAACTGACCACGTGATCACGGGACCCCGGTTTGAGAAAACGATGATAATTTGCATATTTCTTCACCTAGGCTTAAAAATATGGTGTTAGTGGGTGAAAACTCGAAACAGCCCCCGAACGGCCCCATTAGAGGCACCAAAACCTCGCACAGGACCAATGTAACTAGTACGCACTAACGGTGTGGTCACGGGACCCCCAATTTATGAATACGACACTAATTTTTATATTTCTAGACTTAGGCTTAAAAACATGGCATTAGTGGGGTCAACCCGAAATAGCCCCGAACGGCCCCGTGACTGGCACGACACTAATGTAACTCGTGGGAATTGACCGCGCGATCACCGAAACTACGATTAGAGAATACGGCAATAATTTGAATATTTCTAGACTTTGGCATAAAAACACGGCGTTACTGGGGAAAACCCAAAACCGCCCCCGAACGGCCCCGTGAGTGGCACCACCACCTCGCACATGGCTAATGTAACTCGTCGGAACTGACCGCATGATCACGGGACCCCCGGTTTGAGGATGTGATGATAATTTGCATATTTCTAGACTTAGGCATGAAAAATGGAGGTATTGGGTGAAAACTCAAAAAACGCTCCCGAACGACCCCGTGAGTGGAACCAAATCTTCGTACGGGACCAATGTAACTCGCACGCATTGATCCCGCGATCACGGGACCCTCAGTTTGAGAATATGACAATAATTTGCAGATTTCTAGACTTAGTCTTAATAACATGGCGTTAGTGGGGGAAAACCCGAAACCATCCCTGAACGGCCCCGTCAGTGGCACGAACACCTCGCATGGGACCAATGTAACTCGTAGGAACTGACCCCGTGATCATGGGACCCCCGGTTTAAGAATATGACGATAATTTGTATATTTCTAGATTTAGGCTTAAAAACATGGCGTTAGTGGTTGAAAACCCAAAACATCCCCCGAACGGCCCCGTGAGAGGCACCAACACCTCGCAAAAGACCAATGTAACTCGTACACACTGACCGCGCGATCACGTGACCCCCGGTTTGAGAATACGATGATAATTTGAATATTTCTAGACTTTAGCATAAAAACATGGTGTTAGAGGCGAAAAACCCAAAACAGCCCCCGAACGGCCCCTTGAGTGGCACCAACACCTCCCATGGGACCGATGTATCTCGTAGGAACTGAGCGCGCGATCAAGGGACCCTGGGTACGATGATAATTTGTATATTTCTACACTTAGGCTTAAAAACATGGCGTTAGTGGGTGAAAACCCGAAATAACCCCCGAACGACCCTGTGAGAGCCACCAACACCTCGCACCAGAATAATGTAACTCGTACGCACTGACCAAACCATCACGGGACCCCCGATTTTAGAATACGATGATAATTTGAATATTTCTAGACTTAGGCATGGAAAAATGGAGTTAGTGGTTGAAAACTCGAAAAATCTCCTAAACGGCCCCGTGTGTGGAACCAACACCTCGCACGGGACCAATGTAACTTGGACGCACTGACCGCGCGATCACGGGATCCCCGTTTGGAGAATACGATGATAATTTGTAGATTTCTAGACTTAGGCTTAAAAACATGGGGTTAGTTGGGGAAAACCCGAAATAGCCCCCGAACGGCCCTGTGAAGTGGCACCAACACCTTGCACAAGACCAATGTAACTCGCGTGCACTGACCGCACGATCATGGGACCCCTGGTTTGAGAATATGATGATAATTTGCATATTTCTAGACATAGGCATTAAATTGTGGCATTAGTTGGTGAAAACTCAATACAGCCACCGAACGTCCCCATGAGAGGCACCAACACCTCGACGCACTGATATGTGATCACGGTAACCCCAGTTTGAGAATATGATGATAATTTGAATATCTCTAGACTTTCCCATAAAAATATGGGTTAGTGGGGGAAAACCAGAAACAGCCCCGAACGGCCCCATGAGTGGCACCAGAACCTCACATAGGACCTTTGTAACTTGTAGGAACTGACAACGTGACCACAGGACCCCCGATTTGAGAATACGATGATATTTTGCATATTTATAGACTTAGGCATGAAAAAATGGAGTTAGTGGGTGAAAACTCGAAAAAGCTCGTGAACGACCACGTGAGTGGAACCAACACCTCGCACGGGTCCAATGTAACTCGCACGCACTGATCGTGCGATAACGGGACCCCTGAATTGAGAATACGATTATAATTTGTAGATTTCTAGACTTAGATTTAAAAACGTGGCATTAGTGGGGGAACACTCGAAACCGCCACCGAACAGTCGCGTGAGTGGCATCAACACCTCGTACGGGACCAATGTAACTCGTAGGAACTGACTACGCGATCACGGGACCCCCGATTTGAGAATACGATGATAATTTGCATATTTCTAGATTTAGGCATGAAAAAATGGAGTCAGTGGTCGAAAACTCAAAAAATCTCCCGAACGGCCCCGTGTGTGGAACCCACGCCTCGCACGGGACCAATGTAAGTCGCACAAACTGACCGCGCGATCACGGGACCCTTGGTTTGAGAATACGATGATAATTTAAACATTTCTAGACTTAGGCATGAAAAAATGGAGTCAGTGGTTGAAAACTCGAAAAATCTCCCGAACGGCCCCGTGAGTGGAACCAACACCTAGCACTGGACCAATGAAACTCATACAAATTGACCGTGCGATCATGGGACCCCCAATTTATGAATACGGTGATAATTTAAAAATATCAAGACTTTGTCAAAACATGGCGTTAGTGGGTGGAAACTCGAAACAGTTCCCGAACGGCCCCGTGAGAGGGACGAACACCTCGCATGGGACTAATGTAACTCGTACGCACTGATCACACGATTGTGGGACCCACAGTTTGAGAATATGAGGATAATATTTATATTTATAAACTTAGGTTTAAAACATGGCGTTAGTTGGTGAAGATCTAAAACATCCCCCGAACGGCCCCGTGAGAGGAACCGACACCTCGCACATGACCAATGTAACTCATAGGAGCTGACCTCACGATCACGGGCCCTCGGTTTGAGAATATGATGATAATTTGCATATTTCTATACTTAGGCTTAAAAACATGGCGTTAGTGGGGAAATCTCAAAACAGCCCCCGAACGGCCCCGTGAGTGGCAACAACACCTCACACTAGACCAATGTTACTCGTAGTAACTGATCGGGCGATCACGGGACTCCCGATTTGCAAATACAGTGATAATTTGAATATTTCTAGACTTTGGCATAAAAAATGGTGTTACAGGAAAAAAACTCGAAACAACCCCCGAACGGTCCTCTGAGTGTCACCAACACCTCCCACGGGACCTATGTAACTCGTAGGAACTGACCGCGCGATCATGGGACCCCCGATTTGAGAATATGATGATAATTTGCATATTTCTACACTTAAGCTTAAAAACGTGGCGTTAGTGGGTGAACACCCAAAACAGCCCCGGAACGTCCCCCTGAAATCCACCAACACCTCACACGGGACCAATGTAACTCGTATGCACTAACCACGCGATCACAGGACCCCCGGTTTGAGAATACGATGATAATTTGAATATTTCTAGACTGAGGCATGAAAACATGGTGTTATTGGGTGAAAACTCAAAAAAGCTCCCGAATGACCCCGTGAGTAGAACCAACACCTCGCACAAGACCAATGTAACTCGTACGAATTGATCGCATGATCACAGGACCCACCGGTTTTAGAATATGGCAATAATTTAAAACTATCAGGACTTGGGCAAAACATGGTGTTAGTGGGTGAAAAATCGAAACATCCCCCGAACGGCCCCGTGAGAGGGACCAACACCTCGCACGGGACCAATGTAACTCATATGCACTAACCGTGCGATCACGGGACCCCCAGTTTGAGAATACGATGATATTTTTTTAATTTATAGATTTAGGCTTAAAAAATGGTGTTAGTGTGGGAAAACCTGAAACAACCCCCGAACGACCCCGTGAGTGGCACCAACACATCACACGGGACCAATGTAACTCGTAGGAACTGACCGCGCGATCACGAGACCCCCAATATGAGAATACGATGATAATTTGTATATTTCTAGACTTCGGCTTAAAACATGGCCATAGTGGGCGAAAAACCAAAACAGACCCCGAACATCCCCGTGAGAGGCACCAACACCGCTCACAGGACCAATGAAACTCGTACACACTGACCGCGCGATCATGGGACCTCCGATTTGAGAATATAATGATAATTTAAATATTTCTAGACTTTAGAATAAAAACATGGCGTTAGTGGGTAACGGCCTCGTTAGTGGCACCAACGCCTCACACGAGACCTATGTAACTCGTAGGAATTGACCGCGCGATCATGGGACCTCCGGTTTGAGAATACGATTATAATTTCCATATTTCTAGACTTAGACTTAAAAACATGGTGTTAGTTGGTGAAAACCCGAAATAGCCCCGTGAGAGGCACCTACACCTCACACGGAACCCGCGGTTTGAGAATTCAACGATAATTTACATATTTCTCGACGTAGGCATGAAAACATGGAGTTAGTGGGTGAAAACTCGACAAAGCACCCAAACGTCCCCATGAGTGGAACCAACACCTCGCACAGGTTCAATGTAACTCGTACAAACAAACTGCGCGATCATGGGACCCTTGGATTGAGAATACGGTGATAATTTTAAAATATCAGGCCTTAGGCAAAACATTGCATTAGTGGGTGAAAACCTGAAACACCCCTTGAGCGGCCCCGTGAGAGACACCAACACCTCGCACAGGACCAATGCAAGTTGTACGCAATGATCGTGTGATCACGGAACCCCTGGTTTGAGAATACGACGATAATTTGCAAATTTCTAGACTTAGGCTAAAAAACATGGCGTTAGTGGGGGAAAATCCGAAATAGCCCCCTAACGGCCCTGTGAGTGGCACCAAAACCTCGCATAGGAATAATGTAACTCATAGGAACTGACCGCGCGATCACGGGACCCCTAGTTTGAAAATAAAATGATATGTTGCATATTTCTAGACTTAGGCTTAAAAACATGGCTTTAGTGGGTGAAAACTCTAAACAACCTCCAAATAGCCCCGTGAGTTGCACCAGCATCTCACACGGAACCAATACAACCCGTAGGAACTGATCGCGTGACCACGGGACCCCCGGTTTGAGAATACGACGATAATTTTCATATTACTTGAATTAGGCATGAAAAAATGGGGTTAGTGGGTGAAAACTTGAAAAAACTCTCGAACGGCCCCATGACAGGAACCATCACCTCGTAGGGGACCAATGTAACTCGTACGCACTGATAAGCAATCATGGGACCCCCGGTTTGAGAATACGACAATAATTTGCATATTTCTAAACTTAGGCTTAAAAATATGGCATTAGTGGGGAAAACCCGAAACAACCCCCGAACGGCCCCGTGAGTGGCACCAACACCGAGCACGGGACCAACGTAACTCGTACGAACTGACCACGTGATCACGGGCCCCCCAGTTTGAGAATATGATGATAATTTTCATATTTCTAGACTTAAGTTTAAAAACATAGCATTATTGGGTGAAAACCTAAAATAGCCCTCGAACGGCCCCGTGAGAGGCACCAACACCTCGAACGGGACCAATGTAACTCATACGCACTGACCGCACAATCATGGGACCCCCGGTTTGAGAATATGATGATAATTTTAATTTTCTATACTTTGGCATAAAAACATGGCATTAGTGGGGGAAAGCCTGACACAGCCCCCGAACGGCCCTGGGAGTGGCACCAACACCTCCCAAGGGACCTATGTAACTCGTAGGAACTACCCGCATGATCACGGGACCCCCAGTTTGAGAATACTTTGATAATTTGGATATTTCTGGACTTAGGTTTAAAAACCTGGCGTTAGTGGGTGAAAACCCAAAACTGCCCCCGAATGGCCCCGTGAGATGCACCAACACCTCGCGCGGGGCTAATGTTACTGGTCCACAATAACCGCGCGATCACTGGACACCCAGTTTTATAATACGGTGATAATTTTCATATTTCTAGACTTAGGCATGAAAACCTAGAGTTCGTGGGTGAAAACTCAAAAAATCTTCCGAACGGCCCTATGAGTGGAACCAATACCTCGCACGGGACCAATGTAACTTGTACTAACTAACCGCGCGATCACGGGTCCCTCGGCTTGAGTATACGATGATAATTTGAAAATTTATAGACTTAGGCTTAAAAACATGTTTTTAGTGGGGAAAAACCCGAAACAGCCACCGTACGACCTCATGAAGTGGAACCATTACCTCACGCGGGACCAATCTAACTCGTAGAAACTGACGGTGTGATCACGGAACCCTCGATTTTAGAATACGATGATAATTTCCATATTTCTAGACTTAGGCTTAAAAACATGGCTTTAGTGGGTGAAAACCCGAAATAGACCCCGAATGGACTCGTGAGTGGCACCAACACCTCACACGGGACCAATGTAACTCGTAGGAACTAACCTTGCAACCATGGGACCCTCGGTTTGAGAATATGACGATAATTTGCATATTTCTAAACTTAGTCTTAAAAACAAGACGTTAGAGGTTGAAAACCCAAAACTGCCCTCGAACGGCCCCGTGAGTGGCACCAACACCTCGTACCGGACCAATGTAACTAGTAGGAACTGACCGCGTGACCATGGGACCCCCGGTTTGAGAATATGACGATAATTTGCATATTTCTAGACTTAGGCTTAAAAACATGGCGTTAGTGGGGGAAAATACGAAACAACCACCGAACGGCCCCGTGAGTTGCACAAACAACTCGCACGGGACGTAAGTAACTCGTAGGAACTCACCGCGCAATCACGGGACCCCCAGTTTGAGAATACGACGATAATGTGCATATTTCTGGACTTACGCTTAAAACATGGCGTTAGTGGGTGAAAACCCGAAACAACCCTCGAACGGCCCCGTGAGAGGCACCAATATCTCGTACGGGGCCAATGTAACTCGTACGCACTGACCGCGCGATCACGGGACCCCCGATTTGATAATATGATAATAATTTGCATATTTCTAGACTTAGGCATGAAAACATGGAGTTAGTGGGTGAAAATTCAAAAAAGCTCCCGAACGGCCCCGTGAATGGGACCAACACCTCACACGGTACAAATGTAACTCGTACAAACTGATCGCGCGACCATGGGACCCCCGATTTTAGAATACGGTGATAATTTAAAAATATTAGGACTTAGGTAAAGCATGGAATTAGTGGGTGAAAACTCGAAACAAACACCGAACGTCCCTGTTGAGGAACCTACACCTTGCACATGTCCAATGTAACTCGTACGCACTAAACGCACGATCATGGGCCCCTTGATTTGAGAATACGACAATAATTTGCAAATTTCTAGACATAGCCATAAAAACAAGGCGTTAGTGGGAGAAAACCCGAAACAGCCGCCGAACGGCCCTGTGACTGGCACCAACACCTCTCGCGGGACCAATGTAAATAGTAATAACTGACCGTGTGACACGGGACCCATGATTTGAGAATACGATGATAATTTGTACTTTTCTAGATTAGGCATAAAAAATGGCGTTAGAGGGTGAAAACCCGAAACAGTCCCCAACGGCCCTGTGAGTGACACCAACACCTCGCACGGGACCAATTTAACTCCCACGAACTGATTATGCAATTTCGGGACCCCCGGTTTGAGAAAACAACGATAATATAAAATATCAAGACTTAGGCAAAACATTGTGTTAGTGGGTGAAAACCCAAAATATCCCTCGGACGGAACTATGAGAGGCACCAACACCTCGCACGGGTCCAATGTTACTCGTACGCACAGAACGCGCGATCACGGGACCCCCGGTTTGAGAATACGATGATAATTTACAAATTTCTAGACTTAGGTTTAAAAACATGGTATTAGTGGGATAAAACTCGAAACAGACCCCGAAAGGCCCCGTGAAGTGGCACTAACACCTCACATGAGAACAATGTAACTCGTAGGAACTGATCGTGTGATCACGGGACCACCGATTTGAGAATACGATGATAATTTGCATATTTCTAGACATAGGCTTAAAAACATGGCGTTAGTGGGGGAAAACCTGAAATAGCCCCCGAACGACCCTAAGAGTGGCACCAACACCTCGCACGGGATCAATGTAACTCGTAGGAACTGATCGCGTGACCACGGTACACCCGGTTTGAGAATATGACGATAGTTTGTATATTTCTAGAATTAGGCATAAAAACATGGCATTAGTGGGTGAAAACCCGAAATAGCCCCTAAACGGCCCCGTGAGTGGCACCAACACCCCGCACGGGACCAATGTAACTCGTAGGAACTGACCGCACGACCATGGGACCCCCGATTTGAGAATACAATGATAATTTGAATATTTCTAGACTTAGGAAGGAAAAATGGAGTTAGTGGGTGAAAACTCGAAAAAGCTCCCAAACGGCCCCACGAGTGGAACCAACACCTCGCACAGGACCAATGTAACTAGTACGCACTGACCGCATAATCACGGGACCCCCAATTCAAGAATACGAGGATAATTTGCATATTTCTAGACGTAGTCTTAAAAACATCGCGTTTGTGGTCGAAAACCCAAAATAGCCCCCTGAACAGCCCCGTGAGTGGAACCAACACCTCACACGGGACAAATGTAACTCGTAGGAACTCACTGCACAAACATGGGACCCCCAATTTGAGAATACGATGATAATTTGAATATTTTTAGACTTAGGCCAAAATACATGGCGTTAGTGGGTGAAACCCCAAAATAGGCCCTGAATGGCCATGTAAGAGGCTCTAACACCTCGCACGGGACCAATGTAACTCGTACGCACTGACCCCGCGATCATGGGTCCCCTGGCTTGAGAATATGACAATAATTTAAATATGTCTAGACTTTGGCATAAAAACATGGCGTTAGTGGTGAAAAACCCGAAATAGTCCTCAAACGACGCCGTGAGTGGCACCAACACCTCGCACGGGTGAAATATAACTCGTAGGAACTGACCGCGTGACCCCGAAACCCCCTATTTGAGAATACAATGATAACTTGTATATTTATAGACATTGGCTTAAAAATATGGCGTTAGTGGGCGAAAACCAGAAACAACCCCCGAATTACCCCATGAGTGGCACCAACACCTCGCATGGGACCAATGAAACTCGGAGGAACTGACCGTGTGACCACGGGACCCTCGGTTTGAGAATATGATAATAATTTTCATATTTTTAGACTTAGGCACGAAAAAATGGAGTTAATGGGTGAAAACTCGAAAAATCTCACAAATGGCCCCGTGAGTGGAACCAACACCTCACACGGGACCAATGTAACTCGTACGCACTCACCGTGCGACCACGAGACCCTTGGTTTGAGAGTATGACGATAATTTGTACACTTTTAGATTTAGGCTTAAAAACATGGCGTTAGTGGGTGAAAATCCATAATAGGCCTCGAACGGCCCCGTGAGGGGCACCAACACCTCGCATGGAGCCAATGTTACACATACGCACTAGCCGCGTGATCACGGGACTCCTGGTTTGAGAATACGATGATAATTTGCAAATTTCTTTACTAAGGCTTAAAAAGGTTGCATTAGTGGGGGAAAATTCAAAACAACCCCCTAACGGCCCTATGAGTGGCACCAACACCTCTCACATGACCAATGTAACTCGTAGAAATTGACCGCGTGATCACGGGAGCCCTAGTTTGAGAATATGATGATAATTTGCAGATTTGTAAACTTAGGCATGAAAACATGTTGTTAGTGGGTGAAAACTAAAAAAAGCACGCTAACAACCCCGTGAGTGGAACCAACACCTCGTACGGAACCAATGTAACCCGTATGAACTATACTCATGATCACGGGACCCTCGGTTTGAGAATATGATGATATTTTAAAAATATCATGACTTAGGCAAAACATGGCGTTAGTGGATGAAATCTCGAAACAACCCCCGAACGTCCTCATGAGAGGAACCAACACCTCGCACGGGTCCAATGTAACTCGTATGCGCTGATCGTGCGACCACGAGACCCCCAATTTAGGAATACGACGATAATTTGCATATTTCTAGAGTTAGGAACAAAAAAATGGAGTTAGTGGGTGAAAACTCGAAAAAGCTCCTGAATGGCCCCGTGAGTGGAACGAACACCTTGCAGGGGCGAATGTAACTTGTAGGAACTGACCATGCGATCATAGGACCCCTCGTTTGAGAATACGGCGATAATTTGCATATTTCTAGACTTAGGCTTAAAAACATGGCGTTAGTAGGTGAAAACCCAAAATAGCCCCCTAACGACCACGTGTGAGGCACCAACACCTTGCACGGGACCAATGTAACCCATACACACTGACCGAGCGATCACGGGTTCCCCGATTTGAGAATACGATGATAATTTGAATATATTTGTACTTTGGCAAAAAAACATGGCATTAGTGGGGGAAAACCTAAAACAGCCCCCGAACGGCCCCGTGAGTGGCACCAACACCTCGCACGGGACCTATGTAACTCGTAGGAACTGATCGCGCGATCACGGAACCCCAGATTTGATAATATGATGATAATTTGCATATTTCTAGACTTAGGGTTAAAAACTTGGCATTAGTGGGTGAGAACCCGAAACAATCCTCGAATGGCCCGTGAGTGGCACCAACACCTCACACGGGGCCAATGTATCTCATATTAACTGATCGTCCAATTAGAGGACCCCCGGTTTGAGAATACATCGATAATTTAAAAATATTAAGACTTAGGCAAAACATGGCATTAGTGGGGGCAAACCCGAAATAGCCCCCGAGCGGCCCCGTTAGTGGTAGCAACACCTCACACCGGACCAATGTAAGTCGTAGGAACTGACCGCGCGATCACGGGACCCCCGGTTTGAGAATACGATGATAATGTGCTTATTTTTTGACTTAGCCTTAAAAATATGGCGTTATTTGGTGAAAAGACGAAACAACCCCCGAACGACCCCATGAGAGGCACCAACACCTCGCACGGGACCAATGTAACTCGTACGCACTGACCACACGATCACATGACCCCCAGTTTGAGAATACGATGATAATTTGCATATTTCTTGATATAGGCATGAAAACATGGTGCTAGTGGGGGTGAACTCGAAATTGGTCCCGAACGACCCCGTGATGGCACCAACACCTCGCTCGGGACCAATGTAACCCATTGGAGCTGACCAAGCGATCACGGGACCCTCGATTTGAGAATCCGATGATAATTTTCATATTTCTTGACTTACGCTTAAAAACATGGTGTTAGTGGGTGAAAACTCGAAACAGCCCCTGAATGTCCCGTGGGTGTCACTAACACCTCGCAGGGGACCAATGTATCTCGTATGAACATATTGCGCAATCACGGGACCCCCGATTTGAGAATACGATGATAATTTAAAAATATTAGGACTTAGGCAAAACATGGCGTTAGTGGGTGAAAAACCGAAACAGTCCCCGTGCATCCCCGTGAGTGGCACCAACACCTCGCATGGGACCAATGTAACCCGTAAGAACTGACCATGTGATCACGGGACCCCCGATTTTCAAATACAATGATAATTTGCATATTTTTAGACTTGGGCTTAAAAACATGGCGTTAGTGGGCAAAAACCCAAAACAACACCCGAACGACCCCATGAGATGCACCAACACCTCACACGAGACAAATGCATATCATACGTGTTGACCGAGCGATCACGGGACCCTCGATTTGAGAATACTAGGTTAATTTGCATATTTCTACACTTAGGCATAAAAACATGGTGCTAGTGGGGGAAAACCCGAAACTGCCGCCGAACGGCCCCATGAATGGCGCCAACACCTTACTCGGGACAATGTAGAAACTGATCACGCCATCACGGGACCCCCGATTTAAGAATAAGAAGATAACTTTCATATTTCTATACTTAGGCTTAAAAACATGGTGTTATTGGTTGAAAACCGGAAACAACCCCCGAACGGCCCCGTGGGAACCACCAACACCTCTCACGGGACCAATTTAACTCATACGTACTGACTGAGCGATCACGGGACCCCTGGTTTGAGAATACAATGATAATTTGCATATTTCTAGACTTAGTCTTCAAAACATGGCGTTAGCGAGGGAAAACTTGAAATATCCCCTGAACAGCCCCGTGAGTGGCACCAACACCTCGAACGGGGCCTATGTAACTCGTAGGAGCTGACCGCGCAATCACGGGACCTCCGATTTCAGAATATGATGATAATTTGAATATTTCTAGACTTAAGCTTAAAAATATGGCGTTAGTGGGTGAAATCCCGAAACAACCCCCGAATGGCCCTGTTAGAGGTACCAAAACCTCACACGGGGCCAAAGTAACTCATATGCATTGACCGCGCGATCACGAAATCCTCGATTTGTGAATACGACGATAATTTGTAAATTTGTAGACTTAGGCATGAAAACATAGAGTTAGTGGGTGAAAACACAAAAAAGCTCCCTAACGGCCCCGTGAGGGGAACCAAAACCTCACACGGGACCAACGTTACCCGTACGAACTGACTGCGCGATCACAGGACCCCCGATGTAAGAATACATAGACAATTTAAAAGTATCAGGACTTAGGCAAAACATGGAGTTAGTGCGTGAAAACCTAAAACAGCCCACGAATGGACTTGTGAGATGCACCAACACCTCGTACGGGTCCAATGTAACTCATACACACTGACCACGTGATCACGGGACCCTCGGTTTGAGAATTTGATGATAATTTGCAAATTTCTAGACTTAGGCTTAAAAACATGGGGTTAGTTGGGGAAAACCCAAAATAGCGGCCCCATGAAGTGGCACCAGCACCTCGTACGAGACCAACGTAACTCATAAAAATAAACTGCGCGATCGCAGGACCCCCGGTTTGAGAATACGACGATAATTTTCTTATTTCTAGACGTAGGCTTAAAAATATGGGGTTAGTGGGGGAAATCTTGAAACATCCCTCGAACGGCCGTGTGAGTTGCACCAACACCTCGCACGGGACCAATATAACTCATAGGAATTGACCGCATGACCACGGGACCCCCGATTTGAGAATTCAACGATAATTTGTATATTTCTAGACTTAGGCTGAAAATGGCGTTAGTGGGTGAAAACCCAAAACAGCCCTTGAACGGCCCCGTGAGTGGCACCAACACCTCGCACGGGACCAATGTAACTTGTAGGAACTGACCGCGTGACCACGATACCCCCGATTTTAGAATATGATGGTAATTTGTATATTTCTTGAGTTAGGCACAAAAAAATGGAGTTAGTGGGTGAAAACTCAAAAAAGCTCCCGAATGACCCCGTGAGTGAAACCAACACGTTGCACGAGAATAATGTAACTCATACGCACTAATCGCGCGATCTTGGGATCCCCGGTTTGAGAATACAAAGATAATTTGCATATTTCTATCCTTAGGTTTAAAAACATTGTGTTAGTGGTGGAAAACCCAAAACAACCCCCGAACGACCCCATGAGTGGAATGAACACCTTATACGGGGCCAATGTAACTCGTAGGAACTGACTGCGCGATCACGAGACCCCCAATTTTAGATTACGGTGATAATTTGCACATTTTTAGACTTAGGCATAAAAACATGGCGTTTGTGGACGAAAACCCAAAATAGCCTTCGAACGGCCAAGTGTGAGGCACCAACACCTCGCACGGGACAAATGTAACTCGTACGCACTTTCCGCGTGATCACGTGTCCCATGGTTTGATAATATGATGATAATTTGAATATTTCTATACTTTGGCAAAATCACATGGCGTTAATGGTGGAAAACCCTAAACAGTACCCGAACGGCCCCGTGAGTGGTTCCAACACCTCACACGGGACTTATGTAACTCTTAGGAACTGATCGCGTGATCACGGGACCCCCAGTTTGAGAATATGATGATAATTTTCTTATTTCTAGACTTAGGTTTAAAAACATGGGATTAGTGGGGGAAAACTCGAAACATCCCTCGAACGGCCGGGTGAGTGGCACCAACACCTCGCACGGGACCAATATAACTCATAGGAACTGACCGCATGACCATGGGACCCCCGATTTGATAATGAGACAATAATTTACATATTTCTAGACTTAGGCTTAAAAATATGGCTTTAGTGGGGGAACACCCGAAATAGCCCCCGGATGGCTACGTGAGTGGCACCAACACCTCTGCGGGACTAATGTAACTCGTAGGAACTGACCGTATAATCATAGGACCCCTGATTTGATAATACAATGATAATTTGAATATTTCCAGACTTCGGCTTAGAAACATGGTGTTAGTGGGTGAAAGCCCAAAATAGCCCCCCGAACGGCCCCGTGAGAGGCACTAAAACCTCGCACGGGACCAATGTAAGTCGTACGCACTGACTGCATGATCATGGGTCCCCCAGTTTGAGAATACGATGATAATTTGAATATTTCTAGACTTTGGCATAAAAACATGGCGTTAGGGGGGAAAATGCGAAACAACCCCCGAACGACCCCGTGAGTGGCCAACACCTCGCGTGGGACATATATAACTCGTAGTAACTGACTGAATGATCACGGGAGCCCCGATTTGATAATATGAAGATAATTTGCATGTTTCTAGACTTAGGCAAGAAAACATGGAGTTAGTGGGTAAAAACTAGAAAAAGCTCAGAAAGGGCCCTGCGAGTGGAACCAACACCTCGCACGGGACAAATGTAACTCGTACGAACTGATCGAGTAATCATGGGACCCCTGGTTTGAGAATACGATGATAATTTAAAAATATCAGGACTTAGGCAAAACATGGCGTTAGTGGGTGAAAACCAGTAACAGCCCTCGAACGGCCCCGTGAGGGGCACCAACACCTCGCACGGGGACAATGTAACTCGTACACACTGACGGCACGATAACAGGACCCCCAGTTTAAGAATACGATGATAATTTGCAAATTTGTAAACTTAGGCATGAAAACATGTTGTTAGTGGGTGAAAACTCAAAAAAGCACCCTAACGGCCCTGTGAGTGGAACCAACACCTCGAACGGGACCAATGTAACCCGTATGAACTAATCTCGTGATCACGAGACCCCCGATTTGAGAATATGATGATAATTTAAAAATATCAGGACCTATAAAACATGGTGTTAGTGTCTGAAAACTTGAAACAACCCTCGAACGGCCTCGTGTGAGGCACCAACACCTCGCACGGGTCCAATGTAACTCGAATGCACTGACCGTGCGATCACGGGGACCTCGATTTTAGAATACAACGATAATCTGCAAATATCTAGACTTAGTCTTAAAAACATGGTGCCAACACCTAGCATGGGAAGTGGTACCAACACCTCGCACGGGACCAATGTAACTCGTAAAAACTGACCTCGCGATCATGGGAACCCCGGTTTGAAAGTACGATGATAATTTGCATATTTTTAGACTTAGGCTTAAAAACATGGCGTTAGTGGGGGCAAACCCGAAATAGCCCCCGAACGGCCCCGTGAGTGGCACCAACACCTCGCATGGGACCAATGTAACTCGTAGGAATTGACCACGCGATCACGTGACCCCCAGTTTGAGAATATGATTATAGTTTGCATATTCCTTAACTTAGGCATGAAAACACGGTGCTAGTGGGGAAACCCGAAATTGGTCCCGAACGACCCCGTGATGGCACCAACACCTCTCTCGGGACCAATGTAACTCGTAGGAACTGACCACGCGATCACGGGACCCCTAGTTTGAGAATACGATGATAATTTTCATATTTCTAGACTTAAGCTTAAAAACTTATCGTTAGTGGGTGAAAACTCGATACAACCCCCGAATGGCACCAACACCTTGCACGAGACCAATGTATTTCGTATGAACTGATCGCGCAATCAGGGGACCCCCGATTTGAGAATACATCGATAATTTAAAAATATGAGCACTTAGGCAAAACATGGCATTAGTGGGGGAAAACTCGAAATAGCCCCCGAGCGGCCCCGTGAGTGGTAGCAACAGCTCACACGGGACCAATGTAAGTCGTAGGAACTGACTGCGGGTTCATGGGACCCCCGATTTGATAATATGATGATAATTTTAATATTCTTATACTTGGCATTAAAAACATGGCGTTATTGGGTGAAAAGACGAAACAGCCCCCGAACGACCTCGTGAGAGGCATAACCACCTCCCATGGAACCAATTTAACTCGTACGCACTAACCACGTGATCACGTGACCCCCAATTTTAGAATATGATTATAGTTTGTATATTCCTTGACTTAGGCATGAAAACATGGTGCTAGTGGGGGAAAACCCGAAATTGGTCCCGAATGACCCCGTGATGGCACCAACACCTCTCTCGGGACCAATGTAACTCGTAAGAACTCACCACGCGATCACGAGACCCCGATTTGAGAATATGATGATAATTTTCATATTTCTTGACTTAGTCTTAAAAACTTGGTGTTAGTGGGGGAAAACCAGAAATAGGCCCCGAACGGCCCTGTGAGTGGTACCAACACCTGGCAGGGGATCAATGTAACTCGTAGGAACTGACCGCTCGACCACGGGACCCCCGATTTGAGAATACGACGATAATTTACGTATTTCTAGAATTAGGCTTAAAAACAAGGCATTAGTGGGTGATAACCCAAAATAGGCCCCGAACGGCCTCGTGAGTGGCACCAACACCTCGCACGAGACCAATGTAACTCGTAGGAACCGACCGCATGACCATGGGACCCCGATTTGAGAATACGATGATAATTTGAATATTTCTAGACTTAGGCAGGAAAAATGGAGTTAGTGGGTGAAAACTCGAAAAAGCTCCCAAACGGCCCCGCGAGTGGAACCAACACCTCGCACGAGACCAATGTAACTTTTACGCACTGACTGCGCAATCACAGGACCACCGATTTAAGAATACGATGATAATTTGCATATTTTCAGACTTAGGCTGAAAAACATGGTGTTAGTGTTTGAAAACACGAAACAACCCCCAAACGGCCCCGTGAGTGGCACCCGCACCTCGCACGGGACCAATGTAACTCATAGGAACTCACCGCTCAATCACGGGACCCCCAGTTTAAGAATACGATGATAATTTGAATATTTTAGACTTAGGACAAAATACATGGTGTTAGTGGGTGGAACCCCAAAATAGCCCCTGAATGGCCAAGTGAGTGGCTCAAACATCTCGCACAGTTCCAATATAACTCGTACGCACTGACCGCGCGATCACGGGTCCCCCAACTTGAGAATAGGACAATAAATTAAATATGTCAAGACTTTGGCTTAAAAACATGGCGTTAGTGGGGAAACACCCAAAACAGTCCTCAAATGGCCCCGTGAGTGGCACCAACACATCGCACGGGTGCAATGTGACTCGTAGGAACTGACCGCGTGACCCCGAGACCCCCTGTTTGAGAATACGATGATAATTTTAATATTTCTAGACTTAGGCTTAAAAACATGGCGTTCGTGGGTGAAAAACCAAAACAGCCCCCGGACGGCCCTATGAGTGGCACCGACACCTAGTACGGGACCAATGTAACTCGTAGGAACTGATCGCGCGACCATGGCACCCTCGGTTTGAGAATATGATGATAATTTTTATTTATCCAGACTTTGTCACGAAAAATGGAGTTAGTGGATGAAAACTCGAAAAAGCTCCCAAATGGCCCTGTGAGTGGAACCAACACCTCGCACGGGACCAATGTAACTCATACGCACTCACCGCATAATCATGAGACCCTCGGTTTGAGAGTATGACGATAATTTGCGTATTTCTAGACTTAGGCTTAAAAACATGGTGTTAGTGGGTGAAAACCCAAAACAGCCCTCAAACGGCCTCATGAGGGGCACCAACACCTCGCATGGAGCCAATGTAACACGTACGCACTGATCGCGTGATCACGGGACTACCGATTTGAGAATAAGACGCTAATTTACAAATTTCTAGACATAGGCTTAAAAACATGGCGTTAGTGGGGGTAAACCCGAAATAGCCCCCGAACAGCCCCGTGAGTGGCACCAACACCTCGTACGGGACCAATGTAACTCGTAGCAATTGACCATGCGATCACGGGAGCCCCAATTTGAGAATACGATGATAATTTACATGTTTTTAGACTTAGGCATGAAAACATGGAGTTAGTGGCTAAAAACTAGAAAAAGCTCCGGAACGGCCCCGTGAGTGGAACAACCACCTCGCACGGGAAAAATGTCACTCGTACGAACTGATCGCGCAATCACGGGACCCCTGGTTTGAGAATACGACGATAATTTAAAAATATTAAGACTTAGGCAAAACATGGCGTTAGTGGGTGAAAACCCGAAACAGCCCCCGAACGGTCCCGTGAGCGGCACCAACACCTCGCACGGGGACAAGGTAACTCGTGCACACTGACCGCACGATAACAGGACCCCCGATTTAAGATTACAACGATAATTTGCAAATTTGTAAACTTAGGCATGAAAACAAGTTGTTAGTGGGTGAAAACTCAAAAAAGCACCCTAACGGCAGCGTGAGTGGAACCAACACCTCGCACGGGACCAATGTTACCCGTATGAACCAATCTCGTGATCACGGGACCCTCGCTTTGAGAATACATCAATAATTTAAAAATATTAGGACTTAGGTAGAAAATGGCGTTAGTGCGTGAAAACTCGAAACAACCCCCGAATGGCCTCGTGAGAGGTACCAACACCTCGCACGGATCCAATATAACTCGTATGAACTGACCGTGTGATCACGGGACCCCCGATTTTAGAATATGGTGATAATTTGCAAATATGTAGACTTAGGCTTAAAAACATGGTGTTAGTGGGGTAAACCCGAAACATCCCCCGAACGGCCTCGTGAAGTGGCACCAACACCTCGCACGGGACCAATAAAACTCATACGCACTGATCGCACGATCACGGGTCCCCCGATTTGAGAATACGATGATAATTTGTATATTTCTAGACTTAGGCTTAAAAACATGGCGTTAGTGGAGGAAAACCCGAAACAACCCCCGAATGGCCTAGTGAGTCGCACCAACACCTCGCACGGGACCAATGTAACTCATACACACTGACCGCACAATCACGGGACCCTCGATTTGAGAATACGATGATAATTTACATATTTCTAGATATAGGCAGGATAACATGGAGTTAGTGGGTGAAAACCCAAAATAGAACCCGAAAGGCCCCATGAGTGGCACCAACACCTCGCACGGGACCAATGTAACTCATAGGAACTGACCGCGTGATCACGGGACCCCTGGTTTGAGAATACGATGATAATTTGCATGTTTCTAGACTTAGGCATGAAAACATGGAGTTAGTGGGTAAAAACTAGAAAAAGCTCCGGAACGGCCTCATGAGTGGAACCAACACCTCGCACGGGACAAATGTAAATCATACGAACTGATCGCGCAATCACGGGACCCCTGGGTTTTAGAATAAGCTGATAATTTAAAAATATCATGACTTAGGCAAAACATGGCGTTAGTGGGTGAAAACCCAAAACAGCCCCCGAATGGCCTCGTGATAGGCACCAACACCTCGCACGGGGACAATGTAACTCGTACACACTGACCGCACGATAATAGGGCCCCCGGTTTAAGAATACGATGATAATTTGAAAATTTGTAAACTTAGGCATGAAAACATGTTGTTAATGGGTGAAAACTAGAAAAAGAACCCTAACGTCCCCATGAGTGGAACCAACACCTCGCACGGGACCAATGTAACCCGTATGAACTAATCCCGTGATCACAAGACCCCGGTTCGAGAATACGACAATAATTTAAAAATATTAGTACTTAGGCAAAACATGGTCTTAGTGCATGAAAACCTGAAACAACCCCCGAACGGCCCCATGAGTGGCACCAACACCTCGCACGGGACCAATGTAACTCGTAGGAACTGATCGCGCGATCACAAGACCCCCGATTTAGGAATACGACGGTAATTTGCATATTTCTAGAGTTAGGAGCCAAAAATGGAGTTAATGGGTGAAAACACGAAAAAGTCCCGAACGGCCCCGTGAGTGTAACCATCACCTCGCACGGGAACAATGTAACTCGTACGCACTGACCGCGCGATCACAGGACCCCTGGTTTGAGAATACGATGATAATTTCCATATCTCTGGACTTAGGGTTAAAAGCATGGCGTTAGTGGGTGAAAACCCAAAATAGCCCCCGAATGGCCACGTGTGAGGCATTAACTCCTCGCATGGGATCAACGTAACTCGTACGCACTAACCGCACGATCATGGGTCCCCCATTTTGAGAATACGATGATAATTTAAATATTTCTAGACTTTGGAATAAAAACATGGCGTTAGTGGGGGAAAACCCGTGAGTGGCACCAAAACCTAGCAAGAGACCTATGTAACTCATAGGAACTGACCGCGCGATCACGGAACCCCCGGTTTGAGAATATGATGATAATTTGCATATTTCTAGACTTAGGCTAAAAAGCTTGGCGTTAGTGGGTGAAAACCCGAAACAACCCCCGAATGGCCCGTGAGTGGCACCAACACCTCGCACGAGACCAATGTTTCTCGTATGAACTGATCGCACAATCAGGGGACCCCTGGTTTGGGAATACATCGATAATTTAAAAATATGAGGACTTAGGTAAAACATGGCATTAGTGGGGGAAAACCCAAAACATCGCTCGAGTGGCCCCGTGAGTGGTAGTAACACCTCACACGAGACCAATGTAGGTCGTAGGAACTGACTGCATGATCATGGGACCCCCGGTTTGAGAATACGATGATAACTAACATAATTTTAGACTTGGCCTTAAAAACATGGCGTTATTGGGTGAAAATACGAAACAACCCTCGAGCGACCCCGTGGGAGGAACCAACACCTTATATGGGACCAATGTAACTCGTACGTACTGACCACGCGATCACGTGACCCCCGGTTTGAGAATACGATGATAGTTTGCATATTCATTGACTTAGGCATGAAAACATGGTGCTAGTGGGGGTAAACCCGAAATTGCTCCCGAACGACCCCGTGATGGCACCAACACCTCGCTCGGGACCAATATAACTCGTAGGAACTGACCACGCGATCACGTGACCCCCGGTTTGAGAATACGATGATAATTTTCATATTTCTAGACTTAGGCTTAAAAACATGGTGTTAGTGGGTGAAAACTCGAAACATCCCCCGAATGGCTCATGAGTGTCACCAACACCTCGCACGGGACCAATGTATCTAGTACGAACAAATTGTGCAATCACGGGACCCCCAGTTTGAGAATACTATGATAATTTAAAAATATCAGGACATAGGCAAAACATGGCGTTAGTGGGGGAAAACTCGAAATAGCCCCCGAGCAGCCCTGTGAGTGGCACCAGCACCTCGCATAGGACCAATGAAACCCGTGATCGTGTGATCACGGGACCTCTGATTTGAGAATACAATGATAATTTGCATATTTTTAGACTTGGGCTTATAAACATGGCGTTAGTGGGCAAAAACTCGAAACACACCCCAATGACCCCGTGAGAGGCACCAATACCTCGCATGAGACAAATGTAGCTCGTACGTGCCGACCGCGCGATCACGGGACCCCTGGTTTGAGAATACTGGGATAATTTGCATATTTCTAGACTTTGGCATAAAAACATGGTGCTAGTGGGGGAAAACTCGAAACACCCGCCGAACGGCCCCATGAGTGGTACCAACACCTTGCTCGGGACAATGTAACTGGTAGGAACTGATTGCGCGATCACGGGACCCCAGATTTAAGAATTTGAAGATAATTTTCATATTTCTAGAGTTAGGCTTAAAAACATGGTGTTATTGGGTGAAAACTCGAAACAGCCCCGAAACGGCCCCGTGAGACGCACCAACACCTCGCATGGGACCAATGTAACTCATACGGACTGACTGAGTGATCGAGGGACCCCTGTTTTGAGAATACGATGATATTTGCATATTTCTAGAATTAGGCTTCAAAACATGGCGTTAGTGGGGGAAAACCCGAAATAGCCCCCGAACAGCCCCGTGAGTGGCACCAACACCTCGCACGGGGGCCTATGTAACTCGTAGGAACTGACTACGCAATCATGGGACCTCTGATTTCATAATACGATGATAATTTTAATATTTCTAGACTTAGGCTTAAAAAAATGTCGTTAGTGGGTGAAATCCCGAAACAACCCCTGAATCTCCCCGTAAGAGGCAACAACATCTTGCACGGGGCCAATGTAACTCGTATGCACTGATCGCGCGATCACGTGACCCTCGGTTTAAGAATACGATGAAAATTTGTAAATTTGTAGACTTAGTCATGAAAACATGGAGTTAGTAGGCGAAAACTAAAAAAAAAACTCCCTAACGGCCCCATGAGTGGAACCAACACCTCACACGGGACCAATGTTACCCGTACGAACTGACCACGAGATCACGGGACCCTCGGTTTAAGAATACGATGATAATTTAAAAGTATCAGGACTTAGGCAAAACATGGCGTTAGTGCGTGAAAACCCAAAATAGCCCATGAATGGCCTCGTGAGAGGCACCCACTCCTCGCACGGGTCCAATGTATTTCGTACGCATTGACCGTGCGATCACAGGACCCTCGGTTTGAGAATACGACGATAATTTGTAAATTTTTGGACTTAGGCTTAAAAACATGGCGTTAGTTGGGGAAAACCTTAAATAGCCCTCGAACGGCCCCGTGAAGTCTCACCATTACCTCGCACCGAACCAATGTAACTCATAAAAATAGACTGCGCGATCGCAGGACCCCCGGTTTGATAATACGATGATAATTTTTGTATTTCTAGACTTAAGCTAAAAAACATGGCGTTAGTGGGGTAAAACCTGAAATATCCCCCGAACGGCCCTGTGAGTGACACCAACACCTCGCACGGGACCAATATTACTCCTAGGAACTAACCACATGACCACGGGACCCCCGGCTTGAGAATAAGATGTTAATTTTCATATTTCAAGACCTAGGCTGAAAAACATGGCGTTAGTGGGTGAAAACCCAAAACATCCATTGAATGGACCCGTGACTGGCACCAACACCTCGCACGGGACAAATGTAACTCGTAGGAACTGACCGCGTGACCATGAGACCCCCAATTTTAGAATACGAGGGCAATTTGCATATTTCTTGAGTTAGGCACGAAAAAATGGAGTTAGTGGGTGAAAACTCAAAAAAAGCTCCCAAACGGCCCCATGACTGGAACGAACACCTCGTATGGGACCAATGTAACTCGTAGGAACTGACCGCGTGATCACGGGACCCCCAGTTTTAGATTTCTTGATCATTTGCATATTTCAAGTCTTAGGCTTAAAAACATGGCGTTAGTGGCTGAAAGCCCAAAATAGCCCCCGAACGGCCACGTGTGAGGCACCAATACCTTGCATGGAACCAATGTAACTCGTACGCACTGATCGCGTGATCACGGGTCCCACGGTTTGATAATATGATGATAATTTGAATATTTCTAGACTTTGGCATAAAAATATGGCATTAGTGGTGGAAAAGCCAAAACAGCACCCGAACGGCCCCGTGAGTGGCATCAACACCTCACACGGGACCTATGTAACTCGTAGGAATTGGCCGCACGATCAAGGGACCCCCGGTTTGTGAATATAATGATAATTTGCATATTTCTTGACTTAGGCTTAAAATATGGCGTTAGAGGGTGAAAACCTGAAACAACCTTCGAACGGCCCCGTGAAAGGTACCAACACCTTGCACGGGGCCAATGTAAATGGTATGCACTGACTGTGCATTCACAGGACCCTCAATTTGAGAATGCAATGATAATTTACATATTTTTGGTCATAGGCTTAAAAATATGGCGTT
Organism: Sambucus nigra; assembly: GCA_949130495.1. Lineage (NCBI taxonomy): Eukaryota > Viridiplantae > Streptophyta > Magnoliopsida > Dipsacales > Adoxaceae > Sambucus > Sambucus nigra. The sequence continues at coordinate 550,911,697 of OX422207.1, forward strand.
AATGGGGGAAAACGCGAAACAGCCCCCAAATGGCCCCGTGAGTGGCACTAACACCTCGTACGGGACTAATGTAACTCATCGAAACTGACCGCATGATCACGGGACCCCCGATTTGAGAATCCGATGATAATTTGCATATTTCTAGACTTAGGCTGAAAAACATGGTGTTAGTGGGTGAAAACCCGAAATAGACCCTGAACGACCCCGTGAGTGGTACCAACACCTCGCACGGGACCAATGTAACTCGTAGGAACTGACCGCGTGACCACGAGACCCCCAGTTTTTGAATACGATGGTAATATGCATATTTCTAGAGATAGGCACGAAAAATGGTGTCAGTGTGTGAAAACTCAAAAAATCTATTGAACGGCCCCGTGAGTGGAACCAACACCTCGCACGGGAACAATGTAACTCGTACACACTGACCGCGCGATCACGGGACCCCCGGTTTGAGAATATGACAATAATTTGCATATTTCTATCCGTAGAATTAAAAACATGGCGTTAGTGGTGGAAAACCCAAAATAGCCCCCGAACGGCAACGTGTGAGGCATGAACACCTCGAACGGGACAAATGTAACTCGTAGGAATAAATCGCGCGATCACGGGATCCTCGGTTTGAGACTACGGTGATAATTTTCATATTTCTAGACTTTAGCTTAAAAACATGGCGTTAGCGAGTGAAAACCCGAAACAGCACCCGAACGACACCAACATCTCACACGGGACCTATGTAACTCGTATGCACTGACCGCTCGATCATGGCTCCCAAGGTTTGATAATACGATAATAATTTGAATATTTCTAGACTTTAGCATAAGAACATGGCGTTAGTGGTGGAAAACCCGAAATAGCACCCGAACGGCCTCGTGAGTGGCACTAGCACCTCACACATGACTTATGTAACTCGTAGGAACTAGCCGTGTGATCACGAGACCCCCGGCTTGAGATTATGACGCTAATTTGCATATTTCTAAGATTAGGCTAAAAAACATGGCGTTAGTGGGTGCAAACCTGAAACGACCCTCGAACGGCCCCGTGAGAGGCACTAACACCTGGCACGGGGCCAAAGTAACTTGTACGCACTGACTGCGCGTTCTCGGGACCCCTGATTTGAGAATGCAAGGATAATTTACATATCTCTAGACTTAGGCTTAAGAATATGGCGTTAGTGGTGGAAAAATTGAAACTGCCCCAAACGGCCCCGTGAGTGGCACCAATATCTCATACGGGACCAATGTAACTCGTAGGAACTAACCGCGCGATCATGGGACCCCCAGTTTGAGAATACGATGATAATTTACATATTTTTAGACTTTAGCTTAAAAACATGGCATTAGTGGATGGAAGCTCAAAAGAGCCCCCCGAACGGTCCCGAAAGAGGCACCAACACCTCGCACGGGACCATTGTAACTCGTAAGCACTGACTGCGTGATCACGGGTCCCCCAGTTTGACAATACGATGATAATTTGAATATTTTTAGACTTTGGCATAAAAACAAGGTGTTTGTGGGGGAAAACCCGAAACAGCCCCCGAATGGCCCCGTGAGTGGCGCTAACACCTCGCACGGGACCTATGTAACTCGTAGGAACTGACCATGCAATCACGGGACCCCCGATTTGAGAATACGATGATAATTTGCATATTTCTAGACTTAGGCATAAAAACATGGCTTTAGTGGGTGAAAACCCAAATGTCCCCGTGAGAGGCACCAATAACTCGCACAGGCCAATGTAACTCTTACGCACTAACCACACGATCACGGGACCTTCGGCTTGAGAATACAACGATAATTTGCATATTTTTAGACTTAGGCATCAAAACATGGAGTTTGTGGGTAAAAACTCAAAAAATCTCCCGAACGGCTCTGTGAGTAGAACCAACACCTCGCACGGGACCAATGTAAGTCGAAAGAACTGACCTCGCGATCACGGGACCCCCGATTTGAGAATATGACGATAATTTCATATTTCTGGATTTAGGCTTAAAGATAAGGCGTTAGTGGGGGAAAACCCAAAATAGCCCCCGAATGGCCACGTGTGAGGCACCAACATCTCGCATAGGACCAATGTAACTCATATGCACTGACCGCGCGATCATGGTTCCCCCCATTTTAGAATACGATGATAATTTGAATATTTCTAGACTTTGGCATAAAAACATGGCATTAGTGGGGGAAAACCTAAAACAGCCCCCGAACGGCCCCTTGAGTGGCACCTACACCTCGCACGAGACCTGTGTAACTCGTAGGAACTGACCGTATGATCACGAAACCCCCCATTTGAGAATATGATGATAAGTTGCATATTTCTAGACTTTGGCTTAAAAACTTGGCGTTAGTGGGTGAAAACTCGAAATAGCCCCCAAATGGCCCGTGAGTGGCACCAACACCTCGCACGAGACCAATGTATCTCGTATGAATAGATTGCGCAATCGCGGGACCCCCAATTTGAGAATACGATAATAATTTAAAAATATTAGGACTTAGGAAAAACATGACATTAGTGGGGGGAAACCCGAAATAGCCCCCGTGCAGCCCCGTGAGTGGCACCAACACCTTGCATGGGACCAATGTAACCCGTAGGAAATGACCATGTGGTCACGGGACCCCCGATTTGAGAATACAATGATAATTTGCAAATTTTTAGACTTGGGCTTAAAAACATGGCGTTAGTGGGAAAAAACCCGAAAGAACACCCGAACGACCCCGTGAGAGGCACCAACACCTTACACGGGACCAATGTAACATGTACGCACTAACCATGCGATCACGTGACCCCCGGTTTGAGAATACGATGATAGTTTGCATATTCCTTGACTTAGACATGAAAACATGGTGCTAGTCGGGGTATCCCAAAATTGCTCCCGAACGACCCCGTGATGGCACCAACACCTCGCTCGGGACAAGTGTAACTCGTAGGAACTGACCACACGATGATGGGACCCTGATTTGGGAATACGCTGATAATTTTCACATTTCTAGACTTAGGCTTAAAAACATGTAGTTAGTGGGTGAAAACTCGAAACAACCCCCGAATGGCTCATGAGTGTCACCAACACCTCACACGGGACCAATGCATCTCGTACGAACAGATTGTGCAATCACGGGACCCTGGTTTGAGAATATGACGATAATTTAAAAATATTAGGACTTAGGCAAAACACGACGTTGGTGGGGGAAAACTCGAAACAGCCCCCGAGCAGCCCCGTGAGTGGCACTAATACCTCGCATGGGACCAATGTAACCCGTAAGAACTGACCATGTGATCACGGGACCCACGATTGGAGAATACAATGATAATTTGCATATTTTTATACTTGGGCTTAAAAACATGGCGTTAGTGGACAAAAAACCGAAATAGCACCCGAACTACCCCGTGAGAGGCACTAACACCTCGCACGAGAAAAATGTAGCTCATACGTGCTGATCGCGCGATCACGGGACCCTCGATTTGAGAATACTAAAATAATTTGCGTATTTCTAGCCTTAGGCATAAAAAATGGTGCTAGTGGGGGACAACCCTAAACAGCCGCCGAACGGCCCCGTGAATGGCACAAACACCTTGCTCGGGACGATGTAACTTGTAAGAACTGATCGCGTGATCACGGGACCCCCGATTTAAGAATAAGAAGATAATTTTCATATTTCTAGACTTGGGCTTAAAAACATGTTGTTATTGGGTGAAAACCCGAAACAGCCCCCGAACGGCCCCGTGAGACGCACCAACACCTCGCACGGGACCAATGTAACTCATACAGACTGACTGAGCGATCACGGGACCCCTGGTTTGAGAATACGATGATAATTGGCATATTTCTAGACTTAGGGTTCAAAACATGGCGTTAGTGGAGGAAAACCCGGAATAGCCCATGAATAACCCCGTGAGTGGCACTAACACCTCGCACGGGACCTATGTAACTCGTAGGAACTGACCGCGCGATCACGGGACCTCCGATTTCCGAATATGATGATAATTTTAATATTTCCAGACTTAGGCTTAAAAACATGGCGTTAGTGGGTGAAACCCCGAAACAACCCCTAAGTGGCCCCGTAAGAGGCACCAACACCTCGCACGGGGCCAATGTAACTCATATGCACTGATCGCATGATCACGGGACCCTCAGTTTGAGAATACGACGAAAATTTTCAAATTTGTAGAGTTAGGCATGAAAACATGGAGTTAGTGGGTGAAAACTCAAAAAAAACTCCCTAACGGTCCCGTGAGTGGAACCAACACCTCACACGGGACCAATGCTACCCGTACGAACTGACCGCGCGATCACGGGCCCCGCGATTTAAGAATACGATGATAATTTAAAAGTATCAGGACTTAGGCAAAACATGGAGTTAGTGCATGAAAAACCAAAACAACCCACGAACGTCCTCGTGAGAGGCACCAACACCTCGCATGGGTCCGATGTAACTTGTACGCACTGACTGCGCGATTACGGGACCCTCACTTTGAGAATACGATGATAATTTGAAAATTTCTAGACTTAGGCTTAAAAATATGGTATTAGTTGGGGAAAACCCAAAATAGCCGCTGAAAGGCCCCGTGAAGTGGCACCAACACCTCGCACGGGACCAATGTAACTCGTACGCACTGATCGCGCGATCACGGGACCCCCGGTTTGAGAATACGACAATAATTTGCATATTTCTATCCGTAGAATTAAAAACATGGCGTTAGTGGTGGAAAACCCAAAATAGCCCCCGAACGGCAACGTGTGAGGCATGAACACCTCGAACGGGACAAATGTAACTCGTAGGAATAAACCACGCGATCACGGGATCCTCGGTTTGAGACTACGGTGATAATTTTCATATTTCTAGACTTTAGCTTAAAAACATGGCGTTAGCGAGTGAAAACCCCGAAACAACACCCGAACGGCACCAACATCTCACACGGGACCTATGTAACTCGTATGCACTGACCGCTCGATCATGGCTCCCAAGGTTTGATAATTCGATAATAATTTGAATATTTCTAGACTTTAGCATAAGAACATGGTGTTAGTGGTGGAAAACCCGAAATAGCACCCGAACGGCCTCGTGAGTGGCACTAGCACCTCACACAGGACCTATGTAACTCGTAGGAACTAGCCGTGTGATCACGAGACCCCCGGCTTGAGAATATGACGCTAATTTGCATATTTCTAATCTTAGGCTCAAAAACATGGCGTTAGTGGGTGAAAACCTGAAACGACCCTCGAACGGCCCCGTGAGAGGCACTAACACCTGGCACGGGGCCAAAGTAACTTGTACGCACTGACTGCGCATTCTCGGGACCCCTGATTTGAGAATGCGAGGATAATTTACATATCTCTAGACTTAGGCTTAAGAATATGGCGTTAGTGGGGGAAAAATCGAAACTGCCCCAAACGGCCCCGTGAGTGGCACCAATATCTCATACGGGACCAATGTAACTCGTAGGAACTAACCGCGCGATCATGGGACCCCCAGTTTGAGAATACGATGATAATTTACATATTTTTAGACTTTAGCTTAAAAACATGGCATTAGTGGATGGAAGCCCAAAAGAGCCACCCGAACGGCCCCGAAAGAGGCACCAACACCTCGCACCGGACCACTGTAACTCGTAAGCACTGACTGCGTGATCACGGGTCCCCCAATTTGAGAATACGATGATAATTTGAATATTTTTAGACTTTGGCATAAAAACAAGGTGTTTGTGGGGGAAAACCCGAAACAGCCCCCGAATGGCCCCGTGAGTGGCGTTAACACCTCGCACGGGACCTATGTAACTCGTAGGAACTGACCATGCAATCACGGGACCCCCGATTTGAGAATACGATGATAATTTGCATATTTCTAGACTTAGGCATAAAAACATGGCTTTAGTGGGTGAAAACCCAAATGTCCCCGTGAGAGGCACCAATAACTCGCACAGGCCAATGTAACTCTTACGCACTAACCACACGATCACGGGACCCTCGGCTTGAGAATACAACGATAATTTGCATATTTTTAGACTTAGGCATCAAAACATGGAGTTTGTGGGTAAAAACTCAAAAAAGCTCCCGAACGGCTCCGTGAGTAGAACCAACACCTCGCACGGGACCAATGTAAGTCGAAAGAACTGACCTCGCGATCAAGGGACCCCCGATTTGAGAATATGACGATAATTTCATATTTCTGGATTTGGGCTTAAAGATAAGGCGTTAGTGGGGGAAAACCCAAAATAGCCCCCGAATGGCCACGTGTGAGGCACCAACATCTCGCACGGGACCAATGTAACTCATATGCACTGACCGCGCGATCACGGTTCCCCCCATTTTAGAATACGATGATAATTTGAATATTTCTAGACTTTGGCATAAAAACATGGCATTAGTGGGGGAAAACCTAAAACAGCCCCCGAACGGCCCCGTGAGTGGCACCTACACCTCGCACGAGACCTGTGTAACTCGTAGGAACTGACCGTATGATCACGAAACCCCCCATTTGAGAATATGATGATAAGTTGCATATTTCTAGACTTTGGCTTAAAAACTTGGCGTTAGTGGGTGAAAACTCGAAATATCCCCCAAATGGCCCGTGAGTGGCACCAACACCTCGCACGAGACCAATGTATCTCGTATGAATAGATTGCGCAATCGCGGGACCCCCAATTTGAGAATACGATAATAATTTAAAAATATTAGGACTTAGGAAAAACATGACATTAGTGGGGGAAAACCCGAAATAGCCCCCGTGCAGCCCCGTGAGTGGCACCAACACCTCGCATGGGACCAATGTAACCCGTAGGAAATGACCATGTGGTCACGGGACCCCCGATTTGAGAATACAATGATAATTTGCATATTTTTAGACTTGGGCTTAAAAACATGGCGTTAGTGGGAAAAAACCCGAAACAACACCCGAACGACCCCGTGAGAGGCACCAACACCTTACACGGGACCAATGTAACATGTACGCACTAACCATGCGATCACGTGACCCCCGGTTTGAGAATACGATGATAGTTTGCATATTCCTTGACTTAGGCATGAAAACATGGTGCTAGTCGGGGTATCCCAAAATTGCCCCCGAACGACCCCGTGATGGCACCAACACCTCGCTCGGGACCAGTGTAACTCGTAGGAACTGACCACACGATGATGGGACCCTGATTTGGGAATACGATGATAATTTTCACATTTCTAGACTTAGGCTTAAAAACATGTAGTTAGTGGGTGAAAACTCGAAACAACCCCCGAATGGCTCATGAGTGTCACCAACACCTCACACGGGACCAATGCATCTCGTACGAACAGATTGAACAATCACAGGACCCTGGTTTGAGAATATGACGATAATTTAAAAATATTAGGACTTAGGCAAAACACGACGTTAGTGGGGGAAAACTCGAAACAGCCCCCGAGCAGCCCCGTGAGTGGCACCAATACCTCGCATGGGACCAATGTAACCCGTAAGAACTGACCATGTGATCACGGGACCCACGATTGGAGAATACAATGATTATTTGCATATTTTTATACTTGGGCTTAAAAACATGGCGTTAGTGGACAAAAAACCGAAATAGCACCCGAACTACCCCGTGAGAGGCACTAACACCTCGCACGAGAAAAATGTAGCTCATACGTGCTGATCGCGCGATCACGGGACCCTCGATTTGAGAATACTAAAATAATTTGCATATTTCTAGCCTTAGGCATAAAAAATGGTGCTAGTGGGGGACAACCCTAAACAGCCGCCGAACGGCCCCGTGAATGGCACCAACACCTTGATCGGGACAATGTAACTAGTAAGAACTGATCGCGTGATCACGGGACCCCCGATTTAAGAATAAGAAGATAATTTTCATATTTCTAGACTTAGGCTTAAAAACATGGTGTTATTGGGTGAAAACCCGAAACAGCCCCCGAACGGCCCCGTGAGATGCACCAACACCTCGCACGAGACCAATGTAACTCATACACACTGACTGACAGATCACGGGACCCCTGGTTTGAGAATACGATGATAATTGTCATATTTCTAGACTTAGGCTTCAAAACATGGCGTTAGTGGAGGAAAACCCGGAATAGCCCATGAATAACCCCGTGAGTGGCACTAACACCTCGCACGGGACCTATGTAACTCGTAGGAACTGACCGCGCGATCACGGGACCTCCGATTTCCGAATATGATGATAATTTTAATATTTCCAGACTTAGTGGGTGAAACCCCGAAACAACCCCTAAGTGGCCCCGTAAGAGGCACCAACACCTCGCACGGGGCCAATGTAACTCATATGCACTGACCGCATGATCACGGGACCATCAGTTTGAGAATACGACGAAAATTTTCAAATTTGTAGAATTAGGCATGAAAACATGGAGTTAGTGGGTGAAAACTCAAAAAAACTCCCTAACGGTCTCGTGAGTGGAACCAACACTGCACACGGGACCAATGCTACCCGGACGAATTGACCGCGCGATCACGGGCCCCGCGATTTAAGAATACAATGATAATTTAAAAGTATCAGGACTTAGGCAAAACATGGAGTTAGTGCATGAAAACCCAAAACAGCCCACGAATGTCCTCGTGAGAGGCACCAACACCTCGCATGGGTCCGATGTAACTCGTACGCACTGACTGCGCGATTACGGGACCCTCACTTTGAGAATACGATGATAATTTGAAAATTTCTAGACTTAGGCTTAAAAATATGGTATTAGTTGAGGAAAACCCAAAATAGCCGCTGAAAGGCCCCGTGAAGTGGCACCAACACCTCGCACGGGACCAATGTAACTCATAAAAATAGACTGCAATATCGTGGGACCCTCGATTTGAGAATACAATGATAATTTTCAATTTTCTAGACTTAGGCTTAAAGACATGGCATTAGTGGGGGAAAACCTGAAGCATCCCCCGAACGGCCCTGTGAGAGGCACCAACTCCTCGCACGGGACCAATATAACTCATAGGAACTGACCGCATGACCATGGGACCCCCGGTTTGTGAATACGACGATAATTTGCATATTTCTAGACTTAGGTTGAAAAACATTGCGTTAGTGGGTGAAAACTCGAATTAGCCTTTGAATGGCCTCGTGAGTGGAACCAACTCCTCACACGGGACCAATGTAACTCGTAGGAACTGACAGCGTGACCACGGGACCCCCGATTTTAGAATACAATGGTAATTTACATATTTCTTGAGTTATGCATGAAAAAATGGAGTTAGTGTGTGAAAACTCAGAAAACCTCCCGAATGACCCCGTGATTGGAACCAACACAATGCACAGGAATAATGTAACTCGTACGCACTGACCGCGCGATCATGGGACCCCTGGTTTGAGAATACGACGATAATTTCCATATTTCTATCACTAGGCTTAAAACAATGGTGTTAGTGGTGGAAAACCCAAAACATCCCCCGGACGGCCCCATGATGGAACGAACACCTCGCACGGGACCAATGTAACTGGTAGGAACTGACCACGTTGCACGAGACCCCCGATTTTAGAATACGATGAAAATTTACAAATTTCTATAATTAGGCATGAAAATATGGAGTTAGTGGGTGAAAACTCGAAAAAGCCCCCGAACGGCCACGTGTGAGGCATAAATACCTCGCATGAGACCAATGTAACTCGTACGCACTGACCGTGCGATCACGGGTCCCACAATTTGATAATATTATGATAATTTGAATATTTATAGAGTTTGGAATAAAAGCATGGGGTTAGTGGTGGAAAACTCGAAACAGCACCCAAATGGCCACGTGAGTGGCACCAACACCTCACACGGGAACTACGTAACTCGTAGCAACTGACCGCGCGATCAAGGGGCCCCCAATTTGAGAATATGAATTTTTTTTACATATTTCTAGACTTAGGTTTAAAAACATGGCGTTAGAGGGTGAAAACCTGAAATAACACTCGAACGGCTCCGTGAGAGGCACTAACACCTCGCACGGGGCCAATGTAACTGGTATGCACTGACTGCGCATTCACGAGACCCTCGATTTGAGAATGCGATGATAATTTACATATCTGTAGTCTTAGGTTTAAAAATATAGGGTTAGTGGAGGAAAACCCGAAACAACCCCCGAATGGCCCCGTACATGGCTCCAACACCTCGTACGGGACTAATGTAACTCGTAGGAACTGACCGCACGATCACGAGAACCCCGATTTGAGAATATGATGATAATTTGCATATTTCTAGACTTAGGCATAAAAGCATGGGTTTAGTGGGTGAAAACATAAATGGCCCCATGAGAGGCACCAACAAATCGCACGGGGCCAATGTAACTCTTACGCACTGACCACGCGATCACGGGAACCCCGGTTTAAGAATACGACGATAATTTGCATATTTCTAGACTTAGGCATGAAAACATGGAGTTAGTGAGTAAAAACTCAAAAAAGATCCCGAACGGCCCCGTGAGTGGAACCAACACCTCGCACGGGACCAATATAACTCGTACGAACTGACCGCGTGTCACAAGACTCCCAATTCGAGAATGCGATTATAATTTTTATATTTTTGGACTTAGGCTTACAAACATGGCGTTAGTGGGGGAATACCCAAAACAGCGCCTGAACGGCCGTGTGAGTGGCACCAAGACCTCTCATGGGACCAATATAATTCGTAGGAACTGACCGCATGACCACGGGACCCCCAGTTTTAGAATGCAATGATAATTTACATATTTCTAGACTTAGGCTTAAAAACATGGCATTAGTGGGTGAAAACCAGAAACAGCCCCTGAACGCCCCGTGAGTGGCACCAACACCTCTAACGGGACTAATGTAACTCGTAGGAACTGACCGAGCACCACGAGACCCTTAGTTTGAGAATATGATGATAATTTGCATGTTTCTAGACTTAAGTTTAAAAACATGGCGTTAGTGGGGAAAAACTTGAAACAAACCCCGAACGGCCCCGTGAGTGGCACCAACACCTCGCCCGGGACCTATGTAACTCGTAGGAACTGACCGTACGATCACAGGACCCTTTGTTTGAGAATACATCTATAATTTTCATATTTCTAAAAATATCCTAAAAACATGGCGTTAGTGGTTGAAAACTCGAAATAGCCCCCGAATGGCCCCATGAGCGATACCAACACCTCGCACGGGACCAATGTAATTCGTACGCACTAATCACGTGATCACAGGACCCCCGATTTGAGAATACGATGATAATTTTCATATTTTTAGACTTAGGCATGAAAACATGGAGTTAGTGGGTGAAAACTTGAAATAGCTCCTGAACGGTCTGGTGAGTGGAACCAACACCTTGCACGGGACCAATGTAACTCGTACGAACTAGTTGCGCAATCACGGGACCCCTAGTTTGAGGATAAGGTGATAATTTAAAAATATTAGGATAGTTAAAACTTGGCGTTAGTGGGTGAAAACTCGAAACATACCCCGAACAGCCCCGTGAGTGGAACCAACACCTCGTATGGGACCAATGTAACTCGTACGCATCGACTGCGTGATCACGGTACCCTCAGTTTGAGAATACGATGATAATTTTCATATTTTTAGACTTAGGTTTAAAAACATGGCGTTAGTGGGAGAAAACCCGAAACAGCCCCCGAACGGCCCTATGAGTGGCACCAACACCTTGCATGGTACCAATATAACTTGAAGGAACTCATGGGGTGACCAAGGGACCCTCGATTTGAGAATACGATGATAATTTTGCATATTTCTAGACTTAGCCTGAAAAATATGGCGTTAGTGGGTGAAAACCTGAAACATACCCTGAACGGCCCCGTGAGTGGCACCAACACCTCGCATGGAACCAATGCAACTCGTAGGAACTGACCGCGTGACCACGAGAACCCCCAGTTTTAGAATACGACGATAATTGCATATTTTTAAGGTTAGGTACGAAAAAAGGAGTCAGTGGGTGAAAACTCAAAAAAGCTCTCGAACGGTCCCGTGAGTGGACCAACACCTGGAACGGGAATAATGTAACTCGTACGCACTGATCGAGCGATCATGGGGCCCCCGGTTTGAGAATATGACAATAATTTGCATATTTATATCCGTAGGCTTAAAAACATGGCGTTAGTGGTCGAGAAAAAAGCCCCCGAACATCCACGTGTGAGGCGAAAACACCTCGCACGGGGCCAATGTAACTCATAGGAACAGACCGCGCGATCACGGGACCCTTGATTTGAGATTACGATGATAATTTTCATATTTCAAGGCTTTGGCTTAAAAACATGGCATTAGTGGGTTAAAACCCAAAACAGCACCCGAACAGCCCCGTGAGTGGCACCAACACCTCACACGGGACCTATGTAACTCTTATGCACTGACGGGACGCACGGTTTTATAACACGATGATAATTTGAATATTTCTAGACTTGTTCATATAAAGATGGCGTTTGTGGTGGAAAACCCGATACAGCACCCGAGCGGCTCCGTGAGTGGCACCAACACCTCACACGGGACCTATGTAATTCGTAGGAACTAAATGCACAATCACGGGACCCCCGTTTTGAGAATATGAGGATAATTTGCATATTTCTAGACTTAGGCTTAAAAACATGGCGTTAGTGGGTGAAAACCTGAATGACCCTCGAACGGCCTCGTGAGAGGCCCAACACATCGCACGGGGCCAAGTTAACTTGTACGCACTGACTGCGCGTTTACGGGACCCCCGATTTGAGAATGCGACGATAATTTACATATTTCTAGACTTAGGCTTAAAAATATGGTTTTAGTGGGAGAAAACCCAAAAATGCCCCTGAACGGCCCCGTGAGTGGCACCAACACCTCGTACGGGACCAATGTAACTCGTAGGAACTGACCGCGATATCACGGGACCCCCAATTTGAGAATATGATGATAATTTGCATATTTCTAGACTTAAGCTTAAAATATGGCGTTAGTGGGTGAAAGCCCAAAATAGCCCCCTGAACGGCCCCGTAAGAGGCACCAACACCTCGCATGGTCCCCCAGTTTGGGAATACGATGATAATTTGAATATTTCTAGACTTTGGCATAAAAACATGGCGTTAGTGGGGGAAAACCGGAAACAGCCCCCCGAACGGCCCCGTGAGTGGTGCCAACACCTCACTCGAGACCTACGTAACTCGTAGGAACTGACCACGTGATCACGGGACCCCCAATTTGAGAATACTACGACAATTTGCATATTTCTAGACTTAGGCATAAAAACATGGCTTTAGTGGGTGAAAACCCAAATGGCCCCGTGAGAGGCACCAATAACTGGCATGGGCTCATGTAACTCTTACGCATTGACCACGCGATCACGGGACCCCCAATTTGAGAATACGACGATAATTTGCATATCTCTAGACTTAGGCATGAAAACATGGAGTTAGTGGGTTAAAACTCGAAAAAGCTCCCGAATGGCCCCGTGAGTGGAACCAACACCTCGCACGGGACAAATGTAACTCGAACGAACTGATCGTGCGATCACGGGACCCCCAATTTGAGAATACGACGATAATTTTATATTTCTGGACTTAGTCTTAAAAACATATCGTTAGTGGGGGAAAACCCGAACGGCCCTGTGAGTGGCACCAACACCTTGCACGGGACCAATATAACTCCTAGGAACTGACCGCAAGATCACGAGACCCCCGATTTGAGAATACGATAATAATTTGCATATTTCTAGACTTAGGCATAAAAACATGGGTTTAGTGGGTGAAAACATAAATGGCCCCATGAGATGCACCAACAACTCGCACGGGGCCAATGTAACTCTTACGCACTGACCACGCAATCACGGGACCCCAGGTTTAAGAATACGATGATAATTTGCATATTTCTAGACTTAGGCATGAAAACATGGAGTTAGTGCATAAAAACTCGAAAAAGCTCCCGAACGGCCCTGTGAGTTGAACCAACACCTCGCACGGGACCAATGTAACTCGTACGAACTTATCGCGCGATCACGGGACTCCCAGTTTGAGAATACGATGTATATTTTCATATTTCAGGACTTAGGCTTAGAAACATTGCATTAGTGGGGGAATACCCGAAATAGCCCCCGAACGGCCGTGTTAGTGGCACTAAGACCTCTCACGGGACCAATATAACTCGTAGGAACTGACCGCATGACCACGGGACCCCCGATTTTAGAATACAATGATAATTTACATATTTTGAGACTTAGGCTTAAAAACATGGCGTTAGTGGGTGAAAACCCGAAACAACCCCTGAACGCCCCGTGAGTGGCACCAACACCTCTAACGGGACTAATGTAACTCGTAGTAACTGACCGCGCGCCACGAGACCCCTGGTTTGAGAATATGATGATAATTTGCATGTTTCTAGACTTAGGTTTAAAAACATTGCGTTAGTGGGGGAAAATTCGAAACAACCCCCGAACGGCCCCATGAGTGGCACCAACACCTCGCTCGGGACCTATGTAACGAGTAGGAACTGATCGTGCAATCACGGGACCCTTAATTTGAGAATTCATCGATAATTTTCAAATTTCTAAAATTACCCTAAAAACATGGCGTTAGTGGGTGAAAACCCGAAATAGCCTCCGAATGGCCACGTGAGCGCCACAAACACCTCGTACGGGACTAATGTAATTCGTACGCACTGACCACGGGATCACAGGACCCCCGGTTTGAGAATACGATGATAATTTGCATATTTTTAGACTTAGGCATGAAAACATGGAGTTAGTGAGTGAAAACTCAAAACAGCTCCTGAACGGCCCGGTAAGTGGAACCAACACCTTGCACGGGACCAATGTAACTCGTACGAACTGACTGCACAATCATGGGACCTACAGTTTGGGAATAAGGTTATAATTTAAAAATATTAGGATAGTCAAAACTTGGTGTTAGTGCATGAAAACCCGAAATATCCCCCGAACGGCCCCGTGAGTGGAACCAACACCTCGCACAGGACCAATGTAAGTCGTAGGAACTAACCACGTGACCACGGGACCCCCTATTTGAGAATATGATGATAATTTTCATATTTCTAGACTTAGGCTTAAAAATGTCGTTAGTGGGGGAAAACTCGAAACAGCCCCCGAAAGGCCCTATAAGTGGCACCAACACCTCGCATGGGACCAATATAACTTGAAGGAACTGATCGCGTGACCACAAGACCCCCGGTTTGAGAATACGATGATAATTTGCACATTTTTATACTTTGCCTGAAAAACATGGCATTAGTGGGTGAAAACCTGAAACAGACCCTGAACGGCCCCGTGAGTGGCACCAACACCTCGCACGGGACCAATGTAACTCGTTGGAACTGACCGCGTGACCACGAGACCCCCAGATTTAGAATACGATGGTAATTTGCATATTTCTAGAGTTAGGCACGAAAAAATGGAGTCAGTGGGTCAAAACTCAAAGAAGCTCCCGAATAGTCCCGTGAGTGGAACCAACACACCACACGGGAATAATGTAACTCATACGCACTGACAGCGTGATCATGGGACCCCCGGTTTGAGAATACAAAAATAAATTTCATATCTTTATCCGTAGGCTTAAAAACATGGCGTTAGTGTTGGAAAACCCAAAATAGCCCCTGAACAGCCACTTGTGAAGCAAAAACAACTCGCACGGGACCAATGTGACTCGTAGGAACTGACTGCGCGATCACAGGACCCTCGGTTTGAGATTACGGTGATAATTGGCATATTTCTAGACTTTCGCTTAAAAACATGGCGTTAGTGGGTTAAAACTCGAAACAACACCCGAACGGCCCCGTGAGTGGCACCAACACCTCACACGGGACCTATGTAACTCGCAGGAACTAACCGCACGATCATGGGACACCAAATTTGAGAATATGAGGATAATTTGCATATTTCTAGACTTAGGCTTAAAAACATGGCGTTAGTGGGTGAAAACTTGAAACGACCCTCGAACGACCCCATGAGAGGCACCAACACCTCGCACGGGGTCAATTTAACTTGTATTCACTAACTGCGTGTTCACGGGACCCCCGATTTGAGAATACGGCGATAATTTACATATTTCTAGACTTAGGCTTAAAAATATGGCGTTAGTGGGGGAAAACTCGAAACAGCCCCCGAACGGCCCTGTGAGTGGCACCAACACCTCGTACGGGACCAATGTAACTCGTAGGAACTGACCGCACGATCATGGTACCCCCAGTTTGAGAATACGATGATAATTTGCATATTTCTAGACTTAAGCTTAAAAACATGGGTTTAGTGGGTGAAAACCCAAATGGCCCCGTGAGAGGCACCAACAACTCGCACGGGCTAATGTAACTCTTACGCACTGACCACGTGATCACGGGACCCCCGATTTGAGAATACGACTATAATTTGCATATTTTTAGACTTAGGCATGAAAACATGAAGTTAGTGGGTTAAAACTTGAAAAATCTATCGAACGGCCCCATGAGTGGAACCAACACCTCGCACGGGACCAATGTAACTCGAACAAACTGACCGCGCGATCACGGGACCCCCGATTTGAGAATACGACAATTATTTCATATTTTTGGACTTATGCTTAAAAACATGGCGTTAGTGGGGGAAAACCTAAACGGACCTGTGAGTGGTACCAACACCTCGCACGGGACCAATATAACTCGTAGTAACTGACCGCGTGACCACGCGACCCCCGATTTGAGAATACGATGATAATTTGTATATATCTAGACTTAGGCTGAAAAATATGGCGTTAGTGGGTGAAAACTCGAAACAGCCCCTGAAGTCCCCGTGAGTGGCACCAACACCTCGCACGGGACCAATGTAACTCGTAGGAACTGACTGCGCGACCACGAGACCCCTGATTTAAGAAAATGATGATAATTTGCATATTTCTAGACTTACGTTTAAAAACATGGTGTTAGTGGGGGAAAACTCGAAATAACCCCCGAACCACCTCGTGAGTGGCACCAACACCTCGCTTGGGACCTATGTAACATGTGGGAACTGACCGCGTGATCACGGAACCCCGGGTTTGAGAAAACATCGATAATTTTCAAATTTACAGACATAGCTAAAAACATGGCGATAGTGGGTGAAAACCCGAAATAGCCCCTGAATGGCTCTATGAGGGCACTAACACCTCGCGCGGGACCAATCTAATTCCTACGCACTGACCATGCGATCAAAGGACCCTCAGTTTGAGAATGCGACGATAATTTGTATATTTCTAGACTTAGGCATGAAAACATGGAGTTAGTGAGTGAAAACTCAAAAAAGCTCCTGAACGGCCCGGTGAGTGGAACCAACACCTTACACGAGACCAATGTAACTCGTACGAACTGACTACACGATCACGGGTCCCACATTTTGATAATATGATAATAATTTGAATATTTGTAGAGTTTGGCATAAAAACATGGCGTCAGTGGTGGAAAACCCGAAACAGCACTCGAACGGCCCCGTGAGTGGCACTAACACCTCACATGGGACCTATGTGACTCTTAGGAACTGACCGCGCGATCACGGGACCCCCGGTTTGAGAATATGATGATAATTTGCATATTCCTAGACTTAGGCTTAAAAACTTGGCGTTAGTGGGTGAAAACCCGAAACAGCCTCCCGAACGGACCCGTAAGAGGCACCAACACCTCGCACGGGACCAATGTAACTCGTACGCACTGACTGCGTGATCACGGGTCCCCCACTTTGAGAATACGATGAGAATTTGAATATTTCTAGACTTTGGCTTAAAATCATGGCGTTAGTGGGGGAAAACCCAAAACAGCCTCCGAACGGCCCCGTGAGTGGCACCAATACCAGACACGGGACCTATGTAACTCGTAGGTACTGATCGCGCGACCACATGATCCCCCGTTTGAGAATATGATGATAATTTTCATATTTCTAGACATGGGTTTAAAAATATGGCGTTAGTGGGGGAAAACTCTAAACAACCCCCAAACGGCCCCATGAGGGGTACCAACACCTCGCTCGGGACCTATGTAACTCGTAGGAACTGACTGCGCGATCACGGGACCCCGAGTTTGAGAGTACATCAGTAATTTTCATATTTATAGACATAGCTAAAAACATGGCGTTAGTGGATGAAAACCCAAAATAGCCCCCAAACGGCCCAGTGAGCGGCACTAACACCTCGCACGGGACCAATGTAATTCGTACGCACTGACCATGCGATCACAGGACCCTCGATTTGAGAATATGATGATAATTTAAATATTTCTAGACTTAGGCATGAAACATGGAGTTAGTGGGTGAAAACTCGAAAAAGCTCCTGAACGGCCTAGTGAGTGGAACCAACATCTTGCACGGGACCAATGTAACTCCTACGAACTGGTCGCGCGATCAGGGGACCCCCAATTTGAGAATACGGTGTTAATTTAAAAATATCAAGATAGTCAAAACATGGCGTTAGTGGATGAAAACCCGAAACATCCCATGAACGGCCCCGTGAGTGGAACCAACACCTCGCACGAGACCAATGTAATTCGTACGCACTGAACGCGAGATCACGGGACCTCCGGTTTGAGAATACAATAATAATTTGCATATTTATATATTTAGGCATGAAAAAATGGAGTTAGTGGGTAAAAACTCGAAATAGCTCCCGAATAGCCCCGTGAGTGGAACCAACACCTCGCACGGGACCAATGTATACGAAGTGACCACGTGATCACGGGACCCCCGGTTTAAGAATACGATGATAATTTTCATATTTATTGACTTAGGCTTAAAAACATGGCTTTAGTAGGGGAAAACCCAAAATAGCTCCCGAATAGCCCTATGAGTGGCACCAACACCTCGCACAGGACCAATATAACTCGTAGGAACTGACCGCGTGCCCATGGGATCCCCGGTTTGAGAATACAACGATAATTTGCATATTTCTAGACTTAGGTTGAAAAACATGGCGTTAGTGGGTGAAAACTCGAAACAGCCCCGGAACGGCCTCGTGAGTGGCACCAACACCTTATACGGGACCAATGTAACTCGTAAGAACTGACCGGATGACCACGAGTCCCCCAGTTTTAGAATACGATGAAAATTTCTAAATTTCCATACTTAGTCATGAAAATATGGAGTTACTGGGTGAAAACTCGAAAAAGCCCCCGAACGGCCGCGTGAGTGGAACCAACACCTCGCACGGGACCAATGTAACTCGTACAAACTGACCGTGCAATCACGTGATGCCCAGTTTGAGAATACGATGAAAATTTAAAAATATCCAGACTTAGGGAAAACATGACGTTAGTGTGTGAAAACCCGAAACAACCCCCGAACGGCCCCGTGAGAGCCACCAACACCTCGCACGGGTCCAATATAACTCGTATGCACTGACTGCGCGATCACGGGACCCCCGTTTCAAGAATACCAGGAAAACTTGCAAATTTTTAGACTTAGGAATGATAATATGGAGTTAGTGGGTGAAAACTCTAAAAAGCCCCCGAACGGCCACGTGTGAGGCACCAACACCTCGCACGGGACCAATGTAACTCGTACGCACTGGCCGCGCGATCACGGGTCCCACGATTTGATGATACGATGATAATTTGAATATTTCTAGACTTTGGCATAAAAATATTTCGTTAGTGGTGGAAAACTCAAAATAGCACCCGAACGACCCCGTGGTTTGAGAATACAACGATAATTTAAAATTTTCTAGACTTAGGAATGAAAGCATGGAGTTAGTGGGTGAAAACTCAAAAAAGTTCCCAAACGGCCCCGTGAGTGGAACCAACACCTCGCACGGGACCAATGTAACTCGTACGAACTGACCGAGCAATCACGTGATCCCCAGTTTGAGAATACGGTGATAATTTAAATATATCTAGACTTAGGCAAAACATGGCGTTAGTGTGTGAAAACTCGAAACAGCCCCCGAACGGCCCCGTGAGAGGCACCAACACCTCGCACGGCTCCAATATAACTCGTATGCAGTGATCGCGCAATAACGGGACCCCCGGTTTGAGAATACCATGAAAGTTTGCAAATTTCTAGACTTAGGCATGAAAATATGGTGTTAGTGGATGAAAACTCGAAAAAGCCCCCGAACGGCCATGTGTGAGGCACCAACACCTCGCACGGGACCAATGTAACTCGTACGCACTGGCCGCGCGATCACGGGTCCCACGATTTGATGATATGATGATAATTTGAATATTTCTAGACTTTGGCATAAAAATATGGCGTTAGTGGTGGAAAACTCAAAATAGCACCCGAACGACCCCGTGAGTGGCACCATCACCTCACACGGGACCTATGTAACTCGTAGGAACTAACCGCGCGATCACGGGACCCCCGGTTTGAGAATATGATGATATTTTTTGTACTTCTAGACTTAAGCTTAAAAACATGTCGTTAGTGGGTGAAAATCGGAAACAACCCTCGAATGGCCTCGTGAGAGGCACCAACACCTCGCAAGGGGCCAATGTAAATGGTACGCACTGACTGTGCGTTCATGGGACCCCCGATTTTATAATGCGACAATAATTTACATATTTCTGTACTTGGGCTTAAAAATATGATATTAGTGGGGGAAAACCCGAAATAGCCCCGAACGGCCCCGTTAGCGGTAACAACACCTCGTACAGGACCAATGTAACTTGTAGGAACTGACCGCGCGATCACGGGACCCCCAATTTGAGAATATGATGATAATTTGCATATTTCTAGACTTCGGCTTAAAAACATGGCGTTAGTGGGTGAAAGCCCAAAATAGCGCCCGAACGGTCCCGTGAGAGGCACCAACATCTCGTACGGGACCAATGTATCTCGTACGCACTCACTGCGCGATCACAGGTCCCCCAGTTTGAGAATACGATGATAATTCGAATATTTCTAGACTTTGGGATAAAAACATGGCGTTAGTGGGGTAAAATCCGAAACAGCACCCGAACGGCCCTGTGAGTGGCACCAACACCTCGCACGGGACCAATATAACTCGTAAGAACTAACCGCACGACCACGGGACCCCCAATTTGAAAATACGATGATAATCTGCATATTTCTTGATTTAGGCTTAAAAATAATGGGTTAGTGGGGAAAAACCCGCAAAGACCCCAAACGGGCCCGTGTGTGGCACCAACAGCTCGCACGAGATCAATGTAACTCACACGCACAGACCGCACGATCACGGGACCCCCAATTTGAGAATACAATGATAATTAACATATTTCTAGACTTAGGCCAGATAACATGGAGTGAGTGGGTGAAAACCCGAAATAGAACCCCGAACGGCCCGATGAGTTGCACCAACACCTCACACGGGACGAATGTAACTCATAGGAACTGACCGCGCGATCACTGGATTCTCGGTTTCAGAATATGACGATAATTTTTATATTTTAAGACTTAGGCTTAAAACATGTTGTTTGTCGGTGAAAACCTGAAACAGCCCCCGAATGGCCTGTGATTGCCACCAACACCTCTCACGGGACCAATATATCTCGTACGAACTGATCGCGCGATCACGGGACCCCAGTTCGAGAATACGGTGATAATTTAAAAATATTAGGACTTAGGCCAAACATGGCATTAGTGGGAGAAAATTCGAAATAGCCCCCGAGTGGCCCCGTGAGTGGCACCAAAAACTCGCACAGGACTAATGTAACTCGTACGAACTGACCGTACAATCACGTGATCCCCAGTTTGAGAATACGGTGATAATTTAAAAATATCCAGACTTAGGCAAAACATGGCGTTAGTGTGTGAAAACCCGAAACAGCCCCCGAACGGCCCCGTAAGAGCCACCAACACCTTGCACGGGTCCAAAATAACTCGTATGCACTGACCGCGCGATCACGGGACCCCCGTTTTGATAATACTAAGAAAATTTGCAAATTTCTAGACTTAGGCATGAAAATATGGAGTTAGTGGGTGAAAACATGAAAAAGCCCCCGAACGGCCACGTGTGAGGCACCAACACCTCGCACGGGACCAATGTAGCTCGTACGCACTTATCGTGCGGTCACGGGTCCCACGATTTTATAATATGATGATAATTTGAATATTTCTAAACATTTGGTATAAAAACATGGCGTTAGTGGTGGAAAACCCAAAACAGCACCCGAACGACCCCGTGAGTGGCACCATCACCTCACACGGGGCCTATGTAACTCGTAGGAACTGACCGTGCGATCACAGGACCCCCGGTTTGAGAATACGATGATAATTTTCATATTTATAGACCTAGACTTAAAAACATGTCGTTAGTGGGTGAAAATCGGAAACAACCCTTGAACGGACCTGTGAGAGGCACCAACACCTCGCAAAGGGACAATGTAACTGGTACGCACTGAGTGCGCGTTCATGGGAACCTCGATTTGAGAATGCGACAATAATTTACATATTTCTAGTCTTAGGCCTAAAAATATGATATTAGTGGGGGAAAACCCGATATGGCCCCCGAACGGCCCCGTTAGTGGTACTAACACCTCGCACGGGACCAATGTAACTCGTAGGAACTGATCGCGCGATCACGGGACCCCCGATTTGAGAATACGATGATAATTTGCATATTTCTATACTTCGGGTTAAAAACATGGAGTTAGTGGGTGAAAGCCCAAAATAACCCCCAAATGGCCCCGTGAGAGATGCCCGCACCTCGAATGGGACCAATGTAACTCGTACGCACTCACTGCGTGATCACGGGTTCCCTAATTTGAGAATACGATGATAATTTCAATATTTGTAGACTTTGGCATAAAAAAATGGTGTTAGTGGGGTAAAACTCGAAACAGCCCCCGAACGGCCCTTTGAGTGGCACCAACACCTCGCACGGGACCAATATAATTCGTAAGAACTAACCGCGCGACCACGGGACCCCCGATTTGAAAATATGATGATAATTTGCATATTTTTTTATTTAGGCTTAAAAATACTACGTTAGTGGGGAAAAACCCGAAAAGCCCCCGAACAGCTCCGTGAGTGGCACCAACAACTCGCACGGGATCAATGCAACTCATACGCACTGACCGCACGATCACGGGACCCCAGATTTGAGCATATAATGATAATTTACATATTTTTAGACTTAGGCCGAATAACATGGAGTGAGTTTGTGAAAACCAAAAATAGAACCCCGAACGGCCCCATGAGTGGCACCAACACCTCGCACGGGACCAATGTAACTCATAGGAACTGACCGCGCGATCACAGGATCCTCGATTTCAGAATACGATGATAATTTGCATATTTCAAGACTTAGGCTTAAAACATGGTGTTAGTTGGTGAAAACCTGAAACAGCCGCGAA
This sequence comes from Sambucus nigra, assembly GCA_949130495.1. Taxonomy (NCBI): domain Eukaryota; kingdom Viridiplantae; phylum Streptophyta; class Magnoliopsida; order Dipsacales; family Adoxaceae; genus Sambucus; species Sambucus nigra. The sequence goes on from OX422207.1 coordinate 550,934,857, forward strand.
CGGCCCGTGAGTGTCACCAACACCTCTCATGGGACCGATATATCTCGTACTACCTAATCGCGCGACCACGGGACCCCCGTTTCGAGAATACGATGATAATTTAAAAATATCATGACTTAGGCCAAACATGGAGTTAGTGGGGGAAATCCGAAACAACCCCCAAGCGGCAATGTGAGTGTCACCAACAACTCGCAGGGGACTAATGTAACCCGTAGGAACTGATTGCGCAATCACGGGACCCCCAGTTTGAGAATATGATGATAATTTGCATATTTTTAGACTTGGGCTTAAAAACATGGCGTTAGTGGGTAAAAACCCAAAACAACCCCCGAATGACCCCATTAGAGGCACCAACACCTCACATTGGACCAATGTAACTCATACGCACTAACCGTGCGATCACGGAACCCCCGGTTTGAGAATACAACGATAATTTAAAATTTTCTAGACTTACGAATGAAAACATGGAGTTAGTGGGTGAAAACACAAAAAAGTTCCCAAACGGCCCCGTGAGTGGAACCAACACCTCGCACGGGACCAATGTAACTCGTACGAACTGATCGTGCAATCATGGGATCCCCAGTTTAAGAATACGGTGATAATTTAAAAATATCCAAACTTAGGCAAAACATGGCGTTAGTCGGTGAAAACCCAAAATAGCCCCCGAATGGCCCCAAGAGAGGCACCAACACCTCGTACGGGTTCAATATAACTCGTATGCACTGACCGCGCGATCACGGGATCCCCGGTTTGAGAATACGATGAAAATTTGCAAATTTCTAGACTTAGCAATGAAAAAATGGAGTTAGTGGGCGAAAACTCGAAAAAGCCCCCGAACGACCACGTGTGAGGCACCAACACCTCGCACGGGACCAATGTAACTCGTACACACTGACCGCGCGATCACGGATCCCACGATTTGATAATACGATGATAATTTGAATATTTCTAGACTTTGGCATAAAAATAAGGCGTTAGTGGTGGAAAACCCAAAACAGCACCCGAACGACCCCATGAGTGGCACCATCACCTCACACGGGACCAATATACCTCGTAGGAACTGATCGCGCGATCATGGGACCCCCGATTTGAGATTATGATGATAATTTTCATATTTCTAGACTTAGGCTTAAAAACATGTCGTTAGTGGGTGAAAATCGGAATCAACCCTCGAACGGCCCCGTGAGAGGCACCAAACCTCGTAAGGGGCCAATGTAACTGGTACGTACTGACTGCGTGTTCATGGGACCCCCGATTTGAGAATATGATAATAATTTACATGTTTCTAGACTTCGGCTTAAAAATATGATATTAGTGGGGGAAAACCCGAAATAGCCTCGAACGGCCCCGTTAGTGGTACCAACACCTCGTACGGGACCAATGTAACCCATAGGATTTGACCGTGCGATCACGGGACCCCCGATTTGAGAATACGAAGATAATTTGCATGTTTCTAGACTTCGGGTTAAAAAAATGGCGTTAGTGGGTGAAAGTCCAAAATAACCCTCGAACGGCCCAGTGAGAGGCACCAACACCTCGCACGGGACCAATGTAACTCGTACGCACTCACTGCATGATCATTGGTCCCCCAGTTTGAGAATACGATCATAATTTGAATATTTCTAGACTTTGGCATAAAAACATGGCGTTAGTGGGGGAAAACCCAAAACTGCCCCAGAACAGCCCCGTGAGTGGCACCAACCACTCGCACGGGACCAATGTAACTCGTACGCATTGACAGTGCAATCGCGGGTCCCACGATTTGATAATACGATGATAATTTGAATATTTCTTGACTTAGGCATAAAAACATGGATTTCGTGGGTGAAAATCCAAATGGCCCCATGAGAGGCACCAACAACTCGCACGGGGCCAATGTAACTCTTACGCACTGACCATGCGATCACGGGACCCTCGGTTTGATAATACGATGATAATTTGCATATTTTTAGACATAGGCATGAAAACATGGAGTAAGTGGGTAAAAAATCGAAAAAGCTCCCGATCGGCCACGTGAGTGGAATCAACACCTCGCACAGGACCAACGTAACTCGTACAAACTGACAGTGCGATCACGGGACCACCGATTTGAGAATAGACGATAATTTGCATATTTATAGACTAAGACTTAAAAACATGGCGTTAGTGGGGGAAAACTCGGAACAGCCCCTGAACGGCACTGTGAGTGGCACCAACACCTCGCACGGGACCAATATAACTCGTAAGAACTAACCGTGCGACCACGGGTCCCCCGGTTTGAAAATACGATGGTAATTTGCATATTTCTAGATTTAGGATTAAAAACACTGCATTAGTGGGGGAAAACCCAAAACATCCCCCGAACGGCCCCATGAGTGGTACCAACACCTCGCACGGGATCAATGTAACTCATACGCACTGACCGCAGGATCATGGGACCCCTGATTTGAGAATACGATGATAATTTACAAATTTATAGACTTAGGTCGGATAACGTGGAGTTAATGGGTGAAAACCCGAAATAGAACCCCGAACGGCCCCTTGAGTGGCACCAACACCTCGCACGGGACCAATGTAACTCATAAAAACTGACTGCACGATCACGGGATCCTCGTTTCAGAATACGATGCTAATTTGCATATTTCAAGACTTAGGCTAAAAACATGGGGTTAATCGGTGAAAATCGAAAATAGCCCCCGAACGGCCCGTGAGTGCCCCCAACACCTCTCACGGGACCAATATATCTTGTACGAACTGATCGCGCGATCACGGGACCCCCGGTTCGAGAATACAACGACAATTTAAAAATATCAGGACTTAGGCAAAACTTGCGTTAGTGGGGGAAAATCCAAAACAACCCCCAAGCGACCCAATGAGTGGCACCAACACCTCGCATGGGACCAATGTAACCCGTAGGAACAGATTGCGCAATCACGGGACTCCCAGTTTGAGAATACAATGATAATTTGCATATTTTTAGACTTGGGCTTAAAAACATGGTGTTAGTGGATAGAAACCCAAAACAACCCCCGAACGACCCCATGAGAAGCACCAACACCTCGTACGGGACCAATGTAACTCATACGCACTAACCGTGCGATCGCGGGACCCCCGATTTGAGAATAGAACGATAATTTAAAATTTTCTAGACTTAAGAATGAAAACACAGAGTTAGTGGGTGAAAACTCAAAAAAGCTCCCAAACGGCCCTGTGAGTTGAACCAACACCTCGCACGGGACCAATGTAACTCGTACGAACTAATCGCACAATCACTGGATCCCCAGTTTGAGAATGCGGTGATAATTCAAAAATATCCAGACTTAAACAACACATGGCGTTAGTGGTGAAAACCCGAAACAGCCTCCGAACGGCCCCGTGAGAGGCACCAACACCTCGCATGAGTCCAATATAACTCGTATGTACTGACCGCCCAATCACGGGACCCCCGGTTTGAGAGTACGATGAAAAATTACAAATTTCTAGACTTAGGGATGAAAACATGGAGTTAGTTGGTGAAAACTCGAAAAAGCCCCCGAACAGCCACGTGTGAGGCGCCAACACCTGGCACGGGACGAAGTAAACTCGTGCGCACTGACCACGCGATCATGGGTCCCACGGTTTGATAATAAGACATTAATTTTAATATTTCTATACTTTGGCATAAAAACATGGTGTTAGTGGTGAAAAACCGAAAACAACACGCGAACAGCCCCTTGAGTGGCACCAACACCTCACACGGGACCTATGTAACTCGTAGGAACTGAACACGCGATCACGGGACCCTCGGTTTGAGAACATGATGATAATTTTAATATTTCTAGACTTAGGCTTAAAAACATGTCGTTAATGGGTGAAAACCTGAAACAACCCTCGAACGGCTCCGTGAGAGGTACCAACACCTCGCACGGGGCCAATGTAACTAGTACGCACTGACTGCGCGCTCATGGGACCCCTGATTTGAGAATGCGACAATAGTTTACATATTTCTAGACTTAGGCTTAAAAATATGATATTAATGGGGGAAAACACGAAATAGTCCTCGGACGGCCCCGTTATTGGTACCAACACCTCGTACAGGACCAATGTAACTCGTAGGAACTGACCGCGCGATCACGGGACCCCCGATTTGAGAATATGATGATAATTTGCATATTTTGACTTCGGCTTAAAAACATGCTGTTAGTGGGTGAAATCCTAAAATATCCCCCGAACGGCCCCGTGAGAGGCACTGACACCTCACACGGGACCAATGTAACTCGTACGCACTCACTGCGCGATCACGGGTCCCCCAGTTTGAGAATACAATAGTAATTCGAATATTTCTAGACTTTGGCATAAAAACATGGCTTAGTGTGGGAAAACCCAAAACAGCCCCCGAACGTCCCCGTGAGTGGCAACAACACCTCCCACGAGACCAATGTAACTCGTACTCACTGACCGTGCGATCACGGGTCCCACGGTTTGATAATACAACGATAATTTGAATATTTCTAGAGTTAGGCATAAAAACATGGATTTATTGGTAAAACCCCAAATGGCCCCGTGAGAGGCACCAACAACTAGCACGGGGCCAATGAAACTCTTACGCACTGACCACGCGATCACAAGACCCCCGATTTGAGAATACGATGATAATTTGAATATTTTTAGACTTAGGCAAGAAAACATGGAGTTAGTGGGTAAAAACTCAAAAAAGCTCTCAATCGGCCCCGTGAGTGGAACCAATATGTCGCACGGGACCAATGTAACTCGTATGAACTGACCGCGAGATCACTGGACCCCCGGTTTCAGAATACAATGATAATTTGCATATTTATAGACTAAGACTTAAAGACATGGCGTTAGTGGGGGAAAACCCGAAACATCCCCCGAACGGCCCTGTGAGTGGCACCAACACCTCGCACGGGACTAATATAACTCGTAAGAACTAACCGCGCGACCACGGGACCCATGGTTTGAAAATAATATGATAATTTGTATATTTCTAGATTTAGGCTTAAAAACACTTCATTAGTGGGGGAAAACCCAAAACAGCCCCCAAACGGCCCTGTGAGTGGTACCAACACCTCGCACGGGATCAATGTAACTCATATGCACTGACCGCACGATCACGGGACCCCCGATTTGAGAATATGATGATAATTTACATATTTCTAGACTTAGGCCAGATAACATTGAGTTAGTGGGTGAAAACCCAAAATAGAACCCTGAACGGCCCCATGAGTGGCACCAACACCTCGCACGGGACCAATGTAACTCATAGAAATTGACCGCGCGATCACGGGATCCTCGGTTTTAGAATACGACAATAATTTGCATATTTTAAGACTTAGGCTTACAACATGGTGTTAATCAGTGAAAACCTAAAACAGCTCGCGAACGACCCGTGAGTGCCACCAACAACTCTCACGGGACCAATATATCTCGTACGAACTGATTGCGCGATCATGGGACCCCCGGTTCGAGAATAGGAGGATAATTTAAAAATATCAGGACTTAGGCAAAACTTGCGTTAGTGGGGCAAAATCCGAAACAACCCCGAAAGGGTCCCGTGAGTGGCACCAACACCTCGCACGGGACCAATGTAACCCGTAGGAACTGATTGCGTGATCACGGGACCCCAGTTTGATAATACAATGATAATTTTCATATTATTAGACTTGGGCTTAAAAACATGGCATTAGTGGATAAAAACCCAAAACAGCCCCGGAACGGCCCCATGAGAGGCAGCAACACCTCGCACAGGACCAATGAAACTCATACGCACTAACCGTGCGATCACGGGACCCCCGGTTTGAGAATACGATGGTAATTTTAAATTTTCTAGACTTAGGAATGAAAACATGGAGTTAGTGGGTGAAAATTCATAAAAGATCCCAAACGTCCCCGTGAGTGGAACCAACACCTCGCACGCGACCAATGTAATTCGTACGAACTAACCGCACAATCATGGGATTCCTAGTTTGAGAATACGGTGATAATTTAAAAATATCCAGACTTAGGCAAAAACATGGCGTTAGTGGGTGAAAACCCGAAACAGCCCCCGACTGGCCCCGTGAGAGGCACCAACACCTCGCACGGGTCCAATATAACCCGTACGAACTGACCGCGCGATCACGGGACCCCCTGTTTGAGAATACAATGAAAATTTGCAAATTTCTAGACTTAGGCATGAAAACATGGAGTTAGTGGGTGAAAACTCAAAAAAGCCCCCGAACGGCCACGTGTGAGGCACCAACACCTGGCACGGGAACAATGTAACTCGTACGCACTGAAAGCGCGATCATGGGTCCCACGGTTTGATAATACGACAATAATTTGAATATTTCTAGACTTCGGCTTAAAAACATGGCGTCAGTGGGTGAAATCCTAAAATATCCCCTGAACGGCTCCGTGACAGGCACTAACACCTCACACGGGACCAATGTAACTCGTACGCCCTCACTGCGTGATCACGGGTCCCCCAATTTGAGAATACAATGATAATTTGAATATTTCTAGACTTTGGCATAAAAACATGGCGTTAGTGGTGGGAAACCCAAAACAGCCCCCGAACGGCCCCGTGAGTGCGACCAACACTTCACACAGGACCAATGTAACTCGTATGCAATGACCGCGTGATCACGGGTCCCACGGTTTGATAATACGAGGATAATTTGAATATTTCTACACTTAGGCATAAAAACATGGATTTATTGGTGAAACCCCAAATGGCCCCGTGAGAGGCACCAACAACTTGCACGGGGCCAATGAAACTCTTACGCACTGACCACGTGATCACGGGACCCCTGATTTGAGAATACAACGATAATTTGCATATTTTTAGACTTAGGCATGAAAATATGGAGTTAGTCGGTAAAAACTCAAAAAAGCTCCCGATCGGCCCCGTGAGTGGAACCAACACCTCGCATGGGACCAATATAACTCGTATGAACTCACCGCACGATCCCTGAACCCTCGGTTTCAGAATACGATGATAATTTGTATATTTCTAGACTTGGGCTTAAAAACATGGCGTTAGTGGGGGAAAACCCGAAACAGCCCCTGAACGGCCCTATGAGTGGGACCAACACCTCACACGGGACCAATATAACTCGAAAGAACTAACCGCGTGACCACAGGACCCCCGGTTTCAAATACGATGATAATTTGCATATTTCTAGACTTAGGCTTAAAAAACTATGTTAGTGGTGGAAAACTCGAAACAGCCCTCGAACGGCCCCGTGAGTGGCACCAACACCTCGCACGGGATCAATGTAACTCTTATGCACCGACCGCACGATCACGGGACCCTCGATTTGAGATACGATAATAATTTTCATATTTCTAGACTTAGACAGGATAACATGGAGTTAGTGGGTGAAAACCCGAAATAGAACCCCGAACGGCCCCATGAGTGGCACTAACACCTCGCACAGGACCAATGTAACTCATAGGAACTGACCGCGCGAACACGGGATCCTGGGTTTCAGAATACGATGATAATTTGCATATTTCAAGACTTAGGCATAAAACATGGTGTTAGTCGGTGAAAACCTGAAATAGCCCCCGAACGGCCCATGAGTGCCACCAACACCTCTCACGGGACAAATATATCTCGTACGAACTGATAGCGCGATCACGGGACCCCTGGTTCAAGAATACAGTGATATTTTAAAAATCTCAGGACTTAGGATAAACATGGCGTTGGTGGGGGAAAATTCGAAACAGCCCCTAAGCGGACCCGTGAGTGACACCAACACCTCGCACGGGACCAATGTAACCCATAGGAACTGATTGTGCGATCACGGGACCCCAGTTTGAGCATACGAAGATAATTTGCTTATTTTTAGACTTGGGCTTAAAAACATGGCATTAGTGGGTAAAAACCCAAAACAACCCCCGAACAGCCCCATGAGAGGCACCAACACCTCACACGGGACCAACGTAACTCATACGCACTAACCGTACGATCACAGGACCCCTGGTTTGAGAATACAATGATAATCTAAAATTTTCTAGACTTAGGAATGAAAACATGGAGTTAGTGGGTCTCAAAAAACCTCCCAAATGGCCTTGTGAGTGGAACCAACACCTCGCACGGGACCAATGTAACTCATACGAACTGACCGTACTATCACGGGACCCCCAGTTTGAGAATACAGTGATAATTTAAAAATATTCAGACTTAGGAAAAACATGGCGTTAGTGGGTGAAAACTTGAAACAGCCCCGTGAGAGGCACCGACATGTCGCACGGGTCCAATATAACTCGTATGCGCTGACCGCGCGATCACGAGACCCCCACTTTGAGAATATGATGAAAATTTACAAATTTCTAGACTTAGGCATGAAAATATGGTGTTCGTCGGTGAAAACTCGAAAAAGCCCCCGAACGGCCACGTGTGAGGCACCAACACCTCGCACGGGACCAATGTAACTCGTACGCACTGACCGCGCGATCACGGGTCCCATGGTTTGATAATACGATAGTAATTTGAATATTTCTAGACTTTGGCATAAAAATATGGCGTTAGTGGTGGAAAACCCTAAACAGCACCCGAACGGTCCCGTGAGTAGCACCAACACCTCACACGGGACCTACGTAAATCGTAGGAACTGACCGCGTTACCACGGGATCCCCTGTTTGATAATATGACGATGATTTGCATATTTCTAAACTTAGTCTTAAAAACATGGCGTTAGTGGGTGAAAACCTGAAACAACCCTCAAACGATCCCGTGAGAGGCACCAACACCTCGCACGGGTCCAATATAACTCGTACGCACTAACTGCGCGATCACAGGACCCCTAGTTTGAGAATACGATGATAATTTTCATATTTCTATCCTTAGGCTTAAAAACATGGAGTTAGTGGTTGAAAACCCAAAACAGCCCCGAACGGCCCCATGATTGGCACGAACACCTCGCACGGGACTAATGTAAGTCGTAGGAACTAACCGCGCGATCACTGGTCCTACGGTTTGAGATTACGGAGATAATCTGCTTATTTCTAGACTTAGGCTTAAAAACATGACGTTAGTGGGTGAAAACCCAAAATATACCCCGAACGGCCACGTGCGAGGTACCAAAACCTCGCACGGGACCAATATAACTCGTACGCACTGACTGCGCGATCACGAGTCCCACGGTTTGATAATACAACTTTAATTTTAATTTTTCTAGACGTTGGCATAAAAACATGGCGTTAGTGGTGGACAACCCGAAACAGCACCCGAACGGCCCCGTGAGTAGCACCAACTCCTCGCACGGGACCTATGTAACTCATATGAACTGACCCCGCGATCACGGGACCCTCGGTTTGGGAATACGATGATAATTTGCATATTTCTAGACTTAGGCTTAAAAACATGGCATTAGTGGGTGAAACCCCAAAACAACCCCCCTAATCGGCCCCGGGAGACGCACTAACAACTCGCACGGGACCAATGTAACTCGTATGCACTGACTGCCCGATCATGGCGCCCCCGATTTGAGAATACGATGATAATTTGATTATTTCGTGTCTTAGGCTTAAAAACATGGCGTTAGTGGGTGAAAACCTGAAACAACCATCAAACGATCATGTGAGAGGCACCAACACCTCGCACGGGGCAAATGTATCTGGTACGCACTAACTGCGCGTTCACGAGACCCCCAGTTTGAGAATGCGATAACAATTTACGTATTTCTAGAATTAGGCTTAAAAATATGGTGTTAGTGGAGAAAACCCGAAATAGCCCCCAAACGGCCCCGTAAGTGGCACCAACACCTCGTACGGGACCAATGTAACTCATATGAACTGACCCCGCGATCACGGGACCCCCAGTTTTGGAATACGATGATAATTTTCATATTTCTAGACTTAGGCTTAAAAACATGGCCTTAGTGGGTGAAAGCCCAAAATAGCCCCCTCAAACGGCCCTGTGAGACGCACCAACACCTCGCACGGGACCAATGTAACTCGTACGCACTGACTGCCTGATCATGGCGCCCCCGATTTGAGAATATGATGATAATTTGAATATTTCTAGACTTTGGCATAAAAACATGGCGCTAGTGGTGGAAAACCCGAAACTTCTCCCGAATGGCCCCGTGAGTGGCACCAACAACTCGCACGGGACCTATGTAACCCGTAGGAGTTGACCGCACAATCACGAGACAACCAGTTTGAGAATTCGACGATAATTTAAAAATATGAGAACTTAGGAAAAACATGGCATTAGTGGGTGAAAACTCAAAATAGCCCCCAAACGGCCCCGTGAGAGGGAACAACACCTCGCACGGGGCCAATGTAACTCTTACGCACTAACCACGCGATCATGGGACCCCTGGTTTGAGAATACGACGATAATTTCATATTTCTAGATTTAGGCATAAAAACAAGGCGTTAGTGGGTGAAAACCCAAATGGCCTCGTGAGAGGCACGAACACCACACACGGGTCCAATATAACTCGTACGCACTGATCGCGCGATCACGAGACCCGCGGTTTGAGAATACGATGATAATTTCAATATTTCTAGACTTTCGCTTGAAAACATGGAGTCAGTGGGTAAAAAATCAAAAAATCTCCCAAACGGCCCCATGAGTGGAACCAAAACCTCGCACGGGACAAATGTAACTCGTATGAACTGACCGTGCGATCACGGGACCCCCGATTTGAGAATACACTGATAACTTTCACATTTCTACACTTACGCTTAAAAACATGGCGTTAGTGGGGAAAACCCCAAAAGAGCCCCCGAACGGCCCTATGAGTGCCACCAACACCTCGCACGGGACCAATGTACCTCGTAGGAACTGACCATGCGACCACGAGATCCTCGGTTTGAGAATTTGGTGATAATTTTCATATTTCTAGGCTTAGACTTAAAAATATGGCGTTAGTGGGGGAAAAATCAAAACAGCCCCTGAACGGCCCCGTGAGTGGCACCAACACCTCGTCCGGGACCTATGTAACTCGTAGAAACTGACCGCGCGATCAAATGGCCCCTAGTTTGAGAATAAATCGATAATTTGCATATTTCTAGACATAGGCTAATAACATGGCGTTAGTTGGTGAAAACCCGAAATATCTCCCGAACGGCCCCGTGATCGGCACCAACTCCTCGCACGCGACAAATATAATTCGTACGCACTGACCACGCGATCACAGGACCCACGGTTTGAGAATAAGGCGATAATTTGCATATTTCTATACTTAGGCATAAAAACATGGAGTTAGTGGGTGAAAACACGAAAAAGCTCCCGAACAGCCCGGTGAGTGGAACCAACACCTCACACGGGACTAATGTAACTCGTACGAACTGACCCGCGATCATGAGACCCCCAGTTTGAGAATACGGTGATAATTTAAAAATATTAAGACTTAGTTAAAACTTGGTGTTAGTGGGGGAAAACCCGAAACATCCTCCGAACGGCCCCGTGAGTGGAACCAACACCTCGCACGTGACCAATGTTGCTCGTATGCACTGATCGCACGATCACGGGGCCCCCGGTTTGAGAATACGACGATTATTTGCATATTTCTAGACTTAGGCTTATAAACATGGCGTTAGTGGAGGAAAACACGAAACAGCCCCCGAACGGCCCAGTGAGTCGCACCAACACCTTGCACGGGACCAATGTAACTCATACGCACTGATCGCACAATCACGGGGACCCTCGATTTGAGAATACGATGATAATTTACATATTTCTAGACATAGGCAGGATAACATGGAGTTAGTAGGTGAAAACTCGAAATAGAATCCGAAAGGCCCCATGAGTGGCACCAACACCTCGCACGGGACCAATGTAACTCATAGGAACTGACCGCGTGATCACGGGACCTCTGGTTTGAGAATACGATGATAATTTGCATATTTCAAGACTTAGGCGTAAAAACATGGCGTTAGTGGGTGAAAACCCGAAACAGCCCCCGAACGGGCCGTGAGTGGCATAAACACCTTGCACGGGATCAATGTATCTCGTACGAACTGATCACGTGATCACGGGACCCCCGGTTCGGGAATACGACGATAATTTAAAAATATCAGGACTTAGGCAAAATATGGCGTTAGTGGGGAAAAATTCCAAACACCCCCAAACGACCCTGTGAGTGGCACCAACACCTCGCAAGAGACCAATGTAACTCGTACGTACTGACCGCGCGATCACGGGACCCCCAGTTTGAGGATACAATGATAATTTAAAAATATCAGGACTTAGTCAAAACTTGGCGTTAGTGGGTGAAAACCCGAAACATCCCCCGAAAGGCCTTGTGAGTGGAACCAACACCTCACACGGGACCAATGTAACTCGTATGCACTGATCACGCGATCACGGGACCCCCGATTTGAGAATACGATGATAATTTACATATTTCTAGACTTAGGCGGGATAATGATAAGCACCCAAAATTATACAATTGATACCCCAAATAGACGTATTTTAATTGCTAATTCTCGACAATTTGGGTCTTATGTGCTTAATTGTTCAATATGCAGGCTTAATTGCAGTTGCAGTGTCAAAAGCTATATTTCGGAGCAATTTGCAGTTAAAATGGAGTTAATTACCAACTGAGTACCCTGTCCCATAAGCCTATCCTATCTCGGACCTACCCAAACCTAGCCTAAAATGTCCCAAACCCTGTGCGTGTTTAGTTTGTCTCCTTTTTATTATTTTTTAGATTTTTAGTTTGAGTCATTTTTATTTTTAGGATTTATTTTAGATTTTCTACGTTTATTTTTTATTTTTATTTTTATTAGTATAGTTTTATTTTATTTTGATTTTTATTAGTTTTTAGTTTTATTTTATTTTATTAGTATTTTAATTTTTAGGATTTCATTTATTTATTAGTTTTTACATTTTCTTTTTTGGATTTTAATTTTTAATTTTATTTAATTTTATTTGTATTTTTATTTTAATTATCTTTTTAGTTTCATTTATTTATTGAGTCTTTATCTTTATTTTTAGAGTAGGAATTTATTTATTTTTAGTTTTTTTTAGTTTTAATAATTTTATTTTATTAGTGTTATTTTTTAGGGGTTCAAATTAAACACACACACAAAGATACACCCTATACCCACATTCATATCCTACACACACCCTCACCCTACCCTCATCTACACCATATCCCCTACACCCCACTACACCTAAATCTACCCACTTCATCTTCCTCACCACTCTTTTATCTCTCCTCTCACATCCCTCCATTAACACAACATTACTCCACCATTACCAAAAACCTTCATAAACCAAAACTTCCACTACCTCTACCCAAACCAACCTCTCCTTACCACCCCCATTCCCTATTAAACTCGCCACTACCAGATGGTGGTGGCTTACCCAAAAACCGCCAGCCACGCCGGAGATACCCCGTCCGACCTTCCCCCTTACCCTCTCCGGCCAGCCCCTCTCTGGCGACCTCTCACCTTACCCCCAAACCCGGCGACAACCACCAGACCTCCATCCCTCCCCTCTTAACCCACGCCAATCCCCAACCACTCCGCCGGCGATGATTCTCGCCGGAGTCGATGACCCCTCTCTCTCATCAACTGACCCCAGCCCGATCTCCCACTGTCGGCGCCCGATCTCCAGCCCACGACGACGCCACTATTCGCTTACCCGATTCAACCCCGCTGGAACTCGAGCCCAAACCGAAAACTCCGGCGACCCACCTACCGACGACCCTTCCACCTTGAACCCACTGGCTGAACCTCTACATCTGGCCATACCCAAGTCCATACCAAACCCGGAATCAAACCCCAAACCGTGTTAAACCAAAAACCAACACAAACCCTTGTCCCACCTCTTCCTTAGACCCACTTGCTCAAGCCACAACCCCATTCCATACAAACCCACCTCACCAAAACCCATTTTCAATCCAACCTCTTCAAAGCCACGATTTGCCAATCCAAAACAAAAGCAAGCCATAAGATCAAGACAAAACTAAAAGCCAATCCCACATGTGCCAAAATAAAACCCATTTAATCCCTTTTTCCCCAAATGCCCCCCCAACAAACCTTTTACCCCTTTTCTAAAATTACCCCCATTAATAATATCATATTTTATTCCCTCACCTCACTAACCACATGACCTCACCCAAATCACATGCACCCTCCTTTAATTCCTAAAGTAACCCTCACCCATACCTTTCATATTCCATACAGTCTTGTCCTCCCATTTTTACACCTCATGCTCCATGCCTACTATAAATGAAGAGGATGACCCCATTTGCAAAGGATCTCAAAATTAATTTTAAGCTTGGTGTGATAAAATTCTCTCCACCCCTCTATGTTGAGTATTTGCATTTTTAGCAAATACCTCAATATAGAGGTGTGTAGTGAAAATTATCTCTAGGATAAATTTCACCCCACCCGTCTATAATGAATCTTGACATTTTTAGCCATTAATTCATTATAGATTGATGTAGTTGAATTTATCCCTTATGGGAGATAAATTCTAACCCATTCCTATATGTTGAGATTTTGCATTTTTAGCAATTATCTCAATATAAATGAATGATCTAGAATTTATATCTTTGGATGAGTTCTAATGTACAATTTTATAATTTTAGGATTTGCAGTTTTAGCAAATCTCTTTTATTATTATGATTGTCCATTATGAATGCATCCACTATCCTTTTTATTTTTATTTCGTAATTTTTAGTTTAGATTAAAAGAGCTTTTAGATAGGAAAATTCTAGGGAGAGAATTGAAGAGAAAAATACCATTTGTAAATAGTTTTGTTTTATTTGTTTTAGATATTTGTGAGGTTAAATATTGATTGAGATTTAATTGCGTGTTCATTTATTTTCAAATTAATTGGATTCTTAATTGGAGGGTTGTATGTTTCTCATTCAAGGAGTGAAGTTTATTGAATTCAAGAGATTGGTTTGATTATTCTTCTCTCTACTCTTTTATATTAAATGCCTATTGAATATTTGTTTATTATGTTTGATACCATGTTAGGCTAAAACCCCTTTCAAGGGGTGGGGTGAAACACTTATTTGATGTTATTTTAGTTTAATTAGTTTGATTAGTTGAAATATCCCTTTGAATGTTAATTTTGTTCCCTCACCCTTAAATTTACGCCTCAAGAGAGGGTAAATGATTTTCGAGAGAAAATCGAAATTCTAGTTATAATACCCATTTTAGATTCGAACTAGAGATAGGGGTTTCTTAAGTGGGGTATTACTACTTGAATTTCAACTCTAAATTTATTTTCTAATATTGACATAAATTTTAATTGATCGATCCTAGCGGGTGATTAATTAAAAGGAATGTAGATCTAATTTTCTAAAGTTGTGGGGTGTTAAACTTAATTTTCTAAAATATTACTATTATAATTACACTTGCAATGAGAGTTGGTTTGTAATTTTGATATTAATTTGGGAGAATTGGAATAATTAAATTAATTAATTAGAATAACTAAATTTTGTGGTGTAATCACATTCCTTGATTGTTCTCACAATTATTTACCTTAATTTATCTTTTATTTTAATGTTAGGCTTTATTTTTATTTTAGTCGCTTTCTAGTTAGTTATTTTCATCTCACACTTTAGTTTAGTTAGTTTAAATCATCACCCCACCCTATTGTTTTAATATTGAAAAGGCTAAAAAAATTAGAAAAGTGAAAAAGCACAAAAAGAAAATAAAAAAAGTGAATTACAATTGAATTTGTCTCTAGCTTATTCCCTTGAAAGTGGATTGATACCCTTACTTACCTCTACACTTAAGTTTGTTATATTTTTTAGGTATTTGAGGATTTTTGACTAACTTGACTTTCAACAATGACATACGCAGAAGCTAGTCCGTTGCCGGGGAGATGAAAAGTTAAGTTATCAAATGGAGCCATTTCCGGGGAGATGAAAAGTCAAGTTATCAAATGGCACGGTTGCCGGGGAGATAAAAAACTAAGTTATCAAATCGCGCCGTTGCCATTCTTGGGATTGTGACGCTCAGAGCGGATTTCATATTGTAGTTCATTTTTTTTTGCACTTTATATTTTTTTGTACTATTTTTATATTTTTAGAAGGCTTGTATTATGATTTTTGTTATTGGCTTGTATTGCGGTGCATAGGACACCATTTATTTTTCATTTAAATTTTAATAATCGAAGAAAAGCGTGATAAGGAAACCGGACAAGGTAGAAAGAGGGTGTCCAAAGGCGAGGATTTAGAAGCCTCTCTATCTTGGGTCGGTAGGACTCCCGGGGACGACTGAGATAGGCATAATCTCCCCCCGGTCGACTCAAAATTTTTGGCACCCCACGGCCTAAAAACCGTGGGAGGTATATTTTTCTAGACCCACGCGCCTCTCCTGTTAGCGAGTCAATTCTTTTGTGTGCTCTTGTGTGATTTTATTCTAGCATTTATTTTTTTAATGGTGTGATGAATTAATTAATTAAGACCTACACCCGATCACTCACGAGAAGGAATTTCATCACCCGACTCACTCGCTTACCAATTGTGTGCTATCCTAGCCATCACTAAATTTAAAATAAATCAACTAGGCAGCCCACTAGGAGAAATTTTTGCAACGGAGATCACTCAGATTTTTGTGAATTTTTATCGCCCACGGACTTAATTAAAATTTAACTACCCCTTTCACTAAATTTCAAGATAAAAATTGGCTATGTGCTAGTTAGGGAATTTTCTTGACTTGTGTGTGTCTCCAATTCATTTTTCGGTGGTCGGTTTTAGTTGGTTCGTCCAAATCAAGAGTCCATATTATTTTTCCCCACATTTTCTTCCAAAAAATCCAAAAATATTTTCTTCTATTATTTTTATAAAAAAATCCAAAAATATTTTCTTCCTTTTTCTTTCAAAAAAGTCCAAAAATATTTTTTCCCACTATTTTCTTCAAAAAAAAATCCAAAAATATTTTCTTCCTTTCATTCTCTAACAATCCCAAAAATATTTCCTTTCTTTTTCAAATTATTCAAAAAAAAATAAATAAATAAATAAAATAAAATAAAATAAATGCAAAAATATATTTTTTTCCCCACTATTTTCTTCCAAAAAAGTCAAAAATATTTTATTCCTTTGATTCTCTAAAAATTCCAAAAACATTTCCTTTGTTTTTCAAATTATTCAAAAATAAAAAAAAAATATAAAAAAAAAAGAGAAAATCTTGAAAATAAAAAAGTAAGGCCGTGATCAGTATTTCTTCACCCTCACCTTTGTCAATTTATCCAACAAGACTGACGGTTCAGTCTTGTTTGGGGTGATTCACATCACCCCAATTTTTCTACCTCCCTGCGCTATCATAGTTCTTATCTTTAGGGTGAGATGACTTCGGTCTGGCTGAAGACATTAAACTTAGCGCTACCGGGAGGCAGCCCGCGTTTCTAGTATGAGTATTATCCTATTTGGGGGTGGTGATTCACATCACCCATGCTTTATCATGCTTATAGACTTGTACAATTTTTTTTTCTTATCATTTATTCAGGTTTATTCTTGGCTACATCTTTCCACTTCATTAGTAGTTCATTCTAGTAATCTCTTTCCTACCTTATGCTCTCAATTTTAAAAAATCATTTTACATAACATCGAGGACTATGTTCCTTTTTGTTTGGGGGTGGGGAATTTTATCAAAATCGTACCTCTTTGGAAAAATTTTATTTTTAAACCTGATTTTTAAAATTTCGTGCAATTTCTTTCATCTCATTCATTGATGTGAATTTTCAATCATCCATCTTTCAAAAGTTTAGGAATCAAGATAGAGAATATTTTTTTCTAAATAGCTTATGTAATACATAACAAGGCATATTGCACCATGGATTTCTAGACTCAACAAAAATTACGCACTTATCACGTCACTACAGTTTAGAGTTGAGGAGTACTACAATTCTAAAGAGAACCTTAAGGATCACTAGTAGAGACTTTAGCCCGTGAGATTTGTGACTTTCACCCTTTTAGAGTGTCTTACGCAATCTCCGAGTCACAAGTTGATTCAACTTCTTCTGGGTCCGCACTAAATTGTTGTATGATCTCATTATCATTCATTAAAATTTCCACTGAGAATGACATCTTTTTCGAGTTGTAAGAAACGCGTATCTTGAAATTTGTCCCGAACACTAAATTTTAATCCATACACTTACCACATTTCCATTCACTCACCCATTATCTTTCAATATTTTCCCCATCCATATACATTCCCCACACCATCCATTTATCATTTCACTCATATATCATCCATCATCATTTTTGATAAAAGAGTGTTGATTCAAAATGTTAAATGTCTTCATTGTTAGTTTGAAAAGTGAGAGAAAAAGAAAAAAAAAAGAGAAAAATAGCAAAAATAGAAGAAAAAAAATAGAGAAAAAGAAAAGAAAAAGAAAAAAAGAGAGAGAGAGAGAGAAAAGAAAATGAAAAGAAAAGAAAGAGAGTGTAGTTAGTTATTTTGAAATAAAGACATTTGGGCCTAAAGTATAGAACACTCTTCTATCATATACAGTCTTCCATCATCCTTTATCATTCATATCACCATTATATCCTACATACCACATCCATACATCACGCATCCATCATACCACACCTTATACCATCCTTCCCATTTCATTTTCCCCTCACCCATTTTTATACATGTTCGCCTAGGTGTTCGGGTAAATGAAAGTCAACGTGGTGAATAACTCGACGTTCTCACTATAGTGATTAGCATTCTTTCATGAGATCACTTTTCTTTCAAATAGTTCGTTCTTTTTTATGCGTTTGTGAGACGTTTGAACTTGCTTATATTTACTCACCTCCTCACACACAAGAGCGATACACTTACCCATATCTTGAGAGTTCGTTTGAGAGAGATATATTCGTGAGATTTGAAGCTGAAGCGTTGATTCCGAAGAGGCAATCTAGGAATTACTCTTGCGATTCTCGACCCGTTTTGACTGATTCACACTACACACGTTGAGTTCTAGGAAGGATGTGCCATGGGTATTTACTTAGCTAAACTTTTTATGCACTTCTAGCTTGTATTTCTGAAAATATTTCTCATGTGATGGATTGTGCGATTATTCTACGTCTAACAAGAGATTGACTGCCTTTCAATAAAAATTTTGCAAATAAGAATTTTATGGGTATATTCCCTGCAAATCCTCACGAGACACAACTCGTCCTGTAGGGCAACCTATAGGTTTAAAGGCTTGTTGCACATGCTAAGTGCAATCGAAACTGCCCGTGAAAGTGGTACACTTTGGATTTCTTATCTTTCTCTTTCTCTTTCTCTCTATCTTATTACTTGAGGACTAGCAACACTCTGTTTGGGGGTGGTGTAATAAGCACCCCAAACTGTACAATTTATACCCCAAATAGAAATATTTTAGTTGCTAATTCTCGGAAATTTGGGTCTTATGTGCTTAATTGTTCAATATGCAGGCTTAATTGCAGTTGCGGTGTCAAAAGCTATATTTCGGAGCAATTTGCATTTAAAATGGAACTAATTACCAACTAAATACCCTGTCCCATAACCCTATCCTAGCTTCAACCTACCCAAACCTAGCCTAAACTGTCCCAAACCCTGTGCGTGTTTAGTTTGTGTGCTTTTTATTATTTTTTAGATTTTTAGTTTGAGTCATTTTTATTTTTAGGATTTATTTTAGATTTTCTAGGTTTATTCTCTATTTTTATTTTTATTAATATAATTTTATTTTATTTTGATTTTTATTAGTTTTTAGTTTTATTTTATTTTATTAGTATTTTAATTTTTAGGATTTCATTTATTTATTAATTTTTACATTTTCTTTTTTGGATTTTAATTTTTAGTTTTACTAGATTTTATTTTTAATTTTATTTTATTTATCTTTTTAGTTTCATTTATTTATTGAGTCTTTATCTTTATTTTGAGAGTAGGAATTGATTTATTTTTAGGTTTTTTTAGTTTTAATAATTTTATTTTATTAGTGTTATTTTTTAGGCGTTCAAATTAAACACACACATAGAGACACACCCTATACCCACATTCATATCCTACACACACCCTCACCCAACCCTCATCTACACCATATCTCTTACCCCCCACTACACCTAAATCTACCAACTTCATCTTCCTCACCACTATTTTCTCTCTCCTCTCACATCCCTCCATTAACACAACATTACTCCACCATTACCAAAAACCTCCATAAACCAAAACTTCCACTACATCTACCCAAAACAACCTCTCCTTACCACCCCCATTCCCTATTAAACCCGCCACCACCAGCTGGTGGTGGCTTGCCCCAAAATCGCCAGCCACGCCGGAGATACCCCGTCCGACCTTCCCCCTTACCTTCTCCGGCCATCCCCTCTCTGGCGACCTCTCACCTCACCCCCAAACCCGGCGACAACCACCGGACCTCCATCCCTCCCCTCTCAACCCACGCCAATCCCCACCCACTCCGCCAACGATGATTCTCGCTTGAATCGATGACCCATTTCTCTCATCAACTGACCCCATCCCGATCTCTCATTTCCGGCGCCCCATCTCCAGCACACGACGACGCCGCTGTCCGCTTACCCGATTCAACCCCTCCGGAACTCGAGCCGAAACTGTAAACTCCGACGACCCATCTGCCGGCGACCCTTCCACCTTGAACCCACCGGCGGAACCTCTACTTCCGGCCATACCCAAGTCCATACCAAACCCGGAATCAAACCCTAAACCGTCTCAAACCAAAAACTAACCCAAACCTTTGGCCCACCTCTTTCTTAGACCCATTTGCTCAAGCCACAACCCCATTCCATTCAAACCCACCTCACCAAAACCCATTTTCATGCCAACCTCTTCAAAGCCACGATCTGCCAAACCAAAACAAAATCAAGGCATAAGATCAAGTCAAACAAAACTAAAAGCCAATCCCACATGTGCCAAAATAAAACCCATATAAACCCTTTTTCCCCAAATGCCCCCCAACAAACCTTTTACCCCTTTTCCAAAATTACCCCCATTAATAATATCATATTTTATTCCCTCGCCTCACTACCCACATGACCTCACCCAAACCACATGCACCCTCCTTTAATTCCTAAAGTAACCCTCACCCATATCTTTCATATTTCATACACTCTTGTCCTCTCATTTTAACCCTCATGCTCCATGCCTACTATAAATTAAAAGGAAGACCCCATTTGTAAAGGATCTCAAAATTAGTTTTAAGATTGGTGTGAAAAAAATTCTCTCCACCCCTCTATGTTGAGTATTTGCATTTTTAGCAAATACCTCAATATAGAGGTGTGTAGTGAAAATTATCTCTAGGATAAATTTCACCCCACCCATCTATAATGAATCTTGGCATTTTTAGCCTTTGATTTATTATAGATTAATGTAGTTGAATTTATCCCTTACGGGAGATAAATTTTAACCCACTCCTTTATGTTGAGATTTTTCATTTTTAGCAATTATCTCAATATAAATTAATGATCCAGAATTTATTTCTTTGGGTGAGTTCTAATGTACAATTTTAAAATTTTAGAATTTTCAGTTTTAGCAAATCTCTTTTATTATTTAATTGTCCATTATGAATGCATTCACTATCCTTTTTATTTTTATTTCGTAATTTTTAGTTTAGATTAAAAGAGCTCTTAGATAGGAAAATTCTAGAGAGAGAATTGTAGAGAAAAATACCATTTGTAAATAGTTTTGTTTTATTTGTTTTAGATATTTGTGAGGTTAAATATTGATTGAGATTTAATTGAGTGTTCATTTATTTTCAAATTAATTGGATTCTCAATTGGAAGGTTGTATGCTTCTCATTCAAGGAGTGAAGTTTATTGAATTCAAGAGATTGGTTTGATTATTCTTCTCTCTACTCTTTTATATTAAATGCCTATTGAATATTTGTTTATTATATTTGATACCATGTTAGGCTAAAACCCCTTTCAAGGGGTGGGGTGAAACCCTTATTTCATTTTATTTTAGTTTAATTAGTTTGATTACTTGAAATATCTATTTGAATGTTAATTTTGATCCCTCACCTTTAAATTTACGCCTCGAGAGAAGGTAAATGATTTTCGAGAGAAAATCGAAATTCTAGTTATACTACCCATTTTAGAATCTAACTAGAGATAGGAGTTTCTTAAGTGGGGTATTATAACTTGAATTTCAACTCTAAATTTATTTTCTAAGATTGACATAAATTTTAATTGATCGATCCTAGCGGGTGATTAATTAAAAGGAGTGTAGATCTAATTTTCTAAAGTTGTGGGATGTTAAACTTAATTTTCTAAAATATAACTATTATAATTACGCTTGCAATGAGAGTTGGATTGAAATTTTTATATTAATTTGGGAGAATTCAAATAATTAAATTAATTAATTAGAATAACTAAAATTTGTGGTGGAATCCCATTCCTTGATTGTTCTCACAATTATTTACCTCACTTTATCTTTTATTTTAGTGTTAGACTTTGTTTTCATTTTAGTCACTTTCTAGATAATTATTTTCATCTCACACTATAGTTTAGTTAGTTTAAATCATCACCTCATCCTATTGTTTTAATATTGAAAAAGCTAAAAAAATTAGAAAAGTAAAAAAGCACAAAAAGAAAATAAAAAAAGTGAATTACAATTGAATTTGTCTCTAGCTTACTCCCTTGAAAGTGGATTGATACCCTTACTTGCCTCTACACTTGAGTTTGTTATATTTTTTAGGTATTTGAGGATTTTTGACTAACTTGGCTTTCCAGAACGACATACGCAAAAGCTAGTTATCAGATAGCATGGAGTTAATGGGTGAATACCCAAAATAGAACCCCAAACGGCCCCAATGAGTGGCACCAACACCTCGCACGGGACCAATGTAACTCATGGGAACTAAACGCACGATCACGTGATCCTAGGTTTCAAAATACGATGATAATTTGCATATTTTAAGACTTAGGCTTAAAACATGGCGTTTGTCGGTGAAAACCCAAAATATCCCCGCGAACGGCCCGTGAGTGCCACCAACACCTCTCACGGGACCAATGTATCTCATATGAACTGATCGCGCGATCATGGGACCCCCAGTTCAAGAATACAACGAAAATTTGAGAATATCAGTACTTAGGCAAAACATGGCGTTAGTGGGGGAAAATTCGAAACAGCCCTTAAGCGGCCCCGTGGGTGGCACCAACACCTCGCACAGAAAAAATGTAACCCATATGAACTGATCGCGCGATCACGGGACCCCCCGTTTGACGATACAATGATAATTTTCATATTTTTAGACTTGGGCTTAAAAATATCGCGTTAGTGGGTAAAAACCAAAATCGACCCCCGAACGGCCCCATGAGAGGCACCAACACCTCACGCGGGACCAATGTTAACTCATACGCACTAACCGTGTGATCACGGGACACCAGTTTGAGAATACAACGATAATTCAAAATTTTCTAGACTTAGTAATGAAAACATGGAGTTAGTAGGTTAAAACTCGAAAAGATACCAAACGACCCCGTGAGTGGAACCAACACCTCGCACGGGGCCAATGTAACTCGTACGAACCTACCGTGCAATCACGGGACCCCCAGTTTGAGAATACGATGATAATTTAAAAATATCCATACTTTGGCAAAACATGGCGTTAGTGGGTGGAAACCCAAAACAGCCCCCGAACGGCCCCGTGAGAGGCACCAACACCTCGCACGGTTCCAATATAACCCGTATGCACTGACCGTGCAATCACGGGACCCCCGATTTGAGAACACAATGAAAATTTGCAAATTTCTCGACTTAGGCATGAAAACATGGAGTTAGTGGGTGAAAACTCGAAAAAGCCCCCGAATGGCCACGTGTGAGGCACCAACACCTCGCACGGGACCAATTTAACTCGTTCTCACTGACCGCCCGATCACGGGTCCCACGGTTTGATAATACGATAATAATTTTAATATTTCTAGACATTGGCATAAAAACATGGTGTTAGTGGTGGAAAACCCAAAACAGCACCCGAACGGCCTCGTGAGTGGCACCAACACCTCACACGGGACCTATGTAACTCGTACGAACTGACCGCGTGATCATGGGACCCCCAATTTGAGAGTATGATGATAATTTGCATATTTCTAGAGATACTCTTAAAAACATGGCGTTAGTGGGTGAAAACCTAAAGCAAAGCTCGAACGGCCCCGTGAGAGGCACCAACACCTCGCACGGGGCCAATGTAACTGGTACGCACTGTCTGCGCGTTCACGGGACCCCCGATTTGAGAATGCAGCAATAATTTACATATTTCTAGACTCAGGCTTAAAAAAATGGCATTAGTAGGGAAAAACTCGAAACAGCCCCCGAACGTCCCCGTGAGTGGCACCAACACCACGTACGAGACCAATGTAACTCGTAGGAACTGACTGCGAGATCACGGGACCCCCAGTTTAAGATACGATGATGATTTTCATATTTCTAGACTTCGGCTTAAAAACAAGGCGTTAGTGGGTGAAAGCCCAAAATAGCCCCCCGAACGGCCCAGTGAGAGGCACCAACACCTCGCACGGGACCAATGTAACTCGTACGCAGTCACTGTGCGATCACGAGTCCCCCAGTTTGAGAATACGATGATACTTTGAATATTTCTAGACTTTGAAATAAAAACATATCATTAGTGGGGGAAAATCCGAAACAACCCCCGAACGGCCCCGTGAGTGGCACCAACACCTCACACCGGAGCTATGTAACTCGTAGGAACTGACCGCGCGATCAAGGGATCCCCAGTTTAAGAATACGATGATAATTTGTACATTTCTAAACTTAGACATAAAAACATGGATTTAGTGGGTGAAAACCCAAATGTCCCCGTGAGAGGCACCAACAACTCGCACGGGGCCAATGTAACTCTTACGCGCTGACCACGCGATCACGGGACCCCCGGTTTGAGAATATGATGATAATTTGCATATTTCTAGACATAGGCATGAAAACATGGAGTTAGTGGGTAAAAACTCAAAAAAGCTCCTGAATGACCTCGTGAGTAGAACTAACACCTCGCATGGGACCAATGTAACTCGTAAAAACTGACCGCGCGATCATGGGACCCCGGTTTGAGAATACGATGATAATTTTCATATTTCTGGACTTAGGCTTAAAAACATTGCGTTAGTGGGGGAAAACCTGAAACATCCCCCGAACGGCCATGTGAGTGGCACCAACACCTCGCACGGGACCACTATAACTCGTAGGAATTGATCGTATGACCACGGGACCCCCGGTTTGAGAATATGATGATAATTTGCATATTTCTATACTTAGCCTTAAAAACATGGCGTTAGTGGGTGAAAACCCAAAATAACCCCTGAACCCCACATGAGTGGCACCAACACCTCACACGGGACCAATGTAACTCGTAGGAACTGAACGCGCGACCACGAGACCCCCGGTTTGAGAATTTGATCATAATTTCCATATTTCTAGACATAGGCTTAAAAACATGGCGTTAGAGGGGTAAAACTCCAAACAACCCCCGAACGACCCCGTGAGTGGCACCAACACCTCGCCCGGGTGCTATGTAACTCGTAGGAACTGATCTCGCGATCACGAGACCCCCGATTTGAGATTAAATAGATAATTTTCATATTTCTAGACATAGGCTAAAAACATGGCGTTAGTGGATGAAAACCTAAAATAGCCCCTGAACGGCCCCGTGAGCAGTACCAACACCTCGCACGGGACCAATGTAATTCGTACGCACTGACCACGCGATCACAGTACCCCCGGTTTGAGAATACGACGATAATTTACATATTTCTAGACTTAGGCATGAAAACATGGAGTTAGTGGGTGAAAACTCAAAAAAGCTCCCGAACGGCCCGGTGAGTGGAACCAACACCTTGCACAGGACCAATGTAACTCGTACGAACTGACCGCGCGATCACGGGACCCCAATTTTGAGAATACGATCATAATTTAAAAATATCAGGACAGTCAAAACTTGGCGTTAGTGGGTGAAAACTCGAAACAACCCCCCAACGGCCCAGTGAGTGGAACCAACACCTCGCACGATCACGGGACCCTCGATTTGAGAATACGATGATAATTTGCATATTTCTAGACTTAAGGCTTAAAAACATGGCGTTAGTGGGGGAAAATCCGAAACAGCCCCCGAACGGCCCGGTGAGTGGCACCAAGACCTCACACAGAACCAATGTAACTTATAGGAACTGACCGCGCGATCAAGGGACCCCCGGTTTGAGCATATGATGATAATTTTCATATTTCAAGACTTATGCTTAAAAACATTGCGTTAGTAGGTGAATACTCGAAACAGCCCCCGAACGGCCCGTGAGTGGCACCAACACCTCGCACGGGACCAATGTATCTCGTTCGAACTGATCATGTGATCACGGGACCCCGTTTCTAGAATACAGTGATAATTTAAAAATATTAGGTCTTAGGTAAAACATGGCGTTAGTGGGGGAAAATCCAAAATAGCCCCCAAGGGGCCTCGTGAGTGGCACCAACACCTCGCACAGGACCAATGTAACCTGTTGGAATTGGTCGTGTGATCATGGGACCCTCGGTTTTAGAATATGACGATAATTTGCATATTTTTAGACTTGGGCTTAAAAACATGGCATCAGTGGGTAAAATCCCAAAACAGCCCCTGAACGGCCCCGTGAGAGGCACCAACACTTTGCACGGGGCCAATGTAACTTGTACGCACTCACTGCGCGATCATGGGACCCCTGTTAGATAATACGAGGATAATTTGCAAATTTCTAGACTTAGGAATGAAAAAATGGAGTTAGTGGGTGAAAACTCAAAAAACCTTTCGAACGGCCCCGTGAGTGGAACCAACACCTTGCATAGGACCAATGTAACTCGCAAGAACTTATCGTGCAATCATGGAACCCCCAGTTTGTGAATACGATGATAATTTAAAAATATCCGAACTTAAGAAAAACATGACATTAGTGGGTGTAAACTCGAAAAAGCCCCCAAACATCCCCGTGAGAGGCACCAACACCTCGCACGGATCCAATATAACTCGTATGCACTGATCGCGTGATCACGGGACCCCTGATTTGAGAATACAATGATAATTTTCATATTTCTATCCTTAGGTTTAAAAATATGTCGGTAGTTGTTGAAAACCCGAAACATCCCTCGAACGGTCCCATGATTGGCACGAACACCTCGCACGGGACCATTATAACTCGTACAAAAAGACGGCGCGATCACGGGACCTAAAGTTTGAGATTATGATGATAATTTGCATATTTCTAGACTTAGGCGTAAAAACATAGAGTTAGTGGGTGAAAACCAAAAATATCCCCCGAACGGCCACGTGTGAGGCACCAACACCTCGCACGGGACTAATTTAACTCGTATGCACTGACCGCGCAATCACAGGTCTCATGGTTTGATAATATGACGACAATTTTAATATTTCTAGACTTTGGCATAAAAACATGGTGTTAGTGGGGGAAAACTCGAAACAACACCCGAACGCCCCCGTGAGTGAAACCAACACCTTGCACGGGACCTACGTAACTCGTAGGAATTGACCGCACGATCACAGGACTCTTGGTTTGAGATCATGATGATAATTTGCATATTTATAGACTTAGTCTAAAAAATATGGCGTTAGTGGGTGAAAGCCTGAAACAACCCTCGAACGGCCCCCTGAGAGGAACTAATACCTCGCACGGGGCAAATGTATCTAGTACACACTGACTGCACATTCACGGGACCCCTGGTTTGGGAATGGAATGACAATTTGCATATTTCTAGACTTAGGCTTAAAAATATGGCGTTAGTGGGGGAAAACCCGAACCAGCCCCCGAACGGCCCCGTGAGTGGCACCAACACCTCGTACGGGACCAATGTAACTCATAGGAACTGACAGCGCGATCACGGGACCCCCGATTTGAGAATACGATGATAATTTGCATATTTCTAGACTTTGGCTTAAAAACATGGTGTTTGTGGGTGAATGCCCAAAATAGCCCCCTCCCGAACGGCCCCGTGAGAAGCACCAACGCCTCGCACGGGACCAATGTAACTCATACGCACTGACTGTGCGATAATGGATCCCTCGATTTGAGAATACGATGATAATTTGAATATCTCTAGACTTTGGCATAAAAACATGGCGTTAGTGGGGGAATCCCCGAAACAGCCCCCGAACGGCCCCATGAGTCGCACCAACACCTCGCACGAGACCTATGTAACCCGTAGGAACTGACCGCACAATCGTGGGACACTCGTTTGAGAATACGACGATAATTTAAAAATATCAGGAGATAGGTAAAACATGGCGTTTGTGGGTGTAAACTCAAAACAGTCTCCAAACGGCCCCGTGAGAGGGAACAACAACTCACACGGGGCCAAAGTAACTCTTACGCACTAATCACGCGATCATGGGACCCCTGTTTTAAGAATACGATGATAATTTGCATATTTCTAGTTTTCGGCTTAAAAATATGGCGTTAGTGGGTGAAAACCCAATCGGCCCCGTGAGAGGCAATAACAACTCGCACGGGCCAATGTAACCCTTACGCACTGACCACATGATCACGGGAACCCCGGTTTGAGAATACGATGACAATTTGCATATTTCTAGACTTTGGCATGAAAACATGGAGTTAGTGGGGAAAAAATCAAAAAAATCTCTCAAATGGCCCCATGAGTGGAACCAACACCTCGCACGGGACCCATGCAACTCGTACGAACTGATCGCGCGATCACGGGACCCTCGGTTTGAGAATACGCCGATAATTTTCATATTTCTAGACTTAGGCCTAAAAACAAGGTGTTAGTGGGGAAAAACCCGAACGGCCCTATGAGTGGCACGAACACCTCGCAGGGGACCAATATAACTTGTAGGAACTGACTGCGTGACCACCGAAACCCCGATTTGAGAATACGAAGATAATTTGCATATTTCTAGACTTAAGCTTAAAAACATGGCGTTAGTGGTGGAAAACCCAAAACATCCTCTGAACGGACCCGTGAGTGGTACCAACACCTCGCACGATACCAATGTAACTCGTAGGAACTGACCGCGCGACCATGAGACCCCCGGTTTGAGAGTTTGACGATAATTTTCATATTTCTAGACTTAGGCTTAAAAACATGTGTCAGTGGGGAAAACTCAAAACAACCCCCGAATAACCCCGTGAGTGGCACTAACACCTCGCCTGGGACCTATGTAACTCGTAAGAACTGATCGCGTGATCACAGGACCCCCAGTTTGAGAATAGATTGATAATTTGCATATTTCTAGACATAGGTTGAAAACATGGCGTTAGTGGGTGAAATCCCAAAAAAGCTCCCGAACGGCCCGTTGAGTGGAACCAACACTTCGCACGGGACCAATGTAACTCGTACGAACTGACCCGCGATCATGGGACCCCCAGTTTGAGAATATGGTGATAATTATAAAATATCAGGACTTAGTTAAAACTTGGCGTTAGTGGGGGAAAAACCGAAACATCCCCCGAACGGCCCCGTGACTGGAACCAACACCTCGTACGGGACCAATGTAACTCGTACGCACTGATCGTGCGATCACGGTACCCCCAGTTTGAGAATACTATGATAATTTGCATATTTATAGACTTAGGCTTAAAAACATGGCGTTAGTGGGGGAAAACCCGAAACAGCCCCCGAACGACCCCGTGAGTTGAACCAACACCTCGCATGGGACCAATGTAACTCGTACGCACTGACCGCACGATCACGGGACCCTCGATTTGAGAATACAACGATAATTTACATATTTCTATACTTAGTTATGATAACATGGAGTTAGTGGGTGAAAACCTGAAATAGAACCCGAACGGCCCCATGAGTAGGACTAACACCTCGTATGGGACCAATGTAACTCACAGGAACTGACCGCGTGATCATGGGACCCTCGATTTGAGAATACGATAATAATTTACATATTTCAAGACTTAGGAGTAAAAACATGGCGTTAGTGGGAAAAACCTGAAATAGCCCCCGAACGGCCCGTGAGTGGCATAAACACCTCGCACGGGACCAATGTATCTCGTACGAACTTATCACGTGATCACGGGACCCCCGGTTCGAGAATACGGTGATAATTTAAAACTATCAGGATGTAGTCAAAACATGGCGTTAGTGGGGGGAAATTTGAAATAGCCCCCGAGCGGCCCCATGAGTGGAACCAACACCTCGCAGGGGACCAATGTAACTAGTACGAACTGACCGTGTGATCACGGGACCCCCAGTTTGAGAATACGGTGATAATTGAAAAATATCAAGAGTTAGTCAAAACTTGGCGTTAGTAGGTGAAAACCCAAAACATCCCCCGAACGGCCCCGTGATTGGAACCAACACCTCGTACGGGACCAATGTAACTCATACAAACTGATAATGTAGGAGTGGCACTTGATTAGAACCGTTAATATGTTTATTGTGGTAGCTATTTTTTAATCTTCCTTATGTTATCATTTTTTATCCTTTGTCTATTTGAGACAAAATGGGGGAGAAGAGTACATCATTTAATTAGTCTTGATTCTTGAATTATATTCATGATATCTTGTTTTTAAAATGATTTATCAATTTCTATGATATCTTACACTTGTTCTTGTGAGTTTGGTTTTATTGTTTTAATGCAGGAAATCACAAGAAGGTGTTAGGGTAAATTGATGTATAGTTGAGTATTGTAATTTTTATTTTCTAGGATTTTTTGTGGATTGGGTAGAATAGTAATTGTTGTATAGGATTTAGGTGATTTTACTTTTTCCTAAGAGTATAATAATGTACTCGAAGGTTTTTGTCACAAATATCCAAAGGGGGAGATTGAAACACCCTAAATCTTTAACTTACTTGAGTCTACATTATTTAGGCGTTTCAACTAATTTGGATATTATGTCAAACCATATTTTTAATGCGAGCCTTATTCTTGGTACATCTTACAACGTTACTCGACGACTGAACATGCCTCAACTCTACTCAACGACATATTCGGGTAAAGGTATTCACGTATGTTGCACATTTGCACTTGACACATTAGGCACACATGCATATTTCTTGATCTATGTTTTTTAATTGTGTGACTAATTAATTATGAGCCTAAACACTTTTTCTAAAAGAAATTATATTATTTTTTTGAAAATAATTTTATAAGTAAAATTGGTGTAATTTTGATTTAAAATAAATTTCTTAGTTTTAAAATGATTTTCGGAATTAATTGGTAAAATTAATTTTTCATTTTGAAAAATATCTTTTTGAAACTCAAAATTACATGTTAAACAATTTTTTGATAAAAATAATTTTTCAGTTTAAAAAATAATTTTTCGCAATTTAATGTACTTGTTTTGGTCCTTGCCGATTTGACCCCTTAGCTTTAGATTTTATATTTTTATATATAGGTGGTCATTTATTGTTAGGCTACTTCAGAGATTTTTTTCATATCATGTTTGGTGTATAATTTGACCTTTTGGAGAAGCCTAAGAGAATCCACCTGCTTTCGTCCTTTGTGAGCTTTAGATTTAGGTTTATGTTTTAAACCATAGAAACTTTAGTGACTTAACCTTTGGAGTCCTTTTGTTGTTGGTTAAATCCAACTTTTCCTCACTTTTAAGGGACTTGACCAAAGCCTTAAGATTAGACCATATAGGAGGCTTTAGATGTTACGTGTTAGCATTTGGTGGTGGCTATATCCTTTTAGCCTTAAGTAGATTTTGGCCCTAGGTGTACTTAATTAGTGTACCTGTTCATTATTCCTCACGATTTGACCTTATACACTTAAGATGTCACCTAACTGTAATTTTCGGCCATAGCTTAGACCTGCGTGTCCGATTGTATCCAAGCGGTTTATTTTTTTAAACCTTAATCGTCCTTTAGTAATTTGACCTGCTATAGTACCAACTAGAATTGTTAGGACCTTAGGACTCTTAGTACCGAGATTTTTTTTGGTGACTAGACCTGTTAGGAGATCTAGTTGGTCTCGTCACTTTGTGTGACATGTACCCATGTTAAAGACATTTTAATTTAACCGATTAGACCTTCTCTTGTTGTACTGGATTTGATCGCTATATATATATATATATATATATATATATATATATATATATAGGTGATCATTAACTGTTTAGGAGCTACCACTATGGAGATCACTTTATTTTATTCATTTAGATTGAGAGTTTTAGGGTTATACCTTTTAACCGCCAGATATCATTTTAACTGTCAGTTATTTTAAGATCCCATTAGCCTAGACTGAGTGCTTTTGTTTTACATGCCAGCTGTCATAATTTATCCGTTGGAGAGTTTGTTATAATTAAAACCCTATACCAGCCTGGATTGTATCTTTAGTGGTTTTAGGTTCTTGAATCTTTTATAACCGACTGAGTTTGTGGCATCAGTTTAAGTTGTTTAATTTGTTAATTAGTTTTAACTCGAATTAATCACAACCTTTGATTAATTTCTTTTAATCTGAACCCTTGATTCAAAAGTTTCTATAATAATGTTTTCTCACCTATATAAACCTCATTGAAGAGTTTATTGGAATTAGATTTTTTGAGAGACTTTTTTAGTCATATTTTATAAAGTGAGAAACACAAGAGGGTTTAATAGTTTTAGAGAGAAAAATATAGAGAATTAGAGAGAATATCTAAGAGAGAGATTGAATGTTATTTACACACATTGTGTTCATTCTACTTCATCTTTATTCTGTTTTTGTTTTGCGTTCTCAATGATCTTGCACATCATCTCATAACTTTAGAGATTGAAATATTGTGTTGTTGTAGAGATAATTTAAGTGCTTTCATGCTGAAATAATTTTTCACAAAAACTAGAATTCCTTAGATTTTTAGATTCGAATTTATTGAATATTTTTATGATCTAAATATTCTGATTTTATTTTAGATGGTATATGATGTTTAAATCAGAATTTCTCCGGATCTTGCATGTTTATTGAAAATCTTTTTAAAGATCTGTTTTCTCATATTTGTGAAATAATTTGAAAAACACTTTCCTCATAAAATTGAATGTTATATTTTTGAGAGATTGAGAACACATATTTTAAATGATGGAATAATCTTGTTGTGTGTTCATGATAAGTGTTGTATGTATTTCTTATAAAGAATGTTTATAAGATTTTTGATTGAAAATTTATTTTGTAAGTTTTTGTAGAAAACTTAATTGGTCTTAATTGAAAATGAATTTTTCTTAAGTTTTTATAGAAATCTTATTTGCTTGATTACAAATATATTTTTGTTAAGTTTTTGAAGAAAACTTATATGCTTCTGTTAAGAATTATGTTCTTGCATTGTTGCATTTAGAACATATTCACTTACACGTTTTGCATAACTAGAATGTTGTTGAGAGATCAGTTTTGACTGAGTTGGAATTTGCTAAACAAGAAGAACGGAGTTACGAAGTTGAGAGAACAACTACAACAATCAGAACTGCAGAGAAGTTAGAAGGATACTAGAGGGTGCATTCCTAAACTTGTATAGGTATGATTTGTGTGTTTAGTTTGTTATATAGCTTGTAACCGATAATTCTTTTTAGTGAAATTTTGTTTTACTCCGTAGAGGGAGTCGTGGATGTTTTGCCGAGTTTGGGTTTTTACCACGTTAAAAAAATCATACTTGTTATCTTCTTATCCTCATCTTATTCTTTGTATGATTATAATTAAAATTGTTACATGATTTAATTACTTGAATTGGAATAATTCTTCATATGAGATATATTGGATTGTAATGTAATAAATCAGATTATTATTAATTTAACTTTTAATTAAATCAGATTTAATTGATTTTTAATTTCCGCATGTATTAAAATCTGATTAGTTAGATAATAAAGTTTTTCTTGATTTGATTAGATATATGTTATTAGAAAAACATGCATGAAATCAGAGTATGTTTATGTGTGCATATGGAGATTGTTTCATGGGCGCATCTCAAGAAATGTTTCTTCCCTCCTCATCTGGGAGGAGATTTTTCACAATGTAACTCATAGGAACTGACCGCATGATCACGGGACCCTCGATTTGAGAATATGATGATAATTTGCATATTTCAATACTTAGGCTTAAAACGTGGCGTTAGTCGATGAAAACCTAAAACAGCCCCCGAACGACCCATGAGTGGCACCAACACCTCGCACATGAACAATGTATCTCGTACAAACTGATCGCGCGATCATGGGACCTCCAGTTCGAGAATACAACGATAATTTAAAATATCAGGACTTAAGCAAAACATGGCGTTAGTGGGTGAAAATCCGAAATAGCCCCCAAGCAGCCTCGTGAGTGGCACCAACACCTCGTACGGGACCAATGTAACCCATAGGAACTGATCGCGCGATCACGGGACCCCCAGTTTGAGAATACGACGATAATTTGCATATTTTTAGACTTGGGCTTAAAAACATGACGTTAGTGGGTAAAAACCCGAAACAATCCCCGAACGGCCCCGTGAGTGGCACCAACACCTCGCAAGGGACCAATGTAACTCGTAGGATCTGATCGCGCGATCACGGAACCCGCGATTTGAGAATACAAAGATAATTTGCATATTTCTAGACTTAGGCACAAAAAAATGGAGTTAGTTGATGAAAACTTAAAAAAGCTCCCGAACGGCCTCGTAAGTGGAACTAACACCTCACACGGGACAAATGTAATTCGTGCGCGCTCACAGCGCGATCATGGGACCCTCTGTTTGAGAATACGATGAAATTTTGTATATTTCTAGACTTAGTATTAAAAAAATGTCGATAGTGGGTAAAAACTCGAAATAGCCATCGAACGGCCCCGTGAGTAGCACCAACACCTCGCACGGGACCAATGTAACTCGTACGAACTAATCCCGCGATCACGGGACCCCCAGTTTGAGAATACGATGATAATTTACATATTTCTCGACATAGGCTTAAAAACACGGCGTTTGTGGGTGAGAACTCAAAATAGCTCCCGAACGGCCCTGTGAGAGGCACCAACACCTCACACGGGACCAATGTAACTCGTAGGAACTGACTGCACGACCACGAGACCCCGATTTTAGAATTCAATGACAATTTACATATTCCTAAACTTAGGCTTTAAAAACATGGCGTTAGTGGGTGAAAAGTCAAAAAAACCCCGAACGACCCCGTGAGAGGCACCAACACCTCAGACGGGACCAATGTAACACGTATGCACTGACCACGCGATCACGGGACCCCCAGTTTGAGAATACGACGATAATTTATATATTTTTAGACTTGGGCTTAAAAACATGGCGTTAGTGGGTAAAAACCCAAAACAACCCCCGAACGGCCCCATGAGAGGGACCAACACCTCGCACGGGACCAATGTAACTCATACGTCCTAACCGCGTGATAATGGGAGACACGGTTTGAGAATACGATGATAATTTAAAAATTTCTAGACTTAGGAATAAAAACATGGAGTTAGTGGGTGAAAAGTCAAAAAAGGTCCCAAATTTCCCCGTGAGTGGAACCAACACCTCGAATGGGCCAATGTAACTCGTACGAACTGACCGCGCAATCACGGGACCCCTAGTTTGAGAATAAGACGATAATTTAAAAATATCCGAACTTTGGTAAAACATGGCGTTAGTGGGTGAAAACCCGAAACAGCCCCCGAACGGCCCCGTGAGAGGCACCAACAGCTCGTATGGGTTCAATATAACTCGAACGCACTGATCGCGCGATCACGAGACCCCCTATTTGAGAATACGATGATAATTTGAAAATTTATAAACTTAGGTATGAAAACATGGAGTTAGTGGGTGAAAACTCGAAAAAGCTCTCGAACGGCCCCGTGACTGGAAGCAACACCTCACACGGGACCAATGTAACTCATACGAATTGATCGCACGATCATGGGTCTCCCAGTTTGAGAATATGGTGATAATTTAAAAATATCAGGACTTAGGCAAAATATGGCATTAGTGGGTGAAAACTCAAAACAAGCTCCAAACGGCCCCGTGAGAGGGACCAACACCTCGCACGGGACTAATGTAACTCCTATGGACAGACAGCATGATCAAGGGACTCCCGATTTGAGAATATGAGTACAATTTGTATATTTCTAGACTTAGGCTTAAAAACATGGCGTTAGTGGGGGAAAACTCGAAACAACCCCCAAACGGCCCTGTGAGTGGCACCAACACCTCGCACGGAGACAATGTAACTCGTAGGAACTGACCACACGATCAATGAACCCACGGTTTGAGAATATGACGATAATTTGTATATTTCTTGACTTAGGCTTAAAAGCATGGCGTTAGTGGGTGAAAACCCAAAACATCCCCCAAACGGCCCCGTGAGAGGAACCAACACCTCGCACGGGACAAATGTAACACATAGGAACTGACCTCATGATCACGAGACCTCGATTAGGGAATACGATGAGAATTTGCATATTTTTAGAAATAGTCTTAAAAACATGGCTTTAGTGGGTGAAAACTCGAAACAGCAGTTGAATGGCCCCTTGAGTGGAACCAACACCTCGCACAGGACCAATGTAACTCGTACGCACTGCTCGCATGATCACGGGACCCCCGATTTGAGAATACGACGATAATTTTCATATTTCTATACTTAGGCTTACAAACATGGCGTGGTGGGCAAAGACCCGAAACAATCCCCGAATGGCCCCGTCAGTGGCACCAACACCTCGCACGGGACCAATGTAATTCATACGAACTGACCGCACGATCACGGGACCCCCGATTTGAGAATACGATGATAATTTACATCTTTCTAGACTTAGGTAGGATAACATGGAGTTAGTGGGTGAAAATCCGAAATAGAACCCCAAATGGCCCCATGAGTGACACCAACACCTCGCACGGGACCAATGTATCACGGGACCCTCGGTCTGAGAATATGACGATAATTTGCATATTTCAAGACTTAGGCTTAAAACATGGCGTTAGTCGATGAAAACCTAAAACAGCCCTCGAACGGCCAGTGAGTGGCACCAACACCTCGCACGGGACCAATGTATCTCATACGAACTGATCGCGCGATCATGGGACCCCCGGTTCGAGAAAACAATGATAATTTAAAATATCAGGACTTATGCAAAACATGGCGTTAGTGGGGGGAAATCTGAAATAGCCCCCAAGCAGCCCCGTGAGTGGCACCAACACCTCGCACGGGACCAATGTTACCCGTAGGAACTGATCGCGCGATCACGGGACCCCCAATTTGAGAATACGATGATAATTTGCATATTTTTAGACTTCGGCTTAAAAACATGGCGTTAGTGGGTAAAAACCCAAAACAACCCCCGAATGGCCCCGTGAGAGGCACCAACACCTCGCACGGGACCAATGTAACTCATACGTACTAACCGTGCGATCACGGGACCCCCGGTTTGAGAATACGGTGATAATATAAAAATTTCTAGACTTAGGAACGAAAACATGGAGTTAGAGGGTGAAAACTCAAAAAATCGCCCAAACGACCCCGTGAGTGGAACCAACACCTCGCATGGGACCAATGTATCTCGTATGAACTGACCGCGCAATCAGGGGACCCTTAGTTTGAGAATACGGTGATAATTTAAAAATATCTGAACTTCGGGAAAACATGGCGTTAGTGGGTAAAAACCAGAAATATCTCCCGAACGGCCCTGTGAGAGGCATCGATACCTCGTACGGGTCCAATATAACTCGAACACACTGACCGCGTGATCACGAGACCCCCAGTTTGAGAATACGATGATAATTTAAAATTTCTAAACTTAGGTATGAAAACATGGAGTTAGTGGGTGAAAACTTGAAAAAGCTCCCGAACGGCCTCGTGAGTGGAAGCAACACCTCGCACAGGACCAATGTAACTCGTACGAATTGATCGCACGATCATGGGGCACCCGGTTTGAGAATACGAAGATAATTTAAAAATATTAGGACTTAGGCAAAATATGGCATTAGTGGGTGAAAACTCAAAACAAGCTCCAAACGGCCCCGTGAGAGGGACCAACACCTCGCACGGGACTAATGTAACTACTATGGACAGACAGCATGATCAAGGGACTCCCGATTTGAGAATATGAGG
Source organism: Sambucus nigra (assembly GCA_949130495.1). Lineage (NCBI taxonomy): Eukaryota > Viridiplantae > Streptophyta > Magnoliopsida > Dipsacales > Adoxaceae > Sambucus > Sambucus nigra. The sequence continues at coordinate 550,972,738 of OX422207.1, forward strand.
ACAACTTGTATATTTCTAGACTTAGGCTTAAAAACATGGCGTTAGTGGGGGAAAACTCGAAACAACCCCCAAACGGCCCTGTGAGTGGCACCAACACCTCGTACGGAGCCAATGTAACTCGTAGGAACTGACCACACGATCAATGAACCCACCGTTTAAGAATATGATGATAATTTGCATATTTCTTGACTTCGGTTTAAAAGCATGGTGTTAGTGGGTGAAAACCCAAAGCATCCCCCAAACGGCCCCGTGAGAGGCACCAACACCTCGCACGGGACAAATGTAACACGTAGGAACTGACCTCATGATCACGGGACCTCGATTAGGTAATGATTTGCATATTTCTAGACATAGGCTTAAAAACATGGCGTTAGTGGGTGAAAACTCAAAACAGTCATTGAACGGCCCCGTGAGTGGAACTAACACCTCGCACGGGACCAATGTAACTCATACGCACTGATCGCACGGTCACGGGACCCCCAGTTTGAGAATACGATGATAATTTTCATATTTCTATACTTAGGCTAACAAACATGGCGTTGGTGGGTGAAAACTCGAAACAATCCCCGAACGGCCCCCTGAGTGGCACCAACACCTCGCATGGGACCTACGTAACTCGTAGGATCTGATCGCGCGACCACGGGACCCCCAGTTTGAGAATACAAAGATAATTCGCATATTTCTAGACTTAGGCACAAAAAAATGGAGTTAGTTGGTGAAAACTCAAAAAAGCTCCCGAACGACCTCGTAAGTGGAACTAACACCTCGCACGGGACCCTCTGTTTGAGAATACGATGATAACTTGCATATTTCTAGACTTAGGATTAAAAAAATGTCATTAGTGGGTGAAAACCCGAAATAGCCATCGAACGGCCCCCTGAGTAGCACCAACACCTCGCACGGGACCAATGTAACTCCTACGAACTGATCGTGCGATCACGGGACCCCCGGTTTGAGAATATGACAATAATTTACATATTTCTTGACTTAGGCTTAAAAACATGGCGTTTGTGGGTGAGAACTCAAAATATCTCCCGAACGGCCCCGTGAGAGGCGCCAACACCTCGCAGGGGACCAATGTTACTCATAGGAACTGACTGCACGATCACGAGACCCCGGTTTGAGAATACAATGACAATTTTCATATTCCTACGCTTAGGCTTAAAAACATGGCGTTAGTGGGTGAAAAGTAGAAACAACCCCCGAACGGCCCCGTGAGAGGCACCAACACCTCGGACGGGACCAATGTAACACGTATGGACTGACCGCGCGATCACGGGACCCCGAGTTTGAGAATACGATGATAATTTGCATATTTTTAGACTTGGTCTTACAAACATGGCGTTAGTGGGTAAAAACCCAAAACAACCCCCGAACGTCCCCATGAGAGGAACCAACACCTTGTACGGGACGAATGTAACTAATACGTACTAATCGCGCGATCACGGGAGACATGGTTTCAGAATACGACGATAATTTAAAATTTTCTAGACCTAGGAATAAAAATATGGAGTTAGTGGGTGAAAACTCGAAAAAGGTCCCAAATTGCCCGGTGAGTGAAACAAACACCTCTCATGGGACCAATGTAACTCACACGAACTGACCGCGCAATCAGGAGACCCCTAGTTTGAGAATATGGCGATAATTTAAAAATATTCGGACTTCGAAAAAACATGGCGTTAGTGGGTGAAAACCCAAAATAGCCCCCGAACGGTCCCGTGAGAGGCACCAACACCTCATACGGGTTCAATATAACTCTAACGCACTGACTGCGCAATCACGAGACCCCCGGTTTGAGAATACGATGATAATTTGAAAATTTCTAAACGTAGGTATGAAAACATGGAGTTCATGGGTGAAAACTTGAAAAAGCTCCCGAACGGCCCCGTGAGTGGAAGCAACACCTCGCACGGGAACAATGTAACTCGTACGAATTGATCGCACGATCATGGGGAACCCGGTTTGAGAATATGGCGATAATTTAAAAATATCAGGACTTAGGCAAAACATGGCGTTAGGGGTGAAAACTCAAAACAGCCCCCAAACGGCCCTGTGAGAGGGACCAGCACCTCGCACGGGACTAATGTAACTCCTACGCACTGACCACATGATCACGGGACTCCCGATTTGAGAATATGAGGATAATTTTTATATCTCTAGACTTAGGCTTAAAAACATGGCGTTAGTGGGGGAAAACTCGAAACAACCCCCAAACGGCCCCGTAAGTGGCACCAACACCTCGCACGGAGCCAATGTAACTCGTAGGAACTGACCACACGATCAATGAACCCACAGTTTGAGAATATGACGATAATTTGCATATTTCATGACTTAGAATTAAAAGCATGGCATTAGTGGGTGAAAACCCAAAACATCCCCAGAACGGCCCCGTAAGAGGCACCAACACCTCGCACGGGACAAATGTAACACGTAGGAACTGACCTCATGATCACGGGACCTCGATTAGGGAATACGATGATAATTTACATATTTCTAGACATAGGCTTAAAAACATGGCGTTAGTGGGTGAAAACTCGAAACAGCCGTTGAATGGCCCCGTGAGTGGAACCAACACCTCGTACGGGACCAATGTAACTCGTACGCACCGACCGAACTGTCACAGGACCCCTAGTTTGAGAATACAATGATAATTTTTATATTTCTAGACTTAGTCTTACAAACATGGCGTTGGTGGGTGAAAACCGGAAACAATCACCGAATGGCCCCGTGAGTGGCACCAACACCTCGCACGGGACCAATGTAACTCGTAGGATCTGACGGCGCGACCACGGGACCCCCGGTTTGAGAATAAAAAGATAATTTGCATATTTCTAGACTTAGGCACAAAAAATGGAGTTAGTTGGTGAAAACTCAAAAAAGCTCCCGAACGGCCTCGTAAGTGGAACAAATACCTCGCACGGGACAAATGTATTTCGTACGCGATCATAACGTGATCATGGGACCCTCTGTTTGAGAATACGATGATAATTTTCATATTTCTAGACTTAGGATTAAAAAAATGTCGTTAGTGGGTGAAAACCAGAAATAGTCACCGAACGGCCCCGTGAGTAGCACCAACACCACGCATGGGACCAATGTAACTCGTATGAACTGACCGTGCGATGACGGGACCCTCGATTTGAGAATATGATGATAATTTACATATTTCTCAACTTAGGCTTAAAAATATGACGTTTGTGGGTGAGAACTCAAAATAGCTCCTGAACGGCCCCGTGAGAGGCACCAACACCTCGCACGGGACCAATGTAACTCATAGGAACTAACTGCACGATCACGAGACCCCGATTTGAGAATATGATGACAATTTGCATATTCCTAGACTTAGACTTAAAAACATGGTGTTAGTGGGTGAAAAGTCGAAACAACTCCCGAACGGCCCCGTGAGAGGCACCAACACCTCAGACGGGACCAGTGTAACACGTATGCACTAACCGCGCGATCACGGGACCCCCGATTTGAGAATATAATGATAATTTGAATATTTGTAGACGTAGGTTTAAAAACATGGCATTATTGGGGGAAACCCAAAATAGCCCCAAAACGGCCTCGTGACTTGCACCAACACCTCACACAAAACTAATGTAACTCATAGGAACTGATCGCGCAATCACGGGAGACATGTTTTGAGAATACGATGATAACTTGCATATTTCTAGACTTAGGCATAAAAACATGGCGTTAGTGGGTGAAAATCAAAACAACCCCCAAACTACCCCGTAAGTGGCACCAACACCTCGCACGGGACCAATATTACTCGTACGAACTAACCGCGATATCATGGGACCCACGATTTGAGAATACAGTAATAATTTTCATATTTCTAGAATTAGGCTTAAATACGTGGCGTTAGTGGGTGAAGACCCTAACAGCCCCCGAATGGCCCCACAAGTGGCACCAACACCTCGCACGGGACCAATATAACTCGTAGGAACTCATTGCGCTATCTCGGGACCCTCTATTTGAGAATACGATGATAATTTACATATTTCTAGACTTAGGCATAAAAACATGGCGTTAGTGGTGAAAAGCCGAAACATCCCCCGAATGGCCTCGTGAGAGGCACCAACAACTCTCAAAAGGCAAATGTAACTCGTACGCACTAACCGCGCAATCACGGGACCCCCGATTTGAGAATACGGTGATAATTTGAATATTCTTGACTTTGGCATAAAAATAGGGCATTATTGGCGAAAAACCCAAAACAACCCCCGAATGGCTCCCTGAGTGGCACCAACACCTCCCACGGGACCTATGATACTCGTAGGAATTTACAGCACAAACACAGGACCCTCGATTTGAGAATACGATGATAATTTGAATATTTATACACTATGGTTTATAAACTTGGCGTTAGCGGGTGAAAGCCCAAAATAGCCCTCGAACGGTCCCGTGAGAACCACCAACTCCTCGCACAGGACCAATGTAACTCGTACACACTGACCGCACGATCACGGGACCCCCGGTTTGAGAATACATTGATAATTTTCATATTTCTAAACTTAGGCATGAAAACATGGAGTTAGTGGGTGAAAACTCAAAAAAGCTATTGAACGGCCCCGTGAGTGGGACCAACACCTCGCACGGGACCAATGTAACTTGTAGGAACTGACCGCACGATTAATGGACACCCAGTTTGAGAATATGACGATAATTTAAAAATATAATGACTTAGGCAAAACATGGCGTTAGTGGATGAAAACTCAAAACAACCCCCGAATGGCCCAGTGAGAGGGAGCAACCCCTTGCACGGGACCAATGTAACTCGTACGCTCTGATCACGCAACCACGAGACCCCTAATTTGAGAATACGAGGATAATTAGTATATTTGTAGACTTAGGCTTAAAAACATGGAGTTAGTGGGGGAAAACTCGAAATAGCCCCTGAACAGCCCCATGAGTGGCACCAACACCTCGCACGGGACCAATGTAACATGTTGGAACTGATCGCACGATTACTGGACCCTTGGTTTGAGAATATGATGATAATTTGCATATTTCTTAACTTAGGCTTAAAACATGGCGTTAGTGGGTGAAAACCCAAAACATCCCCCGAACGACCCCGTGAGAGGTATCAACACCTCGCACGGGACCCAAGTCAATCGTACTCACTGACCCGCGATCACGAGACCCCCGATTTGAGAACACGACAATAATTTTCATATTTCTAGATTGTCTTAAAAACATGGCATTAGTGGGGGAAACCCAAAATTGCCCTCGAACGGCCCCATGAGTGGCACCAACACCTCGCAAGGGACCAATGTACCTTGTAGGAACTGACCGCGCGATTACGGGATACCCGGTTTAAGAATACGACAATAATTTTCGTATTTCTAGACTTAGCCTTAAAAACATGGTGTTAGTGGGTGAAACCCAAAACATTCCCCGATCGACCTCGTGAGAGGTACCAACACCTCGCACGGGACTCATGTAACGCGTACGCACTGATCACACGGTCACAAGCCCCCGATTTGAGAACACGATGATAATTTTCATATTTTCAGACTGTCTTAAAAACATGGCGTTAGTGGGGGAATCCCGAAACAATCATAAAAAACCCGTGACTGGCACCAACACCTCGCACTGCACTAATGTAACTCGTAGGAACTGACCGCGCGATCACGAGACTCCCAATTTGAGAATATGATGATAATTTGCATATTTACAGACTTAGGCATTAAAACATGGTGTTAGTGGGTGAAAACCCATAATTGACCCCGAACGGCCCCGTGAGTGGCCCCAACACCTCGTACAGGACCTATGTAACTCGTAGGAACTGACTGCGTGGTCACGGGACCCCTGATTTAAGAATACGATGATAATTTTCATATTTCTAGACTTAGGATTAAAAACATGGCGTTAGTGGGGGAACCCGAAATAGCCTTGAACGGCTCCGTGACTGGCACTAACACCTCGCACGGCACTAATGTAATTTGTAGGAACTGACCGTGCAATCACGGGACCCATGTTTGAGAATCCGATGATAAATTTCATATTTCTATACTTAGGCTTAAAAACACGTTGTTAGTGGGGAAAAACCAGAAATAGCCCCCCGACGGCCCTATGAGGGGCATGAACACCTCGCACGGGACCAACGTAACTCTTAGGAACTGACCGCGCGACCACGCGACCCCCTATTTGAGAATTTGATGGTAATTTGCATATTTCTATACTTAGGCTTAAAAACATGGCGTTAGTTGGTGAAAACTCGAAACAACCCCCGAACGGCCCCATGAGTGGCACTAACACCTCGCACGGGACCAATGTAACTCGTAGTAACTAACCGCGCGGCCACGGGACCCCCGGTTTGAGAATACGACAATAATTTGTATATTTCTAGACTTGGGAACGAAACAATGGAGTTAGTAGGTGAAAACTCGAAAAAGCTCCTGAACGGCTCAGTGAGTGGAACTAACACCTCGCACGGGACCAATGTAACTCGTACGCACTGACCGCGAGAATCACGGGGCCATCGGTTTGAGAATACGATGAAAATTTGCATATTTCTAGACTTAGGCTTAAAAACATGGTGTTAGTGGGCAAAAGCTCGAAACAACCCCCGAACGGCCCCGTGAATGGCACCAACACCTCGCACGGGACTAATGTAACTCGTAGGAACTGGCCACGAGATCACGGGACCCCCGATTTTAGAATACGATGATAATTTTCATATTTCTAGACTTAGGCATGAAAAATGGAGTTAGTGGGTGAAGAATCGAAAAAGCTCTCGAACGACCCCGTGAGTGGAACCCAGACCACGCACGGGACCAATGTATCTCGCACGCACTGACCGCATAATTACTGGACCCCCGGTTTCAGAATACGACGATAATTTATAGATTTTTAGACTTAGGCTAAATAACATGGTGTTAGTGGGGGAAAACCCGAAACCGTCCTCGAACGGCTCTGTGAGTGGCACCAACAGCTCACATGGGACCAACGTAACTCGTAGGAACCGACAACGCGATTACGGGATCCCCGGTTTAAGAATACGACAATAATTTTTGTATTCCTAGACTTCGTCTTAAAAACATGGTGTTAGTGGGTGAAAACCCAAAACAGCCCCCGAACGGCCCCGTGAGAGGCACCAACACCTCGTACAGGACCAATGTAACTCGTACGCACTGACCATGCGATAATGGGACCCTCAGTTTGAGAATACGATCATAATTTGAATATTTCTAGACATTGGCATAAAAACACGGCATTAGTGGCAAAAAACCCAAAATAGCCCACGAACGGCCCCGTGAGTGGCACCAACACCTCGCATGGGACCAATGTAACTCGTAGGAACTGACCGCACGATCCCGGGACCTCGGTTTAAGAATGCAAAAATAATTTGCATATTTCTAGACTTAGGCTTAAAAATATGGCTTTAGTGGGTGAAAATCTGGAACAGCCCCACCAACTCCTCACACCGGACCAATGTAACTTGTACGCACTGACCGCACGATCACGGGACCCTCGGTTTGAGAATACAATGATAATTTGCATATTTCTAGACTTAGGCATGAAAACATGGAGTTAGTGGGTGAAAACTCAAAAAAGCTCATGAACGGCCCCGTGAGTGGGACCAACACCTCGCACGGGACCAAAGTAACTCGTACGAATGGACCGCACGATCACGGGACACCCGGTTTGAGCATACGGTGATAATTTAAAAATATCATAACTTAGGAAAAACATAGCGTTAGTGGATAAAAACGAAAAACACCCTTCGAATGACCTAGTGAGAGGGAGGAACCCCTCGCACGGGACCAATGTAACTCGTACACACTGATCGCGCAACCATGAGACCCCAAATTTGGGTAGACGAGGATAATTTGTATATTTGTAGACTTAGGCTTAAAAACAATGCGTTAGTTTGATAAAACTCGAAAAAGCCCCCGAACGGCTCCATGAGTGGCACAAAAACCTCGCACGGGACCAATGTAACTTATAGGAACTGACCGCGAGATTACGGGACCCCCAGTTTAAGAATACGACAATAATTTGCATATTTCTAGACTTAGGCTTAAAAACATGGCGTTAGTGGGTGAAAACCCAAAACAGCCCCCGAACGACCCCGTGAGAGGCACCAAGACCTCACACAGGACCAATGTAACTCGTACGCACTAACCGCGCGATAATGGGACCCTCGATATGAGAATACGATGATAATTTGAATATTTATTAACTTTGGCATAAAAACATGGCGTTAGTAGTGGAAAACATAAATAACCCTCGAACGGACCTGTGAGTGGCACCAACACCGTCCACGGGACCTGTGTAACTCATAGGAACTGACCGCGTGATCACGGGACCCCCGGTTTGTGAATACAATGATAAGTTGCATAGTTCAAGTCTTAAGCATGAAAACATGGAGTTAGTGGGTGAAAACTCAAAAAATCTCCCGAACGACCCTGTGAGTTGAACCAACACCTCGCACGGGACCAATGTAACTCGTACGAACTGAGCTCGCTATCACGAGACCCCCAATTTGAGAATACGATAAGAATTTAAAAGTATCAGGACTTAGGCAAAACATGGCGTTAGTGGGTGAAAACCCGAAACAACCCCCGAACGGCCCCGTGAGAGGCACCAACACCTCGCATGGGACCAATGTAACTCGTACGTACTGGCCACACGAGTACGGGACCCTCGATTGGAGAATACAAGGATAATTTGTTTACTTATAGACTTAGGCTTCAAAACATGGCGTTAGTGGGGAAAAACACAAAACAACCCCCGAACGGCCCCGTGTGTGGCACTAACCTCACACGAGACCAATGTAACTCGTAGGAAATGATCGTGCGAGCACAGGACCCTCGGTTTGAGAATATGACAATAATTTGTATATTTCCTGACTTAGGCTTAAAAACATGGCGTTAGTGGGTGAAAATAAAAAATAGGCCCCGAACAGCCCCGTGACAGGCACTAACACCTCGCATGGGACTAATGTAACTTGTACGACTTGACCGCGTTATCATGAGAGCCCCGGTTTGAAATACGGTGATAATTTAAAAATATCAGGACTTAGGCAAAAAGATGGCGTTAGTGGGTGAAAACTTCAAACAACCCCCGAACAGCCCGTAAGAATGACCAACACCTCGCACAGGATAAATGTAACACATACGAATGGACCTAGTGATGATGGGAGTTGATTTGAGAATACGATGATAATTTAAAAATAACAGGACTTAGGGAAAACCTGGCGTTAGTGTGTGAAAACTCGAAATAGCCCCCGAACAGCCCCGTAAGAGGAACCAACACCTCGCACGGGAGCAATGTAACTCGTACGCACTGACTACATGATCACGGGACCCCCGATTTGAGAATATGAGGATAATTTGTATATTTATGGATTTAGGCATAAAAATAGGGCGTTTGTCGGGGAAAACTCGAAACAGCCCCTGAACGAGAGTGGCACGAATATCTCGCACGGGACCAATGAAACTCGTATGAACTGAACGCGCGATCACTGGACCCTCAGTTTGAGAATATGACGATAATTTGTATATTTTTTGACTTAACCTTAAAAACATGGCATTAGTGGGTGAAAACCCAAAACATCCCCCGAACGGCCCCGTGAGAGGCACCAACACCTCGCACGGGACTAATGAAACTCGTAAGAATTGACTGCGCGATCACGGGACCTCGATTTGAGAATACGATGATAATTTGCATATTCCTGTACTTAGGCTTAAAAACATGGCGTTAGTGGGTGAAAACTCGAAACAACCATCGAATGGCCCCATGAGAGGCACCAACACCTCGCACGGGACCAATGTAACTCGTACGCACTGAGCGCGCAATCACAGGACCCCCAGTTTGAGAATGCGATGATAATTTTCATATTTCTAGAGTTAGTCTTATAAACATGGCGTTAGTGGGGAAAACCCAAAATAGCCCCGAACGGCCCCGTGACTGTAACCAACACCTCGCATGACACTATTGAAACTCGTAGGAACTGACCGCGTGATCATGGGACTCCCTATTTGAGAATATGATGACAATTTGCATATTTCCGTAGTTAGGCATTAAAACATGGCGTTAGTGGGTGAAAAACCAAAAGAACCACCGAACGGCCTCGTGAGTGGCACTAACACCTCGCACGGGACCTATGTAACTCGTAGGAACTGACCGCGCGATCACGAGACCCCAGTTTGAGAATACGATGATAATTTTCATATTTCTAGACTTAGGCTTAAAAACATGGCGTTAGTGGGTGAAAACTCGAAATAACCCCTGAACGGCCCCGTGAGAGGCACCAAAACCTTGCACGAGAATAATGTAACTCGTACGCACTGACCGCGTGGGCCAAGGACCCTCGGTTTTAGAATACAATGATAATTTTCATATTTCTAGACTTAGCCTTAAAAACATGGCTTTAGTTGGGATACCCGAAAGAGCCCCGAATGGTTCTGTGACGGGCACCAAACACCTCGCACGACACTAATGTAACTCGTAGGAACTGATCGCGTGATCACGGGAGCCCCGATTTGAGAATACGATGATAATTTGAATATTTCCAGACTTAGGCATGAAAAAATGGAGTTATTGGGTGAAAACTCAAAAATGCTCCCCAATGACCCCGTGAGTGGAACCAACACCTCGCACGGGAGCAATGTAACTCGCACGCACTGACTGCGCGATCACAGGACCCCCGATTTAATAATATGATGATAATTTTCATATTTTTAGACTTAGGCTTAAAAACGTGGTGTTAGTTAGTGAAAACCAAAAACAGCCCCCGAACGGCCCTGTGAGAGGCACCAACACCTCGCACATGACCAATATAACTCGTACGCACTAACCACGTGATCACGGGACCCCCGGTTTGAGAATACGATGATAATTTGAATATTTCTAGACTTTGGCATAAAAAACATGGCGTTAGTGGCGGAAAACCCAAAACAAGGCCCGAACGGCCCCGTGAGTGGCACCAACACCTCCCACGGGACCTATGTAACTCGTAGGAACTGATCGCGTGATCACGGGACCCCTGGTTTCAGAATACAATGATAATTTGTATATTTCTATACTTAGGCATGAAAATAAGGAGTTAGTGGGAGAAAACTCGACAATGCTCCCGAACGGCCCTGTGAATGGAACCAACACCTCGTACGGGACCAATATAACTTGTACGAATTGACCGCGCATTCATGGGACCCCCGGTTTATGAATATGACAAGAATTTAAAAATATCAGGACTCAGGCAAAACATGGCGTTAGTGGGTTAAAACTTGAAACAGCCCCCGAACGACCATGTGAGAGGGACCAACACCTCGCACGGGACCAAAGTAACTCGTACGCACTGACCACGTGGTCACGGGGTACCCGATTTGAGAATACGAGGATAATTTGTATATTTCTAGACTTAGGCTTAAAAACATGGCGTTAGTGGGGGAAAACTCGAAACAACGCACGAACGGCTTAATGAGTGGCACCAACACCTCGCATGGGACCAATGTAACTCATTGGAACTGACCGCACGATCACTGAACCCCCGGTTTGAGAATATGAAAATTATTTTCATATTTCTTGACTTAGGCTTAAAAAATGGCGCTAGTTTGTGAAAACTAAAACATCCCCCGAATGGCCCCGTAAGAGGCACCAACACCTCGCACGGGAACAATGTAACTCGTAGGAACTAACCGCGCGATCACGGGACCTCGATTTAAGAATACGATCATAATTTGCATATTTCTATGCTAAGGATTAAAAACATGGCGTTAGTGGGTTAAAACTCAAACCAGCCACGAACAGCCCAATGAGAGGCACCAACACCTCGCACGGGACCAATGTAACTCGTACGCACTGATCGCGCGGTCACGGGACCCCGGTTTAAGAAATTGACGATAGTCTTCATATTTCTAGACTTAGTCTTAAAAACCTGGCGTTAGTGGGGGAAACCCAAAACATCCCCAAGCGGCCCTATGACTGGCACCAACACCTCGGAAGACACTAATGTAACTCGTAGGAATTGACCATGCGATCACGGGACCCCCGATTTGAGAATATGATGATAATTTGCATATTTCTAGACTTAGGCATGAAAATGGAGTTAGTGGTTGAAAACTCAAAAAATCTCCCGAACGGCTCGTGTGTGGAACCAACACCTCGCACGAGACCAATGAAACTCGCACGCACTGACCGCACGATCACGGGACCCCCATTTTGACAATACGATGATAATTTGCATATTTCTAGACTTAGGCTTCAAAACATGGCATTAGTGGGGGAAAACCCGAAACCGCCCCCGAACGGGCCCGTGAGTGGCACCAACACCTCGCACGAAACCAATGTAACTCGTAGGAACTCACCGCGTGATCACGATACCCCAAGTTTGGGAATGCAACGATAATTTGTGTATTCTAGACTTATGAATGAAAAAATGGAGTTAGTGGGTGAAAACTCAAAAAAGCTCCCGAACAACCCCGTGAGTGGAACCAACACCTCGCACAGAAAAATGTAACTCACACTCTTTGACCGCGCGATCACGGGACGCCCGGTTTGAGAATACAAAAATAATTTAAATATTTATGGACTTAGGCATGAAAAAATGGAGTTAGTGGTCGAAAAATTGAAAAATCTCCCGAACGGCCCCGTGAGTGGAACCAACACCTTGCACAGGACCAATGTAACTCGTACAAATTGATCGCATGATTAGGGGACCCCCAATTTGAGAATACATAGATAATTTAAAAAAATATATGGACTTCGTCAAAACATGGCATTAGTGGGTGAAAACATGAAACATTCCCTGAACGGCCCTGTGAGAGGGACCAACACCTCGCATGGGACCAATGTAGTTCGTACGCACTGACCGCGCGATCACGGGACCCACGGTTTGAGAATACGAGAATAATTTATATATTTTTAGACTTAGGCTTAAAAAGATGGCTTAGTGGAGGAAAACTCAAAACAGTCCCCAAACGGCCCTGTGAGTGGCACCAAGACCTCGCAAGGGACCAATGTAACTCGTAGGAACTGACTGCGCGATCACTGGACCCCCGATTTGTGAATATGATGAAAATTTGCATATTTCTTGACTTAAGCTTAAAAACATGGCGTTAGTTGGTGAAAACTCAAAAGATCCGTCGAACGGCCACATGAGAGGCACCAACACCTCGCAAGGGATCAATGTAACTCGTACGCACTGATCGTGCGGTCACGGGACACCCGTTTTGAGAAAATGATGGTAATTTTCATATTTCTAGACTTAGTCTTAAAAACATGGCGTTAGTGGGGGAAACCCAAAACATCCCTCGAACGGCCCCGTGAGAGGCACCAATACCTGGCACATGACCAATGTAACTCGTAGGAACTGACCGCGTGATCACGGGCCCACGGTTTGAGAATACGATGATAATTTGCATATTTTTTACTTAGGCTTAATAACATGGCGTTAGTGGGTGAAAACTCAAAACAGCCGTCGAACGGCCCCATGAGAGGCACCAACACCTCGCAAGGGACAATGTAACTGGTATGCACTGACCGCGTGGTCACGGGACCCCCAGTTTGAGAAAACGATGATAATTTTTATATTTCTAGACTTAGTATTAAAAACATGGCGTTAGTGGGGAAAACTCAAAACAGCCCCCGATCGGCCCCATGAGTGGCACCAACACCTCGTACGGGACCAATGTAACTCGTATGAATTAATCACATGATCACGGAACTCCCAGTTTAAGAATACGACGATAATTTGCATATTTCTAGACTTAGGCTTAAAAACATGGCGTTAGTTGGTGAAAACTCAAAACAGCCCCCGAACGGCCCCGTGAGAGGCACCAACACCTCACACAGGACCAATGTAACTCGTACGCACTAACCGCGTGATCACGGGACCCCTGGTTTGATAATATGACGATAATTTGAATATTTTTAGACTTTCGCCTAAAAACATGGCGTTAGTGGTGGAAAAACTGAAACAGTGCCCGAACGACCCCGTGAGTGGCACCAACACCTCCCACGGGACCTATATAACTCGTAGGAGCTGATAGCGCGATCATGGGACCCGTGGTTTTAGAATACGATGATAATTTGTATATTTCTACACTTAGGCTTAAAAATAAGGCATTACTGGGTGAAAACTCGAAATAGCCCCTGAACGACCCTGTGAGAACCACCAACACCTCGCACGGGACCAATATAACTCTTACGCACTGATCGCACGATGACGGGACCCCCGATTTGAGAATACAATGATAATTTGCATATTTCTAGACTTAGGCATGAAAACATGGAGTTAGTGGGTTAAAAGTCGAAAAACCTCCCGAACGGCCCCATGAATGGAACTAACACCTCGTACGGGACCAATGTAACTCATACGAATTGACCGCACGATCATGAGACTCCCAGTTTGAGAATACGATATGAATTAAAAAATATCAGGACTTAGGAAAAAAATTACGTTAGTGGGTTAAAACTTGAAACAACCCCCGAACGACCTCGTGAGAGGGACCAACACCTCGCAGGGGACTAAAGTAACTCGTACGCACTAACCGCGCAATCATGGGGCACCCGATTTTAGAATATGAGGATAATTTGTATATTTCTAAACTTAGGCTTAAAAACATGGCGTTAGTGGGGAAAAACTCAAAACAGCCCCCAAACGGCGTCATGAGTGGCACCAACACCTCGCACGGGAGCAATGTAACTCATTGGAACGGACCGCGCGATCACTGGACCCCCAGTTCGAGAATTTGATAATAATTTGCATATTTCATGACTTAGGCTTCAAAAAATGACGTTAGTGGGTGAAAACCCAAAACATCCCCCGAATGGCCCCGTAAGAGGCACCAACACCTCACACGGGACCAATGTAACTCGTAGGAACTAACCATGTGATCATGGGACCTCGGTTTAAGAATACGATCATAATTTGCATATTTCTACACTAAGGCTTAAAAACATGGCGTTTGTGGGTGAAAACTCAAACCAGCCACGAACGGCCCCATGAGAGGCACCAACACCTCGTACGGGACCAATGTAACTCATATGCACTGACCGCACGATCACGGGACCCTCGGTTTAAGAAAATGATGATAATTTTCATATTTCTAGACTTAGTCTTGAAAATATGGCATTAGTGGGGGAAACCCAAAACAGTCCCGAACGACCCCGTGACTGGCACCAACACCTCGCAGGGCAATAATGTAACTCAAAGGAACTGACCGTGCGTTCACGGGACCCCCGGTTTGAGAATACGATGATAATTTGCATATTTCTAGACTTAGGCATGAAAAATGGAGTTAGTGGTTGAAAACTCAAAAAATCTCCCGAACGGCCCCGTGTGTGGAACCAAGACCTCACACGAGACCAATGAAACTCGCACGCACTGACAGCAGGATCACGGGACCCCCATTTTCAGAATACGATGATAATTTGCAAATTTCTAGACATTGTCTTCAAAACATGGCGTTAGTGTGGAAAACCCGAAACCGCCCCCGAACGGCACCGTGAGTGGCACCAACACCTCGCATGGGACCAATGTAATTGGTAGGAACTCACCGCGTGATAACGAGACCCCCGATTTGAGAATACGATGATAATTTGCATATTTCTAGACTTAGGCATGAAAACATGGAGTTAGTGGGTGAAAACATGAAAAAGCTCCTAAACGGCCCGGTGAGTGGAACCAACACCTTTCACGGGACCAATGTAATTCGTATGCAGTGACCGCGCGATCACGGGACCCACAGTTTGAAAATATGGGGATAATTTTTATATTTCTAGAATTGGGCTTAAAAAGATTGCGTAGTGGGTGAAAACTCGAAACAGCCACCGAACGGCCCCATGAGAGGCACCAACACATCGCAAGGGACAATGAAACTCGTACGCACTGATCCCGTGGTCATGGGACCCCCAGTTTGAGAAAATGATGATAAATTTTATATTTCTAGACTTAGTCTTAAAAACAGGGTGTTAGTGGGGGAAAACCCGAAACAACCCCCGATCGGCGCCATGAGTGGCACCAACACCTCGAACGGGACCAATGTAACTCGTAGGAAATGATCACGTGATCACGGGACCCCCAGTTTAAGAATATGATGATAATTTGGATATTCTAGACTAGGGCTTAAAAACATGGCATTATGGGGTGAAAACCTTAAACAACCCTCCAACGGCCCCGTGAGAGGCACCAACACCCCGCACAAGACCAATGTAACTCGTACGCACTGACCGCGTGATCACGGGACCCCCAATTTGAGAATACAACGATAATTAGAATATTTATAGACGTAGGCATGAAAACATGGAGTTATTAGGTGGAAACTCAAAAAAGCTCCCTAACGGCCCCGTGAGTGGAAGCAAATCATCACATGGGACCAATGTAACTCGTACAAATTGACCTCGCGATGACGGGACCCCCGGTTTGATAATACGGCGATAATTCAAAACTATCAGGACTTAGGGAAAACATGGCGTTAGTGGGTGAAAACTCGAAACAGCCCCCGAACGGCGTCGTGAGAAGGACCAACACCTCGCATGGGACCAATGTAACTCGTACGAAATCCCCGTGCGATCACGGGACCCCCGATTTAAAATACGATGATAATTTGAAAATTTCTAGACTTAGGCTTAGAAACATGGCCTTAGTGGGGGCAAACCCGAAACAGCGCCCGAACGGCCCCGTGAGTGGCATCAACACCTCGCACGAGACCAATGTAACTTATAGGAACTGACCGCGCATTCACGGGACCCCCGGTTTGAGAATACAATGATAATTTGCATATTTCATTACTTAGGCTTAAAAACATGGCGCTAGTGGGTGAAAACCCAAAACGGCCCCAGCACGGCCCCATGAGAGGCACCTACACCTCTCACAGGACCAATGTAACTCGTAGGCACTGACCCTCGATCACGGTACCCCCAGTTTGAGAATACGATGATAATTTTAATATTTCTAGACTTTGGCATAAAAATATGACGTTAGTGGGGAGAAACTGGAAACAGCCCCGAACGGCCCCGTCAGTGGCACCAACACCTCGCACGAGACCTATGTAACTCGCAGGAATTGACTGCGTGATCACGGGACCCCCGATTTGAGAATAGGATGATAATTTGCATATTTCTAGACTTAGTCTTAAACACATGGTGTTAGTGAGTGAAACCCGAAATAGCCCCCGAACGGCCTCGTGAGAGGCATCAACACCTTGCACTCGACGAATGCAACTCCTACGCATTGACTGCGCGATCAAGGAACCCTCGGTTTGAGCATTCGATGATAATTTTCATATTTCTAGACTTAGGCATGAAACATGGAGTTAGTGGGTGAAAACTTGAAAAAGCTCCCGAGCGGCCCCGTGAGTGGAACCAACTACTCGCATGGGTTCAATGTAATTCGTACGAACAAACCGCGTGATCACGGGACCCTTGGTTTGAGAATATGGTGATAATTTTAAAATATCGGGCATTAGGAAAAACATGGCGTTAGTGGGTGAAAACCCAAAACAGCCCCATGAGAGGCACCAACACCTCGCACGGGACCAATGTCACTTGTACACACTAATCGCACGATCACGGGACCCCCAATTTGAGAATACGAAGATAATTTGAAAGTTTCTAGACTTAGTCTTAAAAGCATGGTGTTACTGGGGTAAAACTCGAAACAACCCCGAAACGGCCCCGTGAAGTGGTACCAACACCTCTCATGGGACCAATGTAACTCGTAGGAACTGACAACGCCATCACGGAACCCCCAGTTTGAGAATATGATGATAATTTGCATATTTCTATACTTAGGCTTAAAAACAATGCGTTAGTGGGGGAAAATCCGAAACAGCCACCTAAAGGCCCTGTGAGTGGCACCAACACCTCGCACGAGACCAATGTAACTTATAGGAACTGACCGCACGATCACGGGACCCCCGGTTTGAGAATACGACGACAATTTGCATATTTTTAGACTTAGTCTTAAAAACATGGCTTTAGTGGGTGAAAACCTGAAACAACCCTCAAACGGCCCGTGAGTGGCACCAACACCTCACACGGAACCAATGTATCTCATAGGAACTGATCGCCTGACCACGAGATCCCCAATTTGAGAATACGATGATAATTTTTATATTTCTTGACTTAGGCAGGAAAAGATGGAGTTAGTGGGTGAAAACAAGAAAAACATCTCGAACGGCCCCGTGAGAGGCACCAACATCTCACACATGACCAATGCAACTCGTACGCACTGACCGCACGATCATGGGACCCCTGGTATGAGAATATGATGATAATTTGAATATTTCTTAACTTTGGCATAAAAACATGGCGTTAGTGGCGGAAAACCTGAAAGAGTTCCCGAACGGCCCCATGAGTGGCACCAACTCCTCGCACGAGACCTATGTAACTTGTAGGAACTGATCATGCGATCACGAAACCCCATATTTGAGAATATGATGATAATTTGCATATTTCTAGACTTAGGCTTAAAAACTTGGCGTTAGTGGGTGAAAACCCGAAATAGGGCCCGAATGGCCCGTGAGTGGCACCAACACCTCGCACGGGACCAATGTATCTCATATGAACTGATCGCGCAATCAGGGGACACCAAATTTGAGATTACATCGATAATTTAAAAATATGAGGACTTAGGCAAAACATGGCATTAGTGGGAGAAAACCCAAAATAGCCCACGAGCGGCCCCATGAGTGGTAGCAACACCTCACATGGGACCAATGTAAGTCGTAGACACTGACTGCGCGATCATGGGACCCCCGGTTTGAGAATACGATGATAATTTGTATATTTTTAGACTTAGCCTTAAAAACATGGCGTTATTGGGTGAAAAGATGAAACAGCCCCCGAACGACCCCGTGAGAGGCACCAACACCTCGCATGGGACAAATGTAACTCATACGCACTGACCACGCGATCACGTGACCCCCAGTTTGACAATACGATGATAGTTTGTATATTCCTTGACTTAGGCATAAAAACATGGTGCTAATGGGGGTAAACTCAAAATTGCTCCCGAACGACCCCATGATGGCACCAACACCTCTCTCGGGACCAATGTAACTCGTAGGAACTGAGCACGTGATCACGTGACCCTCGGTTTGAGAATACGATGATAATTTTCATAATTTTAGACTTAGGCTTAAAAACATGGTGTTAGTGGGTGAAAACTCAAAATAGCCTCCGAATGGCTCGTGAGTGTCACCAACACCTCACACGGGACCAATGTATCTCGTATGAACAAATTGCGCAATCACGGGACCCTCGGTTTGAAATAATTTAAAAATATTAGGACTTAGGCTAAACAAGGCGTTAGTAGGGGAAAACCCAAAATAGCCCCCGAGCAGCCCCATGAGTGGCACCAACAACTCGCATGGGGCCTATGTAACTCGTAGGAACTGACCACGCGATCACAGGACCTTCGATTTCAGAATACGATGATAATTGTAATATTTCTAGACTTAGGCTTAAAAACATGGCGTTAGTGGGTGAAATCCCAAAATAACCCCCGAATGGCCCCGTAAGAGGCACCAGCTCCTCGCACGGGGCCAATGTAACTCGTATGCACTGATCGCACGATCTCGGGACCCTCGGTTTGAGAATACGATGATAATTTGCAAATTTGTAGAGTTAGGCTTGAAAACATGGAGTTAGTGGGCGAAAACTCAAAAAAACTCCCTAATGGCCCCGTGAGTGAAACCAACACCTCACACGGGACAAATGTTACCCGTACGAACTGACCGCGCGCGCGATCATGGGACCCCCGATTTAAGAATACGACGATAATATAAAAGTATCAAGACTTAGGCAAAACATGGCGTTAGTGCGTGAAAAACCAAAATAGCCCAAGAATGTCCTCGTGAGAGGCACCAACACGTCGCACGGGTCCAATGTAACTCGTACGCACTGACCGAGCGATCACGGGACCCTCAGTTTGAGAATACGACGATAATTTGCAAATTTATACACTTAGGCTTAAAAACATGGCGTTAGTTGGGGAAAACCCAAAATAGCCTCCGAATGGCCCCGCGAAGTCGCACCAAGACCTCAAACGAGACAAATGTAACTCACAAAGACAGACTGCGCGAACGAGGGGCCCCATTTGAGAATACGACGATAATTTTTATATTTCTAGACTTAGGCTTAAAAATATGGCGTTAGCGGGGAAAACCTGAAATATCCCCCGAACGGCCCTATGAGTGGCACCAACACCTCGCACGGGAGCAATATAACTCATAGGAACTGGCCGCATGACCACGGGGCCCCGGATTTGAGAATACAACGATAATTTGCATATTTCTAGACTTAAGCAAAAAAACATGCCGTTAGTGGGTGAAAACCCAAAACATCCCTTGAATGGCCCCGTGAGTGGCACCAACACCTCGTATGGGAACAATGTAACTTGTAGGAATTGACCGCGTGACCAAGAGACCCCCGATTTTAGAATACCACAATAATTTTCATGTTTTTGAGTTAGGCAAGAAAAAATGGAGTTAGTGGGTGAAAACTCAAAAAAGCTCCCGAACGGCCCCATAAGTGGAACGAAGACCTCGCACGGGACCAATGTAACTCATAGGAACTAACCGCGCGATCACGGGACCTCCAGTTTCAGATTATGGTGATAATTTGCATATTGCTAGTCTTAGGCTTAAAAACATGGCGTTAGTGGGTGAAAACCCAAACTAACCCCCGAACGGCCACGTGTGTGGCACCAACACCTCGCACGGGACCAATGTAACTCGTATGCACTGATCGCGCGATCACGGGTCCCACGGTTTGATAATAAGATGATAATTTGAATATTTCTAGATTTTAGCATAAAAACATGGCGTTAGTGGTGGAAAACCAAAAACAGCACCCGAACAACCCCGTGAGTTGCACCAACACCTCACACGGGACCTATGTAACTCGTAGGAACTGACCGCACGATCAAGGGACCCCATATTTGAGAATTTGATGATAATTTGCATATTTTTAGACTTAGTCTTAAAAACGTGGCATTAGAGGGTGAAAACCTGAAATAACCCTCGAAGGTCCCCGTGAGAGGCACCAACACATCGCACGGGGCCAATGTAACCTGTATGCACTGACTACGCATTCATGGAACCCTCGATTTGAGAATGCGATGATAATTTACATAATTTTAGACTTAGGTTTAAAAATATGGCGTTAGTGGGGAAAACCAGAAACGGCCCCCGAATGGCCCCGTGAGTGGCACCAACACCTCGCACGGGACCAATATAACTTGTAGGAACTGACCGCGTGACCATGGGACCCCCAATTTGAGAATACGACAATAATTTGCATATTTCTAGACTTAGGCTGAAAAACATGGCGTTAGTGGGTGAAAACTCAATACAGCCCCTGAACACCCCGTGAGTGGCACAACACCTCGCACGGGACCAATGTAACTCGTAGGAACTGATCGCGCGACCACGAGACCACCAATTTAAGAATATGATGATAATTTGCATATTTCAAGACTTAGGCTTAAAAACATGGCGCTATTGGGGGAAAACTCGAAAAAAAACCCTGAACGGCCCCGCGAGTGGCACTAACACCTCGCCCGGGACCTATGTAACTGGTAGGAACTGACCCTACGATCACGGGACCCTTTGTTTGAGAATACATCGATAATTTTCATATTTCTAGAAATAGGCTAAAAGCATGGCGTTAGGGGGTGAAAACCCAAAATAGCCCCCGAATGGCCCCGTGAGAGGCACCAACACCTCACACGGGACCAATGTAATTCGTACGCACTGACCACGTGATTGCAGAACCCCCGGTTTGAGAATACAATGATAATTTGCATATTTCTAGACTTAGGCATGAAAAAATTTAGTTAGTGGGTGAAAACTTGAAAAAGCTCCTGAACGGCCCGGTGAGTGGAACCAACACCTTGCACGGGACCAATGTAACTCGTACAAACTGACCGCGCGATCATGGGACCCCCAGTTTGAGAATACGGTGATAATTTAAAAATATCAGGACAGTCAAAACTTGGTGTTAGTGGGTGAAAACACGAAACATCCCCCGAACGCCCCTGTGAGTGGAACCAACACCTCGCAGGGGACCAATGTAACTCGTACGCATTGACCTAGCGATCATGGGACCCCTAGTTTGATAATACAAGGATAATTTGCAAATTTCTAGACTTAGGCATAAAAACATGGCGTTAGTTGGGGAAAATCCAAAATAGCCCCCGAACAACCCCGTGAAGTGGCACTAACACCACGCACGGGACCAATGTAACTCATAAAAATAGAATGCGCGATCGTGGGACCCTCGGTTTGAGAATACGATGATAATTTTCACATTTCTATACTTAGGCTAAAAAATAAGGCGTTAGTGGGGGAAAACAGGAAAAAGCCCCCGAACGGCCCTATGAGTGGCACCAAAACCTCGCATGAGACCAATATAACTTGAAGGAAATGATCGCGTGGCCATGTGACCCACGGTTTAAGAATAGGATTATAATTTGTATATTTCAAAACTCAGGCTAAAAAACATGGCGTTAGTGGGTGAAAACCCGAAACAAACCCTGAACGGCCCCGTGAGTGGCACAAACAACTCGCACGGGACCAATGTAACTCGTAGGAACTGACCGTGTGAACACGAGACCCCCAATTTTATAATACGATGGAAATTTTCATATTTCTAGAGTTAGGCACGAAAAAATGGAGTCAATGGGTGAAAACTCAAAAATGCTCCCGAACGGCCCCGTGAGTGGAACCAACACCTCGCACGGGAACAATTTAACTCGTACGCACTGACCGCGCAATCACGGGACCCCCGGTTTGAGAATACGACAATAATTTGCATATTTCTATTCGTAGAGTTAAAAACATGGCGTTTGTGGTTGAAAAACTCTCGATCGGCCACGTGTGAGGCACGAACACCTCGCACAGGACCAGTGTAACTCGTAGGAACAAACTGTGCGATCACGGGACCCCCGGTTTGAGATTACGATGATAATTTGCATATTTCTAGACTTTGGCTTAAAAACATGGCGTTTGTGGGTGAAAACCCAAAATAGCACCCGAACGGCCCCGAGAGTAGCACCAACACCTCACACGTGACCTATGTAACTCATATGCACTGACCGCGTGATCACGGGTCCCACGGTTTGATAATACGATGATAATTTGAATATTTCTAGACTTTGTCTTAAAAACATGGCATTAATGGTGGAAAACCCGAAATAGCACCCGTACGACCCCGTGAGTGGCACCAATACCTCACACGGGACCTATGTAACTCGTAGGAACTAATCGCATGATCACGGGACCCGCATTTTGAGAACATGATGATAATTTTCATATTTCAAGACTTAGTCTTAAAACATGGCGATAGTGGGTGGAAACCTGAAACGACCCTCGAACGGCCCCGTGAGAGGCCTCAATACCTCGCACGGAGCCAACGTAACTTGTACGCACTGACTGTGTGTTCATGGGACCCCCAATTTGAGAATGCGATGATAATTTACTTATTTCTAGACTTAGGCTTAAAAATATGGCGTTAGTGGCGGAAAACCCGAAATAACTCCCGAACGGCCCCGTGAGTGGCACCAACACCTCATATGGGACAATGTAACTCATAGTATTTAATCGCGTGATCACGGGACCCCCGGTTTGAGAATACGATGATAATTTTCATATTTCTAAAATTTAGCTTAAAAACATGGCGTTCGTGGGTGAAAGCCAAAAATACCCCCCGAACGGCCCCATAAGAGGCACCAACACCTCACACGGGACCAATGTAACTCGTACGCACTGACTGCGTGATCACGATTCCCCCAGTTTGAGAATAAGATAATAATTTGAATATTTCTAGTGGGGGAAAACCCAAAATAGGCCCCTAACGTCACCGTGAGTGGCACCAACACCTAGCACGGGACCTATGTAACTCGTAGGAACTGACCGCGTGATCACGGGCCCCCTGGTTTTAGAATACGACGATAATTTGTGTATTTCTAGACTTAGGCATAAAAACATGGCTTTAGTGGTTGAAAACCCAAATGGCCTCGTGAGAGGCACCAACAACTCACACGGGCCAACGTAACTCTTACGCACTGAGCACGCGATCACGGGACCCCCGATTTGAGAATACGACGATAATTTGCATATTTCTAGACTTAGGCATGAAAACATGGAGTTAGTGGGTAAAAACTCGAAAAAGCTCCCGAACGGCCCCGTGAGAGGCATGGGAACAATTTAAGTCGTAATAACTGACCACGTGATCATGGGACCCCCGATTTGAGAATACGACGATAATTTGTATATTTTTAGACTTGGCCTTAAAAACATGGCGTTATTGGGTGAAAAGAGAAAATAGGCCCCAAACAACCCCGTGAAAGGCACCAACACCTAGCACGGGACCAATGTAACACGTACGCACTAATCACGCGATCACGTGACCCTCGGTTTGAGAATACGATGATATTTTGCATATTCCTTGACTTAGGCATGAAAACATGGTGCTGGTGGGGGTAAACCCGAAATTGCTCCCGAATGACCCTGTGATGGAACCAACACCTCGCTCGGGACAAAAGTAACTTGTAGGAACTGACCACGCTATCACGGGACCCCCGGTTTGAAAATACAATGATATTTTTTATATTTTTCTAGACTTAGGCTTAAAAACACGGTGTTAGTGGGTGAAAACTCAAAACAGCACCAGAAGGGCTCGTGAGTGTCACCAACACCTCGCACGGGACCTATGTATCTCGTTTGAACAGATTACGCAATCACGGGAACCTCGGTTTGAGAATACGATGATAATTTAAAAATATTAGGACTTAGGTAAAACATGGCGTTAGTGTGGGGAAACCCGAAACGGCCCCCGAGCAGCCCGTGAGTGGCATCAACACCTCGCATGGGACCAATGTAACCTGTAGGAACTGACCGTGTGATCACAGGACCCCTGAATTGAGAATACAATGATAATTTGCACATTTTTAGAGTTGGGCTTAAAAACATGGTGTTAGTGGGCAAAAACACGAAACACCCCCCAATGACCCCGTGAGAGGCGCCAACACCTCGCACGAGACAAACGTAGCTCGTATGTGCTGACCGCGCGATCTTGGGACCCCCGATTTGAGAATACTAGGATAATTTGTATATTTCTAGACTTAGGCATAAAAACATGGTGCTAGTGGGGTAAAACCCTAAACAGCCGCCGAATGGCCCCGTGAATGGCACCAACACCTTGCTCGGGACAATGTAACTGGTAGGAACTGATCTCGCGATCACGTGACCTCCGATTTCAGAATACGAAGATAATTTTCATATTTCTAGACTTAGCCTTAAAAAAATGGCGTTAGTTGGTGAAATCCCGAAACAACCCCCAAATGGCCCCGTAAGAGGCACCAACACCTCGCACGGGGCCAATGTAACTCGTATGCACTGAACGCGAGATCAGGGGACCCTCGGTTTGAGAATACGAGGAAAATTTACAAATTTGTAGACTTAGGCATGAAAACATGGAGTTAGTGGGCGAAAACTCAAAAAAAACTCCCTAACGGCCCCTTGAGTGTAACCAACACCTCACACGGGACCAATGTTACCCGTACGAACTGATCGCGCGATCACGGGACTCCCGATTTAAGAATACGACGATAATTTAAAAGTATCAGGACGTAGGCGAAACATGGTGTTAGTCTGTGAAAACCCAAAACAACCCACGAACGACCTCGTGAGAGGCACCAACACCTCGTACGGGTCCAATGTAACTCGTACGCACTAACCACGCGATCACGGGACCCTCTATTTGACAATACGATGCTAATTTGTAAATTTCTAGACTTAGGCTTAAAAATATGGCGTTAGTTGGGGAAAACCCGAAATAGCCCCCAAACGTTCCCGTGAAGTGGCACCAACACCTCGCACGGGACCAATGTAACTCATAAAAATAGACTGTGCGTTCGCGGGACCCCCGATTTCGGAATACGACGATAATTTCCATATTTCTAGACTTAGGCTTAAAAACATGGCATTAATGGGGGGAAACCTGTAACATCCCCCGAACGGCCCTATGAGTGGAACCAACACCTCACACGGGACCAATATAACTCATAGGAACTGACCGCATGACCAAGGGACCCCCGGTTTGAGAATACGATGATAATTTTCATATTTCAAGACTTAGGTTGAAAAACATGGCGTTAGTGGGTGAAAACCCAAAACAACCCTTGAATGGCCCCGTGAGTGGCACCAACACCTCGTACGGGACCAATGTAACTCGTAGGAATTGACCGCGTGACCATGAGACCCTCGATTTTAGAATACGATGGTAATTTGCATATTTCTTCAGTTAGGCACGAAAAAAGGAGTTAGTGGGTGAAAACTCAAAAAAGCTCCCGAACGGCCCCATGAGTGGAACCAAAACGTCGCACGAGAATAATGTAACTCGTACGCACTAACCGCGCGATCATGGGACCCCGGTTTGAGAATATGATGATAATTTGCATATTTCTATCCTTAGGCTTAAAAACATGGTGTTAGTGGTGTAAAACCCAAAACATCCCCCGAACGGCCCCTTGAGTGGAACGAACACCTCGCACAGGACCAATGTAAATCGTAGGAACTGACCGTGCAATAACGGGACCCCCAGTTTCAGATTATGGCAATAATTTGCATATTTCTAGTTTTAGGCTTAAAAACATGGCGTTAGTGGGTGAAAACCCAAAATAGCCCCCGAACGGCCTCGTGTGAGGCACCAACACATCGCACGGGATCGATGTAACTCGTACGCACTAACTGCGCGATCACGGGTCCCACGGTTTGATAATATTATGATAATATGAATATTTCTAGACTTTGGCATAAAAACATGGCATTAGTGGTGGAAAACCTGAAACAGCACCCGAACGGCCCCGTGAGTGGCACCGACACCTCACACGGGACCTATATAACTCATAGCAACTGATCACGCAATCAAGCGACCCCCAGTTTGAGAATATGACAATAATTTATATATTTCTAGACTTAAGCTTAAAAAAAAGACATTAGAGGGTGAAAACCTAAAATAACCCTCGAACGGTCCCTTGAGAGGCACCAGCACCTCGCATGGGGTGAATGTAACTGGTATGCACTGACTGCGCATTCACGGGACCCTCGATTTGAGAATACGACGATAATTTACATATTTTTAGACTAAGGTTTAAAAATATGGCGTTAGTGGGGAAAACCTGAAACAGCCCCCGAATGGCCCCGTGAGTGGCATCAACACCTCGTATGGGATTAATGTTACTCATAGGAACTGACCGCACGATCACGAGGTCCATGATTTGAGGATACGATGATAATTTGAATATTTCTAGACTTAGTCATAAAAACATGGCGTTAGTTGGCGAAAACTCGAATGGCCCTGTGAGAGGCACCAACAACTCGCATGGGGACAGTGTAACTCTTACGCACAGACCACGCGATCACGGCACCCCCGGTTTGGTAATACGATGATAATTTGCATATTTCTATACTTAGGCATGAAAACATGGAGTTAGTGGGGAAAAACTCAAAAAAACTCCCGAACGGCCCCGTGAGTGGAACTAAGACCTCGCACGGGACCAATATAACTCGTACGAACTGACCGCATGATCACAGGACTCTCAGTTTGAGAATATGATGATAATATTCATATTTCTGGACTTAGGCTTAGAAACATGGCGTTAGTGGGGGTATACCCGAAACATCCCCCGAACGACCTTGTGAGTGGCACCAACACCTCCCACGGGACCAACATAACTCGTAGGAACTGACCTCGTGACCACGGGACCACCGGTTTTAGAATACAACGATTATTTACATATTTCTAGACTTAGGCTTAAAAACATGGCGTTAGTGGGTGAAAACCCGAAACAACCCCTGAATGCCCCGAGAGTGGCACCAACACCTCTAACGGGACTAATGTAACTCGTAGGAACTGACTGCACGCGACGAGACCCCCGGTTTAAGAATATGATTATAGTTTCCATGTTTCTAGACTTAGGTTTAAAACATGGCGTTAGTGGGGGAAAACTCAAAACAACCCCCAAACAGCCCGGTGAGTGGCACCAACACCTCGCTCGGGACCTATGTAACTCGTAGGA
Source organism: Sambucus nigra (assembly GCA_949130495.1). NCBI lineage: Eukaryota > Viridiplantae > Streptophyta > Magnoliopsida > Dipsacales > Adoxaceae > Sambucus > Sambucus nigra. The sequence goes on from OX422207.1 coordinate 551,000,783, forward strand.
ACTAACCGTGCGATCACAAGACCCTTTGTTTGAGAATACATTGATAATTTTCATATTTCTGGAAATAGCCTAAAAACATGGCGTTAGGGGGTGAAAACCCAAAATAGCCCCCCAAATGGCCTCGTGAGCGGCACCAACACCTCGCATGGTACCAATGTAATTCGCATGCACTGACCACGTGATCACGGGACACCCTATTTGAGAATACGATGATAATTTGCATATTTTTAGACTTAGGCATGAAAACATGGAGTTAGTGGGTGAAAACTCAAAAAAGATCCTGAACGACTCGGTGAGTGGAACCAACACCTTGCACGGGACCGATGTAACTCGTACGAACTGACCGCGTGATCACGGGACCCCCAGTTTGAGAATACGGTGATAGTTTAAAAATATCAGGACAGTCAAAACTTGGCATTAGCGGGTGAAAACTCGAAGCATCCCCCGAACGGCCCCCTGAGTGGAACCAACACCTCGCACGGGACCAATGTAACTCGTACGCATTGACCGCATGATAACGGGACCCCCGATTTGAGAAATTGACGATAATTTTAATATTTCTAGACTTAGTCTTAAAAACATGGTGTTAGTGGGGTAACCCAAAACATCCCCAAATGGCCCCGTGACTGGCATCAACACCTCGCACGACATTAATGTAACTCGTAGGAATTGACCATGCGATCACAGGACCCCCGGTTTGTGAATACGATGACAATTTGCATATTTCTAGACTTAGGCATGAAAAATGGAGTTAGTGGTTGAAAACTGAAAAAATTCCCGAACGGCCCCGTGTGTGGAACCAACACCTCGCACGAGACCAATGAAACTCGCACGCACTGACCGCACGATCACGGGACCCCCTTTTTGAGAATACGATGATAATTTGTAGATTTTTATACTTAGGCGTCAACACATGGCATTAGTGGGGGGAAACCTGAAACTGCCCACGAACGGCCCCGTGATTAGCACCAACACCTCGTACGAGACCAATGTAACTCGTAGGAACTCACCGCGCTATCAGGATACCCCCGACTTGAGAATACGATGATAATTTGCATATTTCTAGACTTATGAATGAAAAAATGGAGTTAGTGGGTGAAAACTCTAAAAAGCTCCCGAACGACCTCGTGAGTGAAACCAACACCGCGCATAGGAAAATGTAACTCGCACTCACTGATCGCGTGTTCACGGGACCTACGATTTGAGAATACGAAAATAATTTAAAGATTTCTGGACTTAGGCATGAAAAAATGGAGTTAGTGGTTGAAAAATCGAAAAATCTCCCGAACGGCCCCGAGAGTGGAACCAACACCTTCCACGGGACCAATGTAACTCGTACAAATTGATCGCGTGATTAGGGGACACTCGATTTGAGAATACGAAGATAATTTAAAAATATTTGGACTTCGTCAAAACATGGCGTTAGTGGGTGAAAACTCAAAACAGTCCCTGAACGACCCCATGAGAGGGACCAACACCTCGCACGGGACCAATTTAACTCGTACGCACTGACCGCGCAATCACGGGACCCACGGTTTGAGAATATGGGGATAATTTTTATATTTCTAGACTTATGCTTAAAAAGATGGCCTGGTGGAAGAAAACTCAAAACAGTCGCCAAACGGCCCTGTGAGTGGCACCAACACCTCGCAAGGGACCAATGTAACTCGTAAAAACTGACTGCGCGATCACTGGACCCCCGATTTGTGAATATGACGATAATTTTCATATTTCTCGACTTAGGCTTAAAAATATGGCGTTAGTTGGTGAAAACTAGAAAGAGCCATCGAACGGCCCCATGAGAGGCACCAACACCTCGCAAGGGACAATGTAACTCGTATGCACTGACAGCGTGGTCACAGGACCTCCGATTTTAGAAAATGATGATAATTTTCATATTTCTAGACTTAGTATTAAAAACATGGCATTAGTGGGGAAAACCCACTACAACCCCCGATCGGCCCCATGAGTGGCACCAACACGTCGCAGGGGACCAATGTAACTCGTAGGAACTAATCACGTGATCACGGGATCCCCAGTTTAAAAATATTACGATAATTTGCATATTTTTAGACTGTCTTAAAAACATGGCGTTAGTTGGTGAAAACCCAAAACAACCCCCAAACGGCCCCGTGAGAGGCACCAACACCTTGTACAGGACCAATGTAACTCGTACGCACTGACCGCGCAATCACGGGACCCCCGGTTTGAGAATACGACAATAATTTGAATATTTCTAGACTTTGGTATAAAAACATGGCTTTAGTGGCGGAAAAACAGAAACAGTGCCCGAACGGCCCCGTGAGTAGCACCAACACCTCCCACGGGACCTATGTAAATCGTAGGAACTGCCCGCGTGATCACGGGACCCCTGGTGTCAGAATATGATGATAATTTGTATATTTCTACAGTTAGTCTTAAAAACAAGGCGTTAGTGGGTGAAAGCCCAAAACAGCCCCCGAATGACCCAGTGAGAACCACCAACACCTCGCACGGGACCAATGTAACTCGTTCACACTGATCGCGCGATGACGGGACCGACGATTTGAGAATATGATGAAAATTTTCATATTTCTAGACTTAGGCATGAAAACATGGAGTTAGTGGTTTAAAAGTCGAAAAAGCTCCCGAACGGCCCCGTGACTGGAACCAACACCTCGCAAGGGACCAGTGTAACTCGTAGGAACTGACAGCATGATCACTGGGCCCCCGATTTGAGAATATGACAATAATTTGCATATTTCATGACTTAGGCTTAAAAACATGGCGTTAGTTGGTGAAAACTTGAAAGTGCCGTCGAACGGCCCCATGAGAGGCACCAACACCTCGCAAGGGACCAATATAACTCGTACGCACTGGTCCCGCGGTCACGGGCCCCCCGGTTTTAGAAAATGATGATAATTTTCATATTTCTATACTTAGTCTTCAAAACATGGCGTTAGTTGGGGAAAACCCAAAACATCCCCTGAACGGCCCCGTGAGAGGCACCAGCACCTCACACAGGACCAATGTAACTCGTAGGAACTGACCGCGCGATCACCGACCCTCGCCTTGAGAATACGATGGTAATTTGCATATTTTTTACTTAGGCTTAAAAATATGGTGTTAGTGGGTGGAAACTCGAAACAGCCGCCGAACGGCCCCATGAGAGGCACCAACACATCGCAAGGGACAATGTAACTCGCACGCATTGATCGCGTGGTCACGGGACCCCCAGTTTGAGAAAAAGACGATAAATTTCATATTTCTAGACTTAGTCTTAAAAACATGGTGTTAGTGGGGGAAACCCGAAACAACCCCCGATCGGCGCCATGAATGGCACCAACACCTCGCATGGGACCAATGTAACTCGTAGGAACTGGTCGCGTGATCACGGGACCCTGGATTTAAGAATATGATGATAATTTTCATATTTCTAGACTTCGGCTTAAAAACATGGCATTAGTGGGTGAAACCCCAAAACAGCCCTCGAACGGCCCCGTGAGAGGCACCAACACCTCGCACAAGAACAATGTAACTCGTACGCACTGACCGCGTGATCACGGGACCCACGATTTGAGAATACAACGATAATTTGAATATTTCTAGATGTAGGCATGAAAACATGGAGCTATTGGGTGAAAACTCAAAAAAGCTCCCTAACGGGCCTATGAGTGGAAGCAAATCATCGCACGGGACCAATGTAACTCGTACGAATTGATCGCACGATGACGGGAAACCCGATTTGATAATACGACGAAAATTCAAAACTATCAGGACTTAGGCAAAACATGGCGTTAGTGGGTGAAAACTCGAAACAGCCCCCAAACTGCCTCGTGAGAGGGACCAACCCCTCGCACAGGACCAATGTAACTCGTACGCACTGACCGCGCGATCACGGGACCCCCAATTTGTAATACGACAATAATTTGTAAATTTCTACACTTAGGCTTAAAAACATGGCCTTAGTTGGGGCAAACTAGAAACAGCGCCCGAACGGCCCCGTGAGCGGCACCAACACCTCGCACAGGACCAATGTAACTCGTAGGAACTGATCGCGCATTCACGGGACCCTCGGTTTGAGAATACGATGACAATTTGCATATTTCTATACTTAGGCTTAAAAACATGGCGCTAGTGGGTGAAAACTTAAAACATCCCCAAAACGGCCCCATGAGAGGCACGAACACCTCTCACAGGACCAATGTAACTCGTACGCACTAACTGCGCGATCACGGTACCCCCAGTTTGAGAATACGATGATAATTATAATATTTATAGACTATGGCATAAAAACATGGCGTTAGTGGGGAAAAATTGGAAACATCCCCGAACGGCCCCGTCAGTGGCACCAAAACCTCGTATGAGACCTATGTAACTTGCAGGAATTGACTGAGTGATCACGGGACCCCCGTTTTGAGAATAGGATGATAATTTGCATATTTCTTGACTTAGGCTTAAACACATGGTGTTAGTGAGTGAATCCCAAAACAGCCCCCGAACGGCCCATAAGACGCACCAACACCTCGCACACGACGAATGAAACTCCTACGCACTGACCGAGCGATCACGGGAGCCTCGGTTTGAGCATTCGATGATAATTTTCATATTTCTAGACTTAGGCATGAAAACATGGAGTTAGTGGGTGATAACTTAAAAATCTCCCGAACGGCCCTATGAGTGGAACCAACACCTCGCACGGGACCAATGTAACTTGTACGCACTAATCGCACGATCACAGAACCCCAGGTTTGAGAATATGATGATAATTTGCATATTTCTAGACTTAGGCTTAAAAACATGGCGTTACTGGGGTAAAATCCGAAACATCCCCCTAAAGGCGCTGTGAGTGGCACCAACACCTAGCATGAGACCAATGTAACTTGTAGGAACTGACCGCACGATCACGGGACCCCCAGTTTGAGAAGACGATGAGAATTTGCATATTTCTAGACTTAAGCATAAAAACATGGCTTTAGTGGGTGAAAACCTAAAACATCCCTCGAACGGCCGCGTGAGTGGCACCAACACCTCACTCGGGACCAATGCATCTCATAGGAACTGATCACGTGACCACGAGATCCACAGTTTGAGAATACGATGATAATTTTTGTATTTCTTGACTTAGGCATGAAAAAATGGAGTTAGTGGGTGAAAATAAGAAAAAGATCTCGAACAGCCCCGTGAGAGGCACCAACATCTCGCACATGACCAATGTAACTCGTACGCACTGATCGCGTGATCACGAGGCCCCCGGTTTGAGAATACGATGATAATTTGAATATTTCTAAACTTTGGCATATAAACATGGCGTTAGTGGCGAAAAACCCGAAATAGTCCCCGAACGGCCCCATGAGTGGCACCAACTCCTCGCACGAGACCTATGTAACTTGTAGGAACTGATCGTGCGATCACAGAACCCCCGATTTGAGAATATGATGATAATTTGCATATTTCTAGACTTAGGCTTAAAAACTTGGCGTTAGTGGGTGAAAACCCGAAACAACGCCCGAATGGCCCGTGAGTGGCACCAACACCTCGCACGGGACCAATGTATCTCATATGAACTGATCGCGCAGTCAGGGGACCCTAAGTTTGTGAATACATCGATAATTTAAAAATATGAGGACTTTGGTAAAACATGGTATTAGTGGGGGAAAACTTGAAATAGCCCCCGAGCGGCCCCGTGAGTGGTAGCAACACCTCACACGGGACCAATGTAAGTCGTAGGAACTGACTGCGCGATCATGGGACCCCCGGTTGGAGAATACGATGATAATTTGTATATTTTTAGACTTGGCCTTAAAAACATGGCGTTATTGGGCGAATAGATGAAACAGCCCCCGAACGACCCCGTGAGAGGCACCAACACCTCGCATGGGACCAATGTCATTCGTACGAACTAACCACGCTATCACGTGACCCCCGATTTGAGAATACGATGATAGTTTTCATATTCCTTGACTTAGGCATGAGAACATGGTGCTAGTGGGGGTAAACTCGAAATTTCTCCCGAACGACCCCATGATGGCCCCAACACCTCGCTCGGGACTAATGTAACTCGTAGGAACTGACCATGTGATCATGGGACCCCCGATTTGAGAATACGATGATAATTTTCATATTTTTAGAGTTAGTCTTAAAAACATGGTGTTAGTGGGTGAAAACTCGAAACAGACCCCGAATGGCTCGTGAGTGTCACCAACACCTCGCACGGGACCAGTGTATCTCGTACGAACGGATTGCGCAATCAGGGGACCCCCGGTTTGAGATAATTTAAAAATATCAGGACTTAGGCAAAACATGGCGTTAGTGGGGGAAAACTCGAAATAGCCCCCGAGCAGCCCCATGAGTGGCACCAACACCTCGCATGGGGCCTATGTAACTCGTAGGAACTGACCATGCAATCACAGGACCTCCGATTTCAAAATACGATGATAATTTTAACATTTCTAGACTTAGGCTTAAAAACATGGCCTTTAGTGGGTGAAATTCCAAAACAACCCCCGAATGGCCCCGTGAGAGGCACCAACACCTCGCACGGGGCCAATGTAACTCGTATGCACTGATCGCACGATCACGGGACCCTCGATTTGAAAATACGACGAAAATTTGCAAATTTGTAGACTTTGGCGTGAAAACATGGAGTTAGTGAGCAAAAACTCAAAAAAACTCCCTAATGGCCCCGTGAGTGGAACCAACACCTCACACGGGACCAATATTACCCGTACAAACTGACCGCGCGATCACGGGACCCCCGATTTAAGAATACGACGATAATTTAAAAGTATCAGGACTTAGGCAAAACATGGCGTTAGTGCGTGAAAACCCAAAATAGCCCAAGAACGTCCTCGTAAGAGTCACCAACACGTCGCACAGGTCCAATGTAACTCGTACGCACTGACCGCGCGATCACGGGACCCTCAGTTTGAGAATACGATGATAATTTGCAAATTTCTAGAGTTAGCCTTAAAAACATGGCGTTAGTTGGGGAAAACCCAAAATAGTCCCCAAACGGCCCCGTGAAGTCGCACCAACACCTCGCACGGGACCAATGTAACTCATAAAGACAGACTGTGCAAACACGGGACCCCCGGTTTGAGAATACGACAATAATTTTCAAATTTTTTGACTTAGGCATAAAAACATGGCCTTAGCAGCGAAAACCGAAAATATCCCCCGAACGGCCCTATGAGTGGCACCAACAGCTTGCACGGGTGCAATATAACACATAGGAAGTGACCACATGAGCACGGGACCCCCGATTTGAGAATACGATGATAAGTTTCATATTTCTAGACTTAGGCTGAAAAACATGTCGTTAGTGGGTGAAAACCCAAAACATCCCTTTAATGGCCCCGTGAGTGGCACCAACACCTCGCACGGGACCAATGTAACTCGTAGGAACTGACCGTGTGACCACGAGACTCCCGATTTTAGAATACGACGGTAATTTTCATATTTCTTGAGTTAGGCACGAAAAAATGGAGTTAGTAGGTGAAAACTCAAAAAGCTCCCAGACGGCCCCATGAGTGGAACGAACACCTCGCACGGGACCAATGTAACTCATAGGAACTGACAGTGCGATCACGGAACCTCCGATTTTAGATTACGGCGATAATTTGCATATTGCTAGTCTTAGGCCTAACAACATGGCGTTAGTGGGTGCAAACCCAAAATAGCCCCCGAACGGCCACGTGTAATGCACCAACACCTCGCACGAGACCAATTTAATTCGTACACACTAACTGCGCGATCACGGGTCGCACAGTTTGATAATATGATGATAATTTTAATATTTCTAGACTTTGGCATAAAAACATGGCGTTAGTGGTGGAAAACCCAAAACAGCACCCGAACGACCCCGTGAGTGGCACCAACACATCACACGGGGCCTATGCAACTCGTAGGAACTGACCGCGCGATCAAGGGACCCCCAATTTGAGAATATGATGATAATCTATATATTTCTAGACTTAGTCTTAAAAACATGGCGTTAGAGGGTGAAAACCTGAAATAACCCTCGAATGGCCCCGTGAGAGGAACCAACACCTCGCACGGGGTCAATGTAACTGGTATGCACTGAATGCGCATTCACGGGACCCTAGAATTGAGAATGCGACGATAATTTACATATTTCTCGACTTAGGTTTAAAAATATGGCATTTGTGGGGGAAAACTCGAAACTCCCCCCGAATGGCCCCGTTAGTGGCACCAACACCTCGCACGGGACCAATATAACTTGTAGGAACTGATCGCGTGACCACGGGACCCCTGATTTCAGAATACGATAATAATTTGCATATTTCTAGACTTAGGCTAAAAAACATGGCGTTGGTGGGAGAAAACTCAAAACAGTCCTTGAACACCCCGTGAGTGGCACAACACCTCACACAGGACCAATGTAACTCGTAGGAACTGATCGCACGACCATGAGACCACTAATTTAAGAATATTATGATAATTTGCATATTTCAAGACTTAGGTTTAAAAACATGGCGTTATTGGGGGAAAACTCAAAAAAAAAACCGATCGGCCCCGTGAGTGGCACCAACACCTCGCCCGGGACCTATGTAACTCGTAGGAACTGACCGTGCGATCATGGGACCGTTGCTTTGAGAATACATCGATAATTTTCATATTTCTAGAAATAGGCTAAAAACATGGTATTAGGGGTGAAAACCCGAAATAACCCTCGAATGGCCCCGTGAGAGGCACCAACACCTTGCACGAGACCAATGTAATTCATACTCACTGACCACATGATTACAGGACCCCCGATTTGAGAATACGATGATAATTTGCATATTTTTAGACTTAGGCATGAAAACATGGAGTTAGTGGGTGAAAACTCGAAAAAGCTCCTGAACGGCCCGGTGAGTGGAACCAACACCTTTCACGGGACCAATGTAACTCGTACGAACTGACCGTGCGATCACGGGACCCCCAGTTTGAGAATACGGTGATAATTTAAAAATATCAGGACAGTCAAAACTTAGCGTTAGTGGGTGAAAACCCAAAACATCCCTCAAACGGCCCCGTGAGTGGAACCAACACCTCGCACAGGACCAATGTAACTCGTACGCATTTACCTAGCGATCAAGGGACCCCCAGTTTGAGAATAAGACGACAATTTGTAAATTTCTAGACTTAGGCATAAAAACATGGTGTTAGTTGGGGAAAACCCAAAATAGCCCCCGAACGGCCCTGTGAAGTGGCACTAACACCTCGCACGGGACTAATGTAACTCATAAAAATAGACTGCGCTATCGTGGGACCCTCGGTTTGAGAATACGATGATAATTTTCATATTTCTAGACTTTCACTTAAAAATAAGGCGTTCGTGGGGAAAACCTGAAAAAGCCCCTGAACGGCCCTACGAGTGGCACCAAAACCTCGCACGGGACCAATAAAACTTGAAGGAAATGATCGCATGACCATGGGACCCCCGGTTTGAGAATACGATGATCATTTGCATATTTCTAGACTCAAGCTGAAAAACATGGTGTTAGTGGGTGAAAACCAATAACATACCCTGAACGGCCTCGTGAGTGGCACCAACACCTCGCACGGGACCAATGTAACTCGTAAGAACGGACCACGTGACCACGAGACCCCCAGTTATACAATACGACGATAATTTGCATATTTCTAGAGTTAGGCACGAAAAAATGGTGTTCGTGGGTGAAAACTCGATAAAGCTCTCGAACGGCCCCGTGAGTGGAACCTACACCTCGCACGGGAACAATTTAACTCATACGCAATGACCGCGCGATCACAGGACCCCCATTTTGAGAATACAACAATAATTTGCATATTTCTATCCGTAGGCTTAAAAACATGGCGTTAGTGGTGGAAAACTCAAAATAGCCCCCGAACGGCCACGTGTGAGGCACTAACACCTCGTACAGGGCCAATGTAACTCGTAGGAACAAACCATACGATCACGGGACCCCCGATTTGAGATTACGGTGATAATTTTCATATTTCAAGACTTTAACTTAAAAGCATGGCGTTAGTGGGTGAAAACCCAAAATAGAACCCGAATGGCCCCGTGAGTGGCACAAACACCTCACACGGGACCTATGTAACTCATATACACTGATCGCGTGATCACGGGTCCCACGATTTGATAATACGATGATAATTTGAATATTTCTAGACTTTGTCTTAAAAACATGTCGTTAGTGGTGGAAAACCCGAAACAACACCCGAACGGCCCCGTGAGTGGCACCAACACCTCACACGGGACCTATGTAACTCGTAGGAACTAACCGCGTGATCGTGGGACCCCCGTTTTGAAAAAATGATGATAATTTTCATATTTCTATATTTAGGCTTAAAAACATGGCGATAGTGGGTGAAAACCTGCAACGACCCTCGAACGGCCTCGTGAGAGGCACCAACACCTCGCACGGGGCCAACGTAACTTGTACGCACTGACTGCGCGTTCATGGGATCCCCAATTTGAGAATGCGCTGATAATTTACTTATTTCTAGACTTAGGCTTAAAAATATGGCGTTAGTGGAGAAAAACTCCAAATAGCTCCCGAACGGCCCCGTGAGTGGCACCAACACCTCGTACGGGACAATGTAACTCGTAGGATTTGACCGCGTGATCATGGGACCCCCGATTTTATAATACGATGATAATTTTAACATTTCTAGACTTTAGCTTAAAAACATGGCGTTAGTGGGTGAAAGCCCAAAATACCTCCCCGAACGGCCCCGAAAGATGCACCAACACCTCGCACGGGACCAATGTAACTCGTACGCACTAACTGCGAGATCACGGGTCCCCCAGTTTGAGAATACGATGATAATTTGAATATTTCTAGACTTTGGCATAAAAACATGAGGTTAGTGGGGGAAAAACCCGAAACAGCCGCCTAATGGCACTGTGAGTGACACCGACACCTCGCACGGGACCTATGTAACTCGTAGGAACTGACCACGTGATCAAGGGACCCTTCGGTTTGAGAATATGATGATAATTTTCTTATTTCTAGACTTAGGTATAAAAACATGGCTTTAGTGGTTGAAAACCCAAATGGCCTTGTGAGAGGCACCAATAACTCACACGGGCCAACGTAACTCTTACGCACTGACCACGCAATCACGGGACCCCCGGTTTGAGAATACGACGATAATTAGCATATTTCTAGACTTAGGCATGAAAACATGGAGTTAGTGGGTAAAAATTGGAAAAAGCTCCCGAACGGCCCCGTGAGAGGAACGGGACCAGTTTAAGTTGTAGGAACTGACCATGTGATCACGGGACCCCCGATTTGAGAATATGACGCTAATTTGTATATTTTTAGACTTGGCCTTAAAAACATGGTGTTATTGGGTGAAAAGATGAAACAGCCCCCGAACGACCCCGTGAGATGCACTAATACCTCGTACGGGACCAATGTCACTCATACATACTAACCACCCGATCACGTGACCCACGATTTGAGAATACGATGATAGTTTGCATATTCCTTGACTTAGGCATGAAAACATGGTGCTAGTGGGGGTAAACCCGAAATTGCTCCCAAATGACCCCGTGATGGTACCAACACCTCTCTCGGGACCAAAGTAACTCGTAGGAACTGACCACGTGATCACGGGACCCTCGATTTGAGAATACGATGATAATTTTCATATTTTTAGACTTAGGCTTAAAAACATGGTGTTAGTGGGTGAAAACTCAAAACAGTACCCGAATGGCTCGTGAGTGTCACCAGCACCTCGCACAAGACCTATGTATCTCGTATGAACAGATTGCGCAATCACGAGGACCTCGGTTTGAGAATACGCCGATAATTTAAAAATATCAGGACTTAGTCTAAACATGGCGTTAGTGGGGGAAAACCCGAAACAGCCCCCGAGCAGCCTCCTGAGTGGCATCAACACCTCGCATAGGACGAATGTAACCCGTAGGAACTGACCGTGTGATCACAGGACCCCTGAATTGAGAATACAATGATAATTTGCATATTTTTAGACTTGGGCTTAAAAACATGGTGATAGTGGGCAAAACCCCAAAACACCCCCCCAATGACCCCGTGAGAGGCACCAACACCTCGCACGAGACAAATGTATCTCGTACGTGCTGACAGCGCGATCACGGGACCCCCGATTTGAGAATACTAGGATAATTTGCATATCTCTAGACTTAGGCATAAAAACAGGGTGCTAATGGGGTAAATCCCGAAACAGCCGCCGAACGGCCCCGTGAATGGCACCAACACGTTGCTCGGGACAATGTAACTGGTAGGAACTAATCTCGCGATCACGTGGCGTCCGATTTAAGAATACGAAGATAATTTTCATATTTCTAGTCTTAGGCTTAAAAACATGGCGTTAGGGGGTGAAATCTCGAAACAACCCCGGAATGGCCCCGTAAGAGGCACCAACACCTCACATGGGGCCAATGTAACTCGTATGCACTAACCGCGCGATCATGGGACCCTCGGTTTGAGAATACGATGAAAATTTGAAAATTTGTAGACTTAGGCATGAAAACATGGAGTTAGTGAGCGAAAACTCAAAAAAACTCCCTAACGGCCCCTTGAGTGTAACCAACACCTCACACGGGACCAATGTTACCCATACAAACTGACCGTGCGATAATGGGACCCCCGGTTTAAGAATACGACGATAATTTAAAAGTATTAGGAACATCGGCAAAACATGGCGTTAGTGCGTGAAAACCCAAAACAACCGACGAACGACTTCGTGAGAGGCACCAACACCTGGCACGGGTCCAATGTAACTTGTATGCACTAACCGCGCGATCACGGGACCCTCGGTTTGAGAATACGACGATAATTTGCTAATTTCTAGACTTAGGCTTAAAAATATGGCGTTAGTTGGGGAAAACCCGAAATAGCCCCCAAACGGTCCCGTGAAGTGGCACCAACATCTCGCACGGGACCAATGTAACTCATAAAAATAGACTGTCCGATTGAGGGACCCCCAGTTTGAGAATACGATAATAATTTCCATATTTCTAGACTTAGGCTAAAAAACATGGCATTAGTGGGGGAAAACCTGAAACATCCCCTGAACGGCCCTGTGAGTGGCACCAACACCTTGCACGGGACCAATATAACTCATTGGAACTGACCACATGACCACGGGACCCCCGGTTTGAGAATACGATGATAATTTGCATATTTCTAGACTTAGGTTGAAAAACATGGCGTTAGTGGGTGAAAACTCGAAACATCCCTTGAATGGCCCCGTGAGTGGCACCTACACCTCGTACGGGACCAATGTAACTCGTAGGAATTGATCGTGTGACCACGAGACCCCTAATTTTAGACTACGATAGTAATTTGCAAATTTCTTCAGTTAGGCACGAAAAAATGGAGTTAGTGGGTGAAAACTCAAAAAAGCTCCCGAACGGCCCCGTGAGTGGAACCAAAACCTCGCACGGGAATAATGTAACTCGTACGCACTAACCGCGTGATCATGGGACCCCCGATTTCTGAATATGATGATAATTATCATATTTCTATCCATAGGCTTAAAAACATGGTGTTAGTGGTGGGAAACCCAAAACATCCCCCGATCGGCCCCTTGAGTGGAACAAACACCTCGCGCAGGACCAATGTAACTCGTAGGCACTGACCGCACGATCACGGGACCCTCGATTTTAGATCACGGCAATAATTTGCCTATTAGTAGTCTTAGGATTCAAAAACATGGCGTTAGTGGGTGAAAACCCAAAATAGCCCCCGAACGACCACGTGTGAGGCACCAACACCTCGCACGGGACTAATGTAACTCATACGCACTGACCGTGCGATCACGGGTCCCACAGTTTGATAATATTATGATAATTAGAATATTTCTAGACTTTGGCATAAAAACATGACGTTAGTGGTGAAAAACCTAAAACAGCACCCGAACGGCCCCGTGAGTGGCACTAACACCTCACACGCGACCAATGTAACTCATAGCAACTGACAGCGCGATCAAGCGACCCCCAGTTTGAGAATATGACGATAATTTACATATTTCTAGACTTACGCCTAAAAACATGGCGTTAGAGGGTGAAAGCCTGAAGCAACCCTCGAACGGTCCCGTGAGAGGCACCAACACCTCGCACGGGGACAATGTAACTGGTATGCACTGACTGCGCATTCACGGGACCCTCAATTTGAGAATGCGCTGATAATTTACATATTTCTAGACTTAGGCTTAAAAATATGGCGTTAGTGGGGAAAACCCGAAACAACCCCCAAATGGCCCCGTGAGTAGCACCAACACCTCGTACGGGACTAATGTAACTCGTAGGAACTGACCACACAATCACAGGACCCATGATTAGAGCATACGATGATAATTTGCATATTTCTAGACTTTGGCATAAAAACATGGGTTTAGTGGGTGAAAACCCAAATGGCCCCGTGAGAGGCACCAACAACTCGCACGGGGCCAATATAACTCTTACGCACTGACCACCCGATCACGGGACCCCTGGTTTGAGAATATGACGATAATTTGCATATTTCTAGAATTAGGCATGAAAACATGGAGTTAGTGGGGAAAACTCAAAAAAGTTCCAGAACGGCCCCGTGAGTGGAACTAACACCTCGCACGGGACCAATGTAACTCGTACGAACTGACTGCGCGATCACGGGACTCCCAGTTTTAGAATACGACGATAATATTCATATTTTTGGACTTAAGCTTAGAAACATGGCGTTAGTGAGGGTATACCCGAAATATCCCCCGAACGACCTTGTGAGTGGCACCTACACCTCTTACGGGACCAATATAACTCCTAGGAACTGACCGCGTGAGCACGGGACCACCGGTTTTAGAATACAATGATAATTTACATATTCCTAGACATAGGCTTAGAAACATGGCGTTAGTGGGTGAAAACCCGAAACAACCCCTGAACGCCCCGAGAGTGGCACCAACACCTCTAACGGGACTAATGTAACTCGTAGGAACTGACCGCGCACCACGAGACCCCCGAGTTGAGAATATGATGATAATTTTCATATTTCTAGACTTAGGTTTAAAAACATGGCGTTAGTGGGCGAAAACGCAAAACAACCCCCGAACAGCCCAGTGAGTGGCACCAACACATGTAACTCGTAGGAACTGACCGTGTGATCACAAGTCCCTTTGTTTGAGAATACATCGATAATTTTCATATTTTTAGAAATAGCCTAAAAACATGACGTTAGTGGGTGAAAACCCAAAATAGTCCCCAAATGGTCTCGTGTGTGGCACCAACACCTCGCACGGTACCAATGTAATTCGTACGCACTCACCACGTGATCATAGGACACTCGATTTGAGAATACGATGATAATTTGCATATTTTTAGACTTAGGCATGAAAACATGGAGTTAGTGGGTGAAAACTCAAAAAAGCTCTTCAACGGCCCGGTGAGTGGAACCAACACCTTGCACGGGATCAATGTAACTCATACGAACTGACCGCGTGATCACGGGACACCCAGTTTGAGAATTTGTTGATAATTGAAAAATATCAGGACAGTCAAAACTTGGCGTTAGTGGGTGAAAATCTGAAACTTCCCCCGAACGGCCTCGTGAGTGGAACCAGCACCTCGCACGGGACCAATGTAACTCGTACGCATTGACCGCGCGATCATGGGACCCCCAGTTTGAGAATACGATGATAATATTCAAATTTCTATACTTAGTCTTAAAAACATGGCGTCAGTTGGGGAAAACCCAAAATATCCCTCGAACGGCCTCGTGTAGTGGCACCAACACCTCGCATGGGACCAATGTAACTCGTAGGAACTGACTGCGCGATCACGAGACCCCAGGTTTGAGGGACCCAGGTTTGAGAGTACATCGATAATTTTCATATTTATTGACATAGCTAAAAACATGGCGTTAGTGGGTGAAAACCCAAAATAGCCCCCAAACGGCCCTGTGAGCGGTACTAACACCTAGCACGGGACCAATGTAATTCGTACGCACTGACCACGCAATTACAGGACCCTCGATTTGAGAATACGATGATAATTTGGATATTTCTAGACTTAGGCATGAAACATGGAGTTAATGGGTGAAAACTCGAAAAAGCTCCTGAACGGCCTGGTGAGTGGAACCAAAACCTTGCACGGGACCAATGTAACTCGAACGAACTCACCGCGCAATCAGGGGACCCCCAATTTGATAATAATGTGTTAATTTAAAAATATCAGGACAGTCAAAACTTGGCATTAGTGGGTGAAAACTCGAAACATCCCCCGAACGACCCCGTGAGTGAAACAAACACCTCACCCGGAACTAATGTAACTTGTATGCACTGACTGTGTGATCACGGGACCCCCGGTTTGAGAATATGACTATAATTTGTATATTTCTAGACTTAGGCATGAAAATATGGAGTTAGTGGGTAAAAACACGAAAAAGCTCCCGAACGGCCTCGTCAGTGGAACTAACACCTCGCACGGGAGAGTTACATTGGTCCCGTGCGAGGTGTTGGTGCCACTCACGAGGACGTTAGGGGGCGGTTTTGGGTTTTCCCCCACTAACGCCATGTTTTTATGCCAAAGTTTAGAAATTTTCAAATTATGGTCCTATTCTCAAACCGTGGGTCCCGTGACCACGTGGTAAATTTCGACGAGTTACAGTGGTGTCGTACCAGGTGTTGGGGCTAGTCACGGGGTCGTTCAGGGCTATTTTGGGTTTCCCCCACTAATGCTATGTTTTTAAACATAAGTTTAGAAATATGAAAATTATCGCCGTATTGTCAAACTGGGGGTCCCGTGACCACGTTGTCAGTGCGTACGAGTTACATTGGTCCCATGCGAGGTGTTGGTGCCTCTCACGGTGCAGTTCGAGGCTGTTTTTGGAGTTTTAACCCACTGTCGCAATGCTTTTAAGCCTAAGTCAAGAAATGTAAAAATTATCATCATATTCTCAAACCGGGGGTCTAGTGATTGCGCGTTTAGTTCCTACGAGTTACATTGGTTCCATGTGAGGTGTTGGTGCCACTCACGAGGCCGTTCGGGGCTTGTTTTGAGTTTTCCCCCACTAACAATATGTTTTTAAGCCTAAGTCTAGAAACATACATTTTATCCTCGTATTCTCAAACTGGGGGTCCCGTGATCGTGCGATCAGTACGTACGAGTTACATTGGTCCCGTACGAGGTGTTGGTCCCTCTCACAGGTCCGTTCGGGGGCTGTTTTGAATTTACATCGACAAATGCCAGGTTTTTCCTAAGTCCTCATATTTTTAAATTATCACCGTATTCTCATACCGGGGATCTCATGATCGCGCTGTCAATTCGTATGAGTTACATTGGTCCTGTGCGAGGTGTTGGTCCCTCTCACGGTGGCCATTCGAGGGTTGTTTCGAGTTTTTACCCACTAATGCCATGTTTGTCTAAGTCCTGATATTTTTAAATTATCACCGTATTCTCAAACCGGGGGTCTCGTGATTCCGCAGTCAATTCGTACGAGTTATATTGGTCCTGTAGGAGGTGTAGGTGCCTGTCAGGGGGCCGTTCGGGGGATATTTTTGGTTTTCATCCACTAACGCCATATTTTTAAGCTAAAGTCTAGAAATATTCAAATTATGGTCGTATTCTCAAACCGTGGGTCCCGTGACCGCGTGGTAAATTTCTACGAGTTACAGTGGTGTCGTGCCAGGTGTTGGTGCTAGTCACGGGATCGTTCAGGGCTATTTTGTGTTTCCCCCACTAATGCCATGTTTTTAAGCCTAAGTATAAAAATATGAAAATTATCGTCGTATTCTCAAACCGGGGGTCCCGTGACCATGCGGTCAGTGCGTACGAGTTACATTGGTCCCGTGCGAGGTGTTGGTGCCTCTCACGGTGCCGTTAGAGGGTTGTTTTTGGAGTTTTCACCCACTAACGCAATGTTTTTAAGCCTAAGTCAAGAAATGTAAAAATTATTATCATATTCTCAAATCGGGGGTCCAGTGATCGCGCGTTTAGTTCCTACGTGTTACATTGGTCCCATGCGAGGTATTGGTGCCACTCACGGGGCCGTTCGGGGCTTGTTTCGAGTTTTGCCCCCACTAACCTCATGTTTTTAAGCCTAAGTCTGGAAACATAAATTTTATCCTCGTATTCTCAAATTGGGGGTCCCGTGATTGTGCGGTCAGTACGTACGAGTTACATTGGTCCCGTGCGAGGTGTTGGTCCCTCTCAAAGGGCCATTCGGGGGCTGTTTAGAGTTTACATCAACAAACGCCAGGTTTAGCCTAAGTCCTGATATTTTTAAATTATCACCGGATTCTTAAACTGGGGGTCTCATTATCGCACTATCAATTTGGACGAGTTACACTGGTCCCGTGCGAGGTGTTGGTCCCTCTCACGGTGGTAGTTCGAGGGCTATTTTGAGTTTTTACCCACTAATGCCATGTTTTGCCTAAGTCCTGATATTTTTAAATTATCACCGTATTCTCAAACCGAGTCCCATGATCACGCAGTCAGTTCCTACGAGTTACATTAGTGCCGTGCGAGGTGTTGGTGCGTCTCACGGGGGCGTTCAGGGGGTGTTTTGGGTTTTCACCCACTGATGCCATGTTTTTAAGCTTAAGTAAAGAAATATACAAATTATCATCATATTTCAGATCCTACGAGTTACATTGGTCCCGTGCGAGGTGTTGGTGCGTCTCATGGGACCGTTCGGAGGCTGTTTCAAGTTTTCACCGACTAACGCCATGTTTCTAAGCCTAAGTACATAAATATGCAATTTATCATGGTATTCTCAAACTGAGGTCCCATGGTCACGCGATTAGTTCCTACGAGTTACATTAGTCCCGTGCGAGGTGTTGGTGCCTCTCACGGGACCGTTCGGGAGATGTTTTGGGTTTTCACCCACTGATGCCATATTTTTAAGCCTAAGTCAAGAAATATACAAATTATCATCATATTCTCAAACTGAGGGTCCATTGATCGGTCGTTCAGTTTCGACGAGTTACATTGTTCACGTGTGAGGTGTTCGTGCCACTCATGGGGCTGTTCGGGGGCTGTTTCGAGTTTTCCCCCAGAAAATGCCATGTTTTTAAGACTTAATCAAGAAATATACAAATTATCCTCATATTATCAAACCGGGGGTCCCGTGATCATGCAGTCAGTGCGTACGAGTTACATTGGTCCCGTGCGAGGTGTTGGTCCCTCTCACGGGGCCGTTCGGGGGCAATTTTGAGTTTTCACCCACTAACGTCAGGTTTTCCCTAAGTAATGATATTCTTCAATTATCACCGTATTCTCAAATCGCCTCCCATGATTGTTCGATCAATTCGTACGTGTTACATTTGTCCCGTACGAGGTGTTGGTCCCTCTCACGGTGCCGTTCTGGGGCTGTTTCAAGTTTTCACCCACTAACGCCATCTTTTTACCTAAGTCCTGATATTTTCAAATTATCGCCATATTTCAAACCGGGGGTCTCATGATCGCGCGATCAATTCGTACGAGTTACATTGGTCCCATGCAAGGTGATGGTGCTTGTCACGGGGCCGTTCGGGGGCTATTTTTTGTTTTCACCCACTAACGCCATGTTTTTAAGCCGAAGTCATGAAATATACAAATTATCATCATATTCTCAAACCGGGGATCCTGTGATCGCACGGTCATATCCTACGAGATACATTGGTCTCGTGCGAGGTGTTGGTGCCACACACGGGGTCGTTCGGGGGTTGCTTCAGGTTGTGCCCAACTAACGCCATGTTTTTAAGCCTAAGTCTATAAATATACAAATTATCCTTGTATTATCAAATTGAGGGTCCCGTGATCGCGTGGCCAGTGTGTACGAGTTACATTGGTCCCGTACGAGGTGTTGGTGCCTCTCATGGGGCCGTTCGGGGGCTGTTTCGAGTTTTCACCCACTTACGCCATGTTTTGCCTAAGTCCTGATTTTTTTAAATTCTTATCGTATTCTCAAATTAGGGGTCCCGTGATCGCGTGGTCGGTTTGTACGAGTTACATTGGTCCTGTGCGAGGTGTTGGTTCCACTCACGGGGTTGTTAGGGAGATTTTTTGAGTTTTCACCTAGTAACTCCATGTTTTCATGCTTAAGTCTTAAAATATGTAAATTATCATCATATTCACAAATCGGGGGTCCTGTGATCACGCGATTAGTTCCTACGAGTTACACATGTCCCGTGGAAGGTGTTGGTGCCACTCACAGCGCCGTTCGAGGGTTATTTCCGATTTTCCACCACTAACGCAATGTTTTTATGCCAAAGTCTAGAAATATTAAAATTATCATTGTATTCTCATATCAAGGGTCTCATTCACGCACTGCCAGTGCGTACGAGTTACATTGTCCTGTGCGAGGTGTAGGTGCCTCTCATGGGGCCGTTCGGGGGATGTTTTGGGTTTTCACCCACTAACCCCATGTTTTTAAGCCTAAGTATAAAAATACGCAAATTATTGTCGTATTCTTAAATCGGGGGTCCCGTAATCGCGCGATCAGTTCCAACAAGTTACATTGGTCCCGTGCGAGGTGTTAGTGCCACTCATGGGGCTGTTCGGGGGCTGTTTCTAGTTTTCCCCCACTAACGCCATGTTTTTAAGCCTAAGTCTACAAATATACAAATTATACTCGTATTCCCAAATTGGGGGTCTCACGGTTGCACGGTCAGTGTGTACGAGTTACATTGGTCCCGTGCGAGGGGTTGCTCCCTCTCACTGGGTCATTCGGGGGATATTTTGACTTTTCATCCACTAACGCCATGTTTTTCCTAAGCCATGATATTTTTAAATTATCATTGTATTCTCGAACCAGGTGTCCCGTGATTGTACGATCAATTCGTACGAGTTACATTGGTCCCGTGCGAGGTGTTGGTCCCACTCACGGGGTCGTTAAGGATCTTTTTTGAGTTTTCACCCACTAACTCCATGTTTTCATGCCTAAGTCTAGAAATATGCAAATTATCATCGTATTCTCAAACTGGGGGTCCTGTGATCGGGCGGTCAGTGCGTACGAGTTATATTGGTCCTGTGCGAAGAGTTGGTGGCTCTCACGGGGCCGTTCGAGAGCTGTTTCGAGTTTTCACCCGCTAACACCATATTTTTAAGCCTAAGTATAGAAATATGAATATTATTTTCGCATTCTCAAACCGAGGTCCCATGATCGCGCTGTCAGTTCCTACGAGTTATATAGGCCCCGTGCGAGGTGTTGGTGCCACTCACGGGGCCGTACGAGGCTATTTTGGGTTTTCCCCCACTAGCACCTTGTTTTTATGCCTAACTCTAAAAATATGCAAATTATCATCATATTCTCAAATCGGGGGTCCCATGATCATGCGATCACTTCGTAGGAGTTACATTGGTCCCGTGCGAGGTGTTGGTACCACTCACGGGGTCGTTCGGGAGATGTTTCGTGTATTCCCCGACTAACGCCAGGTTTTGCCTAAGTCCTGATATTTTTAAATTATTGTCCTATTCTCAAACTGGGAGTCACATGATCGCGCGGCCAGCTCATGCGGGTTACATTGGTCTCTTGCGAGGTGTTGGTGCCACTCACGCGGCCGTTCGGGGCTATTTTGGGTTTTCCCCCACTAGCACCTTGTTTTTATGCGTAAGTCTAGAAATATGCAAATTATCATCATATTCTCAAATCGGGGGTCCCGTGATCATGTAGTTAGTTCCTACAAGTTACGCAGGTCCCGTGGAAGGTGTTGGTGCCACTCACAGGGCCATTTGGGGGTTATTTCGAGTTTTTCGCCACTAACGCCATGTTTTTATGCCAAAGTCTAGAAATATTCAAATTATCATTATATTCTCAAACCAAGGGTCCCATTATCGCGCGGTCAGTGCGTACGAGTTACATTGGTCCTGTGCGAGGTGTTGGTGCCTCTCAAGGGGCCGTTCGGTGGCTGTTTTGGGTTTTCAACCACTAACGCCATGTTTTTAAGCCGTGGGTCCTGTAATCATGGGGTCAGTTGGTATGAGTTACATTGGTCCCGTGAGAGGTGTTGGTGCCACTCACGGGGCCGTTCGGGGATGATTTCGTGTTTTCCCCCACTAACACCATGTTATTTAGCCTAAGTCTAAAAATCTAAAAATTATCATCCTATTCTCAAATCGGGGGTCCAGTGATTGTGCGGTCTGTGTGTGCGAGTTACATTGGTCCCGTGCGAGGTCTTGTTTCCACTCACGGGGTCATTCGAGAGCTTTTTCGAGTTTTCACCCACTAACTCCATTTTTTCATGCCTAAGTCAAGAAATATGAAAATTATCGTAGTATTCTAAAACCGAGGGTCCTGTGATCTCGCGGTCAGTTCCTACGAGTTATATAGGTCCCGTGGAAGGTGTTGGTCGCACTCACGGGACCGTTTGAGGGTTATTTCGAGTTTTTGCCCACTAACGCCTAATTTTTATGCCAAAGTCTAGAAATATTCAAATTATCATCGTATTCTCAAACCAATGGCCCCGCGATTCTCGCGGTTAGTGCGCACGAGTTACATTGGTCCCGTGCGAGGTGTTAGTTCCACTCACAGGGCCGTTCAGGAGCTTTTTCAAGTTTTCACCAACTAACTTCATTTTTTCATGCCCACATCTAGAAATATGAAAATTATTGTCGTATGCTCAAATTAGGGGTCCCGTGGTCTCGCGGTTAGTTCCAATGAGTTACATTGGTCCCGTACGAGGTGTTAGTGCCACTCGCGGGGACGTTCGGGGGTTGTTTCGAGTTTTCACCCACTAACGCCATGTTTTTAAGCCTAAGTCTAGAGATATGCAAATTATCATCAAATTCTCAAATCGGGGGTCGCGTTGTCACGCGGTCAGGTCCTACGAGTTACGTTGGTCCCGTGCGAGGTGTTGGTGCCACTCGCAGGGATGTCGGGGGCTATTTCTAGTTTCCCCCACTAACAACATGTTTTTAAACCTATGTATAGAAATATGCAATTTATCATCGGATTCTCAAACCATGGGTTCCGTGATCGCGCGATCAGTTCCTACAAGTTACATTAGTGCCGTGCGAGGTGTTAGTGCTAGTCACGGAGCCGTTCGGGGCTATTTCGGGCTTCCCCCACTAACGCCATGTTTTTAAGCCTAAGTCTAGAAATAGGAAAATTATCATTGTATTCTCAAACCGGGGGTCCCGTGACCACGCCGTCAGTTCCAAAGAGTTACATAGGTCCTGTGCGAGGTGTTAGTGCCACTCACGGGGCCATTCGGGGGCTATTTTTGGTTTTCACCCACTAACACCATGTTTTAATGCCAAAGTTTGGAAATATGCAAATTATCATCATATTCTCAAATTGGGAGTGTCGTGATCACGCGGTCAGTTCCTACGAGTTACATTAGTGCCGTGTGAGGTGTTGGTGCCAGTCACGGGGCCGTTCAGGACTGTTTTGGGTTTCCCCCACTAATGCCATGTGTTTAAGACAGTCTAGAAATATGGAAATTATCGTCGTGTTCTCAAATTGGGGGTCTCGTGACCACGTGGTCAGTGCGTACGAGTTACATGGGTCCCGTGCGAGGTGTTGGTGCCTCTCACAGGGTCGTTCGAGGGATGTTTTGGGTTTTCACCCACTAACGCCATGTTTTTAAGACTAAGTGTAGAAATAAAAAAAATATTGTCGTACTCTTAAATCGGGGGTCCCATAATCACGCGATCAATTCCTACAAGTTACATTGGTCCCATGCGAGGTGTTGGTGCCACTCATGGGGCCGTTCGGGGGCTATTTCGTGTTTTCCCCACTAACACCATGTTTTTAAACCTAAGTCTACAAATACACAAATTATCCTCGAATTCTAAAATTGAGGGTCTCATGATTGTGCGGTCAGTGCATACGAGTTATATTGGTCCCGTACGAGGGGTTGCTCCCTCTTACTGGGTCATTCGGGGGCTGTTTTGAGTTTTCATCCACTAACGCCATGTTTTGCCTAAGTCATGATATTTTTAAATTATCGTCGTATTCTCAAACCGGGTATCTCGTGATCTTGCTGTTAATTCGTACGAGTTACATTAGTCCCGTGCGAGGTGTTGGTCCTACTAACGGGGCCGTTTAGGAGCTTTTTTGAGTTTTCACCAACTAACTCCATGTTTTCATGCCTAAGTCTAGAAATATGCAAATTATCATGGTATTCTCAAACCGGGGGTCCCGTGATCGTGCGGTCAGTGCGTACGAGTTACATTAGCCCCGTGCAAGGAGTTGGTGGCTCTCACGGGGCTGTTCGAGGGCTGTTTCGGGTTTTCACCCGCTGACGTTATATTTTTAAGCCTAATTCTAGAAATATGCAAATTATCACCGCATTCTCAAATCGAGGTCCCGTGATCGTGCGGTCAGTTCCTACGAGTTACATAGGTCTTGTGCGAGGTGTTGGTGCCACTCACGGGGTCATTCGGGGGCTATTTTGGTTTTCCCCCACTAGCACCATGTTTTGATGCCTAAGTCTAGAAATATGCAAATTATCATCGTATTCTCAAATCAGGGGTTCCGTGATCACACGGTCAGTTCCTACGAGTTACACAGGTCATGTGGAAGGTGTTGGTGCCACTCACAGGGCCGTTCGAGAGATTTTTCGAGTGTTCTCCCACTAACTCCATTTTTTCATGCCTAAGTCTAGAAATATGTAAATTATCATCGTATTCTCAAACCGAGGGTCCCGTGATCACGCGGTCAGTTCCTACGAGTTACAGAGATCCCGTGGAAGGTGTTGATCCCACTCACGGGGCCGTTCGGGGGTTATTTCGGGTTTTTGCCCACTAACGCCTAGTTTTTATGCCAAAGTCTAGAAATATTCAAATTATCCTCATATTCTCAAACCAATGGCCCCATGATTCTCGCGGTCAGTGCCCACGAGTTACATTGGTCCCGTGCGAGGTGTTAGTTCCACTCACAGGTCCGTTGAAGAGCTTTTTCGAGTTTTCACCAACTAACTCCATTTTTTAGTGCCCGAGTCTAGAAATATGAAAATTATTATCATATTCTCGAACCGGGGGTCCCGTGGTAGCGTGGTTAGTTTCTACGGGTTACATTGGTCCCGTGCGAGGTGATAGTGCCACTCACGGGGACGTTCGGGGGTTGTTTAGAGTTTTCACCCTCTAACACCATGTTTTCAAGCCTAAGCTAGAAATATGCAAATTATCAACAAATTCTCAAACAGGGGGTCGCGTGGTCGCGCGGTCAGTTCCTACGAGTTACGTTGGTCCCATGCGAGCTGTTGGTGCCACTCACAGGGCCGTCGGGGGCTATTTTTGGTTTTCCCCCACTAACACCATGTTTTTAAGCCTAAGTCTAGAAATATGAAAATTATCATTTGATTCTCAAACCAAGGTCCCATGATCGCGCGGTCAGTTCCTACAAGTTACATTGGTCCCGTGCGAGGTGTTGGTGCCACTCACGGGGCCGTTCGCGGGCTATTTTGGGTTTTCACCCACTAACACCATGTTTTAATGCATAAGTCTACAAATATGAAAATTATCGTTGTATTCTAAAATTGGGATTCCCGTGATCGCGCGGTTAGTTACTACGACTTACATTTGTGCCGTGCGAGGTGTTGGTGCCAGTCACGTGGCCGTTCAGGACTGTTTTAAGCTTCCCCCACTAACGCCATGTTTTTAAGACAGTCTGGAAATATGACAATTATCGTCATTTTCTAAAATCGGGGGTCTCGTGACTGCGCGGTCAATGTGTATGAGTTACATGGGTCCCGTGCGAGGTGTTGGTGCCTCTCACGGGGTCGTTCGGGGGATGTTTTGGGTTTTCACCCACTAACACCATGTTTTTAAGCCTAAGTCTAGAAATATACAAATTATTGTTATATTCTCAAACCGGGGGTCCAGTAATTGCACGGTCAGTTCCTACAAGTTACATTAGTCCCGTACGAGGTGTTGGTGCTACTCATGGGGCCGTTTAGGGGCTGTTTTGAATTTTCCTCACTAACTCCATGTTTTTAAGCCTATGTCTACAAATATACTAATTATCCTCGTATTCTAAAATTGGGGATCCTGTGCGAGGGGTTACTCCCTCTCACTGGGCCATTTGGGGGCTATTTTGAGTTTTCATCCACTAACGCCATGTTTTGCCTAAGTCATGATATTTTTAAATTATCGCCGTATTCTCAAACCGGGTGTCCCATGATCGCGCGATCAATTCGTACGAGTTACATTGGTCCCATACGAGGTGTTGGTCCCACTCACGTGGCCATATTTATAAGCCTTAGTGTCAAAATATGCAAATTATCATCATATTCTCAAATTGAGGGTCCTGTGATTGCGTGGTCAATTCCTACGAGTAACATAGGTACCGTGGGAGGTGTTGGTGCCACTCACGGGGCTATTCGGGAGGTGTTTTGGTTTTTCTGCCAATAACGCCCTGTTTTTATGCCAAAGTCGTGAATATTCAAATTATCATTTTATTCTTAAATCGGGGGTCCCGTGATTGTGCGGTTAGTGCGTATGAGTTACATTGGTCTTGTGCGAGTTGTTGGTGCCTCTCACGGGACCGTTCGGGGCTGTTTTGGGTTTTCACCACTAACGCTATGTTCTTAAGCCTAAGTCTAGAAATATGCAAATTATCATCATATTCTTAAATCGAGGGTCCCGAGATAGGGCGGTGAGTTCCTACGAGTTACATTGGTCTCGTGCGAGGTATTGGTGCCACTTACGGGGTCGTTCGGGAGCTGTTAGGGTCTTCACCCACTAATGCCACGTTTTTAAGCCTAAGTCTAGAAATATGCAAATTATCACAGTATTCTCAAACCTTGGCTCCCATTCTAACGCGATCAGTTCGTACGAGTTATATTGGTCCCGTGCGAGGTGTTGGTGCCACTCACGGGGCAGTTTGGGGGTTGTTTTGAGTTTTCACCCACTAACTCCATGTTTTTATGACTAAGTCTAGAAATATTCAAATTATCATCATATTCTCAAAGCGTGGCTCCCGTGATCACGTGATCGTGCGGTCAGTTAGTATGAGTTACATTGGTCCCGTGCGAGGTGTTGGTTCCACTCACGTGGCCATTCGGGGGCTGTTTTGGGTTTTCCCCCACTAACACAGTGTTTTTAAGCCTAAGTATAGAAATATGCAAATTTTCATCGTATTCTCAGACCGGGGGTCCCACGATCACATGATCAGTACGTACGAGTTACATTGGTCTCGTGAGAGATGTGGTTCCACTCACGGGGCTCTTCGGGGGATGTTTCGGGTTTTCATCCACTAACGCCAAGTTTTGACTAAGTCCTGATATTTTTAAATTATCACCGTATTGTCAAACTGGGGGTCCCGTGATCACGTGGTCAGTTCGTACGAGTTACATTGGTCCCCTGCGAGGTGTTGGTGCCACTCATGGGGCCGCTTGGGGGTTATTTCGAATTTTACCACACTAACGCCATGTTTTCCCTAAGTCCTGATATTTTTAAATTATCGTTGTATTCTTGAACTGGGGGTCACGTGATCACGTGATCAGTTCATACGAGATACACTGGTCCCGTGCAAGGTGTTTGTGCCAGTCACGGGCCGTTTGGGGGTTTATTTCGGGTTTTTAGCCACTAACGCCATGTTTTTACGCCTAAGTCTTGAAATATGCAAATTATCATCATATTCTCAAACTGGGGGTCCCGTGATCACGTGATCAATTCCTATGAGTTACATTTGTCCCATGCGAGGTGTTAGAGCCACTCACGGGGCCTTCGGGTTCTATTTCGGTTTTTCATGCACTAACTCCATGTTATCATGCCTAAGTCTAGAAATATGTAAATTATCAATGTATTCTCAAATTGAGGCCCCCGTGATCGTGCGGTCAGTGCGTATGAGTTACATTGGTCCCGTGTGAGGTGTTGGTTCTAGTCACGGGGCCGTTCGGTGGCAGTTTCGGGTTTTCCCCCACTAACGCCATGTTTTTAATCCTAAGTCTAGAAATATGCCAATTATTGTAGTATTATCAAACCGGGGGTCCCGTGATCGCGCAATCAATGCGTATGAATTGCATTGGTCCCGTGCGAGGTGCTGGTTCCACTCACAGGGCCGTTCGGGGGATGTTTCAGGTTTTCCCCCACTAACGGCAAGTTTTGACTAAGTCCTGATATTTCTAAATTATAATCGTATTCTCAAACTGGGGGTTCCGTGATCGCGGGTCAGTTCGTACTAGTTACATTAGGCCTGTGTGAGTTGTTCATTTCACTTATCGGGCTATTCGAGAGCTTTTTCGGGTTTTCACCCACTAACGCCATGTTTTCAACCTATGTCTAGAAATATGCAAATTATCGATGTATTATCTAATCGGGGGTCCTATGATTACACGGTCAGTTCCTACGAGTTACATAGGTCCCGATCGAGGTATTGGTGCCACTCACGGGGCCATTAGGGGGTTGTTTCGAGTTTTCCCCACTAGCGCCGTGTTTTTAAGCCTAAGTTTAGGAATATGCAAATTATCATCAAATTCTCAAACTGGGGGTCTCATGGTCACCGGTCAGTTCCTACGAGTTACATTGGTCTCGTGCGAGGTGTTGGTACCATTCACGGGGCCGTTCAGCGGTTGTTTCGGGTTTTCCCCACTAACGCCACAATTTTAAGCCTAAGTCTAGAAATATGCAAATTATCGTCGTATTATCAAACTAGGTGTCCGGTGGTCATGCCGTCAGTTCCTACAAGTTATATTGGTCCTATGCGAGGTGTTGGTGCCACTTATAGGGCCGTTCGGGGGGCTGTTTTCGGTTTTCCCCCAGTAACACCATGTTTTTAAGCCTAAGTCTAGAAATATGAAAATTATCGGCGTATTCTCAAACCGAGAGTCCCGTGATCGCGCGGTCAGTTCGTACGAGTTGCATTGGTCCCGTGCGAGGTGTTGGTTC
Source organism: Sambucus nigra (assembly GCA_949130495.1). Classification (NCBI taxonomy): domain Eukaryota; kingdom Viridiplantae; phylum Streptophyta; class Magnoliopsida; order Dipsacales; family Adoxaceae; genus Sambucus; species Sambucus nigra. Next base: position 551,029,533 of record OX422207.1, read on the forward strand.
CACTCACGGGGCCGTTCGGATGCTTTTTTGAGTTTTCACCCACTAACTCCATGTTTTCATTCCTAAGTCTACAAATTTGCAGATTATCCTCATATTCTCTAACTGGGGGTCCCGTGATCGCGCGGTGAGTGCGTACAAGTTACATTGGCCCCGTGCGAGGTGTTGGTGCCTCTCACGGGGCCGTTCGGGGGCTATTTCGGGATTTTACCCACTAATGCCATGTTTTTAAGCCCAAGTCTAAAAATATGCAAATTATCATTGTATTCTCAAACCGGGTGTCCCATGATCGCGTGACCAGTTCCTACAGGTTAAATTGGTCCCGTGCGAGGTGTTGGTGCCACTCACGGGGCCGCTTGGTGGCTATTTTGGATTTTCCCCCACTAACACCATGTTTTGCCTAAGACCTAATATTTTTAAATTATTGTCGTATTCTCGAACCGGGGGTCCCATGATCGATTGATCTGTTCAAACGAGATACATTGGTCCCAGGCGAGGTGTTGGTGCCACTCACGGGCCGTTCGGGGGTTGTTTCGGGTTTTCACCCCCTAACGCCATATGTTTAAGCCAAAGTCTTAAAATATGCAAATTATCGTCATATGCTCAAACTGGGGGTCCCTTGATCGCGCGGTCAGTTCCTATGAGTTACATTGGTACCGTACGAGGTCTTGGTGCCACTCAACTGGTCATTCAGGTTCTGTTTCGACTTTTCACCCATTAACTCCATGTTATCCTGCTTAAGTCTAGAAATATGTAAATTATCATCGTATTCTCAAATCGGGGGTCCCGTGATCGTGCGGTCAGTGCGTACGAGTTACATTAGTCCTGTGCAAGGTGTTGGTGACACACACGGGGCCGTTCAGGGGCTGTTTCGTATTTTCCCCCACTAATGCCATATTTTTAAGACTAAGTCTAGAAATATGCAAATTATCATCGTATTCTCAAATCGGGGGTCCTGTGATTGCGTGGTCTGTGCGTAAGAGTTACATTGGCCCCGTGCGAGTTGTTGGTGCCTCTCACGGGGCCATTTTGTTTTTCACCCACTAAATCCATGTTTTTATGCCTAAGTCTAGAAATGTACAAATTACCATTGTATTCTCAAACTGGGAGTCCCGTGATCGCGCGGTCAGTGCATACGAGTTATATTATACCCATGCAAGGTGTTGGTGCCTCTCACGGTTCCGTTTGGGGGATATTTCGAGTATTCTAAAACCAGGGGTCCCGTGATCGCGAGGTCAGTTCCTATGAGTTACATAGGTCCCGTGCGAGGTGTTTGTGCCACTCACGGGGCCATTCGGGGGCTGTTTCGAATTTCCCCCCACTGATGCCTTGTTTTTATGCCAAAGCCTAGAAATATTCAAATTATCATCATATTCTCAAACTGGGGGACCCGTGATCGTGCAGTGACTGCGTACGAGTTACATTGGTCCCGTGCGAGGTGTTGGTGCCTCTCGCGGGGCCGTTCGGGGAGCTATTTAGGGATTTCACCCACTAACGCCACGTTTTTAAGCCGAAGTCTAGAAATATGAAAATTATCATTGTATTCTTAAACTCGGGGTCCCGTGATCACGCAGTGAGGTCCTACGAGTTACATTGGTTCCGTACGAGGTGTTGGTGCCACTCACGGGGCCGTTTGGGGGCTGTTTCGAGTTTTCCCCCACTAATGCCATATTTTTAAGCCTAACTCTATAAATATGTAATTTATTGTCGCATTCAAAAATTGGGGATCCCGTGAACGTTCAGTCAGTGCGTACCAGTTACATTGGCACCGTGCGAGGTGTGGGTACCTCTCATGGGGCCGTTCGAGTGTTGCTTCAGGTTTTCACCCACTAACGCCATGTTTTTAAGCCTAAGTCTTGAAATATGCAAATTATCATCATATTATCAAACCAGGGGTCTCGTGATCATGCGGTCAGTTCCTACGAGTTACATAGGTCCCGTGTGAGGTGTTGGTGCCACTCACGGGGCCGTTCGGGTGCTATTTTGGGTTTTCCACCACTAACGCCATATTTTTAAGCCAAAGTATATAAATATTCAAATTATTGTCAAATTATCAAACCCTGGGACTCGTGATCACGCGATCAGTGCGTACGAGTTACATTGGTCCCGTGCGTGGTGTTGGTGCCTCACACGTGGCCGTTCGGCGGCTTTTTTGAGTTTTCACCCACGAACTCCATGTTTTCATGCCTAAGTCTAGAAATTTTCAAATTTTCATTGTATTCTCAAACTGGGAGTCCCGTGATCGTGCGGTCAGTGCGTACGAGTTATATTGTACCCATGCAAGGTGTTGGTGCCTCTCATGAGGCCATTTGGGGGATATTTCGAGTTTTCACCCACTAATGCCATGTTTTGACTAAGTCTGGATATTTTAAAATTATCATCGTATTCTCAAACTGCGGGTCCCGTGATTGCGCGATCAGTTCGTACGAGTTACATTGGTCCCGTGCGAGGTGTTGGTTCCACTCACGAGGTCTTTTGGGAGCTTTTTTGAGTTTTCACCTACTAACTCCACGTTTTCATTCCTATGTCTAGAAAATTTTCAATTATCACTGTATTCTCAAACTGGGGGTCCCGTGATCGCACGGTTAGTGCGTATGAGTAACATCGGTCCCGTGCGAGGTGTTGGTGCCTCTCATGGGTCCGTTTGGGGATTGTTTTGGGTTTTTACCCACTAATGCCATGTTTTTAAGCCCAAGTCTAAAAATATGAAACTTATCTTCTTATTCTCAAACTGGGGGTCCCGTGATCGCGCGATCAGTTCCTACGGGTTTCATTGGTTCCGTGCGAGGTGTTGGTGCCACTCACGGGGACCCTTGGGGGCTGTTTTGGTTTTTCCCCCACTAACGCCATGTTTTGGCTAAGTCCTCATATTTTCAAAAATGTAGCCGTATTCTCGAACCGGGGGTCCCATGATCACGAGATTTGTTTGTACGAGATACATTGGTCCCGTGCGAGGTGTTGGTGGCACTCACGGGCCGTTCGGGGGCTGTTTCTGGTTTTCACCGACAAACGCCATGTTTTAAGCCTAAGACTTAAAATATGCAAATTATCATCATATTCTGAAATCGGGGGTCCCGTGATCACGCGGTCAGTTCCTATGAGTTACATTGGTCCCGTGCGAGGTGTTGGTGCATCTCACGGGGCCTTTCGGGTTCTCTTTCGGGTGTTCACCCACTAACTCCATGTTATCCTGCCTAAGTCTAGAAATATGTAAATTATCGTCGTATTCTCAAATCGAGGGTCTCGTGATTGGGCGGTCAGTGCGTACGAGTTAGATTGGTCCCGTACGAGGTGTTTGTGCCACTCATGGGGCCGTTCAGGGTCTGTTTCTTATTTTCCTCCACTAATGCCATGTTTTAAAGCCTAAGTCTAGAAATATTAAAATTGTCGTCATATTCTCAAACCGGGGGACCCGTGATCACGCGATCAGTGCGTACGAGTTACATTGGTCCCGTGCGAGGTGTTGGTTCCACTCACAGGGCCGTTCGGGTGATGTTTCGAGTTTCCTCCACTAACGCCAAGATTTGACTAAGTCCTGATATTTTTAAATTAACACCGTATTCTCAAATAGGGGGTCCCGTGATCGCAGGTCAATTCGTACGAGTTCCATAGGTCCCGTGCGAGGTGTTGGTTCCACTCACCGAGCCGTTCGGGAGCTTTTTTGAATTTTTACCCACTAACTCCATCTTTTCATGCCTAAGTATAGAAATATGCAAATTATTGTCTTATTCTCAAACCGGGGGTCCTGTGATCGCGTGGTCAGTGCGTACGAATTACATTTGTCACATGCGAGGTGTTGGTGCCGATCACGAGACCGTTCGGGAGATACTTCGAGTTTTCACCCACTAACGCCATGTTTTTAGCCTATGTCTAGAAATATGTAAATTATCATCGTATTCTCAAATCAGGGGTCCCGTGGTGATGCGGTCAGTTCCTACAAGTTCTATTGGTCCCGAGCGAGGTGTTGGTGCCACTCATAGGGCCGCTCGGGGGCTATTTCGTGTTTTCCCCACTAACGCCATGTTTTTAAGCGTAAGTCTAGAATTATGAAAATTATCGGCGTATTCTCAAATCGGGGGTCCCGTGATCGCGCGGTCAGTTTGTACGAGTTACATTGGTCCCGTGTGAGGTTTTGGTTCCACTCACGAGGCCATTTGGGAGATTTTTTGAGTTTTTACCCACTAACTCCATGTTTTCATGCCAAAGTCTAGAAATATGCAAATTATCGTCGTATTCTCAAACTGGGGTTCCCGTGATCGCGCGGTCAGTGCGTACGATTTATATTGGACCCATGCGAGGTCTTGGTGCCTATCAGGGGGCCATTTGGGTTTTCACCCACTAACGCCATGTTTTTATGCCTAAATCTAGAAATATGCAAATTATCATCGTATTCTCAAACCAAGGGTCCCATGATCGCATGATTAGTGTTTAAGAGTTACATTGGCCCCGTGCGAGGTGCTGGTCCCTCTCACGGGGGCGTTTGGGGGCTATTTTGAGTTTTCACCTACTAACGCCATGTTTTTCCTAAGTCCTAATATTTTTAAATTTTCATCATATTCTCAAACTGGGTGTCCTGTGATTGCGCGGTCAGTTTCTACGAGTTACATAGGTCCTGTGTGAGGAGTTGGTGCCACTCACGGGGCCGTTCGGGAGCTGTTTCGTCTTTTCCCCCACTAACGCCATGTTTTTATGCCAAAGTCTAGAAATATTCAAATTATCATCGTATTCTCAAAATGGGGGACCCACGATAGGGCAGTTAGTGCGTACGAGTTACATTGGTCCCGTGTGAGGTGTTGGTGCATCTCACGGGGCCGTTCGGGGGGGGCTATTTTTGGCTTTCAACCACTAACGCCATGTTTTTAAGCTGAAGTCTTGAAATATGCAAATTATCCTCGTATTCCCAAACTGGGGTCCCGTGATCGCGGGGTCAGTTCCTACGAGTTACACTGGTCCCGTACGAGGTGTTGGTGACACTCACTGGGCCGTTCAGGGGCTTTTTTGAGTTTTCCCCCACTAACACCATATTTTTAAGCCTAAGTCTAGAAATATGCAAATTTTTGTCACATTCTCAAACTGGGGGTCCTGTGAAAATTATCGTCATAATCTAAAATCGTAGGTCCCGTGATCGTGCGGTCAGTTCCTACGAGTTACATTGGTCCCATGCGAGGTGTTCATGCCAATCATGGGGCCGTTCAGGGGCTGTTTTGGGTTTTCAACCACTAACGCCATGTTTTTAAGCCTAAGGATAGAAATATGGAAATTATTTTCATATTCTCAAACTAGGGGTTCCGTGATCGCACGGTCAGTGCGTACGAGTTATATTGGACCCGTGCGAGGTCTTGATGCCTCTTACGGGACCGTTCGAGGGTTGTTTCAGGTTTTCACCCACAAACGCCATGTTTTTAAGCCTAAGTCTAGAAATATACAAATTATCATCATATTCTCAAACCGTGGTTCCCGTGATTGCGCGGTCAGTTCCTGCGAGTGACATATATCCCGTGTGAGGTGTTGGTTCCACTCACGGGGCCGTTCGGGTGCTGTTTTCGGTTTTTCACCACAAATATCATATTTTCATGCCAAAGTCTAGAAATATTCAAATTATTAACTTATTAACAAACCGTGGGACTTGTGATCGCGTGATCAGTGCGTACGAGTTACATTGGTCCCGTGCAAGGTGTTGGTGCCTCACACGTAGCCATTCGAGGGTTGTTTTGGGTTTTTACCCACTAACGTCATGTTTTGCATAAGTCCAGATATTTTTAAATTATCATCGTATTCTCAAACTGGGGGTCTCGTGATTGAGCTATCAGTTCATACGAGTAACATTGGTCCCGTGCGAGGTATTTGTTCCACTCACGGGGTCGTTTGGGAGCTTTTTTGAGTTTTCACCCACTAACTCCATGTTTTCATTGCTAAGTCTATAAAAATTTAAATTATCGCTGTATTCTCAAACAGGGGCTCCCGTGATTGCACGGTTTGTGCGTATGAGTTACATTGGTCCCGTGCGAGGTGTTATTGCCTCTCATGGGGCCGTTCGGGAGTTATTTTGGGTTTTTACCCACTAACGCCATGTTTTTAAGCCCTAGTCTAAAAATTTGAAAATTATCTTCGTATTCTCAAACTGGGGGTCCCGTGATTGCGCAATTAGTTCCTACGGGTTACATTGGTCCCATGTGGGGTGTTGGTGCCACTCACGGGACCGCTTGTGGCCCATATCGGATTTTCCCCACTAACGCCATGTTTTGCCTAAGTCCAGATATTTTTAAATTATCGTCGTATTCTCGAACCGATGGTCCCGTGATCGCGCGATCAGTTCGTACGAGATATATTGGTCCCGGGAGAGGTGTTGATGGCACTCACGGGCCGTTCGGGGGCTGTTTTTGGTTTTCACCGACTAACACCATGTTTTAAGCCTAAGTCTTAAAATATGCAAATTATCATCGTATTCTGAAACCGAGGATCCTGTGATCGTACGGTCAGTTCCTATGAGTTATATTGGTCCGGTGCGAGCTGTTGGTGCCACTCATGCGGTCATTCGGGGTTCTATTTTGGGTGTTCACCCACTAACTCCTTGTTATCCAACCTAAGTCTAGAAATACGTAAATTATCATCGTATTCTCTAATTGAGGGTCCCATGATCGCGCGGTCAGTGTATACTAGTTACATAGGTCCCATGTGAGGTGTTGGTGCCACTTACAGGGCCGTTCGGGGGCAGTTTCGAGTTTCCCCCCACTAACGCAGTTTTTTAAGCCTAAGTCTAGAAATATGCAAATTATCATCGTATTTTCAAACCGAGGGTCCCGTGGTCACGCGGTTAGTTCTTACGACTTATTTTGGTCCCGTGCGAGGTGTTGGTTCCATTCACGGGGCCGATCGGGAGTTTTTTCGAGTTTTTACCCACTAACTCCATGTTTTCATGCCTAAGTCTAAAAATATGCAAATTATCGTCGTATTCTCAAACCGGGGGTCCCGTGATCGCGTGGTCAGTGTGTGAGAGTTACATTGGCCCCGTGCGAGTTGTTGGTGCCACTTAAGGTGCCATTTGGGTTTTCACCGATAAATCCATGTTTTTATGCCTAAGTCTAGAAATATTTAATTTATCATTGTACTATCAAGTCGTGGGACCCGTGATTACGTGATAGGTGAGTACGAGTTACATTGGTCCCGTGCGAGGTGTTGGTGCCACTCACGGGCCGTTCAGGGTTATTTTGGGTCTTCCCCCCCTAATTCCATGTTTGTATTCCAAAGTCTAGAACTATTCAAATTTTCATCGTATTCTCAAACTGGGGGACCCGTGATCGCGTAGTGAGTGCGTACGAGTTACATTGGTCCCGTGCGAGTTATTGGTGCCTATCACGGGGCCGTTCGGGGGCTATTTTGAGCTTTCACCCACTAACTCCATCTTTTTAAGCCGAAGTCAAAATATGCAAATTATCATCGTATTCTCAAATCGGGGGTCCCGTGATCGCGCGGTCAGTTCCTACGAGTTACCTTGGTCCCGTACGGGGTGTTGGTACCACTAACGGGGCCGTTTGTGGGCTATTTCGGGTTTCCCCCACTAATATCATATTTTTAAGCCTAAGTCTAGAAATATATAAATTATTGTTGCATTCTCAAATCAGGGGTCCCATGAACGCGCAGTCAATGCGTACCAGTTACATTGGTCCCGTGCGAGGTGTTGGTGCCTCTCACGGGGCCGTTCGAGGGTTGTTTTAGGTTTTCACCGACTAAAGACATGTTTTTAAGCCTAAGTCTAGAAATATGAAAATCATCATAATATTCTCAAACCGAGGGTTCTGTGATCGCGTGATCAGTTCCTACAAGTTACATAGGTACCGTGTGAGGTGTTGGCGCCACTCACGGGGCCGTTCGGGTGCTGTTTTGGGTTTTCCACCACTAACGCCCTATTTTTATGCCAAATTATAGAAATATTCAAATTATTGTTGTATTATCAAATCGTGGGACCCGTGATCGCGCGGTCAGTGCGTACGAGTTACATTGGTCCCATGCCAGGTGTTGGTGCCTCACACGTGGCCGTTCGGGGGATTTTTTGAGGTTTTACCCACTACCTCCATGTTTTCATGCCTAAGTCTAGAAATTTACAAATTGTTGTCATATTCTCAAACCGGGGGTCCCAGGATCGTGCGGTCAATGCTTACGAGTTATATTGGATCCGTGCGAGGTGTTGGTGCCTCTCATGGGGCCGTTCGGAGGAAGTTTTGGGTTTTAGCCCACTAACGCCACATTTTGCCTAAGTCTGGATATATTTAAATTATCACCGTATTCTTAAACTGAGGATCCTGTGATTGCGCGAATAGTTCGTACGAGTTACATTGGTCCCGTACGAGGTGTTGGTTACACTCACGGGGCCTTTTGGGAGTTTTTTTTAAGTTTTCACCCACAAACTCAATGTCTTCATTCCTAAGTCTAAAAATTTTTAAATTATGATTGTATTCTCAAATCGGGGGCCCCGTGATCGCACGATTAGTGCGTATGAGTTGCATTGGTCCCGTGCGAGGTGTTGGTGCCTCTCATGGTGCCGTTCGTGGGTTGTTTTGGGTTTTTACCCATTAACGCCATTTTTTTAAGCCCAAGTCTAAAAATTTGCAAATTATCATCGTATTCTCAAACTGGGGGTCCCGTGATCATTCAATCATTTCCTACGGGTTACATTGGTCCTGTGTGAGGTGTTGGTGCCACTCACGGGGACGCTTGGGGGCTGTTTCGGATTTCCCCCCACTAATGCCATGTTTTGCCCAAGTGCTGATATTTTTAAATTATCGTCGTATTCTCAAATTGGGGGTCCCGTGACCACGCGATCAGTTCGTACGAGATATATTGGTCCCGTGAGAGGTGTTGGTGGCACTCACGAGCCGTTCGGGGGCTGTTTCAGGTTTTCACCGACTAACACCATGTTTTAATCCTAAGTCTTGAAATATCCAAATTATCATCGTATTCTGAAATCGAGGATCCCGTGATCGCGCGGTCAGTTCCTATGAGTTATATTTGTCCCGTACGAGGTGTTGGTGCCACTCATGGGGCCGTTCGGGGTTCTATTTTGGGTTTTCACCCACTAACTCCATGTTATCCGGCCTAAGTCTAGAAATATGTAAATTATCATCATATTCTTAAATCAAGGGTCCCGTGATCGTGCGGTTAGTGGGTATGAGTTACATTGATCCTGTGCGAGGTGTTGGTGCCACTCACGGGGCCGTTCGAGGGCTGTTTCGGGTTTCCCCCGCTAACGCTGTGTTTTTAAGCCTAAGTCTAGAAATATGCAAATTATAATCATATTTTCAAACTGGGGGTCCCGTGGTCACGCGATTAGTTCTTACGAGCTATATTGGTCTCGTGCGAGGTGTTGGTGCCACTCACAGGGCCGTTCGGGGGCTATTTCTGGTTTTCCCCCACTCACGGCATGCTTTTAAGACTAATCTAGAAATATGAAAATTATCATCATATTCTGAAACCGGGGGTCCAGTGATCGCGTGGTCAGTTTGTACGAGTTACATTGGTCCCGTTCGAGGTGTTGGTTCCATACACGGGGCATATCGGGAGCTTTTTCGACTTTTTACCCACTAACTCCATGTTTTCATGCCTAAGTCTAAAAATATACAAATTATCGTCGTATTCTCAAACCAGGGGTACCGTGATCGCGTGGTCAGTGCGTAAGAGTTACATTGGCCCGTGGGAGTTGTTGGTGCCTCTCACGGGGCCATTTGGGATTTCACTAATAAATCCATGTTTTTATGCCTAAGTCTAGAAATATTCAAATTATCATCGTATTATCAAACCATGGGACCCGTGAATGCACGGTCAGTGTGTAGGAGTTACATTGGTCCCATGCGAGGTGTTAGTGCCACTCATGGGGCCGTTCGGGGGCTATTTGGGTTTTCCCCCACTAACGCCATATTTTTATGCCAAAGTCTAGAAATATTCAAATTATAATCGTATTCTCAAACTGGGGGACCCGTGATCGCGCAGTGAGTGCGTATGAGTTACATTGGTCCCCTGCGAGGTGTTGGTGCCACTCATGGGGCCGTTCGGGGTTCTATTTCGGGTTTTCATCCCCTAACTCCATGTATCCGACCTAAGTCAAGAAATATGTAAATTATCATCGTATTCTCAAATCGGGGGTCCTGTGATCGTTCGGTCAGTGCGTATGAGTTACATTGATCCCGTGCGAGGTGTTGGTGCCACTCACGGGGCCGTTCGGGAGCTATTTCGGGTTTCCCCCCACTAACGCAGTGTTTTTAAGCCTAAATCTAGAAATATGCAAATTATCATCGTATTTTCAGACCAGGGGTCCCGTGGTCGCGCGGTTAGTTCTTACGAGTTATATTGGTCCCGTGCGAAGTGTTGGTGCCACTCACAGGGCCGTTCGGGGGCTGTTTTCGGTTTTCCCCTACTAACGCCATGTTTTTAAGCCTAAGTCTATAAATATGCAAATTATCGTCGTAAAGTTAAATCGGGGTCCAGTGATCGCACTGTCAGTTCGTACGAGTTACATTGCCCGTGCGAGGTGTTGGTTCCACTCACATGGCCGATCGGGAGCTTTTTTGAGTTTGTACCCACTAACTCCATGTTTTCATGCCTAAGTCTAAAAATATGAAAATTATCATCGTATTCTCAAACCGGGGGTCCCGTGATCGCGTGGTCAGTGAGTAAGAGTTACATTGGTCCCGTGCTAGTTGTTCGTGCCTCTTATGGGGTCATTTGTGTTTTCACCCACTAAATCCATGTTTTTATGCCTAAGTCTAGAAATATTCAAATTGTCGTCGTATTATCAAACTGTGGGACCCGTGATCATGCGGTCAGTGCGTACGAGTTACATTGGTCCCATGCGAGGTGTTGGTGCCACTCACGGGGCCGTTCGGGGCTGTTTTGGGCTTCCCCCACTAACGCCATGTTTTTATGCCAAAGTATAGAAATATTCAAATTATCATTGTATTATCAAACTGGGGGACCCGTGATCGCGTAGTGAGTGCGAAAGTGTTATATTGGTCCCATACGAGTTGTTGGTGCCTCTCACGGGGCCGTTCGGGGGCTACTTTGGGCTTTCACCCACTAACGCCATCTTTTTAAGCCAAAGTCAAAATATGCAAATTATCATCGTATTCTCAAATCGGGGCCCCGTGATCGCGCGATCAGTTCCTATGAGTTACATTGGTCCCGTACGAGGTGTTGGTACCACTAACGGGGCCGTTCGGAGGCTATTTCGGGTTTTCCCCCACTAATATCATATTTTTAAGCCTAAGTCCAGAAATATGTAAATTATTGTCACATTCTCAAATCAGGGGTCCCATGAACGCGCAGTCAGTGCGTACTTGATACATTGGTTCCGTGCCAGGTGTTGGTGCCTCCAACGGGGCCGTTCGAGGGTTGTTTCAGGTTTACACCCACTAACGACATGTTTGTAAGCCTAAGTCTAGAAATATGAAAATCATCATCATATTCTTAAATCGAGTGTCCCGTGATCGCGCGATCAGTTCCTACGAGTTACATAGGTCCCGTGTGAGGTGTTGGTGCCACTGACGGGGCCGTTCGGGTGCTGTTTTGGGTTTTCCACCACTAACGCCCTATTTTTATGCCAAAGTATAGAAATATTCAAATTATTGTCGTATTATGTAACCATGGAACCCGTGATGGTGAGATTAGTGCGTACGAGTGACATTGGTCCCGTGCCAGGTGTTGGTGCCTCACACGTGGCCGTTCGGGGGATTTTTCGAGTTTTCACCCACTAACTCCATGTTTGCATGCCTAAGTTTAGAAATTTACAAAGTTTTGTCATATTCTCAAACTGGGGATCCCGTGATTGCACGGTCATTTCGTACGAGTTACATTTGTCCCATGCGAGGTGTTGGTTCCACTCACAGGGCCGTTTGGGAGTTTTTTTAAGTTTTCACCCACTAACTCAATGTTTTCATTCCTAAGTCTAGAAAATTTTAAATTATCGTGGTATTCTGAAACCGGGGGTCCCATGATCGTATGGTTAGTGTGTATGAGTTACATTGGTCCCGTGTGAGGTGTTGGTGCCTCGCATGGGGCCGTTAGAGGGTTGTTTTGGGTTTTTACCTACTAACGCCATGTTTTTAAGCCCAAGTCTAAAAATTTGCAAATTATCATCGTATTCTCAAACTGGGGGTCCCGTGATCATTCAATCATTTCCTACGAGTTACATTGGTCCTGTGTGAGGTGTTGGTGCCACTCACGGGGACGCTTAGGGGCTGTTTCGGATTTTCCCCCACTGACGCCATGTTTTGCCCAAGTGCTGATATTTTTAAATTATCGTTGTATTCTCAAATTGGGGGTCTCGTGACCACGCGATCAGTTCGTACGAGATATATTGGTCCCGTGAGAGGTGTTGGTGGCACTCACGAGCTGTTCGGGGGCTGTTTCAAGTTTTCACCGACTAACACGGCGTTTTAAGCCGAAGTCTTGAAATATGCAAATTATTGTTGTATTATAAAACCGAGGATCTCGTGATCGCGCGGTCAGTTCCTATGAGATACATTGGTCCCGTACGAGGTGTTGGTGCCACTCATGGGGCCGTTCGGGGTTCTATTTTGGGTTTTCGACCACTAACTCCATGTTATCCGGCCTAAGTCTAGAAATATGTAAATTATCATCATATTCTCAAATCGGGGGTCCCGTGATCATGCGGTCAGTGCGTATGAGTTACATTGATCCCGTGCGAGGTGTTGGTGCCACTCACGGGGCCGTCCGGGGGATGTTTTGGGTTTTCCCCAACTAACGCATTGTTTTTAAGCCTAAATCTAGAAATATGCAAATTATCATCGTATTTTCAAATCGGGGGTCCCATGGTCATGCGGTTAGTTCTTACGAGTTATATTGGTCCCGTGCGAGGTGTTAGTGCCACTCACAGGGCCATTCGGGGGTTGTATTCGGTTTCCCCCCACTAATTCCATGTTTTTAAGCTTAAGTCTAGGAATATGCAAATTATCATCGTATTCTCAAACCGGGGTCCAGTGATCGTACGGTCAGCTCGTATGAGTTATATTGGTCCCGTGCGAGGTGTTGGTTCCACTCACGGGACGATCGAGAGCTTTTTTGATTTTTTACCCACTAACTCCATGTTTTCATGAATAAGTCTAAATATATGTAAATTATCAGCGTATTCTCAAACCGGGGGTCCCGTGATCGCGTGGTCAGTGAGTAAGAGTTACATTGGCACCGGGCTAGTTGTTGGTGCCTCTCATGGGGAAATTTGTGTTTTCACCAACTAAATCCATGTTTTTATGCCTAAGTCTAGAAATATTCAAATTATCATCATATTATCAAACTGTGGGACCCGTGATCGCGCGGTCAGTGCGTACGAGTTACATTGGTCCCGTGCGAGGTGTTGTGCCACTCACGGGGCCGTTCGGGGGCTATTTTGGGTTTCCCCCCACTAACTTCATGTTTTTATGCCAAAGTCTAAAAATATTCAAATTATCATCATATTCTGAAACTAGGGGACCCGTGATTGCGCAATGAGTGCGTACGAGTTACATTGGTCCCTTGTGAGGTGTTGGTGCCTCTCACGGGGCCGTTCGGGGGATATTTTGGGCTTTCATCCACTAACGCCATGTTTTTAAGCTGAAGTCTAGAAATATGCAAATTATCATCATATTCTCAAATTGGGGGTCCCGTGATAGCGCGGTCAGTTCCTACGAGTTACATTGGTCCCGTACGAGGTGTTGGTACCACTAACGGGGGCTATTTCGGGTTTTCCCCCACTAATAACATATTTTTAAGACTAAGTATAGAAATATTTGAATTACTATCACATTCTCAAATCGGGGGTCCCATGAACATGCAGTCAGTGCGTACCAGTTACATTGGCCCCGTGCGAGCTGTTGGTGCCTCTCACGGGGCCGTTCAAGGGTTGTTTCCGGTTGTCACTTACTAACGACATATTTTTAGTCCTAAATATAGAAATATGAAATTAATCATCATATTCTAAAATCAGGGGTCCCGTGATCGCGCGGTCAGTTCCTACGAGTTACATAGGTCCCGTGTGAGGTGATGGTGCCACTCACGAGGTCGTTCGGGTGTTGTTTTGGGTTTTCCACCACTAACACCATGTTTCTATGCCAATGTCTAGAAATATTCAAATTCTCATCGTATTATCAAATCGTGGGACCCTTAATCACGTGGTCAGTGCGTACGAGTTATATTGGTCTCGTGCGAGGTGCTGGTGCCTCACACATGGCCGTTCGGGGGCTATTTTGGGTTTTCACCCACTAATGCCATGTTTTTATGCCTAAGTCTAGAAATATGCAAATTATCACCATAATATCAAACTGAGGGTCCCGTGATAGTGCGGTCTGTGTGTATGAGTTACATTGATCCCGTACGAGGTGTTGGTGCCACTCACGAGGCCGTTCGAGGGATGTTTCGGGTTTCCCCACACTAATGCAGTGTTTTTAAGCCTAAGTCTAGAAATATGCAAATTATCATCATATTTTGAAACCGAGGATCCCATGGTCACGTGATTAGTTCTTACGAGTTATATTGGTCCCGTACAAGGTGTTGGTGCCATTCACAGGGCCGTTCGGTTGCTATTTCGAGTTTCCCCCACTCACGCCATGTTTTTAAGACTAATCTAGAAATATGCAAATTATCATCGTATTCTGAAATCGGGGGTCCAGTGATCGCGCGGTCAGTTCGTACGAGTTACATTGGTCCTGTGCGAGGTGTTGATTCCATTCAGGGGGCCTATCGGGAGCTTTTTCGACTTTTCACCCACTAACTCCATGTTTTCATGCCTAAGTCTAAAAATTTGCAAATTATAGTCGTATTCTAAATCCAGGGGTACCGTGATCGCGTGGTCAGTGCGTAAGAGTTACATTGGCCCCGTGCGAGTTGTTGGAGCCTCTCACGGGGCCATTTGGGTTTTCACCAATAAATCCATGTTTTTATGCCTAAGTCTAAAAATATTCAAATTATCATCATATTATCAAACCGTGGGACCCGTGATCGCACGGTCAGTGCGTACAAAATACATTGGTCCCGTGCGAGGTGTTAGTGCCAGTCACGGGGCTGTTTTGGGTTTTCCACCACTAACGCCATATTTTTATGTCAAAGCCTCAAAATATTCTAAATATCATCATATTCTCAAACTGGAGGACCCGTGATCGCGTTGTGAGTGCGTACGAATTACATTGGTCCCGTGCGAGTTGTTAGTGCCTCTAACGGGGCCATTCGGGGGCAATTTTGGGCTTTCACCAACTAACACCATCTTTTTAATCTAAAGACAAAATATGCAAATTATCATCATATTCTCAAATCGAGGGTCCCGTGATCATGCGGTCAGTTCCTACGAGTTATATTGGTCCCATACGAGGTATTGGTACCACTAACGGGGCCGTTCGGGGGCTATTTCGGGTTTTCCCCCACTAATATCATATTTTTAAGCCTAAGTCTAGAAATATGTGAATTGCTGTCGCATTATCAGATTAGGGGTCCCATGAAAGCGCAGTTAGTGCGTACCAGTTACATTGGTCCCGTGCGAGGTGTTGGTTCCTCTCACGGGACCGTTTGAGGTATGTTTCCGGTTTTCACCCACTAACGACATGTTTTAAAGTCTAAGTCTAGAAATATGAAAATCATCATCATATTCTCAAATCGAGGTTCCCGTGATCGCGCGGTTAGTTCCTACGAGTTACATAGGTCCCGTGTGAGGTGTTGGTGCCACTGACGGGGCCGTTCGGGTGCTGTTGTGGGTTTTCCACCACTAACGCATTATTTTTATGCCAAAGTATAGAAATATTCAAATTATTGTCGTATTATCAAATCGTGGGACCCGTGATCGCGCGATGAGTTCATACGAGTTATATTGGACCCGTGTGAGGTGTTGGTGCCTCTCATGGGGCCGTTCGGAGGCAGTTTCGGGTCTTCACCCACTAACGCCACATTTTGCCTAAGTTTGGATATATTTAAATTATCATCGTATTCTCAAACTGGTGATCCCGTGATTTCCCGGTCAGTTCGTACGAGTTACATATGTCCCGTACGAGGTGTTAGTTCCACTCACGAGGCTGTTTGGAAGTTTTTTTAAGTTTTCACCCACTAACTCAATGTTTTCATTCCTAAGTCTAGAAAATTTTAAATTATCATTGTATTCTCAAACCGGGGGTCCCGTGATCGCACGGTTAGTGCGTATGAGTTACATTGGTCCCGTGCGAGGTGTTGGTGCCTCTCATGGGGCCGTTCGGGGGTTGTTTTGGGTTTTTACCCACTAACGCCATGTTTTTAAGACCAAGTCTAAAAATATGAAAAATTATCATCGTATTATCAAACTGGGGGTCCCGTGATCGTGCGATGACTTCCTACGGGTTACATTGATCCTCTGTGAGGTGTTGGTACCACTCACGGGGCCGCTTGGGGGATGTTTCGGATTTCCCCCACTGACGCCATGTTTTGCCCAAGTACTGATATTTTTAAATTATCGCCGTATTCTCGAACTGAGGATCCTGTGATCACGCGATCAGTTCGTACGAGATATATTGGTCCCGTGAGAGGTGTTGGTGGCACTCACGGGCCGTTCGGGGGCCGTTTCATGTTTTCACCGACTAACACCATGTTTTAAGACTAAGTCTTGAAATATGCTAGTTATCGTCGTATTTTTAAACTGAGGATCCCGTGATCGCGCGGTCAGTTCCTATGAGTTACATTGGTCCCGTGCGAGGTGTTGGTGCCACTCATGGGGCCGTTCGGGGTTCTATTTTTGGTGTTCACCCACTAACTCCATGTTATCCGGCCTAAGTCTAGAAATATGTAAATTATTATCATAGTCTCAAATCGGGGGTCCCGTGATCATGCGATCAGTGTGTATGAGTTACATTGATCCCCTGCGAGGTGTTGGTGGCACTCACGAGGCCGTTCGTGGGCTGTTTCGGGTTTTCTCCCACTAACGGAGTGTTTTTAAGCCTAAATCTAGAAATATGCAAATTATCATCGTATTTTCAAATCGAGGGACCCGTGGTCGCGCGGTTAGCTCTTACGAGTTATATTGGTCCCGTGCGAGGTGTTGGTGCCACTCACAAGGCCGTTCAGGGGTTGTTTTGGGTTTTCCCCCACTAATGCTATGTTTTTAAGCCTAAGTCTATAAATATGCAAATTATCATCGTATTCTCAAATCGGGGTCCAATGATCGCACGGTCAGTTCGTACGAGTTACATTGGTCCCGTGCGAGGTGTTGGTTCCACTCACGGGGCCGATCGAGAGCTTTTTCGAGTTTTTACCCACTAACTCCATGTTTTCATGCCTAAGGCTAAAAATATGCAAATTATCGTCGTATTCTAAAACTGGGGGTCCCGTGATCGCGTGGTCAGTGCGTAAGAGTTACATTGGCACCGTGATAGTTATTGGTGCCTCTCAGGGGGCCATTTGTGTTTTCACCCACTAAATCCATGTTTTTATGCCTAAGTCTAGAAATATTCAAATTATCATCGTATTATCAAACTGTGGGACCCGTGATCGCGCAGTCAGTGCGTACGAGTTCCGTTGGTCCCGTGCGAGGTGTTGGTGCCACTCACGGGGCCGTTCGGGGGTTGTTTTGGGTTTTCCCCCACTAACGCCATGTTTTTATGCCAAAGTCTAGAAATATTGAAATTATCATCATATTCTCAAACTAGGGGACCCGTGATCGTGCAGTGAGTGCGTTCGAGTTACATTGGTCCCTTGCGAGGTGTTGGTGCCTCTAACGGGGCCGTTCGTGGGCTATTTTGGGCTTTCACCCACTAACGCCAAGTATTTAAGTCGAATTCTAGAAATATGCATATTATCATTGTATTCTCAAATCGGGGGTCCCGTGATAGCGCGGTCAGTTCCTACAAGTTACATTGGTCCCGTACGAGGTATTCGTACCACTAACTGGGCCGTTCGAGGGCTATTTTGGGTTTTCCACCACTAATATCATATTTTTAAGACTAAATCAATAAATATGTTCATTATTGTCACATTCTCAAATCGGGGGTCCCATGAACATGCAGTCAGTGGCTACCAGTTACAATGGCCCCGTGCGAGGTGTTGGTGCCTCTCATGGGGTCGTTTAAGGGTTGTTTTCGGTTTTCACCCACTAACGACATGTTTTTAATCCTAAATCTTGAAATATGAAAATTATCATCATATTCTAAAACCGGGGGTCTCGTGATCGCGTGGTCAGTTCCTACGAGTTACATTGGTCCCGTACGAGGTGTTGGTACCACTAACGGAGCTGTTCGGGGGCTATTTCAGGTTTTCCCCCACTAATATCATATTTTTAAGCCTAACTCTAGAAATATGTAAATTTTTGTCGCATTATCAAATCAAGGATCCCATGAACGCGCAGTCAGTGCGTACCAGTCACATTGGTCCCGTGCGAGGTGTCTGTGCCTCTCACGGGGCCGTTCGGGGGTTGTTTCAGGTTTTCACCCGCTAACGACATGTTTTAAGCCTAAGTCTAGAAATATGAAAATTATCATCATATTCTCAAACCGAGGGTCCCGTGATCGCACGGTCAGTTCCTACGAGTTACATAGGTCCCGTGTGAGGTGTTGGTGCCACTCACGGGGCCGTTCGGGTGCTGTTTTTGGTTTTCCACCACTGACGCCCTGTTTTTATGCCAAAGTATAGAAATATTAAAATTGTTGTCATATTATCAAACCGTGGGACCCGTGATCCCGCAATCAGTGCATATGAGTTACATTGGTCCCGTGCCAGGTGTTGGTGCCTCACACATGGCCGTTCAGGGGATTTTTCGAGTTTTCCCCCACTAACTCCATGTTTTCTTGCCTAAGTCTAAAAATTTGCAAATTTTCTTTGTATTCTCAATCCGAGGGTCCCGTGATCACGCCGTTAGTGCATACGGGTTATATTGGACCCGTGCGAGGTGTTGATGCCACTCATGGGGCCGTTCGGGGGCTGTTTCGGATTTTCACCCACTAATGCCACGTTTTTCCTAAGTCTGGATATTTTTAAATTATCACTGTATTCTCAAGCTGGGGATCCCGTGATTGCGCGGTCAGTTCATACAAGTTGCATTGGTCTCGTGCGAGCTGTTGGCTCCACTCACGGGGCCGTTTGGGAGCTTTTTTGAGTTTTCACCCACTAACTCCATGTTTTCATTCCTAAGGCTATAAAATTTTAAATTATCATTGTATTCTCAAATCGGGGGTCCCATGATCGCACGGTTAGTGCGTATGAGTTACATTGGTCCCGTGCGAGGTGTTGGTGCCTCTCATGGGGCCGTTCGGGGGTTGTTTTGGGTTTTTACCCACTAACGCCATGTTTTTAAGACCAAGTCTAAAAATATGAAAAATTATCATCGTATTCTCAAACTGGGGGTCCCGTGATCGTGCGATGAGTTCCTACGGGTTACATTGGTCCTCTGTGAGGTGTTGGTACCACTCACAGGGCCGCTTGGGGGATGTTTCGGATTTCCCCCACTGACGCCATGTTTTGCCCAAGTACTGATATTTTTAAATTATCGTCGTATTCTCGAACTGAGGATCCTGTGATCACGCGATCAGTTCATACGAGATATATTGGTCCCGTGAGAGGTGTTGGTGGCACTCACGGGCCGTTCGGGGGCTGTTTCAAGTTTTCACCGACTAACACCATGTTTTAAGCCTAAGTCTTGAAATATGCAAGTTATCGTCGTATTTTTAAACTGAGGATCCCGTGATCGCGCGGTCAGTTCCTATGAGTTACATTTGTCCCGTGCGAGGTGTTGGTGCCACTCATGGGGCCGTTCGGGCTTCTATATTTGGTTTGCACCCACTAACGCCATGTTATCCAGCCTAAGTCTAGAAATATGTAAATTATCATCATATTCTCAAATCGGGGGTCCCGTGATCATGCGGTCAGTGTGTATGAGTTACATTGATCCCCTGCGAGGTGTTGGTGGCACTCACGAGGCCGTTCGTGGGCTGTTTCGGGTTTTCTCCCACTAACGCAGTGTTTTTAAGCCTAAATCTAGAAATATGCAAATTATCATCGTATTTTCAAACCGAGGGACCCATGGTCGCACGGTTAGTTCTTACGAGTTATATTGGTCCCGTGCGAGGTGTTGGTGCCACTCACAGGGCCGTTCGGGGGTTGTTTTGGGTTTTCCCCCACTAATGCTATGTTTTTAAGCCTAAGTCTATAAATATGCAAATTATCATCGTATTCTCAAATCGGGGTCCAGTGATCGCACGGTCAGTTCGTACGAGTTACATTGGTCCCGTGCGAGGTGTTGGTTCCACTCACGGGGCCGATCGAGAGCTTTTTCGAGTTTTTACCCACTAACTCCATGTTTTCATGCCTAAGGCTAAAAATATGCAAATTATCATCGTATTCTCAAACTGGGGGTCCCGTGATCGCGTGGTCAGTGCGTAAGAGTTACATTGGCACCGTGATAGTTATTGGTGCCTCTCAGGGGGCCATTTGTGTTTTCACCCACTAAATCCATGTTTTTATGCCTAAGTCTAGAAATATTCAAATTATCATCGTATTATCAAACTGTGGGACCCGTGATCGCGCAGTCAGTGCGTATGACTTCCGTTGGTCCCGTGCGAGGTGTTGGTGCCACTCACGGGGCCATTCGGGGGTTGTTTTGGGTTTTCCCCCACTAACGCCATGTTTTTATGCCAAAGTCTAGAAATATTCAAATTATCATCATATTCTCAAACTAGGGGACCCGTGATCGTGCAGTGAGTGCGTTCGAGTTACATTGGTCCCTTGCGAGGTGTTGGTGCCTCTAACGGGGCCGTTCGTGGGCTATTTTGGGCTTTCACCCACTAACGCCAAGTTTTTAAGTCGAATTCTAGAAATATGCAAATTATCATCATATTCTCAAATTGGGGGTCCCGTGATAGCGCGGTCAGTTCCTACAAGTTAAATTGGTCCCGTACGAGGTGTTCGTACCACTAACTGGGCCGTTTGGGGGCTATTTCGGGTTTTCCACCACTAATATCATATTTTTAAGACTAAATCAAGAAATATGTTCATTATTGTCACATTCTCAAATCGGGGGTCCCATGAACATGCAGTCAGTGCCTACCAGTTACAATGGCCCCGTGCGAGGTGTTGGTGCCTCTCATGGGGTCGTTTAAGGGTTGTTTTCGGTTTTCACCCACTAACGACATGTTTTTAATCCTAAATCTTGAAATATGAAAATTATCATCATATTCTAAAATCGGGGGTCTCGTGATCGCACGGTCAGTTCCTACGAGTTACATTGGTCCCGTACGAGGTGTTGGTACCACTAACGGGGCTGTTCGGGGGCTATTTCAGGTTTTCTCCCACTAATATCATATTTTTAAGCCTAACTCTAGAAATATGTAAATTTTTGTCGCATTATCAAATCAGGGATCCCATGAACGCGCAATCAGTGCGTACTAGTCACATTGGTCCCGTGCGAGGTGTCTGTGCCTCTCACGGGGCCGTTCGAGGGTTGTTTCAGGTTTTCACCCGCTAACGACATGTTTTAAGTCTAAGTCTAGAAATATGAAAATTATCATCATATTCTCAAACCGAGGGTCCCGTGATCGCACGGTCAGTTCCTACGAGTTACATAGGTCCCGTGTGAGGTGTTGGTGCCACTCACGGGGCCGTTCGGGTGCTGTATTTGGTTTTCCACCACAGACGCCCTGGATTTATGCCAAAGTATAGAAATATTAAAATTATTGTCATATTATCAAACCGTGGGACCCGTGATCCCGCAATCAGTGCATATGAGTTACATTGGTCCCGTGCCAGGTGTTGGTGCCTCACACGTGACCGTTCAGGGGATTTTTCGAGTTTTCACCCACTAACTCCATGTTTTCTTGCCTAAGTCTAAAAATCTGCAAATTTTATTTGTATTCTCAATCCGAGGGTCCCGTGATCACGCCGTTAGTGCATACGGGTTATATTGGACCCGTGCGAGGTGTTGATGCCACTCATGGGGCCGTTCGGGGGGTGTTTCAGATTTTCACCCACTAATGCCACGTTTTTCCTAAGTCTGGATATTTTTAAATTATCACTGTATTCTCAAGCTGGGGATCCCGTGATTGCGCGGTCAGTTCATACAAGTTGCATTGGTCCCGTGCGAGCTGTTGGTTCCACTCACGGGGCCGTTTGGGAGCTTTTTTGAGTTTTCACCCACTAACTCCATGTTTTCATTCCTAAGGCTATAAAATTTTAAATTATCATTGTATTCTCAAACTGGGGGTCCCATGATCACACGGTTAGTGCGTATGAGTTACATTGGTCCCGTGCGAGGTGTTGGTGCCTCTCATGGTGCCGTTCGGCGGTTGTTTTGGGTTTTTACCCACTAATGCCATGTTTTTAAGACGAAGTCTAGAAATATGCAAATTATCATCGTATTCTCAAATCGGGGGTCCCATTATCGCGCGGTCAGTTCCTACGAGTTACATTGGTCCCATGTGAGGTGTTGGTGCCACTCACGGGGCCGTTCGTGTGCTGTTTTTGGTTTTCAACCACTAACGCCCTGTTTTTATGCCAAAGTATAGACGTATTAAAATTATTGTCGTATTATCAAACTGTGGGACCCGTGATCGCGCGATCAGTGCATACGAGTTACAATGGTCCCGTGCCAGGTGTTGGTGCCTCACACGTGGTCGTTTGGGTGATTTTTCGAGTTTTCACTCACTAACTCCACGTTTTCATGCTTAAGTCTAGAAATTTGTAAATTTTCTTCGTATTCTCAAACTGGGGGTCCCGTGATCACGCCGTCAGTGCATACGAGTTATATTGGACCCGTGCGAGGTATTGGTGTCTCTCGTGGGGCCGTTCGGGGGCTGTTTCGAGTTTTCACCCACTAATGCCATATTTTTCCTAATTCTGGATAATTTTAAATTATCATCGTATTCTCAAGCTGGGGATCCCGTGATCTTACGATCAGTTCATAGGAGTTACATTGGTCCCGTGCGAGGCGTTGGTTCCACTCACGGGGCCGTTTGTGATCTTTTTTGAGTTTTCACTCACTAACTCCATGTTTTCATTCCTAAGGCTATAAAATTTTAAATTATCATTTTATTCTTAAACTGGGAGTCCGTGATCGCACGGTTAGTGCGTATGAGTTACATTGGTCCCGTGCGAGATGTTGGTGCCTCTCATGGTGCCGTTCGGGGGTTGTTTTTGGTTTTTACCCACTGACGACATGGTCTGAAGCCCAAGTCTACAATTATGAAAATTATCATCGTATTCTCAAACTGGGGGTCCCGTGATCACGCAATCAGTTCTTACAGGTTACATTGGTCCCGTGCAAGGTGTTGGTGCCACTCACGGGGCCGATTGAGGGTTGTTTTGGATTTTTCCCCACTGACGCCATGTTTTGCCCAAGTCCTTATATTTTTAAATTATCGTCGAATTCTCGAACCGGGGATCCTGTGATCGCACGATCAATTCAGATATATTGGTCCCGTGAGAGGTGTTGAGGGCACTCACGGGCCTTTTGGGGGTTGTTTCATGTTTTCACCGACTAACATCATGTTTTAAGCCTATGTCATGAAATATGCAAATTATCATCATATTCTAAAATCGAGGATCCCGTGATCGCGCGATCAGTCCCTATGAGTTACATTGGTCCCGTGCGAGGTGTTGGTACCACTCATAGGGCCGTTCAGGGTTCTATTTTGGGTTTTCACCCAATAACTCCATGTTATCCGGCTAAAGTCTAGAAATATGTAAATTATCATCATATTCTCAAATCGGGGGTCCCATGATCGTGCAGAAAGTGTGTATGAATTACATTTATCCCGTGCGAGGTGTTGGTGCCACTCACAGGGCCGTTGGGGGGCTGTTTCGGGTTTCCCCAGACTAACGCAGTGTTTTTAAGCCTAAATCTAGAAATATGCAAATTATCATCGTATTTTAAAACTGAGGGCCCCGTGGTCACGCGGTTAGTTCTTACGACTTATTTTGGTCCCGTGCGAGGTGTTGTTGCCACTCAGAGGGCCGTTCGGGAGCTGTTTTCGGTTTTCCCCCACTAACGCCATGTTTCTAAGACTAAATCTATAAATATGAACATTATCGTCGTATTGTCAAACCGGGGTCCAGTGATCGCACGGTCAGTTCGTACGAGTTACAATGGTCTCGTGCAAGCTGTTAATTCCACTCACGGGGCCGATCGGGAGCTTGTTTGATTTTTTACCCACTAACTCCATGTTTTCATGCCCAAGTCTAAAAATATGCAAATTATCATTGTATTCTAAAATCGGGGGTCCCGTGATTCCGTGGTCAGTGCGTTAGAGTTACATTGGCCCCGTGCTAGTTGTTGGTGCCTCTCACGGGCCATTTGTGTTTTCACCCACTAAATCCATGTTTTTATGCCTAAGTATAGAAATATTCAAATTATCATCATATTATCAAACCGTGGGACCCGTGATTGCACGATCAGTGCGTATGAGTTACATTGGTCCTGTGCAAGGTGTTGGTGCCACTCACGGGGCCGTTCGGGGGCTGTTTTGGGGTTTCCCCCACTAACGCCATGTTTTTATGCCAAAGTATAGAAAATATTCAAATTATCACCGTATTCTCAAACTGGGGGACCCATGATCATGCAGTGAGTGCGTACGAGTTACATTGGTCCCGTACGAGGTGTTGGTGCCTCTCATGGGGACGTTTGGGGGCTATTTTGGGTTTTCACCCTCTAACGCCATGTTTTTAAGCCGAAGTAAAAATATACAAATTATCATCGTGTTCTGAAATCCGGGTTCCCATGATCGCGCGGTCAGTTCCGACGAGTTACATAGGTCCTATGTGAGGTGATGGTTCCACTCACGAGGTGTTAGTACAACTAACGGTGTCGTTCAGGGGCTATTTCGGGTTTTCCCCCACTAATATCATATTTTTAAGCCTAAGTATAGGAATATGTGAATTATTGTCGCATTCTCAAATTGGGGGTCCCATGAATGCGCAGTCTGTGCGTACGAGTTACATTGGTCCCGTGCGAGGTGCTGGTGCCTCACATGTGGCCGTTCGGGGGCTATTTTGGGTTTTCACCCACTAACACCATGTTTTTAAGCCTAAGTCTACAAATATGCAAATTATCACCATAACCTCAAACCGAGGTTCCCATGATCGCGCGGTCAGTGCGTACGAGTTACATTGTTCTCGTGTGAGGTGTTGGTTCCACTCACGGGGCCGTTCGGGAGCTTTTTCGGGTTTTCACCCACTAACTCCTTTTTTCGTGCCTAACTCTAGAAATATGCAAATTATTGTCTTTTAAAATCGGGCGTCTCGTGGTCATGCGGTTAGTTCCTACGAGTTACGTTGGTCCCGTGTGAGGTGTTGGTGACACTCACGGGGACGTTCAGGTGTTGTTTCTGGTTTTCACCCACTAACGCCTTGTTTTTCAGTCGGAGTCTAGAAATATGCAAATTATCATCGTATTCTCAAATCGGGGATCCCATGGTCACGCGGTTAGTTCCTAAGAGTTATATTGGTCCCGTGCGAGGTGTTGGTGCCACTCACACGACCATTCGGGGGATGTTTTAGGTTTTCCCCTACTAACGCCATGTTTTTAAGAATAAATCCAGAAATATAAAAATTATAGTCGCATTCTCAAATCGGGGGTCTCGTGATCACGCGATCAGTTTGTATGAGTTACATTGGTCCCGTACGAGGTGTTGGTTCCACTCACAGGGCCGTTCGAGAGCTTTTTCAAGTTTTTACCCACTAACTCCATGTTTTCACACCTTAGTCTAAAAATATACAAATTATCGTCATATTCTCAAACAGGGGTCCCGTGATCACGCGATCAGTGCGTACGAGTTACATTGGTCCCGTGCGAGGTGTTGGTTCCACTCACGGGGCCGTTCGAGGGATGTTTCAGGTTTTCACCCACTAACGCAGTGTTTTTAAGCCTAAATCTAGAAATATGCAAATTATCATCGTGTTTTCAAACCGGGGGCCCCGTGGTCTCGCGGTTAGTTCTTACGAGTTATATTGGCCCGTACGAGGTGTTGGTGCCACTCACAGGGCCATTCGGGGGCTGTTTTGCGTTTTCCCCCATTAACGCCATGTTTTTAAGCCTAAGTCTATAAATATGAAAATTATCATCGTATTGTCAAATCGGGGTCCATTGATCGCACGGTTAGTTCGTACGAGTTACATTGGTCCCGTGCAAGGTGTTGGTTCCACTTATGGGGCCGATCAGGAGCATTTTCTAGTTTTTTACCCACTAACTCCATGTTTTCATGCCTAAGTCTAAAAATGTGCAAATTATCATCGTATTCTCAAACTGGGGGTCCCGTGATCACGTGGTCAGTGCGTAAGAGTTACATTGGCCCCGTGCTAGTTGTTGGTGCCTCTCACGGGGCCATTTGTGTTTTCATGCACTAAATCCATGTTTTTATGCCTAAGTCTATAAATATTCAAACTATCGTTGTATTATCAAACCGTGGGACCCGTGATCGTGCGGTCAGTGCGTATGAGTTACATTGGTCCCGTGTTAGGTGTTAGTGCCACTCATGGGGCCGTTCGGGGGCTGTTTTGGGTTTTCTCCAACAAACGCCATATTTTTATGCCAAAGTCTAGAAATATTCAAATTCTCATCGTATTGTCAAACCGTGGGACCCGTGATCACGCCGTCAGTGCATACGAGTTACATTGGTCCCGTGCGAGGTGCTGGTGCCTCACATGTGGCCGTTCGGGGGCTATTTTGGGTTTTCACCCACTAACACCATGTTTTTAAGCCTAAGTCTACAGATATACAAATTATCACCATAATCTCCAATCGAGGGTCCCGTGATCACACGATCAGTGCGTACGAGTTACATTGTTCTCGTGCGAGTTGTTGGTTCCACTCACAGGGCCCTTTGGGAGCTTTTTCGAGTTTAACTCCTTTTTTTTGTGCCTAACTCTAGAAATATGCAAATTACCATCGTATTCTAAAATTGAGTGTCTCGTGGTCACGCGATCAGTTCCTACGACTTACATTGGTCCCGTGTGAGATGTTGGTGCCACTCACGGGGCCATTCAGGGGTTGTTTTGGGTTTTCATCCACTAACGCCATATTTTTCAGCCTAAGTATAGAAATATACCAATTATCATCATATTCTCAAACCGGGGATCCCATGTTCACGCGATCAGTTCTTACGAGTTATATTGGTCCCGTGTGAGATGTTGGTGCCATTCGGGGCTATTTTGGGTTTTCCCCTACTAACGCCATGTTTTTAAACCTAAATCATGAAATATGAAAGTTATCATCATAGTCTCAAACCGGGGGTCCCGTGATCACGCGGTCAGTTCGTACGAGTTGCATTGGTCCCGTGCGAGGTGTTGGTTCCACTCACGAGGCCGTTCGGGAGATTTTTCATGTTTTTACCCACTAACTCCATGTTTTCATGCCTAAGTCAAGAAATAAACAAATTATTGACATATTCTCAAATCGGGGGTCCCGTGATCACGTGGTCAGTGTGTAAGAGTTAAATTGGTCCCGTGTGAGGTGTTGGTTCCACTCACGGGGCCATTCGGGGGATGTTTGGGGTTTTCACCCACTAACGCTAAGTTTTGACTGTCCTGATATTTTTAAATTAACACCGTATTCTCCAATTGGAGGTCCCCTGATCGTGCGGTCAGTTTGTACTAGTTACATTGGCCCCGTGCAAGGTGTTGGTTCCACTCACCAGCCCGTTCAGGAGCTTTTTCGAGTTTTCGCCCATTAACTCCATGTTTCATGCCTAAGTCTAGAAATATCCAAATTATCATTGTATTCACAAATCGAGGGTCTTGTGATCGCGTGGTCAGTGCGTACGAATTACATTGGTTCCATACGAGGTGTTAGTGCCGCTCACAGGGCCGTTCGGGGGCTATTTTGGGTTTTCACCCACTAACGCCATGTTTTTATCTATGTCTATAAATATGAAAATTATTGATGTACTCTCAAACCCGGGGTCCCGTGATCACGCAGTCAGTTCATACGAGTTACATTGGTCCCGAGCGAGATGTTGGTGCCACTCATGGGGCCTTTCGGAGGTTGTTTCGAGTTTTCCACCACTAACGCCATGTTTTTAAACCTAAGTCTACAAATATGGAGATTATAATCATGTTCTCAAACCGAGGGTCTCGTGGTCACGCGATCTATTCTTATGAGTTACATAGGTCCCGTGCGAGGTGTTGGTGCCACTCACGGGGCCGTTCGGGGGCGTGATCATGGGCGCGATCTATTCCTATAACTCGTACGAACTGACCGCGTGATCATGGGACCACCAGTTTGAGAATACGATGATAATTTGAATATTTCTATACTTTGGCATAAAAACATGGCATTAGTGGCAGAAAACCCGAAACAGGGC
Source organism: Sambucus nigra (assembly GCA_949130495.1). Taxonomy (NCBI): domain Eukaryota; kingdom Viridiplantae; phylum Streptophyta; class Magnoliopsida; order Dipsacales; family Adoxaceae; genus Sambucus; species Sambucus nigra. Next base: position 551,057,804 of record OX422207.1, read on the forward strand.
CTGAACGGCCCCAGGATTGGCACCAAAGCCTCCAACGGGACCTATGTAACTCGTAGGAACTGACCGCGTGATCACGGGACCCCTGGTTTGAGAATATGATGATAATTTGCATATTTCAACACTTGGCTTAAAACATGGCGTTAGTCGATAATTTGTATATTTCTACACTTAGGCTTAAAACAAGGCGTTAGAGGGTGAAAACCCAAAACAGCCCCCGAATGACCCTGTGAGAACCACCAACACTTCGTACGGGACCAATATAACTCGTACGCACTGATCGCTCGATGACGGGACCCCCGGTTTGATAATACGATGATAATTTTCATATTTCTAGACTTAGGCATGAAAACATAGAGTTAGTGGGTGAAAACTCGAAAAAGCTCCCGAACGACCTTGTGAATGGAACCAACACCTCGTACGGGACCAATGTAAATCATACGAATTGACCGAATGATCACAGGACCCCCAGTTTGAGAATACGACAAGAATTTAAAAATATCAGGACTTAGGAAAAACATGGCGTTAGTGGGTGAAAACTCGAAATAGCCCCCGAACGGCCCCCTGAGAGGACCAACACCTCGCACGGGACCAATGTAACTCGTACGCACTAACTGCACGATCACGGGACCCCCGGTTTGAGAATATGAGTATAATTTTTATATTTCTTGACTTAGGCTTGAAAACATGGCGTTAGTGGGTGAAAACTCGAAACAGCCGCCGAACATCCCCATGAGAGGCACCAACACCTCGCACGGGACCAATGTAACTCGTAAGCACTGAGCGCGCGATCATGGGACCCCCAGTTTAAGAATATGATGATAATTTTCATATTTCAAGACTTAGTCTTATAAACATGGTGTTAGTGGGGAAAATCCGAAACAGCCCCAAACGTCCCCGTGACTGGCACCAACACATCGCACGGCACTAATGTAACTCGTAGGAACTGATCGCATGATCATGGGACTCCCGATTTGAGAATATGATGAAAATTTTCATATTTCCATACTTAGGCATTAAAACATGGCGTTAGTGGGTGAAAACCCAAAACAACCCCTGAAAGGCCTCGTGAGTGGCACCAACACCTCGCACGGGACCTATGTAACTCGTAGGAACTGATCGCGCGATCACAAGATCCCGATTTGAGAATACTATGATAATTTACATATTTCTACACATAGGCTTAAACATGGCGTTAGTGGGTGAAAACTCGAAATAGCCCCCGAACATCCCCTTGAGAGGCACCAACACCTCGCACGGGACCAATGTAACTAGTATGCAGTAACCGCGTGGTCACGGGACCCCCGGTTTGAGAATACAATGATAATTTTCATATTTTTAGACTTAGGCTTAAAAACATGGAATTAGTGGGGGAAACCCGAAATAGCCCCTCGAACGGACCTGTGAGTGGAACCAACACCTTCCACGAGACCTATGTAACTCGTAGGAATTTATCGCGTGATCACGGGACCCCCAGTTTGAGAATACGATGATAATTTACATATTTCTACACTTAGGCTTAAAAATATGGCGTTAGTGGCTGAACACCCGAAACAGCCACCGAATGGCCCGTGAGACCACTAACACCTCGGACGGGACTAATGTAACTCGTAAAATCTGACAGCGTGATAACCAGACCCCCGGTTTGAAAATATGATGATAATTTTCATATTTCAAGGCTTAGGCATGAAAACAAAGAGTTATTGGGTGAAAACTTAAAAAAGCTCCCGAACGGCCCCGTGAGTGGAACCAACACCTCGTACGGGACCAATGTAACTCATACGAAGTGACCGTACGATCATGGGACCCCCAATTTGGGAATACAGAGATAATTTAAAAATATCAAAACTTAGGCAAAATATGGCGTTAGTGGGTGAAAACTCAAAACAACCCCAAAATGGCCCCATGAGAGGCACCAACACCTCGCACGGGACTAATGTAACTCGTACGCACTGACCGTGCGATCACAGGACCCTCGATTTGAGAATACGAGCATAATTTGTATATTTTTAGATTTAGGGTTAAAAACATGGCGTTAGTGGAGAAAACGCAAAACAGCCCCCGAACGGCCCCGTAAGTGGCACCAACACCTCGCAGAGACCAATGTAACTCGCAGGAACTGATTGTGTGATTAATGGACCCCGGTTTGAGAATATGAAAGTAATTTGTATATTTCTTGATTTAGGCTTAAAAACATGGCATTAGTGGGTGAAAACAAAAAATATCCCCCGAACGGCCCTGTGACAGGCACCAACACCTCGCACGGGACCAATGTAACTCGTACAAATTGACTGCACGATCACGAGACCCCCGATTTGAGAATATGGTAATAATTTAAAAATATTCGAACTTAGGCAAAACCTGGCATTTGTGGATGTAAACTCGAAACAGCCCCCGAACGGCCCCGTGAGAGGGACCAACACCTCGCACGGGACCAATGTAACTCGTACATACTAACCGCACGATCACGGGACCCCTAGTTTTAGAATATGAGGATAAAATGTATATTTCCAAACTTAGCTTAAAAACATGACGTTAGTGGGGAAAACTAAAAAATACCCCCGAATGGCCTTTTGAGTGGCACCAACACCTCGCACGGGACCAATGTAACTCGTAGGAACTAAACGCGTGATCATTGGACCCCTGTTTGAGAATATGATGATAATTTTTATATTTCTTGACTTAGTCTTAAAAATATGGTTTTAGTGGGTGAAAACTCGAAACAACCCCCAAACGGCACCGTGAGAGGTACCAACACCTCGCATGGGACCAATGTAACTCGTACGCACTGACCACGTTGTCACGGGACCCCTGATTTTGGAATTCAACGATAACTTTCATATTTCTAGACTTAGGCTTAAAAACATGACATTAGTGGGGGAAACCCAAAATAGCCCCGAACGACCCCGTGACTAGCACCAACACTTGGCACGACATCATTGTAACTCGACGAAATTTACCGCACGGTCATAGGACCCACGATTTGAGAATACGACCATAATTTGAATATTTCTGGACTTTAGCATAAAAACATGGCGTTAGTGGGGGAAATTCCGAAATAGCCCCCGAACGTCCCCGTGATTGGCACCAACACCTCGCACGGGACCAATGTAACTTGTAGGAACTGACCGCGCGATCACGGGACCCCCGATTTGAGAATGCAATGATAATTTGAATATTTCTAGACTTAGGCATGAAAAAATGGAGTTATTGGGTGAAAACTCAAAAATGCTCCTGAATGACCCCATGAGTGGAACCAACACCTCGCACGGGAGCAATGTAACTCGTACGCACTGACTGCGCGATCACAGGATCCCCGATTTAAGAATATGATGATAATTTTCATATTTCTAGACATAGGCTTAAAAACATGGCGTTAGTGGGGGAAACCCGAAATAGTCCCCGAATGGCCCTGTGAGTGGAACCAACACCTTCCACGGGACCTATGTTACTCGTAGGAACTGATCGTGTGCTCACGGGACGCCCGATTTAAGAATACGATGATAATTTGCATATTTCTACACTTAGGCTTAAAAGTATGGCGTTAGTGGCTGTACACCCGAAACAGCCCCCGAACGGCCCCGTGAGAACCACCAACACCTCGCACGGGACGAATGTAACTCGTACACACTAACCGCGTGATAACGGGACCCCCGGTTTGAAAATATGATGATAATTTTAATATTTCAAGGCTTAGGCATGAAAACATGGAGTTAGTGGGTGAAAACTTGACAAAGCTCCGGAACGGCCCCGTGAGTGGAACCAACACCTCGCACGGGACCAATGTAACTCATACAAAGTGAAAGTACGATCATGGGACCCCCGGTTTGGGATTACGAAGACGATTTGAAAATATCAAGACTTAGGCAAAACATGGCGTTAGTGGGTGAAAATCCGAAACTGCCCACGAACGTCCCCGTGACTGGCACCAACACCTCGCACGGGACCAATGTAACTCGTAGGAACTAACCGAGCAATCACGAGACCCCCGATTTGAGAATACGATGATAATTTGAAATTTCTAGACTTAGGCATGAAAAAATGGAGTTATTGGGTGAAAACTCGAAAACGCTCCCGAATGACCCCGTGAGTGGAACCAACACCTCGCACGAGTGCAATGTAACTCGTACGCACTGAGTGCGCGATCACAGAACCCCCGGTTTAAGAATACGATGATAATTTACATATTTCTAGACTTAGGCTTAAAAACATGGAGTTAGTTTGTGAAAATCCAAAACAGCACCCGAACGACCCCGTGAGAGGCACCAACACCTTGTACAGGACCAATGTTACTCGTACGTACTGATTGCGTGATCACGGGACTCTTGGTTCGAGAATACGATGATAATTTGAATATTTCTAAACTTTGGCCTAAAAACATGGTTTTAGTGGAGGAAAACCCGAAACAGGGCATGAACGGCCCTATGAGTGGCACTCACACCTCCCACGGGACCTATGTAGCTCGTAGAAATTGACCGCGCGACCACGGGACCCCTGATTTCAGAATACGATGATAATTTGTATATTTCTACACTTAGGCTTAAAAACAAGGCGTTAGTGGGTGAAAACCCAAAACAGCCCCCGAACGACCCTATGAGAACCACCAACACCTCGCACGGGACCAATGTAACTCGTTCGCACTGATCGCGCGATGACAGGACCCCCCATTTAAGAATACAATGATAATTTTCATATTTCTAGACTTAGGCATGAAAACATGGAGTTAGTGGGTGAAAACTCGAAAAAGCTCCCGAACGGCCTCGTTAATGGAACCAACACCTCGTACGGGACCAATGTAACTCGTACGCACTGACTACACGATCACGGGACCCCCGGTTTGAGAATATGAATATAATTTGTATATTTCTGGATTTAGGCTTAAAAACATGACTTTTGTGGGGGAAAACTTGAAACAGCCCCCGAACGGCCCCATGAGTGGCACGAACACCTCGCACGGGAACATTGTAACTTGTAGGAACTGAACATGCGATCACGAGACCCTCAGTTTGAGAATATAACGATGATTTGTATATTTCTTAACTTAGGCTAAAAAACATGGCATCAGTGAGTGAAAACCCAAAACATCCCCCGAACGGCCCCTTGAGAGGCACCAACACCTCGCACGGGACTAATGTAACTCGTAGGAACTGACCGCGCGATCACGGGACCTCGATTTGAGAATATGATGATAATTTGCATATTTATGTACTTAGGCTTAGAAACATGGCATTAGTGGGTGAAAACTCGAAACAGCTGCCGAAAGCCAGTTTGAGAATACGATAAGTATTTAAAAATATCAGGACTTTGTCAAAACATGGCGTTAGTGGGTTAAAACTTGAAACAACCCCCGAACGACCCCGTGAGAGGGACCAACACCTCACACGGGACCAAAGTAACTCATATGCACTGACCATGTGGTCACGGGGTACTTAGTTTGAGAATACGTGGATAATTTGTATATTTCTAGACTTAGGCTTAAAAACATGGCGTTAGTGGGGGAAAACTCGAAACAGCCCCTGAACGGATTCTTGAGTGGCACTAACACCTCGCACGGGACCAATGTAACTCATTGGAACTGACCGTGCAATCACTGGATACTCGGTTTGAGAATCTGATAATATTTTGCATATTTCTTGACTTAGGCTTAAAAAATGGCGTTAGTTGGTGAAAACCCAAAACATCCCCCGAATGGCCCCGTAAGAGGTACCAACACCTCGTACGGGACCAAGGTAACTCGTAGGAACTAATCACGCGATCATGGGACCTCGGTTTAGGAATACGATCATAATTTGCATATTTCTATACTATGGCTTAAAAAATGGCGTTAGAGGGTGAAAACTCAAACCAACCTCGATCGACCCCATGAGAGGCACCAACACCTCGTACGGGACCAATATAACTCGTACGCACTGATCGCGCGGTCACGGGACCCCCGGTTTGAGAAAATGACGATAATTTTTGTATTTCTAGACATAGTCTTCAAAACATGGCGTTAGTGGGGGAAACCCAAAACAACCCCAAACGGCCCCGTGACTGGCACCAACACCTCGCACAGCACTAATGTAACTCGTAGGAACTGACCATGCGATCATGGGACCCCCAATTTGAGAATACGATGATAATTTGCATATTTCTAGACTTAGGCATGAAAAATGGGGTTAGTGGTTGAAAACTCAAAAAATCTCCCGAACGCCCCCGTGTATGGAACCAACACCTCGCACGAGACCAATGAAACACGCACACTCTGACCGCATGATCACGGGACCCCCATTTTGAGAATGCAATGATAATTTGCAGATTTCTAGACTTAGGCTTCAAAACATGGCGTTAGTGGGGGAAAACCCAAAACTGCCCCCGAACGGCCCCGTGAGTGGCACCAACACCTCGTACGGGACCAATGTAACTCGTAGGAACTCACCGCGCGATCATGAGACCCCCGATTTGAGAATATGATGATAATTTGCATATTTACAGACTTAGGCATGAAAACATGGAGTTAGTGGGGCAAAACTCGAAGAAGCTCTCGAACGGCTCCGAGAATGGAACCAACACCTCGTACGAAACAAATGTAACTCGTACAAATTGACCGAACGATCATGGGACCCCCAGTTTTTGAATACAACAAGAATTTAAAAATATTAGGACTTAGGAAAAACATGGCGTTAGTGGGTGAAAACATGAAATAGCCCACGAACGGCCCCGTGAGAGGGACCAACACCTCGCACCGGACCAATGTAACTCGTACGCACTAACTGGATGATCACGGGACCCCCAATTTGAGAATATGAGGATAATTTGTATATTTCTTGACTTAGGCTTAAAATCATGGGGTTAGCGAGTGAAAACTCGAAACAACAACCGAACGGCCCCATGAGAGGCACCAACACCTCGCACGGGACCAATGTAACTCATATGCACTGAGCGCGCGATCACGGGACCCCTGATTTGAGAATACATCGTTAATTTTCATACTTCTAGACTTAGTCTGATAAACATGGTGTTAGTACAGAAAACCCGAAATAGCCCCGAACGGCCCCGTGACTGGCACCAACACCTCGCACGGCACTAATGTAACTTGTAGGAACTGATCGCGTGATCATGGGACTCCCGATTTGATAATACGATGACAATTTGCACATTTCCATACTTAGGCATTAAAACATGGCGTTAGTGGGTGAAAATCCAAAACAACCCCCGAACGGCCTCGTGAGTGAACAACTCGTACAGGACCTATGTAACTCGTAGGAACTGACAGCGCGATCACGAGACCACGGTTTGAAATACGATGATAATTTTTTTATTTCTAGACTTAGGCTTAAAAACACAGCGTTAGTGGGTGAAAACTCGAAATAGCCCCTGAAAATCCCCGTGAGAGGCACCAACACCTCGCACGGGACCAATGTAACTAGTATGCAGTGACCGCGTGTTCACAGGACCCCTGGTTTGAGAATACGACGTAATTTTCATATTTCCAAACTTAGGCTTAAAAACATGGCGTTAGTGGGGGAAACCCGAAATAGTCCCCGAATGGCCCTGTGAGTGGAACCAACACCTTCCACGGGACCTATGTTACTCGTAGGAACTGACCGCGTGCTCACGGGACCCCCGGTTTGAAATACGATGATAATTTGCATATTTCTGGACTTAGGCTTAAAAGTATGGTGTTAGTGGTTGAACACCCGAAACAGCCCCCGAACGGCCCCGTGAGAACCACTAACACCTCGCACGGGACCAATGTAACTAGTATGCAGTGACCGCGTGTTCACAGGACTCCCGGTTTGAGAATACGATGTAATTTTCATATTTCTAGACATAGGCTTAAAAACATGGCGTTAGTGGGGGAAACCCGAAATAGTCCCCGAATGGCCCTATGAGTGGAACCAACACCTTCCACGGGACCTATGTTACTCGTAGGAACTGATCGCGTGCTCATGGGACGCCCGATTTAAAATATGATGATAATTTGCATATTTCTACACTTAGGCTTAAAAGTATGGCGTTAGTGGCTGTACACCCGAAACAGCCCCCGAACGGCCCCGTGAGAACCACCAACACCTCGCACGGGACGAATGTAACTCGTACACACTAACCGCGAGATAACGGGACCCCTGGTTTGAAAATATGATGATAATTTTCATATTTCAAGGCTTAGGCATGAAAACATGGAGTTAGTGGGTGAAAACTTGACAAAGCTCCGGAACGGCCCCGTGAGTGGAACCAACACCTCGCACGGGACCAATGTAACTCATACAAAGTGAAAGTACGATCATGGGACCCCCGGTTTGGGATTACGAAGACGATTTGAAAATATCAAGACTTAGGCAAAACATGGCGTTAGTGGGTGAAAATCCGAAACTGCCCCCGAATGTCCCCGTGACTGGCACCAACACCTCGCACGAGACGAATGTAACTCGTAGGAACTAACCGAGCAATCACGGAACCCCCGATTTGAGCATACTATGATAATTTGAAATTTCTAGACTTAGGCATGAAAAAATGGAGTTATTGGGTGAAAACTCGAAAACGCTCCCGAATGACCCCGTGAGTGGAACCAACACCTCGCACGAGTGCAATGTAACTCGTACGCACTGACTGTGCGATCACAGGACCCCCAGTTTGAGAATACGATGATAATTTACTTATTTCTAGACTTAGGCTTAAAAACATGGAGTTATTTTGTGAAAACCCAAAACAGCCCCCGAACGACCCCGTGAGAGGCACCAACACCTTGTACAGGACCAATGTTACTCGTACGTACTGATCGCATGATCACGGGACTCTTGGTTCGAGAATACGATGATAATTTGAATATTTCTAAACTTTGGCCTAAAAACATGGTTTTAGTGGAGGAAAACCCGAAACAGGGCACGAACGGCCCTATGAGTGGCACTCACACCTCCCACGGGACCTATGTAACTCGTAGAAATTGACCGCGCGACCACGGGACCCCTGATTTCAGAATACGATGATAATTTGTATATTTCTACACTTAGGCTTAAAAACAAGGCGTTAGTGGGTGAAAACCCAAAACAGCCCCCGAACGACCCTATGAGAACCACCAACACCTCGCACGGGACCAATGTAACTCATTCGCACTGATCGCGCGATGACAGGACCCCCCATTTAAGAATACAATGATAATTTTCATATTTCTAGACTTAGGCATGAAAACATGGAGTTAGTGGGTGAAAACTCGAAAAAGCTCCCGAACGGCCTCGTTAATGGAACCAACACCTCGTACGGGACCAATGTAACTCGTGCGCACTGACTACATGATCACAGGACCCCCAATTTTAGAATATGAATATAATTTGTATATTTTTGGATTTAGGCTTAAAAACATGGCGTTTGTGGGGGAAAACTTGAAACAGCCCCCGAACGGCCCCATGAGTGGCACGAACACCTCGCACGGGAACAATGTAACTTGTAGGAACTGAACATGCGATCACGAGACCCTCAGTTTGAGAATATAACGATAATTTGTATATTTCTTAACTTAGGCTAAAAAACATGGCATCAGTGAGTGAAAACCCAAAACATCCTCCGAACGGCCCCTTGAGAGGCACCAACACCTCGCACGGGACTAATGTAACTCGTAGGAACTGACCACGTGATCACGGGACCTCGATTTGAGAATATGATGATAATTTGAATATTTATGTACTTAGCCTTAAAAACATGGCTTTAGTGGGTAAAAACTCAAAACAGCCGACGAACGGCCCCATGAGAGGCACCAACACCTCGCACGGTACCAATGTAACTCGTACGAACTGAGTGCGCGATCACGGGACCCCCGGTTTGAGAATATGACAAGAATTTAAAAATATCAGAACTTTGGCAAAACATGGCGTTAGTGGGTTAAAACTTGAAACATCCCCTGAACGGCCCCGTGAGAGGGACCAACACCTCGAGAGGGACCAAAGTAACTCGTACGTACTGGCCACGTGGTCACGGGGTACCCAGTTTGAGAATACGAGGATAATTTGTATATTTTGAGACGTAGGCTTAAAAATACGGCGTTAGTGATGGAAAACTCAAAATAGCCCCCGAACGGCTTCATGAGTGGCCCCAACACCTCGCACGGGACCAATGTAACTCATTGGAACTGACCGTGCGATCACTGGATCCCCGGTTTGAGAATATGATATTAATTTGCATATTTCTTAACTTAGGCTTAAAAAAATGGCGTTAGTTGGTGAAAACCCAAAACATCCCCCAAATGGCCCCGTAAGAGGCACGAACACCTCGCACGGGAGCAAGGTAACTCGTAGGAACTAACCGCATGATCACGGGACCTCGATTTAAGAATACTATCATAATTTGCATATTTATATAGTAAGGCTTAAAAACATGGTGTTAGAGGGTGAAAACTCAAACCATCCGCGAACGAACCCATGAGAGGCATCAACACATCGCACGGGACCATTGTAACTCGTACGCACTGACCGCGCGGTCACGGGTCCCCTGTTTGAGAAAATGACGATAATTTTCATATTTCTACACTTAGCCTTAAAAACATAGCGTTAGTGGGAGAAACCCAAAACATCCCCGAACGGCCCCGTGACTGGCACCAACACCTCGCACGGCACTAATGTAACTCGTAGGAACTGGCCATGAGATCACGGGACCCCTAGTTTGAGAATACGATGATAATTTGCATATTTCTAGACTTAGGCATGAAAAGTGGAGTTAGTGGTTAAAAACTGAAAAAATCTCCCGAACAGCCCCGTGTGTGGAACCAACACCTCTCACGAGACCAATGAAACTCGTACGCACTGATCGCGCGATCACGAGACTCCCGTTTTGAGAATACGATGATAATTTGCAGATTTCTAGACTTCGGATTCAAAACATGACGTTAGTGGGGGAAACCCAAAACTGCCCCCGAACGGCCCCGTGAGTGGCACCAACACCTCGCACGGGACCAATGTAACTCGTAGGAACTCACCGCGCAATCACGAGACCCCCGATTTAAGATTACGACGATAATTTGCATATTTCTAGACATAGGCATGAAAACATGGAGTTAGTGGGTGAAAACTCGAAAAAGCTCCTGAACGGCCCCGAGAATGGAGCCAACACCCGTACGGGACCAATGTAACTCGTACAAATTGATTGAATGATCACGGGACCCCAGTTTGAGAATACAAAAATAATTTAAAAATATCAGGACTTAGGCATAAAAAAATGGAATTACTGGTTGAAAAATTGAAAAAACTCCCTAACGGCCCCGTGAGTGGAACCAACACGTTGCACGGGACCAATATAACTCGTACAAATTAACCGCGTGATCAGGGGACCCTCGGTTTGAGAATACGAAGCTAATTTAAAAATATCTGGACTCCGTCAAAACATGGCATTATTGGGTGAAAACTCGAAACAGTCCCTGAACGACCCCGTGAGAGGGACCAACACCTCGCACGGGACCAATGTAACGCGTACGCACTAACCGCTTGATCACGGGACCCACAGTTTGAGAATACGGGGATAATTTTTATACTTATAGACATAGGCTTAAAAAGATGGCTTAGTGGAGGAAAACACGAAACAGTCCCCAAGCAGCCCTGTGAGTGGCACCAACACCTCGCAAGGGACCAATGTTACTCGTAGACCCCCGATTTGAGAATATGATGATAATTTGTATATTTCTTGACTTAGGCTTAAGAACATGGCGTTAGTTGGAGAAAACACGAAAGAGCCGTGGAACGGCCCCATGAGAGGCACCAACACCTCACAAGGGACCAATGTAACTCGTACGCACTAATCATGCGGTCACGAGTCCCCCGATTTGAGCAAATGATGATAATTTTTATATTTCTAGACTTAGTCGTAAAAACATGGCGTTAGTGCGGGAAAACCCAAAACATCCCCCGAACGGCCCCGTGAGAGGCACCAACACGTCACACAGGACCAATGTAACTCATAAGAACTGACCTCGCGATCACGGGCCCTCGGTTTGAGAATATGATGTTAATTTACATATTTTTTACTTTGGCTTAGAAACATGGCGTTAGTGGGTGAAAACTCGAAACAGTCACTGAATGGTCCCATGAGAGGCACCAACACCTCGCAAGGGACAATGTAACTCTTACGCACTGACCGTGTGGTCACGGGACCCCCGGTTTCAGAATCTGATGATAATTTTCAAATTTCTAAACTTAGTCTTAAAAACATGGCGTTAGTGGTGAAAACCCAAAACATCCCCCGATAGGCCCCATTAGTGGCAACAACACCTCGCACGGGACCAATGTAACTCGTAGGAACTGATCTTGCGATCACGGGACCCTCGGTTTAAGAATACGATGATAATTTTCATATTTCTTGACTATGGCTTAAAAATATGGCGTTAGTTGGTGAAAACCCAAATTAGCCCATGAGAGGCACCAACACTTCGCACAGGACCAATGTAACTCGTACGTACTGACTACGCGATCACGGGACCCCCAATTTGAGAATATGATCATAATTTGAATATTTCTAGACTTTGGCATAAAAACATGGCGTTAGTGGAAGAAAACCTAAAACAGTGCCCGAGTGGCCCCGTGAGTGGCACCAACACCTCCCACGGGACCTACGTAACTCATAGGAATTGACTGCGCGATCATGAGACCCCTGGTTGCAAAATACGATGATAATTTGTATATTTATACACTTAGGCTTAAAAACAAGGCGTTAGTGGTGAAAATCCGAAACAGCCCCGAACGACCCTGTGAGAACCACCAACACCTCGCACGGGGCCAATGTAACTCGCACGCACTGATCGCTCGATGAAGGGACACCCGGTTTGAGAATATGATGATAATTTGCATATTTCTATACTTAGGCACGAAAACATGGAGTTAGAGGGTGAAAAGTCAAAAAAGCACCCAAACGGCCACGTGAATGGAACCAACACCTCGTACGGGACCAATGTAACTTGTACACACTGACTGCACAATCATGGGACCCGCGGTTTGAAAATATGATGATAATTTTCATATTTCAAGGCTTAGGCATGAAAACATGGAGTTAGTGAGTGAATACTTGAAAAAACTCCCGAACTGCCCCGTGAGTGGAACCAACACCTCGTACGGGACCAATGTAACTCATACGAAGTGATCGTAAGATCCTGGGACCCCCGATTTGGGAATACAGAGATAATTTAAAAATATCAAGACTTAGGGAAAACATGGCGTTAGTGGGTGAAAACTCAAAACAACCCCCAAAATGGCCCAGTGGGAGGCACCAACACCTCGCACGAGACCAATGTAACTCGTACGCACCGACCGTGCGATCACAGGATCCTCGATTTGAGAATATGAGGATAATTTGTATATTTCTAGATTTAGGGTTAAAAACATGGCGTTAGTGGGGGAAAACCCAAAATAGCCCCCGAACGGCCCCATGAGTGGCACAACCACCTCGCACGAGACCAAAGTAACTCGTAGCAACTGATCGTGCGATCACTGGACCTCGGTTTGAGAATATGACAATAATTTGTATATTTCTTAATTTAGGCTTAAAAACATGGCGTTAGTGGGTGAAAACCAAAAATATCCCCCGAACGGCCCTGTGACAAGTACCAACACCTCACACGGGACCAATGTAACTCGTACGAATTAACTGCGCGATCACGAGACCACCGGTTTGAGAATACGATGATAATTTAAAAACATCTGGACTTAGGCAAAACATGGCATTAGTGGGTGAAAACTCGAAACAGCCCTCGAACGGCCACCGTGAGAGGGACCAACCCCTCGCACGGGACCAATGTAACTTGTATGAATTGACAGTGCGATCACGAGACCCCCGGTTTGAGAATACGGTGGTAAATTTAAAATATCAGGACTTAGGCAAAACCTGGCGTTTGTGGATGTAAACTCGAAATAGCCCCCGAACGGCCCCGTGAGAGCGACCAACACCTCGCACGGGACCAATGTAACTCATACATACTGACCGCATGATCACGGGACCCTCAGTTTGAGAATACGAGGATAACATGTATATTTCCAAACTTAAGCTTAAAAACATGACGTTAGTGGGGGAAAACTCGAAACAACCCCCGAACGGCCCCGTGAGTGGCACCAACACCTTGCACGGGACCAATGTAACACGTAGGAACTAAACGTGCGATCATTGGACCCCCCGTTTGATAATATGATGATAATTTTTATATTTCTTGACTTAGGCTTAAAAACATGGCGAAGTGGGCGAAAACTTGAAACAGCCCCCGAACGGCACTGTGAAAGGCACCAACACCTCGCGTGGGACCAATGTAACTCGTACGCACTAACCGCGTAGTCACGGGACCCCCAGGTTCAGAATAGGACGATAACTTTCATATTTCTAGACTTTGGCTTAAAAACATGGCATTAGTGGGGGAAACCCAAAATAGCCCCGAACGACCCCGTGACTAGCACCAACACTTGGCATGTCACCACTATAACTTGTCAAAATTTACCGCGCGATCACGGGACCCACGGTTTGAGAATACTACCATAATTTGAATATTTTTAGACTTTGGCATAAAAACATATTGTTAGTGGGAGAAAATCCGAAACTGCCCCCGAACGTCCCCGTGACTGGCACCAACACCACGCATGGGACTAATGTAACTTGTAGGAACTGACTGCGCGATCACGGGACCCCTGGCTTCAGAATACGATGATAATTTGTATATTTCTACACTTAGGATTAAAAACAAGGCGTTAGTGGGTGTAAAACAAAAATAGCCCCTGAACGACCTTGTGAGAACCACCAACACCTCGCACTGGACCAATGTAACTCGTATGCACTGATCGAGCGATGATGGAACCCCCGGTTTGAAAATGCGATGATAATTTGCATATTTCTAGACTTAGGCATGAAAACATGGAGTTAGTGGGTGAAAACTCAAAAAAGCTCCTGAACGGCCCCATAAATGGAACCAACACCTCGTACGGAACCAATGTAACTCGTACGAATTGACCGAACGTTCATGGGCCCCCTAGTTTAAGAATACAACAAGAATTTAAAAGTATCAGGACATAGGAAAAACATGGCGTTAGTGGGTGAAAATACGAAATAGTCCCCCGAACGGGCCTGTGTGAGGAACCAACACCTCGCACGGGACCAATGTAACTCGTACGCACTGACTACATGACCATGGGACCCCCGATTTGAGAATATGCGAATAATTTGTATATTTCTGGATTTAGGCTAAAAAACATATCGTTTGTGGGGGAAAACTCAAATAAGCCCCCGAACAGCCCCATGAGTGGCACGAACACCTCGCACGGGACAATGTAACTCGTAGGAACTGAACGCGCGATCAGTAGACCCTCAGTTTTAGAATATGATGATAATTTGTATATTTCTTAACTTAGGCTTAAAAACATGGCATCAGTGGGTGAATACCCAAAACATCCCCCGAACGGCCCCGTGAGAGGCACCAACACCTCGCACGGGACTAATAAAACTCGTAGGAACTGATCGCGCGATCACGGGACCTCGGTTTGAGAATACGATGATAATTTTCATATTTATGTACTTAGGCTTAAAAACATGGCGTTAGTGGGTGAAAACTCGAAACAGCCGCTGAACGGCCCCATGAGAGGCACCAACACCTCGCACGGGACCAATGTAACTTGTACTAACTGAGCACGCGATCACGGGACCCCCTATTTGAGAATATGACAAGAATTTAAAAATATCAGGACTTGGTAAAATATGGCGTTAGTGGGTTAAAACTTGAAACAGCCCCCGAACGACCCCATGGAGGGATCAACACTTCGCAGGGGACCAAAGTAACTCGTACGCATTGACCACGTGGTCACGAGGAACCCAGTTGGAGAATACGAGGATAATTTGTATATTTCTAGACTTAGGGTTAAAAACATGGCGTTAGTGGTGGAAAACTCCAAACAGCCCCTAATAGCATCATGAGTGGCACCAACACCTCGCACGGGACCAATGTAACTCATTGTAACTGACCGCGTGATCACTGGACCCCCGGTTTGAGAATATGATAATAATTTATATATTTCTTGGCTTATTCTTAAAAAATGTCTTTCGTGGGTGAAAACCCAAAACATCCAACGAATGGCCCCGTAAGAGGCACCAACACCTCGCACGGGAAGAATGTAACTCGTAGGAACTAATCACGCGATCAAGGGACCTCGATTTAAGAATACGATCATAATTTGCATATTTCTATACTAAGGCATAAAAACATGGAGTTAGTGGGAGAAAACTCTAACCAGCCGCGAACGACACCATGAGAGGCACCAACACCTCGCACGGTACCAATGTAACTCGTACGCACTGACAGTGCGGTCATGGGACCCCCGGTCTGAGAAAATGACGATAATTTTCATATTTCTAGACTTAGTCTTAAAAACATGGCGTTCGTGTGGGAAACAGAAAGCATCCCCGAACGGCCCCGTGACTGGCACCAACACCTCGCATGGCACTAATGTAACTCGTAGGAACTGACTGTACGATCACGGGACGCCCAGTTTAAGAATATGACGATAATTTGCATATTTCTAGACTTAGGCATGAAAAATGGAGTTAGTGGTTGAAAACTCAAAAAATCTCCCGAACGCCCCGTGCGTGGAACCAACACCTCGCACGAAACCAATGAAACTCGCACACACTGACCGCTCGATCACGGGACCCTTGTTTTGAGGATATGATGATAATTTACAAATTTCTAGACTTAGGTTTCAAAACATGGTGTTAGTGGGCGAAAACCCGAAACAGCCCTCGAACGGCCCGTGAGTGGCACCAACACCTCGCACGGGACCAATGTAACTTGTAGGAACTCACCGCGCGATCACGAGACCTCCCTGTTTGAGAATACGATGATAATTTGCATATTTCTAGACTTATGAATGAAAAAATGGAGTTAGTGGGTGAAAACTCTAAAAATCTCCTGAACGACCCCGTGAGTGGAACCAACACCTAGCACATGAAAATGTAAGTCGTACACACTGACCGCGCCATCACGGGACCCCCGGTTTGAGAATACAAAAATAATTTAAAGATTTCTGGACTTAGGCATGAAAAAATGGAGTTAGTGGTTAAAAAATAGAAAAATCTCCCAAACGGCCTCGTGAGTGGAACCAACACCTTGCCCGGGACCTATGTAACTCGTACAAATTGACCGCGTGATCAGGGGACTCCCGGTTTGAGAATACGAAGATAATTTAAAAATATCTGGACTTCGTCAAAACATGGCGTTGGTGGCTGAAAACTCGAAACAGTCCCCGAACGGCCCCGTGAGAGGGACCAACACCTCGCACGGGACCAATGTAACTCGTACGCACTGATCGCGCGATCACGGGACCCACGGTTTGAGAATACAAGGATAATTTTTTTTATTTCTAGACTTAGGCTTAAAAAGATGGATTAGTGGGGGAAAACTCGAAACCATCCCCGAACGGCCCTGTGAGTGGCACCAACACCTCGCAAGGGACCAATGTAACTCGTAGGAACTGACTGCGCGATCACTGGACCCCTGATTTGAGAATATGACGATAATTTGAATATTTCTTGACTTAGGCTTAAAAACATGGCGTTAGTTGGTGAAAACTCGAAAGTTCCGTCGAACGGCCCCATGAGAGGTACCAACACCTCGCAAGGGACCAATGTAACTTGTACGCACTGGCTGCGCGGTCACTGGACCCCCGATTTGATAAAATGATGATAATTTTTATATTTCTAGACTTAGTCTTAAAAACATGGTATTAGTGGGGGAAAACCCAAAATATCCCCCGAACGGCCCCGTGAGAGGCACCAACACCTCGCACATGACAAATGTAACTCGTTGGATCTGATCGCGTGATCACGGGCCCTCGATTTGAGAATGAAATCATGGGACCCCCGTTTTAAGAATATGACGATAATTTGTATATTTCTAGACTTGGGCTTAAAAACATGGCATTAGTGGGTAAAAACCCAAAACAACCCTCCAACGGCCCCGTGAGGGGCACCAACATCTCGCACAAGACAAATGTAACTCGTACGCACTAAATGCGTGATCACGGGACCCTCGATTTGAGAATATAATGATAATTAGAATATTTCTAGACGTAGTCATCAAAACATGGAGTTATTGGGTGAAAACTAAAAAAATCTCTCGAACGGCCTCGTGAGTGGAACCAACACCTCGCACAGGACCAATGTAACTTGTACGAGCTGATCGCGTGATAACGGGACCCCCGATTTGAGAATACGATGATAATTTACATATTTCTAGACTTAGGCATGAAACCATGGAGTCAGTGAGTGAAAACTAGAAAAAGCTCCCGATCGACCTCGTGAATGGAACCAACACCACGCACGGGACCAATGCAACTCGTACGAATTGATCGCGCGATCACGGGACCCCCAATTTAAGAATACGACAAGAATTTAAAAATATCAGGACTTAGGAAAAACATGGCGTTAGTGGGTTAGAACTTGAAACAGCCCCCGAACGACCCCGTGAGAGGAACGAACACCTCGCACGGGACTAAAGTGACTCGTACGCATTGACCGCACGATCATCGGGCACCCGGTTTGAGAATATGGGGATAATTTGTATATTTCAAGACTTAGGGTTAAAAACATTGTGTTAGTGGGGGAAAACTCGAAAAATCCCCCAAACGGCTTCATGGGTGGCACTAACACCTCGCATGGGACCAATGTAACTCATTGGAACTGACCACGCGATCACTGGAGCCCCGGTTTGAGAATATGATAATAATTTGTATATTTCTTGGCTTAGTCTTAAAAAATGTCTTTAGTGGGTGAAAACCCAAAACATCCAACGAATGGCCCCGCAAGAGGCACCAACACCTCGCACGGGAAGAATGTAACTCGTAGGAACTAATCACGCGATCAAGGGACCTCGATTTAAGAATACGATCATAATTTTCATATTTCAAGACATAGTCTTAAAAACACGGCGTTAGTAGGGGAAACCCAAAACAGCCCCGAACGGCCCCGTGACTGACACCAACACCTCGCACGGCACAATGTAACTCGTAGGAACTGACCGTACGATCAGGGGACCCTCGGTTTGAGAATACGATGATAATTTGCATATTTTTATACTTAGGCATGAAAAATGGAGTTAGTGGTTGAAAACTCAAAAAACTTCCCGAACGGCCCCGTGTGTGGAACCAACACCTCGCACGAGACCAATGAAGCTCGCACGCACTGACCGCGCGAACACGGGACCACCGTTTTGAGAATACGATGATAATTTGCAGATATCTAGACTTAGGCTTCAAAACATGGAGTTAGTGGGGGAAAATCCAAAACCGCCCCCGAATGGCCCCGTGAGTGGCACCAACACCTCACACGGGACCAATGTAACTTGTACGAACTCACTGCGCGATCACGAGACCCCCAGTTTGAGAATACGATGATAATTTGCATATTTCTAGACTTATGCATGAAAAAATGGAGTTAGTGGGTGAAAAATCTAAAAAGATCCCGAACGACCCCGTGAGTGGAACCAACACCTCGCACTGGAAAATGTAACTCGCACACACTAACCGTACGATCACGGGACCCTCGATTTTAGAATATAAATAAAATTTAAAGATTTCTTGACTTAGGCATGAAAAAATGGAGTTAGTGGTTGAAAACTCAAAAAATCTCCCGAACGGCCCCGTGAGTGGAACCAACACCTTACACGGGACCAATGTAACTCGTACGAATTGATCGCGTGATCAATGGACCCCAGGTTTGAGAATACGAAGAAAATTTAAAAATATTTAGACTTCGTCAAAACCTGGCGTTAGTGGGTGGAAACTCAAAACAGTCCCCGAACGGCCCCGTGAGAAGGAGCAACACCTCGAACGGAACCCATGTAACTCGTACGCATTAATCGCCTGATCACGGGACCCACGGTTTGAAAATACGGGGTTAATTTGTATATTTCTATACTTAGGCTTAAAATTATGGCTTAGTGGGGGGAAAACTCGAAACAGTCCCCGAACGGCCCTGTGAGTGGCACCACCACCTCGCAAGGGACCAATGTAACTCGTAGGACTTGACTGCGTGATCACTGGCCCCCCGATTTGAGAATATGACGATAATTTGCATATTTCTTGACGTAGGCTTAAAAACATGGCGTTAGTTGGGGAAAACCCAAAACATCACCCGAACGGCCCCGTGAGAGGCACCAACACCTCGCACCCATCGAACGGCCCCATGAGAGGCACTAACACCTCGTAAGGGATATGTAACTCGTACGCACTGACCGCGTGGTCACGGGACCCCCGGATTGAGAAAATAACGATAATTTTCATATTTCTAAACTTAGTCTTAAAAATATGGCATTAGTGGGGGAAAATCGGAAACAACCCCCGATCGGCCCCATGAATGGCACCAACACGTCGCAGAGGACCAATGTAACTCGTAAGAAGTGATCACGCGATCACGGGTCCCCCGATTTAAGAATATGACAATAATTTGCATATTTCTAGACTTGGGCTTAAAAACATGGCATTAGTGGGTGAAAGCACAAAACAACCCTCGAATGGCCCCGTGAGAGGCATCAACACCTCGTACAAGACCAATGTAACTCGTACGCACTGACCGCATGATCACGGGACTCCTGATTTGAGAATACAACGATAATTAGAATATTTCTAGACTTAGGCATGAAAACATGGAGTTATTGGGTGAAAACTAAAAAAAGCTCCCGAACGGCCCCATGAGTGGGACCCACACCTCGCACGGGACCAATGTAACTCATACGCACTGACCGCGCGATCATGGGACCCCCAATTTGAGAATACGATGATAATTTGAAAATTTCTAGACTTAGTCTTAGAAACATGGAGTTAGTGGGGGCAAACCCGAAATAGCCCCCGAACGGCCCCGTGAGTGGCACGAACACCTCGCATGGGACCAATGTAACTCGTAGGAACTGACCAGGCGATCATGGGACCCCTGATTTGATAATATGGTGATAATTTGCATATTTCTAGGCTTAGGCTTAAAAACATGGCATTAGTGAGTGAAAACCTGAAATAGTCCCCGAATGGCCCCGTGAGACGCACCAACACCTCGCACAGGACCAATGTAACTCGTACATACTGACCACGTGATCACGGGACCCCCAGTTTGAGAATATGATGATAATTTGTATATTTCTGGACTTAGGCATGAACACATGGAGTTAGTGGGTGAAAACTCAAAAAAGCTCATGAACGGCCCCGTGAGTGGAACCAACACCTCGCACGGGACAAAGGTAACTCGCACGAATTGATTGCGCAATCACGGGACCCCCAATTTGAGAATAGGATGGTAATTTGAATATTTCTAGACTTAGGCTTAAACACATGGTGTTAGTGGGTGAAAACCCGAAACAGCCCCCAAACGGCCCTGTGAGAGGCACCAACACCTCGCACGGGACCAATGTAACTCGTAGGCACTGACCGCACGATCACGGGACCCACGATTTGAGAATTTGATGATAATTTTCATATTTCTAGACTTAGGCATGAAAACATGGAGTTAGTGGATGAAAACTTGAAAAATCTCCCGAACAACCCCGCGAGTGGAACCAACACCCCGCATGGTTTCAATGTAACTCGTATGAATAGACCACGTGATCACGGGACCCTCAGTTTGAGAATACGGTGATAATTTTAAAATATCAGGCCTAAGGAAAAAGATGGCTTTAGTGGGTGAAAACCCAAAACAACCCCCAAACGGCCCCATGAGAGGCACCAGCACCTCTCACAGGACCAAATAACTCGTACGCACTGACCGTGTGATCACGATACCCCCGGTTTGAGAATAGGACGATAATTTTAATATTTCTAGACTTTGGCATAAAAACATTGCATTTGTGGGGAAAACCCCAAAATATCCCTTGAACGGCCCCGTCAGTGGCACCACACCTCGCACGAGACCTATGTAACTCGCAGGAATTGACTGGGCGATCAGGGGACCCCCGGTTTGAAAATAGGAGGATAATTTGCATATTTCTAGACTTAGGATTAAACAGATGGTGTTAGTGGGTGAAAACCCGAAACATCCCCCGAACGGCCCCGTGAGTGGAACTAACACCTCGCACAGGACCAATGTAACTCGTACGCATTGATCGCGCGATCACGGGACCCACGGTTTGAGAATTCGATGATAATTTGCATATTTCTAGACTTAGGCATAAAAACATGGAGTTAGTGGGTGAAAACTTGAAAAATCTCTCGAACGGCTCCGTGAGAGGAACCAAAACCCCGTATGGGTTCAATGTAACTCGTAGAAACAGACCGTGTGATCATGGGACCCTTAGTTTGAGAATACGGTGATAATTTTAAAATATTAGGCCTTCGAAAAAACATGGCGTTAGTTGGAGAAAACCCAAAACAGCCCCCGAACGGCCCCGTAAGAGGCACCAACACCTCTCACGGAACCAATATAACTTGTACGCACTAATCGCGCGATCACGGGACCCCCGGTTCGATAATACGATGATAGTTTTAAAACTTCTAGACTTAGTATTAAAAATATGGCGTTAGTGGTAGAAAACTCGAAACAGCCCCCGAACGGCCCCGTGAAATGGCACAAACACCTCGCACGGGACCAATGTAACTCGTAGGAACTGACACCACAGTAACGAAACCTCCGGTTTGAGAATATGATGACAATTTGCATACTTCTAGACTTAGGCTTAAAAACATGGCGTTAGCGAGGGAAATCCGAAACAGACCCCTAAAGGCCCTGTGAGTGCCACCAACACCTCGCACGGGACCAATGTAACTTGTAGGAAGTGACCGTACGATCACGGGACCCCCGGTTTGAGAATACGATGACAATTTTCATATTTCTAGACTTAGGCTTAATAATATGGCTTTAGTGGGTGAAAACCCAAAACTGCCCCCGAACGGCCCCGGGAGTGGTACCAACACCTCACACGGGACCAATGCAACTTGTAGGAACTGATCGGGTGACCACAAGATCCCCAGTTTGAGAATACGATAATAATTTTCATATTTCTTGACTTAGGCATAAAAAATGGAGTTAGTGGGTGAAAACATGAAAAAGCTCTCTAACGTCCCCGTGAGTGGAACCATCACCTCGCACGGGTCCAATGTAACTCATACGAACTGACTACGCAATCACGGGACCCCCGGTTTGAGAATACAATGATAATTTAAACATATTCGGACTTAGTCAAACATGGCGTTAGTGGGTGAAAACTCGAAACAGCCCCTGAACGGCCCCGTGAGAGGCACTAACACCTCGCACGGGTCCAATACAACTCGTACGCACTGACCGCGCAATCACGGGAACACCAGTTTGAGAATATGATGATAACTTGCATATTTCTAGACTTAGGCTTAAAAACATGGTGTTAGTGGGTGAAAGCCTAAAACAGCAACCGAACGGCCCCGTGAGAGGTACCAACACCTCGCACAGGACCAATGTAACTCATACGCACTGGCCGCACGATCACAGGACCCCCGATTTGAGAATACAATGATAATTTAAAAATTTCTAGACTTTGGCATAAAAACATTGGCATTAGTTGGGGAAGGCCCAAAACAGCCCTCGAACGGCCCCGTGAGTGGCACCAACGCCTCGCACGTGACCTATGTAATTCGTAGGAACTGCCCGCGTGATCACGGGACCCCCGGTTTGAGAATACTTCAATAATTTTCATATACCAGGAATTAGGCTTTAAAAATATGGCATTAGTGTGTGAAAACCCAAAACTGCCCCCGAACGGCCCCGTGAGTGTCACCAACACCTCGCACGGGACCAATGTTACTGGTAGGAACTGACCGCGCAACTACAGGACCCCCAGTTTGAGAATACGATGATAATTTGCATATTTCTAAACTTAGGCTTAAAAACATGGCGTTAGTGGTGAAAACACAAAACAGCCCCCGAATGGCCCCGTGAGTGGTACCAACACCTCGCATGGAACCAATGTAACTCGTAGTAACTGACCGCGCGACCACGGTACCCCCGATTTCAGAATATGATGATAATTTGCATATTTCTAGACTTAGGCACGAAAAAATATAGTTAGTGGGTGAAAACTCAAAAAAGCTCCCGAACGGCCCCATGAGTGGAACCAACACCTCACACGGGACCAATGTAACTCGTATGATTTGACTGTGTGATCACGGGATCCCCAGCTTGAGAATACAACAATAATTTAAAAATATTAAGAATTCGTCAAAACATGGCGTTAGTGGGTGGAAACTCGAAACAGTCCCTGAACGGTCCCGTGAGAGGGAACAACACCTCGCACGAGACCAATGTAAGAAGTATGCATGACCGCGTGATCACGGGACCCACGGTTTGAGAATACGGGGATAATTTGTATATTTCTTGACTTAGGCTTAAAAACATGGCGTTAGTGGGTGAAAACTCGAAACAGCCACCGAACGGCCCCATGAGATGCACCAACGCCTCACATGGGACTAATGTAACTCGTACGCACTAACCGCGCGATCATGAGACATTCGGTTTGAGAAAACGATGCTAATTTTCATATTTCTAGACTTAGTCTTAACAACATGGCGTTAGTGGGGGAAAACCCGGAACAACCCCCGATCGGCCCCGTGAGTGGCACAGCACCTCGCACGGGACCAATGTAACTTGTAAGAACTATTCACGTGATTGTGGGACACCCAGTTTAATAATATGATGATAATTTTCATATTTCTAGACTTAGGCTTAAAAACATGGCATTAGTGGGTGAAACCCCAAAACAACCCCCGAACGGCCCCGTGAGAGGCACCAACACCTCGCACAAGACCAATGTAACTCGTACGCACTGACCGGGCGATCACGGGACCCCCGTTTGCGAATATGATCATAATTTGAATATTTCTAGACTTTGACATAAAAACAGGGCGTTAGTGGTGGAAAACCCGAAATAACACCCGAACGGCCCCGTGAGTGGTACCAATATCTCCCACAGGACCTATGTAACTAGTAGGAACTAACCGCGTGATCACGGGACCCCCAGTTTGAGAATACAATTATAATTTGCATATTTCTACACTTGGGCTTAAAACACATGGCGTTACTGGGTGAACACCCGAAACGGCCCCCGAACGGCCCCGTGAATGTCACCAACACCTCGCACGGGACCAATGTAACTCGTACGCACTAAATGCGTGATCACGAGACCCCCGATTTGAGAATACGTTGATAATTTGAATATTTCTAGACTTAGGCATGAAAACATGGAGTTATTGGTTGAAAACTCGAAAATGCTCCCGAACGGCCCCGTGAGTGGAACCAACACCTCGCAAAGGACCAATGTAGCTCGTACGAATTGACCACGTGATCACGGGACCCTCGGCTTGAGAATATGACAATAATTTAAAACTATCAGGACATAGGAAAAACATGGCGTTAGTGGGTGAAAACTCGAAACATCCCCCGAACGGCCCGGTGAGAGGACCAACACCTTGCACGGGACCAATGTAGCTCATACGCACTGACCGCGTGATCACGGAACCCCTGATTTGAGAATATGACGATAATTTGCAAATTTCTAAACTTAGATTTAAAAACATGGCGTTAGTGGGAGCAAACCCAAAATAGCCCCCGAACGGCCTCGTGAGTGGCACCTACACCTTGCACGGGACCAATATAACTCGTAGGAACTGACCGCGCGATCATGGGACCCCCGGTTTGAGAATACGACGATAATTTGCATATTTCTAGCCATAGTCTTAAAAATATTGCATTAGCGGGTGAAAACCCAAAATAGCCCCCGAACGGCCCCAGGAGTGGCACCAACACCTCTCACGATTTGAGAATTCGATGAAAATTTGCATATTTCTAGACTTAGGCATGAAAACATGAAGTTAGTGAGTGAAAACTCGAAAAAGCTCCCGAACGGACCCCGTGAGTGGAACTAACACCACACACGGGTTCAATGTAACATGTACAAACAGACTGCGCAATCATGGGAGCCCCGGTTTGAGAATATAACTACAATTTAAAACTATTAGGCCTTAGGCAAACCATGGCGTTAGTGGGTGAAAACTCGAAACTACACCCGAACGGCCCCGAGAGAGGCACTAACACCTAAAAATGGAACCAATGTAACTTGTACGCACTGATCGTGCAATCACGGGACCCCCGATTTGAGAATATGATGATAAATTTCAAATTTCTAGACTTAGTCTTAAAAACATGGCGTTAGTAGCAAAAAACTCAAAATAACCCCCAAACGGCCCCATGAAGTGGCACCAACACCTCGCATGGGACCAATCTAACTCGTAGGAACTGACAGCGCGATTACGGAACCCACGGTTTGAGAATGCGACGATAATAGTCATATTTCAAGATTTAGGCTTAAAAACATGGCGTTAGTGGGTGAAAACCCAAAACGGCCCCGAACAGCCCGTGAGTGGCACCAACACCTCGTACGGGACCAATGTATCTCGTACGAATGATCGCGCGATTACGAGACCCCTAGTTTAAGAATACGGTGATAATTTAAAAATATCAGGACTTAGGCAAAACTTGGCGTTAGTGGGGGAATATTGGAAATGGCCCCCAAGTGTCCCCGTGAGTGGCACTAACACCTCGCACGGGACTAATGTATCCCATAAGAACTGATCGCGCGATCACGGGAACCTCTGTTTGAGAATACGACGATAATTTGCATATTTTTAGACTTGGATTTAAAAACATGGCGTTAGTGGGTAAAAACCCAAAATGGCCCCCGAACGACCCCGTTAGAGACACAAATAACTCGCACAGGACCATTTTAACTCGTACGCGCTGACCACGTGATCACGAGACCCCCAGTATGAGAATACGATGTTAATTTACATATTTCTAGACTTAGGCATGAAAAGATGGTGCTAGTGGGAGAAAACCCGAAATCGCACCCGAACGGTTAAATGAATGGCACCAACACCTCACTCGGTACCAATGTAACTTGTAGGAACTGACCGCGTGATCACGGGACCCCCGGTTTGAGAATACGGTGATAATTTTCATATTTCTAGACATATGCTTAAAAACATGGTGTTAGTGGGTGAAAACCCAAAACAACCCCCGAACGGCCCCATGAGAGGCACCAACACCTCGCACGGGACCAATGTAACTCATACGCACTAACCGTGCGATCACGGGACCCCCGAATTGAGAGTACGATGATAATATGCGTATTCTAGACTTAGGCATAAAAACATGGTGTAAGTCGGGGGAAACTCGAAATAGCCCCCGAATGGCCCCGTGAGTGGAACCAACACCTCGCACGGGACAAATGTAACTTGTACGCACTAACCGCACGATCACAGGACCCCCGGTTTGAGAATACGAGGATAATTTGCAAATTTCTAGACTTAGGAGAGGAAACATGGAGTTAGTGAGATAAAACATGGAGTTAGTGTGTGAAAATTCAAAAAACTCCAGAATCGCCCCGTGAATGGAACCAACACCTCGCACGGGACCAATGTAACTAATACGAACTGACCACGCAATCGCGGAGTCCCCGGTTTAAGAATACAATGATAATTTAAAAATATTTGGACTTAGGCAAAACATGGCGTTAGTGGGTGAAAACCCAAAACAGCCCCCGAACGGCCCCGTGAGAGGCACTAACACCTCGCACGGGTCCAATACAACTCGTATGCACTGGCCGCGCGATGACGGGACCCTTTGTTTGAGAATACGATGATAATTTTCAAATTTCTAGACTTAGGCTTAAAAACATGGCGTTAGTGGGTGAAAAGCCATAACAACCCCCGAACGGCCACGTAAGTGGCACCAACACCACGCACGGGACCTATGTAGCTCATAGGAACTGACCACGCGATCACAGGATCCCTGGTTTGAGAATATGATGATAATTTTCATATTTCTAGACTTAGGCTTAAAAACATGGTGTTAATGGGTGAAAACCCAAAATAGCCCCCGAACGGCCCCGTGAGAGGCACCAATACCTCGCACGGTGCCAATGTAACTCGTACGCACTGATTGCACGATGAGGGGACCCCTGATTTGAGAATGCAACGATAATTTGTATATTTCTAGACTTAGGCTTAAAAACATGGCGTTAGTGGGGAAAAACCCGAAACAACCCCAGAACGGCCCCGGGAGTGGTACCAACACCTCGCACGGGACCAATGTGACTCGTAGGAACTGACCAGGAGATCACGGGACCCTCGGTTTGAGAATACGACGATAATTTGCTAATGTCTAAACTTAGGATTAAAAACATGGCGTTAGTCAGGGAAAACCCAAAACATCCCCCGAACGGCCCAGTGAAGTGGCACCAACACGTCGCACGGGACCAATGTAACTCGTAGGAACTGACCGTATGATCTTGGGACCCTCGATTTAAGAATATGATGATAATTTTCATATTTCTGGACTTAGGCATAAAAACATGGCGTTAGTGGGGGAAACTTTAAACAGCCCTCGAAACGACCCCGTGAGTGGCACCAACACCTCGCACGGGACCAATGTAACTTGTAGGAACTAACTGCGTAACCACGGGACCCCCGATTTGAGAATACGATGATAATTTGCATATTTATAAATTTAGGCTTATCAACATGGCGTTAGTGGGTGAAAATGCAAAACTGCCCCCGAATGGCCCCGTGAGTGGCACCAACACCTCGCACAGGACCAATGTAACTCGTAGGAACTAATCGCGCAATAACGGGACCCCCGGTTTGAGAATACGATGATAATTTGCATATTTCTAGACTTATGCACGAAAAATGGAGTTAGTGGGTGAAAACTCAAAAAAGCTCTGGAAAGGCCCCGTGAGTGGAACCAACACCTCGTACGGGACCAATGTAACTCGTATGAATTGACTGCGTGATCATGGGACCCTCAGTTTGAGAATACGATGATAATTTAAAAATATCAAGAATTCGTCAAAACATGGTGTTAGTGGGAGAAAACTCGAAACAGTCCCCGAACTGCCCCGTGAGAGAGACCAACACCTCGCACGAGACCAATGTAAGTAGTACGCATGACCGCGTGATCACGGGACCCACAGTTTGAGAATATGAGGATAATTTGTATATTTCTTGACTTAGGCTTAAAAACGTGGCGTTCGTGGGTGAAAACTCGAAACAGCCACCAAGCGGCCCCATGAGATGCACCAACGCCTCACACGGGACCAATGTAACACGTACGCACTAACCGCGCGATCAAGAGACCCCCAGTTTGAGAAAACGGTGATAATTTTCATATTTCTAGACTTAGTCTTAACAACATGGCGTAGGTGGGGGAAAACCCGAAACAACCCCCGATCGGCCTCGTGAAAAGCACAACACCTTGCACGGGACCAATGTAACTCGTAGGAACTATTCGCGTGATTACGGGACACCCAATTTAACAATATGACAATAATTTGCATATTTCTAGACTTAGTCTTAAAAACATGGCGTTTGTGGATGAAACCCCAAAATAACCCCCGAACGGCCCCGTGAGAGGCATCAACACTTCGCACAAGACCAATGTAACTCGTACGCACTGACCGCGCGATCACGGGACCCCCAGTTTGTGAATACGATCATAATTTGTATATTTCTAGACTTTTGCATAAAAACAGGGCGTTAGTGGTGAAAAACCGGAACATCACCTGAACGGCCCTGTGAGTGGCACCAACACCTCCCACGGGACTATGTAACTCGTAGGAACTGACTGCGCGATCACGGGATCCCCGGTTTGAGAATACAATGATAATTTTGCATATTTCTACACTTAGGCTTAAAAACATTGGTGTTAGTGGGTGAACACCCGAAATAGCCCCCGAACGGCCCCGTGAAAGCCACCAACACCTCGCACGGGACCAATGTAACTTGTACGCACTAAACGCGTGATCACGGGACCCTCGGTTTGAGAATACAATGATAATTTGAATATTTCTAGACTTAGGCATGAAAACATGGAGTTATTGGGTGAAAACTCGAAAAAGCTCCCGAACAGCCCCGTGAGTGGAACCAACACCTCGCTTGGGACCAATGTAACTCGTACGAATTGACCGCGTGTTCACGGGACACCCGGTTTGAGAATATGACAATAATTTAAAACTATCACAACTTAGGCAAACCATGGCGTTTGTGGGTGAAAACTCAAAACATCCCTCGAACGACCCGGTGAGAGGGACCAACACCTTGCACGGGACCAATGTAACTCATACCCACTGACCACGGGATCACGGAACCCCCGATTTGAGAATATGACAATAATTTGCAAATTTCTAAACTTAGGCTTAAAAACATGGAATTAGTGGGGCAAACCCGAAATAGCCCCCGAACGGCCTCGTGAGTGGCACCAACACCTCACATGGGACCAATGTAACTCGTAGGAACTGACCGCGCGATCACGGGACCCCCGATTTGAGAATATGATGATAATTTGCATATTTCTAGACATAGGCTTAAAAATAATGCATTAGTGGGTGAAAACCCAAAACAGCCCCCGAACGGCCCCGTGAAAGGCAGCAACACCTCTCACTAGACCAATGTAACTCGTATGCACTAACAGTGCGATCACGAGACCCTCGATTTGAGAATATGATGATAATTTGAATATTTCTTTACTTTGGCATAAAAACATGGCGTTAGTGGCGAAAAACCTGAAATAGACGCTGAAAGGCCCCGTCAGTGGCACCAACACCTCGTACGGGATGAATGTAACTCGTAGGAATTGGCTGCATGATTACGGGACCCCCGGTTTGACAATATGATGATAATTTGTATATTTCTAGACTTGGGCATAAAAACATGGTGTTAGTGTGTGAAAACCCGAAACAACCCCCGAACAGTCCTGTGAGAGGCACCAACAACTCGCACGGGACCAATGTAACTCCTACGCACTGACCGCGTGATCACGGGACCCCCAATTTGAGATTTCGATGATAATTTGCATATTTCTAGACTTAGGCACGAAAACATGGAGTTAGTGGGTGAAAACTCGAAAAAGCTCCCTAACGGCCCGGTGAGTGGAACTAACACCACACACGGGTTCAATGTAACACGTATTAACAGATCGCGTGATCGTAGGAGCCCCAGTTTGAGAATACGACGTTATTTAAAACTATTGGGCCATAGGCAAAACATGGCGTCAGTGGGTGAAAACCCGAAGCTACCCCTGAACGGCCCCGAGAGAGGCATCAACACCTCACACGGGACCAAATGTAACTTGTACACACTGATCGTTCGATCACGGGACCCCCGATTTGAGAATACGATGATAATTTTTCAAATTTCTAGACTTAGTCTTAAAGAAATGGCGTTAGCAGGGGAAAACTCGAAGCAACCCCCAAGCGGCCCCATGAAGTGGCACCAACACTTCGCACGAGACCAATGTAACTCGTAGGAACTGACAGCACGATCACGGAACCCCTGGTTTGACAATGCGATGATAAAAGTCATATTTTAAGACTTCGGCTTAAAATCATGACATTAGAGGGTAAAAACTCGAAACGGCCCCCGAACGGCCCGTGAGTGGCACCGACACCTCGCACAGGACCAATGTATCTCGTACGAACTGATCGCGCGATCACGGGACCCCCGATTTGAGAATACGGTGATAATTTAAAAATATCAGGACTTAGGCAAAACTTGGCGTTAGTGGGGGAAAATCAAAAAACATCCCCAAGCGGCCCTGTGAGTTGCACTAACACCTCGCACGGGACCAATGTATCCCGTAAGAACTAATCGCGCGATCACGGGAACCTCGATTTGAGAATACGATGATAATTTTCATAGTTTTAGACTTGGACTTAAAAACATGGCGTTAGTGGGTAAAAACCCAAAATCGCCCCCGAACGACCCCGTTAGAGACACCAATAACTCGCATCGGACCATTTTAACTCGTACGCGCTGACCATGCGATCACGGGACCCCCGGTATGAGATTATGATGTTAATTTGCATATTTCTAGACTTAGTCATGAAAACAAAATGCTAGTGGAGGAAAACCCGAAATCTCCCCTGAACGGCCAAGTGAATAGCACCAACACCTCGCTCGGCACCAATGTAACTTGTAGGAACTGACCGCGTGATCACAGGACCCCCGATTTGAGAATACGATGATAATTTGCATATTTCTAGACATGGGATTAAAAACATGGTGTTAGTGGGTGAAAACCCAAAACAACCCCCGAACGGCCCCATGAGAGGCACCAACACCTCGCACGGGACCAATGTAACTCATACGCACTAACCGTACGATCACGAGACCCCCGATTTGAGAATACGATGAAAATTTGCATATTCTAGACTTAGGCATGAAAACATGGTGCAAGTGGGGGAAACCCCGGAATAGCCCCTGAATGTCCCCGTGAGTGGAACCAACACCTCGCACGGGACTTATGTAACTCATAGGAACTCACCGCACGATCACGGGACCCCCGGTTTGAGAATACGAGGATAATTTGCAAATTTCTAGACTTAGGAAAGAAAACATGGAGTTAGTGAGTGAAAACTCAAAAAATCTCCAGAATCGCCCCGTGAGTGGAACCAACACCTCGCACGGGTCCAATGTAACTCATACGAACTGACCGCGCAATCATGGGACCCCCGGTTTGAGAATACAAATGATAATTTAAAAATATTCGAACTTAGGCAAAATATGGCATTAGTGGGTGAAAACCCGAAATAGCCCCCGATAGCCCCGTGAGAGGCACTAACACCTAGCACAGGTCCAATACAACTTGTACGCACTGACCGCGCGATGACGGGACCCCTGGTTTAAGAATACGACGAAAATTTGCAAATTTCTAGACTTAGGCTTAAAAACATGGCGTTAGTGGGTGAAAAGGAAAAACAGCCTCCAAACGGCCCCGTAAGTGGCACCAACACCACGCACAGGACCTATGTAACTCGTAGGAACTGACCGCGTGATCATAGGACCCCTGGTTTGAGAATATGATGATAATTTGCATATTTCTAGACTTAGGCTTAAAAACATGGCGTTAGTGGGTGAAAACCCGAAACAGCCCCCGAACGGCCCCGTGAGAAACACCAACAACTCGCACGGTGCCAATGTAACTCGTACACACTGATTTCACGACGAAGGGACCCTTGATTTGAGAATGCGATGATAATTTGTATATTTTTAGACTTAAACTTATAAACATGGCGTTAGTGGGGGAAAACCCGAAACAGCCCCCAAACGGCCACGTGAGTGGCACCAACACCTCGCACGGGACCAATGTGACTCATAGGAACTGACCAGAATATCACGGGACCCTCAGTTTGAGAATACGACGATAATTTGCAAATTTCTAGACTTGGTCTTAAAAACATGGCATTACTGGGGGAAAACTCGAAACATCCCCCGAACGGCCTCTTGAAATGGCACCAACACCTCGCACGGGACCAATGTAACTCGTAGGAACTGACCGCGTGATCATGGGACTCCCGGTTTGAGAATATGATTATAATTTTCAAATTTCTGGACTTAGGCATAAAAACATGGCGTTAGTGGGGGAAATATCGAAACATCCCCCGAAACAACCCCGTGAGTGGAACCAACACCTCACACGGGACCAATGTAACTGGTAGGAACTAATCGCGTAACCACGGGACCCCCGGTTTGAGAATACGATGATAATTTGCATATTTCTAAACTTAGGCTTAAAAACATGACGTTAGTGGGTGAAAACCCAAAACTACCCCTGAACGGCAGCGTGAGTGGCACCAACACCTCGCACGGGACCAATGTAACTCATAGGAATTGATCGCGCGACAATGGAACCCCCGGTTTGAGAATACGATGATAATTTGCATATTTCTAGACTTATGAACGAAAAAATGGAGTTAGTGGATGAAAACTCAAAAAAGCTCCGAAACGGCCCCGTGAGTGGAACCAACACCTCGCACGGGACCAATGTAACTCATACGCACTGATTGCATGATCACGGGACCCTCGGTTTGAGAATACAACACTAATTTGCATATTTCTAGACTTTGGCTTAAAAACATGGCGTTAGTGGTTGAAAACAAGAAATAGCCCCCAAATTGCCCCGTGAGTGGCACTAACACCTCGCACGGGACCAATGTAACTCCTAGGAACTGACCACGGGACCCCCGATTTGAGAATATGAGGATAGTTCGCTTATTGCTAGACATAGGCTTAAAAATATGGCGATTGTGGGGGAAACAACGAAACAGCCCCCGAACGGCCCCGTGAGTGGCACCAATAAATCGAACGGAGCCTATGTAACTCGTAGGAACTCACCTCACGATCATGGGACCCCCAGTTTGAGAATATGATGATAATATGCATATTTTTAGACTTAGACTTAAAAATATGGCGTTAGTGGGTGAAAACTCGAAACAGTCCCCAAACGGCCTCGTGAGACGCATCAACACCTCGCACGAGACCAATGTAACTCGTACACACTGACCACGCGATCACGGGACCCCCATTTCGAGAATATGACGATAATTTTCATATTTCTAGACTTAGGCATGAACACATGGAGTAGTGGGTGAAAACTCAAAAAAGCTCCTGAACGGCCCCGTGAGTGGAACCAACACCTCGCATGGGACAAATGTAACTCACACAAACAGACTGCGCAATCATGGGACCCACAGTTTGAGAATACGATGATAATATAAAAATAGTAGGACTTCGGCAAAACATGGCGTTGGTGGGTGAAAACTCGAAACAACCCCGAACGGCCCCGTGAGAGGCAGCAACACCTCACACGGATCCACTGTTACTCGTTAGGGCTGATCGCGCGATCACGGGACCCCCAGTTTTAAAATATGATGATAATTTGCAACATTCTACACATGGGCATAAAAACATGGAGTTAGTGGGGGAAAACCCGAAAGAGCCCCCGAACGGCCCCTTGAATTTGCACCGACACCTCGCACGGGACCAATATAACTCGTAGAAACTGTCCGTGCAATCACGGGACCCCTAGTTTGAGAATACGACGATAATTTGCATATGTTTAGACATAGGCTTAAAACATGGCGTTAGTGGGGAAAAACTCGAAACAGCTCCCGAACGGCCGTGTGAGTGGCACCAACACCTCGCACGGGACCAATGTATCTCGTAGGTACTAACTGCATAACCACAGGATCCCCGATTTGAGAATACGACGATAATTTGTATATTTTAAGACTTAGGCTTAAAAACATGGCGTTAGTGGGTGAAAACCCAAAATATCCCCCAAATGACATCGTGAGTAGCACCAACAACCTACAGGACCAATGTAACTCGTAGGAACTGACCGCGCGACCACGGGACCCTCAGTTTGAGAATATGATGATAATTTTCATATTTCTAGACTTAGGCATGAAAAAATGGAGTTAGTGGATGAAAACTCGAAAAAGCTCCCGAACGGCCCCGTAAGTGGAACCAACGACTCGCAGGGGACCAATGTAACTCGTACGCACTGACCGCACGATAACGGAACCCCCCAGTTTGAGAATATGATGATAATTTTCGTATTTCTAGACTGAGGCTTAAAACATGGCATTAGCGCTGGAAACCCAAAATAGCCCCCCGAACGTCCCCGTGAGTGGCACCAACACCTCGCACGGGACCAATGTAACTCGTAGGAACTGATCGCGCGACCATGGGATCCCTGGTTTGAGAATATGATGATAATTTGCATATTTCTTGATTTAGGCTTAAAAACATGGCGTTAGTGGGGGAAAACACGAAACAGCCCCCGAATGGCCCCGTGACTGGCACCAACACCTCGCACGGGACCTATGTAACTCGTAGGAACTCACCGCATTAAATCATGGGACCCTTGATTTGAGGATATGATGATAATTTTCATATTTCTAGACATAGGTTTAAAAACATGGCGTTAGTGGGTGAAAACCCGAAATAGACCCTGAACGGCCCCGTGAGAGGCACCAACACCTCGCACGGGGCCAATGTAACTTGTACGCAGTGACTGCCTGATCACGGGACCCCCGATTTTGGAACACGATGATAATTTGCATATTTTTAGACTTAGGCATGAAAACATGGAGTTAGTGGGTGAAAACTCAAAAAAGCTCCCGAGCGGCCCCATGTGTGGAACTAACACCTCACACGGGACAAATGTAACTCGTACGAACTGTCCGCGCAACGACGGGACCCCCAATTTGAGAATACGATGATAATTTAATAATATTAGGACTTAGGTAAAACATGGCATGAGTGGGTGAAAACCCGAAATAGACCCCGAACGACCTCGTGAGAGGCACCAACATGTTACACGGGTCGAATGAAACTCGTATGCACTGTACTCGCGATCACGGGACCCTCGATTTGAGAATACGACGATAATTTGTAAATCTCTAGACTTGGGCATAAAAACATGGCGTTAGTGGTGAAAATCCAAAACAGCCACCTAACGGCCTTATGAGTGGCACCAACACCTCTCACGGGACCAATGTAACTCGTAAGAACTGATCGTATGACCACGGGACCCCCGGTTTAAGAATACGACGATAATTTCTATATTTCTACACTTAGACTTCAAAACATGGCGTTAGTGGGTGAAAACTCGAAACAGTCCCTAAAGGGCCCCGTGAGTGACACCAACACCTCGCATGGGACAAATGTAACTCATACAAACTGATCGCGCGATCACAGGGTCCTCGATTTGAGAATACGACGATAATTTAAAAATATTAAGACTTAGGCAAAACATGGCGTTAGTGGGTGAAAACCCAAAACAGCCCCCGAAAGGGCCTGTGAGAGGCACCAACACCTCGTACGGGTCCAATGTAACTCGTATGCACTCAACGTACGATCACGGGACCCCCACTTTGAGAATATGATGATAATTTGCAAACTTCTAGACTTAGGCTTTAAAACATGGCGTTAGTGGGGGGAAACCCGAAATAACCCCTGAACGGCCCCATGAAATAGCACCAACACCTCGCACGGAACCAATGTAACTCCTAGGAACTGACCGCGCAACCACGTAACCCCCGATTTGAGAATAAGAGGATAATTTTCTTATTGCTAGACATAGGTTTGAAAACATGGCATTTATGGTGGAAAACACGAAACAACCCCGGAACGGCCCCGTGAGTGGCACCAACAATTCGCACGGGGCCTATGTAACTCGTAGGAACTCACCACACGATCATGGGACCCCCAGTATGAGAACACGATGATACTATGTATATTTCTAGACTTAGGCTTAAAAACATGGCATTAGTGGGTGAAAACCCAAAATAGTCCCTGAACGGCCCCGTGAGACGCACCAACACCTCGCACAGGACCAATGTAACTCGTACATACTGACCACGCGATCAAGGGACCCCCAATTTGAGAATATGATGATAATTTGCGTATTTCTGGACGTAGGCATGAACACATGGAGTTAGTGGGTGAAAACTCAAAAAAGCTCCTGAACTGTCCCGTGAGTGGAACCAACACCTCGCACGAGACAAATGTAACTCACACAAACAGACCGTGCGATCACGGGACCCTCAGTTTGAGAATAAGACGATAATATAAAAATATTAGGACTTAGGCAAAACATGGCATTGGTGGGTGAAAACACGAAACAACCCCCAAACAGCCCCCGAACGGCCCTATGAGTTGCACTAACACCTCGCACATGACCAATATAACTCGTAGGTACTGACCGCATGACCACTGGATCCCCGATTTGAGAATATGATAATTTGTATATTTCTAGAGTTAGTCTTAAAAACATGGCGTTAGTGGGTGAAAACCCAAAATAGCCCCCGAACGACATCGTGAGTTGCACCAACCACCCACGGGACCAATGTAACTCGTAGGAACTGACCGCGCAACCACGGGACCCACAGTTTGAGAATATGTTGATAATTTGCATATTTCTAGACTTAGGCACGAAAAAATGGAGTTAGGGGGTGATAACTCGAAAAAGCACCCGAATGTGGATCCAACACCTAGCATGGGACCAATGTAACTTGTACGCACTGACTGTGCGATAATGGGACCCCCAGTTTGAAAATATAATGATAATTCGCATATTTCTATACTGGGGCTTAAAACATGGCGTTAGCGATGGAAACCCAAAATATCCCCCGAACGTCCCCGTGAGTGTCACCAACACCTCGACGGGACCAATGTAACTCGTAGGAACTGATCGCGCGACCATGGGATCCCTGGTTTGAGAATATGATGATAATTTGCATATTTCTAGACTTAGTCTTAAAAACGTGGCGTTACGAGGGAAAACACGAAAAAGCCCCCGAATGGCCCCGTGAGTGGCACCAACACCTCGCACGGGACCTATGTAACTCGTAGGAACTCACCGTGCGATCACGGGACCCTCGGTTTGAGAATATGATGATAATTTGCTTATTTCTCGACATAGGGTTAAAAACATGGCGTTAGTGGGTGAATACCCGAAATAGCCCCTGAACGGCCCCGTGAGAGGCACCAACACCTCACACGGGGCCAATGTAACTCGTATGCACTGACGGCCCGATCACGGGACCCCCGGTTTTGGAACACAATAATAATTTGCATATTTCTAGACTTAGGCATGAAAACATGGAGTTAGTGGGTGAAAACTTGAAAAAGCTCCTAAGCGGCCCCTTGTGTGGAACTAACACCTCACACGGGACTAATGTAAGTCGTACGAACTAACCGCGCAACCACGGGACCCCGATTTGAGAATACGACAATAATTTAAAAATATGAGGACTAAGGTAAGACAAGGCATTAGTGGGAGAAAACTCGAAACAGACCTGAATGGCCCCGTGAGAGGCACCAACATGTAACACGGGTCCAATGTAACTCATGCGCACTGAACCCGCGATCACGGGACCCCTGGTTTGAGAATACGACGATAATTTGCAATTTTCTAGACTTAGGCATGAAAGCATGGAGTTAGTGGGTGAAAACTCAAAAAAGCTCCCGATCGGCCCCGTGAATGGAACCAACACCTCGCACGGGACCAATATAACTCATACAAATTGATCGTGTGATCACGGGACCCCCGGTTTGAGAATACGATGATAATTTAAAATTTTCACAACTTAGGCAAAACCTAGCGTTAGTGGATGAAAACCCGAAACAACCCCCGAACAGCCCTGTGAGAGGCACCAACACCTCGCACTGGTCCAATGCAACTCGTACGCACTCAACGTGCGATCACGAGACCCCCAGTTTGATAATATGATGATAATTTGCAAATTTCTAGACTTAGGCTTAAAATCATGGCATTAGTGGGGAAAAACTCGAAACAGCCCCTGAACGGCCCCATGAAATGGCACCAACACCTCGCACGGGACCACCGATTTGAGAATATAACGATAATTTGCATATTTCTATACTTAGGCTTAAAAACATGGCCTTAGTGGGGGAAACCCTGAAACATCCCCCGAACGGCCCTGTGAGTGGAACCAACACCTCGCACGGGACCAATGTAACTCGTAGGAACTGATCGCGCGACCACGGGACCCCCAGTTTGAGAATATGATGATAATTTGCATATTTCTAGAATTAGGCTTAAAAATGTGGCATTAGTGTGTGAAACACGAACGGCCCCGCGATTGGCACCAACACCTCGCACGGGACCAATGTAACTTGTAGGAACCGACCGCGCAACCATGGGACCCCCAGTTTATGCTCATAAGCTTTACACACTAGCGTAGTATCGATGTGCCCAAAACATGTTGAATGGAATGAATGAGCGTAAATTGAAAACAAAAGAATTATAACCCAAACACTGAAATATGTTCAAGAAGTTTTATTTGACCACAAAACTTTATCAAGTTAAGCTTTAGCTTCAATATGATAATTAAAATTTGAACTTAATGAACAAAACAATAATAATGCACACAAGCCTAGAATATTAATGATTCTACAAATCAAGAGCGTCATAAAAAAATAAGCATAACCAGGATACATTGTCATTGTGCAAACCCATTGATATTTCCATCTAAACTCACTCAAAATATTTATTTTCTTTTATTTTGAATGAATATATCAAACTAAACAAATTTTGCCCCTATTTGGCATATTATTCTTTTTATTGCCTTAATTTTTTCGGGCTCTTTTCAAACAATGGCTTTCACGACATGATTATTATTCACTCGCAGACCTTTCTCGTGCACTCATCATATTTTCAATACTAAACAAATTCCTCACGGGCAATGATTCTTACATGCACAAATCCTCCATAGTAATATAAACATGTAGATTCCAATATTGATAGGAGAACATCTCACCAAGCTCAAATGTAAATTATGAAGTAAAATCCAATAAGCTCATGCATTTGTGTGGAGAGGCATGAACAAAGTCGAATCCATAAAGCAAGTCAATTTCGAAAAAAACTGCATAATCATGATTAAGAACAATCTAAGCATCTTAAGTCATAACCATATGTCCTAGCCACACGAAAATTGCGTAGTAACTTGAATTCAAACACACCAATATGCTACACCAAATGTGTAAAACTAAAATACACAAGAACTGAAAAAGTTTTTGAATTTTTCAAAATATTTTCAAAAAATAAAATCTTTTTGTATTTTCAAAAAAATTTATCAAAACAAAATCTTTTTTATTTTTCAAATATGACTCAATTAAAAAAAATATAATATAAAAAGTATACATGTCATAACACTAGAAAACATATATCAGGAAGCACAACTAGCATATGATAAACAAATCATGCAAGCAATCAACTATATGAAATATCATGTGACACATCATGTGCAAGCATGTGAGAATCAACCTACCTAACATTTAGCATCTCCAAAAGTGATTTCCTAACCCAAATAGGTATATACCTAACTTGAGGCATTATGGGAACCGACCGTACACTATCCTTAAACATCCTAGGACCTCTTCCAAGATCAAAAAAAACACGTCTAGGGTGACCTTTCATAACACAATGTAAACATGTGTAAATGGGACGAATGTTACCTATGGGTTGACCATTTATAATGTCCTAGGTTTTGGTTGACCCACTAAAACAAAAAATGGTCTTGACTTTGACAACGGAAGCATTTGAACAAGATGAGCATGGACCCTTACAATCAAAACTACTCGAGTCTTTTTAATCATCTTTTACCCCAAAAATTATAGACTCAAGGAAATAATTAGACTCTTCCAATTTCAGGGATGCCTTTTTCATATTTTTAATAATTCCTAAAAGGTTATCGCGATCACCTTCAATAAAAGTAAACTTTTCCGTAAGAGTCTTCTCATGTGCCTTAAAATCATTAATCAAATTAGTTTTGCCCTCTTTGGCACAAACACAAACCCTAGTATTTTTAAAGTCCTCCAATTCCTTTTTCTAAACATGGGACTCTATCATCACTCTCCTTTTTGGAAAATTCTATTTTTTTAAAATTTACGGTCCTTGTCCACAAGTCTCTTACGAATTAAATCTCTTTGATCTTGAATAGTTTGAAAATTTTCCAAAATGGTTTTAAAATGTTAATTCTCTTTTTCAAGAATTTCAATTATTTCAGCAAGCTTCGAGTTCAAATGATTTAAGTCGTCAAAACTATGAGAATCCATTGAGAGAGGAGAAACAAAACAATAACACCCAAAAAGAACATTTTTTTGAAAAATCAGGATCACACAATAATTAGCGTAACCCGCTCTTATACCAATTTGACAATGCAAAATAATTGCAAAGGGTGATTTCAAACAAAGAGTGCAACACCAATTTTAAATGCGAAAGCGAATTTTAAATTGATTTCATCTTTTTATCCCAATCATGCATCTATGGTGATAAGGCTATGTTTTAGGAAAAAAATCCAAAGGGAAAAACCTTTATCCACTTAGAAATTTACAACAGCGTTGACTTACAGACTACTTGATCCCCACAAGAATAACACTCTATTCTTAGAAAATCTTTAGTGAACAACTATGATCCTCGCAAGAATCACATGACCGCAATCCTCTGAATTATCTGCAGCCTTCGTCTTCAGCAGTGAATCTCCGCAGGTATGACAATTCAGAAATTGAGTGCCTTTCCACAAAAGGTGTATGCAAAAGATACTATATTTTTAGGGTTCTAAACTACTTCACACGAATAATATTCAAGGATGCATTTTGTGAATTAAAACAATGTTAAGGAACACAAAACTTCAAAGAAATTTTGCTGCTGATATGCAGAAACGTGTTGGCAAAATTCTTAAACAAACTGATCCATGAAAGAGGTATTTATAACTGATATGTCCCAAGTATAACCTCGGCCCAGAGCCATCAACCTCTGCCGAGATGATGGCCGAGATATTGATCGACCCAAGATAAGCCATGGGCCCACGATATCATCCCTCGGCCAGACCAGGGTCGGCCCAGACCGACACTACCATCTACACTCCCAATGGACACTACGCGCACCACAGGCATCAACAGCATTCTCATATACCTGGGTATGGTAACCTCGGCCGAGGGTAGGCCGAGGTGGCAGGGAGCCTTGATAACCTTCAACTTGGAACCGGTTCAACCTTGGCTTGGGCCGAGGTCACAAGAAGCCATAGCAAACGTCAGCATGGAATCATTCCAACCTCGGCTGGGGCTGACCCCAGCATAATGTCTCGGCTGAGACCAGGCCGAGACTCTTTATGACACATCCCGGATTGAACGACTATCAAACCTTTACAGCTCGACCTCTCCTAAGACGAGGTCATCCACCAGCATGGTGGCCGAGCATCTGTTGAACATTTGGATAAGGACACATGAGCACAAATCAGTTGTAACAAGATTATTCTCCACATGTGGGGAGAATATTTCATCATCATTACTTACATGTGGCAGTGACAGATGGCACTCCCCCATTGGTAAGGCTACCACACACATGCACATTACATGCATGGGGGGGTACATTACACCCCCCAGGCACTATATATAGGGACCATCCCCTACCTTACAAAGGGATCCCAGTTATTGAACCCTAGCTAAAACTCTGTCTAAATATACAGTAGAGAGAGAAAGCTTGAGAGAATTGTATCCATGGCCATTAGATCCTTCATTCAGTGATATTACTCACACACTCACAGTGGACGTAGGCCAGATTGGCTGAACCACTTATATTCCGGTGTTGATTCCTCATATCCTCATCTCCTTCTCTTATCTCTTTATATAGTTGTGCTGCCATTATTATTCATATATTGAGCTTGGAAACACCTTATCTGGTGGTTCTGGTTCTTAGCATCATCATTTTGGCGCCGTCTGTGGGAAGGAGAAGCTATCTCTTCCTCTCTTTCTACTTAACCTCATCAGAAACTCTGGTGGTGAACCAGGAACCACCCCTTGCATGGAGTTGTTTCACCATTGAAAGAGGTCCTTTAAGGTATTAACCTCACTTGTTGCTCAAGCTCTTTATTGTTAACACATGGCACCAGAATTACCACCGCCACTTTTGCCGCCCGGTGGTGGAGGGGATAGTTCCAGTCAGGCTCCACCTCAATTTGAAATGGCGGAGGTAGCCGCAGCCTTGAAATCCTTAGCTGCAACACAACAAGCCATGAAGGAGAAATTTGCCCAGCTCAGTCAAACCATGATGATGAGGCCACCTGGAGTCTCACCGGACATGATCACTCCGGCGGTAGTTCAGCCTCTTCCAGGCGCCAGGGGACCACCCTAAGCGCCCATGAAGGACCAGCCTACACCCAAGCGGAGGAGGGATGTTGCTGACCCTAGGCGCTTGCACCTGGGGAGGCAAGGAAACCCTTGCCCAGAGGACAGGTATGATGACCT
Organism: Sambucus nigra; assembly: GCA_949130495.1. Classification (NCBI taxonomy): domain Eukaryota; kingdom Viridiplantae; phylum Streptophyta; class Magnoliopsida; order Dipsacales; family Adoxaceae; genus Sambucus; species Sambucus nigra. Next base: position 551,101,405 of record OX422207.1, read on the forward strand.
AGAAGCTGAAGAAGCCCCAGAAGACTGCTGGGAGCCGTATGAGGTGTTAGACAACACTGTACGACCTCTTAGGCGGAGTCAGGGGTGTGTCGGTCGAAGAATAGAAGAGGCCCAACAAAGAGGGTCGGCCTTTGATAGGTTGAGTAGAGGGTCGGCCTTTGACAGGTTGAGTAGAGGGTCGGCCTTCGAGAGGCTGGGCCCAGTCAATGACCTAAGACAGAGGCTATCAAGGTCAAGGAGCGCTGCAGGCTCCCAAATAGGGGATAAGCAGGCTCAGCCAGACCAAGGCCGACCATGTGAAGGAAGAGCCAGGGAACAGGAAGAGGTCAACAGTCAACGTGTTGTGGCTGGGGAACCCTCTGTCCATCGCAGGGAGGTGGTAGGGGATAACCTCGGCCAAGTTGATGACAGAAGACCCTGGAATGATTCTATCCAATGCCTTGAAGAGAAAATTGGGGACCTCATTAAAAGCAGGGACCCATTACAAAGGGGTTACTCCGAGGGCTCCCCGTTTGTGGCTAGGATAGTGGGGTTCCCAACCCCAGCCAAGTTCAAGCCTCCTACAGTGACTCCTAAGTATGATGGCAGCACTAACCCTGTGCACCATATCAAGATGTATCAGTCTGCGGCAGATATTTACTCGATACCCGATGAGATGAAGTGTAGGGCCTTCTCAGGGACATTGACAGGGGCAGCTCATAGTTGGTTTACCTCCCTTCCGAAGAACTTAATTGAGAACTTCAAAGGCCTGGCTGAGCAGTTCATCCCCAACTTCTACTTTGGGGTAAGACCTCAAAAGAAGACTACCCACTTGTTGTACATCAAACAGGCCAAGGGTGAAAGCCTAAGAGACTACATAGCAAGATTCAACAAAGAGAAGTTGGAGGTGGAAGACTATGAAGAGAGCATAGCCATGACCGCCCTTATAGGAGGCTTCCAGAAGGGGAAGCTACTATGGAAATTGGCGGAAGACCCCCCCAGGTCTATGGCAGAGCTGCTAGCAACCGCAGGGAAAGTGGTGAATGCGGAAGAAGCAATGGCTGCCAAATATGAGGAGGAGAACCGCAGTAACGCTGGGAGGTCCCAAAGCAAGAAAAAAGGGAAGAAGAGGTCAGGTGATGACAAATTCGCTCATTACACTCCTCTGACTGTGAGCTGTGAACACATCCTTAACGAGATTAAGACTGACCAGACTCTAAGGTGGCCAGAGAAGTTAAAGGCCCCACCACATAAGAGGAACAAAAACCTCCGGTGTGAGTTCCATCAGGATCACGTCCATGTCATAGATAGATGATTCGCTTTAAAGGATGAGATTGAGAAGATGCTGAAATCTGAGAAGCTGAGAAAGTATGTGGATGGCAAGGCCCCAAAGGGTGGAAGATCAGACCCTAAGAAGAGAAGAGATGACAGGTGCCGTGGCGATGTCCCGGCTAGAAGGCATGATGATTCAGAGGGTGACGATGGAGATGACCCGGACCTCCCGCCAAAGGATGATAACACCCCAGTGAAGAGGGTCAGAACAATCTCCTTCGGTGTTAGCACCATATGTGGGGGATTTGTGGGAGGTGGCTCTGAGGTAGCCGATAGGAAGGCTCGTGTAGCAGAGGCCAGATCAGTGGCCAAACTTGAGGTTGTGAATCTAACGTCTTTCGACGCCGTACAGAAGAGGAAGAAGGTGGACATGGACACCCTCGTAGTGAGGTTCTCCAGACTCTACTTCAAGGGAATCTTATCCCCCCATGATGACCCTTTAGTCATAACAACAAGGGTGCACGGGTGCGATGTAGGGATAATCCTCATAGATGGTGGAAGCTCAGCAGATGTGATGTTCTGGCCTTGTTTCAAGAGTCTGGGTCTCAGCAGGGCGAGGCTGGTTCCCTACCATCACCCGTTGATAGGCTTCAGTGGTGAGAAGGTGCACCCATTGGGCATGTATGAAATGGATGTACGAATGGGGGATGAATGGCCTAAGAGGCTGACCAAGAAGATCAACTTTTTTGTTATGGACGAAAATGTCTTCTCGGCCTACAACCTCATCATCGGAAGAGTGGCCCTCAAAGAGTTTGAAGCCGTGCCGTCGACGGTCCATCAGATGCTAAAATTCCCGACTCCTTATGGAGTAGGGGAAGTGCAAGGGGACCAGACCACGGCACGGGAGTGTTACTTCAACTCGGTCGAAGAGAGAGAGGCCCATAAGAGAGCAACCACCACTTACAGCATTGACACTCTTGACCCGAGAGATAAAACAAAATTGAATAAGGGCGAGGCCGCGAAAGAGGTAGAATTCATCGTCCTCAATGAGGACGAGCAGGAAAAAACCGTCCAGGTCGGCAAGGCCCTAGAGCCAAGGATCAAGGAAGAGCTGATAAACTTCCTCAGGATGAGGCAGAGTGTCTTCGCATGGAGTCATGCAGACATGTGTGGATTTTGACCCTGAGATCATGACCCACAAGCTCAACGTGGACAGAGATGCCAGGCCTATCAAGCAGAGGCGAAGAGTGTACTCCAGGGAGAAGTATGAGGTCATCCGGGAAGAGGTGAAAAATTTAGAAGAGGCCGAGTTCATAAGAGAGGTTACCTATCCAGAGTGGCTCTCAAATGCAGTAATTGTGCCTAAGGCCAATGGAAAGTGGTGAATGTGTGTAGGTTTCACAGACCTAAACAAGTCTTGCCCGAAGGATAGCTATCCCTTACCTAGGATAGACCAGATGGTGGATGCAACGGCAGGGCACGAGCTCATGAGTTTCATGGATGCTTAATCAGGTTATAACCATATCTTTATGGATTCCGAAGACTCTGAGAAGACAGCCTTCATTGCTGATAAGGGGACGTACTGTTATAAGGTGATGCCCTTTGGTATGAAAAATGCGGGGGCAACGTATTAACGTCTTGTCAATAAGATGTTCGAGGAGCAGATAGGTAAGACCTGGAGGTGTATGTGGAAGATATGCTAACGAAGATCCTGAAAGCGAGTACTCATGTAGCAGACCTTGAGAAGACCTTTGATGTCATGGACTCGTATAGAATGAAGCTCAACCCAGCGAAGTGTGTCTTCGGGGTAGGAGCCGGGAAGTTCCTGGGGTTCATCGTTAATCAGAGGGGGATTGAGGCAAACCCTGAGAAGATCAAGGCCTTGCTCAACATGAAGACTCCTAGGAGTATCAAGGATGTCCAGAGACTCACTGGAAGAGTAGCGGCCCTTAACAGGTTTGTTTCTAGGGCAACGGATAAGTGTCTTCCATTCTTTAAAATTCTAAGGAAGGCCTTACAATGGAACAAAGAGTGTGAAAAAGCCTTTGATCAACTCAAGTCCTACTTGGGGTCTCCCTTGTTGCTGTCCCGGCCCATCGCGGGGGAAAGGTTGTTTGTGTATCTGGCAGTCTCTGAGTCAGCCATTAGCGCGGCCATCATACGGGAAGAGGACGGAATCCAGAGGCCTGTGTACTTCAACAGTAAGGCCCTTCAAGGGTCTGAACAAAACTATCCCCAGATGGAGAAGTTGGCTTATGCCCAGATACATGCCTCAAGGAAGATGAAGCCTTACTTCCAAGCTCATTCCATGGTAGTCCTCACTGACTCCCCACTAAGGCAGGTTCTGCACAAGCCTGAGAAGTCCAGAAGATTGATGACCTGGGCCATCGAGCTAGGAGAATATGATCTTACCTACCAGCCTAGGACAGCCATCAAGGGGTAGGCCCTCGCAGACTTCGTCACAGAGTTCACTTGGGAAGAGGTCGATAGGGGTTTGGAAGAAGCCGAGACAAAGAAAGGTTTAGATGACGGTGAAAAGATGAATCGTAGTGTCTTTCGAGATTCGAAAGAGACTGCACCAAACGTCTTTCGAGGCCAAGAAGATGTTATACCAGGAAAAACCCGGATCAGAGTGGAAGAGAACGAAGAGGATCGATACCTCTTCAAGAAGGGGGTTATGAGAGAAGGGGTCTTCTCATCAGATGCAGATGTATGGAGCCTCTTCGTTGATGTCTCTTCCTGTGACAGTGGAAGCGGTGCGGGGCTAATACTCTCGGCTTCAGATGGCGCCAACATTGAGTACGCCTTGATATTCAACTTCCAGGCCTCCAACAACGAGTCTGAGTATGAGGCCATGATAGCAGGTCTCTTATTGGCAACAACTCTTCAAGTAAAGCGACTCCTACTCCATAGTGACTCAAGGTTAGTAGTCAATCAAGTTTTGGGGGTGTACGAGGCCAAAGACGAAAGGATGGCCAAGTACTTAAAGAAGGTAAGAGGATTGCTAGAGTATTTTGAAGAAGCAAAGCTGAAGAGAGTGCATTGGCTGAGCAACAACCACGCCGATGCATTGGCAAGGCTGGCCTCGGTAATGAAAACAGATTTGGGAAGAACCATCCCAATCGAGGTCTTAGGAAAAGCAAGCATCGAGGAGGACGAGGTATGTAGCCCTTGTCATAATGTGAACCTGGGAGACTCATGGATCGACCCTCTCATCAGATACCTAAGAGACAGAGAGCTACCTGAGTCCAAGATAGAAAGGAGAAAGTTGAGATACAGGGCTGCCAAGTTCTCAATAGTAGGAGACGTCCTATACAAAAAGGGGTTTCTATTGCCCCTCCTCAGATGTGTGCATCCCATGGAAGTATCCCGGATCTTACAGGAGGTTCATGAGGGATCTTTCTCTAGCCACATAGGGGGAAGGCCCTTAGCCAAGAGGATCATCACTCAGGGATACTGGTGGCCTACCTTGTCTAAGGACGCTGCAGACTATGTGAAGAGGTGCGACAAATGTCAAAGGTTCGCCACTATCCCTCATCAACCCCATCAGCCTATGACGTCAATCTCTTCTCCATGGCCATTTGCGGTATGGGGAATTGACTTAGTAGGACCTTTGCCAAGAGCTGTCAACAACTATAGATTCTTGATAGTTGCCATTGACTACTTTTCAAAATGGGTGGAGGCAGAACCGATGATAACAATTACGGAGCAGAAGACCTTCCAGTTCATTCGGAAGAACATCATATGTAGATATGGCCTCCCAAACACGCTCATCTCGGACAATGGGACCCAGTTCAAGAACTCCTCCTTAGAGAAGTATTGCCAAAGTGTGGGGATTAAACAGTTCTTCTCATCTCCTGGTCGACCTCAGGCAAATGGCTAGACCGAGGTCACGAATAGAACTATCTTGGATGGAATCAAGAAGAGGTTAGAAGACGCGAAGGGGAGATGGACAGAAGAGGTCTACTCAGTGTTGTGGGCCTACATAACTACGGCCAGGACACCAACAGGAGAAACCCCATACATGCTAGAACATGGCTCACAGGTAGTCATACCAACGGAAGTAGGACTACGAACTCATCGGATTCAGACCTACGACCCTGACAGCAATGGGGAAAAGAGGAGGCTAGACCTAGATCTTATCGAAGAGAGAAGGGAAGACGCAGAGGTCAGGAAAGCAGCCTACCAGCAGAGGGCAGCGAGATTCTACAACTAGAGGGTGAAGTCAAGACCCATTGCAGCGGGAGACCTAGTGCTAAAGAAGACCCTACAGAAGGCAAACAAGCTACATTTAAACTGGCATGGCCCCAACAAAGTGACGGACGAGGTTGTGCCTGGCACTTACAGGCTAGAAAACCTAGAAAGAGAACCATTCACTAACCCATGGAATGCTGGCCATCTCAAGAGATATTACATATGATGTTGTATAGAATTTTATGTAAATGTACTATCTTACTGAGAAGAGGTTATTAATAAAGATCAGTTTCCATATCAGTTCTTGCTTCGTTCTTTAGACTAGAAATTTACTATGGGGATAACCTCTTAGGTAATGACCTCAGACCCTCATAGCATTACTCGGTGGTGACGAGGTCTGAGCTCATACACCTTAGCAGAGGACCTCAGACCCTTAACATCATTAATTTGGTGAAGTTCATTATGGGGATAACCTCTTAGGTAATGACCTCAGACCCTCATAACATCACTCGGTGGTGACAAGGTCTGAGCTCAAACACCTTAGCAGAGGACCTCAGACCCTTAACATCATTAATTTGGTGAAGTTCATTATGGGGATAACCTCTTAGGTAATGACCTCAGACCCTCGTAACATCACTCGGTGGTGACGAGGTCTGAGCTCAGACACCTTAGCAAAGGACCTCGGACCCTGAACATCATTAGTTTGGTGAAATTATTATGAGGCTAACCTCTTAGGTGATGACCTCAGACCCTCATAACATCACTCGGTGGTGACGAGGTCTGAGCTCAGACACCTTAACAGAGGACCTCAGACCCTAAACATCATTAGTTTGGTGAAGTTATTATGAGGCTAACCTCTTAGGTGATGACCTCAGACCCTCATTACATCACTCGGTGTTGACGAGGTCTGAGCTCAGACACCTCAGCAGAGGACCTCAGACCCTGAACATCATTAGTTTGGTGAAGTTATTATGAGGCTAACCTATTAGGTGATGACCTCAGACCCTCATTACATCACTCAGTGGTGACGAGGTCTGAGCTCAAACACCTCAGCAGAGGACCTCAGACCCTGAACATCATTAGTTTGGTGAAAACTATTGTGAGGAGAGCATATTATGAAATGACTTCAGAGCCTAATAGCAATTCAGTAGTGAGATCAGAATTATTGATAATATAAACAAGAACAGCACAACAAAATAAAAGAAGAGATTGCCATTCAAATAAAGGAAGAGATCAGCATTCAGAGGTGTTACAAATTACAAGTTCAGTTACAAGCTACAAGTTAAAAGTTACATGTTACAAAATACAAATTTGTTTCAAGTTAAAGGTCTGAGGGGGGAGCATTGACAGTCTCGGCTGGGTCGACTTGATCAGCGTTAGTCACCTCGGCCACATCATCAGCAGGGTCAGTCCCTCCGAGCTCAGTCCCTCCCAAAGTAGCAGTCTCACCAGGGGCAGCAGTCTCGTCTTCTACCTCTTGCAGTGCCTGGGCAAATTGAGGGTCGGTAAAGCCGAGGCCCACAAAGTCGGAGGCCTTCAGAGTGCCAACCTCCTTCTCTCTGACCTCATCCCATTTGGTAGTGGCTTTGATACCTCTTTCGAGGTATTCAAAGCTAAAACCCACGAACTCCTCCGAGCCTTTGTATTCAGAAATTATTTTGTCCGAGGCATCTGTAAGGGAAGCCTTCACAGCCGCGTTGACCTTCTGCTGCAGAGCATCATCTTTATCCTGTAAGGCCTTGGCATGGTTTTGGACGGGCACTGAGATGTCTTTTTCCAAACTCTTGGCCTTATTTTCAGAGTTCTTGGCCTTATTCTCAGAGGTCTGTAGTTCTGACTTCAGACGTTCTACCTCGGCATTCAGGGCACTCTCTACCTTCTCGGCATCTTGCCCCTTCTGGATAAGGGGCAACTTCCTCATGGCCCAGTTAGACAATTGATACATGGCAGTCACTCCCTGCGCATTTAATGAAGAGGTTAAATGGGAGAAAAGTCAGAGGTTGAACTTATGGAATTTTGTAAAAGGAACAAGTCATACCTGGATGACTCTGTGAAGGCCGAACTCAACCATCACGGGAGTGTTCATGGATCTATAGAAACTCTTGTCTGACTCGGTCATTACAGAGGTGAGTGTATCCATGGCCTGTCTGCTGTTGTCGACCACGCTATCGGTTAACTTTAGCTGCTCCAGACGAGCCGTCAGGATGTCGGCTGAAGAAATTAGAAGTGCAGCATCTGAGGCTTTCTTTTGCCTCACAGTCGGCCTGTGATCCTCAGAGGGATGGGCTTCAGGGGCCCTCTTCTTGGATTTGGATGTAGTGGAAGCTGGAGGAGGAGTGTTTAGACCAACCTTCTTTTCAAGCCTTGCCAAGCTTGGAGCTGCCATCTCCCACAGTTCGTCTAGGATACCTGGTGGTCTCTCTACAAAAGTTAAAAGATAAGAGTCAGAAATCAGACATGAATGATCAGGGGTTAGACTTGAAATAAAAACAAAAATCCTTACCGAAGTCAACAAGGGGGCTCCCACCTAGGCTCGTCCCTGAGAGAAACTGAGGGGTCAGCAAATGCTCGAACTTAACAAACAAGCCGTGTGCCCCTTGGTCTTGCAGGGCCTTCACCTTTTGGATATTTTGAAGACTTAAACCAGGATCGGCCCTTGCATACATGGTGACCTTACCCCATCTGAGGGGTATCCTCGGCCCAAGAGTGGAAGAAGGAACAGATTAGCCGAACTCCCATGGACCTGAGGCAAAAAAATATCGGGGCTTCCAATTGTGATTCGAGGTCTGAGTCACCTGGAGCATCTTCTTCTCAGGCCTCCGAGCCATGAAGTGATAGTAGCTCGGATGATTTTTAGCCCAGGTAGGGACATAGCAACCAGCAAAGACCTGAACTGGGAGGTCAGAGTGGTGGACTACCCTTCACAAGATGATGGCCCCAATAATGACTCTCCAAGAATTGGGAGAGAGCTGCGAGGGGGCCAAGTTGATGAAGGGAAGAATGGACCTGATGATGGGATGAATGGGTAGGAAAAACCCTAACTTAAACATCTGCTCGTACAAGCAGATTTCTCCATCTCGGCCATGATAGGCCCTCTCTTCCCTCAAAGGTCTCCTTAATTTGATGGAAGGACTAATGGAGTATAAGTACCTAAAGCACATAAGATCTAACTCAGTGACTATGCTCTCGAACTCGGCTGCTTCAGAGATGTCAACATCACTTTCAGCATCCTCATCATCGTCAAGCTCAACGTCGGCTGGAGCAGACGTAGATGGGTGACCAGGGAATCTCTGAGCAAACTCAGCACCTGTAACGGCCAATAGAGGAACGGCATCGAGAATGGGTGGCACTGCCACACTAGGCTAAACAAGTTCAACCTCTGAAGAAGAGTCTGAGGTACTTGAGCCATTTTGGGATGAAGCTCGGCTGGATACCTCGGCCTGATCAGGGTCCTGATCAGGCCGAGGTGTAAAATCCATGGCTTATTGGAAAGAGTCCACAGACATGGGGTCTGAGGTAGAAGACTCAGACTCAGACATCGGTAATGGGTTGGCAGAGACGTCTGTCTGATAGAAGTTCTCAGGAGGATCAGGATATACCACCTTGAGGGTGGGGAAAGATAGGTCTAATAGGTAACTCCTGTGACCTACGAGCTTCTTCCTGAGCCATCTCTATTTGCCTAATATTTTCTAAGGTCTTCTCTCTAAGAGAATGGAAGTCCTCAAGAAGCTGGTACATGGGTCTGAGCATCAGAGGACGACCCAAAACTTGGGACGACCCTAAACTTGGGAAAAACTCCTAAAGCTACAAACATGTTTGGCTTATAAAATGAAGAAGCTTAAAGATCAAAACTTAGGAATTTAGGCTAACCACAGTTCGCCAGAATTAATGAAGCTCACCGAAAAACTCAAAAACACGTCAGAAAATCCAAACTAAATGCCAGAAAGAAAGGAAATGGGAAGGGAGAAATACCTGGAAGTGAATCGATGAAGGAAACGAAGAAGAACCTTCAAGAAAACCGGGGGAATCCTCTGGTTTAGGACGTTGGGTGAAGAATCTTTGGAGAGAGAGCAAATTCACAAGAACAGTGTGCGCGGGAAAGAAATGAGGAAGAAGAAAGAGAAAGGAATGGTTTAAACCCTTAAGTACTTGGGCACACTTCCCAAGGCCCATCATTTCCTTGGGAAACCCAAGAGGCAACTAACAGCACATGCCAGCCAAGTTTGCACGCCCTATCTTGGGACAGATGTCATGCAGGTATTAGCCTTGGGATGGACAGGCCTTGGAGGCGAAGCAATCCTCTAGCCACTTGCTCTCGCATATGACTAAGGGCTGGGGGGTGATTGATATGCCCCAAGTATAACCTCGCCCCAGAGACATCAACCTCTGCCGAGATGATGGCCGAGATATTGATCGACCCAAGATAAGCCATGGGCCCACGATATCATCCCTCGGCTAGACCAGGGTCAGCCCAGGCCGACACTACCATCTACACTCCCAATGGAAACTACGCGCACCACAGGCATCAACAGCATTCTCATATACCTGGGTATGGCAACCTCGGCCGAGGGTAGGCCGAGGTGGCAGGGAGCCTTGATAACCTTCAACTTGGAACCGGTTCAACCTCGGCTTGGGCCGAGGTCACAAGAAGCCTTAGCAAACGTCAGCATGGAATCATTCCTACCTCGGCTGGGGCTGACCCCAGCATAATGTCTCGGCTGAGACTAGGCCGAGACACTCTATGACACATCCCGGATTGAACGACTATCAAACCTTTACATCTCGGCCTCTCCTAGGCCGAGGTCATCCACCATCATGGTGGTCGAGCATCTGTTGAATATTTGGATAAGGACACATGAGCACAAATCAGTTGTAACAAGATTATTCTCCACATGTGGGGAGAATATTTCATCATCATTACTTACATGTGGCAGTGACAGATGGCACTCCCCCATTGGTGAGGCTACCACACACATGCACATTACATGCATGGGGGGGTACATTACACCCCCCAGGCACTATATATAGGGATCATCCCCTACCTTGTAAAGGGATCCCAGTTATTGAACCCTAGCTAAAACTCTATCTAAATATACAGTAGAGAGAGAAAGCTTGAGAGAATTGTATACATGGCCATTAGAGCCTTCATTCAGTGATATTACTCACACACTCACGGTGGACGTAGGCCAGATTGGCTGAACCACTTATATTCTGGTGTTGATTCCTCATATCCTCATCTCCTTCTCTTATCTCTTTATATAGTTGTGCTGCCATTGTTATTCATATATTGAGCTTGGAAACACCTTATCTGGTGGTGCTAGTTCTTAGCATCATCAATAACAAACCTTAAGTCGGCGGGTCGTTCGAACGACTTTTGTATGTCGTTTGAATGAAAAGAACATGTTAATAGGCAGCTTGGTGCGAGCGTCACCTACGCGACAATCATTTTGAATTCGGATCACCTGAACTATTCAAAAACCTAAAGTTATGACTACACTCAACGGGTGAGTATAGCGGCCAAGTTCGGGTATCAAAAATCCACAGAGATGAGTTGCTAGAATTTATAAGGTTTAATATTCCTAAATAAAAGTGTAAACGGTAATTATACACAAAAAGGAAAAGATGCACAAAAGGGAAACATTAATCTTGGCGGTGGAAAATAAAGCTAGACTAATAATGACACATCCCAACCCAGTTACTTATAATTAATTTTGAAAGTCAAAGTGAGTCAAATCATAATTACCTTAATCAAATCATAAACACGAGTATCCTTTTTCAATTATTAACATGAAGCAATAAAACTAGAACCTTTGACAACTTTAAAGTAATTATGCTTATTTAAACTTGCTTAAAGGATATGTATGATTAAAATTTCCATTTTTCATTTGACCAAAATTATGGTTTTATGCATCCTTTGATAACCCAACCCGACCTCCTAGATTTGGCAGTGACATCACGTTACCTGAAACACATAACCATAGTAACCATGATCAAAATAGCCCAGTGAATGCATCACTACTAAACTACTGCATTTAGTTAAATGCAGTAAATCATATTCATGTGGTAATTTATGTATAATTATTCGAACCATTCATAATAATGTATTACTTATCCGGTTCATTCATAAAAAATTACCAATTATATACTTATCCGGCTCATTCATAAGGAATGACCAATTATATACTTATTTGGCTCATTCATAAAGAATGACAAACTTATCCAAATCATAATTCACATATCTTGTCTGCAATAGACAATTATCCCCCATTCCTGGTCGAGGAGTAACCCCTTGTCATTAATAGACAAATCTCCCCCATTCCGGGTCGGGAAGTAACCTCCCAATTCGGTAAACCGAAATGAATAAATTCATATTCAATATTATTCTGATCATATCTGTAACCATGTATAATACTTCTTACCAGTGATTGATATTCAAATCATACCCATAACCATGTGTAATACATCTTACCCGTGATTATAATCAAATCATCTCCATAGCCATGTATAATACATATTTTTCCAGTGACTACACTCACCTTGGGCACTTCATATATTTTTTTCTTGCCTTTGTCTGGCACTTGTTCAACCGGTTCTTCTTCCCTTTCACATATAAAGTATCAAAATATTAGTATCATCATAATGATATTAACAATCCAAATAATGACTTAACCTTAACCGAATTCATAAGCATCATATCAACCCATTCTAATCATTTATCATAAATGAAGTCTCATCCAATTTCATGTTAAAATATTTCACATATCCGATCCATAGCTCAAACATAATTTAATTTCTTCTTGTTAATCCAATTCTTATCATATTGGGTTCCCAATATAAAATACAACATGTCATTTCAAGTTTCCTAGAGTAAGATGTGTCCATTTCTTTATTACAAATCAAATTTGTCCCATAGACTATTTTATCGTTCAGTCAACTTCGAAGAATTTTTATAATTTTTTTGCATCATAAATTCCTTTGATATTTCACCCATAATCCATAAACATATTAAACATTACAAAATTAAAGTTTCAAAATTTTTAAGCTTCATTTGATATGTCAAGCAAAACATCGAACACCTATTGTGCATACTTACACCTTTGGGGCAGATTTGATACATGAACTTCAAACTATCACCAAATATTCATTTCTTGGTATTTTCACATAATATTTGGATATGTTATACATATATGAGTCTATTTGCATATCCAACTCGAATCATTAAATTCCAATAAATATACAAAAAGTTATATGAGTTTGAATACACAAGGTTTCCAATTGAAGCAATATACATGATTTACACGTTCAACTTTGCTTAAACTTGCATCTATCCGTACATATACACCAATTCATGAAATTTCAATAAAAAATAAATTATTTATATCATTTCAATCAATAATATCAAAATATTAACAAGATTTATGCACAGAATTACCTTAGGGACTTTTTCGTAATTTCCTACGGATTTTTCTCATTTTTTCTCCTCACTTTCTACTTCCCGAGCTTCCCGATTATCTCTCCTCAAGCCAAAATCTCTCATGCCTGATTTTGGCTGAAGGAGGAGTTCATTTCAATGTTTTAAAGTCGGTATAAGTCTCCTCCCATTGGTCCAATCAAAATATGACATGTGTCGCCATATAAGACAAAATATCTTTTAAAGCTAAATGACTACTTTACCCCCTATTCGTAATTTCAGCATAACTCCTTCCTCGAACCATTTTTTTATACACCGTTTATTGTGTTACAAACTTAAGTCATAACATACAATTATCTATTTTTCTCCCCAAGTAAATTATCATATTATAGTGTCCAAAACTAGTCCCGAACTTGAACATTCCTAACGAAGACTTCACAAATTTGTGTTTGTGACTAATTCAATATTTTATAAGTTATGAAGGTAGGATTAGACTAAACACAATAACTTAACATTATATATTATAATAACACATTATCCCCATCCCATACGGTAAGCATGATTTAAACATGGTTTATCATAATCATATCCAAGTCGTCACAAATAAAGCGAGTAAAAATTATAGGTTGCGTCGAATATCCCTCACCGAGTTAATTAGTATAAAATGGTTACATGGGTCGACGAGTTATTCCAAATGCGTCTCGTTTTGACAGTTAATTAAATCAAGGGTTTTCACCCCCCCCCCCCCTAAATTCGCAAAATAGCTTAATAAGATTTTAGCGTCAACAAATACCCAAAAAATTACGCATGCAAGGTCGTAAGTACAAAGCATACATGATATGCCCCGTCAAATCTCCTAGGCGTAATAACTAGGACAACGCACCCAAAATAGACCCGTAAACTCCATCACCAAAGCAAAGCAACATGTCAACCTGAAATGATTTCAATACGACACAACCTAGACAAATTTAGCTACAAAGCATGATAAAAAAGCGGTAAAGAAAGCCGTAAATAAACGCAATAAATCTACACTAGAAAGCAACTAAATGAAAGCATGTAAATAAAGAATGTAAAATAAATTAGAAAGAAAATAAATTAACTACAAATCAAGAATTATAGAAATAAACTAAATTAAATGGTAGGGAAGATGAATAGTACACACTTACAAACCCAAATGGGTGTCAAACCAAGAGAGGAAGAAGAATGAACTCTCCACCTCCAAACCCTAACCTAAACTATCTTCTAAAACTCAGTATATATGATATTTACAACAAAATTTCTTTATATAGTAAGTGGGAATTAAAACAGAAAAGAAAAGGGAAAAGAAAAGAAAAGTAGAAAGGCAACAAATATCTGGTGATCGCGGTCGACCGGTCGCAGGGGCGGGGTCGACCGCGCCTTCAAGTTGAAGCATACTGTCTCCTTTCCATGACAAAAATCAAAACCGTGATCGACCGGGCCTCAAACGGCGATCGACCGGTACTTTGTTTTTGGCAGCTATTTGGTCCATAAAGAGGGGAGGAAAGGTCCATTACGGAAACGACCATAACTTCATCGTCCGGACTCAGAATCGTGTACCGTTTGTGTCCATGCAAATATTGCTCAATGAACTACGCATCCGTATAAATTCCATGATCCAAAGATGAAATTTTAATTGACTAAAATTCCCTTGAATTAGCATCCGACGATGGAACTTCTTCGTAATGCAACGGATCCTCAGTTTTAGCGTTCCAATACCTACAAAGCACAATTAACCCCTGAAAAGCATGTATATATCCAAATCCAAGGTTGTCTGGTTAATGAACGTAAATATAGGCATTAAGGACCTTAAAAGATCTAGAATGAATAAAGATAACCGACGGAAATATGCAATATTCGATACGAATCACACCCCCTAACTTAGATATTACTAGTCCCTAGTAATGAAACAAATAAAACCCTTCCACAGAGGGCAATACAAGACGTATATATGCATCAAAATATAAATGCCACTTTCATAGGGAACACGATTTCATTTAGCATATGCAATAAGCCGTTAAACCCCTAGGTTGCTGATTCGTCACTTTTATTGTATTTTCTACCCCGTTAATTTGTACATTCTAGCATTCCCGTGCATGTATTTCCCGGTTCTTATACTCATTTATTGACTAACGCCTAAATTCATTATATATACTTTGTCTGTGTCTTTATTGAGCTTTTATAGGTCTCGGGAATGCATTTTGGGAAGTTTGGTTTTGATCCGGAAAGTTCCGTTGACACTTGCACAGTCGGGGGCATTTTGGTAATTTCAGCACTCGGGCTTTGTTCCCGATTTCTTCACGGAAGTTGTAGACCTTCTTCTCCTCTTCGCGTGGCCTCCGACGGTGCTTGAATCCGATCTCGAACGCAAAAGTTACGGAAGTTTCGGTGAAGCATGGAACAATTAATGCCTATATAGGCAACTCTTCTTTTTGCAGAAGGCCCGAATCGATTCGCCATTACCACCGAATCGATTTGGTCTCTTGCAGGGGCATTTCTCTACACTTCCGAATCGATTCGGATTTGTCACCGAATCGATTCGGCCCTGCATTTTCAGCTTTCTTCTTATTACTAGTTTGCCATTTTGGTGGAATTTTGGGGATTTATCCCTTGTTTTCCCTCTTTGGTAGGGAGATTACTTTTGTTGGATATTTAGTAAGATAGAAAAACACTCTCTTCTCTCTCCTAGGTCAAGCTCATTTATGGCTTTCACCAACTTGTAAGGCTTTGATTACTTGTTGAATAGTTGTGATTAATGCAAGATAAGTTCAATTACTCCATCTCTACTTGTTCCACTAGCTTTAATTTGCATTGAATTCCATCCTTTGTATTGGTTTGTGTTTCAACTAGATAACTAATTTAAGTATGTTGTTAATTAGCATGTGTAGTTTAGTCTTAATTATGAGTAGCTAGACATGTGATTGGGGATCAAAATCCCACCTTGGATGCTTGAACTTAATATTTAGGGTTTGGTTTATAATTGTTCTAATGGAACTTCATGTGTTGGTTTTGGAGTATCATAGTTTCTTAACTTCCCTTGTCATGCAAGGGCTAGTGTTTGAAGCTTTACTACAAACTCAACCCATCTAGCAATAATTAATTAAACCCTAATCCTCTATTGTTGAGTTCATTCTCTACATGGTTGATGTTCGGACTTAATTAGTTATGCTCGATTAGAATTAATTTAATCAAGCCCTATAATCCCCTTCCTTGTGAATCCGAGGTGGGAGAATGATCCTCAATCCCCTTAATTTCTTGAACTCAAGCTTACCTTAGTTCTTTCCATTAGTTCCATAACTAGTAATTAACCATCTGATCTTTAATAGTATGTTAGTTTAGAGGTTCCATCTCAATCACTTTTCCAAACTACCAATTCATCTTTTACACTTTATTATTTGTGACGTTTAGAGAATCTCTTTGCCCCAATCTAGTTTTCTTAGGAGCGTTCAATCCCTGTGGATCATGATTTCGTACTTATCGGATTCTACATGTTGCGATTAGATTTGCACTTGAATCACAAGCCATATTTTGGGCGCACCAAGTTTTTGGCGCCGTTGCCGGGGATTGGCAACTAACTTAGGGTTTAGAAATTCTCTTTACACTAATCGTTCCCTGTGGTCACCGTGACAACACGGTTTCCAAAATAATCAATCCAAAAGCACTTGTAAATGCAAGACGAGAATAGTAGCAATTTAAATCCTGTTTGCGAACCCTCGTCTAGTGAGCCCTCGGACTATTGGAGACCTTTACCATCGGTTTCTCGTTCTAGTTCGATCTCATCTTCTTCGTACACTTGGGATCACTCTGAACCCACAACAATGGCCGATAATGTAAGTGAACATGGTAGTCAGGGGATTGCACCCGAACCTCCTTATAGGACTATGCGTGATTATCTACAACCGGAGAGGACCACCTCTCCGTCATGCATCATTTTCCCATACAATTCCGCGCAATTCCATTTCCAAAATGGAATGATCCAATTACTTCCAACTTTCCACGGCATGGAAAGTGAACAACCATATCTTCACGTGAGAGAGTTTGAGGAGGTGTGCGCTACTTTTAGCAACCAAAATTTCCCTCTAGACGTCACACGACTCAAACTCTTCCCATTTTCCTTAAAGGACAATGCCAAAACTTGGCTTTGGTCCTTGGCTCCTAATTCCATTGGGAGTTGGCGCGAAATGCAAGCGCAATTTTTGAAGAAATTCTTTCCTACTCATCGCACCAACTCCCTAAAGGGTCAAATCCAAACCTTCGCTCAAGCCGAAGGTGAATCATTTGAGAGATGTTGGGAGAGGTTTAACGAGGTGCTTCATAAGTGCCCACATCATGGGTTCGAAAAGTGGAGATTAATCTCCTTTTTCCATAATGGCCTTACCCTCAATGCAAAACAAATGGTGGAGACTATGTGCTCTGGCGAGTTTTTCGGTTTGGATCCGGATGATGCGTGGGAACATTTTAAATATTGTGCCGAGACCACCCAAGCTTGGGACACTTCGGACCCTAGCAAAACCAATGCCCGGTCATCCAATCCACCTTCGTCTAGCCATGGGATATATCACCTTGCCGAAGGAGATGATATGTCGTTAAGAGTAGCCCAACTTTCCAAGCGTATCGAGGCAATGGATGCCAAAGCTCGGGAACCATCCCATCCTTCTCCCTCACATGTAGAGGAGTCTTGTGCCATTTGCGACGTTGACGATCACTCAACAATGGATTGTCCAACAATCCCGGCATATAAAGTGATGCTTCACGATCAAGCCAACGCGATGGCCACTTACAAGAAACAATACATGACTCCTTTAGGTGAGGGCTATAATCCTTCGTGGAGAAACCATCCGGGTTTCTCTTATGGGCAGCCCCAACATTCTCAAAATCCACCTCCCCCGAATTATCAAAATCATCCCCGACCTCATAATTTTCAGCAACCATATAATCAAGTTCCTCCACCCCAAGCTCAAATGCAAGGTCCCCCTCAGGGACCACCTCCTCCGGTTATACCATTGTATGTTCACCCGAACAAGAGGAGCCTCGAAGAGACTCTTCAATCTTTCATAACCTCTCAACAAGCCACGAATTCTAGGCTTGAAAAGGAAATCTCCAAGTTGACCTCGGCTTTAAGTATCCAAGAGAAGGGAAAATTCCCTTCTCAACCTCAAAAGGCATTGGGGCAAAATAGTGTCCATGACACTTCGAATCCCCCTCCCAATAGCGCTAAGGCTGTGACCGTTCTTAGGAGCGGGAAAGTAGTTGATAAGCCCACCCCTCCTAGTGTCCCCACCGTCGTTAAGGAGGTTTCACCCGACCCATTAGAGGCCGAAGATGCCTCCTTGAAACAGAGAGAAGGGAAAGCCCCGTTAGAGTCGGATGTGATTTCGAAGCTTCCTAGCCCCGTGCCTTACCCTCAAAGGCTCCTGTTGAAAAAGGGGAATTTGAATAACTCTGACATACTAGAGATGTTCAAATAGGTAAAAATTAACATCCCTCTCTTAGATGCAATCAAGCAAGTCCCCGCTTATGCTAAGTTCTTAAAGGACTTACTAACTGTTAAGCGGAAATTGTATGTAAGGAAGAAAGCTTTCTTGGCCGAAAATATTAGCTCAATAATTCAATCTGAATTACCACCTAAATATAAAGATCCCGGATGCCCACTATTTCATGTGTGATAGGGGACTTTAAAATTGAGCAGGCTTTGCTAGACCTAGGAGCGAGTGTAAATTTGTTACCTTATCATGTCTATGAACAGCTCGGTCTAGGGGACCTCAAGCCCACAAAGATTACCCTCCAATTAGCGGATCGCTCCGTTAAGGTTTCGAGGGGTGTAGTGGAAGATGTCATCATACAGGTTGACAAATTCTACTTTCCTGTGGACTTTGTGGTGCTTGATACCCATCCTACTTCTACTAGCGGTAGAACTACCTCCATTATCCTCGGTCGTCCATTCCTTGCCACTTCCAATGCATTGATTAATACTAGGAATGGCCAAATGAACCTGACATTTGGGAATATGACCTTAGAAATGAACATCTTTAATGTTTCGAACCAAGTGGGAGATTGTGTTGATGAAGTCCATGAGGTGGACTTTCTAGAAGAGGTGGTACAAGAGCATTTTGATGCTACCTATTTATTGGACCCCTTGGAGGGATGTCTAGTGAACCCGATTTACTTGGAGAATAGCTATTCTCCTTATGATGAAGAGGTCAAGTTCATGAGCTTGTTGTTAGATGAGGACGAGAGTGTTGATGATGTTAATTGGTATAGTGTTTTTGAGGACTTACCCCCTCGTGATTCGTATGAAGTTCCCTCGGATGTGCGATTCCCCAAACTTGAATTAAAGCAATTGCCTTCCGAGTTGAAATATGCTTATTTAGGCGAAAATGAGACATATCCCGTTGTTGTCTCATCAAGCCTCGAGGAGGGGGATGAACAAAGGCTAATAGAATTGTTAAGAAAATACAAGGGTGCGTTCGGGTGGACAATTGCAGATTTGAAGGGAATTAGTCCCTTGATTTGCACTCACAAAATTAACCTTGAAGAGGATGCAAAACCCTCTCGTGAGATGCAACGGAGATTGAATCCGGTAATGAAGGAAGTTGTGAGAGCGGAGGTAATTAAGCTTTTAGATGCGGATATCATATATCCGATATCCGATAGCAAATGGGTCAGTCCAATCCATGTTGTTCCAAAGAAATCAGGAGTTACCGTTGTAGAAAACATAAAAGGGGAATTGATCACTAAACGCACCACCACTGGGTGGCGTGTATGCATCGACTATAGAAAACTTAATGCAATGACATTAAAGGATCATTTTCCCCTTCCATTCATTGACCAAATGTTGGAACGCGTGTCCGGCCATCCGTACTATTGTTTTCTCGATGGGTACTCGGGTTACAACCAAATCGAACTTGATCTCAAGGATCAAGACAAAACTACTTTCACATGCCCTTTTGGGACATTTGCTTACAAAAGAATGTCTTTCGGGTTGTGTAATGCGCCTGCTACGTTCCAAAGGTGCATGTTGGGCATGTTTAGTGATATGGTAGAGCGTAGTCTAGAGGTGTTCATGGACGATTTCAGCGTCTTTGGCAACTCCTATGACCATTATCTTTCTATGCTAGAGAAGGTTTTGTCTAGATGTGTTGAGAAAAAACTAGTGTTAAATTGGGAGAAGTGCCATTTTATGGTCACTAAGGGTATTGTCTTAGGTCACATCGTCTCCTCTGATGGTATTGAGGTAGACAAGGCAAAGGTTGAGGTCATTGCCAACTTACCCGCCCCTAAATCTCTGAAAGATGTAAAGTCTTTCCTTGGGCATGCAGGATTCTATCGCCGTTTCATCAAGGACTTTAGCTCGATTGCTAGACCCTTGTGTAATCTCCTCTCCAAGGAAACTCCTTTCGAATGGAGCGATGAGTGTCAAGGAGCTTTTGAGACTTTGAAAAGTATGCTTACCACCGCTCCCATAATCCAAGCTCCTGATTGGACCCTACCCTTTGAATTGATGTGTGACGCTAACGACTTCGCGGTTGGGGCTGTTTTAGGTCAGAGAAGTGACAAGAAGCCCCATGTCATTTACTATGCGAGTAGAACTCTTAACGGTGCTCAGTTGAACTATTCGACCATCGAGAAAGAGTTATTAATGGTCGTCTATGTGTTAGACAAGTTCCGGGCATACCTCGTGGGATCGCCCATAGTTTGTTTTACGGATCATGCGGCGCTCAAATACCTTCTATCTAAGAAGGACGCCAAGCCGCGCTTGATTAGGTGGGTGCTCTTACTCCAAGAGTTTAATTTTACTATTGAAGATAAAAAGGGAGTAGAGAATGTTATCGTGGATCACTTGTCGCGTTTAACATTTGAGGCACCCAAAGACCAACTCCCCATCGTTGAATTCTTTCCGGATGAACAGCTGTTCTCCACTTCCTCTCTGACATGGTTCGCTGATATAGTAAACTACCTCGTGACGGGTTCGATTCCATCTCATTGGACCCCTCAAGAGAAGAGGAAATTTTTTAGTTGGGTGCGGAGATTCTTTTTCGATGATCCGTATCTATTCAAATATTGTCCCGACCAGATCATCCGGAGATGTGTCCCGGATGATGAGTATGAGAGCGTAATTCGTTTCTCCCACACGGAGGCGTGTGGTGGCCACTTTTCTTCCAAGAAAACCGCCGCAAAAATCTTACAATGCGGGCTTTACTGGCCCACACTTTTTAAGGATGCACACGAATTTTGCATTTCGTGTGATCGTTGCCAAAGATTAGGTGCTATAACACGTCGCAACATGATGCCAATGTCCCCCATTCTAGAACTTGAAGTCTTTGACTGTTGGGGAATTGACTTCATGGGCCCATTCCCACCATCTTTTGGTAACCTTTACATCCTAGTGGCCGTAGATTATGTTTCAAAGTGGGTCGAGGCCATTGCGTCCAAAACCAATGACCATCGGGTGGTGTTGAAGTTCCTAAAGGAACACATGCTTTCGCGTTTCGGAACTCTGAAGGCGATTATAAGCGATAACGGGACGCATTTTTGTAATGCCCCGTTTGCTACTCTTATGCGAAAGTATGGTGTAACACACAAAGTTGCAACTACCTACCACCCGCAAACCAATGGCCAAGCTGAATTGGCCAACCGAGAGATCAAGCACATCCTAGAGAAGACGGTCAATCCCGACCACAAGGATTGGTCTCTTCGACTTCCTGACGCTTTGTGGGCATATCGTACGGCCTACAAGACCTCTTTGGGAATGTCGCCCTTTAGACTTGTGTACGGCAAGCCATGCCACTTGCCGGTAGAAATCGAGCACAAGGCCTATTGGGCGATCAAGAAATTCAATTTCGATCTAGACAAGGCCGAAAAGAAGCGAATGCTCCAACTCAATGAGTTGGATGAACTCCGGAGTGATTCGTACGAGAGTGCGAGAATCTATAAGCAAAGGGTGCAAGAGAGGCACGATAAGCGAATATCCCATAAAACATTTCACCCTAGCCAAAAGGTTCTCTTATACGACTCTAGGTTGCATTTATTCCCGGGTAAGCTAAGGTCTCGATGGACGGGTCCGTTTGTCGTTAAGACCGTCCATCATCACGGTGCAATTGAGATTGAGAACCCGTCGGATGGGAAGTTGTTCAAGGTCAATGGTCAGCGTTTAAAGCCCTTCCTAGAACCATTTGACCCAAGTTCGGACACGATTCCATTGTCCGACCCCGTTTACGGGGCTCTCTAGGACGTCGGAATTGTGTATTTTTGGGCCGAGCATCCCCCGGCATGTGCGGGGTGCAAACTTTTTGTCCCGGACCCTTTGTACATATGTAATTTCCTCATTGGGGTCCAAAAACACCTCCTATAGCAGCCCAATCCAACCACAAACCAAAAAATCATGATTCAGCAAAGCAGAAACTGATTCCCAGAAGCCGAATCGATTCGGTTTTTCCCCCGAATCGATTCGCCCCACTCCAGTAGCCAAGTTTGCTTTTGCGAATCGATTCGCAATTCCACTGAATCGATTCGGTTAATTGAAAGTAGCAGGTCCCTCATTTGCGAATCGATTCGGATTAATACCGAATCGATTCGGTCACTTCCAGTGCTCAAGTTCGAGAATCGCGAATCGATTCGGACTTCCCACCGAATCGATTCGGGTCACCTGCCACTTAAAAATCCCATATTCTGTTTTATCCCACATCTTATTCTTTCTCCTCTCTTGCCTGCGAACCAACCCTCTCCCATATCAAATCCTTTCCTCCATTCTTAGTCTTCCCAATGGCTTCATCTTCAAAGGAAACCTCATCCAAGGTATTAACTCAACCTTATTGATTCAATTTCATTCCTGATTTAGTGTATATGGTGTGGAAAATAGGGTATAATGCATTTTCACCATTTTCACTTATATTCTGCATAAAACTCTTTCTTTTTCCACTGATTGTGATGAGAAACCAACACATACTACTTGATTATATTGCTGTGATGTTTATGTAGTATTTGTTGGGGGTTTTCCACATGAAAATGTCAATTACACCCTATTTTCCATACACTGCACACTAGGTGTTCGATGAAATGCCCCTGTGGAGATTTTGTGCCATAATGCTTCATTTTCGCACAGTTTCTCGCACATTGGTGTTGAATTACCCTTGTTTGAGTGCGGTGTGCAGCGGTAACGTTAATTCGACCTATTTTTCCCGATGCACACCCACCGATTCCTTTTCGATCCTATTTCACGCCAAATTGATTTTGTGCATTACACTAATTGTGTATGTATCAAATTGATTTTTCTTGTAGGTTCCTTCGGTCACCAAGCCCTCCTCCAACTTAATTGCGGGTCGGGGAGGTTTCGAGTCCTTTCGCTCCAAACAAGAAAAGGACTAGTTCATTGCTAAGTTCCCTTCGGGTCGC
The DNA here is from genome assembly GCA_949130495.1 of Sambucus nigra. Lineage (NCBI taxonomy): Eukaryota > Viridiplantae > Streptophyta > Magnoliopsida > Dipsacales > Adoxaceae > Sambucus > Sambucus nigra. The sequence goes on from OX422207.1 coordinate 551,124,671, forward strand.
CCTATTGCAATTGAATGGCCTGTGCATCTTGAGGACTTCCCTTCCTCAGTCCGTCGCTACTTTCAGAAATTCAATTGGGAGGCACACCTTGACAGGGCGGGGGAGGTGAATGATGAGCACGTACGTCGGTTTTATGCATCGCTCGTCCCAACTGGGGACCGCACTTTCGAGGCTTATGTACGGGGTAAGCGAATTCTTCTCTCTAAGCCTCTCTTGGCGTTGCACCTCACTGGGGCCGATAACCCCAAGGATTTCGATTACCCGTGCGCTGACGAGGGGAGACTGACCAACGAGACCCTGATTGCGCGTCTGGCGCCAGGGAATATTTGGGCTGGGGAAACTTTCCCCACATCTGCTATGCCCGACAACCACCGCCTTATCCACCTGGTAGCCGCTAATTCCATCACGCCTACCCAAAAGGTTGTCCTTCACTCCGCGCAAGCCCACTTCCTCTACCATCTATTGGATGCGAATTCAATTATAAACCTTCCCGCATTGGTGCTACAGCGGATGCTCAAGGCCGCTTACTGTGAAAAGGGGACCACTAACCTACCATACGTGCGGTTGGTTTCCCGCATATGTAGGGATGCGCACTGTGAGGTAGCGGGTACGGACTACTTTCCTCGCCTTCCCAAGTTGCTTGGCGAGAAGGCAATTGAAAAGAGTCTTGGGAAGGACCATTGGGAGAGGAGGAAGAAGAGGATGTTGGATGTTCATGCGGATGCTCCTGCTGTTCCTGTTGCCCCGGATGTTCCTATGTCGGACATGCCTCAGCCCATGCCTCAGCCTGTGCCTCATCCTGTCCCACCGCCTACCCCATCTACTGTAGACCCCATTGCATATCTAGGGGTGCGGATGGATGAGCTTCAGGCTGACTTCTCCGAGTTTCGGGGCGCCTACATGTCGGACTTTGCATCGTTCCGGGCCGACTTTTCTGCTTATCGGGGCGCGTATGAGCGCAATATATCCATGATCGCTCGGGCGCAGATGGATTTGTTCTCACACTTGCGAGGGGGCGAGGCTTCTGTGCCTCAGTACCTCTATGACCCATACGCCCCTCGCGATCCTCCAGCGCCCGAGTCCCCGTGCCGCCATCTGGATGACATGTAGGCTGTTGTGATCCCGTTTCTGCTGATATTTTTTTTGGGTGGTTATTTATTTCGATTGTTGGGTGTGTATTGTAGTAGTTGTGTTAGTGTGGGGAGGAGAGAGTGCAATTCTTGTATTTTCTAATTTTGGTTTCATTGTTCCCCATGTACACAACTCTTATATATTAATGAAATGACTCAGTTTCGATTTCATATTTGTTCTTGTATATATCTATGTTGTATATATTATTATTGTTTATGGTACTAACTTGTAACAGGCATGCCGTTGCGCAGTTCTCGAGTTACTCCTTACGGGGTGACTATTTTCATACCCCTTTTCCCTTTTTATCCCTACTAACATTGGGGACAATGTTTCATTTAAGTTAGGGGGTATGGTATACCATTGTGATGCCGGTTATTATGTTAGTATATATAAAATTTAAAAAAATAAAAATTAATAAAAAAATTTTAATTAATTAAAAATTAAAAAATTAAAAAAATTAAAATTTTTTCTTTTTTTTTCTCTCATATCTACTATGATTACTTATATGATCGGCATATCCTATTGTATAGCTATGAAGCATGCTTTGAGTCATTGATTTATTACCCTTTAGCCCGTTATTGTTTGCATTGAGAATAGCATCATAAAATTAAACTGTGAAGCTTTGAGCATATCCACAAATAATTATTTATGATTTGGTTTAAAATCGTTTCAATTTCGTTATTCTAAGGCGCATGATATATCCTTACAAAAGTGAAAATTGAGACTTATCATCATTTGTGAGCGTATACACCCACTCTATCTCTTTCTTGTCAATGAACTCGTTGACGATCTCATTTTCTTTTCATTTGATTTCATATTCACTGATTTATCACTTGAGCATGATTTTCAATGGTGTTGAGTCCCGGGAATCACATGGAACTCTAGGAAAGGATTATAGGCCCTTGTTGTTAAACCCATATGACCTTGACCTTTCCCTTACATGTTTCCCCCAGTTAACCCCTTTGAGCCTAAATATAGCCTTTCTTTTCATAACCCTAATTCCCATAACCAACTCCAAATTGGAGTTATATACCATACATATACCTTTCCATACCTTTGTTTGGAATGATACTTGGGATTGAATGATGTTTTTATTATGTCGGTTACAATTTTAGGCATATGAGAGTTTGATAAGCAAAGAAAGAAAGTAGTGAAAAAAGTGAAGAAAAAAGAGAAAGCAAAAAGCAAAGAAAACAACAGAGAAAATGAGAAAAAGAAGATAAGAAAAAGAAAGAGAAGTTTGTATATGTTGTCTTTAGTTCAATAAGCTTTGATTACTCTCCCCGATGTTATATCTAATGCTTGTTTGGAAGTTACTTTCCATTTTTGATATTGCCCGCATCCTTCCCATTATTCTGAGTTTTCATTACGAACACTTTAAATCCATACATACATTCCTTCATTTCATACCCTAGCCAAACCTCAATTACAACCCTATTAAAGTCCTATTTGATCCTAGGGTGATGTGATTCAAAGGTCGAACATTAGAGATAATCTGTTTAAATGCTCTTCTCCTGGTTAATATGCGATACCTTTCATGAGATTGTATTTTTCACTTTTATATTGCGTTCTTCATTGATGACATGTGTGTGGCCTAGTTTCCCTTTACAATTACTCTTAATGCCCGCATGTCCCGTGTGTGTTACATCCCATTTCTAAGTGTTTCATTTGTTGAGTGTAACAACCGGAGAGAACTTGAGTATGCATGCCTTAGCTTATATATGGATTTTGAAAGTTTTGCCAAATCTAAATTACCACATGTGTCCGCTTATTTCGTATTCCCATGGTTTCGATTTTTAGTTGAAGTTATTTGTTTAATGCCGATAATTGCAGTCTTTTGTGTGAGCTTCGTTCACTTTGTTGATAAATTGTGTTTCTTTGATATTTGTTGAGCTACGCATTGGATTTTGCAGTATCATAGTATGAGTTGATTTGATGTTTGTGGGTGTCATCCCTAGAAACCCTCACGAGACCTCACTCGTCCCCTAGGGCCACCTAGGGGTTTAACGGCTTATTGCATACGCTAAATGCAATCGTTCGCCTACGAAAGTGTCATCTTTCCTTCGTTGTACATATTTCTTATATTTTGGTTGCGGTGTTGGACCTTGTTTCTTCATACTTCATTGCTCGGGACTAGCAATGTATAAGTTAGGGGGTGTGATTCGTCACTTTTATTGTATTTTCTACCCCGTTAATTTGTACATTCTAGCATTCCCGTGCATGTATTTCCCGGTTCTTATACTCATTTATTGACTAACACCTAAATTCATCATATATACTTTGTCTGTGTCTTTATTGAGCTTTTATAGGTCTCGGGAATGCATTTTGGGAAGTTTGGTTTTGATCCGAAAAGTTTCGTTGACACTTGCATAGTCAGGGGCATTTTGGTAATTTCAGCACTCGGGCTTTGTTCCCGATTTCTTCACGGAAGTTGTAGACCTTCTTCTCCTCTTCGCGTGGCCTCCGACGGTGCTTGAATCCGATCTCGAACGCAAAAGTTACGGAAGTTTCGGTGAAGCATGGAACAATTAATGCCTATATAGGCAACTCTTCTTTTTGCAGAAGGCCCGAATCGATTCGCCATTACCACCGAATCGATTCGGTCTCTTGCAGGGGCATTTCTCTACACTTCCGAATCGATTCGGATTTGGCACCGAATCGATTCGGCCCTGCATTTTCAGCTTTCTTCTTATTACTAGTTTGCCATTTTGGTGGAATTTTGGGGATTTATCCCTTGTTTTCCCTCTTTGGTAGGGAGATTACTTTTGTTGGATATTTAGTAAGATAGAAAAACACTCTTTTCTCTCTCCTAGGTCAAGCTCATTTATGGCTTTCACCAACTTGTAAGGCTTTGATTACTTGTTGAATAGTTGTGATTAATGCAAGATAAGTTCAATTACTCCATCTCTACTTGTTCCACTAGCTTTAATTTGCATTGAATTCCATCCTTTGTATTGGTTTGTGTTTCAACTAGATAACTAATTTAAGTATGTTGTTAATTAGCATGTGTAGTTTAGTCTTAATTATGAGTAGCTAGACATGTGATTGGGGATCAAAATCCCACCTTGGATGCTTGAACTTAATATTTAGGGTTTGGTTTATAATTGTTCTAATGGAACTTCATGTGTTGGTTTTGGAGTATCATAGTTTCTTAACTTCCCTTGTCATGCAAGGGCTAGTGTTTGAAGCTTTACTACAAACTCAACCCATCTAGCAATAATTAATTAAACCCTAATCCTCTATTGTTGAGTTCATTCTCTACATGGTTGATGTTCGGACTTAATTAGTTATGCTCGATTAGAATTAATTTAATCAAGCCCTATAATCCCCTTCCTTGTGAATTCGAGGTGGGAGAATGATCCTCAATCCCCTTAATTTCATGAACTCAAGCTTACCTTAGTTCTTTCCATTAGTTTCATAACTAGTAATTAACCATCTGATCTTTAATAGTATGTTAGTTTAGAGGTTCCATCTCAATCACTTTTCCAAACTACCAATTCATCTTTTACACTTTATTATTTGTGACGTTTAGAGAATCTCTTTGCCCCAATCTAGTTCTCTTAGGAGCGTTCAATCCCTGTGGATCACGATTCCGTACTTACCGGATTCTACTTGTTGCGATTAGATTTGCACTTGAATCACAGGCCATATTTTGGGCGCACCAGTTGCCCTAGTGGACGAGTGTCATCTCGTTAGGGTTTTCAAGGATGATACCCACAAACATCATATGGTTTCCTCAAAATATGCCCAAACCAACGTGTGACAAGCCCAACAATAACGAACAAGATTTCATACACATTATTAGCACATTGAAGGAATTCAAATAAAAGTTCAAAATCATTAACATTATAGATTGCACCTTATAGAATTAAAACCTTAAAATGTGGGAGGGGAGCGAGCACATGCAAAGTGTGATTTGGCAAAAACTTAAATAAATCGGATAAATGTTAAAGAAAACATATATTCAATCCTCACGGGTGTTACACTCATCAAGGGAAATAACTCGAAATCGGGAGGTAACACACAGAACATGCAGGCATAAAGAGTAAATGTAAATGGATACTAGGCCGCACACATGTCACAAATGAATAATGCTATATAGGAAATGCAAAATTGTAATCTCAATGAAAGATATCGCTCATTAAAGGAGGCGAAATGCATTTTCACATATTATCAAAACTATTTAAACCTTTGAATTACATCTACTTAAGATCACATAGAACTTTAATAGGTTTATAATGTAGGCTAGGCTAGGGTATGAAATGAACGAAATGTATATACGGATTCAAAGTGTTCAAAAATAAAAACTTGGGATAATGGGAAAATGCCGGCAATTTCAAAAATTGGAAAACAAGTTCCAAGCAAGCATTGGATATAACAATTGGAGAGAGTAACAAGGATTATTTAATCACTATAAACAATATATACAAATTTCTCTTTCTTTTTCTTTTCTTCTTTTTCTTTTGTTTTCTTTTCTTTTCTTTTGCTTTAAGCTTTCTCTTTTTCTTCTCTTTTTCACTTCTTTCATTTCTTCACTTTTCAAACTCTCATATGACTAACTTGCAACCGACATCTTTCAATCACATCTAACATTCCAAATAAAGGAATGGAAGGTGTATGTATGGGTTATAACTCCAATGTTGAGTTGGTATGGGATTTTGGGTAACTCCAATGTTGACGATGGGAAACATATAAGGTGAGGTCAAGGCTAATATGGGTAATATAACAAAGATGACCTATGATCATTTCCAAAAGTTTACGCAATTCTCGAATCAAAACAAACTTTGAAAATCATGCTCAAGTAACACATTTCAAAATATAAACTCAATTAATTAACGATCAATCAAAGAATAGAGAGATTACCGATGAATTCAATGTTTTTAAAGAGGAAAGAATAGTGTATACACTCACAAACCACGAAAGCTACAAAGCTTACTCGGTGTAAGTATATACAACGCAATAAAAGATTATCGAGTTATAAAAATCTTAAACCAAATCAATAAAGCAATGCAAGTTCATGTTCTCATGGGATTAAAGTTTAATTCATGAAGTTATTCATACTATGAATAAGTTAGGACTAAAGTCTAATAACTTCTAAAATCGAGAACAAGCATCGTTGGGTTGTCAATTGGATCGGGAAAATATTGAAATTTATCATCGAAAACAAAGGAAAAATGCCTAAAAAGAAGAAAAAAGAAAGAAAAACTTTTTAAAATTTTTGAATTTTCTAAGAATTTACAGATTATCACGAGGGTGGTAGAGGCTAAGGTAACAAATCCATTTTGTCAGGAGAAAATTCGATAGCTTTTGATCGAGGGAGCAGATTCCTACTCAGTGAGTTTTGAGGGAGGCTTGCGCTTCAACGGTAGACTAATTATTCCAGAAGGAGTGGAGTTGCAGCATGCGGTCATGACAGAGTATCATGGATCCCGTTTTGTGGTACATCTCGGTGGAGATAAGATGTACCAGGATATGCGATGACAATATTGGTGGAATGGGATAAAGAGAGACATTGTTGAATTTGTCTCTAAGTGTGCCACTTGTCAATTAGTGAAGGTAGATCATCATAAGCCAGCTGGGTTACTTCATCCATTAGAGATCCTGATGTGGAAATAGGAGAGCATTTCCATGGACTTCATCAAAGTATTACCTACTACTCAGCGAGGTCACGATTCCATATGGGTGATTGTGGATCGGTTGACTAAGGTAACTCACTTTTTTCCAGTTCGGACGGATTAATCTATAGGATAGTATGCCGAGATTTTTATATCCGAGCTACTAACATTACATGGGGTACTACACAATATTATGTCCGACCGGGACAAGATTTTTGTGTTTCGGTTTTTGGAGAACTTTCACGAGGCTATGGGTACCGAAGTGCATTTGAGTATGTCTTATCACCCACAGATAGATGGGAAGACTGAGCGTACCAACCAGATGATAGAGGATAAGTTACGTATGTGTATCCTAGATTTTTGGGGTGATTGGGAGAAGCTCCTTCCACTTGTTTAGTTTGCATATAATAACTCCTACCAGTTCACCATCGATATAGCCCCATTTGAGGCTTTATACGATAGACCTTGTCGTTCTCCTGTGTTTTGGTTAGAGATGGGGGACAATAATCTACTTGGGTCAGAGGTGATATAGGATACGCCTTCCAGGATTGAGATGATTCGTAATCGCATTCGGATAGCTCGGGACCTACAGAAGAGCTACCCCTATGCAAAGCGGTTCTTTAGGGAGTTCAGTGTGGGGGAACAGGTTCTTTTGATGGTGTCTCCTATGAAGGGGATAATGTGATTTGTAAAGATATGTAAATTGTTGCCGAGATACGTAGGACCATTTCCTCTTACCAAGAGACTTGGACCTGATAGCATACATAATGGGGTTGCCGGAGCACTTGCATCGTATCGATGACGTGTTCCATATTTCTTCGCTGAGGTGATATCTCAGTGATGAGTTGGCTAAAACTCATGTTGCATTAGATGAGATTGACTTGCAACCCGATACTTCTTAAGAGGAGATACCGGTGGCGATCTTCGACTATAGCGAGAGACAGTTGAGATCGAAAGTAGTTCCGCTCGTGCGTGTCCAGTGGGCGCGCCATAATATTGAGGATTCTACTTGGGAGTGCGAGGATGAGATGCGCGATAGATACCCGGAGTTGTTTATACCAGGTATGATTTTATTTCCAAATTTTAGGATGAAATTTCATTATAAGGGGGGAGCATGTAGTACCCCGTAATTTTAATGACTTTTCATGTGATTAATTAAAAGTAAAATGGGGATTAATTGGAATTGATTATAAATTATAATTAGAATTAATCTAGATTGAAAATTACTAGAGAATAAAGTAATATGTGATTGATATTGAATATTACTTAGTGATTAAAAGTAATAAATGATTATATGGTCGCGAGTGAATAATACGCAAATTATTGAAATTAAATTGGAACGCACGTGTGGGTCGTGTCGGGACTAAGTTGAAAGGGCTAAAAGGAAAATTATATTTAATTCATTTGAACGGTCATTTCGAGTGCACAGTTGAGTCCGGAAGGGTTGAAATAGGTACAAATGTCTACCCAAGATTTGATTTAGGTTTCGGATCAACTGGGAACCAAAAGGACACCTTGGAGGGGTGTTTTGGTCATTTTAATTGGGAGGTGAATAGCAACCACGAGAATTTGGGTTTTATTATACAAGTGAGGAGATTAGAGAACTTCGGTTCATTCACTCGAACTTAAAGGAAAGGTCTTTGAGGAGAGTGAGAGGTTTTCCAAGGAGAGGAAGAGGTTTTGAGAGCAAACCAAGGGACAACCATCTTGCACCACCACCGAAAAAGAGGAGGGGACATCCTACCCATATCTTCTCCAAAGGATCAGAACCACACCTTAAGACAAGTGTAATTTTTATTCCAATTAGTGAGTATAATATCCATGTTAGAATTGGATTAATATTCACCCATGAGAATTATGAAATTGGGCATGAAATGATGAATAAATTAATTAATGTGATAGGTATTGCATGTAGTTGAGAAATACACATGTTGAGGTTATCAGATTGATGATTTGAATTGTAAATCATGAAATTATATTATGGGTTTTATGAAGAACATCAGTGGTGAATATAGAATTTTGAGGATTTTAAGGATTATATTATTCAGATAAAATCGCATTCTTGAAAGTAAGGAATTAGATGTTTTTTATGTGTCATAATCACCCATAAACATGTATAAATGATGTTGTGATAATTGGGATTCTTTAGAATATATTACATGTGGGTTTGGGTGTAAGAAAATGGAGAAAAACGCAAAAAACTAAGGTTGGGGACGAACTGCTGAAACGTCGAACGAACCGGGATGTCGTTTGAAGTCGTTCAAATGAGACATAATGTTATTCGAACGGGATTCTATGTCGTTTGAACGAGAATTCATGGAGTTCTAACGAGATTTTAGAAATCCTGTTTTAGCCCAAAAAAGTTTGGAAATTTGTATTTTGGCCCACAGTAGGTGATCTAATGCGTGAATGGTGTGTTTGTGTAAGAACACAATCGTTGTTTTCGTTTCACCACGATAATACAAACAAACCTATATTACAATTACACTTCCGATACAAGTATAGCGGTAAGTCGGGTATCGAAAATCCACAGAGACGAGTTGCTAGAATTTACCGGATTTAATACTTCAGAAATAAAAGTGTAAAAGGTGAATATGAACAAAAAGGAAAATATGCAAAAAGGGAAATATTAATCTAGGCGAGTGTATTGAAACTATATTAACAAAGCGAGTAAAACTATAGGTTGCGTCGAATATCCCTCACCCGAGTTAATTAGTATAAAATGGTTACTTGGATCGAAGAGTTGTTACAAATGCATCTCGTTTTGACAGTTAATTAAATCAAGGGATATCACACCCCTAAATTCGCATAAAAGCCTAATACGATTTTGGCGTCAACAAATACCCCAGAAATTACGCACGCAAGGTCGTAAGCACGGGACATACATAATATGCCCCGCCAAATCCCCTAGGCATAATAACTAGGACAACGCACAAGAAATAGACCCATAAACTCCATCACCAAAGCAAAGCAACACGTCAACCCGAGTGACTTCCATTCAATCACAACCTAGACTAAATTAGCTAGAAAGCATATTAAAAGCGCGGTAAATAAACGCAATAAACCTACACTAGAAAGAAAGTAAAGAAAGAAAGTAAACCTAATTATCAAAGCATGTAATTGTAATTAATCAAAGAAAGAATTAAAGAAATACAACTATATTAATGGAGAGGGTAATGAATAGTGCAACTTACAAGCCCAATTAGGTGTCAATCCAAAGAGAAATGAAGAAGAACCCTTCAAAAACCCAAACGTTAAGCTAAAAATAACATAAAAATGAATTATCTAACTATCTAACTATTTACACAAAAAATAATTTATATAGTAAGTTATAAAATAAATAAAGGAAAAAGAAAAGAAAAGAAAATAGGCAACAAATATCTGCAATACGCAGTCGATCGCGGCCAGGGGGCCGGTCGATCGCACCCATGGGCAACGGAGCACTGTCTTCGATCCATGGAAAAATAAAAACACGCGATCGATCAGCATCAGAAGCGCGGTCGACCTGGCCTTCATGTAAAAACCCAATCTCTTCGATCTAAGGCAAAACTCAAACCTGTGGTCGGTCGGAATTCTATTTTCTGTAATCCTTTGGTCCATGAAGAGGGGGAAAAGGTCCATTACGGAAATGACCATAACTTCATCGTTCGGACTTGGAATCATGCACCGTTTACGGCCACGTGAAGCTTGTTCAATGAACTCCGTATCCGTGGAAATTTTAAGAGCCGAAGATGAAATTTGAATTGACTAAAATGCCCTTGAAGTAGCGTTCAGAGATAGAACTTCTCCGAAATGCAACGGATCCTCACTTTTAGCGTTCCAAAACCTACAAAAGCATAATTAACCCCTAAAAAGCATGTATATATCCAAATCCAAGGTTGTCTGGTTAATGAGAATATTTATAGGCATTAAGGACCGTAAAAGCGCTAAAATGCATAAAGATAACGGGAAGAAATATGCAATATTTGATACGAATCACACCCCCTAGCTTAAACATTGTTAATCCCTAATAATGAAATAAACAAAACCAGTCCACAGAGGGCAGTACAAGACATATATATGCATCGAAATATAAATGCCACTTTCGTGGGGAGCACGATTGCATTTAGCATGTGCAGTAAGCTGTTAAACCCCTAGGTTACCCAAGTGGACGAGTGTCATCTCGTGAGGGTTTTCAGGAATGATACCCACAAACATCACATGGTTTCCTCAAAATAATCCCAAACCAACATGCGACAAGCCCAACAAGAGCAAAAAAGATTTCATACGCTCTATTAGCACATTAAACGGATTCAAATAAAAGTCCGAAATCATTAACATTATAGAATGCACCTCATAGAATTGAAACCTTAAAATGTGGGAGGGGAGCGAGCACATGCAAAGTGTGATTTGGCAAAAACTTATACAAATTGGATACTAAATTTAAGCAAGCATACATTCAATCCTCACGGGCATTGCACTCATCAAGTGAATTCACTCAAAACAGGGAGGTAACACATGAAATATGCGGGCATAAAGAGTAAATGTAAATGGAAACTAGGCCGCACACATGTCACAAATGAAGAAAGATATATATAAAATGAAAAATCGTAATCTCAATGAAAGATACCGCTCATTAAAGGAGGCGAAAACTATTTTCACAAATAATCAAAACTATTATGACTTTTGAATTACATCTACTTAATATCGTATAGGACTTGTATAGGGTTATAATGTAGGCTAGGCTAGGGTACGAAACGAAGGATATCTATGTACGGATTGAAAGTGTTCGGAATGAAAACTCGGGATAATGGGAAAATACGGGCAAAATCAAAATTAGAAAACAAGTTCCAAAATGGCATTGAATATAACAATGGAGAGAGTAATCAAAGCTTATTGAACTATATACTTAACATTTACAACTTTCTCTTTATCTTTCTTTTCTTTTCTTCTTTTTTCTCATTTTTCTCTTTTGTTTTCTTTTGCTTTTTGCTTTCTCTTTTTCATTTCTTTTTCACTTTTTCTTTTCTTTACTTATCACACTCTCATATGCCTAAATTGCAACCGACACACAACCACATCATTCAATCCCATGCAACATTCCAAACAAAGATATGTAAAGTGTACGTATGGTTTAAAACTCCAATTTGGAGTTGGTTATGGGATTGGGTTATGAAACGAAAGGCTAATATTTAGGCTCAAAAGGGGTTAAAGAGGGTAAACATATAAGGGTGAGGTCAAGGCTAATATGGGTGATATAACAAAGATGGCCGATGATCATTTCAAAAGTTTATGCAATTCTCGAGTCAAAATAATTTATGAAAATCATGATCAAGTAACACATTTCAGGATATAAACTCAATTAATGAACGATCAATGAAAGAATAGATAGATTACCGACGAATTGAACGTTTTCAAAGAGCAACAAATAGTGTATAACACTCATAAATGACGAAAGGTACAAATCTTACTCGGTGTAAGTATATACAGTGCAACAAAAGATTACCGAGTTATAAAAATCTTAAACCAAATCAATAAGGAAAGAAAGTGAATGTGCTCATGGTATTAAAGTTTAATTCATGAAGTTATTCATAATATCAATGATGGAGGACTAAAGTTTAATAACTTCTAAAATTGAGAACATGCATCATTGGGTTGTCTATTGGATCGGTCATTTATTGAAATTTATCATCGGAAATAAAGGCAAAATGCCCAAAAAAGGAGAAAAAAGAAAGAAAATCTTTTTGAAATTTTTAATTTTCTAAGAAAAGCATACTAAGTAACTAACATGTGAGAAAAAACATGGACTAAATAAAGAAATGGATAGAATATCACACACCCCCCAACTTAAAACCTGACATTGTCCTCAATGTTAATTAAGAACCAAGTTAAAGAGAGGAAAAGAGCGATATTACCCAAAATTGGAGCGATCCCCATAAGAACAAGTCCAAAGAATCTACAAAACAAGTTAGTATCGAGCATAGCAAAAACAAATAACAAAGAGTTAACTAATTACATTAGACTAAATTAAAAAGGGAAGAAAAAAATAAAAAGAAAGAAACAATAAAAATCTAACTATATACAACCTACTATTTAGGCTTCACACTAACTGTACATTAGATGTCTAAATAAGTGAGTGTCCACCATGAAAGTGATTCGACTTTGGAGGATAACCGGTGTACCCTCACATACAAGCATACCTTCCGAAAAATACGAATTCCGTTTGAACAACGGAAGGCATGTGTAAGGTGGAAGAAATGAACCATCGTCAAGTAAAAGTTTTGGAGGGACGATGGGGGATTTGGATTGAACGGGTGACAAAGACATGTGGGGACTCAGAAAAGCTAAATATCCTCCCAATGATTTTGAAATTGGAATGGGAGGGGGAGAACACAAAGGCAAAGATGCGATTGTGGAAGGCGACTCTAAGAAGTACTCCTCATCGGTGAAAAGGTTTAAAACATTAAAGTTTGAAGCCGAATCATCGGGTACTTGTGACGGTGTGATAACAGAGAATGAAAATTGGGAGGAAAGAAATTCAAACTCATGAGATGAATCATCATTGCATGAAGATTGAGTTTCGAATGAAATAATATCATTTTCAATGAAATGTCCTTCTTTGGGGGCCAAAGAAGAAATCACTTCATTTCAAATAGATATTACGTCATTCTCATCCTCACTTTCAATATCTATTATGAAATGGGCTAAGTAAAGAATGGTTTATTCCAAAGTAGGCACAAAATCCTCATTTGGTTCAAAAAATTCCTTGACTTCAAAAGTCCCAGAAGAAAAATCGTCGTCGAATTCAAATAATAAATACAATTCATGTTCCCAACAACAATCTTCCCGATAACGATTTTCAATTTTATCATTCTCAAGCATACGCAAGCCCTCACCGATTGTAATAGGCTGAGGCGCGGATTCTTGAAAATGCGAACTTTGAAAATTACCATCGGACTTAAACATAAACTCATTATTATAAGAATTTTGAAACTATTGTGATCCGTTTCAAAATTCCTATTATAAGGAGGTAAAGGCCCAAAATCATTATCATCATCCTCAAAATACATGCACTCCAGAGCTTGACTTTTGTAATACTCGCCCAAAGTCATTTTAGATGTTGCAATTTTTTAGGATTCAAAGTATTGACCAAAAGTCAAAGGTTTGCAAGAATTTTGAGAATTATCATAATGATTACTGAAAGAATTGGAATAAGACATGCTTACCCCAAAAATGGCTCGAAGTGGGGAATTCCACAAAGATATGCGCATGCGAAAATTTCAAGCTTTTCTAACTGCTCAAATGTAGTAGTCCTGCAAAAATATTATAAAATCATACAAATAGAAAGAAAATACTATGAAATACTAAATCAAATAAATTCTAAAACAATCTCATCCCTGGCAACGATGACATTTTGACTAGCGCATGAAAGGTGTGTTCGTGTAAGGATACAATCGTTATTTTCGTTCCACCACGATAAAACAAACAAACCTAAATTACAACTACATTTGCGATACAAGTACAGCGGTAAGTCGGGCATCAAAAATCCACAGAGACGAGTTGCTAAAATGTACCAGATTTAATACTTCAGAAATAAAAATGTAAAAGGTGAATATGAAAAAAAAGGAAAAGATGCAAAAAGGGAAATATTAATCTAGGCGAGTTTATTGCAAGTAGATTAACAAAGCGAGTAAAACTGTAGGTTGCGTCGAATATCCCTCATCCGAGTTAATTAGTATAAAATGGTTACATGGGTCAACGAGTTATTACAAATGGGACTCATTTCGACCGTTAATTAAATCAAGGGTTGTCACACCCCTAAATTAGCATAAAAGCCTAATACGATTTTGGCATCAACAAATACCTCGAAAATTATGCACGCAAGGTCGTAAGCGCGGGACATACATGATATGCCCAATCAAATCCCCTAGGCGTAATAACTAGGACAACGCACCAGAAATAGACCCATAAACTCCATCACCAAAGCAAAGCAACATGTCAACCCGAGTGACTTCCATTGAAACACAACCTAGACTAAATTAGCTAGAAAGCATATTAAAAATGCGATAAAGAAACGCGGTAAATAAATGCAATAAACCTACACTACAAAGCAAGTAAAGAAAGCAAGTAAACCTAATTATCAAAGCATGTAATTCTAATTAATCAAATCAAGAATTAAAGGAATACAACTATATTAATGGAGAGGGCAATTAATAGTGCAACTTACAAGCCCAATTGGGTGACAATCCAAAGAGAAATGAAGAAGAACCCTTCAAAAACCCAAACCCTAAGCTAAAACTAACCTAAAAATGAATTATCTAACTATCTAGATATTTACACAAAAAAATCCTTTATGTAGTAAGTTACAAAAGAAATAAAGGAAAAAGAAAAGAAAAGAAAAAAGGCAAAAAATTTCTGCAATACGCGGTCGACCACGACCAGGGGGCCGATCGATTACGCCCATGGGCAATGGAGCACTGTCTTCGATCCAAGGCAAAATAAAAACATGCGATCGATCGACATCAGAAGCGAGGTCGATCAGTCCTTCATGTAAAAACCCACTGTCTTCGATCTAAGGCAAAACTCAAACCCGTGGTAGACCGGCATTCTATTTTCTACAATCCTTTGATCCATGAAGAGGGGGAAAAGGTCCATTACGAAAACGGCCATAACTTCATCGTTCGGACTGGGAATCATGCACCGTTTACAGTCACGCGAAGCATGTTCAACAAACTATGCATCCAAGGAAATTCCATGAGCCGAAGATGAAATGTGAATTGACTAAACTGCCCTTGAAGTAGCGTCCGGCGATGAAACTTCTTTGAAATGCAATGGATCCTCACTTTTAGCGTTCCAATACCGACAAAAGCACAATTATCCCCCTAAAAGCATGTATATATCAAAATCCACGGTTGTCTAGTTAATGAGAATAATTATAGGCATTAAGGACCATAAAAGAGCTAGAATACATAAAGATAACGGGCAGAAATATGCAATATTTGATACGAATCACACCCCTAGCTTAAATATTGTTAGTCCCTAATAATGAAACAAATAAAACCAGTCCACAGATGGAAGTACAAGACATATATATGCATTGAAATATAAATGCCACTTTCGTAGGGAGCACGATTGCATTTAGCATGTGCAATAAGCCGTTAAACCCCTAGGTTAACCTAGTGGACGAGTGTCGTCTCGTGAGGGTTTTCAGGGATGATACCCACAAACATCACATGGTTTCCTCAAAATAAGCCCAAACCAACATGCGAGAAGCCCAACAAAAGCGAAAAAGATTCCATACGCATTATTAGCACATTGAACGGATTCAAATAAAAGTCCAAAATCATTAACATTATAGAATTCACCTCATAGAATTAAAACCTTAAGATGTGGGAGGGGAGCGAGCACATGCAAAGTGTGATTTGGCAAAAACTTATACAAATTGGATACTAAATTTAAGCAAGCATACATTCAATCCTCACGGGCATAGCATTAAATCAAGTGAATTCACTCAAAATAGGGAGGTAACACACGGAACATGCGGTCATAAAGAGTAAATGTAAATGAAAACTAGGCCGCACACATGTCATAAGTGAAGAAAGATATATATAAAATGAAAAACCGTAATCTCAATGAGAGATACCGCTCGTTAAAGGAGGCGAAAAGTATTTTTACAGATTATCAAAACTATTATGACTTTTGAATTACATCTACTTAAGATCGCATAGGACTTGTATAGGGTTACAATGTAGGCTAGGCTAGGGTACAAAACGAAGGATACATATGTACGGATTCAAAGTGTTCGGAATGAAAACTCGGGATAATGGGAAAATGCGAGAAAATTCAAAATTGGAAAACAAGATCCAAAAAGGCATTGAATATAACAATGGAGAGAGTAATCAAAGTTTATTGAACTATATACACAACATTTACAACTTTCTCTTTCTTTTATTTTCTTTTTTTTTCTCATTTACAACTATATACACAACAATGGAGAGAGTAATCAAAGCTTATTGAAAATTACCATCAGACTTAAACTTACTCTCATTATTATAAGAATTTTGAAAACTATTGCAATTCATTTCAAAGCCCCTATTATAAGGAGGTAAATGCCCAAAATCATTATTATCGTCCTCAAAATACACGCACTCCAAAGCTTGACTTTTGTAATACTCGCCCAAAGTCATTTTGGATGTTGCAATTTTTTGGGATTCTAAGTATTGACCAAAAGTCAAAGGTTTGCGAGAATTTTGAGAATTATCATAATGATTACCGAAAGAATTGGGATAATACCTGCTTACCCCAAAAATTTCTCGAAGTGGAAAATTCCAGAAAGATATGCGCACTCGATAAATTCAAGCGTTTCTAAGTGCTAAAATGTAGTAGTCCTGCAAAAATATTAGTAAATAATACAAATAGAAAACAAATACTACAAAATACTAAATCAAATAAATTCTAAAACAAACTCATCCCTGGCAACGACGCCGTTTTAACTAGAGCGTGAAAGGTGAGTTCGTGTAAGGACCCAATCATTATTTTCATTTCACCGCGATAATACAAACAAACCTAAATTACAACTACACTTGCGATACAAGTATAGCAGTAAGTTGGGTATCGAAAAACCATAGAGAAGAGTTGCTAGAATTTACCAGATTTAATACTTCAGAAATAAAAGTGTAAAAGGTGAATATGAACAAAAAGGAAAAGATGCAAAAAGGGAAATATTAATCTAGGAGAGTTTATTCAAACTAGATTAACAAAGCGATTAAAACTATAGGTTGCGTCGAATATCCCTCACCCGAGTTAGTTAGTATAAAATGGTTACATGGGTCGATGAGTTATTACAAATGCATCTCATTTCGACAGTTAATTAAATCAAGGGTTGTCACACCCCTAAATTCGCATAAAAGCCTAATACGATTTTGGCATCAACAAATACACCAAAAATTACGCACGCAAGGTCGTAAGCACGAGACATACATGATATGCCCTGTCAAATACCGTAATAACTAGGACAACGCACCCGAAATAGAACCGTAAACTCCATCACCAAAGCAAAGCAACACGTCAACCCGAGTGACTTCCATTAAAACACAACCTAGAATAAATTAGCTAGAAAGCATACTAAAAACGCGATAAAGAAACGCGATAAATAAATGCAATAAACCAACACTAGAAAGAAAGAAAGTAAAGAAAATAAGTAAACCTACTTATCAAAGCATGTAATTTTAATTAATCAAAGCAAGAATTGAAGGAATACAACTATATTAGTGGAGAGGGTAATGAATAGTGCAACTTATAAGCCCAATTGGGTGTCAATCCAAACAAAAATGGAAAAGAACTCTTCAAAAACCCAAACCCTAAGCTAAAACTAACCTAAAAACGAATTATCTAACTATCTGACTATTTACACAAAAAATCCTTTATATAGTAAGTTACAAAAGAAATAAAGGAAAAAGAAAAGAAAAGAAAAGAGGCAACCAATATCTACAATACACGGTCAAATGTGGCCAGGGGGCCGATCGATCGTGCCAATAGGCAAAGGAGCACTGTCTTTATCCAAGGCAAAATATAAACACGCGATCGACCGGCATCAGAAGCGCGTTCGACTGGGCCTTCATGTAAAAGCCCATTATCTTTGATCCATGGAAAAACTCAAACTCATGATCGACCGGGCCTCAAACCACCATCGATCGACGCTCTGTTTTCTATAATCCTTTGGTCCATGAAGAGGGGGAAAAGGTCCATTACGGAAACGGCCATAACTTCATCGTTCGGACTCAGAATCGCGCACCGTTTATGGCCATGCGAAGCTTGTTCAACGAATTATGCATTCATGGAAATTCCATGAGCCAGATATGAAATGTGAATTGACTAAAAATTCCCTTGAAGTAGCGTTCAGCGACAGAACTTCTCCAAAATGCAACGAAACCTCACTTTTAGCGTTCCAATACCTAAAGAAGCACAATTAACCCCTGCAAAAAGCATGTATATATCGAAATCCAAGGTTTTATGGTTAATGAATATAATTATAGGCATTAAGAACCATAAAAGAGCTAGAATGCATAAAGATAACGGGCAAAAATATGCAATATTTGATACGAATCAGTAGGTTCAGAATAATTTCTGGTACATTAACAAAGAATGAGAGACTTGTATTAATTCTGAGAAATTAAATATTGAATTAAGAAAGGAATTATGTGAGTGATAACTATAAAATAAAATACGATAATGAGATTAAATCATAATTATCAAGTACGGGTAGTATTCGAGAAATACAACGGGTACTTGGGGTAGGATGAATTCATAATATGAGACATAGGTCGAGTGTGTACCTATTATTATATAGGTTGAGTATATACATATTGCTTATTGATTTATGTGTATGACATACCTAGCCTACTTGATATCGATGGGAGGTTTACGCGTTGAGGGAAATAATATCCTAATGAGCCTTATGGGGGGATTTTTGACTTGTTGCCTCAGAACATAGGAGTTAGGGGTGATTGCCATTAGTGAGAACAATGGTATTGAACGGTCATTTGGGTGCATAAGTATGTGTGTAGCCCAAAGTCTTAGGACTATGTTCGCCTACAATACTTACGGTTTTATATTTGTGGTTCGAGGGATATACCAACCAACAGTCCTTTATACACTAACGAGATGCATTGGGACTAGATAGTAGAGTATGCATTCACCGCAGCTGTGTCTCGGGGTACAGTATTGTATATATATAATAGAGTGAATGTATATATATACTTGTGATATGATCTTCTGTATGAATTAAGTAAACATAAAAGATATTGAAATCTGAAATTAATTAAGTTGAGAACACTTAATACGGAGAATTGAACTAATATACATTTATTTATTCCATGCGTCGCGAAGAAAATACGTGGGGAAGATAAGGTCCATGGATAGTTGACACAATGATATAATCTAGTGAAAGTGATAATAATAACTAGAATAACTTGGAGATATGAAAAGCGTGCACACTAGATGAGAGGTGGGAATCTCAAGAGAGAGTTTGAGAATCTAACATGTATATGATAATTTCTAATTGTAGCATTTATTCACTTGTTATTTTTAAAATCTATTATAATCGGGCTCTGACCCATTTTCTCTTGCATATTCTTTTCCCTCTTATATATATATATTATATCAGGTGTACAATTGGATATTTATTTGCTATTGATATTATGGAGTTGTGGATTTTGCATTAAAAGCCTCATTATATTAATTCATGTACTGTGTAGTCATTTCTTTTACGGCATGTTGCCAAAGGATTCGTGTCATTTCCATTCTATCTCAGTCAGTGGTTTTATTTGTGTCGGTTTTGGATACAATTGGTTTTATTTAGTTTATTGTATTGATATGTTTGAGACTGGGAAGTTTATTCCAGTTACATTAATTAAGTTGTGATGAAGTTATTCATTATTCATTCTTATGGGATGTTTTGTACTATAACTTGTTGGTATTATTAAAAAGGAATTTTATCAAACATTAAAATTGGAAATTTTAACACTAGCTTAATTGATTACTAGGTTGTTGATAAACAAAGATAATTGTTTTCGATAGTGATGCTAAGAATGATCCAACTGAATAATTTGAGTTAATTGGGTAAAGTATTGGCCACACGGTATTTAATTAAGCGGGTTGTTACAACCTAATGCTCGGGTCGGATCGGGTTGACTACGAGTTACCCATAAATCTAGGTCAGGGTTTTATGAATGGTATCAAAGATCTAGGTTCAAGGTTCCTTTTAGGAGTGACGTCTGAGGTCGGTATTCGATCTTTCGACGTCGGTGTTGGTTTGGGCCAGTCACATTAGTCTTGGTGACGATTCAGTTTGTGTCCCCGATGGTGAAGTCAAAGTGGTTATCATGATGGGTGAATTTTTGGCAAGTGGCAGACGACAATATTAGTTCGTCGTTATTAATGGATTTTGTGCCTTTGATTTAGATATGCAAGTTAGTTACGAGTGTCCATGAAAGCCAATAGTGGTGACATCGCACGTTTTAGCTTTAGGTTCATGTGTTTAAATCTATAGTAATATTAGAAGCCAATTGAGGTGTAGAAAATGATGAATGATGTATATTGAATTAGAAATGTGACTCGTGTAAAGTAAATCATGGAGATTATATAGCTAGTACATCATACCTAGATAGTATTTATTGGTGATAGAAATGCGTTAAATTATGTGACTAAGTACTTTTGGGTAGTTATTACCGATGATGTGATTAGGTTAATTTGATCCTTGGGATGGTATCACATCACACGAAAATTAATGATCTAGTGGGCATGTTGAATCGCATTGGTCAACACTTGGGATTTGTACTCGGTCTAGGTCAGTAAGTATTGTTACAATTAAGTGTACTGGTGATTATTTATTGAAAGTTGTACCTCATAGGGTATGACGAGAGGTAGGGGCAAAGTACAGTGCATATGAATGCAATTATGATGGGTGAGGTGACTTAGGAGTGATTGGTGGGAAGTCTTCAATGATGGGGTTTTTAAAAATATAATGTGATTTCAAGGAATGTGATATTTAATGATGTAGATGAGGCAAACATAGAGGTTTATAGGTTGTAGACGGCGTCCTGTATTCAACCATAATTCTTAGTAATGTTAGATGCGGTTTCTACATGGCATATGGTCACAACCATTTGGAAGAAAGATAAGATCAATACCAAAGTGTAAAGACGTATTTTAGCCGCTGAAGTGATGGCTAGGTGCGAGGTAATCCTAGTGTGACTGTGGTTTAAGGATATATTGGAGTGTTTGTAGGACTAATTGCGTGTGGCATCATTGGGGATAGAAGTCGATTGTTGTGACGCCTTGAGGTGTTTGATGGTTAGGGTGCTCCATGTGTAGATGCTCATGGACCAGTGTCCTTGCGAGCACCTACTAACCATGATGAGGTTATTAAAAGGTTTCTAAAGTCACCTATAATGATTACGGATGGATGATGAAATCTTCTCGAGTTTGGGCACTTTTACATGGAATGTGTTTGGTGTCCTTAAGAGGCTAGTAAGTCCGATATGAAGAGGCATTAGCGTCCTAGTGATGTTGTGTTGAGGGTCGGGTGATGATCTCACATTATTGGTCAAGGTTTAGAAGAGTCATATGGTGTAAGTTTTGGGTGCGGTTTTTAAAATAGGCACAGATGGATGGTGTATCCTCCAAGGAGGAATTAAAAGCTCGTGTTGCTTATGGGGCATAGTGCCCGGGTGTCATGGAATTACTAGTAGCGGTGATGTGGAACCTTTTTTCGAAGAGTATTGTGAAATGAGACTTAGATTTATGATGCCATGTGGAGACTTGAAATGGAAACTAAGGTAGGGTAATATCTAAGCATGATTAGAGTGTGAACATGTGTCGATGGTGTGCTAGGATTAGCTCTTGTCATGTCCTGCCAAGCCGGTACGAATTCAGAGATGTTGCCTTAGGTGGTACTTACTACCCTTAGAATTCCAATTGTGGCCGGTGTGGTTGTCACGTGAATTTAGTTTGGGTAAAGCCTAGAAGTAATCTTAGTGACAATCTCGTATAGTCAAAGGAGGCAATAAGGTAAATGCCTCCCTTGAATGAAATACTGCCTAACGGAGTTAGGATTTCAATCACGATATGATAAAGAATACAGTAACCTAGGTGTAGTAGGTTGGTGAGGTCATCATCGGTTAGTTGACTAGGTCAATATAGAAATTGTGTAAGGCATCTGCCAATCAGAGTGGTTCATGTGTGACAAGGATTTGAGAGGAAGGGCTTCACTCACAAGGAGGGAAGTCGGGCATTTGACTTCCAATAGAACTACATGTTATCATGTTATTTTTGTGTTGCGAGAATGAATGATTGTTGATAAGCACCCAAAACTGTACAATTTATACCCTGAATAGACGTACTTTAGTTGCAAATTCTCGGCAATTTAGGTCTTATGCGCTTAAATGTTTATTTTGTAGGTCAAATTGTGCATTACAGAGTTCAAACGCTTAAATCAAGGCAATTGTGTGTAATATGGAGCTAAATACCCAATCCCCTGACCCTAACTTAGCCCATCCTAGCCTTAGCCTTCCCCGACCCATGTGTGTGTGTGTGTTGCTTTTGTACTTTTTTATTAATTTTTAGATTTTTAGTTTGAGTTTTTTTTATTTTTAGGATTTATTTTTTATTTATTTAGGATTTCTAGGTTTTATTTTCCATTTTTATTTTTTAGTGTAATTATATTTTATTTTGATTAGCTTTTAGTTTAGTTTTATTTTATTATGATTAATTTAGGAGTTTATTTTTAGTTTATTATATTTTATATGTTAGGACTTTTGTTTTCATATTTTATTAGATTTTTCATTTTTTATTTCTTTTGTTTAATTATTTTAGTTTTTAATAGCTTAGGATTTTATTTTCTTAGGTTTTAATATTTTTATTTATATGTTTTTTAGTCAGTTAGATTTTGTTTGATTATTTTTATTTTTAGGTAGTTAGTGTTATTTTAAGGGTTCAAATTAAACACACACACACAACCTCGCCTACACATTATCCTACACACAAACAAAACCCTCTCACACCTAATTACCCTACAACCCACTCACACACAAAACACTCCCTCACCCAAATACACCCTCACACACACAACTGTAACAACCCGCCCTTTTGGAGAGGATTGAATCCCATAATTAAGTATAATTTGGAAATTGGAGAATTTCTCGAAATAGTGATTTTCGGGATTTTCGAGGATTTGATGATTTCGAAAGGTGTTATAAATTATTTTGGGACTATATAGGTCGAAGTAATTTAATTATATGTCATCATGGAGTATAGCGACAAAAGAGGTAAGATTTTGAGTAGAAGACCGGATTTAATTATTTTGGGTTAGAATAGTGATTTGCGATCAAGTACCTCGGATGAAAATTTTGACTACGCCATGAGTCTCGGAATGTCCGAGATAGTCGAAAAAGAGTGTCTGATTGTCGAAATTGAGTTCCGGGTAATTTTGGAGTTAAATAGGCTCGTAATTGGGTAAACGAGTCGTTTTTGGATTTTTAAGGGGTTAAACCCTTTTCTCCTTATAAAAGGAGGGAGAGGGGGAGAAAAGAGAAGAGAGGGAAGAGAGAGAGAGGGAAGAAAAGAGGAAAAAGGGGGAGATTCTGGCCAGCCTCCGCGGGATTCGGCTCGAGGACGTCGGATTTTATCCACGAGGCAAGTGTTTACTTGCTTTATTTATTTTTAAGCATAAATATCTCATATCATTGTTGGTATAACAAACCCTAATGATTTTGGGTTGGGTATTCGTGGATAAAACGGGTTTTTGGGAGTTAAAACGAATAAACCCCTAAAAATGGTAAATTGGAGAAACTTAGGTTTTATTTGAAATTAATTGATGATTTCGGGTTCTAGGATGTTTAGACCCCGTATTATAGGTGTATTTATAGTTGGTTGAAGTTGTAGGCCGTTTGGTGAAGAGATGGAAGCTTGGGGGAAGCTTTCATAGCCGAAACAGCTTCTCAGAGAAGAAGCTGCCCGACTTGATCGATCGATCGACCCATGACATAACCAAACTTGAGATTACCACCATCTATGTTCTTACTAATTTATATTATGTTTCCTACTTCACCTTATTCATTGTAACGTATCGACAACCATCATTTTACACCTTTCAGCTCCACTTCCTCCATTGCAACACGTAGTTAACAGAAAAAACACAATGGATACTTATCATAAGTTTGATAAAAAAAATCATGTATGTACAAATCTGCAATTTTAATTTAGGAACAATAATAACACTAGGGCGGAAAAGAGAGGGAACATCGATAACAAAAGGAGAAACACCTTACTAGAGAAACCCCGTCAACTACGGCACCCAATGCTACAACAACTTCTGCAAATTTTATACCTAAATTTGACCCAAAACCACAATATATGTAATAGTTCTTGGGGAATTATAACAAATCATATTGTTAATTTGATAGATCCAAATCAAAGAGAACTTTATCTTCAGTAGAAGAAATACATGAATTACATTGACAATGGATTTCATGGCGAACATATATTGTTAGAAAACAATCCTTGCATAACTAAGCAATTACGTTTAGCTGTACTTATAATCAAAACTTTAGGCACTGAATTTAATAAATAATAAACAAATAAAAAGCTTACAGACTTTAATATTATCATGAAATAGATTGGGGCTGGTTTGGATTTTCACCCTTTAAGAGCTTTTTTTTAAGCTTAATCGATATATTTTCATAGTATCGTCATTTTCACAAACCAGGAGGCCCGTGGCTATACGATCAGTTCCTACAAGTTACATTTGTCCCGTGCGAGGTGTTCGTGCCTCTTATGGGGCCGTTTGAGGGCTGGTTTGGGTTTTCACTCTTTAAGGGCTTTTTTTAAGCTTAATCATTCATATTATCGTCATATTCTCAAATCGGGAGGCTTGTGACTACACGGTCAGTTCCTACAAGTTACATTGGTCTTGTGCGTGGTGTTCATGCCTCTTACGGGGCCATTTGGGGGATGATTTGGGTTTTCACCCTTTAAAGCCTTGTTTTTAAGCTTAATTGATATATTTTCTAATTATCTTCATATTCTCAAACCGGGAGGCCCGTGACTACACGATCAGTTCCTACAAGTTAATTAGATACCGATTGTTGTTAACGAGTTAGGGAGCAGGTATGGTCAGTTCCTACAAGTTAATTTAGCGAAAGTGTTTTAGGTTGCAACTAACCTAAAAGACGTTATATATATATATATATATATATATATATATATACACACACACACACACACATTACCTAAATATGTTGATATGAGCATGATACTACATACATATATATACACACACACACATCACCTAAATATACACACAATGCAACCCCTCACCCCCTATAATCGATCTTCCCACATCCCAAAGAAAACCTAACACACATGTTACCTTACCAATTTCAATGCTTCTTGAGTAGAACCTTGTAGCACCAGAAGAAGAAAAAGAAGAGATACATTGAACATAAATACTATTAATTATTGTGTCCATGAAGTGATTTTCAAAGTTTAAAAGGAATGATCAGATATAGAATGAAAAAGACAAAATATAAATGATGAGTATAAATAATTCATTGCATTTTAAAAGGTTAATAAATGGATATTAAATAATAGTTATCTGTAGTAACTTGATTAAGATTAGATGGAACTGGCCTGAGAGAACCTTTGTAAAACAAAACCAAACAAATCACTGGTAGCCTAAGTGGGCCTTTTGATCTCCGAACCTCCCCAATACCTGCATTCAATTCCCACCCAGCACTAGATCAAACTCTTTAATATTTCAGTACCCATATATGATTATACACACGTGTGTGAAATTGATAACTTGTCCCTTTTATGTTTAATTGGGTATGATTACGTGCCATTAGGACACGCGTTATATTGTGCTTTCTTATATGGATATGTATCGATATAAATTAACACATTTGTGCATATAGTGAATAATCTACCTTTGACTGTGCTTAATATGAATTGAATTGATCTAGAGATCAAAGATTGTGATGGACGATGATCATGGTCAATCTTTTTAAGAAAGTAGTCTATGAAAGAACAAGTAGTGCAAGCTTGCATCCTCCACTTCAAGGTGCTCCAAACAAGAAGCTTCATTCTTTGTATGGTTTTTCCTTCAAATAAAAACTTAGGATCTCCTACCTACTCACAAAAATCCATATGTCCATTACATATAAGAACATATCAGAAAGGAAAATGGTTAAATATATAATGAAATAAATAAATATTCACATTAATTTTTCTCTCACCTATAAATCAATAATGTGAGGCACTTCAATCTCCTCCATTTTTGTTGCTAGTGAGAAACAGGCCACAACTAACAATTGGACCATCCAAGATTTACCCCTCTATGTGCACATTAACAATGTCACAAACATGAACAGGCACAATCAACATTTAAACACTTAAATTAGGTCAGATCATGTGAAAACTAATATATGAAATACCAATTCAAGAAATTGACACAATGATTAATGACTAACCTAGAGACCCAACAACCCACTAATTTAGGTTTATGTTAATATCAGTGGGTAATGTTTTCAAGTAAAATTATTTTTTAAATGGGTTCAAATAATTAATACCATACCTCCTCCAAAACTTAATAACATATTTTTCGGGATACTCATTCTAGGAAACAATTTGAAAAAAATAGATAATAGAAAAAATAAGATGTTTAGGACCAATGAAAAAAGAACAAAATCCCTGGTGAACATTAATGAATATTGTCTAAATTCCACCCTTCGGTGTTCAGAAGGAAACTTGTAGTGTGTAATTTTAATTTAAAAATAGCTAAACGTGTGAAAAAAAAATATACAAATAAAAATCTTAAAAATATGCAGTTTTCAAGAAAGAACTTAAACTACTTCTACTGCTAAAAATCCCCTCGTCTATGTT
Source organism: Sambucus nigra (assembly GCA_949130495.1). NCBI lineage: Eukaryota > Viridiplantae > Streptophyta > Magnoliopsida > Dipsacales > Adoxaceae > Sambucus > Sambucus nigra. Next base: position 551,151,835 of record OX422207.1, read on the forward strand.
TTTTGTTGCAAAAGAAAAAACATAATTTTCGAAGAAATGCATACTTTTGAGGGTTTTCCATAATAATATTTCAGGTTTGGTATTTATTTATTTATTCTGGCATTTTAGCCTTAAAAATACTTGATTATCTATGATTCCTAGATAAAGAACAGGATCTTTGCGACAAAAGCATAAACCAGAATCAAAACCCAAAGAAGATTTTTACGGTAGAATACAAGCATCAAATATTACAGATAGCAAACTAAAGTAGAACGACCCAAAAGAAGATTACTTAGTAAATTTATAATAACAAGAACATTTAGGTGATTTAGATGCAAACAAGAATATATATAATAGTTAATATAAATACCTTAGAGGAAGACAACCTCAGTGCTAACCGCAAACCTCCTACGGCAAAGGAGGGGAGTACGGACCGAGAGGCGGAGGCAGAGGAGGGGAGTATGGAGGAGAGGCTGCGACAATGGAGGGTAGTACGGCGGAGAGGATGGTAGGTGACGCAGAGAGAATGAGAGGGGTAGGGCTTGGGTTTTTGGTCAAGAGAGAGGGGGGAGCGGGGGAGGAGAGAGAAGAGGGAAACTAAAGTGTGCCAAAATTTTAAGGTAATTTAAATTGTAATCAAGTGCTCTTAATTTTGGCACACTTTAAAACAGTGCCAAAATTTGGCACTATCTTAAAGTGTGCCAAATTGTCATTAAACCGTGCCAGAATTTGTCATAGTTTAAAATAGTGCCAAATTTTTAATATCAGGGTCTGCCAAATTGCTATTTTTGGTGTAGTGAATTGAGGGTCCGCTGCCCCTGAACTTCTCGATGTTTGGCATCTTTAAATTCTCTGGCAGTTTAGCCTTGGGATAAGGAGACAAATTGGTGTAATCCATGTAGTTCCAGAATATCTTGATTTCATCGAACATCTTTGACAGTAGTTTGTGGTCTTCCTTGACCTTGTTCAATTATTCCTTTTGGGGATCCACGACTACTCGTAGATTAGCCCCTGACTGGGCAAGGTTCGAAATCAGGAGTTGAGCTGCTGGTGGACCATTAGCAGGTGTGGCACACGAAACACAATGGTACTCTTCTAGGAACCAAATAGGCTCGGGAGCGGGTGGAACCATAGCACGAGGAAAGAGAACTTTGGGTTCTTCAGGAATTTGGGCCTAGTGGGGCTTCATTTCTTGGGCCTCAGTTTGAAGGTTGTCAATCTTTGTGTTGAGTTGGGATAGTATGGCCATCAGATAGGGTTTCACATTCAGTGCTTGGTCAGTGTCATCCATGAAGAGCTCATGAAGGTTGATCCCAAACTTGGACAAAGTAGCAGAAGAAGCGATGGAGCTTCCGGGTGGTATGACGGAAGACCAAAGTCAATATGGAGCCAGGCCAAAATCGGGTATGCGATTGACCTAAAAGGAAAAAAGGTTCAAATTTATTTTTAAAATGAGGGAGAATTTTTTTGGTATTTTTGAAAAAGTGTGGAAAAAATGTTTTTGGTTTTAAAGAGAGAGGGAAAAGGAGAGAAATCTCAGCATGATTATTATTATTATTAGTAGTAGTAGTAGTAGTAGTAGTAGTAGTAGTAGTAGTAGTAGTAGTAGTAGTAGTATTAGTAGTCGTAGTAGTAGTAGTAGTAGTCGTAGTAGTAGTCGTAGTAGTAGTAGTAGTAGTAGTAGTAGTAGTAGTAGTAGTAGTAGTAGTAGTAGTAGTAGTAGTAGTAGTAGTAGTAGTAGTAGTGGTAGTAGTGGTAGTAGTAGTAGTAGTGGTAGTAGTAGTAGTGGTGGTAGTAGTAGTGGTGGTGGTAGTAGTAGTGGTGGTGGTGGTAGTAGTAGTAGTAGTAGTAGTAGTAGTAGTAGTAGTAGTAGTAGTAGTAGTAGTAGTAGTAGTAGTAGTAGTAGTAGTAGGTTTCACTTGTATTAACTTTGCCTCAATGGAAGAAAAAGGTAGGACAGGACCCGAGCCTAGGAAAATAGGGTTTTAAAATATGTAAGACACGGTTTGACTTGTTTTCAGGCTCACGAACAAGGTTTTATTTTGGAAAAAGGCGAGATAGCATAAAAATCCGTGCGATACACCGACCCAAAATTTTGACAGAGTTTCGCATGGTAACCAGTAAACTAAATATGAGTCCCCTAGATTTGATGCCTATATGAGGTTTATGCACTTGTTGGGCTAGGGGAAGGTTCCCCCCCCCCCCCCCCCCTTTGTCATGACTTCCATGATATACCTCTTGCCTATAAGGGTAACCATTTATCGGTATGTGTGGTCAAGCCATTTAATATACCTAAGTGAACATGAATTGCCTCACGATATACCACATGGGGACGGTATGTCTGAGAGAAAATTCACTATACTCGACTTACGTGAATGAGTTCCTTGCTATATACCTCCCATTGTGAGTTTTGTCAAGTGGTACGATACGGGGGGAATCTTTTGATATACATCGAAGGTACGAGGCCAATGGAAGGTGAAAGTCATATCGCTTAGGTTAATTACTCCCCGTAGGTCCAGCACCCATCACAAAATGACACACAGTATGGGACAAAATTTTGGTCAATATTGCATTGCTCTTGGTAATGTAGTGTGCAAAAATGCATGAGTCTTAATTAGTATATTATGGAGACATAGAATATTTTATTTGCATGATGAGTAAATGGAATACTACACTAATGAGGGAAAATATACAAGTATCATAAAAAATAAATCTAGCATGAAACATGGAGACTATACTACACATGGTGATGGGTATATATTCATGTGAGTGAGTGACCTGTGAATATTTACAAGTGAGTGTGTATTGTAGTGAACCTATACATGGATCAACTACAAAAAGTGTGTGATATTTGTAAGTGAGCATCGAGATATTTACAAGTGTGAGAAGTGTGGGTGTGTGTTAGTAAAGCCTAAGCATGGATAAAATAAGCGATGTGTGGAACATGTGAGTAGAAGTGAAGCTAAATGTAAGTGTGTGAAGTGAAGAGGGAGAGTATATACAAGTGTGTGAAGTGTATAAGTGAGTGAAAAGTGATATATATACATGAGGAGGGAGCATGAAAGGTATGAGGTAAATATACACAAAAGGTAAATAGAGGAGTAAAGGGAACATACAAGTAGGAGCACGTGCACACATTTAGAAAAGAACAACACCCATGTAGAAATAGAGTCTAGTCCTCTTAAAATACGTCCCCAGTAGAGTCGCCATTTTGGCCATTCCGAGGCCTCCCTTTCTGAATTCCCTCCAGCAAGCGTGCGGGGTTTACGCCCTTTCTTGGGGTACTCGATCATCGTTAATGTGGGGAATAATGTGTAGAGATAGACTCGCCATCCTATTTTTCATAAAACGAGCAAAAAAATGGTGTCGCCTCGAGAAAACGACATCACGAAAATTACGGATGCCTTTCAAAACAAAGTAGTTCAAAGGTCTGGGGACTAAGTTACGAAATGTAAAGGTGTTAGGCACACATCCCCCCTTTCGATCTCTCATGGACATGTATTAATCTTCTTCGATTAGACTTCGTGAAGTGTGTGCTCATGTGCATAATATAGGTAAAGAATGGAATCATTCAACTCGCATCATGGGAAAGGATGGAGTAACTTCACCCTTAGGAGTGTTTTCAAAAATAATAATTCAAAATATAATATGAGTGTTTGTCGAATCACAAGTTGCTATGGAAGAGCGAATGTATATATCGTACAAAACACAAGCATGTAAGAATAAGATATTCATATAGATTACATATATATCATATAAGGGAAACATATAAACATGAATAAAAGAGTACTCGAATATCAAGATTAGTCCAAGACACCTACATAGCCAAAGGGCATCAAAGTGCACGTAGTTCGAAGATAGCATAGGGTGGGGTTTAATCCATAGACCAAACAGATGATTTCTCTTATGTATATGTGTAGAGAAAATGTGTTTTAAGAGTGAGAGTGTGATATGAGAATCCCCCTTTTGGAATTTATAGATAAACCCTATTTTTCTTCTATTTGGATTTTTTATGAAAATAGAGTATGTGCAAGTACTACTAATAAAGGTTTGAGATTAATGTATATGAGGTAATGAAACAAAATGCTAAAGTAAAAACAAAACAAATAATACTAAAATGTAAGAATTATAGAAAACGATGTAGAATTTGAGCTCCTTATGAGTCCTTGATGTTGATGTCGGATGTAGATATTTTAATCTTGTAATGGTACGAAAGTCGTATGGAGAGGTGGATGGAATTTACCAAGTGAGGTTAGAAAGTGATGGAAAGGAATGTGGGAAAATGGGTTTTTTAGGAAAGGGAATGGCTCTGAATTCGAGAGAATGTTCTCTGACTTGTTGAGAAGGGTATTCGGGGTGTGTCTTTTTAAAGTGAGCTCATGGCCTTAATTTATAAGGTCAAGGGGAGTGTCGGTCGGTAAGGGTCTGGACCTACCTATCAACATACCACCTCAGGCACACTGCCGATAGCAAGGTCCCTAGGGTGCCATTTGGCAGCCTAGGACAGGTTTTTCAAAAAAATGGGAATAAAAAGCAAATTGTAAGTCAAAATTGCACAAGAGCTAGACCCTTAGAAAGGGTATTCAAATCCCTTTAAGAATCCATTGAGCCACTCTTGGTTATAGGAGTTGACCAAGGCCAAATGCGGCCCGGAAGCACCCGTTAGGCACTAGACTAGACATTTTTGAAGGAAAATGGATCGTTTGTCTGAATTGTAAGGTTGATTCATGCACGGGATGAACTATTGGAAACGATATTTAGTGCCCTTAGAGATTTCATGGAGCTTTGTTCAGTTCGGATAGTTGATCGAGGTCAAATGGGGATTAAAAGTGCCCGATGGCCCTTCGAAGTAAAATGGGTCGTTCATTTATGTTATAAGGCTGATTTGTGCACACAATGGATTGTTAGAAATGGTATTAAGAGCCCTTAAAATATTCGTTAAGCTATGCTCAAGTTGGAGAGTTGACCAAAGTCAAACGGGGCTCGGGAGCTCCCCCGTGGTCTCCAAATTAATTTTTGGGGTAAAATGAACCATTTTTCTGAATCATAAGGCCAATTTGTGAACAGGGCAGACCGTTGAAAGGGGATTCAGATATCTTCGAGGATTCATTGAGCTTTCTCTCAAGCAAGACAGTTAACCGGAGTCAAACGGGGATCGGGAGCGCCCGTTGGCACCCAAATCAGTTTTAGGAGTAAAACAGACCGTTTATCTGTATCGTTAGACCGATTCGTGCACAGGGTGGACCTTTGAAAAGGGGATTCAGATTCCTTCAAGGATTCATTAAGCTTACACTCAAGAAGATAGTTGACCAGAGTCAAACGAGGCCCAAGAGCGCCAAGTTGACTCTAGATTGGTACTCGAAGTATGACCTAGGGTTTATACTGAACGGGTGAGTGTTACGGACCTTAGGACGTGCTTAGGGGGGTCCTGGGATGGGATGTCTAAACCTATACCAGTTGAAAAAATCTGAAAATGAAAATGAAACATATCTAACCAAAACAGTCAATAGATAGTGATTCTAACTCTCTACTACCTGATAAACATGTTATTCTAAACTAGGTTAAGGCAAATCACCCTAAGAAAAACATTATAGGAAATATTAAAGACACCATAAGAACTAGATCTTTAATAATTAGTGCTTTATTTTCTTCTGATGTGTCTCTAGTTGAACCTAAATATGTAAAAGAAGCTTTGATAGATAAATCTTGGGTAATATCTATGTACGAATAATTAGGACAATTTAGACTTCATAATGTTTAGTATTTGGTCCCACGTCCTACTCACACTAATATAATTGTAACAAAATGGATTTTTAAGAACAAATGTGATGAATCTGGAAATATTTTGAGAAATAAGGCAAGAATAGTTGTAAGGACACAAATTTCCAATTGAGTCCATATATAGTTTTGGCTCAATTTCGGACAAAAACATTTATTCATAGGAATGTATTTGATTGTAATATTCTCAAGCATATGAAGTGTGTGTTGAAGACGTAGCGGCAAAGAATATAAAGCTTCATCAAAATGCCGGTTTGCGTGCCTCGTTTCTATGTCATCAACTAAGGTTCCATGCTCCCAAGGTATGAATGCAATTATATTTATATAGGATCTTGGAACAATATTTATTGGGTGTTAGGTGTAATAAAAACTGCATTTTATTTTCAAAAAGAATCAATTAGAACTTTAAAATAAGTATATAAAAGTTTCTGGGCCAAAATCGAATTTTACAAACTTTCTGGTCGTTCGTTAGAAATGTCGTTCGAACGAGTTTTTCCGTTCGAACCAGGTTTCGTTCGAACGAGTTTTTCGTTCGAACCAGGTTTCGTTCGAACGAGTTTGCCAACGACCCTAAACTGGTCAGTCGTTCGATATGTCGTTCGAACGAGTTTGTTCGTTCTAACGAGGTATCTAACGAGTTTCTAACGAGCCCAGTCTGGTCGCTCGTTAGAAGTCTCGTTCGAACGAGAGTCAAGTTCATTCGAACGAGATACCAGGGCGGGAACAGTTTTGAGCAGTTTTTGGCAGTTTTCACCCACTTTCCCCACTTGGTTTTTAACCAACTTTTTCAATACTTATTAAGGACGGGAAACACATTTTTCTAATTAACTTTTCCAACCTTGTTTATCTCCTAGAGAGAGTTTGAGAGCAAAAATAGTTTAGGAAAATTTTCAAGTTTTGAGTGTTGTTTTTTAAAGAAAAATTCATATACCACTCTAGTTTTTACACCCAATAGTTGTGTTTATCCAAGTTCTATATACATATCTTTACTTGGAGTTTTTGGTACCGGTTTTCTCTACCGAATTCAAGAAGAGACGTTTCGGGTTTGCTTCTACACCCCATCACAAAGAAGACTTTTTGTTGAGATTCTACCCACACGGAGAAAGGCTCCATGCTTGGGTGACGGTGACCATATAAAGTCCCATCGGTGGATTCCGAGACCGCGGTGGTGTTCCGAGGTTGTTCGCTAGGAAGAGGTTTCTACGAGAAGAAGCATCGAGGCTTGAGAGGGATCGAGTCAGTCGTTGTAAGTCTATTTGTCTTGTAATTGTAATTCCATATCTAGTGGACTTGTGGCTAGGGCCGTCCGAGGTTGTTTCCCGTCTTGGGTTTTTCCTCGTACATCTCGGCGTAGTGTGATATTGTTTATTTTATCTTGCACAATAATTTAGAATCCATGCTTAGGATAATTTCAAGATAAAATTTGGTTTAATTATCACACTCATTTAATTTGGGACTGAATTAAATATTGGGTAAATTTGGTTTATTCAAGTCATTTGCTAAAATTGGTTTCGCCTAACTTTGGATTATTGAAAATTATGACTTAGGCAAATTCAAGGTCTTGAATTGGATTAATGAATTGGTTTAATTTTGTTTATTAAACTAAAATCTGTTTTGTTTAATTGTTGAACCATCACCTCTTATATACGCTTCCGCATCATCTATTGATTTTATATAAAAGGAAATTACTTTGGTCTTTCAAATTGGTATCAGAGCCAAAAGCGATAAATTATTTCGTTAAGATCCTTTAATTTTTGGCTAAAATGGATTTTTCACCATTTTCAAAATTTCCTATTTTCGATGGTTCAAACTACGCGTATTGGAAAGCGTGAATGAGATCGGCACTAAAATCTATCGACGAGAGAGTTTGGATGTCTGTTGTTACCGGGTACTCCCCACCAACTTACTTAGTTGAAAATGAACGTGTTATAAAACCCGCCGATAGATAGACTGAAAATGAGTTTAAACTTGCTAACTTTAATTCCCGAGGTTTAAATGCCTTATTTAGCGCTATCGCACCGGATTAATTCCGACGTATTATGACGTGTGAAACCGCTAAAGAAGCTTGGGACATTTTACAATTAACTCATGAAGGAACTAGTGTCGTTAAAGCTTCAAAACTCCAAAACCTCACCACTCAATTTGAAACTATCAAAATGGATGAAAAAGAAACTTTTGATAAATTTTATGCTAGACTTTCTAATATTGTCAATTCATCTTTTAACTTGGGAGATAAAATACCTGACGACCGTGTAGTAAAGAAAATTTTAAGGTCCCTACCCGATAGATTTATTCCAAAGGTGACCGTTTTAAATTCTTTACCCACTTTAGCCTCTACGAAATTAGAAGAGCTTGTAGGTGATTTACAAACCTATGAACTGGATATGTTTCCCTCTAAAACTGAAAAGAAAATTGAAAAGGGTGTTGCTTTAAAAGCCCGAAAAGAGGTCAAACAAGTAGTAGAGAGCGATAGTGATGTTGACTCGGAAGACATGGCTTTGTTTGCTCGTAAATTTAGAAAATTTCTTAAATTTAACAAAGATAAATTTAAAAATGATTTTAAGAAATTTGATACTTCTAAACATGATAAAAGCGAGAAGATTTCTAAAGCCGAGAAAATCCCTAAACCTAGCAATGACAATTTAGATAGGGACGAGTCTAATAAATGTTTTGGTTGTGAAGGTTATGGCCATAGGGCTTATGAGTGCCCCACTAAACTAAGAAAAGATGGTAAGCGACCCATTTCATATAATGCAACCCTTAGTGATAGTGATAAGGAAGAGAAGCCCGAATCCCCCACTAAGAAAAATTTTGTGGCTTTTATGGCTAGTCATGTGAGTGATAGTGAGAACTCATCGATTGATGAAACGATAGCACATGCCACTTCAAAGGTCATTGTACATGATTCTCTTATTTTTTATGATAGTGAGAGTGAAGAAGAAAGAGAGAGTGAAAATGAAGATGAGGTTGATATGAGTGAACTTCAAAATGCTTTTCAAGAACTCTATACCGAATCTATTAAATTGAAAAGAGCTAATTTGAAGTTAGAAGCTAGTTTAACAGAGAGTGTCAAGGTCGTTGATGAAAATGCTTTAATAGAAGACCTTAGGACACATGAGAGGACTCTTCAAGAGAAGCTTGAATATGTAGAAGGCGAGAGAGATAGCCTTAGGGGTTTAATGGAATCCTTGAAAAAGGAGCTACTTGCTTTTGAAGAGCGAAATGTTTTACTAGAATCTAACATTGTAGAATTGGAAAATAAATTAAAAGATTCTAGTAATGTCAAATTTGATTTGGAATGTCGTTCGGAAAAACTAGATAAAATGTTAGGAACGGTACAAATTAAAAATGACACTTGTGGTTTAGGCTTCAATCCTTGTAATGAATTTATTCATAATGCCCAAACCAATGTTTTAGGAGAATTAACTAGGAATACTTTTAAAGATCACTCCTTAAGTAAATATTTTCGACATGTTCTCACTTGTACACATTGTGGTCGACAAGGTCATCTTAGGAAATTTTGTTTAGATCTTAAACGAATTCCTAGAAAACCCCATAGTAAAGTAACCACGGTAGTTAATGTTCCTACACCCCAAGATAGTCATTCCTCATTAATTTGGGTTAGGAAATCCGACTTGGTTGCCTTACAAAATAGGGTTGTTGATTCTCATTTACTTTCACATGCTTCCTCCCCTGCTAAATCTACAGGATGAATGTGTTAGTGTTTGCATACTTTAGCGTTTGTACTTCATGCTATATTCACATGCTAAATGTATGCTTGTTTAGTCATTTTCTAGTCATATCCGTATTTCATATCCCATGCTAGAAATTATGACTTGTTTTTCTTTTGTATTATATTTTGTTTGAATTAACTGAAAAATATAAAAAGATTTTTGTTTATCATTTGTGTTTTATTTATTTCATTTAAGCTTAATGAAAAATACAAATGATTTTTGTTTGTCCTTTTGAGTAAATATTTATTTTTGATTAAAAATGTTAAAAACTCAAAATGATTTTATTTTGTGTGTATTTTAGTTTGACACACTTTATGTGGCATATATTTGTGTTTGAATCCCATACGTTTACGCTCCCATGTGGCTAGAACTTTTGGTTTAGATTTTCAATCCTTAAAATGTTCTTTACCATGCTTTATATGGAGTAGTTGGATTTTTGTGTTGTTTAAATGGATTCTATTTTTATATGCCTCTTTTTCACACATGCACGAGCTCTTTTGAAATCTTAATGTCACATGTTATATTTGAGCTTTTTGAGGTGTTCTCCTACCAATCTAGTCATCTACATATCTATGACCTAGGAGGACAAGTGCATGTCAAAATCCATTGCATGTGAGATTTGTGTGAAATATGAAAACATGATAAATAAAATGTGCACGGGGAAGGGCTCCGAAAGGATAAATTAAATCCTTTGCGATTGTAAGCCACCGTTTGTTGAATCTAAAAGAAATACGTGATCCAAAGGCCTAAAAACAGAATATTTGGCATTAAAAAGAAAACAGTTGCCAAGGCCTATGTTTGTTTGATATATTCATTCAAAAACAAAAGAATATATATGCTCATTGAGGGAGAATTGGATGGTATATCAACGGTTTGCACAATGTCCGTTTATCCTAGTTGTCTTTAATGTCATGACTCTATTTGGTTTGTAGAATCATCATCATGCTAGGCTTGTATACATTGTGTATGTTTGTTCATTGAGTTCAATCTTTATATTGTCACATGAGGTTATATTTAAATGTGATGAAGTTTGCAATCAAATGAGAACTCCGTGAACGTTTCTTAAGTGTTTGGGTCTAAATTTAATTGTTGCTAGTTCATACCCCTACACTTCCGTTTCCATATGACACATCTTTGCCATCCGAGTGTGCAAACTTATTGTATTTTGTGTCATGTGTGTGTTTATATCTATATATATATGCAAGTACTTATTGGTATATTTAGAGTATGTATATATATGATATTTGTTTGTCTTTGCCTTGCGTTTATTACCGATATGCTTTCATGTCTTATCACTTTAAGCTTCCACATGCTGTTTATTAGTTCTTTATCCTTTGCCTATTCCCGAACAAAAAGGGGGAGAATGATGATAGGGGGAGAAATGGTATCTAATCCTATTATTATTATCGTATCTTAGTTTGGGGGAGATTTATCTTAGGGGGAGACGTCTTTCTAAGTAGGTCATGTGTTTGATAAAGGGGAGAATTAATTTAGAGGGAGTAATTAATTAATTGCATTTAATATTTGGATATTCCCTATGCATTTGATGAGTTTGCTTAAGTGTGCAGGAATCTTTCAATGGAAAAGCGTTTGATCCTTGGGTTGAGTCAAGTTTGGGAGGGTTATGTTTTGAGTCTAGTAGAGCTTAACGGCCCTTTAGGATTTTTGTTTGGTTTTTGTCCCGGAATAGCCAAAGGGGGAGATTTGTAAGGACACAAATTTCCAATTGAGTCCATATATAGTTTTGGCTCAATTCCGGACAAAATCATTTATTCATAGGAATGTATTTGATTGTAATATTCTCAAGCCTATGAAGTGTGTGTTGAAGACGTAGCGGCAAAGAATATAAAGCTTCATCAAAATGTCGGTTTGCGTGCCTCGTTTATATGTCATCAACTAAGGTTCCATGCTCCCAAGGTATGAATGCAATTATATTTATATAGGAGCTTGGAACAATATTTATTGGGTGTTAGGTGTAATAAAAACTGCATTTTATTTTCAGAAAGAATCAATTAGAACTTTAAAATAAGTATATAAAAGTTTCTGGGCCAAAATCGAATTTTACAAACTTTCTGGTCGTTCGTTAGAAATGTCGTTCGAACGAGTTTTTTCGTTCGAACCAGGTTTCGTTCGAACGAGTTTTTCGTTCGAACCAGGTTTCGTTCGAACGAGTTTGCCAACGACCCTAAACTGGTCAGTCGTTCGATATGTCGTTCGAATGAGTTTGTTCGTTCTAACGAGGTATCTAACGAGTTTCTAACGAGCCCAGTCTGGTCGCTCGTTAGAAGTCTCGTTCGAACGAGAGTCAAGTTCGTTCGAACGAGATACCAGGGCGGGAACAGTTTTGAGCAGTTTTTGGCAGTTTTCACCCACTTTCCCCACTTGGTTTTTAACCAACTTTTTCAAGACTTATTAAGGACGGGAAACACATTTTTCTAATTAACTTTTCCAACCTTGTTTATCTCCTAGAGAGAGTTTGAGAGCAAACATAGTTTAGGAAAATGTTCAAGTTTTGAGTGTTGTTTTTCAAAGAAAAACTCATATACCACTCTAGTGTTTACACCCAATAGTTGTGTTTATCCAAGTTCTATATACATATCTTTACTTGGAGTTTTTGGCACCGGTTTTCTCTACCGAATTCAAGAAGAGACGTTTCGGGTTTGCTTCTACACCCCATCACAAAGAAGACTTTTTGTTGATATTCTACCCACAATGAGAAAGGCTCCATGCTTGGGTGACAGTGACCATATAAAGTCCCATCGGTGGATTCCGAGACCGCGGTGGTGTTCCGAGGTTGTTCGCTAGGAAGAGGTTTCTACGAGAAGAAGCGTCGAGGCTTGAGAGGGATCGAGTCAGTCGTTGTAAGTCTATCTGTCTTGTAATTGTAATTCCATATCTAGTGGACTTGTGGCTAGGGCCGTCCGAGGTTGTTTCTCGACTTGGGTTTTTCCTCGTACATCTCGGCGTAGTGTGATATTGTTTATTTTATCTTGCACAATAATTTAGAATCCATGCTTAGGATAATTTCAAGATAAAATTTGGTTTAATCATCACACTCATTTAATTTGGGACTGAATTAAATATTGGGTAAATTTGGTTTATTCAAGTCATTTGCTAAAATTGGTTTCGCCTAACTTTGGATTATTGAAAATTATGACTTAGGAAAATTCAAGGTCTTGAATTGGATTAATGAATTGGTTTAATTTTGTTTATTAAACTAAAATCTGTTTTGTTTAATTGTTGAACCATCACCTCTTATATACGCTTCCGCATCATCTATTGATTTTATATAAAAGGAAATTACTTTGGTCTTTCAATAGTAGCACAAAGTCATTCTTATATCGATGTCAGATTTTGATGAAACTTCTGCACTTGTTACTAGACTTGAATCTTAAATTGATGTATCTTGTCATTTAAAATTCAAACTTTATCAAATGGATGTAAAATCTGCTTTCTAAATGGAATCTTAAATGAGGAAGTTTATGTTGAACAACCTAAAACTTCTTAGATCATTTCTTTCCAAATCATGATTTTATATTGAATAAATCCCTTTATGGTTTAAATTAGGCCCATATTGCCTTGTATGAGAGATTGGCCAATTTTCTAATGGAAAATAGTTTCAACCGAGGGGGAGTTGGCCTAAAAATATTCATTAAACCTAATAAAAAAATGTTTTCTAATTGCTTAATTTTATGTTGATGACATCATTTTTGGGTCCACTTCTCCCTTGGAAGCTTGATGACATGATTTTTAGGTCCAATACTCCCTTGGAAGCTTAAAATTTTGCTAACATAATCAAATCTCAGTTTCAAATGTCTATAATGGGAGAAATCTAATTTTTCTTAGGTCTTCAAATAGATCAAAAACCTAATCATTTCTTTATTTTTCAATCTAAATATACTAATAATTTTATCAAACGTTTTTATTTAAATACTGTTAAACAGCTTAGAACACCTATGAGTTCTTCTATTAAATTGTCAAAAGACTTATTTGGTAAAAAGATTGATGTTATTTTGTATCGTAGTATGATAGGCAGCCTGCTATACTTAACTGTAAGTAGTGTGTGTATGGGATAGATACCAATGTGATCCTAAAGAATCCCACTTAGATGCTATAAATCGTATTATTAAATACATAAGTGAAACTATAAACTGTGGTATCATGTAAACTTTTTACATTAAGTCTAAATCTATTAGGTATACATATGTTGACTGGGTTGGTTATGTCGATGATAGTAAAAGAACCTCTGGTGGTTGTTTTGACATAAGACGCAATCTAGTATTTTGGTCATCTAAAAACCAAAATTACGTCTCGCTTTTATCAGCAGAAGTCGAATACATTGCTGCAGGTAATTGTTATACACGGCTTATGTGGATTAAATAAATGTTAAGTGATTATGGTTTAATTGAAATATATTCTTTAATTATACGTGAAAATCAAAGTTCCATTAGTATCTCGAAGAATCATTTTTTCCATTATTGAACAAAATATACCAGAATGAGAGAACATTTTATTAAAGAATTAATTGAGAAAAAAGAAATTGATATTGAGTATCTTAACACTAAAGATCAATTGACTGACCTTTTCACAAAATCATTAGACAATCAACATTTTTAAACTCCTAGAATGTCTATTGGTGGTTGTGCCTACCCTATTTAATGTGTTAGGATTATGTGTTAGTACCTCTTTAAATCATAATATCTTTTGGTGCTAACATTCCTATAGGCTCTTCCATACCCTTTGTCCCTTTTTGACAAATAGGGGGACAATGTAAGACGCCTAGTTCTAAAGAATATGTGAGAATCCTATTTTTTGTGCGTTTAGTTGAGTTATGTAGTATTTAGTTGAGTTATTACTCTTTCTTTTAGGAGATGTGTGTTTAGTTGAGATATGTACTCTAGTTTTTAGGAATCATGTGTATAGTTGAGTTATGTATTTGTATCTATGAGACTTAATATTTTGAGTCTCAATTCAGTTAGTCCCAAAATTGTTCAGAGGGGGAGATTGAAAGTACCTTTTCTAATCCCTCAATTTTCTATTGGCTCAATTTTGTAACAATAGTCCCAAATACACCAAGTTGTGTTCCACGCATTAAATATACTTCAAAAAAAAATTTAAAGAAATTTTAAAATCAAATTTTCTATTTTATAAAACCCTTATTTGAATTTGTGTAATTTATTACATATTTTTGTATTTATACATCTAATATTTATTTTATACTTAAATATTTTTGTATTATCGTTTTTTGGTTTTATAATTTTGTAGACTTTAAAAATTAATTTTCATATTTTATACCATTTTCTAGAATTTTTTAATGTTGGTTTAAAGCATTTGAAGGAAACAAAATCATAATGAATTTTTGTTTCTTAAATTAATTCAGAAAATAATCAAGCGGTACCGTTTTGAATAGAATATCGATTATTTTGTTGGTGATCTGTGTGTTGTGGTTTGGACCAATCAGGGATGTATGTGTAGCCCACAAGATTTGATCACGCATGAGCTATGTGGATAATTGATTGACTGTTGGCCTATTGATGTGTAAATCACCTTATTACCCCTCACTGTGCACTGACTTATTAATCATGTGCCACCACCAACTGGTCTTTTATGTGATGGTGCCCTTAGTTGTTTACTACTTTTCCCATATTGTTTGGAAAATTATAATTTAACTATAGTTTCTATAAATAGACGGCTTAGGGTCAGTATTTCGAAGCGAGAAAAATATTCTAAACCCAAGGAAAGCTCTACCAAAATTTTCTTAACTGTCTCTTCGTAAACTTTTTAAAAATGTTTTAGTTTGTTTGAGAGTTTTTCTAAACACGAACCCATCCTATAACTTTTACCATTTATACTGAGACATGTGGAACTTTTCTGACTTTGCTTAGAAGTTGGTTCTAGTGTTAAACCCCTCCTATGTATGTGGGTGTATTTTTTTTAAACCATGTTTTTACATGCAAATACATATGTTGTATTCTTCTTCTGTTTTAGTGTTTGAATAACTTAAATTGTTCTTTAAATATTTTTACAAACCCTTGGGTGGAAAAATATATTTTCTCGTGTTGATCTATATATATACATATTTATTTTGTGTTAGTTGATCTTGTTTAAAACTAAATATGTGTTCTAAACTCATATATATTTTAAAATGTGATTTAGTTGTGATTTGTTTGTGTAGATCATTTTTGAGGTTTTTTTAAAACTCATGATCTTAATTTTTTATCACACAAAGTATTTTTCTATTTTTCACAAGGCTGAAATATAAAATCACAAAGCAAGACTCTTTCTATTACTGAATTCAGAATTGATCCCCAACCATCTGTGAAAATCAAACTTAATTAAAACTTTATTTTTGTTACCTCTTTACTGTATACTCTGGCTTTGATTTAGAAGTTGTGTATGTAATATTTGTCTATTATTTGTTATTTGGTTTGATTCATTAGTTGTGGAGTTATTTAGTGTTCGCTTTGGAACACTAGTTGTATTGGGAGTACTAGTACATTTACACATTGTAAAATATAATTTATACCTAAATTGTTGTTATAGTGGACTTGTGTGTGTGTGGGGGGGGGGGGGGGGGGGGGGGGGAGGGTCTTGGAATTAAAAGACTCGATTTTATCAGTACGTTGGGTTCCTCATAAATAAATTATTGTGTTCAATCCCTTTCTCCTCGTCTCATTATATGACCAACGTTTGTTTGTAATAATTTGAACATCACATCAACCTTAAATTTTTTTTGTGTGTGTGTGTGTGTATTCTACCATTGAAATTGAAAGGGTTTTTACCATAGAGTTAAAAGATATTTTTTTAATCTTAACACTATTACATTCATAGATTACTTTCAAGGAATATAAACTTTATTGAACCCATACTATTGCACCTGAGACTTATCCTTTCACTTTTATCTTCCTTATCGAAAAGAAATCAATCTCTTTTCAATAGCTAACACCATGCCTTGGCTTCCGGTATCACCATTGGATCACAAAAATGGATTGATGTTTCTCCATCTATTTCTAATCCAAATAATTGAAAAAATTTCTTACAAAGTTAATAAAAAATGTTATAGGTTGAGTAAACTCTAAAAACAAACTCTTTGAACAAAACTCTTTTCAAAATACAACACAAGATGTGTTTAACGTTTCTGAATATTTCCTCTAGATTTTTAAGTTTGATTACCTTAGGCTTTTAAAACTAAAGCCTACAATTAAGTCTTGAGTGAGATATGGTTCACAAAAGCAATTAAGAACATTCAAGAAAATTGACACGCATTTTTTAACGTGGTAAACCCCTAAAATAATGGAAACATCCATGGCCCCCTCTACGGAGCAATAAAAAATCCACTAAAATCACAAGGCACAAGTTACAGCACTAAGCATGTAATACAAGATCCTAAATTTAAGTTCAGAAAATTACCTACACGAGTTACTCCACTCTCAGAGGCTTCTGACTTGATATGATCTTCCTATAGGAGCTTCCATACTTTTTCCTTTCCCACTTGATTATAGCATCTCAACAAATAATATATCTCACCGAGAACCACAATATCTAAGTGTTCGTGTGAGAGTGAAAGTGTTTGTCAATTAATCTAAATGCAAAAATGCATCTCACATCTCTCAATCAATTATACAACAAATTCCTACGAATTACAAATCAATCTATATGATATGCAAGTAATTTTAGATCTGTTTTGAATAATAGACTTCAACAAATTTCAAATCTGACAAAAAAATTATATCAAAGTTTGTTTAAAAAATTTATTTATGTTCAAACTGATTTCACAAAATGTGAAATTTTATTTTGAGATCAAAAATGTATTTTCATATCTGAATATATACACTATAAGAAGTCTTATTTTTTAATATTTATTTGAAACCACATTGTTGGATCAAAATAACAACAATAATGAGATCCAAGAAATTAGAAATAAAGAAACTAAAAATTTAATCTATGTGAAAAATATGATTCTTAGAGAGATATAAAATTGAAGAGGTCTTCAATATTGAATCAAACCCACAATACCCCAACACACATAAACCTAAAGTTTTTTACTCTAAAAAAACGAGTTTACTGTTTTATTTAGTCTTTTGGTGTAGTTGGGTTTGGAAGAAAAACATGTATGGTTTGATTCAGGTTTCTCTCATAACTCTCGATTTTCCTCTCGGCGGAGATGAGTTCTTCTCTCTCTCTCTCTCTCTCTCTCTCTCTTTTCTCGATTCACCGATGAGTGCTTTCTCTCTCTGATTTATCTCTTTGAGCGTATTCCTATCTATATTCTCTCAACCAATAAGAAAAATGAAACCTTAATCACTTATATACTCAGCAACAACATTCAATTACAAAATGATCATTGCGATAAGAGTTCGAAGAACTGAATCTGATCTAAAGGTTTGAAATCAGCAGTGAAAATATGGCGCTAGCTGGCTGAAATAGGAGTCACACGGATAGAGGTTCATCAGTTGTGGACCGTAGATAAACTTAGGATGAAGGGTCACGATCTAAAATAGCATCTCAGTCTTGTAAAGGGACATAAATCGCAGTGTTAAAAATGCAAAATGTGTTGGCTAAAATTAATAGTAGACGCGAGTATGAAGGTTTCGAAAAATACAAATTGCAACCCCAAATATTTTCGGTGAGTTAAAATCTACCCAACCAAGTTTTTACCACAAAAACACAATTCTAATTTTAACCCCAAATATTTTTAAAACCATATTTTAATTATTCAAAAACATTATTTAAAATGATTAAAAAATGTTTTAATGAATAAAAAATGTTTGACAAGGCTAAATCGCCATATGAATTTGTGCACACATAATGACACATATAGGCAGTGTGTGTCCTAATGTGGTTCAAGAGTTGTACTTACCTTTTTGTATAACATTAAAGCATTTGCGTTCCTGGACTGGGATTATTTTGATGAACCTTGAATAACTTTTTGAGATAGAGTAACTAATAAAAATTATAATCTTATTTTGTCTCGATATCCAAACTAGTTGGAACTCCTATATGGCATATACTCAAGTAAGTCAACCATATAGTGTGTTCTCAATCTCCTCCTTTGGATATTAGACACAAAATTCCCTTGAGTATCATGTACTCATGGATAAAAATGAAAAATCTTAGATTTCCTATACAAAAATCTCTAACTACCCATTCCCATCCTAGAACCGAAAATAAGAGAAGAAAATAGATTACTCAACTACAATTCAGACCAATGCCCTAATAAATAGGACAAGATATACAACTGGGTCTGAAGAATGCCTGGAAAAGATTAAACACTCAATGGCATATTAGTTAAGTTAGTACCAGAAAAGATATAAATCATTGCATAGGTACTCAAGTTCCTCTCCCCTAATTTTGCTCAAATATACAATGCGGTAAAAGAATATAAATCAGGAGAATATGATATAAGATGTCAACCCAAGAAATAACATATACAAGGGCAGATGTAGGGTCTCATACATTAAACAGATATTAGGAGGCGTCTTTTGTCGTTTGAGAAATGTACATGCCCTAAATCCCCAGAGACCAATCATTAGCACGCAACTACCGGGGATATGAATGATGTGTTAAATTAAGTGATAACTATCATACCAATGGCATTACAAAGATACTCAAATCTAATATTGTCAAGAGGTTTTGTAAACAAATTAGCTAACTATTTATCGGTATTGAGATACTCAATATCTAATTCTTTAGACTCTATAAGGTCACGAATGAAATAACGTCTAATTTTTATATGATTAGTTCTTTTTAGATATATTTATGTTACTATGGTTGCATTATACTCGGATTCAGTCGTAAAAAGAGAGATACAATTTGGTTTCTTACTACTCCAACCTACTAAGTTTTTTCCTATGTAATAGCAAGCGCCGGAAGTACTCTTACTATCATCCGAACACCCTTCCCAATCAGCATCAGTGTATCCTACAATAGCACTAGTAGTGTCTTTAGTGTACCAAATACCGTAATTTTGTGTACCTCTAACAATTTAATGATACATTTTACACATAACAAGTGGGATTATTTGGGTTCACATTGGTATCTAGAACAAACACAAACGGCGAAAGAAATATATGTTCGGTAAGCAGTAAGGTATAACAAACTCCCTATCATACTCTTATATAAGGTCGGGTCAACAACTTTACCATTGTCTTCTTTAGATAGCTTGGTTGACGAGCTCATATGTGTATGTACAGGTTTAGAGTGTTCTAATCAAAATTTCTTAATGAGATGAGAGGCATATTTGGATTGAGTAATAAAAAGACCATCATTAAATTGTTTGACTTGTAGACCTAAGAGACATTGTAATTCACCTATTAATGACATGTGAAATTCAGAATGCATGATATCGAAAAAATTCTTCACTTGATTAGGAGAGGTCAATCCAAAAATAATATCATCTACGTAAACTTGGGCAATCAAAACATGTTTATCGGATTTCTTAACAAATAATGTTTTATCGTTACCACCTCAAATAAATCTATGAGAGACTAAAAATGTGGATAAACGCTCATACCAAGCTCTAGGAGCTTGTTTGAAACCGTAAAAGGCTTTATTAAGACTAAATAAGAGGTCTGGATAAGATGGATCGATAAACCTTTTGGTTGTACTACGTATACCTCCTCGGTTAAAATTCCATTTAAAAATGCGGACTTAACATCCATCTAAAAGAGTTTAAATTGTAAATGGCATGATATGACAAAGAGGAGACGAACTGACTCAAGCCGAGTAATAGGTGCAAAAGTCTCGTCAAAATAAATCCCCTCTATCTGAGAGTAACCTTGTGCTACTAAACTAGATTTATTTCTAATGACCTCCCCATTCTCATCAATTTTGTTTTTGAAAATCCATCGAGTGCCAATGACCTTCTTATCTTTTGGTTGAGGAACAAGATACCAAACATCATGACTCTGAAACTGGACAAGCTCTTATTGCATGGCATTAATGCAAAATGAGTCACAAAGGGCATCGTTTAAATTTTTCGGTTCTAGAAGAGAAACAAAACATGAAAATTATGCCAATTTTTTAAGTTGTGATCTAGTTCTAACGGGTTCTGAAGGATTACCAATAATCTTTTCAATATGATGGTCTTTAGAAACCCAATTTGGTACATAAGGACTCTCAGGTGGCAGTGAATCAATTATTTCTGGTGAGTCTAAGGTAAAATTTGTTTCTTCCCCATCCAGGACAACTGGTTGACTGACACTACTCTCAACACTGGTATCATTTACAATTACATTAAAAGATTCCATAACAACCGTGGTTCGATAATTGAAAACATGAAAAGCCCTACTTATTTGGGAATTGCCAAGAAAGATTCCTTTCTCTCCTCAGGTGTCAAATTTAGAAGGATGTTCTCTATCTTTACAAACATAACACACACTCCCGAAGGTTTGTAAATATTTCAAGTTAGGCTTTTTGTGGAACCTAAGTTCATATGAAGTTTGTTTGGAATTCTTCCTAAGGTATACACGATTATTGATATGACAAGCCGTTTGAACATCTTCAGCCCAAAAATAATTCGGTAGATTTTTTGCATGGATCATAACCCTAGCCATCTCTTGTATAGTTCTTTTTTTCGTTTCAGCAATGTCGTTCTGCTGAGGTGTCTTAGGCGCACTAAATTCAAGTTTATAGCCATTACCTATACAATATTCTGCAACACCAGAATTTTGAATTCTCCACCTCTTTCAGTTATGATGAGACATGCTTGGGTATCCTTCTCATTATCTATTTTTAAAAGTATTTTTAAGAACTTAATGAAGGTATCGAATTTATTTTTCATAAAGGCTACCCATGTATATCGTGTGTAATCATCCACAATAGCGAGTATGTAACTGTTACCACAGAAGATCACAGTTCTAGAGGGACTCATACGTTGCATGTGGATTAATTCTAAAGGTTTTATAGTTAAAACATATTTAACTTTATTATGATGAGGTTTACTTATTTTCCTTTCCTGATAAGGACCGCAGACAGGATTAAAAGAATTTTTTTATTTTAAGCAATCCTCTAATAATTTCCTGGGAACTTAACCTATGAAGATTATCAAAATTTGTATGTCCCAATATATTTTGCCAAAGATCAACATCTTCTAATCTGGAAATATTACAAGATTCAAACTTAGGAAGGACTATGTAAAAGTTATCCTCATTTATGTTTCCTGTTAAAATATAATTTTCCTTTTCATCAAGGATTTTGCAATCAGTTTTAGAAAAGGTAACAGTATGATTGGAATCATAAAATTGAGATATGCCAAGCAGGTTAGCCTTGGGACCTTTAACTAGGAGGACATCATTTAGATCGAGGAGACCTTCCTCACACAATGCTCCCTTACCTATGATCTTAGACGAAACTCCATCACCAAACACAACACTACCTCCAAGGAAGTTTATTTTGGTTGTTAATTTTATTTCATCTTTGTTCATATGTTTAGAACATCCGAAGTCAAGGTACCATCCAGATGAAGTGTGTTGTGCCTTAAAGGCAGATATGATAATATTGCACTTGAACTGGGGAAACAAGTCATCTTTTCTAATCCAAATAGGCCTAGTTTTGACAGTTTTTATTGCCTTTGATTCAGAAAAGTTTTGTTGGGTCTTTATAAATGATTTTTTCATTGTTTTAGGTCATCCCTTCTTTTTATGGTTAGAGTTGTGAGTGGTATGTCTTGGGAGAACATAAATATTCCTACTCCTTCTAGAATAGTTAAAATTTGAATAAGTATGTGTATACAATCTCTTTTCAAAACATTCGATAATAGAGTGACCGTAGACATCACAGTATGAACAGTACTGATGTGTGGAGGACTTGACTTTATTACTAAAGTCTTTGAAAATTGGTTTATCCCTAATAGGTATGGTCATCCAGGTGTCATTGGTTTTGGGTTTTTGACCTTGATTTCTAACAGGAGGACATACGTACTTAGCTGGACCATTAGATTTGGGATGTTGAATATAGTCACTTTGTTTTACCTTAAAGACATCTTTAAACTAATTTTCTTTCTCAGCGTTCTAAAGATTATGTCATTGTTTTACAAAAACAACATTTTTAGGAGAAACATTTTTGCTAGTATAAACTTTTTCTCCGAATCCAAAACTAATTTTTTCATTAGAATCAAACTTACTTCCTACAATAATTTCTTCGTAGGATTTAGCTTGAGTTTCAAAGTGTAAGCATGTTTTAAACACAATTGAAACTTTTTTCTTAGATTCTTCAAGTTCAACCAATGTAGACTTGTATTTTTGTTCCAAAATATTATTTTTCTCAGAAAGATCTTCTATTTTTGTGGAAAATTCTTTAGTCTCACTCTCATGGGAAATACATTGTGTTGTAAACTCTTCAACATTCTTCCTAATAGTCTGATTAAGTAAATCAATACGCTCATTCAGTAGCTTAACCATTTTCTCAAGACGGGCACTTTTCTTAAGCATTTTCTTGTATAGCTCTTGAAAATCTGGAAGATCATCGTCAGACTCACTAAGTGTAGTGTGTGTAGTGTCTCTTATAGCGTTCATTTCATATGTGGAACTCACACGCACTTCAGGTTCATCGACAATGTTTTCAATTTGACACACCCTTAAACTATCACTAACAGTCTTGTTTTCATCATCAACAGTCACAATATTCTCAATAACAGATGCAACAATATGAACAATATAATCATGAGTAGTCACACATTCATCATCATCATGGTATATGATCCTAGCTTATAAAGACATACATGAATCATAATTATGGGTTAACTTAGTTGCATCTTCATCAGAATCACTAGAGTCGTCCCATGTTTTACGCATGTTAGCCCTAGTATTGTTGTTAAGTCTGTTTGGGCATTTATTAGCGAAATGCCCTATTTTTTCACATCTATGACATTTCATATCTTTCATGTCTATCTTAGGTCCATTATTTTTATAAGTCTTTTTGTTGTTATATCTTTATGAGGTTTGGAATTTTGAGGGCCTTGATAACCTGGTTTGTCATGTTTGGCTACCACTGAGTTCCTAAATTTGATTATTTTCTTAAACTGTTTGCTCATTAGGGAAATTTAGTTATCAAGATCATCCAAATCACAGTCATCATTTAGGTCAAGGTTAAAGTCTAAGGGACTGACTTTAGGTGAAGTCAAAGGTGATGAAAACACAACATTAGATCCAGAGAGTCTCCTATTTTGGGCAGTCATTTGTTTTTTAAACTCTAACTCCATCTCAACAGTTCTTAATTTGTTACTTAGCAACTCAGGAGTCAGATTTGGGTCGTCTACTTCTTCTATGTTATATCTCTTATTGTCAAACTTAGCAGGTAATGACCTAAGAATATTTTGAACGATTTCTTTTTTACTATAGGTTATACCATTAGCATGTAATTTTATGAACAACTAACCTAATTTAGAAATAGTCAAAGGATTCATTGTCATCCATAATCAGTGTATTATACTGTTGGACATGCATTTGTGTTTTTCCAGCCTTAACACGTTCATCAACCTCATGTGCGGTGACTAGATTGTCCCAGGCCTCCTTAGAAGTAGAGAAAATAGATACTCTTTTAAACTCATGCTCGTTAATGGATATAAATATAGCATTCTTGCCCTTATTATTATCGAGATACTTCTTTTTCTCTACCATAGTAAATTCGCAAAGAAATTTCTTAACCCTTATGGGATCAGTATCAGATAAAGACTTTGTTGAATGTTCATAACTATTTTGAATCATATCCTAAACATCATCACCAAGATTTCCTTGAATGAAAGAAACCATTCGTACTTTCCAGCAAGAGAAGTTGTTTCCATCAAAGAGTGGTGGTCGGGAAAGGTTACCTAACTTCTTAAATCTTTCATCCATATTCAGAAATAAATTTTGAAAAAAAATTTGGAGTATCACGATCAAAATAACTTTTGATAAACCCTCTCTGATACCACTTGAAAATTTTCTTACTAAGTTAATAACAAAATGTTATAGGTTGAGTAGACTCCGAAAACAAACTGATTTCAAAATACAACACAACATGTGTTAAATTTTCTAAATATTTCCTCTAGATTTGTTAGTTTCATTACCTCAGGTTTTTTAAACTAAAACCTACAATTAAGTCTTGGGTGAGATATTGTTCACAAAAGTAATTAAGAACATTCAAGTAAATTTGTCGCGTGACTTTTAACGTGGTAAAACACTCAAATAAGGGAAACATCCATGGCCCCCTCTACGAAGAAAAACAAAAATCCACTAAAATCACAAGGCACAAGTTACAGCACTAATCATGCAATACATGATCCTAAATCTAAGTTCAGAAAATTACTTACACGAGCTACTCCACTCTCAAAGGCCTCTGACTTGATATGATGTTCCTATAGCATCTTCCTTGCTTTTTCCTTGTCCACTTGATTATAGCATCTTAACAAACAATATATCTCACCAAGAACCACAATATCTAAGTGTTCGTGTTAGAGTGAAAGTTTTTGTGAAATAATCTAAATGCATAAATGCATCTCAAATCTATCAATCAATTATACAATAAATTTCTATGAATTATAAATCAATATATAAGATATGTAAGTAATTTGAAATCTGTTTTGAATAATAGACTTCAACAAATTTCAGATAAAACAACAAAAATTATATCAAAGTTTGTTTCAAAAATTTATTTATGTTCAAACTGATTTCACAAAATGTGAAATTATATTTTGAGACCAAAAATGTATTTTCTGATCTGAATATATACATAATAAGAAGCCTTATGTTTCAAAATTTATTTGAAACCACAATGTTAGATCAAAATAATAACAATAATGATATCCAAGAAATTAGAAATAAAGAACCTAAAAATTTATTCTATGTGAAAAATATGGTTCTTAGAGAATATAAAATTGAAGAGGTGTTTAATCTTGAATCAAACCAATAATACCCCAACACATATAAACCTCAAGTGTTTAACTCTAAAAAAATGGGTTTACTGTTTGTTTAAGGCTTTTGGTGTATTTGGGTAAGGAAGAAAAACGTCTATGGTTTGATTCGGGTTTCTCTCATAACTCTCGATTTTCCTCTCAATGGAGATGAGTTCTTCTCACTCTCTCTCTATCTATGTATCTATCTATCTCTGTTTTCTCGATTCACCGGTGAGATCTTTCTCTCTCTGATTTCTCTCTTTGAGCGTTGTCCTCTCTATATTCTCTTAACCAATAAGAAAAAGAAAACCCTAACCACTTATATACTCAGCAACAACAGTCAATTACAAAGCTATGGTTGCGATAAGAGTTCAAAGAACTAAATCTGATCTACAGGTTTGAAATCAGCGGTGAAAAGATGGCGCTGGTGGGCTGAAATAGGAGTTACACGGATAAAGGCTAATCATTTGTGGACCATAGATATACTTAGGATGAACGGTTACGATCTAATCTAGCATCTCAGTCTTGTAAAGGGACACAAATCGCAGTGTTAAAAAATGCAAAATGCATTGTCCAAAATTGATAGCAGACGCAAGTATGAAGGTTTAGAAAAATACAAATTGCAACCCCAAAGATTTTCGGTGAGTTAAAATCTACCCAACTAAGTTTTTACCACAAAAACACAATTCTAATTTTAACCCCAAACATTTTAGAAACCATATTTAAATTAATCAAAAATATTATTTAAAATGATTAAAAAAATGTTTTAATGAATAAAAAAATGCTTGAAAAGGATAAACCACCATATGAATTTGTGCACATATATGCAGTGTGTGTCCTAATGTGGTTCAAGAATTGTACTTCCCTTTTTCTAGAACATTAAAGCATTTGCGTTCTTGGACTGGGATTCCTATGATGAACCTTGAATACCTTTTTCAGACATAGTAACTCATAAAAAATCTAATCCTATTTTGTCATGATATTCAAACTAGCTGGAACTCTGATATGGCACAAACTAAAGCAAGTCGACCATATAGTGTGTTCTCAATAATCTCTTGTTCACCCAATTGATATAAATCATTCTATGAACATGATCCTTACTTGAGCATCATCAACAAGCATTGGTGTTTATAAATTCCCAATCGTACATTCTTTAGCATTAAACGTGTATACATAAAACTTCTCTATTGGGGAGACCGAACATACATAACACTTGGGGAGGAAAGATGAAGTTCACAAACGGAATTAATCATATCACAATTTTAAAATATTGATGGGAACCATGGGTTAAATAAGTTTATTATCCTCAATAGTTATAACAATGTCCAATTACATTATTGGTACTTGAATTTTGTTCGAGTTAAAACCTTTTACTTTAAGTCTAAAAAAGTGAGTGAAAATTGAATCCATTTTTGAAAACTTAGAATCAACTTTGAAAAAATTAATTTCCAATTAAGTATGTGACAAATATCTTTTGATTAATTTTTGTTTTTTCATCCCTCTACCACTAAATATAATTAATCTTATTTATCATCCTAGTTCCCCTATAAAGTGATATTTCTCTTTGTAATCTGAAATCACCCCACCCTGAACAAAACATATTTTTCATCTTTTAATTATGCTATCCAAACAATCCAGGAAATTTATTTCCAACTTAATTGAATAGACAATGTCTTTTAGTTCTAGAATTAATGACAGTGACTCCATTGGGGAGGCTATCATTAATCATCTTGAAGTGTATACCATCGGTCCATTCTATGAAATTGAATCTGTCATTTACAATTTCTCCATTGGTGGACCAAACTTACTCACATTAAAATTCAAGGAATTATCACTTAAGAATAGTAATAATACCAAGTGTCTTAATTAATCTCTCTGTTGGGGAGGAAAGAAAAATTCGACGCAAGGAATCAATCACATCACATTCTTAAAATATCGATGGAGACCGTGGGGTTTATATTGAAACCCCTCTCCCACTTAATAAATAGAACTTGA
Source organism: Sambucus nigra (assembly GCA_949130495.1). Classification (NCBI taxonomy): domain Eukaryota; kingdom Viridiplantae; phylum Streptophyta; class Magnoliopsida; order Dipsacales; family Adoxaceae; genus Sambucus; species Sambucus nigra. The sequence goes on from OX422207.1 coordinate 551,179,192, forward strand.
GGGTATTCTGAAATATATTTATTCAATTCTAAACACTCGAATTAAATCATTGGAAATTTTCCAATTTCTTGTACAAATTAAATTATTCGATCTCTCTATTTTGATTTTCAAAAATAAAACCGTTTTTAATTAAAACAAACGATGATGCCCAAAATTTAATATGTACCTTAAATTGATTACCCGATTAAATTCAATTTTGAAAGAGAATAAACAAATTTTATTTTCTAAAAATAACTTGATCTAGTCTGGTCGCAATAATAATCCATGATGTTTATAATAATATGGGTTCCTAATTAGTAATTAATTAGCACACTATAATTATCAATGTGAGTAAGATGGTAGAACCATAATAAAACATGATCACATGCAATTATAATTCAAATAGGAAACATATTCCCCTTTACACTATGGAACAGAGTTCTTCTTGAAGTATAACTCTTTAATAATTGCATTTGAAGTAGACATATTCATGAGAAAGAATCCACTTTGAATTTGATCTCTTTAAAAATAAGAATTCTTCATGAATTTAACCATTGGAAATACTCTGTAAGGACATTTTTGTCTATTGTCAATATGTATGTTGTACGTCGTTACATCGTTGAAGAAATTCAAAATCGCATCTACATCTACATCAATGGATCAGAATATCAAAGCGTCTTCAACATCATAACCTCTGCGAGAATGAACTTGGTAAAGTTTTGTTTCTAAGTCCCTTGAAGTTTCATACTTAGTATTGGAAAATTTTTATAAAATGTTTTTTATAAAAATAAGAAGTAAGTTTTTTCAAGCAAAATGAGGTTTTTAAAAGAATTTTAATTTTTCTGGAAAATCGGACCGGTTCGCCTACCTACCGAACCGATCCGCTTTGCACCAGTATACCACGGACCGATTGCAAACTGAAGAAGCCTATTTTAAAAACGAAACGATCCGAGGTCGGACCGATCCGCCTCCAAGATGGACCGGTCCGCCTAGGATAAAATCGTACAGTTTCGTAAGTGTTTTTACCACCAACTCATATTTCTTATATATATATACCTATTTCGATTATGTATTTTTGAAGTCTTTTAGAAAACATTTCTAAGAGTTCAAACACAACAAGACTTCGATTTTTGATGTGCCAAACATCTTTTTTATTCACACACAAAAATCCCAATTACTTTTGTGAATCTATTGGAACCCTAGAACACAAGCTTTGCTATTGTTCAACCTTTGTGGGGAGATCTTTGCAACCGAGGGTTGCATGTCATTGCTGAGGGAGTCTCTACAAAGTTTTATGGCTGCGTGTTATTAAGGAGAGCTGCGGTTCTTCTTTTGTTGTTTCGATTACGAGTCATTGGAGGGTGCTGTGTGTATTCTCTTGCTGAGTTAAAGACTGCGTGTCTTTGTAGGTTAGCTGCGCGTTGATCAATTGCAAATTTCTCTATGTAATTGTAAGTTGCGATTTATATATTCATACTGAAATAAATGTTTTACCCGAGAGGGTTTTTTTTCCTGAAATCTGTGTCTCAGCATATTTTTGTGTCACATGCTTTATTTATTTATGGGTTGACACACGCACCTTAGATGCATGTTTAGGGGCTGAATTAAATAAGGGTTACTTAAAAACTTGTGAATTTAATTTAAATCAATTATCACACGTCATGACTTTTCAAAACTCGAACCAAACTCCCTCATATATATTTTCTTTTAGAGGTAATCTAAATTCTCAAACTTTGGAGACTTGGTGCAAAAATCTAAATGGCCCATAATTTGGCATGAATTTCTTTTTATTGCCTTTAAAAAATTTTAGGCTCTTTTAACCTCTTTGGACCTCGGATAATAAAATTCCTCCATTTTTTAGGTCCACTTTAAACGAAAGCTTAGTATTCGCAAAGGCGAAATGAACCTTTCGCAGTCCTTCCCCGTTTTCAAACAAAGCACACAAAGTCACAAAACGATTTTTATATGCACAATTTCCTTATAAAAATTATCATGCTTGGTTCGTTTTAAGGACAGGATTGAAGTGAAAACACCCAACCAACATGTGATAAGACAAGCACAATTATCAAACAAATCCGTGCATGTGTGCAATTAAGGAAACATGAGTCAAACATGTAGGAAGTAACATTTAATTACATCTTAATGACTCCAAACATTATAAAGCACAAGGATGAATTAACCTATTGTCTCAAAACACTTATCAAATAGTCACATGAAAATAATGGAATGATGTTGTGACTTGATCATCCTAAGTGTTCATCCATAAATGGTGCAAACAAAAACAAAAATCTTTTTGGATTTTTTAAAAAATTTATCAAAATAAAATCTTTTTGTGTTTTTAAAAAAATTTCAAAACAAAAGATATATAAAAAAAGTACATGTCATTACACTAGAAAATATATATCATAAAACCACAACTAGTGTATGACAAACATGCGAACACAATCATCTATAAGATATGGCAAGAGAATAATCATGTGCAAGCAAATGAGAATCAACTATTCTAAAATCTTGTGTATCCAAAAGTGATTTCCTAACCCAAGTGGATGTAACACGTCGACACGGGGTTTTGGGAACCAACAAAACACTAGACTTCGAATTCCTAGGACCTCTTCCAAGATCAACACAAAATCTCCTAAGGTGACCTACCCTACCACAATATGAACATGTGTAAACGGGTGGAACAACACCTAAAGTGTGATCTTTTCTAACATCCTTGGAATTAGTTGACCCTTTAAAACAAATAATGGTTTTGCCTTTAGCATTAGAAGCATGAGAACACAATGAGCCATTACCATCACTATCAAACCTACTTGAATCATTTAAATCATTTTTCAACTTCGAAATATTTGATTCACGCAAAGAATTAGACTCTTCCAAGGATAGGGATTTCTTTTTCAAATTATCAATTAAACTTAACAGTTTATTGCGCTCCCCCTCAATTAAAATAAACTTATCCCTAAGAGTCTTTTCACGTGCCATAAAATCATCGATTAATTTTTTATCCTCGATGGCACAAACGGGAACCCTAGAATTTTTTAAGTCCTCCAATTCCTTCTCTAAAATTAGGACTCTCTCATCACTCTTCTTTTTGGCAATTTTCAAAGAATCAAAATCAATACACAAATTACCAAAGTGCTCACGACAAATATCACTTTGAGTTTGAAACGCTTGCAAATATTCAATCTTACTTTTAAAGAGAGAATTTTCTTTTTCCAAAACTTTAATTCTTTTGCAAAGTTTCAAATTCAAACATTTTAAATTTTCAGCATGGTCGTGAACTTTTTCAAAAATAGGCTCCTCATTAAATGGGCGTTCCATTGGAAAAATTGCGATTTTTCACAAAACTGATTTTAAAAAAATCAATATCACACGAATTTGTGAAAAAAGAAATACGTAGTAAATTAGCACAATCTGCTCTGATACCAATTTGAAAAGTCGTGACGTGTGATAATTGATTTAAATTAAATTCGCAAGTTTCCAAGTAACCCTTATATAATTCAGCCCCTAAACATGCATCTAAGGTGCGTGTGTTAAACCATAAATAAATAAAGCATATATTTGTGTCACATGCTTTATTTATTTATGGGTTGACACACGCACCTTAGATGCATGTTTAGGGGATGAATTAAATAAGGTTTACTTGGAAACTTGCGAATTTAATTTAAATCAATTATCACACGTCACGACTTTTCATACTCCTTTGCATATTTGGAAAAGATCGGGATGAATAACTAGAGAAAACTATTAAGATAGCACTAAAATGAACTTGGGCTTGCTCTTAGGGCCAAATCGAGTCGTCTCTTAAATGGATCTTGCCAGTTCTTTAGATTGACAGGTCACTATCGAGTTCACAAAAACCATTCAAAAACCTTCCAAACTTTATCCAAACTTCATTAAACTCCATCAATCTTGTCCCATGACCATCCCCCATGGAAATATATGATTTTTAACAATAAAAACTATTACATACCCTTACAATCTCCTCAAAATACATCGATTAAAAAACTAAATAAAATAACATAATTATTATAACCAAATCGGATTTATGACAAAAAACCCACTATAGGATCCGTTCACATAAAATGACATTCATGTGACCATTATGTAAGGGATATAAACATTATATCCCTAGAAAATCATATTAGTACAATAACATATATATATATATATTCCTACAACATGCAAAACTAGTGTTTCATGGTGGACAACATGGACTTTCTAAAACTTTAACCGGGGCTCTGATACCAATTGATGGAGATTTACATTTTAAAAATGTGTTTTACAAAGAATGTTGATTGATCATAATTCATAACATAAGCATAAAGAACTGGAGTTAATTAATAAATGGGTTTGGTTACGATACCCTTGAAGATCTTGTAGTTGATCCAAATGAAAAGAAATATTTGATGAAGAGGATGATGGGGATGCTTTTTTTACTCCTGTAAATCCATGCTAGAATGATTTGAATACCTTGAATATTCTAGTATATGATTCACCCAAAGTAACTTTTGTGTGTGGGCACTCTCGAAGATGAAAACTTGGTGAAATATGATACAAGTAATTTTCTCTCTCCTCACCCCTTCATAAAAACGTGAATATTGTTTTTCAACTTTCTCTCTAACCCTAGAGAATGTTGTGTGCATATTGAACTTGGGCTTAGGAAAATTAGGGTTTCTCAAGAGTTTGGGCTTATTACTTGGGTAATGTACTATACTAGGGACCCAAAACAAAAAAATTAAATTCTCTTCTAAATAGAAATATAAAAATCCCATATTACTTCCCATATATTTTCTTTCCTGTTTTAGTTATAATTAATTCCACTAAATAATTGTAATTACACTTTAATTTAATTTAATTTTGATTGCATGAATAATGAGGTCTTGTTTGCAAAGTTAGATAGTGCATACTATGATTCCCCTCGTAAAGCATACAATACCTCCTTAGTGAAATTTAGTTCATTGTTAATTTTATTTCACAAATGCCTTGTGTATTCTTTGATCTCAGACTTAATTTATTTGATACTCTACCTTATTATAAAATCCACTACAAAAGATTACTCGTGGAATCAAAACTTATAAGTTTATTAGGAGGTTACCACAATCTATGATATCTCCTAGATGCGGATTCCTCTGGGATATGATCTTAGGCATATCCACACAATAATTACAAAATTTGAGAAGATTTAGACTCAATTAACTGAACCACACCCAAAACAATCAAATAAACAACTTGGTGTACATTCCAATCATCATAATCTTCAGGATTGAGAATCTGAGCAACTTTTCCAAATATTGTGAGATTGTGCACGTCTAATCTAGTTAGAACCTAGACTTGAATCTCGCCCTTGTCCCATTCACTATATACCTAATGTACCAGTACTACCCTATTTCAACTAGCGATCAAGTTGTCAAACCATCAGACATGTTTCCATAGTCAAGATAAACTACTAAGATCATACTCCCAGCTTTACCGATGAGATGTTAACACCCATTATGGGCTTATGAACTATTCATTTGAGCTATAATTGGAATTATAATCTTCTATGATCAGACCGAACTCAACTCACCAGATTTCCTACTAAGTTCAATTTACTGACAAATATATAATACATTTTAGATAAATATAAAGCATTGTCACAAGTGAGATTCTTATTTTAAAATAATCTTAACATACCTTTATTGAAAAATAAAACTCATACATAGTTTTAAGAATAAAATCACAGTAATATGATGGTAAAATGAACCAAAATCGGGCATAATAAGTTATGAAGGTTATCCCACTAAAACAACCGGTGGCTAGTCCACTAGAAGTCTATAACTTGCTAAATTCGTGGTCGCGGGGTGGCTTTCCCACAGTCAGGGGCTGCATCTATAATACACCATAATTTTAGTGCATTAAATTATATTTGAAATTATTATTAATTAATTTCAATGACATGTAATGTCACTAATTATTTTTATATGTGTTATGAGTGCATATTATTTGAAATTGAAATTGGACGTAATATACAGTAATCCACTAAATTACTATTTAAAGTGGACTGTGTATAATGGGCGACTATGGAATGGTCAGGGATTCGGTACCGAGGGTTTCTTTATTTAGATTATTCCCTTAGTGTCAGGTTTCATCGATCGTGAAGTAGTTTATTTTAATGTGATGTCATAATAAATTAATAATTAATTTTGGACTCGTAACATTTAGAATAATAAGAAGTTTGGTATGGTAGTCCAGGTTGACTTTTGGGGCCTATAGAATGTCTGGTTATGACTTATAATGATGGATTTTATTCCTTATGGGTAAGTGTATGAATTGGGCTATGTTTTGGGTCGTTTAGAGATGTATTTAGGCTCATTAGGTTGAGGCCCATTTGGGGTCAAAACCTAATTTCAAAACTATCATGTTAAAAAGGTCATTAGATTAAACGCAAGTAATTCTAACATTTTTGGAGAGAAATCGTAGAGCTAGATGTAACAACCCTCGCTTTTGAGAACTTGTTTTATATTAATTTACTGTGTGAAGTAATTATATAAAATGTTGGAAACTGGAGTAGATATAAATTGAATAAGTTAAAAGTTAATATTTACTAGATTGTTGCATATTTACTGTATGCGTAAGTAAATATCATCATGTTGCATTTTATAGTGCCATGTGTTTTAAATGACATTTATGGTTTAAATGAAACCAAAACTTGAAATGATTTATAAAATTATCGGATGCCAATTTAGAAGGCGTAGTTAGTCCTGAAATGTGCGAGATAGTCAAAAGGAATGCCATGTTGTATTTTTATGTTTCGGGCACTTTTGACTGGTTTTAACATAAATGTGTAGTTACAAGTCATTTCAATGTGGTATTAACCATTTAAGTTGGGAATTAAGGAGAAATCCATGATTTAAGTCTGGCATTTCATTTATTTCTCTTAAGTGTATTTACTAAACCTAGAGAGATAGAGAGAAGAAGAGAACTTGTGGAGAAAATAGAGAGATTGAAGATTGAGGCTTGGGATTGTTGCTACCACAAAGAAATCTGAGATTTCTACTTTAAGGCAAGTTTTCTACTTGCTAATATATTGTTTAAAAATAGTAAATTGTGTGATAGTTGTGTATTAGAATTAATGGAACAAATATGGATTTTGTGGTGTTTGAGCCCTAATCATAGTTTATGTTGATGATATTGTGGATTATGGTAGTTGATAATCATGTAGGATGGTTTTGGGTAGATTAATGTTGATGGATGTGTGTAAAAATGGAGAAGAATTAGGATTTGGTGAAAACTAGGGTTCATAACCCGTATCCCCCTTCTTGGCTAAATCACAGGGGCGAATTGATTTGGACCTAGGGCGAATCGATTCACTAAGGGGTCATCCTACAGGTATGCAAACCCGAATCGATTTGGGTTAAGGCCGAATCAATTCGGCTGATGCAGAAAGTTGTATTTCTCATCCTAATTGATTCGGTTTTGGGCAAATCAATTCGCTGCTTAGGACGAATCGATTCGAAATCAGGCTGTTTTGAGTTATTTTTAACTCAATTTTCTCTCTTTTTCTTTAGGCTTAGGAACCTTCTTGTATGAAGTAAACTTAGAGTCCTAGATGAGTTAGTTAACTACCCTACATTAGAAAAGGTTTATATGGGGGTTATTCCGGGGGTGTACAAATTGATGTTAGGTCATCCTTTTCCTTTAGTTAACTATTATGAGTCTAGGAGTTGCAACGTCATATTCGGGAGACTTTAGAAGCTCAATTGAGTTATGATAGTCTTAATGGTTTATAATAACCCCACAAAAGGATGTTTGGAGAATAAATTGAGAATTTATTCATTCATTGAGGTTATAATGATGATATGAATTACGTATGGCTCAGGATAAAATGTGATGTATCTGTTAAAATAGAATCAGAAATGAAAATGGTAAATGATAATTTACTTAACCATGAGAATGGTAAATGGTAATTTACTTAAACACACCTCTCTAAATGCCATCATAAGGAAAGTTCACGCGTGAGGTGAAGTCCCATGGCTAATGAATGCAGGGTGAATATAGTCCTCGGCCATATGAGCGTTTATTATATATTTCTTCTGTGCTAGTGAGGTAATTCCAGTTGTGGTTATGACTCACTCGCAAGCATATGGCCGCTTCCCGACGTCTCGCGTTGTAGGTGCCCAAGTTGTCTGGGTTGATAGTCCCTGGAAGATGATAGTCATTTAGGGGCGCGCATAGTAGGGAAACCCAGACGGGCGGTCTTATAGTCGTTATATGTATATGAATATTACTATTCTTATTCAAGTTGGACTTGATTTATGATAAAAGCCACAAAGAGCATATAATTGTGTATATGTTTCCTGATAAGGAACGGAACGATGAAATGAATCAGTGTAAATGATGGAAGTTTTTAATTAATGTTAATTCTTCATATCCTCTTGCATAACTAAATTAAACTCATGATCATTTAATTTGTTTTAGCTTTTGCATTAAATTGTGTAGGTAGATTCTTATCCTTATCAAGCATTATTATTTGTTCATAACTGTCATACTCTTTATTCATTTGGTGATCATATAAAACCGGGCCCTGACCCGTTCATATTTCTTGTTGTGCATGAATATTATATTTTCTTAGGTGCTCCACCGCAAGGACGCCCATTTTGACTTTCCTATTCCGGTGTTTTTGGGGAGCCGTGATACTTTGCGAATATTATGGGATATTTTGATGTAGACGCCTTCATTTTTGTACTCTAGTTAAGATCGGGACGTTTACTCGGCCGTGTGGCCCAAGCTATTGTATTTGCTTATTATAATGTATTATGTAACTTACATTAAACTGTTGTAGTACGTTGTAGTGGTTGTTGACCGATAGCATATTCAATCCCCTTATTGTATACCTGTTGTCGATGTAATATAAGTTCTGTTGGGTTTCCACTTTCTTTTCAAATGGGGTTGTTTAAATTCTTTCCTTAACTTATAAAACAAAATTTTTGGCAACCCATTTTTCTGAAATAAAGGGTGGTTATCCCGTATACGTAGTGTATTATTATTGATGCTGAGAATGATCCATCTATGATTCCCATTATTATGGAAGTATCGGGCTGGCCACCCCTTATTTTGGTGAGCAGGTTGTCAAAGATTGTATCAGAGCATTAGGTTCTAGAGTCTTTAGGATCTATGCGGACTTGTCACGTTCTACCGTAGGGTTCTTTGATATAGAGCTTAATGTTAGGACTATTTTGATGCCTATGCTTACGATTTTCTGCAAAATAGATTATTTTAAATAGTATCCTAATTCTATTATTTCTTTATCTCAGATGCCGCCTAAGAGATATCGCCCCGCTAAAAAGAATAGAGTTGTAGAAGAGGAGGTAGGTCCTCCCCCGCCACCGCAAGGAAAAATAAATGCTGCTGATGTAGCAAACATCGTGGTTCAAGCGGTCAATGCTGATATGACTGTTGTGGTTCAGAAATTACCACAAGCTCAACAACAAAGGGCTCAGGATGTACAAGCTCCTACTGGACCTTCTGCGTGGGAGAGAGTTAGTGAATCCTTTTTAAAGGGTCATCCCCCAAAATTCCAAGGAAGTACGAACGTCATAGTAGCTAATCAGTGGAAAAAGGATATGCAGCACCATCTTCGAATGGTGGAGTGTAGTGAGGAAAGAAAACAAAACCTTGCTACTTTTAAACTCACTGGAGATGCATTGCATTGGTGGGAATCCATGACTATGCCAGAGCAAAAAGATACCATGACCATTAATGATTTATGGGTTTTGTTTGATCGGAAGTACTTCCTTCCCACAGTTCAAAGGGAGATGAGAAGGAAGCTTCAAGATATGGTGCAAGGTGAGAGATCAGTTGCGGAATATGAAGAGGAGTTCACCCGATTGGTAAGTTTTGTACCGGACGAGGTGACTCCGGAAGAGAGGAAAATATCGAAGTTCATGGGAGGTTTGCACTGGAGGATACGATAACATTTTTTGGGAAATCCAACCTTACAGACTTTTGGAGATGTAATGAATGCGTCGTTACTCCATTGTCAAGAACATAGGTCGTATGTTCAAAGTGGTAAGAAGGCTTCAGCTGTGGAGAAAGCGGGAAAACTCGAAGGCAATGGGATTGGAGGAGGAGCATTTCGCTCATCCCAATCTTCGGGAAATAAACAAAAAGAAAGGGACCCCCAGTAAGGGGACTTATCCAAACGGTAACGTTTCGATGGGTTAATTGTGGGTGGAAATAACAATAGGCAAGGTCAAGGTGGACCGCAACTGCAACAAGCAGGTAGAGGTGGAAATGGAGGTAGAGGCCATCCGACCCAAGGTTTCCGGCAGTTTGGAAATAATCGGGGCAGAAACCAAGAGAATCTGAAGAATCTATGTTTTCAGTGGGGAGAACCGGGACATTTCAAGAGTTCGTGTCCTCAGTTGATTAGAGGACAGCGTCCTAGGATTCCACAACATCCATAGGCTCATTTACCTCCATAAGTACCTAATCCCATTGTCCCTCCACAGCAGGGACAACTACAGTATGGTCGCATATATCACATTCAGGATGCTATGCTTCCTCCGGCTCCGCCCGCGCTGCCAGCAATTGGGGGTAAGTTTCTCATTCAGGGACACATGCGTTGTGTATTGTTTGATACGGGTGCGACACACTTGTTCATTTCCAGAAGTTTTGCTCAGTCTAAAGAATTGATTAAATCTGCAGAGAGTACCTTCACTAGTGTTAAGTTTTCTATGGGTGATGGTTCACTTATTTTCTTTGTTTGTAAACAAATAAGAATAAATCTTGGTAACTTGTGTTTTGAGGCCGATTTGCTCGTCCTGGACATGGTCGGGTATGATGTAATCCTGGGTATGGATTGGCTAGTGAAGTATCATGCGATAGTTAATTTCTATGGGAAGAGTATAGTTTTTGCCATTCTGGGGCAAGAAATGTTTTTAGTGGTTATGCCTCGTTCAGAAGGAGGTACTATCTCTTACTTATATTGTATTATGGAGGAGACTTCTCGGGATGTAGTTGTTTCCTAAGATTATATTCCGGTTGTTGGGGAATTCGAAGATGTTTTTTGGGAAATACCAAGTTTTCCTCCCAGCCGGGAGATTGAGTTTGTAATTGACATAGCACCGGGAACTTGACTGATCGTGAGAGCTCCATATCGTATGGCTCCTATTGAGATGAGGGAGTTAAGGGATCAGATTCAGGACTTGCTAGAGCAAGGGTTTATTAGGAGAAGTACGTCATCATGGGGCATTCCGGTGTTATTTGTAAAGAAAATGGATGGTTCTCTCTGGTTGTGTGTTGACTACAGAGAATTGAATAAATTCACCATTCGGAACAAATACCCGTTGCCTCGAATTGATGATTTGTTTGATCAACTTAGGGGAGCATCGTACTTCTTTAAAATAAATTTGAGGACGGGGTATCACCAGTTGAGGATACGGGAGCAAGATGTGTCCAATACCTCTTTCCTAACGATATATGGGTCCTATGAATTTTTGGTTATGCCTTTTGGACTAACCAATGCTCCTGTCGTGTTTATGGACCTCATGAATAGTGTATTTCGAGACTTCCTGGACCAGTTTTCCATTGTGTTCATTGATGATATTCTGGTGTATTCTCAAATAGAATCGGATCATGCTACTCATTTGCGATTGGTCCTGCACAGGTTGAGGGATCATCAATTGTATGCCAAGTTCGAGAAGTGCATTTTTTAGTTGCAGGAAGTACAGTTTCTGGGTCATATTGTGACATCCCAGGGTATTTCGGTGGACCCAAGCAAAGTGGTTGTGGTGAGGGAGTGAGGTCAGCCCACGACACCTACCGAGATTCATAGTTTTCGGGGTTTGGCAGGTTACTACCACCGGTTTATCAAGGGTTTCTCTAAAATTGCTAGCCCTTTGATAAATTTAACCCCGAAAGGGGTGAGGTTTGTATGGGATGATTCTTGTCAGTCGGCTTTTGACGAGCTCAGGGATAGGTTGACTTCTGCTCCAATCCTTGCATTACCAAGGCCAGGATTGGAATATTTAGTCTTTACCGATGCATCTTTATAAGGATTGGGAGGTGTACTTCAACAAGAGCGTCAGGCTATTGTTATGCTTGTCGCAAGATAAAGCCGCATGAAAAGAATTATCCGGTGCATGATTTGGAACTTGTCGCAGTTGTTTTTGCCTCGAAGATTTGGAGGCATTATCTCCTAGGGGAGAAATTTAGTCTGTTCACTGACCATAAATCGTTGCAATATTTATTTTCCCAGAAAGATTTAAATATGCGACAACGCCGATGATTAGAGTTTGTGAAAGACTGTCAATTCGACATCCACTATCACCCTGGAAAGGCGAATATAGTGGCGGATGCTTTGAGTAGAAAGCCTGAGGGGGAATTAGCGGAGGTATGGAAAGCTAAATGGAAGGATCTTAGTCAGGAGGACGCGATTGCTAGGGCGTTTATGTTGATGTTAACCGTTACGCCTACTATTATGGCAAGGGTTGTAGAAGCCCAAGGAGGGGATAAAGCTTGTCAGGACCATTTACGCCAATTATTGACGGAGGGAGAAGAATCCTACTCAAATAGTTCAGAGGGTGGATTACGTTTCCACGAGAGACTCATTGTCCCGGACGAAGGGGATTTAAGGCGGGCCGTGATGATAGAATCTCATGGGTCTAAATTTTCAGTGCATCCTGGTGGGGACAAGATGTACCAAGACATGCGCCGTTAGTATTGGTGGGCAGGCATGAAGTGGGATATTTCTGAGTTCGTGTCCCAATGTGCTACTTGTCAATTTGTCAAGGTAGATCATCAGCGACCAATGGGTTTGTTGCAACCCTTGGAGATACCGGTGTGGAAGTGGGAGAGTATATCGATAGATTTCATCATGGGCTTGCCAACATCACAAAATGCTCACGATTCTATTTGGGTTATCATTGATCGTTTGACTAAGTCGGCACACTTCCTACCCGTATGCACAGATTATAATACTGCTCGTTATGCCCGGCTATTTATTACGAAGGTTGTTAGACTCCACGGGGTGCCAATAAATATAGTCTCCGACAGAGATAAGATATTTTTTTCCCATTTTTGGCGAAGTTTCCAAGAAGTTATGGGAATCGAATTGAAATTGAGTACTTATTATCACCCTCAAACAGATGGGTAGGCAGAAAGAGTCAACCAAATGTTGGAGGATATGCTCCGAATGTGTGTGCTTGATTTCAAGGGTGGTTGGGAACAATACCTCCCTTTGGTCGAATTTGCCTATAATAATTAGTACCAATTTACTATTGGGATGGCGCCCTACGAAGCACTTTATGGTTGGCCTTGTAGATCGCCTACTTGTTGGTTGGAGGTGGGGGATAATAAGTTTCTTGGACCTGAAATGATCCAGGATACTTCTTCCAAGATTGAACTCATCCGGAATCGCATTCGAATAGCTCAAGATCTCCAAAAGAGTTATGTCGATGCGAATAGAAGGCATATAGATTTAGAAATCGGAGACCAAGTCTTGGTGCGTGTATCTCCAATGAAAGGTATAAAGCGTTTTGGGAAGAAAGGGAAGCTTGTGCCGTACTATGTTGCACCTTTTCCTGTTATTGACAAGGTAGGACCAGTGGCGTATCAACTTGCCTTATCGGAACACTTATAGCAACTCCATGATGTGTTTCATGTTTCCTCTTTGAAGAAGTATAAGAGGTGTGAACGACCCCTTTGGCAAATTCCTTTGGAAGATATCGATTTGCAACCCGATATTTCATATGAAGAACAACCAGTTGCAATCTTAGAGCACGGAGAGCTTAAATTGAGATCGCGAGTGGTGCCCTTGGTGCGAGTTCAATGGAGTCATAACGACGTCAAAGAATCAATAAGGGAACGTGAGGATGATATGCGGGAAAAGTATATGCATCTCTTTATACAAGGTACGCCTGAATTTTGAGGGCAAAATTCCCTCATAAGGGGGGGAGTATGTAACAACCCTCGCTTTTGAGAACTTGTTTTATATTAATTTACTGTGTGAAGTAATTATATAAATTATTGGAAACTGGAGTAGATATAAATTGAATAAGTTAAAAGTTAATATTTACCAGATTGTTGCATATTTACTGTATGCGTAAGTAAATATCATCATGTTGCATTTTATAGTGTCATATGTTTTAAATGACATTTATGGTTTAAATGAAACTGAAACTTGAAATGATTTATAAAATTGTCGGATGCCAATTTAGAAGGCGTAGTTAGTCCTGAAATGTGCGAGATAGTCAAAAGGAGTGCCATATTGTATTTTTATGTTTCGGGCACTTTTGACTGGTTTTAACATAAATGTGTAGTTGCAAGTCATTTCAATGTGGTATTAACCATTTAAGTTGGGAATTAAGGAGAAAGACACAATTTAAATCTTGCATTTCATTTACTTCTCTTAAGTGTATTTACTAAACCTAGACAGATAGAGAGAAGAAGAGAACTAGTGGAGAAAAGAGAGAGATTGAAGATTGTGGCTTGGGATTGTTGCTACCACAAAGAAATATGAGATTTCTACTTCAAGGCAAGTTTTCTACTTTCTAATATATTGTTTAAGATGAGTAAATTGTGTGATAGTTGTGTATTAGAATTAATGGAACAAATATGGATTTTATGGTGTTTGAACCCTAATCATAGTTTATGTTGATGATATTATGGATTATGATAGTTGATAATCATGTAGGATGGTTTTGGGTAGATTAATGTTGATGGATGTGTGTAAAAATGGAGAAGAAATAGGATTTGGGCAAAACTAGGGTTCATAACCCGTATCCCCCTTCTTGGCTAAATCGCAGGGGCGAATCGATTCGGCCCTAGGGTGAATCAATTCGCTAAGGGGTCATACTACAGGTCTGCAAACCCGAATCGATTCGGGTTAAGCCGAATCGATTCGGCTGATGCATAAAGTTGGATTCGTCATCTGAATTGATTCGCTTTTGGGCGAATTGATTCGACCCTAGGGCGAATCGATTCGACCCTAGGGCGAATCGATTCGAAATCAGTCTGTTTTGAGTTATTTTGTTTTAACTCAATTTTCTCCCTTTTTCTTTTGGCTTAGGACTTAGGAACCTTCTTGTATGAAGTAAACTTAGAGTCCTAGAGTCCTAGATGAGTTAGTTAACTACCCTACATTAGAAATGGTTTATATGGGGGTTATTCCAGGGGTGTACAAATTAATGTTAGGTCATCCTTTTCCTTTAGTTAACTATTATGAGTCTAGGAGTTGTAAGGTCGTATTCGGGAGACTTTAGAAGCTAAATTGAGTTATGATAGTCTTGATGGTTTATAATAACCCCACAAAAGGATGTTTGGAGAATAAATTGAGAATTTATTCATTCATTGAGGTTATAATGATGATATGAATTACGTATGGGTCCGGATAAAATGTGATGTATCAATTAAAATAGAATCGGAAATGAAAATGGTAAATGATAATTTACTTAATCATGAGAATGGTAAATGGTAATTTACTTAAACACACCTCTCTAAATACCATCATAAGGAAAGTTCGCGCGTGAGGTGAAGTCCCATGGCTGATGAATGCAGGGTGAATATAGTCCTCGGCCATATGAGCGTTTATTATATGTTTCTTCTGTGCTAGTGAGGTAATTCCGAGTGTGGTTATGACTCTCTCGTAGGCATATGGCCGCTTCCCGACGTCTCGCATTGTAGGTGCCCAAGTTGTCTTGGTTGATAGGCCCTGGAAGATGATGGTCATTTAGAGGCGCGCACAGTGGGAAAACCCGAATGGGCGGTCTTAGAATCATTATATGTATATGAATATAACTATTCTTATTCAAGTTGGACTTGATTTATGATAAAAGCCACAAAGAGCATATAATTGTGGCTATGTTTCCTGATAAGGAACGGAACGATGAAATGAATCAGTGTAAATGATGGAAGTTTTTAATTAATGTTAATTCTTCATATCTTCTTGCATAACTAAATTAAACTCATGATCATTTAATTTGTTTTAGCTTATGCATTAAATTATGTAGGTAGATTCTTATCCTTATCAAGCATTATTATTTATTCATAACTGTCATACTCTTTATTCATTTGGTGATGATATAAAACCGGTCCCTGACCCGTTCATATTTCTTGTTGTGCATGAATATTATATTTTCTTAGGTGCTCCGCCGCAAGGACGCCCATTTTGACTTTCCTATTCCGGTGTTTTTGGGGAGCCACGATACTTTGCGGATATTACGGGATATTTTGATGTAGACGCCTTCATTTTTGTACTCTAGTTAAGATAGGGACGTTTACTCGGGCGTGTGGCCCAAGCTATTGTATTTTCTTATTGTAATGTATTATGTAACTTACATTAAACTATAGTAGTACGTTGTAGTGGCTGTTGACCGACAGCATATTCAGTCCCCTTATTGTATACTTGTTATCGATGTAATATAAGTTCTGCTGTGTTTCCACTTTCTTTTCAAATGGGGTTGTTTAAATTATTTCCTTAACTTATAAAATAAAAATTTTGGCAACCCGTTTTTCTGAAATAAAGGGTGGTTATCCCGTATACGTAATGTATTATTGTTGATGCTGAGAATGATCCATCTATGATTCCCATTATTATTGAAGTATTGGGCTGGCAACCCTGCATTTTGGTGAGCGGGTTGTCACACTAGAGAAAGGAGGCAACTTGGAAAAGAGAGAAAATCTTAATCTTAGTGTTTGAATATAGTTGTTCTTGTGTTTTGATATGATTGTTCATCAGAATCTAAAACTAATTGTAGTATAATTCGATTTTGATAATCAATCTACAAAATTAAAAATTAACTTAATTATGTAAATTATGTTAATCTGCATATTCATAGTATAATCTAAAATTATCATAATCCATCATGAATCTGGGATAGATTGAATCTGTAATTGATAGGATTATGTTATACGTTGATAATCAATCAAAAGCCCCTCATTAATTTCACATATTAACCTAAAACTGAGTTGTAGTTGGCTAAAATTATAAATTATGGTTCTTAAGAAAATCCTGAAATTAAACCCCTTTAATTTAAGTTAGAATTATATAAAACTATTAGATGTAGTATTGATGTTAGACCAAATATACCTAAAGGATATGGGGCTTGGAGATGTTTAAAAACTTCTAAATTTGGGTTTTAATGTCATCAATCGAGAAATTGGATTGTGAACGTGATTAATGTGGGCAATCTCGTTTGAATGACATCAGTATGTCATTTGAAAGAGATTTGGTTGTTCGTTCGAATGAGTTTCTCGTTCGAATGATCTTAGGAAGTCGTTCGAACGACCTGTGTGAACTCATTAGAACGAGTAGTGTAATTTCATTCGAACGTAGTTGATTCTGTTGGGAACTTTATTTCTTAATTAAAAAAGGTTAATTAAGTTAATAATTATGGATTTAAGACTTGTAAAATTTTTTAGATCTGGATTACTATTCTTATGTAATATGTGCAACATATAATGTGTGTACTCGTGGGATACGTACTAGGGGATATCCTCATGGGGAGCGTACGACAGAGACTATACTGGTGCCCCGGTAGATAAAGATGGGATTTACCTTGGTCATGATCACCCTAGACACTACGTTTTGAAAGTACCCATTGTATCTAGATGTGATTAGTGAGGGGGATCCTCGCATATCTCCTGGGGTATAGGGTCGTACGATTGGTATGAAGGCATAGTGATTATCCTTTGTTGATTCCTTGAGGTTATAGGTACGGGAAAACCAATAACTATATGTAACACCTCGCGCCCCCAAAAAGAGACACACGACATGCTACTACAATAAAAACTAAACTAAAATCATTCAAAATAAGTATAGAGCATCTAAATTCCACGATTTAAATAAAATAAAACCATTATTCTTCTATTTCCACAATAATGTTTCTCCCAAAATACACAATTCTCCAAAAAAAAGTTACACCACTAATTTATACATCAAATATAAATATTCCAATCTAATCTCTAAAATAATTCTCCAAAAAAGTCCATAGCGTCCCAATCCACACTAACCTGCCACTAAAATAAAGTACGGGCAAGTACACAATATGACAGGAATAGATGCTCAAAAATAATTAGCACGATGAATAAATCGCAACAATAAGAATCACATATACAAATCAAATGCAATACTCAAGAATTATATCAATATTAATTTCTCAACAACGCATCAATGAGTCATTGGGCCTCATCACCTCACCGCGCCTATGCATTCTTAAACATATTCGGATTTTGGAGTATTGGCGGGTGCCCATTCTTCGTGCCATATTAAAATCTCATGACACGATGCTCAAATCACAATATAATATATCACAATGAATCAAATAAGATTCCAACAATTATTTATGGTTTCAAATGAATATCACAATTCAATATGAGTGCAATCGACACAGGAAATCAAACGGAATACTCTCGAGAGAATTTAGGAGCATATTGTGTAAGTACTGTACCTCAAAATCATCACACAAACTCATCCTCTAAATCTGATAGCACCATCATGCTCCCCTCGTAAAAACAATCCAAATCACGTTATATTCCAACTCGAGAAAACACCAAATATGCCTTCTAATCTAAGGTTAAAATCCTGAATAAGTTTGGGGCTATGGTTTGTAGATGAAAGGGAGTAATTTTGGAGAGTTATTCTGGTTGAAAAGTTTGAGAAAAAGTGATTTGAAAGCCAAGCCACGAATTTGATGATATATAAAGGATTAAGAGTTTGATTAAGAAAAGAGTTCTAATCAGATACAAACATTAAAAAATGTATTCTGGACAATCGGACCGTTGGAATTGGATGAAATTTGGGAAGGAATTATCTGAAGACGATAGGAACATACTCAAAAAGTTTCAGCTCAATTGGACTGTCGAATATTTTTAAATAATTTTTTTCTAGAGAGTTTTATGTTTTGAGGACTCTTCTATATAATAAAAATTCAATTAAAACTCCATTTTAATTTCGATTCCAATTCCGTTTGAAAAATTATTTTTCAAATATAAAAACCAACATTTAAAATTATAAAATTTATAAAATCCAAAATTTCATTTTTCTCCAATTTCCAAAATTAATTTAAAAATTCTCATTTAAAAAATCCGGGTTGTTACATACTTCCCCACTAACAAAGAAATTTGCCCTCAAAATTCGACGTAGCCTAACGCTCGAAAATAAAGTGCTACTCAATTTTATTTCCCATAAATAACAACACTAAAGTCATCAAATAAATTCTAAACATCCTCACCACGATGCCTAACACATTCTCAACAAAATTTCTATCTCCAAAGAAAACATGTCTAATCACATGCTAAACCCCAAACCCAAGACCCGAGGATTGTCGTATACCTAAGCTCTGATACCATCTCTAACACCCCCGCGTGCTCGAAAAAGACACGCGGCGTGCTACTACAATAAAAACTAAACTAAAATCATCCAAAACAAGTATAGAGCATCTAAATTCCACAATTTAAATAAGACAAAATCACAATTCTTCTATTTCCACAATAATATTCCTCCCAAAATACACAATTCTCCAACAAAAGTTACACCACTACTTTATACATCAAATATAAATCTTCCAAACCAAGATCTAAAATAATTCTCCAAAATAGTCCATGCGTCCCAATCCACACTAACCTACCACTAAAAGAAAGTACGGGGAAGTACACAATATGACAGGAATATAAGCTAAAAATAATTAGCACAATGAATAAATCGCAAAAATATGAATCGCATATACAAATCAAATGTAATACTCAAGCATTATATCAATATTAATTTCTCAACAACATATCAATGAGTCACCAGGCCTCACCTCACCGCGCCTATGCATTCTTAAGCATATTTGGACTTTGGACTATTGGCGGGTGCCCATTCTCCATGCCAAACTAAAATCTCATGACACGATGCTCAAATCACAATATAATACATCACAATGAATTAAATAGGATTCCAACAATTATTTCTGATTTCAAATGAATATCACAATTCAATATGAGTGCAATCGACACGGAAATCAAACGAAATACTCTCGAGAGAATTTAGGAGCATATTGTGTAAGTCCCGTACCTCAAAATCATCACATGAATCATCACATAAATTCATCCTCTAAATCTGATAGCACCATCACGTTCCCCTCGCAAAAACAATCCAAATCACGTTATATCCCAACTCGAGAAAACACCAAATAAGCCTTCTAATGTAAGGTTAAAATCTTGAATAAGTTTGGGGCTATGGTTTGTAGATGAAAGGGAGTAATTTTGGATATTTCTTCTGGTTGAAAAGTTTGAAAAAAAATGATTTGAAAATCCAAGCAACGAATTTATTGATATATAAAGGATTAAGAGTTTGATTAAGAAAAGAGTTCTAATCAGATACAAACACTAAAAACTTTATTCTGGATGATCGGAATGTTAGAATTGGATGAAATTTGGGAGAGAATTATCTGAAGATGAGAGGAAGCTGTACAAAAAATTTTAGCTCAATCGGACAGTCGAATATTTTTAAATATTTTTTTTCTAGAGAGTTTTATGTTTTGAGGACTCTTCTATATAATAAAAATTCAATTAAAAATCCATTTTAATTCCGATTCCAATTTCGTTTGAAAACTTATTTTTCAAATATAAAAACTAACATTTTAAATTATAAATTTATAAAATCCAAAATTTCATTTTTCTCCGATTTCCAAAATTAATTTAAAAAATCCGGGTTGTTACATTATACCTAGTATGTGCAAGTGATCCCCGAAGGTGGTAGGGATAGGACTTCGTTATGTGCGAACTTGAGGGTAGACCATTTATGATGCATGTGGCATGGACCATACTTATGTGAATGCAGATATAGAGATTGTCTTACCTTTTGTGTCCATATACTTGAGATGTGTAGAATGATTAATAATGGAGTCGTTACCTATATTCAATTGAGATGGATAACGCATAAACACAAGGTTCTCTTGCGTTAGGTATTTGGTGCATATGATATTAGGGTTGTTTGGGTTAAGATAACTTAAAATAAACTTAAATATGAGATGAATATGCATAGCTATTTTGTGTAACACCCCGCCCGCCCGGGGGGAGCGGAACGAAACGCCACTATCGATTAAACTAACCAAATCCAAAAATAGCAAGGTATAGAGAATCTAAAAAAATCCCACAATATAAATGAAACCACTAATCGCAATTCTTCAAATTCAATATAACAAAGTCTCTCAAAATAAAACAACTATCTATCTCGAAATAAAAATATATCACCAAATGCTTTGTACAACAAAAATAAATACAAATCTTCCAAAAATATTCCTCCCAAGATAATCCATGCTAAAATCATCCCAATTGGTCCATAGCATCCCAAACCACGCTAACCTTCCTACTAAAAGAAAATATGGGGAAGTACACAATATGACAGGAAAGATGCTCAACAAATTTATAAGCGGTGAATAAAATGTAACAACACGGGTATGAATATTCTAATTAATTTCATAAGCATTTATCAATAAATTTTTCAACAACACGTCAATGGGTCACCAGGCCTCACCCCATTTGCATATGCTTTATCAAGCCATAGCCCCGGGAAGCTGGATTTTTGGCTGGTGCCCAAATTCCATGCCATATTAAAATCTCATGACAACATTCTCAACAACAATATAATCATGTCATATGAATCAAAATAATTCAACAATTATTTCTCCATATTTCAAAGAATTTAACAATTCAAATATGAGTTCAATTAAACATGAAATCAACAGAATAACTCTCGAGAGATTTAAAGAGCATATTATGTAAAACCCCATACCTCAAAATAATTGCATGAATCACCACACAAAAATCAGCCTCTAAATCTTATCGCAACTCACGTTCCTCTTGCAAAAATAATCAAATCATGTTCTATCCCCAACACGAGATAACCTCAAATAGTCCTATTTTAAAAACTCAGAAAAATCAGCTCCGAAAATTATTCGAATCGCAGAGCCAATTTCAGATTTGGATTCTACACAAAAATTTGAATTAGGTATGTGTTTTGGGTTTTTCTTAAATCTCATCCAAATGCACTCAAAAAGAAGATCTAACTATTCCAAATTGGCTCTTCTCATTCCACTCGTTTTGGCCTCTTTGGATTTTGTTATTGTCCTCTCTTTTTCATCTCCCTTTCCTTATAATAACCCATAATATTCCTTATATAGACCCTCTCTCAAACTCTAGCTTGGAGCCTAAGATAACCTATATTACTATATTGCCCTTTAATTCAAAATTGTAAACTTTACATATTTAAAACATTACAAAATGTCCAAAAAGAATTTAAATTTAAATATTTGATTCGATTTCAAACCAAAATAAATTATATTATCCTCGATTAATAAAATAATAATATTACTTAAATCTTGTATAATATTCATAAATAACCCTCAAAATGACGGGGTATTATATGTTGTAGTCCAAACTCAGTTATGTTCTCACTCTTCGTAGACTTACTGCTAACGTTGTTATTGATTTTTTTCATGACATTATCCGCATGTGTAGCCTCGACCGTTATCATGTTTTATTCATTCCTCAGTTGTTTTTCAGATTGGTTGTAAGTTTCAAGCTTGTGTGCTCACTAGTTTGTTCCTATTTATTAATCTGTCATGTCGGATTTATGTTTAGTACTATTGGGTAAGTATTCTTATTACATTTATTATGGAATTTCTTATGAGACAATTGTACTTATGTGATTGTTCCATTACTCTTGGTTAGTTTTGTATCATATATTATGTTCTTCACCTCTATTATGTTTCAGTTATTTATTTTATGCATTTAGTTTTATTTCCAGTCATGATTATAATGATAACCTATTGTTTTAGACTCTTATTTTATTTATTTTAGACTTGATCAATATATTTTAGATTTTATGGGGTGTCACACCATCCGTGACTGCGACCTAAAAACTTGTAATAGTGGTCCACCTAATGTAGACTACTTCAATTTGAATTGTTTAAATTTACCTCATGTTTAAAACTTTATCCAGAAGAAATGCATCAATAGCTAGTTTACCCTTGGTGTTTCACCCTATTCCCCCATATAACCATTCTATAAATCCCTATACCAAAAAAGTTAAGCCCAATTAAACAAATTTTATTTTATTTCTTAAACAAGCCTGAATTAAATTATACATTAATTCCATTTATATAACTTCAATTCAATGAAAATTAACAAATCTACTTTTCATATTTTATTATTAAAAGTCCCAATTTCTTTTTAAATGCCAAATTCCATTTTAATTATCAATTAATCCATTTATTTAATTATGATAAATACAAGGTATTACAGTATTCCCTCTAAAAAAATAATTCCATCCTCAGAGTTCATATAAACATATCTGCCTTAAAGAAAAGAGGATATTGTTGTCTCATCATATCATCATGCTCCCATATGGACTCGGTCTCGTTGTGATGACTCCACCGAACATGAACTGGTGGAATATACTTAGACCTCAATATCTAATTTCTATGGTCTAAGATATGCATAGGTTGCTCACTATACAAAATGGAAAGATCCAACTCGACATCTCCTAAGTTTATCTGCTAATTAGAGGCCTCATTTAGTAAAAATCTACAAAGCATGAATACATGAATCACATTATGTAGCCGATTTAATTGGTTTTGAAATGATAATATATAATAAAGAGTCACGACTCGATTAGTAATTATGAAAGGCCCAATAAATCTCATGGCCAACTTACCCTTCTTCCCAAAGCACATCACTCCCTTTATGGGTGATACATTGAGCAGCACTTGATCTACAACTAAAAATGGTAAGTTCTTCCTCCCTAAAATATAAGTCCTAATTTGACCCCGAGTCATCTTAATATTCTTAGTTGTAACATACAAACATTGATCCCAATAAGCTACTCTCACACTACTACAACCAACACACAAGTTATCTACAAGGGCTCCCGTACAATAACTCATAAGGTTCCATACATATTTTTTGCTAATGGTTGTTGTTCTAGACAAACTCCAAAAAGGGTAAATTCAACTTACAACTACCCTTGAAATTTAAAACACACGCTTGCATCATAACCCTTTTTTCACCCCCTTATCTTCATGTTGTGAAGTAACATAACTGTTATTTCGAGATTCTGCTCTCAACTCTTTTTGTCACTCTTTTGTGTTTCATCTTATATGCTTTGATATGTGTTATTTGAAGTTGTTGCTATCAACTCTTTATTTAAATTTTTTTTGTATATCTTCTTCTATGCTTGGAATATTGCTATTCTAATCTACTATTTTCTCTTTTTCCTCTTGGTTTTTCTCTAGATTTAACTCCTCTTACTCGAATTGTTAATGGTGTAAAATTTTTGTTTCTTCTGTAGTGTATCCCCTCCGTTCTTTAAAAAATTCAATGATCACATTTTGCATGGAAACAGGCCTTGATAAATCCATAATCTCGGATTGTTAATGAAAAAAAATTCATCATCTTTTCGGTTATTGTTTTCTATTTTTAATTATTGAATTTACCTTAGTTTCAAAATTTAAAACACTCAGCAGGTTTTTCTTTTGTTCTTAGTTACTATTATTAACACACCAAGATGAGGTTTAAAGTAAAGACTATTTTTTAGTTGAAACCATATAACATTTTTTAGTTGAAAAACTTTCTTTAGTTGAGTAAAGTACTTAATTTTTGTCAATCCATTTTATTCCTAATGTTGCAGATTTTTGGGCGCAATTTGTTTTGGTATGCTGCTGTGTTTGGTACTATAACAACAATAAGCAGGGCTGCAGTGACGGATGGGCTTCTAGTCCTGGATCCACATGGGGCGATGTCTCTGGTTGTCCAACATACACACTTCATGCCAAAGAGATGGCATGGGAGATAATATACCGATATTGTTAGGATGGAATTCGAAACTTTATATCAGGTTATCTTTCTAATTTTAGAACTTTTATCCTACCTATTTATCTCTATCTCATACATATATTACACACTTTCCTTTGAATCGGTTTGTCCAACGAATTTATCAAAATATGTATCATTACATGCTCTAGACCTTTGTCAACCTTTAATACTATGCAATTAAGTTGGATCTAAAACCTAGAACTCAACACATAATGCATTAACTAGTTCATAGTTGTTGATTTCAAGCTTTGAGTGAGGTTACTATTTAACATTGGTTTTAACAATAATCTCTAAACTAAGCCATGCCTTTGATTGGTTGGGCCAAAAAGGAACTTGCTAGACTTAAGCCTAAGAGGTTACTACCTCTTTCAACCTGTGTAGATATGCATACACTCATATCTAAGATCACTACATGTATATATTTGAAGATCTTGATATTTCATTATATCCATTTTAATTTGAACAATATTTTTCAGGAAGTGGTATTAGAAGTTGATCTATAGTGTACCAAGTGCCAGATGAGGGTAGCTAATGTAATTTCAAAACAGGGTGGTAAGTTTACAATTTGTTAATATAGAATTTGGTAGTCATTAGTTGGAATCATATTTGATGGAATGCAAATCTTCCGCTGACCAATGTGATCTTATCTATAATTCTCAGTAGCGTCTTTGCATCTGTTAACATTGTGTGGAGGCAATGATCATTTGAGATTGTTCAAAACTGATATGCGTGAAGAAGTGAGCTTTGACGAGGCTGTAAAAGGTGTGTTTCATGTTGCTATATCAATGGAGCTTTGACGAGGCTATATATATATATATATATATATATATATATATATATATATATATATATAACAACCCTGTTATATGTACATATAACAACCCTGTTATATGTACATATAACAACCCTGTTATATATATATAACAACCCTGTTATATGTACATATAACAACCCTGTTATATATATAACAGCCCTGTCAAAGCTCTAAACTCTACGAAACTCTAAACATTAGTCTCACAATGCATAATTCATTATTGAACTACGAACATAATCAGCTCAAACTTAAACATCATTCCACATTATACACATGCACATGCTCATTTTAATATTAAATTTCGTATTAGGTACTAAAACCAAACATCCCATGTAACCAAGATTCACAAAACAAAACCCCATTAAGCCATTGAAGGGTAAAACCCCAAAGCAACCCCCAAATGACCTCGTAAGACGTATTAACACCTCGAACGGGACCAACGTAACTCGTAGGAACTAACCGAATAGTCACGGGTATCTCGATTTGAGAATATGACAATTATTTGAAATATATAGATTTGGCTTCAAAACAAGCCATTGAAGGGTGAAAACCCAAATCAACCCTCAAACGGCCTCGTAAGAGGTACTAACACCTCCGATGGGACTTAAGTAACTCATAGGAATTGGCTGCGTAGTCCTTGGCCTCTTGGTTTGAGAATATGACTATAATTTGAAAATATATAGATTAGGCTTATAAACAAGTCGTTAAAGGGTGAAAATCCAAACTAGCCCCCAAATGGCCCCGTAAGAGACACTAACACCTCGCACATGACCAATGTAGCTTGTAGGAACTGACTGCATACTCACGGGCCTCTCAGTTTGAGAATATGATGATAATTTGAAAATATATAGATTAGGCATAGAAACAGACCATTAAAGGGTGAAAGCCCAAACTAGCCTCGAAACGGCCTCGTAAGAGGCACTAACACCTCACACGGCACCAATGTAACTCGTAGGAACAGACCGCATAGTCACGGGCCTTTCGGTTTGAGAATATTACAATAAGTTGAAAATATATAGATTAAGCTTAGAAACAAGCCGCTAAAGGGTGAAAACCCAAATCAGCCCCCAAACGGCCCCGTAAGAGGCACGAACACCTCGCACGGGACAAATGTAACTCGTATGAACTCACCATGTAGTCACGATTCTCCCGATTTGATAATATGATGATAATTTAAAAATATCTAGATTAGGCTTAAAAATAAGCCGTTAAAGGGTGAAAACCCAAACCATCTCCCAAATGACCCCGTAAGAGGCACGAACACCTCGCACGGGACCAATGTAACTCGTAGGAACTGATCGCATACTCACGGGCCTCTCAGTTTGAGAATATGATGATAATTTGAAAATATATAGATTAGGCTTAGAAACAAGCCGTTAAAGGGTGAAACCCCAAACCAGCCCCGAAACGGCCCCGTAAGAGGCATTAACACCTCGAATGGGATCAATGTAACTCATAAGAATAGACCGCGTAGTCACGGGCCTCTCGGTTTGAGAATATGACGATAATTGAAAATATATAGATTAGGTTTATAAACAAGTCGTTAAAGAGTGAAAACCTAAATCAGTCCCCAAATGACCCCATAAGAGGCATGAACACCTCGTACGGGACAAATATAACTCGTAGGAACTGACCGCGTAATCACCGATTTTTCAGTTTGAGAATATGACGATAATTTGAAAATATGTAAATTAGGCTTAAAAACAAATCATTGAAGGGTGAAAACCCAAAACAGCCCCGTAAGAGGCACGAACACCTCGCACGGTACCAATGTAACTCGTAGGAACTGACCGCGTAGTCACGGTTATCCTGGTTTGAGAATATTATGATAATTTAAAAATATCTTTATTAGGCTTAAAAACAAGCCGTTAAAGGGTGAAAACCCAAACCAGCTCCTAAACGGCCCCGTAAAAGGCACGGACACCTCGCACGGGACCAATGTAACTTGTAG
Source organism: Sambucus nigra (assembly GCA_949130495.1). Taxonomy (NCBI): domain Eukaryota; kingdom Viridiplantae; phylum Streptophyta; class Magnoliopsida; order Dipsacales; family Adoxaceae; genus Sambucus; species Sambucus nigra. The sequence continues at coordinate 551,206,776 of OX422207.1, forward strand.
GAACTGATCGCGTAGTCATGGGTCTCCCAGTTTGGAATATGATGATAATTTAAAAATATCTATATTAGGCTTAAAAATAATCCGTTAAAGGGTGAAACCTAAACCACACCCCCAAACGGCCCCATAAGAGGCACGAGCACCTCGTATGGGACCACCGCGTAGTCACGGTTCTCCCGATTTGAGAATATGATGATAATTTGAAATATCTAGATTAGGCTTAAAAACAAGCAGTTAAAGGGTGAAAACCTAAACTAGCTCCCAAGCGGTCCCATAAGAGGCACGAACACCTCGTACGGGACCAATGTAACTTGTACGAACTGACCGTGTAGTCGCAGGTCTCTCGGTTGGAGAATATGACGATAATTTGAAAATATCTAGAGTAGGCTTAAAAATAAGCCATTAAAGGGTGAAAACCTAAACCAACCCCCAAACGTCCCTGTAAGAGGCACAAACACCTCGCACGGGACCAATGTAACTTATAGTAATTGATCGCGTAGTCACAAGAATTTCGATTTGTGAATACAATAATAATTTTAATTCGTATATGCAAATTTTCAGCTTGAATAAGATTTTTTTTAAAATTACTCGGTTACTAATATCATCTCCTTTTGAATCTTATTTTTTTGCAGGATAAAATTTTGTCGTTAGCTTTTATCCATGTGGAACACATGAAATCAATGGTCTACAACAAGGAGAATATTTATTTAATGTCGTTAATATTCAGGATTCTATTTTTTTGTGTTATGGTCGTGCGGGCTTTTGTAGTATTATTGCTAGCTTTTATGGTCGTGCGGACTTTTGTAATTTTATTGTTATATTTTATGGCCGTGCGGGCTTTACATTATGCACCTATTATATTAGCAAGTTTTAGAATGTCCAGAAAATAGAGGAAACTCTGCACAATTTTTTTTGTCTGTGAACTTTTATTACTTGTAATATTTTCAAATTTGTATGTACATTAGTTTATTAACAACTTTTGAGATTTGTAATTTGTGAATTTTCTTGTTTTCAAATAACTAATTTTTTTTCTTTGATCCAAAAAATTTGGCACAGTTCAAAATCGTGTCAAAAGTGTATCAATTTTTGGCACGGTTTTTAACTGTGCCAAAAGAGAATCAAAATGTACTCAATCTGGCATAGTTATAAAGTGTGCCAGAAATATCAAATTCTGGCACAGTTTTAAAGTGTGCCAAAAGTGTTCCTATTTGGTCAAATCTGGCACACTTTTGAGCTGTGCCAAAAAATTGGCCATCTTGGAATACCGGAATCTGTCACAATTCAAAACCGTGCCAGATTTAATCAGGCACAATTTTAAACCGTGCCAGATTGATATTTTTGGTGTAGTGATTGGCTGTGGTGACAACAGCTGAGCACCCTTAGAACTCCGATGGATGGTCCTTATGGAAGGACTCTTTAACTCTCTTCCACACCAATGGCACTAGGTGAGACTGACGAATAGGGCATCTAGCTATTGTGGTTGCGCCCGGGGAAATTGTTGTGCCATGGCAGTCATCACGTCATTAACCGCTCGTACAACGATGGTGGTAACCTCTATAGGTGTAACCGTTCCCTGAGTGACCTGCAACTCTGGCTAAGCCTCTCCTCCTGCACCCTTCCTAGCAGCCACAGTTGGTCGTCCTCTCCTGTTATTTGGCATCTGAAGCCATGCTAAAATGTAATGATATTCACTTCAACTATATACTATAGTATAAGAACATAAAATCTCAATATGAAAAATCGATCCTAAGCATAGGGCTCTACGTCAAAGAAATGAAATGCTAAAAACGTAACAAGTCCGCATAGATCCTAAGGACGCTAGAACTCGATGCTCTAATACAATTTCTGACACCCCGCCTATTCTTAAACCTGTTGATCAAACCTTTATTAACTTAAATGAGAATTACATTTGATTTCATTCCTAGTGTCACCTTTGAAAACCAACTTATTTAAACTAATAACATATTGAGTCTAGTGTAAATTTTAAAATCCTATTAAAATGCATAAGTAAAAAAAATCCAACAATGTAAATACAAACATCCATAGTAACTACATGCAAAGAGTACTGATAACATAAATAAAGTCAACCGAATAATCTCTTAGTATCCATAATATAATAATCCAAATACTCAAATGACATAAGGTAAATGACGTCTAATAATAAAGTTGTCCAACTACTGGCAACATTCCCAAGAGGAAATACTGAAATAGAAACCTATCTAGGTAGAAATGGGTGAAGCGTCTAACCAATTCATTCATGCATCCATAGCTATTGCAACATCGCCAAACTGAAACGAAATAGTTATCTCTGGTGAACCTATGGCTGAGCACTTAAAAGGTTTTAAAAATATTTTTGATAAGGGTCAGAGCCCAAAATATTTGAAAAATAGTTGCAAGTATTTAAATGCAATAAGAAGAATGAAGCAACAAGAATTATTCATGTTAAACTGGTGTGACACTCAGATGAAATTAACCTCACCCCTCATCTACAGTGCACACCTAACATGTATATTTTATCTGCCTAGTTATAACTAGTCTCACCACCCTTAACCTAATTTAATCCTTAAATTATCTAGCCCTCCCATACGCTACCCCAAACTACGCATTAAATTCATAATCCCCAACTTAGGCTTCTCAATTATATTTATCTCAATGCATAGGTAATATAACCATAAACTAGTTATACTTTGATGTTCACATAATCATTTAAACACACACACACACACACACACACACACACACACACACACACACATATATATATATATATATATATATATATATATATATATATATATATATATATATATATATATATATATATATGTGTGTGTGTGTGTGTGTGTGTGTGTCACTCTTTATACATATATACATAGCATTCCCTAGCTGGAACTCCCAGATGCACCCCTAGTATGTTATCAGGCACCACGTACATCACGTACCACCCCTGAGCTACCTGGTAGGAATCTCACCACCGATCCCAAATCGTAAACACATAACGGAGATGGTCATAAACATACATACATGGGTCGTAACAATACTATATCACACCCGACTAGACTCGAAACGACTGCATATCTTTTCATACGGATAATGGCCATGCAACACTATTATGACTCGAGGAGACAATCCAACACTTGTTGGTCAAATCTAGGGTGGACCGTCCATTACGAGCAACCTCCAACGATAACATATTATAGTAGGCGCGCGCGCACACACACACACACACACACATATATATATATATATATACATAAAGTCAACTAACGCGCTCAATATCTCTTGTATCACTAATCTACAAAGCCCCAAAGTCAAACCCTACTTCCTGATTCTATCTAAGTATTCATTTACTTATAGTTTAACTCCGTGATTATATACTTCTGGTCAACATGCTATTCTAACCAATCACTAGCCTCACCATCTTGGAATCCTAATCCAATTTCCCAATCTCTACCCATGAACATTTTCTCGCTCTTTCAGGGGTTTTTCGTACACGAAATTCATCCCCGGTTAACCTACGACATTTCCTAACCCTCAAATCAAATTCCCAAAAACCTAAACTCATCCCCGGACACAATATTCCATGATCGATCCTCAAATGGTCCAAGAAAACCACACAAGGCAGAGAAGGCCAGCCAGTAGAACAAACTCGGTTCACTGGCTGGACCGAACCAATTCGGTTAGCGAACCGGTTTGGTTTGTCGGGCTGCCAGAACCTACTTTTGATGGGATTTCTTCTCCAACCTTCATACATGGAGGTCTTAACATTAACCAAACCCCTATATGTGAATCCTATATTATCCCCCCACATAAACTAACCATTTTTCATAAAAACTATCCCCAAGCAACATCTTAATCATCCGACCACAAATCAAATCAAGAATTATGCAATACTAAAAACCCTAGTTTTAAGATTCAATCTTTTCTTCTTAAATCAATCAATAACCCATATTTCTTATTCAGTATAAATAAGATTCAACATATAATCCTCATTATATTTATCTCCTAACATATACATAATTCAAAACCCATATTTCTTTAGTTTTCCCAATTCGAAATTCATATTATTTTACACCAAATTGCATGAACAAATGAAACTACGAATGGATATTAAAGAAAGTAAATACTCGACTCTAAAATGATGAATTGTGAGATTTACTTTCTTTAAACTCTTCCTTTTATGATGATCTTAAATCCAGAAACAATAGCTCTTCTCCTCGGATCCTCGTTTCTTCTTCTTTTCTCCATTTCTATTCACTTTTCTCACTTTCTCTCAAGCCCTAACCTCTTTGTGTGTATAGATAGAAGCCCCCTTCTATCCAGCTTGATTATATATTAAAATAAAATAGTCTAATCCTAAAATAGAGTCATCCCCCCTTAAGTAAAATGATCGATATACCCTTCTACTGCTCCCTCTTAGTCTAAAAAGCCTCTGAAACCCAATTGTAATCGTCCGGTACCAATTCTGGACTATTTCGACCCATTACTGACTGACTATAGCGACGTGAATGTGTGTTGGCATCATGAGTATGTGCAGGGCTAATGAAAATTGGGTAAACTTACAATAGTGACGTGTCGTGCTTGGAACCTCACGAGTATGTGCAGTGCTAACGAAATTGGGCAAATTGGCCACAGTGAGGGGAATGGGTGTGGTGAGTAAAATTGTTAGCGCACCAGGAGCTTGTGCGAGACTAATATAAAGGTAACATAATTGGACCTGAATAGAGTGGTGTCTTAGTTTACATGGGTAGTTGGTATTATTTTACTTTACTCTCATGTTCTTGTACTGTTTAATTTAATATACTCTATTGTAATATTTATTTCGTATGATGCTTATGTCTGGAATCACGGATCCTAATTGGGAGGAGTAGTTGGTGTTCATGCAATGGGCGCTGACCCATTGCGTTGACTAACATTTTAGGTATAGTTTATAGTGGAGCTACATAGGATGGATAGAAAATTGGTAGAGTGCAACGGGAGTTCTATGTTTATTGCATATTTAGTTTTGATTTTCCATTCTGTCGTTTTATATATGAGATATTTATTTATGGATTTTAGGGCCATTCGATTACACAGTTGTTTAGGGTTTCTTTATAATTTAGACTTTTGCATTGTCCTGAATGAAAAGGACTAAAATGTAAATAAGAAAAGAAATAATGCAAAAATAAAAATGAGAAAATAATTAAAATGCAACTTTTTCATTAATAATGACAATTACAAATTATCTAGAAAGCGATAGAAGTTACATAGTTCATAAAAGAGATTACATCATGGAAAACATAAGAACTACATAAGAAGGAACCATAAATAACCCATGGATTTAGTGCAATGAACCTGGAGCGTCGGGATCACGGGCGTATGGGTCATAAAAATAATTCAAAATTTAGAAATTTGGACCCATTTGCAAGCGATACATCTCCGCTTGTAGACGCACCATAATGATAGTGTATCATTGGTAGTCACTCCTATCCACGTGCCTATCCTCCCTATACTCATGATTGAACCTGTCGAGCCTAGTTTCCAAGTCATCAATTCGGCTGTAAAGTGGTGTGATCGCTTAAATAAGCTCTGATACCAATTTGGAAAATGAGTGCGCGATACTGATTAAACCGAACTTGAAAATTTCTAAGTTAACCTTTTTTAATCGAAGTCAATTTTTAATCCAATTTTATTCAGCCCTAAAACATGCAACGACGTGTGGATAAATCAAATAATCATAAATAAATTGTTGACACATAGATTTTAGGGGAAAAAAATCGAAGCGCAAAACCTTTTATTTCACAAATAATACTCATAATGATTACAAGTGAAATTTGCAATGGATTAACATCAGTAAACCCACATAGGCCACAACCTAAATCAGCAATGGAATTCCATAGCAACTCCACATGAACCGCAGTTTCGTCAGCCCAGGAACACCCATGAGTACTCCCTGTTGACCCACACTCACGTCAGCCCAGCACCTCCCTCAAGTGGCACTCAGATCAGCAGTAGAGATCTTCTCTATAAGATAAACTTCACAAAATTATGTTCTTAGTTTCCAAAATAATTCACATAAAGATTGGGATGATTTGTGAATTGAAAACAAAGCTAAAAGTCTCAAAAGTGAGAAGACAAATGTTTCTGCCAAAGCAGTTTTCGTAGAATAAAATTCCCAGGTCTTCTGAAGAAAAATGAAGTTGTTTAACATGCTATTTATAAAAATGTTAAGGTGTCGTGTCGCTCTAACGACATGTCAGAGTCGCTCGAACGTTGACACGCGTCGCTCGAACGAGCTTTGCTTGAGATAGCTCTGTCGCTCGAACAAGCTGCTCTATTGGTTGAACAAGACAAAAAAATAATTTTTATTTCACCAAAAAATACTTCGCCTTAAAACTTTAAAAAATACTTTTGACGAAAAACGCCACTCCAAAAATGAGAGAATATTTTCAAAAATTTATCCCAACACTCTAAGTGAAATGCTACGGTACTTTAAACACAACCTTACTAAATTATTTTTGCGGAGGCTTGAATGTTGAAGAACTTTGATATTTGGATACGTGTTTACGCATGATTGATCTTGAATAAGTCTTCGACGGTTGTGGCGGTATACGACATACTCAAATATAAACCGGACAATAAAATAATGTCCTTACAAATTGATGACCGTCAATTAATAAGCATCCTAATCAAAATTGGGCTCATAATCTGTGTCTCCCTCTTCTTTACCAACGTGCTCATCTCTCGTCTCTTACTCCTCATCCTCATCCTCCTCCATTTCAACATCTTCACAAATTGGAGGTGGAGGTTGAACCACCCTCATTTTCCTCGCACTCCTGTCAATCGAAGTGTGACCAATAGGTTTTGGGATATGGATATTAGTATGACTGCCTCTCACACTGGCATCGCTACAAATCTTCAAAATGAACCTCGCATATGGTAGAGAGACTTTGCCCATTTTCTCGTGGCGACATTAAGTATCTCTTGGTAGAAGAGAAGAGTGAGGCTTATTTGGCTTTGCTCATCGAGGAGATGATATAAGAGATTGTCGTGACGGAGGTGGATAGTAGAATTGTTTGTGGTTTGGAGGATGGTGGAGAAAATGATTCGGTGTGCATAGAAGAAAGGATTGGGAAGTTGACCCATGAAGAAGGTGTTCGTGGTCCATTCTTGGATGGGTGCAAACCTAGAAACACATTCATCCTTAGAGACGGGCGGGGCGAGATTGGGGTAGGTGTGATGTTGAGGGATGACCACCTCTTTCGCTCGTATTTTCCATTGAATTATGGCAAGGGAGAGCGGAATGCGAGTTCCATAAACATAGTCTTCATGGGAGGTGGTGTTCTTGTGCATAAGTGTGCCATAAAAAAGGCGCATTTCTTCATCATCCAAGGTGTCGACGAGGGGATTGAATAAATCGCACCACCGATGTTTTTGGAAGAACGCAGTGACGTCTTGAGGGAGCTCATCCCATTTTACTTTTCTCACGAAAAAGATGACTTGGGTGGGCCCAAAATGTTCGTTGATCCAATCCTGCACTTGATTAGAGTGGAAGCCGTGATTTGGACCCTCATCAAGGATGTCGATGAAATCGTATTTCACATAGCGGGTCATAACTGAAATTTGGAGGAACGAAATTTAGAGGAAGTTTAGAGAAGAATATGAAGATTTAGGTGTGGAGGAGGTGGTGGTAGGGGGTATTTATAGGTGGGGAGGGGTTGTGAATGGGTGGGAAATGAAAAGGTGGAGTTGGGAAGGGTGAAAATAGGTTGGAAATTGGGTGGGAGGGAATTGGAAAGTGGTAATTTTCAAAATGGGAGGGGAAATGAAAAGGGGGGATGAAAATGATGGGAATAAGAAGAGGTAAAGACATTTTCTAAAACAGGGCATTTGAAGCGATTCGGGCCTAAGGCGAACCGGTTCACCAAAAACTTCTGTCCAAATGCTTAAGTGACCCCCTTGAATATTTGTCTAAGAGTGAGAAATGTTTTTTCTCCTCTATACTACCCCTTAAGACCCTCCTTTCAACTTAGAACTATGGGATACCTCAAAATCACACCAAATTATGATGCACGCTATCTCGAGAATGGTAAGCCATTTTAGTGTTCCTAAACCTCTTTTACCATGGACTCGATGGACATCTAAAACACCCTAAAACTCAAACGACTCAATAATATAGAAAACATTCACTCCATATGCGTCGGGAGAGCTACGACCTCTCATGGAAGCTCATTCCTCCCCGTATACGAGGTCGAACAACCAAATTATGTCATCTTTCTTAATGCACGCCTCGAGATATGGCTTTAGGCATTGTCCATTAACTTTAAATGTGTCCCCACCCTTTGGGTTCTCCAATTCTATCGCACTGTGGGGAAACACTTATTTTATGACGAACGGGCTGGTCCACCGAGAATGTAACTTGTCGAAAAATAGGTGTAACCATAAGTTATAGAGAAGCATTTTTTTACCCGGACGAAACACTTTTAGATCGATAGTTTGCTCATGGATGAGTTTCATCCTTTATTTGGAGATGAGGGTGCTTTCATGTGCGTCATTGAATATTTCTTCCAACTTGTGCAATTGAAATTCTTGTACATCACCGCTTTTGCCGACATTATAGTTCAGTCTCTTAATAGTCTAATACGCTTTGTGCTCAAGCTCGATGGGGAGATGGAAAGGTTTGATAGTGACAAAGAAAAATGGGGACATTCTGAGGAGGTTCTTATATGCAGTCTTATAAGCCCATAGCGCATTGATCAATCTAGTAGAATCCTTTCGATTAAGATCAATGGTATTTTTGAGAATTTGTTTGATCTCTCAATTTGCTAACTCAATTTTCCAAGTTGTTTGTGGGTGGTAAGTTGCCCTAACCATATGATTGGCTCCATACATTCTCATTCATTTTTCAAACTGCATATTAAAAAAGTGTGTGCCGTTATCACTAATGATAGCCTTCAGAGCACCGAAGTGAGATAGTATGTGTCCATGAATGAACTTCACCACCACCTTACTTTTATTCATCCTAGCAGCTATGGCCTTCACCCACTTCGACACATAGCTTACCGCTATAAGGAGGTATAGGAAACCAAAAGAGGGAGGGGAAGAAGTCGATACCCGAACAGCCGAATATCTCAATGACAAAAATAACGGTCAATGGAATCATGTCTCGTCGAGTCATAGCATATATTATTTTGCACCTACAGTAAAATTTGTAATAGGTGTTCACATCCAGAAAGATTATGGGCCAATAGATACCACTTTGGAAAATATTAATGTCCGTCTTTTTTGTGGAAAACTGGCCTCCACAAGCTTTCGAATGACAAAACCAGATGATACTAGGGATCTCGTCATCTGGCACACATCTCCAGATAATTTGGTCAGTGCAATATTTAAACAAGTACGGATTGGAATAGAAAAACATACGTGACCAAGTAAGGAACTTCCTCTTCTCTTGTGGTGTCCAATCGTAGGGGATGGCTCCCGTGACGAGATAATTAACAATGTTTGCAAACCAAGGGAGAGAGGAATTGGTAATAATTGCTCATCTAGAAAATACTCATCTATGGGTATAGGATCTTTGGGTACATTGAAAGACAGCCTTAATAAATTATTAGTTATGACGTTCTCAACTCCTTTCTTTCCTTTAATGGAAAGGTCATATTCCTGGAGTAGTAAGATCTACCTAATGAGGCACGACTTTGCATCCTTCTTGGAAAGGAGATATGTGAGAGTCTCTTGGTGGGTAAAGGTCGTTATGGGTGAACCGATGAGGTAAGAGAGGAATTTGTCTAGGATGAACACTAGAGCTAAAAACTCTTTCTCCATGTTAGAGTAATTCAATTGAAGCCCAGTCAAAGTCCAGCTAGCGTAGTATATTACGTGGGCTTTATTATCTCTCCATTGCCCTAAAACAGCCCCTACCGCTTAATCACTAGAATCACACATAAGCTCGAATCGAAGGGTCTGATCCAAATATTACATGATGGGAGTGGAGATTATAATGCTTTTCAATTTTTCAAAAGCTTTTTGGCATACTTCACTCCACTCAAAAGGTGTGTCCTTCACAAGTTGGTTACTTAAAGGCCTAGCGACAACACTAAAGTCCTTAATAAACCTATTATAGAGCCCTGTGTGGTCCAAGAAAGAGCACATGTCTTTTAAATATGTAGGTAGGGGACATTCGATAATAACGTTACTCTTCACCCTATCGACCTATATACCCTTAGATGACACGATGTGGCCAAGAACAACGCCTTCGGTAACCATAAAATGGCACTTCTCTCAATTTAATACTAAGTTCTTTTCCACACATCAGGCTAACACCTTCGCAAGATTAGCGAGAAAATGGTCAAAAGATGAGCCAAAGACAATAAAATCATCCACTAACACCTTAAGGTCTCTTTCATCTCTAAATCGATTAAGCATGCACTGTTGAAAAGTCACGGGTGCATTACACAATCCAAATGGCATACGTTTGTAGGCAACTGTGCCAAAAGGACGTGTGAACATAGTATTCTCTTGATTTAAAACATCCACATCAATTTGTTTATACCCAAAATTACCATCTAAAAAATAGTAAAATGGGTGGACCGCTACTCTCTCAAGCATTTGGTTCATAAATAACAAAGGTAAATGGCCTTTTTGAGTGTCGGCATTGAGCTTCTGGTAGTCAATGCAAATGCATCACCCGGTGGTGGTACGTTTTGGTATAAATTCCACCTTCGTGTTTTTAGTTATGGTCATTACCAACTTCTTCGGGACGACTTGAATAGGACTCTCCTATTTACTATCCAAGATGGGATAGATGATGCCCACATCCAATAACTTTATAATCTCCTCTCTTACGATATCTTTCATCGTTGGGTTAAACGGCTTTGCATCTCCATAGAGGGTCTCATGTCCTCCTTTAGGTTGATTTTACGCGTATAAATTAAAGGGCTTATACCCTTTAAATCTGCAATTCTCCAACCAAATCACTTCGGTGCTTCCTCAGAATGGCCATAAGATTTTCCTCTTTGTCTTTATTCAGGCTCGAGGAGATAATAGCAGGATAAGTCTCATCCTATCCAAAATAAGCATATTTGATGTCAGAAGGAAGATTTTTGAATTCGAGAGTAGGAAATTTCTCATCGGAGGGAACCATGCACGATTCCCTTGGTGGTAGTTCCTAGAATCGAGAGACCCAACTAATATCTCTCCCATCCTCATCACTGTCACTCACATCTAACAAATCTCCCATCTCCCTCACCTCTCGCTCGAAATCGGTTTACGCACTATCGCTCTCACTCACCGTAATAAGTTATGCCTCTAACAGATCCCTAGTGTGATTACCCTAAAAGAATTTGTGTACTACCTCCTTTATAAGATTCAACTTGTGTATCTCTTCCTCATCACCCATTTTCTTGATGATGTTGAAGATATTAGTCCCAAGTGTCATGTTCCCGGACGTGAGTTGCATTTGTCTATTTTGTGCGTTAGTCAAAGCATTATCCATAGCTAAGAATAGGATTCCAAGAATCACGAGAACATGATGGCTCGATGAAGAGGAGGGCTCCATATCCAAATGACAAAATATACCGGGAAGTAGAAAGTGTCTACTTGGACGATCACATCCTCAATAATCCCTAAGGTATCTTCATGGAATGATCCACGGGTTGGAGAGTAATTTTTGTGGGCTTAAGGTCCCCCAAATCAAGTTTTCTATAGATTGAGTGAGGGAGAATATTAACACTCGCCCCTAAATCTAACAACGCTCTCTCAATTTTACTATCTCCAATCGTGCACGAAATGGTAGGTGCACCCGGATCTTTATACTTCGTCAGGAGGTCGCTCAAAAGTATTGAACTTACATTTTATTCTAAAAACACCTTCTTCTTTACCTTTAACCTACGTTTCACCATTAGCAAGTTCTCAAGAAACTTGCATATGCAAAAATTTCCTTGACTGACTTGAGAAAAGGTAAATTAAGCTTTACTTGTTTAAGCACTTCCAAGATATCATCATGGGAGGCCCCTTTAGGAGAAGGGACCAACCGTTGGGGATAAGGAGGGTCATTAGGGGGTTTCACTACCATCTTGGGCCTAACTGTATCCTTTTTATCACTCTCTTCCAAGGGGCATCTTCGGCCTCTTCCCATCGTAAATCTTGAATCTAGGTGTGATGAACGTTTTAGGAGATCCAAAGTCCCTAATTGATCGAGTGAATGGGGACTTCAATTGGAAGATGAGGTCCCTTCTGGACATTTCCTTGGTGGTTCTGACCCCTTACTGAGCAGGATTGTCATCCACCTATCTTTGTATGAGATTGTGAAGGACCTCCTTACCACAATAACTATCATGGCGATCCCTTATGTCTGGTGATCTCCTTTGGTAGGAATGGTCCTGATCGCCCCTCAAACTCCTTCCTCGATTACGAGTTTTGCTCGCCTGAGGTTTAGGGGTGTGGGCGGTCTCTTGACGCTTGTGTTTCACTGTGGAGATCTTGTTTTATCCTTTCCAAGTGACATTAGAGGCGGTTATTATTTTCTTTTTGGTGCCACGTGGCTACCTCCTGTTCATGTAGACATTGCTCATAAGCAGCTACGAGCTGAGATATCTGGTTGGATCATGGTGGATCGCTATTTTTTATTGTTTGATTATGGCTTGGACTATAGAGGGAGCTAAGGGTATTGTGGATCCTGTTGGATTGGATCACAAATCTGGCCATAAGAGTTGTATGTTCGTCCTGGTTATCTTGGTGACTACCGTGAGATAATGGATGTGCATTATGTGAATGAGACATAACTATTTTTTACTTGTAATGTTAAAAGAGGAAACTTGATTCCAACCAACGGCACTAATTTTATTGGGTAAAATCCTACTAGTTACAATTTAAAAATATACCAGATGCGGTGCTTCCCCTGACAGGTTAGTGGCATACTTACTATGGAAATAGTCCATCTGAGGACCCAGGCTATCACAGGCTCTTTCGATAGACTTAAATTCAATGTTTGAGTAGGGAAACTCCCCACGTTCAATCCTAAACCTAACCACACTAGCACCTGGGATATAGGCCCATTTCTCAACCTCTTTACTTTCCTCCACAATAAAGTGAGAATTTGTCTTAACGGTCAAATGGTTGGGGAAGGTATCTGCCATAGACCAAAAGTGGTCAGATTCACCAAAAAATAGAGGACGATTGTATTTGGCCCATTGGGCCTGACGAGCTTGAGTGATAGGAGAATCACTCCTATAGAAAGGTTCCTTTTGGCGAAAGGAGCCATTATAAAGGGTTATTAGAAGTTGAGATGAAGGAGAAGTTAGGGTGAAGAAGAAAAGTAGGCCCTGTTTTTCTTTTTTTCTCTCTCTAAAAGGGATATTTGCAAAGAAAAAGTTAATGCTAAAAAATGATGTGAAGGACAACAAGCCCTTTTATAATGGGAAAATTGTCAAATTTGAAATGGTGGGGTGAAGTACCCATGCGTGGGTGTGTAGCCAACGCAATTATAGTTTTTAGACCTGATAACGACCAAGGTTGATCGCATGGGACTCATGCGCTTTACCTAGTACACTAGGTGTAAAGGCGATGGAAGAGTTGCATGTGTATTTTATATGAGAAGAAGGCTTAATGATCAATGCCTAACTTAGGGGGATTGAATAAATCATTCCACGAATCTCTTTTTGGGTGAACTAAATAGTTTTAGGGGTAATTTCAGAAACCATTATATTTCCCCCAACATAAATAAATAGATTTATCAAAAAATATTTTATCTCTAAAAAAGCTTCACAGCCAAATTTCCAGGTTTCGGAGGAAAAATGCATGTGTGGTTATTTACACATGCCTTTACACAAATAATTGTTGATTTCATAATTATTTATTTGTTCGTTTAAAATAACCCTGTTTATAAATTGTTCAAAGAGAGGTGCAAACAAATATCTCTACGAAGGGGAAAATGTAGGGAGAGGTCCAAGCCCAAAGTTGATCGAAAGACTAATCTTGTACAAACAAAAGAGTAATAATTGAATAAGAGATCATTCGAAAAGATATCATTCGTAAGAAGCCCCATATCTATATCGCGTGATCAAATAGCTCAAAGAAGGAATGTGGTCACTCGAAGGACCTCCCAGAAAGATCAAGCTCAATCGAAAGATATTGAAGGCACATTTTGTAATAGGAGTTATGATTTACATGTATTATCTCTTATTATTGAAATACTTGGAGTTGTTTTGTAATTATGTTTTTTGGTACCTTCGAAGGACCATGTTTGGCAGGATATGGGAGAGCTCATAACACCTCGTATTTTTGTGCATTCGATATTTAATTAATTCGACTAATTTTAAATTACTTGTTTGTCATAATTTAATTGAATTAATTAGTATTAGTATTTATTTAATATTAATATGGAGAGTAAATGGTTAATATTTAGGGAATTTATATTACTAAGTGAATAGTAATAATTCATTTGCGGCATAACGAGTAATAGCGACGTGACATTTATTTATCTCAGTCAGGAGTCGGGTATAGCCTATATTGGGGTCGAGATAAGGACTTTTAGTAAATTATTTCGGATGATAATTTTGAGTGCATGGTTGAGACTGAATAGGTCGAGATAGTCAAAAAATAGTGTCCGGGGTAGTAAATGGATCTCGGGGCATTTTTAAGCATAACAAAGCCCACCCAGGAGTGTTTGGGCCATTTTAATAAGGCTCACAAGCCTAAAAATGGGATTGGCTTAATAAAACCTAAAAGTGAAAGGGTGTGGCAGCCATAACTCACTTAAGAAACCCTAACTAAGTAGAGGAAAAAATAGGGAGAATTTGAAGAACCCTTGGGAGCCAAAAGAAAGAACAAGTGTGGATGTTCTTCATCAAATACTCATCTACACCAAAAGAATTTAGACCTTACAAATCCTAAGGCAAGTGGTTAAACTTGCTTTTAAATTAATTACAGTTTTCAATCCATATCATAGTGGGTGTGATAGAAAACAATTATTTTAGGTTGGGTTGATATCTAAATTGGCGTTTCAATTTATGGATGATTACGTGTAAATGGTGTTGGGGAAAAATGACATCTCAAATATGCTGTTAGAGAATTTAGTTTAGTGATTTGAACCCAGAAATTATCTCCTTATATTGATAGTTGGTGAATTCAAATTTGAAGAAGGATTATACATCTGTGATATTTAAATTTATGTATTTAGAGATAAAAGTTATGGATGGTTAATAATTTAATTCGATAAAATCTAATTGAGTGATTGAAATTGAATTGAAGATTTACATCTCAGATGTGTAGAAATCGTTGCATATTATAGAGATTTTCAGTAGCAAATCTGGGTCGATAAGATTTTAGGTTCTCCCATAGCGGACAAATTGCACAAAGAAGAAGGGAGAGAAAAACCCAGACGTCATTTGAACCACCTGGGTTTCATTAGTGTGAGATCCTTTGTCGTTCGAATGACACGTGGACTCGTTCGAACGACGTGATATATCCAGCCACTTTTTATTCCTTTTACGGTTTGGCTTGGGATTAGTTTGAGGATTTCTATAGTGAAGGGGATCCTCTGTGCAGTATACTTTTTAGCCTAAGATTATTTGAGGTTATGATGGGGCATGACAGATTTAGGTTTAAACTTAATGTGGGAATATGAACATTAAGGAACATTAACTTAATAAGGGTGTCAAACTTATTAAGGGAAATTCTGGATAATAAATTCTGAATATTAAAGTATGGGCCAAGTGAGTGAGTCCGGGTAGTTAGGTTGGCCCAGTTAATGAATTAATTAATGAGAGATTAATTAAATTAAGAGTCGGGATATAGACTCGGGTATATATATTAGCCTAGTGCTATGGTTATTGGGCATCGTATAGCCGGGATTAACTTTAAATTATATATTTACGGTAGTGTGATAGTGTATATATATATATATATATTGTGTGCTATTAAAATATCGGTGACTAGGTATTTTATAATTATTTATCCTCTAGTGCTATCACAGGAGGTTGCGCGATGTGGGTGAATCCCCCTAGCTTGAGGAGTAGGGAGAGTATAATCCCCAGATCATAGCTTCCAATAGAGGTGAGGCATGTGAGATGATTATTTTCTCACTCGAGGAAATATGACCGCCTCCACTACGCTTATATTATATGTTCCGACTCGATGGTATTTAGCTGTCTCGGGAATCCATGTGGGACTGAGTAGACCTGGGATGATAGAACTTTAGAGAAGAATCTGGTGAGGTATTACTCTAGAGGATGGATTTATATATATACTACATATGTGTGAATATTGTAATATGGTTTTATGTATATAATGGAGTGAATATTTATATGCGGGTAAAATTCATGTAGTGAAATGAATTTAATTATATATAACTCATGAGACTGTTATATGGTCTTAAATGAAAATTGATTAGTTAAGTTAATGTGTTAAATAACTTACGAATCATATATTAAACATGCTCGAGCTAGAGTAGTGTGACAGGAAGGAGTTATTACAAGAATTAGTTACGAGGTAAATGACTAGGTGGGTTATAAAGAAAGCGTTTGGTGTGTACAATAGTTGAGGAGTGAGCGGGTCCTCAAGGGAGTGTGATACTAACTTATATACGAAGAGCATTCATGCATTTTAAATTACTGCATTTTGTTCAGTTGCTAAATATTTTGAAAAAAATTTGGGTTCTAATGCTTGCTGTCAAATATTTTAAAAACCTTTTAGGTGTCCAGTCATAGGGACACCAGACTTGATTTTATTCCAGGGTTATGCAGTTGCGACATATGTGTATGTTGCAAGAATTGGAGTAGTCACCTCTTTCCTTATTCCTAGTTTAGGAATTCTATCTCAGTTTTATTTCGAGCATGTTGCTCACGGTATTTATTTTAGATTACTCCATTTCAGAATGTATGGGATTTATTTACTATCTGTTAGATTTGTTTGATTTGGATATTAGCCGATGGTTAATTGGATAAGCTGTTGTTTCAGTTATTTGTTTGGATGTTTAGACTTTATTATTATGTGATGGTTTTATTTAGTTTCTGTTGTATTTAATGATTTGGTTATTAAAAGATAAAATTTGGCACCGACTTTTTAGAATACTAGGTGGTTAGTGAGTTTTAAAAAAAAAATCGACGGTGATGCTAAGAATGAACCAAATGAAATTCCTGTTTTAATTTGATATATGACTGATCACCAGGTATTTTATTATGCGGGGTGTCACAAATGGTATTAGAGCATCAGGTTCTACTGTCCTTAGAATCTGTAGGCCTTTTCACGTTTCCTCTTAGCGTCCTTTGATATAGATCATTATTATAGGATTATTTTATTCCATTATGTTTGTGAATTACGTTCTCTTGCTACTATGTATAGTTGATGTGATTTATATACAGTTTCGGTTGAGCGTGGAAGATCGAACATTATAGAACGACAAGCGTGGGACGTTAGAAGGATTGCAGGAGGGAGGACTTAGCAAAAGCTATGGAGTATTTTAGGAACAGTGACGCGATATGAGTCACCATAATTATTGTTCGAATAATTGACGTCGAAGTAACCGTTAAGGCGCATTAGTTTCCTCAAGAACCGCCGTGAAGGACGATGGCACAAAGTTAGACCCACCAAGTGCAGACGACAAGGGCGAGGTTGTAACACCCCGTATTTTTGACGATTTAAATAATTATGTGATTATTTATTATTATGGGAAAAAGTATGCGATTAATTATTGTTGATGGATTAATTAAATTAAAATGCGAGGAATTAATTTGTTGTTAATCCGGATTAAAATAATTATTAACTAGCGTGCCAAGGGTTAATACTTATTGTTGTGAACTATTAAATATTACTGTGTGATATGTAATATGGAATTGTGATATTTAATAAATTGTCGAAAGTGAGAAATACGACAGTTTGGTAATTTAAGTCTGACGCGTGTGTGAGTCGTGTCGGGACTAATTGATTGGGATAAAAAGAGAAATTAGTTTTATTAACTCGTATGGTCATTTCGAGTGCGCCATTGAGTCCGGGAGGGTCGATATAGTCAAAATAGTATACCCGTGTTTAGTTTGGGTCTCGGGCAATTTTAGACCTAACCGGCGTCCCTAGAGGGCATTATGGTAAATTATATTTTTGGGTTTAATTAATGGACGAAAATTGGAAGTTATTTTATCAGCCAAGAAAAGTCTTTTAGAGTGGGGAGACAGAGGAAGGAAAGAACGGCCATAGAAAGTGTGGGGGAGAACCAAAACCCAACAAGAAAGGCCAAATCATCCTCACCTTGCATAACCGTGACCACCAACGCGTAGATTGAGAAGAGAGGAACGCGTATATACCAACATCACCAACGGATCATACCGTCATATTCGAGGCAAGTGTTTATTACTTGCTTTATTTAGCAATAATCATACTCATGTTAGTGTAGGTGAATTCAATCTTTGATTTACATGTTAATTGGGTGAAAATTGGAGGTTAAATGATGATTAGAGGTTGGGGTAATTAGTTGTTAATATTTTGTCATGAATATAGAGGATGAACTACGAAATTGAATTATATATTGATGAACGAATCTTAGGTTGATTAGGTTCTTTAATTGAAAATTGGAAAACTAGGGTTCATATGAATTGATTTGGGGATTTTATATAATTATGATGATTTATGGTGAATAATTATCCTAGGAGGTTAGGAATGATTTATAACCTGTTAGGGTTGATGGGTATTGATGATGAGGCGTTGGTTATTGAATCTTAGAGGTTTCTAGGTTCATAAATGGTGGGAAAATGCAGAATTCTGAGAAAGGAGCGAACAGTGGCATCTCGCGCGATCTCGCGCGAAGTCGCTCGAATGACACGTGGAAGTTGTTCAAACGACAACCCTTATGGTTTGAGCGACAGAGGGAATTTTTGGGGATTTTCTCAAAGTACAGTTTTGAGTTTGCCGGTTTATTGCAGTGAGAAAAACTGCCAGATAGTAAATTCAAATAGGACAGAATTCTGGGAAAAGTATGTGAGAATTAATACTTTAATTATTTCGGTATAGACAGAATGTACCTTGGAGATCATGAGAGAGATAGTAATCTAAATATTTATACTATATGTAGTGATGAGGTTAAAATACGTATGAGGAGTATATATGTAGGTTGGATAGATACCTATAAATTATAATAGGATGTGTGTGTGCCTATTATGTGATATTATTGTTAAGAGCACTAATGGGTGATAACCCGGGGGTGCAAGAACCTTATAGTTAAGCGCACTAATGAGTGATAACTCGGGGGTTCAGAAACTCCATTGTTAAGTGTACTAATGGGTGATAACCCGGGGGTATAAGGATGACTATTGTTAGGCGCACTAATGAGTGATAACCCGAGGGTACTGGATTATTATTAATAGTCGCATTAATAGGTGCTAACCCGGGGATGCAAGATTCTATTGTTAGGCGCACTAATAGGTGATAACCCGGGGGTGCTGGATTATTATTGATAAATGCATTAATGGATGCTAACCCGTGGATGCATGATTAGTATATATATATGTATATGGATGATGTGACCATATATATATATATATATGAACTTGTGAATATTTCTACTGTGTGAAATTAGTTGACTTGGTAATAAAAGTAATCTTTACATTGCACCAAGTGGTCTTAACCTAAGGGTGCAGGATTAGTGTATATATATAGGGATGATGAGACTATATAATTATGAGTGTACTTGGGTAACTTTCTACCTTGTGAAACTAGTAGATAAAATGGAAATGAGAAATAAAATAATCTTAGTGAATAAAAGATTAACCATTCAAACGGTGAATAATGAAACTTAATATGTGAGATAAACTATCTGATTAGCATATTAAATGAGCGATACGGGAATACTACTAGTGAGCATAGTTAGTATTAGTATGCTTTCTGACTAATTAGACTGGAAGGTATAACTAGGGGGAGATTAGATGTATGTTAGGCGTGCACAATAAGCGAGAGGTGAGAAACTCATGTGAGAGTTCGATAATTGACATGCGTATAAGACTTGTTTTAAGAACCAATTATAAATACTTGTTAAATCATTTTTACACATCGGGCTCTAACCCGTTTCTTGTATTTCTTCTCTCTTTTGCTATATATATATGTATGATATCAGGTGCTCAGCCACATGGACACCGGATTTAAAGATTTCGATTGCTTGACGTGTTGTAGCTATTTAGGAAGCTGTAGGTCCTTGCAGTAGACGCATCTATCTTTTCCATTCAATTTCATCTGGACTTCTTATATAGGACACGGGTCGCCCACTTCTAGTCTTTCATTAGAGTTATTGTATTCAGTTTAGTTTATGGTTTGGAGCTTTGAACTGAGAGTTGTACTCAGTCTTATTTATTTCAATACTTGATTCATGTTTAGTATTTACTTACATTCCTATGTGTGGTGAATGGTTTATATTTTGAAATTTAATGAAAATGTACTTACTTGATTTTACTAAATTGGAAATGTTTTGTCACCTAGCTTAATTTTATATTAGTCGATTAATATGTTAAAAAGTTTTTCGACAGTGATGCTAAGAATGAACCAATTGAATATCCTGTTTTGAATTGGTAGAGGACTGATCACCCTATATTTAATTGGGCGTGGTGCCATAGAGGGTCGAATAAGATTTTTGTTTTAGAAGAAAAATCCTCTAGAATTTGAGGAAAGTGCAGAAAGGTGATTTACCAATGGAAAGAGAACATCCAGTTGGGATCACATGTGGGGGAGTGTAGAGGCCCTCAAGTCAAAATACTAGGCAAATATGGTTGCTCATGGGAGTAGTGTAGGGTGACGAGAGTCAGTCACCATATCCATGGGAAAATTACCACATATAACGAGGAATTTGGGGTGCAGATTCCTTTTTGAATCCTCTCACTAGTTGTTTAAATAGAGAGGTAGCGGAGATATAAGTACTTTTTCCAGAAGGATCGAATAATGATCAGATGTGAAAGAAAGTTGATGAAAATCGCACACTTCGTACTCGATGAGAGGGATACGAAGAATCAAAAAGGGTTCATAAGTTGATAATAGACCCGTGGGTAGAAAATACGAGCATAGATAGGAGATCCAACTAGGATGACTGGTGTCGTTGTCGTCAAGGTCGTATATTTATAAATTTATATTAATGCTCCTGTGAGAAGGGCGTCAAGGGAGTTAGAAAATCTAATCGAAGGGCAAGACTAGATATTTCTTTTCAGTGCTAGTGAGGCACCAAGGGAAGGCATACCCAGTAGAGGACGCAAATTAATTATCTAGATCAATAGAATATCTACCAAGTGACGATGGGTTCATTCAAGATCGTCAAGGACTGCAACAAGTCCTATACGACTAGCAGAGCCAAAGGGACAATGGGGGTAGAAATCAGGGTTAAGACTACCAGGTCCAAGAGAAGGACAACCCCGACATGGTCGGTGGGGAAAGAGAAAGGGAAAGGGCACAACAAGGTGTCTTATATGTAAAGAGTAGAAACACATATGTGGATCTTGTCCTCAGCGAGTCAGGAAATAGGAGCGGGATACCTAGTAGGGGAAATAGTTAGAGAAGTTGGTTCGGTTAGGACGAGAGTCTCATGTCCAGGAACCATTTAAGCCGCCAATGGTACGGGCTATTGAAACTATGAATTTTATCCCGGAGTGATTAAGGTCTATCTTGTGTGAGATTAGCGAGTCACAGTAGTTTGTTAGTACTAAATTTGTGTGTGAAACGAGTTTGGTAGAGTTATCATTAAAACTAATATAGTTTGTATATATTTACCGTTGTGTAGTGGGGCTCTCTTTATATCCACCTATAGGGGAGCGGGTGTGGACACTGAGAGGGTATATTTTTTTGGGTAATCCTATGATGAGAGGTGATTATGCACTTATGATTTTATCCTGAGTACGTACTAGTTAGCGATGATGGATGGTTACAACAAGACTATCGTGTTCATTGTTCTAGAGCAGGATGTATATTCTTTTTGTGATGTCTCACCAGAAAGAGGGTCAAGCTCGCGGTGGTATTTTGTGAAGTAAACTTCAGAGAGTACAGTGGTCTAGCTATATAGGATCCCAGTGCGTAGGGATTCTTACTGATGAGACTCAGGGTATGTCGGGTTACCGTAGAGCAAAGAGATTTAGATCGTTATTAATTTAGCGCTGAGGATTTAGTGATATTGTGAGCACATTAGTATATGAATCCTTTAGAGACACGGGAGTCGATGATTAGACTTATGAGTATAGGGATCGGGTTTGGGTATTCGAATTATATGCTTTAGACTTACGGGAGTCGATGACCAATAATGTTAAGGGATAATGATTTGGGGAAAGCTCTTTTCAGATTCGTGCAGGATGTTACACGCATAAGCCTTAATAAACGTCGAAGTAGAAAGACGTTGTTAGATGCTAGAGCATCGGTTTAAATAGTAATTATTGAACATGTGGAGAAAATACTTTGGGCTGAGAGTTATTATGAAATAGGGCCAGTGGAACAGGTTAGTGCTACAAAAGAAGCACTGAGAGGACTTTTGCACCACAAGTTATTGGGGGGGCAATATCGAGAGAAAGTAAATTTCAATTTTTTATGGTAATCGAGAATACCCATATGATAGACACACCGAGAATGAGAACTTAAGGTAAATATGTTACGTATGTGACGTTTGTGGTGTTTGTGTAAATATACACGAGTTATAGGGTGTATGGGCGCCCTGGGTAGTTTTATTTTTTGAATCGTGCAGGATAAAGGAATGTGGAGATAAACTTGTATGTATGCCATGGGGAAGTTAGGATAATAAGTGGCAAGGTATCATGGACTGAAATTCGTTTGAGAAAGGAAACTGTCCGACTATGTGTATATCAAGGAGAACTATTGCAACCATGGCGAGTTGCAAGGAAGAGAAGGCACATGTAAAAATATATCCCAGGACGGGAGAACCCCATAATTTTGGGAAAGTGAAATAGAGTCTCACTTGGTCAAAATGTATAGAGTGGCTTACGAATAAATGAGATGTTGATTACAACCAAGTGAAGAAGTGCCTATGACTACACCAAGTTGGGAGTAAACACAAGGGCAATGATTTTAGGTATATTTCGAAAAATAGGGGGAGTAAGATGTCCCTCGTAATGTGAAACATTGGGCATGGGACCTGTAGAGAATAATACATAGTGGAGTTGTCTCCAAGTTAAACCATTTAGGAATGGAAAAAGGTTGATCCAAGGTTTTAAACTAGGCTTTTGTAATTTTGATGTTCCTAGTGACGGGATTGATGAGCATGAGTGGTGAAATTCATATTTACGATATCCAAAATCATGGAGAGGTCAGGGTTTCCATCGGGTTTGCGGAAGGTATTGACCAGAGCGAAATATTTTTTATTTTGGAGTGGGATATAATATCGAGCCGTATATTCAACTTTTCACTTGAAGAAAAGAAGTGAAACTGAACTAGGTTCTGTCCAAAATTATGGCGATTTAGCATAAGACCTTTCAGTTCCACCTCTGATCGAAAGTATCAGGAGGTGATGGGGATGGAGTTTCATATCGCTCTAGACGTGTCATACTTAAGCCAATAGTAGACGAAAGTGACTAGGTCGGTCGATGAATCGAGAAATGTGTAATTCTAGATTGTTGGGTCCCTATGATCGGAAGTGTCAATAAGTGATGGGGACGGGGTTGCATATCATTCTAGACGTGTCAACCTTAAGTCAATAGTAGACGAAAGCAACTAGGTTGGTGGAGGAATCGAGAAATGTGTAATTCCAGATTGTTGGGTAATTGGGAGTATTAATTACCACTAGTAGAGTTACATGTGATACCTCATGGCAGTTGATTAGCTACGTAATACATTTTGAGACTTTATAAGGAGATTTTGTCATCCACCCTTTGGTTAGGAAGGGTGGGGGGGATAACAAGCTTCTGGGACCCAATGTGATTTATGGTCCAGATAGCTCATAAACGTAATGAGAATTACATCACTGTGAGTTCAGGGTTTGAAGTTTGACATGAGTAGTTAGGGATTGTTTCAGGTATTGACTCTTAGGAGAGTCACAGGTTTGGCAATAAGAAATTGGCACCCATAAATGAGGGGCCTATTCTAACAGAGATAGTAGAGTCAACGGAGCATAGGCTCATCTTTTGAGGCACTATATGGTCAGAGACCATTGAGTAGGAGATTGATGACCAGGTGTTGGTTAGGGGTGCCTCCTATGAAAGGGGTCATGATATTCTCCATGATAGGGAAGCTAGCGCCGAGATTTATGGGGCCCATCCCTATCATTGAGAGAGTGGAGACGGTAGATTATAGACTGGGTTATCATAGCATCTACATTGGATATACAACGTGTTTCACGTGGCATAACTGCTTGTGAGAGATTGTGGCATGTTCCACTTGAGGAGATTGGTTTGCAGCCAGATGTCTCACATGAGGAGAAACCCATAGCCATTCTGAATCATAGTGAGCGCAAGTTCCGATCTAAAGTGATACCACTAGTTAGAGTACATTAGGTTCATCATAATGTTGATGAGTCTATGTGAGAGAGGGAGAATGTCATGCGAGAGAAGTATCCAGAGGTATTCACCGCAGGTATAACCTAATTTCAACAAAAAAAAATCCCTTGTAAGGGGGTGTAATACCCCGTATTTTTATGGATCTCTATTTATGGGATTAATTGAATTAAATGTGAATTAATTGAGAATTAATCCGGATAAAATATTAACGAGATGTGAGTTAGTATTTGATTATAATGTGTATATATGGCAATATATGAAATTGGAACTATTGAAATTGTCGCGAGATTGAAATACGGCAATTTGGGAAATTTGGTTGGGACGCGCGTGACAGTCGCGTCAGGAATATAATTATTTGAATTAAAAAGTGAATTTTATTTTTATCACCCGTATGGTCATTTTGAGTGCGCCAACGAGTCCGTAAGGGTCGAAATAGTTGGAAAACACTAGCCGGGGGTTAAGTTTGGGTCCCGGGGCATTATTGGGCCATACCGGTAACTTATAAGGGCATTTTGGTAATTTCAGAAATTGGGTAATTAAAACCCACGAAAATTTGAGTTAAAAATCTGACTTAGTCTTAACCCACTGAGCCATTTCCAACCCCAATTTAGGTAGTGGGCTACGGGAGAAGTTTAGAAACCTTAAAACTTGGCAAAAACCAACCCCACCTCTATTATCACCTTGAGAAGAACTTGTAGAGGGAGAGAGAGAAAGAGAAGAATTCTGCAAAAAGAGAGAGAGAGGAATTCAACCACCTTCAATCAACAATAAATCTGAAGAACGATTAAGGCAAGTGGTTTAATTACAATTGATTCAATGCTATGCTTTTCCATGTTTAGGAAAATTATCGAATTTATCTTGGAAGATTGATATAGACCCATGAATTGGAAGGTCAAAACTATGAACTATGTTAGGGACTGCATGTAGAAACATTCTGGACGAATTATGAATTCAAAATTATGACCCTTGATGATCTAAAAACGGATTTAAGAAGAGATTTATTAATGTTCTTGAGAGAAATAGGAAACTAGGGTTCTTGATGAAGTTTTGATCCAAACAAAGCACTTGGTTGATGAATTATTGGTTTTAGAACGTTAACAATGTTATAGGATGGTTGTATGATGATACTATAACGTTATATTAGAGTTTTCATGCATTAAAAGGATGTTTTGTGATAATTCGAAAACTGCAAAACGAAGCAGTCCGTAGCCATACCTGGTGCGTTCGATCGATCGATGTTCATCAGTCGATCGATCGACCACCATCGATCGATCGAAGGTAAAGGTCGATCGATCGACCTTCCCAGAATGAGTAAAGTTTTCCCTATTTAAACTTTAATGGTGGTAACCCTTGGAAAATATTATTGGAGACCTTATGATTACCCTTAAACTTAAGGAAGACCAGTAGGCATGGTTATGAAATTTGGACCTTAATTAGAATTCAATTTGAGGAATTTTTCTAAATCTAATGGAATCTGATAAGTGAGATAATATTTGGGTTAAAAGTGTAAATTTGAATAATTTGATGAAATGAGATTTGGGGCAGAAGTAAGGACCGTAGGAATAATGATGTTATATGTGGGAATAATAGGAAACTTAATAATCTCTTTGAGATAGGTTTTAGGTATAAGAAACTATGTCGTGAGACGTGTCGACGGTTTAAAATTTTATATTTTCGGGAGACTTAAAATATATAAAATTGGAATAATGGTATACGGATGTAGAGTATGCCTTTATTAATATTAAGATATCTAAGATGTGTGAATTCTTAGCATATAATTTTATGTGTATGACATACCTACCATACTTGCTATCACGGGAGGTTTACGTTCGCTTAGGGCCTTCTTATCCTTGTGTGTCCCGGATTTAGATTGGTACCTCGATGAACATAGGTCAGAGAAGGACTTATTGGGATGTTAATAAGTCTGCTGATCGTGGGAGCGTAGGTATGTGCGTGACCCATGTGATGTGACTGTGTTCGCCTCCATTATTTGTGATGTTGTTATCTGAGAACGATTCCTGAGAGATTCGGAATGCGTGATCCTTATGTACGTGATGTACCGGGATGGATAGCAGAGTATGTGTGCACCGCAGCTTAGCCTCGGGGTGCTTGTATTGTATATTTATGATGTGAATAATATACGGTTAAATGAAAAGGAATTTTGCTATGTTAAATTGTGAGTATTGTTATTGTAACGTTATGAAAAGATAAAAGGGGACAGATATCAATAAATGGTTTTGTTAATAATTGGGAATCCGAGAATTAAAGTAGAACTCTCTATTTAATTGTTAAGGTTGGAATTAAAACGTGAACCGAGTAGAAGTGTTAGAAACTCTTTTGAACTAGATAGTTATGAGAAAACACATGAAAGTTAGATGAGAGGTGAGTATTTCATGTGAGAGCACGTCCTAACATGTATATTGCATTTATTGTTTTAAATGTTATTAAAGCACTTGCTGTTTTTTTTTAAATACTCTCCACTTTCGGGCTCTGACCCGTTTGCTTTCAAATCTATTTTTTTTTGTAAAAACCTTTTAGGTGCCCAGCCACAAGGACACCATGCATAGTATTTACATTCAGGTGACGAGTTGTAGCTGTTGTGGAAGTTACAGGGCTTTGACAGTAGACGCCTCTTTTCTAGTCTTGATTCCATATTCAGTTCCATCATTGTAGGGCATGTCGCCCATTTCTATTAGAGACATTTTATATTTCTGTTATTCAGACTTTTGTTTGTATTTATTCAGGTTACACTATTTTATTCATTTCAGTTGTGGGATTGTTGGGAGGAGTATTTCCCCCAGACTTATTATTAATAGTTGGTTATTCCATTACGACTTTATGGTGTATGGTGATGTTATTTTTCATTTATCGCATGTTAATCAGATTTAATTTAAAATTTGACATCTTACTTTTTAAATACTAGGTGGTTAGTAATCATTAAATGTTTTCGACAGTGATGCTATTAACTGAACCAACTTGACATTTTGAATTAATTTAATAAAGGAGTAGCTACCCGGTATTTAATTAGTCGGGGTGTTACAGGGGGAAGTATGTAACACCTCGTATTTTTGTGCATTCGATATTTAATTAATTCGACTAATTTTAAATTACTTGTGTCATAATTTAATTGAATTAATTAGCATTAGTATTTATTTAAATATTAATCTGGAGAGTAAATGGTTAATATTTAGGGAATTTATATTACTAAGTGAATAGTAATAATTCATTTAAGTCATGATGAGTAATAGTGACGTGGTATTTATTTATCTCAATCAGGAGTCGGGTATAGACTATATTGGGGTTGAGATAAGGACTTTTGGTAAATTATTTTGGATGATAATTCTAAGTGCACGATTGATTCAGGATAGGCCGAGATAGTTGGAAAATAGTGCCCGGGGTAGTAAATAGATCTCGGGGCATTTTTAGACATAACCAAGCCCACACGGGAGTGTTTGGGCCATTTTAATAAGTCTCACAAGCCTGAAAACGGGATTGCCTTAATAAAACCTAAAAGTGAGAGGGTGTGGTAGCCACAACTCACTTAAGAAACCCTAACTAAGTAGAGGAGAAAAGAGGGAGAATTTGAAGAAACCTTGGGAGCCAAAACCAAGAACAAGTGTGGGTGTTCTTCATCAAATACTCATCTACACCAAAGGAATTCAGACCCTACAAATCCTAAGGCAAGTTGTTAAACTTGCTTTTAAATTAATTGCAGTTTTCAATTCATATCATAGTGGGTGTGATAGAAACCAATTGTTTTGGGTTGGTTTGATATATAAATTGGGGTTTCAATTTATGGATGACTACGTGTAAATGGTGTTGGGAAAAAATGACATCTGAAATATACTGTTAGTGAATTTAGTTTAGTGATTTGAACCCATAAATTATCTCCTTATATTGATAATTGGTGAAATCAGATTTGAAGAAGGATTATACATATGTGATAGTTAGATTTATGTATTTAGAGATAAAAGTTGTTGACGGTTAATAATTTTAACTCGAGGAAATCTGATTAAGTGGTTGAAATCGAATTGAAGATTTAGATTTGAGATGTGTAGAAATCGTTGCAAATTAAAGAGATTTTTAGTAGCAAATCTGGGTTGATAAGCTTTTAGGTTCTCCCATGGTGAACAAACTACACAAAGAAGAAGGGAGAGAAAAAACCAGAGGTCGTTCGAGCGACATGGGTTTCGTTCGCATGAGATCCTTTGTCGTTCGAATTATACGTGGCCTCGTTCGAACGACGTGATAAATCCAACCACTTTTTGTTCCTTATACGGTTTGTCTTGGGATGGTTAATTCGGCATAACTTTGTTTCAGTTATTTGTTTGGATGTTTAGACTTTATTATTATGTGATGGTTCTATTTAGTTTCCGTTGTATTTGATGACTTGGTTATTAAAAGATAAAATTTGGCATTGGATTTTTGGAACACTAGGTGGTTAATAAGTTTTAAAAAGTTTTTCGGCATTTATGCTAAGAATGAACCAAATGAAATTCCTGTTTTAATTTGATATAAGATTGATCACCCAGTATTTTATTAGGTGGGATGTCACAGAGCTCACGTGCTCTATCGAACAACCTCATTTAGGGAACTGTAACAACCCGAGGTCTTGGAGACGATAATTTATTTATTTCGGGAGAGATAAATAATATTTTATTGGAGAAATAATAAAATTGGCAGTTGAGGCCAGAATTTGGAGTTGTTAGAAAGTGTCTCGAATGGAATTTCTGAGGGTACCATTGTTTCCGGAAGGGTCGAGAAAGTCGAAATGACTATACTTGGGGTCTATTTGGGTTCCGAAATAAAATAGGACCGTTTGACTCGAATTAAGGTCACCGAGTCATTTAAAGTGTGTATTATCATTTAAAGATGTGTATTTTCGGATTTAGGCTTAAAAAGCCTACGGGAGATATTTCTCCCAAAAGAGAGAAAAGAGAAAAAGGAAAGGAAGAAGAGAGAAGAAGAAAGAAGAAGAAAAGGAAGGAGAAAAAGGGAGAAAGAGGATTTTCCGGCGGATTCAGACCCTACGAACCCGAGGCAAGTGATTAAACTTGCTAAATAATTGTTGTGTACCATTTATTGCATGATTTGTGGATTGATTTTTGGGTTTTAGGTTTAGTTTATTTAAAACCTAACTTTTGAGAAAACCTTAGATTTGTAGTATATAAATGGGTTTAAGGTTAGAAACTAGTTTATATGTGTTCTTGGATGAGTATTGATGTTATATATGTGATTGGGTTGAAGAGAAATGAAGAGAAAATGATTAAAATGAATTTTAGAATTTTGGAGAAGATGATGAATAGTGATTCAGCGTCACTTCCGAATCGATTCGGCCATGATGCGAATCGATTCGGTTCTTGGTCAAAAAAATGAAAATTGTAGATCTTTTCGATACGGTCGCGTGAGCGCCGACTGGGTATTTTTCTGATTTTTTTTGGATTTTTAATGATTTTTCTACGAAAAGCTGTCCGAGATCTAAATCGTTAGTCAGAAATTAAGGTTAAAATTATTTGGAGATAAATATTAGTGGATTCCCAAATAGGGTGTTGCACATCTAAAGAACTCGAGGAGATGGGAAAAATTTGGGTTCGTAGAAATAAAATCCGATTTATAATTTAAATGAAGGTTTGGGATTTTTTACTTTTAAGGAAAATAGCCAAATCTGTGGCTTCCGGTAGGCCGAATCGATTCGGCCCCTTAACCGAATCGATTCGGAAGTATGCAGGTGCCCAGGTCTGAGTGACCGAATCGATTCGGACCCCATCCGAATCGATTCATCCTGAGACAGAGTCCCAGGTTTGATGACCCGAATCGATTCGCCTTCCTGGCCGAATCGATTCGTTGGGCCGAACCGATTCGGAATAGGCCCGAATCGATTCGAAAACAGGGCTTTTGTGGGATTGTTTTTCTAAGGAGAATTTCATCCCGTTTGGTTCGAGGTTATCGAATGGGGATCTCTATAGGAGACATTTGAAGTATATTTTCGAGACTTTTAGTGAGTTTCCCTTATAAGAAATTATTGGAGTCATATAGACTAAATTTGAGGAATACCGATTAGAAATTATAACGTATACTAAGTGGGGTATATGTGTGAGTATTAGCGATTAGTATATCATGAGAGAGTATACTAAACTATGATGTAATTTAACTGCGCCTAAGTGCGTATAATAAACATGAATGTGATGTTTCAGGTATACCTTATATAATGGTGTATCTTTATTATGTGGGATGTATGTAGACCTTATATATGGTGTATATACATGTTAAGCATACCCCCTCCTTGCTATCATTGGGAAGTTTCGTGCGTTGAGGGTGAGCATCCTGACAAATATGCAGGGTGTGGATATTCCCCAGGTCATAGTCGTCCTTTGTGGTTAGAAAATGACATATATATATATTTACTTATTTTGGGGGTGATAGGTCGGGGTATGTGATGCTCTCACTTGCCGGTTAGGAACTATGACCGCTTCCCGGACGTCGTGTGCGTGAGTTGATCACGAGGTGGGTGTTGTTGAACCCCACCAGGTGGCCCCAGTTTGCTACGTTTATGGGCTGCTGGATGATGATAGCATGTGAGCCTGCGTCCTTCGAGTTATAGCTCGGTTGGATGGTTATTAGTTGCTTGTGTTTGTATTTGGGTGTCAAGGGCATAACCGACCTTAATGACCTATATTGCCAGGATTAGTGTATCGGGGGGGTTCCTTGTTTGGATTTCGCTTCGGCGAGACGTCCCACGCACGAACCGCAGTGTAATGTTGGAACTTGGGGATAAGTTTAGTCCTTAATGCTCATCATTATATTATATTATATATCTATCACCTATCCCGACGATCGACAGTGCCAGGAGTAGTGTAATGGGGGGTTCCTTGTTTGGATTTCGCTTCGGCGAGACGTCCCACGCATGAAACGCCGTGTACTGTTGAGACTTGGGAATATTAATTAATTAAAATTGGATACTAATCATTTGGGTTACATGCATCTTGCATTGAGGGCATAATGAGCCCCGAGGATCGATACGGTCAGGAGTAGTGTAACGGGGGGGTTCCTTGTTTGGATTTCGCTTCGACGAGACGTCCCACGCACGAAACGCAGTACCGTGTTGAAAATTGGGAGGAGTTTAGTCCTTAGTTCTTGATGCTAATAACTCATCTATTATTATTTATATATATGGTTTCTTGCCTTTTTGGGCATCACTAGAATAAATCTAGTACATGATATTGTTTATGTATTGTGATGATGGAGCATGATAGGATCATGTAACTTTATATGCTCAACAAAAGAATATTATAAAGATAAGCGTAATGTTTGTATATAAGATAATAATTATAACTATTAGAAATGGATTATATGTAGAATCGGGTGATAGGTTAGATGGTTCCACTTAAATACTTTATTTGGGTTTAAGTTAGAATACTCTTACCTAATTAGAATCGAACATCCTTTTTGGGAGACACGTGCATACGCTTAGTGCGCGCTTTAGATGAGAGGTGAGTTGAATTTCTATGGAGTGTTCGATTCCAGCTAAATCATGTAATAATGCATTTATAATTATTATGCATTTTAATACACTTGCTATAAATGTTTTTCACACTCGGGTTCTGACCCGTTTCTATTTCCCCTCCCCCATGCACATATATATTGTATTACTTCAGGTGTTCCCCCGTAAGGACGCCTTTATTATCCCTCCATTCAGGATTTGTGGAGCTGTGGCAGTAGCGGACTGTTGCGGCACTTGGTTTTAGTCGATTCCTATCTTTGTATATCTAGATTAGGATTCAGTTGTATTGAGTTAGTATTCAAGTGTTATAGAGTAACACTTTCATATGATTTAATTATCTGTTTATTGTATTGACTGTTGCCCGACAGCATATTCGGGTATTTCATTGCTGGGATTTTTATTGTACAATGTATTGTACTCTTTCATTATTGGAGCATGCACTTTCCACATTATAGATTAGATGTGTATTGTTGGTTTTGTTGTTGTTGTCAAATAAAAGTTTCAAATTTTTGGCAATTCGCACTTAATGATTTCGGGTAGTTAGCCTTATATTATAGTGTTTAGTTGTTGATGTTGAGACTGTGCCATCTGGGATACCTGATTTATGTAGTATAGGGCTGGCCACCCGTTATTATTTGGAGCGGGTTGTCACAGATGGTATCAGAGCATCAGGTTCTAGTGTCTTTAGGATCTGTGTGCGTTACTACGATCTTCCGTAAGCGTTCTTGGTATAGAGCCTTAGTGCTAGGACGGTTACATTCATACGTCCATATTTTTTCTGTGAATCGAAAATATTTGAAAGGCGTTCTGATCCAATTGTTCTTGTTTCAGATGCCACCAAAGGGAGGTCGTTCAGTCAAGGCAAGGAAAGGACAGCCCCAATTGCCTCCAAGGAACATGACTACGGATGATGTTGCCAGTATAGTGGCACAAGCAGTAACTGATGCCGTTTCTACGATGGCTCAGCAACCTGCCGCTCGAGCAGCCCTACCCCATTTAGGATTGTCCTTTTGGGAGAGAGTGAAGGAAGATTTTAATAAGGGGCATCCTCCCGAGTTTGCAGGGGGAGTTGATGCAATGGCTGCAAGTGCATGGAAAAATAGTATGCAAAGGCATCTTCGTATGGTTGAGTGCAGTGAGGTGCAGAAACAATTTTTAGTCACCTTTAAGTTATCGGGTGCAGCTCTTCATTGGTGGGAGTCTGTCACCACATCTGAACAGAGAGATACTTTTCCTATCAAAGAATTTTGGGGACTTTTTGATCATAGGTATTTGCTTTTCCCTACGCAGGATATGGGAATTTTTCAAGGAAATAGGACAGTGGCAGAATATGAAGAAGATTTTTCTCTATGGGCGAGATTAGTACCTAATGAGGTAAATACGGAGGAGAAACGTATATCAAAGTTTGTTCGAGGTTTAGATTGTAAAATCCAACTACAATTGTTAGAAAGTCCTAAGTTAATGACTTTCGTCGAGGTTGTAAATGCGGCACTAGTAAAGTGTCGAGAGTATTGTTTTCGTTCTCAAGAGGGTAAGAACTTTGGATATTCGAGTTCATCAAGTAAGTTTGGCAAAGAGAGCACCAGTAATGCGAGTGGGCAGAAAGAGTTCATGGGCAAGTGTTTCTTTTGTAAAGAAACAGGTCATAAAAAGAGAGATTGTCCTCAAAGAGGTAAAGGACCGCGATTTGATGAAATTTTGGAAGTGCAACCCCTACAGCAGATTCGAGGTCGCTTTAGACCGGGGGACTATGTTTGGGAGCCTATTGATGAGGATGGGCAATCGGACTAGAGATGGATGTTGTAAGTAATTTTCCTTACTATAGGGATTATTACTATATGAAGTTTTGGAAATATCGTATGGGAAATACATGTGAATCGGGTAGTGCTTTATCCCTTTTTGTTTATGTATGGTAGGTAATGACCCTAAAGGGGGAAATTTTGAGCAAGATATGCTCTTATTCTATTATCTTGGTTATGGTGGTAAGTAGTAATGATAGAAGCTACTTCTTTTTATGTAGTCATGATAGACTATTGAAATTGTTGTATTCCAGATATGGAATTGCCTTATATATGGCAGTATATTGAGATGATGTAAGCTGTTGTTTATGTTTGAAGTGATTGTGGTTTGATGGGACGCAGGTAAAGTTTTAGCTCCTGATTATGATTATATTTGTGAGCTATATGTTATGCATATGATGAATAAAAAGACCTTGTGTTGGACATAAGGCATTTTATATTAGAATATATATATATATAATCTTTTTCAAAATAAACTATTTTCAATATAAAACTTTTATCGGCCTTCGGGCCCTTTCAAACTAAATTTTCCACAAAAACGTTTTCAAACTCAAGTCCGGATCTAACAAACTCTCAATCCCCGACGTCGTCACACAGTAGTGTATTGGGAGGGTTCCTTGTTTGGATTTCGCTTTTGCGAGACGTCCCCCGCACGAAATTGGCGATCGTCAGGAATTGAGAGGAGTTATTTCTTTGGACCATTCAAATTTTCTCTACTAAAATTTTAGTCTTATTTATTGTTGGAAATGTGAAACTTTCGAGGCAAATAAGCCTCATTATGATGGTTGTGAGCATAAAGCTCAATTATAAAGGGTGTATGGGCGCCCTTGTTTTGGAAATAGGTTTTGTTTACTTCATAATTAGCTTAATAAATAAAGTAAATTAAATCAATTCGTCGTGGGAAGTTAGAAGTTTGGAGATAGGATTAGTAATAATGGGTAGATTAGGACTAGTTGAGCTTTGGGAGAATTAGGCTTAGCTAAATTTCGAGGACGAAATTCTTGTAAGTGGGGGAGTTTGTAACAACCCGAGGTCTTGGAGACGATAATTTATTTATTTCGGGAGAGATAAATAATATTTTATTGGAGAAATAATAAAATTGGCAGTTGAGGCCAGAATTTGGAGTTGTTAGAAAGTGTCTCGAATGGAATTTCTGAGGGTACCATTGTTTCCGGAAGGGTCGAGAAAGTCGAAATGACTGTACTTGGGGTCTATTTGGGTTCCGAAATAAAATAGGACCGTTTGACTCGAATTAAGGTCACCGAGTCATTTAAAGTGTGTATTATCATTTAAAGATGTGTATTTTCGGATTTAGGCTTAAAAAGCCTACGGGAGATATTTCTCCCAAAAGAGAGAAAAGAGAAAAAGGAAAGGAAGAAGAGAGAAGAAGAAAGAAGAAGAAAAGGAAGGAGAAAAAGGGAGAAAGAGGATTTTCCGGCGGATTCAGACCCTACGAACCCGAGGCAAGTGATTAAACTTGCTAAATAATTGTTGTGTACCATTTATTGCATGATTTGTGGATTGATTTTTGGGTTTTAGGTTTAGTTTATTTAAAACCTAACTTTTGAGAAAACCTTAGATTTGTAGTATATAAATGGATTTAAGGTTAGAAACTAGTTTATATGTGTTCTTGGATGAGTATTGATGTTATATATGTGATTGGGTTGAAGAGAAATGAAGAGAAAATGATTAAAATGAATTTTAGAATTTTGGAGAAGATGATGAATAGTGATTCAGCGTCACTTCCGAATCGATTCGGCCATGATGCGAATCGATTCGGTTCTTGGTTAAAAAAATGAAAATTGTAGATCTTTTCGATACGGTCGCGTGAGCGCCGACTGGGTATTTTTCTGATTTTTTTTGGATTTTTAATGATTTTTCTACGAAAAGCTGTCCGAGATCGAAATCGTTAGTCAGAAATTAAGGTTAAAATTATTTGGAGATAAATATTAGTGGATTCCCAAATAGGGTGTTGCACATCTAAAGAACTCGAGGAGATGGGAAAATTTTGGGTTCGTAGAAATAAAATCCGAGTTATAATTTAAATGAAAGTTTGGGATTTTTGACTTTTAAGGAAAATAGCCAAATCTGTGGCTTCCGGTAGGCCGAATCGATTCGGCCCCTTAACCGAATCGATTCAGAAGTATGCAGGTGCCCAGGTCTGAGTGACCGAATCGATTCGGACCCCATCCGAATCGATTCGTCCTGAGACAGAGTCCCAGGTCTGATGACCCGAATCGATTCGCCTTCCTAGCCGAATCGATTCGCTGGGCCGAACCGATTCGGAATAGGCTCGAATCGATTCGAAAACAGGGCTTTTGTGGGATTGTTTTTCTAAGGAGAATTTCATCCCGTTTGGTTCGAGGTTATCGAATGGGGATCTCTATAGGAGACATTTGAAGTATGTTTTCGAGACTTTTAGTGAGTTTCCCTTATAAGAAATTATTGGAGTCATATAGACTAAATTTGAGGAATACCGATTAGAAATTATAGCGTATACTAAGTGGGGTATATGTGTGAGTATTAACGATTAGTATATCATGAGAGAGTATACTAAACTATGATGTAATTTA
Organism: Sambucus nigra; assembly: GCA_949130495.1. NCBI lineage: Eukaryota > Viridiplantae > Streptophyta > Magnoliopsida > Dipsacales > Adoxaceae > Sambucus > Sambucus nigra. The sequence goes on from OX422207.1 coordinate 551,243,080, forward strand.
ACTGTGCCTAAGTGCGTATAATAAACATGAATGTGATGTTTCAGGTATACCTTATATAATGGTGTATCTTTATTATGTGTGATGTATGTAGACCTTATATATGGTGTATATACATGTTAAGCATACCCCCTCCTTGCTATCATTGGGAAGTTTCGTGCGTTGAGGGTGAGCATCCTGACAAATATGCAGGGTGTGGATATTCCCCAGGTCATAGTCGTCCTTTGTGGTCAGAAAATGACATATATATATATTTACTTATTTTGGGGGTGAGAGGTCGGGGTATGTGATGCTCTCACTTGCCGGTTAGGAACTATGACCGCTTCCCGGACGTCGTGTGCGTGAGTTGATCACGAGGTGGGTGTCGTTGAACCCCACCAGGTGGCCCCAGTTTGCTACGTTTATGGGCTGCTGGATGATGATAGCATGTGAGCCTGCGTCCTTTGAGTTATAGCTCGGTTGGATGGTTATTAGTTGCTTTTGTTTGTATTTGGGTGTCAAGGGCATAACCGACCTTAATGACCTATATTGCCAGGATTAGTGTATCGGGGGGGTTCCTTATTTGGATTTCGCTTCGGCGAGACGTCCCACGCACGAACCGCAGTGTAATGTTGGAACTTGGGGATAAGTTTAGTCCTTAATGCTCATCATTATATTATATTATATATCTATCACCTATCCCGACGATCGACAGTGCCAGGAGTAGTGTAATGGGGGGGTTCCTTGTTTGGATTTCGCTTCGGCGAGACGTCCCACGCATGAAACGCCGTGTACTATTGAGACTTGGGAATATTAATTAATTAAAATTGGATACTAATCATTTGGGTTACATGCATCTTGCATTGAGGGCATAATGAGCCCCGAGGATCGATACGGTCAGGAGTAGTGTAACGGGGGGGTTCCTTGTTTGGATTTCGCTTCGGCGAGATGTCCCACGCACGAAACGCAGTACCGTGTTGAAAATTGGGAGGAGTTTAATCCTTAGTTCTTGATGCTAATAACTCATCTATTATTATTTATATATATGGTTTCTTGCCTTTTTGGGCATCACTAGAATAAATCTAGTACATGATATTGTTTATGTATTGTGATGATGGAGCATGATAGGATCATGTAACTTTATATGCTCAACAAAAGAATATTATAAAGATAAGCGTAATGTTTGTATATAAGATAATAATTATAACTATTAGAAATGGATTATATGTAGAATCGGTTGATAGGTTAGATGGTTCCACTTAAATACTTTATTTGGGTTTAAGTTAGAATACTCTTACCTAATTAGAATCGAACATCCTTTTTGGGAGACACGTGCATACGCTTAGTGCGCGCTTTAGATGAGAGGTGAGTTGAATTTCTATGGAGTGTTCGATTCCAGCTAAATCATGTAATAATGCATTTATAATTATTATGCATTTTAATACACTTGCTATAAATGTTTTTCACACTCGGGTTCTGACCCGTTTCTATTTCCCCTCCCCCATGCACATATATATTGTATTACTTCAGGTGTTCCCCCGTAAGGACGCCTTTATTATCCCTCCATTCAGGATTTGTGGAGCTGTGGCAGTAGCGGACTGTTGCGGCACTTGGTTTTAGTCGATTCCTATCTTTGTATATCTAGATTAGGATTCAGTTGTATTGAGTTAGTATTCAAGTGTTATAGAGTAACACTTTCATATGATTTAATTATCTGTTTATTGTATTGACTGTTGCCCGACAGCATATTCGGGTATTTCATTGCTGGGATTTTTATTGTACAATGTATTGTACTCTTTCATTATAGGAGCATGCACTTTCCACATTATAGATTAGATGTGTATTGTTGGTTTTGTTGTTGTTGTCAAATAAAAGTTTCAAATTTTTGGCAATTCGCACTTAATGATTTCGGGTAGTTAGCCTTATATTATAGTGTTTAGTTGTTGATGTTGAGACTGTGCCATCTGGGATACCTGATTTATGTAGTATAGGGCTGGCCACCCGTTATTATTTGGAGCGGGTTGTCATAGGAACCTCACTGGAACTTGGTTTGGAAGATTGGGATCAATGAAATGTTGGGTAAGTATAACCAACATCTTTGGCACACTTGGGCGAAATCTCTGTTCAATGAACCCCATAAATAGCCTCTCGAGATACCATCATCCGAGGGACCTCACTTGAGGGATCTCACTTCTAACAATTTTTCAAATATGTCCTTTTGGTCTCTCATATATAATTTCAGGTTGCTCGAATGACCATCGTCTGAAAGACCAAACTTGACTTATTAGGCAGCTCATCTCATATATCACTGTTCGCTACCTTTTATGATGTCATGTTTCCTGACATTTTAGTAACTCGAGAAAAGCGGCACTCGAGTGAGTTTCATTCCTTCAATAACTAGCTCCTTTAAGGGAACGTCCCATTAGCCGTCACAAAATAAACCTTTGTGCCGGCATGTCACATCTCAATCAACGCAAAGGGACTCTCAGTAGCACAAACAATGTTCCCTCCAAAACTTGATATCTCGTGCATTTAATGCGTTATCTTAAGCATTAATCACGCAACACTCTTCGCATTAAATGAGATCAGAACATTTAATGCGGGTAAGGTCGCTCGAATGACATTGCCCTCATATAAATACTTTCACTCATTTCCTTTAAAGGGGATCATGCCCATTTTTCTCTAGACACAAGTGTTTATTGCGAGTTTACCATTTGGTGATTATATTCCTTGATCTTCAGAGCTTAACCACTTTTTGTCTACCAACATTAACATTTATTGTACACCTGGTTTGCTACCTTGCCTGTATTATGCCAAGGTGCTTGTTTCTTCTCCCTCCACTCAAGTTGATTGTGGGGACCCATTTCATTTTTTGTAATCAAAGAGCATTTATGTTGTAAAAGGTTCATTTAATATAAAATTTTAGTTTTAAAGACTACTTGTTGCAGACATTACAGTTCTCATTTATTGTATCATTGTTTGTGCACTATTCATTATTCTGAGAAGGAGTTACGCCTCGTTGAATACTAATTTTATTTAAAGAACCCACATCTTACAACAAACATATAATAAATCATGCACAATCAGAAAAGAACAATTTTTATGTTGTTCGCAACGTACCTACAACCACAAGAGGTTTTTTCTTTTTTATTAGTCTGGCTCAAGTACTTATGATTACATTACCCTTTCCAACAGGGACAAGGGTTACATTTATAGGATAAGAGACGGTTAAGTTGTGTAGGGCTCAATAACTGTGATAGTTATCCCTGCTTGATCAGATGTATCTCGCTCCTTGATTCTTGTCAGTCGGTTAGCTCCAACAATCCTTATCTTCTTGGATGATATCTTGACCGGATCAATAGATACATGCCCCCACACCTGTGGTCGAATTATTTCTCTCATAGTTAATTAATTGAAAATATATGTCCTTAAGGTGCCAAGAAGATTTTCCCATGTCTTTAGCACGTATAAACAAAGAGTTTAGGTGGATATCAACAAATTTCCCTCGTTTTAAGGGGCGGTCTATAAAAATGACTTGTTAACATTTCCATTATATCTTTAGGATGCACAATAATTTGCTATAAAATTATTTAATACCAAAAATACCCATATACCATCTTAAAATACAATTGTTTTTATATCTCTTATATTTTTTAGACCCGTGTCTACTTAATGAAAAGGATAGTAAACTTTTCTTTTATGAAAATAGATCCTTATTTTATTTGTCCTTAATTATAAAAAACTAATGTTGCTTTCTTTTCAAACATTGGACCAAGAATGTCAACGAACCTTGTGTTAATCAAAATTCCCTCCTCCATTACTCTTTTGCTAGAGTGAAAAATCAATTTTTCTTCGTCAATTTTTTATATTATCCACGTGGTTTTCAATGTTTTTGGCGTAATACCATTGGACCACTATTTATTGTCTCATTATCGTCGCTCCGCCTTAGATCGCAAAATTTATATTTTTTTTACCTAATTCACACTTTATAATGCTATATTTGACGTAACCCCAAAAAAATTGATAATATCTTAGACATAACCCCCAAAAATATGATAACGTTAGAGATCTCTTCTTAATTTGCTAATTAGACGTAACCCCCAAAATATTTTTTTAACCAAAGTACCCTTCTTTAAACAATACCTCATCTCATCTTCCCCAAAATCAAACCCTAATTTTTTTATCAAACCCCAATTCTCAAAGCTTCATCTATAAATCTATACATCTTCACATACAAAACCATTCCACCACCCCTCGCCACCCCCAATTCCAGTTATGTGTAAAACCCAAATCGCAAACCGAAAAATTACTCAATAATAGTCCGGCCGAAGATTGGAGTGAATATTAATTTGGGCGTTTTTAGCTCGGTTTGATTTTAAAGGTCTTTGGTGGGATTATTAGCGGCCCAGGGCTCGTGCGTGGTGGACAATGTTAGTGGTTTTGAGTGGGACAGATTGAGAAGTTGAAGCCCGAAGAGCTAAGGAGCCGACATGAGCTATGGTGGGCATGGTGGTTAATGACAAGAAGGATTTGAGAGAGAGGTTACTCAAAGTTGAAAACAAGGATGATTGTTTATGTTTAACAAGATTATTTAATTTAACTAGATAAGCTAATTATTCACATATTTGGGAATAAATTGAATGAATTTGTTGGAATTTGTTGGGTTCTTGAAAAAATTTGGGATTTTTTGGGTATTTAGGGTTTTGATTTGGGGTAGAAGATGAATTGAGGGTATTTTGGTAAAAAAAAATATTTGGGGCTTAACTCTAGTAACAAAATAGAGGAGGATTGATGGTGTTAGGGGTTTGTTAGGATGTGGGGGCTTATGTCTATGTGATTAGTAAAATGGAGGTTATGTCAAATGTTAAAGAGGGAATTATGTCAAAAAAATCTAATCATAATTTCAATTTTTTCATTTCAAAATTAAATTTACACTCTTAAAATTAAAATAGAACAAATATTTTGCTGTGTATTACTAAAAAATTTGAATACGCAAAGTAATTATATTTTTTATGAAAAAAATAAGGATCTAAAACAATTGAAAAAACAAACAAATATCAATGAAATTTAATTTTGTACTTTGACGTACGAGCACTAGTAGTTGGAGTCTAATGACCATAAGGTCAGTGACATCTATGATCCAATGTTTGAAAAGACTTTCGCATTAGTTTTTTTTCTTAATTAAACACCTCATTTTAAACAAAAAAAATATATGAATTTGATTTGTGAAGAAAAAACAACCTATAAAAATTGTATTTAAAAAAATTATTATGGACAAAAGAAATAGGAACCATTTTTATAAAAGAAAAGTCAATTGTCCTAAAATCTTACAAGGATTTAAACTTAATTCTCTATTTTTGATATAAGGGTAAAATTGGTATTTTTGAAAAAAAATAAAATCAACTTAAACAAAATAGGGACTATTTCAACAAAAATTAAGTTAAATGTTTTAATATCCATAGCCGACATTATTTTAAGGCATAAAACTGCAGAATCTATTATTTTAAGCTTTTGAAGAAAATGATGAAGCTACGTCATTTTGCTTAATGAATTGGTAAAGAGATTAATTACTCCCCCAGGTTTTCGTGTTGTGCTAACTCCAGAAATCTGTTATGTTAGCTAGAGTTGGTTTTGTTAGTTCCAGTCAGTTAAGAGAGATTCTTAGAGATCTGTTGGTGTAACCAATGCCCTCCACATCCCGAGTAAAAGAGGACTGTTTAGAAAAACATCATATAGACGCTGCATTTAATTGATGACAATTACACATACAAAACCAAATAGAACATATATCAAATAGTCCTTCGAATATTTTGGAATACAGATTTAGTTCAAACCTATTTATTTATTTCAAAAAGTCCCTCGACATGACATTAACACGAACTTTTAAAAATAAAAGAATATTGGTTAAATGAAAAGCTTGGACTAAATATGTATTAAAAAATGTTTGAGGGACTTTTTGGTAATCGATAAAAAAAAAATACCAGTATTGCTATACGGAAAATATCCAGTTTTATGACAGCCAACTAAAAATGAAACTCGCTATATATAACAAAAATTGCTTAATAATCCAATGACCTTTAAATTCATTCCTTCAGACAACCTTTCTACCTTCCAGAATAAAAGGGTAAAAAATAATTATTTATATAGAGAATTAAGGTAAAGATCATGTTCCTTCCTATATTTGGATTTTTAGGACAATGCTTTTCAAGTTTATAAATTTAGTCCCTGTGGTACAATATCATTTATAAATCTAGTCCCTGTGGTACAATAGCATTTATTTTTTTGATCCGCGCCAACGGCACTATTTTTCACCATTTTTCATGAAATTTTTAGTACAGGGACTAAATTTATAAAATTATATGGAGTGTCCTATTTTTATACACTTTGACCATTATAAAGACCTTTTCCTAAAATCCCCTCATTTATATTGTGCAAGGGCAGTCTCCAAATTGAGGTTTCCATTAAAACAGGGATATCTTGTACAAGAAATATCCTCCATTTTGAACCACATTTGCCCCTTTCGTCACAAAATTGAATTATCCTGTATGAGAGCATATAACATCAAGTATGTACATTCCCTACCAATCAAACAGTTCCAACTGACACCAGGCTTGTAGAGACACACCCAGGTTCGCTATCCTATTCGCGTAAATCAGAGAATGTCAACTCGCGGGTAAGTAACATCTTCTCATCACTGTCATTGTTCAGTTCAACAAACGTGAGATCGTTAGGAGAAACCTCTCCCTGGTCAGATAAATGAACTTGAGAATATTTTCCTCTCACAGGTAAAGTATCCAAATCTATCAGTCGCATCTCTGATTCTATAAGAGCCTCCATGTGGGCCCGCTCCCTGTCCCTAGGGTAGGTGCAATAGAGGAAAGAGTATATGAAGAAACACAGGGCCATTGGAATCCCTATTGCGGTGTACAGTGCCTTTGCCAATGATGCGGCATTCCCTCTGTCAGTTGCAATATCTTCAGATCCTTCAGGAACTGGTTTGTAACCATAAACATGCTGAGCCAGTATCCCAACAACCGGAGGGGCGAATGATGATAATATGGACTCAAAAGAACGGTCTAATGCGTAGATGCACGTTCTCGATTTCTCAGGGACAATTTCTGCAAAAATTGGACTGTCTACAGATATTATCAAATCACTCCATCAATAACCGTAAACAACTATAAGCTGTATAGATTAATCACTTAGATAATTTTAACGTACTAACAATTTTTTTATAAACTTACTAACTGATTTTGATTTGTTAAATGTATTGTCATCTCACTGGTTTAAAACAAGTTATAAACATCACACACGCAAGATCAGTTTGTATAAAATTTCAGTAAGAGAAGCATTTTTCTACTCACAGCATGTTTCACTCTAATCCTAAACAAGAAACCATGTACAAGCTAGACTTTAGTCCTGCAGCTTTCTTCTTCGGGGAAGCACATACCGCTCAATCTAACATGGGGAGATTTGTTTATTGTAGTAATCATATATACCACACAAGCTAACATTCCTTCTTTTTGTTTTGACAAACTCTGAAATTATTTCAATATTGAACCTTGAACATATAATAGTTTTGTATCGAATCTCTTTATTTTGTTTTGCCTTCTATCGTGTTGGATTGATCCAAATTTAGCAATCCATGAAAATCAAGTTTTCGCGGACGAAAATGTACTCTTTCAATCTCTATTTCAGTTGTAGGGTTAGCTCATGACTTTTCCGAATAGATGAATCGGTCTCCAATTCGTTCCGCCATCCAGATCAAACGATGGCTTGATTTAACATGATGAACAAATGCTCCTATCGGAGCCATGAAAATCAATGACCATTTCTCTCCTGCAGTTTACTCTTTCTTTTGGAGAGTGCGCTTGAGAAAGGAGAACATTACCATATGTTGATCATTATCCTGAAGGCCGTGGGCGAAATGGGCTTAGTGTAAGCCTAAATTTCTGCTCTATTTGAGCAACTGCTTTCAGTCTCATAACTAGGGGTGGAATTTTTTTAACAACAAACGAAGTTTGCATGATAGGACTGACCATTGTTGGCTGACACAAATCTGAAAATGGCACGAACAAATAACACGAATAGGTTGGATTAGCGTCGAGCAAGAACATGATTTTGACATGACAAACTCATTTAACAAGGTTATATGGAGAAGATGATTTTATTTTATTTTTTATTATTGTGCACTGTTCTAAAAAAAAACGCCTAGGCTTGAAGCTTGGGAGAAACGCCCGCCTTACACTTTTTACGCCTTATTCTTGGTAAAACCCTTAATGCGCACTTTTTTCTGAAAACGACAATGTTTTAGTGAAACGATATCGCCTTTTAAATATTTTTTTTACAAACCGGACCATTATCTGATCCAAAATAATCAAATAGTATTTTGATTTGCATATATTCACACATATTTTTATGATATGTACAATTTTATTATTTTAATAGCGTTGTTATGGTTAAAAAATATTAAAATATATTAAAAAGGCCTAAACGCCTTTTTACGCCTAAGACACGCCTAAGCTTCTAAGGCTTAAGGGTTGGCCTCCACGCCTCGACCAGCCCCACGTTTTTTAGAACCTTGTGATTGTGTAATATAGAGTATCTTTTAGGGGCGTATACCAAACAGTCCCTCAAACATTTTTTAATACACAGTTAGTCCAAGCCTTTTACTTTGTTTTATAAAGTCCCTCACAACATAAAAACATTCAAAAAAATGAGCTTCAGTGAGGGCCGCCGGAGCTCTAACAGTGGGGGATGGGGGGTTAGAGCTGTTAGCGCAGACCTTTAAAAATTAGAAAATATTAGTTAAAAGGTTGTTTGAGGGACTTTTTGGAACAAATTAAAAGGCGTGAACTAAATGTGTATTAAAAAAAATTTGAGGGACTTTTTGGTATTTGATCCCATTTTTTAGCTGTTAAATTAGACTTGAATGTTTTTTGAAGATCTATGATTAATGTGTTCAACGGAAAAATAGATATATAATAATTTTGAGCTTTTGATTCGTGGAATATGCATATGAACCTGAACACAAAAAGTATAATAAACAATTTGGTTTAGTCCAAATTATTTGGTATGGTCAATTACGATGGCCGGATTAGAGTTGGCTAATAACATGAAGCTAGATTAACGTAACTCAAAAACAACACGTGACAAGTGTAACCAATACTTGAACCTGCTTACAGACCGAGGTTGCCCCTTAAGATAGATCAGAGGGTTTGAACTATAAAGCATGGCACTAAATTTGACTCGTATGCTGCAATAGGTCCTGCACTTTTTTTTGTTTTGCGATAGGTCCTGCACTTTTTTTTTTGTCCCGATAGGTCCTGCCACAGTAAATTTATTTTACTGGAACTTTAAATAATTGTGTTTTGTGAATAATTGATTAAATTGTATTTTCTGTGCATATATATGTAGTTTAAAAAATGTTAATCTCTTATAAAGAGGGCGTGAAGAAGGATTTTTGGATAGATAGTATAAAAATTTAATTCTTTTGGGGCAATGATTATTTGGACTGATAATTATATGTATCATCAAATGTACTAATAAGGGTTATTTATACTGTAGTAGTGATTTTATATGTTCGTCACAAACAGATAAATTATTTATAGAACCTATCAGTTTAAAAAATTTCTTACAGGATGTGTAGCTTTAAATGTTGGAAATTTAGGACCTACATACAAAGGCCCCATTTTATTTTAATTTTAATTTTATCCTTTATTTTAGTTAGTTATTTAAAAGGGAATATATATTATAGAGTTATATATTAGTATCCTATTTAAATTATGTTTGCTCGAGTTTAGTTTCCTTGTTTAGTAAAAATTAGGTTTATCATTGGCCTATAAAAAGGCCATTGGCCTCCTCTTGTTACCACTTAACATTGAAATCGATTATATACAACAAAATAATGATTAGAGAGCGAATTAAGCAATAACCTTTGCTTTCTTGCGTATGTGGTTGTGTGAGTATGTTACACGTGATTCTGCACCTTCCTCCAACTCGCTACCCGCTCCCCACGACTTCTTTGCCAAATGGGAAGATGCTACTAGTGAAGACCTTCCCACCATGCAAAGTTCAAACTTCGTCGGAGAGAGAGAAGCAAATTGAAAAGCAGCCTTTGATCCTAGTAAAGAAGCAAGTTACAAGTCACAGCTGAGATCACTTATTTACCGGAAGAGACTCTATAGGCTATCCTCGACCGTCGGGAAGGGAGAGACTAGCAGAATCCCAATCAAACATAGAAAGGAGCAAGCCAATGGAAGAGCCTCTTCCTCAGGTCATTTATGCAGAACCCACTCGTCGTATTTGGTTTGGTATTTCTACAACATAGAGGTGGAAACGGATCGCGTCGAGTCGGTTTTGTGTCGGGCCTTATCGAGATCGTGTTAATATCTCTCCACCCAAACTCGCCTCGTTGTCCCTTTTGTATCGTATTTGGTTTGGTACTTCTACAACATAGAGGTGGCAATGAGTCGTGTCGAGTCTTATCGAGATTGTGTCAATTTCTCTCCACCCAAACTCAACCTGTTGTCCCTGTTGTGTCTATCGTGTCATCTTATTGGGTTTTTGTGTCATGTTTGGATCGTGTTCAAGATGTATATTAATGAGTCAATCGTATAATGAATTTCCACTAATTGTCTACAACCAAACCCGATTCGATACATTATCACGCTTAGTGGGTCAACCCGTTAAGCACCGGAATTCGTTAAGGTTCCACTCAAACCGACTAAAAAATTGTGTGGGTCGTGTCGTGTCAGGAGCAACTTCTACAACAAATTCAAGCTACACTTGATCACTGGACGGGGCGGTTTAGGAGGTCTTTTTGAGCGCATGTTTATCATATCGATAAAGCAGGTTTCGTCTTATTTTTATGAAGGCCAGTCATACTATTCCCTTTAGCTAATGATGAAATATAATTTTGATTTGTCTACAGATGATGATGTCCACTCCTGGCTTGATGCACCTAAGGTCGTGTGCCGCTTTCCCACCCCTACTACACCTCACATGACTTGGCCTCAAAGCGGAATTTGCTCTTAGCGTGTGTTTGGTAATATGTATTCTTAGAGTCTGTAGTCATTATGCTCGTTAGAAATGAATAACCAATTGGCGCGAAGATGAACCTCAATTTCTTTCATCAAAACATTTTCCTCCGTCGCCAACCACCGGCGACCTCCGACAAATCTTTGCCAAACTTCCATTATCTCCAAAGAGCCCTACTGAGGCTTCATAAAACTCCTTTGTGTACCAACCACACACCACTAAAATCCGTAGCCCTTTAAACCACTCAACCCATCAACTAAAGCTTTGAAAAACCCACCCCTAGCATCGTCCACGTTGAACGATTTTCCCTGACATACGACGAGGCTCGCAAAAATATATACATCCCTTGCAACCACCAAACCCTAGGCCTGACCTTGGACTATGTCGGCGACGTTCGTTGTCTCTCTTTAGTGTGAGACAATAACCAAATCCCTGATGAACCATACCCCAAACTAAGGGTGGCGCTTCAGGCTAATAAGTTGTGTTTAGGCCAGACACGACACGACTTAATTTTACCCAACACGAACACGATACGAAACGATGTCGTGTTTTTTTGCCAAACACGAACACGACCTGTCAAAAACGTGACACGAATTGCACAATAAATCAATTTTATGCCAATTGGGCACGACCTAACACGATAACCCGCTTATTCTTTGTATATGTATATATTTTTTATTTTATATTGCATGAAATATATTAATTATAGAGGGGGTGATAATCGGGTCAAATCGGACTACTTATTCATGTTGCGATTGTGCCAAAACGGGGCAATTTCAAGTCAATTTCGTGTCGAAACTATGGCACGAACACAGTACGAACGGCTATCGGGCCAAAATATATTGGCCCGAACACAACATACCGTATTAATTTGTGTCAATTTCGTGTTGGAACGTGTCGCGTTTTCAGGTCGTGATGGAAATAGACAGCCCTACCCCAAGCCCACATAGCCTCATCCCCCTTAACCTTACGACCTCCTTCCAATCAATTCTAAATCCAAAAGTTACAAACTTAACCCCCTAAACTCTTAGCCTAACTGTACCCTGCCTTCCCTCAACTATCAAAAATTACACTTCAAACCTCAAACTTTTCACTCGTGTTTGGAAAATTCTCAAACAGCCCCTCCACCAACCCTAAACTATTCTCTGACACCACGAGATGGGGGAATATTATAGGCAACCCTTGAAGAAATTGTGGAAAAGGTTGAGAAGTGGGGAAAGGAATGTGACTACTGGGACAAGTCTCGGAGATATTTGGATAAGGTCATCTTCGTTGAATGCATCTGTAAAGTAAAAAGCCGAGATGAAGAGACTTTTTAATGGAAGTCTAAATGTGAGGTCAAAGAATGCGATTGCCGGATTTGCATGGGTGTAATCCACAAAACCAAGGCCAAAGTTGCCGTTGTAATATCATACGACGATTAAGGGTATTAAGTGGATTAAAAAGTTGATAAAGAGCCTCCAAAATTTTCTTCTAGGGCCAGCCCCAAACCAAATTACTTATACTGAGTATGTTCGCTACTTTGTGGATAATTTATTTCCTATTTTTGATGAGGGGGCTGAATTAAACATAAAAAAATCAGAAATGTTCAGGTATTTAAGATTGGCGATTTTTTGATATTTTTTACGACATCCAGGAATCCGATTGTGTTTTTATTGATTCCAAGTTGGCCTTTTTCCCTAGTGTGAATGATATTGTGTGAATGGATGAGTCATTATTGTACGACAGCCCCCCAATTTATGAAGAGGAGCACGGAGTTGATTTGTGTTATTTCGAGTTACTCAATGAAAATGTGTGGGGAGAAACCTCTTTCGATGGTGATTTGGCATATGTATGTGGATCCAATTTGGGAAGAGTTTGAATTCTGTGTTGAATTGGTTAATAGACATTGTGAATTATCAAAGTTTGTTGCGTGTGCTTGGGCAAGATATGGTGTGGCTCGCCTTCGAGAATGTGTGTGTTCAAGTGCTCGTAGTATCAAGTTTTGTGGAAGAATCTGATTTCCTCAGCCTTGGGTTGGCTTCGGGACAGCTTACTAGAGGATACAAGGGAGAGGGAGGAATCATATTTTAAATTTGAATTTATCTTTTGATTTTATCCTTTATTCTGGTTAGCAAATTTTTAGGGATATATATTAGGTAGTTATCTATTAGTTTCCTATCTAAATTATGTTTCCTTAATTTTAGTTTTAAGGATTAGAATTACTATTAGCCTATAACTAAGGTCATTAGCCTCCTCTTATAATCACTTACATTGAAATTGATTGTAACGGGTGATGAATTGAGAGGGAATATTGAGATATTGAGCTTTGATTTCTTCTGTACAATTTTGCAATTTAATGTTCCCCAATATAAAACACCCCATTACCAATTTCTAAGTTTATCATACTCCGAATTCATAAAAGTGAAATATAAACACTGGAGGCAAGAGTTTACTTGTTTGTAGCTGGAGCATTCCAAGATATGAAAAATCCTGTAACGAACATGACAAAACCATGCATGAACACGGTGGATGGATCGTTAGGTAAAGCCAGCAAAAGTATTGCTGTTAGAGGAATCGCCGATAATGAGCTTATCTGCGCTATAACTATCCTGCCAGAATTGGGTAGAAGCTTGGATAGAATGTCCCCCATCCTACCTCCAAACAGTCCTCCAAGTGAACCAGCAATAACAAACATGGCCATGACAAAAGCAGTCTCCTTATGGGAGAAGCCAACCAGCTCTAACCACATGGCCGCAAATGACAGAGCTGACCAGGGGAATGATCCAGTGACACCCTGAGCCACGATAATCTGGAAAGACTGAACCTTCATAACTGATTTGGCTTCCTCAACAAGGTCTTTTACTTCTGACCACAAGGATTTACGGGGGATTTCAGTCCTGGCTTTAATGCCACCATCTAAATAATGTGGATCATTCGCAAAGAGGCGTACTAAAATACCCACAATGACGCTAATTATTCCGACAAGATGAAAGGCTATTCTCCAGCCAGATATCCCCATAACGGTGGTTGGGGCTATGAGTAACGAAAAGAGACCACCGATGATCGAGCCAATGTTACTGGTGAGCTGAAGCCACCCAAAGGCCATACCACGGTTGTTGTCATCAGTTGAATCGGCTACAAGGGATTGAATAGCAGGTGCCACTATGGCAAGGCCAATCCCATTCAAGGCTCTTGATACTGCCACCTGCTCAAATAAATGTGAACAGTTTAAGGGTACAATTGGCCATTTAGCAGTCTAACAACAAATACTACTTTTTCACCTTGTTATAAATACATATAGTCGGTAGATATATGTTCTCTTTATTATTTTTAATTTTTAGATGACCTGAAATACCCAGGCCTATGAGCACCTAACAAATCCTCAAGTATAAGTTTAGACCCTCTGAATCTGTATCCGTCAGGAACACAGAAGGAGGTGGCCCTAAGGTCACCCACAAGGTTAAATTTAGCCCCCAGGGTGAATCGTAGTGGTAGGTAAATGGTTAAAATTACTGTAGAATGGGGTAGTAGAGGAGTAACTTTACCCCTCCACTAACCTAGACGTGCCAAGCTTGGCCTGCTAGACAGTTTAGCACGCAATGTGGTCCCTTTTCTACTCCCCACCCATTTTACCTGGTACTCTCAAAGGAAAAGAGCCCCCAAAAGTCCTTCCCTTGCGCAGGAAAAACTTTAGTGTGCAAGGCTTTTCTTACGACTTCCCACTATGTAAACCAAGGGGGAAGTGCAAGGCCAAAAGGTTTCCACTGTGGTTGGCCTAAGAGGATTCAAACTCTTAACCTCCAAAGGTATGTTCTTTTTTGTTTTCAAATAGTTATGGGAATTTGATTTATGTAAACTATAGAGTAAAAAAGTGCAGGAATCCATTATGCAGGGCTTGGTAACTATCCAGATTCCAGTCATGTGAATCCTATGCCCAAATGAGTAATTCTAATCTGACAGCTTTTAGACATAGCTCAACTGATACAGTAATGTTGTATGGATGTATTGATAGGTGTGCAGGATCCCTTGACCAACATAGCATGACTGACCAACCCATTCACGCCACAGCACTTACTGTGTCAATTAAACTATCCCAAAAATGTGTTACCTATCCTTGATGAGTAATTCTAGACTGACTCAGCCTTGGGACATATAGCTCAATTGATACAGTTTTATTTTATGAAAGTATTCATAGGTGTGTGGAATACTCTCGACTAACATAGTATGACTGACCAACCAACTCATGGCACATCACAAACTGTGTCACTGCAAAAATATCTCAGTTGTGCTAAATTTATTCATGTTTATTTAGGATGATTTGGGTTTTGCCCCCCATTAGTTTTGTTCGTTTGAGAATTTACCCCAAATTAAAAACTATTGTACGATTAAACCCATTTTTCACTATTAGCGACACTTCGGAAAAAATGTGTCGCTAAAAATATAAAAAAAGTATCGCTAAAAGTGAAAATGTGGGTTAATCCTACAATAGTTTTAGATTGGGATTTAATCCCCACACGGACAAAACTAATGGGGGCCAAAACCCAAATAACCCTTATATTTATACAAACTCATAAGAACAGTACATATGAATACGAAGATATGTTATCATAAAGCATATGCTATTTCACATAGGTCTAACTTCCTTAGTATTGGAACAAGTTCATTTCAAATTATTAGCTTGCAAAAGAACGAATTTACCACCAAAGTTTAAATAACACCACCTAGAGTTCCTTTTTGTCAATTCATTAACATGACAATGGTAAATACCCAAGCACCGAAGTTATATCATTCATTAGAAAAATGTTCTCGTCATGAATCATTTATCTCAAGTATTCGTAGTTCTATTGTGCGGAAGCGCGTATATTCACCTAGAACTCCGGTGACCAACAAATAATCACACAAATATGGCAAATCAAATAAAGAAATAGAGAAGGGAAAAAACACAAATATAACGGCAATGGCGATTCGTGTCACTAAATTGAAGAAGATTACAAATTTGGAAGGACATTTTATTCCTTCCTCACACACAATAATTTCTCTTCACTCAAATAAAATAACCCTCACACAATTATGAAACACTCTCACAATCTCACCACAAAAGGCTCCTAAATTCTACTCAAATCCTCAATTGAGAATACCCAAAATTGATTCCCCAAAATAACCAATTTTACACAAAAATGAACCCTTAAATTTTCACTCACCAAAATATCCTCTACTTTCCAGGTACCAGATCCACCTCACGACTGTAGCAAATCTCCTTAAATAAGGAGCAAAACCTAAAACAACCTAAGTGGAGTAAAACCCCACCTCAGGTGGGTAACCTTCAATGTCTTGGAGTCTAAGACTCCAAAGTCTATCAAAAAACCAAAATCCATGTAATACATACTGCTACACATGAGTTTGAGTTGAACTCAAACTCTCCATCACCACAAGCATACCCCGAGGAGAGAGAGATGGAGAGAGAGCCAAATAATCACAATTCTAGACATTGGCGAGATAACCATAACACCAGAACTCAATTTTTCAAACCCTTCCTGCCAACCCGTTCGCTATAGCAAACACTGACCTTCGCTAGTCGCGTCCCTTTCACTGACATGAAGGCATACCTTCGCCGGTTGCGATCCATGTCATAGAATTTTCCCACAAAATCTTCCATGGTGCGAAAAACCTTCGCTACAGCGAATCCCCTTTTCGGTGAGGTGAAATCAAGTTCACTCGTCACGAACTCCAACGTAAATTCCTCCTCCACAAAACACATTCAGTATCCTCTAACGAAAAATCCAACAAAAAACCATAACATGAGAATTACCACAAAATACGCGATCGCCATAACTCAAAATACAACATACTAATGAAGATTTCTAGCTAAGTTTGAGTCCACCTCAAATCTAGCCCTCGGCTCACTCTTCAACCGATGCATATCTCACGCAGCCACAAGAATGCCCCCACCTTCTCTGTCACTTAACAACCTCCGCCAACCACCCCCTAACCACAGGTTGGTAATTAAAAGTCATCTTTCACCACGGTTGGAGAATATGATGTCCTTGACTTTACCTCGCATCTCTAACACAACCCACTGCTTGCCTCCCACACATTTTCGTGCACACGAATGGGTTCTCTCAATGCCATTAACACTACCGCAAGCCAACGTTATGCCTGTCCCCATAGGGCTGCCTCTCTTTAAGGATTGCTGCAATTTCGATTGCTATCTCAAAGAGGATTTCACTCTCTCAAAATGTTGTGTAGCCCCTCCACAACCAAATGCGAGTAAAGATCGCGACTCTTACCATAATGCAAGCCCCATTTGCCTACTCCTTCGGTGCCAAGCTTCGAATGAGAATTTACACTCACCACAGAAGACCCACAATAGCTCCACCTGTTATTGTAGTCCTTTGAAGAACATATAAAATTCTCACCTTGATTCCCCTAAACTCACAAGGGAACCTGCCACGACCCTCACAGCTCCACCCGATGTTACAACCTTGCCACCCATGGAATATAGCACACCCACCGACATAAGGTTCACCCGAAGACCCAGGTCATGTCTCACACCACACAAAGTTCTCACCAACCCCTCATGTGTCTTGATTTTCGTTGATCTAATCATCAAATTTTGAAGGCTCTCCCATCGACCATCAAAATATAACCAACTTTCACCTCTTTGTATGACGAGAAAGAATCCTGATTGGGAAATATATATAAATTGAATAACTAGAATCAAGAACACAAAAGTTATTCAATGACTTACCACATGAGAACAAAATCATTGACATCCTCCGAATCACTTGCATCCACAATCGATCCTAAAGTGTCTTGAACCTTCTCCTTGCCTTTCCCATTCTTCTCCTTATGTTTGGGACAAGAAGAAATGATGTGCCCAACCTCATGACAGTAGTAACAATCCCGGTCCTTGTGCCCTTTTGACTTGGACCCGAAACTCCTCGAACCTTGCTTCTCCGGTCTTCCTCTAACAACTCGACTTGCGACATCACCGTCACCCTAAACCACTTTCCTGTTATGCTCGTTGGATAAAAGTGTTGATGTGACCTCATCCAAAACAACACTTTTTTCTCGTACATCATCGTAGTAACCAAATGATCATATCTCTCGAGAAGAGAAGCCAACAAAATCACAACCTTATCCTCTTCCTCCATCTTCACCTCCATGTTTAATATTTCCAAAAGAAGCCTATTAAAGTCATTGAGGTGGCCTTGCAACGAAGTATTCGGACCCATACTAAATCAATGGAACTCCTTTTTTAGATTAATTCGATTTGTCAAAGACTTCTCCAAATAAAGCTTCTCGAGCTTTTTCCAAATCACCCTAGCGAAAGTCTATGTCATAATGTTGTGTTTGATCTCCTTAAACAAACACAACAGAATCGTGGAATAAGCCTCTTTATCAATCTTTTTCCACTCATCGTCCTTCATTGCGTCGGGTTTTCCTTCCAAAGCTTGGATCAAACCCCTCGTTGACAAAGATGTCCATCACCTCCACTTGTCATAAGCCAAAATTGTTCTTAGCGCCAAACTTTTCAACATCATACTTTATTTTGGAAGCCATAACAATGACCCTAGTTTGCAATCTAGGATTTGATGCCAATTTGTTGTACAAAAGCGCGTATGTTCAACTACGACTCCGGTGACCAATAAATAATCACACAAATATAGCAAACCAAATAAAGAAATAGAGAAGGAGAAATAACCCAAATATAACGACAATGGCGATCCGTGTAACTAAATTGAAGAAGATTACAACTTTGGAAGGACTTTTTGTTCCTTCCTCACACACAAAATTATCTTTCTTCACTCACATAAAATAACCCTCACAAAATAATGAAAGACTCTCACAATATTCATTTCACCACAAAAGACTCCTAAATTCTACCAAAATCATCAATAGAGAATACCCAAAATTGATTCCCAAAAATAACCTATTTTACACAAAAGTGAACCCTTAAATTTTCACTCACCAAAATTTTCTTTTGGGTACCAAATCCACCTCACGACTATAGCAAATCTCCTTAAATAAACAACAAAACCTAAAACAACCCAAGTGGAGTAAAACTCCACCTCACGTGGGTAACTTTCTATGACTCCAAAGTTTACGGAAAACTAAAACTAATGTAATACCTATTGCGACACATGAGTTTAAGTCAAACTCAAACTCTCCACCACCACAAGCATACCCACGAGGAGTGAGAGGAGGGGGGGGAGATTGAGGCAAATAATCATAAGTTCCCCACCAAGGAACATATAATCCAAGCTTACAATAAAGTCGTGATCTTTACAACCATTAAGGCTAGATAATGAAATTATTACTTTTTCTTTCTTTGATCACCACGTCCATTTTGTAAAATAACTTAATTGAGGGTTTCTTGAAGAGATTTTGAGTGTATTAACTGTTTTATATCTCCCTCCAAAATCCCTATTCATTTAAATGTAACAACCCGTCCTTTTTGGAGACAATTAAATTCCATAAATAAATATAAATTGGAATTTGGGGAATTTTCCTAAATAATAATTTTTGGGATTTTCGAGGATTAAATGATTTTCGAAGGATGTTGTGATTATTTTTGGGGCTATATAGGTCGAAATATTTTAATTATATGTCGTCATTGAGTAAAGCGACACGAGGTAAGATTTTTAATTGGAAAACCCGCATTTATTTATTTTGGGTTGGAATAGTGATATGCGGTCAAGTACCTCGGATGGGAATTTCGACTGCGCCATAATTCTCGGAATGGCCGAGATAGTCGGAAAAGAGTGTCCGATTGTCGGAAATGAGTTTCGGATAATTTTAGAGGTAAAAGTAACTCGTAATTGGGTAAACGAGTCGTTTTTGGGTTTTAAGGGTTAAAACCCTTTTCTTCCTATATAAAGAGGGGGAGAGGGAAAGAAAAGAGAAAGAAAGAGAGAGAAGAGAGAGAGGAAGGAGAAAGAGGAGGAGAAATGGAGATCTCGGGCAAACTCCGCCGGATTCGACTCGAGGTCGTCGGATTTTATCCACGAGGCAAGTGTTTACTTGCTTTATTTATCTTTTTGCATAAATATCTCATAACGTAGTTTGGTATAAACAAACCCTAATGGTTTTGGGGTGGGTTATCGTGGATAAAACGGGTTTTTGGGAGTTAAAACAATTAAACCCCAAATAATATTTCAATTTATGGAACTTAGGTTTTAACCTAAATTAATTGGTGGTTTTGGGTTCTAGGATGTTTAGAACCCTTAATATATGTGTATTTGTAGTTGGTTGAGGTTGTAGGACGTTGGGTGAGGCGACAAAAGCTAGGGAGAAGCTTTAATGGCCGAAATCGTCTCGAAGGAGACGATGAATAGTAAACCCGTCACCTTAGGGGGCCTTTTTGGCCAGGAAAAGAATTGATTTAGCTTTCGGCCAAAACACGAAAGTTGTAGATCTTTTCGATACGGTCACGTGGGCGCCGACCGCGTATTTTTCTGATTTTTCTACGATTTGATATGATTTTTACAAGATGACAGCTCCGGGTTGAAATCATCAACTCGGAAATCAAATCGGGAATTGGAAAATTTACGGCTAGAATTAATGTCGTAGATGTTCGGGATAATTTTTGGGGTAGTTTAGAAACCCCGAAAATGAATTTGGGTTGTTGGTTAAAGGACTTGAGGAATTAAAGTTTTGAGGACCTGGTGTGACCGGTCGACCGCGCCCCTATGGCCGGTCTACCGCGTCAAGGAGAAAGGGCCTACTGCTTTGTTTCGTAGGCTTATTTACAACCAGCGGTCGACCGGGGGTCTAAGACCGGTCGACCGGTGCCCTGTTTTCAGCGCAAGATTTTGGAGATTAGGATTATTTCTCCTTTTTGAGTTTAATGTTTAAGGCCTTCCAAATTATAAATTATGGAGGGTTATGTCCTAAAGGACTTGAGGAATTGGGAATTTATATATGTGTATATTCACTTAGAGTGAATTAGCATAATTGGAGATATCCAAATGAATCCATAGATGAGATTTTGATATATATTACTTGTTAAAGTAAGAAAATAGTTTGGGTTTAGTATCATGCATATATGAATGCATGATTATGATTCTTTGAGAGAATCTTTGGGGTTATTGGTCATCGATAGATGGTTTGGCAAATATAGCCATTTTTATATATTCAGGTAGGAATATATGGTATATATATATATATACTATGTGATTATGTATATATATGATGTGATATAAATGATTTTGAAAATATAAAAATGAATATTTTCAAAATGGGAAAAAGATAAATGGTTTTCATAATTAATAAATTATGGTTACACACCTCCCTAAATCGCTATCATAAGGGAAGTTGCGCGCGTTGTGGTGAAGTCTTCCTGGCTGTTGAGCAGGTTGGATATAGTCCCTAGGCCATATGGGCGGTTATTTGTTTTTCTGCGCTGGTTAGGGGATTCTGGGTGTGGTCCTGACTTTCCCGCAGGCAATATGGCCGCTTCCCGTCGTTGGTAGGTTCCCAGGTTGTCTTGTATAGATAGGCCCTGGAAGATGATAGCCATTTAGAGGCGCGTCCAGTGGGGAAACCCGGAGGGGCGGTCTTAGATTTATTAAAGCAATTCATGATAATGGATTGGCTTTAATTTACATTTCCTGAGTATAAAAAGGGAAATGGGTAAAGGTTTGGCTTCGGTAACACTCCCGGATGTAAGAAGGGATGTGGAAGCTTATGATATGATCAAAGCATTTTCATGATAATGAAAATGGCTTTGGGTACATTTCCTGAGTATAAAAAGGGAAATGGGATGATTTAAAAAGGAAAAGCATTTTTATGATAATAAAATTGGCTTTTAAAAGGTATATGATTTGTTAAAGCAATTCATGATAATGAATTGGCTTTTATATTTACATTTCCTGAGTATAAAAAGGGAAATGGGAAATTTTGAGAAAAATAAAAGTATTGATAAATACTTGATATATGGATCCTCAGTCCGGGAGATAGATCCGGATGGTTATGATAAAATATGTATTTATGGATGAATCGAGTACCGAGGGTCTAATGGATCCCGACGATCGACCTTGCCGCATAGTAGTGTATCGGGGGGGTTCCTTGTTTGGATTTCGCTTCGCGAGACACCCCACGCACGAAAATGGCAGTGTGTTGAGACTGGGAAGAAGTTTAATCCTTAGTGCTCTTATATTATTAATTCTTATGGTATATATATTATTATATATCTTTCTGTACTTAGGGACTGGCGGATCTCGACTATCGACCGTGCCGCGTAGTAGTGTATCGGGGGGGTTCCTTGTTTGGATTTCGCTTTGCGAGACACCCCACGCACGAACATGGCATAGCGTTGAGACTGGGGTGAAGCTTAGCCCTTAGTACATTACTTGGACTATCTAGGGTAGATAGTGGTGGGGTGATAGACTAGTTTAGCAGGGTAGCTTGACTAGAATGTTCTAGATAGATGCGCTAGGAGTGCACTATTAGCGGAGAGGTGAGAGTATCTCATGGGAGTGCGATACCAAACTTAAATATGAGATAAAACCTTTTTCAAAATAATAAGGCATTTATGCACTTGCAAAATATTTTCAAAAACTCGGGCTCTGACCCGTTTATCTACTTTTCCTTTCTTGCTATATTATATATATACATAGGTGTCCAGACACAGGGACGCCTGGATGGAAATTCTTTCGAGTCAGACGTCAGCTGCAGCAGTTGTGGATGCGTGCAGGTTTTTGATAGCCGCTTCCATCCTTGTACTCTAGATAGGAGGTACTGTAAATATTCGGGCCTATGGTCCAACTGCATTTATTTATTCTTTCGGTACAGCATTCGATATGGTTGTATATTTTGACCGAGTGTTCGGTTATTTTATTTCATTTCAGTTTCATTTACGCATTAAATTGTAGATGTTTTATTTATTATCGTTAAAAAGAGTAGTAAAGTTAAAATTTTGACACCGGGCTAATAGGTTATTAGTAATTAAATGGATTTTTCGACAGTGATGCTAAGAATGATCCATATGAGACTCCTGTTTTAATTTATATTGGAGTGATCGCCCGGTATCTTATTAGGCGGGTTGTCACATTAAATAGGTTCAATTCACTCCTTAACCAATCCCAATTTTCTTGGAACTCGTTTGCAACTCACTTAACTGCATGCATGTTGAATTGACAAACTTCCTTAACCATGAGGATCAAATCATTGTTGCATTTCAACCCCCTCAACAACCAAATCAAAAGAAAATGTGAATTCGAAAACCACAAGGCACCAGCTCCATGTTGAAGTTTTCAAAACAAACCCATAGTACACAAATCCTTAGAGTTACGAATTTTTGGGGAGGAAGCATTTTAGCAGTTGATGCCACATACTTGGCAATTGTGCTCGTCATCAGTTTTCTTATCCTATCAACATTCTCACTTCTATGATTTTTTAAATAATTCGTGGACATTTTTCCTAATTCTGTTCTTCAAAATCACTTCGTTTAGAATCTCTCAACCTGCCGTCAACGAGATCACATTACCTAATGACACACACATGCGCTTATACATATGATGAATTCAAGCCCCTAACATTCAATTGTGTTTGTGTCCCCTAAAATCTAATATAACATTGTAATGACATTGTCATTAGAAACCTTTTTGTCATATTAAAAAACATTTTTGTTAGTTAGACCACGATTCATGTTATATTAGTTAGAACAATATAATAGTCAAAGACCCCACACAACACAAACACTTAAAAACAAAACCCAAGGGCCACACATAATAGCCCCCCTCATCTGGCCCTTTTGACAAGTGATCTATTCGTTAAATAGCTGATTGATTAGCGATGAAATAAAGGATAAAGCATCCAAACAATGGCCCCACATGCAAAATATGTATCCATAATTGAAGAAAAGAGTGACCTGGAAGAAGGTGGAGGAGAAAGCGACGAGAAACGTGGCAGCGGCCCAAAGAAAGGCCCCGTAGGCGATGATGTGGGCCCTGTTGTGATGGACGGAGAGGTAAGCAGCAAGAGGGAAGCACAAGGACTGGACCATGGATCTGAAGAGAGTGAGAGACCCCAACCCAGTTGGGCCGGTGTGGATGGCTTCACCAACCTCTTTGTACACACCTGGTAACAGAGACTCGTCTGCTCTCTCCATGATCCCGGCCAGGTTCACCAGTAACAGCGTCACCGTCTCCGGTTTCATTTCCGTTTCTCGTGTCAACACACCCACACAAAAAAAAAAAAAAAAAACAAGGCCGCCGGTTACTTTTACTAGGGGGAAACAAAGAGTTAAAGAGTCAGAGTCAACAAACCAAATATGGACAACGCCTGTGTTCACAAATTGGTTGGTCTTAGACTCTTTACAAAAGCCGTGGCAGGAATCTTGAATTACTTCTTTTTCAACAAACCTTCTTTTAACCTTTTACGATTGTAAAGTAATTTCTCATTTTTATTAACATCACTTCTAAACTAAAATAAACGTGTAAATATTTTACCTTTTAGTGTGAATGTGTACACATCTTTCATGTTTATATGTTTCATTAGGCCTGTAAATTGAGCGTCCGAAGTCCGCCCGTTCGGCGCGCTATTTTCGAACCGAGCTTTATTTGAGTTTGAGCGGAGCCAAGCCTGAGCCAAAATTTCAAGAGCTTGAGCCGAACATTGCCAAGCCGAATTGGGCCCGAAGCCCGAACTTCATATTTCCAAATAAATAAATAAATAATTTATATAATTGCTCAAGTCACAATAGGCCTTTGTTAGTGATCGAATTTTGCTAAATGTATGAAATTTAATAGGCATCTGTAGGTTTCACTCGTATTTCCCTTGTTTTAATTTAATACATTTCATAATTATATATTTTATTTCATGAAATATCAATTAGATTTTAATGTGTAATTTTTTCCATGATGGAAATACAAGAAAAAAAAATAATTCAAACTTTTTTAGCAAAAAAATTGAAATCGGGCCGGAAGCCTGTAATATATATGAGCCGAGTTCAGCCCTAGGTGGGAAAAAATAATTCGGGCTTGAGCATGGGTAGGTGAGTTCGGGCCGAGCCTGAGCAACCCCAACCCGGCTCACCCACCCCGATTTACAGCCCTATGTTTCATATTTATTAAAATACTTTATTGTGTTTTATAAATGGGGTCAGGGGCAAAGTCACGAATATATTTTGGGGGGGACTACAAAAATACCGGGGGTTCGTGGGCGGGAGACCCCGAGAATTTTTTTTTTAGGGTTTTTTACATTTTATGCAATATTTTTTACCAACAATATAATAATTGCACCACATACAAGATATCAATCGTAAGCATTTTTTTCCCAACAATATCATATATATTCACCATAAGCATTTTTTTTCCTAATCGTAAGCATTTTTTTTCCAACAATATCATTTTTTTTCCCACCAATATCATATATATTCAGTCCCTAAATTTGGGACCCTAATAATTAATAACAATAAAAATTAATATGGGTAATAATTTTTTAATATCCATCCTTAAAAAAATCAGTCCCTATTTTTTCTTTAAGCATAAGCAAATTAATACTAATATTAATGGAAGAATTAATACTAAATCAATCCCTATTAGTATTAATATAGTAATCAGAATGAGTCCCTAATTAATACTACCTAATTAATACTTATAAAAAAGGAGAAAATGATACCTGAGATGGTGATGACGGCTGCTCCTGCTGCGTGAGTATGTCTTGGCTGCTGTGAGTATGTTTTGGTTAGTTAGGTTAGAGATAAGTAAGTGTAAAAAACTTATTTTTGGGTATGATTGTGGGCTTATGAACTTGTGGGCTTTATAAAGAAAAATCAGTATTTTTTTGCTGGGTTTTAAAACTTTGGAGGGGATCGTGCCCCCCCCCCCCCCCCTGTCAACCTATAGCTTCGCCACTGAATGGGGTGATCCCATTTGAATTCGTACACATATTTTGAGAAATACACTATTATTTCTTTAAATTATCTCTATCATTTATTTTATTGCACGTTGTCAGCATGAACCGCTAGGTCGTAATCACTTACCCTCTCAATTCGTATAATCTTGATCTTTTATTCCTCTCAAAGCTTGTGATGTGTACACTACATCAAAAATAATAATTTGGCACACCCTGATATTAAAAATCAAGCACAGTTTTAAACTATGCCAAATTCTGGGACGATTTAATGACAATCTGGCACAGTGCCAAAATTTTCTATTGTTTTTAAGTGCACCAAAATTGAGTACACTTGACTAAAATATAAAATGCCCTAAAAATTACACTTACTCACTTTTGACTCTCTCGCTCACTCATCCCTCTCATTTTCTAACCTTCCCGCTCGGCTCTTTCTCTCTCACGTTTGGTCACAGCTGCTCTGTCGTTCGTCGCTCTCTAATCATCTCTCATTCTCCTCCGCCAAAAACGTTTACTGCTCTATCGCTCAGCTCTCTCTCTCTCTCTCTCTATATATATATATATATATATATATATATATATATATATATATGTGTGTGTGTGTGTGTGTGTGTGTGTGTGTGTGTGTGCGTGTGTATTTGTTTCTATAAACTATTTGGAATTAAATATAGAGGAATCAATATTTGTGGTACTACTTTTTGGATGCTAATATATCGTGATAACCAATTATTTAGGTTTTTCCATCATTTAAGAGGAAGACGATTAATGATGATGTTTTGCTGTGGGGCAATGGCAACTCTAGGTTTTGAAGATTATCTTTGTCCACTCAAGGTGTACTTGGCTGGATATGCAGAGGTAATTTTTTTCAATATTTTGGCGCGTTTCATATGTTATTATTGTTTAGGATTACTTGTAAAAAAATAGATTATTGGTTAAATAATCTAAGATGGGTAATGGTACAAGTTTTAATTGATGTTTTTTGTTTTTTATATGTACTCCACTGAATGGCTGTGGAAGATGGAAGTAACTCAATGCTACTCTGTAGATTGTCTAATTGTTAAATGTTGCGAGGTTATTATTGTAAAATTTTAATATTCTAATTTATTCACCTAACATTTTGATAGGGTGATACGAAGGGATTTAGAAAGAGCGGAGAATGCGCCGATAAAAGGGATGGACTACAACCTAATTCACAGATGGAATTTTACATTTTTTTTCTCCATATGTTGACACTTTTAAGTATTGAAACTTAATATCTACATTATGTTGTTTCTTCTAAATGAGATTCATATGCCACCATCCTTGACAGCTTGCTCTTAAGGTTCACATTCTCAAGGTCTTAATTATGGGTGCTCTCGAGTACTGTTTATGGTTTTGTGTGTGACAGAATATATTATGTACTCATACTTGCTAACAATGCTATTAATGAAATTTATTGTTCTTTTCTATCAATAAATTGGTTTTTAGTAAACCTTTAACCCAAGAACAAAGGCATGCTATCAATTATATAATAGCTTTACAAATTGGTTTTGTTTAATTTGGGTGTGGAAATTTAGAAGATTAACTTTCAATTATTAGAAGCTGATCATAACACTTTAGATTCACATTATTTTTGTTAGTTCCTTATAAAAAATCAACACTTGAGGAATATTTAATGGTTGGATGGTAGGTGTAGATGGACTAGTAGAGCGAGTTCATTGGGGCTCAATGTGGCTTCAGTTTTATTGAGGTGCTTAGGTACTTGATTTGTTGCAATGCTGCATGAGCTATGACTCCATGAGGTGTAAGAAAAGCTTTAAGTCTATACTAAAGTTTAATGATGATCATTGAGTGTGGGTGTCACCCCCTAACCCCATTAAGATATAATTAACTAAATAGTTTACAAACCACAATTATAATTTATTTATTATTTTGGTAATACATATTGAAACAACTTCAAGGTTAAAATGCGAAATACTAAAAATCCAATCATTTTAAGGAGACATAACTTCAACAGAACTCAGATATCATTTAACTTAACTACAACTAGTACAGTGTATAAAACAAACTAACAAGACCCTACTTCTATTTACTCAACCTCCTTGACCTGGGAGTGGCAGCTGAAAACCTGAAAATGTAAACATATAAACTATGAGTTTAAAAACTCAGTGAGTGTACTTACTGAGTTGATTTGGGATATGATGTGTATGTATTATATATTGAGATGATATGGATTATTAAAACTCATGAGATGTTAAGATGTTATGGCTTATTAAAAAACAAGAGATGTTGAGATGTTATGGCTTATTAAAAGCCAAGATATGTTGAGTTGCTATGCAATTCAGGAGATTTTAGGTTATTAAAACCTATGGATATGATTATTGCCTACGGGAAGGAGATGTGGGGTTTATTAACTCCGGATATGTATATGGCCTAATTTAGCACAGAGATGTATATATTTTGGTATCAGAGCCTAGGTTTTAGAGGTTCTGGAGTGAGAAGAGTCTAGATTTGGCAGTGAATGTTAGAAATATATTTTATTTGATACTAACGATTATGTTAGGAAAGATATGTAAATCTGCATGTTGTTATATCTTTGATCCATTTCAGATATTAAAGAATGGAAGAAGGGAATGTGAATGTGATAATAGAAGATGAGGCTTCAAATATGGAAGCAGAAGCGGAGGTTGAGCAACCTGTTTATGGAAATGTAGAACCCGAGCCAGAACAATTGACAGACATGCAAAAAATGGCGCATGTTATGACTCTAATGGCAGAGCAACAAGCTAGATTTATGGCTCGTGTGGAAGAACAACAGACCATGCAACTTGAGGCACAAGCATTGGCTACGGTTGAGGAGGTGATACACCGGGAAGAAAGGAGTACTTCACATGAGAAATTTATTAAAATGAATCCACCCTCATTTGAAGGAGCAGTTGATCCAGCAGAGGCAGAAGAATGGGTTAAAGAGATTGAACTTATCTTCGAAGTGATGAGAATGCCTGAACATCAACGAGTGATCTTGGCGACGTACATGCTGAAAGGATAAGCTAAATATTGGTAGGATGCCACAAAACATTTGTTGATTACTCCAGGAGGTGGTAATATGATCTCATGGGATTCTTTTGTCAAAGCTTTGTATGATAAGTATTTTCCCCCAATGTATCGAAAATAAAAGGAGAAGGAATATTTTATGTTGAATCAGGAGAGCGTGATAGTTAGAGAATACGAAGCTAAACTTACAGTCTTATCTCGATTTGCTTCGAGGTTTATACAAAATGAGGAAGACATGTGTAGCCGATTTCTTGACGGACTTGAGTTAGTTATCAAATCAAGGTTGTCGGCTTTAGAGACTGTTAACTATTCAGCCTTAGTGGACAAAGCCATGCTAGTAGAAAAGGACGTGAATGAAGCGAGAGGGAATCGAGAACGCAGTGTAAAGAGAAGCAGGTTTGATACAAGTTATCAAAAGCGTAGTGATACAGAATATTCAAGACTTGGATGGCAGAAATTTCAGCAGGGTAGAAGTATGGGAAGTAGTTTGCAAAGGGGTGAAGCTAGTGGTGGGAGAGGTTCAGGAATTTCAGCACAAGGAGATCTGAATGTTTGTTTCTTTTGTGGGACATCGGGTCATGTAAAGAGAAATTGCCCAAAGCTACTGAATATAGAATGTTTCAACTGTCATCAGAAGGACCATCTGAGAAAGAATTGTCCTATGTTATCAAGAGAGATTTCAGTCAGTAGTGTGGGGCCTCATAAAGGATCCTCTCCAGCCAGTGCCACCAGGGGAAGAGGTACAGGACAAGCAAGTGGATCTAAGGCAGGAGGAAGAGTGTTTTCGATGACATTGCAAGATGCCCATGCTACACCTGAAGTGGTTACAGGTAAACTTTCTATTGCAAATAAATATTTATATGCACTCATTGATCCTGGATCTACGCATTCGTTTATGGCATTACATATTATTTTATATTTGGGTAGACCATGTTCATTTCTCAATTGTGCCTTATATATTTCTACCCCAATGGAAAGTGTGATTCTGGTTGAGCATGTTTATAAAGATTGTGTCCTACGAATGAGTGAGCGAGATTTCTATGTTGACTTGATACCATTGGCCATTAGGGATTTTAATATTATATTGGGGATGGATTGGTTATCTTCGTATCATGCTTCCATTGATTGTTTTCAAAAAGAAGTTACGTTTCATCTGCCTGGTGAACCTAAGTTCCAGTTTACAGGAGAAAGGAATGTTGTCCCTAATTGTCTTATCTCAGCAATTAAGAGCAGAAAGTTAATGAGTAAAGGTTGTACAGGGTATTTAGCTTATGTTGTTGATACTAGTAAAGAGACAGTTAAGATTCAAGATATTCCAGTGGTTAGAGAATTTTCTGATGTCTTCCCAGAGGAATTGCCAGGATTGCCACCTGATAGGGAAGTAGAGTTTTCCATTGAATTAATTCCAGGTACTGGTCCAATTTCTCTTGCTCCATATAGAATGGCACCAACGGAGTTGAAAGAATTAAAAGTGCAATTACAAGATCTGATAAGCAAAGGTTTCATTCGGCCTAGTGTTTCTCCATGGGGAGCAACGGTGTTATTTGTGAAAAAGAAAGATGGGACAATGCGATTATGTATTGATTATCGGGAGTTGAATAAGGTAACCATTAGAAACAAGTACCCTCTACCTCGTATCGATGACTTATTTGACCAATTACAGGGGGCCACAGTATTTTCGAAGATTGATTTAAGATCGGGTTACCACCAATTGAAAGTAAAGGATAGTGATATTTCCAAAATAGCTTTTCGGACTCGATATGGGCACTATGAGTTTTTGGTGATGCCATTTGGATTGACTAATGCTCCGACAATTTTTATGGACTTGATGAACCGTATATTCCACCCTTTCATTGATTCATTTGTGATTATATTCATAGACGATGTGTTGATTTACTCGAGTAACATGGAGGAACATGAGAAACATTTGAGACTTGTATTGGAGATTTTGAGAGAGAAGAAATTGTTTGCTAAATTCAGTAAGTGTGAGTTTTGGTTGAATAAAATTATGTTTTTAGGGCACGTTGTCTCGGGAAATAGGATATATGTTAATCCAAAGAAGGTGGAAGCAATTGTTGAATGGGAGAGTCCTAAGAATGTGACAGAAATTAGGACTTTCCTAGGATTGGCAGGTTACTATCGCAGATTCATTAAGGGATTTTTAGCAATAGCATTACCTTTGACAAAGTTGACTTGTAAAGAAGTGAAGTTTGTATGGGATGAAGAATGTGAGAGGAGTTTTAAAAAATTAAAGAATCGGTTGGTTTCAGCCCCTATACTTACTATTCCATGTGGGAATGAGTCTTTTATGATCTATACAAAAGCTTCATTTCATGGGTTAGGATGTGTTCTTATGCAGAATGGGAAGGTAATAGCATATGCTTCCAGACAATTAAATACGCATGAACGAAAATACCCTACACACGATTTGGAGTTAGCAGCCATTGTGTTTGCTTTAAAGTTATGGCGACATTACTTGTATGGAGAAACTTGTGAGATATTTACAGATCATCAAAGTTTGAAATACTTGTTTACACAGAAAGAACTGAATTTGAGATAGATGCGTTGGATAGAGCTGATTAAAGACTATGATTGTACCATTCGTCATCATCCTGGGAAGGCCAATGTAGTAGCAGATGCTTTGAGTCGAAAATCATCAGGGATTCTTGGTTGCATACGATGTGCCCGTATTGAAAATATTCTTGACTTGGCATCGATGGGGATTGAATTGAAGTTTTCAAAAAGCGGAGGATTATTAGCACATATCACAGTGAGACATTTATTGGCAAAACACATACGAAATTTCCAGATCAGTGATCCATTCCTTGAGAAGAAGAAACAAGATGTCCTGGATGGTAAATAGAGTGACTTTGAAATTAAGAATGGTGAATCGTTGTGTTATAAAAATAGGATTTGTGTACCAAATGATCCACCCTTAAAGAAAGATATATTAGAAGAGGCACATAGTTCTATTTACTCCATGCATCTGGGAGGTACCAAAATGTACAGAGATTTGAAAGAGTGTTACTAGTGGAACAATATGAAACGTGAGATTGCAGAGTTCGTAGATAAATGTTTAGTATGTCAGTAAGTAAAGGCGGAGCATCAGAAGCTGACGAGATTATTACAGTCAATGCCTATTCCGGAATGGAAGTGGGAGCATGTAATGATGGATTTTGTTACGTGAGATTGCAGAGTTCGTAGCTATATACGTTGATGAGATTATCCTTTTACATGGGGCACCAGTATCAATTGTATACATTGATGATTGTTTATTTCGATTTAACGAAATGGGAGGTTACTCCCCGACCCGGAATGGGGGAGATTTGTCTATTAATGACAAGGGGTTACTCCTCGATCAGGAATGGGGGAGAATTGTCTAT
This sequence comes from Sambucus nigra, assembly GCA_949130495.1. Taxonomy (NCBI): domain Eukaryota; kingdom Viridiplantae; phylum Streptophyta; class Magnoliopsida; order Dipsacales; family Adoxaceae; genus Sambucus; species Sambucus nigra. The sequence goes on from OX422207.1 coordinate 551,275,353, forward strand.
TTAGACAGGATATGTGAATCATGATTCGAAAAAGTTGGTCATTCATTATGAATGAGCCGGATAAGTTAATACATAATTATATGGACATGATTTATTGAATTTAAATTCATGCAGTAGTATAGTAGTGATGCATTCACTAGGCTATTTTTCTTATGGTTCCTATGTTCACATTTTTTTCAGGTAATGCGATGTCACTGCCAAATTTAGGAGGTCGAGTTGGGTTAGCCAGGAATGGGAGAAACATGGATTTTTTTTTGTGCAAATGATGTAATTAAGTTAACTTATCCTTCAAGAAAGTTTTTATGGGCATGAATACTCTGATGTTGTAAAATGGTTTTCACTTATATGGATTTACAATGATGACTCTGAAATTTGAACTCGTGTTTATGGTTTGGTTAAATTAATCATGGTTTGACTCACTTTGACTTTTAAACTTAATTATAAGTAACTGAGTTGGGGTGTGTCAGTGGGCCTCTATTAGGGTTCCACATTGTCATCAATTGCCCAAGATGAAGCCCCTTTTATCCACAATTAGAATGTAATTGTATCCTATTTAAGGAATTGCGACGATAATGCCTTTGCATCATTTAATATTCTTTTCAATCATCGCATCATTTTACTTGCTTCATAGGTATCATTTACATGATACAGTCAACAATCAGATCATGAACAATGTAGTACTTGTGATTTAAGTCTACTGGTGTCATCAGAAATATAGGATTACATATGCAAATATTTAAATGATGGAGGCCTTGGCATTGTTAATTTTAACTTTATTTCCAAAGCATCTCGCATGAGGTTGTATTGGAAATAATCCATTGGTAATTCTCTATGGGCATCTTCTATAAGAAATAGATACAAAAACATGCAACATATGTCAACTAATATATATTTAACTTGGAGAAAAATGATGGATGTCATAGACCCCCTACCATTTCAAATTCCTTCTTATTTTCCTCTCCTTATGAAATTGGCAAGGATCATTTTTCCACTTCCAAAGTACTGAGCAACATACAGGACCTGAATATTCCTAAGAAACTGTCAATCAATATGTGGAAAATCTTAAATTATTGTATGCCCATTTATGAAAATATTAAAGAATTAGGAATTAGGTTCGCTTCTAGATGCAAGCATGCCTTTGTTGTGATGAATCTATGCATCACGTTTTTTTAGAATATAAAGTAATTAATCCAGTTTGGGAGTTCTTCTCTGATGTGATGGGGATTGAATTTGATAAAACTAACATTTACACAATGATTTTGAGTTGGTTGATTAAATCAGGACCTCAAGATTACTTGAAATTACTTAGTAAGGTAATTCCAAATGTAGTATGTTGGGAGATATGGAAAGGAAGAAACATGGCATTCTATGAAGGTGTTCCAGTCAACCACCACTTCATTATTAATCAATCCATTTTGGTTGATATCAAATATTTGCAAAGATCTAGATTTGTTAATGTCTATAAATGTTTTGATGATAGAATTAAGGAGGTGTTTGCTTTGTCTTTTAAAAAGAAGCAGAAGATCTTCAATTCTATTCAATGGAACTCCCCTTCAAAAAATTGGTTCAACCTCAATATAGAAGATGCATATAAAGGCAATCCAAGTCCTAGTGGTTATGGAGGCATTATCAGAAATGTAAGAGCTAAGATGACATTTGTTTATGCCAAGTCAAAAAGAATCTCAACAAATTAAATGGTAGAGCTTATGGGGTTGAGAATGTGGATTAAATTGTGCCTAAAATTTAATATTAAGGCTATTTAGATTGAATCAAATTTATCATTAGTTGTTAATTTTATTAATAGTGATTGGAAACCTCCTTTGAGATTTAAAGCCTGTATTGAAGAAATCATGTCAAACTTAAAACTCCTAAAGTTCACAATGTCTCATTTTTATAGAGAATCTAACATGGTTGTTGATTGCTTAGCTAATATTGGGATTACTTTATCTTCTCTAAAATTTATGAGGGATATATGGAGCTTCCTATGCTGATTAGAGGTGCATGCAAGATAGATAAGATGGGATTTAAATATATTAGAACCTACAACATATTTTCATAGTTTTTTAATTTTGGTAGGATATCTATACATATAACCTCTTTGACTCTCCATCTAGTCACATACTATTTGGATGAAAATATGTGAATTAGATTCCCAAAACTGTAGAACATGACATCCAATATGTTGATTCCTTCAATTAACAACATAAATGCTAACCATTTCAGAAAATTAAAGACACTTTACTGTTTGAACCACATGTTCGAAACATATATGTTGAAGAAAATATACGTTCAACATTCCTAATCGACCATTCAATCTATTGCACTAAAACAAATGCATTCCAGATTCACTACACCAAAACGGACTATTAGTAACAGACCTTTTTTACGATTACTAAAAGTACTATATCATTACTACGTGTAACATTCTTTTGTTATTAGTAATAACTTATAAGTGTTACTAATACATCTGTAGTATTTTAAATATAAAAGAAGAAAAAAAAACCCTCAAAAAGAACTGCTCCCTTACGCTTTTCAAAACGAACCTGAAAAAAAGACTCACTCTCTCTCTACCGTCGGACCTGCGATTTGCCCTCGGATCAGCGGTTTGCCAGTGACTTGCCATGATTTGCCATCGGATCTACAATTATTGAAGAAGTAAAAGAAGAAATTAAAGTTTTTGGAGAGAATAAGCCTTTCGATGTTTCAGAATTCGAAACCCTAACTAAATCGGAGGAAAATGGACTAGTTTCTGCTAAAAGTAAGTATTTTTTTAATGTTTCGATTCATTTACAAATCTTTGTTGCAGACCTGACGTGTAGTCTTTCTTATGGTTTTGTCAATTAGGGATATTCTTAAATTCTCATTCTATATGCTGGTAACTGATGAATTTGGGAAATGTTTGTGTTATAGAAGGCAAAATCTGAATGAAAATAATAGGTATCGTTTTTAATAAAATTTGATATTTCGAAAATTTTGGATGGATTAAACTTGATCTTGGGTAATATTTAACATATGGATTATTGGTTGTAATTCTTTAGATAAATATTTAAAAGTGAAAAGGAGTTTCTTCTTTTGGTTGTAATTTATAACCATGTTACTCCATGCTTCCAAGGAGGAGAAATCTAGTTTTTATGGTATACATGCAAGCACATGCTCCAAAATCAACCTTTTAATAATCCCTTATTTATAGTTTATCTCATTGAACAGCTTCTCATATAGTATACATGTATGTTCTAGTTGTACACGATTTAGAAGTATTCTCTAGTTGTACACAATTAATAATAACCTAGTTGTACACTATTCACAGGTATTCTGTAGTGTTAATCAAGAAAATGTTATAGAAAACTGTTATAAAAGGATTAATATTACGATTAATAATTTTAGATTGTTAATCAACTAGCTGAAAAATGTTACAGAAAGTTTTTGATCCATTTGTGCCATTATTATTTTAAGAAAATGATGAATTATTAGGGGTTCATCTGAAGAAGATTGTTACAAAAAGTTTTTCGATCCATTTTTACCCTAATATTAGGGGTTCATCTTGATGCAACCAAAACAAATTAAAAGAATACTTGTTTGGGCTAAAATTTGTTTGTACTAATAAGACCATCTTCAATGTGCAGATAATAATTAAAATAAAGGGAAAAACATCTGTAGTGTGTCGGATAAGAGTTAGGATAGTATACAATAAGATTATGATTGCTTATATCAAAATTTTGGGGTAGACAATCTATACAAAATTTGCTGAAATGGATTTAGGTTTAGATATTATAGACGTAATTGTGGTATACGCTAGATTATTGTATATAATTTGGTTTTACAAACAAAAAAGATGATGAAAACTCTCTCTCTCTCTCTCTCTCTCTCTCTCTCACACACACACACACACACACACACACACACACACAAACACACACACACACACACACACACAAACATAAACACAAACACAAACACACGCCTTTTATGTATATAGTCCCCCCCCCCCTAGCATTTATCATCCATTATTGTTATAATTTATATAATTCTCATTTCTATAATGTATTTGATAAATTTATGTTTTAAATACACATTTTCCTTTAATAAAAATGAAATACTTAGATTATAATGCTTGTCACTTTAATTAGTTTATGTTAATTTAGGGAGCGCACTTAGTATACCTCCTTCTTCCTCACGCTTAATCATGAGAATTTTGTATATAGCCATCAAAATTTGCATCCCCATCTTAATATATGAAATTCAAAGTACGCAAAAATGGTTGAATAAGGTAACTTGTCCACTATGTGCGTGTTTTGTAAGAAGGTAGCTTATAATATGCACGAAATGTTAGTGTGATGTGTTACTTGTGTTTGTCAGACCAAAAAGAAAACAATGGAGACTAATATTTTCATGCTCTTACCATCATTCTATATTGGATCATAACAATTTTATTCTTTGTTTTTTCCCATTTATTTGCATCACAATGCACATATAAGGAAAATGGGTGTATGAAATTTGTCTTGGATCTCTAGTGTCACAATGGTAAGAAGAATCCTTTTTTCTTTTTACTTGGTCATGATGTGATGTTGCTTTTTTCATAAAGTGCATAAATTTTTATCACATACTTTAAAATTTGATCACTTTATTGAATGCTTAGTGGGTTATGAATAATGTAAATTCTGAATTATGTACTTATGTTACTTTATTTGCTTGATTCCTAATCCTTAAATCATGTGACACCCCAACTAATTAAATACCGGGTAGCTACTCCTTTATTAAATTAATTCAAAATACCAAGTTGGCTCAGTTAATAGCATCACTGTCGAAAACATTTTATTATTACTAACCACCTAGTATTTAAAAAGTAAGTTGCCAAATTTTAATTTAAATCTGATTAGCATGCAACAAGTGTAATGAAGAATAATAACACCATTCACCATAACGAAGTAAATAGAATAACCATCACATAATGTAAATAAAGTCTGGAGGAAAACTCCTCATTACAAAACCACAACTGAAATAACTAAACTGAATACTGAAACAATACATGCCAAAGTCTGAAAAACTGTAATGGAAAGATGTCTCTAATAGAAATGGGCAACATGCCATACAACTGATAGATACTGAATCTGGAATCCAAATGATAGAAGCGTCTAAAAGCAAATCCCTGTAGCTTCCACAAACAGCTACAGCTCGTCACCTGAATGAGTATCCTATGCATGGTGTCCTTGTGGCTGGGCTCCTAAAATGGTTTTACAAGAAAAATAGATTTGAAAGCAAACGGGTCAGAGCTCGAATGTGGAGATATTTTAAAAACCTGCAAGTGCTTTAAAAACATTTAAAACTTTAAATGCAAAGTACATGTTAGGACGTGCACTCACATGAAATTCTCACCTCTCGTCTAACTGTGCACTCCTAACGTAAGTATCCATCTAAAACGACACTAACCACTAGCTAAGTAACATCATATCTAGCTAGACTGTCATAGGTTCTACTCTTATTACTCGGTTCCCATTAACATTATAACGCTCGCAATCAAATAGGGGTTTAACGTAAACTCAGATGCTCAATATGCAATATATTTCACTATCAGCTAACCCGTTATGTTTTTCTCAAAACAATACCGTACTTATATTCACAACATTAACATGAAGGTTCCCATTAATTAAGTGTATATTATTCACATCATAAATATACAATACAAGCACCCCGAGAACTAAGCTGCGGTGCACACATACTCTGCTATCCATCCCGGTACATCACGTACATAAGGATCACATATTCCGAATCTCTCAGGAATAGTTCACAGATAACAACATCACAAATAATGGAGGCGAACACAGTCACATCACATGGGTCACGCACATACCTACGCTCCCACGATCAGCGGGCTTATCAACATCCCAATAAGTCTTTCTATGACCTATGTTCATCAAGGTAACCAGTCTAAATCCGGGCAACACAAGGATTAGAGGGCCCTAAGCGAACGCAAACCTCCCGTGATAGCAAGTATGGTAGGTATGTCATACACACAAATCATATACCAATACTAAGTAAACACGCATCTTAGTAATCAACGTAATTTAATTGTAGTACATATCGCATTCTCGTACCAACTTAATATATATATAACTTATATAATCCCGGTCCACATTTATACGCGCCATAATTAATTCTCACGTCGTAGTAGGCACCCACGTCTCGACTCAAATGTCTATTTGATTTGATCTACACTTATATGATTTACTCCTCATTATATCCCACACATCTTAAATATACCAATTACTCATCAAGGGAAGGCTATCACTACCTATACACAAGGTTACGGGGCACTCGGGATCAAAACAGGCTAAAAAGCCTAAACTGTCAACTCGTTCGAAGTCTCGTTCGAACGAGGCTGTTCGAACGAGAGTTTGTTCGAACGAACTGGGTCTTCTAACGAGATCTCGTTCAAACGAAAACTTCGAATGAACATCACTCTCGTTAGAACCCAGACTGTCAACTCGTTAGAAGCTCGTTCGAACGAGCTCGTTCGAACGACCTGGGAAGGTCTTCTAACGAACGACCAGTTTCGAGCCCAGATTTCCTACTTTCGTTTTTCATCAATTCTTACTCCTCAAATCTCCTCTAAAATTCGTCCCAACAAGGTTTTAAGGTCTCTAATCAATCCTACTCATATCAAGGTTATAAACTAACGTATTTTAAGGAGTTAATTCATCCCAATCATCACTAAATCATCAAGGCTCATCACTTTCTCCCAATTTTTCAAGAACATAAACCCTAAAATTTTAAATCCTGAATTAACCCAACTTAAATCCGTTTTTAGTTTCATCTAATAACTAATATCATCAGAAAAATCATCTACCTACCATGTGACATGCAATTTTCCTCAAGATTTCAAGTTCTGAGTTCCAAACTACATGGGTCTTCATATTTCACCAAGAACAAATCAATTTTATTAAATTCCTACGCATGGAAAGAGCATTCTCTGAAATTAAACGGAATTAAATCACTTGCCTTAAGTTTATATCTGATTTTGATGACGGTGATGAAGCTCTCTCCCTCTCTTTCTGCAGAATTCCTTCTCTACAAGCTTCCTTCTCCAAAGGTGGCTATGGTGGCTAGGGTTTTCTTTTGGAAAGTAATTAGAAACCTAATTCTAATAACTTACGTAACCTATTGGGTTAACATGGGTTGGTTAGTGGCTTAGTGGGTCAAATCCACATCAGATATAATTTACTAATTTTCGTCACTTTTAAATTCCAAAAATACAAAATTACCAAAATACCCTTTATGTTGCCGGTATGGCCTAAAAATACCCCGGGACCCAAATTAAACCTCCGGCTAGTGTTTTCTGACTATCTCGACCCTTCCGGACGCGTTGGCGCACTCAAAACGACCATACGGTTTAGATAATTTAAATTCACTTTTATAAATAAAATAATTATAACCTGACGCGACTGTCACCCGCGTCCTAATAAAATGTTCAAATTGCCGTATATCAATCTCACGAGATTCAATATTCATATATAATCATATATGCACATATAATCAAATACCAACTCGCATCTCGTTAGTATTTTATCCGGATTAATTCCCAATTAATTCTCATTTAATTAATTAATCCCAAAATAAATATTGCCAAAAATACGGGGTATTACAAATCACATGTAAGTTTTATTTCCCAGCCGATGGTCCAAAACAACTTACGCAATATTGTATCTAAATTAGTTCTCGATTCCTAATCCTTGAATCTATTGTTGTTTTTAGGCGCCCCAGCCAGTGCTCCCCCTCCCAAAAAATTTCATCACACATGCGCACCAGGTTTGATTCTCACTCTTACCCTCTCTGATTATAGGTTTGTTCCCTTCATCATACATTTCAAATCCTTATAGTCTATTTAAAAAAATCTAATTAGTTTTGGTAATATAGCAAAAACTTACTTCTATCACAAATGAAATCTTACTCTGATAATTATTCACTTATCCATTATGTTCTCTAATGGCAACTCACTTATTACCCTCATTGAATATTCATTGATATTGTAACTTATTATGTGAGCTTTTGTAAGTATCTAGTATTCTAATATGTAGCAGTTTGTTTCTTTGCTTTTGTATTTCCTGTTGTTGAGCATGGATAGTGTGTATATAATCTTGTAAAGTTATAATCTAATATCATGGTTAAAGTTTAGTGAATTCCAAATTTCTGTCTACAGGACGAGTCTGGGAAAATTCGCATGAAACCTCGCGACCCTCGCAGTGTTGGCCATAATAAATCATCTCTAAAGAGTGAGAGTTCAGATCAATACAAGACAAATACATCAAGCGCGTGAAAGGGAAACTTGAATCCACCAAATCAAGAGGATCAATAGATAAAAATGCCAGTGTTTTCCCAATCCACCACGTCAACAGATATTACTCAACAATATTCCAAAAGTTTAAAAATTATTGTGGATCCTTTTCCCCATGCGCTCATCAGCTTTAAGGACATGGGCATACGCAGCGGTCAATATACCAAGAGTTGTGACAATTTTCCTATGTATTGAGATGAATTTTCTATTAATAGAATTTGGGCTATTAATTTTTGTTGAGGTTATTGTTTAGATGTGTATTAGTGTTGTTGTTGCATACTATTTGTATCGTTGTACTATTTTTTATACCTTAAACAAGTGGGTAAACTATAAATAAAGAAGATTTTGTCCATTTTTTAATTTTTTTTACTTATTTGTATTGAAATTAAATCGGATTGACAGTTATTTTGTTGTCGTTATATTAGTATTTTTTAATATTGTATACCCTAGTGTGTGTGTGTGTGTATATATATATATTTTTTTAATATTAGTAACAGGCTTATACCGTTACTAAATGTGTTACAAAAATTGTGTTAGAAGTGTGTTACGAAATGTTGATAGCGGTAAAAAAGTGTTAGTAACACATAATTTAAGAACACTTTAGTAACGGTAAAACAGTGTTAGTAATTATTTTAGTAACAGTACAGTAATGTTACTAATTGACTTACTAATTGACTGTTTTGGAGTAGTGATTATTTCATAGGCTCATATTGTTCCTAACATTCTATCAGTCTGATGGTATATAAAAACTGCTGGGGTTATGTTACATTCCATTATACCAAATGTTAATACTCATAGAATGCACAATTATCTAAAATTTCTTATCAATTATGCTACAAAGATACAAACCTAGGAGATAGATTACACAATGATAACGACAGAAAACTCATAACAAAATCACAACCTAAGATTATGTTGTTAAACAATGACGAAAATGAATCTCAATTCTCAAATCCATATCACATATAAATATTCCTTGAAAAAAGTGGAAGTTAAAAATCAGCCTAAATTATATACCCAAACATTTTTATTTGTTTTACACCTGTAACGAGGATAACCTATTGCAAATCTAGCACTTCTATCAAAATCCAACATAAGCACCAAGACTCAATAGCCAAGAAAGGCACCAATAAATTCCCAAAGCTCCAACGACATTTACTTGTGAACAATGTAAAATACATGACATTTTTATCTTCTTTGATATTCATACCCATCATATGACTAATTAGTTCAGTCTCTAGAAATTAAGAGTAAGCAAGACTGAAAAGTCAGTGGAAACGATTCGAGTAATTGATGGATCGAGGACATAAATGCTTAATTGAGTGACATATTGTCCGAAAAAAACTTTGGAAAAACTTAAAAATTTCAACGAATATGCTAACTCCGGTGAACCATAAAAACCAACCCCCTCGGCATTTCAATCGCCATGGAAGAACAACCACGTTCACTCTTTCATGCCTTGGAAATTTGAATGAGGTTGAAATGTCCCCCAAGATGACCACCACGACAATTAAAATGCCGCTGGAGTGACGGTATACGTAGCCATCTACAACACCAATCAGAATTTTGTGCTCCGTTTTCCTATTTATGAATTTTTCCAAAGCAAAACGCTTAGTTGGCCTTGAGATGTTATGACACCTAAATCCTCACACACACCCCTTTCCTGAAACCACAGCATAACCTGCTTGTCTAAACGCTAAACCCCAGGATGGAGGCGAGAAAAATCCTATAAGAAACTCCTGTTGGTGCAGGATAAAGAGAAGAATGCGGGTTTAGTCAAGAATTAATGGACTGTACGACAAGTGAAGATGTTGACTTAATCCATATTCTTGGTATCAAAGGAGATAACCACACATGCAGTAAATATTTTCTCACTTAACGTAAATGGAAGAGGCCCTATTGCGGTTTCATAAAGACTTCCTTGAGAAGGGGATTGTTTACCTATAGTTACTCTGTCTCCGTATATCACATGTATAGCACTTATGGATCAAATATTGTGTCTCTACAAAGGAAAATTATGTCTTATAGTCAAATCACATTCGTTGAATTTGATTTGACGTTTTATCTATTAGTCCTCTTGATGAGAATTATGACTCTTATTGGGGGTAGTTATTTTGTTGGATAAATTTCAATATTTATTGATATTTTATTTTTTAGTTGTTAATATTTTATTATATTATTGATGTTTTATTTTGGACATAGTTTGGGTTTTAATTTAGAAGGTAGAAATATGAGCAGATGGGTGTGAAAGATATGGGAGTGCTCAAAATCTCATATTGTCCCACATTGGAAGAATACTACAAAAAGTAGTGGTATATTAACTAAAGGACAACTAAGATTTTTAGTTGACAAGTCAAATAAGAGGCTATGATCCTACGCATCGCGGTGGTGCTTAAGCACCACCAATCGCGACACGCATAAGCGCTACATGCGATGCGCGAAAGGGCGATTGGGAAACTTAGGGTGCATTGCGCGCTTTGACGCGCACTTGGCACTTTGTACGTGCGCATCGTCGCTTGGAGCGTGGGAGCCTAAAGTTTTGACGAGGTAAAATAGATCAACGGTTGTGATTAAACGATCCGATCAAAGGGTTTAAAATCCGAAACGACTTGATCTAAATCGTTAGATGAACTCGTAGAATTTCGTGTAGGGGATGTCCATTAGCTTATGATGGGATGCCTAATCTGAACCGTTAGATCGCAGTTGTTCTAAACAGGCACGATCCAACGGTTGCTGAGTCACTCCATGAAGAGCTGTGACTGTTGAAGAACAGTCACAGAAATGGCTATAAAAAGAGTTCCAGGCCTCTGTTTTGGACATCGAAAATTGTTAGTTTCTCCTCTCTCCGTCCTCTATACTTTGGCATTATCAAGTTAAAATTCAGAGTGTTCTCGATTTGATCAAAGAGTATATAGTTTGAATCGAACAACTGTTCATACACTGCATTGTATCCTGAAGGAAGATTCTATAAAACCCATACTGTACTCGCGGTTATGGTTCTGTCTCAACCGGATTGGGAGAAATTTTGCCTAAAAGATAGCATTCCAAGAACGTGCCTTGCAGAAATTAAGTAATATATTTCGTTCTTTCCATAAAAAAACTCCAACATGCTTGTAAAAGGATGATAATGATTGGCTTAATGACTTTATTTACTCTAGGAAGATGGAAAAACAAAACTTTAGTACAATCCCTTCACAACTCCTGGTCTAGATTATGTTATTTTCTTCTCAATGAAATCTAACAATTGGGCAACCCCTGCATCGCAAGATCATGACACATTATTTCATCATCCGTTTTTTCCCTCCCATCTTAAATGGAGACATAATACTTTAATTCCTAAAGTTGAAAGTCATAAGACTATCACCCAATGTAGACCCACCACCCTTTTAAATGTGTCTCACAAGATTCTTTCAAAGGTTCTTACTTAGATGTATCATTATATCATAGTAGTCTACTGTGGTCATAGAAGGAAAACCACTAATAATGTTTTATAAACCAAGAAATTATTCATATCCACGAGGTTATGAAGGAAAAATGGATCCTTATCTTTTAATTGACCTCAAGAGGGCTTACAATATATTCAAATGGGACTTCCTCCGTAAAGTTAAGGATTTCAATGAGAATTGGATTACTCCTTGCACACCAGATTGAAAGATATAATTTCATAATAAATAATTAAAATAAAATGAGACTTTAATGTCACCAATGGTGAAAATTTGAATTTGTTATGAAATCTTTAAATGTGTTGCATTGATTTTGAAAGTCAATTTTTGCTAATTTTTTAGGGTATATCCTTCATCTTCTGAGAGTTTATACTTGCAGTTAAATTATGGTTTGGGAAGTCCATAAGATATGTGGCCTAAAAACAAGAAGTTTTAAAAACAGATTTGGATGTGTGACAGACCGCAGCTATCATTCTCCCTTTAACTGAACAAGAGGATTCTCTTATATGGCCTAAAAACAGTTTTGGATGTGTGACAGATTGCAACTTGTTGTGAAATATTTTAAATCCATTTTTTCAAAATGTATGACAGATTGCAATCTGTTGGCTTTCACATCTCTTCTAAATGTGTGATATGCGTACCTAAGACAAATTGGGGGTTTTGTGATTTAAGTCTACTCATGTGATTTAAGTCTCATGTGATTTCAGCCTACTGGTGTCATCATAAAGATGAGTATATCTAGTTAGTATGCATGGATTCTCCATAGGGAATACCACCACTATAGCATGCAATATTCACCATCATGTTAATGGTATTTTTTTATTCATTTATGGCTATGTTTGTGATGAATAATTGTGTTGAGTACAAACATAAAAATTTACATCTCTTCAAAGTGTAAAACATTGTATTAGTATAAAGTGTGAACATAAATTAAGGGCCTTGGAAAAGACCTTCATGACTATGTTCATGAGTGTTCTCATTATGGACCAGTCTCAGAGATACGATGAGACAAGCAGGACTCTTAAGTTCTTTAATTTGATTTGTGTTTATTTTTGAGTGGATTATCTATTTAACCCCTTTAGTGTCTAAAACTTTCTATTCATTTTCTTCCAATAAGCCCTTCCGTCTGAATTAGACTTTAAATATGACAAAGGTATGTGTTTTAAGGGAAAACATGGAACTTCACCGAAACAAAATACTATTAAGTTTACGTGATGCTTTCTCATTTGAAAAGGAAACTCCCTGTTAAGTATATGTGATAAACTCCTTTATTACAGAAACCTGCATATTTTTTTTTTAAGAAATTTGCAAAAGAATTGCTAATAAAAAATAGTCCTAAGAGAAATAGTTTGCTCATACAAACACACCCTCCCTCAATGCCCTAGATTATTGAATGGTTGAGAGTTATAGGTACAGGGGAACTCTATATATAGACTCATAATTCAATGAAAACCTGTTTTTATAAAAATAGTCCTAAGAGAAAAAATCTTCCTCTAGATACATGTTGTATAGATAGGTTCATTTACGAAGAGAAGAGGCGTGTAGATTTTCTGGTATGTTGGGATGTTTTGAAGTATGTAGTGTTTTTGGTAAACTAGGTGATCTTGTTACTTGTGTTATGAGTATCTATCCCCATTACTAGATGGGATATCAAAAGAATCAGTACTTTTTCTAGGTGGATCATTTTGTAACTACAAAGTTGTCCAACGGACCTGTAGTGTTAATTACAAAAAAGGAGTTTAAAACAGTTTTCTTAAAAAACCGACCCTTAGTGTTATTGCTTTGGTTAATTATTAACAAATGACTGGTGTGCTATCATACATACATTTTGCATTGATGGTGGATGTCTAACTGTTATTATAAAATGTACTAATTTTTGCTTAGTTAACATCTTTTTTGTTACTTCTTTCAATGTTTTCAGGTGCAATCTGTTGCAAATTAATGTTAAGTGACGAAATTAATTATTTAACTTCAATTGTATTAAATTCTTAATTTCTCATTTATGTGGTTTTAATAAATGTCAGATAATTAATTAGGAATGTGATAAATAAATATATTAAAAGATTGGGTAAACCTTATTCGTTAGTTACATCATGGTTAGTGGCATTAGTGGGAGACTTGAAAAGAGTCTCACCACCACTAGGATTCCGGTCCTCTTCCCCTTATAAATAGAGACCTCTACACCATCTAGAGTCATCTCAATATACACACTGTTTCTAAGGAGGGAGAGAAAATCCGAAATTCTCATTATTCCTATTTTCTCACAAATATTCCGGGCACATAAGAGAGTAATTCTGAGCTATTCAAGAAGGGATTCAAAGGAAGCTTTGACCGGAGCATTCAAGTCACCTTATTCCAATCAATTGCAATTGATAAAGGTCAGTTTTGATCATAGTTATAAAGAACTTATGATTTTGTGATTACATGAAGATTAAACATCCTGGATTCATGACAAAACTGTTTTTAACGTGATGTAACATTATGGTTTATATCTGGTTTTTATGGTTGACAAAACAGTATTGATTAACATGTGGTATCAGAGCTTTCGGTTTATAATCTCATGTTTTCCGTTAATGAAAACTCCTTTATAACTATTCTGATTTATGATCTTTTGAAAATCTGGAAATCTGAAATTTTTGATAAATCTGGAAATCTGAAATTTTTGTTTTTTTGGAAATCTAGAATTTTTAAGCAATCTGATAATCGTACATATGGTAATTCGAATTTGTGTTATGTTTGATATTAAGAAAGAAATTACTGTTACAATCCTTATCTTATAAAAATTGTCCCATTATTGTTCAACCCCTTTCCGTGTTATAAGAACCCTAATATGTCGTTAACATTATGTTATTGTTTCGAGTTGTGTAAGAGTTATGAAAAACACTTTTATTGATCATGATAAGAAAACGAATTTGTTTTTAAGATTAATTAAGTGAAAATTATGATTTGACGCAAAACAAATTTCAGAAGAATTTTTTTAGCGCAATGAATAGTGTTTTTCAAAATTTTTGGTGTCCGATTGACTTGAAACTTGACATGTTGACTGGAAACGGGCCAACGATCGAATTTCACGGTCTTAGGCCGTGATGTAATGTGTTTTTCGGCAATCCGAGTCCGTTAAGGCCCTCAAAATCCCGTTTTTGCCATTTTAGGAAATAATCTTGGGGCTTATAACTCTTTACAGAAAATTGATATTAACGTTCCACAAAAAGTTTTGGTTTTCTGGCATGTTTTACTTCAATTCTATGGTGAAAACTCATTTTTGCCATTTTTGGCAAAATTCATAAATTATGTATTTTTACTATACCTGGACAATTATGTTTTTGAGGCATTTAAGCTACTATTGGTATCTTTGTAATTACTGATAGATTACGTATTATAGTTAATATTTAATGCATGATTAACTATATTTAAATTGGGACATGTAAGCAATTATTCATTTGAGTTAAGTCAAAGGCCAAACACAGACTGCAACTGCATGTACGAATAATACACTTACATTCATTAAAGGTTTATTTTAATGTTAGTTATAAAATTGGATTGAGGCGCAACACATGCTAATTTCTGAATTGAATAACATTAGAACTGGTTTTGTGAAAACATAATAGTTGACATTAAGTCCATTAATCATGGTATTAAATGTTTAGGCAACAAACACATATGTCAAAATTATGAGACAATGATAAATGAATTATAGGGTAATATATCTTTACAATCTGAACATTATGTGATGATTAACACAGATTCCGTGATATTCAGATTGTAAATGAAATATGCCAAAATTTTTAGTCAACAATTCAATATTTGACCATTGTAATTTTTGTTATGTGTGAAAAATTTAATTTTTGAACATTTTTATTAATTCCAGTTCCCCTTAACCTGTATTCGCAAGCTCAGTCCTATTCCAAATTTGATTTAACTAATTTTTCTGAATGGAATGAGCAAATTAAGTTCAGCGTAAGGGTTCTCGACCTGGACATGGCAATTATGTGTGATGAACCCGCTGCTATTACTGATGCCAGTAGCGAGGATGAAATTGTTGTTCATGAAGCATGATCTCGATCCAATAGGCTGGCCCTTATATTTATGCGAATGTGCATTGCTGCTAACATTAAGACCTCCCTACCTGAAACTACGAAAGTGAAAGAGTATTTGAACAACATTAAGGAACGCTTTCACACTACTGATAAATCCCTTGCTGGGAAACTGATGGCTGACCGACCACTATGAGGTTCGATGGTACTTGAACCATGAATGAGCACATTATAGAGATGACCAATCTGGATGCTAGACTTAGAGTTTTAGGCATGATAGTGGATGAGTCTTTTCTCATCCAATTAGTCCTAAACTCCCTACCTCTTGAGTATGGGCCTTTCCAAATCAATTACAACACTATAAAAGATAAGTGGAATGTAAATGATTTGCAAAGCATGTTAGTATAGGAGGAAGGACGGCTTAAGCAACAGATGGCCATGTGACTAAGGGATAGGTGGCAAATCTGACAGTCAAAGGAGATGATTTTAAGAAGAAGTTCGGCAAGGGCATTAAGAAAGGTCCTGGGCCGTCTCATCAAGCTGAACCATCAACTGCTGAAGTGAAGAAGGAAAAGAATGACAAGTGTCACTTCTGTAAAAAGAAGGGTCATTTCCAGAGGGATTGTCATAAACGAAAGGCCTGGTTCGAGAAAAAGGGTAAGCCCTTTATTTATATTTGTTACGAATCAAATCTTATTAACGCTCCTTCTAACACTTGGTGGATTGATTCTGGTTCTCTGTGTCATGTTTCTAATTCGATGCAGGGCTTCACTTCGATTCGCAAAACAAATCCAAATGAAAATTTTCTCTACATGGGCAATAAAGCAAAGGCTAAAATAGAAGCTATTGGAGTCTTTCTCCTGATTTTAAGCACTAGATTTATTTTAGATTTGCAAGAAACTTTTTATGTTCCCATAGTTTATAGGAATTTAATTTATGTTTCCAAACTTGCTTTAGACGGTTTTGCGATTGAATTTAAGTACAATGGTTTTGCTTTGATTAAAAATTCTAATAATGTTGGTTCTGGATTTTTATTAGATGGTTTATATCAATTGAATCTTGAAAAGAATTTTTTTGAAACCCTTGTGACCCTACATCCTGATGTTGGTACGAAACGTACACTTAATGGTGACAAATTTGCTTATTTGTGGCATAAAAGATTAGGGCACATATTCAGGCCAAGAATTGAAAGGCTCATTAAAGATGGAATACTCCATAACCTGGATTGGGCCAATTATGACGTATGTGTGGACTATATTAAAGGAAAACAGACCAAACATACAAAGAAAGGAGCCACAAGAAGCACCTAGCTACTTGAAATAATACATACAGACATATGTGGACATTTTTATATTCCATCTATTGGTGGAGAAAAATACTTCATCACCTTTATAGATGATTTTTCACGTTACTGCATTTTGTACATGTTGCATGATAAATTTTAGTCTGTGAACGTTGTTGGAATATACATTAATGAGGTTGAGAGGCAACTAGGCAAAAAGGTGAAAATTATTAGGCCTGATAGAGGTAGTGAATATTATGGTAGATATGACGAGTCAGGGCAACGCCCTGGCCCATTTGCTAAACTCCTTAAAAAATTAGGTA
The DNA here is from genome assembly GCA_949130495.1 of Sambucus nigra. Classification (NCBI taxonomy): domain Eukaryota; kingdom Viridiplantae; phylum Streptophyta; class Magnoliopsida; order Dipsacales; family Adoxaceae; genus Sambucus; species Sambucus nigra. Next base: position 551,292,764 of record OX422207.1, read on the forward strand.
TTTGCGCCCAATACACATTGCCAGGATCACCTTGGCAGAATGGTGTAGCTGAAAGGCGTAATCGTACCTTTATAGAAATGGTTAAAATTATTTTAAGTAGGTCCCAATTGCCAACATTTTTGTGGACGCATGCATTAAAGACCGCTGTACACATCTTAAATAGGGTTCCTAGTAAGTCAGTTTCAAAAACCCCTTTTGAACTTTGGAAAGGATGGAAACCCGAAATAAGGTATTTACATGTTTGGGACTGCCCAGCGGAAGCTAAAATCTACAACCCTCATGAAAAGAAATTGGATCCTAGGACATTATCTTGTCATTCCATCGGGTATCCAGAAAAGTCGAAGGGATATAGATTCTACTGTCCAAATCATACAACTAGAATCATAGAAACTGGAAATGCTAAATTCATTAAAGAAGGTGAAGTAAGTGGGAGTATAAAAGAAAGGGAGGTAATCGTTCGAGAAGTCAAGGTACAAATTCCTATACCCAGAGTTCATAAGATACATGTTGTTCCTAATGTAGTTGTTGAACCGGTCATTGACCCAATCAATAACAATGAACAACAAGTGAATGATCAACCAACTGAACAACCACATAATGAGACTATAACTGATGAAACTTTGAAGCACCACATGAAGTTCCATTAAGAAGATATCAAAGAGAAGGGAGATTGGCAATTCCGAATGATTATGTGGTATACCTTCAAGAGATCGAATTTAACATAGGGACTATTAATGATCTAGTTTCTTATGAAAAAGCTGTAAATAGTGATGATTTCGATAAATGGATTGATGCCATGAAAGAGGAAATAAAATCTATGAATGTCAATAAAATTTGGGAGTTGGTCGAATTGCCAAAAGGACAAAAACGAGTTGGGTGCAAGTGGATCTTTAAGACCAAACTTGACTCAAAAGGTAATATGGAACGACATAAAGCTAGACTTGTTGCCAAAGGTTTTAATCAACGAGAAGGCATTGATTATAATGAGACCTTCTCTCCAGTTTCAAAGAAGGACTCATTAAGAATCATATTAGCGTTGGTGGCTCATTATGATTTAGAGTTGCACCAAATGGACGTAAAAATAGCTTTTCTAAATGGGAGTTTAGAAGAATAAGTCTACATGGCACATCCACAAGGCTTCATAAAGGAGGGAAAGGAAAATATGGTCTGTATGTTAAAGAAGTCAATATATGGTCTAAAGCAAGCTTTTCGTCAATGGTACATTAAGTTCCACGATACCATTACATCCTTTGGGTTTAAGGAAAACACTGTTGATCGGTGCATATACCTGAATATCAGTGGGAGTAAGTTTGTGTTTTTAGTACTATATGTTGATGACTTACTTATCGCCAGCAGTGATCTTAGTTTATCAAGTGAAACCAAGAAGTATCTTTCTAAAAACTTTGAAATGAAAGATTTAGGTGATGCATCCTTCGTGATCGAGATAGAAATATCTCGGGATAGATCACGAGGAATGTTGGGATTATCTTAGAAATATTACATTAACAAAGTTTTAGAAAGGTTTAGCATGCAAAGTTGCAATCCCAATAATGTTCCACTTCAGAAAGGGGATAAGTTCAGCTTAAGTCAATGCCCTAGAAGTGATTTAGAAAGTGAGCACGTGAAAGGCATGCCTTATGCTTCGCTCGTAGGGAGCTTATTGTATGCACAAATCTGCACTAGGCCGGATATCAGTTTTGCTGTTGGGATGCTAGGCAGATATCAAAGCAATCCGGGGATTCACCATTAGAAAGCCAAAGAAAGTGCTGAGGTACCTGCAAGGGACTAAGGATTACATGATCACCTATCGGAAGACTGGTCACCTTGAGGTGATTGGTTATTCAGACTCAGATTTTGGGGTATGCCTTGACAGTAGGAAGGGCACTTCGGGTTATGTCTTCCTTATGGCTAGAGGAGCCATTTCATGAAAAAGTTCTAAGCAAAGCTCATTGCATCATCTACTATGGAGGTTGAATACGCAGCTTGCTTCGAAGCTACAAATCATCGATTATGGCTGCAAAACTTTATTTCAAGACTTAGAATTATGGGGTCAATATCTAAGCCCCTAAAAATTCATTGTGATAATGTCGCATCAGTCTTCTTCTCAAAGAATGATAGGTATACTAAGGCTGCTAAGCATATTGAGATAAAATACCTATCAGTTAAAGAAGAAGTTCAGAAATAAAGAATGTCAATTGATCATATTAGTACGCATGATAACATAGCAGATCCTCTTACGAAAGGACTATCTCCAAATACCTTTATGGAACATGCCAAAGAGATGGGTCTCGATTAGTTAGATTATGATTGCTATTTTGGCTTAGTTGTTTGACACTATTACTTGAATTCAATAAAAGTGTTTCTGATTTCTATTATTTCTGTCTTTTGTGAATACATGCATATAATTATGAATTATTATTGATAGAAACAGTCCTTATTCAAAAGGACATTATGAGGCCATTATGATACCCAATATTAAAGGCTCAGTTGAATGAAACATTGGTGTTGTGGTATATGAAAGGAACCATGCTCTTGAATAGCATGGAACCTCCATGACTCGCATCCGTGAATCATTTGATTTAACAAACGAAATTTATCAATGATTGTGCACCTTATGATACCTAATTTAATTATACTAATTATTAAGACCAAGTGGGAGACTGTTGGAAATTAATGTTAAGTGACAAAATTAATTATTTAATTTTAATTGTATTAAATTCCAAATTTCCCATTTATGTGGTTTTAATAAATGTCAGATAATTAATTAGGAATGTGATAAATAAAGATATTAAAAGATTGGGTAAACCTTATCCGTTAGTCACATCATGGTTAGTGGCATTAGTGGGAGACTTGAAAAGAGTCCCACCACCACTAGGATTCCGGCCCTCTTCCCCTTATAAATAGAGACCTATACACCATCTAGAGTAATCTCAATATACACACTGTTTCTAAGGAGGGAGAGAAAATTCGAAATTCTCATTATTCCTATTTTCTCACAAATATTCTGGGCACATAAGAGAGTAATTCTGGGCTATTCAAGAAGGGATTCAAAGGAAGATTTGATAGGTGCATTCAAGTCACATTATTCCAATCAATTACAATGGATAAAGGTCAGTTTTGATAATAGTTATAAAGAACTTATGATTTTGTGATTACATGAAGATTAAACATCCTGGATTCATGACAAAACTGTTTTTAACGTGATGTAACATTATGATTTATATCCGGTTTTTATGATAGGCAACACAATATTAATGCAATCAACTTCATATAAATTCATACTTTGAAAAATTGAGTTCTACAAGATCGAGTTCCCTTTGAATGTATGTATATCTAACTGTCAATCATATCCTATTCGTTTCGCTTCACTTTTTTTTTTCTAAATTTATTACTGTTTTTCTTGCATGAAAAAGTGGATTGTGATTGTAATTTATAGGTGTTATGTTATTTTGGCCATTCGTTCATCCATGTGAAGTAAAGCCACTTTTTTATGTTGGGACAATTGAAGTCAATAGTTTATCAACTCCAAGCATTCATTCCACAAAAAAAAACTCTTTGTTCTCATCGTTGCGATAAAACTAAGATTGACATCACTTATTTTAGGTTGATGTAGTTGAGGCCGAATATATTAGTTAGTTTTTATTAGGCGACGACATGAGAAGACATTTATTCACCAAGAAATCTATATATGAGCAAGAACTCCAATTATAGTGAAACCACTTCTGAAGGGTATAGCAAGTATATAACTGAACATATTTATTCAATATATTGATGATCTACTTCTTAGAGCCTGCATGTTTAGTAAATTGTAGCTTGATATCCAAATGCGTGAGAAATTTATATTTTTGTCAATAATTCTGTAAGAGCTTATGAATAACAACTTCAATGACACATGGCACAATTCGATGGCATGAGCAACCAATGTTCGGTATTTCCTACCTCTTAAACTTTTTTTCCAATTCCACTTGCACAAGACAAACGAGGGAAAATAGTGGAGAGTAATGAGATCTAAAGTGAATGTACATCTTTATCTACATAAAATGCAGTGAATTGTATAAAAATACAATTGTTGGAGACTAACTCTGACAACCCGCAATCCGAAATAAGGGGTGGCGAGCCCGATACTCCAACATAACGGAATCATGGATGGAAATCATTCTCAGCATCATCAACAATATGAAGAGTATACGGGAAAACCACCCAATAATTCAGAAAACGGGTTGCCAAAATTTTTAGTTTTATTATTAATTAAGTTAAGAAAATAATATTTAAACAACCCATTATAAAAGAAAGTGGAATTCCAAAGGAACTTATATTACTATAATAACAACCATACAATAAGAGGACCGAATATGCTGTCGGTCCACAGTATTTCATACAAGGTACAACAAGTTCCATGAGTTACATATTACATCCATTAAACAATTACAACAGTTTGGGCCACATGCCCGAATAATGACCCGAACATAACTAGAAAGCAACAATGAAGGCGTTTACACAAAATATCCTGTGATATCCGCAAAATGTCACGGCTCCTCAAAAGACACTGGAATGGGGAGGTCAATACGGGCATCCTTGCGGTGGAGCACCTGAGAGGTTAATATATTTATGCACAACAAGAAAGAAGAACGGGACATGGCCCGGTTTTATGTGATCACCAGATAAATAACAAGTATGACAATTATGAACAGTTAATCATGGATGATAAAGATGATATTCTAACATGGTAACCTCATAAGATAAACTAATATAATTAAATGGTTATAAATCAAAGTCAGTTATACAAGAGAATATGAATAATCATAAGCCTTTTTCATCTTTCACCCTTTTCATTTTATCTTTCCATTCCTTATCAGGAATACAAATTTTATCATGTGCTCTTTGTGGCACGTATCTCAATTGTATGCTCTTTGTGGCATGTACTATGCTCTTTATGGCATTGCGTTATGCTCTTTATGGCATTAATATCCATCAAGTCCCACTTGATGCTAGAATAGTTATAAATATATGCATATAACGATTCTAAGACCGCTCGTCCGGGTTTCCCCACTGTGTGCCCCCCTAAATGACCATCATCTTCCAGGGCCTATCATCAAGACAACCTGGGATCCTATCGAAACGTCGGGAAGCGGCCATATGCCTGCGGGGTAGTCATAACCACATCCGGAATTACCTACCCATCGCAGAAAATATACAACAAGCGCTCATATGGGCTAGAACTATATCCACCCTGCATTCATTAGCCAGGGGGCTTCACCTCACGCGCGAACTTCCCTTAAGATGGCATTTAGAGAGGGTGTGTTCCAACCATTTATTAATTACTACATCACGATTAGGTAAATTATCATTTACTTTGTTCATTTACATTTTATCAAATGAATTATGGATATCCGGAACTATACGTGCTTCACATCATCGTAATAACCTCGATGAATAATTAAACTCCCAAGTTATTTCCCCAAGCCTCCTTTTTAGGGATTTGTAATAGACCATCATACCTCAAATTAACTTCAAAAGTCTCCAGATACAACTTCATAATCTCCTAGACTCCTACTAATTAAGCAAAGGAAAGTAATGCGTGAACATCACTTTACGCACCCCCGGAATAAACTACATGTAAACCAACTCTAATCTAGGGTAGTAAACTAACTCATAGAGGACTCTAGGACTCTAAGTTCACTTCATTCAAGAAGGTTCCTAGGCCCTAATCCTAACAAAATGAGTTAGAATTGAATTACAAAACTAACTCAAAACAGCAGGAAAACGAATCGATTCGCCCAAAAAGAGAATCGATTCGAACAAGGAAAATTGGGATTCTACAAACTGACGAATCGATTCGGCTTGGACGAATCGATTCGGTCCAAGCAGACCTGGAAAATGTCCCTATGCGAATCGATTCACCCAAGGTACGAATCAATTCGCCCCTACGATTTTTGCCAAGTTTGGCTATGGAGTCTTGGACTCCTAAATTTCTCCCCAACTGAAAATCACTCCAAACCAAGATCATTTATTGTCATCAATACATCATAAATACATCTAACTACTACCATAAACATCAATAATCATCCAAATCATTCTTGAATGATTCAAAACCCATAAATCCACAAAAACCCTAACATAGTTAAACCATGATTAATACACAATTATCACAAGTAATCATTTATCTTAAAATACAATATAGCAAGTAGAAAACTTGCCTCAATCTTGCAAATTTAGATTTTCCTTGTGTAGTAGCAAGAATCCAAACTCAATCTTCAATCTCTTCTCCTTTATCTACTCTTTCTCTTCCTCTCTCTTTCTCTCTAGGTCAACAATTTCACATAAGAGAATAATGAATTAATCAAGACATAAATCGTGCCTTTAGTCTAAAATTACAACTTAAATGATCAATACCGAGATAAAATAACACGCAACTGCACATTTAAGGTATAACCAGTCAAAAGTGCCCGAAACCTCAAAATATAATATGTCACATATTTTGACTATCTCGCACGTTCCGGAACCAACTACGGCCTCCAAATTATCATTTGGATATTTTATAACTAATTTTAAGTTTCGGTTCCATTTTAAACCATAGGGTCATTTTAAATCTCATGTCACCATAATACTCAACATGAGGATATTTACATACACATACAGTAAATATACAACAAGTTAGTAAATATTAACTTTTCTTCATTAAATTAATACTTACTCCATATTCCAACATTTTATATATAGTTACTTCACATAGTAAATTAATATAAAATCGATTCTCAAAAGCGAGGGTTATTACATACTCCCCCCCTTATGAGGGAATTTTGCCCCCAAAATTCAAGCGTACCTTGTAAGAAGAGATGCGGATACTTTTCCTGCATATCATCCTCACGTTCCCACGTCGATTCTTTAGCATTGTGATGACTCCATTGGACTCTCGACAGAGGATGGCTACATGCGATGAAGGCAATCTCCTCGACCTACCATCAGAAACTCAAGTATGTAACCGAGCGAGGAGTAATGGAGATCCACGGCGATCAAGCAATGGCAAGAAGGTGCTTCATAGCAGCCATCCGACCAAGGCCAGAGAAGAAGGCCGATCAGCCCAGGGAGAAAGTTGAAGAACAAGAAGGTCTGACACTTTCTAAATAGTAATTAAAGTACGGAAGATCTGTAGTATAGGAAACCAGGCTCCTCCCCTCTGAACGGGTCGTCGAAGACCTGGTGGAGGTTACGGCTAGAGATAGCGACAATAACAGAGTTTTCTTGATTGGAGCATCTCTTATTGACCAAGAACAGAAGGAATTGACAACTCTGCTGAGACGCAACGTAGATGTTTTCGCGTGGGAACCATACGAGCTGCCTGGAATCGATCCTAGTATGGTTTGTCATCAGTTGCATGCCAATCCCACCTTCAAACCAATCACGCAGAAGGCACGACGAACTGCACTCGAGAAGGCAAAAGCCGTGGAAAAAGAAGTAGAAAAATTACTGGATGCAGGATCCATATGGGAGGTACAATTCCCCGAGTGGTTATCCAACCCAGTAGTAGTTCCAACAAATCAATGGGAAGTGGAGAGTTTGCATCGACTTCACTGACCTCAACAGAGCGTGACCTAAAGACAGTTTCCCCCTTCCAAAAATTGACCAACTGGTGGACGCCACTGCAGCTCACGAGCGAATGAGTTTTCTGGATGCATACTCAGGATATCATCAGTTCCCTTTATATGCCCCAGACCAAGATAAAACAACATTTATCACCACAGTTGGGTTATACTTCTACAAATTCATGCCTTTTGGGCTCAAAAATGCAGGGGCAACCTACTAGCGGCTAGTCACCAAGATGTTCAAGGACCAGATGGGAGACACTATGGAGGTCTACATCGATGACATGCTCATTAAAAGCAAGAAGAAAGAAGACCACCTCTCAGACCTGTCAAACACCTTCGAAATCCTCAGAAAATACTGAATGAAACTTAACGCAATCAAGTGTTCGTTCGGTGTCCAGTCAGGAAAATTTATTGGGTACTTGGTCAGTAAGAGAGGCATAGAGGCTAACCCAGACCAGATCGATGTGATTATTAGGGTACAACCTCCTTGAACAATCCGGGACGTACAGAAGCTCACTAGTATGCTCTCTGCCTTAAATCGTTTTATCTCTAAATCCTCCGAGAAATGCAAACCTTTCTTCCAGCTTCTAAAGGGGAATAAAATGGTAGAGTGGAACCCAGATTGCTCGCAAGCATTGGTCGAGCTCAAAGCTTACTTAAGCTCTCCACTACTGCTCGTCATACCACAGCAAACAAATTCTTTGTACCTGTACCTCTCCATTTCCAACCACACTGTTAGTTCTACATTAATGAGCGAAGTTATAGGAATCTAGCACCCCGTTTACTACGCGAGTAAAACCCTTCTTGAGGTCGAGCAGAGGTACCTACCTCTGGAGAAGCTCGCCTTTGCACTAGTAGTGGCTTCGAGGAAGCTGAAACACTATTTCAAAGCCCACACCATAATCGTCCTTACATCGCACCCTCTTAAAGCTATCCTAAGGAAGGCGGATTTGTCAGGTAGGCTGTCTAAATGGTCAGTCGAGCTCGGACGATTTGATATCCAATTTCAACCGAGGAGCGCAATCAAGGGGTAGGTCCTTGCTGATTTCATAGTCAAATTCATAGGCGAGCAACCTTGCAACCAACCACAGCCAACCAAACAAAAAGGCAGCCACACGACGGAGGGAATCTGGAAATTATTTAATGATGGAGCCTCCAATTCAAAGGGGATAGGCGTGGGCGTCGTTCTTATCACTCTAGAAAATACGATCCTCGAGCAGGGAATTAGGCTTGGATTTAAAGCCTCCAACAATGAAGCAGAATACGAGGCCCTGATAGTCGGCCTCTAAAAAGAACACGCTTTGGGAGCAAAGAAATTACAGGTGTTTGGCGACTCACAGTTAGTCTCCAATCAGATCAGCAGGGACTACAATGCGAAAGATGAAAGGATAGCAGCCTACCTCGCCTTGGCAAAGAGGCTATTGGCTGACTTTGAGGAAGTCAATGTCCAGCAGTTCCCCAGGGGACAGAACAGCCATGTTGATGCCCTAGCAGCCCTAAGCTCAGCAATCGATTCCAACTTAAAAAGACCAATACCCATCGATTTCCTCTCTCATCTAAGCATCAACTGTGACGGCGAGTCAGCTGGATGGACCCACTGAAAGATTATTTGAAGGATGGCACGCTTCCAGATGACAAAAAGACTGTTCACCAGATAAGAGTCAAAACTACTCGCTTTCACTTATCTCCTGAGGGCAAGCTATATAAGAGATCGTTTTTCGATCCCTACCTTCAATGTATTCACCCAAAGGATGTCGAGCAGGTTCTACATGAGCTTCACGAAGGAATCTGAGCCATATTAGAGGAAGATCTCTGACTTTCTGAGCAATGAAGGAAGGTTATTGGTGGACATATATGCAAATAGACTCTGCGACGTATGTCCGCAAGTGCATGAAATGCCAACTTCACGCTCTTATGGTCCACCAACAACCTGCTAGCGACCTAAAATAATTATCTAGCCCATGACCATTCGCCTAATGGGAGATGGACATTGTAGGACCACTTCCTACCGCCATCGGCAGTCTCAAGTATTTGCTGGTCATGACTGACTACTTCACTAAATGGATCGAGGCAGAACCCCTAGCGAACATCCGAGATGCAGATATGATAAGGTTCATATGAAGAAATATAATCACCCATTTTGGCATCCCCAGAACCATCATCACCGATAATGGAACGTAGTTCGAAAGCAGCTCTTTTCAGAGTTTCTGTAACGAACACAGAATCAAACACCATTTCAGTTCGGTGGCCTACCCTAAGAGCAATGGCCAAGCTGAGGCTTCTAACAAAACTGTGAACGACGGATTAAAAAAGCGATTAGAGTGAGCTAAAGGCGCATGGGTAAATGAACTATCACATATTCTATGGGCTTACCGAACCACTCCACGACGAGCAACAAGAGAAACCCCATTTTCGCTGACATATGGAATGGAAGCAGTCATCCCACTTGAAGCAGGTTTGCCAACAATAAGGTCCAACCTTGTCGACCAGGATCATAATGATGCAGCATTGCTCACCGAGCTCGACCTGGACGATGAGCGCCGAGAGCTAGCCCTAGTAAACTAGTGAGCTATCAGCAATATCTCGCGAGGCATTACAATAAGAGGGTCAACCCAATGACATTCCGAGTTGGGGACTATGTCCTAAGGAAAGTCCAGGGAAGCGCAGTAAAACCAACAGACGATACGCTAGGGCCAAACTAGGAAGGACCCTTCAAGATAACAAGAGACAATCTGTAAGGCCCCTATCACTTGGAAACGATGGAAGGCAGAGAAATACCCCGAGCATGGAACGCAGCGAATCTCAAGAGATTTTATTTTTAGATCTTTCTTTTATTCTTTTATTATGGAGATAAAAGTTCATTTTCCTTGTCATTAATGAAAGTTATTTAACGGTTACATTCTGATAAGTAACATTTATATAAGCTTTATCGCACATCTTTTCCAAATGATAGGCACATTGATCATTACGCCTCCTCAGGTTGTCGTTATGAAACACGAAAGACCTCTTGACATTTCCCCTGGAAATATATGAAGCCCTACAGGAGATCCTTAGGCAATATGGCCAAATTTAAACTGGTCACCAAACCTTATTTGGTTGAATAAAATCCTGATCGAATAGAACATCCAACACCAGGTGTGTCCTCGCCAAATTGCCACACTTAGGCTTAAGGGAATGTGACGACACGACCTAAAAGGTAAAGTGGTGCACAATAGTATCTCGATGTTATACTGGACTGGGAGGACACTTGCGTGATAATACAAACTTAAAAGATCACAAAAGAGCAAGAATATAGAGATAATCTGCACTTATTTAGTCGGCTAAATTGGACCAAAACATAAATTTTATTAATCCACTATAGTTGCAACAAATACAATACATGTTTAGTCGGCGAGCTAGCCCAAAATATTGACACAACATTACTTCAACACAAAATACATAGAGTAGCTACTAGCAAAATCTCAGTGAGGATGAGGCCTCTGAATGAGATAATCATCCACTTGAGCCCTTTGACCATCATCAGGAGTAGGAACCAACTCTTCCTCGAGTTTATTAGCATCTGACTCCAATAGCTGCCAATGGATGGCATCGATGGGTATCCACTGATCATCTTTCCGGAAGGGATTGGGCATCCGAGTGGAAGAAGATATTTCGTGGCGATACCAGAGCATGGAGTTCCTTGGATCCTACATCTCCTTCAAAGCACTCAACCACCCTTAATGAAGGCGAGCTCCTGAAATTCTATCAGCCTCATCGGAGCATCCAGCCAACCCTGGTGATAACCATCGGCCCATACTCATCGGGGTCCTTTTTTGAACAGATGCCGCAGCCGAGTAACGTCCCTTTAGAGCCCGACGGCAATCACATATGCTCACTGGACATCACCACGGAGCTCTTCCATTTCGCTATCTGAACGCCTGGTGCTCCTGTCAGCTCGCGGAATGAATGGACCAGTAGAACCTCGCAGCACAGGGGGAACGTCGCTCGAGCCAGCCCTAGCTTGAGTTGATGAAGAGCCTCGCAACACTACAAGAGCGTTGCTCGGCTCGTGCTCCCTAAGACGCGAGACCTCTTTCTTTAAAGCTTCATTTTCTTGCTGAAGCATCTCACCAACCTGGTTGATCTCAGAAGCATCGAGAAGCTTTGTTCTCAATACATTCACCTCTTCTTGCACTGAAGCACCAACCTCTCCCATCTCCTGGAGCCTGTCCTTCAACTTGGCCACAAGCTCAGGCTATTCCTTATACTTTTGATTCCTTGACCTAAGAGATTTGCAAAGCCTAACAAAGGCCTAGCAAACCTGAGGACTGTCATTGGGACCAAGAGTCCTGCCCAAATGAGATGTGGCAGGTATATACTCTTCTACATCAGTCAACTATAAGACATAAAAGGGTAATGGAAAGAAAAATCAATCAGTGCACTGGGAAAAAGAAACCTTTTCATTGATAAGGGTTAAAATTACATCGAGCAGCAAAAAGAAAATTTACAGACAGAAAAAGCAAAAACACAAGGTAGTCCTAGAATTAAAAACTAACTAGCAACCTCAGGTTGCCCAGAAGCCGATGGCTGCTTCCCTTTATCAGCATCAGCAGGAGCACCGTCTTCAGCAGGGGTAACCTCTATCGCCACAGCAAGGGGAACGTCAGCAGAGGTTGTTTGGGAGACAGGGTCAGCGGCTTCATTAGCTGGGGCAGGGACTTCTTCCACATTCGGCTTCAAACCCGGGTCATGCTCATCGAACAGAGGAGAGTCTATATCAACACCAGCAGTTAAGAGGGCCTTGTTCCATCCCTTCTTGAAGTTCAGATGACTAATATAGCCTATCTGAACCACAGCATCCTCGTAGGCTGCAGCCCAACCAGAGTTATATGAGTCTTCCTTGGCAGTGACCGCCTCAGACTCCTTCTTCTTCAGCTCCTCGAATAGCACTATGTTCTCTTCCACGATAGCCATCTTGCTCGAGCAAACCAGGTCGTAGGCTTATCGCAGCTCTTTTAAATCTTTAACTGCTGCATCCTTCTCCCGGTTGGCAGTAATAAGAGACAGATCGGATGATATTCGAGCAGCATCAACGGCTTTAAAACCAGCCTTGAGCTCTGTACCCTTCAACCTCAAGGCTTTATTTTTTTGCTCCAGCTCACCATTTCTCTTCACCAGCTCAACGCGAGAATGATAGTGCACGGCGAAGTCGGTCACAAACTGCAGGAAGAAGAAGACATTAGAAGAAGAAAATAATGAAATTCATTAAAACATTGGAGAAAAGAAATAGTCTTACCAAAGCTAGCCTGTAGGGCCAGTTAATCAGACCCCAGCGCCCTTTGGCGATCAGCAGGAAGAACTGCTCTCTCGAGCAGCGTGGGGGCCAACTGAGAAGAAATTGTAACAGAAGCCCCCTCGGGCAGTGCAGACACAGGGACTAAGGCCTGCCCAGCCTTCGTCCTCGATTCGATCCTCCTCCTTTCCTCCTCTTTCTCATTCTCTATCTTCTTCCTCTCCTCTATCCTCTTCTTCTCCTCCACCTTCTTTTTCTCCTCCATCTTCTTTCTCTCCTCTTCCTTTTTTCTCTCTCTCTATCTCACCTTCTCTTCCCATCTCCTCTTCTTAACTTGCTCCTGAGTAGAAGACCAAGAACCAGTAGCCACGGCCCTAGAGCTATACTTTTGCTTCTTCAACCTCTGAGCGAGGAGCACATGATCTTCATCATCATCGTCCCGAATTAAATTATTCCTTGGAGGAACCATCTCCTCGCTCGAACTGCTAGATGTTCTTGGCGACTCTCGAGCTTTAGAAACTTCCCCACGATCAGAGGAACTGCTACTAATGGAGCTCCCTTCACCCAAATTACCACCAGCACCACATGCGATATCGCTTTCAGAGTTGCTCTCCTCCTCGTCCAACTGGATAGGATCCGAAGCAGTCTCTTCAGAGGTATCAAACTCAGGGATACTATCCATCGACCTTGCTATAAAATTCGAGCCAACGTTCTTGTATTCGAGCAGAAAAGCAGCAGGCCGGGGATGCTCGCCGTCAGTTAAAGGCTCCCTTATATTCCAGGCCTTGACCAATTCAGAGAGACGAACCTCGCTGAGAGAAGGTTCCAAGTTCTTCGACCTCGCTGAAGAAAAAATAGAGACAAATCAGAAAGATCAAAAATCAACAAAAATTAAAAGAGCAGAGCAAAGTCTACCTATGTATTCTTCCCCATAAAAGGGAACAGAGAACCTATCAGACCTCGACCCTTCAAATTGGGGAGAAAAATGCCAGTTTCTAACAAGGAAACCTTCTTTCCAATAGTCCTTATGGGAATCAGGTAGGTTTACTACCAATACCCTGTCAGGGCTCCTAGCTTTGAGATAGAGGACACCAGAGCTAGTTCGAGAGAAAGAGTATAAAAAATAGACCTCGGCAAGCCCTAACTTGGTACCATATAACTAGTTTATTTTATAGACGCCATTAATTATCTTTCACACATTGGACGAACACTGTGCAGGAACAATATTAAAATAACCAAAGAAGTACAAGAACAGATTGTTGGGAGGAAAAGTGAGTTCCCCCTGGGAAAACAACAAAACATGGATTCAATGGGCATCCTCTATCCCTCTAACATTTCTGTGGGGGAGGCACAACACTCAATCTCTACCCACTCTGGGATGTTATAAAACTTCCTAAACTCGGGGACCGACCTATTCCCAATCTTTGCCATTGGAAAACCCTAGAAAGACTATAAATTCAAAGAAAAAGTACAAAGAGAAGGCACAGGAGACTTACAAGATGGAAGTTCGACTCGAACGATGAAGAATCACGAGCCCAAATAATAAGGAAGCAATGAGAATGGAGACTTAGAGAAGAAAGTGTGAATCGCTAGAGCTCACAGGAAATGGAAGAATGCTGAGAAGGTTGAAATGACGGTCGAAAAGTGACTACTCTAGAAAACCTTTAAGTATTGCTAATCATGGTGCACAAACCACGAAGCGGGTGCCGCCAGAATCAGTTTTCCAACTTTTGAAGAGTTGCACAATGTATGAAAAAAACCATTATGGCAAATCATTTAAATTTATTGAGCCCAAAGTATGGCCCAACAAACTTAGGGGCAATTGTGGGTACCCGAAATTAGAATGATGGGCCTGGATGAGTAGCCCAATGTTGACGGCCCAAAGTACAGACCCCCACCTCTTAACTGGTCATGATCCAGTCTCCTCCCACGTTCCCCTTAAGAGAGGTTCTAGGGAGAGATGGAAAACGTGGGTGAGTCCAACACCCCTACTTACTAAAATGAACATGTATATATTGAACCCTAGGTCCGGGGCAAAGGACAAGTTGTATTCTCTGTAAACACTCTCTGGAGTATATAGAAATAACACTGACTGCACCACCGTGGACGTAGGCACATCTTTGCTGTACCACATACAACCTTTGTTGTGTGAATGCCATTTTACCTTCCTTATTCTTGCTTGGTGATTGCTTTTCTCTTATCTATTTGTGTTGCATAATAATTGTCACCACAACCTTTCGTTAGCTATAACGCCCCGGTCCAGATTTATGGGTTACCCGTAGTTAATCCGGTCCGACCCGAATGTTAGGTGTAAAGTGCAATAAAACAACCTACATTATGTTTCTAGTCCAATTTTATTTTAATTAATGTTTTACTTGTTTAGCATGCGATTCCAATTTCAAGTTCAAACTAGTGATGGAACCATGGGGAGCACCCCGAAGTCCAAGCATACAGAGCTACTAATGTAACATAAAAGAAAGTACTTACCTGTATAACGCTCTCAAAATACGAAACTGTACCCAACCTACCATAACAAAACGAGGGAGTGAGCCTAGTGATCAATGGAAAATATATAAATGCAGTATAGAATCGAATGACAGAAAGAAGACTTTGACACGTTATACCTATGTGCACATATAATTGCCATGTATACATATTTAAGCACACTATATATATACTTAATGCATGAAACAGTTAACTTATAAAAATCTTATTTATCCAGATTAATTCACCATAATCTTGTAAAAGACTTCATTTTTCTCATTTTGACATTCATCCTTTTATTTAACACACACAGTTAAATATTTGAAACCACTCCACTTGAATTAGCCGAGAACCTTTTTTTTAACCGAAATTACCCCTTTGTTTTAACCGATCCACATTAGTATTTTCATTAAATATCATCCTTTCAACACACGCGAACACCGTGTTAGAAAATACTTACTTAATCTTTGAAAACCTTTTTACAGCACATTCTCGTGTTAATTATGAGTCGAACCACTTAGGTTGTTTAACCACCCAATTACTTTACCTTTTTAACTACCTTATGGACATTAATCAACTTACATATATACTTATCCATTTCACTTTTATCGTAACATTTATTAATTCATTCGAGTTTGGTTGTCTTAACACATTTTCACTACAAACCCATTTCTTGATATGTTCCTTATTCCTTTATCGTTTCTCGAAATCTTTCAATAATCATGTACTTCAACGGGCTCCACATTGCCGGCTATGCGCACCATATGCTCTGACCAGTTATTTTTTATCTTTCACCCTAGGGTTCCGGGCCCTCCTTAATTATCCCAGTGTCATTCGAGTTCCTTCTAATGTGTTTTAACATTTTATAAATGTCCACATTATTTCACTTTTCTTTTTACCCGGCCGAAGCTAAAACCCGTTGTTTCACCCCAATTCGTGTCACGCTTTGAAATTATCATTTCATGTCCATTATACTTTAACTTTGATTTTATTCCAAAAATTATATTCATTTAGGACCAATTTGTGTGACACCTTTTCCAATATTTTTATTTCATAAAAATATTCCACTTTAAGTAGAATTACTATTTTACCTATTTTTTTCCAAGCTCATCTTTTACTCTATTTCCATAAGTGTTAATTTTTCTGAAATACTATTAAGTTACCCATACTAACTTTTTAAGTGTTTTAACACCTTTTTAATCTTGGAGTAATATTCTTCTTAATGGGAAACATCTTTATTTCATTATTTCTTTTCCAATTTCACAAGTGTCAATCATTTACAACATTAGCAAGTCATACACACCAACTTTCTAACTTAGACATTTCTTTACTTTCTCTATTTAAGAAACACAATTATACTTGAAGATTAATTTTATAAGAAAATGCTAATTTCTTTTTATCAATAAATGTAGTCTTGCAACTTTTTACTTATCACACTATTGACCCCTTCTTCACACACTTTGAAGACAAGAATTTCTACTTTTCTTATTCCATGTCTAAACCTAACAATTTTTTTTTTAAAACTTGTTTATACATTTATTGACAAAATACTACAAGTTTATATGCATGAGAAGATGGATTTTAAATTCTAAAATCCTTTTAATGGGTTAAACATACATTTCCTTTAAAAAAAATCATCATATATTCAAAAATATACTTTCAAGGCACAAAAGACATTTAATTTCTTCAAACTTAACAAATGTCAATTTTCATAAACTTTATATTTTTGTAAGAAACTTGAAAATATTATTTCATCAATGTTTAGAAAAATAAATCATTATTTTCAAACACTTCATTTCATAAAATGTTTAACATCAATATTTCTAGAAAATACTCTATTTTCATAAAATACCAACTTTTAATATTTTAAGACTTTGAAATATTTATTCATTCTTTACTTCTAATAAAAGAACATTTTACCAACATTTTTATTTCATAAAAATGTTAATCATTTACTACACATTATTTTCATCATTCAATCAAATGCACCGTATTCATGTAATCTAACAACAAGACTACAAATAATGCAAATAGAGTCTTAAACACTAAGGATATATTTTTTCACCTCTAAAGACTCCAATTGGTGGCAAGAATGTTGGTGTAGGAGGAGAAGCCCCCATCTCCAAAGGTGGCCTTAAGGGGTCACCAAATTTATCCTCCAAAATGATCTATTTGAGCTTCCACGATAAAAACCACCTTCAAATTCTATTAAAGCATCCATTATCTTCTCCAAAAATCCCTCAAGACTTCTCTCCAAAATTCGTATCTCCACTTCAACAATGGTGTAAATAGGTATTATAGGCTTGAACATAGTGGAATACTATAAGAAAATGGTGGTTTATGGTGGTGGAAGTCTAAAAATGATGGAAGATCACCCTCTCTCACTCTCTCATCTTCTTCCACTTTTTTCCAACAAATGCCTTAAACAAGCCTAATAAAACTCCCCTAAAGACCAAAAATCCCATTTTTCCAATTCTGGGCTTATTTAAGATTGACAGCACACCAAACCAAGGGCTAAAAATATGACAATGCACAAGGGCAATCTGATAAAAATATTTTCGAGGCACGTCATTCGAACGACATGAACATCGTTCAAGCAACATCACCACCTCGTTCGATAATTGGATCCGCGTAACCCTCGTGCGACCTGGAGCTGTAATGCAGTGAAATCTTATTTGAAGGCCTGCTTTGGGCAACCTTCATGTGATATGAATCTCGCTTCTAACAACCCCCATAGGTCATTTGAATGACCCCCCTTTTCGTATTCCTTTAATCGCTTTAATTTGGACCCATAATTTTCCAATAACTCTCCTCAATCCTCACTCCATTACAACTTATACAAAATTTAATTGAATTATTAGGGCAGGATATTAGAAACCTCCCTCCTTGAGAAATTTCGTCCCTAAAATTCTCGATTTGTTAATCCTTAGGCTTATGGGGTTCACCAACTTCTATTCTAAGCCATATATATCCTTAAAGACAAAATCATCGAAGTTCTTAATACTAAGTTCACCTTATGTGCACCCACAAATGGTTTGTCACCAAATAATCAACATGCGACATGTTCTAACGCTCGCCATCTCGCTAACCATGAACATCACATAATCGACTCCGAGTCTCCGCTCATTTTATGATCATGTCCAAATAATTTCTAACACCGCGTATGCTAGTATCTAGGGCATACCAACGTTTTTATGGGCAAATCATCTCTAGCGATCGACACTCACCCAATGTGAATCGTAATGCAACCAGTCGTCATATTTATCACCAAAATCAATTCTATTTTAGGACTGTACATCCTGCATCCCACAACTTTTTAGGCTATCCTGGCTACACCTCTCGCATGAGCTTGCCAATAACTATAGTATGCTATTTTCTCACTCCAAAGAGTAATATGCTTACCAAGTCATCATCGTTCATTTAGCTTACACCTTCCGCTACGTCACTCTGACTACCATGGTACTACCCTAGGTGTCTCACCTTAGAGCACTCACTTGATCCCCGTACCTATCCACTCTCTGTGGCAAAGCATAACCGTGCTAAATCTTCCTTGATTTCTAACACTATATAATATCCTTAAGTCATCATCCCACTCTTTGCAATAAAAGCCATCGACTGTCGTGTCGACTGGTTGAAAGGTCACTAATCCTAAAAAACACCAATACTATAAGCAAATCGTGTGGCCAAGAGGGTAGCCACCCTTACACAGAACTTTATGCAATAGTATGAATACCTCAGATGGGGCACACCCAGTTATTGAGATTCATTGACCATACCCGATCCACCGCGCTCTACCAGGCCTAACCATGTCGTACCATGACATGGAAGAATCCAAGTCATCACATATGTGAGAGTACCGATCCTGGATTACCGAAACTGAAAGGGACATACGAGAGTTAGAGGGAACAAGTAATCGTCCCAAGAAATTTTGGTTATAAGCACCCAACTATGATTTACGAAAGTAAACCTATGCTATAGGATTGAAGTCATGTCACTCATTCCCAAAGTTCTCACCGAGCACTAATCTTAGCCACATACACTGGATTTGATCACCAGTCATGATGAATCGAATCACAACCATTCATTCTCATAACATTGAAGAAATATACGAGTCGGTAGTCCTCTAGGAAGTCAACGCCCGACTTCCCTCCTTGGGAGCAAGGACATACCTATTACATCCTTGGTGTATATGAACCATTTCGATTGGCAGATGCCTCACACCCTTGTCTGTATTGACCTTGTCCATATACTGGTGAGAACGTCAACAACCTAATACACCTAGGTTATTGTCTGCCTTATCATATTGTGATTGAAAACCAAAATTCCCTTAGGCGGTAGTGTGTTCGAGAGATACATCCACCTTATTGTATCCTTTAACTATTAGAGATTGCCACTAAACTTACTTTGGGGTTTTACCCACACAGAATTTATGTGGCGACCACACCTGCCGCCATTAGCACTCTAAGGGTAGTAAATGTCACACAGGGCTACATCCTCTAATATGAACAAGCTTATCACGACATACTGAGAACTAACCCATACCTTTCTAAGACTATACTATCATATACAGTCGACACACGCTAACATTTTAACATGCTACGATATCACCCCACCTTGGTTGCCATTTCAAATCTCTACCCGTTGACATCAACCTAAGTTGCGAATACCTTTCCTTGTAGACCTCAAAAATGAGTGTCACAACACCAATACTAGTTATTTCATGACATCCGAGCACCACGCCTATAACGACATAGGCTATCATCTTACCGAGGGTATTATACTCACTCATCGATGCCGATTTAGGAAGCCACACCCAACACGTACACTATATGACTCTTCTAAACCTTGACTATCAATCTAAGATCATCTCCTGACCCTAAACACAATCATTACTAGGACACTAATGATTCTTTATAAAGTAATTAATTGGTCTCCTAAGAACACCAAACACATCCCATGTAAAAGTCCTAACTATCGACAAGATTTCATCACCCATACCTTTAGCATTACAGGTGTGCTCTACAAGCCTTTCAATACCCACATCACAATTACTCGGTGATTACAAAGAACTAGTCTACGAGAATCTACCTATAATGCACCTTAACTATCAAACACCTCAAGGTGTCATAACTTTTTATCTCTATCCCTAATGACGCCACACACAATTAGTCCTACAGGCATTCTATTATACCTTTAAACCATACTCACACTAATATTACCTCACACCTAGCCATCACTCCGATGGCTACAACGAGCCTTTATACTTAGACAATGATCTTATCTTTCACCCAAATGACTTTGACCATATTCCACGTACAAACCATAACTAACGTTACTAAGGATTATGGCAGGATATAAGACGTCTCCTACAACCTATAAACCTCAAGGTCTGCCTCGCCTATTCCACAATGAATTCTCAACCACGACAACTAAATTTCCTCACTACGTAGACATCATACCATGTGCTAATATACAAGTTAACATGACTATATAGGTCTTGGTAGGATATTGGACGTCGGGTATTGCCTGTAATACCAAGGCCTACACTACGGACACCACGAGGGATCCTATTCCTTGATACTACATTAAAATCCAGATACACTAAACCCAAGTCCTCAACCAAGGGACCCAATACATTCCCACCACATAGTCAATACTTATGAATGTAACTTAGTCATCTAACCACCATATATGAATTACACATCCTTTATAGCTAGGTCGTAAGGAACACTACTCACTGTTGCCACTACCAAGGCTACTCCTATCATCAAATTTACCACACATTACATCTCATGCAAAAGATCATGGTGTTGCCACTACTGGCCTATATAACTTCATATATCCACCAGACTCCTATCAATCGTAATATCATCCCAATGATCGAATTTTCCTAACTACATTATTGGTGTGAACTATCCGTAAGCACCGCACGTAAGGGGTATATACCTTTTAGTCACCAATCATCAGTGTTAGTTACGACACCCTAACCATCAACCTCTACCGTTGACTAGATGCAATGTGTGCCACCTATCCAATGGCATCATCTCACTTTATTAACATCTCAAAAGGCCCTACGTCACCAAGGATTGGAACATAAACACCTCACACTAACAACCATGGTGTCACCACTATTGGCTTGCAAGGACACCCGTAACTTACTAGAAAATCTAATCAGACGTGTGAAAGCGATTAATAACTATCAACTTGTTCATGTGCCACTTGCACTAGCTTACTTGTCCTTCTAACCGTTTTTACTTTATTGTCGATGAAACGAACTAAACCATCACGAAACCAGCATTATCGGACCAAACGAACACCGATGTCGAAAGATCTAATACCAACCTCACCACATCACTCCCGGAAGGAACCTTGAACCTAGAGATCTGATACTATTTGCAATGCCCCGACCCGAATTCATGGGTTACTCATAGTCAATTCGATTCGACCCGAACGTTAGGTGTGAAGTGAAATGAAACAACCTACATAATATTACTAGTCCTGTTTTATTTTAATTAACGTTTCGCTTGTTTAACTTGTGATTCCAATTTCAAGTTCAAACTACATGATGGACCCATGAGGAGCACAGTCCAAGCATACATATCTACTAACGTAACATAAAAGAACGTACTTACCTGTATAGCGCTCTCAAAATATGAAATCCATAATCATAGATTTTATAATAAAATAAAATCCCTTATTATTATAAGTCTAATCTCAGCTTTTACCTCTCCCCCTTTTATAGCAAGCCAAACTTGTAAAGATCAAGCTCACATAAGAAAAGGTGATAATTCACTAAAAAACATGGCTTTGTTTGTTATCACATTTTCACTCCCCTCCAAATAAGGAATCTTAATAAATTTATATCAAAACTCACTCACATCTAACTTAAATCTCACAACATTTGCATCCAAAGGTTTCTAAGTGTTTGTGAATTTTTTCCCTCTATTGTTGTTGTAATTATTCTTATTATTTATGGTTATTTATCCACTCATCTCAAATATCAAATTTCTTTATACAAAACATTTATCAAGTTTCAACGGTTATATTGAAAAGAGAACGACATGCCAAAAATTATTTTAAAAATTTAAGTGCGTTGTCACCTCCCTTTTGGTTCAAAAATGTCATCTAAGAGAGAATTTGTTGAGGTTGATTAACAAAGGGAAAAATAAACAACAATCCCAATGAAAATTTAAGGGGTCCTAAATGGAATGTCTGTTGAAATTTGTAATATTGAAGGAATGAAAGAATTATTCAACACCACTCAAATGAGCACATCTATTTGAGTTTCATATCATCCTATGTCGCATTTACTTCACATTATGGAAGTGACTTTTTGTAGATCTTTGCTTCACATTGTGGAAGTGACTCTTTATAATATCTTAAAGTTATGGGGTATTACAACTACTCTAATTTATCCATTTAATCTTAAAAAATATGGTATTTATATCATAAAAACAAATCTAGCATCAAATCCAAATAAAAATTCGATGTTTGAAAAAAAACTATTTCAATAGTTTACAATGGTTAAAAATGGACTTACCAAGAGTTTGAATGAAGATCAAAGCAATAAAAATGGTCAAATAAAGTTTGGATAGAGCTATTGGACACTTCAATGGTGGTTTAGATTTCGTGTGTTGATGAGAACGAAAGTAGCTAAAGTGAGTGGGTGAAATGAAAATTCCAGTTGTGATTTTATATCACATTTTCACTAACGCAATGCTTCTTTATCACAGATGTGAGCATTCCCCTTTGTGGGTTGCAAATGTTGGTAAAAAATTTTGTGTTTCCCAAACAAGGGAAAAACACCAAAAATGAAATACGAACGTGTACACTAAGTTCCATTGAGTCTAACACGTGATTAATGATTAAAATGTTCCCGTTTAACATCAATATCAAGGTTCAAGGTTATGCCACATACACCAAAATGTAAAATGAATAAGATCATGGAGACTTAATGCAATTTTAA
The DNA here is from genome assembly GCA_949130495.1 of Sambucus nigra. Lineage (NCBI taxonomy): Eukaryota > Viridiplantae > Streptophyta > Magnoliopsida > Dipsacales > Adoxaceae > Sambucus > Sambucus nigra. The sequence continues at coordinate 551,316,072 of OX422207.1, forward strand.
ATCTAACAATACAGGGTGTGATGAATATAAATCACGTCAAGAAGAAAAATGAACATGTTTGAGCATTGAATGATGAAGTCAACTAAATTTCAATAAAACAAAACTCTTTTAGAAAATCTACTTATGATGTTTATCACAAAAAGTTTCATTTTCCATGAAAATATAAAATTTTCAACTAACACTTTTTTATTCCTCAAATAAGCAATTTATGATTATAAACTTTTAGGTCTCTTATCCTTAGTGTTACCCAATTTTTGGATAGATAATATATTTGAGACATCTCTTTTCAATTTTTTTTCAAGTGATGACTTTCACACTTAACAAAAATGTGAGGAACTTATTTTCAATTTTAAAAGGTCAGAATACCAATTTTCGCGTGTCGTAGTCATGACCACTTCAACACATGATTTTGAATAGATTTCATAAATCTTTTCAAAAATAACCATGGGAAATCCTCGCATGCACAAGTTAAAAATGACACCCACTTTCCAAATCACAACTGTTTTAAGACACTATAAAGCATATATTACATTCTTTTTTTAAAATATTTAGATCAAATAATTTCTCAAGAGAGTTGTATAGTGTATAGTGCATCGAGTTATTGCATATACACTATATTAATAGAGCTTTAAGAAAATTATGACTTTCAAGATATCAATTTCAATTTTGAGAGTGTGTAAGATCATGCACACATCGTTACCCACGCCCATCCCCTAGTCAGTCAAAATTGCGTGACATCGTCGAGGGCACCTAACAAACGCTAATATTCTTATTTGGCATCTTTCCATTTAGGGTAGGCATAAATGGAACCAAGATAGAATATCACATGCAAGATATCATACATTAATTTAACGTATGCCGACTAACCAACAAGCACATAATCAACAATTATATCTCAATAAGAATGGGAAAATTTGATAAAAACACAACAAAAAGAATATGATGAGCAAGGAAGGAGATAAGAATTCTAAGAGTCCTAGGAGCATTATAACAACCCGTATATTACGGTATCGAGATTGATCACATACCAATATTGAAATATACAAATGTCTGAAAAAATTTAAATATCATTCTTAGCCTGTATAAAAACAAAACATATAGATATGACAAGATAAAGATGCGGTATGATGAACCTTAATAGCAAACTAAATCATCACCACATAATACTAAAGAAATATAAAATGTCTCATTGTCTACAGTAATTAACCTCAATCCATAAACTTCAACCACATAGTATCAATCTCAAACTACCAACACTAATTGAATGTAAAGACACATACCAACTGTTGGGGTTTATTCTTAAAATCATGTGTAAAATATTTAGTAATTATTTATAAAGAATTGTTTTATTCATTTTAAATTGAGAATCAAGTTTGTGAAATTGCTTTATATTTGTTTATATATATTATGTCAAATTAATGTCGATTAATATAGCTTTGTAGGAATTCCATTGTTGCCACTTCGGGTTGATCACAAGGAGATTGGAATTTCGGTTCTAGCACTATTTAAAAAGTTCACAACCTAGATAGGAAGTTGACATCCTATTGAAATAGTTGGGATGAAATACTAAGTAGTTTATCTCAAACTACGAGAACTTGTATGATAGTTCAATAAAGGATTATGATCGATACATCCTAGGAATGTATTAAACAGAACCACCCATGAGATTTGAGTCTAATGGTTGTCTAGATTAGACTTAGGCAATCTCACACCATTTTTAAAGGGTTCATAAATTTTTAATTCCGAGAATTATGAGTGAAAATGGGTTTTATGGAGTGGTCCGATTATATGTAAAAATTGTAGATTAGGTCACACACAATCCAAATTTAATTAAGTGCAATTTTATCTTGATTAATTAGGTGAACCTAAACATGTAAGATATTGCATCTAAATTGAAAGAAATAAGCCACAAGATAGGATATGAGGAAATTCATTTTGGAAAAAACCTTTTGTTTTTCAACACTATTACAACTTAGTATTATAGAATGATATGGACAGACTTACAAACCTAGACACCACTAAGTATTGCAGTTATGTCTTCCTTCATTGTTGTTGATAAAAAAGCGATGCACATCCAATAATGCCCCATACAGTAAGCCTCACTTACCTCGGTGTCCACCGATCATCCTCAGGAAATTCTTTTTCTATCTCCATCAGTGAATAATTAACTCCACAGGGATTATAACATATGATGCATTTTTCAGGGTTTAATAAAGTGATCACAAAATATCCAAGGGGTTTGGATTTGAAAAAATAAAGTGTTTGGTCACAAAAAGATGTCTATGAAGCTTGATAGAATTTTTAAGTTCATATATTTATATATATAGAGAAAATATTCAAGAGATAGAATTAAAAGATTGCACTTGAAATCAGGGAGAAAACAAAATTTCTCTAGCTCATTCGAACGAGGTACATATTATTCGAACGAAGCACGTGGTCTCATTCGAAACAAGAACATATCATTCGAAGGAAGTACCTGATTTTGTTCAAAACACTTTTAATGACTTATCCAGCGAGATTCCAGAGCAGTTCAAAAGTTGCTAAAATTGATATCTTTCGAAGTTCATTCGAAGCTATTTTAACTAGGTACACACATTCATTCAAACGACATCCAATGTCATTTTAATGACTTTGCAAATTTTCAAAGAGGATTTTAAAAATATTTTGGAAAAATATTTTATGTTTACGAATACTTTTAAAATACTCCTGAATAATTTGATTACATAAAATCAACCTCATATACCTTCTCCATATGATTGTAGTGACGATCTTAACTCTTCGATCTTCAACTGTTGTATTCGGTCACTAATTTGTTTTCCCTCGAATATCTTGAGAATGTGCATGAATATGTAGAGGTGTAAAGGAATATGAAAAACTTAAAAACATAGTGATAAATTATAAATCTTGCTCTTAGAAATCTTCCCCTATGGATATTCCGGTACAAAACATAAAATCGAAAAAATAACCCCAACAACAAGTTTAACTAATGTTCCTCCCAAACCCGAAAAGGAAAAGACGCTTGTAACACAGTCTATGTCAAAAAATTTCATTGTTTAGTCCATGATATCATCAATGGGGAAAGATACCTACGCCCATGAAATAAGTAAATATCATGACACGTGGAGTTTAAAGAAAAAAAACTCCCCCTTAATATGATCTCCCTCTTTCGTCCATAATAGATAAAGGATTAGAAGATGAACCTTAAAAATTAGCATCACGAGAGTCCAAATTTGAAATATCATCACTAAGAATAGTCAATTAAGCATATGCGATGAAACTTCAATAAACTAAGAAACTATTTTTGAAATTTTTGATATACGTATCAATACAAATACAAATAGTCACACCATGGAGTAGCACGAAAATATCTGAATCATGCATGTGTAAAGAATATTTGTGAACATAATGCACGGAAAAGCCAACATAGGCATACGTAGTGATGGTGCATGAAGTTGATGAAAATTCTAAAGAAAGGAACGTAATCCAACCTTCTATTAAATCAATTGAACAAAGTAAAATTGACTCAACTCATACAGTTTTTCATGATTTTTAATGCTTCACAAATTAATAATGCCAAACTATTTAATGTTTTTGAAGGAGTTTATTAGGCAAACCCATTGATTATCAACTTATAACACCCTTAAAATCTCATATTTTAAACATAAGATTTCAAAACACTTGAAGGAATCATATTGCTCATTTTTAGTGAATCATCAATGAAATAATTTGGCCTTAGCACTTCTGTTTTTATGTGCCAAAATAATCTTTTAGGCTCTTGCCAATGGTGACCTTTAACGCAAAGAAGACTGCTTCTTTCATAGCCCATTTCCATTTCTTAAACATAAATCAATTTTTCAGGAAAAAATATGGGCAATGGTTTTTACATGTACAATTAGTTCCTAGTATATTTGGTTCGTTATTGAGAATGATTGAGATGAGAACATCCTATTCGACATATGACAAGCAAGTACAACGTTAATTTTTTTTTTCATGTGTGCAATCAAGGTGATATAATGAGTATAGTATGAAGTTAGTAATCAATAATGAACAACATAATGTTAAACATGTGTAATTAAGCATAAAAAATGAAGTCAAGTCTCATAACACCATGACTAAGTGACATGAATGGATGGAATGAAAATGTGATTCGAACATCTAAAATGCGCATCCATATATGGTATAAAACAAAATGCAAAAAATATTTTTGAATTTTTGAACTCTTTTATCAAATAAATAAAATATTTTTTAAAAATTTTGAAAATCTTTCTAAAAGAAAAGATACTATTTTTGGAATTTTCAAAATATACACAAAAAAATACAATATAGTTGTAGGAATACGTGATAGCAACCTGAAAATCATCCTAAACTAGAAATAAGTCTTGACCTCAATCATTTGTTTAAGAGGTGTTCTCAAAAGACATAGACATCCTTTGAAATTCCTCCATTAAATACCGAGAGGTCTTGATAAGAAACTCAAATTTCTCTCGAAGACTAAGAAGGTCTCTATGGGGGTATATGGGAGCATGTGTGAGAGACTCTTCCTAGTTTCAAACAAAAATCCCTAAGATGACCTCTTTGTTTTAAATGGGTACAATCATAAATTTTTTTGAGTCGACCTTGGTTAAAATGCCTATAACAATTTCTCCTTGGTGGGTTAGGTGGAGGCCCATAAGGATCTGACACAAACTTAGCAACCGGTTCGAGTGTGGCATGGGAGATGGATAAACCCTCATAACTTATGTCACGCCTCTCATTAAAACCTAAAGCGAGACCTGGGAACATATTTTCAACCTTCTTATATATGTCCTGTAAAGTGACCTCGACCTCCCGAGCACGTTAGAGATCTTTCTCGAGTTAGAAAATATGGTCTTCAAGTTTGTCACGAGTCTCCAATGATACTTGTAGATCTCTCGTAAGACTATCCACTTTATTGGTCAAAAAGGTTTTCGTACCCAATAAAACAAGTTGATCACTCAAAGAGACTCTTAATTTCTCGAGTTGACTCACCGTGGCTTCACTCTCTCTCGAAACTTTCAACTCATTATCTAAATCCAACACCCTAAGAGTCAATTTTTTTTAACATCTCGGTGTAAAGTTTGAAGTATGCATATTGGAGATGACATTCTCCCTCACTTAAATCATCACCCTCACACTCTCCAAAATGATTCGACTCATTGTCGAGGCTATCATGTTTAGAAATTCTGGACTTTTAGTGCTAATATAACTATCCATAAGTGCACAAAAATTACATTCACGTGGTGATTAATTATCGGAATCTAGCATCTCAACATCACTATCGCTTAGAGTGGAATTATAGGTGGCTTTGCCTTTGCCCTATCTCTTAAGCATAGTGTGACACTCATGGGTTTTGTGACTTTTTCCCTCACACTCATAATATCTCTTCGATTCAAATTTCTTAGGATACTCATATCTAGCTTTATTTTTATCATTCTAATTAAGAATCTTACCTCCTTTGAAATTTTTATTTTTCACAAAATTATTATTTTCCAATTTGGTTGAATTTTGATTTTTGATTTGAAAGACATTTTGAATTTTTTAGCAAACATGACAAGATCATCTTGATCACTTTTAGAATAGGAGTTAGAAACCTTTTCTTTCTTTGATTTATCTTTTAAAGCCATTCTTTCCTTTTTCCTTTTGGTTTGGGGAACATGTCTAATTCGTAAGTTTAGAGATCACCTACTATCTCTTCTAGTCTAATTGTGTCTAGAATTTCTAAAGAGTTAAGGACAATCACTTTTGCATTGAAATGAGATGGGAGAGACCTTTAAATTTTCTTAACAACTCTCACTTCCAGAATTTGCTCACCCAAATTAAAACCGGAATTCACATTATCAGAAATACGAGAATAAAATTCATGAAATGTGTTTGATTCAAGAATGTGAATAGTCTTAAATTGTGTGGTGAGGTATTAAAGCTTAGAAGCTTTAACACCCTCCTATGTGAGTTGTAGGATATCCCAAGTTTTTTTAGACATGGTACACGTCAAGATGTATCGAAATTCTTCGGGTGTGACATCATAAAAAATAACATTCAAACCTCGAGAGTTAAAATTACTCAATCTAAAATCATCCCAGTCCAATTAGCGACTGACTTAAGACTAACGACATTTTCACTAGTCACAATAGGAGGAGTACAACCCCTTTTCAATAGCAACCACATGTGCTCGTCAATCAATTTTAGAGACAATTTCAATCGAGCTTTCCAATAGGCATAATTTTGGCCATCAAACAAATGTGGCCTATTGTATGAATTCTTTATATAACCACCAAGATTCATTTAAATAACTTGTAGAAATAGGCCCTGACACCAATTTATAAAATAAAGTTATGGGGTGGTCCGATTATATATAGAAATCATAGATTAGGTCATGCACAAACAAATTCAATTAAGTTTAATTTTATCTTAATTAATTAGGTGAACCTAGACATGCAAGATATTGAATCTAAATTGAATGGAACAAACAACAAGCCAAGATATGAGGAAAAAATACCTTTAGGGAAAAACCTTTTAGTTTTTAGTACTGTTACAACTAGGTATTATAGAATGACACAGACAGACTTATAGACTTAGATACCACTAAGTATTATAGTTATGTCTTCCTTATTTGTTGTTGATAAAAAGCGATGCAGATCCAGTAATGCCCCACAAAGTGAGCTCTACTTACCTCAGTGTCCATGTTAGACTTAAAAAAATCCTTTCCTATATTCAACAGTAAAGAATCAACTCCACAAGGATAAGAATATATGATGTATTCTTCAAGGTTTGATAAAGTCATTTCAAAACATCCAAGAGGTTTGGACTTGAAAAAATAAAGTGTTTGATCACAAAAGGATGTCTAAAAATTTTGATATAAATTGAAAGTTCGTATCTCTATATATAGGGAGAAAAATCTCAAATAGATAAACTTAGGGCTGACAATTTTTGACACGATAACCCGTTTATGGTAATAACCCGAACATGACCCGAATATGACACGATTAGCTTGTATATATTTAAGATTACCTAAAACTTATAATAAAAGCAAAATCATCATGACTCGAAAATGACACGACTAACCCGAATTGCCACCCCTAGATAAACTTGAAAGATTGCATTTGAAATTAAGTAAAAAATAAAATTTTTCCAGCTCGTTCGAATGAGGTACATCTCGTTCGAACAAAATACTCTATCTTATTCGAACACCTATCAAACGACATTTCCAACGAGATTCCAGAGAGGGCCAAAAAATGCTAAAATTAATCTCGTTTAATGTTTCAGTCGAAGTTGTTCTAATGTGGAACGTGTACTCCAATGTTGTTCTAACGAGTTTTTAAATTTTTCAAAAAATATTTTCAAAAATATTAATGTTTTCAAACACTTTAAAAATACCCCTGAATAAATTGATTACACAAAATTAACCTCGTATACCATCTCCATATCATTGTAGTGATGATCTCAACTCATCGATCTTAGATTGTTGCATTCGGTCACTAACTAATCTTCATTTGAATATCTTGAGAATGTAAATGATGATGTAGAGATGTAACTGAGTATGCCAAACTTATAGACATAATGAGAATTATATTTTTTCCTCTTACAAGTTGAAAGAGTTGGCGCTTGCGTTCAAATAAGGAAACAATATAATAAATGCCTTTTAACCCAAATTAACCCTAAGCATGCAACTAGGTGTGATTGAAACAATATGAAATCATGCAAGAATTATTCAACACACAAAGTTTCAGGAAAAAATCCCCCACAGGGGCAAAACCATTTGTATATCACTATAATTTGTAAGAGAAACGGCTTACAATCGGATTACACTGAAATACAAGATTTTTTGACTAAGAATTACCCTCGGGTATCGGATTCTATAGTCGCGGCTGGAAGAAACCCTTTCCAGTAGGGGTGGCGGCTGGAACAATCCCTGTCCAGTAGGGCTGCAATGAAGAGGAAGAAGCGGTCCACTTCACAAAGGGTTGAACAACATCAATGGTGTTCTTTGGGTTACCAAATTTGATTCACAAAGATACGGAAGATGTGTGAATCTAAAAACCTAGAATCATAGGACTCAATAGGTGAAGACTTTAGGGTTGATATGCTCTGAAAATCGTGGGAAAGTCTTAAGAAAACCAACTGCTGATCGTGGTTTAAATAAGGGATCGAAACCCTTCAAACTCGGCTGCACGATCTGGCAGTGATTATCCTCGCCGGATCGGTCCAGTCGATTAGGCGGATCGGTCCGGGTAAGTCGGATCGGTTCTTTTTCTGAAACCGGATCGGTCTGGTTGGCATCGGATCGGTCCGGAACTTTTGCCTTCATCGGTTTGCTATGGATCCGGTGGCTACTGGAGTCTGACAAAACGGATCGATCCGGTAGATGGTCGGATCGGTCCGGTAAACCGGATCGGTTCTTTTTCTGGACCGGATCGGTCCGGCCAGGTCTGATTCCCAAATTCTTTCTTCTTTTGATCTTCGGATTTTGTTGATGACGATGTGATCTTTTCAACCAACAATCTTGTAACGGCGTATGACATAACATATACATAAAGATGGACAAATTGTCCTTACAAATCTCCCCCTATGTCTATGCCGGAACAAACATAAAAAATCCGAATTATCAAATATGAAATTTCCTATACAAATCTACCCTTCCATGAACCCAAAACTGGAAAGATACATATGAATAAGACTGCATCGTTTGTTCTTCAATTCTTCAGGAATCTTCACGCTTATCTCATCAGGGTGTGTATCATGGGATTATCAAGGATGTACCTACACACATGAGATAAAGCAAATACCAAGTGACGTATCGAGTTTTGAAATGAGATAAACATTAAGCATATATATCAATGTAAGATGATATTCTCAGAATTTCAAAAACTCCCCCATAATCAGATAATTCATTCTCCCCCTTTTTATGATGTCCCCAAATCGACAAATGAGAGAAATAAATCAAGCAATCAAGTACCGGGATGTCACAAGGCATAAAATCACACCATGAATGAACATAAAACAACCAAGTCGGTGATAGCGTAAAAGAATGGGTGTGATCAAAATTCAATAGGAAAATCAAAGCATACAAACATGACATATGTGCACGATGAATATTGGATATTCCTAACGAATGAACTCAAATGCTTCCTTTGGTGTAAAAGATTGGAAATATATGACATTGACTATCAAATCTACAAATCAAAGCTCAAAGTGATTTCTACACCAATAACGTCCAAAATGATTTTCATGCGTTTTCAGGACTTTCAAGGAAGTGCAAACCCGTTTTTCAATCTCCAAACACCCTCAGATTTATATTTTGAATAGAGGTATACTAAATTCTCAAACTTTGGAGAATTGGTGGTGAAAACCTAAATGGCCCATATATGGCCTGTATTGCTTTTTATTGCCTTAACAATTTTTTTTCGGGCTCTTTTAACCTCTTAGGACCTCGGATATTAAAATTCCTCCATTTTTTAGGTCCTTTTTAACGGTGGCTTTTGCGCAAAGGATAAGAATCAACTTTCGCAGCCCCTCCCCGTTATGAAAATATGCGCACAGTCTCACCAAACGGTTTTTACATGCAATCCAATCTTGTCAAGTTTTATCGCATTTTATACATTGTATAGACAGGATTGAGATGGAAACACTCAAGCCAACATGAGATTGACAAGAGCAACAATCAAATATAGCCGTGCATGTGTGCAATAAAGGATATAGGAGTCAAACATGTAGGAAATATCACTAATTACATCTCAAGGACTCCAATCAATGTTAAGCACATGGATGAAATGATGTAGCCTCTCAAAACTCTATCAAACAGTCACAAGGATATATGAAATGAAGTTGTGACTTGGCTATCTTAAATGCTCATCCATAAAAGGCAAATCTCTTTTTGAATTTTTCAAAAAAAATTTTATCAAAATAAAATCTTTTTGTGCTTTTCTCAAAATTTTTCAAAAAAAATCTTTTTGTATTTTTCAAAAACAAGAATATATACAAAAATGATACATACTAGCAATAGGCAACCAATGTCATCATGAAAAACACCCTATGCTAGTAAACAAGACTAGATCTCAACCGGGAGTAACGGTGGAGTTTTCCAAAGATGGTGACATATTTTGAACCAACTCCACTAGATCATGTGTAGTCTTGATCAAAAACTTCACTTGCTCGCGAATATGCGCAAACTCTCTATCAAAATGAGCAGGCAAAGAATCATGAGTGGGTGCATGTGCATGAATGTGTGAAGTGGCATGATGTGGCACAAAACCCAACTTAGAACAGAACTCCCTAAGATGCCCGCGTTTCTTGCAGTGGGAGCAAACATAAACCGGTCTAGGAAGTAATTTATCAACAATTTTGGGGTGAATATTCCTAGACGGACACCCATGGGCCTCACTCACAACGGTGGATATAGGCTCGGGAGCATTCTTTAATGTGACTTGGACCTCTTGTGCTTGATTGAGGTCATCCTCGAGATGGGATACACGTGTCATCAGACTAGACACCGTGTTGGACAAGTCACCTTTTTCTCTTTTTAGCTCATCACTTTCTGCCTTTAATTCACGAATAAGAAGACCTAGGATCCTATTTGACCTTTTTGTTTCCATGGTCTCGATAAACAACTTTCTGAAGGCATTTTGGATCAACCTATCATCACCATTATCACCCTCACTATCACTTAGAGAAGTGGGCATAGCAGCTTTCTTGCCCTCTCTCTTAGGTCTAGTGGGACACTCAAATTTCTTGTGCCCTATCCCATCGCACTCAAAGCATCTTATCTTCTCAAGATCTTTCTTTCTTTCTTTTCCACTCTCATCACAACTCTCTCTTTCTCCAAATAATCTTAAATCTCTCTCTAAGGCGGTGATCCTAAGAGCTAAAGCATTATTACGCTTCTTGGTTTCAAATGACTCAGAATACAACTCAGCGTAGACGTGTTGAAGATCACATTCGCTCTTACTTTCCTCATCATCCTCCCCCTCACACTCTTCGCTCTCACTGTCGAGGTGTCCCTGTGAGTCAGCATCCTCGTCGTCGTGAGGTGCACTAGAAGAACTCACATGACTAGCCATGAACGCGGTGAAGTTACGCCCATGCGGTGACTCATCTCCCAAGTCCACCGACTCGACATCACTGTCGTCACTAAGGGTAGCATTCAGGACAGCTTTCCCTTTCTCTCTATTCAGACGATTGGCACACTCAAACGCTCTATGACCCCTACCATCGCATTCAAAACATCTCTCACTGTCTTTCTTAGGAGGGTCTTTGGAATCTTTCTCATTTTCCTTTTCAGAAGTATTTTTCTCAACATTCTTTTTATCATTGAAATTTCCACTTTTCTTGAATTTGAGAATTCTTTTGAAATTTTTTGCAAACAGGGCCAAGTCATCTAAGTCAAAATCACATTCAGACTTGGACTAAAAAACTTTTTCTTTCTTTTTCTGAAAATGAGTCTTTAAAGCAATCCCATTATCCTTAGCCTTAATGGTTTTGGGAAACATGTCAATCTCATAGGTTTGAAGATCTCCTACAAGTTCTTCCAACTTAAGTGATTTCAAATTTCCCAACGAGTTCAAAACAGTGACTTTCGGAATAAAGCGTTTTGGGAGAGATCTCAGAATCTTTTTAACGACACGCGTGTTATCAATTACCTCACCCAAATTAAAACTAGAGTTAACAATGTCCGACAAGCGTGCAAAAAACTCATCAAAGCATTCGGACTCAGACATGGTGATAGTCTCGAATTGGGTGGCCAAATTTTGTAATTTAGACTCTTTAACAGCGTTCGTACCCTCATGGGTAAGTTGCAAAACATCCCATGCCTCCTTTGACGTGGTGCACGTCATTATGCGTTTGAACTCATCCGGAGTGATGGAAGAAGAAATAGCACTCAATCCCTTAGAATTAAAGGAAGACCATCTAAACTCATCTTCGGTCCATTGCGTGACAGATTTTAAATTTGTCACATTTTCAACAGTGACGGAGGGAGGTGTCCACCCTCTTTCAACAAGAATCCATACCCGTTCATCAATGGCTTTTAAAGCCGACCTCATACGGGCTTTCCAATAAGCATAATTTGACCCGTCAAAAATAGGCATTTTATAATATGACTTCTCCATTTGAACACGCTCTTTTCAAAAATCAATTTATTTCAAAAATTGATATCTTTAGAAAAATTTTGCGGAAAAAGGAATACGCGATAGATTAGCGTAACCTGCTCTGATACCAATTTGAAAGAGTTGGCGCTTGCGTTCAAATAAGGAAACAATATAATAAATGCCTTTTAACCCAAATTAACCCTAAGCATGCAACTAGGTGTGATTGAAACAATATGAAATCATGCAAGAATTATTCAACACACAAAGTTTCAGGAAAAAATCCCCCACAGGGGCAAAACCATTTGTATATCACTATAATTTGTAAGAGAAACGGCTTACAATCGGATTACACTGAAATACAAGATTTTTTGACTAAGAATTACCCTCGGGTATCGGATTCTGTAGTCGCGGCTGGAAGAAACCCTTTCCAGTAGGGGTGGCGGTTGGAACAATCCCTGTCCAGTAGGGCTGCAATGAAGAGGAAGAAGCGGTCCACTTCACAAAGGGTTGAACAACATCAATGGTGTTCTTTGGGTTACAAAATTTGATTCACAAAGATACGGAAGATGTGTGAATCTAAAAACCTAGAATCATAGGACTCAATAGGTGAAGACTTTAGGGTTGATATGCTCTGAAAATCGTGGGAAAGTCTTAAGAAAACCAACTGCTGATCGTGGTTTAAATAAGGGATCGAAACCCTTCAAACTCGGCTGCACGATCTGGCAGTGATTATCCTCGCCGGATCGGTCCGGTCGATTAGGCGGATCGGTCCGGGTAAGTCGGATCGGTTCTTTTTCTGAAACCGGATCGGTCTGGTTGGCATCGGATCGGTCCGGAACTTTTGCCTTCATCGGTTTGCTATGGATCCGGTGGCTACTGGAGTCTGACAAAACAGATCGGTCCGGTAGATGGTCGGATCGGTCCGGTAAACCGGATCGGTTCTTTTTCTGGACCGGATCGGTCCGGCCAGGTCTGATTCCCAAATTCTTTCTTCTTTTGATCTTCGGATTTTGTTGATGACGATGTGATCTTTTCAACCAACAATCTTGTAACGGCGTATGACATAACATATACATAAAGATGGACAAATTGTCCTTACACAAGTATTACCCTTGGTTAAGGAAATCATATATCTCTTCCATGTAGAAGTATCATGTAGGGTAAGTACAAACACGTGTGGTGGATGTGGTGGTTGATCCTGATGCATGGAGACCATAGTAGTTAAAATGGTTTGACCTATAATAGTCTCCAAATCAGTAGGCATAAGAGCTGGTGCCTGTCCTGTGGTTTTGGCAGGGGATATGATGTATATGACTCAATAGTAAAATATGCCAGTTACACACGGGTCTCCTCTAAGTTTTCAACATTTGAAAGGTGGTAAAAAAACTGTATCAATTGAAAAACCACCAATTAAGTTGTTTAATACAAGATTAAACTATCTAAATGGCTCCGAACTGTTTGTTGAAGAAGCTCTTTTCTTAAAACAAATTGTAAACACAAAATGTGTAAAACAGTTATGAACAAGTAATTTCAGTTATAGGTTTACCAGTTTTGAAAAACAAAACTTTAAGAAAAATAAACCAACACAACCTCAAGAAGGGATGAGAGTAAAAGGAAGTAAACACAAGCGATTTTAACGTGGTAAAATCCCACCCAATTGAGGAAACATCCGCGGTGACCTCTACACCACAAAAGTAAAAAGTCCACTAAAAATGAGTAACAAATTACAAGCTATACAACAATTAAGACAAACAATCAAACCTAGTCTAAGTTCAGAAATGTACCAACTCCTCTGGTGTGTTCTGACTTCTCCTAAGGTTCTGATGTTGCTGATGTTCTCCCAGCTTCTAATCTTTACTCCTTTTAGCTTTACGTCAACTCTAATAGTCCAGTATCTCAACACCAACATCACTACACCAAAAACAGGAATTTGGCACGGTTTAAAACTATGCCAGATCAAATCTGGCATGGTTTTGAACTGTGCCAGAATCAGGTGTTCCAAAATGGGATTTTTTTTCTGGCACGGCTCAAAAGTGTGCCAGATTCATCCAAACAGGAACACTTCTGGCACACTTTTAAACCGTGCCAGAATTTGATATTTCTGGCACACTTTTGGTACAGTTTTTAACTGTGCCAGATTCATCCAAACAGGAACACTTCTGGCACACTTTTAAACCGTACCAGAATTTGATATTTCTGACACACTTTTGGCACAGTTTTTAACTGTGCCAGATTCATCCAAACAGGAACACTTGTGGCACACTTTTAAACCGTGCTAGAACTTGATATTTCTGGCACACTTTTGGCGCAGTTTTTAACTGTGCCAGATTCAGCACAGTTTAAAAAAATTTGACACAGTTCAAAATCGTGCCAAAATATGATACACTTTTGCCACGGTTTGGAACTGTGCCAATTTTTTTTAATAAAAAAAAATTATTTGAAAGCACAAAATTCACAAATTAATAATATTGCGCGTTATTAATAAACTAATGTATATACAAACTTCAAAATATTACAAGTCTTTAACAGCTCACAGGTCCAAAAAAAATTGGGCAGAGTTTCCTCTATTTTCTCGACATTCCAAAACCTGTTAATACAAAACCTGCCTAACATAAAGCCTGCACGGCCACAAAATATAACAATTAACTTACAAAAGCCCTCATGGCCATAAAAGCCAATAATAAAACAACAAAAGACCGTACGATCATGACACAAAAAAATGGAATCATTAATAAACCCCTTGTTGTAAACCATTGAGTTCTTTGTGTGTTCCACGTGAATAAAAGTCAACGATAAACTGTTATCCTGCAAAAAAAATAGAATACAAAAAAATTATGATATTAGTAACCCAATAATTTATAAAAAAAAAATACTCAAAACAAAAAAATTACATACATGAGTGGAAATTATCGCCATACTTACAAACCGGGAGATCCAGGACTACACGTCAGTTCTTACAAGTTACATTGGTCCCATGCGAGGAGTTCGTGCCTCCTACGGGGTCGTTTGGGGGCCGGTTTGGGTTTTCACCCTTTAACGGCATGTTTTTAACTAAGTGTGATTTTGGCAAATTATCATCATACTCTCAAATCAGGAGACCCGAGACTACGCGGTCAGTTCCTACAAGTTACATGTGTCCCGTGCGAGGTGTTCGTGCCTCCTACGGGGTCGTTTGGGGGCCGGTTTGGGTTTTCACCCTTTAACGGCATGTTTTTAACTCTAAGTGTGATTTTTGCAAATTATCGTCATACTATCAAACCGGGAGACCCAGGACTATGCGGCCAGTTCCTACAAGTTACAATGGGCCCTCCTACGGGGTCATTTGCGAGCCAATTTGGGTTTTCACCCTTTAACGGCCTGTTTTTAAGTTTAAGTGTGATTTTTGAAAATTATCGTCATACTTACAAACCGGGAGATCCAGGACTACGCTGCCAATTCCTACAAGTTACATGGGTCCCGTGCGAGGTGTTCGTGCCTCCTACGGGGTCGTTTGAGGGCCGATTTGGGTTTTCACCCTTTAACGGCATGTTTTTAAGTTTAAGTGTGATTTTTGCAAATTATCGTCATACTCTCAAATCGGGAGACCCGGGACTACGCGGTTAGTTCTACAAGTTACATTGTTCCCGTGCGAGGTGTGCAAGCCTCCTACTGGGTCGTTTGGGGGCCAGTTTGGGTTTTCACCCTTTAACGGCATGTTTTTAAGTTTAAGTGTGATTTTTGCAAATTATCATCATACTTACAAACCGGGAGATTCGAGACTACGCTGCCAGTTCCTATATGTTACATGGGTCCCGTGCAAGGTGTTCGTGCCTCCTACGGAGTCGTTTGGGGGGCGGTTTGGGTTTTCACCCCTTCACGGCTTGTTTTTAAGTCTAAGTGTGATTTTTGCAAATTATCGTCATACTCTCAAATCGGGATACCCGGGACTACGCGGTCAGTTCCTACAAGTTACATTGGTCCTGTGCGAGGTGTTCATGCCTCCTACGAGGTCGTTTGGGGGCCGGTTTGGGTTTTCACCCTTTAACGCCATATTTTTAACTAAGTGTGATTTTTGCAAATTATCGTCATACTCTCAAACCGGGAGACCTGGGACTACGCGGTCAGTTCCTACAAGTTACATGTGTCCCGTGCGAGGTGTACGTGCCTCCTACGGGGTCGTTTGAGGGCCGATTTGGGTTTTCACCCTTTAACGGCATGTTTTTAAGTTTAAGTGTGATTTTTACAAATTATCATCCTATTCAGTACCAGTAACTGCAGCCACTGATATAGCCAAAAAGGTAGAGTGAAATTCAATGGAGTGGCAAAATGCACCTCTTACAATTCCCCTACAGTTTTTGTAAACAACACCTATAGCTGAAATTATTTCATGATTCAAAGAAAGACCATCAGTGTTGAGTTTGGTCCAACCAACTAGGGGAGGGTGCCACTTAACCTCTAAAATTTTAGGAGCTTTTATAGGTCTGCCACAACTTCGAAAAAGTGGAGAATTTTGAGATCAAAGACGGAGTTGAACATATATCCCTTACCAATCTTAGAAGTGTAGCCAATCTACCTTCTAAGAGAATGTATGCAGCTAGCAGGGCCTTGGTTATGAATTTAATTGATTCCAATAAGGATTATTGTGATCATTATTTGATTGTGAAAATTGAAAGTTTTCCCCTCTTTCTGGAGGTACAACATATAAGGGATCCAGATGCTCTCAGGAAGGTTGGGGAATAGGTTAGGACACACATTTTAACTGTTTTTATTTGATTTTTACTTTAATCTATTGTTCATTTCGTATTCTCGATTTTTGATTTGCAGTGAAGAGTAAGAAGAAGCTCCCTCGTGATTCTAAGGTTAATTTTGCTAACCTGGAAACTGCGTGGTCAATCCAATAGAGGATTGTCACTGAGGACCATCCTAAGTCAGAATACTTTTTGATCAGATATAAGGGTACTACAATCTCCTCTATAGATTTACCCAATAAGGAAATACCTCTCGCACATTTCCTTTTAAATGACCAGGAAGCCTCTACTTCTGAAACCTCAGAGTCTGATATTTTGTCCACTCAAAGAGCAGGGGATAAATTTTTTTTAGAAATCACTTCCTGTTTCTTTGACACTCGTGATGTTGTGTTAGTACCGACCAACGTCCCTTCAAATGAATGGGGAAGAAAAAGATTAAATATTTGATCATCACCCACATTGTGCCAAGTCTCCACCTCTTTCTCGTCTGACGAACTAAAAATCTAACGTTGGAGCTTCAAGTCACATCCAAATTTTACACACCTCTCGCGGGGACTATGAACCTATGTCCAAGGGGGTAAGGGGGGATCCTCCTCCCAAGTTGGGTTGTAAGACCAATGATAAAGACAAGAGTGCCACTTAATCGATGGATGCTAGTCCTAGACTTACTCACAACTTGATCAGTGTTGGGGTCCTTCCTATAGACTGAGTAGCTGCCTCTTCAATTCCACACACTAAGATACTAGAATGAGATAATCACAACTTGGCCCTTGTAAGTTGGTTATTTATATGTTTAGTCATCATAATTATTGCATATTTTTTCTAATGTATCCCTCTATCCTTTACCTTTGCAGTTATTGGTAGACTATGAGCAGATTTTGGTGAGGAACGACAAGATAAAAGATTTGTCTTTAGATGTCGAGGTATCCTTTGATGAGCTATAAACATTTTTGAAGGTTGCTCGCTAGGCTAATGAGGCCCAAATGAAAAATAAAAAGCAACTAGTGAAATAGTTCCATGACCTGAAGAGGGAGAAGGACTTAGGAAATAATGTTGTTGCCTCTATCGAGATGTTAAGGAAGGAAGCTAAAGATACTCTAATCACATCCAAGCAAGATAAAATCATAGGAGAATAAACTTTGGCCTCTACTACCAAGGATAAGGAAGAGGCTTTTGCTAAGGTCTTGGATAAGGCCTTTGTCAATGCATATATGGAGATTGATTATTTAAAGAAAGTATTCTTCAAATATGGTTGTGATGCAACACTTACCAAGGTTGGCACTGCTAAGGATTCCAACCTCTTTCAACTGCAGCATCATGGCACTCCTTATTGAGTTGATGAAGAAATTAATGATAATGAAGAGGAGGATCGTGTTGCTATTGACTAAGGGAAAATGGTGGTCACTAAGCAGGGTGAAGGTCAAACTACTGCAGATAAGTAGAAAATGGGGAAATAAATTGATGTAATTCTATTAGGAATTTTTATTCTATTTTACTCTGCTCATTTTTGCCACTATGTCAATGTATGGGACTTGCCTTGTTGTAACTCCTCTTTATGATGAAATACAATTTATGTTCTATGTATTGTTGCCCAAGTTAAATTCTTATAAGTTCTTTTGGTCGACAAATACTTAAATCCAACCACCTACTTTACAGTTTAGTTCAAGATCGTCATATCTGGTCGCCGTCTAAAATAACTTCCAAGAAAGACATTGTCAGTTGTTCGGTGCTAATTATAGTGAAATTAATGAGGAGGATCTTGAAGAATTACTCGGACTAGATGCACTCCTCTAGATAATCAATCATATCTGAATTTGCATCGTCTTTTTCACCAGGCAATTGCAGATATCGGTGCTTATCATGATATGGTTTTCGCTATGAAATAAAACCATAAAGAGTCACTAGAAAGTCTCCAAGACAAATATGAGAAGAAGCAGGCTGACCTGTAGAAAGTAGTGGATTTTACAAGAATTGTCTTTCTTTGGCATCATCTTATTCCAAGTGTAGAGGGATTGAAGATAATCTCCAAATTAGAAATAAGTCTCCCCAGCTCATTCCAATTTACCACCGAAAATTACCTGATTCCAATTGGCTATTTTTTAGCAGAAGCCAAAAGCTTTTAGATAATTAAGAATGAAATTCCAATCCGTAGTGTCAAAAGCTTGGGAAATATCAAATTTGATCCCAACATTTCCTTCTAAACATTTATAGCCTTAAAGGTTGACATTTTCAGAGGATAAAGAAATTGAATGGATGATGTTTCTACGTGAGATGAAGCAAGTTTGGTATGGGGAAATGATTTTGGTAGGCACAATTCTAATCATATTAGCAAGGATCTTAGTAATAACTTTGAAAGCAAAGTTAGCCAAAGCAGTTGGCCTTTTCATGCCAATGGAGTCAACATCGTTTCATTTGGGGATAAGAGACACATAACCTTAATATATCAAAATGATAAGGAAATTGTGCATGTATAGTGTAAGGATCAATACTATATATCCGTACAACCTACTAAATATGATTTATAAAAGAATTTGTTCAATCATTGAAAGATGAAATTGCATATCAACATGCAATAGAATCCAGTTCGCAATCGTTGAGCTAAAATCATATATACAACTTTTGCAGTTAATCATATATTTAGCCTTATTCTTTACAGATTTAACTGCTGTAAATACACTAATATATTAACTGTTGCTTCAGTTAATATATACAGCTTTTGCAGTTAATATAACTGCTTCAGCCTTTTGCAGAGATAAGGCAGAAACAGGCCAGAAACAGGGCAGTTAATATAGCTGCTTCAGCCTTTTGCAATTAATATAGTTGCTTCAACTATGTGCATATATGTTGCATATATGCAGTAGATGTATGCATATATGCACGCAGCAGCATATATGCAACATATATGCAATAACTGTATGCATATATGCATATATGTTGCATATATGCAGTAACTATATGCATATATGAGTAGCATATTTGCACGCAGCAGCATATATGCAACATATATGCATACAGTTGCATATATGCAGTAGCATATATGCATGCAGCAGCATATATGTTGCCTATATGCTCACAATAACATATTTGTTGCATATAAATAAGAACCGACATAAATATATATACATACACACAAATATTAATGGATGAATATTAATTAGTAAAGCTGAAATTGAAAGAGAGTCTAATCAATATGTTTATACAAGTGTTCATTCGTCGGTGTCATCAATGGGAGGACAAAGGTCATCGAGCCAATACATAATTCCATTTTTACCAACATCTTCCAAGTTCTCGCAATGAGCTTGTTTTCTACCCCAAACTGGATATTCGGGCACTTTGATGTCATCGAGTAAAACTCGCACTTCATTCTTTCTCAATGCATGGAAGTGAACGGTCGAGACGGCTCCTAGTTGCGTTTTCCTCTCATAACCAACAAGTTCACGTGTATGGGATAGTATTTTGCATTCAATTAGAGAGGTGAAATTTGGAACCTCGAATGCAGGGGAGGAAAGAGAACACGAAGGAGCCACGGTGCCTAAAGTAGGTAACTCCTGAACGTTGTGTCCAACACATGAAAATTTTCCGGTTTTGAAGTCAGTAATGAATTTTGATAATGAGGACTTTATCCCCTCTATGTCACTCCTTAGGTGATCAACATGATCCTTCTAATTTTCGGTGTCCTCTTTCACCTCTTCAAGCATTTCTCTAGCAAATGCCGACCCTAATATAGCGGTTCTCGAAATTGTGGACCCAACACAACGAACACGTCCTCGCGTATCTTTTCCAAAAATATCAAAAATAGGCCCGACATCCAAGGTCTCCTCTTGACCACTCGCTTTGTATACATCCAGAAGCAATTGATTTTGGTCCTGTAAAAAAATATATTAACATTAGGTTTGATGATACGATACTTTTTTTTGACAAAACAAACATTAAAAATTTTAAATTACCGCAAATACTTTATCATGAGGGGAATAACCACCTCCTTTGATTATATGAGTTGCCAACCACAATTCAGCACGAGTGGGTGGACGCCCATGCTTCTTTCTCCAATTCTCTGAAGCTCAGGCATAACCATGACGACCTGTGTTATGAGTTGTCTTTCTCACACAATTTTTTTTAGTCTCTTTGTTCTTTCTTCGCAAAGTTTTTTGAACCTCTAAAGCTTCATTATTGCAAAACACCTCCCAGTCCTCAAATTTGACATTTCGTGGAACTTTCTCCTTCCACTTTCCAACATCACCATCCTTCAAATTAACCCTTAGCTTTGACTTGAAATTTTTCCAAGCATCGTTCGCTTTTTTCATAAAAATTTGCTTCTGACTTTCGCGCACATCTGGGAACTCTTTCTACAATATATGAAGAAATAAAATTAAAACATCACATAATTGAATTTACTAACTATTACATTATTTGGAATATAAAGGAATAGTATACCATTAATGATGACCAAACTGAGTTCTTATATCGCACATCCACTTGTTTCCAACTCGTATAAGAAATGGGAATATGTGTCCTTGCTAAGTCTCCCTACCTGGTTGAGAGTGTATATGAATCTTCACCAACTGGAAGGGCGTGCTCATTAAATTTTAATTTCTTGGCGGAAGAGACATCACTTACTCTTGAAACACCCGAAGCAACCTTAGAACGGGAGGTTGATATAGGTGTCACCCCATTTATTGACGGTTGCGAAGTATCACCAATATGATACATTTATCTGGAAAAAAGTGACTATTGGACACCAAAATAATAAGAATAAACATTACAAGAATATATGTTCAAATAGACACCAGTATATTACATGTTAAAACATCAGTAAGCATAGAATTACAAGTTCAAACAGCCATACATGTATTAAATGTTCAAACAACAATAAAGTATTAAACATTTACAACAACAACAAACTAAATCATTGCACTAGAAATCTGTGTCCAAAAGCTCCAGCAATTTATCATTTTCCTCGAGAATGGAATCATACATTGTACGGTCAATATCAATCGCATCTATTTTTTTTGTCAGTCTCTTGGGAGAGTGTAAAACAACTGACCACCCCTTCAGCTTTACATCTTGACAATAAAATACTTGACTGGCTTGAGATCCAAGGATGAACGGATCATCGTGAATGGTATTTTTACTCACGAGCTTACTAAGATTCACCATCACCAATTTTGAGGTGGGTTCAACTTTGCAAGCATTCTTATCATTAACATCCACCTAATCACAATAAAAGACAGTATGTGTGAACTCAATGTAATTGAGGTCGAGTATTTGTCTAATTACTCCATAAAAGGTTGTTATAATCCCCTTATTATTAAAGGCCTTAGTGGATACACCACTACTCTGAAAGTTATGATTCTCTTCATGTCCAGAAGTACAAAAGGTGTACCCATTGCATTGAAATTTCTCATAACTGGTAACCCTATGGAGCGGACCATCAGCATATGGCAAAATTCCCGTATCATTAAATCTTGAGGCCTGTAAGGAATTGATAATTTTTTAAAGTTTCATTAAAAATAATTACTATTGATAAAAAAGTACATGTATAAATAAAGACTTGCCTCGTTCCTTAGCCAAGGGATGAAATCATCAATTCTATGCCTCGATTGAGTCTCAGTTACCACAAATTTTCTACAAGAAATTAGTTTCAAAATTAAGAAATATCACATTACAATCAATTAATATGAATTAACATAGAACTAAGTGTGTACCTTCTCCATTCATCAACACCATCGCATTGAGATAAAACCCATCTTCGCACTTGCTCATATTGTACATTATTTAAGATCAATTCTTTACTTTTACCCAATGGTCGTTGGCATTCTGAGTCATCAAACTCATCATCAAGAAAATCCTCAAGATTCCTCTTATGAGTTCCTTCACCACTTTTCGATATGTACTCCATGGCATACAAAGAAGCTTCATGTAACAAATATGCATTAGAAATGCTCCCTTCACTATACCTCTTGTTTCGTGACCATTTTTTATATCTTCCAATTTCTCTCTCAAACAACCACATCGCCCGATATCTTGGTGGCCCGCTGTCAAAGCTTCATCGGCTAAATAGTGCAAGAGGTGGATCATCACCACAAAAAAGGCAGGTGGAAAATAAATTTCAGAGACACAAAGTGCCTCTACCAATGCGTTTTTGGCCTTCAAAAGATGTTCCCTAAATATCACTTTGGCACACAACACATTAAAGAATATGCTTATCCGTTGTATAGCTTCAAACAAAGGCTTATCTTCTGGAAATGAATGCATAAGCAACGCAGGAAGCAACCGTTGCATAATGACGTGATAATCGTGGGACTTGAGATTAGTAAATCCAGGTGGATCGAGGTTAACATTGTTGCTGAAATTTGATGAAAATCCAATCGGTACCTTTAATGTTTTTAGTATACGAAAAAAGGATTCTTTCTCTTCCTTTCCTAATGCGAAAGGTGCCTTTGGCATAAGCCTTTTATTACTGCCTTCAACATCTTTCATCCATAATTTCCTTTTAAGTTTCAAATGAACTTTCAAGTCTTCACGGGCTTTGACCGTATCTTTATTTGATGAACCTTTCACCGAGAGTATTGTACCTAAAAGAGTCTCTATGACATTCTTTTCAACATGCATAACATCTAAATTATGTCTAATATCATGGTCCTTCCAGTACTCTAAGTCAAAGAAAATTGACCTCCTTGAAAAACCTTCGATACCCGCTAGATTCTCATCGTCACCCTCACTTGGATAATCATCGTCTTCCATTACGACATCCTCCTTCCCCTTCCCCTTCCCCTTCCCCTTTACCTTTCCCTTTGCCTTTCCCTTTTTATCTCCCTCTCCCTCTCTTTGAACACCTTCTCGAGCGATAAGTGACACTATCTGCTCAACTTCTACACTTGTTAACTTTCTTGGAGCCATAGCATCCTCTATTTTACCATTAAATGTTTGCTTTGATGTGTCAAACCTGTAAGGATAGTCTTTAGGAAGGAACATATGAGATCGTTGGTAACAACATTTCGTTGACTTAGAAAGATATTGAGAAGGTGTATTTGTAGAACAAACAGGACACCCATTGTAACCTTGAGTTGAACAACCTGATAACATCACATAAGCTGGAAAATCATGTATACCCCACATCAACATGGCTTTTAACTGAAATTTCTAATTTTTGTATGCATACCAAGCCTCAACTCCAGACCATAAGATATTTAACTCATCAACTAACGGTTGGAGGAAGACATCAATATTACTTGATGGTGACTTTGGTCCGGGAATCAATACAGACAACATTGAAAACTCACTTTTCATACACATTGATCGAGGAGGGTTGAGAGGTTGAATTATCACTGGACAACAACTATACTTACGACCAAACATGTTATTCGGGCTGAAACCATCAGTTGCTATTGCAAGTCGAATATTCCGCGGATCTTTTGCAAAATCTCTCCACAAAATGTTTGAATTCACCCATTCTGCTCAATCTCGGGGATGACGAAAGAATTCCATATAAGAGCTTGCACGAGCGTTACAAGTCATTTTCTTTGCTATCCATGTTATGGTATATAACTGTTTTAGCCTAGGGATTAGAGGGAAATGTCGCATTACCTTCTTAGGAACCCTAGAGTACTTTTTTTTCCATTAGTATTCTGAATTTCTACACCGTCCTCGTTTAGACAAGTAAACTTGTATCGTAAAGAACCACATTTTATACATCTAGTAGATTTTTCATGCTCTTTCCAAAAGAGCATACAGTTGTTAATGCATACGTCATACTTAACATAATCCATACCGAGATCTCTAACGGTGTTTTTCATTTCTGTATAACTAGTTGTCAGGTTGTTATGTTCAGGAAGTAGTTCATTTAACAATCTAAGAATTCCACCTGTAGCACCATCCGATAAATTGAATTGTGTTTTCAAATCATTTAACTTTATAAGAGCATACATTGTGGTATGACACGAAGAACCGGTAGCTGGGTGCAATGGCTCCTGTGCGAGTTGATGTAAACGATCATACTTCTTGCCTTTGTATTTATGTGTGTACGAATCATTGGGAACCTCAGAAGTTGCGGGGGCTTCATCACTGCCTACACAATTAGGTTCACTAGGTTCCGCTTCACCCATAAACATCTCACAAGCATCATTCACAAGATCATTCAAAATTGGAATATTGTGCACATCAGCGTGTTTTTTCAGTGTCACAGATTGCGGTAGTGGTTGGACTTGATCAACAACTAATGTCTCACCATGAAAATGCCATAAGGTATAGTTCATGTTCATACCATATGTCATTAAATGAACGAATATGGCATCTATAATAGCATGTCCTTTCCCATTTCGACAACGTCTACAGGGACATGTATGTTTAGCATTCGAACTATTACTACGCTCATAATGTAGAAACTGTAACACCCCATCTCTATATGTATCGGTCTCGATATTTTTCTCATTTATCCACTCTTTGTTGATTCCCGATGACATCCTGATAAGTTTAAAGAACACACATTATACTATAAACGCTTACTGTAAATATATTGAAGTTTATTCAAGTGTAAATATGTATATATTTGAGTTCCCGTATTTCCTCCATCTCCACTATAGGGTAAGGGTCCTATCCCATTCGAAAATGCATATTTTGTATTGGTCATAATGTCTCATGCCATGTCCTAATCTAGAAAATTTCGCCAGCATCTCCCTACAGTTCTTCAAGTACACAACTTAAATTGGGAGTATTCATGTGTTACTTAAGTTTTTCAACCAAGAAAACACAAAACACTACATCAATCTAGTATGCACCCAAAGAACATAAAGAGATGCCACCGAATTTTTCAAAATAGGGCATGCATACTCATTATGTACAATACAAACTTTTTCATTTCCAAACTGTCCAAAAATGGGACAATTCAAGAATTCTCACCACAGTCATAGTGAGACCTCTTGAACGGGTCTAAGGTTTTTCTACATGTGTAACATCATTATTGAATGTTTAGTATTAATGTCTACTTTTCTTAAATTTTCAACACATAATCTCATTTATCCATTTAATTAGTGGGGTGTCTACTTTTCAATTTTTTATTTTTACATTATTATTGAATATTTAGCACTTAAATTTTCTTAAAACTCCGTAACATGTACAAATCAGATCAAATATGTATTTTAATTAAAGGGGTAAGAACATAAAAACCCATGATTCATTAAAAAAAATAATAAATATTTAAATATGTATATATAAACCCCTAAAAAGCAAATAAGAATCAAATCAGGCATATCATAAACTCTAGGATCAAATCTTAAACCTAACTTAGGTTAAAAAAATACAATGCTTTAAACAATTACCTGATTGGGATGAGTGCGGTGAGAGAACAGGGCAGTGACCAGAGAAAGAGAGAATGGGCCAGAGAGAGAGTGTCAGCAGTAGAGATTCTGACCAGCAGCTGACCGCTGGATGCCGATTTAGGGATATAATGGTTCGCGACCTAGAGATTCCGACCAGCAGCAGCTGACCGCGAAGAGAGAGAGACCGAGCGAAAAGGCGAGAGAGAGAGATCGAGCGGGGCGGGAACCCGTGAGTGGGAATAAGAGAAAGAGAGTAGAAGATCCAATGGTAACTTTTGTAACTTTTGGAATTTACGTTTTTTAAGATTTATGTTTTTTAAGATTTAGAAGTACAACTTGCACCCACAATATTATCAAGTGCCTTCGGATTCTACCCAACCAGAATTTATGCCACAACAAAAAATTATAAATCTAACCCCAAAGGTTTTTAATCCACAATTTTAATTCCAAAAAATCATTTTAAATACTTAAAAATTATTTAAAAATTCCCCAAAATGGTAGGAAATTAATTTCAAGGGAATTAACTCGCATACAACCAATTGAAGCATGATATGATGTATGTATGCAGTTCTAGTGTGTGGTGTTGGTGAGCTACCTTTCAGAACTTATAGAGGAATTAAATGAAGATTTTGAGGTTATTATTAACAAGGGATAGGACTCAAATTTTATCACAATTTTCAAACTAGATGAGCACCTATATATTATAGACGTAAGTAAGTCAAGGATATAGGGTGCTTCAATCTCCCCCTTTGGAAATATGAGACAAAATATCCTTTGAGTCAATAAGGACTCGTAGGGATATAAAAGAAATATGAAAATCCTATTCCTATACAAAAATTCTATCTACCCAATATCCTAGAAAGATAAAATTACATAACTCAACTAGATACAAATCAATACCCTAACAAAATTCTATTGCAATCGACGGTACTGATTCCTGAAAATCAGATAACTAAGATAAAGCTTTTTAGTTGAGAATATACAACAATGACTCAAATTTCTCCCCCATTTTGTCTCAAATGGACAAAGAGAAAAGAAAAACAGTCATAAGGCATATAACATTATTCAGTAAAAATCACGCCAATCGACTTGCATAAATATTCAAAACGCGCATTATCTAAGGGTTTAGTGAATATATTAGCTAATTGTAATTCAGTAGAAAGGTAGTTTATTTCTAACTCCTTAGATTCAACTAACTTGCTTATGAAATGGTATCTGTAGTTAATATGTTTAGTACGAGAGTGCTGAACATGATTTTTAGAAATATTAATCGCGCTTTGATTATCACAATAGAGATGTAACTTTATCTTCAGTGATACTATTATCTTTTAGCATTTATTTCAGCCAAAGTAATTGAGAGAAACAACTTCCTGTTGCAATATATTTAGATTCTGCAGTAGATAAGGAAATGCAATTTTGTTTCTTACTGGTCCATCGGACTAAGTTGTTACCGATGTAGTAACAGGATCCTGAAGTACTCTTACTATGATCGATACACCCGACCCAATCAGCATTAGTGTAACCTACTATAGCACTAGAGGTGTCTTTAATGTGCCAAAGTCCTAAGTTTAGAGTTCCTTTGATGTATTTAATAATTCTTTTAACGAGTAAAAGGTGACTCTCTTTAGGATTATTTTAATATAGGGAACACACACAGACAAAGTACATTATGTCAGGACGGGAAGCAGTAAGATAAAGTAAGCTTCCTATCATACTACGATATAATGTGGTATCAATTGATTTACCATTCTCATATTTGGGAAGTTTGACAGTGGTACTCATAGGAGTCCCAGCGTCTTTAGCTGTTTCTAGGCCAAACTTCTTAACAATCTCTGAAGCGTATTTACATTGCGATAGAAATAATCCTTCTGAATTCTGTTTAACTTGGAGTCCTAAGAAGAATTGTAACTCCCCCATAAGTGACATTTGAAATTATTTGTCCATAATTTCAGAGAAGGCTTTAACTTCTAGAGGGGAAGTAGAACTAAAAATGATATCATCTACATACACTTGAGCAATAGTAATGTTGTTGTCAAATTGTTTGACAAACAAGGTTTAGTCATTTTCTCAACTCCTAAATCCATTATTTAAAATGAGGGTGGATAGACGCTTATACCAAGCTCTGGGAGATTGCTTTAACCCATAAAGAGCTTTATTAAGATGATAAACATAATTTGGGTGATGAGGGTCAACAAACCCTTTGGGTTATTCAACATAGGTCTCCTCAGTTAAAATTCCATTAAGGAAGGCTGGCTTAACATCCATTTGATATAGAGTGAAATGTAAATGACATGTTATGGCAAAAAGTACGCGAACAGATTCGAGGCGAGTGATAGGATCAAAGTTTCCTCAAAATCTATTCCTTCAATTTGAGAGTAGCCATGGGCAACTAATCCAGCTTTATTCCTAATAATCATCCCAGACTAATCATTCTTGTTTTTTAAAATCCAACGTGTGCCAATAACCCTTTTATTTTCAGGCCCGGGTCAAGATACCAAACATCATGAATGACAAATTGAGGAAGTTCCTGCTTCATAACACTTACCCACAAAGTGTTATTGAAGTCTTCATTTACAGTTTTGGGCTCAATAAGAGATACAAAACATGCCAAATGAGCAATGTTACACAATTGAGATCTTGTACGAATAGGCTCAATACG
Organism: Sambucus nigra; assembly: GCA_949130495.1. NCBI lineage: Eukaryota > Viridiplantae > Streptophyta > Magnoliopsida > Dipsacales > Adoxaceae > Sambucus > Sambucus nigra. The sequence continues at coordinate 551,344,873 of OX422207.1, forward strand.
ATTACCAATTACACTATCTAAAGGATGATATTTAGATACCCAATTAGGTACATCAGGGGTCTCAGTTGGTAAAGATTCAACTATTTTTGAAGAGTCATAATTTAAAATATTTTCGAACTCATCCACAATAATTGATTCTTTGGTCTTACTTTTTACATTCGTGTCACTTACAACCACATTAATGGATTCCATCATGGTTTTGGTACGAAGATTGTAGACACGATAGGCTCTACTATTTGGAGAGTATCCTAAAAAGATAACTTTATCACCTCTGGTTTCGAATTTAGACAAATGTTCTTTTTCCTTACAGATATAATAGGTACTACCAAAGGTTCTAAAGTATTTTAGGTTCGGTTTCTTTACATACCAAAGCTCATATGATGTTTTTTTGGTATTCTTCCTTAAATAGACGCGATTGATTATATGACAAGCAGTACGGATGGATTCTACCCAAAAATATTTTGGTAGATTTTTAGCATGAATCATCACTTGGGCCATTTCTTGAAGAGTGCGATTTTTACACTTAGCTATCCCATTTTGTTGAGGTGTTTTAGGAGCACTAAATTCATGTTTATAACCATTATAGTCATAATATTCTACGATACCTGAGTCTGTGAATTCTCCTCCTCTATCACTACGAATTCTATTTACTTGGGTGTCCTTTTCATTTTCTATACGAATAAGAATTTTCAAAAACCTTTGAAAGGTTTCTAATTTATGCTTTTGGAAGGCAACCCAAGTGAATCGAGTGAAGTCATCAACCATAACAAGGATGTAACTGTTGCCACAGAGACTAACAGTACGAGAAGGACCCATTAGGTCCATATGGATGAGTTATAGAGGTTTAGTGGATATAACTTCTTTGACTTTCTTATGGGGAGCCTTGACAATTTTTCCTTCTTAACATGGACCACTGACAATATTTGAAATTGGTTTGATCTTGGAAAGACCTCTAACAATCTATTGGGAGAATAATTTTCCAAGGTTATCATAATTAATGTGATACAACCTATTATGCCATATTTCATTGTCATCCATTCTGGAAATGTTACAAACCTCTGTTCTTGGATTGACTGTGTAACAGTTATCTGGAGTACGAAGTCCTGTAATAATGCAGTTACCTTTTTCATTTAAAAATTTTACAATTGTTCTTTAAAAAAGTGATAGTATGGTTGGAGTCACAAAACTGTGATATACTTAGCAAATTTGCTTTAAGTCCTTTTACCAAGAGCACATTCTCAAGAATGGGTAATCCTTATTCATGGAGTTTCCTTTACCAATGATCTGGGATGATACACCATCTCTAAACAAGACGGTTCCTCGAAAGAAGTTAATTTTATTTGAGAGTTTGGAATCATCCCTGGTCATATATTTGGAACATCCTGAGTCTAAATACCATCCAGTTGTAGTGTGTTCAACTCTAAAAGCACTTATGACAATGTTGCATTTTAACTGGGGTAATAGATAATCTTTTCTATTCAAATTTCTCTAGTTTTTAATTTGCGCTTATTAGCTCGTATTTGATAAAACTTGTGAGCTTCTTCCATTTGTTTAAAAGATTTTTGTGCACTTTTATTGTTGTTATAAACAGTTGGAGCAATTGGTCTAGAATAGAATCTAGGATTCTTTCTTGTAGATTGTCTTTTAATATTAGTCCTTTTCTTTCTATTACGATAATTAGTGTTTTTGTTTGGCTATCTAGGGAGGACATAATTGTTTCGGCTTCTCCTAGAATAGTTAAAGTTATGGTAAACAGGAGAGGTATAGACTGGATTATATAGACGTTTGGAATAGCAACCATCTAAGTAATGTCCATTAACATCATAGTAGGGGCAGTAAAGATGGAACGTTGAACTCATAATCTTAGGAAAGATACTATTCAAAGATTTGTCTAGGTTTTTATCTCTAATCTTATTCCTAGATGGTACAGGATGAAACATTGAATCTACTTATCGAATAGGAGGGCAGACATATTTGGTCTTTTGATCAACATTATGCTTAGAGTAGCTTGATTCACCAATGTCTATCTTCGGTTGATTTTTATCAAAATTATTTTTTAAAACTTGAAAGTATGGACAAGTTTCAATAGGCCTTTTGTCACCAGACACAAACTTTATGGTTTCCAAATTTTTATCTTGTGTCTTAGAATTGGGACAAAATCCTATTCCAGTTCTGTCTTCAAAATTGGCTTTACTTTCAGCCACAGAATCTTCAAAACACTTGGAATTATTTTCAAATTTTTTGATTTTTTTGAAGACTGGATGTTTTTTCTTTTGTTTGTTCCAATTCTAATAACGTTCCTTTGTATTTCTTTTCCAGAATTTCATTAGAGTCAGACAAATCTTTCAATTTTTGGTTTCATTCTCATGAGTTAGACATTGGGTAGTATACTCTTAAGCATTTTATGTGATCATCAGACTTAAGGTCTCTATCTTCTGGGTAAGATTCTTGACAATTTTTTCAAGCCTAGTGCTTTTCTTGAGAGTTTTTATGTACAGTGTGTGAATGTCAGGAAGGTCATCATTTCCAGAGTCACTAAGTGTGCAGTGTCCCCTTGCGGTTCATTTTTAGGACTCACACACCCAATGACATCAATAATAGCGTGGTCCATTTGAGTCACACACACAACGTTTGAAGCATTATCAACATTCTGAAGCAATAAGACAGATAAACGAGTAGGCATACTATCAGTCATGGTATGATCAGATTCCACATCATCATTATAGATTATCTTAGCAAAGAATGACATGCAAGGGTCACAAGTTTTAGATAACTCAGGTTCATCATTTTCAGAATCACTTGAGTTATCCCAAGTCTTGCTTAAATGAGCCCCATTATCTTTGTGTATTTTGTCTAAGTTAACACTACAGTCACTAGCCATGTGCCCTAGCTTTACACATCTATAGCATTCAACATTCTTAAGGTCTTTCTCAGGTCTCTTGTGATTGTCAGACTGGTATTTATCTTGTCTTCTCTCACAAGGTCTATTATTAGATTTATTTGAATAAGTAGGCTTGCTTTGTCTTTTTGCTATTTTATTTTGAAAACTCATAATTTTCTTAAACTGTTTAGACATAAGGAAATCTGATTATCCAAACTATCTAAATTACGGTCCTCATCAGAGTCTAAGTCAATGTTAAGTAGGCTAAATTCAGGTGTGGTCAACTTAGATGAAAAGACAAGATTGGAGGTAAACTGTCTCTTTTGGGACTGGGTTAATTGTTTCTTAAATTCTAGTTCCATTTCCACAGTTCTCAATTTGCTACCGAGGAGTTCAGGTGTAAGATTTTGGTCATCCATATCCTCCATTGCATATCTCTTATTATCAAATTTTTGTGGAAGTGATCTTAGGATTTCAGATACAATTTCCTTTCTATCATATATACAATCCCATTTGCATGCAATTTGGTCGCAATGTCTGTCAGTCTAATATAAAAGTCATCAAATGACTCAGTCTCAGTCATGATCAATGAGTTATACTATTGGATTATCATTTGACTTTTAACAGCTTTAACTCTGGTATCACCCTCATGTGCAGTCACTAGGGTGTCCCAAGATTCTTTAAAAGTATAATAGAATGATATTATCTTAAATTCGTGTTCATTTATAGACATGAATATAGCATATTTGCCTTTATTATTATTAAGTGAAACATGTTTCTCTTATTTAGTGAATTCACTTAGTAACTTTCTGATCTTCACAGTACTTCCTTCAGCGGTTGGTTTAGTAGGAAAAGTGTAAACATTTTCTATAACTTCCCAGACATCATCTCCCAAAGTCCCTTGGATGAATGCAACCATCCTTACCTTCTAGTAAGGGAAGTTGGCCCCATTAAAGAGAGGGGGTCTGAACAAGTTACCTAGTCTCTCAAATTTCTCGTCCATAATTTGTTTTGAGAAAACTATTTCAGAAACACAAGATCTTAAAAAATTTTGAGAATCCAAAGCTCTAATACCCATTGAAAAACCACCACTTAAGTTGTTTAATACAAGATTAAACTATCTAAATGACTCCGAACTGTTTGTTGAAGAAACTATTTTCTTAAAACAAATTATAAACACAAGATGTGTAAAACAATTATGAACGAGTAATCTCAGTTATAGGTTTACCAGTTTTGAAAAATAAAACTTTAAGAAAAATAAACCAACATAACCTCAAGAATGGATGAGAGTAAACAGAAGTGTACACAAGCGATTTTAACGTGGTAAAACCCCACCCAATTGGGGAAACATCCACGGTGACCTCTACACCACAAAAGTAAAAAGTCCACTAAAAATGAGTACATATTACAAGCTATATAACAAAAAAGACACATAATCAAACCTAATCTAAGTTCAGAAATGTACCAACTCATCTGGCGTGTTCTGACTTCTCCTAATGTTCTGATGTTGCTGATGTTCTCCCAGCTTCTTATCTTTACTCCTTTTAGCTTTACGTCGACTCTAACAGTCCAGTATCTCAGAACCAACATGTTTAAGTGTAGTAGTGTGTAGGTGTATGTGGTGAAGTGCTCTAAACTCATGCATGTAAGACATATACACACACACATACACACTTAATTGCAGACAATATGTGAAACAAATTACAAACAGATCTCTCTAGATGCAAAGTTTTCTAAAATTAGCTTAGTAAAATAAGTCAGACTTTGGATCTCTCAAATAACCGCAAATCAAGAAGGAAATTTTCTATACAAACTAGCCAAGATCCTATGCACTTTCTTTGTCTAGAAAATAGTAAATGAAAGTGAAAACCCCAATCAAGATCTCAATGACAGTTTGAGTAAGTTGAAATCAGAAAGGATATTGTTGGTTTAGGGTTTGAAAATAATATTTATTTTGAAAATAACCAACAAAGAATAGATTTCTCGAAACAAGAAATTAAATATAGCAAAATAACTACGTGATCTATATCACAGAGATCAAATATCAGATTTATATATGAAAAAATAAAGACTTAATCAACGTGATTAAGTTGGCAAAGAGATATTAGACAGCAGGGGAAAACTTCTCAAATCAAGAACTATAAACACTCATAAAAAGTTTTTTTGGTTTGGATTTGGTTGTAAGTTTTGAGTTAGGGCATGTAAAAATTTTCGAACTCTCTTTCTCTTTCTAACTCTTTTTTTCTCTCTTCTCTCTCAGAGGAAACAAATGACCAAAAGTTACAAAATCGAAGATGAGGTCACCTTTTGTACTGAGAGTAGAAATCTCTAGAAGATTGAAGCGAAGTGAACAATCAGGATGCATTCGAAGATGATATAAGGGCTGCCAAGCCACCGCTTTTAAAATAGATTTTATTGGTTCAAAAACAACACTGGGATTATAAACAAACACTTGCAGATCGTTGATAAAAAAGATCCAATAGTGCACAGTGATTGTTAAGTATGTGAGTGTTAGAAAACACACATTAGGCCGTTGTGAATACAACACATGTGAGGCTACGATCGAGTGAAAAACACGTGTTTTTGAAGATACTTGCACCCATAATATTCTCATGCGCTTTCTAATTCTACCCAACCAGAATTTATGCCATAACAACAAATTATAAATCTGACCCCAAAGGTTTTTAATCCAAAATTTTAATTCCAAAAAATCATTATAAATTCTTTAAAAATATTTAAAAATTCCCAAAAATAGTAGGAAATTAATTTCAAGAGAATTAACTCACACACAACCAATTGAAGAATGATATGATGTATGTATGCAGTTCTAGTGTGTGGTGTTGGTGAACTACCTTTAAGAACTTATAGAGGAATTAAATGAAGATTCTGAGGTTCTTTGGTGTAATACCCCGTATTTTTATTGCTTTTAAATTTAGGGATTTATTAAATTTGATTGAGATAAATTAATTTAATTTTAATTCAGAAATTTTTTTTAAATTTTTACTAGCGTGACGAGAGTTAGTAATTATTGGAATCTGTTGAATGTTACTGGATGAGTATAGTAATATATGAGATTTATTTTATAAAATTGTCACGTGTGAATAAAATGACAATTATGGAAACTGAGTCGGGACGCACCTGTGTCGTGTCAGGACTAAATTATTATTATATAAAGTGAATAAATTATAAGTTGCCCGTATGGTCATTACGAGTGCGCCAAAGTGTCTGGAAGGGTCGAGATAGTCAAAATAATGTACTCGGGGGTTTAGTTTGGGTCTCGAGACGTTTTTAGGCTTAATTAGTACCTCGGGAGGGAGTTTTGGACATTTCGTAATTATGGGTAATTAAACCCACGAATTTGCTAGGGTTATATCAGATGGTAAGTGTTGTCTTCTAGGGTTAGCATAACCAAAAAGTAATGAAGACTATTGGAGAGGAAGAGGAGAAGATTTCCAAGGAGTTCTAGGCCAAGAACTCCTCCGGTTGCATCGCCGTCACCGCCAAATAGTAGATCGCGCAACGAGGATCTCAACCACACCAAATTCTTCAACAAATCAGAACTTTGAATTTCAGGTAAGTATCTATCTTGCTTTAATCAAGTTAATGCATCCTTTTATATTAGTCTAGGGTTGATTAGAATTAGTGTTCTTGAAAGAATTCATTAATTGGAGACAAAAATTTCATGTTGTAGAGGTAAAGACCATATTCTGGAAATCCATTTCACATGTAGAGGTTGAATCACGAATTTCCATAGTGTTAATGATAGAAAATCTGGAAAAATAATGGAAGAAACTAAGTTAAATAAAAATATTAGGGTTCTTGAGATTCATATAGATTTTACCCTTTAATTTTGTTATAGTTGATGAAAACTCACATGGTTTACGTAGGATATTGTTTATATGGGCATACAATACTTGTAGTATAAGTGGTTGGGAGTTTGGGACTGAAACATGATGATTTGGATGAGTTTGGGGTAAGATTTCCGTAGATAGGTTTTCTGCAGTTTCGCCATAACTGCTTGATCGATCGATCGAGCCCATAGCATCGATCGATCGATAGATCGATCGATCGACCCCATTTCATCGATCGATCGACCCCTCCTGGAAAACTGCATTTTTGCTCGTGTTAGCTTAATCCGATTTGATGCGTAGTAAATTTTGATTAGAGTTGCTAGAACATAATGAAACACTAAAAGGACCAGTAGGGTCAAGATAAACCCCGTTATGTGGGACTTTAATGTGAAAGGGAAAGGAAGGGTAAATGGGATATATTCATACTTAGGAAATCATACGTGCGTTGATTAAATAATCGAAATGTCTAGGAAGTTGGATTAGAAGGTGAGTGATGGCCTACTGAAATTGTACTTAGGTAAAGATAATACTTCGAGAGGTGAGAAGTGATTTTAGAATAACTTAATTACGAGAATAAAATGAATGAATCCGTTATACGAAATAATCGAGTAAAATGTGTAATAACGGATAATTATAATTATGGGTCGTGAGCGCAACAAATTCAACAATGGGGATGTGTGTGTGTGTGTATATATATATATATGACTGTGTGATTGTGCATATATTATTTCTTTGTAAAAATCATACTCGGGCTACTTTCTACCACGGGCATTTTCGCGCCGGGACGGTCTTATCTCGATGGGACCTTTATGGGGGATATTGACTCGTACCCTAGAACATAGGATTCCTTGGTACAGGCTATCTAATTGATAGTCAGACGGTCCTAAGAGACGTGAGGGTATGTGCTATCCTCTTAGTGACTTGGAACTATGCTTCGCCTCCATTTATTTGTGTTTTGTATTAATACAGTTCGAGAGTGATTCCGAACTAGTACTTCCCTTAGTTTGTGTGATACGGGGACTTGATAGCAGAGTATGCCAATACCATAGTTTTTATGTGGGGTGCCGTTAGTATATATATATTATATGAGTGATTGGCATATATATACTTATATATGGAAGACAAACACCATAGATTTTATGTGGGGTGTCGTTTATATATATATATATTATACGAGTAATTAATATATATGCGTATACCTATATTAAGCAATGTATAAATTTTCAATTTCACTATAAGTATTGTATAAGTATTCAGAATTGTTATAACGATACGGAGTTATTCTAATTAACGTAAGAAATCTTGAAGAGTTAGATTTTCTAAAAGTGAATAACATAACCTTAATTTCACATGATAAGACTTATGGAGAATAAGTTAGAGAGATATATGAGATTTATTAGTACGGTAGACGTGCACACTAGATGAGAGGTGAGATTTCTCAAGAGAGTGTCTCATACTAATATGATTGTTGCATTAGCCGGTAAGCATTTTAAATACTTGCTAAACTATTTTAAAACTGTTTTACAATCGGGCTCTGACCCGTTTGCTGTTATCTCTTCTCTCTTGTGTATATATATATATGTATTACATGTACCCATCCACAGGGGTGTCATGCTTAGGATTCTTTGGATGGTATGTGTTGTAGCTTTTGTGGAAGTTACAGGCCATTGTTTAGACGACTTCATTGTTGACTCCACTTCTAGTTCAGTTTTATCCAGTGGGGCATGTGTCGCCCTTTTCCATTATTCAGTTGGTTTTGTCAGAGATTGTAATTCTTTTACTTTTAGTATCTTTACTTCGGGATTTATTACTGTCAGGATGTTTTCCTTTAGTGTTTTAAAGTTGGGATTTGTTATCAATGGTTAAAGTCTTGAATGTTCATTTATATTTTATACTTAATGTGTGACTCTTAATTGTTAATGGTCAAAGGTTGTATAATTGGATTTAATAAAATGGAAATAAGGTTTTAAATGGTTTTGACACTTAGCTTAATTATCAGGGTGTTTAAATTTGGAAATTTTAAATTTGCGATAGTGATGCTAAGAATGAACCAACTGTTCACCTTGATTTTAATTTAATAAATGATTGATCGCCCGGTATTTAATTAGGCGGGGTGTCACATTTGGTAACTAGGGATAGGACTCAAATTTTGTCACAATTTCCAAACTAAATGAGGACCTATATAGTATAGACTTAAGTAAGTCAAGGATATAGGGTGCTTCATCAATAACATGCGAGATAAGACTGCAAAAGCCTAAAAAATTATCTCTCCACTATAAAATAAATGATTATCTCTGCAGAAATAATATCCAACTCTAAATATATATAAAATAACTCCGACATAATTAATCCCATATGTAATAATTTGACTCGATACATACTGAAATGGAAATCTAAATAATGAAAGGAATGTGATAAATAAAGGTGAGCACGTAGACTCAACTCCTACATACCAGGAATGGAAACGTAAAATGGAGATGAAATGATAAAAATATCAGGGCTAAGGAATTTTCAACTTTATAGGACCGAAAAATAGTTTCACAAACATGATTAAACCTAAAAAATCTACAGTGAGTAAGAATGTAACTAATTAGGATCCATAATAACAATAATTCATCTTACTCCAATATTATAGTGATTTTTAAGTAAACCTAACCCAAAAAACCTAAATACAACATCTATGTGTAGTCCCAAACCTAAGTGAACCCATGCAACATAATTATATCTCTTCTTAAGTATTCGCCATTTACATGGTTCTAAAATCTAGTATCTTCTTTATACATATCTAGTATAATATCAATAAAGGAATTGTATCTCGTAATCTAATAAACAAGTGAGTATACACCAATCACATAAAAAATAATTGGAATATTCACAATCATGCAAATCAAAGCAAAAAGTCCTATACTGTAATACCCCGTAATTTTAATTGACTTTTAAAATGAGTTATATTTTAAATTAATGGATTAATTGGATTTTATTATTAATTAATTCATTGGCATTTTATCCGAATTGAGGATATTAAAATGTATGATTCTCAATATTACTTAAAGGCATTTAGGTAATATATGAATGTGATGATTATTGATAATTACGGTGAGATATAAATTCGATAATTTGGATTTTTAGTCAGACGCGGTATGGGACGTGTCGGGACTAATTTTGTTAAATTAAAAAGGAAATTTACTTTCTATTAACCTTATAGTCATTTTAACTGCGTCGTTGCGTCCGGAAGGTTTGAAATAGTCAGAAAAGTCAATTTGGATGTTGGTTTTGAGTCTCGGGTCATTTGGAAATGAAAAGACAACCCATAAGGGCATTTTTGTCATTTTTACAAGGGGATGAATAGCGATTTCAGATTTTGTCCTATTATAAGTATTTGGAGATTAAGTGTACGTGGGTTATTCATCTCATCTACACAATATAGAGAAGTCATCTTCCTAGAGAGAGTGAAAGGTTGCTTGGGAAGGGAAAAGCTTACTTGGGAAGGAGAAGAACTAAGAACCAAGGGTCACCACCACCAACCACCACCGGAGGTTGAGCAAAAAAGGGAGAACCACCTGAGATATACTACACCAAAGGATCAGACTTTCATTATAGGCAAGTGTTTGATATTTGCAATCTAAGTTTGTATATTGATCATGTTAGAATAGTTATAAAAAGAGATGATTTTTCATATTTGGAAGATGAAAAGATGGAGTTACAAATGGATTTTTGGAAACTGAAAAGATATAGGAATCAAACTCATTTTGTAAGTTGATAGTAATCCACAAAATAATTATGAATCTGTTGAAGAAATTCTGAAAACAATTGTTGTGTTCTTGAAGATATTATGTTGATGATTTTTCTGGAAATAAGGATAGAAACATGCTTTTAATTCAATCTCCTAATGATTTGAGGATGTTTAGATGATTAGAAATCATTTGAATATGTTGGTATATCATGTAGTAAGGATATTAAGTCGTTTGGGTTGTTAATATGAAGGTTTGAATGAACAAAAATGGTGAAACCCATAGTTGCAAAAATGCAGAAAAATTGGGTTGTTACCTGAGTGATCGATCGATCGACCCCCTGCCTTCGATAGATTGACCTCCCCAGAATTCCTAAAGTTGTTCCTTTTTAATGTTGATTCTTATCCCAAACCTTTGGTATATCTTTGGTGATTATTAATTGGATATTATGGGACTTATATAAGATCAGTAAGCCCTAGATAAGATTTCAATTAATTTGATTGGGATTTAATTGATTAGAATAATGATAATTAAATTGGAAGGAATTTCAGATACTAGATTCATTTGTTGGATTCTAATTGGCATGAATGAGGATTTAAGATAGGACCAGTAGGGGTGATTGAATATAACACCTGGGTATCCTTAAGTTTAGTAGAGGGTTTAATCCTAAGTGAAAGAAGATGTGTTTAGAAGAGATTTGAAACTATCGATTTTAACCTTAATTAAAGGGAGAGTTTAATTTGTCGTAATTCGGGAGATATGACGATATGGACCAGTAGGATATTAGTGACCTCTTACTGAATATATGCTGAGGAAAAACCTATTTGAACCTTGAATATTGAGTGCGACTCGGGGATAATTAAATTAAGAAGTAAAGTTATGAATTTTTTAATACGTGGGATTTAAAGAGATATAATGCTACGTATGGGAATCATCTAAGGGTAATATGAGTACCTTGTTGATAGTATATTATAGGTATGCTAATTTCTATTTGATTGATTGATGATTATGTGTATGACATACCTAGCTTACTTGCTATCGACGGAAGGTTTGCACGTGAGGGCAGTCATATCCTGATGAATCCATGGGATCTTTGATTTGTCGCTTGAGAACATAGGTCTATGAAAGACAAATAGGGGAGTTGATAAGTTCGGTGACTATGGGAACGTAGGTATGTGCGTGGCCCGTGGGTATGAGAACTATGTTCGCCTCCAATTTATTTATTGTTGTTTGTGGTTCGAAGAATCCTTATCGAACCTTTAGTCCCCTATTCGGCGACCAACGATGATGGGATATGATAGCAGAGTAATGCATTGCACCGCAGTTGTGACACGGGGTGCCGTATTATATATGAATATATATATATATAATGAATTAAATGAATGAGTTTTTGTATTGTAATTAAATCATCCACTGTGTGGTAATTGTAGGTAACTGTGAATTGAAAAAAGTATTGAAGTAAGTTAATGAATATTTATTGAAAAGCTTAATTCATATTAATGAGAAAAGTATATGAATGATTATATGACGTATGGTATAGGACATACGGGGCTATGATATGAGATATAATCATATTGTGGAAACTAGTTAAGAGGAACCATTAACTAGGAGGTTAGTAGAAAACGTTAAGTGTGCACTCTAGATGAGAGGTGAGAATAGCAAGTGAGAGTTGGATACTAATATGTACATAATAAATGCTTTATTGCACTTGTTAAATACTTGATGTTTTCAAAATCATTTTCACATCGGGCTCTGACTCGTTTCCTTTCATATTCTCTTTTCTATTGTATCTTCTATATCAGGTGTCCAGCAGTAGGGACGCCAACCTTAGAGGATTATGACGAGATATGGAGCTATGGAGTATTTCTTAGACGCCTATCTTCATTTGATTCACAATATTCTTTTGGTTAGGGCATTTCGCCCAATGGAATTTAGTTGTCTCTTTCTATCTGAGTCATACAGTTTTGTACTCGTGTCATTTTAATACTTTTGTTATTATTGGGATTACTGTATTGGATTATAATCTGGTAATGTTTATTCCAATTGCATTTAAATTCTTTTGAGTTATTTGTTCAGTTATTATTGTGTTAGAGTAAAATGTGTAGTGTTATTCATAAACTAAAAATGGATTTTTGTTGAATTAAAATTTGGAAAGTTTTTAACAGCAGCTTAATTGGGTATTGGGTGAGTTATAAATGTTTTCGACAGTGATGCTAAGAATGAGCCAACTGTATATTCGGTTTTAATTTGGTATGGGACTGGCCACCTGGTATTTAATTAGGTGGGGTGTTACAGGTGGTATATGAGAGCGTATGTACTACTACTATCCAGCATCTTGTTTTCTATAAGAAAGTAGATGAGTAGACTCTATTTGAAATTGATAAAACCAAATTTTTAAAAATCGATAAACCTAATATTTATATACTATTGACTAAGTACCTGAGGAGTTTCGATGATCGGATACTTTCGGTAGTAGTGTATCGAGGGGGTTCCTTGTTTGGATTTCATTTGCGAGACACCCCACGCATGAAACTAATAACCGTTGGGAGTTGAAATAAGTTAGGTCTTTAGGAGATGAGTTTATAGCCTTTGCGATAAATATTATAATGAAAATGGTATGATAGGGTGTATGGGCGCCCTGGATGGTTGAATGGTAGTAGTTTTCAAAATTGTGAAAGTATAAGGATCAGTTTTCCAAACTTGGTTACGTCGATGGTATAGGGAAAAATTGGGTAAAGATTAAATTGGATTCACTTGAAACTATATGGTGAGGTTGGGCGTATAACATCAATAGGGATTTTTGATAATGTACTGTATGGGCGGTACGTCTTAGATTTCTTGCGATGAGAGATTTATACTCGGAGTTGACCTTACCGGTATGATTTATATTCCTGAATTTCGAGAAGAAATTCTGTTATAAGGGGGGAAGAATGTAATACCCCGTATTTTTTAATGACTTTTAAAATGAGTTATATTTGAAATTAATGGATTAATTGGATTTTATTATTAATTAATTCATTGGCGTTTTATCCGAATTAAGGATATTAAAATGAATGATTCTGAATATTACTTAAAGACATTTAGGTAATATATGAATGTGGTGATTATTGATAATTACGGTGAGATATAAATTCGGTAATTTGGATTTTTTGTCAGACGCGGTATGCGACATGTCGAGACTAATTTTGTTAAATTAAAAAGGAAATTTACTTTCTATCGACCTTATAGTCATTTTGACTGCATCGTTGCGTCCGGAAGGTTTGAAATAGTCAGAAAAGTCAATTTGGATGTTGGTTTTGAGTCTCGGGTCATTTGGAAATGAAAAGACAACCCAAAAGGGCATTTTGGTCATTTTTACAAGGGAGGTGAATAGTGATTTCGAATTTTGTCCTATTACAAGTATTTAATGATTAAGTTTATGTGGGTTATTCATCTCATCTACACAAAATATAGAAGTCATCTTCCTAGAGAGAGTGAAAGGTTGCTTGGGAAGGGAAAAGCTTACTTGGGAAGGAGAAGAACTAAGAACCAAGGATCACCACCACCAACCACCACCGGAGGTTGACAGGAGAAGGGAGAACCACCTGAGATATACAACACCAAAGGATTAGACCTTCATTAGAGGCAAGTGTTTGATATTTGCAATCTAAGTTTGTATATTGTCCATGTTAGAATAGTTATAAAAAGAGATGATTTTTCATGTTTGGAAGATGAAAAGATGGAGTTACAAATGGATTTCTACAAACTGGAAAGATATAGGAATCAAACTCATGTTGTAGGTTGATATTAATCCACGAAATAATCAAGAATCTGTTGAAGAAATTCTGAAAACCATTGTTGTGTTCTTGAAGATATTATGTTGATGATTTTTCTTTAAATAAGTATAGAAACATGCTTTTAATTCAATCTCCTAATGATTTGAGGATGTTTAGATGATTAGAAATAATTTGTATATGTTGGTATATCATGTAGTAAGGATATTAAGTCGTTTGGGTTGTTAATATGAAGGTTTGAATGAACAAAAATGGTGAAACCCGTAGTTGTAGAAATGCAGAAAAATTGGGCTGTTACCTGAGTGATTGATCGATCGACCCCCTGCCTTCGATCGATCGACCTCCCCTGAATTCCTAAAGTTGTTACTTTTTAATGTTGATTCTTATCCCAAACCTTTGGTAGATGTTTGGCGATTATTAATTGGATATTATGGGACTTATATAAGATCAGTAAGCCCTAGTTAAGATTAGAATTAATTTGATTGGGATTTAATTGATTAGAATAATGATAATTAAATTGGAAGGAATTTCGGTTACTAGATTCATTTGTTGGATTCTAATTGGTATGAATGAGGATTTAAGATTGGACCAGTAGGGGTGATTTAATATAATACCTGGGTGTCCATAAGTTTACTAGAGGGTTTAATCATAAGTGAAAGAAGATGTGTTTATAAGAGATTTGAAACTATCGGTTTTAACCTTAATTAAAGGGAGAGTTTAATTTGTCGTAATTCGGGAGATATGACGATATGGACTAGTAGGATATTAGTGACCTCTTACTGAATATATGCTGAGGAAAAACCTATTTGAACCTTGAATATTGAGTGCGACTCGGGGATAATTAAATTAAGAAGTAAAGTTATGAATTTTTTAATACGTGGGATTTAAAGAGATATAATGCTACGTATGGGAATCATCTAAGGGTAATATGAGTACCTTGTTGATAGTATATTATAGGTATGATAATGTTTATTTGATTGATTGATGATTATGTGTATGACATACCTAGCTTACTTGCTATTGACGGGAGGTTTTTGCGTGAGGGCAATCATATCCTAATGAATCCATCGGATCTTTGATTTGTCGCTCGAGAACATAGGTCTATGAAAGACTTATCGGGAAGTTGATAAGTCCGTTGAATATTGGAACATAGGTATGTGCGTGGGCCGTGGGTATGAGAACTATGTTCGCCTCCAATTTGTTTGTTGTTATTTATGGTTCGAGGAATCCTTACCGAACCTTTAATCCCCTATTCGGCGACCAGCGATGATGGGATATGATAGCAGAATAATGCATTGCACCGCAGCTGTGGCTCGGGGTGCCGTATTATATATGAATATATATATATAATGAATTAAATGAATGAATTTTTGTATTGTGATTAAATCATATACTGTGTGATAATTGTAAATAACGGTGAATTGAGAAAAGAATTGAAGTAACTTAATGAAAATTTATTGAAAAGCTTAATTCATATTAATGAGAAAAGTATATGAATGATTATACGACGTATGGTATGGGACATACGGGGCTATGATATGAGATAGAACATATTATGGAAACTAATTAAGGGGAACCATAACTAGGAGGTTAATAGGAAACGTTAAGTGTGCACTCTAGATGAGAGGTGAGAATAACAATTTAGAGTTGGATACTAACATCTACATAATAAATGCTTTATTGCACTTGTTAAATACTTACTGTTTTCAAAATCATTTTCATAACGGGATCTGACCCTTTTCCTTGCATATTCTCTTATCTATTGTATCTTCTATATCAGGTGTCCAGCAGCAGGGATGCCAACCATAGAGGATTATGACGAGATATGGAGCTATGGAGTATTGCTTAGACGCCTATCTTCATTTGATTCACAGTATTCTTTTGGTTAGGGCATTTCTCCCAATGGAATTCAGTTATCTCTTTCTATCTGAGTCATACAGTTTTGTACTCGTGTCATTTTAATACTTTTGTTATTATTGAAATTACTGTATTGGATTATAATGTGGGAATGTTTATTCTAATTGCATTTAAATTCTTTTGAGTTATTTGTTCAGTTATTATTGTGTTAGAGTAAAATGTGTAGTGTAATTCATAAACTAAAAATGGATTTTTGTTGAATTAAAATTTGGAAAGTTTTTAACAGCAGCTTAATTGGGTATTGGGTGAGTTGTAAATGTTTTCGACAGTGATGCTAAGAATGAGCCAACTGTATATTCTGTTTTAATTTGGTATGGGACTAGCCACCTGGTATTTAATTAGGTGGGGTGTTACAGGTGGTATATGAGAGCGTATGTACTACTACGATCCAGCATCTTATTTTCTATAAGAAAGTAGATGAGTAGACTCTATTTGAAATCGATAAAACCAAAATTTTAAAAAACGATAAACCTAATTTTTATATACTATTGACTAAGGACCTGAGGAGTTTCGATGACCGACTACTGTAGGTAGTAGTGTATCGGGGGGGTTCCTTATTTGTATTTCGCTTGCGAGACAACCCACGCATGAAACTAATAATCATTGGGAGTCGAAATAAGTTGGGTCTTTAGGAGATGAGTTTATAACCTTTGCGATAAATATTATAATGAAAATGGTACGATAGGGTGTATGGGCGCCCTGGATGGTTGAATGGTAGTAGTTTTCAAAATTGTGAAAGTATAAGGATCATTTTTCCGAACTTGGTTACGTCGATGGTATAGGGGAAAATTAGGTAGAGATTAAATTTGATTCACTTGAAACTATATGGTGAGGTTGGGCGTATAAAATTAATAGGGATTTTTGATAATGTACAGTATGGGCGGCACGTCTTAGATTTCTTACGATGAGAGATTTATACTCGGAGTTGACCTTACCGGTATGATTTATACTCCTGAATTTCGGGACAAAATTCTGTTATAAGGGGAGAAGTATGTAATACCCCGTAATTTTTAATGACTTTTAAAATGAGTTATATTTTAAATTAATGGATTAATTGGATTTTATTATTAATTAATTCATTGGCGTTTTATCCGAATTGAGGATATTAAAATGTATGATTCTTAATATTACTTAAAGACATTTAGGTAATCTATGAATGTAATGATTATTGATAATTACGGTGAGATATAAATTTGATAATTTGGATTTTTAGTCAGACGCGGTATAGGACATGTCGGGACTAATTTTGTTAAATTAAAAAGGAAATTTACTTTCTATCGACCTTATAGTCATTTTGACTGCGTCGTTGCGTCCGGAAGGTTTGAAATAGTTAGAAAAGTCTATTTGGATGTTGATTTTGAGTCTCGATTCATTTGGAAATGAAAAAGACAACCTAAAAGGGAATTTTGATCATTTTTACAAGGGGGGTGAATAGTGATTTTGGATTTTGTCCTATTATAAGTATTTGGAGATTAAGTGTATGTGGGTTATTCATCTCATCTACACAAAATAGAGAAGTCATCTTCCTAGAGGGAGTGAAAGGTTGCTTGGGAAGGGAAAAGCTTACTTGGGAAGGAGAAGAAATAAGAACCAAGGGTCACCACCACCAACCACCACCAGAGGTTGATCGAAGAAGGGAGAACCACCTGATATATACTACATCGAAGGATCAGACCTTCATTAGAGGCAAGTGTTTGATATTTGCAATCTAAGTTTGTATATTGTCCATGTTAGAATAGTTATAAAAATAGATGATTTTTCATGTTTGGAAGATGAAAAGATGGAGTTATAAATGGATTTATGGAAACTGAAAAGATATAGAAATCAAACTCATGTTGTAGGTTGATAGTAATCCACGAAATAATCATGAATCCGTTGAAGAAATTCTGAAAACCATTGTTGTGTTCTTGAAGATATTATGTTGATGATTTTTCTGGAAATAAGGATAGAAACCTGCTTTTAATTCAATCTCCTAATGTTTTGAGGATGTTTAGATGATTAGAAATCATTTGTATATGTTGTTATATCATGTAGTAAGGATATTAAGTCGTTTGGGTTGTTAATATGAAGGTTTTAATGAACAAAAATGGTGAAACCCGTAGTTGCAGAAATGCAGAAAAACTGGGTTGTTACCTGAGTGTTCGATCGATCGACCTCCTGCCTTCGATCGATCGACCTCCCCAGAATTCCTAAAGTTGTTCCTTTTTAATGTTTATTCTTATGCCAAACCTTTGGTAGATCTTTGGTGATTATTAATTGGATATTATGGGACTTATATAAGATCAGTAAGCCCTAGATAAGATTTGAATTAATTTGATTGGGATTTAATTGATTAGAATAATGATAATTAAATTGGAAGGAATTTCGGTTACTAGATTCATTTGTTGGATTCTAATTGGTATGAATGAGGATTTAAGATGGGACCAGTAGGGGTGATTTAATATAACACTTAGGTATCCTTAAGTTTACTAGAGGGTTTAATCCTAAGTGAAAGAAGATGTGTTTATAAGAGATTTGAAACTATCGATTTTAACCTTAATTAAAGGGAGAGTTTAATTTGTCGTAATTTGGGAGATATGAAGATATGGACCAGTAGGATATTAGTGACCTCTTACTCAATATATGTTGAGGAAAAAACTATTTGAACCTTGAATATTGAGTGCGGGTCGGGTATAATTAAATTAAAAAGTAAAGTTATGATATTTTTAATACGTGGGATTTAAAGAGATATAATGCTACGTACGGGAATCATCTAAGGGTAATATGAGTACCTTGTTGATAGTATATTATAGGTATGATAATGCCTGTTTGATTGATTGATGATTATGTGTATGACATACCTAGCTTACTTGCTATCGACAGGAGGTTTGCGCGTGAGGGCAGTCATATCCTGATGAATCCATGGTATCTTTGATTTGTCACTCGAGAACATAGGTCTATGAAATACTTATAAGGGAGTTGATAAGTCCGCTGACTATGGGAACGTTGGTATGTGCGTGGCCCGTGGGTATGAGAACTATGTTCGCCTCCAATTTGTTTGTTGTTATTTGTGGTTCGAGGAATCCTTACCGAACCTTTAGTCCCCTATTCGGTGACCAGCGATGATGGGATATGTTAGCAGAGTAATGCATTGCACCGCAGCTGTGACTTGGGGTGACATATTATGTATGAATATATATATATATATATATATATATATATATATATATATATATATATATATATATATATATATATATATATAATGAATTAAATGAATGAATTGTTGTATTGTGATTAAATCATCTACTGTGTGATAATTGTAGATAACGGTGAATTGAGAAAAGAATTGAAGTAAGTTAATGAATATTTATTGAAAAGATTAATTCATATTAATGAGAAAAGTATATGAATGATTATACGACGTATGGTATGGGACATACGGGGCTATGATATGAGATAGAATCATATTATGGAAACTAGTTAAGAGGAACCATTAACTAGGAGGTTAATATGAAACGTTAAGTTTGCACTCTAGATGAGAGGTGAGAATAGTAAGTGAGAGTTGGATACTAACATGTACATAATGAATGCTTTATAGCACTTATTAAATACTTGCTGTTTTCAAAATCATTTTCACATCGGGCTCTGACCCGTTTCCTTGCATATTCTCTTTTCTATTGTATCTTCTATATCAGGTGTCCAGCAGCAGGGACGCCAACCTTAGAGGATTATGACGAGCTATGGATCTATGGAGTATAGACTAGATGCCTATCTTCATTTGATTCACATTATTCTTTTGGTTAGGGCATTTCTCCCATTGGAATTCAGTTATCTCTTTCTATCCGAGTCATACAGTTTTGTACTCGTGTCATTTTAACACTTTTGTTATTGTTGGGATTACTGTATTGGATTATAATGTGGGAATGTTTATTCCAATTGCATTTAAATTCTTTTGATTTATTTATTCAGTTATTATTGTGTTAGAGTAAAATGTGTAGTGTTATTCATAAACTAAAAATGGATTTTTATTGAATTAAAATTTGGAAAGTTTTTAAAACCAGCTTAATTGGGTATTGTGTAAGTTGTAAATGTTTTTGATAGTGATGCGAAGAATGAGCCAACTGTATATTCTTGTTTAATTTGGTATAGGACTGGCCACCCGGTATTTAATTAGGTGGGGTGTTACATATACCTATTGGCTTCGGGGATCACTCTTAATGTAATAGGTATAGTTATAGGTCTTCCCAATCCCAAATCCTCAAGGTATCAACCAAAGAAAATCACTACGTCTTTATGCCAGTCATATGACCCCATACCTAAAATTATATAAAAGGACTCCTCCCCATTTGTCTCATTTGGGATATGAGTACGTCAACAGTAGGATTGGGTAAATAGGACCAAAGTAGAGCCGGTATTAATCATAGGGGTACCTGCATGGTCAAAGTTGTATTCACCCCATTAAATCCCTTCTTGTACATCCCCCACGAGAACACGTATACCCTCAGTTTATGTAAGAGCAATATTTATAATTTCTCACCATCTATTTTAGTTTATCTTATCCCGTTACACCCCACTCACTTTCATGACGTTCTTGAGACTTCAAGTGAAGACACGTTATTGACTGAATGCAATAATTAAAGATCGATCATCGTTGCATTAATTAGAGAAGATATTTGAGGTTATTTCAATGTAACCTTTTTATTTAGGAGTATTTTAAAAGAGTTTGAAAACTTAAAGTATATTTTTAAAATGTTTTATGAAAATTTTGCAAGGTAATTAAAATAACATTAGATATCATTCGAATGAGTTCCTATACCTTATTAGAATAGCTTCAAACTTTGTTCGAACGAGATTAATTTTAATAACTTTTTGCAGGCTCTAGAATCTTGTTGGATCAGTCGTTTAGATGTGTGTTCGAACGAGAAAGGGTACTTTTCTTGAATGAGATGTACTTTCGTTCGAACGGGAAGTACGTGAAATTTTGTTTTACCTGATTTCAAACACAATCTTTCATGTTTATCTCATGGAGATTTTTCTCCTAATATATAGAGATGCGGACTTGCATTTTAAACCGAGCCTTTTAGATATCTTTAAGTGATCAAACTCAATCATTTTTTCAATCAAAACCCCTTGGATGATTTGAGATCACTTTATCAAATCACGAAGAATACAATTCTTGTTCATAACCTTATGGAGTTAATTTTCTCAACTTTTGAAGATAAGAATAGGGCTTTCGGAGGCTAATCGGTGGACAACGAGGCAAGTGGAGCTTGTTGTGGGGCATCGCTAGATCTGTATCGCTTGATATTGACAATTTGGTAGTGGTTCTCTAAGTTTTGTAAGTCTATAGATGTCCTTCTATAATACCTAGTTGTAAACATTGCTGATATATAGGTTTTTCCCCAAAGATATTTTTTCCTCATCTCCTATATTATGTTTGTGGTTTGTGGCTTATTTTCAATTTAGTTTCAATATCTTGGATGTTCAGATACAACTAATTAAATTAAGATAAAATTTACCCTAAATATATTTTGGTTTGTGTGTGACCTTGTCTATGATTTATACATATAACCGTACCACTATATATATTTTTTAAATTAGTATCAGAGCTTGTTTCTACAAGTTACTTAGATGAATCCAGGTGGTTATATAGATAACTCCTACAATAGGCCACCTATGCGTGATGGCTCTAATTATTCCTATTGAAAAGCTCCAATGAGATCGGATTGGAAATTGATCGACGAGCATGTATGTCTTGCTGTTGAAAGCGGATGAACTCCTCCCACTGTGACAATTGAAAATGTCATTAGTCTCAAGTCAATCGTAATTTAGACTCAGGAATATTTTATATGGAGTAACTTTTTAACACTCAGGGTTTAAATGCAATTTTGGGTGCTATCACACGAGAGGAATTTTTCTGCATCATGATGTGGACCACGTTTAAAGAAGCTTAGTACATCCTCTGACTCATACATGGGTAATAATGCTGTGAAAGCTTCTAAGTTCAAAATCCCACCATAAAATTTGAGACCATACGCATGAATGAAACTGACACTTTTGATAAATTTTATGCACGTTAGTCTGATATTGTTAATTCTAGTTTCAATTTTGGTGAGCAATTTCTGAAAGTGAGAGCGGTTAAAGAAATTCTAAGGTCTCCTGCCTCGTTTTAATCCTAAAGTCACCATCCTAAAATATTTGGGAATTCTGGACATTATTATGTTGTAAGAGCTTGTAGGTGATCTTCAGACTTATGGAATAAATATGTTCCCCGAAACCCAAAGGAAAAATGGAAGGAATAACTTTAAAAGCTAAATAAAAAAAAAAGGTTTTTGGATCCCATTCCAAAATTGATCTAAATGATCTTGCTCAGTTTGAAAAATATTTTAATAAAGTTCTCAAATTCAATAAACAAAATTCTTCCAAAGTAGAAAATAAATGTTTTGAGATAGACAAAAATTTCAAACCGAGAAAGAATATGTTTGAGAATGACTAAGATAAAGCTAAAGGTGATTACCCTAGGAAAATTGAATCAGAGATATGTTATAAGTGAGAGGGGAAACGTCACAAATCCCATGAGCGTCCCACTAGGATTAAGAGACAACACAAAGGCAAAGATGCCTATAATGCCAGTCTAAGAAATAGTGATGTTGAGTAGGTGGATTTTGAGGATGAATCACCACATGAACCTAACTTCATCGCATTCATGGCCAGTCATTATTAATTCTAGTATGTCCTACCCCACTAAGGACATTTATAGATGTTATAGTCTCGACAATATGTCAAACCATTTTGGAGAGAATGAGGTGATGAAGAGAATTTGAGTGAGGGAGAACATGGCCTCCAACAAACTTACGTTGAAATTTACATCGAGTCTTTAAAACCAAAAGGCAAAATAAAAATTTGACTCTCAGGGTGTCGGATTTAGAAAAGGAGTTGAATGTCTCGAGAGTGTGTGAGGCCTCCATGAGTTAACTCAAAAATTTGAAAGTTTTTTTTGTGTGAGCAACTTATTGTGGTAGTTAGGTAAAAGACCTTTTTTACCAACAAAGTGGCTAGTCTTATGAGAGCTCTTCATGCATCATTAGAGACTTGTGAAAATATTAAAGGCCATATTTTCCAACTCTAGAAAGATCTTGAACATGCTCGGGAGGTCAATGTCACTTTAGAGGACATATCTATGAAGGATGAAAAGATGTTCCTTAGTCCCACGTTAGGTTTTTACGAGAGGCAATGGATAGATTAATATGGTATATCCACTTTTAAAATTGCACTCATATTGATTCTCAAGTTTGTGATGGATCGTTATGGGCCTCGACCTAACCCACTAAGGAGAACTCGTCCTAGGCGTTTTAACTAAGGTCGACCCAAACCAATCTATGTTTGTACCCATTGCAAACAATAAGGTCACCTTAAGGAGTTTTGTTTTAAGCTAGAAAGAGTTTTTGACACACATTCTCCCACACATCCGCATAGAGACTTTGATAGTCTTTGAGAGCAAGTGGAGTTTTTAGTCAAGACTTCTCAATATTTGATGGAGGAATTTTAAAGGATGCCTACTCCTTTTTAGAACACTTCCCGGACCAATGATTGAGGTTAAGACTTATTTATAGTATATGGTGTTTTTCATATTGCTATCATTTTTTCCTATTACTAGATTGTATTATTATGCTTATATTTTGAAAAATCCAAAAAATATTTTCTTTACTTCTAGAAAAAGTTTCAAAAAGATTTTATTTTTGATAAAAAAATTCAAAAATTCAAAAAGTTTTTTCTTATTTTGTTTTACACCATGTATTGATGCTTATTTAAGATGTTCGAATCAAAATTACATTCCATCCATTCATCTAACTTACTCATGGTGTTATGAGACTTGGCTTCAATTCTTTTGTGTATTTAAAAATGCATATTTAAAATTGCTTTGTTCTTTAATGATTACTTCCTTCTTGGCACACCCTTTATATCACCTTTATTGAATATGCACGAATCTTTTGAACATTGTAATTGCTTTTCATATGTCGAATAAGGTATTCTCATGTCAATCGTGCTTAATAATGAAACAAATGTACTAGGAACTAATTATTCTTGTAATAACCATTTCCCGAATTTCTTTTCTCAAAAAATTTGATAATTGTTTATGCAATAGAAAGGGGCTATGAAAGAAGTATCCTTCTTTATGTTAAAGGACTCCATTGGAAATAGCCTAAAAGATAATTTAGGCACATAAAAGCAGAAGTGCCAAGGCCAATTTTTTTCTTCATTGATGCTTCATTAATATGAGCAATATGATTCCTTCAAAACTTTGAGAGTTTATGCTTAACATGTGAGATTTTGAGGGTGTTATAAGTTGAAGATCAATGGGTTTGAACAATAAAATTCCTTCAAAAATATTAAATAGTCTGGCATTATTGATTTGAGAAGCATTGAAATTAATGAAATTTTGTATGAGTCGAGTCAATTTCTCTTCGTTCAACAATTTCACACCAAAGGTTGAATTAAGTTATTTATTTAGGAGTATCTATTTGACTTCGTGCATCTTTTGTACGTGTACCTAAGTTAAATTTCCCATGCATTAACTTCACACAATTCCATTCCATTCCCATGATTAAGATATTTTGTGCTACTCCATAGTGTGGTTATTTTTACTTTGTACAAATATATATATATATATATATATATATATTTTCATATACTCAAAAATTTCAAAGATAGTTTGTTTCTTTATTGAAGTTTCCTCACATGTGACTAATTATTTATTCTTTGTGATGATATTTTATTTTTAGATTCTCGTGATGCTATCATTTCAGGATTGTTTATGACCCTTTGTCTATTATGGACAAAAGGGGGAGAACTTATTGAGAAGGAGTTTTTATTTCAAACTCGATACGTCATGGTGTTTCTTTTGCTTTATCTGTGTAGTTGTTTTGCTCCTTGAT
Source organism: Sambucus nigra (assembly GCA_949130495.1). Classification (NCBI taxonomy): domain Eukaryota; kingdom Viridiplantae; phylum Streptophyta; class Magnoliopsida; order Dipsacales; family Adoxaceae; genus Sambucus; species Sambucus nigra. Next base: position 551,369,944 of record OX422207.1, read on the forward strand.
GATTTAGTGGAATACAAGATGAAGATTTTCAGTTGAAAACAATATCACATGTGTCTTTTCCTTTTCGGGTCTGGGAGGGCATTAGTTGAACTTGTCTTAAGTTTTTTTTTATTTTCGATTTGTGTTTTGTACCGGAATAGCCAAAGGGTGAGATTTGTAAGAGAAAGACTTATAATTGCTCATCATCTATTCTTAGTTTGGCTTATCCCGTTACACCCCACTTCACCTTTATGTGCATTCTTAAGACTTCAAGTGAAGACACGTCAGTCATCGGATGCAACACCATGTAGTAGTTTGAATCAAATCCAAGTGTCGTTGGAATAAAAGGTCTAAGTAGTTAGAACCATAAAGCCTTGTCGTTCTAATAAGATGTCCTTCCTCATTCGAATAAAATCCTAATGTCGTTCAAATGATATTGTCCTAGGAGCCTTCTTCCTCCTTTCCTAGAAACTTCCATAACCAAAACCTAACTCAAGTTTAAAGCCTCTAAACACTAAAATACCCCATCTCCTTTTAGTATAATGAGTATAATACCATTAGAAACCTTTATTATCAAGTTTAAAATGATTAAATCCACGAATAATGATCTAATTCCATGTTATGAAAATTGAACCCTAAGTCCATGTTTTATACAAAGTTTATTCAATTCGTTCTCAGATTCAATTTAATAATCAATGAAATATGAGAGATTATATAGATCAATCCTATTATGATTCATATATGATGATTTCGTATTCAGATTACATGATTTATTTCTTCAATTCAAAGATTCAACATCAAACCTACCATAGTTCATCAATATGTGATTTAAGCTTAAACATACAATTAATCTAATTACGAAATTAAGTTATAATGTGATTAAAAGTCAAATTAACAAGGATTACATTCAGATTCCAATGTAATAATATTATTCTAACACAAACTCAATTTAATTATTAATCAAAGTAAATTTGTCTTAGACCGATTGTACAAATCGAGTCCCAAAATCCACAATTCTCTTCAATCCTTGCTGTAATTTTTCTCCATAGCTGCTAGGGTTATTATCTAATATGTTATGAGTGTTTTAGGTTTCCTTAATTAAGTTAAAGGCACTAACATAAATTAATCCTATGCCTAAAAATATTCTTTACCAAATGAGACCAAAACATGCTCCAAATGGCCCGAAACTTGGTCCAAACCATATACTACCCAACAGACATAAATTCCACTATTTTGAGCTAAAATTAGATTTTGTAAATGTCCCAGAAGTCAATCCTAAAATAGAACATATTTTATAAATTAATTATCTCATTAATTTAATTATTAGCTGGTGCGAGTAAATTAAGTTAAAATGTATTTATTAAGTAGTTATGTGTGTCTCGAAGTTATAAGAAATTTCTTCACAATCGTCGGGACTCGATACCGAGGGAATAATCCAAGAAAAGAAACCCCCAACACCTAGTCCCTAACCATTTCATAGTCTCCTTTCATATTAAGTTACTCAAAATAATTACTTAGTGTATTATGCCAATTTTTAAAATATTGTGAATTCACGTAACACATCTACGAATAACATAATAATATATATATATACAAATATTCTAAGTAATATATCACATGTTACACTTTGCAATTTAATATAAATAAATAATTAAATAAACGCAATGAAAAATACGAGGTATTAAACTAAAGCCATGACTTCTCGCATTCACCTTATGTAGTTCAGGAGATGCGTGGACTCTAGATCATAAGTCATGTGATAATGGATATATAATTTTCTGCATAGGATTGAGATTGTTCATTTGCATAGGATGCCTTTATTGATTGTATAGAACATGGATTCAAATTTGGTCTCAAGGTTTTGGGACATTTTGTAGGAGGCGATGGAGACTCAGTTGAAACTTAATACGTTGTATCATCCTTTGAAAAATGGTAAACAAAGAGGGTGAACTTAACACTAGCAATAAAAGGAAGGAGACTACAATTAAGAAGGTTAAAAATCTGGGAAGTGTGATTTCACTGTCCCCTATTCTGCAGAAGACATGAAGGTAATCAAGTCTGACTTTTAAGATTAAACTCTAAAGCTCCTGCTTTTCCCAACTCTCAATGATTAATGCTCTAATTTGGAACATAAGGGGTATCTCTAAGAAGGGAGACGTTAGATTAATTAAAAGGCAGTTAAGATGAACAAGATCAACGTGTTAGTGGTATTGGAGGCAAAGCAAGAGAGATAAGATATTTCTAAATTTTGTTATGAGTTTAGTTTTCATTTTTCTAAATCAAATGCCAATAGTAAGATTTGGTTTTTTTATCTAAAGAGGGCATAAAGTGTGAAGTGGTTTCCCAGATAGATTAATGTTTAACATTAAAAAATTCAACTTGCAACATAAAAATCCATTCTCTATACAGTTTTGTGCGTGCAAAGTGAACTGTAATGGAAAGAAGAAAGTTATGGCATTATATTAATAAAAGTTTTGTATCCACTCCTTGGATCATTGGGGGGATTTCAATGTGGAAGCTAACTCTTGGGATAAGCCAGAGGGAAACCCCATTGGCATGGGAGCTTCTTTAGAATTTATGGAATGTATGGAGACAAATTCTTTGTTAGATATATGACTGGATCAAGATTCACTTGGTTCAATAAAAGGGAAGGGAGTAATAGAATTTGGACTTAAATAGACAGGGTGTTAGCTAACCAAGAGGGATTAGAGTTATGCATATCATTTCAAGTTAAACACTTGAATAAATTAATGTCTAACCATTATCCTCTACTCATAACCTCAAATATAATAACCCCAGACTATGGAAATTCCAAAACAAAATGCAACAAAAGATAAAATATTGAGAAAAAAACATATAATATAATAAAAACCATTCGCCAGTAATTAAATATTCAATTGAATGTTAAAAGCAAATATAAGTATAAAAATGTATGAGTCGCAAACCTTAAAAAAATCAGGGCCTTATGGTCTAATATGAAAACCTAAATCAAGTTGTGAATCTACCAAAAAAAGCATAACAACCTAGAGTGAAAACATCCACTACCACCACGCCTATCATCACAAACAAACTGAAATATTTGAGAGATTAATAGATGTATTTTACCATAGATATCAAATATAAAACCTCAAAGATTAAGTTACTAATTTTTTCAAAAGCCTTGGATCAATTGATGGCCAATATCCGTCGGGGTCTCACCAACTTCATTCATTCCATATTCTTCCTCTACAAATTCTAGTTTTTAGCGTCTTAATGGCAAAGTAAAAAAAAAAAGTAAGCCTAAATGGAAAGGATATTGAATAAAGAAAATTAGAGGAGAGAAAGCAAACCTAAAAGTATTCATTTAACCTCCAAGCTCAACAATATGTACTAAAACCAAATTTATAAGAATAAACAAAAAGCCCAAATTAGAACAAAAAAATTATAGGGAGAAAAAACAAAGCCTCACATTTTACATTATCCAAACCTTTTATTTATCAACGCGCCCAATATCAAATAACAAAGAAATGATTGGAGGCCGTTAAGCACCTGCGAAAACAATTTTTCAAACATTTTACCCAAATAAGTACATGCAAAAACAAATTCACACGATATTTGATAAAATAGATAAATAAAGAACATGTGAATATAAAGACACAAAACCCTTATTTGAAGAAGATAATTGTGAAGGCAAAGCTACCAAACCAATAAAGATTTTTCAAAAACTAATTTTTAAACTTTTTACACACTAAATCGAAAAAGATCTAGGAACCCAAATAAGCACATGTAAAAACAGATTATACCTACAAAACCCAAAAAATTAGTAAGAAAAAATTAGGTAGCACATTATATATTTGAAAAAGTAGAAACTAAACACCAAATGAAACCCACAAAAATTATTCAACCCGAACCCTAACAATTGAAGCATTAAAAATCCCTAACAGTGGAAGAGATAATCGAATGTTAAACTTAAATCGAACAAGTAAAAACTAATACAAATCGAAAACTGACGTAAGAATAGTGGCGGTGTGGTGAAAGGGGCGGCGATGGGAGAAGGGGGAAATATGGATGATAGAGGCACACATTTCGAAGTTGGAGCCGTGGTTCGTAAATGAGGCAGCGATAATAGAGGTACCATGTACTGTGTGTAAATGATGGAGGCGCACAAAAAGAAGGGAGGGATGAGTGGGAAGAGAGAGGGGGATACCAAAATATGAGTATAGGAATTTTTTTAATGTATTGTATATTTTAGTAAGTGTACTTAATTTTGGAACACATTAAAATAGTGCCAAATTTTGGCACTGTTTTAAAGTGTGCCAGATTGTCATTAAACCGTGCCAAAATTTGGCACAGTTTTAAACTGTGCCAAATTTTTAATATCAAGGTGCGACAAATTGATATTTTTGGTGTAGTGAATAGAAGAATGACATCTAGAGCCATTTACACATAGTTAAGTGCAGTGACACTAAAAAGAAAATTCTGGATACCTTCATGTTAGTGGAAGAAGCTTTATAGTGGTGGGAGTCAGTCATCATTGCTGAGGAGAGAGACATCATGACCATACAGGAGTTCTGGGTGCAGTTTGACTGCAAGTAGTTTCCGTCAGTAGTTCAAACAAAGATGATGAGGAGATTCCTTGACCTTTCACAGGAGGGACAAACTGTGGCCAAATATGAGGAGGAATTCATGCGTCCAGTGAAATTTGTGCCAGATGAGGTGAATACAGAGGAGAAAAGAGTTCTTAATTTCATTGACGGGCTCACTTGGAGGATTCGCCAACACTTGTTGGGGAACCAGGTGTTACGGACCTAAACTGAGGTCTTAAATGACACATTGCTCCGTTTTCAAGATTATCACTTCCATATGATGGGAGCAAAAAGTTCCAGAGAATCTAGACAACAGGGTAAGACTAGTGGTAGTGGTGTTAGTGGAGCGCCATAATAGTAGTAGAGGCAGAGTGAGAGGGATTCCCAACAAGGGGACTCAGCTAAAAGATTTAGCCCAAGAAATGGTACTTACAGGAAGGGTCATTAGAGCTAGCAGCATACTCCTCAGGGCTAGGCAAACTAGATTTCGACTAGCTGGGTTACAGATATCAGGGCCAGCAAGGCCAGAGATAGGGGCATCCTCGCCAGGGCTAGCAGGGCCAGAGGTCTACATATTTCACATGGAGGTGTTTTGTGTGTGGAGAGGAGGGTCACATGCGACGTGCATGCCGAAATAGGGTTAGGGTTTATGGCAGGGGAAACTGTTGCGACAAATTTCAGCCCCATCGTAAGTTCCAAATTATCTCCTCCATAGGGGCGGGGATAGCTTGGGCGTCTGTTTCACATTCATAGACCAATTTTACAGCCAGAGCCATTAGCGATTGAGGGTATATTCTCTAGTCCACTGGTACAGGGGATGAGTTCTAGGCGGCACAGGAGTGTCACATTCTTTTGTTCGCACTAGATTAATGAGTGAGACGAGTTCAATGGATATAATATCCATTGTTGTTATGATCGTATATATACCTTAAGTAGCAGGGTTATCATTTATTCCATATGTAGGGTGTAGGTGTGGACATTAGGAGGTTGTGCTTAGTAGCGGATATACTCGTTGAGTGATATACGAGTATGATGTGATCCTGGGAATGGAATGGTTAGCGACATCTAGGACGTGTAATACCCCAAAATTTTATTGATTTTATTTAATGGGATTAATTAAATTAAATGGGAATTAATTGGAAATCAATCCGGACTTAAATACTAGCGAGACGTGAGTTGGTATTTGATTATGATGATAATGTTGAATATTAATGGGTATATATGGTAATATATGATTATTGAATTTATTAAAATTTCCTCAAGTCATATATACGACAATTCGGGAAATTAAGTTGGGACGTGCATGTCAGTCGCCTCAGGAATCAATTTAATTAGATTTAAAAGTAAATCCTAATTTTATCACCCGTATGGTCATTTTGAGTGCCTCAACGTGTCCAGAGGGATCATAATAGTCGGAAAACACTAGCCGGGGGTTTAGTTTGAGTCCCAGGGAATTTCTAGGCCAAACCAGTAACCCGAGAGGGTATTTTAGTCATTTTAATTTTTAAGGAATTTTGACCCACGAATTTTAGGCCTTATTTATCAGCCAAAATGAGGTCCATTAGGGCCATTATCTGTCAAAAATCAAGAAGTGGGAAACGTGATAAAGCGGAGAAGTTACAGGAGGGTTACAAAGCCATAACCACCTCCCACCACCACTTTTCGCCGGAACTGTGATCGGAGAGAGGGAGAGAACCAGCCTTTAACATCACCAGCGGATCAGAACCATAATTCCAAGGCAAGTGATTTGATTTTATTAAGTTTCAATGAATAATTCATCCATGCTAGTGTAGTATTTGATGATAGCCTTGAATAATAATGAAAACTCATGAAATTTGGAGAAGAAACCTAAATCTTGGATAGATTTGCATGTAGATTTGTTATGGAAGTAATTCAGTAACCAAATCATAAACTTCGATGAATTAAAAACGTATTTAAGAAGATAAATATTATGGTTCTTGAAGAAAATAGAAAAATAACGCTTTTAGGTTAATATGGAGATTTGATCCAAGAAAGGCTAATTATTGTTGATTTAAAAATTTTGGACCATTAAGAATCATGTAATTAGGTTGTATAATGACCCCATATACTTGTATTAGAGTTTCACATCATGTAATGAAGTTTTGGGACAAATCTGGGACTGAAAAACGAAGAAACCCGTAGCCTCAGTTGCTTGATCGATCGATCGACATTCATAGGTCGTTCGATCGACCATTGATCAATCGATGATCAGGCTCGATCGATCATCCCCCCCCCCCCCCCCCAGAAATGGTGACTTTTTCCCCTTTTTAATTTTAAGTGTTCTCGGCCATCTAATGTTGTAATTAGGGATTATATGAATGCATTACGATTTGAAGGAGAACAGTAGGGATATATATATTTGAACCCGGAATATATTAGAATTGGGTTGGAAGGTAGCGATAAATTTTCGAGTGTCTGACGAGTAATTTCCTAATTTATGATGTGAGAATGTGATTTAAATTCTTAGGAGTGAGAAGTTAGGATTTGGGATATAAATAAGGAGTTAAGAGTACTGAGTTAATGTGTGAGAAACTTGGGAGACGTAGTAACCTCTTCGGTTAGGTTTAAGTACTCGAAATTATACGACGTGAGATGTATCGACGAAAAATAATATATATCACCCAGAATAATCGTAGCGTATGAATTAGACCAATGGTATAAGGCTGAGAATATATCTTTAATAATTTAACAAGTTATCTAAGTTGTGTGAATGCTTAGTACCTACCATACTTGTTATCACGGGAGGTCGACTTCAGAATAGGGCCATCAAATCTTTGTGTTCCTACGGGGGGGATTTAGATTGGTACCTTAAGGACATTGGGTTGTGAATGGCTTATTTGTAAGTTAATAAGTCAGCATACCATGGGAGCATAGGTATGTGTGTGACCCATGGGTATGTGAACTATGTTCTCCTCCAATATGTGTGATTTTTCTTATTGAAACGGTTCTTGCGAGATTCATAACACGTAGTCCTTAAGTACGTGATGTACCGGGATTCGATATCCGAGTATATGTGCACTGCAGCTTAGCCTAGGGGTGACCTATTTGTATATTTGTGCTGAGAATAATATACTTGTGATTATATTGGACTCTTGTTAAAACGTGAATATAAATTATTGAGACTTTTTGAATGGGATTTAAAATGAGAATTTCCTATCATAATTGTTATAAATTAATCTTATAAGTGAAAAGGTGAGTTACACGCAGGATATGTTAGAATGGTGTGATTAAACCCCTATTTTATAATGTGAGGACAAAAAATGGTACAGACTAGTTAGTTAACGGCATAACTAGGACAGGTTTAGGATATACGTTAGGCCTGCACACTAGTTGAGGGGTGAGAAACTCATATGAGAGCACATAACTAACATGTATATATTATTCACTGTGAAATTAAACACTTGCTATTTTTAAACTATTTTCACCTCGAACTATGACCCGTTTGCTTTTAAATCTGTTTTTTTGTAAAACCTTTTAGGTGCCCAGCCACAGGGACGCCAAGAATAGGAGTTCCATCCCATTGACGTGCTGTAGCTACTATGGAAGTTACAGGATCTCGGTAGTAGAAGCCTCCACACTTTGCATTTGATTCTACTTCTGGGTCATTCATCTGTTAGGGCATGTCACCCCTTTCCATTTAGAGATAGCCTTCTCATACTTTGAGTTTCATTTCAGTTTTGGAGTTATTTAATTATTCAAACCTTGTTTTGGATTTTTATTCAGTATTTGGATTATTCAGGGGAGTGTTACTCCAGACTCAATTATTATTCGATTAATATTTCCATTGTGATTGTGATGTGGATTTGGTATAGTTAGCTTATAATTTAATTGGTTGCATGTTAATTTAATTTAATAAAATTTGGCAACTCACTTTTTAAATGTTAGGTGGCTAGTAATCGTTTAATAATGTTTTCGACGGTGATGCTATGAACTAAATCAACTTGACATTTTGTATTAATTTGAATAGAGGAGTAGCTACCCGATATTTAATTAGTCGGGGTGACATAGGTGGTATCAGAGCATCAGGTTCTAGTGTCCTTAGGATCTGTACGGCGTGTTATGTTTTAGCGTAGAGTCCTTTGATATAAAGCCCTATATTTTAGGATTGTTGTAATCTTTTGTGTATTTTATGTTCTTCATCTATTTTGAGATATTAACTGTGGACTTATATAACTTCTCTCTCATTTCAGATGCCTCCTCGACGTGCACAGTGAGTTCCCAGGGGTGCCCAACCCGAGCCTCAGCCTGCACCAGTTCAGGGTTCTATGAATGCTGCAGAACTTGCCGCCATTGTAGCCCAGGAGGTAAATACCGCATTAGTAGTCATCCAGCAAGCACCACCTCAGGCACCGGTGGTAGCCCCAATCCAGGCCCATTCATTCCCGTCTTCTTGGAAATGTATCCGTGATGCCTTTTACAATGCGCACCCTACAGAGTTTGCAGGGAGCTCTGACGCCGTTGTGTCGAGCCAGTGGAAGAAGGACATCCAAAGACACTTGAGGATGTATGAGTGTACGGATATGTAGAGGCAGATACTGGCTACAATTAAGCTGGTAGGAGCAGCGTTGCAGTGGTGGGAGTCCATTACCACCGCGGAGGAGAGAGATGTTCTTTATATTCAGAAGTTATGGGTGCGGTTTGACCACAAATATTTTCCCTCAGTAGTTCACACCGAAATGAGGCAAAAATTAATGAACCTAAAGCATGAAGGGAGGACAGTGGCAGAGTATGAGGCCGAGTTCACCAGTCTTTTGAACATCGTTCTCAATGAGATCCCTACTGAAGAGAAGAAGATCCAAAAGTTCATAGATGGGTTGACGTGGAGGATCCATCAGCTCCTATTGGGTAATCTATCGTTGGCTACCTACTCAGATGTGGTTAACGTGGCATTGATCCACTACTAGGACCACCGCTTTCATTTGTCAGAGGGTAAACGAGTAGGAGAGTCCAACCAGCAGGGCAGGACGGAGGGAAATGGTGCCAGTGGGGCACAATCAGCTCAGAGTCAGCACAGGCAAGGTGATAAGAGTTCCCAGTAGGGGGATTTTAAGAGGTTTTGATCAGGGGGCTTCAGGCATAGCTAGGGAGGTTTTCGGCATGGCCAGTAGAGTCAACATGGCCAACAGTAGTTTTAGCAGGGCTAGCATGGCCAGGGTAGGAATGGTAACGCCTATCAGGGCCGTGGACAATAGGGTCAGAGAGGGGTAAACTTCTTAGTAAAATGTTTCATATGTGGAAAGATTGTACACAAATGCCAGGAGTGTCCTAAAAGGAGAAGGTCCCCATAGCAGCAGCAACAAGGCGTTCGACAGGAGCCCTAGAGACCGATGTTTTCCGCCGCCCTCCCAGCGCCACCGCAGATGCTAGCATTGCCACCTATCCTAGTTGTCCCAGTCCATCAGGTACAGCTTCAGTACGATCAAGTTTATCAGCTCCATCAGGCCGTAGTCCTGCAGGACCCACCCGCGATTGAGGGTATGTTTTCTATTCAGGGGACTATGGGGAGTATTTTATTTAGCACGGGAGCCACACACTGTTTTATTTCCACGATATTTGCACGCGCTATGGGGTTATTAGATATTGGGGAGAGCACTGTTACTTGTGTAGATTCACCATTGAGTAGGGGTTATGTGATTTCTCTTATATGTAGAGGTGTGGGCGTAGATATTGGGAGGTTTACTTTACCCACCGATATGTTAGTATTAGATATGACCGAGTACGATGCGATCATTGGTATGGATTGACTGGTTACGTATCGAGATATGATTTATTGTTTCAGTAGGAGTATTATTTTTGCCATACCCAGACATGAGATATTCCTAGTGGCAATGCCTCATCCTGAGGGGGGATCATCCACTCACTTGTATTATATAGAGGAGGAGACCTCTAGGGAGGTGGTGATACCACTTGATTCGATTCCAGTTGTTAGGGAGTTCGCTGACATATTCCAGGATATTCTGGGATTACCTCCTAGTAGAGAGACAGACTTTGTTATCGATTTGATGTCTAACACTCAGTCGATAGCCTGTGCACCTTACCGTATGGCTCCATCGGAGATGAGAGAACTACGGGATCAGATAGAGCAGTTGTTGGGTCAGGGGTTTATCCGTAGGATTACTTCATCGTGGGGTGATCCTATGTTGTTCGATAAAAAGAGGGATGGATCTTTGAGGTTGTGTGTATATTATCGGGAGTTGAATAAGGTCACGATACGGAATAAGTATCCATTGCCCCGAATCGATGACTTATTTGACCAGTTAAGAGGAGACGGCTTCTTCTCAAAGATTGACTTGAGATTAGGATACCATTAGTTGCATATCAGGGCGCAGGACATCTCGAAGACTGCCTTCTTAACGAGATATGGTTCCTAGGAGTTTAGGGTTATGCCTTTTGGCCTAACCAATGCCCCAGTCATGTTCATGGACTTGATGAATTGGGTGTTCAAAGAGTTCCTAGACCAGTTCATCATTGTCTTTATTGATGACATTCTAGTTTACTCTCGGACCGAGGAGGAGCATACCGACCACTTGAGATAGGTTTTACAGACGCTGCATCAGAACAAGTTGTATGCAAAATGTGAGAAGTGAGGGTTTTGGCTGAAGGAGGTTCAGGTTTTGGGGCATATCATTTCAGACAGGGGGATATCTGTTGATTTGAGGAAGATATCAGTGGTGAGGGAGTGGGGAAAGCCCACGACACCGACAGAGATACGTAGTTATTTAGGCTTAGCGGGATACTACAGGAGGTTTATTCGGGGGTTCTCGAAGATAGCGGGTCCCTTGACACATATGACTCGCAAAGGTGTACCATTTATCTGGAGCAATGCCTACCAATTGGCATTCGACGAGTTAAAGGTCAAGCTAACCTCAGCACCGATGTTAGGATTTCCCAGGTCGAGAGTGGAATATCTAGTCTACATGATGCGTCCTTACTAGGGCTTGGGGGTGTACTTCAACAGGAGAGTTAGGCCATAGCTTATGCTTCCTGTAAGCTCAAGCCTCACGAGAAGAGTTACCCCACCCACGACTTGGAGTTAGCGACAGTCATGTTTGCTTTATGGATTTGGAGACATTATCTCCTGGGGGAGAAATTCCATTTATTCACAGACCACAAGTCCCTTCAGTATCTCTTCACACAAAAGGAGCTGAATATGCGTCAACGCCGGTGGCTCAAGTTCGTGAAGGATTATCAGTTCGATATCCAATATCACCCAGGAAAGGCTCACGTAGTAGCAGATGCATTGAGCCATAGGCTCGTAGGTGAGGTGGCTGAGGTGTGGAAAACAAAGTGGAAGGAGTTAGGACACCAGGATGCAGTGGTCCGATCATTCATGTCTGTGATGACAGTTACGCCCCAGATTATTACGAGGGTGATACAGGCCTAGGCAGTAGACCCATTTTTTTAGGAGCAGATAGTACGATTATTAGCAGAGGGGGTCGAGTCTTATACCGTTAGTTCAGACGGGGGCTTACGCTTCAATGGAAGGCTAGTTGTTCTCGAGGGGGAGGACTTGCGACACGATGTAATGACAGAGTCGCATGGGTTGCGATTCACGGTACATCCTGATGGGGATAAGATGTACTAGGACATGAGGCGACAGTACTGGTGGAACGGGATGAAGAGAGATATTGTCGAGTTCGTTTTGAAATATGCCACTTATTAGCTAGTAAAGGTGGATCACCAGAGGTCGGCAGAACTTTTACAGCCATTAGAGATTGCTATGTGGAAATGGGAGAGCATTTCCATGGACATCATCACGGGATTACCTACATCGCCGAAAGGTCACGACTCGATATGGGTGATTATGGATAACTTGACAAAGGTTGCTCACTTTCTGCCAGCCTGGACAGACTACACTACGGGACAGTATGCCCAGATCTTCATAGCTGAGATAGTGAAAATCCATGGGGTGCCTCTTAATATCGTGCCTGACAGAGATAAGATATTTGTGTCACTATTTTGGGAGATTTTCCAGTATGCCATGGGAACGGAGTTGTGATTGAGTACAACCTATCACCCGCAGATAGATGGGCAGATCGAGCGGACGAATCAGATGTTGGAAGACATGTTGCGTATGTGCGTCCTTGATTTTGGAGGTGGTTGGGAGCAGTATCTTCCACTGGTGGAGTTTGCCTATAATAACTCCTACCAGTTCACTATTGGTATGGCTCCATTCGAGGCATTGTACGGTAGACCTTGTCGATCCCCATCATGTTGGCTAGAGGTGGGGGATAACAAACAACTTGGGCTGGAGGTGATTCAGGATACTTCGACGTGGATAGAAATGATACGGATCCATATTCGGGTAGCTCAGGACCGATAAAAGAGTTATGCTGATGCCAAGATGTCCTTTCGAGAGTTCAATATGGGGGACCAAGTGCTGCTCAGAGTGTCTCTTATGAAGGGGATTATACGTTTCGAGAATAAGGGGAAGTTGGCACCTAGATATGTGGGGTTATTCCTATCATTGAGTTAATTGGGTCTGTTGCATATAGACTTGGGTTACTGGAACACTTACATAGGGTCCATGACGTGTTCCATATTTCCTCACTGAGGAAATATCTTCGAGATGATTTGGATCATACTCACATTGCTTTAGAGGATATTGATCTACAGCCAGATAGTTCCTATGAGGAGGGGCCGGTTGCTATTCTAGATCATAGCAAGAGGAAATTGAGGTAGAAGATAGTACCATTAGTACGTGTTCAGTAGCGGCATCATAATGCCAAGGAGTCCACCTGAGAGCGCGAGGATGAGATGCGCGAGCGTTATCCAGAGTTATTTTTTTCAGGTATATTTTATTTCCAAATTTTGGGACGAAATTATGTTATTAGGGGGGGGGGGGGAGTATGTAATACCCCGTAATTTTATTGATTTTATTTAATGGGATTAATTAAATTAAATGAGAATTAATTGGAAATAAATTCGGACTTAAATACTAGCGAGACGTGAGTTGGTATTTGACTATGATGATAATGTTGAATATTATTGGGTATATATGGTAATATATGATTAGTGAATTTATTAAAATTGTCGCGAGTCATATATACAACAATTCGGAAAATTAAGTTGGGACGCATGTGTCAGTCGCGTAAGGAATCAATTTAATTAGATTTAAAAGTAAATTATAATTTTATCATCCGTATGGTCATTTTGAGTGCGCCAACGTGTCCGGAGGAGTCAAAATAGTCCGAAAACACTAGCCGGAGGTTTAGTTTGAGTCCCAGGGAATTTCTAGGTCAAATCGGCAACCCGGGAGGGTATTTTAGTCATTTTAATTTTTAAGAAAATTTTGACCCACGAATTTTAGGCCTTATTTATTAGCCAAAATGAGGTCCATTAGGACCAATATCTGTCAAAAATCAAGAAGTGGGCAACGTGATAAAGAGGAGAAGTTACAGGAGGGTTACAAAGCCATAACCACCCACCACCACTTATCGCCGAAATTATGACCGGAGAGAGGGAGAGAACCATCCTTTAACATAGCTGGCGGATCAGAACCTCAATTCCAAGGCAAATGATTTTATTTTATTAAGTTTCAGCGAATAATTCATCCATGCTAGTGTAGGTTTGGATGTAGCCTTTAATAATGATGAAAACTCATGAAATTTGGAGAAGAAGCCTAAATCTTGGATAGGATTTGCATGTAGATTAGTTCTGGAAGTAATTCAGTAATCAAATCATAACCTTAGATGAATTAAAAATGGATTTAAGAAGATAAATATTATGGTTCTTGAAGAAAATAGAAAAATATTATTTTTAGGTTAATATGGAGATTTGATCCAAGAAAGGCTAATTGTTGATGATTTAAAAGTTTTGGACCGTTGAAAATCATGTAATTAAGTTTTATAATGACCCCATATACTTGTATTAGAGTTTCACATCATGTAATGAAGTTTTGGGACAAATCTGGGACTGAAAAATGAAGAAACATATAGCCTCACCTGCTTGATTGATCGATCGACATTCATAGGTCGATCGATCGACCATCGATCGATCGATCCCCCCATAAATGGAGACTTTTCCCCTTTTTAGTTATAAGTGTTCCCCACCATCGAATGTTGTAATTTGGATTATGTGAATGCATTGGGATTTGAAGCAGGCCAGTAGGGATATATATTTGAACCCGGAATATATTAGAATTGGGTTGGAAGGTAGTGTTCAATTTTCGAGTGTCCGACGAGTAATTTACTAATTTATGATGTGAGAACGTGATTTAAATTCTTAGGAGTGAGAATTTAGGATTTGGGACATAAATAAGGATTTAATAGTACTGAATTAATGTGTGAGAAAGTTGGGAGACTTAGTAACCTCTTCGGTTAGGTTTAAGTACTCGAAATTATACGACGTGAGACGTATCGGCAAAAAATAATATATATCACCCGGACTAATCGTAGAGAATGAATTAGACTAATGGTATAAGGATGAAAATATACCTTTAATAATTTAACAAGTTATCTAAGTTGTGTGAATGTTTACCATATGGATTATTGTGTGTATGACATACCTACCATACTTGCTATCACGGGAGGTCGAATTTCAGAATAGGTCCATCAAATCTTTGTGTGCCTATGGGGGGGATATTTATTAGTGCTTTAAGGACATAGGGTTGTGAATGGTTTATTTGTGAGTTAATAAGTCAGTTGACCATGGGAGCGTAGGTATGTGCGTGACCCATGGGTATGTGAACTATGTTCATCTCCAATATGTGTGATTTTGCTTATTGAAACGGTTCCTGAGAGATTCGAAACACGTAGTCCTTATGTATGTGATGTACCGAGATTCGGTAGCAGAGTATGTGTGCACCGCAACTTAGCCTAGGGGTGCCTTATTTGTATATTTGTGCTGAGAATAATATACTTGTGATTATAGCAGACTCTTTGTTAAAATGTGAATATAAATTATTGAGACTTTTTTAATGGGATTTAAAATGAAAATTTCCTATCGTAATTGTTATAAATTAATCTTATCAGTGAAAAGGTGAGTTACATGCAGGATATGTTAGAACGGTGTGATTAAAACCCTATTTTATAATGTGAGGACAGGAAGTGGTACAGACTAGTTAGTTAACGGCATAACTAGGACGGGTTAAGGATATACGTTAGGCGTGCACACTAGTTGAGGAGTGAGAAACTCATGTGAATCATTCACTATTTAATGCAATGAAACACTTGCTATTTTTAAACTGTTTTCACCTTGCGCTCTGACCCGTTTGCTTTCAAATCTATTTTTTTGTAAAACCTTTTAGGTGCCCAGTCACAGGGACGCCAAGCATAGGAGTTCCATCCCATTGACGTGTTGTAGCTGTTGTGAACGTTACAGGATCTCGGTAGTAGACGCCTCCACACTTTGCATTTGTTTCTATTTCTGGGTCATTTATCTGTTAGGGCATCTCACTCCTTTCCATTTAGAGACAACTTTCTCATACTTTCAGTTTCATTTTAGTTTTGGACTTATTTTATTATTCAGACTTTGTATTGGGTTTTTATTCAGTATTTGGATTATTCTGGGGAGTGTTAATCCAGACTCAATTATTATTACATAAACATTTCCATTGTGAATGTGATGTGTATGTGGTGTAGTTAGCTTATAATTTAATTGGTTGCATGTTAATTTAATTTAATAAAATTTGGCAACTCACTTTTTAAATATTAGGTGGCCAGTATTCGTTTAATATTGTTTTCGACAGTGATGCTATGAACTGAACCTACTTGAAATTTTGTACTAATTTGAATAAAGGAGTAGCTACCTCGGTATTTAATTAGTCGGGGTGTCACAGAACGGTGGGGAACTATTATAGTAAGACCATCATATTCACTATTCCAGGGTAGGATGTGTTTCTTATTGCTATACCTCGTCTTGAGTGAGGGTCGAGCACGCATTTATACTATGTTGGGGAGGAGACTTCAAAGAGCATAGTTGTCTCGTTATATTTTATTTTTATTTTTGGGGACTTTACTAATGTTATGCAGCAGATACCAGGGTTACGACCGAGTGTAGAGGTCAAGTTGTGATGGAATTAGTGTAGCGGACCTAGCGATAGTGCGAGTGCCACGTTATATGACTCCTTTAGAGATTCAGGAGTTAGAAAATCCGATTTGGTAGCTTTTGGGGGCAGGGTTTTTGAGAGTCCCGGTAATGTGTCTTGGGCCAACGGATCTCGATAATTGACAAAGCTAGGTAATAGTGTATCAGGGAGGTTCCTTATTTGGATTTTGCTTGCGAGACATTCCACCCATGAAACTTAGTAAGTGTCGAGAATCGAGAGACGTTTGGGCTCTAGGTCATTGGTTTAGTACATTAGTCATTACACATTATAGATAGAACGTTTGGAGTAGAGAGATATTATATAATTTAGGCCAACGGGGCCAAGTAGTGTTGTGAAGAGAGACATGGGGAACGTTTATACCACTAATTTATAAGTAGGGTAATTTTAAAAAAGAATTTATTCGTGATTAGTAGATAATCGAGTATACCATTACCGTATGATCATGCAAAGATATTTGCCCCAATTTTGATGTGTGTAGGTTCCTTTTGTGGTATTTGTGCGTGTATGCACATGGTATAGGGGGTATGGGCGTCCTGGTCAGTTCGATGTTTTGTATTATTTGGGAAGGGTTTACACGGGGGGAAAGGCATTGAACAATATGCATGTAGGGAAGTTAGTACCATTTTTAGAATGAAAAAGTGGGCTAAGCTTCGACGGGATAAGGGATAGTATGGATTTTTATAGTAATATTGACCATCACACCCGAGATTGTTTGAGGATTATGAAGGCACATACAAAAGATCCGTATTGTTAGCGTAGGGTTCAATAGTTATTGGCAGATGGAGCGGAGCCTTACTCAGTCAGTTATGAGGGTGGCTTGTGCATCAATAGGAAGTTTATTGTCCAAGATGATGAGGACCAACTATGTGAAATTATAGAGAAGGTGCATGGGTCATAATTTTCGCTGCATCCTGGGGGAAATAAAATATGTCAGGATAGGAGGAGGCAGTATTGGTAAGCTGATACGGGCCAATTTGAATGAATTACACTATCGAGTAGTGCACGTAACTTTTCATTGGGGAAAGAGAGTGAACTTGCACTAGGTGTCACTCAATATAGTTTTGGGATCGAGATAAGATCTTTGTATCCTAATTCTGATGGAGTCTTTCTGAAGGTGATGGGGATGAAATTTCATTTAGGAATAACATATCACCCGCAGACCGGTGGTCAAATAAAAATAGTGAAGCAGTTGAGTAAAATATGCCGAGGATGTATATTTTGGACCTTAAGGGTAGGTAGGAACATTAATCACTTTGGTAGAGTTGCGTATCATAAATCGTACCAGTTTACTTTTGGTGTGGTTCCATTCTGAGCTTTGTATGAGAAATGTTGTCGTTCACCCTCGTGTTAGTTGGAGGTGGGGAATAACAAGCTTCTCAGGAAGGCAGTAAAGATTAAGTTGATCAAGGGTCGTATTCGAGTAGCTCAGGATGGCAAAAGAGTTATGTTGATACAAATCGAAGGTTTTTGGAGATTGACGTGCATGAATAGATGTTATTATGGGTGTCTCCCACGAAGGGAGTTATGTGACTTAGTAAGAAGGGGAAGTTGGCTCGAGATATATGGGGCCTTTACTGATCATTGAGGGTATTTGGCCAGTTGCATATAGGCTAGCCCTGCCAAAGAAATTGAGAGGATTCGCGACGTGTTTCTTATATCATCATTAAAGAAGTATCGAAGGGGTGACGAAACTTACTTGATTATACCACTAGAGGATACTGGCTTGCAACCAGATATCTCATATGAGGATAGGCCTATTATCATTTTAAACCATAACGACAGGAAGCTTCGGTCGAAGGTGGTGTAATACCCCGTAATTTCGTTGATTTTATTTAATGGGATTAATTAAATTAAATGGGATAATTATTTGGAAATTAATTCGGATTTAAATACTAGCGAGACGAGAGTTGGTATTTGATTATGATAATAATATTGAATATTACTGAGTGCATATGGTAATATATGATTATTGAATTTATTAAAATTGTCGCGAGTCAAAAATATGGCAATTCGGAAATTAAGTTCTGACGCGCGTGTCAATCGCGTCTGGAATTATTTTAAATGGATTTAAAAGTAAATTATATTTGTATCATCCGTACGGTCATTTTGAGTGTGTGAACGTGTTCGAAAGGGTTGAGATAGTCAGAAAATACTAGCCGGGGATTTAGTTTGGGTCCTGGGGCATTTTTAGGCCAAACCGGCAACCCGTGAGGGTATTTTAGTCATTTTGATTTTTAGGGAATATTAACCTACAAAACTTAGGCTTTATTTATCAGCCAACCTTAGGGCCATTATCTGTCAAAACCATGTAGTGGGCAACGTGAGAAGAGAGGAGAAGTTCCAAGGGGTTTCCAAGGCCATAACCACCACACACCACCACTATCGCCGAATTTGTGACCGGAAAGAGAAAGAGAACCTACCTTTATCGTCATCAAAGGATTAGAACATCGAATTTCCAGGTAAGTGAATTAATCCATTAAGATTTAGCAAATAATTTATCCATGATAGTGTAGGATTAAATGATATCCATGAAAATATTGAAACTCATGAAATTTGGAGATGCAACCTTAATTCTCGATAGGATTTATATGTAGTTTTGATTCTGGAAGTATCTCATTAACGAAATCATAAACCATGCATACTTACTTATGAATTTATGAGGAGAAGTATGATGATTCTTGAAGAAAATAAAAAAATAGGGTTTCTCATGATGATAGGATGATTTGATCCAAGAAAAGTCTAATTGATGATGATTTAAGAATTCTGGAATGTTAAGAATCATGTATTTAGGTTGTATAATTGCCCAATATGTTTACTTTAGAATTTAACATCTTGTAATGAAGAATTAGGAAAAAAACTAGGACTGAAAATGAAGAAATTCAGGACATGCACCTGCTTGATCGATCGATTAACATTCATAGGTCGATCGATCGACTGGTCTCGATCGATCGACATTCATAGGTCGATCGATTGATCTCCCCAGAAACTGTGATATTTTACCTTTTTTGAATTTAAGCGATTCCGGCCATTCAAAGTTGTAGGTTGGCACTATGTGAATATTTTAGGACTTTAGGGAGACCAGTAGGGATGTAATTGAAGGCCGAAACATATTACAATTGGTTTGGAACGTAGCATTGAACTTATGAGTGTCTGACGAGTAAATTACTATTATAAGTTACGAAAACATTACTTAAATTCGTATGAGTGATAAGTTAGTATTAGAGACAGAAATATGGACCTCGAAGTACTGAATTGACATGTGGGATATGTAGGAGACTTAGTAACCTTTTCGGGATAGGTGTAAGTACTCAAAACTTTACGACGTGAGATTTATCGACAAAACAAATTATGTAAAATTTGGGATGATAATAGCGTACGAATAAGACTGATGGTATAGGCCTGAAAATAAACCTTTGATAATGTAATATTTACCTAAGTTGTGTGAAAGATTAGTATATGGACTATTGTGTGTATGACATACCTACCATACTTGCTATCACGGGAGGTCGGCTTTCAAAAAAGGACCATTTAATCATTGTGTACCAACGGGGGGATTTAGATTGTTTCCTAAAGGACATAGGATTGTGAATGACTTATTTGTCAGTGGATAAGTCAGCTGACCATGGGAGCGTAGGTATGTGCGTGACCCATGGGTATGTGAACTATGTTCGCCTGCAATATATGTGATTTTGTTTACTGAAACGGTTCCTGAGCTATTCGGAACGCGTAGTTCTTATGTACATGATGTATCGTGATTCGATAGCATAGTATGCGCGCACCACAACTTACCCTAGGGGTGCCATATTTGTATATTTATGTTGTGAATGATATATTTGTACTTATAACTAGCTCATTGTTAAATTGTGATTACGAATAATTGAGATATTTTAATGGGATTAAAAATGTGAGAATTCATATCGTAATTGATGTAACAATTCTGATTAATGTAAAGGCGAGTTACACTGAGAATATATTAGAATAACACGAATAGACCCCCTACATTATAATGTGAAGATAGGAACTAGTACAGATTAGTTAGTTAGCAGCATAACTAGGAAGGGTTAAGGGTATACGTTAGGCGTGCACATTACTTGAGGGGTGAGGAACTCATGTGAGAGCACGTAACTAACATGTATATAATATTTACTGTTTAATATTATTAAACACTCTCTATATTTTTAAATTGTTTTCACCTCGGGCTCTGATCCGTTTGCTTTCAAATTTATTTTTCTCGTAAAACCTTTTTAGGTGCCCAGCGACAGGGACGCCAAGCATAGGAGTTATATTACATTGACGTGTTGTAGCTGCTGTGGAAGTTATATGATCTCCGTATTAGACGCCTCCATATTCTGCACTTGATTCTATTCAGGGTTACTAATCTATTAGGGCATGTCGCCCATTTCCATTTAGAGATAGTATTCTCAGACTTTCAGTTTTATTTCAGTTTTGGATTTATATATTTATTCAGCCTTTTGTATTGGGATTTATTCAGTATTTGGTTTATTCAGGGGAGTGTTACTCCGGACTCATTTGATTTATTCCATTATTATTCTGTTGCGGTTATGATGTGGATGTTTTATGGTTAACTTAATTTAATTGGTTGCATGTTTATTTAATTTAATAATATTTGGCAACTCACTTTTTAAATATTCGGTGGCTAGTAATTGTTTAAAAATATTTTCGGCACTGATGCTAGATCTGAACCAACTTGATATTGCGTATTAATGAGATAAAGGATTAGCTACCCGATATTTAATTAGCAGGGTGTCATAGGTGGTATCAGAGCATCAGGTTCTAGAGTCCTTAGGATATGTACGGCTTGTTATGTTTCCGTGTAGCATCCTTTGATATAGAGCCCTATTATTAGGACTGTTGCACTCTTTGTTATTGTTTTGTAGACTATGTACTTTTGCTACAATGTTAGGTATAGTAAATGGACTCATATAATTCATTTGAATTTTAGATGTCGCTCATGAGGGAGATACAAACTAACACCGACGAGGAAGCAAATGAGGGAACATACCAACAAATACCTCAGGAAAGAGAGGAAATCACCGAGATAACGAACATCGTGGCACAAGTAGTGACTACCGCAATATTTCAGTACCAAAATCGTAGCGTGAAGCTTACAAGGGGCAAAAGAACAAGAGAAGTTTATCAATATGACATTTCGAGGAACAACAACAATTGGTAAAATACCGTCGCAGCAGCGATAAGTTCCTCAGAGTCACCAAGACCAAGAAGACTACGAGAATCATAGGAAGAGCCAAACCTGCCAGGGCTAACAAGACCAAGGATAGAAAGCTATCACAAAAGGTGTTTTAAGTGTGGAAGAAATGAACACAAATGCCATGTTTTCGGCAAAGAGCTAGAGGAAAGCCTCAGACAACTCTGCAAAAGTCAGCTAGACCATCAGGGCCAGCAACGTGCTCAGTAGGGCTAGCAGAGTAGAAACTGTGTTCGTAAGTGTTTTATATGTGGCGAACGGGGACACTAACGTCGAGATTGCCCTAGAAAGGGCAGGAACCCGCAATAGTCATTGGGTGTCCACTCGAACCCAAAGAATACCCAACTCGGGGAAGCGGGGATATTCACCCTAGTAACACAGACTTCTCTGCAGCAGTAATTAGTACACTATGGACGCATCTATAATGCCCGATATGTAGTTATGCCACTACTACCGCAACTACCACACATGTTTGGAGGTACGATACTTTATCATTTATAGTGTTTTCTTTTCAGGTACAGGGAAAAATATTGAATAACCTGTGTGCGTTACAACTTACTTGTACTACTTGAGAAACATGAGCGTAGAATGTATTAGTATCCCAATTTCGAACAAGCTAATTAAAGTTCGAGTAATGATAGACCATTAGAGTAATATTAGGTGTTCATTAATTCTGGATATAAAACAATTTCTGTTAAGTGTCATTCGAGAGGAAATGGAGCCACTCGTATATATATAGGTATTGAATCCTACAGAGACTTGCGGAGTATGTCGTCGGATTTTACCAATGCCCGGTGGGTAGGGATGTTTACTCAAGTGATTCTGGATAGAATGAAATAGTTCTGGGCATGGGAATAATTTTATGGTAAATTGAAGAGCCTAACACCAAGTTAGTAGGAGTAATGTGATGAATATTTCATTCGTAACATGAGAATAGATGCACTAATTTTAGCAAAAAGCAGGGATGTGGGGTACGAGCCAAATACTGAGGATGATAATTTTTGTTGACCGACAATGTTAGTTAAAAGTGTATTGGGGGGGGTTCCTTATTTGGATTTTGCTTTGCGAGACATTCCACGCATGAAATCTAATGAATGTCGGGAGCCGGGGTTGGATGGTATTTAGTATGCGAGTTTGGTACCCTGGTTGTCATCTGCAAAGGAAACCATATCTTTAACTTTAATTTTATTCCTATTCACGATCAGTAGAACCGTACGATGTGACGTAAGAAGTGATATTGAATGTTTTACATCGATGTAATAAGAGAAGATGATAACGTCATGACACATAATAAGTATTCATTGCCCCGAATCAATGACTTATTCGATTAGTTGAGGAGAGCTACTTTATCCTCAAAGATTGACTTGGGATCGGGATACCATAAGCTATGTATCAGGGAGTAGGAGGTGTCAAAGACTATTTCTTGACAAGATATGGGTCTTATGAGTTCAGAGTCATACCATTTGGGCTGATAAATTCTCCCACCGTATTCATGGACTAATTGAACCGAGTGTTCAGAGAGTTCTTGGATCAGTTTGTCATCTCCTTCATAGATGACATCATGATTTATTCACGGACTGAGGAGGAGCATGTCGAGCACTTGAGGCAGGTTTTGCAGACACTACGTCAGCACGAATTGTATGCAAAATATGGAAGTACGAGTTTTGGCTGAAGGAGGTTCAGTTTTACGGGCACATTATTTCTGACAGGGGGATATTTGTTGATCCGGGGAAGGTATCAGCGACGAGGGAGTGGGGACATCCCAAAACACCGATAGAGATACATAGTTTCTTGGGCCAAGCATGATACTACAAGAGATTTATTCAGGGGTTATCGAAGATAGCAGGTCCATTGACACATATGAATCACAAGGGAGCATCATTTATCTAGAGTGATGCCTGTCAGTTGGCTTTCGATGAGTTGAAAGGAAAGTTGACCTCAGCACCAGTGTTAGCATTACCCAGGCCAAGAGTGTAGTATCTAGTCTACACTGATGCGTCCTTACTAGGACTTAGGGGTGTACTGCAGCAGGAGAGTCAGGCTATAACTTATGCTTCTCGTAAGCTTAAGACTCACGAGAAGAATTACCCCACCCACGACTTTGAGTTAGCGGCAGTTGTATTTGCACTTCGGATTTAGAGACACTATCTTCTGGGGGAGAAATTTCGCTTATTCACAGACCACAAGTACCTACAGTACCTCTTCATACAGAAGGATCTAAATATGCGTCAACATCGGTGGCTCGAGTTTGTGAAGGATTATCAGTTCGATATCCAATACCACGTAGGGAAGGCTAATGTGATAGCAGACGCGTTGAGCCGTAGGCCAGTAGGTGAGGTGGCTGAGGTGTAGAAACTGAAGTGAAAGGAGTTGGGACACCAGGACGTAGTGGTTCGATCATTCATGTCTGTGATGACAGTTATGCCCCAGATCATTACGAGGGTGATACAGGCCCAGGCAGCAGACCAATTTTGTCAAGAGCAGATAGTACGATTACTAACAGAGGGGGTCGAGTCTTATACCGTTTGTACAGACGGGGGATTACGCTTCAATGGAAGTTTAGTTATTCCTGAGGGGGATAACTTACGACATGAGGTAATGATAGAGTCGTAAGGTTTGCGATTCGCGGTACATCCTTATGGGGATAAGATGTACCAGGATATGAGACGACAGTACTGGTGGAGCGGGATGAAAAGGGACATTGCCTAGTTCATTTTAAAATATGCCACTTGTCAGCTAGTAAAGGTGGACCATCAGAGACCAGTAGGACTTCTATAGCCATTAAAGGTTCCTACGTGGAAATGGGAGATCATTTCCATGGACTTCATCATGGGGTTACCTATATCGTAGAGAGGTCACGATTCCATATGGGTAATCATTGATTGGTTGACCAAGGTAGCCCACTTTCTGCCAGCCCAGATAGACTACACTACGGGATAGTACACCCAAATCTTTAGAGCTGAGATAGTGAGACTCCACGGGGTGTCTCTCAATATTGTATCTGATAGGGACAAGATATTTGTGTCATGATTTTGGGTGAGTTTCCAGGAAGCCATGCGAACGGAGTTGGGATTGAGTACAACCTATCACCCACAGATAGATGGGCAGATCGAGCGTACAAATAAGATGTTAGAGGAGATATTGCGTATGTGCATCCTCGACTTTAAAGGTGGTTGGGAGAAGTATCTTCCACTGGTGGAGTTTTCCTATAATAACTCCTACCAGTTCACTATTGGTATGGCTCCATTTAAGGCATTACACGGTAGACCTTGTCGTTCCACAACATGTTGGCTAGAGGTAAGGGGACAACAAGCTACTTGGGATGGAGGTGATTCAGGATACTTCGACGAGCATAAAGATGACACGGAGCCGTATTCGGATTGCTCAAGACCAACAAAAGAGTTACGCCAATGCCAAGAGGTCCTTTCGAGAGTTCAATGTGGGGGACCATGTGCTGGTCAGGGTGTCTCCTATGAAGGGGATTATGCATTTTGAGAAGAAGGGGAAGTTGGCGCCTAGATATGTGAGGCCATTCCCTATCATCGAGCGAATTGGTCCAGTTGCGTATAGACATGGGTTATCGAAATACTTACATAGGGTCCATGACGTGTTCCATATTTCCTCATTGAGGAGATATTTTCGAGATGATTTGGCCCATACTCACATTTCTTTGGAGGATATTGATCTATAACCAGATAGTTCCTATGAGGAGGGGCCGATTGCTATTCTAGACCATAGTGAGAGGAAACTGAGGTCGAAGATAGTACCGTTAGTACATGCCCAGTGGCGGCATCATAATGCTGAGGAGTCTATATGGGAGCGCGAGGATGAGATGGGCGGACGTTATCCAGAGTTAATTTTTTGGTCAGGTATATTTTATTTTCGAATTTCGGGACAAAATTGTGTTATTAGGGGGGAAGTATATAATACCCCGTAATTTCATTGATTTTATTTAAGGGGATTAATTAAATTAAATGGGATAATTATTTGGAAATTAATCCGGATTTAAATACTAGCGAAACGAGAGTTAGTATTTGATTATGATAATAATGTTGAATATTACTGAGTGCATATGGTAATATATGCTTATTCAATTTATTAAAATTGTCACGAGTTATAAATACGATAATTCAGAAATTAAGTTGGGACGTGCGTTTCAGTCGAGTCAGGAATCATTTTAAATGGATTTAAAATTCAATTATATATGTATCACCCGTATGGTCATTTCGAGTGTGCCAACGTATCCGGAAGGGTCGATATTGTCAGAAACCACTAGCTGGGGGTTTAGTTTGGATCATGGGACATTTTTAGGCCAAACCAGCAACTCGGGAGGGTATTTTAGTCATTTTGATTTTTAGGGAATATTAACCCACGAAATTTAGACCTTATTTATCAGCCAACTTTATGGCCGTTAGGGCCATTATCTGTCAAAACCAAGTAGTGGGCAACATGAGAAGAGAGGAGAAGTTCCAAGGGGTGTTCAAGGCCATAACCACCACACACCACCACTATCGCCGTTTTTATGATCGAAAAGAGAAAGAGAACCAACCTTAATCGTCATCAAAGGATCAGAACACTGATTTTTCGTGCAGTGATTTAATCCATTAAGATTCAATAAATAATTTATGCATGATAGCGTAGGATTTGATGATAGCCATGAAAATATTGAAACTCATGAAATTTGGAGATGAAAGCTTAATTCTGGGTAGGATTTCTATGTAGTTTTGATTCTGAAAGTATCTTATTAACGAAATCATAAACCATGCATATTCAATTACGAATTTATGAGGAGATGTATGATGATTCTTGAAGAAAATTGAAAAATAAGGTTTCTCATGATGATAAGTTTATGATTTGATCCAAGAAAAGTCTAATTGATGATGATTTAAGAATTCTGGAACGTTAAGAATCATGTATTTAGTTTGTATGATCACCCAATATGCTTACTTTAGGATTTAACATCTTTTAATGAAGAATTGGGACAAAAATAGGACTGAAAACGAAGAAATTTGAGACCTGCACCTGCTTGATCTATCGGTCGACATTCATAAGTCGATCGATAGACTGGTCTCGATCGATCGACATTCATAGGTCGATCGATCGACCTCCCCAGAAATTGTGATATTTTCCCTTTTTTTAATTTAAGAGATTTCGACCACTGAAAGTTGTAGGTGGGGACTATGCAAATATATTAGGACTTTAGGGAGACCAATAGGGATGTAATTGAAGGCTGAAACATATTAGAATTGGTTTGGAACTTAGCGTTAAACTTACGAGTGTGTGACGAGTAAATTACTATTATAAGTTACGAAAACATTACTTAAATTCGTATGAGTGATAAGTTCGGATTAAAGACAGAAATATGGACCTCGAAGTACTGAATTGACACGTGGGATACGTAGGAGACTTAATAACCTTTTGGGGATAGGTGTAAGTATTCGAAACTTTACCACGTGAGATTTATCGGCAAAACATATTATGTAAAATTTGGGATAATAATTGCATACGAATAAGACGATGGTATACGGCTGGAAATATACGTTTGATAATGTAATAATTACCTAAGTTGTGTGAATGCTTAGTATATGGACTATTGTGTGTATGACATACCTACCATACTTGCTATCATGGGAGGTCGGCTTTCGAAAAAGGACCATCTGATCTTTATGTGACTACGGGGGGATTTAGATTGGCACCTTAAGGACATAGGACTGTGAATGACTTATTTTTTAGTGGATAAGTCAGCTGACCATGGAAGCGTAGGTATGTGCGTGACCCATGGATATGTGAACTATGTTCGCCTCTAATATGTATGATTTTTTTTATTGAAACAGTTCCTGAGAGATTCAAAACGCGTAGTCCTTATGTACGTGATGTACCGAGATTCGATAGCAGAGTATACGTGCACCACAACTTATCCTAGGGGTGCAATATTTGTATATTTATGCTGTGAATGATATACTTGTACTTATAACTAACTCATTTTTAAATTTTGATTACGAATAAATGAGATATTTGAATGGGATTAAAAATGTGAGAATTCATATCTTAATTGATGTAATAATTTTGATTAATGTAAAGGCGACTTACACGTAGAATATATTGAAATGATACGAATAGACCCCTACATTATAATGTGAAGACAAGAAGTGGTACAGATTAGTTAGTTAGCGGCATAACTAGGAAGGGTTAAGGGTATACGTTAGGTGTGCACATTAGTTAAGGGGTGAGGAACTCATATGAGAGCACGTAACTAACATGTATATAATATTTAGTGTTTAATGTAATTAAACACTTGCTATATTTTTAAACTGTTTTTACCTCGGTCTCTAACCCGTTTGCTTTCAAATCTATTTTTCTTGTAAAACCTTTTTAGGTACCCAGCCACAGGGATGCCAAGCATAGGAGTTCCATTACATTGACGTGTTGTAGCTGCTGTGGAAGTTACAGGATCTCGGTATTAGACGCCTTCACATTCTGCACTTGATTCTATTCAGGTTTACTCATCTGTTAGGGCATGTTGCCCATTTTCATTTAGAGATAGCATTCTCGGACTTTCAGTTTTATTTCAGTGTTGGATTTATCTATTTGTTCAGGCTTTTGTATTGGGATTTATTCAGTATTTGGTTTATTCAAGGGAGTGTTACTCCAGACTCATTTGATTTATTCCATTATTATTCTGCTGTGGTTATGATGTGGATGTTGTATGGTTAATTTAATTTAGTTGGTTGCACGTTTCTTTAATTTAATAGAATTTGGCAACTCACTTTTTAAATATTAGGTGACTAGTAATTGTTTAAAAATATTTTCGGCAATGATGCTAGATCTGAACCACCTTGATATTCTGTATTAATGAGATAAATGAGTAGCTACCCGGAATTTAATTAGCCGAGTTGTCACAGGTGGCACTATTAATTTGTGTTCCTTGGGGGCATAATAATGCTAATGAATCGAATTGGGAGAGTGAGGATGACATGCGGAAAAAGTATTCGGAGCTATTTATACCAGGTATGTTCAAATTTCGTGGACGAAATCCCGTTGTTAGGAGGAATGTATGTAACATCCCATATTTTTAAACTATTTAAAATTACATGTGTGCACGTAATTTTAATTAAACTGAGAAATAAAGTGACTTATTAATTAGAGAATAAAAGGATTAATATTTATGCATATTTATCTTCACTTTTGTGATAAGTAAATGGAAACATATTAAATCTAGTTACGTCGCAAGTGAGTTAAAGAGACGGGTTTATCGATAAATTATTCTGGACACGTAGAAAGAGTCGTGTCCAGCATGAGATGGAAATTTAAGTTTAGATAACTTGAATTATAATTTTGAGTGCGCTGATGGTCTGGAATGGGTTAAAATAGTCCAGAATGGGTACCCGGGGCTTACAATTTGGTCCCAGGGCCTTTTTCGACTAAGCGGGAGAGGGGGAATGGTATACGGGTCATTTTAAGTAAGGGGGATGATATTATTTCATAATTAGAGTGTTTTAGGTTAATAAATAGTTAATATGGATAGAAGGGAGCTTCCATCCATCCACCCAAAGAGGTTAAGGCTTGAGAGAGTGAGAAAAGTGAAGAGAAAGGGATAAAATAAGAAGAAAAGAGGATCTGGGGAGAAGAGTAATTGTTTTCGGATTAAAGATCATCATAAAAGTAGGAGTTTTAGGAAAGTAAATCTCATAACTCATCGGTAACACCCTGTATTTTTGAGAACTTAAATAATTATGTGATTAATTATTATTGCGGGATTAATTAAATTAATATGAAAGAATTAATTGGTGATTAATCTGAATTGAAAAATAAATATTAAATAGCGTGAGAAGGGTTAATACTTATTAATGAGAATTATTGAATATTACCGAGTGAATAAGTAATATGGAATTCTTGAATCTGATAAATTGTCGAGAGTGAAACAGCATGGTATATTAAGTTGGGACATGCGTGTGAGTCGTGTCGGGACTAATTGAATGGAATATAAAGGTAAATTATTTTTAAGTAACTCGTATGCTAATTTTGAGTGCGCCATTGAGTCCGGGAGGGTCGAGATAGTCAGAAAACACTACCCGGGTATCTTATTTAGACTCTGGGAGATTTTAGGCCAAACCGGCACCCTGTAAGGGTAATTTTATAATTTTAATTTTTGGAGAAATTAAATGGATGAAAATTGGGAGTTTATTATATCAGTTACGTGGGAGAAATTAGGACTCACATTCACATAACTCAAGAGAGAGTCATAGAGAGTGAGGGAGAGAAAATCCCAAGGAGCTAAAGCTTTTAGGCATCATCTTCCACCACCGTGACCACCATCGTATAGATCGAAAGATGAGGAACGCATCTATACCAACATCACCAACGGATCAGACTGTCATATTCGAGTCAAGTGTTTATTACTTTCGTGATTTAGTAATAATTATGTTCATTATTGGAGTAGGTGATAACCCATCAAATTATGAGATTTAATTTTGATGAAAACTTGATGATTTGATTCATATTGGGTCTGAGATTATAAGAGATTAAATTCCTTCATGTAGATAGGATATCATCCACGGATTTATAATAATTCTCATGAACAAATCTGAGTTATAGTAGTTCTTGAATTGAAATTGGAAGAACTAGGGTTTTAATGGTTTAATTTGGGGATTTAGTATTTAATTGATGTATTGTGAAGAATTAGTGATTCTAGGTTGTTAGAAATCATATAAATATGTTAGAACATCAATTGGGTTTACTATTTGGGTGTTTGGGGATGAACAATAGAGGTTTTTGAGGTGTTAATGGTGGAAAAATGCTGAAATCTCGGCAAGAAGACGAAACAGTGTATCTCGCGCGATGTCCCGCGTAGTCGTTCGAGCAAGATAGGGATGTCGCGCGAAGTCGCTCGAGCGACACTTGGCAGTCGTTCAAACGACGCTGCCATCAGGTTCGAGCAACGAGGTAAATTTTGGGAATTTTCTTAGAATCCAGTTTTGGAATTTTCAGTTTATTAGAGGGAGAGGAACTACCAGTTAATAAATTTAAAACAAGACATGCTTACGAGAAAGTGTGTGAGATTTATACTTTAAATATTTCGGGAAGAAGACTTACCTTGAAGATTACGAGAGAGTTATGGTAATCGAATAATATTAGACAATATGTAATAATGAGAATAAAATACGTACAGTAAGTATGCAACTAGGTTAGGAGAACACCTATAAATTTTAATAGGATGCGTGTATGCCTATTTTTGATATTTTTGTTAAAGTGCACTAATGGGCGATAACCCGAGGGTGTAAGGTTTTTATTTATCTCACTAATGGGTGTTAACCCGGGGGTTCAAGGGTATTGTATTAAGTGCACTAATGGGTGATAACCCGGGGGTGCTGGATCACTTTATTTATAGCACTAATGGGAATTCAAATCGGGGGTGCAGGACTGGAATATATATGTATAGGGATGTTGTGACTATATATATATATATATATATATATATATATATATATATATATATATATATATATATCTGTGTGTGTGTGTGTGTGTGAAATTCTACTAAGAGAAACTAGTAGTTATGGAAACAATGACATATGAAACAATCTTAATGAGATAAATATTTAAATACTCTAAGAGTGAACATTAAAGGTAGTCAAATGTGATAGACTACATATGGGGTATGGTATGGACGATACAGAAATACTACTGTTGAATGTAGATAGTGTTACATGACTTTGAACTAGTTAACTTGGGTAGAATAACTAGTACTAAATATAAAATGCAATACGAGTGCACAATAGAAGAGAGGTGAGAACTTCATGTGAGAGCACGAATCTAACATGCGCATAATACTTAAATTAAGGAAGTTTTAAATACTCGCTAAAACATATTTTTACACATCGGGCTCGGACCCGTCTCTTGCATCTCTTTTCTCTCTTGCTATATACATATGTATTATATCAGGTGCTCAGCCACAGGGACACCAGATTTAGAGATTTGGATTGCTTGGCGTGCTACGACTAATGTGGAAGTTGTAGGTCTTTGCATTAGAGGCTCCTATCATTTCTCTCAGTTTAGGGCATGTGTCGCCCATTCCTTAGACATTTTATCAAAGATTGTATTTAATTGACTTCTATTCATTTCAGGTGGATTTAGTTTTACTATGGATCTGTGGTTTAGAGTTTTGAACTGGAATGTTTTATCCAGTTGTATTTATTTCAGTACGTGATTCAGATTTATTATTTATTTTATTCAGTTGAATGGTGAATGGATTATATTTAAATTCCTGGACTTTATAAATATGATTTTTGATTTCAATTTTAAAAAGGAAAATATTTTGGCACCAGCTTAATTTATATCAGGTGATTAATAAAGTTAATGTTTTCGACAGTGATGCTAAGAATGAACCAACCAAACATTCTGTTTTAAAATTTTATAAAGGACTGATCACTCGATATCAAATTGGGCGGGGTGTCACATCATCATTTTAGAGGCAAGTATTTACTTGCTTCAATATCCATGCATAGTTTCAATTGTTCATGCAATTTGATGTAAAATAATATGAAGTTTGGGTTGGGAAAATTAAGGAAATTTGGGCTTTGAATTGTGTAAATGCTAGGAGATAAATATAATGGGATTATATGTTGAATCTGGTCTAAATTGAATTAAAAAAGATGGGTGTTTGAATGATTTAAGAAAAAAAAATCGAATCTTGAAACTAGGGTTTTAGAATTGAACGATTCTTGATTTAATTCATGGTCGGATGATTTAGATGTTGTTTCAGAATAGTTTTTACATAGAAAATGGTTAGTTTGTGTGTGGGGATGATATAGGAATCACATATGGGGGTTTGATGAATGTTAGGACCTCCATGGATGAAGGATGGAGAAGAAAGCCCATCAAAAGTTCATCCTAGTAGCCCAACAAACCAAATCGGTTTTATGGGGGGAGCAAAACGGTTCGCTAACCAAATCGGTTCAGTCCAGCTAGCATACCAGTTCGGTGTCTTATGTTATGTTTTTGGAACGTATGAGGATCAGACATGGAATCTTGGGTCCAAGGATGATTTTAGGTATTCAGGAATTCGATTTGAGGGATAAAAAATGTCTTCGTCTAATTAAGGATGAATTCCGTGTACGGAAAACATGTGAAATAATGAGTGAATGTTCACGGGTAAAGATCGAGAAATTGGATTAGGATTTTAGGATGGTTAGACTAGTGCTTGGTTAGAATATCATGTTGACAAGAAGTATATAATCAAGGAGTTAAACTATAAGCAAGTGAATACTTATAATCAAAAAGTCAGGTTTGACTTTTGGGGGTGGTTGGCTAGTGCTACGAGAGATATTACACATGTTAGCCGACTTTATATATATATATATATATATATATACACACACACACACACATATATGTGTGTGTGATTGAATTTATGTGAACATACCTACTCTAATATGCTATCGTTGGAGGTTTCTTGTAATGGGCGGTCCACTCTGGCATTGACCAGCGGGTGTTGGATTATTTTCCTTAGTCATAGTATTGTTGCATGACCATTATCCGTATGAGAGGATATGTAGTGGTTTAGAGTTCGGTCAAGTGTGATGTGGTGTGGTTACGATCCACGGATGTATCTTTATGACCACTTCCATTATGTATTTATGATTTGGAATCGGTGGGGAGATTTCGACCCGGCTGTCCAGGAGTGTTACATAATACCTGGTTCTTGATAGCATACTATGGATGTATCTAGGACGTCTAGCTCGGGGATTCTATGTATATACATGTAAAGAGTGATATGTATATATGTGTTCAAATGATTGTGTGAATATCAAAGTATAATTAATGTATGGTTACATTTCTTATGCATTGAGATAAATATAATTGACAAGCCTAAGTCAGGGATTATAAATTTTTTACGTAGTACATAGTATGGGGTACTGTATGGGAGGTACGGGTGGGCTAGGTATTTAGCAGATCGAAATAGGTTAAGGATGGTGTAGCATAACAATGGGGATAACATATACATGTTAGGTTTGCACTGTAGATGAGGGGTGAGGTTAATCTTATGTGAGTGAGACACTAGGTGAACCTGAATAATTCTTGTTGCTTTATTCTTATTATTGAATTTGAGTACTAGCAACTATTTTTCAAATATTTTGGACTCTGACTAGTATCAAAAATATTTTCAAAACCTTTTAGGTGCTCAGCCACAGGTTCACCAAGGATAACTATTCCATTCTAGTTAGATGATGTTAAAATAATCGTGGATGCATGCAAGAGTTTATTGGAGGCTTCACCCATTTCTACCTAGATAGGTTTCTATTTCAGTATTTCCTCTCGAGCATGTTCCCTGTAGTTGGATAGCTTTAATATTAGACGTCAATTACCTTATGTCAGTTGAGTATTTGGATTATTATATTCTGGATATCGAGAGTTTATTCGGTTAACTGTATTTATGTTATCAGTACTCTTTACTTTCAGTCACTATGGATGTTCATATTTACATTATTGAATGGTTTTTCTTCTGTGTGTTAATAAGATTTTAAAATTTACACCGACTTAATGGGTTATTAGTTTAAATAAATTTATTTTCGACAGTGATGCTAAGAATGAAATTAGATATGACCCCCGTTTAATTTAATAAAGGCCTGATCAACGGGTATTAGAATAGGTGGGTGTCACAAATCAAACTTTTCGTATAAAAAATCCGTATATATGGTTGTTCCTCTCGAAAAGTTGACAAAGACAGTCTCTTGGGCGATCTTGAGAAAACAAGTCCTTTTTCTTAAAAAAGATAAACTTGAAAATCTTCTTTAAAATAGGTTATGATTTTTATGAAAGAGGGGAGGTATTTTGGGAGAGAAAGTCTCTTGGGAATAGGTTAATATGTGTTTGAAAAATTTCTCCCCCAATCTCCCTTTAAATAAGTAAAAATATAAGAGTCCTTATTCCATTAGAATTCTTAAAAAACACAAATTCGCACAAATCTAATATTCTCATAGATTAAACAACCTTTAATAAAATGGCTATTACTCCCTCCACAGAAGTCCAAATGACCTTATTCAAAGATCATTGGAAAGCTAAGATCTAGACCTTTTCTTACATATATGTATCATAGTCTAATTCAAAGTACGAATAAAATGGCATGCGTTTGAAGTGACGTAAAAAATTCTAATAAATTGTCACCATAACTTTGAGATATTCATCTCATAGAATCAATGTTTTATTCTCATCAACATGGTTTAAATTGAATTATCAAAATACGTTTATAACCCCATTAAATAAAAAATTATCTCATTAATAATTAAGTCCAAATTGACATGTTTACATTATTCTACATTTTTATAAGTTCGAAACAACCAAATTTCACATTTTACCAAAATTACTAATTTCAAGTTGTAGCCATTAACTATTTTCACAATTTACGATTTATTGACCTTAGATTAATCCTTCAAAACCCAGGGTATTACATTCTCCTCCATTAATACAAGAATTTCATCCTCGAAATTCTATGAGGCATAAACGTAAATCGTAAACTCGCTCAAATAAAATAAGGCTCACATATGCCTACCTTTAGAATGCCACGATTGGGCGCCCATACACTCAATCCTACATGCGCCCACCCCACGAATAAAAATACTATATATATATATATATATATATATATATATATATATATATATAAAGCATAACTATGAAAATAAGGGTGTATCATGCTCTCCCATGAACCACCAATCGACTCTATCTCCAAAATCCACCACAACGCTTAAGTCCTCAAATCAAACCACATCACCATATCGATACTAGAGATAACTAACATTTGTAATAATGATCTTCAAAATAAATCTGGTCTCCAAAATCAAATTTAAGTATCCTCACATCAAGATTACTATTTCTAACCTCAATGTCTATAACGACTTTAACACAAAACTCCATATCTCCAAAAAACACAACTAACTTGTATACTGGACCTATTATCTTAGAAAGTACGAATCAATAAAGGGATTCAAATATTGATAAAGCGGAAGCTAAATCGACTCACAACCTATTAGACCTAAGACCATGCTCTGATACCAACTATGACAATCCGCATATAAAAGAAATATAAGATATTAAAAACTTTTTTTCACAAGATATAATCCAAAATTTAATCCAATGGATATAAACATCCACACAAGAAATTCCATCACCATGCTAACTCCAATATAAAAATCAACTCCAAAAGAGAGATTGATACTTAAATAAAATAATCCAACTGTAATTCCAACTTGATAAGAAATCATAAACAACTGTGGAATTGAATGACCCAATAAATCCATACATAATTGTCTCATAACGGAATGAAAAATCAAAACTAAATAAGCAATAAAAATAGAACTCCAACTGCACTCCATGAATCTTCAATCCATCCTATGTAGCTCCACTAGAAATTATATCTCAAATGTTAGTCAATACAATGGGTCGAGCCTGCTGCATGAAAACCAATTACTCCTCCCAATTAGGATCCGTGAATCCAAACATAAACACCATCAAATAAATATAATAATGTAGTACTTTAAATTAAACTATACAAGAACTTGCGATTAAAGTAAAGTAACACTAACTACCCACGTAAACTAAGACACCCCACTATTCAAGTCCAATTATGTTATTACAACATTAAATTATAATCTTGAATTATTAATTGAATTAATGCAATCAATCTTATTAATGCGACACCAGTATAGCCAGTTTACCAATTTTACACACCACACCCAATTCCTCACTATAGCCAGTTTACCCATATTCATTAGCAGTGCACATACTCGTGACACCAACACACACACACATCGCTATAGTCAGTCAACCCAATTATCTTTATCCCTACACATACTCCCGACACAATTTCATTTTTATACCCATTTATTATCTTAGTCACTAATTATTAATTCTCTTATTCTATATTAGACCCACTATTAACTCGAGTATCATAATCAGAAATCATCCCTAGTCCCATACCTAGAGATCACCAAACAATAAGTACTACCTAGTCTATCACCTAGGAAGAATACCGACTAAAATCATCACTTAGTCTCGTACCTCGGCTAACGAAATAATGTAATGGTATACTACCTAGCCCCACCTAGGAAAATACCCAACCGTGTAAGTATACACTCATTAGTCCCACCTAGAATGTACCAGCAATAACAAAGTCTACTTACTAGTCCCATACCTAGCAAGCAACCTATAAAACAAATGAAATTACAATTACTCCAAAAAAATCTCAACTTT
Organism: Sambucus nigra; assembly: GCA_949130495.1. Classification (NCBI taxonomy): domain Eukaryota; kingdom Viridiplantae; phylum Streptophyta; class Magnoliopsida; order Dipsacales; family Adoxaceae; genus Sambucus; species Sambucus nigra. Next base: position 551,407,034 of record OX422207.1, read on the forward strand.
CCACGCTGTTGAGATATTAACACGAATGATCTCCAAATAAATTATATTTTAATTTCACATTACAATCATCCAATTAATCCTACGATTTCAATTCCATTCAAATCACATCCATTTAATCATGCAATAATCAAGCTTTACCAAATAGTCACACAAGTTGTTCAATTCCATAATTCTAATACTAATGAAATTTTAACGATTTAACACATAATCCCATTCCAACATGCGTATTAACAATGTCACACATCAATAATGTTTGTTCTTTACATACACATATAAAATCATGATTTACAAGTCAAAACCTTATTTCAAGTTCATATTTTAGTTCTAATATGTGAATCATCCCACAAATCTACCTTAACCCAAAACACTAATCTGAACATATGATTGTTTTAAGTCTTAAATCATATTTTTAGATTGAATAAAAATAGCCCCGAATTTACTTTCACTTTTCCTAATAATCATCCTAATTAATTTTAAGAAAATATGACTAATTAAGGTTTATGCAATATTTAACATGTATAATACTTAAGGGGAACGATAAAGATATTCATGACTGACCAAATTTTTAGCATAGAAAATCCTTTGATATGATTGTGTTCCTCTTGAAAAGTTGACAAAGAAAGTCTCTTGGGTTATCTTGAGAAAACCGGATCCTCTTCTTCTAAAATAAACTTGAAAGTCTTCCTTAATGGAGGTTAAGAATTTTTATGAAAGAGGGGAGGTATTTTGGGAGAGAAAGTATCTTGGGAATAGGTTAATATTAATTTTAAAAATTCCTTCACGAGCTCCCTTTAAATAGATAAGGATATAAGAGTCCTTATTCCATTAGAATTCTTAAAAATCACAAATTCGCACAAATATAATATTTTGATAGATTAAACATCCTTTATTAAAACAACTATTACTCCTTACACAGAAGTCCAAATGATCCAATTCAAATCTCATTGGAAAGCCAAGATTCAAACCTCTCCTTAGATGTATGGATCATAGTCTAATTCAAAGTACAAATAAAATGGCATGCGTTTGAAGTGACTAAAAAATTATGGCAGGTTGTCATCATAACTTAGGGATATTCATATCATATAATCAACGTTTTATTTTCATCAAAATGGTTTAAATTGAATTCTCAAAATAATTTTATAATCCCACTAAATAAATAATTATCTTATTAATAATTAATTTCAAATTGACATGTATACGCGATTCCACATTTTTATAAGTCCGAAAACATTTGAATTTCACTTTTTTGCAAAATTATCAATTTCAAGTTTTAACCATTAACTCTTTTCATAATTTACAATTTATTAACCTCAAATTAATCCTTAAAAAATCAGAGGTATTACAGCAACTTTCACAAGGTGTGAGTCCAGAGACGCCTCAATATCAATTGAATAACTCAGCAACCATCACACAATATGGAGTCCACCATATGTAAACACATTAGTATATACGGAGTCCACCTCAACAAAAAATTCTCACAAAGATGTCGAGAATAAACTTTGGTTCCCAAAAACTATATCTCAAAGCATAATAAGACAAAACTTGGATCGAAAACTGATTGTGTGTAAACTTAGGGTTTGGGTAAAATCGGGGAGCTTTTTTGGTAGAGATTGGGAACTCAAAAACAATGAAAAGGTCTCTCATAATAATGCTGCTCCACACTCTTATCTATAGGAGAATTTCCAAAATCGAGATAAGGATGTAAAATAATTTGGAAAATATTGAATCCTACAAAAAATTGCAGGCTTGTTAGAATGATTTTGAATCTTATTCTAACGAAGGATATCATCTCTTTCAAATACGTATCCAAAGAGCTATTTAACGAAATTCCATCAAGGGATAAAGTTGATTCATTTGAAGTTCGTTGCAACTTGTTCTAATGACGTACAATATCTCGTCTAAATGACATATCCAGTGTCGTTCTAACAACCTCTCAAACCACATCATTGACTTGAAAGGTCAGCACACTCAAGTCCTAACCTATGACTTAAATAGTTTTGTACAAACGCGGAATAAAGTCAAAATATATACAAATTGACTCTATTTGAAATTTGTCCTTACAAATCTCTCAATTTGGCTATTTCGGGACAAAACCAAAAATAAAAACTACTATGTGCTGCCAAGCTCATCTAAGACATAATCTCCAATCCCAAAAGGAAAAAAGTACAAATCAACAGACTCATAAACCTTGAGTAGCTTTGCTTTCTTGAAAACTTTATCGCATGCTACAAATCTGCACACTTAAACCCACCTTCAAATGTAAACAGAATATAGCAATATAAATCTGAATAAGAATATAACTCCCTCTATGTCTAGAGATCCCCACCTAGGTAATACATCTCCCCATAAGATAAATATATCCTCTTAAAACTAAAGTGAAAGATACGTGTGGGGACCAAACCATAATTGAACCCAACTCAGTCTTGTATGACCAAGCCTAGCAGCGCTTGGCACACGCCTGACCCATCTTACGAATAAAAAGGATTGATACTAATATTTATCACATGGTCAATTACGGAGCAACTATCCTATCATTTGGATAAAGCTCACATCGGTTACCCAAAATCTCAGACGAGATATTCAGGGATTCACCACACTAGCCCATGGCAACTTCAGGGAGTTCCTTGAATTATTAAACCATTGTATGTTAATGCAGCTATAAATATAGCCCACACCCCAAGGCCAAAGGGGATGTAATTTTCGTACTTTGAGAGAAGCTAAAATAATCTAGTGACATCTTCGTGGATGTAGGCAATTTATCGAACCACATATATCTGTGTATTGTGTGTGTGACATGTACATGCCTTTTCTTTAATTGCTTTCTAGAATTTATTAATTGTGATTATTTGCACTCACAGTGCCATTTCTTCCCCTTTTTGTTCAGGAATAGACAAAGAAAGAATGAATAATAAACAAATTCTCCCCCATAAACTATATATCCCCCAAAAAGTGAGAATATGTGATATTAATTGGATATATATATATATATATATATATATATGGGAAAGAATAATATAATGCAATGGTGTAAAAAGAAAGAAACACAACATGGAAATACAAGCACAAATAATCCAAACAATGGTCAATCAATACCAATATTAGTGTAATAAATGATACCAATTTGAATACACAATGTAAACAAGCAACAAGGGATATTAATATGATCATATAGTATGCCAATTTAATTGAAAGATAAAGATCATGGCAAACATGGATTGTATACAAACACGAAAGACTCAAAACAAATGATACCATATATATAAACATGTAAAATATATCAATGACACACACACACACACACACACACACGCACATATATATATATATATATATATATAGGTATAAACGACCACAAAATAACTCAAAACACATAAGCATTACACACTAGCTTAGTTATGACGTGTCTAAACATTTGTGGTTCGATAAATTGCCCAATCACTCAAAAATGTCTAAGAAGTTATATTTGACTGCATTAACTTTATCAAACAAGGATTTAGCCTCAAGTGACAGATAAAGTGAACTCATAATAGAAAAAGAAACACAACGCACACTATCCTTGAAAATATTGATGATTCTCAAATCAATAGCATTAAACATGAAATAACTAGGATTCATTGTGCAAACCCATTGATCTTCAACTTATAACACCATCAAAATTTAGATATATAATTTCTGCACTCTCATTTTGGAGATACTAATCTAATTTGAAAAATCAATTAGATAAAATTTGGCGTTGTCAATATTTTCTTTTCTTTTGCCTCTTAATTTTTTTTAGGCTCTTACCAATTGTGGCCTTTCACGTAACAAAGATTTCTTTTTTCATAGCCCTTTTTTGTGCATACTCATATTTTTAATGAAGCACAAAATCACAGGCAATGGTTCTTACAGGAACAAATCCCCCAATCAAATATATATATAAGATTGTTAGGAGAACATCTCACTTAGCTCATGTAACATATGAAGTTAACATCCAAAAGATCTCATTCATGTGTGTGAGGAGGCTTACGCAAAGTGAATTCATTAAGCAAGTCATTTTCAAACTACTCCATGCAAGCATGATTAAGCACAATATAAGCATCAAAAATCATAATCAGATGCCCTAGTCATATGAAAACACGGAATGGAGTGGTTTCAAACACACCATTAGCCACACAAAATGTGTAAGACTAAACTACACATAAATTAAAAATCTTTTTTAGTTTGTGAATATTTTATGACACCAAAAGAAAAACAAACTCAAAAGGAAAATAAAATCTTTTTGTATTTTTCAATAAGACCCAAAAAATAAAAAATATAAATATAAAAACTCAAACCACATACAACCAGCAAATACATATAACATGAATTACAAAAGCTAGTTTGTGTAAACATGCGAACGCAATCAACCATTTGTTTTAGCATGAGAAGTGTCATGTGCAAGAATTCGAGAATCAATAAGTCTAACATACAAATCCTCCAAATCTAATTTTCTAACCCACATAGGTGAAATGTTATGCTCTGGGGTTTTGGAAACCTCGGTGACTCTAGAATTAGACTTCTTATGACCGTTTTTAAGATCAACGTAAAAATGCCTAAGGTGACCTTTTCCTACAACAATGTGTGCATGTTTAGACACGAGGAATGTTACCATTAGGTTGAACTTTTCTAACATTCCTAGTGATATTTGACTCTCTCAAAAGCATGGTTTGGCTTTAGTAATGGAAACTTTTTGAATATCTAAGCCAATACCACAATTCTCATCTTTGATTCAGACGGTGCCTAACATTTTATCCACTTTTTTTACCTAGACTTCAAATCGAATTTGACATTACTCAAGTCTTTCAACCTTTCCTCTAACTCCACAATCCTAGATTCGAGTAAACAACGAGACTCATAAAAAACTAGGGATTCCGTCTTTGAAATCTCCATTATTCCTCGAAGGCTATCTCGCTCCCCCTCAATAAATGCGAGCCTTTCCCTAAGAGTCTTCTCACGTTCCCTAAGATACTCAATCAATACACTCTCATCATTACCTAAAGCATGTTATTTCAACCTAGCTTCCAACTTCAAGTTTTCCTTTTTTAATTTCATCGTTTCTGCATACGACTCACGAAAGGTAACTTAAAGTTCACTCTCCTCATCCTATTAATCCTATTCTTCTTCTTCGTATCCACTCTCTCCACCATCACTCACTTGACAATCACAAGCAATGGACTCGAAAGTGTCATGATTAGAATTATCTTCATGTAAAGATTTTTCGTCAAGGCTTGCATGACTAGCCCATTAACATAGTGTAATTACGCTCAATGGGAGAATCGAGTTCCTCTTATGGATCACTATCACTAAGGGTGGTATTGTACACCTTTCGTTTCTTCACATCCTTCCTTAGTTTAGTGGGACACTTAGCTTCCCTATGGCCATAACCCTCACACCTAAAGCATCTATCCTAATCATCCCTCTTAAAATTATCATTACGATTTTTAAGGAATTTTATAGCCTTGTTAAAGTTGTTTCTCTCAAACTTCTTTTCATCTTTCGATTGTTTTTCAAACTTGAGAATTTTTTTAAAGTTCTTTGAAAACATGGATATATCATCATAATCGATGTCAGACTCATCATCCAAAATACGTGTCTCCTCCTTTCGTACTCTCAAAGTAATATCCCTATCTTTCTTCATATTTTTGTAGGAAAACTTATCAAACTCATAGGTTTGAAGATCACCCATAAGCTCTTTGAGTTTCGTAGAGTCTAAAGTACCCAAGGAATTCAAAACTGTCACTTTTGAATTAAATCTTTCAAGTAAGGACCTTAAGACTTTCTTGACTATACGGGTATCGGGTATTCTCTCTCCCAAGTTAAATGACGAGTTCATTATATCAGATAATCTAGCATATAACTCATCAAAGGATTTACTCTCTTTCATCCTAATGATTTCAAACTGAGTGGTGAGGTTTTGGAGTTTTAAAGCCTTGGCAACACTAATACCCTCATGAGTGAGTTGGAGTATGTTCCAAGCCTCTTTAGACATTTCACATGTCATAATACGACGAAATTCCTCCGATGTAACTGCACAAAATAAAGCATTTAAACTTAGCGAATTATAATTTGCTAACCTTTGCTCATCCTCACTCCACGATTCTACGGGGTTTAAAAGGGTCATTTACCCGACTTTGGTGGTTGGTAGAGTCCACCCTTTAACTACTGTTAACCAAACCTGCTCATCTATCGCCTTAAATGCTTATTTCATACACATTTTTCAATATGCATAATTAGACCCATCAAACATCGGTCGCCTGAAAACAGAATGGAATTCCATATAAGAACCACTAAAATTCATGATTAAAACAAGAGTCTAACAAAATAACTTAGTGTTCTAGCTCTAATACCAATTTGAAAGTGCTAATATGCCGAAGGGTTCTAATATGACAAAGGGTGCAAAAATAATCAAACCAAATATTTTTAAAAATTTTAATTTTAAAGTTCAATTTAAACAAGTTACCCAAATCAAAGTTATCACCAATTAGGGGTGGCAATTTCTAGTTAGTCGTGTCATTTTCGGGCCGCGTTGATTTTAATTTGAGTATAAGTTTTGGGTACTCTTAAATATATACAAGTTAATCGTGTCATGTTCGGGTTATTACCATAAACAGGTTATCGTTTCAAAAATTTCCAGCCCTATCACCAATTTTAAACAACTTGTGATTAAACAAATTAACCAATTTTATTTTAACCAAAACATGCATCTAGGTGAGTGCAAGAAAAAATAAGTAAATCAAACAATAACGTGCGATGTACGAGGAAAACCCAAACGGAAAAACCCTCGGACTGCCTAACCACGTAAATTGACTATGATAAGGATATACAAAAGTCGACAGATGACTTACAAAACGAATCGACGCCCTTGCAAGCATTAACACGTCTTAGATCTTTAACCTCTCCTTTTATAGCAAAAATGTAAGAATTCACCCACGCAACTTCCACAATATGGGAGTCCACAGAAGCCTCGATACCAACTGAACAACTCAGCAATCGTCACATAATACGGAGTCCACCGTATGTAAACACATCAGCATATACGGAGTCCACCGCCACAAAAAAATTCTTACAAAGATGTGGAGAATAAACCCCAGTGCCCAAAAACTAGATATTAAAACATAATAAGTGTGGCACCCCGACTAATTAAATACCGGGTAGCTACTCCTTTATTAAATTAATACAAAATGTCAAGTTGGTCCCGTTAACAGCATCACTGTCGAAAACATTTTAATCATTACTAACCACCTAGTATTTAAAAAGTAAGATGTCAAATTTTAAATTAAGTCTGATTAACATACAATAAAAGAATTATGAAATAATATCATAACCAAACACCATAAAGTCTCAATAAAGTAACCAACAAATAATAATAAGTTCGGAGGAAAACTCCTCACAACAATCCCACCACTGAAATAAATAAAACAGTATCTCCTGAATTAATTACATGCCAACAATCTGAATAACTGAAATATGAAATGTCTCTAATAGAAATGGGCGACATGCCCCACAAATGATGAAAACTGAATAGAGTCAAGACAAAAGAAGCGTCTACTAGCAAGGCCATGTAACTTCCACAAACAACTACAGCTCGTCACCTGAATGGAAATCCTATGCATGGTGTCCTTGTGGCTGGGCACCTAAAAGGTTTTTACAAAAATAGATTTGAAAGCAAATGGGTCAGAGCTCGAAAGTGGAGAGTATTTTAAAAATAGCAAGTGCTTTAATAACATTAAAACAATGGATGCAAAATACATGTTAGGAGTGCTCTCACATGAAATACTCACCTCTCGACTAATTGTGCACTCCTAACGTACAGTACCCATCTAAGTGGTATTCATATCTAGCTAAACCGACATAAGTTCTAACCCATCTACTTGATTCACAATATGAATTCCCAATGTTATCACTTGAATAGATAGCTTTACTTAAACTCGGATTCTCAATTATTAGCAACAAGATTTACTGGAGATTATCCCCTTATTTATCTTCTCAAGGAGTTACTATAAATTATTCTCATAATTAAACATGACAAGTCTCTTCATTTAACGGTATATCATTCACATCATAAATATACAATACAAGCACCCCGAGACTAAGCTGCGGTGCACACATACTCTGCTATCCATCTCGGTACATCATGTACATAAGGATCACGCATTCCGAATCTCTCAGGAATCGTTCTCAGATAACAACAATCACAATCGATGGAGGCGAACACAGTCACATCACATGGGTCACGCACATACCTACGCTCCCACGATCAGCAGACTTATTAACTTCCCAATAAGTCCTTCTCTGACCTATGTCCTCGAGGTACCAATCTATATCCCCCCGTAGGCACACAAAGATTAGATGGTCCTAAACGAACGCAAACCTCCCGTGATAGCAAGTATGGTAGGTATGTCATACACATAAGTCATATACTAATCATTCACACATCTTAGATATCTCATTATTAATAAAGGTATATTCTACATCCTTATACCATTATTCCAATTTTATACATTTTTAAATCTTCCGATAATATATAATGTAGACTGTCGACACATCTCACGTCATAGTTTCTTGTACATAAAACCTATCTCAAAGGGATTACTAAGTCTCCTATTATTCCCACATATAACTTCATTATTCTTAAGATCCCTACTTCTGCCCCAAACCTCATTTCATCAAATTATTCGAATTTACTCCTTTAACCCTAATATTATCTCACTCATCGAATTTTATTAGATTTCATAATAATTCCTCAAATTGAATTCTAACGCAGGTCCAAATTTTATAACCATACCTACTGGTCTTCCTTAAGTCTAAGGATATTCATAAAATCTCCATTAATAATTTTCTAAGGGTTAACATCATTAAAATTTCTAAAGGAAAATCTCCATCGACCTTGAACATCGATCGATCGATGGTGGTCGATCGATCAACTGATGAATGTCGATCGATCGATTGCACCAGATAAGTTACGGACTGCTTCGTTTTGCAGTCCTCAAATCGTCCCAAAAATCCATTACAATGCATGAAACTTCATTCTAACGTTATAATATCATCAAATAATCATCCTACAACATTGTTAACGTTCTAAAACTAATTAATCATCACCCAAAGGCCTTATTTAGATCAAAATATCATCAAGAACCCTAGTTTTCTATTTCTTTCAAAATCAATAATAATCATCTTCTTAAATCCGTTTTTTGAATTATCAAGGGCTATAGTATGAATTCATAATTCATCCAGAATATGTCTACATGCAAATCCTAACATGGTTTATAGTTTTAATCCTCAAATTCATGGGTTTTTATCAATCTCCCAAAACAATGCAATTTTCATAAATATCTAAGCATGGGAGAAACATTCGTTGCAAATAGCGTAATTAAACCACTTGCCTCGGATTGTTCTCTAAATTTGATGTTGGATGTTGTATGTTGCTCTCTTTTCCTCTATAATTTCTCCCAAGGTTGAAGGTTGAAGATGGTGGTTATGGTTTTTCTCTTTTGGGAACCTCTCCTAACTTCTCCTATAACTCCCGTAGCCCTCTAATTAGTTAAGTGCTGGTAATGGGTTAGTGGGTTCCCAAATACCCTATTTTTAATTCCCAAAATTCGTTGGTCAAAATTCCCCAAACTCCAGAATTACCAAAATACCCTTTTAAGTTGCCGGTGTGGCCCAAAAATGCCTCGGGACCCAAACTAAACCCCCGGCTAGTGTTTTCTGACTATTTCGACCCTTCTGGACTCGTTGACGCACTCAAAATGATCATACGGTTGATAAAAATAAAATTCACTTTTTAATTAAAATAATTATATTCCTGACGTGACTGTCACACGCGTCCCAACAAAATTTCCAAATTGCCGTATTTCTATCTCACGACAAATTCAATATTTTCAATATTCATATAACGTTATAATCAAATACCAACTCACATCTCCTTAGTATTTTATCCGGATTAATTCTCAACTAATTCACATTTAATTTATTTAATCCCATAAATAAATATCCATAAAAGTACGGGGTATTACATACTTCCCCCCTAATAACAGAATTTCGTCCCGAAATTCGGATAAGTAAGGCACACCTGGAAAAATTAGGTATCCTCCAGTATTCAAAATAATTATAAAGAAAAGCCCAAATCACTAAAACCCTTGTTCACAACAAGCTTTTTTAACAGACCTGATACCTTATCAGAATACACTTCAATAAATGTACCTCACGTTGCGCTCTTATTAAACAACAATCGTAGAAAAATGGCCTATACATCGTTAGCTGCATCATTTCAATATTATTGTTAGCCCGTGCCTTTCTACGCATTACTTTCCGCGTTTAGCAACACACCAAACTCCCACCTGGAGGAATTAATAACACAGCTGACTACTTCTTGTTCATTCCTTGAATCTCTGTTCCCTACGTTGTGAATTACACAAGGTAAAAATACATTCCGGTGGTGTTTCACAAAACAATTTTCGGCACCTTGTCCACAATAAAATAGATACGGGTGGTTTCACCCAGCTCTACTATTAGATAATATTTTCTTTCCATTACCACAATGCACCTTGCTTACTAGTTTCTCGATTTGAAAATAAAAATATCGAAATGAATTCAACATTCTTTTATACAGCCCACCAGTCGTCAATCACCTTGCGCCTACACCTCGGGCCATAGGTGATACAGCCTAGTCCAAGTGAAACGTATTTCCACTACTTCTTGTTACCCCACGTTAAAGGTGGATTTCGGGGATCTCCTCTTAGTTATGAATAGTACTGTATCGAACCATGTACCGGCGTGTTCACTATCTAATAGTGTAAATCACCTCAAGTATATAACAATTTCTCTCCTTCTCGACAACATGTCCCATATAATCGAAGGAACTCATTACTTATCAATAAGTTGGCTACCTCTCAAGAAAATTCTCCAACTTGACCCTTCCATTCTTGGAGTCTTCGACTTGATACAAAATTATTTGGTTGATCATCTAACCCCAACTGTTCTACTACTTACTATACCCCTTTCAATGTCGATGTTCACATAAAAAAAATTCCTGTTAAATGATACTTAATGATCTTATTCTCCGGACGAATACCAAAAGTTTTGACCTTTACACTTTTCACCACTTTGTACATATCTGGACTCTTTATACCTAATTGGCGTTATCATTCTAGTTACTCTTGAGTCACCCTCAACATTCGATTGATCGGAACTCTACTCCAAATTGCCCATAATAATTTATTTGCTTTCTCAAGAGATATCCCTTTATTAAATGGCTGTCCATTGCCTTTTCTCCAAATTTGAACGTGCTACACTGACTATACATGATATTCACTTACACCTTTTCTTATGACGTTTAATCTCATAAGTAATAATATCACCCGTCTATGTTCCCTCTTCCTTTGATTTACACTTTAGCAAGTCAAGATGTCTACGCCCCTTATAACCCAATCATACGGTTTTTAAACATTATATATGCTTCATACATAACCCAAACTCTTTATTGCCGCTGTAATTACAACGTTGCTATACCACTTGGGCGTTCTCAATCACTTCAGAATTTGAAATCCTAAATCCTCCTTAACCTCAATGCGTCTTTCAACATGCCGTGACAAAACTAACATTATTAGTACTTACGTCGTAATTTACAACAACTGGCTCTAATGGCCTTACATCATAATTTACGTCTTGTTAATTCCAGTTATAACTACTTATTTTCATAATGATAAAGGTATCCAATTCATGAACGAATGGCCACACACCTCCTTACTACCAACCTTACGCTAAGTTTCATGCGTGGGGTGTCTCGTAAAGCGAAATTCAAACAAGGAACCCCCCCAATACACTACTACCTAACATTGTTGGTCATCGGAATCCTTTAATCCCTGTCCATAATATGTACCCCTACACTCTCGTCTTCTAACAACAAAGTTTCATCTCAGTTCGCAATTTAACTTAAACAAGGAACTCTTTCCGAAAGACACTTTTTCTTGACATTGATGGTAATCACATTCCATATGCACTATGCAATTATACTCGGGGCTTTCAAAATCCCGTCCCCAGGTACATAACTATGAGTATAAACTCCCAGATCTCTAAATGGCGATAAAATAATGCGCTATACTTATTACGGCATCCTGAGTGTTAATTACAATAACCAGCTAAACCGTTTTGCTAACTAGTAAATAAATTACACACTAATCATATCATTTAAATCTCCGCGCATACTAGGATTAAGTATCCGAGACCATTATGCCTTTGAAATCACAGCAATATTTATATATCTATACATTTATACAATAGTACAATTTTGAGCCCGCCCCTCTCACAAATGGGGCCTCTCCAGAACCAAAACATTCTACCCCAAGGTAGTAACTTCGATAAACTTGTAATACCAGCACACTATCGGTACAATTATATAAAAACACAATTTGGATAATATCATACTTGTATAATACAGCACTAAAACGAGTAATTACAATCAATCAATTATGTACTGCTATCAATATACCCATTCATCCTATATGGATAATAATACAAGGAACCCCACACTATCAGCGAAAAATGTTCACATAAACAAAATTGCCGATACTCACTAAACTCAACTCTCAAGAAAAAGTGACAATAACAACAATAACCATTGTAGTAACCTGTTTATATCACAACCAACATGCAACATCATCTGAGGATATAACTCCTACTTCCATCCTAACAATCATCCTGGCCGCTCTAATGGTTTCTGGTCTTAACAACTGTCCGTACCACACCAAATATTTTAATAACTGTCGCCCTTGCCAGGCATAATACCTTTATCCCTACACTTGCATCGGGAAACATTTATAATGTACGGGTTTTCACTCCCACAAAGTACCTCTACACATACTCCACTTATTTCCGGTCACCCTAACTATGTTAAAGTGGTCCTTTCCTCGGGCGTTGGTAGTCTCAGCTCTGAAGACTATCTCCATTGTTCCCTTAGCTTGATGTACCTAAGGAACACACTACTAGTTTTCCACCTCTCTTACTGAAATTACCATCGCTCGGTAGTAATTCCGCTATCAAATTATTTTAACGGTTTCTCCATTGGGTCTTCCTCCTTGTGGTGTTTCTCCAACACCATTTTCCCAGTCTTATTCTATAAAAATTCTTCGATTTTTGTATCTCCCTACCCAAGGGAACATTTACCTCCAAATTTACACCACGCGATATTATTACTATTTGTATTTATCATCCAAGCAGAATTCCCCATAAGAGCTAACAATTCTTCTTGTATGAAGATTCTCCCTTTTACATCCTCTTCTCCATACCACCATCTCAACCCAGTGTAAGGTTCGCTACAACATTAAATTTCTCCTCACAAGTTGACCCATGTTTGGCCCTCTTATGTGAGTTCAGAATAACATTCGCCTTTCAACCTGAACATCTGATGAAGGAACTTATGGTCAAACCATACGTGTACACCCTCTCGACATCACATTCCACTTTTAAGTGGGTTGCTTGTTTCTCACCATTGAATCTCCGCTCTTACGAGTCAAGGAAAAATTTCTCTAAATTTTCACTCTCAATTGGTCATATCCTGACATATGTCCAAGCCTTTGGATACATTGCGTTCGTTTGGCTAGCACCTGCCGTCTTCACCTTTCGAGTATTGCTACTGCTGATTCTCTTCAATGTTATACCTAACTCTTTCTCTCCTATTCCAACCTTGTTGGATGTGTCTAATTTGACCCCATTCCTACTATAGTTGTACCCGAAAGTCTCAAGTCGCGCCTTAGCCTTCTATATCATCCAGGACTTCCGTGCCATAATATCGGTGACTTCAACTACGGTCATCCTTCTTTAAATAAATCAATTAACCTCAATATATAATTGCCTCCTGCTGTTCACCCAACTGTCTTTGCCTGACGTACTACATTGTTCGGCACACGAATACACCCGATTGCAATATGATTCGCTATCATATACATCATAGCAGGAGAACGAAATTTTACTAAAGGAATCAACAATCCTAAACATAGGGCTCTATATCAAAGAAAGTTACGCTGGAAGCATAATAGGCCGCACAGATCCTAAAGGACACTAGAACCTGATGCTCTGATACCACCTGTGACACCCCGACTAATTAAATACCGGGTAGCTACTCCTTTATTAAATTAATACAAAATGTCAAGTTGGTCCAGTTAACAGCATCACTGTCGAAAATATTTTAATCATTACTAACCACCTAGTATTTAAAAAGTAAGATGTCAAATTTTAAATTAAGTCTGATTAACATACAATAAAAGAATTATGAAAGAATATCATAACCATACACCATAAAGTCTCAATAAAGTAACCAACAAATAATAATAAGTCCGGAGGAAAACTCCTCACAATAATCCCACCACTGAAATAAATATTACAGTATCTCCTGAATTAATTACATGCCAACAATCTGAATAACTGAAATATGAAATGTCTCAAATAGAAATGGGCGACATGCCCCACAAATGATGAAAACTGAATAGAGTCAAGACAAAAGAAGTGTCTACTAGCAAGGCCCTGTAACTTTCGCAAACAACTACAGCTCGTCACCTGAATGGAAATCCTATGCACGGTGTCCTTGTGGCTGGGCACCTAAAAGGTTTTTACAAAAATAGATTTGAAAGCAAACGGGTCAAAGCCCGAAAGTGGAGAGTATTTTAAAAACAGCAAGTGCTTTAATAACATTAAAACAATGAATGCAAAATACATGTTAGGAGTGCTCTCACATGAAATATTCACCTCTTGACTAATTGTGCACTCCTAACGTACAGTACCCATCTAAGTGGTATTCATATCTAGCTAAACCGACATAAGTTCTAACCCATCTACTTGATTCAAAATATGAATTCCCAATGTTATCACTTGAATAGATAGCTTTACTTAAACTCGGATTCTCAATTATTAGCAACAAGATTTACTGGAGATTATCCCCTTATTTATCTTCTCAAGGAGTTACTATAAATTATTCTCATAATTAAACATGACAAGTCTGTTCATTTAACCGTATATCATTCACATCATAAATATACAATTCAAGCACCCCGAGACTAAGCTGCGGTGCACACATACTCTGCTATCCATCCCGGTACATCACGTACATAAGGATCACACATTTCGAATCTCTCAGGAATCGTTCTCAGATAACAACAATCACAATCAATGGAGGCGAACACAGTCACATCACATGGGTCACGCACATACCTACGCTCCCACGATCAGCAGACTTATTAACTTCCCAATAAGTCCTTCTCTGACCTATGTCCTCGAGGTACCAATCTATATCCCCCCGTAGACACACAAAGATTAGATGGTCCTAAACGAACGCAAACCTCCCGTGATAGCAAGTATGGTAGGTATGTCATACACATAAGTCATATACTAAGCATTCACACATCTTAGATATCTCATTATTAATAAAGGTAAATTCTACATCCTTATACCTTTATTCCAATTTTATACATTTTTAAATCTTTCGATAATATATAATGTAGACTGCCGACACATCTCACGTCATAGTTTCTTGTACTTAAAACCTATCTCAAAGGGATTACGAAGTCTCCTATTATTCCCACATATAACTTCATTATTCTTAAGATCCTTACTTCTGCCCCAAACCTCATTTCATCAAATTACTCGAATTTACTCCTTTAACCCTAATATTATCTCACTCATCGAATTTTATTAGATTTCATAATAATTCCTCAAATTGAATTCTAACGCTGGTCAAAATTTTATAACCATACCTACTGGCCTTCCTTAAGTCTAAGGATATTTATAAAATCTCCATTAATAATTTTCTAAGGGTTAACATCATTAAAATTTCTAAAGGAAAATCTCCATCGACCTTGAACATCGATCGATCGATGGTGGTCGATCGATCGACTGATGAATGTCGATCGATCGATTGCACCAGATAAGTTACGGACTGCTTCGTTTTGCAGTCCTCAAATCGTCCCAAAAATCCATTACAATGCATGAAACTTCATTCTAACGTTATAATATCATCAAATAATCATCCTACAACATTGTTAACGTTCTAAAACTAATTAATCATCACCCAAAGGCCTTATTTAGATCAAAATATCATCAAGAACCCTAGTTTTCTATTTCTTTCAAAATCAACAATAATCCTCTTCTTAAATCCGCTTTTTGAATTATCAAGGGCTATAGTATGAATTCATAATTCATCTAGAATATGTCTACATGCAAATCCTAACATGGTTTATAGTTTTAATCCTTAAATTCATGGGTTTTTATCAATCTCCCAAAACAATGCAATTTTCATAAATGTCTAAGCATGGAAGAAACATTCGTTGCAAATAGCGTAATTAAACCACTTGCCTCGGATTGTTCTCTGAATTTGATGTTGGATGTTGTATGTTGCTCTCTTTTCCTCTACAATTTCTCCCAAGGTTGAAGGTTGAAGATTGAAGATGATGGTTATGGTTTTTCTCTTTTGTGAACCTCTCCTAACTTCTCCTATAACTCCCGTAGCCCTCTAATTAGTTAAGTGCTGGTAATGGGTTAGTGGGTTCCCAAATACCCTATTTTTAATTCCCAAAATTCGTTGGTCAAAATTCCCCAAACTCCAAAATTACCAAAATACCCTTTTAAGTTGCCGGTGTGGCCCAAAAATGCCCCGGGACCCAAACTAAACCCCCGTCTAGTGTTTTCTGACTATTTCGACCCTTCCGGACTCGTTGGCGCACTCAAAATGACGATACGGTTGATAAAAATAAAATTCACTTTTTAATTAAAATAATTATATTCCTGACGCGACTGTCACACGCGTTCCAACAAAATTTCCAAATTGTCGTACTTCTATCTCATGACAAATTCAATATTTTCAATATTCATATAACGTTATAATCAAATACCAACTCACATCTCGTTAGTATTTTATCCGGATTAATTCTCAATTAATTCACATTTAATTTAATTAATCCCATAAATAAATATCCATAAAAGTACGGGGTATTACAATAAGATGAAACTTGGATCTAAAAAAACTGTTTGGTTGTAAACTTAGAGTTTGGGTAAAACTAAAGAGCTTTTTGGTAGAATTTGGAAACTCAAAAGCAATGAAAAAGTATTTCTTAAAAATGCTGCTCCACACTCCTATTTATAGGAGGTTATCCAAAATTAAAACAAGGATGATAAGCAGTTTGAAAGATCTCGGATTCTACAAAAATTTGCAGGTTCGTTTGAATGACTTTGAACGTAATTCGAATGAAGTAAGCATCTTATTTGAACACGTATCCAACGAGCTATCCAATAAGATTTCGGCGAGCGTTGAAGTTGGTTCGTTTGAAGTTGATTAGAATCTGTTCTAATCAGGTACCATATCTCGTTCGAATGACTACTTAGTGTCGTTCTAACGACATCTCAAAAAAATATTTTTCTTCTAAAAAATTTTAAAAGAGAGAAAACCATTTAAAGCATTTTATAAAATCCTAACACCTAAAAATAAAATCTTCAAGGATAAAAATATGTACGCATACATACTTGAGAGATCCTCAAGACACGAATACAAAAAAAAGCATGAAACACAACACGATGATATAGATATTCTAACTTGGCCGCTACGTCTTCAAGCAATTACGTCATAGGCTTGAAAGGTTAACATACGTAAGTCTTTCCCTATGACTCAAATACTTTTATCCGAACACAGAATAAAAGTAAAATACATAAAAATCGGCTCTATTGAAAATTTATTCTTACAATTGTCAACTGGGATGCAATCAAGCTACTAGTAGATCAGGGAAGCTCCTCAGATGTGATGTACCTCAAGATGTTCAATTAGCTTAACTTGAAGATGGAGAATCTAAACGAGGTGACCATCCCTTTAGTTGGAATCGCCGAAAGGATGACAATGACACTAGAAAAAGTTGTGCTCCCGATACGAACTAGGAGTATATCATAGATGATTGAGTTTCTAGTCGTGGATATTGAATTGTCATATAATGCAATCATTGGATGAGAATGGCTCCATACAATGAAGGTAATTTTATCAACCTATCATCAGAATTTCAAATGCATTCTGGGGGTAATGGAGATATGTGGGAATCAAGCTTTTGCTCGACAATGCTTTATTGCGGCCATCAGATCTATATTGAATAAGAAAAAGGAGAAGGTGGAAAACACAAAGGGAATTACCCTTCTAACTAGCAGCTAAAGTATGGGAGACCGAGGGCAAAAGACGTTAAGGTAGCCCCACCGATAGAGTCATGAAACCATTGCAAGAAGTTGTGTTTGACGACTCTCACCCAGACAAGAAATTTCTTATCGACAACTCGCTCGCAGATCACAAAAAAGAAAAACTGTTGTATTTCCTCAACGAGAACCAAGATGTGTTCCCCTAATGTCTTTCCTCAACGAGAACCATGATGTGTTTGTCTGGTGTATTTCCTCAAGAACCAGGATGTGCTCACTCGCTAATTAGAGGGAATACGACTTGGCTTTAAGGAATCAAATAACAAAGCGGAATACGAGGCTCTTATCAAATGATTGAGGAAATTTATATCTCTTGGCACTAGTCGCCTTGACGGATTTTATGACTGAAGGTTGGTCCAAGTCAATATAAAATATTAAAAAAATATGAATTACACAAAAACATTTAGAAAATATCTACAAAATCTTAAAACTACATAAAACATTTCAAAATTTTGAAAGTTATAGAAAAATATTCTTAAAATATGAAATTTACAAAAAAAATATTTTAGCAGTTATAAAAAAAATTAAAAAATATAGAAATGTTGAAAATTACTAATAATTTAAGAAATGAATATTAAAAAGTAAAAATTATTGAATATTAAAAAGAAAAAGAAAATCACTGAAAATTAAAATATTACCAAAAACTGAAGAAAAAAAACTAAAAATTAGAGAAAATACTGAAAAAAAACCTTAAAAAATTCTGAAAATAATAGAAAAAACGTTTTAAAGGTTTGAAAAAAAACAGAAAATTTGAAAAATATAGAATTAAGATTATTTGAAAAAATCGGCAAAAACATATTTACAGATTTCCAATTAAAAAACTTTAAAAAATATGAAAAAGAAAAATTACAAAACCTCCAAAAAAAAATTTACAAAAAAAAAATCGGAGCTTAAAAAAATTGCAGATATAATTATGAAAATTATGAAAACAAAATTATCAAAAAAAAATCACTTTTAACAGACCTGGGAACCTATTTTGAAAAAAAAAACAGAAAATTTAAAAATAAATAAATTAAAATACTAAATTTTTTGGGATCAAATACCAAAAAGTCACTCAAACATTTTTTAATACACATTTAGTTGTTTTGCTCCAAAAAGTCCCTCAAACATCTATTTAACCAATATTCTCTTATTTTTAAAAGCTACGCTAGCGACATGCTGATGGACTTTTTTGAATAAATAAAAAGATTTAGACTAAACGGGTATTAAAAAAATGTTCGAGTGACTATGTGGTATGTGCCCCATTTTTTTTCTAGAAATCAGGAAAAAAGTGGATGAATTAGAAAAATAAAATTGATGAAATAAAATTAAAATCCCCAAATCTTTTGAATTAAATTTTTTTAGAATTCATTGGAAAACTTAAAAAACAAAGAAATTACAAAAAGAACATTTCAAATTTTTGGAAATCAAATAATATCATCTCTTGATGAAGAAATCCAACTTATTCACATCAAGAAAAGCATCTCTTGAAGAAGAATGGGTAAAAAAACAACAAATCTAGGCATATAATTCCAACAAATTACCACCCTCCCTTTCTCATTCTCCATGGTAAACCTCCTTCTCCAAATCAAGAGACAAAACCTCATAATCGAAACATAAAAAAAAAAAATCAATTGTGAAATAAAAAACATCAGATACCTACCATGGTTGATGAGAGAGAGAGGGGCGGTGTGGCCTCTCTATGGGGAGAGAGAATTAGAGAGTGATTATAAAGGGGATTTATTTATAAAATTGCCCTTTAAATAGGAATGAACTAAAATTCCCTTATTTGCAATCATATGCCATGTACATGACCAACCCACTTTTCCATCCAAAAAATTAACGATGTTAACGACAAGGGACTATTCGAAGTCATTTTGAAAGTTTATGGGGTTAAGTCCAAAAAATGAAAGTCCAGATGATAAAGTGGCAAGATAGGTAAAGTTAAGGATAAGTGTAATTAACCCAAAAACAAAAGCCACATGAAAAATTGTACAATCCTTGAGACAAATTCATATGCATAAATGATATATTTTTCATATTGATACTAGCATAAGCATATATGACATTTTTTTATTATTTTTGTTACAAAGAAATCAGCTGTAAATAATTTTCTTCGCTATATGGAATTAACAGTGTCTAAGGTATAATAATGAGAACGTGAAATCATAGCAGGTTGAAACTTGAACGGAATGCAAACGCAAGAAGTGGAGTAACGAAATATTCAGCTAGGTTTTGTAGCAGAGATCATCACAAAACGTCTATTCCTCACACATGTAAAACCTATTAGCCCACAAGCTGTGCACAGATCTTCAAGCTCCCCTTCTGATAAGAAGACGTGACTGCCTGAGATTTGCTTAAAGTTCTACAATAATAAACAAATCACCAATCATCAATTGTGTATAAAGGCCAACACAGATCCTGGTCTATAAGAGATAAATCAAATATAGCTCGAGAGTAATGATGGGAAAACATTATTTTTTGGATCAAATACCAAAAAAGTTCTTCAAATATTTTTTAATACACATTTAATCCAATATTTTATTTCGTACTAAAAAGTCCTTCAAACACCCATTTAACTAATATTTTCTTATTTTAAAGGTCCGTGCCAGCAGCATGGTAAAGGACTTTTTGAAGCGAAATAAAAATGCTTGAACTAAACATGTATTAAAAAATGTTCGAGAGACTATTTGGTACATATCCCTTATTTTTTAGCACATCCCCAAGGGGATAATGGTAGGAAAACTTGATTTGTTTTATATTCCAACAATTCCACCATTATATTCTTTCACTTTTTCGTTTGCCCCTCCCAATATATTTTTTCATGTGGAACGCGCACGTATGAATAGCAAGCTCAAAAACCCATTTAGGTATCACAATCTTAAGATTCCATTGAAAGCTCTATTAATTCAGAATTGTTTATAAATTTTAAAATGAATATAAGTTGGAATGAAACGCACTATTCTGTGAACCAAATCTATAATAGCAGTTAATCCCAATTCACTTAAGGAAATTGCTGGCACGTATTTTGAGCATCAAAATAATAAGTATGAAAGGTTCATATGAATATTTGTTCCTTATTAAATATATGTCGGAATTTTGTTTTACTATTTTTGGGTTCTAAGTACGTGCCCTTAGGATGCATTATCAGGGTGCTTCATTAAATGCTGAAATTTTAACTCATTTTATATATGCCACGGACGCTAGCACTTAATGACTATGAAGCACTTAATATTTTTTTTTATCCACCTTTTTTAGAAGGGATTGTGACACAAAGAAATAGGAAAGTGATCCAATCTTGAGCTCTAGAATTGAGAGTGATCCAATCCTGACCTCTAGAATTTATTATGGATCCAACTCTATAATGGAATTCAACTCGTAATGAATTGCAATTCGACCTCAAAAATGGGTTTGGTTCACGTGATGGCATAACCAAAACATCGCAAGAATTGTTTTATTTGAGATTTATTTACAACCAAATAATTGATTGAATAAGTTTTTCATGTAAACCCATTAATATTTGCAATTATTCTATTAAATATGATGTTTTTTTTAGATTTTAAACTATTTTTATTAAAAACAAAATGTGTTTAAGGTTTGGGTCAATGGTTGCTCTAGTTCTTTATTCACGAGTATTTAAATTATTTCAAATTAAAATGATTGATGCACAAAGTATTTATGTTGTTGGTAGCAATCTTACTGATGTATATTGGTGACACGTGGTTGTGCTCTAGGGAGAAACAACCTTTTTTTTTCTATTTTAGTTTAGGGTATCATTATTATTTTCCTTTATTTTTAGTCTTTAAGTAGTCTCCAAGCATGTATGGGCCTAATTAGTCATTTTTAGTAACGGTTGCCCTTTTTAGTCTTTTTGAGTCTTAACTTGGCTAGCAAGCTAACCTCTCCTATAAATAGGGCCTTCGCCCTCATTTGTAAACAACTTGAATATTGAAAAAAAGAATATATAGAGAGAAAAACTCATTTTCTTAGTTTAGTTTTTTTGTTGGCGTTGTCTAGTTAGTTGGTGGTGTGTAGTTGTAACAATAACGCTTACGCATCCTTAGATTCACATCAAATTGTTATCAGAACTGCGTTTGTTCTTGGTGTTCGTCGTGGTGCGTGAAGTGGGTATGGAGTTGTGATTCCAACTCGTACAACCCTTCAATCAGTAGACTGATAAATGTCCAATTGAGAATCGGATAGATGAAAACCCTAAATTCCTTCACCGCTAAAAGGGGGGATACCAACAGCCTCCTCCACCCTCCACCACCAACTCCTCCCACCTCCACCTCCACCTCCACCTCCTACCGCCACACAACTACCACCTCGTCAAATGAAACACCGTCTCCTACCTCCCCCCCCCCTCTACTGCCATAACCCCTAAATTAAACCCTAACCCTAAAAAAACAAGAATCAACAAACCCTAGGCCTGCCCCCTAGCAGCTGACCACCCCCTAGCCCCTCGGTGGCCCCCACTCCATTGCCGACAGCCTTCGGCCACTCCCCCAACCTCCGATCCAGCCCCCTTACCACTGATCTAACCCTCCACCCCTTTAAACCCTCTTCCGTCCCTTCCCTGCTCGCTTCCCTTAAAATCCCCACCGACCACCCCTAACTCTAAACCCTTCCCCTTTTAGCCCTAATCTACCCTACCCCTATTTTTACCCTAATTTTCCCTTTTCCCCACTCATTTATGCTCAACCACAATCAAACCCAACAAAAAATGGGCTTCCCTCCTCCGATCCAATCCCACACCTCCTATTTGACCTCAAATCCGGTTAAAATTGGTCCTAGAGCTTATTTGTGACAAACATATGACTTACATGAAAAATGCGTCCCACTTGGGGTCCATTTTTTACTATTTGTCGTTTTGGGTCCGACTTTCCGGAATATTGTCGTCTTCAGTTCGCTTGTTTCGCCATTATACTCGCAAAGGTGCGGTCGCCGGAGTTCTCGTCCGGTCAGATTCAAGGGTCCACCAAACCAATTAGCAACCATGTGCTCGTGGTGTAGAGAAGGCAGATATGATTGTCAGTTTTTGGTTTGCTCGGATTTCGTAGAGGGACATCCCCGGGATTTGGATTTATCAGACTCATTATTGATGAGGTTCATACACATGGGACTAATTTCTGTTGGGCAACCCGCTTTTGTTTGATTTTGATTGGGGTCTAAAGCTCTTTCGTGGTTCATATCATGTGGCATTGATGAGTCACACTCCAAGCTCGATGACGAGCTTTTTTGGAAAACGAGGAGAATGATGTATATTGGTGACACATGGCACATGATTGTGCTCCCGGGAAAAGACTATCTTTTTTTTCTATTTTAGTTTAGAGTATTGTTATAATTTTCCTTTATTTTTAGTCTTTGATTAGTCTCCAATCATGTTTGGGGCTAATTAGTCATCTCTAGTTATTAGTTGCCCTTTTTAATGTTTTTAGGTCTTAGCTTGGCTAGCAAGCTAACATCTCCTATAAATAGGACCCTTGGCCCTCATATGTAAACAACTTGAATATTTAAAAAAAGAATATATAGAGAGAAAAACTCATTTTCTTAGTTTAGTTTTTTTTTGTTGGTGGTGGTGTTGTTGTAACAATAACGTACCACATCCTTAGATTCACAATACTTACTCTCATGAAAAAAGATTCAAATTTATAATTTAGTAGCATTGAGGGAAGCATCACGACTTAATCATGCATTGTGAAAAATATATTATTACGATCTACAAAATACATAATGTTTTATAAATGTTAATTCTTTACTATCAATTTTCATTTTTTACCAATTATTACAATAAGATTCACAATTTGTGACTGATAAGTTTCCAATTTACGATACTGTTTTCAATTTGACAACACAAAAAAGCCTACCTGGCGTGCAGGCCTCAATAATGGAAAGAATGAATAAGGGCCATCCACAATGTAGGTGGTAGCAACAAACACTCCTCCAGGTCGTAGCACTCGACTTACTTCAGCTACCTGAAAAAACATGTTTAACATATAATAAAGCACATAATAAGCTACATAGAGCTGATTCAACACGAAGGAGTGTCCTTATTAATAAACCTTTATAAGATTTTCAATTTAGTATCAATTTGGAACATCTTCTACATTTCCCTACTAGTGTCTCTAGCGACGAGCACTTGTAGGAGAATCAGATTTTCGAAACCGATCTTAAATTGTGGATCATTTTGGGAATCTTTAAGAGATGGGTTTCTTGGGGAAAAAAATATGGCAGCCCAGAGTGAGAATAAGACGTCTTCTATATTATATATGAGGAAGGAAATTTATAACTTAGACACACATATGCAGAGATAAATTACATTTAAAATATCATGCGATCATGGAATAAAAGTCAACTGCGAGTTCCCTGAGCCAATCACTAATTTACGTCATATATAATAAAACTTCACAATTATGACAGTAAATATCTTAGGCCACAAGCCTTTTCGCTTTTCCTAATTTCTCCCTCTCATAAACCTTAAAACATCAATAATTGATTCATAAAATTTGATATCCTAGTCCAAATTGAAGGACATAAATTAGGTTCAGGTGCTTTTGTTTTTAAATAAAAATGATGTATCTATGATTAAAACACTTCAACTGCTCCCAAGTTATTTCTGTTATTATCATTGAAGTGTGCATATTGAAATAATTGGGAACATAAAACCAACAAATTGCGTATTTTTCCTTTTGACAATTGGGCATCTTTAATTCTACAGAAATCATTCCTAAACAACTCAGGTTTATGGGACAGGACAGGAGAGAGCCACATGCTCACTAGCATTGAAGAAGAGAATAGCTTGGGTAAAAGTCCTTCAGTAAAGTTGTATAATTCCAGAAAATTGTGACATGAAAGCAAAAATTGCAAAAATCAGAACAGACTATTTAATGGCTCTCATTTCAAAAATAAAGTGTAAGATAAATCAACAAGTTCAATAAGACTGTATATAGTTCACTCAGATTCTGCAACAATTAGTCCCACAAATTGGGGTGAGCGAGCGGGACTTGGGGTTGCTCAGCTCAACCACAAATAAACTCTCTCCTCCCAAACCCGAGCTCGGACCAGAAAAATAATGACCCATCTGGATCAAGCTTAACTCATATTTTATTATAGGTCTCAGGCCCGAGTTCGGGCCAGCTTGAACTCAATTTCAACTAGGTAGAATATTTTAAATATTGTTCTGCTAATGGAAAGCGACAAATCATGAACAAAAAATATGAAATAAGATAAAGGAAAAAATTAAATAAAATTTCAATAACCATTACACAAGTGTTATAATTATTTAAAAAGTTAAGTCTAAAATTAAACACAAATTATTGTCAGAATCTTTTCAAATCTATTGTCTAAATCCACAACACATTTAATTTAGAATTCATTTGCAAAAAGTATATATAAATATATGTATATATATATATATATATATATATATATATATATATATATTATTAATAATAATAATAACAATAATAATAAGTTTTGGCTTGGACCCAATTCAGGCCCAACCACAAGTAGGTCAAAATCAGCCCGAATTATAGTTCAGGCTTGAAATTTGGCCTCAAGATTGGCCTGGCTCAAACCCACTCAAAACTCGGCCATTATTTGTACAAGGATACGTGTATATAGACACACACACACAGAGGTTGGCAAGGAAGGGTGGCGGCAGGGAGTAGGGTGTTAGTGGTGAGTGGAAGAGGACGACATTGCAAGAAAGGAGGGGTGTGAGTGTAGAAAGAGGGAAAGATAAGAGCAGTGTTTTCTGATTTCTATTTTTTTTTGTATTAAAAGGTGGAATTTTGTAACTATTATTTTTTGGAGGCATGTGTCAATCAATTACTGGATAACATTGAAGAAGTTTGCTGCATAGGATACCCAGTAAGCATTTACAGCAATGATTTAAATGGTAGTGTAACAATGGGTTTAATTTAAACAATATTTAATAGTAAGGATTAACATAGTAACTTTCAAAACATCATGTCCGAAATTATAAATGACACTAAACTTGAGGGTTATTTTTGCATTTTCCCCAAATACTAATTAAGAAAGCATTTCTAAAAAATATCAGCAATAATTTAGTTTAATGAAAAAAGCACCACCTAGGAAGCACGAAGGCTTCTTCGGAGGTGAAGTGCCCATGTCAGACACTCAGAACACTCCGACATGCGTACGACACGGCACAGACATGCGTCTGACACTCCACGTGGCATATCGGACTTGTTTGACATTTTAAAGAAGCTGGACACTTCGCGGCTATGAAGCACGGACTCGTAATACGCATTTCGACACGCAACACGTGATTCTTCCAAAAACTAGGATATGACACGCTAGGATAAGTATAATGCATAATATATTTAAATATATATATTAATGAAATGAAACATATTTTTTCCATAAAATACATTATTAGAGCATTCTAAACATGAAAATAAAAAAATGGATCATACAAAACAAAATTCAAATACACTTTAATATTAAAATCATAAATAAAGCAAAATCACCATCACATGTCCTAGCGTGTCCACAACGTGTCGGTAACGTGTCGGAGCGCACACATAATACGTGTTTCAGCACGACACGCGACTCGTGGCTTCCGGGAGAGTGTCCGTGCCTCATAGCTTCGCGGACACAACTTAGACACTCCACAGACACGGCTGGACGCCAAATATTTAAGGAGTTCCAAAAAAAGTTGAAATAATGAAGTTAGTCTCTAGCTCGATTTCAATGCATACTTTTGAAGTTTTGACTTACGGGTGAACTATTAATATGAAATATTTAACTATGTTAATTTTGATAAATTACTTTGAGAACTAAGGTTTGTTTTTAAAGTGCTGAAACTATACATAGAAATAGATGTAGTTATAAAATGTCTTTATTTATCGCTGTGTCTCAGCCGTTTCGTGTCCTAATTTTTTGAGATTTGTTGTGTCAGCGTGTCCATGTCCGTGCTTCATAGAGCAACACCCATGTGAAGACACTTGTATATTACAGTAAATATTGGTTATCTAACCAAGTTATGGAAATAATTTAGAAAAAGCTTACAGCTGCTGATGGTGAAGGCCAACAGTGTAAAGCAGCACCAGCATGCACAGCATCTACAGAACTTGAGGGAAATGGAAGTCTACAGATATTGGCTCTAACCAATATAAAGTTTCTGAAGGAAAACAAGTGTCCATCAGAAATAGAATCTCAGATTGCAACATGAAAAGCGTTTAGATTAGAGAATGCAGCGTATAACTTGCAAATTTAATTGAATACAGTCCAAATTATAGAATGAAATCTATTTTTTTGTGTGTGAAGTAAAAATAAAAAAGTGTACTCTTTGGGAAAGTTCTCTTGATTAATAAATTTGTAGCATTCCCGCAACATGTTCTCTGAAAAGTCCAAAGCAACGACAAGAGAAAATATTTTGCTCTTTGCAAAAAGTCTTGAAAATAGCCCACTGCCGCAACTAGCATCAACAATAGTTCCACCCAGGACTGGCTTAAGGTAATCTTTAATCAATTCAAACTGCATAAACAATATTATATTATTAGAGGTTTGACTATCAAGAAATATGAAAATCTATTGCCACATGTAAATAGGAGAAATCCAGCAAGTCGTGTATAATTTCATTAGCTTCAGATCAACCAGGTATAAAACAAAAATGATCATATTTATCATAAAATTGCAGAAGTACAAATATGTTCCACAGAGTATTTAGAATGAGTCGATCCTTGTTTACTTACTGATTTAAAATATTTAAGACAAGTAACAAGGCAGTTCAAAATCCATGAAATGAATCTGTTTCAATGTTTTAGTTCTTTGTCATCACAGCTGCATATAGTATGATGCCATTTTAATGAACGGATTCCGAAAGAACACTTTAAGTAAAAGGCATCCGCAGCATACCACACAACATATAGGTATAATTGTATATTTTTGTTGGAATGCTTATAAATGTGGAATGATTCATAAACGAAATGAGGTACATGAAGAAAACTGTTGAATCACCTCTTTCTCAGGGCCAGGAAAACCACCCCATAAAGAAAAACTTTGCCGCCATCCTCTTTCGTATAGGAAAGATATTAATGGAAGCCTGTTAAAAAATTGATGATTCTCATGATAAGATGAATCCAAAGAAAAGTTATTGCATTATAATGATAATCATATTTTAAGCATAAGAACGATCACGTCTTGATGCTAAACTGACAGTACAAACAAGAATCCACATAGACATTAAATGCCACAACAAAATGAATCACAGGGACCAAAATGATTTTAAGATAAGTACTTTTTTATTCAACACCAAGTTATTGCCAATATTGATCTCATCCACTTTCAATCAACCGACCACAAGTTTATAAAAAAGCAATCAAACAGTCCGTGTTGATCATAAAGCTATTTCAGTTGACAAAATTTCATGCTCAAGTCAAACCTCACCGAACATATGCTGCCTGAGGATAAAGACAAGTACAAAAACAATCATAGAATGTTAGTTTTGGGGAATATTGTCATGTTTTAGCAACGCCAAGTAGTACGATTCCCTGAAACTCACTCTTTGATTCTAAGCATCATACTATTCGTCTTTTTGAGTTTGCATTATTAAGAGAGAGAGAGAGAGAGAGAGAGAGAGAGAGTAATCCTGGGATGAAGCAATTAACCCCTGCATATACTTTTCCCAACATGCCATATGATTTATGAGGCCATGAGAAGGTATTGGGGTCTACATGAAAATAAATAACTATATATATAAATCCATGTCTAGTACGTAGCAGGTTGCAATATAGAATAGCTAACTGGAGGCTGGATCCAAACAACATGTTACCCAATTAGGCCTCTAGATGTACTTAAAGTGAAAATTTTCTCAATACTTAGCCCTCAAAATCATCCAGGACTTCAAATATATGAAATACTGCAAATGTGTATGAGATACCTAAAGTCATAAAATTGAGGGAAATAGTTTTAAATACCTGAAAAACTCAGTAGAAGCTGGCATAGGTTCACCATACTCCTTGTTGTCACTACCTATTGTTAGGTCAAGGTGCGTTTCATTGCCAGAGTAAGCCTTCCTACAGGTGCAGCATTGCAAACTAGACCGAGGTGCAGAATCCCTGTAGCAGATTCATCCAATACAAGCACAATTAACAGAAAACAGCTAGCAAGAAATTTAAACCAACAAAAAATATAATATCAATTACAAAAACAAATGGAGGAGGAGAAAAATGTCAAACCAAGTAAAGTGGCAATCCTTTAAGGTTATAAAAGAGATGACTTACACAGACAAGCCTGGGTCACCATTCCAAACCAGTGGATTGTAGCAAATGGGACAAGCTAATGTGTTCTTTCTTATGTTCACTTCTTTATTACTTACAATTGGTTCCTAGACATGAACAAAATACAGATGAAAAAACAAATAAATATTTTGGAATACCAGAAACAAGAAATAGATAGTGTTTCGCATTGAACGGATACTTAAGCCTCCATATAGAATTAAAGCCTTCTCAGGAAGAAGATCTAGCAAAAATAATCCAGAACGTGTCTCAGTAAGGGAATGTATTCTAAAATTTAAAAACATCATTCCATCAACCATGAGCTTCAGAGGTGTGTGATCAACTATAATGGTCATGCTTTTCATTTTTCTAGGGTCCTCTTGACTTGAGCAGGGGCGGATTCGGGTGGGGTGGGGTGGGTGGTCCCCTCCCCCCCCCCCCCCCCCCCGGCCGAGATTTTGGAAAAAATTTACCGAGATTAGGGGTGCTATATGTAAAAGTAGAAAGGTAAGGTATAATTGATAAGTTTTTCAGAAGTTTAGGGTCAAAACGTAAATAAATTTGAAAACTATAATGTCCTAAATTGTCTCTTGATAAAAAAATTGTATAAAACTCGAATTAACAAAAAAAAAATGGATCAAATACCAAGAAGTCTCTCAAACATTTTTTAATACACATTTAGTCCAAACCTTTTATTTTGTACCAAAAAGTCCTTTATTCTCTTACTTGTAAAGGTCCGCGCCAGCGGCATGGTAAAGGACTTTTTGGAGGCTTGGACTGAACGTGTATTAAAAAATGTTCAAGGGACTATTTGGCATATACCCCAAAAAAAATTCGTCTCGGGGGCTCCCGCCCCCGAACCCCCAGCACCACTCCATACTTTGTCCCCCTCCCCCCCAACCAAAAATCCTGGATCCACCACTGGACTTGAGCCCTCTTCATACTGCCTAATTAAGGTCATAACCCCTGTTTCAACAATAATTAGACATAACTCCCTAAACTTGGATGGCATTAGATTTCGCTTTAAAAAATTGCACCCTTGACTACGATGTCCTTGTTTTCTTTTTTGTCATCTGATTTCTTCAAATAACAGTTATGCAGCCAAGTACTCGAGTAAAACGAATAAGGCTACATGAAAGCATGCATTGCATGATCTACAATGAGAAGTTTTCCCTTGTATATATATCTAACTATAAGAAGAAATCATCTTAGCAAACAGGAAATCATACTTGGAAAAAAGTAAAAGGAAAAATCCAGAACAGATTGGATTTTTAGGTGTAATATTATTAATTGTAACAACAGATTGTGAACTAGCAACTGATGAAGTGGTAAATTTTGTATATCCCATTGTCTTGGAGTCCTATTTTGTATTGGGGTTTTCCAGAGCTCCCAGTTTTGGGTGCTTATTTATTTGTTATTAATTAGAATGAATAAATGTGTATGAGACCAAAAGTGCTTATTGAAAAAAATATCCCATTGTGTACAGTCTGCAAGGGAGTCTGACCTTCAGAGTCTTGAAGAGAGGCAAGCGCCACACATGTAGTAGTTTTATTTTCATTTGGTGAAAAATGTTGAAAATCAGTTTTAGTTGTGTGAGTAAAATATGTTGAAAACATAGTTTAATAAGTGTAATTTCAGGTTTGTGAAAGTTTACTATGTTTTAGTTTAGAATATGTTGAAAGTTGAAACTTGGTGTAACATGTGTAGTTTCAATAAATCCGTCTTTCGTTTTTTAACTTAAGAGCATGTACAATGGTGATGCGTCCACGAAAGGCATAATACAAAACTGATGGACATTTTACCTTTTGCCCGCTTGGCTGCGTAGTAGTGGTGGTGGAGCTTCCTACGAACTTCTGAAGTTCGTAGGAATTTATACGAACTTATGTTGTTCGTAGGAATTCCTACGAACTTCAGAAGTTCGTAGGAAGCTCCAACGGCACTATAACGGCTAGTAACGGCTAGTTAAGTGTTAACTCGTCCATAAATAAATTATCAAGGCAGAGCCTTCCTCTCCACCTCTGTACTGCTTCTGCTTCCTCCATCCAACTTCTTCTTCCTCCCAAAATATTTTTTACCCCAAAATTCAGCAACTCAATTCCATATCAGTAAGTATCATTTACACAATTTTTTTATTTAAACAATATGGACGGAAAAAGATGGAAAAAATATCTAAATATCGGCAAGAGCAAGAAGCACGGATCCACATCAACGGCAAATCCTAGTCAACCTCCGGCAAGTGAATCTGTTGATCCCGTCTACAAGCATTACGCCCGTATTTTCGATGGTGATACACACGCGTCAGACGGACAGACGCCCATTATAAATGGTAATAAATATGAATTTCGGGGTAATTGGGCGGGGCCTATGAAACTATATAAATTGATCGGAGAGAATAAACCGACGATAAAAGAATTTATCGACGGTGTCAATTTAATGTCCAATTTATTTTCAAGGGTGATGCCGAATTCCGACCAGTGCATTGTGACGGCGATGATCAAACGTTGGTGGGACACGACGCATACCTTCCAACTGCCGTTTGTTGAAATTGCGTTCACGCCTATGGACTTTACGATGCTTTCCGGTATTATTTAATTCGTATTAAATCCCTTATTTAATTTTATTTATGTTCAATTTAAATAATTTCAATGTGTACAAATAATTTTCATATTAGTGTTATATATGACGTGTATTGTTAATTTTTGTACAGGTATCCCGATTGGGCAATGGCTACCCATTCTAAATTTGCCGATAGAAAAATACACAAATTTTCAAAATACCGTGAACGAATTTTTCCCCCAAATTCATATAGAACGATTTTCGGGTGCGGGAATCCCGGTTGCCGACCTTAAGAAATACATGGTCAATTTTGTGAATCAACCGGACCTTCCCGATTACATGATGCCAGTCATAGCTCGAGAATTTTGGTTTTATGTAATTGGGAGTCTATTCTTTCCAAATGCCAATTCCACGGCGGACCTCGGGTATTTACATTATTTGGAGGATGTTGCGGCGATTGACACCTACGATTGGGGTTCGGCAATTTATGCCCGTATAATATGGTCAATGGACAAAGCGAGCCGACGGTCGCTAACTAGTTTCGAGTGTATTTGGCAATTAATAGAGGTACAATTTATAATAATATTATTTAAATGTTTATGCATTATATATTTAGTTACAATGAATGTACATGTATTCTAATCAATTTAATTTATCTACATATTTTGCAGTACTTACATCACGAGTATATGGCGACCGCGTGCCCGATTATGGTGGATTAGACCGTAGATGTATAGCCTCGAATATTTCGTTGGTCAAAGTCGAACAGGAGCCGGGCAAAGGGCGCGCAACGGTTTAATATATCGGGCAGCCAACATCAACTTGAGATTCAGTCCCGTGAATCCATCATATGGAAGCCATACGAGACGTCGATGTACCGACATAACGATTTCATTACATACACACATCATTTATCTGGGCTGCGTATGATTTTTTGGGATCCCTTATTTAAAGGATTTTGGTACTTGGGTGACCGGGGGTTTCGACAGTTGACAGGCCAAATTTGTATAGCAGACAACCCTCCCCGAAATTTGAGCTCAGTCCCACAATCCGAATACCAAGCCGCCCTTGCTCAGAATTAACCTCTTGCAAATGCGCATACATCAATTGTGACCCAAGAAGAGTATGATATATACTGGAAAGCAGTTGCGCACGGGCCCTTACTTCCGGCGATGGCACGTTATGTTAACGTTGATTTGATTGGGGTTGGGACAGTGGCACCATCAATATTGCGCATCCCAAGGGCGCCAGCACCAATTAACCAGCCTTCTGAGTATCATACACAATTTGCATCGGCTGGCCCTACACAAACACATGCGCCCAGGCAAAGTTGGACGGTAGACGTCGGCCTTCCGCAGGGTGCTTCAAACGAAAGAAGTGTGTCGCGACCTGAGTTCCCAACGAATGCTCCTCCAGCGCATGCGTTGTCACAATTAGAATGGCGTTCTGCAATCATCGACGCAGCAGATAATATACGTGGTCTCCGTCATTTACTCCTTACTAAAATTCGAGAGCGTGAGGATAGGATTGAGGAACTCGAGCGACAACTTGCCGCCTGTAATGTGCGTGGTAATGGTCCTACCGTTAGTGGTCCGAGCTACAGCCGTGAGGATGTTTACGTACCTCAACCATCTCAACCATACGGAGGATATCAAACGCAACCGAGTTGGGGCAGCCATATTGGCGAGGATCCGCTGTTGGGGCCGCGCGTTGATTTGGGACAGGATTATGACTTTGGGCAGAGACCATCTTGATTGTATTTATTTTATTGTATTTTATTTAATTTATTATTATGAATTCATTTGCAGCAGACAACTTAATTCTATTGTATTCATATTATTATATTGCTGGCACACAAATCGATGGCACACAAACCGATGGCACACAAATCGTTGGCACACTTATCGAAGGCACACTAATCGATAGCACACTTATCAATGGCACATTAATCGATAACACACTGAAACGATAATAATTACATGGCACAGTAATTGATAAGCGATTAAAATAAGATGTCATGACACACTAATCTATATTGATTACATGGCACACTAATCTATATTGATTACATGACCTATAAATATTCGTTGTTTCAGATGTGTATTCCTCCACAAATCGAGTTATATTTCCTTAGTACATAAACCTCATAATGCATAACTATGAGTACATGCCTGACAAAGATTCACCCTTCTTAACCCATGTTCCCAAGAAAACTCTGTCCGGGCAGAAGCTTCCATATCATAATTGGTCACCACCTAAAGAGGGAGTGCGAAGTGCTTACCTTTCAACTGGATGGACAAGTATGAACCATCACGTCGCAAAAAGAAATGGTAAGGCAAAAGCGTTAACATCAGCTGCTGTTGAACATTTAGCGGTAACGCGTAGTAATGTTGAACGAGTGTTGACTAACCCAGGGATCTATCAAGATCCCCATGGAGGTAGCTGGTTTGGCGAGAAAATGCTTTTTGAAAACATTCCTATATGCACGTTACATTCTTTAGGCGACGTTAATCATGTTATGAAATGGTTAACGTTGACGAAAGGAAATATTCCATGGGATGATCATTTGAAATGGCCGAGGTTATTTGATAGGCGTTGCGATTTGGAGTGTTACTGCCATTGGCATGGTTTACCCGTGCCACGAGCAAAATCGGCTATATTTTGCAAAGATCCAAACAAAGATAATGAAAAATGTTTACAATTATTGCAACGCGAAATAGCACAAATGGAGAAAAGGCTAGAGCGGTGACATGCTAAATATTTGATAAATACTGAACTTGACGATCCAATGTATGCATCAGATAAGGACTTGCCGG
Organism: Sambucus nigra; assembly: GCA_949130495.1. Lineage (NCBI taxonomy): Eukaryota > Viridiplantae > Streptophyta > Magnoliopsida > Dipsacales > Adoxaceae > Sambucus > Sambucus nigra. The sequence goes on from OX422207.1 coordinate 551,441,865, forward strand.
ATTACAAAGGAGCCAAGACGGACATGGATTTAGTACATCATCTACCAACAATGGTAATGAGGGATGAGAATGCATTATGTTGTGTGCCATGGTTGCCTAGGAAGTAATTGTAATTAGTAAACAAATCAGTCAAAACAAGTCACGTTTCTATTTTATACTGAAGTAGTAATTTTATATAGCACATACATAGTTGTCAAAATCGTCCGATTCGCGATTCGAATCGGACGATTCGATTCGATTCACTACCAAAACGATTCGAATCAACCTTCGAATCGCAAATGTCTAAAGAATCGGACCGAATCGGCGATTCGCGATTCGAATCTTCCGATTCGGGTCCGATTCGGTCCGATTCACGATTCGGTCCGATTCACTTTTTTTTTTTTTTTTTTTTTTTTTTTTTTTTTCGCGATTTTTTACATTAAATTAATATATAGGCTCTTTATGATATATATATATATATATATATATATATATATTGTTTTATGTAGGGTGTTTTAAATTAATATGTAGGCTGTTTTATGAAATATTTTTGTTTTTTACATTTTTAAGCTTAAAATGGATGAGAACATGTACTACGGTTAATTTTTGTGATATATTTTGGTATATTATCATGTGCTATGATTAGTTTTTTGTCATATTACGCTTAATTACCAATTCTATAGTGTTAAATTCCATTTACATATGTTTTACTACGTTTTTATCGTTTGGTTCCGATTCGACCGATACGATTCACGATTCGATTCACGATTCGCGATTCGGGGGGTAAACGATTCACGATACGATTCGCGATTTGACAACTATGAGCACATATACAACAATAAAAGTAATTGCATACAGTTATTACATATAACTGCGGTAGTTAATATATAAAGAAGTAGTAATTTTATAGAGTACATATAATTAGGTAATATATATAGTAGTAGTTAATATATATAGTAGTAGTTAATATAAATAAAAGTAAATATATAGAAATAGTAATTATTACATATAACTGCAGCAAACTTACCAATTAATACGTCAATTTCCATACAGTGAAAAGTAAATGCCAATTTCCCTACAGTTTTTACAAAAAGTTAATATTAAATGCCAATTCCCAATTCCTACCAGCACACTTACCAATTTCTACGTCAGAATGGCACACTTACCCTAGTAAATCAGATTATTTTTTAAGGGCACACTTACCAATTCCTATAACAGTAATTGCAGAAGTTCATAATTATTGTTTTATGTAGTACAGTTAACCTTTGTACATCAGATTGGCACACTTACCAATACCTACAACAGTAATTGCAGAAGTTCATAATTATTGTTTTCTATAGGACAGTTAACCTTTGTACATCAGATTGGCACACTTACCAATTACTACCAGCACGTTATAATACAACGTATCAATTCCATAATACATCAGTCTGTGATTATACAATTATAAATAGAAATACAATGTATGAAATATTGTAATATAACTTCTTTTGACATTTCGTAATTATTCCGAGAAAAATACATCATGGATTACTCCAGTTCTAGCGATGAGGGACGAAATCTAATGCTTCAGTATGCTCAATTTAATGATGGCGCGTCATCAGATGATTCAGACGAGGAGATGATAATATGCATGGAGATTACACGTTGGATTGCAGAACAAAATATAATTCGAGATGGGAAAGAACTCGAATTTAGACGTAGAGTGAATCGAAGGAGAGAAAGGGAACACCAAACACTATGGGAAGATTACTTTGGTGAAGATAAGGTATATAGCGAGTATTATTTCCGAAGGAGATTTAGGATGCGGTATTCCGTTTTCAATCGCATCCTCTATTCTGTTTGCGAGTACGATAACTACTTTGTACAAAAGTACGATGCGTGCGGTCGGCTAGGTTTAAGCTCACATCAAAAAATTATGGGGGCTATACGACTCCTCCCTAACGGAGGATCTCATGACGTATGGTCTGAGCAGTACGCAATGAGTAAAACAACTCTATTAGAAACGGTTATTAGATTTACTGAGGCAATTGTGGCTGTATTCGGTCCCGAGTATGGGAGAAATCCGACAACAGGCGATGTCACCAGGTTACTCGAACAAAATGCAAGCCGAGGATTTCCGGGAATGCTAGGGAGTATAGATTGCATGCATTGGTGGTGGAAAAACTGCCCCACGGCCTGGCACGCTCAATATAGTGGTCGAAAAGAATATCCAACTATAATCCTAGAAGCGGTTGCCTCATACGACCTATGGATTTGGAAATCGTTCTTTGGGGTTCTTGGATCTTGCAACGATATAAATGTCTTGCACCGGTCTAACGTCTTTCGAGAATTACGTAATGGGACTGCACCTCCCGTTAATTACAATGTTAATGGAAATATATATGATATGGGGTACTACCTTGCTGATGGCATATACCCTCCATACGCAACCATTGTTAAAACTTTTAGGAACCAACCTGGCCTATTACAAAAACAAAAATTATTTTGTAAGAAACAAGAATCGTGTAGGAAAGATGTCGAACGTGCTTTTGGTGTACTACAAGCACGATTCGCTTTCGTGCGTGAACCTTGCAAATTATGGAATCGGCCATCCTTAGCAACCATACTGAAATCTTGCATTATAATGCACAACATGATTATTGACGATGAACGTAGAGACTGTCCCTGGCAAAATGAATACGAACAATCTGATCCCACACCTGAAATACTACCGGGGCAAACTGATTTTTACGAATACCTAACACGTGATGCAAATGTTAGGGACGCAACTACACATCAACAACTACGAGATGATTTGGTGGAGCATATTTGGAACATGAGCGGTGATGACTTGGCCGATTAATGATTAGATAGTATATGTGTATTTGAGGGTTTCTATTCTCTTTATACATTCACTTTTAACATTGTTCTTTTATGGTGTGCATCAAAATAATATAATACATGTTATATTTCTTGTGTAATTATTTTGAATCGACTGCTTCAATTTAGCACACAACAATACAACAATTGCAACACATCTTAAACTGAAATAACATTTATTAAAATAACATCACACTTCTTATAACACGATAATTGACATTACATTTATGAAGTAACGGAAAACTAAACAAGCCACACACTTAACATACTAGTCAGCGTTGTTTGCACCAGACAGACCGGAATCATAATTTGACGAGCCGGTAGTGTTTGACATTAGCGCGGCAATCGCAGCTTCCGTCACAGCTACCATATTTGATAGGTCGGTGTACCTTTTCACATGGAATTTTTGTTGCATCTCGTTCATTTTGGTCATATCCAACTCCATGATGTACGACTGTTCTCGGCCTAAACGCACAAGCTGATCTTTGTTTTCTTGTAATTTGATCAGCTGTTTTCATCTCAATGAAAGCATCCATTTGAGAATCAAATTTCATGGCCCGACTTTGCTTCCACTCTTGCTTACTTTTAAACATCTCGGTGAATTCTTTGCAATGTTTAAGGACCGTCGTGTTACGATCAAGGCAGTCTGAACGAGCACGTTGACGAGCACATTGTTTCTCCCCCTTCCTGCCTGGAGGTCTATACGGTACGTCACGTACACCCGGACTGTCCTCCGAATCTAGAGGCGTAGGATCGTCATTGTTGCACGCTGTGTTCTTCAAATCAAATTTCGGTAAGTCTTTCAAAATTTGGTAGCATTTATCAAACATGAATTGTTTGCTCGTTTCCACGCGATATGCCTCGCGGGCCTTTGTAACCGCGTCGAACTCGTTATTGCCGCTTCCTATATTGTCTATTTGGTGAGACAGCTTTGAAACGTATATCATTACCTGGGAAGAAATATGATTGTAGCGTGTTGAAAGCATAGTCCTCGTACGTTGAATATAAATTTCTGGCGCGTTGTTATATTCATTCATTACAGAATCCCAAAATGTTGCATGTGATATCGAGTTGCCTTCAATACCACAACTCGTATATTTAGCATATATAGTACATAATATTTCATCTTCGATAGGAGTCATATTTTGTTTTCTAGAAGTACTAGAATTAATGGGTTGAGATGAAGACATTTTGATTGATAATTAAAATGTATGGAGAGACAAAATGATTCACTCGAAAATATTTTGGGAAAATAATGGAATGGGGTGGAAGAAAAAAGAGAGAAATATTGGAGGTGGGATTTTAGGGGGAAGGAATGATGGGTTTATATAGGAAAATAAGTTAAACGGACGTTTGTTCTTACTGTGGTGAATATGTTTCTTACAAACTTCAGAAGTTCGTAGGAATTTATACGAAGAAATGAAGTTCGTATGAATTGCTACGAAGAACCGAAGTTCGTACCTGAAGTTCGTAGGAAACTTATACAAATTCTGCTTGGCTTTTGTATATTTGCAAAAACGTATGCAAACTCATTTACAGAATCTCTTAATTTTGCCCCACCACTCTAATCCAACCGATTTGTATAAATTGGTAAATTTGCCTTTTCTTCTGTTCTTTTCCCACACCATTGTAGTTGCTCTGAGTGTTGCCTGAATATGTTAAAAATTCATTTAAGTGACTGAAATATGAATAATTACTTGATTTACCCCTTTTAATTTTGGGCTGAACGAGAATTAATTGATTCAATTTAATCAAATAAATTTGTGAAGATACACATACACTAGAGCGAAGTCTCTCTAACTTAACTGATGGTTCTCCATCCATCAGGTGTATACAAGTTAATATACAAAATATAAGTGGCTATATTCAAATGGAGATGCATGAAAATCTCTCCGAGATGATTATTTGGCTTCAAATCATACACTAATTATGAAATGTGGCTCATACTAATTTGGTCCGCCTAAATTATAATATGAATAACTTATACACGATAAAGACGGATTTTGAATAAGCCAAAAATAAAAATAAAGTACCTGTATGGTTTCGCTAGAGGTCGTTGAAGTGGAAGAGGCTCGAATTTTAGTGCTGAAAATGGTCTTTAAGGTAGGGGTGAACGCAGGTTTGGAGAAACAGCGTTTGGAAATATAAGTGATTTGGGTGGGTACCAGCGCTGCTGATAAGTTCATTAAAGTATTCATAACCATGGCTCTCTATAGCTCATGTAAATGCAGAGCTTAATTTGGCGGCATATTTAGATAAATATATAGTTGGAAGGAAATGAACAGCTGACGTGTTCCAACATTTGCCCGAAAACACAAGCCTCGTGTTCCGGAAATAAAGGGAGGCATATAAACTGTGAACAAACGGCCAAACAAATCGTGTGTTTCGTCTAGTTGGAGGCGTTCAGAGTCCACCGAACCGATTAAACGGACCGATCAAATCTTATCCAATTCAATCGAATTAAAAAATTAATTTAATTTAGATTGGATCATATTTGCAAAAATACGATTGTAATTGGTTCGTTTTTTTTTTTTTTTTTGTGGTAGGATATCATAAGGTGTTCACGTCAGTTTGCACGTACTTCGACTATTCTCCATTCACGGTTTGTGGGTTCCTATGACCAAGCATTACTTTCACAGTACCGAAGATCGAATTGGGAACCAAACTCAATCCACCCCCAAGACTATCCGACTTACAGCCTTATATCACTTGGCCAAAAAGCGTGATTTAATTGGTTCGTTTCGATTTAAGTATTCAAAACTGATTAAAAAATTGAGCCCAACCTACCTATTTATTTTTTTATTAAAAAGTATCACCTATCATTATTTTAGGGTGTTCTTAAACTCACCATTAGATTAATAGCACTCGAGAGTGTTTTTAAATTATAAATCGAAAATTTGACCATTCTACCCTTTGTTATCAGCCATCGCCAAAATGCTGCTGCGTACAACAACATTCTTTGTAGAATTGTCATCATTTTTCTCGGATATATCAGTGAACTAAAATCGTGTAAAATCTATAATGATAAGCAACTAAAAACAGAGTCCAATAAAAAATAAACACCCATTAATATAATAAAAAACTGTCCTAGTCCAATAAATAAAATATATTGTTGATGTAAAAAATTAGATTATCTCTAATTAATCAATCACAGATAAATAAATTAATAAGACAAAAGATTTTTAAAGTGATTCAGCCTGAGGAAAATGGCCTACGTCCATTGTTTTTGTATTGCTGACTGTTTATTTGAAATCTTGATAATGGGTTTACCAAGAGATCCCAAGTTCCCTTCTTATGAGGAAGTTACATTGTATTTATAGCCTTGAGGCTGTACATATGAATTGATAATGTGCTGTTATCCAGTAGACATATACATCTGTACGATAATAATGTGCATTTAATGCGTAGCTGTCTTTTCATTCTGATGCTCTGCACGCTAAGTAGCTCGGACCGCTTGAGTTGCTCGGTACGCTTAAGTTGCTCGTCTAAAGTATCTGTATTTGCCACGTAGGTTGACACGTGTCTTCAGGTGATTGGTCCACGTCAGCAGACTAAATTTGGTATCAACAGATGCCCCCAATGTTTCACAGTTGAGGTTGATAGAGAGTGTGAAACATTTTGCTTGAAAACTGCTTGGATTACTGATCTTCATGGATTTAAGGAAAATTTTCAATATATATAACTCCTTTTTGAGCGCATAATATCAAGCTTCATAAATATTTTGAATTTTCACGATCACTTCGATATTTGTGCCTTTTTCTTCTTTTAGCCGCCGAAAACGCAAAAGTCTTTCCTTGTAATCATTGTTTTTCTCTATTCCTGAGGAAAAGTATTTAAGTGCGACAGAAATCCTATTACTTTTCACTTTTCAAATCTGTATCTCTAAACCCTTCATCTTCTCTCTATCCTGTGCCTTCATTCTTTCCATCGTTCATTGACAACTGATCTCTATTTCCTCTGTAAGATTTTCCTCCTTCTTCTTTATTTTCTTTATTCACCATGGTTTATCTTGTTGAATCGTTAGACAAATTTCGGTCTGAGTTTTCAATCCTTTCGTGGGTTATTTGGGAAGAAATTTCTTATCCTTGTGATTTACTTTCTTTGGTGGAGGGACATTGGTTCCCAAGTCTTTTTGTAGCTGAGTGTGGTTTTTCTTTCTCGCCAAATCCTCTGTGTTTGGAGTTTTGCTAATATTTTAATATTGTACCTACAAGAGTAGCTCCATTTACATGGAGGGTAGTTAATGGCGTACATAGGTTGAATCAACTTTATGGAACTCGTTTGGGAATTCCAGAAATTATGTATTGTTATAGATGGGTCATTAGCGACTATACTTTCTATTTAAAAACTAGGTTTTCGCATAGAACATTAGTTGTCAATCTTCCCGATGCCAATACGGATTATTTTGATCATGGGGTTGTGATGAAAAATTGGCAACACCCTCCATTAAGTGGAGATGACGTGTACCAAGGTTCCAGGTGTCCTCTTTATGACAATGGGATAGGTTGTTTTTATTTTTGAAATCTTGTTTTCTTTGTATTTGATGAAATGCACCACTGGCATTTGATTTTGTTTGTTACAGTTGACAGTAAAAGAAAATCTCCAAAAGAAATCGAAGTTAATATAAAGCATTTAAAACTTATCTGGGGATTGAATCAATATATTGTTGGGGAGCACATTAGATCTGGTTCTTATTTGCTGCAATACAAAATCTACACTTCGTCTTTCATTGCTCATCCTCGTCATGTGGTAGTTGATCTTGATCAGGTACCAACCTCTGAGACCAGTGTGGAAGGTTCTTCTTCTGACTTGAGTATTCCTATTATTGATCTAATGAAGAAGAGGAAAGCTCCTGCTTTTTTTGACAAGTCTTCTTTTGCTACCGACGAGGCAAAGAAGAGTAAACAAGATATCCCAGATGAAGGGACAAAGAATACAGATGTACCCCCTTCTATTACTGCCAAGGAAGCTGGCAAGAAGCCCCCTGTGCCTCCGAGTAAGACTGTTGTCATCTCACCTTCAAGTGAGGCTGTTGTCATTCCACCAACAGAGACAGCTCCTGCTCCTTTGAGGAGATTAAAAAGAAGCTCTTCTAAGAGACCTGTTGAACCTATCTCTCAACCTTCAAATGTAGAAGGTAGTGTTCCAGCTCTTATTACTCCGATCTCTGATGTGGGCTTGGTAAGATCCTGGACTGTTCCAGAAGTCCAAATCATTGAAGATACTTTTTTTCGTGAGAGAATTACTACTATGGTTGCTCAACACATTGCATCAGTAAGTATTGTTAGCCTGAGTCCTTTATTTTCTAATACTATGTTCATATATTGACTTAGAGCTCTTTTTTTCAGCTTATGACGTGTTTCAACAACATTTGGAAGAAAGATGAAGCTATCAGGGCTTTCAGCTCCTCGGGTGGGGTAGAAGAAGATTTGTCTGAACTAACCCAATCTTTGAGGGAATCTCTTCAGAAGTACAAGGAAGACAAAGATGCTTGGGAGAAGCAATTGAAGTCTGTTGAACTAAACATATATCAAGCTGTGGCGGCCTCCAAAGAGTTGGAGAAGAAATTCAAAGAAGCTGAACAAGATAAAGAGGAGCTTGTGACCAAGCTTAAATCTTTTGAGGATAATGTTGCTAGGCTTCAAGATGTTGAGCAGCATAAAACAGAGGTGGAAGAAAAATTAAAGTCTGCTGAAGAGCTCCTTAGGGAAAGGACCTCCTCGGAGAGGGTAAGAAGGAAAGCTGCAGTTAAAAAATCCTTCAGTGTTGGTTGGGACAAGGGTTGGAACAAGGGTCTGGTTGTCATGTCTTCTCAAATGGAGTATGCCAGTGTCAAATACTTTAGGGATTGATGGGTAGCAGACTTGAAGGAGCTGAAGGTTGCTGAGAATTTTGAGTTGTTCCAGCAGCATACTCATGGCCCTCCTCCCTCTCCTGGAGAAGAAGAAGAAGAAGATTAAGCAGCTTCAGATGAGTCTTCCTTGATGACAGGAGAGCAGGCCCCTATTGTTGCTATTGCCCAACCCTCAGAGCAACTCCAACCAGCCAGCACATCTGCCGAGCAGCTGCCATTGCTCTCCGAACAACCAACCCCTTCATCCAAAACATCTGAAGAAGTCATAGGAAACAAGGAGAATGTGTAAAGTTGTTTGGGTCTTTTATTTTGCTATTTTTGTGAATGTAACCTTGAACTATATTTTTCCTTATTATGATGAATAAAGTTTGAACTTTTGTTGTTCGTCTGGAATTTCTCTCTTGCTCTGTTCGCACCATTTATTGATTTTGTTTTTCATTTTGTCTTTGCTAGTTTATGGCCAGGATGGAACTTTTATCAGCTCGTGATTTAGAGTTGATGAAGAAATGTAATGACTATTTCAAAGCTGGTCATGCATATTTTACTGAGGCTCAAATCATTGATATTCTTGGACCAGATGCCTCAGAACGAGTAATTGATGCTTATCAATACCTAAAGTGCTTGCTCGACCATGCTGTTGCCAATAATGTGGCCTGTTATGAAATGATTGAAGATCTTCAAGGAACGATCGAGGAACTTTAACAGCAATACAAAGAATCTGCTACACTTCTGCATCAAGGCTATGAGAAAAAGTACCAACAGTTGACTGCTGACAAAGGATATGACAAGTTCATTTCTGCTCATGAGAAAAATGAGAGTGTTCTGAAGCTTGAAATTGAAGAGCATAGACATATCGCCAAGTTGTTGGAGTAGGAGAACATTGCTTTACTGGAGGAAATAAAATAACTCAAATCTGCTGCCTCTTCCTCGGGAGTCTTAGTCCCCATTAATAATGAAGGTTTTTCCTTCTTGGGGGTAGAAAATGCTAACTTACGAGATGAGTTAGTAACTTTGAAACGAGCTGGACCCTCCACATCTACTCGTGGTAGAGCAAGATATTCTTCTCGTGGACGAGCAAGGGCTGGTCGGATTACCATTGAAGAAGCGAGAACTCAGTCGACGTTAAAGAATCAAGTCGTTCAGTTGATGGTGAAGAACCAAGTCTTAGCAGAAATGTCTAAGAAGATTCTGAACTTCACCGAGCAACTCTCTAATCAAAGTTCTGCTCTGGAAAGTAAAGAAATTCTGGTGAAGAAACTCCACGAGCAACTTGAGAGGTTAACTTATCAATTTCACAAACAGCCTAGGGAATTTTGGATGGCTGGGTATAATGAAGCTCTATATCATCTTGGTGCTCGTTTGTAGCAATCGAATAGTGAAGGGTACAAGCAGGGATGGCTGAACGCTATGTGTGTGTGCTAAAATTGGAGCATGGACACTACTTATGGGATTATTATGAGCCTGGGGTGCTCGATTTGCCCGTGCCTCCTTTTAAGCTTGATATTAGTTGGATTACTGCTCGTGTAATTCCTCGATGCCTGATTTCCAAGTATCTCGGTGATTATAGTCTTCATGCAAACTTTGAGATAGCTCGTCCAGAACACTTGCTTGATCGACTATCCATAATGAATGTCAGAATGCTGCGAGATCTAAACTTTATAAATTCCCCTTATGCGTTAGATGATCCTCCAGCTGGGGTAGAATCTGCTTCAAAAGCAGAGGGAAAGAAACCCATAGAATAGGATATGTTTATGTAATGAATCAAAATTCATATCATATGTAATCTTCTTGATTTTAATGAAGAAATTTTTAGTCTTTGACAATTTCATTTTTCTTCGAAATAATTTGTAGAATGTCCTTGTTTGTGGGTTGGTGAATATATATATATATATATATATATATATACCATACTTATCCCATTTGTTATTTGATTATAGTGACTTGTCACTCTTTGGAACTAAGCAATGGAATAATTTCCATCCCATGTCCTGCTTTGTTGTAGTAATCTCGTATGGATTACCTGGTTGCCTAGACAGTGGACGCCCCGGGAGGTCGTCCAGCTTCTTGCCTAGTTTGGTACCAACCAACCGGAGTTGGTGGTATTGATTTCCCGACCAACCGGAGTTGGTGACAATTGATTTGCCGACCAACCGGAGTTGGTGGTATTTGATTTGTCGACGAACCGGAGTTGGTGGTAATTGATTTGTCGATCAACCAGAGTTGGTGGTATTGAGTTCCTGACTAATCGGAGTTGGTGGTAATTTATTTATCGACCAACTGGAGTTGGTGGTATTGAGTTTCCGACCAACCGAAGTTGGTGGTAATTGATTTGCCGACCAATCGGAGTTGGTGGTATGTTGCTCTCTGGATTTGGGTTTGTGTAGTGTGTAGCACTAATATTCTGAAAAAAAAAAGAATCAACAAAAAAAGAAGCATCACTTTATTCATATTGAAAGAACTGTGTTACATAGGAATTTTATCTATTGATAATACTTGCGCAGAGGCTCTGCATTACATGCATTCTTGATCTCTTCTCCTTCCAAAGTTTTAATTCTGTATGTCCCTGGACGAACAACTTATGTTACTCTGTAAGGTCCATGCCAGTTGGCTTCCAGTTTGTTATGCTTTTGGATCACTTTCTTCAGCACATAATCCCCTTCCTTCAAATCACACTTCTTCACTCTTTATTGTAGAACAAAGCTGTTAGTTGTTGATATGCTGCATTCCTGATTGCTGCTTCTTCGAGCATATCTAGGTCTAATCTTCTCATCAAGTCACTTACAGGAGAACTGAAATTAAGCACCCTATGTGTGGGTAGACCCAATTCAGCAGGTATGACAGCCTCACTTCCAAATGTCAACATATATGGAGATCTTCCCGTTGCTGTTCGTGGTGTAGTATGATAAGCCCACAACACAGAGTGTATCTCGTTAATCTAATTTCACTTTGCATCATTCAGTCATTTTTTCAAATCATTCAATAGCGTTCTGTTTGTCACCTCAGTTTGTCCATTGCTCTGGGGATGGCCTGGTGCAGAGTGGATCTTCAGTACATTGGATTGATGACAATATGCAGCAAACTCCTCGTTGTCAAACTGGGTTCCATGATCAGTAATGAATGCATGTGGGAGACCATATCTGTAAATAATATTCTTCCAAACAAATTGATAGACTTTGTCGTATGTCATATCAATGAGAGTCTCAGCTTCCACCCATTTAGTAAAATAATCCACAGCACCCATGAGGTATTTGAATCTTCCCCTGGTCGTTGGAAGTGGCACGATCAAGTCTATCCCCCACATGGCGAATGGCCAAGGGGACGTGATGGGTGTTAACAATGCTTGGGGAGTTCTTTGGATGGAAGAGAAACGTTGGCATTTATCGCACTTCTTGGCATAAGCTGCGCAATCAGCTCTCATCATTGGCCAGTAATACCCTTGTGTTGTTATCCTCTGCAAAAGCGTTCGACTTGCTACATGGGCTCCACAGGACCCTTCGTGAACCTCTTCGATCAAGTCTTTAACTTCGGAGGGATGGACACATCTTTATAATCCTGCTATAACTCCACTTCTGTACAAAATACCACTGGTCAATACATAACGAGCAACTTTAAACTTTAGTTTCTTAGCTGCGAGTTTATCAGGTGGCAGAATCCCTTCTTTGATATAGGCCCTGATGGGATCCATCCAGAAAGGTCCCAAATTAAGGGCAATAAAATTTATCATTAAATCTTCGTCTATGCTCCGATTAGCCAAGACTTCTATTGGGATTGTTCTTCGTAGCTCGGTACGTGTAGCTGATGCTAATCGAGCTAGGGCGTCTTCTCTTGCATTCTCCAATCTCGGTATTCTAATCAACTGAACTGTCGTAAAACTCGATACAACCTCCATTTCTTTTACATGATACTAGACCATTAATTCTCCTTTTGGTGCATACACCCCCAGAATTTGATTTACGACTAACTGTGAATCACTGAATACAACGACCTGCTCTGCCTTCATGGGTTTGGCCAGACTTAGACCCACAATCATAGCTTTATATTCAACCTCGTTATTAGAAGCCTTAAATTCAAAGCGCAGAGCATACTCCATATCAATCTTATCCGGACTGTTTAAAATAATTTTGGCTCCACTGCCTGTAGTGCACGAAAAGCCATCCGCATATAGATTCCATACAGGTACTTCATTATCAAACTCCTGGTCAGACAGAGCTCCTCGATGGAATATTTTATGCTTCATTTTTTCTTCCCCCAACACTTCTCGCTGCTCGTTGATTATCTTCTCTTGATCGTTCCCCTGATGGAGGTTGGTCGGGGGTTAAATTTGATGATCCTGTAACATCCACGGGTTGGTCTGTATTAAACTCTTATTCTTCGGAGGTATTAGATTGAGTAAACTCTGCTATAAAATCCGCTACTGCCTGCCCCTTAAGTGACGATCTAGGCTCATAAACTATATCATATTCACCAAATTTTACTGCCTAGTACATCAATCTTCCTGATTTCTCTGGTTTATGCAGAGCCTGTCTCAATGGAATATCAGTATAAACCACTATAGTATGGGCTTGGAAGTATGGCCTCATCCTTCTGCTCGCTTTGATTAGTGCCAGTGCTAATTTTTCCAATTTGGGGTATCTGATCTCTGCTCCTCGGAAAGCCTTACTGGTGTAATAGACCAGTTTTTGGACTCCGGCCTCCACTCGTATCAATACCAAACTAACTGCATTCTATGAAACTGCTAAATACAAGTATAATCTTTCTCCCATCACTGGTCTAGATAACAATGGAGGTGTCCCCAGATATTTCTTCAATTCTTGAAAGGCCTCCTCGCATTCATCATTCCACTCAAAAGTTTTTCGGAGTGTTTTGAAGAATAGGAGACATCTGTCTGTTGCTCGTGACACAAATCTGTTGATTGATACGACTCGCCTTGTGAGACTTTGTACTTCCTTCTTCGTAGTTGGAGATCGCAGCTCCAATAGGGCTTTGATCTTTTCAGGGTTCGCCTCGATACCTCGTTGGTTAACAATATATCCGAGAAACATGCCTTCTCGTACTCCAAATATGCATTTGGTGGGATTCAACTTCATTTGATATTTCTCTAGTTGATCAAAGGTCTGAACTAGGTCAACTAGATGATCAACAACTTTCTTGCTCTTCGTCAGCATATCGTCAACATAAACCTCCATGTTATGACTGATTTGCTCTGCAAACACCTTATTCATCAGCCGTTAATATGCCGCACCTGCATTTTGAGTCCAAAAGGCATAACATTATAGCAATAAGTTCCCCTTAGGGTGATAAAAGAGGTACTTTCCCTGTCCCCAGGCTTCATTTTAATCTAGTTGTAGCCAGAGTAAGCATCTATGAAACTTAACAATTCATGCCCCGAAGTAGCGTCCACTAGTTGATCGATTAGAGGCAAAGGAAAATAATCTTTTGGGCAGGCCTTATTAAGATCAGTGAAGTCCACACACATCCTCCACTTATTGTTTTTCTTTTTCACCATCACTATATTTGCTAGCCAATCAGGATATTTGACGTCCTCAATAAAAAAGGCTTTTTGCAGTTTCTCCACTTCTTCCTGTATAGCTTGGTTCTTTTCAGGGATGAACACTCTTCTTCACTGCTTCACTGACTTGATTCCCTTGTTCACGTTGAGTTCGTGACACAAGAAATTCGGGTCTATTCCTGGCATGTCTTCATGACTCCATGAAAAAGTCTGCTTTTTTCACCTTAGAAATGCTAGCAGTTCCTTTTTTATCGATTCATCCAATGACGCCCCAATTTGGGCTGTTCGTTCTGGATGCTCGTCGTCCAGAATGATACTTTCGGTAGATTCCATGACCTGGCCCTTCACGAGCTAGGACTCATCTCTAGGGTCTAATGTTTCAATCTCTGCATCTTCTATTTCATTCACTTGATAGGTAATAGTCTTCCTACTAGATTCTTCGCGCTCATCTTGTTCAATAGATGAATAGTAGCATTCCCGAGCTGCTTTTTGGTCGCCTTTCACCACTCCCACTCCAAAATTGGTTGGGAATTTTAAATATTAATGTACAGTAGATGGTACTGCTTCGAACTTCTTCAAACCCACCCTTTCCATGATGATATTGTAAGCTGATTGGACATTTTTATCCATTACGAAAAAGCGTACTCTTTCTGTTCGACAAGCTGGCCATGTACCAATAAGCATATCTAACTTGATCGTCCCAAGTGGAAAAACCTTTTCTCCAGTAAAACCAAAGAGGGGCCTATAATAGGGCTCCAACTGGGCTAACTTCAGATTCAGGCTGTCAAAGCATGGGTAGAACATAATATCTGTCGAGCTGCCATTATCCACCAGTACTCGTGAAATCACCACCTCCTTCATTCTCATCTTGATTACCAATAGGTCATCATGAGGATATATTACACCTTCCAGGACGTTTTTAGAGAAACCGATGACCAGTTTATCCTTATTCACCTTCCTCAGGCGATCATCTTCAGCCAGGTTTATTCGTTGTATGTACGAGCAAGCTTGAGCCTCATTGAGGTAAGCTTTTCTCTTCGCAGTCAGATCTCCACATCCTGCATCTCCACCTGTAATAACATTACATTCAAATGATCTAAAATGGATTGAAAATACCTCACGCTCTGGTTGTCTTGGTCTTTTAGGAAGGTCGGGATCATCTTCGTGATCTCTCTTTTTATCTTCTTTTGCTCGACGAGGAGATTTAGATCTTTGCCTTCCTCAGTCGCTGGTCTTTCCACCATTTTGGCGATCAACATACTTAGCTAATTTTCCTCGCCTGATGAGTGCTTCAATTTCATTCTGGAGAGCTATACAACGTTTGGTCGTATGTCCATGGTCTTTGTAAAATTCATAATATTTGGACTTGTCCCTTTTGTCAGGATCAACCTTCATTTTCCCTGGCCATGCTAACTCTTCGTTGTTCTTGATCTCCTCCAGAATGCGATTTATGTCCACTTTTAAGGGAGTATAATTTTCATACTTCCTCATCTGCTCCAGCACTTTCTTACCTTTCGACTGCCTGTTTCCATCATTGTTCTTCTGATTCTTCTTCTCGGTTTTACCAGCCTCAACTTTGGTCTCCTTAGTGTCTGTACTCTTCTTCGCAGCCATGGCTTCCTCAGCGTTCATGATTTTGGTTGCCTTTGCCATCAGTTCTGCTGTGGTCCTAGGCGGATCTTTGGCCAAAGTGTAGTACAGCTTATCTGGCAACAACCCACTAATCAAAGCAGTAATTGCTGTTTTCTCCTCGTAATCAATTACCTCAAGCTTCTCATTATTGAAACGAGTAATGTAGTCCCTGGTACTTTCTTTTGGCTTCTGCCTAACACTCAGTAAGTGTGCTACTCGTTTGACTGGTTTCGCTCCAAAATAAAAATTCCCTATCAAGATCTCTGCCAGTTGAAAGAAAGTCGCAATCTTCCCCCAAGGAAGGTTGTTGTACCATATTTGGGTTGATCCGGTGAGAGTTCTTGAAAACTCCCTACATCTCATCTCATTTGGGACCACATAGATATCGGCAACAGCTTGGTATTGCTCTATATGAAGGACAGGGTCAGTTTTTCCATCGTATTTAGGCATCACCATAAGAGCTTTGAACTTTGATGGTGTGGGAAAATCCATAATTGCCTGTACGAATGGTGTCCTTTGGACAAAAGTTTTTTGTAGAGGATTCTTGGTCTTATCCATTTTCCCTAATTTGTCCTCCAACCTTTGAATAGAGCCTTTCCATGCATCATTTCCCACCTCGGGCCTATTTGTTCGAGCAACTGATCGCGTTGAGTTTTCCTCTTAGGACCTTTCATTATAGGCTGCTCGGCATGATTGAGTAGAGCCTTCCCTTAGTTCGGATGGTCGTTGAGAGTTCCTCGATACAATCCTAGGAGGACTTCTATTCCTCCTAGGGCCCAATCGATTAAAAGGAGATACTCTACTCAACTTCTCTATAGCACTAGTCCTTTCTGGAGTGAGAGTGACACTTCAGTGGGAAACAGTAGCTCGTACTGATGAAGTCTGGCCTGATTGATACGAAGGATCACTAGATCTTTCAGTACGATATGAGTCAGTATGTCTAGATTGAGAGGCTTCTAGGAATAACGTTCTTCTAGTTCTTGAAGATGAAAAATGGGTATTTCTTTGAACACTTCGTTATCCTGATTGGGCCGGCACTCCACCTTGAACAGTTTGTATAAGTTGACGCATGGTTTCTTACATGACCGTTTGGCCTTGGTCTAGATTATCCATTATGCCGGCCAGATCTTGAACATTTAGGGCAGTAGAAGGGTTTAGAGGGACTCCAGTGTTTCGATTATTGGATTTCGAATTCTCAGCCATAAATGATGAATTATTTTGGTGAAAAACGCTAAGCACAGTCGTTTCCCACAGACGGCGCCAATCTGTTGATGTAAAAAATTGGATTATCTCTAATTAATCAATCACAGATAAAGAAATTAATAAGACAAAAGATTTTTAAAGTGGTTCAGCCTGAGGAAAATGGCCTACGTACACTGTTTTTGTATTGCTGACTGTTTATTTGGAATCTCGATAATGAATTTACCAAGAGATCCCAAGTCCCCTTCTTATGAGGAAGTTACATTGTATTTATAGCCTTGAGGCTATACATATGAAAGGATAATGCGCTGTTATCCAGTAGACATATACATCTGTACGATAATAATGTGCATTTAATGCATAGTTGTCTTTTCATTCTGATGCTCTGAACTCTAAGTAGCTCGGACCGCTTGAGTTGCTCGGTACGCTTAAGTTGCTTGGTATGCTTAAGTTGCTCGTCTAAAGTATCTGTATTTTCCACGTAGGTTGACACGTGTCTTCAGGTGATTGGTCCACGTCAACAGACTAAACTTGGTATTAACATATATATAAAAAAAAGTTCCCTTTTTCTCAAAATCTAATACAACAAAAAATTGCTCCTCACATTACAAAAAAGTTTTGCTCCTCCTTTTTGAACCAATTACATCCTTCAAAACAACTTGTAATGGAAGAAATCCAAAAAAATAAATAGGTGAGTAATCGCAAATATTCAATAATAATTACAATTGGATAAATATGTTACTAATTTCAAATTAATTCTAATTTCAGGACATAATTTCGAATGAAACTAATATTATGAATTCATTATCTCTAATAGAATCATATGAAAGTGATAGTAGCAGTGATAAGTAAGAAGTCGAATGGGACTGTAAATCTCAATTTATCACAGAAAAAGTAGTATTGGTCTTTAACAAAAAAAAAATCCTTTAAATATTTTTCAGCAACATAATAAATGTTTATATATGTTATTTGTAGGTATTGGATTCACGGGATGAATTAATCGCGTGGTGTAAGTCGGTTGACAAAACTCGTGGGATGGTTGTGTGCATTACAAAATCGGACAATCGAAAGTATGGTCGACGTGATCGATTATGGTTTGGTTGTGAAGGGGGAGGAAAGTACAATGATTAACGAAGTGAGGAGATATAAGCCTAAATATGGTCCTAATATGATAGATGAAGAATACTTTTCTTCACTTTTAGATGAGTTTGATCCAGTGATTGAAGAACATGTAATAGATGGTTTTTAGAATGTTTCTCCTGATGGCCACTACAGGTACAGGTGTTGTGCTGAATTATTACAATTGATAGCAAATGATGGATGGATGATTTTCAGATAAAAGATGCTTATTGATCTACGGGAGAATAAGGATTTGCACTTTCTTTTATTGGGTGGTGACCAAACATATAATGATTTTGAGGAGGTGTTAGATTTTTTTAATACAATTTCTGTCCACCGTCAGTATTGGATGCAGTTTCTAGCCATGGGTTGCTTGTTCACCACTGCATTCAATTGTATTATTTGTGTTTATTCTCCCAAACAAAATGTCACTTACTTACCTTTACGGACAGGACCAACAACTGACATAACACGTATAGTGCCCATCTTGTTGTACGATAATAACCATTTCATGCAAGTTAGCCTTAAACAAGACGCACCATTGCCACACATTTTTTCGGGATAGGAACACCATCGATACCCGGATGCGCAAAAATGGGTTGATGTGGTGGGAGATTTGATTCATAAGTGGGATATACTTATTGGTTATCCAAGATCAGAGACAATTAGACTTAAAATAACGATCGATAAAGGTGTATTATTCGATAGTGTTTTTTTAAATGCTTCAAAACGTCTTATAGCTTAAGTAGTGTGTTTGTGTTTTTCCAAGGTCATCACTTAATTTCAAATTTGATATGTTTTTGTAACAGCAAAATATAGATTTGATCATATCTTGAATGATTAGCATATGTGGATATTCGACATAATTAAAGGTATGGAAAAGCAATAATCATTATTTTATGCCATGTTGAAAGAAATTGTGTCAATCGCTTATATTTAATTTTATATTTCATGATAACGGGTGTGACAACCCGAATATAATTATGGTAAATTATGGTTAAATCATGCTTAGCTTATGTGATGTGGATAATATGTTATTTGTATATATAATTTTAAGTCATTATGTTTAGTCTAACCCTACCTTCATAAAGAATGAAATATTGAATTAGTTACAAATATAAAATTTTGAAGTTTTCGGTAGGAATGTTCATGTTTATGATTAGTTTTGACCTTTATAACATAACAATTGACTTGAGGAGGAAAATATATATTTATATATATATGAGTTAGGTTTGTAACACGACAAAAGGTGTGTTAAACGGAGGTCCGAATGAGAATTTATGCTGGAATTACGAAGTAGGGACAAATTTGTCCATTCGAATTAGGCTAACAAATGGAGGCATTAGATTGGTTAAAGATGGAGGTTGGATTTGGACATCTTTAAAGGCTTTAAATAAGCCCCTCCTTAAGCATAACTCATCCATTAAAGAGTTTGGCTTGAGAGGAAGAGAGAATTGGAAAGTTTAGGAAGAAAGTGAGGAGAAAATTTGGAGAAAAATCCGCCAAAATTACGTAAAAGTACCGGAGGTAATCCTAACCCCAAATCTTGTTGTTTTTATTATATTAATGATTTATATGATATAAATGATCATTTTTTTACTAAAATTTAAGCCCTTGATGTATATGTATGGTTAGATGCAAGTTTAAGTTAAGTTGAATGTACAAACCCTTAAAATTGCTTCGTTTAGTAACCTTATTTATTCAACGTTCCATATCTTTTTGTATACTTGATGGAATTGATTGATTCTAATTGAATATTAAAATATACTCATATATGTTTGACATATCCGAAAATAATGTTAAAATACCAAGAAATGAATCTTTTGTGAGAGTTTGAAGTTCGAGTATAAAATCTGCCCCAAGGGTGAAAGTATGTACGCCATGTGTTCGATGTTTTTCTTGACATAGAAAATGAACCTTAAAAATTATGAAACTTTAATTTTATATTTTTCAATATGTTTACTGATGTTGGGTGAAATATCATATAAAGTTATCATGTATAAAAATTATGAAAATTCCTGGAAGTTGAATAAACGATAAAAGAGCCTATAGGGCAGATTTGCTATGTAGTAAAGAAATGGACCTATCTTGCTCTAGGAAACTTGAAATGATGTGCCGTCTTTTGAATTGAAATACTAATATGATAGGTATTGAATTATGAAGAATAAATAAATATATGTTTTGTCTATGATTTGGATATGACAAATATATTAACATGAATTTGGATAGAATTTCACTTGTAATAAATGATTTGAATAGAATCATATGATGCTTATGAATTGAGTTATGTTTGAGATATTACTTGGATTGTTGATATTATTATGGTGATACTAATAGTGTAAGAATGATAGGAAGGGAATAAGAACCGGCTGAACAAGTGACAGACAAAAGAAAAGAAAAAGGCGGATAAGTTGCCAAGGTGAGTGTACTTATGATTTGTTTCATATATAAATATGGATATAGCTCTAAGAGTGGATTTATTGAATACTTCAGTATTCAAGATTTGTTTGGATATTAAAATATCCATGATTTGTTTCGATCTTATGATCCAGGAGTTTGAATACTTCGCTATTCAGTATTTGTTTGGATATTAAAATATCCAGGATTTGTTTGGGTCTTATGATCCAGGATTGATTTGAATACTTCGATATTCAGGATTTGTTTGGATATTAAAATATCCAGGATTTGTTTGGATCTTATGATCCAGGATTAGAATTGGACAAAGATTCAATAATTTAATTTGTCTTATGACAAGGATTTGTTGGAACTTATGTTCCAGGATTTCTTATTGCCAACGGGCAGGATTGTTTGGATTTCATATCCTCAGATTTGATATAAAACTTTTATTTCGTAGCAGGACAAGATTGTTTGGATTTCATATCCACTGATTTGATATAAAATTATTATTACTGGGATTATATATCCACAGATTTGATATAGAATTGCCATTTCATTGTAGGGAAGGATTGTTTGGATTTTATATCTAGATATTTGATATAATATTGCTATTTCATAGTAGGGCGAGATTGTTTGGATTTTATATCCACATATCTGATAAAGAAATGTTATTTCATTTCAGGGAAGGAGTATCTCACTAAGCTTAATGCTTACGATTTATATTTTAACATTTTCAGGTTTGTACGCTGCCAGTTAGGATATCATATGATTGGTGATTTGAGAGTTGCACCGTTAGAAGGATCTGGGGATTAGACGTGGGGATTTTGTTATTGTCACACTGAGGTTTTACTACACTCGCACATCTTATTTATTGAGTTAGCATGGGTTGATTTGATGATTGTAATATTTAATCATAGTCAATCGTAGTATAACATGTTAGTTTAATTATGACTCTGATGTTAACTACGTTATGGTAAAAAGAATATGATTATGTTAATTATACATGAAAAAAAAATATTGATAAATGAATTATATTTCGAATGGACTGAAGATTATGATTAATCATAATATAAATGAAACGATTAGAATATATTTGGGTTTGGGGTGTGACAACGGGTGCTGCAATAATGTTCAAAATCTTGTTCGGCAGCAAGTGTTTATATTATTTAATTGTTTACCTTTTGAGATTACTTTTTTATTTCCTTTTTTGGGACTTTTTTTTATTCATTTCTTTGGGCCTGTTATTTAGAACTGATTTTATTTACGACTCCTTATTTGTTATTTTTCGAAACTGCTTATTGAGGATTGTTTTTTTTTTGGAAATTACATCATAAAGAAACCATCATTTAATTTGGCTACATAATTTTATATAATTCAATAGACCTGCTCTTGTATGTGGGAATGGTGTCACTGTTCACTAAAAAAATGGGCACAAGGCAGGTTCAGAAATAAAAAATGTAAAATAACATCTACAATCATATGTGTATACGAAATGAGCGTCGTTTACATACATATGAGTTTTCACAAGGCTACATATGAGTTTTCACGAGGTTAACTTGGGGATTACATCACCACCATATATGTTGGATCGATTTGTCCGAATTGAGCATCATTTTCATTACTGCTACAAGTAACAACATAATAATTTCAAACAAACCAGAACTCTCGAAGGTATGGTGAGTGTAAATCAAAGTTATAGAATAAGACAAGCTAGAAACAATCAATAACAAATAATATATACATACAATGCATATACATATAGAGATAGAGTCTTATATAAGTTGGTGCTGGCTCTTTGTGGTTGGAATGAAAAGAAACCGAAGGAGTTGATAGGAGGAGTTCCGGATTACAAAATCTTCCCATCTTTTTTATATATACGATTCTGGTGCAGTGAAGGTGGGTATTGTCTTTGTCGGAAGGCTTTTGGTCTCAACAACCCCTTTATATTTTTTCTTCTACAAATCACAACTGCGGGGAAGTTTGAATGACTACAAACCTAAAATAGGTGGGTGTTAATAGTATTTGACGGTGTTAATAAGTGTGTCATGAGTTCCAATAAAAAAATATAGTACCTCTTAACACCCACAACACAACCATTCCACTTTAATTCTAAACCTAAAAAAAATACTCTTATGCTCAGACCACACCACACAATACAAAACACAAAAGGAAAAAAAAAGTTGAAACTCTTTCTCATCTCTCTCGAACTCTCACCCTCTCACTTACCCCTCTCATCCCTCTATTGGAGACCTCCAACCCAATGCGTCCTGCCTGCCATTGGCAGCTGTTGCTGCTACTATGCCACGCCTCCCGTTATTAGCAAGGGTATGGATCTTATCTCTCTCTCTCTCTCTCTCTCTCTCTCTAGATAGATAGATAGATAGATAGAGAGGCAGACTCATGTGCACATTAAAGTTTGCACATTATTTTTTTTATATTAAAAAAAATAATTTTGAGTGGACTTTTTTGGTGTGATATTTAAACATTTCAAGTAACCCACATAAAAATCAGCTAAAAAAACTTTTTTTGCTACTTTAAAAAAATTGGTCAATCTTTCGCAGATTTTAAGCATTTTAAAATCCGCAAAAGTTTGATCGATTTTTTTAAAATAGCAAAAAAGATTTTTTTGAGTTGATTTTTTTTACATGGGTTCCTTGATATGTTTAAATATCACACACACAAAAAAAATCAATTCAATTTTTTTTTATGCGCAAATATATATCCCCCGCTCACACAAACCCACTCTACTTCTCCACGACATATCTCTTTCTCTCTCTCTTTGAATTAGGAAACGACAACCTCTCTCTTTTCATTATGCATGTTGCGACCCTCGTCGAATCAGCACATCAGGTATAATCTATTTAGGGTTTACACCCTTTACACATCAACAAATCATGTATACTCTATTTGGGGCTTATTTAGGGTTTGATTTTTTGAATTTGGGTTCTTTATGGTTCAAATAATGTGTTTGTATTCCTATTTGCAGAGATCTCACCCTTGATTCCCCACATCATGATTCAAATCAGGTATGCCCCCATTTTTCTTTTTTAAATCGAAGAGTTTTCAATTTTTGGGGTTTGTATTGTTCATAGCTGGGTTTTTTTATGGAGATATTTATGGGTTTTTACCCTCTTCAAATTAGCAAATAGGTTATACTCTATTTGGGGTTTATTTAGGGTTCGAATCATGTGTTTTACAAGCCTGTTAATAATCCAGTCTTTGCTTGCTAATAGTTTCGATGTTTGTTTAGGTTTTATTCCTCTCTTTGTTTGGGTTTTATTCAAGTCTTTGTTTGGTTAGATTATTAACTCACTCTGTTTGTTTAAATTTCATTGTATAAAAATTCTTATGTGTCATATTAGAATGACATTTTGATAAGTTTTGATAAAGTTTAGATGGTTAGTAAGTTTTGATAAAGTTTGGATGGTTCTCCTCACTTAGAATGACATTTCGATATCGATGATTAGTATTATACTGATTATATTTATGATTAGGATTATGTTGATTATGCTAATGATGATGCCACCGCCGATGATGAGAATATTAGTTGTTTATTGGTGGCGAATTCTGTCACTATAACATCTATTTTTTGAGTAGTACTCTATTCACCTCGAAACCTCTCATTGGCGAGCTATTTGGAACGCGTAGAGTTGTTATGTGAGCATTTGTGTAAATGGTTACTACTGTCATCTGATTTGGGGCTTGTTGATAAAAGTGAAATTGTTTCAAATTGGATTACTAGTTCTAATTGGGTTTCAACAGTTGTGCGGGGATTTGATTTGATATACGTGTTATTGTCTCTATGCATGAGTTCTTCTCTGAATCAATGGCTTACGTCTGTAGTTTTATTTATTTGTTTATTTCACTCTTTTTTATCTTCATTGATCTAGATCCTTCTGAGCACTAACGAAGAGTCCTCTTGATTGATCTATTGTACCACCAGTTCTAACCCAATGGCTACGATTGTGGCTGTAATGGTACATTGCAGCATGAATGTCACTACACCAAAATTATCAATTCGGCACACCTTGATATTAAAATCTGGAACACTTTAAAACCGTACCAAATTTTGGCACGTTTTAATGAAAATCTGGCACACATTAATGCCGTGCCAAATTTTGGCACGGTTTAAAAGTGTGCCAAAATTGAGGACACTTTAACTAAATATAAATACCTTAAAAAAATTTTGATGCCAAATATTTTGATATCCCGCTCTCTTTATCCTCTCTCATTATCAGATCTCTTAATCTTTCTCTCTCTCCTCGATTGAAACTGTAACCAAGCAGGTTTTGCGCTCTTTGTCAGGCAACACTTAGTCTTAGAGACCACACAAAGCGAGCCAAGAAGTTTGGGAAGCCATGAATCGGATCTGGGGTGTGAAAGTCCAAGTTGAGCTCCAACACTTCCGTATCCTATATTTCCGAATCAATTTCAGTTCCAAATCATCCTCTTAAGTATGAATTCCCACACTTTTCATTCAATTTAGGGTTGAAATTCAAGTAGTGCTATAAATCTATGTTTTGGTATTTGTGTTGGTATGTTATCATTTTCTGGCTCAAAATAAAAGTGTTATACATTATTTTCACACACATTGTTGTCAATGTCTGTTGATTTGTAATGATAATTTGGTCAAGAAGAATAAACAAAAAAAAACATGACCATTTTCACCGGGAACATCAGTTGTTCGACAAAATGCACGATTGAAAATTTTAAACCATTTTGAGTAATTAGGTTTCCATTTAAGTGTTTTGGGTTTTCGATTTTAACCAGGTATTTTGGGTTTTCGATTTGATTATTATGGTTGGATTTGAGTATTTTGGGTTTTCAATTCGATTTTAACAGGAGTATTTTGGGTTTTCGTTCTATATGCTCACTATGAGTTTTTGGTTAGTTATCATCATTACTTCAAATATAGGTGAGCTTGGTTAATAGAGCTATTAATATTTTCATGTAGAAATCACCCACTATAGAGCCTCTGAAGTCTCTGAAAATGCTCCTAACAGCAGCTTGACCACAGCTTGACCAGGAAACATTTTGAGGTATATTAAACTACTTCAAGGTCTGCACTTATGGCTGCAAGTTCTGTAGACAATTGACCATTTAGGCCAGATTAATGTATGTTTTTACTCTCTCTATAAATTTCATGAGTGTTTCTCTTGGAGTTTAGTATATATTGACAGTACATAGTAGTTTGTTTGATCTGAAAAGACACGGGGAAGATTTGAAAAAGTCCCCAGAATTCAAGAAAATCTATTTATGAGTAGAAATACTTGGAAATAGTGGAGTGAGTACAAAAAGTAGTGCATAGTTTAGTAGCACTTTATGAGTTGAACTGCTGCCGCAATTAAGCAATAATCGATGGTTAAACTGCATAGTTCATCAGCATTGTATAAGAAGTGAAGCAGCGCTGTACTATTTTTATGTTGATGTTTGTTAAAAATTCAGTGCCATTTTCTTGGCTTTTTTATTCTCTATTCATGTGTATATTGGTCTTACATTTTTATTCTCTATTCATGTGTATATTTTTATTCTCTATTCATGTGTAAAAATTCAGTGCCATTTTAGTTTTCTTACTTAGTTTTCCATTTTTTTGTTTTTTTCCTTACAGTGATTTTCGCAGTGGCCATTCGATAAATTCTTGGGGTTTCATGATGTCTTTTTGGCAGTGATTTACCAACAGGTACTTTTATGGTTCAGTTGCTTCTGAATCAGAGTTCAAAGATTAACATACAGTTATCTAGATGTGTGAATTGTTGTATTGGGTTTACTATATTAGTATTATATTCTAAAAAATGTTAATAAAAAGTAAAGAATGTTGGTTTTGAGAAGTGATTATGAATTATGTTTTTAGTTTTTTGAATTTACATAGTTTTAGACATTTAATTACTGTAACATATAACTCTCCTTATTAACATGTCCACTATTGGCACATATATTTTATTTATTTAAGAAATTTATTGACTGTGACTCTTTAAACACATGGATTTAGGCACTAATTTGAAATTATACATGAAAAACATATGTTTAGATTATATATTGTTATTGAATGTTTGATGAAATTCATGATGAAATGCCTATAAAATGTCTATTGTCTACCGGGGGATGGCTTGGGAAGTGATTATTATAATTTTTTTATGAAACCAGATGCCAGCGATGCGAAACATCGGGTGGGCGGTGTGGTTCCAGTTCGACTTTATTTGCTTACTATTGTGCGAATCAACCATATCCACTCACCTGTAGCACCATCAGATTTGGTACGTCTCTCAACGAACTTTTTCATCAAATACAGTTTATTTTTTATTTTTCTTTTGAAATCACACCATAAAGAGATTTATGAATTTTAAGTACAGGTTAAGTAATATTATCATCTCACTTTTTATCCTTTAAATGTAAACAATTTCACTTTGAATAATGGTAGTTTTGCCTCACCAGTCAGCAGAGAACAGAGTCGTTAATGGATAATCTAACAGCAATGGATGATCTGACAGAATCTTCCCCATGCTGCAATTGGTAAGGGAGCAAGAGACTAAAATTGCGGGAGCAAGAGACTAAATACCAAATTATTGTTTTGCTTTCACTAATCTCATTATCATTTTTTTTCGTGGTATCAGACCAACACTACACAGAATTTCAGATTACTCAAATTTTCTATCTTTTAGTCTTTTAATCCACATATTAAATGGTCTTATAGTATAAACATTCATTTCATCATTTTATCATGTCCATTTAAGGGTGAAAACCCAAACCAGCCCCTAAACGGTCCCGTAAGAGGCACAAACACCTCGCACGGGACCAATGTAACTTGTACGAACTGACCGCATAATCGCGGTCTCCCAGTTTAAGAATATGACGATAATTTTAAAATATGCAGATTAGGCTTGAAAACAAGCCGTTTGAGGGTGAAAACCCAAACAAACCCCCAAATGGCCCCGTAAGAGACACGAACACCTCGCACGGGACCAATGTAACTTATACGAACTGATCGCGTAGTCACGGGTCTCCCAGTTTGAGAATATGACGATAATTTCAAAATATGTAGATTAAGCTTGAAAACAAGCCGTTTGAGGTGAAAACCCAAACCAGCCCCCAAATGGTCCCGTAAGAGGCACGAATATGTCACACGGGACCAATGTAACTTGTACGAACTGACCGCATAGTCTCGGGTCTCCCGATTTGAGAATATGACGATAATTTCAAAATACACAGATTATGCTTGAAAACAAGCCGTTTGAGGGTGAAAACCCAAACCAACCCCCAAACGACCCCGTAAGAGGGCACACGGGACCAATGTAACTTGTATGAACTGACCGTGTAGTTGAGGGTCTCCTAGTTTGGGAATATGACGATAATTTCAAAATATGTAGATTAAGCTTGAAAACAAGCCGTTTGAGGGTGAAAACTCAAACTAGCCCCCAAACGGCTCTGTAAGAGGCACGAACACCTCGCACGGGACCATTATAACTTGTACGAACTGACCATGTAGTCGCGGGTCTCCCGATTTGAGAATATGACGATAATTTGAAAATATATCGATTAAGCTTAAAAAAAGTCCTTAAAGGGTGAAAACACAAACCAACACCTAAACGGCCCTATAAGAGGCACGAACATCTCGCATGGGACCAATGTAACTTGTACGAACTGATCTCGTAGTCGCAGGTCTCCCCATTTGAGAATATGACGATTATTTCAAAATATATCGATTAACCTTAAAAATAAGTCGTTTGAGGGTGAAAATCCAAACTAACCCCCAAACGGCCCCGTAAAAGGCACGAACACCTCGCACGGGACCAATATAACTTGTACGAACTGACAACGTAGTCACGGGCCTCTCGGTTTGAGAATATGATTATAATTTCAAAATATATCGATTAAGCTTAAAAACAAACCTTGAAAGGGTGAAAACCCAGGTGAGAACCAAACCAACCCCCAAACGGTCCCCTAAGAGGCATGATCACCTCGCACGGGACCAATATAACTTGTATGAACTGACAACGTAGTCCCGGGCCTCTCGGTTTGAGAATATGATGATAATTTTAAAATATATCGATTAAGCGTGAAAATAAGCCCTTAAAGGGTGAAAACCCAAACCAGCCCCAAAACGGTCCCATAAGAGGCACGAATACCTCGCACGGGACCAATGTAACTTGTACGAACGGACAACGTAGTACCAGGCCTCTCGGTTTGAGAATATGACAATAATTTCAAAATATATCAATTAAGCTTAAAAACAAGCCCTTAAAGGGTGAAACCCAAAACTAGCCCCCAAACGGTCCCGTAAGAGGCACGGACACCTTGCACGGGACCAATGTAACTTGTACAAACTGACAGTGTAGTCCCAGGCCTCTCCATTTGAGAATATGACGATGATTTCAAAATATATCAATTAAGCTTAAAAATAAGGCCTTTAAGGGTGAAAACCCAAACCAACCCCCAAACGGTCCCGTTAGAGGCACGGACACCTTGAACGGGACCAATGTAACTTGTACGAATTGACAGTGTAGTCCTAGGACTCTCCATTTGAGAATATGACGATAATTTCAAAATATATCGATTAAGTTTAAAAACAAGGCCTTAAAGGGTGAAAACCCAAACCAGCCCCCAAACGGTCCCGAAAGAGGCACGAACACCTCGCACGGGACCAACGTAACTTATACGAATTGACCGCGTAGTCACGGGTCTCCCGATTTGAGAATATGATGATAATTTCAAAATACACAGATTAGGCTTGAAAACAAGCCGTTTGAGGGTGAAAACCCAAACTAACCTCCAAACGGTCCCTTAAGAGGCACGAACACCTCATACGGGACCAATGTAACTTGTACGAACTGACCGCGTAGTCGCGGGTCTCTCGATTTGAGAATATGACGATAATTTTAAAATATGTAGATTAAGCTTGAAAATAAGCCGCTTGAGGGTAAAAACCCAAACCAACCCTCAAATGGCCTCGTAAGAGGCACGAACACCTCGTACGAGACTAATGTAACTTATACGAACTGACCGCGTAGTCGCGGGTCTCTTGTTTTGAGAATATGATGATAATTTGAAAATATATCGATTAAGCTTAAAAAAAAGCCCTTGAAGGGTGAAAACCCAAACAGCCCTGTAAGAGGCACGAACATCTCGCATTGGACCAATGTAACTTGTACGAACGGACCGCATAGTCGCGGGTATCCCCATTTGATAATATGATTATAATTTCAAAATATATCTATTAAGCTTAAAAATAAGCCATTTGAGGGTGAAAACTCAAACCAGCCCCCAAACGGCCCTGTAAGAGGCACGAACATCTCGCACGGGACCAATGTAACTTGTGCGAACTGACAGCGTAGTCACAGGCCTCTTAGTTTGAGAATTTGATGATAATTTCAAAACATATTGATTAAGCTTAAAAATAAGCCCTTAAAGAGTGAAAATTCAAACCAGCCCCCAAACGGTCCCGTAAGAGGCACGAAGACCTCGCACGGGATGAATGTAACTTGTACGAACTGACAGCGTAGTCGCAGGCCTCTCGGTTTGAGAATATGACGATAATTTCAAAATGTATCAATTAAGCTTTAAAACAAACCCTTAAAGGGTGAAAACCCAAACCAACCTCCAAATGGTCCCGTAAGAGGCATGAACGCCTCGCGCGGGATCAATGTAACTTGCGTAAGATTTTCAATTTTAGAATATAATAATAATTGCAACTCTTATATGTAATTTTTTAGCTTGAGTAAGATTTTTTAAAAAAATACTTGGTTACTAATATCTTTTTTTTGTATCCTATTTTTTTTGCAGGATAACATTTTATCGTTACCATTTATTCACATGGAACACACGGAGAACTTAATGGTTTACAACAAGGTGTTTATTCATGATTCTATTTTTTGTGTTATGGCCATGCGGGATTTTATAGTTTTAGTGTTAACTTTTATAACTGTGCAGGCTTTTGTAAGTTTATTGTTATATTTTGTGGCTGTGCGGGCTTTATATTACGCAGGTTTTATATTAGCAGGTTTTAGATAGTCCAGAAAATAGAGGAAATTCTGCCCAATTTTTTTGATCTGTGAACTACTAAAGACTTCTAATATTTTGAAGTTTGTATGTACATTAGTTTATCAACAACGTACAAGATTTGTAATTTGTGAATTTTCTTGTTTTAAAATAATTATTTTTTTTTCTTTTATCCAAAAATTTGGCACAGTTCAAAACCATGCCAAAAGTGTATCAAATTTTGGCACGGTTTTGAGCTGTGCCAAATTTTTATGAAAATGTGCTCAATCTGGCACAGTTCAAAACTGTGCCAGAAATATCAAATTATGGCACGGTTTAAAAGTGTGCCAGAAGTGTTCTTGTTTGGTCAAATCTGGTACACTTTTAAACCTTGCCAGAAAAAATGGCCATTTTGGAACACCTGATTCTGGCACCGTTCAAAATTGTGCCAGATTTGATTTGGCACAGTTTTAAACCGTGCCAGATTCTTGTTTTTGGTGTAGTGTGTGTGGACTATTGTGGTTGCGATTAGTACATTGTACTATATTTTTGTTTGGTAATGTTGCTAATGTCATTTGGTATTCTTTTTAGCTGATTTGTAATTTTTTTTGCTTATTTGTAATGTCATTTGGTATTCTTTTTGTAATGTTCCATAATAGTTATTTATGCGTGGGTGATTATATAAATTTTGATTGGTGTTAAATCTTTTATTTTTGTAGGACTTCGTCAATCGGTTACCAATTCAAGCTACTACTACAAGCTTTGCTCAAGACATTTAGTTCCACGGAGCCACATTACATTCGTTGGTAATGGTTCTAGGAAAATATTTGATGAATTTATATGTCATTTTGGTATTCTTGCTCCAAATGCATTGAATGAAAGCTATGATGAGGTCACTACAACCCTCTCTACTTCTCCATGGCATCTCTCTTTCTCTCTCTCTTTGAATTACGAAACGATAACCTCTCTCTTTGCAGTACGCATGTTGCCACCCTCTTCGAATCAGCACATCAGGTATAATATATTTAGGGTTTACACCCTCTACATATCAACAAATCAGGTATAGTCTATTTGGGGTTTAATTTTTCGAATTTGGGTTCTTTGTGGTTCAAATAATGTGTTTTTATTCCTGTTTGTAGAGATCTCACTCTCGATTCCTCACATCTTGATTCAAATCAGTTATACCCTTATTTTTCTTTTTTAAGTCGACGAGTTTTCAATTTTGGGGGTTTGTATTTTTCATAACTGGGTTTTTTTGTGGAGATTTTTATTGGTTTTAGAATTTTGATATAAATTAGTGTTTGTGCCAAGAAATCACGAAACAAATGTCACACACAATGCACGAAACAGACAAGTATATAGTGTTTGTACCAAAATACCAACCGAAATACATTTACGATTTTTTTTTTCAATTTACTGGTATCAAGCTCCTAACGCATAATAAATGCATATAGTGTTTGTTATAGCGTGTTTTGGCCTTGTGGTAGCTTACTTAATTATTTGTTCCCCATCAAGTGCATGTTTTAGGTATTCTTTTCGTACACTACTTTTGGTAACAATTTTAAATTGTTACATATGTTGTTATATTAGTATTTTATTTAATTTTAATGTTTTCTTTTCCTACATTAAAAAAAGGTCTTTATGGAGCTTTATTGAACTAATAGTGACAAAATTTCACTCAAAGCTTGACTCGGTGTTGTTTCTGCAGTCCTTAAATCATAGTCTTTGGTAGTCCACTATATGATGAAATTTGACATGGGCAAGATTATTGGGGAATTTCACATATTTGTGCCTATTTGACTACTCAGCTAAAACATTAGTCTCAACCTTTTCTTTTTTACTTTGTGCACCTGAGTGTTCTCAAACATGTAGCTACAATTATAATGTCGCGTCCTTAACTCTTAGTTTATGTTAACTAGTGTAGTTGTCGTATTTGTGTTATGTAATGACAATGGGACATCTTTCCCCAATCATATGATTAGTATGACTCAAATTGTAATACATGTGTAGATAATGTTCTTTTTTCTTAAGTATATAATCACGCTTTCTACTTGAGAGCGTTGGATGTTATTAGGATTTTATTTGTAATTTTTATCGAAGTTGATAAAATAGTCTGCTCTCCATTTTTATTCGATATTGCCAAAGTTTGGACTTTTTATCGAATAACATGGCTAGGAAATTACTATTAATTTTTATTGTTACCCACTTTTCAACTTCACTACAATAATTGAAGAGTAAAATCAGCATAACTTTTTCCTTTTTCTTTATGTTTCTCTATATGTATATCTCCATAACCCCCCCCCCCCCCCCCCCCAAATTGAAAACTCATCGATTTAAAAAAGAAAAATAGGGGCATACCTTATTTGAATCATGATTTGGGGAATCGAGGGTGAGATCTCTGCAAACAGGAATACAAACACATTATTTGAACCATAAAGAACCCAAATTCAAAAAATCAAACTCTAAATAAGCCCCAAATAAAGTATACCTGATTTGTTGATGAGTAAAGGGTGTAAACCCTAAATAGATTATACCTGATGTGCTGATTCGAAGAGGGCGGCAACATGCGTAATGTGAAGAGAGAGGTTATCATTTCCTAATTCAATGAGAGAGAGAAAAAAAGACGTCATGGAGAAGTAGAGAGGGTTTGTGTGAGCGGGGGAGAAGTAGAGAGGCATTATCATTTTCACCAAAATACCCCTAATTTTGAATTAAATTGTAAGTTTGTGAAGTAATAAAAGAGGGGGAACCAAAAATTTGAGGGGTAAAAAGGGTATTGCAGGACATAAGTTAATCTCAACACTTCATTTCATGCCTTGTTGGCTTCGATCTAAACCGTGAAATGTCTCTCCATCTTATGAATAGTGAAAACACCATTGCTCCTTATATATATATATATATATATAGTGCTCTTATGCGGATTGTCCCGCATTTTAAGTGTACGAACCGAACATATGTCGCCTGACGGTGAACCCATAAATTATCTTCCAAATTATAGGCGGTCTCTCAATCTCTCTCTGTTTTGGGCTCACGGTGACACATGTCTAGTCCGCAGACAATCCCTACAATAACAATATTGTGTATCTATATAATGAGGAGTAATTTTTTTTGCACTAGTCCATAAGTTGACAACTTAATTAGAGGTCTAGATTTTGCCACCTCACTCTAAAATGAAGGGTTGGGATTGTTTCCCACTCTTTTCTCATTCTCAATTTCACTTTAATTCAAAATTGGGGGCATTTTTATAAAACCCCTCTTTTACCCACTCCAGTCAATCAGTCGCACTCTTTCTGATCGCTCTCTCTCTCTCTCTCCCTTCCTCCCTCTCGGACACTACTTTCCATTATTTCTCTGTTAAAAACCCATTGAAGCTCTTTGAACATGTAACATTTATCTCTTTATTCCTTCCTTTCCCCGTTCTCATCACCACACTGACACCCTCACATCCATCTTCATCCAATAAGTAGTCTCTCCTTCTTCACTTCATTTTTTCTTTTTAATTTAGGGTTTTGCATTTTGATGAAAGATAAGAACTAATTTAATGTTTTGCTTTTGATTTTGAAAATGAGTTAGGTTTCTGTTTGTTTTGTTTGGATTTGGAGATCTAATTTGCAGTAGATGTATTCTACCTCTCTCTCTTATTTGTTTTTTTTGTTGTTGTATGATTTAAGGGTTTCTCACTTGATTTTGCAGGTACTAACTTGGGTTTTCACGAATTTGGTATTTAAATTGCAGGTACTATCTTAGGGTTTGATGAATTTGGTGTTTAAATTGTAGGTACTAACTTGCGTTGTTATTTTGTTTGTTGATCTTTCTTTGATGTAATTGGGCTACGCATGAAAATGACTAAGGTTTCTATTTGCTTTTGGGTTGGTATGGGATTTAAATGGTACAATACTTTGTTTTGGGTGTTTAATTGTTATTGCATGCTATTTGGCGAGGACATTTCTAATTATGTAATATTGTTATGCATATGTGTTTTATATAGAACACACATGAAGTTACAATTTGATTTTAGTTGTGGATGTTTAGTTGGGAATATAGTCTCGACAAGGTTTTTTTTTACCATTTGTATAATACATAACACATGTATAATACTTTTTTGCCATTTGTTGGGACTGTTTTTTAGGGTTTTAAGATTAGGCATGGTAAATATCTGGTTATATCCAATTCAAATCCAATTGTAAGTTATAAATGTTACCATGTATTGTTTATTGTTTTTTTTCCAGATCTATCTTCTTTTTTTCCATATTTTTACTTCATTGCAGGTAAATATCCGATTTGATCCATAAGTGCACTTCCAGTCGAAAGTTTTAATTGTTACCATGTATTATATATTTTTACTTTTATATAAAAATGAATTACTGACTGTTATTTTGCAATTTTCTCAAATTTTAATCAACAATTTTTGTATATGACTTTTCGTAACTCGGTATAATCACTCTCCTTGGATATTTATATGACTTTAATGTTTTAAATTACCTTGATAAGTTGTAATTTTGTTCATGCTAATTTCTCTTAATAATATGAAACTTTAACATGAGTTGAGAAATTGATTGTACTTCAGATCTAGCTTATAGATTTGGCTTTCTTTAATCTTCCATTGTTTAAATTTAAGGTATTGTTCAAATTTATCTTACTCATAAGAATTAATTACTATTTTATTTATTTTGTTTGTTACATAGGTGGGAACTCATTATCCCCCGACACTATTTTATTTCTTCAGGATTCTGAGCCATTGAAAGCTGATAATCGGATTACTGGTTTGTTTTCAGCCGTTTCTTTTTTACAATTACATGGTTTTCAGTTCTTGCTTCTTTTATTTAAAAAATATACCTTCATAACTGATGACAACCCCAGAAAAGACATCAATGTTGCTTTCTTTAGTCTTCCATTGTTAAATTAAATAATTATTAGAATTGATTTTGAAATTTCATGAATAGTATCTTCTTAATATCAAGAATGGGTTCTTCCATAACAACCTCTTTGTTTTGAGATGTGGCCATTGGATGTTTTTGAGTTTTATATATTGATAAATGAAATGGGGATGTTTTGATGGCCTAAACTTACAGGATTAAATTTGGTACTCTAGAGCTCCCAGTTTTTCCAAAGCCCCGGGGGGGAGCTCCGACGAACTTGGCAATCGTGGTGATGAGGTTGGGCGGAAAATCAACGTTCAATGTAAAGTCAGGAGATGATGAGTTTGGACAGATGTTGGCAGGGATATGGCAGGAGATCAAGCGCCAGGGGAGGGAATTGGATTCGATAATGGAGCAAGGACAAATCTGGTGTTCGTGACATTGGAGGCGGATGGAGATCTGAACTTACAAAGGTAAGAACATTTCTACCAATCCAAACAGCGTCATCAGCATTATATGATGTCAAAGATAGATTTTATCTCATTCATTTTTCTTCTTATTTATTCCAGTTGTTTTGATTCTAGCTTAAGCAAAATTATATTCTTATATCTAGATATATACACATAATGGTGATGGATTTCAATAGCTTAAAGTTAGTTTTAGTGTTTTATTTATTTTTTGGTTTTTTGTTATTATACCTGGTAAAATTGAGTTTTTATCACATAACCTAATTAGACTTCCAAGAGAGTCCATGAGGAACTTCAAAACTGGTCTTTATTTATTGTAGGAGAGGGTGTTGTATATTCAAAACTTCTAAAATACTTATCAACCTCATGTTTTTTTTCCTTCAGATTCTTGCATATATTTTCGTTGGTTTTGCTATATAAATATCAGCATATATTGTGTACTCCATGCAATTAGAACAAGTTACGCTATGCAATGATTTGAAATTAAATAACTGGCAATCAGACTATACAAAAAGAAAGTTAAAAGTTGGTTATAAGTTAATTCAAAGTAAGTTTAAAGTCAGTTAGATTGCATTATGTAAGGAGTTAAAAGTTGGATATATTTATAGGTATGATATACTTTATTTTGGGGTTCATATCTTAGTGGAGCACGTCAATGTTTATTTCAACGAAGCCAGTTGCGGTAGGTTTGTCCCACATACCGTCATCATGGACCTTGTGCCCTGTACGATGGACAACATCCGATCAGGCCCTTACAGCCAGATATTCAGGCCTGATAACTTTGGTTTTTGGTCAGTCCGGTGCTGGAAATAATTGGACCAAAGGATATTACACCGAGGGCGCTGAGCTTATTGATTATGTTCTCGATGTTGTTCGTAAAGAGGCCAAGAATTATACTGTCTTCAAGGTATTCTCTTTTTTGGTACATCTTCCTACATTGTTTTCTTATTTGTTGATATCGCCTCCCTTTACTTAACACGTGTCACACTCTTATTTTTTTATTTTTAATATCTATTTTCCAACGCTTGGACGAATGTGGGGATGTTACTATAAGTATGGGGAAGCAATATCATATGTGTTTGTTATTGTTTATAGGGATTTGATTTCCCAATGTAAGTTGAATATTGCAGTACACGTCGCACTCGAATTTCAAGAACCTTTGTCACAATAATATGCCTGACTTTAAAGTGTTAAAAACACATGATTTTTATTTAAATACACATATACATTATGATCTCTACCAGACCTTTGGATTTTGTTATTTTAGTTTTAATGTCTATTCATGTATTGTGAGTTTAGAAGTGACTGAAATAAGTGGGTGTTGACGATCAGTAGCCATTTTATCTTTGCCTATTAGGTAAATCAAAATTCTGTTAATTTGATTTTTTTTCCTTCCTGTTTTCAGCAAAGGGTGTTCTCACTAAGTTGAGCAATAATAAAATAATAGCAAGAGAAGAAACAAATGCTGAAGAAATTTTTTTCTAGGTTGAGTAGTAATATACTAAAACAATCTTGGTTATAATATATAGCAAGGTAAATAACGGGGCTCCATCGCAATCAGGTGTATTGGCTCTAATATTGAGAAAGCAACCAACGCCACTTTAAAAGTAAAAAAAGAGCCTGGAATCCAGATCCAAAAGAATTGACAAGAAATGTGCCGAGAAACTTTCCCTTAAGAATAGGTGAACTAGTTTGAAAGGACTTGAATCTATCATCAACGCTTGCTGTACAAACCCTGTTCCAGATATAGCATTTAACTACCTTTATATCCATTTGAAACTGCTGTGACAACAACAACATCTACAAGTAAGCACCCAACAATTTTGTTCCATGAGTACCTTCTACCTAGGAGAAGAGTAGAGAAAGCTAACTACCACAACAAAAATTTTTGGGATACAGTAATCCTTGGGGGACAAACGTCGAAGTTTCTAACTACCTTCTCCCATTCCCTCATTAGCCAACTACCTTCTCCCATTCCCTCATCTGCATAAAATTAGCTATCGCAAACATTTCACCCCTTCTCCCCCGACTGCCTCAGCTCCACGCCGCCGCCCCTCTCTCCACGTCGCTGATCTTCTCAGGTAAGATTTCAAATGATTTCAAATGCATTTAACATTCGATTTAAGTTTCAAATCAGAAACAAGGTTTCAAATAGAAGAAACGAATCAGAAATAATGGTATACTCTTCACTCTATCTACGATTCTCTCTTCTATTATTATGGATATACACTAATTCTAGGTCAATTATGTTCTCAAATGGTACTTTATTATACATACTAAGAATTGTTACAATTATCTCTTCTACTTAGCACGTGCCAATCCAAAGTTAGCATGTGTCTATTCAATCAACAATTATTTGAAATGCATGAGAACATGAGTTGAAAAGAAGTCGGAAGCTAACATTCTACTACGACATTCCTTCGATGTTCACGAATACTTTAGGAACACATGGATAACTACCCTCATATTTGACTTTATTTCTTTCCTTCCAAAGAGTCCAATAAATAAACATAGGAATAATTTTGCAATACATTCCTTTACAAGATTTGTTAAACTTTATCCATCACGAGATGTTCCACCCACGCAAAGAGATATCTTGCAACATCAACTGTTTTGTATCTAATTGGATTCTCTTTTTATGATTAGCCTAATTATAACCAAACTATACTATGACCAATTTTTTGTAGGATGGAACTGAATACTGAGGCTTTGGTAGATAAGGCATATCAGGTTTTTGGCTTTTGGAGAGAAACAACGGAACCACCGAATGAGGCTTTGAGGTGGAAAATGAACCCGACGAATTCATGAGTTTTGGCACAGGTAAGAACTGATGGTGACCATCAGTTGGGATTCGTTGCTATACGGATAGGTATATTACAGTAAGCATACTGATTTGGTGTTAAAATCAGTATTAAAATAATCATACTGATGGTTAGTCTCTTAACCATCTTCTCGGTCATATTGGGGTTTTTATTTTGCAACTTTCCTTCAATACAACATTATGTTTAATGGAATTGAGGTAAGTGTTAGCTTAATTTTACACTTAATTGGAAATTGCCTATTTGTTTGGACAAATTTTACATTTGAAGAACATTTAAAATCTGAATTATTAAAATTCAGTCCGTAATGGAGGTATACTTTACATTTGGGATTCAATATAGATGATGAAGGTTTATTTGGATATAGAACCGATGACAACATTATTTAATATGGTGTTAGGGATTCATGTTAGATATTGTGTCTCATTTGTATAGATGTTTTTAAGGTGTGTTAATTCTCTCTCTCTCTCTCTCTCTCTCTCTCTCTCTCTCTCGAATCCTTTTGGAGTTTTACATACCATTTATTTTGACTCATTTATCGTGTTTTTTTTTTATAATTCATGATTATGTAGGTTCATATTAGAAGTTAATATTTATCAAATGCCATAAAATTCTGATTTGGAGTCCATGTTGAAAGGACATTGATCATATTAAACTCCATAAAGTTTGAGTTGGCATAGTTACTATGATTCAACAAGACCATTTTAAATGAGGCAGGAGTTATATGAGATAGAAGTCATATTACTCTCCTTCAAAAACTGTCAATGATCCACAAATACTGAAGTTTCATTTAATTTACAAATGCTGTTGAGATTTCTATAATGTTTATGGTATTGGTTATATGAATAATTTTTCTTAGAGGCGTGACGTCTTATTTTTAGCTGACAAGATTAAGTATTTAGGAATCTCACAAATTAAAGCTCAAGACCTCTATCAATCCCACTCATCTGTGCTAAAATCATTGCTATTTATGTGCACTCTCTAGGAGGAGTCATAAATTATTAAGGATAATCCTATAAACAAATGATATTGAGACAAAACTTATTTTTAATTTTTTCAAAAATTATTATATATGAATTATGAGAACTCAACGATTTTTTCTTTAAATTTTAATTGTTGTCCACTATTTTGGTTTTGTAGGACTGGGTTGCCAGGATGATGTGACGGAGCACTGATGATTTAATGGTATCGGGAGTATCGATATATATCGCATTTTGATTTTAATTGATAAATTGTCTCTTTGAATATTGTTGTTGGGTTGTTTTTTATTTCTTAAACAGGAGGGTTAGTCCTATAAATAGAGGAAATTCTGCCCAATTTTTGAAAAATTGTTTACAATTATTTATGTTGTATAATAAATATGTCTGACTTAAATATTGGTGGTGTTCTCATGAATTGGATTGAATTTATGATTTTGTTTTATACGATGTTTAAGATGGATTATTAGTATTATTATTAAATAGGGTGTAGTTTTATAAACAAAGAAAACTATCCAAAAATTTTAAATTGTCTAACACTATATGTATTACATATAAAACTTTATAACTTCCATTATATACGACTTAACACTTTATTTTGTTGGGGGAACGATATTTTTGTCGTTTTGCAATTATTACTTGGGAAATTTTCATCGTGCCTTCAGGCACGGGCATTCCGCTAGTATATATATATATACAGGCCAGCTCAAATGCGGACGCAACTTGTGGATGATTTTTTTTATATTTTTTAAAAATAGTAAAAAAAGTTTTTTCGACTTGATTTTTTTCTATGATATTTAAACATTCCAAGGGACTCCCATAAAAATAATAAACTTAAAAATGAATTGTTTTACTATTTTTAAAAAATCAATCAAACATATCTCAGTTTTTAAAGCTATTTAAAACTGACATATGTTTGACATATTTTTTAAAAATAGTAAAACATTTCATTTTGAGCTAATTTTTTTTACAGGGGTCTCTTGAAATGTTTAAATACCGCAAAAAATCAAGTTGAAATTTGATTGTTTGCTAGTTTTAAAAAATACACATAAATTCGTCCGCAAGTTAAATCCACAAGTTGCGTTCGCATTAGAGCCTGGTTGTATATATATATATATATATATATATATATATATATATATATATATATATATATATATATATATATATATATTCTGGACCGACACAGATTTTCGACACATTTGGTGCGACACAGTGACATGTCGCACCGGTATTGACTAGTGTGTCTGGTGCAGACCCAAATCCATAAGGCAATTATTATATACGATCTAAACTAATTTATAAATACATATATGAATATATAAATCCAAACTATTTATACATATATACATAATACATATATGTATGATTTAAAATTTTATAGATTTAACTATTTTTTTGGGATTTATAGACTCTAAACTATTTTTGGGGGATTTATAGATCTAAACTATTTTTTGTGTGTATTATTTGATGACTAATAATATTTGTCGAAGAGTAATCACAGAACATTCATCTGCCACTTTTTGTTGGGTATGTTATTTGGAATTTGGAGTTTGTAACACATTTGTACAAAGCTTTTAATACCTTTTGAATCGTATGATACTTTTGGAGATTGTACTACTTCTTTAAATGATAAGCTAATTTGTTATTTTGTTGTTATGTGTAGCTTAATTAAGTTGTTTTGGCATGTAAATTGCTATTTTGTTGTAGAAAATTAAACTATTGTTAGTGCAAATTTAATTATGTTATTTGGAGTCGATTGGATAATTTTATTGGAGATTTGCTTTGCTTGGATTGGATTGGATTCGATCCAATCTGATCCAATCCAAATAATTAATTATAAATAAATGGGATTGCATATGTCAAAACCCGATTATAATTTGATTGGACCTGGTTTTAAAAATAGGTCAATTTTGAACCAATGAACACCCTTAGTTTTCACTCCTTTGGCTCCTGCCAACTATGAACACCACATGTTTGTATATAAATAAGTAGTCAGACTCTCCAACATACCTCCTTGCAACATACCTATGAACATACCTATTTTTTTTAAATAGTAAATGAAAATAATTTTGAGTTGATATTTTTATATGGGTTCATGATATTTCATGTACCCCTACAAAAATATTCAGCTCAAAATAATGCGTTTTGTTATTTTAAAAAAATAGGTAAAAAAATTACAGTTTTAAAGGGTAAAAACTGTTAGTTTTTTGTCCTATTTTTTAAAAATAACAAACAACATTATTTTCGTTGAGTTTTTTTTATAGGGGCACATTGAAATATCATGAACCCATATAAAAAATATCATCTCAATTTTTTTTACTATTTAAAAAAATGGGTATGTTCATAGGTATGTTGCTTGGAAGTATGTTGGAGACCCTGACTATATAAATAAAATAGGTCTAAAGCAACCCGAAGATCAACTCATATGGTTAGATCTTGAGTTTGATCCTCAAAGGTAACGAGTTCGATTCCTGTGACGGGCCAGGAGCTAGAGAGAAATCTCTATAAGATCTTGCTCTGAGCGGAAGGGATTAGTCTCGTAGTTCGTGCAAACTGGCTCGGGGATTACCATTCGTTATAAAAAAAAGTTCAAAAGCTATCGTTGACTAATATTATGGATCATTTTCACGTGTAGTCAATATTATCTATAAATTTGTTAAATAATTAGACACGCAAATTTCATGTAAATCGACATATATGTCATACAAATCAATTATTATATATTGGAATTTATAGTATTTTATTGGGTTGGCAAAATTATATTTTTAATCAACTTTAGGATCAATTTAATATGGGACTCATATGTCTTTTGAGACGGTTTGAAGTTATAACGCATTCTCCTCTGCCAGGAGTATAACATGGTATACTCATATGTGTAAAACCTTAAATGAATGAATGAGAAATTGTTGCTCAAAGTGCCTTAAAACATGAGATATGGGTGAAGTGTTATGTTAAAACCAAAGTCCCACATACATAGAATATAAGAAATGAT
Source organism: Sambucus nigra (assembly GCA_949130495.1). NCBI lineage: Eukaryota > Viridiplantae > Streptophyta > Magnoliopsida > Dipsacales > Adoxaceae > Sambucus > Sambucus nigra. Next base: position 551,484,506 of record OX422207.1, read on the forward strand.
TATGGTTTATAAGGACCCATTTTGACTTATGAATTTGGTGCTCTTGGGATATTTCAACTTTTTGAAGGAGGGAGAACTTACATGGGGTTGGATTGGCTTCCAAGACAACTTTGTCAAAGTATCAACTTTTTGGAAAAAAAATTATTTGGTCTTTTATATAATTTATGAGTCCAATTTTTGGGTGTTTACTATTTCTGCTCTAAATGTTAACTGCTGTGATAATTAGGAACGAGTTTAACTATTTTTTAACCGTCATTTATTTTAATATAAATTGGTGGTTTGTGTTTCGTTTTTGAGTTATTTTTCAGACATTATTTCTTTTTATATTCATTTTTTCCATTTTTGGTTCGATTGTAACTTGTAATTTGGAGTGCTACTGTTGTAAGTCGCGATTATTGCATCTTGAGAGATGATTGTCGCTAAGTCTGTAGAGCACCATTGCGGGGAAAATATCGTCTTAAGGACAAGGTGTTCAAGACTTGCTTCAATCGTTTAATTCTGCATTATTATCGTTGCAAGTTTGTTTGTGTTTATACAAGATTATTATGCATTTATTAATTTGTATTTATATATTCTTTAAATTAATTAAAAATCATTTTGAATAACATTATAGACAAATATTTCATGAAAACGACGCATATTGAATGTAAATGAACACATTTTTTCATTAAAATCAACATATTTTCATGCAATTGGTGTGATGCCTAATTATCACTGTTCTAAAAAACCCGCCTAGGCTCCGCCTAGGCACGCCTAGGCTTGAGGCTTGGAAGAAACGCCCCGCCTTAAGATTTTGACGCCTTATGCTTGGTAAAACTCTTAAGGCGTACTTTTTCTCTAAACACAAGAATGCTTTAGTGAAACGATATCGCCTTTTAAAGATTTTTTTTACAAACCGGACCATTATCTCATCCAAAATAATCAAATAGTATTTTTATTTGGAAATATTCAGACATATATTTATGATATATATAATTTTAGTATTTTAATAGCCTTGTTATGGTTAAAAAATATTAAAATATATTAAAAAGGCCTAAACGCCTTTTCACGCCTTTTTACGTCTAGGCCCGCCTAGGCTTCTAAGGCTTAAGGCTTGGCCTCCACGCCTCGATCAAGCCCCGCGTTTTTTAGAACCTTGCTAATTATTGAAAAAAAATATACAAGCAGATGAGAATAAAGTTCACGAAGAACTTATTTTTTCTCCAGACTCGTCAAAGCAGTTTATACCAATTATTAATGCATGAATGGATTAAGTGACATTTTCACATCATCAAATACAATTAGGGTTAATGTCAAAATCTATTTTCCATTAAGGTAAAAAAGATAAGATAAATTCCTTGTAAGGAACTACAATACGCCACAAAAATATTCTAATTTAATTCTTTAATATGCAAAATTATATTGGAAATAAATATGAATAGAGGTGTAAACAAATTACAATAGATAAAATCAGAAAGACTTATCTGTTGAGGCTTATGTTAGAGAGAATAACTTAATGGTGAGAATGTTTGCTATTATTAATGATGCCAGCATTTTGTACAAATACCTCACATGATTCAATAGCCATGGTAGTCTATTAGCATAATAGATGCCTCCAAAACTCTCACGTGTACTCTAAATTTGGAAATACCAAGTAAAATTACTAGAGAAAATTTATGAGGAAGATAATGACATTTTTGAAGTGTATGTTTTTCAAACGAGATGAACCAAAATTTATAATTTAAAAAATAGATGTTTTTTTCCCATATTCTCATCTCATGACCCTCAATTACCTTGGGTAGTTGTAGTAGAGTTGGAGGCTATGTGAAAAACATGTTTAAAATGTTTTATGATATTTAAATGTAATAAGTAAAAAGTAATACAAAAATTAGACAGTTCATAGGAGCCCACTGTAATACCCCGTATTTCTGTGTATTTATAATTTAATTAATTTAGGGGATTAATTGGGAAAAATATGTTGGATTTAAATTTCGCGAGTGAGGTAATTTAATGTGATTAAATGAGAAATGTTATTATTACATATTAATCGAGAGATAGATACAGATTAATATTATAGTATGAAATTTACTAAGTGTGAATAGTAAATAATTGATAATTAGTGTAATACGACATAACGAGTGATATGTGGGTATTTTATTTTATCTTAACCGGGAGTCGCGTGTAGATTAATTTGAGTTTGAGAAAGAAAATATATTTTTAAGGACTCAGATGATAATTTAGACGTCACGGATGATCCCGAATGGGTCGAAATAGTCGAAAAAGTGTACTTGGGTCAATGTTAGACCAAACCGGCACCTATTTAGGGCGTTTTGGTCATTTGGCAAATAGAGGTTAAGGGACCAACGAAATTCTAAGTGTTATATATGGTGTTTAAGACTTAAGGATTGGTTTAGAAACATTTAAATCCAAAGGAAGCCATTCAAGAGAAAAGAGAAACTAATTTTCAAGGCTTGGGAGGTATTCTTGAAGAATTGGACCCAAATCTTGCATCCTAATCATCTAAGGAATACAGTTTCGAAGAGAGAAACATCAATCCACCAGAAACACCATGAATTCAGACCCTACAAACCTAGAGGCAAATTGTTTATTGCAATTATTTTAAAGTTATAATACCCATGTTATGAGGGTTTCAGGAATTGATAATATAATACATATTCTTGGACGAAAAAGTTATTTTTCATGCATGTTATGGGTAGGGATATCATGTGGTGTGATTCATATATGTAGAGGATTGATAATCAGTATCGAGTAATTATCAATACGAATTAAACCAGGGTTTGTGATAATAATTGAGGAAGAACATGGAAATCTAGGGTTTTGAGGATTTTGTCATTTAAACGTTCTTGATTAATTATTGTGATGATTTAGTGTAAAAATCAGGTTGGAATTGATCCTAATGCATGTAGTAATGGTTAGGTAATTTTAGTTAAAAGTTTGATAAAGTATCATGAGAGTTGGAAATTGAAAATGGTGGAAAAATGCATGAACTGGGCGAAGAAGACGAAGTGCAGGTCGACGAACCGGTTCGGTTCATTGGGCAAACCGGTTCGGTCCTCTATGAAATTTTTTAGAATTTTCTTTTTGAGATTATGAATGAATGTCATGGAGACTTTTGTGAACTATGATGGGATATAATAAGAGAGTTATTATGTTAAGTTAGGCCTACATTTAGTTTATAATTTAGTCTTATTGAGAGGATTAAGACGATAACGAAATTAGGTTGATTTTGTGCTATAAATTATTTGGGAGAAAGATAATAAATTGTGGGGAGTTGGGAATTAAATTGATGAAGAAAACCAGTAGGATGAGTTAGGCTTAACTACTGAAATTTATAAAGGGGTAACTAGGACCCTTAGAGTTGTGTGAATACTCATGAATACGATAAGTGGAATAAATCGTAAAGTAAATAGTACGGTGAGTATACGAGAGAAATATACTATGTAAAAGAGGGAATAATTAGGTTGTGTGAATACCTATCATATTAATACTTAGGCGGCGTGAATACCTAAAGTATACTAAATTTATTGGGGTCGTGGAACATCTGGACCAATACATGAAAACTATGTGAAAACTCATGAATACGATAAGTGCGATCATTCGTAAAGAAATTTAGTACGACGAGTATACGAGAGAAATATACTATGTACAGGTGCGGATACCTAGGCTATGTGAATACTTATCATATGAATACTTAGGCGGTGTGAATACCTAAAGTATATTAGATGTATTGGTGTCGAGGGAATATCTGGACTAATACATGAAAGTTCGAGTTGGGGTCGAGGGATATCCGGACCAATATTGAACAGAAATAATATTGGGGTCGATGGAACATCTGGACCAATCTCTCTCTCTCTCTCTCTCTATATATATATATATATATATATATATCATTTACATTGGGGCCGAGGTCTATCTGGACCAATGTGAATGATATGATAAATTGGGGTCGAAGGAACATCTGAACCAATGAATCCTTAATATGTGATAGATGGATATTATAGTGAAATTTATCTGTATATATTGTGTGGGAAATATATACCATGTGCTTTATCTACTTATGTGAGAAAGGAGACAGTTAGAGAGTGTATATCTAAAAAGAATGAATTAAGTCGAGAAACTTAATTATATGATTCAACTAATAATAGACGCGAATGTTATTTAAGATTTTATATATCGGAATGATGAATTAAGTGGAGTAACTTAATGTTGTGATTTAAAAGATAACATGTGGGGAATGTTACTTACGTTGAAAATTAACATATGAGAGATGCTAATAAATTAATTTACTGTATGGGCGGTACGAGAACTTAGACATATAGATAAGTTCGGTTGAATACTTTAGTCTACTTAGCTTGGGTAGCATAGCTAGGTGGGCTAAGTATAGTGCGTTTAGGTGTGCACTATAGATGAGATGCGAGGAGAACTCAAGAGCGAGTGTACGTGAACATGTGTAATAAATAACCGAATTTGAAATGTAATAAACGTTTGCTAAATATTTTAAAAACGTTTTGTGTTCTAACACTTGCTATAAAATATTTTCAAAACCTTTTAGGTGTCCAGCCACAGGGACGCTGATTAGGCATAAATTCTTTTGAATTTACCCCTTAATTTAGAGGCTTTTATTACCTCGGACAACGTAAAACGAATTAGTTTATCTCATATCTTGGCTAACGATTTCGTCTAATAAGTACCCCGAGTTTCGTGTATTTCTTATTAATTTCATAGGTAATTATTACATAAAAGGAAGAAAGAAACCGGAAGAAGCAAGAGAAAAGAAAGAGGACGAATCAAAAGGGAAAAAGCGTAATTTCTACCAGGAATTCGGTTGAGGACCCAAAATAAAAGTTGAAGATCTCGCATTTGTGAAAATGTAGGAAGAAATGACATCCCAATCTGAGTTCTTTATTAGAAGTTATGAAGACCCGAAGATGTGAGAAAATCACGAGAAATTGAAGAAAAAATGAAAAGAAGTTGAGAAGACAACCCGCAAATCCGATTTAATAGAAAAACGGATCAGTTCGGGGTCCCAAATCACTGTAAAGATGGACGTTTAGCGGACCAATCTGGTATCCCAAAAAAACGAATTGGTCCGACCCTTAAAATCGCTGCATAACAACTCGTCTAGCGGACCAATCCGATTTGTTTGGAAAATGGATCAGTCCGGTTGCTAACCGAACCAGTCCGGAATGTCTTGACCGGATCGATCCGGTGCTCAACATTTGATTTGATCGTCTTCTTCTTAGAGTTTTGCATCAATCCAACTCTTGTAAATTACGTAGGATATAAATTTCTAACTCCTCCCAGAAAAAAAGGAGGCTTCTAATTCATTTTTTTAGAAAAGATTTGTAATTAGCTTAGAGAAGAAATAACCAAACCCTCGTTTGATTCCAGATTGCAATTCAAGTACATTCATTCCAACTCTTTCTTTAATTATTGGAGTAGTTAATTATTTAGTAGTAATTTCCTTATTCTTCATCTTCCATAACTAGTAAAAGTGTTTTCTTTCATTCAAAACATATTTTCTTTTAGGTTCAATATCTCTGGCTAGATTTTTTTAGGGTTGGGATGCATGAACTCAACCCGATGTGAGAGTTGCATGTATATGAAATTAATTTTCTAAAATTAAGGGTTTATTAGACCGTATTGCGTAGCGAACATAATCATTGTAGATCTTCGGATCTCATTTGCTTCGGAGTAATCGGGATGGTTTAGAATGCAATGCGAGTGTAGCTATCGTGTTTGTGACACCCCGACTAATTAAATACCGGGTAGCTACTCCTTTATTAAATTAATTCAAAACGCCAAGTTGGCTCAGTTAATAGCATCACTGTTGAAAACATTTTATTTTTACTAACCACCTAGTATTTAAAACGTAAGTTGCCAAATTTTAATTAAAGTCTGATTAACATGCAACAAGTGTAAAAAGAATAATAACACCATTCACCATAATGAAGTAAATAGAATAATCGTCACATGATATAAATGAATCTGGAGGAAAAACTCCTCATAACACAATCCCATAACTGAAGTAAATAATGAAATACTGAATACAGAATGAATACATGCCAACGTCTGAAAAACTAAAATGGAAATGTATCTAATAGAATTTGGGCAACATGCCCTACAACTGAGGAATACTGAATAAGGAATCCAAATGATATAAGCGTCTAAAAGCAAATCCCTGTAGCTTCCACAAGCAGCTACAGCTCGTCATCCAAATGAGAATCCTATGCATGGTGACCTTGTGGCTGGGCACCTAAAATGGTTTTACAAAAAGATAGATTTGAAAGCAAACGGGTCAGAGCCCGAATGTGGAGATATTTTAAAAACCTGCAAGTGCTTTAAAAACATTTAAAACAGTATATGCAAAATACATGTTAGGACGTGCTCTCACATGAGATACTCACCTCTCGTCTAACTGTGCACTCCTAACGATCTTGTACCCATTCATGTGTTATCTCATAACTATCTAAAGAGTTTCTAACCCTTCTACTCGGTTCACGTTATAAGTTCCATCATTAACAATTAAATAGAGAGTTCTACTTTAATTCTCGAATTCCCAATTATTAACAAAACCATTTATTGATAAAAGTTCCCTTTTATCTTTTCAAAACATTACCATAACTATACTCACAATTTAACATAGTAAATTCCTTCTCATATAACCGTATATTATCACATCATAAATATACAATACGAGCACCCAAAGGCTAAGCTGCGGTGCGCACATACTCTGTTATCCATCCCGGTACATCACGTACATAAGGATCACGCATTCCGAATCTCTCAGGAATCGTTCAGATAACAACATCACAAATAGTGGAGGCGAACATAGTCACCATCACATGGGTCACGCACATACCTACGCTCCCACGATCAGCAGACTTATTAATATCACAATAAGTCCTTCTATGACCTATGTTCATCGAGGTAACCAATCTAAATCCGGGCAACACAAGGATAAGAAGGCCCTAAGCGAACGTAAACCTCCCGTGATAGCAAGTATGATAGGTATGTCGTACACATAAAGTTATATACGAAGCATTCACACATCTTAGATATCTCAATATTAATAAAGGTATACTCTACATCATTATACCATTATTCCAAATTCATATATTTCAAGTATCCCGATAATATATAAATTAAATAGTCGACACGTCTCACGTCGTAATTTCTTAAACTTAAAACTTATCTCGATTAGACTAATAAGTCCCCAATATTCCCATATATAAAATCTTTATACCTAAGGTCTTTACTTCTGCCCCAAACCTTATTTCATCAAATTATTCAACTTTGCACTATTAGCCCAAATATTATCTCACATAACGAATTTCATTAATTTAGAATAATTCCTCAAATTAAATTCCAATTAAGGTCCAATCTCATAATCATGCCTACTGGTCTTCCTTAAGGTTAAGGGTATTCACAATGTCTCCAATAATATTATCCAAGGGTTAGCACCATTAAAATTTAATTAAGGAAAACTTTATTCATTCTGGGAAGGTCGATCGATCGACCTTTACCTTCGATCGATCGATGGTGGTCGATCGATCGACTGATGAATGTCGATCGATCGATTGCACCAGGTCTGTTACGGACTGCTTCGTTTTGCAGTTACAGTTTCATCCCAAAACTCCATTTTTAAGTATGAAACTCCAAGACAAGGTTACTATAACATTAAACTATCATCCTACAACAGTATTAACATTCTAAGTCCCATAATTCATCATTTAAAGGCTTAGTTTAGATCAAAACTACATCAAAATAATTTCCAGAATTCTCCCATTCAAGAACATCATTAAACTTCTTCTAACTCCATTTTTAAATCATCAAAGGTTCTGTTTAGAACATAAATTTCGTCCAGAATATTACTACATGCAATTCCTAACATATATCCAAGATTTGAACTTCCAATTTATGGGTCTAAATCATCTCCCAAGAATAATTTCGAAAATTCCTAAACATGAAAACATATCTTGAATCAAATGGGTTTAAATCACTTGCCTTAAGTTATCTCTGAATTTGGTGTTGAATCTTGAAGTTAAGTCTGTCCTCTCTCTTTCTTTCTGCAGAATTCTTTCCTTCTCTCTCTCTCTCTTAAGCTCTTCCCAAGGTTGAAGACAATGGAGGTATGGAGGTGTGTTTGGTTTTTGGTAAGTTGGAATTGTATTTCAACTTCTCCCGTAGCCCATGTTGTCTCTTAGTGTAGTTAGTGGGTTAAGTGGTTTAAAGAAATAGTCAGATTGTATTTCCAATTTTCGTCACTTTTTAATTCCCAAAAATACAAATTACCAAATACCCTTTATGATGCCGGTATGGCCCAAAAATACCCCGGGACCCAAACTAAACTTCCGGCTAGTGTTTTCTGACTATCTCGACCCTTCCGGACGCGTTGGCGCACTCAAAACGACCATACGGTTAATGGAACTAAAATTCACTTTTTAATTTAATAATAAAATACCATGACGCGGCGGTCACACGCGTCTCAACAAAATTCCCAAATTGCCGTATTTCAATCACTTGACAATTTCAATATTACCCATATTCATATAATGCCAAGTATACACATTCTAATAAAATAATAACTCACATCTCTTTAATATTTTTATCCGGATTAATTTCCAATTAATAAACATTTAATTCAATTAATCCCCAAAAATAAATATCACAGAAAATACGGGGTATTACATACTCCCCCCCTAATAACTGAATTTCGTCCCGAAATTCGGAACTAGAAAGTACCTGGTAAGAATAACTCTGGATAACGTTCGCGCATCTCATCTTCGCGCTCCCATGTGGACTCCTCGACATTATGATGTTGCCACTGAACACGTACTAATGGAACTATCTTTGACCTCAGTTTCCGCTCACTTCGGTCCAGAATAGCAATCGGTCCTTCCTCGTAGGAGCTATCTGGCTGGAGATCAATGTCCTCCACAACAATGAGAGAATGAGCCAAATTATCTCTAAGGTATTTCCTAAGCGAGGAAATATGAAACACATCATGAATCCGATGCAAATGCTCCGGTAACCCAAGTCTATACGCAACCGGTCCGATCCGCTCAATAATAGGAAATGGTACCACATATCTCGGTGCCAACTTCCCTTTCTTCCCGAAACGCATAATCCCCTTCATAGGAGATACTCTGAGCAAAACCTGGTCCCCCACTTGGAACTCTCTGAAGAATCTCTTCGCATCAGCATAGCTCTTCTGCCTATCCTGAGCTACCCGAATGCGACTCCGAATCAACTCTATCCTTGCCGAAGTATCCTGAATCACTTCCGGCCCAAGTAGTTTGTTGTCCCCCACCTCCAACCAACATGCTGGGGAACGACAAGGTCTATCGTACAACGCCTCAAATGGAGCCATGCCAATGGTGAACTGGTAGGAGTTGTTGTAAGCAAACTCCACCAGTGGAAGATACTGTTCCCATCCACCCTCAAAGTCAATGGTGCACATACGTAGCATATCCTCCAACATTTGATTTGTGCGCTCGGTCTGCCCATCGGTCTGCGGGTGGTACGCCGTACTCAACCGCAACTCCGTGCCCATGGCCTGCTGAAAACTCTCCCAAAACCGTGAAACAAATATCTTGTCTCGGTCAGACACGATATTTAAGGGCACCCCGTGAAGTCTCACTATCTCTGCAATAAAGAGCTGGGCATACTGTCCCGCAGTGTAGTCTGTCCTTACGGGTAGAAAATGAGCGACTTTTGTCAACCTGTCCACAATTACCCAAATGGAGTCGTGACCCCTCTGCGGCGTAGGCAACCCCGTGATAAAGTCCATATAGATGCTCTCCCACATCCACATCGGGACCTCTAACGGCTGTAGTAGTCCTGCCGATCTCTGATGATCCACTTTTACGAGCTGACAAGTGGCGCATTTTGAAACAAACTCGGCAATATCTCTCTTCATCCCGCTCCACCAATACTGACGTCTCATGTCTTGGTACATTTTGTCCCCTCCGGGATGTACCACGAACCGTGAGCCATGCGACTCTGCCATCACCTCATGCCGCAATTCCTCCCCTTCCGGAACCACCAATCTCCCATTGAAGCGTAGTCCCCCGTCTGAGTTAACGGTATAGGATTCGGCTCCCTCTGCCAATAATCGAACTATCTGCTCCTGACAGAATGAGTCAGTTGCCTGGGCCTTTACCACCTTCGTGACAATCTGTGGTGTAACAGTCATCACAGACATGAATGATCGGGCCACTGCATCCTGGTGTCCCAATTCCTTCCACTTGGCCTTCCACACATCTGCCACCTCCTCTACCGGCCTACGGCTCAACGCGTCTGCCACCACGTTAGCCTTCCCTGGGTGATACTGGATATCGAACTGATAATCTTTCACGAATTCAAGCCACCTCCATTGCTGCATATTCAACTCCTTCTGCGTGAATAGGTACTGTAGGGACTAGTGATCCGTGAACAATCGAAACTTCTCCCCCAACAGGTAATGTCTCCAAATACGAAGGGCAAATACCACTGCCGCTAACTCCAAGTCATGGGTAGGATAATTCTTCTCGTGAGGCTTAAGCTTACGGGAAGCATAAGCTATGGCCTGACTCTCCTGCTGTAGTACACCTCCAAGTCCTTGTAAGGACGCATCGGTGTAAACAAGATACTCAACTCCCGGTCTCGGCAAAGCTAACACAGGTGCTGAGGTTAACTTGTCCTTCAACTCATCAAATGCCAACTGACAGGCATCACTCCAAATGAACGGCACACCTTTACGTGTTAGGTGTGTCATGGGACCCGCTATCGTGGAGAAACCCCGAATAAACCTCCTGTAGTATCCTGCTAGGCCCAAGAAACTACGGATCTCTGTCGGTGTCGTGGGCTGTCCCCACTCCCTCACCGTGGATACCTTCCCCGGATCAACCGATATTCCCCGGTCGGAAATAATATGCCCCAAAAACTGAACCTCCTTCAGCCAAAACCCGCACTTCTCATATTTTGCATACAACTCATTCTGGCGCAGTGTCTGCAAAACTAGCCTCAAGTGCTCGGCGTGCTCCTCCTCAGTCTGGGAGTAAACCAAAATATCATCGATGAAGACAATGACAAACTGGTCTAGGAAATCCCTGAACACCCTATTCATCAAGTCCATAAATGCTGCTGGAGCGTTGGTCAAACCAAATGGCATAACCCGAAACTCGTAGGAACCATATCTCGATAAGAACGCAGTCTTCGAGACGTCCTCCTCCCTGATACGCAACTGATGGTATCCAGATCGCAAATCAATCTTTGAGAAGCAAGAAGCTCCTCTCAACTGGTCGAATAGGTCATCGATTCGGGGCAACGGATACTTATTCCGTATCGTGACCTTGTTTAACTCCCGGTAGTCCACACACAATCTCAGTGAACCATATCTCTTCTTCACCAACAACACAGGGGCACCCCACGGTGAAGTACTCCTCCGAATAAACCCCTGACCCAACAACTGCTCAATCTGATCCCGTAACTCCCTCATCTCAGCTGGAGCCATACGGTAAGGTGCTCGTGCTATAGGTCTCGTATCTGGTAACAAGTCTATAACGAAGTCTATCTCTCGACTGGGGGGTAGGCCTGGTATCTCCTGAAACACATCCGAATACTCCCTGACAACTAGGATCGAATCTAAAGGAATCACAACCTCCTTAGAGGTATCCTCCTCAATGTAATATAAATGAGCGGTCGAGCCTCCCTCTGGGCGAGGCATCGCCACTACAAACATCTCTTGCCCCGGAATGGCAAAAACAATGCTCCCACCGAAGCAATCAATCATGGCTCTATAATCAGCGAGCCAATCCATACCGATAATCACATCGTGAACATGCATATCTAATACTAACATGTCCGCCGGTAATACCAAACCACCAATCTCTACCCCCACTCCCCAACATATAAAGAATATAAGTGACCCACTCCCCAATGGTGAGTCGACACACGTCACTGTGCTCTCCGCTGTGGCTAACAATCCTAACGCCTTCGCGAAGTGTGTAGCTATAAAACAATGTGTAGCCCCCGTATCAAACAGTACCCGACCCATAGTGCCATGGATAGAAAACGTACCCTCAATCGCGGGCGGTGCCTGTGGGACTGCTGCCTGGTGGACGTTGTAGACACGTCCATACTATAGCTGCCCCTGCTGAACCGGGACTGCTGGAATGGGTGGCAATGCTGCCATCTGTAGCGGTGTGGGAAGAGTAGCGGGAAACATAGGCCTCTGCGGCTCCTGGCGAGCTCCCTGCTGCTGCTGCGGGGCCCTGCCCCTACCAGGACAGTCCTGGCGTTTATGGCCAGTCTTGCCACAAATGAAACACTTCCCTGGGAAGTTCCCTCCTCTCTTCCCCTGCTGTCCCCGACCCTGGTGGCCGTTACCGTTCCTCCCTTGGCCCTGCTGGCCCTGCTGAAACTGCTGATGTTGACCATTATGACCCTGCTGGCCCTGATGGCCGTTATGACCCTGTTGGCCATTCCGGAATCCTCCCTGACCATTCTGGAAACCACCTAAACGGAACCTCTCATGATCCCCCTGCTGAGAACCCTGCTCTACCTGCCTCTGCCCCTGAAAAGATTGTGCCCCACCGGCACCATGTCCTTCAGTCCTGCCCTGATGGCTAGACTCTCCCGATCGCTTGCCCTCGGCCATATGAAAGCGGTGATCCTGGCAGTGTAATAAAGCAGCGTTAACCACATCAGAATAAGTGGCCAACGAAAGGTTCCCTAACAGATGCTGACGGATCCTCCATGTCAACCCGTCGGTGAATTTCTCAATCTTCTTCTTTTCTGTCGGTATCTCATCAGGAACGATATTCAACAGATTAGTGAACTCGGCCTCATACTCGGCCACGGTCTTGTCCTCCTGCCTCAAACTCATCAATCTCCTCCTCATTTCCGTATGAACAGCTGACAGAAAGTACTTGCGATCGAACCGCACCCAGAACTCCTGAATCGTGAGAGTATCCCTCTCCTCTACGGTGGTAATAGACTCCCACCACTGTGATGCAGATCCAACTAGCTTGAAAGTAGTTAGCACCTGCTTCTGAAAATCAGTGCACTCATACATCCTCAAGTGCCGCTGTATATCCTTCCTCCACTGGCTCGAGACTACCACGTCTGAGCTACCTGCAAACTCTGGCGGATGCGCTTTCTGAAAAGCGTCACGTACACGTTCCCAAGCAGACGGGAATGAATTTTCCTGTACTGGCGCGGCAACCGGCGCCTGAGGCGGTGCCTGCTGAACTACTGCAATGGCGGCATTTACCGCTTGGGCTACTATAGCTGCAACCTCAGCGGCGTTCATCATGCCTTGAATCGGTGCGGGCTGTGGTTCTGGCGCCGCATTCCTGGGAACTCGTGGTGCACGTCGTAGAGGCATTCTGAAATAAGAATAAAGTCTATAAGTTCGTAGTTATAAACTTAAAATAGCTGAAGAACGTAGAATAAACAAAAGAATAGAACAGTCCTAAAATATAGTGCTCTATATCAAAGAAAGCTCAGCGGAAACATAATAAGCCGTTCAGATCCTAAAGGACACTAGAACCTGAGGCTCTGATACCACCTGTGACACCCCGACTAATTAAATACCGGGTAGCTACTCCTTTATTAAATTAATTCAAAACGCCAAGTTGGCTCAGTTAATAGCATCACTGTCGAAAACATTTTATTTTTACTAACCACCTAGTATTTAAAACGTAAGTTGCCAAATTTTAATTAAAGTCTGATTAACATGCAACAAGTGTAAAAAGAATAATAACACCATTCACCATAATGAAGTAAATAGAATAATCGTCACATGATATAAATGAATCTGGAGGAAAAACTCCTCATAACACAATCCCATAACTGAAGTAAATAATGAAATACTGAATACAGAATGAATACATGCCAACGTCTGAAAAACTAAAATGGAAATGTATCTAATAGAATTTGGGCAACATGCCCTACAACTGAGGAATACTGAATAAGGAATCCAAATGATATAAGCGTCTAAAAGCAAATCCCTGTAGCTTCCACAAGCAGCTACAGCTCGTCATCCAAATGAGAATCCTATGCATGGTGACCTTGTGGCTGGGCACCTAAAATGGTTTTACAAAAAGATAGATTTGAAAGCAAACGGGTCAGAGCCCAAATGTGGAGATATTTTAAAAACCTGCAAGTGCTTTAAAAACATTTAAAACAGTATATGCAAAATACATGTTAGGACGTGCTCTCACATGAGATACTCACCTCTCGTCTAACTGTGCACTCCTAACGATCCTGTACCCATTCATGTGTTATCTCATAACTATCTAAAGAGTTTCTAACCCTTCTACTCGGTTCATGTTATAAGTTCCATCATTAACAATTAAATAGAGAGTTCTACTTTAATTCTCGAATTCCCAATTATTAACAAAACCATTTATTGATAAAAGTTCCCTTTTTATCTTTTCAAAACATTACCATAACTATACTCACAATTTAACATAGTAAATTCCTTCTCATATCACCGTATATTATCACATCATAAATATACAATACGAGCACCCAAAGGCTAAGCTGCGGTGCACACATACTCTGCTATCCATCCCGGTACATCACGTACATAAGGATCACGCATTCCGAATCTCTCAGGAATCGTTCAGATAACAACATCACAAATAGTGGAGGCGAACATAGTCACCATCACATGGGTCACGCACATACCTACGCTCCCACGATCAACAGACTTATTAATATCACAATAAGTCCTTCTATGACCTATGTTCATCGAGGTAACCAATCTAAATCCAGGCAACACAAGGATAAGAAGGCCCTAAGCGAACGTAAACCTCCTGTGATAGCAAGTATGATAGGTATGTCGTACACATAAAGTTATATACTAAGCATTCACACATCTTAGATATCTCAATATTAATAAAGGTATACTCTACATCATTATACCATTATTCCAAATTCATATATTTCAAGTATCCCGATAATATATAAATTAAATAGTCGACACGTCTCACGTCGTTATTTCTTAAACTTAAAACTTATCTCGATTAGACTAATAAGTCCCCAATATTCCCACATATAAAATCTTTATACCTAAGGTCTTTACTTCTGCCCCAAACCTTATTTCATCAAATTATTCAACTTTGCACTATTAGCCCAAATATTATCTCACATAACGAATTTCATTAATTTAGAATAATTCCTCAAATTAAATTCCAATTAAGGTCCAATCTCATAATCATGCCTACTGGTCTTCCTTAAGGTTAAGGGTATTCACAATGTCTCCAATAATATTATCCAAGGGTTAGCACCATTAAAATTTAATTAAGGAAAACTTTATTCATTATGGGAAGGTCGATCGATCGACCTTTACCTTCGATCGATCGATGGTGGTCGATCGATCGACTGATGAATGTCGATCGATCGATTGCACCAGGTCTGTTACGGACTGCTTCGTTTTGCAGTTACAGTTTCATCCCCAAACTCCATTTTTAAGTATGAAACTCCAAGACAAGGTTACCATAACATTATACTATCATCCTACAACAGTATTAACATTCTAAGTCCCATAATTCATCATTTAAAGGCTTAGTTTAGATCAAAACTACATCAAAATAATTTCCAGAATTCTCCCATTCAAGAACATCATTAAACTTCTTCTAACTCCATTTTTAAATCATCAAAGGTTCTGTTTAGAACATAAATTTCGTCCAGAATATTACTACATGCAATTCCTAACATATATCCAAGATTTTAACTTCCAATTTATGGGTCTAAATCATCTCCCAAGAATAATTTCGAAAATTCCTAAACATGAAAACATATCTTGAATCAAATGGGTTTAAATCACTTGCCTTAATTTATCTCTGAATTTGGTGTTGAATCTTGAAGTTAAGTCTGTCCTCTCTCTTTCTTTCTGCAGAATTCTTTCCTTCTCTCTCTCTCTCTTAAGCTCTTCCCAAGGTTGAAGACAATGGAGGTATGGAGGTGTGTTTGGTTTTTGGTAAGTTGGAATTGTATTTCAACTTCTCCCGTAGCCCATGTTGTCTCTTATTGTAGTTAGTGGGTTAAGTGGTTTAAAGAAATAGTCAGATTGTATTTCCAATTTTCGTCACTTTTTAATTCCCAAAAATACAAATTACCGAAATACCCTTTATGATGCCGGTATGGCCCAAAAATACCCCCGGGACCCAAACTAAACTTCCGGCTAGTGTTTTCTGACTATCTCGACCCTTCCGGACGCGTTGGCGCACTCAAAATGACCATACGGTTAATGGAACTAAAATTCACTTTTTAATTTAATAATAAAATACCATGACGCGGCGGTCACACGCGTCTCAACAAAATTCCCAAATTGCCGTATTTCAATCACTCGACAATTTCAATATTACCCATATTCATATAATGCCAAGTATACACATTATAATAAAATACTAACTCACATCTCGTTAATATTTTTATCCGGATTAATTTCCAATTAATAAACATTTAATTCAATTAATCCCCAAAAATAAATATCACAGAAAATACGGGGTATTACAGTGTTACCGCTTTACTCGTCCTCTGATTACGTATGGTGCGGGCTTAAACCTCATATACGTAATGCTTGGGAGTACTAAAGGCTGGGTCTAATCAATAATTTAAATTTACGATTAATTTTATACTAGCAATACACAAGGGTTGAGGGATTGTATTCCCGGCCTGTTTTCTCTTCATATTTATTACTTCATTATTAGTTATTAATCCTTGCTTAAATTGTTCATTCCATAGTCTTAATCTAGTTTTCTTTTACTTAGTGGGATTATTTGCAAACAAATCATCTTTTCGTTTTTCTTAGAGTTGAAGTTAGGTTAACCCTCTGTTCTTCCGTCATCACGATTTTCTCATCCTATTTCCCTGTGGAGACGATCCCGACTTACCGGGTTTATGACTAATGCGACAGGCTTGTAGTTGAGCCTAGAGAGTACGCACTTTAGAGACACATTCTTAGTCGCGTAAAGTTTTTGGCACCGTTTCTAGGGATTTAGGTAGACGTAGGTTAGATTCCGTTAATCTAAAACTTCGACCAAAAACAATAAAAAAATAAAAAAATAAAAAAATAAAAAAATAAAAAAATAAAAAAATAAAAAAATAAAAAAATAAAAAAAATAAAAAATAAAAAAATCACAAAAAGATACTTCATCTCTCAAAAGTCTGTTAATGCAAAATCCTGAACTCAATCTAACTCCCCCAAATACTCTAACCAGCATTCACGAAAACCCGATAGTTGAGTATGACCCCGATAGCCCTCACACTCCAAACGTTCCACAATTATGGGTTCCACCTCCCACACCTCCACACTCAATTGCACGTAACACTCCGACATCCCTCTTAGGACACACTACAGAGCACGCTCCGAGCATACTAAGTTAGGATACAGAGTCATCAAGTGAGATAGCCATGCCACAACACGGTAGTGTAACCGCAGGTGAGGAAGGGGTCCCGTACCGCCCTTTGAGAGAAATCTTATATTTACCCGGGATGCAGCCGAGTGAACTGTCACTTCGGGATGCATTTTACTCCCGTATAATGCAGGGAAATTTCGTTTTAGGAATGGGATGAGCCAGATACTTCCCAACTACCATGGAATGGAATCAAAAAAGCCATATCTCCACATCTGAGAATTTGAGGAGGCATGCGAGACCCACAGTGATCAAACTTGCACAAAAGATGTGATACGCCTCAAACTCTTCCCATTCTCGCTAAAGGACAAGGCTAAGACCTGGCTACGGTCTTTACTTCCCAACTCGATTGCATCATGGAACGACTTGCAATCTAAATTCCTCAAGAAATTATTTCCCCCACATCGAACGAACTCCATCAAGGCTCAAATTCAAACCTTTTGGCAATCAGAAAATGAGTCGTTTGATTGATGTTACGAGCATTTTAACGAGTTAATCAATTCGTTCCCTCATCATGGATTTGATAAATTGAAAATCATTTCCTTCTTCCATAATGGGCTAAATATAAATTCCAAACAACTCATTAAAACCATGTGTGATGGTCCCTTTGTCGACCTAGACGCCAACGATGCTGAGCTTCACCTGAGGTACGTCGCCAAGACTACCCAAGCATGGGATACATCTGACCCTAGTGCTCATAATCGAACGTGCCAAATGACCACCACTCCATTGGCGGCCAACCTATTTCACATAGAAAAGGATACTATAACGGCCAGTCGACTCGATCTACTTGACAAAGGAATGCGAGAAGTACTTGAGAGATGTGCAAGAGGACCAACTGGCTCCATCCCGAATCCCATTGAGAAGGTGTGTACTATTTGTGAGGCCGTCCATTCAATAGAGGAATGCTCGATGATACCCGCCTATAAAGTTATGCTTCAAGAGCAAGTGAGTGGTGTAGGAGGATTTAAGGGTAATTTCGGTGCACCGCACGGGAATTATTACAACCCTTTATGGAAAAACCATCCTAGTTTTAGCTATGGGCAACATGAGCGCATGATCAATGATATAAATGTGACTATTTCAAGGATGCAATCATCGTTGAGTATCCAAGAGAAGGGCAAGTTTTCTGCCCAGGGACAAAGACCTCCCCAAGGTCGAACTAGTGTTAGCTCCACCTCTACAGAACATCAGGAGCAATGTCAAGATGTGACCACTCTTCGTAGTGGGAGAGTCTTTGATTTATCACCTCCTCCACACGACGTAACCAAAGATAAGGCGATTTTGCCCTGCACGAAAGAGGTCGAAGATGTCCCCTTAAAAGAGAGTGATAAAGAAGACACTAGTGAGCCCAAGGTAGTAGTGAAACCACCCTCCGTGGCACCGTTCCCTCAAAGGATAGTTCCTTCCCACAAAGGAAATCCCAATGATGAAGTACTAGACGTGCTAAAGCAAGTAAAGTTAAATTTACCTTTCATCAATGCCATTAAGCAGATTCTAGCTTATGAAAAAGTCATCAAGGACTTGTTAACATTGTAGAGGAGGATGAAGGTAAAGAAAAACGTATTTCTAGCACATAACGTGAGCTCCATTCTACTTAATGATCTCCTGCCAAAATTCAAAGATCCCGGTGCACCCACCATTTCCTGCATCATTGGAGAAAATAAAATTGAAAAAGCCTTACTTGACTTGGGAGAAAGTGTCAATATCCTCCCTTACACCATCTATAGGCAACTTGATCTGGGCGACCTTAAGCCCACAAAGATCACTCTCCAATTGGCGGATCGAACCGTGAAGATACCAAGAGGTATAGTTGAGGATGTGATCGTCCAAGTTGACACTTTCTACTTTTCGGTAGACTTTGTCATTTGGGACACGGAGCCCTCCTCCGCTTCGAGTAATCATGTTCCCATCATTCTTGAGCGCCCATTCTTAGCTACGGCTAACACAATAATCAATACTCGAAATGGGCAGATGCAACTCACCTTTGGGAATATGACCTTAGAGACTAACATCTTCCATATAGCCCAACATACAGGGGAAAAAGATGATCTTCACGTAGTGAGCTTAATCGACGAGATCGTAGAGGAGTACTTTGAGGAAAAATATTATGGAGATGTTTGAGGGACTTGCTTAGTGTCGAGTTACGAGAGTGATGGGGCGTATACTGAATTTGAAAAGGAAGTTGAGGAGTTGATAGAATTACTTGATGAGAGAGCGTCGGACGAGGACCCGAGAGATGTAAGTTAGGTTTCTCGATTCGAGGAGTTACCACCAAGGGAGGCACGCATGGTTCCCTCCAGCGATAAATTTCTAACCCTTGAATTGAAGAAACTCCCCTCCCATGTTAAATATGCATATCTAGGAAAGGACAAGACATTTCCTATTGTTGTCTCCTCTAGCCTAGACGAAGAGCAGGAGGGTAAGCTATTAGAGATTATGTGGAAGCACAAAGTGCTTTTGGTTGGTGTATTACTGATTTAAAGGGGATAAGTCCTTTGATTTGCACCCACAAGATCCACCTCAAGGAGGATGTAAAGCCCTCGAGAGAAATGCAAAGAAGGATAAACCCCAATATGAAAGAAGTGGTGAGGACCAAAATCATTAAGTTATTGGATGCCAGGATTATCTACCCAATCTCGGATAGCAAGTGGGTGAGCCCTATTCAAGTTGTCCCGAAGACGTCAGGCATGACAATGATTGAAAATGCTAAGGGAGAGCTAGTTCCCCAACATACCACCACTGGGTGGCGCATTTACATTGATTACCGAAAACTTAATGTAGGAACTAGGAAAGACCACATCCCCTTACCATTTATTGATCTGATGCTTGAGAGAGTAGCGGGCCACCCTTACTACTGCTTCCTTGATGGTTACTCCGAATATGTAGATATACTTAACCAGGAAAAAATGACCTTCACTTGCCCCTTTGGTACGTTTGCCTACAAACGTATGCCATTCGACTTGTGTAATGCACCCGCGACCTTTCAAAGGTGCAAGTTGAATCTATTTAGCGACATGACTGAGAGAGGACTCAAAGTGTTCATGGACGACTTTAGAATTTTTGTCACCTCTTTCGATCGTTGTCTGGCGAATCTGGAAAAAAGTACTTACCCGGTGTGTGGAGAAGAACTTAGTGCTAAATTGGGAGAAATGCCATTTTATGGTCACTGAGGGAATAGTTATGGGCCACATAGTTTCATCCAAAAAGATTGAAGTTGATAGTTTCATATCTGACTTCCCTAGTTCCAGTCTTAAACACTTGAATAGAGTGAGCTCAGATCATGCACCCCTATTGCTTTCTCTTAATTCCAATTTAGAGGCTCTTCCTAAACCTTTTATCTTTCAGAACATGTGGTGCAATCACCCCCAGTTCCAAGATATTGTTACACAATCTTGGAATGAAGAGTTAACAGAAGAGGGTTTGAAGAAATTTGCAAAGAAATTACAAAAGTTAAAGAAGGCTTTGAGAGCTTGGAATAAGGAAAAGTTTAAGGATGTTTTTCAAAATGTTAGAGATTTAGAAGATGAAAATCTCCAGTTGGAGCTAAATTTCGAGCTGGATAGTAATGAAGCTAATAGAGTTGCCATGAATAAAGGAAAAGCTGAGTTAATGAAAGCTTACAGGTATGAAGAAGAGTTTAAGAGGCAAAAATCATCCATCAAATGGCTTAAGTTGGGGGATTCCAATACAAAATACTTTCATCACTGTGTCAAGAATAAAAAACACAAGTTGAGGATAAATTCAATTATAAACAAAGAGGGTATCCGGCTTGAAGATGAGAAAGAGATCAAGGACTATATTGTGCAATTCTTTCAAGAACAGTTGCAATCTGATCAGTCGCTGAGTATTCCAGATCTGTCAAATATCATCCCAACCATTATAACCACTGAAAATAATGAATTTATTGAGGCATTCACTACTGAAGAGGAGGTTCTAGATGCAGTTAACTCTCCGAGTGAAGACTCGGCCCCAGGCCCAGATGGATTTGGGGGAAAATTATATAAAAGCTGCTGGAATATTATTAAGTCTGATCTAGTTATTGCAATTAACTCTTTTTTTGCAGGTAAAATTCTTCCCCAAAGTTGGACAAGCACTGCAGTGATCTTAATTCTGAAAGTTAAAGCTCCAAAAAAGTGTTGGGATCTAAGGCCAATCAGTCTATGTAATTTTTCTTTCAAAATAATTTCAAAAATTTTGAATACAAGACTGGCCTTATATCTTCCTATGCTGATATCACTGAATCAAAGTGGTTTCATTCAAGGAAGATCCATCCAAGAACATGTTCTTCTTGCTAGAGAAATGGTTCATAATTTGGGTAAACACGCTCATGGAGGCAATGTTATCTTTAAGCTAGACATGGAGAAGGCCTATGATAGGATCCAGTGGGGGTTTTTATTGCAAGTTTTAAGAGCTTTTGGTTTTGGGGAAAGGTGGATAGACTTTATTTGGAGAATTGTTTCCAACAATTGGTTTTCTATGATCATTAATGGTCAGAGGTGTGGTTACTTCAAATCTACAAGGGGTCTTAAACAAGGGGATCCAATATCCCCAAGTCTATTCATTCTTGCAGCAGATTTTCTGAGTAGAAGCCTAAATAATTTAATGGATACAAGTTCTATAAAGCCTTTCTACCATCCAAGTGGCTGTCCTCTCATTTCTCACCTAGCTTTTGCTGATGATCTCATAATCTTTTCTAGAGGAGACAAACGAAGCCTGCACAAAATTCAAGAAGTTCTCAGATATTATTGCAGGTTATCAGGTCAAAAGGTAAATGCAGAAAAAAGTTGTTTCACTGTTGATGTTAAATGCAGGCCTCAATTCAGATCTAAAGTAGCGGATGCAACTGGCCTTAAATTCAAACCGCTGCCTTTTAAATACTTGGGCTGTCCTATTTTCAAAGGTAGAAATAGAATCATATATTATGACAACCTAGTCAATTCCATAAGGGCTAAAATTGCAGGTTGGCAATCAAAACTTCTCTCTTCTGGTGGCAAGCTGATTCTCTTAAAGCATGTTCTTACTTCTATTCCATCTCATCTTCTTGCTACTCTTTCCCCTCCCAAATCAGTAATCCAAAAGCTTCATAAAATTTTTAACAAATTCTTTTGGGGAGGGAATGAGGATCAAGGATGGAAACACCAATGGAAAAACTTCTGGTGGCAAGATGATTCTCTTAAAGCATGTTCTTACTTCTATTCCATCTCATCTTCTTGCTACTCTTTCCCCTCCCAAATCAGTAATCCAAAAGCTTCATAGAATTTTTAACAAATTCTTTTGGAGAGGGAATGGGGATCAAGGATGGAAACACCAATGGAAAAACTGGGAGTTTATTTGTAGAGATACTAAAGAAGGAGGTCTTGGTCTTATCAACTTTCACAATCTCTCATCAGCAGCCTTCATGAAGCTTTTCTAGAAAATTCATACTGAACACTCTCTTTGGTCTGAGTTCATCTCAAATAGATACAGAAATCAAAAAGCTAATTCATTTGGTACCTCTCATACTTGGAGAAATTTGATGTTAGTTAAGGAGACATGCCTCAACAACATGGAGCTCATAGAGGACAAGTGGATCTGGACTACTGAAGAAACTGGTTTGTTTACTCTCTTTTCTGCATACAGCATCTGCAGGTCTAATTTTCCTTTTTCCTCAGTTAATAGCCTTATTTGGGATCAAAATATTCCAAAAAGTGCTCCATTAACGTATGGAAAATTTTAAACAACTGTTTGCCTCTTGACGACAATGTTAAGTCGATTGGAATTAGATTATGCTCTCGGTACAAAACATGCCATAACCATATCGAATCAGTTGACCATTTGTTCCTGAACTGTCCTACCATTTTACCTGTTTGGGAATTTTTTTCAAATGTTATGGGTGTGGTTATGAATACCACAAACGTTTCATCCTTAATTCAGAATTGGTGGATAAAGTCTGGTCCAAAAGAATATGCCAAGTTTATTGGTAAGTGTATTCCCATTTTAGTGTGTTGGGAAATTTGGAAAGCTCGCAACCAAGCCTACTTTGAAAATTCTGCAGTAAGTGCGGCAACCATCATTCAGCAAGTTATTTCTCTAATATCAAACATTTGTAAAGAAAAGGTTTTCAAGAACAAAATTTCCTCTTTTGATGAGGGGATTCATCTTTAAAATCAACTGCAAAACAAATTCCAAAGTGCCCACTGCTATCAAATGGAGATTTCCAACACCTTCAAGATTTAAGCTAAATATTGATGGGGCTTCAAAGGGTAATCCAGGAATAAGTGGTGCAGGAGGGGTTCTTCGGGATGACAAAGGGGATCTAATCTTTGCTTATGCTAGTCCAGAAGGCATTGCTTCAAATTCAACAGCGAAAATCAAAAGTCTTTGGCATGGGGTCAAGTTGTGCACAAACCTCAACATCACTGAAGTGGATATTGAATCAGATTCTTCATATGTTGTGAATTTGATTAACAAGAACTGGAAGCCTCCCTTGAAAATGATTTATTCCATTGAAGAAATTAAATTCGCTCTACATAATCATAGCTTTACTCCATCTCATTGCTATAGGGAATCAAATATGGTCGCTGACTCTCTAGCTAATTATGGAGCTCAGATTAATTCTCTTTCAATATTTCACAATGTAGGTGATCTTCCAACTTTAGCTCGAGGAGCTCTCAAGCTGGACAAAATGGGTTGCCTTTACATTAGAAATGTATCTTACACACCATCCATGTAATGGGGCTAGCATAAAGCACCAAATTTCTTTTTCAAGTTCTCTCTTTTTGTTCTTGTTTATGCCACTTGGAGAGGCTCTTTCTCCAATGATTAATAAATCTTAGTTTTAAAAAAAAAAAGAAAAAAAAAGAAAAAAGAAAAGATAGAGCTAAGATAGATGTCATTGTCGATCTACCCAAACTAAAATCGCTCAAAGACGTGCGTTCCTTCTTGGGCAATGCGGGGTTTTATCGAAGGTTTATTAAGGACTTTAGCACCATTACTAGGCCCTTAAGCAACCTCCTTATGAAGGATACCCCATTCGAGTGGAATGAAGCATGCCAAAGTGCTTTTGAAAAATTAAAATCCATGCTTATTTCTGCTCCCATCATGCAAGTGCCGGATTGGTCCCTACCATTCGAGCTCATGTGTGATGCACGTGATTTTACAATAGGGGCTGTTTTGGGCCAATGGAAGGATAAAAAGGCTCATGTCATCTACTACACTAACTGAACTCTTACCGGACCATAACTCAATTACTCCACTACAGAAAAGGAATTTCTAGCCATAGTATTTTCTCTAAACAAATTTTGATCCTATCTCATTGGGTCCCCCATCACTTATTTCATTGACAACGTGGCTCTCAAGTATCCACTTGCGAAGAAGGACACAAAGCCACTCCTCATAAGGTGGATTCTACTCCTACAAGAGTTCAATCTCTCCATTAAAGACAAAAAAGGAGTAGAAAATGTCGTTGCTGACCATTTATCACGGCTTTCATCCGATGTACCTAGCGATACCACACCCATAAACGAATACTTTCTGGATGAGTAACTCTTTGCCACCTCCTCTTTGCCCTGGTTTACGGATATAGTGAACTATCTTGTCACGGGAACCGTCCCTCGCGAGTGGACACCGCAAGATAAGAAGAGGTTCATCACTTAGTCGCGCATGTTTTTATATGATGATCCATTCCTTTTTAAATATTAGGCTGATCAAATCATCCGACGATGTGTATCGGATGATGAGATATTGAAAGTCATCAAATTCTATCATTCGAAAGCTTGTGGAGGTCACTTTTCGACGAAAAAGACAACCGCTAAGATTCTTCAAAGCGGTTTCTATTGGCCCACAATATTTCGGGATGTGAGCAATGCTTGCAAATCTTGCGATAGGTGTCAAAGGATGGCAGCAATTACCCGACGAGACATAATGCCATTAACCCCGATACTCATTATTGAGATCTTTGACTGCTGGGGTATTGACTTCATGGGCCCTTTTCCCCCATCTATTGGTTTCCTATGCATCATTGTCGCGGTAGACAAAGTGGTGATTAGGTTCCTACAAGAACACATACTTTCCCGCTTCGGTGCTCCAAAAGCAATAATTAGTGATAATGACACGCACTTTTACAATATGCCATTCGAAAAACTCATGGGAAAGTATGGCATCGTTCACAAGGTTGGAATAACATACCACCCACAAACGAATGGGCAGACCGAATTAGCGAATCGAGAAATCAAGCACATCCTCTAGAAGACCGTCAATCCCAAACGGAAATATTGGTCACTTAGATTGAATGATTCGCTATGGGCCTACCGTACTGCATATAAAAATCCACTCGACATGTCCCTATTCTTCTTTGTGTATGGCAAACCTTGCCATCTTCCTGTCAAGTTAGAGCACAAGGCGTATTGGGCCATTAAGAGATTAAATTACGAGATGGACAAATCTGGTGAAACTCGCAAGCTTCAACTTAATGAGTTAGAGGAGATATGCAATGATGCGTATGAGAATGCCAAGATTTCAAAAGACCGGATGAAACTTTCACATGATAAGATCATACGATGAAAAGAGTTTCAATTGGGGCAAAAGGTGCTCCTCTATAACTCCCGGCTTCATCTATTTTCGGGTAAATTACGGTCTCGATGGACTGTCCCATTCGTTGTGAAAAGCGTATTCCCCCATGGAGAAATATAATTGGAAGATCCCAAAGGGGGGGATGCGTTCAAAGTCAATGGACAATGCCTAAAGCTATATGTTGAGCCATGCGTAGAAGAGATCGACACCATCTGGTTGTCCAACCCCGTTTACGGGGTCGAGTGAGCATGAATTGAGAGGTCGTCGCACCCCGACGTGTTTGGGGTGAGGTCTTGTGTATTGTAGTTGCACGTAGGATAGGATGAGTGTAGTCCATAGGATTACATCACACAAGCGGAGAGGAAATCGAGCACTAACACGTCTTACGAGGCGAGAATTTTAGAGTCGAATTTTTTTGAAGAGAGTGGTAATCAGGTCAAATAGGTGTCGGATCATGAGAAGGAGCAACTGAAAGTCATCGGAGGTGGTTATACCAACCCATAGGGGAGCTAGAAAAATTTTGGGGACCGGACCAGTTCGGTCCTGGGCAATTGGATTGGTCCGATTGGGCAAATTTAGAAATAAACCTTAATTTAGAGGCTTTTATTACCTTGGACAACGTAAAATGAATTAGTTTATCTCATATCTTTGCTAACGGTTTCGTCTAACAAGTTTCCCTAGTTTCGTGTATTTCTTATTAATTTTACAACATCAATAGCGTCATGATGGAAATAAGCATAACTAGGATTCATTGTGCAAACTCGTTGATCTTCAACTATAACACCCTCAAAAGATAAACACATAACATATTTTTTTCTCTCAATTATTTTGAAGCTATCACTTTTGAAAATAAAATAATCTAACTTAGTTGGACTCTGTTTTTATTGTCTTTAATTTTTTCATTAGGCTCTTGCCAATGGTGGCGTTCCCGCAAAGGAGATTTTCTCCTTTTGTAGCCCTTTCCCGTGCACCCTCATATTTTTTAATAAAATCAAATAATATCACGGGAAACGGTTCTTACATACCTCACCGTGCATGTGTATGTGGGAAAACATCTCACATAGCACAAATATGCATGTTAAGTTAACGTTCAAAAAGCTCGTGCATGTGTATGTGGAAGCATATACAAAGTTGAATCCATAATGCAAATTAAAGTCGAAACAAATCCATGCAAGCATGATTAAGAACAATCTAACCACTGAAAATCATATCCAAATATCCTAGTCACATGGAAAGCACATAATGAATTGGATTCAAACACACCAGTATGCCACACAAAATGTACAAAACTAAAATACACATAAACTGAAAATCTTTTTGAGCTTTTAAATTTTTCAAAAGAAAAAGCCATTTTAAAAATAAACTGACTCAAAAGATAAAAAAAAATCTTTTTGTATATTTTTAATAAGATGCAATAACTAAAAATTCAAAATACAAAAGTCTCAAATAACCTACATCTAGCAAACAAATATATCATGCAACATAAAAGCTAGTGTATGAAAACATGCAAACACAATCAACCATTAGATATAGCATGGAAAGTATCGTGTTTGTGCAAATGAAAATCAACAAATCTGATACGTAAAACTTCCAAATCTGATTTCCTAATCGACATTGGTGTAACATGACGCTTAAGAGTTTTAGGAACCTCGGTAAATCTAGACTTAGACATTCAAGGACTATTTTTAATATTATAGAAGAAATGCCTAAAGTGACCTTTCCTATCGTAATTTGTGCAAGTGTAGATACGAAAATGGGGAGTTACCTAAGGGTTGACCTTTATGAACGTTCATATCAATGGTTAACTCTTTTAAATGCGTAGTCTTGGCTTGGGTAGGGGAAGCATTTTGATCATCGAAGTTAATTCCACACTTTTCATCTTTGATTTGGATAGTGCCTAATATTTTATCCAACTTTTTCGACCTAAATTTCAAATCAAATTTGACACGCCTCGAGTCTCTTAATATCTTTTCAATATCAACTATCCGAGACTTAAGTAAATGCCTAGAATCCTCAAACTTTAGAACCTCCTTCTTTATAACCTTTATCAAACCATGAAGGCTATCTCTTTTACCCTCAATATACTCTTGCTTACCTCGAAGAATCCTCTCACGTGCCCTAAGATCCTCAATCAAAACACTATCATCATTTCGTAGGGAACTTTTCTTCAACTTTACTTCTAACTTCAAGTCTTCTTTCTTAACGCTAAATTTTTTCGCATACAACTCACATAAGGTAACTTGGATTTTAGTCTCGTACTTCTCTTCTTCATACTCATTTTCTTCTCCACTCTCATCGCCATCACTCACTTAGGGATCACAAATAATGGTCTCGAAAGTGTCATGCAAAGAAATATCTTTATGGCAAGATTTCTCATCAAGGCTCACATGACTAGCCATGAGCACGATGTAGTTTCCCTAAAAGAGGGAATTAGGTCCCTCTTCCGGATCACTATTGCTAAGGTTGGATTTTTACACCTCTAATTTTTTTCCCTCCGTCCTTAGTTTAGCGAGGCACTCAACTATCCTTTGGTAATAATCCTCACACCCGTAACACCTATCTAACTCATGCCTCCTAAAGTTCTCACTACCATTCTTAGGAAAGTGATAGGCTTTGTTGTTCATATTTTTCTCAAACCTTTTAGCATCTTTTGATTTCTCTTAGAATTTGAGAAATTTCTTTATTTTTTTGCTAACATGTCCATATCCCCACACTCGATGCCATACTCATCATCTGAAATAGGTGTTTACGCTTTTAGGGCTTCAAAGTAATGCCCTTATCCTTTTTTTTTTCTCAATTTTGGAGGAAAACATGTCAAGCTCATAAGTTTGTAAGTCACCTACAAGCTATTTAAGTTTTGTAGAATCTAAAGTACCCAAATAATTCAAAACTATCACTCTTGAATTAAATCTTTTAGGCAATGACCTTATAATTTTCTTGATTACTCGATTTTCTAGTATCTTCTCTCCTAAGATAAACGATGAGTTAACTATGTCGGAAAGTCTAGCGTAGAACTCATCAAAAGTCTCATTCTCCAACATTTTAATGGTTTCAAACTTAGTGGTAAGGTTTTGGAATTTGGAAGCCTTAATAGTACTAGTTCCTTTATGGGTGAGTCATAGTATGTTCCAAGACTCTTTAGATGCCTCTCAAATCACAATACAACGAAACTCCTTCGGGGTGACAGAACAAAACAAAGAATTTAAACCTCGAGAATCATAATTTGCTAAGTTATGCTCATACTCACTCCATGATTTTATGGGTTTGGGAATCCTATTCTCTCCAACTAAGGTTGTAAGTGGGGACTAACCATTTAAAACTACTTTCCATATCCTCTCATCTGTATCCTTAAGTGTTGATTTCGTGCGTATTTTACCCATCAAACATCAGGGTTCTAATACCATCAGATACACCAAAATTCATGCCTAATAATAAGGGATCTGACAACTTAATATTTTAGCTCTAATACCAATTTGAGAAAATTGGTATCCTAAAAGAATCCGCACTCAACACAAGGATCAAAAAATAATATAGTGTAACATTCACTGCTACCAATTTGATAACATCCACTATACTGTGTGCTTAGGAAGTGATGGTACAAATATATAAAAAATCTATTTTTGTATTTTTCAATTTTAAAGATCCAAACTTTAAACAAATTTATACCCAAGAAAACCTGTTCACTAAATTAAATCCTTTATTGTGAAAAGTCTATTTATCTATTTTTATCTTTTTAACCTAAAACATGAATCTAAGTGATAAGCGGATAAAATTTAATAAATCACACACAATATGCCGATGTACAAGGAAAGACACAAAGGAAAAAACCTCGAAAGGCCCAACCAAACAGAGCACTATGATAAGGTTTTATAAAGATTAGACTATAGACTTACTCGACGACTCATCTCCCTCGGAAGCCTTGACTCTATTTTATCTTTAACCTATCCTCGATAGTGAAACGTAGTATTACTCCCACGCATGATGCCATAATGTACGAGTCCACACACGCTTCGGTATCAATCGATAAGGCTCAGGGACCATCTGCAAAATCGAAACATGAAACACCATTTTTTATCGCAACACAATAAACAACAAGTACAGAGTCTAGTGTGATAAACAATTTCTCAACTCAAAATGATGAGAAACAAACTTTGGTGCCCAACACGAAAAATCTCAAAGCATATGAATATGTAAAATGGAATCTTTGAACTCAAAGAGTGAACCTAGGGTGTTGGAACTTTAGTGAAAAGGTAGGAGTTTGATTTTCGCCAAAAGTTCTTTTAAAAAACTGATACCAACATGCCTTAAATAGTGAATATACGAATTTCGAGGCCGAAAACTCGTTCGAACGATATTGCATAATTCGTTTGAACGAGAAAGAATTTTCATTCTAACGAGAATAGTGTTCGTTTAAACGATAATCCTTTTTCATTCTAACGAAGTTCCAATAAGTTGTCCATTCTTTGACGGAGAGTCCTCGTTTGATGTTTGTTAAATGCACGTTCCAACGAGATTTCAAGTTTGTTCTAATGAGTTCATAACTTCATCCGAACGAGATATCCGTTTCGTTCTAATGAGGTATATGACTTCGTTATCGAGCTGAAATATATTTTTCTTCAAAAAAACATTTCCAAATAATTTTATTAAAAAACAAACACTCTTACAAATATCCAAGGGCCATATTCAAAATGCATCCATACCTTTTAAGATTCTTGGTAAATTAATAGACAAACTAATCACTAAACACGACACGATGTATATTCAACTTTGAAGCTTTGCTATTATGTCTTCATCAAATGTGTCATAAGCTTACGATATCGACAAAACAAAGCCTAATCTATGGCTTAAAGTTTTTTTTAGAATTAAGCCAATTATAGATAAATTGACTCGATTGAAAATCCATACATTAAATAAAATGTTAATGTTGTAGTACATAGAAGGAACCATACTCTTGAATTAGTATGAAAGTGCTATGACTCATATTGAAGTTTTATTTAATGTAGGTGTTCATGAAAACTATTTAAGGATGACTCAAATATTATTGCACGTCTTATGATAATTATGGATCAAATGGGAGAATGTTAGAATTATTTTAAATAATAATTCTAAATCTGTTCCATAAAATAATAATAATAATAATAAGAATCATTTTGGTCAATGAATGGATACTCCAAATATTAAGAGTAAAAAAGACTCTTAGTATCTACCTTGATGGATGGTTCATATCGAATGACTTTTGGAGATTGAGTCATCTCCCTACCTATAAATAAGTGACTGATATCCATCAATCAGACACTACAAAATTATAACTTCAATGAAATTAGTTTAAGGGAGAGAAACACCAAAACTCCAATCATCTAAATGATGATTACTAATTCATATGGAGTACAACACCAATAACTTCAATCATCAAAATGATGATTTATTTTTCAAGTAGAGGATAATATTTTCAACTTCTTTCTCTCAAAAAAATTTGGATCAAGGTACGACTCTTGATATTTTGCTTCCAAATATGATCAAGTTATGATTTTTGATCTTTTAGCTTACATAATTGTGATAATTTTATTGATCTAAGATTTTAACATTAAATATATAATACATAACGTCTTATATGATTAAAGAATAGAGAACATATAATATTGGATATTCATGCGTTAGATTTATAGATCCATATAAAATTGTTAATTATGTGTTATTTTGGTAATGTTTATAGCATGTCTTCACACTGAAACATATTAGATTTTTGGCTAAGTAAATTATAAACTAATGCCTCTGGTTAAAGAAGGCTGATCATAAAGCAGTTGGCCAAGATGCCTTGTTTATTAATTGCCTATGCTATCTAGGTCTTTACTTGTAAAGAAATAACATTGTTACTTTCGAAAATAAACAAAATGCCCCCAACCTTATCTAAGCATCTATATTAAGCTACTGCTTCAATTTGAACTTATGTTATGTCATTTAAGGAGAATCAGTTAGTCCTGTATAAATCTTTCTTTTTACACTATAGATTTGCCAACTTAGCATGTTGGCAAAAATCATAACCAAAGCCTATTCTCAGATTCTTCTTTCATAAAACACAAAAAACACACTATGTTTTTAAGCTCTAAGCATAAAAAAATACGTTTATTAAGCATTAAAAACTATCTAAAAATTTAGGACACCGTACCTATTATTCACAACTTAGGCCCTTACTAACACAGAATGCACAAAAGCATCAAAGTCAAGGCGAAAAGTTTAGATAAAATAAATATACATATTAAACGAAAATGATAAATAGATCATGAAACACTGCTAAAGAGATCGCCGTAGACATGGCATTACAGAAAGTTCTTTAGCGAGGAATTTTTGACATATGATTAGATAAATTACGAAAAAAAATTGATAATGCTTTCAGTTAAAATGCAAGGAGAAAAGAAGATTAAGAAAATACATATTGTGTCACCATATTTCAAAGATCACCTTCATTAATGAGCTGTTATATGTCAGCACACTAGTGCAAGCTTACCTTAAGATGCATGAGAAATCAAAAGAAAAAGATTGTGTGTATCGAATAAATAATGATAATTATTACTTGATGTCAAATAATTATCAATGGGAGCAAATTGATGTTTGAAAAGATAAACAAACAACTTGGAATTATACAATCACTAAAGATTAGTTGTATATTCATACATATTTTTGTCATATCATGTGTATGGTGAGAACATGCCCATATATGACCAACGAATATACCAATTACGAGAAACCAAGTGATAACACTTTAGTAAGCATGTATGGCCTAGTATTCTAGGGTACACACGAGTTTAATAGGGTAGGGAGGAATTTGGGAAAGTATTGTCACAGGAGTGACTAGGAGTTAAGAAAACAATAAAGAACAGGTCTAGTTGATGTGTGTGTAACACCCTCCCCATGAATTTGACCATACCCATATGATTTGATAAACTTGGTAGGACCTGATTGGGCTTTAGACCGGGTAAAATGGACATTGAATCAGATCTGTGTAACTTCGTGGACTTCGTGCTTGTCGAATCGGAGTTTTGTGGCCTAAAGCTTATATAGTGGAAAATGAATGTCGTTCGAATGATATGTTGATGTACTTTGAACGATTCGTTTGAACAAGATTTGAATGAACTTCTAACAACTTAAAAATGATCGACTTCCCTCGCTCTCTGGCGTCTCGTTGGATGCCCACGTTCGAATGAGGTGCCTAGTCGTTTGAACGAGGGGGCATTGCCTGTTGGAATGAGTTGCTTCTCACATCCCTTTTAACCCTAAAAATTTGGCTCGTTAGTACCTGGACCTCTCGTTCGAACATGATGGGTTCTCCTTTGAACGAGGCCCAATGTTGTACGAAAAACTAGAGAAAATTCAGAAACTTCTGCACATTTTAATGTACTTTCATGATGTGGAGCATTGGATTGGATGACTTGTCAAGCTCTCAACAGCTCAAATCAAAATGTGGGACAAAAGACTTGATTGATCTTTGGTTAAAGGGGTAAATGTAGGGGAATTTGGGGTTTGGGGGGTATTTAAATGATATTTTGGCTCATTTAACCCGTTCTAATCAGATTTGGTATTTATCTCTCTCTCTCTCTCTCTAGATCTTAGAACTCCTCCTCCACCAACCACCACACACCACCCTAGTACTACCACCCCTAATCCAAAACCACCATAGTTTAACCATCTTCTTCCATATTTAAGCTCATAAAACCCAAATACAACACACGTTCGGGAAATATTGGTTTTTATGAAGTTTGAAGGGGATTTTCATGGAGCATTCAAGGAGACAAGCTTATTTGAGCTAGGAAATGTCTTTATGGCCACCTTAGGAGGTGGGAGGTTTCCATCTTCTTCTACACTTCATCCACCATTTTTGAAGCTTCCTTTGAGGTGGAAAACTTTATTTGTAACTTAAAAACTCTTTTTTACATATTATTGGTCTTGTAGCTAGAGCTTGTTAGAGTAGAATGCATATATGATTCAAGAACTAATTTCTTATGGTTTTGTGAAAAAAATATAATTTATGAAATATCCCTAAAGTTTTGAGAAAAATGATATATTATGACAAATCTTGATATTTAAACATTTTATGGAATAAAATGTTTGAAATGATATTTCTCTTGTTAAAAATAATTTATGAATAAATATCTTAAGGTTTTCTTGTGAAAATTAGGATTTTTATATAAATTGACATTTACACAAGTTATGAAGAAATAAAAATATCTTTTAGCCTAAAAAGCATATTTATGCCAATATTATGAAAATTCTAGAATGCACCATGCGATAGTCTCATTTAATAGGATTTTTGGGCTTAAAATCCATCTCTTCATATATATAAACTTGTAGTATTTTAACGATGAGAATATTAACAAGTTTAATGATGGTTTTAATGGGTTTTAACATGAAATAAAGAAAATGAAAAATCCAGCCCTTAAAGTGTGTTAAAAGGTTTAAAAAATGTGGTAAGTGGGTATTCCTAGACTACTTGTGAAAATAAAGAAAAAAATGGCATTTTCTTGTAAAGTAGTCCCCAAAATGCCAAATGATATTTTTTATAAAGAAAGTAATGAAATAAAGAGATTTTCATATTGATAAGTATGTTACTACAAATTGTTAAGTAAATGTTAATGAGTTAAAAATATTTAAGAAGTTAGTGTGTGTAGCTTAATAATGTTTTTGAGAAATAACACTTGTGAAAATGGAGAAAAAGACAAGTTTCGAAACAAATGCGTAAAATGATAATTTTACATAAAGTGGAATACTTTTATGAAATATAAATGCTGGAAAAGGTGTTATGCAAAATGGTCCTAAATAAATGTGATTTTTGGGACAAAATCATTGCAAATGTATAAAGGATAAGAATGGAGATTTTTAAAATGTAACATAAGGTGGGGTTGAAGCTCCCGAATTTTTGACTTCGGTTGGTAAAGGTGGGATACTGTTGACACTTGAAAAATATTAAAACATATTAATATGGACTCAGATGAAACTAAGAATAATTAAGAAGGGCCCGAAGCCCTAGGCTAAAAGAGCAAAAATTACTAACTAGAGCATATGGTAGCATAGCCGATGGTGTGGATCCCATTAAAGTATGTCGATATTTGGAAGATTTCAAGAAAAGATAATGAAAAGTGGAATGTGTCAAGAAATGGGTTATATGGAGAATATAAGAAAATACAACCTAACTTGAATGAACTTAATACATGTTTCGGTTGTAAGATAACGTTGACAGGTAATATGAGAAATTTGCTAATGTCCATGAAGCAAATGGAATAATAAAGTAAAGTGATTAAATGGGTATTTAAGCAACCTAAAAAGGTTTAACCCATAAGTAATACATGAGTGTGTTTACGAAAGGTTTTCAATGAAAAATAAGTATTTTCTAACACGGTCCTTGTGTGTGTAGAAATGTGAATTTCAAGGAAAATACTACGGTAAATTTGGTATGAATAAAAGGGTAACTTCGATAAAAAGAAGTGATTTTCTCTAAACAAAGGGTGTTTGTCTAAAGTATTTACCCTTGTATGTTAAATAAAGAAATAAATTGCAAGACAAGGAAAAAGGGGTTCTTTTAATAGACTATATAAAATTAATTGGAGTATGTAGCATTATAAAATACAACGGTTTCATGCATTGATATATATACACAAAGTAATTGCATATGCACATAGGTAAACATGTTAGAGTCTTTTTTCTACCGTTCAATTATATATTTCATTATTGTATTTTTCCATTGGGCATTCATCTCATTCCCTCGTGTTTATTACGAAAGGCTGGGTGTCGGTGTGGTTCCGTGTTTTGAGAGCGTTATAAAAGTAAGTATCATTTTTATTTTACATTAGTAGCTCTGTATGCTTGGATTTTGGGGACGCATCCCTCAGGTCCCTCACGTAGATTACTGTAAATTGGAATCACATGCTAAATAGGTGAAATGCTAATTATATTAAACTGAATTAACAACATTATTTAGGTTGTCTCATCACTCTTCACACCTAACGCTAGGGTCAAACCGAGTTGACCACGGGTAACCTCTAAATCCAGGTCGGGGAGTTACAAATGGTATTAAATCTCTAGGTTCAAGGTTCATTACGGGAGTGACATTATGAGTTTTGTAGTGTATCTTTCGATGTCAGGATTGGTTTTGGGTCGGTCACGTTATACAGTTAATGGCTTCGGTTCGTATTCTCTATGATAAAGTCAAGGAGATTATCACGACGGGCAATGTGTGGCCAG
Source organism: Sambucus nigra (assembly GCA_949130495.1). Taxonomy (NCBI): domain Eukaryota; kingdom Viridiplantae; phylum Streptophyta; class Magnoliopsida; order Dipsacales; family Adoxaceae; genus Sambucus; species Sambucus nigra. Next base: position 551,520,703 of record OX422207.1, read on the forward strand.
GTAGCATGTGGTCATGTTAGTTGTCATTACTAACACCCGTGCTTTTGATTTAGACATGTTATTAATTTACGAGTGTCTATGCAAGCTAATAGTGGTGACACCGCCGTTTCTAGTGTGAGATGCCTTGTCAGTCCTTGATGATGTGAGAGGCCTAATAAGGTGAGTAACGTCGATTGAATTAGAGACACGAATTGTGTAAAATCAACTATGAAGGGGAGGTGACTAGAGTGTAATGTCTTAGAAATGTTGATTTTGTGATAAAGACGCATTAAGTTACTTGGTTAGGTACTTTCGGGTAGTTAATAATAATGATGTGATTAGGTGAACTTGATTCTTGGGGTAGTATCATATCGTAAGAATTTTACAATTTGGTGGTCATGATACCTTGTCGGTCATTGATTGAGGATATGTAGGGTACTATCATTATAGGTAAGAGGCTTGGTAATTCTCTTATGAAAATTGTATCTTGCAAGCTATCTTGAGAGTTACTGGCCATTTGTTGTAAGTATGTTATGTGTGTAAATGATGGTTGAGGTGACGTAAGAGTGGACCTTAGGTAGTCCTCAATGGCAGGGTTTTAGAGAATATAATGCAACTTTTGAGGAATAGGATCCCTATTGATGTCGGTGATGTGGACTCAAAGACATATAAGTTGTATGTGAAGTATTATATCTTTCTAGAATCCTTAGTAGTGTCAATTTGGGGTTAGATATGGGGTTTATGGCATCAACTAATTGGAAGAAGGTTTTTGAAACCTTATGCATCTTGAGGAGAGAGTCTTAGGTTATAACTATACCAGAGTTTCAAATAAAGGGGAAATAATATTCTTATATAAATGCCAAGGCCCGTTCTAATGGCCTAAATGATGATGGAATGTGAGGCAGTTTTATTGTGAGTATGATTTAAGGAATTCCTTAGAGTATCCTAGGACTGATTGCATGTGGCGTCATTGAGGAATAAAATTAAACTCGTTGTGATGTCTTGAGGTGTTCAATGGTTAAAGTACACCATATTTGGAGACTTGTAGGATAGTATCCTTATGAGTACGTAATGGCCAAGATGAGGATATTAGGACATCAGTAGGTCATACCTACGATTTAGAGGATCATAAGGTATGGAATCTTGTCAGGTTTTTGATGACATATACAACGGGGTGAGCTTGGTATCCTTAGAGAGTCAATCAAATTCGGTATCATGGAGTGCTAGTGTTTTAATGAAGGTCATAATGAAGATCATGTGATGATCTCAGGTTATTGGTCAAATTTTAAAGAGTCGATTAGTGTATGTCCTTGATACTTCCGTTCGAATGGCATAAATGGATGATGTAACCTTCTAAGGAAAATTAGAAGCTTGCGTCATAATTGGACATGATGTTAAATTGTCATAGGATGACTAGTGTGGGAAGTGTAGTTATAAATTTTAAGGAGTACCATGAAATGAAATTAGGACTTAGATTGATGATGTCAGTTAGAGACTTGAAAATATCACCCCGAAAGGGATATCGAATCATGATTAGGATATCGACGTGTGTCGATAGTGTGAGTTAGAATAGCCCTATAAGGGCGAGGACTAGTTCTTAGCATGTCTTGCCAGACTGGTACATATTAGGAACCATAATCCTATATATTAATTATTTTCCTTATAGTGCTAATGGAGACTAGTGTGTCCATCACATAATTTATTATTGTGTAGAATTTGGAGATAGGCGCAGTGACGACCTTGTGCCAGGACATAAGGAGATGTTTGGGATATGACTATGATACGATGAAGTAAATAATAACCTGGGTGTTAGGTTGGACATAGCATCACGTTGACTAGAAAAATGGGCAAAGCCAGCATTGACAAAGGCAATGTCATTCGTCGATCGGAGTGGTTTGCGTTCGTCAAGGATAAAAAGAGGAAGCCTTATTTCCAAGGAGGGAGCGTTCAACTTCCTAAAGGATAATAGGTTTGTATGTAACTTTTATCCCGATGAGATAATTTGTTCGTGATTCGATTCATCATGATTGGTGACTCGAGCCAGAGTATGACCGTACTAGAACCAAGTGAGAATGCCTGTGAGGAGTTAAAGACTTCGAGCGTATGGCATAGGTTCACCTTTTGTAGACCGTAATTGTTTCATGCGGATAAGATTCCATCGAAATGGTTATTTGTTCATTTTGATTCACTGTGTTCTTTTAGTTGTGGTAGTCAAGGACTTTATTACTTTGGTTCCGATGGTTGAGGATGGTATCCTTTCAATTTCAATGGTCTGGTGTTGTTCCACGTTGACGATTTTGTTACAGCGCAGTTTGGCTTAGTATGAGTGCAGATGGACCTAGTATGATCATTGCATCTCAGTGACTTGGCACACTCTTGTTTGAAATATTCCATTGTATGTGCAAGTTCTTTGTACATGTGGTTTAGCGTTCTAAATCATAGTTTTCTCGTGTTACCCTTTTTTTCTTATGATTAACGACCTTATGGATCAATTGACACTTTAATTGGTAGCTTTGGTTATAAAAAGCAGGGTGATGATTTGAGGACATCGTATATATTTGGGACTCGAGGAAACATAACACACAATGTTTTTTTTCCACAGTGAGTGAATTGGTGTAATACTCGGGTGAGTTTTCAATAGTTAGATGCCTAGAGTGATCTTAGGTTCATAGAAGGATCTTATGGAAGGTGTCAATTGGATGCATAATTTGGGACTTAGTTTGAATGTCTCCCACTGATGTTAATCACTAGAGATGCGAGGTTAGCATCTAGTTTAAGGGAACTTATGTGGTCAGGGGACCCAAGAATTTAAAGAGAATCAGGATACGTGACCCTAAGAATTGAAACAACCTATGAAGATAAATTGGGTGATTAGTGAAACGTCATTTTTCTCTTGGGAGAGTGTCGATCACTAGAGATTGTTTCCTCGATAGAGGCATCGATATTCTTGGGTGTTACCAAAGAAGCCTTAGGACTCGATTGAGCGTGTTAATCAAGGAAGTGGAGGCTCGAGGACTGTTGTGTAATTTTACTGGATAGCCAAATGGTGAGCGTTAGAACATATTGAATGTCGTGTTCTTTAGTGATATCCCCTTATGAAAAGGTGTATGATGACCTTTTGATGATTGAGGACTTCGATGACTTAGCCTTGAAATGTTACCATAACTTAGAATAAGGATTGATAATCCTGAGAATTTATGGAATTGATGGATTAATAATTTTGAGGATAAAATTTCCTAAGAAGGGAAGAATGTAACACCCGCACTGCGACTTTGACCGTACCCGTGTGATTTGGTAAACTTAGTAGGACCCAATTGGGCTTTAAACCTGGTAAAGTGGACCTTGAATCAAATCTAGGTAATTTCGTGGCCTTTGCGCTTATTGAATCAGAGTTTTATGACATCAAGTTTATATGCTGGAAAACGAAAGTCTTTCTAATGATCTTTGAATGGACTTTTAACGACTTGGAAATGCTCGTTTTCCCTTGCTCTCTAGAATATCTTTGGATGCCCACGTTCAGATGAGGTTCCTAGTCGTTCGAATGAGGGGAACTTCCCATTCGAATAAGGTGCTTCTCACGTCCATTTTAACACTAAACATTTGGCTCATTTTTACCTCATTAGATCTCCCATTTGAAAAGGGGTTATCGTTCTAATGAGTCCCAATGTCGTACGAACGACCGAAGGAAATTTGAATTTTTTTGCAAATTTTAACTTGTTGTCATGATCTTGAGCATAGGATTGGATAATTTGTCGAGCTCTCAGCGGCTCATATCAAAATGTGGGACAAAAAACTTAATTAACCTTTGGTTAAAGTGTTAATTGTAGGGGAATTTAACCCTTAAGGTTTGGGTGTATTTAAATGAGGTTTTGTCATATTTAACCCATTTCAATCAGATTTGACCTCTCCCTCTCTATATCTTGGATCTCCTCCTCCAGTAATCACCACACACCACCGTAGAACCACCATCTCTGCACCTAATACTACCATAGTTTAACCATCTTCTTCCATATTTAAGCTCATAAAATACAGCACACGTTCATGAAAGATGGGTTTTTATGGATCTTGAATGGGATTTTCATGGAGCATTCAAGGAAACAAGCTTAGTGGAGTTAGGCAACCTCTTTGAGGCCACCACATGAGGTGGGAGGTTGACATCTTCTTCTACACTCCATTTACTATTATTTAAGCTTCCCTTAAGGTGGTAAACTCCACTCTTATATTAAGAAATCTATTTTTCATATTATTGGTTTTGTAGCTAGAGCTTGTTAAAGTAGAATGCATACATGATTTAAGATCCCTCGACTTGAAAGATCCCTAGAGTTTTGAGAAAAATGATATATTTCAAGAAATCTTGATATATAAACAATTTATGGAATAAAATATTTGAAATGATATTTCTCTTATTGAAAATATTTTATGAACAAATGTCCTAAGGTTCTATTGTGAAAATTGGGATTTTTCTATAAATTGACATTTACTCAAGTTTTGAAGAAATAAAAGTTCTTTTAGCTTGAAAAACATATTTATGCCAATATTATGAATTTCTAAAAATGTACCATGTGTGAGACCCATTTAATAGAATTATTGGGCTTAAAATTCATCTCCTCATATATATAAACTTGTAATATTTTGATGGTAAACATATAAACAAGTTTAATGAAGGTTTTAACATGAAATAAAGAAAATGGAAATTTCAGCCCTTCAGGTGTGTTAAAAGGTGTAGAAAATTTGGTAAGTGGGTATTCCTAGATTACATGTGAAAACAAAGGAAAACTGTTGTTTTCTTATATAGTAGTTTCCAAACTGCCAAATGATGTCGTTGATAAAGAAAATAATGAAATAGAGAGATTTCCAGCTTGAGAAGTATGTTACTCCAAAGTGTTAAATAAGTGTTAATCATTTGCAAACATTTAAGAAGTTAGTGTGTGTAACTTAATAATATTTTTGGGAAATAAAACTTGTGAAAATGGAGGAAAAGACAAGTTCAGAAATATATGGGTAAAATGGTAATTTTTTGTAAAGTGAAATATTTTTATGAAATAAAAATATTGAAAAAGGTGTCACACAAAATGGTACTAAATGAAAATAATTTTTGTGATAAGATCAATGCAAGTGTTTAAAGGATAAGAATTTGTGGTTTTCAAGTTGTAACATAAGTGGGGGTGAAGCCCTCAACTTTTTGGTTTTGGTCGGTAAGGGTGGGATAATTTGAACATTTGATAAATGTTAAAACACATTAATATAGTCTCGGATGATACTGAGAATAATTAATAAGGGCTCGGATCCCGAGGGTGAAAGACTCAAAATTATTGGGCAGAGCATATGGTAGCATAGTCGGTGGTGTGGAGCCCATACAATATGCGGATATTTGAAAGATTTCGACAAAAGATAATAAAAAGTGAAATGTGTCAAGAATTGGGTTTTATGGCCAATATAGACAACCTAACTTGAATGAACTGAATACATCTTCTGATTGTAAGATAATGTGTATAAGTAATATGAGAAATTAACGAAAGTCCATGAAGTAAACATAATAGTAAAGTGAAGTGATTAAACAGATAATTGAGAAACCTAAAGAGGTTTAACCCACAAGTAACACAAGAGTGTGTTTATCAAAGGTTTTCAATGAAAAATAAGTATTTTCTAACACATGCTTGCGTGTGTTGAAAGGTAATTTCAAGAAAAAAACTATGGTAATTTAGTATGAATAAACGGGTAATTTCTGTAAAAGAGGTGTTTTTCTCTAAACAAAGGTTGTTTGTCTAAAGTATTTAAATGGGTATGCTAAATAAAGAAATAAATATCAAGACGAGGAAAAAGGGGCTCTTTTAAGAGATTATGGTAAATTAATCGGAGTATGTAACATTACAGAATAAAATGGTTTCATGCATTAATATATATATATATATATATATATATATATATATATATATATATATATATATATATATCACTACACCAAAATGGTCAAATTAGCACTCTTTAAGCGGCTAGCCTTGTCACGGTCAATGACCGTGATAAAAAAATACGTGTTTTTTGTCACGATCATTAACCGTGATAAGTATGTGACAAGTATAGTTGTCATGGACTTATCACGGTTAATGAACGTGACAATACCGTAAAGTTGTCACGGTCAATGACCGTGACATGTCCGTGATAATTCTGTCAGTAAAAAACCCTCCCTCTTGTTTTTTTCCCACCGATTCTATTCCCTCCATTTCTCTCGCTCTCTCTAGCGACTACTCACTATCTCTCTCTACAACTTTGGTATGTTTTCTCTCTCTATTTCTCCTCCATTTATGTATATGTGTATGTATATATGAGTGTGTGTATATATGTGTGTGTAAATATGCGTGTGTGTGTGTTTGGTGTATATATGCGTGTGTGTGGGGGGGAGGGGGCAGGGTTGGGGGAGGGAGGGGGTGTATGTGCATGTGTGTGTATGTGTGTGTATATTTGCATGTGTGTGTATATGTGCGTGTGTATATGTGTGTGTATGTGCATGTGGTGGGCAGCAGCAGCGGGGAGGAAGGGGGTGGTGGTGGGGGGGAGCAGGGGGTGTAGGCCTGTGTGTGTATATGTGCGTGTGTTTATTTTTTTAATTAAATTTTTATTGGTTTATTAGATATTTCCCCTCATATTGTAGTGCCCCTTATAAAATATTTGATTGATTTAATATTGATTGGTTGTTAATTTTTTTTCTAAATTAATAACTAGTTCCCATTTCATATGCAAGTAGGATTGCCCCTAATTGTAAATTAGTAAATTAATAATTGTATACTTTAATTTTTAGTTTAACTGATGAAAATAATTAATTGAGTTGATGAATTAGAAGGCGTACGGGATATAGATTTGTTATTTCCATTGCAGTTGGATTATAGTGGATCGATGTTGGGTTGGTTAATTTTAAAAGTGGCATGGCCACGGGATTATTGTCCATATGGGGGTGGGATTTTTCAATTTTTTTTAAAAATTACTTTGTATAACGAAATATATATATATATATATATATATATATATAGTATGATAATTAAATGAAACATACTTGAAATTACATATAGTGCGCATAGATACTAGCCTTCTAGTTCTTATGTGTACGCATTTAATAGCCCTCAGACCCGTTCGGGAGTCATTACCCATGTAATGAGATATCTCGAATTGTTCCGTTTGGACAGTTTGGGACTACATAATTTCTATATAATAATATTCTTAGTGGCTTAAAGTTGTTACTTTTGGAGGAAGTTCTGCAGTCATATCCTAATGTTCTCTGGGTACATACTAGATTGACAAGTGTGACTGTTATTTCAATTGAAATAACACTCACACTTGCCAATCTACATCGTGTAATTGGAGAACTACAGGGATATGCTGCCGAATTTTTCTCAAATCGTAACAATTTGCATGAGCTGTTAAGTATATTACAGAAATATGCGGTCTTGAATGGGATATGACCACTCACCCTTTAGAGGAGATGGAGGAAATAGGAATTTCTATTATAAATTGAATTTGAAATTTAAAGATAGAATATAAATAAGACATAATTAAATGAAACATACTATAAATCTAAGTTTTGTTTATACTAATCCATGAATATACGCTTCTTACCTTTAATAGGTGATTAGTTATGGTAGCTGTGATTATAATGAAAATGGTTGTTATATAACATTACATTACACTCAAAATTTACAACCCATCTAATTAATTTATCTATATTCTCATCTCTTAAAGACGAGTGATGCAACATCAAGGCTTGCTCGTCTAGCCACATGACCCTTGTTCGTGGCATAAGAGTATAAAAAGTATCGATTGAACAGTTATGTATTCGGCGCAAAAGTGTACGAGGGAAGTACAAATGTACAGAACTTGGGCATTTCATACATGGCTCTTATTTTCTTTCGAGTGAGCGCAAAAGATAAAAATTTCGTTAAAGCTGAAATGACTTACTATGATGTAATTCGAAATATATTTGAATTGGATTATATAAGCTTCAAAGAAGTTGTATTTTACTGTGACTGGGTAAGAGTCGAGGATAAAAATGCTTGTAAAGTTGATCCTGTCACCAATTTGATCATTGTTGACTTGTCCAAGTTGAAGAGCAACGATCACGTGAGCGATGAGCCATTTGTTTGTGCATTTCAAAAGGTTAACCAAGTTTTTTACTCGGAGTATATCAACAACGAGTCATGGTCAATTGTCTAACACGCGCCAAAGCATCTAAATAGCAGTGTGGATGACTTGGCTGCTCCTACCGAATATCAATCCATTTTTTATGATAACCCGAATTTGAAACAATTTTTCAATTTGTAATAAATATTCCAATTTATACTTTAGCAATCCATTTTTAATGCTTTTAATTGATTTGCACTTTATCATTTTCACTCTTGTGTAGTGTGCGTGTGTGTGGGCAGTAGGGGTGGGGGTGGGGATGTTTCGAATTTTTAGTAATTATGCATATTATGAGCTAGATGCTGTTGTTTTGGAATTCAGAATTGAGGTGTTAAACAGTGACAATTCATTTGGATTTGTAGTAATTGTACATATTTGCATGTCTTCTTCTAATTCATTTTGATTTGTACTAATAACAATATTTTTTTACAGAAAATGTCTCCTTCAGGTATTAAGGCGAGGATGATGATGCTGATTATGATGATGTCGTCTGGGCTCAGTGGTAGCGGAGGCGACGAGAGTTCCTCTGCCCCTAGGCTCCCCAAATATGGAAAATTGGGGATGGCCGTCGAGAATAAAATAGGGCTATTAGCGATATCCCTCGAGCTGGTAAAGATGATCATCGGCTTGGGGTACACTAGTTGGAGGGAGGTGCCAAATGAGCTCAAGCTAGCTATTTTGCTAGCACTATAGGTAATGTATTTATATTTATATTTATATGAATATTTCAATTTCAATTTCAATTTCAATTACAATTACAATTTCAATTTCAATTTCAATATCAATTTCAATTTCGATTTCGATTTCGATTTCGATTTATATTTATATTTATATTTATATTTATATTTATATTTATATTTATATTTATATTTATATTTATATTTATATTTATTCACAACTAACATTGTATTTGTTGGACATGAACAATTCATCCTAGATCCAAAGCTATGCGATTCCGTCTTGGAGCAGTTGAGGGAGAAACACAAGATGTGGAAGAAAAATATGCGGACCCGGTACTTTTGGAATACCCGAGAGTCCGATATCCGAATGCGTGAATTCATCCTGCCGAAGGATCTGATCTCATTGGCACAATGGCAAAAGTTCATTGACAATGAGATCGGAGAGTGACAATTGGCATCTCGCCAATCGGGGAGGGAAAATCGGGTAAAAAAGACGGATGTGCACTACTCCGGCCGGACGTCTTAAGCCGAGGTGGAGCATTGGATGATGGTAAGATTTAATTTTTCTGTAACTACAAAAATATATTATTTTGCATTATTTGACTTTGTGGGGCCGATACTAATTTTGCTTTATTTTATTTCAGGGGACAGGGAGTTGCCTTAGGGGTAGGCCACATAGGCTCGATACTTATGTGGCTATTCGAACGAAGAAGGGGAAAAATAAGGAGGTGTCCCCGAATGTCGCGGCCACGATTGTAACGAATCCAACAATTTACTTTTTGTTAATTACATTATAATTTTTTTATTTACTTATTTTACTAATCATGTGCTTTTTATCGTTTCAGGCAAAGCTTAAAGAAGTGCATGAGTTACAATCTGATGCCGACAAGGAATCTTTGTCCATAGACTCACTCAGCCAAATGCTTGGAACTGATCACAAGGGGAGGACAAGGGGGTGATCTCGCGGGTGGCCAAATCTAGGATCATCAGATTGGAGACGAACGACACCGGGTTGGCTCGAATAGTGGAATCGCATGACGCGAAGCTGTCCCGTTTGGAGGCGACGGTCCAAGATATTTTCGCATTCATGAAGTTTTCGTTGGGCAAAAATCGTAAGGGGAAAGGGAATGAGAAGGTGTAGGAGGATGAGGTGCAGGATGACGAGGATGTGGGCCTCACCGCTTCATCACCGATACGTACAGACTTTGGTGATCCACTCCCCTATTTGGCTCCCTTCGATCGATTGATGTCGACACTTGGTTGGCCGAGCATGTTTTTACTGGACATATTTGATGGTCAGCGGATAGGGCGGGGGTTGAGGGACCCGAATACCGTCCATGGTATGCCAGTTCATGGACGTTCACTTCAAGACATCGAGTCCAAGGTGCTAGTCATGCATGTGATGCCCGAAAAGGAGAACTACCCCTTGTGGTTGCACGAATAGTGCATCACGATGTATATTACTGGGTGTGTCAATTCATATATCGTGTGGCCTATTCACCTCCTCAGAGCTTACCTTACCCCAGACCTGTTGTGACATTATTTTAATTGAATTGTTTTAAGTTATTACATTTGAATTCTATTTTGATTATATCGTGATGCATATTGTTTTGAATGTATATTTGCATTATCTCTATTTTATTTGGATATATGATGTTTGAACAAGTACAAAGTTGCTATAATAGGTACAAATATACTGTTGGACAGTGGCAGTGGCCATATTGTCCATTAGATTTTTTTTCAATTCTGCACAGAATTGTCACGGTCAATGACCGTGACAATTTTTTTAAAAATTAAAAGTCACGGACTTGTCACGGTCATAAACCGTGACAAAACTTGTCATGATCATAGACCTTGACATATCCAGACAAATCTAATGAACTTGTCACGGTCAATGACCATGACACGTCCGTGATAATAATAGTTGTCACCCCCAGAATTGTCCAGATAATTGACCTTGACACGTCCAACTTGTCAAGGTCAATAATCTTGACACTTTGGTAGATTTGGTGTAGTGTATATAAAACGTAATTGTATGTGCACGTAGGTAAACATGTTAAAGTATCTTTTTTGCCGTTCGATTCTATATTGCATTTTTGTACTTTTTTCACTGGGCATTTGGCACATTGCCTCATCTTTATTATGGCAGGTTGGGTGTGATTCCATATTTTGCGAGCTTTGTATAGGTAAGTATCTTTTTTTATGTCAGTAGCTCTGTATGCTTAGATTCCGAGGACGCTTCCCACGGGTCCCTCACGTAGATTACTGTAAATTGGAATTTCATGATAAACATGGAAATGATAATTAAATAAAACTGAATTAGGAACATTATTTAGGTTGCCTCATCACACTACACACCTAATGCTCGGGTCAGACCAGGTTGACCATGAATAAGCCATAAATTTGGTTCGAGGCATTACAGTGTGAATGGACCATGTATTTGGTACCCCAAAAATATTTATTTCCATATTGTATCGATGGAATAACTTATTAGAAATTAGTTTAGTAGAACAAAGAATATTGCTCTAGAATAATCACTAATTAGTTTTGGGCTTGTTATCTAGTACCTTTAACCATCCAAGCAGATGGACACTCGTGAATATCAAAGAAACATATCAAAATATAGTGATGTATAATTAAATGATCAAAATGGTTGGACAATCCTTATTTATAAGGTAATAATAACTTGATTTTTGAATCCAATATATAACTAATAGAAAGCGATTGCTAGCTTAGGTTAAGTGACGTAAACATGCTGACTCGTTACATATAACAAAAACTCGAAAAATTTGGGTTCTCAGTCTCGTTTTCATTCATTCGTATGCAATCGATTTATGATCACAAAAGTAAGTGTAAGTTTAAAATTTTAAATTTCTACATTTTTGAAAAAGTGTATGATGTTTTAGCCCAACAACATAAACAACTATCCCTAACTTGTGGTCCCCTTTTTCAGCTGGATCATTATTGCGAGTGGATTTTATGTCTTATTGATTCTCTTTTTGCAACTGTCCCCACAACCTTAACATATTTTCCGTTTATTTCTTCTTTTATACCTCACTACTAGTTCGTAGTTGATTGATTTATTTAGTTTAGTTTTCTTTGGTGGGGTGGGTAGCTTAAATGATTAAAAAGAAGATATATACCTTGCATTTTTTGTGGTGGTCTAACATGAGGCTTTCTTAAAGTATTGTTATATTGGAGTTACAATAAACATGCATTTCTTTTTTATTACTTTATTCTTCTATTCCACATGACATAAGTCATCTTATGCCAATAAACATGTATTGCGTTTTTAATTACTTTGAGAGAATCCTTACTAATATGACATTGCAAACATATCGTAATGTCCCCTTATGAGGTTCATGTTGCCTATGGTTGCAAGTAAATGAAAATAATGGTTAGAATTTGAAAAAATGGATGCTTTATTTTTTACCGATTACAAATCAGTCACAAAAAGATTAATTCAGAAGTTGATTTCTATATGGTTGACTTTTTCTTCAGTTTATGTACATGTGGGTGAATTATATTTTGTCTTATTATTCACTAAAATTAAAATCACCATTACTTTTATGTTTATTTTTCGAATCACATGGAGGTTGAGCAAATAAAAAATAACAAGTAGAAAAAGATCCACATGGAATTTACGTTCATATTTCGTTTCTTATTAATATTTTATTTGACTAATTTTGATTTTGATTTTTTCCTCACTTTTTTGTAGATTTTGAATTTGGTCTTGCTAGCTCATGGACATGTCTTTTGATTATCACAAAATAATTCAATTACTTTTTGGATGATAATGTAAATTCGCTTTATAGTTTGTTCGGATAATTTGGTCAAGTGGTAAACATTGTTTTGGATTGAAGATACATTTTTATTTTTTATTTTTGAAGATTGAATATATAAATACTCGTAGTTTTGTTGATTCGGTATGTATTGAGATGCATATTAATATTAATGATGCCTCCTTGAATATGATAGAATTGTGAGAATGAATTTTTCACTGATTTAATGTTACTTTTGATTTTGTAATGTCAAATAATAGTTAAACATGAACTTTATTGACATGTTGCCTTATATAATTAAATATAGTTGGATTTATATACGAAAACAGTCAAATGTTATTCCTTAAATGTTACATTAGCTATCCTATGACAAAACCCGATGTTTATGCATAAACAATGTAAAATTTGACCTTGTTGGAAAAAATGTCAGCAAAGGATTAAGAAACGTTTTTGTATATGTCGTAAAATTGCATCATTTTTCCTAAATGATGGTTGTTTTTCCATTCTTCAGAGATTCGTAGTCATTAAAAAAATCTAGAAAAATATCGAGAATGTTTCCCGACATATTAAGAAAACGTTGGTTATTTCTCGACTGGATCTACAATGACGCTTTTAAAAAAATCGGAGTTTTGTACCCCGACGTTGTTTTTGCCATTTCAGACATTTCTAAAACGTCATCATATCTCATTTTCCTTATAGTGATAGGAATTTCATTGTCGTTTTTTATGTGATATGGAAGATAAAAGAAACATGGTTGGATATAATTTGGCCTCACTTTCTCCTTGCAAGTAAAACCTGTCAGATAATAAAAAATAACTTTAAGTTTTTTTTCTTTCTTTAAACTTGTCTATAATGTTAAAAAAAGTAAATTAGACAATATTTCTAAAGGTCCCTCACCTAAACCTCAAAATATCAATAAAGGATAATCATTATGACTTCACACTAATCATTTGTCCCCATACCCCAAGCTATATGAGAGGATCCCCCGTTATCCCATTCCCTTGATATATAACGAGTACTTTCAGCATGTAGTGGCAAGGGTAAAATGACCAAGGTAAAGCCGGGCTCTATCATCGGATTACCAATGCGACAAATATTGGAGACGGCGCAACTATTGAATTCATCTCAAAAGAGAAAAGGTTACTAATTAATGAAATTGTATACATATTTCATTATATAACTACCGAGGGTAACAAATTTTATTGTGACTCAAAGACAAATGTAGGATTGTCATTTAGTGAAGTGAATCATACCCTAATACAACATTACTTTTTGCGGTTGTAAATGTAAAACCCTCAACCAATTTTCTTGGAATTATATTTTGTTTTTTACACAAATAATCAATCAATATTCAGTGAAGTATAAATTCAAATATTCATATAAATAAATATTAGAAAGTTTTAGAAACAAATATTTAAAGATTAATTGGCATTTGACTGCCATTTGTTATGCATATAGTGACTTTATCATCCAAGTGTCTTGTAATAATGATTTGATACCCATATGTTTTATAAATACTTTCCTATAAGTTACGACAATTGAGGATTTTAATGACTTTTTCTATAATGTATGATATGTGACACCTCGCCTAATAAAATACTAGGTGATCAATCCTATATCAAATTAAAACATGAGTCTCATATGGTTCATTCTCAGCATCACTGTCGAAAACCAAATTAATTACTAATAACCGATTAGGCTGACGTCAAAATTTTATTTAGCTAATCTTTTTAAACAAATCATTTAAATAAAACATCCACACAATTTATATATGAAACTGAAATAAAATAACCGAACACTCGGTTTAACAAAATAAAACCAACAAAGTAAAACCAAATCGAATCGCCGTAAATCAAAGTGAGGTAAAAGAATAATTGAATAAAATTGGTCTTTAGGCCCGAGAATTTCTACAGTACCTCCTATCTAGATTACAAGGATATAAGCGTCTATAGTAAACCTTCGCACTCCCATGAGATACCCCTCACCCCTCTCCTAGTAGTGCACACCTATCGCATTCTTTTTTAAATGACCTAGTTAAGCTACCCTGCCTAACGAATCCGTTACACCCAATTCTCTAAAAATCCTAATTAACCCGAGTACTAAGGGCTAAACTTCTCCCCATTCCCGAAAAGGGAATAATACCTTATCATTCTTTTAACCTTATATATATAATATCTCAACGAATATAATTATACTTACTACAATCACAAGCATAATAACCATCCCACCAAGCTATAACTCGAGGATGCAGTCTCATAGTGCCTATCCGAATTCAGATTTACTCACTATACCTCAATAACCAAGCCAGACTCACTCATGGTCATGGTAAAAATATACACAACTGTGGAGGTGGTCATATTCCCTCTGCAAGTGGAGTACACACACATCGCACTCGAACGCGAGATGAGATGACCTGGGGATATACTCTCCCTGCTCCTTAAGCCAGGGGATTCACCCACATCACGCAACCTCCCCGGATCGTACTAGAGAAGTATATAATCTGGATGTTCCAACCCTATGCCAAAGGAAAGCCCATAGAACCACCCTCTAAGATCTAAATATTCCAATCACACACATATATATTTATTCATATCATCACATATATATACTATAACAACTTTCGTATATATATTTATAATATCGCTTCCCAATATATATATGGCTATAATTGCCAAACTCTTATTACGATAGCCAATAATCCCGAATGTTCCCATTCGTAATAGTATATAAGTATTCGCAAACTTAAAATACTAAACTGATAAGTATTATCTCACTTGAAATATGACTCGCACCTTAATCACGTTCAAGAATTTATATATATTCTCCAACTATACCAATTCATACTAATTAAATAAGTATATTCTTAACTTATTTGAGTCCCATATGTATCGCATTACCTATACTAATAGTCGTCAATAGACATATCAGATAACCGCTCAATCATCCTAAGCTTATATCCCAAATTCCATCCCAATCGCCTCGTAGGATTTACTCAACCATAATCGGTATATAATTACATTTTCTACGCACACAATTATATATGCCTAATTGCCCACCGAAACTATCCCGAGAAATATTCATCCCCAAACACCCTTAAATTAGTAAGCCTTGAATCTTGCCTTCAATTAACCCAAGGTCTTATGCCTCACTTAAATCACAATTTAGAAATCCCCACACTATTTTTAGGAATTCCAAATATCTAATTCCATAATTTATTTTCCTCAAAACCATACATTAGGTGCCACACCATTTTTGCACCTTCCTAGTCTAAATAACTTCCCTTAAATGACTAGGAATACATTCCCCTAATTGGATATTTATTTCCTCAAATAAACAAGATAAAAACCAAAAAAATTGGGAATTTATACCATTTAAACAACACTAGCCGAAACTCCCAAAAATTCTGTAGGGTCGATCGATCGACCCTTGACCGTCGATCGATCGATCGAACCGGGAAGCTTCTTCTCCGAATCCTCTGTTTCGTCCATTAACACACAACTAAGGTTTTTATCTTCTCTCCCACCATTAACCGACCTCAACCAACTATCTGAATCAGAGGATATAGTGAGAACTATATATTTATATATGAGTTTTATATATGCGCTTTGTGCTGAGGGCCTAATGGATCTCGATGATCAACATTGCCAGGTAGTAGTGTACCGGGGGGGGTTACTTGTTTGGATTTCGCTTAGTGATACACCCCACGGACGGACGTAGCATAGTGTTGGGAATGGGGAGAAGTTTATACCTTAGTACTCGGGCTAATTAGGATTTTCAGAGAATTGGGTGTACTAGATTAATTGGGCAGGGTATCTTAACTAGGTCGTTTAAAAAAGAATGCGATATTTTCAAACTAAGGCTCTGACCCGTTTTTCTCTATTTTCTTCCCTTGCTATATATGTATATATATAGGTGTCCAGACATAGGGACACCTGGATGATAATTTCTTCGAGTCAGACATTTGCTGCAGCAATTGTGGATGCATGCAAGTTTACTGTAGATGCTTATATCCTTGTAATCTAGATTGGAGGTACTGTAGAAACTCTCGGGCCGAAATCCCAATTGTATTCAATTATTCTTTTATCGCACTTCGATTTACGACAATTCGATTTGGTTGTACAATATTAAACTGATAGTTCGGTTATTTTATTTCATTTTCAGTTTCCTATATAAACTGTGGGGATGTTTCATTTAAATGATTTGTTTAAAAAGATTAGGTAAATAAATTTTGATGCCAACCTAATAGGTTATTAGTAATTAATTTGGTTTTCGACAGTGATGTTAAAAATGAACCATATGAGACTCCTGTTTTAATTTGGTATAGGATTGATCACTCGGTATTTTATTAGGCGAGGTGTCATAGATGGTATCAGAGCATCAGGTTCTAGTGTCCTTAGGAATCTGTGAAGATGTACTATGCTTTCAGCGTTGCTCTCGATTTGATATAGATCCTTAGGATTAGGATTGTTGATTCCTCTTGTGAGATTTCGTTCTCCCGCTATTATGTAAGATTATAGTACATATTTTGCGTGCTCATTCGAGACTTGTGTGCTGATCGAGGAAGGGCGACCAGGGAAGGCCGTGATGAGGGCAGCAGAAGGCGGGACTTATTTAGAGTGATTAGTTGAAGTCAGAGACTAGGATCGCAATATAGGTCACTCTCCTTATGGAATTCGCTAAAAAATATTGCAACGACTACTAAGGTATAGTAGTTATAACTATTCACGTACCGCTATAGTAGAGAGTGGTGCTAAAGTTGAATTACCCAGTGAAGTTAAGTCTGGGAAATTTTTTGAAGGGGGTCTTTGATAAGGACCATATTGTAATACCTCACATTTTTATGGCTTTTTATTATGTGATTTCATAAATTGAATTGCCTTGAATTTTGAGATTTATTAAAATAAATTTGGGATAATTAATTGGAAAATAATCCGGATTTAAATGCTAGCGAGACGAGAGTTAGTATTTGATTATTATAATGTAGTTGAATATTATTGAGTGATTATGTTAATATGTGATTATTGAATTTATTAAAATTTTCGTTAGTTGAAAATACGACAGTTTCAGTAATTAAGATGGGACGCGTGTGTCAGGGCCCAATTTAATGGATTTAAAAGTATTTTATTTTTATGTCATTCGTATGAGAATTTTAAGTGCGCCAACGTGTCCGGTAGGGTCGAGATAGTCAGAAAACACTAGCCAGGGGTTTAGTTTGGGTCTCGGGGCATTTTTAAGCATAACCGGCAACCAAGGACGGTATTTTAGTGATTCCTATTTTTGGGTGAATAGTGACCCACGAATTTTAGATAGTTATTATCAGTCAACACTTGAGTCCATTCGGGTTTCACAACCAAAAATCATAAACGACCATTAGAGTGGAGGAGAAGGGAGTTTTCAAAGGAGAACCACCAATTAGAGGCTATTTACACCACCGTCACCACCATCAGATAGATCAGAAGGCAAGGATCATCCCCATACCGTCTACTTCATCGGATCAGAATCGTCATTACCAGGCAAGTGATTTAACTTGCAATCATTTATCGCATATATCATTCATGTTAGGTTAGAATTGAAGAATAACCTTAAATAATGAAAATTGAATGGATTTGAAGAATTTAAATCATAATCTGGGTAGGTCTTGCATGTAGTTCAATGTTGTTGATAATAGCAGCCATGAAATTTTGAATTATGGGTTTGGAATTAAGAAATTTTATTGAATTATATAGTGTTCTTCAATAAATAGGAAAACTAGGTTTTTTATATGAAAAATGAGGTAAATTGATCCAAGAACTTGATGTTCTACTTTGATTTGATGATTCTAAAACATGGGAAATGATGCAAACATGTTGGTATGACAATTAGTATACTTGGTTGGGAGTTTAAGACATTGTAATAAAGAATTAGAGGTGTAAAAAGAGGAAAACCTGTAATTATTTAAGGAAATCTGGGCTGATAACTGCTTGATCGATCGATCGATCGACCACTTTTCTTCGATCGATCGACCCCTTCTGATTTTTGGCAATTGTTTTACTTAAGGCTTAGTAAAAATCCCAAGGGTGATGATGATTCTTAGGATGTTTAAATTGATATTTTGGGACTTAGTTAAGGACAGTAAGGTCTTGGTTGAAGCTCGAAAAAATGGATTATCTTAGGGATTTGAATACTATTGCTTACGAGGGACTACCGAGTGACTTACGGTTAGAAATCGTTCAAATTGAAACTATAATGGGAATAAACGTTGAGTTAAGGATAAGAATAGTAATGGAGGGGCTTTAAGTTTCAGAGATAACATTAGAAACTAATAGGAGGCCTAGTAACCTTTTAGGGTAGGTTTAGGTACTCAAATTGACACGACGAGAGAAAGTTATCAAATTAAATATATAATTACGTATGATGTTCGGGATAATCTTACTACGTACGAGACTTACTAGATAGAATGTGAATATCTATATTGAAATATGAATACTAAGGTTGTGTTAATGCCTAGTGAATGGATTTCTTATGTGTATGACACACCTACCATACTTGCTATCATGGGAGGTTAGTTTTTTTTGTAAAGGACCCTCTTATCCTTGTGTGCCTTCAGGGGGATTTAGACTGGTACCTTAAGGACATAGGATTGTGAATGACTTATTTGTGAGTTGATAAGTCAGCTGACCATGGGAGCGTAGGTATGTGCGTGACCCATGGGTATGTGAACTATATTCGCCTCCAATATGTGAGATTTTTCTAATTAAAACGGTTCTTGAGAGATTCGAAACTCGTAGTTCCTATGTATTTGATGTACCGGGATTCAATAGCAGAGTATGCATTCACCACAGCTTAGTCTAGGGATGCCATATATGTATTTATGTACTAAGAGTGATATACTTATGTACTTGTGACTTGTTCATTGTTGCTTAGTAGATGTGAATAACTAAGATATTTGAATGGGCTAAGAATGAGAATTTAATTAACACTTGAGATAAGTAATTTTAATGAATGCGAATACGGGTTATGAATATAACTATTTTGGATACTAAGAGTAGACATCCTATGGTAGAATGCGGAAGCGGAAGAGGTACAGACTAGTTAGTTAGTGACACAACGAGGATGGGTTAAGGTCATACATTAGGCGTGCACATTAGTTAAGAGGTGAGAAACTCATCTGAGAGTACACAACTAACATGTTTATAATATGTGTTATTTAATTGTAATTTAAACACTTGCTAAAGTTTTAAACTATTTTCACCTCGGGCTCTGACCCGTTTTCTCCAAATCTATTTTATTTTGTTAAAACATTTTAGGTGTCCAGCCACAGGTACGCCAAGCATATGAGTTCCATTTTGACGACGTGCTGTAGCTGCTATGGAAGCTGCATGATCTTGATATTAGATGCCTTCATATTTATCCTTGGTTCCTTCAGAGTCATTTGTATCTGTTAGGGCATGTCGCCCATTCTTATTTAGAGGTTGTAGTTACAGTCTATCATTATTTCAGTTATTGGTTTATTTATTCAAACTCTTGTATTGGGACTTTATTTACTCTGGCACTATTATTATTGGAGTGTTTACTCCAGACTCAGTTGATTTCATTTCGTTGGTTGTTCATATGAGATTGTTTATACGATTGTTGGTTAATGATTTAATTCTTGGTTATTGGATAACTTAATTAATAAAGTTTGACATCTCTCTTTTTAAATATTAGGTGGCTAGTAATTAATTAAATATTCTTCAACAGTGATGCAAGACTGAGTCAACTTTATATTCTGTATTAATTAAATAAAGGAGTAGCTACCCTATATTTAATTAGACGGGGTGTCACATGTGGTATCAGAGCATCAGGTTCTAGTGTCCTTTAGGATCTGTGTGGCTTATTATGCTTCCAACGTATTTCTTTGATATAGAGCCCTATGTTTAAGATTGTTGATTTATTTGATGAGATTTTGTTCTCCTGCTATGATGTATATGATAGTGAATCTTATTTGCATTTGAGTGTGTTCGTGTGCCGAACAATGCAGTACGTCAGGCGAAGACAGTTGGGCGGACAGCAGGAGGCAAAGATCAGTTGTGGTTACTTGATTTATTAAAGATGGATGACAGTAGTTGAAGTCACCCATATTATGGAACGAAAGTCTAGGATGGTAAAGACGGCTAAGGCGGGACTTGTGACTTCCAGGTACAACTATAGTAAAAAATGGGGTCAAATTAGAATCACCGAGCAAGGTTGGATTGGGAGAGAGTCAGACGAAACATTGAAAAGAACCAGCAGTGGAAATACTATAAATGCGGAGATGGCTTGTTCTAGCCAACGAACGTAAAATATCCAAAAGCTTGGGCATATGTCAGAGTATGGATAATCAGGAGTGAAAATTTGGGGTAAATTTTTCTTTGGCTCGTAAGAGCGAAGTTTCAATGGTGGTAGACAACCACCACACTTAGAAGTGGAATGTTTTGTCAAGAGAAGGCGCATACGTATGGTTTGACCTTAAGTTCTTTCATCAGATGTTCAGGGTGAGATGCAGAGGTTATTATGAACTCACATAAGAGGGTTGGACAGAGGTCACTTTGTGAAAACAAATTTAATTAATTAGCAAACCTTACACCGAATGAAGTAGGTGCAATGGAGAAGAGGACATCAAAGGGAGAATTTGCATACAAGAAGAATTGTTAGCACTTATGGGAAATTCTGCTTGGACGGTCAATGCAGATGGTAATTAAGTCGCGTTTTGTTAATATGGAGGTAAGCGTTTCCTTGTGAGAGGATCTACAAGAATCGAAGAATTTAGATAGAGTAAGACTGGGGTAAATGGTGTTGAAGAAGCACCACAAGGGGGAGACCCATCATGAAGCCCATTTAAATGATTCAGATAGCTAAATTATTACCAATCGATGGTGATTTTAGAAACAGAGTTGGAAACCAGTAGCATGTTCCTTATGGCCATCAAATCTAAGGGAACAACGGAGATAGTCATCAGAGTCCAGACTTCCAACGTCCAAGAGAAGGACCAACTTAACATGGTAAGTGTGACCAGAGATAAATGGAGTATGAGTAGAGGTATTTTGTGGGGAGTGAAACCCGCGCGTTATAAACGTTTCCCAAAGCAAGTATAGGGATAAGGGTATGGTGCCTAGCAAGATCAGTAGTTATTAAAATTTTTGGTTTAGTACGGACAGGTGTGATAAGTCCAGGAAACATTTAAGCTGCCAGGTAGATTGGCAAGGTGGAAGTATGAGTTATATCCTCAGAGGATGTTGCGTGTTGTATATGGCATGTACGAGTTGCTACATTTGTTATTATTGCTATTTTTCATTTGAGAGTCGCGTTTAGTGAGTATCTAGGCAGTGTTATTATTTATGTGAATATTCCTTCCTGGTATAATGGGGTTACCTTTAGTGTTATCCGCGGAGGATGAATGGGTATATTGATATCAATATATACTTTATTGAAATTACCCGTTTTAGTGCTGTGTTGTACGAGTATGATATTATCCTAATTATAATTTTATTATAATGTTTAAATCGATAGTGTGCGGTTATTGCAAGTCTATCGGGGTTTCTACATTGGTGTATAATATTTTGTTCTGGCGAGGCCCCATCTGCGAGAGTTTCGGGCTCGCGATTGTATTTTTGAATATATATATATTGTTGAGACTTCGAAAAGTATAATGGTCTCGGACTTTCGTTCCTGCTATGTGTAGGGACTTTATTGATATGATGCGGAGTGTATTTAGTTTACTGTTCAGCGAAAAGATTTAGCTGGTTATTATAATTAACACTCAGGATGTAGTAATAAGAATAGAGCATTGTTATATCACCCTTTAGAGACGTGGGAGTTAATACTCATTATTGTAAGTCTGGTGACTGGATTTTGAGAAGCCCAATATATTTGCATGATATTTATGGAAGGTGATTTCCATAAATGTTAAGAGACAATGTCTTTCGGAAGGAGTTCATTGTTTAAGTGAAATTGCGGAAGGAGATGTAACTTTATTGTCAAGAAGTGGGAATATAGGGGCGCATGTTATGGACCGAGGGCATAACATATTTCGATGACCAACAATGATAGGAAGTAGTGTATCGGGGGGTTCCTTATTTGGATTTTGCTTTGCGAGACACCCCACGCTTGAAACTTAGCGCAAGGTTGGTAGTAAGGAGATTTATGGCCATTCGTTCACAATTTGGATACCTCAATCGTTATGTAAGTATGTAGTTATAACTGGAAGTTAAAGGGTAAATTACGATATAAGGCCAGTAGAGCCAGTGGTGTGGTGAGGAAGTACTGAAAAATTTTGGTTTTTTATTTTGGCGAGTTGGAAGATGCACTAAGGTTAAGAAGGATTTATGATTTCAAATTTGGGGGTGATTAAGAACGCCCAAGTGGTATAGCCACGTTAAAAATACAGGGACAATAAAGATTTTGGAGTACATATGGAGCGTATATGATGCTTAAACCCGTATGAATGGGTTATAAGGGGTGTAGACACCCTGGTTTGCTTATGTGTTAATCGCCGGAAGAAGGGACATAGATGGGGGAAATTATTACTTGTGAGACTAATATGACGAAATTATTAAGCGTCGTGAGAAGAACGACAATCTATTGATTCTTGTGCAATCAGAATAACATGTCCAAAATTAGTTGAAAGACAGTGGGAAGCCATTTAAAAAGGGAGTGTCTCTTGAGAAGGCAAATAGTTAACTATTATGGACAATTTGGAACAGAGTTCCACCCAATCAAATGTTGAGAGTGGCTTATGCGTAAATAGAGCGATGATGTTGATAAGGTATAAGAGTCCAGATGTGAACTGATAAGCACCCAAAACTGTACATTTTATACCCCGAATAGACGTACTTTAGTTGCTAATTCTCGACAATATGGGTCTTATTGCTTAAATGTTTATTTCTATCAAATGGCGCCGTTGCCATTATTGGGATTGTGAAGCTTGGAGCGGATTCCATTTTGTAATTCACTTGTATTGTACTTTTTTTCATTTTAGTACCATTTTTGCATTTTATTAGAAGGCTTGTATTTAGGATTATTCTATCATTGCTTGTATTGCGGTGCTTAGAGACACCATTTATTTTTCATTTAAATTTGTAATAATCAAAGACAAGCGTGATAGGGAAACCGGATAAGGTAGAGATAGGGCGTCCAAAGGCGAGGATTTAGAAGCCTCTCTACCTTGGGTCGGTAGGACTCCCGAGAACGACTGAGATAAGCGTGATTTCCCCCCGGTCGACTCAAAATTTTTGGCACCCCACGGCCTAAAAACCATGGGAGGTATATTTCTTGAACACTCGCGCCTCTCCTGTTAGCGAGTCAATTATTTTGTGTGCTCTTATGTGCTCTTACTCTATTTTATTCTCGCATTTATTTTCAAATGGTGTGATGAATTAATTAATTAAGACCTACACTCGGTCATTCACGAGAAGGGATTTCATCACCCGACTCACTCGCTTACCAAATGTGTGCTACCCTAGCTATCACTAAATTTAAAATAAATCAACTAGGTGGCCCACTAGGAGATATTTTTGCAAAGGCGATCACTAAGAGATTTCCGTGAATTTTTATTGCATACGAACTTAATTAAAATTTGACTACCCTTTCACTAAATTCAAAGATAAAAATTGGCTATGTGCTAGTTAGAAAATTTTCTTGACTTGTGTGTGTGTCCAATTCTATTTTTCGGTAGTCGGTTTTAGTTAGTTCATCCCAAATTCAAAGAGTCCGTATTTTTTTTCCCCACCTTTTCTTCCAAAAAAATCCAAAAATATTTTCTTTTTCTCATTTTTAGAAAAAAATCCAAAAATATTTTCCTTCTTTATTTTTATAGAAAAAATCCAAAAATATTTTCTTTCTTTCATTTTAACAAAAAAAATCCAAAAATATTTTCTTTTTCTCATTTTTAGAAAAATCCAAAAATATTTTCTTTCCTTTTGAAAAAATTAAAAAAAAAAAATATTTCCATCCACATGGCCGAAGAACGTCCTTTACGAGACTACTTTGGTCATTTTTCATTGGCACGTGACACGTGTGAGAGTGATCCCGAGCCGTCTCTTTATGATATTCTTAGTCGTTTCACCTCTCTCACGAGTCCCGTTGATACTCTTGACCCGTCCATGCACACACCTCCTATTCCATCACCCTCGGTGTCAAGTGTCGCCGTGTCTCCTCTTTTGTCGTGCACCCATTGTTCTTATGCCGATCACTTGTCCCATGAGTGCCCATACTCTTCATCTCCCTACGCACCCACCATGGAACATGTGTATCCATATGACACTGTCCCGGAACCCACCTCGGCCTATTCTCCCTATATGCCCAATCCCGAGTTGTGTGAGTCCCCGAGATATTCGTGGAGGCCTGATCACCCTTCCATGCAATACGAATCCCAACCTGATGTTGTGGATTCTCACATGTTCCAACAGTTGTCATGGCAACCTTGTGCACCCAGTCACGATCAGTCCCCTCACTACGTACCCCATGAGTATCAACCATTTGTCCATCACGAAAGCAATCCTTTCGTGTATGATGCACTTGGCCCCACTCCACACACTTCCTTTGAGTATTTTCCATACACTCCCGATTATAGTGTATTGTGTCCACCTCAACCACCGCCACCACCCATCATTACACCAACACCTTCATCCACATCCACTCTCAAAACCCTCTTGCAAAAGTTCATACTTGAGCAAGAGCAAGCCATTCAAACTCAAGCTCTCCAAAGGCTTGAACAACGTTTAAATGAATTGGAGTGTGCGAGAGAGTCGGATATTCCCATGGCCCCACCCGTCGTTTCCACCGAGCGTGAAGATGATGTGTCCTCTTATGACACAAATTTTGAGTGTGACCAATCCTACCATCCCGAGAATCTCGATGTTGAGACCATTCCATGGTCCGGGTCTCAAGTCGACAATTGTGTTGACTTACCTTTATATAGTGAGCCTGATCAAATCCCACCATGTCATCTTGAACCCCACTTTGAGGTTCCTATTCCCTTTCCCATCACATCCAAAAACATGCCCGAGTCTACACCTATCGAGCTTCACCCTTGTGTTCCCGAGGAACAAATTTATCCTAGGTTAGCTCCGGCTATGAGTACTCACCATTTTCCCGAGATAAAATCCGTGATAGTTCCTACCTATCCGGATATGGATGTTGTCCCACCATGCATGGCTCCCGTTGAGCCCAATATTTTTTATGATTCCTCTATCTCCGATCTTGGTGCCTCGTCTTACCCACCCACCCCATTTACCAATGCTACTCTTATGGAGAAGTTGACAACTCCATCTTTAGAAACCACACTCCCTTGTGAGTATTCATTTACTCCTCCCAATGAGTGTGTGTCTCCCATGCTTGAGTTGGATCATCTTCCTCCACCATTTATCCCACCCGCTCCACCATTTATCCCACCCAACCCACCCATTACCCTTTTCACCCCACCATCTGGTTTGGATCTTGATTTTACACATTTCACGTTTCCATATACATTTTTAGATCCTCACCTGAAACCATACCACACCTATGAGAGTATTTTTGGGGCTACTCTCCACCGTGACACCGAGCTTGTTCCTCTATGCACATCACTTCCTTGTGGTGTTGATTTTTCTCTACAGCTCCCTGGTGTGTCACGGCACGACCATTTACATCGCCCATTCATAGAACGATTGTGTAATTTCTATGAGGCCCATCCCATTACACTTTTCAAACCTTTTTGCCTCATTCACTAACTTGAGCACTATGCTTATAGGGCCCTAGTTGCCCTCACCTTTGAGCTCAATAAAGCCCGTTATCGATACCTTTCCACCCTCACTTTTACCTTAATACTCACCCGCCCATGGTCCACCGATACTTTGCATCGTGTGATGCACTTTGCCATACAGGTGCATTAACCATTTTAGCCTCTATCCAACAAGGCTGATGCTTCAGTCTTGTTTGGGGGTGATTCTCATCACCCATTCTTCTGCCGCCCTGCCCTTTCATCGATCTTATCTTTAGGGTGAGAATGGTTCGGTCTGTCTGAATACATTAAACTTAGCGCTACCGGGAGGCAGCCCGCGTTTCTTGTACTAGTCTCATCCTGTTTGGGGGTGGTGTTTCACATCACCCTATGCTTTATCATGCTTATAGACTTGTACATATTTTTTTTCTCACTTATTAATCAGGTTTATTCTTGGCTACATCTTTCCACTTCATTAGCGGTGCATTCTGGTAATATATTTCCTACCTTATGCTCTCAATTTTAAAAATCATTTTACCTAACATCGAGGACGATGTTCCTTTTTGTTTGGGGTGGGGAATTTTATCAAAATCGTGTCTCTTTTGAAAAATTACGATTTTAAACCTGATTTTTTAAAATTTTGTGCAATTTCTTTCGTCTCACTCATTGATGTGAATTTTCAATCATCCATCTTTTTTAAGTCTAGGAATTAAGCTAGAGAATATTTTTCTAAATAACTTATGTAATACATAGCAAGGCATGTTGCACTATGAATTTCTAGACTCAACAAAATTTGCACACTTATCACGTCATTACGTTTAGAGTTGAGGAGTACTATAATTCTAAAGAGAACCTTAAGGATCACTAGTAGAGACTTTAGCTTGGGAGATTTGTGCCTTTCACCCTTTCAGCGTGTTTTACGCAATCTCCGAGTCACAAGTTGATTCAACTTCTCTCTTTCATAAAATTTTGGTTGATCACTGAGAACGACATCATTTTCGAGTTGTAAGAAATGCGTGTCTTGAAATTTGTCCCGAATACTAGATTTTCATCCATACACTTACCACTTTTCCCCATATCATATTCCCATTACATTCCCCCCATACACTACCCATTCACTTCACCCATTATATTCCCATGCTCTTCCACATTCCCACATACTTCTCCCCATCCATACACATTCCCCACCACATTAACACATCATCTTTCATTTTCAAATAAAAGAGTGTGATTTCAAATGTAAATGTCTTCAGTGTTGGTTTGAAAAGTGAGAGAAAAAGAAAAAAAAAGAAAAAAAGAGAAAAACATAAAAATAGCAAAAAGAAAAGAAAAATCGAAAAAAAAGAAAAGAAAAATCGAAAAAAAGAGAGAAAAGAAAAGAAAAAGCGAGTTTGTAGTTAATTTTTATGTAATAAAGACATTTTGTTCTTCAAGTATAGAACACTCTTCTATCATATCCATTCATATATCATCATTCATATCACCATTATATCCTACATCACATATCCACCATCCATCATATCATCACCCCATCCTATTTCTCTATCACCATCCATATTATTCCTCACATCATCATATCCTTCCCATTTCATTTCCCCCTCACCCATATACATCCATATTTACCATAGGTGTTCGGGCAAATGAAAGTCAACATGGTGAAAACTCGACGTTCTCACTATAGTGATTAGCATTCATTTCATGCGATCACTTTTATTTCTAATTGTTTGTTCTTTCTTATGTGTGTGTGAGACGTTTGAACTTGCGTACATTTACTCCCCTCCTCACACACAAGAGCGATACACTAACCCATATCTCGAGAGTTCGTTTGAGAGAGCTATATCTAGTGAGAATTGAAGTTGAAGCGTTGATTCCGACAAGGCAATCTAGGAATTACTCTTGTGATACTCGACCCGTTTTGATTGATTCACACTACACACGTTGAGTTCCAGGAAGGATGTGCCTTGAGTATTTACTTAGCTAAACTTTTTACACAATTCTAGCTTGTATTTCTGAAATCATTTATCTTATGATGGATTGTGCGATCATTCTATGTCTAATAAGAGATTGACTGCCCTTCAATAAATTTTTGCAAATAAGAATTTTGTGGGTATATTCCCTGCAAACCCTCACGAGACACAGCTCGTCCTGTAGGGCAACCTATAGGTTTAAAGGCTTGTTGCACATGCTAAGTGCAATCGCAAGTGCCCGCGAAAGTGGTACACTTTTGGTTACTTATCATTCTCTTTCTCTCTATCTTATTGCTCGAGGACTAGCAACGCTCTGTTTGGGGGTGGTGTGATAAGCACCCAAAACTGTACATTTTATACCCCGAATAGACGTACTTTAGTTGTTAATTCTCGATAATATGGGTCTTATGTGCTTAAATGTTTATTTTGTAGGCCTAATGCACGTTGCGGTGTTCAAACGCGTATTTCAAGGCAATTGTGCATTTTATGGAGTTAATTGCCTAATTCCATAACCTTAGTCTACCCTATCCTAGCCCAAACTGTCACCCAAGCCCTGTGTGTGTTGGTTTGTTTCCTTTTTATTTTATTTTATTATTTTTAGATTTTTATTTTGAGTCATTTTTATTTTTTTAGAATTTATTTTAGATTTAATTAGAATTTCTAGGATTTATTTTCTATTTTTATATTTCTTTTTATTTAGTATAATTTTATTTTATTTTATTTTGATTTTATTAGTTTTAGTTTTAATTTTTATTTTATTTTATTTTTTTAGAAGTTTAATTTTAATTTTATATTATTTTTTTAGAACTATAGTTTTTATATTTTTTATTAGGTTTTTAGTTTTATTTCTTTTATTTTCTTTTATTTTAGTTTTATAGATTAGAAGTTTTATTTTTAGTTTTTACTAATTTTAATTTTTAGGAGTTTAGTTATTTTTATTTTTATTATTCTAAGGGTCACAAATAACACACACATTAACACACACCCTAAACCCATACACACAACCTCTCACATCCAAACACATCCTATCCTACCCCCAATCTCCTACACCCTCACCCACCTTACCCTACACCTCACACACACAATCCTTCCCAATTCTTCTTCATCCTCCCACCTTCTCTCTTCTCTCTCTCTCCACAAACCCATCTCTCCTCCTTAACCCTCTATAACTCACCACTTCTCTCCCTCACCACTCACCTTCAGCACCGTCCCAAACCCCGAATCACCTCCTTCTCCGGCGACCTCACCTACCCCGTCGCCGGTCCGAGCTCCTCCATTCCGCCTCCACACTCCTGCCTCCGGCGATCCTTCCGCCGGCAGAACCCCCATCTTTATCCCGACCCCCGCGACCCTTTTTCGAACCCTTGACGGTGAACCACCTGCTCCGGTAGGTGCGACCCCAATCCTCTCACCTCGTGTCCCACCTCCGGTCGGATCTCGACCCACCAACCTCTGGCGCGGACACCTACCGACGACCTCTCTCTCTCCCTTCGATTCCCTACCGACGGCGGCGCAACCACCTGCCATCTCCAGCCTACCCGAACACCCATTCTCCAACCTGGATCCGACCTCAGACCCATGTCCAGCAACACCCAAACCAAAGACCCATTTTCAACCCATTTCCAAAGCCAAGTCCTCCCACGACTTCCTTCAATCTGCCTAAACATAAACCAAGCAAAACCAAAACCAAAGCCAAATACCCATGTGCCACTTAAACCATTTAATTCCTTTTACCCTTTTACCAATTTTACCCTCCAAACTAACTTATCCCCTTTTACCCAAAATACCCCCATTTAACAAATCATATTTTTATTCCCTCTTCCAAATATCCTCACACCTCACACCCCCATGCACATGTGCTCTCACCTTTCCCACATGTTCACCATAGCCAATTCTCATTTTTACCCTCATGCTCCATGCCTACTATAAATTGAAGAAGAAGACTCCAAATAAGGAGATCTTTGAGAGATAGGAATTTTAGAGAGAGAATTTTAGAGAAAATTATCCTTTCTAAATAGTTTTTTCTTTTTTTTTTAATATTAGATATTTGTGAGATTAAATATTGTAAGAGAATTAATTAAGTGGATATTTTAATTTTATATCACTTGGATGCTCAATTAAGAGGTGTATTCTTCAAATTGGAAGAATAGAGTTCAACTTTCTCAAAGAGATTTGGTTTGCTTGTTCTATTCTCTTCTCTTTTATTTTAGTAGACTTGATTATTGATTTGTCATGTTTAATATCATGTTAGGCTAAATTCCCTTTCAAGGGGTGGGGTAAAATCCTTATTTGATGTTATTTTATTTTAATTAGTTTAATTACTTGAAAAATCCCTTTGAATGCTAATTTTGATCCCTCACCCTTAAATTTACGCCTCGAGAGAGGGTAAATGATTTTCGAGAGAAAATCGAAATTCTAATTATAATACCCATTTTAGATTCGAACTAGAGATAGGGGTTTCTTAAGTGGGGTATTATCACTTGAATTTCACCTCTAAATTTATTTTATAAGATTGACATAAATTCTAATTGATCGATCTTAGCGGGTGATTAATTAAAGGGAGTGTGAATCTATGTTTCTAGAGTTGTGGGGTATTAAACTTAACTTTCTAAAAGATTACTATTCTAATTACACTTGCAACGAGAGTTGGTTTGTTATTTTGATATTAATTTGGGAGTATTCAAATAATTAAATTAATTAATTAAAATAACTAAAATTTGTGGTGTAATCCCATTACTTGATTGTTCTCACAATTATTTACCTCACTTTATCTTTTATTTTAGTGTTAGACTTTATTTTCCATTTTAGTAAATTTCTAATTAGTTGTTTTCATCTCACACTTTTAGTTTAGTTTAGTTTAAAATCTCACCTCACCCTATTGTTTTAATATTAAAAAAAGCTAAAAAAATTAGAAACGTGAAAAATCACAAAAAGAAAATAAAAAGTGAATTACAATTGAATTTGTTCCATTTGCTTTACTCCCTAGAAAGTGGATTGATACCCTGACTTACCTCTACACTTGAGTTGTTAAATTTTGTAGGTATGTGAGGTTTTGATTAGAAGGAGCTTTTTCAAGCAACGACAAATATACGGAAAAGTCTTTCTATCATGCACAATATGGTGAAAGGTACATGTGTCAAAATTTTGGTATACGTCGAGGGAAGAAGAGGGTTAGTAAGTATCACTTAACGAGAAGGATTATACGTGAAAGTCGGCATTGAAAGGGGTATAGTAAGTAGTAGATCGGTTGGGGTAAGATGATCAACCAGATAATTTTGTATCAAGCCGACGATTCCAATGATGGAAGAGTCAAGTTGGTAAATTTCCTTGAGGGGTTGCCAACTTATAGATAAGTAACGAGTTCCTTCGAATATGTGGGACATGTTGTTCGGAAGGAGAGAAATTGGTATATCCTTGGGTGATTTACACTATTAGATAGTAAACGCGCCGGTACATGGTCCTACGCAGAATTATTCTGAACTAGCATGAGATACCTGATACCCACCTTCAATATGGGGTATAAGGAAGTGGTGGGAATAATTTTGTTTTGAGAAAGTTGTATCACCTATAGCACAAAGAATAGGTGCAAGGTGATTAACGACTGGTGGAACTGTATGAAAGCAATTTTGGATTCATTGCGATCATTTCATTTTCAAAACGGGTATAGCTAGTAAGTGAGGTATATTGTGGTAATGGGGAGAAGATATTACCTAATGGTACAGTTGGGTGAAAGCACCCGTATCTATTCATAGTGGACAAGGTGCTTACTGAGGTTTTGTGTGGATAAACATTAACATTCTTACTCTGAATGTTTAGAGGTGAGCGGATTATCAAATTTTTGGATCAGTCAGGAGTTAGAGTCCGATGATTAAAATGGAATAGCCACCAACTATCGTGAGTGGTTTTCCCCTATGTAAAAGTCACAACGCCGGGAACAGAGACACAAAGAACGAACAAGAGCAGTCAGATGTTCTATGGTTTCTCCCAGGATGGGAGTTTTGTGTCTAGATAAATGCGGGAGTTAATACGTAGTGAGGTGCGGACTCACAATAATATTGAGATAATGCGGCCAATGATGTATAGGCTATTTTTATTCCAATGTTGGTCAGTAAGAGCGCAACGTGAGGTGCATTTATTGAGGTATAACCCTATAACTAATAAAGTGTCAAGAGTGTTCAACAAGCTTGTTGTGAAATGAGGACTGTAGTGATTGAGCCTTTCTTTGTATTTTGTTTTGAGTAGTGGAGGATACCTAAATTTTCCAGGTATGCCTATTTTTCCGAACTTCGGGATGAAATTACGTTATTAGGGGGGAAGTATCTAATACCCCGTATTTTTACGGCTTTTAATTATGTGATTTAATAAATTGTATTGCCTTGAATTTTGAGATTTATTAAAATTTATTTGGGATAATTAATTGGAAAATAATCCAGATTTAAATGCTAGCGAGACGAGAGTTAGTATTTTATTATTATGATGTTGTTGAATATTACTGAGTGATTATGGTAATATGTGATTATTGAATTTATTAAAATTATCGTGAGTTGAAAATACGGCAGTTTCAGTAATTAAGATGAGACGCGCGTGTCAGTTGTGTCAGGATCCAATTTAATGGATTTGAAAGTATTTTATTTTTATGTCATCTGTATGAGCATTTTGAGTGCACCAACGTGTCTGGTAGGGTCGAGATAGTTAGAAAACACTAGACGGGGGTTTAGTTTGGGTCCCAGGGCATTTTTAAGCATAACCGGCAACCCGGGAGGGTATTTTAGTCATTCCTATTTTTGGGTGAATAGTGACCCAAGAATTTTAGATAGTTATTATTAGCTGACACTTGAGTCCATTAGGGTTTCACAACCAAAAATCATAAACGGCCATTAGAGTGGAGGAGAAGGGAGTTTTCAAAGGAGAACCACCAATTAGAGGCTTTTTACACCACCGTCAACACCACCAGATAAATCGGAAGGCAAGGATCATCCCCATACCGTCTACTTCATCGGATCGGAATCGTTATTACCGGTCAAGTGATTTAACTTGCAATAATTTAGCGCATATATAATTCATGTTAGGTTAGAATTGAAGAATAACCTTAAATAATGAAAATTGAATGGATTTGAAGAATTTAAATCATAATCTGGGCAGGTTTTGCATGTAGTTCAATATTGGAGATAATAGCAGCCACGAAATTTTAAATTATGGGTTGGGAATTAAGAAATTGTATTGAATTATATAGTGTTCTTGAAGAAATAGGAAAACTAGGGTTTTTATATGAAAAATGAGGTAAATTGATTCAAGAACTTGATGTTCTACTTTGATTTGATGATTCTGAAACGTGGGAAATGATGCAAGCATGTTGGTATGATAATTAGTATACTTGGTTGGGAGTTTAAGACATTGTAATGAAGAATCAGAGGTGTAAAAAGAGGAAAACCCATAACTGTTTAAGGAAATCTGGGCTGATACCTGCTTGATCGATCGACCGACTGAAGAATGTCGATCCATCGATCGACCCCTTCTGATTTTTTGCAATTGTTTTCCTTAAGGCTTAGTAAAAATCCCAAGGGCGATGATGATTATTAGGATGTTTAAATTGATATTTTGGGACATAGTTAGGGACAGTATGGTCTTGGTTGAATCCAGGAAAAATGGATTATGTTAGGGATTTGAATACTATTGCTTACGAGGGACTACCGAGTGAGTTACGGTTAGAAATCGTTCAAATTGAAACTATAATGGGAATAAACGCTGAGGTATGGATAAGAATAGTAATGGAGGGGCTTTAAGTTACTGAGATAATATTAGAAACTAATAGTAGGCCTAGTAACCTTTTGGGGCAGGTTTAGGTACTCAAATTGACACGACGAGAGAAAGTTATCAAATTAAATATATAATTACGTATGATGTTCGGGATAATCTTACTACGTACGAGACTTACTAGATAGAATTTGAATATCTATATTGAAATATGATTACTAAGGTTGTGTGAATGCCTAGTTAATGGATTTCTTATGTGTATGACATACCTACCATACTTGCTATCACGGGAGGTTAGTTTTTTTTTGTAAATGACCCTCTTATCCTTGTGTTCCTTCAGGGGGATTTAGACTGGTACCTTAAGGACATAGGGATGTGAATGATTTATTTATGAGTTAATAAGTCAGCTGACTATGGGAGCATAGGTATGTGCGTGACCCATGGGTATGTGAACTATATTCGCCTCCAATATGTGAGATTTTTCTTATTGAAATGGTTCTTGAGAGATTCAAAACTCGTAGTCCCTATGTACATGATGTACTGGGATTCGATAGCAGAGTATGCGTGCACCGCAGCTTAGCCTAGGGGTGCCATATATGTATTTATGTCCTGAGAGTGATATATTTATGTACTTGTGACCGGTTCATTGTTTCTTAGTAGATGTGAATAACTAAGATATTTGAATGGGCTAAGAATGAGAATTTAATTAACACTTGAGATAAGTAATTTTAATGAATGCGAATATGGGTTATGAAATAACTGTTTTGGATACTAGAAGTAGACGTCCTATGGTAGAATGTGAAAGCGGAAGAGGTACAGACTAGTTAGTTAGTTACATAACTAGGATGGGTTAAGGTCATACGTTAGGCGTGCACATTAGTTAAGAGGTGAGAAACTCATCTGAGAGTATGCAACTAACATGTTTATAATATGTGCTGTTTAATTGTAATTTAAACACTTGCTAAAGTTTTAAACTGTTTTCACCTCGGACTCTGACCCGTTTTCTCCAAATGTATTTTATTTTGTAAAAGCATTTTATGTGTCCCGCTACAAGGATGCCAAGCATAGGAGTTCCATTTTGACGACGTGCTGTAGCTGCAGGATCTTGATATTAGATGCCTTCATATTTATCCTTGGTTCCTTCAGAGTTATTTGTATCAGTCAGGGCATGTCGCCCATTCTTATTTAGAGGTTGTAGTTAAAGTCTATCATTATTTCGGTTATTGGTTTATTTATTCAAACTCTTGTATTGGGACTTTATTTACTCTGGCACTATTATTATTGGAGTGTTTACTCCAGACTCAGTTGATTTCATTTCATTGGTTATTCATATGATATTGTTTATACGATTGTTGGTTAATGATTTAATTCTTGGTTATTGGATAACTTAATTAATAAAATTTGACATCTCTCTTTTTAAAGATTAGGTGGCTAGTAATTAATTAAATATTCTTCGACAGTGGTGCTAAGACTGAACCAACTTGACATTCTGTATTAATTAAATAAAGGAGTTGCTACCCGGTATTTAATTAGATGGGGTGTCACACGTATGTTGAAGTTAAGTCATGTGAAGGAAGTGTAGTTGTACTCAGTGGAAGTAGAGGGCTCAGAAGCTTTAACTTAGAGCAGGGTATGGAAATACCCATATGTGAAAATTTGAGGAAAATTTTTCACTCATGGGACCAATATTGAAATGGTGGGATTGTGGACGACTATAACCGTTAGTTCCTTTGGTTTATCAGAAATGAAGAGAATGCATTTTTTGGATTATTCACATAAGGATCGATCGGAGGCCGATAGTGAGTAGAGAGTTATAGGGATAAGTGGCCTTTGTACCAAATTAAGGTAGGTACAAGATGAGAGAGTCCTTCAGAGGAATGACATGATCACTGGATAAGTGTTACTAACACTTATGGAGAATTTGTATCCATGGAACCCCATTGGTGGACATCCACCTGGGGAATTCATTGATATAGGGCTGTTAAGGCCGGTAGTGGGGTTTTTTTTTGATGAAGAAGTTAAGGGAACTATGAAGGCAATTGTCAGGATCGAGGCTATAGAGTCCGAGATACAGATAACCTTAGCAAGGTCAGGGTGGCTAGAGATGGGGAATGTTGAAATGTGGAGTGTACAACCACACACTTTGATCTTGCCCGGTAAGAGTTCAAGGACAAGAATAGGGTGCCGAAGTTTTTATTTCGGTGAGGATAACTGTATCAGGTCCGGGAACCATTTGGAGTGGCTAGGGAGATTGGCGAAGTTGTTGTTATGAGTTTCACCTCAGATGGGGGAGGTATATTTGGTGTGACTAGATAGAGTCATGATATTTCACAAGCCCTAGATTAGTGTGTGTAATTTGACCTTTCTGGCACTATCGGTAATATTATATAGTATATATCTATATGTTTTTCCACGGTAGCGAGGTCCTATTTTGAATTGTATCTAGTTTGCACTATTTGTTTTGTATGTGTTATACGAGTATGGTATTATTCTGAGTATAATATGTTCTTAGTTAATCGGAGTGATATCAAGCTAATAATTGTAAGACTACTATATCCGCGGTTCCAGGGGGAACTAGTTGTTGTTGCGATACCTCACCTGGGTACAGGTTGAGTTAGCCTTTATTATATGAGTAGATGGAACTTCGATGAGTAGAAGTTTCATTTTCATGATTTAAGTGCGTGGTGACATTATAAATGTGATTTAAGGTATGCAGAATCTATTGATAAGCTGTGAGTTTAAACTCATCTGATATTGGCGCAAAGGATTTAGTGTTAGTACGAGCGGTTGGTGGTGTGGCTCCTGGAAAGAAATTGGAGTTCTGACCACATTTTATTGATAGGTGGGATGTGATTATCCTAGTGGCATG
This sequence comes from Sambucus nigra, assembly GCA_949130495.1. Classification (NCBI taxonomy): domain Eukaryota; kingdom Viridiplantae; phylum Streptophyta; class Magnoliopsida; order Dipsacales; family Adoxaceae; genus Sambucus; species Sambucus nigra. The sequence goes on from OX422207.1 coordinate 551,557,599, forward strand.
TTGGAAGCTAATGGACCTCCACGATCGACAAAGTTAAGCTGTAGTGTATATGAGGGGTTCCTTGTTTAGATTTCGCTTACGAGACACTCCACGCATGAACCTTCACGACATCGGGAGTGGAGAGATGATATGAAAAGCAAGGATGTTGGTTTTGACGATAAGCTACATAGTGTGGAGAAAAGACTATAGACTGAGATCCGTGTGATGATTGCATGCTTAGGGAGATGGAAGTGCTATGGAAAAGCACTAAAATATTTCCCTCATCGCAAGTATGTGAGTGAGGTAAGGTAAAGGAAATTGATTTAAGTCTGGTAGCTAGGCCTTGATGAAAAGGCAAATTTGGGAGGTATTATGTTTTGGATATGACGTTCGTAACATCTGCGTAGAGTATAGGCACCCCGATTAGTTAGACTTTCCATTTCTCTAAGATGGAAGGACATAACAGTAGAAGTACGTTAGTAGGTTAGTGATCTAGGATTTAGAACATACCGCTGGTGTGCCTTAGGCCATTATATCTCGATGACCGAAGATGCGAGGAAGTAGTGTAATGGGAGGGTTCCTTGTCTGGATTTTACTTTGCGAGACGTCCCACGCATGAAACCGAGCGAATGTCAGAAGTTGAGAGAGGTCTTGATCACTAGGGATATAGTTAGGATAATACTCATTTCACGTGGGTAGGAAAACACATCGATCGTAGGATTATTAGGAAGTAAGGCCAATAGGACTAGTGGCACTATTTTAGGAAAATTGTAGCAAGTTAACCACGAGAAGATTGGTGGGTTAACTTTTAGAAGGATGGGATTTTCAGGTATAGGAAGAATTAAATTTTGAAATTTTTCTCGGGTTAGGAAAACCCATGTGTTAGTACCAGGCCGAGAAAGCGAGGTCCACTTTTAGAGAGAGTGTTACGTGTCGGACGTTTACAATGGTTGTGTAGAGAAGCACGGGTTAAAAGGGTGTATGGGCACCTTGGTAAGTTGATTTTATATAGCGTTAGGAATAGAAGGGGACGTAGTATATAAAACGAAAGCTTATGCCGTGAGGAAGTCATAAATGGATTTGGAGTGAGTTGGATGGTACGCCGAAGGAGGCACGCGATGATCTAATTGTATAGGTGCAACAAGAGTTTACACACCTAAGATAAGCGATAAGACTGACGGATCAAGTCAAGCGTTAGTGTAATTTTCCTTTTGAGGAAAATTAGATGTCCTGATCTAGATGAGCGAACGCTTAGAGTCGTGATTCTCCGGTGAGATTTTTATGTTCGAGCGGTGTTTATAGGCTCTTTTTATTTAGACGTGATTATAGAAGCACTAGGTGCGACTTGTTGTTGTTATAGTGATTTTACGATCGAGGTAGTGCGTTAGTATGCAGAGATGTAGATAAGCTTATGGTTAAGCTAGTGCATTAGAGTATAAGCCTTAAGATATGTGGGTACCGAGAATGAGTATATGGTAGGGTACCATTGGGTTAGTACCATTTCACTTTTGTGCAATAATATGTAGTATTATTCGCGACCCCAGGTTGGTAGTACTGGTCGTATCTGAATTTCGGGGACGAAATTCCATTGTGTGTGTGTGGGGGGGGGGGGGGGGGGGAGAATGTAATACCCCACACTTTTATGGATAATTAAATTTCATAAGTGGGTGTAATTTGGATATTTGAGGAATTTTTGTGAATAATAATTTTGGGAGTTTACGGGGGTTAGATGATTTTCTATGTATGCTACATTTACTTTTAGGAGTAAGTAAATGAGTTAGACTATCTTAATTATATGTCGCAATTGGATAGAGGGTTGGGTTTAATTAGTCAATTGTAGTTAAGTGAGTCGGACGGAGATTTTAAGTGCGCGATTGGTTTCAGAATGGACGTGATAGTCAGAATAGAGTATCCGTGACTTGTGTTTGGGTTCCGAGAATTTTTGGACCAGTAGGGACTCGTAATTGAGTAAACGAGCCATTTTTGGGTTTGTAAGGGATAAAACCTTATTTCTATTTATAAAAGACACGAGAGAGTGGGAGAAGGAAAGAAAATAGAGAAATGAGAGAAAGAGAAGAGAGGAAGGAAGAGAGGGAGAAGAAAAGGGAGATTCTGGCCAAACTCCGCGGGATTCGACTCGAGATCGTTGGATTTTATCCACGAGGCAAGTGTTTACTTGCTTTATTCCTTTAAGCATAAAATCTCATATTGTAGTTGGTGTATAAAACTATAAAGATTTTTGGGTTGGGTTTTTTGTGAATCAAAACGGATTTTTCGAAAGATTAATGAGTAAACCTCGGACAATAATCGATTTAAGAAACATAGAAATTAATTGAAATTTGTTGTTGATTCTTGGTTCTAGGATGATTAGAACCTATTCTCTTGGAGTATATATAGTTGTATGAGGTTGGTTAATGGTGGGAGAGAAGATAAAAACCTTAGTTGTGTGTTAATGGCCAAAGCAGAGGCTTCGGAGAAGAAGCTGCCATGTTCGATCGATCGATCAACGACCAAGGGTAGATCGATCGACCCTACATAATTTTTGGCAGTTTCGGCTAGTGTTGTTTACATGGGATAAATTCCCAAATTTTTGGTTTTTAGCTTGTTTATTTGAGGAAATAAATATCCAATTAGGGGAATGTATTCCTAGTCATTTAAGGGAATTTATTTAGATTAGGAAGGTGCAAAAATGGTGTGGCACCTATTGTATGGTTTTGAGGAAAATAAATTGTGGAATTAGATATTTGTAATTCCTAAAAATAGTGCGGGGATTTCTAAATTGTGATTTGAGTGAGGCGGAAGACCTTAGGTTAATTGAAGGTAAGATTCGGGGCTTACTAATTTAAGGGTGTTTGGAGATGAATATTTCTCGGGATAGTTTCGGCGGACAATTAGGCATATATAATTGTGCGCATAGAAAACGTAATTATATACCGATTATGGTTGAGTAAATCCTGCGAGGCGACTAAAATGGAATTTGGGATATAGGCTTAGGATGATTGAGCGGTTATCCGATAGGTCTATTGAAGACAATTAGTATAGGTAATGCGATACCTATGGAACTCAAATAAGTTGAGAATATACTTATTTAATTAGTATGAATTGGTATAGTTGGAGAATATATAAATATCCTTAAACGTGATTAAGGTGCGAGCCATATTTCAAGTGAGAGAATACTTATCGGTTTATTATTTTAATTTTGCAAATACTTATATACTATTACGAATGGGAACATTCGGTATTATTGGCTATCGCAATGAGAGTTTGGCAATTATAGCCATATATATATTGGGAAGCGATATTATAAATGTATATACGAAAGTTGTTAAGTATATATACATGATGATATGAATAAATATATCTGTGTGTGATTAGTATATTTATATTTTAGAGGCTGGTTCCACGGGCTTTCCTTTGGCGTAGGGTTGGAACAGCCAGATTATATATTTCTCTAGTGCAATTCGGGGACCTTGCACGATATGGGTGAATCCCCTGGCTTGAGGAGCAGGGAGTGTATATCCCCAGGTCATCTCGTCCCGCGTTCGAGTGCGATGTGTGTGTACTCCACTTGCAGAGGGAATATGACCGCCTCCACCGTTGTGTATATTTTTACCATGACCATGAGTGAGTCTGGCTTGGTACCGAGGTATAGTGAGTAAACCCAGATTCAGATAGGCACTATGAGACTGCATCCTCGAGTTATAGCTCGGTGGGATGGTTATTATGCTTGTGATTGTAATAAGTATAAATATATTCGTTGAGATATTATATATATTAGGTTAAAAGAATGATAAGGTATTATTCCCTTTTCGGTATATATATATATATGTATGTATGGATTTACATGAATATGAATCAGAGGTTATAGCGAGAACTATATATTTATATATGAGTTTTATATATGCGCTTTGTGCTGAGGGCCTAATGGATCTCAATGATCAACATTGCCAGCTAGTAGTGTATCGGGGGATTCCTTCTTTGGATTTCGCTTCGCGAGACACCCCACGCACGAACGTAGCGCAGTGTTGGGAATGGGGAGAAGTTTAGCCCTTAGTACTTGGGTTAATTAGGATTTTCAGAGAATTAGGTGTAACAGATTAGTTAGGTAGGGTATCTTAACTAGGTCGTTTAAAAAAGAATGCGATAGGTGTGCACTACTAGGAGAGGGGTGAGGGGTATCTCATAGGTGTGCGATACAAATTTAAATATGAGATAACTCATATTTTAAAAATATAACATTTATGCACTTACAAAATATTTTCAAACTCGAGCTCTGACCCGTTTTTCTCTATTTTCCTCTCTTGCTATATATATATATATATATATAGGTGTCCAGACAAAGGGATGCCTGGATGATAATTCCTTCGAGTCAGACGTTTGCTGCAGCAGTTATGGATGCATGCAGGTTTACTGTAGACGTTTCTATCCTTGTAATCTAGATTGGAGATACTTTAGAAACTCTAGGGCCGAAAGCCCAATTATATTCAATTATTCTTTTACCGCACTTTGATTTACGGCTATTCGATTTGGTTGTACTATGTTAAATCGAGTGTTCGGTTATTTTATTTTATTTTCAGTTTCATATATAAACTGTGTGGATGTTTAATTTAAATGATTTGTTTAAAAAGATTAGCTAAATAAAATTTTGACGCCAGCCTAATAGTTATTAGTAATTGATTTGGTTTTTGAAAGATGCTGAGACTGGACCATATGAGACTCCTATTTTAATTTGGTATAGACTTGATCACCCGGTGTTTTATTAGGAGGGGTGTTACACGATAATGCTGAAGTATGTTATGCATAACATTAAGTGTTGAAGTCATAATATGCCTAACAATTGGGAGTCTATGTTCAAGAATTCACTAAAATATCAGGCGGCACTTGATTAATTGAAACTTAAACAGTCCATTAATATTCAATGAACTATAATAAACTCAAATTAACTACACAAAGAAAGACACCGTTACAAGAAAATTGAGTTTTTATGGCATAAATTAAACGTCGAGAAAGTCACCATAAGGGCCGAAAAAAATTTGCAAAAATTTTCTCGGCATTTGAGTGAGTTTCACAACGAGAAATGTCATAAGCTTAACAACAACTTTAGACATGCCTAGAAAATTTAGCAGCAATTGGGTCAAAATTTTATATAAATGCTACAAAAAGGAGTTTCTTACGACATTAATATTAATGTAGGCAAGAAAATTAAATGGGATTTCTAAACTTGTCAGGAAAATACATTGTGGTATTATGAAATTATTAGATATATTTTTGGTGGAATTATTATGAGATGAACTAATACGCTAAGAAATTGTTTACAACATTATTTAAACACCGTGGGTATTTTTTTTCTTTTTTGATAGAATATTAATCTTTTACCATATTTATATATTGTTTAAATTTTTTTATAACATTTACTTAGTATAAACCCCACATATAAGTTAGTACACATACCATATATATCCAAAATAATTTTAAACATTAACGTTAAAATAAATAATTACAAAGAAGTTAAAACTTCACTAATATAAAACTAATAATATCACCTTACATAAAAATATTTGAACTTGGAACATAATATCCAATCACATAATAAAATATCATATATAGTCATATCCAAAATGGAAGAGAAAAAGATTGGGGGTGGGGGGAGAAGAAACTCCATGAGACTACCCACTTCTATCAGGATCAAACAACCTCTTTCACCTATAATAAAATAAATCAATAATTAGTTATTGATATGCAATTATTAAGATATTTTAAGTAATGATTTTTTTAAGAAAATATAGTACATTATTAATACGTCACTCTACAATTGTGTGATATACATCTCCAAGTGTGCAGGTATTTTCATAAGTTCTATGCAAGGGTTCATTTGCTACAAAAGTCTTGACCCATTATTATTCCCCTAATTTTGTTAAAAAATCTTTGCTTACAAAGAATCCACATCCCAGAACTATTTTTGTAAGTTCACGAGTAATGAGGTCTATAGTTTTCACCTACAGAATAATATACTGCTTCTCAACTACTCATTAAAATAACTTAAGTTAATAAACATAATTTTATCTTTTTTTTCTCTCTCTCTCTCTCTCTCTATATATATATATATATATATATATTCACATATTAGTTACCTCTCCATTTACATTGCTCGAGACCATTTGTTGGTGCCAGTGATGCTTCATCTTCTTTAATGGTGTTATCTACAAATCTTAAAAGGAAATAGTTAATCAAAGACCTATGGGGATTCTCTACCAAACACAAGCTTTTGCAAAAAAAAAAAATGATAATATCCACAAAACAATGTATTGCAAATAAATCAACATTTTCCATATGTAGAGGCACTCAAAAATTGAACTGTTAAATTACCATATGATTTCCACTATCGTATAAAACTAGGGATATGGACTCATTATAAACACCAAAAGTGGTTATTTATTTCTATATACATATTTAGTACAAAACAATATAAATTTCTAGCAAAATTTCGACAAAGTTTCCGTTGTATGTAGGACATCCCAAAAATTAAACAAGATAAAAAGCAAATAAATCAACAACCCAATATAACCATTGGAAGAAGATTATACTTTCATATAATGAGTGCAATGAATTCAATAACAGACCACCCAAAAAATTTCATATAGTGAGATCACCAACAAATCTCACTTTTTAAATCAAAAACTCAAAATTAAATATTACCCCCACTTACTGACGACGACGAGAAGCAATCCTGAGTTCCTTTGGTACCAAATGTTGAGTGATACTGCTTTCTTCTAGCTGTTTCCAAGGTTGTCAAGATGAAAAAGAAAAACACATCATCATCATTCCACATGGTGACAAATTTTGAGTGATCTTTAATAAACATAAACCATATCTCAGTTCTTCAATGTTTTACTTCTATAACAAACTCGTGACACCACCCACACTAATTTTTATTTGTTAAGATAAATTTTTTAAATATGAAATAAATAATATAAAATTGAGCTAAACCCTTTTATCATTCAGTGTAATAATTTTAATGCAGATTTGAGTTTGACATAACCACGAGTTAATGTAAGTTTAAGAAGGTTGGTGTCAAAATTTTTGTACACTTTGATCTATAAATTTAGCTTCATTGTGATCACAATAGCTTTGTATAGGAGTTGAGTACATGATTTTTTATCTTGATTTTTATTTAGTAAAAAATTTAATTCTCTTTCCAATGTGACTTTCTTAATGAGATCATGTTTGTTACGATAGAAATATAACTATATTAAAATATCTATCAATCTGTGTATGATAGTTCGTTACAAATTAAAGGATGTTTGTAGAATTGTAGTACTAAAAAAAATTCAAAGTGGAAGTGGAAATGTTCCAAATATAGAATCGAAGTAAAATTTACTCCTTCTATGTTTATGCAGTGAGACTTGCTCAAAACAGACAAAGTGGTAAATTAAGTATTCAAATGCATTTATTTTGAATGTAATTATAGTTTTGAGTTAGCTTGTTGAATTCATTCACTACAACATAAACATCTCCATTTATTATTTGATTTTGAAATTTCAAAGATCTAAATATTATTTTAGATTACTATAGATGCTACATTAATAACATCTCCGCGGTGTTCAATAAATGAGGATGGCTTGTTAAACTTAAGAAAATTCATCCTAAATATATCCTCAACCTTTACAATTATAAATTAGCAACTTAATTAAATTAAAATTGAAATGAGTGTTTTTAGAAACTAGGGACCAAAAGTATTGTAAAGTTTTATAGCTTTATGATCCAAATAGAGTTGTCTTAGTCCATATATGAATGGATATAGTGGATCTCCCAATGGAGTGTGCTACGTTTCAATGGCCTATAGTGATACATATTTACCATCAAGAATTGATATATATCTCATTTCTTCACATTGGGAGGTTATTTTTCCTATTGCCAACTATTCCCAACTTCTAAAGCCAACATCAGACTATATTATGTGCTTTGTCATAGTGGGGCATCCTTTAGGTAAGGATGCGAATGGTCCTTGAGTTCATAGATTGCCATAAATGGTCTCACGTCTGGCTTCCTTAATTATTTTATGGGGTATATGGAGTTAAGGGCAATTAGAGGCTTTACTAGGCTAATAATGTCATTAGTTTTTTTTATAGGAGGTAGTGGAGTGCTCAAGAGTATCCAGGACAATGTCAAGAGTTATCCGACTTCAAATCCGTGATGATGTTGGTAGACTTATAATGGAGGGTAATACATTTGTAATGTCCCGACCTGTATTTATGGGTTACCTATAGTCAATCTAGTCTGACCTGAGCATTAGGTGTGAAGTGCAATGAAACAACCTGTATAATTTTACTAGTCCAGTTTTATTTTATTTAAAATTTTTTTAATATCCCATCACAGTGATTTGATCAAATTATATTCGGATTGTATATTAATGATAATTAAGTAGGAGTTAATTATAAATATGGAGGCGTTGTGGGTGGAAAGTTGGAGAAAAAAGAAAAAAAAAGAAATGGGGTCGTTCAAACGACAAGGGATGTCATTCGAACAACTGGGTTCAGGTAATTGGAAGTAAGGTTTCTAACGACATGCTACTAGTTTACAATAGAAGGTAGTTAGAAGCACATTTCGAACGACATAGCTTGAGTCGTTCGAATGACCTATGTTAAGTCATTCGAACGACCTTGATCAAGTTTTAGATCAGACTGCCCTTGTACTCTGTCACATTTTGGATCATTGAATTGATATGTTGTCAATCCCAGATAAGTCCAATAAGGATAAAATGGGATTTTTGTGGTTATGAGGGGTTTTATAAGGGTTTGTTTGGGTGTATTGGGTCTATTTCGTGTTGGGAGAAAATTGAAGAAGGTGAGAGAGAGAGAGAGAGAGAGATAGAGAGGTGGGTGGTCTTCCACCTCCACTAACCACCATTCTACCACCCAAACACAACTCCTCCACTATAGACCACCCATAAACCACCACTTTCAAGATGTATTTCCCCATATGGGGCAAAATATACCATTTTCACCATGGACAAAAGAGAGATGCGAATTTTGGAGTTACATTTGGGGTTTTTGGTTGGAGAAGATGAAATTGTCTTGCATTAGAGCTTAGGGGGATACATTTGATAACCCTTTGAGACCACCTTTGAAGGTTGGGGTTTCTCCTCCTACACCAACACCACCATTAGAGCCATTAGAGGTGGGTAACCTTACTCTTAGTGGAAGAATGTTATTTTTACATCATAGTCTTGTATTTAGTCTATTTGAGCAGGGTGTAATTAGTTAAATGATATAATTATTGTGTAGAAGACAATCAATATTTTTTATGCAATAAAAATGTTGGAAAATTATTATTTTGTTAAAAATAAAGAGTGGATAATTATTTCAAGGTTTTGAAATAATAAAAGTTGGTGTTTATGAAAATGGTGTATTTCTAGTAATTTTGATGAAAAATATTTTATGAAATAAAATGTTTGCAAGTAAGATTATTTTTGTTGAAAAATGATATTTTGTTGAAATTAAAGAATAAGTGAATATATCATGGTTTTGGAATATTGAATAATGGACATTTTTAGCAATATTGGTGTTAAACATTTTATGAAATAAAATGTTTAAAAATGATGATTTACTTGGTAAATATTTGGTGAAAAATATGTTCAAACCATGTAGTAGGATTTTTGGGTTTAAAATCAACATTCTCATTCACATATAAACTTGTAGTAGTTTGATATTAAATGTATAAACAAGTTTGGAGAACATTTTGTTGAGTTTAAACATAGAGTAAGAATAATTGGAAAGTTAGACTTCAAAGTATGTGTAACTGGGAGTAAAGATCATAATGTGTATGAAGTTAAAGGACAACATGTTAAATAAAAGAAATGATTTTTTTTTTATAAAACTAGTCTTAAGTGTGAATGTATTTCTTGAATGAAGAAGTAAAAAAATTGTGTATTTGGAAATTATTGATAAAAATTATTAATTGAGGGTTAATGGGTAAACATGGAAGGATTAGTGAGTGTAACTTAATGGGATGATTAGTGAGTGTAACTGACTAATATTGTGAAATATTAACACTTATGGGATTAAAAATGGATTAAAGGTGTAAAAGTGTTTCCAATCAAGTAAAATATTAATCCAAGTGTAAAAAGGTGTTAAAGGGTTAAAACACATAAGAAGTTGGTATGAATAACTTAATAGTGTTTTGGATGAAATTAGCACTTGAGAAATGGAGTAAAAGGAGATTTTGAAAATAAATGGGTAAAATGGAACATTTTTATGAAATAAAAATGTTGGAAAGGGTGTTACACGAAGTAGTCCTAAACAAATATTATTTTTGAAATAAAAATCAAGGTTAAAGTGTAAAGGACATGAAATGATAAATTTTCAAAGTGTAACACAAATTTTGGTGGTAAAGTCCTGGGTTTGGCTTCAGCCGGGTAAAAAGGATAAGTGGAATAATGTGGACGCTTGTAAAATATTAAAACACATTAAAAGGAACTCGGATGACACAAGGATAAAGAAAGAAGGGCCGAAGCCCTAGGGTTAAAATCCCTAAAGCACTGGACAAAGCATATGGCGCGCATAGCCGACGGTGTGGATCCCGTGAAAGTATGCGGTATAGGAAGATTTCGAGAAAATATAAAGAAAACATGGAACATGTCAATAAATGGGTTGTGTAGTAAAATGTGTTAATACAACCCAACTTGAATAAATATAATGAGTGTTCTAGTAATGGTGAAATGGACAGGTAAGTGCTTAAATCTATTAATGTCCATACAGGAATGAAAAAGGGTTAAAGGAAGAGAATGAATTGGTGGTTAAGCAACCGAAATGGTCAAACCCATATTTAACTAAAGAATGCGTTGTAAAGGATTTTTAAATATTAAATAGGTATTTTCTAACACGGTGAATGTGTATTTTGAAATGGTGATTCTCAATGAAAATACTAAAGTGTAATGAAACGAATGAAAAGGTTAAATTTCGGTAAATGAATGGGTTCGAATAAATCAATTGTAATAGTTTCATGAAAAGGTTTTTGGTTACAAAAACTTTACTTATCCAGATTAATTTACCTTAATAATGTAAAAACTTCCTTTATTTATACTTAGCATTTATCACTTTATTTAACACACCCGGTCCAACACTTCAAACTACTACATTTGATTTATCTAAACACATTCCTTTACCGGAATTATCCTTTTTATTTATTTCAATACACTTTAGTATTTTCGTTGAAATTCACCATTTCAACACACGCGAACATCATGTAGGAAAATACTTATTTAATCTTTGAAAAAAAACCTTTTTACAACACCATCTCGTGTTAATCACGTGTTTAACCGATTAGGTTGCTTAATCACCCATTTAATACTTACTTTATCTTTTTTCTTACTTTATGGACATAAATCAATTATACATTTACTTGTCCATTTCATCCTTACTGGAATATTTATTACATTCATTCAAGTTAGGTTGTATTAATACATTTTACCACACAACCCATTTCTTGACATGTTCCATATTCCTTTATTTTTTTCTCAAAATCTTCCAAATATCGCATACTTTAACGGGCTCCACACCGCCGGCTATGTGCACCATATGCTTTGGCTAGTGATTTTGAATTTTTCACCCAAGGGATCTGGTCCCTTCTTACTTTATCCCAGTATCATTCGAGTTCCTTTTAATGTGTTTTAATATTTTACAAATGTCTACATTATTCCACTTTTCCTTTTTACCCGACCGAAGCCCAAACTCGGGACTTTACCTCCCCATTTGTGTTACAATTTGAAAATTAACATTTCATGTCCTTACACTTTAACCTTATTTTTTTTATTCCAAAAATCATATTCATTTAGGTCCATCTTGTGTAACACCTTGTCTAACATTTTTATTTCATAAAAATGTTCCACTTTAAGTAAATTTAGCATTTACTCCATTTTCATAAGTGTTAATTTCTTACAAATACTATTAAGTTGCCCATCTTAACTCCTTAAGTGTTTTAACACCTTAACACCCTTTTTTAACCTTGGAGTAATATTGTTCATATTGGAAAACACATTTATCCCTTTAGCTCTTTCCAATTTCACAAGTGTTAATATTTTTCTACCAATTTTCTCATATTTTCCCATTAACACTTATTCATTAACTTCATTAACAATTTTCTAAACCACACAACTCGTTAATTTCTTTATTCAAGAAATCCATTTACACAAAGACTAATTTTATAAGAAAATACCATTTATTTCATTTTACATGTTGTCTTACACTTTACCCTTATCACATTTTTAACCCTTATTTCACACTAAAATTTCCAATTTTACCATTCCATGTGTAAACCTTATAGTTCCTCCTTAAACTTGTTTATATACTTAGTTTAAAATTACAACAAGTTTATATGGATGAGGGAATGAATTTTAAACCTTAAAATCCTATTAAATGGTTTAAACACATATATCATTCCAGAAATTTATCAAACTTGCAAAAATACATTTTCAAGACATACAAGACATTTTTATTTGTTCAACCTCAACAATTGTATATTTTTCATAAAACCTTCATTTTTGCAAGAAGTTTGAAATATTATTATTTCACCAAATATTCCAACAAAATCACATAATTTATAAACATTTTATTTCATAAATTTTTTTATCCTCAATCTTTCTTGAAAATACACCATTTTCATGAAATTCCCACTTTTAACATTTCAAAACTTTGAAATAATTATCCATTCTTTATTTCCAACAAAATAATAATTTTCCAGCATCTATTTCATAAAAATTGTAACAACAACTTTCATAAAAATATTTATTATTTTCTATACATCTATTTTTATCATTTAATCAAATCAACCCTACTCATGTAATCAACTCTAAGACTATACTATACTAAATAAAGCCTTAGTACTAAGAGTCAGGTTTTTTCCACCTCTAATGGCTCCAATGATGGTGAAAATGTTGGTGTAGGAGGAGAAACCCCCACCTTCAATGGTGGCCTCAAGAGGTTACTAAATTCATCCTCTAAAATTCTCCAAAATGTTCTTGTTCCAAGCTTCCAAGCAAGACCCACCTTAACTCTATGAAAATTCGCCTTTATTTTTTCCAAATATACCTCCAAAATTTGTATCTCTTCTTTGTCAATGGTGGAAATGGGCATATGTGGTTCAAATGTGGAGGAATACATCATAAAATTGATGGTTTATGGTTGGTATATGGTAGATGAGTAGTGGGCGAAGGTGAAAGACCGCCCACCTCTCTCTCTCTCTCTCTCTCTCTCTCTCTCTCTCTCTCTCTCTCTCTCTCTCTCTTCCATTTCTCCTAACAAAAAATAATATCAAACACACCAAAAAACCCTTAATGAAATCCTCCATACGGTCAAAAATCCCGTTTTCCCCTTCTAGGTTGATTTGGGCTTGACAGCACAAAAAATCAAGGGTTGAAATCGTGATAGTGCATAAGGGCAATAAAATCTAAATTCTCAATTTACATCATTCGAAAAACTTCCCTATGTCGTTCGAATGACTACCCTATGTCATTGGAACATTAGATCATGCGACCCTTCGCTTAACCTGCTACTGTAAGTCTGTAGCACATCATTTGATGCTCTACTTCTCATGACCCTTCTCGCGACCTCACCTTGTCGTTTGAACGACAACCCCTTGTTATTTGAACGACTATTTTTCTTTTTCTTTTATTTTTTTCAACTTCACCCAAAATTCTTCTATAATTATCATCAACTTTACCTCATTGATAGTCCATATAAAATTTATTAAATTTTTTTTAACATGGTATTACAACATTTACTTGGTATAGTTACAAGGAGTGTCCTATATTGTCAAGGCTACAACTTTTTGATCTTGTCATTTAATAAGGAGGCATTTCATGGTGTGGTATAATTATTTTCATTAACACTGACATCTAATAATTTTATAGTTCTTCGTTATTATAGTGGCATACAAAATAATAGGAGTTCATTCAGATTAAAGCACACGGTGTTAAGGTCAAAGCTTTGAAGACATAGTTAGTGAATGGTGTAGTTACCATGTGAGTGATATGGGTTCATATTCATTAACTTCCGACCATACGTGCCATTATGTTCTCTTTACAATACTAAACAAACTTTTCAGCACTCAATAGAAGATCTAGAATTTGACACCCATTCACAAATTCTCCTTGAGATGATGATACGATGACCCCCATTACCTCTCCCAACTTAACGAAAATAGAATTTTTTTTTCCAAAACTCTCTAGAGTCTTCAGACTAGGCTTGTAATTATGGATAAATGGGGTGAAAATCGGCCATTAATCCTCCATCATTTGGATACTGGTTCACTACTTAAAGTCAATTGTCCAAAATGGTTTAGTATCCCACTTTGCATCGGTTTACTCATCATTCAGTATGCGGGTTCAACCTATGCCTTAAAATATACATCATAACCTCATAATTAACAATGATGCATCTCTTTCTTTGGGCTGGCAAATGCTGAAAAACAAGTGCTTATAGGGCTTTATCATATTCCAATTTTAATTTCAATTAAAATTAAACTAGGTAAGAATTTAACAAATTTCAATCAATTACCTATTAAACTAAAGTTGTGTACAATAATAGTCCAATTTTATCTTACCCTAGACATACATCTAGATGAATATGCAAGAGTAAAATAAACCAATCACATAATGGCGCAATGCATGAGGAAAATCCATAATGAAAAAATCACAGACGACCTAGCCTACACAAATTCACTATGGTATATGATTTATGTAATAGTGACAAACAAAATTACTTAACACACTGATGCCTTCAAGAATAATGAAGTCTTCAATGCTTGAACATTCTTCATCATAACACCATAGGCAAAGCATAATGAAGTCTTCAATGCTTGAACATTCTTCATCATAACACCATAGGCATCCACCAACGGTTTTCACAATGTGTTCCTCACGCATCTCAATGTCCATCAATCTCTAACAAGAAATCATCACCGTAGTTACATGTGATCCACCGTTCCAAAATAACTCACTCTACTAAGTAGAGTAAACAGATTTGGTGCACAAATCATGAGATCTCAAACTATCATATTATGTAGATTCTTGGATCTAAAAAATAGGGTGTAAACATGGTTCTATAAGACTTAGTTTTTCTCTTTGTAAAACCATTTACGAAACCTCTCTTGAAAACTAAACTAATTTGTGCCCTATATACGTTAAAAATATAAAAAGACGACTGAATACAAAGCAAGGAAACTTGTTTGAGCGATTCTAAGCCACTTGAACAAGATTTCTAAACTCGTTAAAATGAGGATCGCACAAGCTTCAATTTAATACATACTGTCTTAGGCATTATGCCCTCCTTCGATGCCCGTTTGAAGATCATTCGAATGGAAACTAAAATCTTATTTGAACGAAAAGAAAAATCATTCAAACAAAATGTGTAATCTCATTATAAAGAAAAAATCAATTAGTTTGAACAACTTTGAAAACTAAAACAAACATTTTCTTAAAAAATATTTTAAAAAAATAGCCTTATTAAAACATTAAACACCCAAATTAAAAACTCAAGGATCAACAAAATACATAAATATACCTTTCTTGAGATCCTAAGGTTGATTAAGAACCAGGACATGAAGTTGATGTTTCTTTAACTCAGGTCACTTCGCATCTTTCATGCATCATAGGCTTAAAGGTACAAACTGAACGCAACCTAATTTATGACTCAAACAATTTTGTCCAAACATAATAAAGTCAATATTATAAATTTTACAAAAAACATTACAAACTTGACACAATGGATTTTTTTTATTAACCGTTGAGGAAACCCTCCCATGAACCTCCCAAATAAAATAAGATTGGTTCGATAGCTATTTGATTACAAAATCCATTTTTATTTGATTTTATTATTTATAAAATCCATGTCGATCTTTTAAGATAATGGTTTCATTAAGAAAGACATGGGAACATTTTGGGTTTTGAAATTTTATGATCTGTATTTTAGTTATTACATTTGCAATTTCTATTGCCTTAGATGGTTAATGTTTGTATTAAGATGGTTACAATGGATTTTACTGAATGAGCTTGATGTGGATTGTAGTACATACATCCAGGTTTTTATTTTTATTTTTTTTAATTTTCAATTTTTTATTTGGATGTATATACAGTTTGTTCCCTTTTTTTAATTAATTAAAAAATTTATATTCTTGTTTTGATGTATATGACTATAATTGATCTTGGAGTTGTTAGGTTTACCAGTTAGCTGAATGAAAATAAAAGAATGATGTTACAACTTTTGATTGTTTAATTTTGCTTATACTATTGATAATATTCCAAATTCAATACAATTTATTTCCATAATATAATAACCAAACATTACAATGAATACAAGCATATCACTTTTGTTGTAAAACTACTTCCATTACAAACTATTTTTGTTTTGTTCAATATGTTTCACTTCAAAACCACTAGATAGGTCAACTATTTTCTTTTTAATCCTATTACACTTCCATATGCTTATAACGTAGATGAGACTCGAATCATGAATGGAAAGATTCTTACCTTTCGAGTTTGGGCAAATAGTTATTTGATTGTAGTACCAGTGAAGGTCAAAATTAGTTGGTTTCCTCTAGCTATTGTTGAGGCTGCAAATGAGACTCGTGTGATTGAATATTTTATGCATTAGAAGATTAAGGAGCCCGTTTTTAGCATAATTTGATTTTAGTATATTCATAGACATGTATATTTAATTGAACTAAAAAGGAACATAATAATGTGTAACATACAAAATAATGACATGTAAGGACATATTTTTATAAGTTTGTTATCAATTTATTATGTCAATATACCGCTACGCCGTCAAAGAGCATTTAAGAGTCATCTACATCATGATGAATCTAAATTTATCAAGTTCTTCATAAAAAGCAATCCTCGAAGTTTACTTCGGTAAGGCTATGTTTTAAATACCTTAAATTTACACTTAGAGCTTTTGGGATATTTTTATAAAATATTTTCTAAGTGTTGGAGAGGACCTTTCGTCAAATTTAAGAATGAGTAATTTTTTCTATGTGTTGGACCGTACCTCGGTTTTGATGCCCAGGTCATTCAAGCGAGATAGTAATCTCGTTCGAACGACATAGTGCTATCGCAAGATGTTGTTTGAACGACATCATTCCTTCGTTCGCGCGAGATTACTATCTCGTTTGAACGAGCGCGGTTTTCGAGGCGATGCAATTTTATTATAAATACTCATTTAATGTTAATATTTTGTTTAAGAAGTCCCAGCGTCTTACAGAATAGAAAAAACTACGAAAGCAGAATTCTTTTGGCTTCTTCCTTTTTGGGTTTAATCCCTTTTTGGTTTTCAATTCACAAAACTCCCATATGCTTTAGTGAATTGTTTTGGTGTTTGAAGAACACACCTTTGATGTTGTTTACTCTTGTGGGGAGAATAACCTACTCCGAGAAGACTGCGTGTCTAAAATTTCGATCCTTGTGGTATAGCTGCATGTCAACCATTGCTATTTTATTTCTAGCCGTTGCTTTGGAGGTTTATCGAAGACACCGTACGTTACTCTTGTGGGCGAAAGAAAGATTGCATGTAAGTCAATGGTATTGTAAACTTGTCAAAGTTCTAGAAATAAAAAAAGTTTTTCCCTTCGGGGATTTTTCCTTAAACTTATTGTAATACCCCGCATTTTTATGATATTTATTTATGGGATTAATTGAATTAAATGTGTATTAATTGGAAATTAATCCGGATAAAAATACTAGCGAGATGCGAGTTGGTATTTGATTTTAATGAGTATATATGGCTATATATGATTATTGAATTATGAAATTTGTCATGAGATTGAAATACGACATTTTGGAAATTTTGTTGGGACGCGTGTGACAGTCGCGTCAGGAATATAATTATTTGAATTAAAAAGTGAATTTTATTTCTATTAACCGTATGGTCGTTTTGAGTGCGCCAACGCGCCTGGAAGGGTCAAAATAGTCAGAAAACACTGGTCGGGAGTTTAGTTTGGGTCCCGGGGCATTTTTAGGCCATACCGGCAACTTAGAAGGGTATTTTGGTAATTTTGGAATTTTGGGAATTAAAACCCTCGAAAATTAGGAATTAAAAATCTGATTTGGACTTTACCCACTAAACCCACTAACTACACCTTATGGCTTAATGGGCTACGGGGGTTATTGGAATGAGTTTTGAAAGAGGTTCCTAGGGCAACCTTAACCACCATTGTCATCCTTAGAGAAAAGCTGGTAGAGAGAGAAAGTAAGGAAAGTTCTGTAGAGGGAGAGAGATAACAAATCAACCTTCATCAATTCGACATCAAAATCTGAAGAACGATTAAGGCAAGTGGTTTAATTTCGTTTTTGCAAAGAATGCTTCTTCCATGTGTAGGAAATTCATATAATTGTATTGTTTTTGGGAGATCTATAAAAACCCATGAAATTGGAGTTGTGAATTCAGATTTTAATGTAGGATTGCATGTAGAACTGTTATTGGATGATTGAACTAAGAGAATTACTACTTTTTATATGCAAAAAAATGGATTTAATTATAACCATGGAAGACTTTAAATTTCTAGGGTTCATGTTCTTGAAAATTGGGGAAAATTGGAGAGATTTGATGATTAGATGTGGTTTGGGATGATTAGACCCCATATAAATGTTGTTATACGAATTTAATATGTTTAGGTATGATTAGAAACCTTGAAACCTTGTTGGAATGACATTTAGATAAGATTAGAGGTGAAGAAAAGTTGGAAAAACGTAATAGGAATTTTCTGGGCTCAAACTGTCACCTCGTTAGAAGACCTGCCCAGGTCGTTCGAACGAGCTCGTTCGCACGAGCTTCTAACGAGTAGACAGTTTGCCTTCTAACGAGAGGGATGTTCGTTCGATGTCTTTCGTTCGAACGAGATCTCGTTAGATGCCCAGTTCGTTCGAACGAACTCTCGTTCGAACCAGCCTCGTTCGAACGAGACTTCTAACGAGATGACAGTTTAGGCTTTTTGTCCTGTTTTGATTTCGCGTGTCCCGTAACCTTGTTTAGTAGTAGAGATAACATTCCCTTGATGATAAATTGTTATAGTTGGGATATTTGGGACATATTGAGGATTAAAACATAGAAGTGTGATTTGAATTGAACGGAAATTGTGGAATAGGACGTGAGTGACTATTACGATGCGAGAATTATTGACGGATTAAATAATTGAATTAATCGGGAACATGTGAATTGTGTAACATTATACGTCGGTAAGAGAATGAGAAGTGTACTACAAATAAATTATGGTGATTACTAAGATGTGTGCATACTTAGTATATGTATATGATTTTATGTGTATGACATACCTAGCATACTTGCTATCACGGGAGGTTTACGTTCGCTTAGGGCCTTCTAATCCTTGTGTTGCCCGAATTTAGATTGGTACCTCGAGAACATAGGTCAGAGAAGGACTTATTGGGATGTTAATAAGTCTGCTGATCGTGGGAGCGTGGGTATGTGCGTGACCCATGTGATGTGACTGTGTTCGCCTCCATTGTTTGTGATTGTTGTTATCTGAGAACGATTCCTGAGAGATTCGAAATGCGTGATCCTTATGTACGTGATGTACCGGGATGGATAGCAGAGTATGTGTGCACCGCAGCTTAGTCTCGGGGTGCTTGTATTGTATATTTATGACGTGAATAATATACACTTAAATCAATGAGAACTTTCATGTTGGTATTGTGAGTATAAATACGAAAAACGCTTTTAATAACTATAAAGGGATAACCTGTAATGAATTGTATTGCTAATAATTGAGAATCTGAGTTTAAGTAAATCCCTCTACTTAATTGATGACGTTAGAATGTATAATGAGAACCGAGTAAAAAGGATAGAACTCATGTCAGTTTAGTTAGATATAAATATCACATAGATGGGTGCTATTCGTTAGGAGTGCACAATAGTTGAGAGGTGAGTATCTCATGCGAGTGCACGTCCTAACATGTATTTTACATTCATTATTTTAATGTCATTAAAGCACTTGCTATTTTTAATATACTCTCCACTTGCGGGCTCTAACCCGTTTGCTTTCAAATCTATTTTGTAAAAACCATTTTTAGGTGCCCAGCCACAAGGACACCATGCTTAGGATCCTCATTCAGGTGACGAGCTATAGCTGTTTGAGGAAGTTACAGGACTTTGCTAGTAGACACTTCATCTATCTTGACTCTATATTCAGCTTTCATCAATTGTAGGGCATGTCGCCCATTTCTATAGAAACATTTCTTATTTCAGATTTTCAGACTTTTGGCATGTAATTAATTCAGGATACATTGTTGTACTTATTTCAGTTGTGGGATTGTTGTGAGGAGTTTTCCTCCGGGCTTATTATTATTTTGTTGGTTATTCTATTTCTTCGTTATGGTGAATGGTTGTTATTCTTTCATTATCCTTTTAGTGTATGTTAATCAGACTTAATTTAAAATTTGGCAACTTACTTTTTAAATACTAGGTGGTTAATAATCATTAAAATGTTTCGACAGTGATGCTATTAACTGAACCAACTTGGCATTTTGTATTGATTTAATAAAGGAGTAGCTACCCGGTATTTAATTAGTCGGGGTGTCACAGGTGGTATCAGAGCATCAGGTTCTAGTGTCCTTTAGGATCTGTACGGCTTATTATGTTTCCGCTGAGCTTTCTTTGATGTAGAGCCCTGTGTTTTTGGACTGTTGTATTCTTTTGTATATGCTACGTTCTTAAGCTATTTTGAGTTTATAACTACGAACTTATAAAATTTATTCTTGTTTCGGATGCCTCCACGACGTGGACAACGGGTTCCCACGGATGCAACGCCACAACCACAACCCGCACCAGTTCAGGGCACGATGAATGCCGCTGAGGTTGCAGTCATTGTGGCCCAAGCGGTAAATGCCGCACTAGCCGTAGTTCAGCAGTCACCACCTCAGGCGCCAGTAGCCGCGCCAGTTCAGGCACATGCATTCCCGTCTGCTTGGGAATGTGTTCGTGATGCTTTTCAGAAAGCTCACCCTCCGGAGTTCGCAGGTAGCTCCGATGTTGTGGTTTCAAGTCAGTGGAGGAAGGACATTCAGCGGAACCTGAGGATGTATGAGTGCACCGATGTCTAGAAGCAGATACTAGCTACCTTTAAGCTAGTGGGGTCTGCACTGCAGTGGTGGGAGTCTATTACCACTGTGGAGGAGAGAGATACTCTCACTATACAGGAGTTTTGGGTGTGGTTTGACCGCAAGTATTTTCCGTCAGCTATTCACACGGAGATGAGAAGAAAGTTGATGAGCCTCAAGCAGGAGGGTAAGACTGTGGTCGAGTATGAGGCCTAATTCACTAATTTGCTGAATATTATTCCGGATGAGATACTGCCAGAGGAGAAGAAGAACCAGAAGTTTACAGACGGGTTGACTTGGAGGATCCGTCAACATTTATTGGGGAACCTCTCGTTGGCCACTTATTATGACGTGGTTAACGCTGCACTGTTACACTGCCAGGATCATCGCTTCCACATGGCTGAGAGAAAGAGGTCAGGAGAGTCCAGCCATCAGGGCAAGACTGGGGGAAATGGTGCCAGTGGGGCACATTCTGTTCAGGGGCAGAGGCAGGGTGATCAGGGTTCCCAGTAGGGGGATCATAAGAGGTTCAGATCAGGGAATTTCAGACACGGACAGGAAGGTTTACGGCAGGGCCATCAGGGTTCGAATAGCCATCAGAACCAGCAGGGTTAGAATGGTCAACAACAGTTTCAGCAGGGCTAGGGGAGGAATGGTAACGGCCACTAGGGTCGGGGGCAGCAGGGACAGAGAGGGGGGAACTTCCCGGGGAAGTGTTACATTTGTGGCAAGACTGGCCATAAATGCCAGGACTGTCCTGATAGGGGCAGGGCCCCGTAGCAGCAGCAAGGTGCTCGACAGGAGCCACAGAGAATTATGTTTCCCGCCGCCCTCCCAGCACCACCGCAGATGGCAGCATTACCATCCATTCCAGCAGTCCCAGTTCAGCAGGGGCAACTTCAGTATGGGAGAGTATATCAGCTTCAGCAGGCCGCGGCCCCACAGGATCCACCAACCATTGAGGGTATGTTCTCTATTCAGGGGACTATGGGGCGTATTTTGTTTGACACGGGCTACACACTGTTTTATTGCTATGAGATTTGCACGCGCCATTGGGCTATTAAACACCACCGAGACTACGGTTACTTGTGTAGATTCACCGTTGAGTAGGGGTTCCGTGATTTCACGTGTATGTAGAGGCATGGGTATAGAGATCGGGAGGTTTACTTTACCCGCAGATATGCTAGTATTAGAGATGACCGAGTATGATGCCATTATTGGTATGGATTGGCTTGTTGCGTACCGAGCCATGATTGATTGTTTTAGTAGATGTATGATCTTTGCCATTCCCGGGCAGGAGATGTTTTTAGTGGCGATGCCTCGTCCTGAGGGAGGATCGTCCACTCATTTATACTATATAAAGGAGGAGACCTCTAAGGAAGTGGTGATACCACTTGATTCGATTCCGGTTGTTCGAGAGTTTGCCGACGTATTTCAGGATATACCTTGATTACCTCCGAGTAGAGAGATAGACTTTGTGATCGACTTAACGCCGGGCACTCGGCCTATTGCCCGCGCACCTTACCGTATGGCTTCAGCTGAGATGAGAGAGTTACGGGATCAGATTGAACAGTTATTGGGTCAGGGGTTTATACGGAGGAGTACTTCTCCGTGGGGTGCCCCTATGTTGTTCGTGAAGAAGAGGGATGGATCGTTGAGGTTATGTGTGGATTATCGAGAGTTTAATAAAGTCATGATACGGAATAAGTATCCATTGCCCCAAATCGATGACTTATTCGACCAGTTGAGAGGAGCTTCTTTCTTCTCAAAGATTGATTTGCGATCAGGGTACCATCAGTTGCGTATCAGGGAAGAGGACGTCTCGAAGACTGCGTTCTTAACGAGATATGGTTCCTACGAGTTTTGGGTTATGCCTTTTGGTTTGACCAATGCTCCAGCCGTGTTTATGGACTTAATGAATAGGATGTTCAGATAGTTCCTAGATCAGTTCGTCATTGTCTTCATTGATGTAATTCTGGTTTACTCCCAGACAGAGGAGGAGCACGCCGAGCATTTGAGGCAGGTTTTGGAGACACTACGTCAGAACGAGTTGTATGCAAAGTATGAGAAGTGTGGGTTTTGGCTGAAGGAGGTTTAGTTTTTTGGGCATATTATTTCCGACCGTGGGATATCTGTTGATCCGGGGAAGGTATCCGCGGTGAGGGAGTGGGGACAGCCCATGACACCGACTGAGATCCGTAGTTTCTTGGGCCTAGCAGGATACTACAGGAGGTTCATTCAGGGATTTTCGAAGATAGCAGGTCCTTTGACACACCTGACTCATAAAGGTGTGCCGTTCATTTGGAGTGATGCCTGTCAGTTAGCATTCGATGAGTTGAAGGACGAGTTGACCTCAGCACCTGTGTTAGCATTGTCAAGACCGGGAGTTGAGTATATAGTTTACAACGATGCGTCCTTACAAGGACTTGGAGGTGTATTGCAGCAGGAGAGTCAGGTCATAGCTTATGCTTCCCGTAAGCTTAAGCCTCACGAGAAGAATTACCCCACTCATGCCTTGGAGTTAGAGGCAGTGGTATTTGCCCTTCGGATTTGGAGACATTACCTTTGGGGGAAAAGTTTCGATTGTTCACGGACCACAAGTCCCTACAGTACCTATTCACGCAGAAGGAGCTGAATATGCGGCAACGGAGGTGGCTTAAGTTTGTGAAGGACTATCAGTTTGATATCCAATATCACCCGGGGAAGGCTAACGTGGTAGCAGACGCGTTGAGCCGTAGGCCAGTAGATGAGGTGGCAGAGGTATGGAAAGCAAAGTGGAAGGAGTTAGGACACCAGGATGCAGTGGCCCGATCATTCATGTTAGTGATGACTGTTACACCGCAGATTGTCACGAGAGTGGTAAAGGCACAAGCAGATGACTCGTTCTGTCAGGAGCAGATAGTTTGATTATTAGCAGAGGGAGCAGAGTCCTATACAGTTAGCTCAGATGGGGGATTACGATTCAATGGCAAACTGGTAGTTCCAGAAGGGGAGGAATTACGATACGAAGTGATGGCAGAGTCGCACGGCTCACGGTTCGCGATACATCCCAGTGGGGACAAAATGTACCAAGATATGAGACATCAGTATTGGTGGAGCGGGATGAAGAGAGATATTGCCGTGTTTGTTTCTAAATGCGCCACTTGTCAGCTAGTAAAAGTGGATCATCAGAGACCGGCAGGACTTCTACAGCCATTAGAGGTCCCAATGTGGATGTGGGAGAGCATATCCATGGACTTTATCACGGGATTACCTACCTCACAGAGAGGTCACGAATCCATTTGGATAATTGTGGACATGTTGACCAAAGTCGCTCATTTTCTACCCGTAAGGGCAGACTACACTACGGGACAGTATGCCCAGCTCTTTATTGCAGAGATAGTGAGACTTCACGGTGTGCCCCTAAATATCGTGTCTGGCCGAGATAAGATATTTGTTTCACGATTTTGGGAAAGTTTTCAGGAGGCCATTGGCACGGAATTGCGGTTGAGTACGGCGTATCACCCGCAGACCGACGGGCAAACCGAGCGTACAAACCAGATGTTGGAGGACATGTTGCGTATGTGCATCATTGATTTCGAGGGTGGATGGGAGCAGTATCTTCCACTGGTGGAGTTTGCCTACAACAACTCCTACCAGTTCACTATTGGCATGGCTCCATTTGAGGCATTGTACGGTAGACCTTGTCGTTCCCCAGCTTGTTGGTTGGAGGTGGGGGACAACAAACTACTTGGGCCGGAAGTAATTCAGGATAGATCGACGAGGATATAATTGATACGGAGTCGCATTCGGGTAGCTCAGGATCGACAGAAGAGCTATGCTGATGCGAAGAGGTTCTTCAGGGAGTTCCAAGTGGGAGACCAAGTTTTACTCAGAGTATCTCCTATGAAGGGGATTATGCGATGTGGGAAGAAAGGGAAATTAGCACCGAGATACGTGGGACCATTCCCTATCATCGAGCGGATTGGGCCTGTTGCATATAGACTTGGGTTACCGGAACAATTGCATCGGATTCATGATGTGTTACATATTTCCTCGCTAAGGAAATATCTCAGAGACGATTTGGCTCATTCTCACATTGCTTTGGAGGATATCGATCTCCAGCCTGATAGCTCTTACGAGGAGGGGCCGATTGCTATTTTGGACCGAAGTGAGCGGAAACTGCGATCAAAGATAGTTCCGTTAGTGCATGTTCAGTGGCGACATCATAATGTCGAGGAGTCCACATGGGAGCGCGAGGATGAGATTCGCGAACGTTATCCGGAGTTGTTCTTACCAGGTACTTTCTAGTTCCGAATTTCGGGACGAAATTCTGTTATTAGGGGGGGAAGTATGTAATACCCCGTATTTTTATGATATTTATATATGGGATTAATTGAATTAACTGTGTATTGATTGGAAATTAATACGGATAAAAATACTAGCGAGATGCGAGTTGGTATTTGATTTTAATGAGTATATATGGCTATATATGATTATTGAATTATGAAATTTGTCGTGAGATTGAAATACGGCAATTTGGAAATTTTGTTGGGACGCGTGTGACAGTCGCGTCAGGAATATAATTATTTGAATTAAAAAGTGAATTTTATTTCTATTAACCGTACGGTCGTTTTGAGTGCGCCAACACGTCCGTAAGGGTCGAAATAGTCAGAAAACACTAGCCGGGAGTTTAGTTTGGGTCCCGGGGCATTTTTAGGCCATACCGGCAACTTAGAAGCGTATTTTGGTAATTTTGGAATTTTGGGAATTAAAACCCACGAAAATTAGGAATTAAAAATCTGATTTGGACTTTACCCACTAAACCCACTAACTACACCTTATGACTTAATGGGCTACGAGGGTTATTGGAATGAGTTTTGAAAGAGGTTCCTAGGGCAACCTTAACCACCATTGTCATCCTTAGAGAAAAGCTGGTAGAGAGAGAAAGTAAGGAAAGTTCTGCAGAGAGAGAGAGAGAACAAATCAACCTTCATCAATTCGACGTCAAAATCTGAAGAACGATTAAGGCAAGTGGTTTAATTTCGTTTTTGCAAAGAATGCTTCTTCCATGTGTAGGAAATTCATATAATTGTATTTTTTTGGGGAGATCTATAAAAACCCATGAAATTGGAGTTGTGAATTCAGATTTTAATGTAGGATTGCATGTAGAACTGTTATTGGATGATTGAACTAAGAGAATTACTACTTTTTATATGCAAGAAAATGGATTTAATTATAACTATGGAAGACTTTAAATTTCTAGGGTTCATGTTCTTGAAAATTGGGGAAAATTGGAGAGATTTGATGATTAGATGTGGTTTGGGATGATTAGACCCCATATAAATGTTGTTATACGAATTTAATATGTTTAGGTATGATTAGAAACCTTGAAACCTTGTTGTAATGACATTTAGATAAGATTAGAGGTGAAGAAAAGTTGGAAAAAAGTAATAGGAATTTTCTGGGCTCAAACTGTCACCTCGTTAGAAGACCTGCCCAGGTCGTTCGAACGAGCTCGTTCGCACGAGCTTATAACGAGTTGACAGTTTGCCTTCTAACGAGAGTGATGTTCGTTCGAACGAGATCTCTTTAGATGCCCAGTTCGTTCGAACGAACTCTCGTTCGAACCAGCCTCGTTCGAACGAGACTTCTAACGAGATGACAGTTTAGGCTTTTTGGCCTGTTTTGATTTCGCGTGTCCCGTAACCTTGTTTAATAGTATAAATAATATTCCCTTGATGATAAATTGTTATAGTTGGGATATTTGGGACATATTGAGGAGTAAAACATATAAGTGTGATTTGAATTGAACGGAAATTTTGGAATAGGACGTGAGTGACTATTACGATGCGAGAATTATTGACGGCTTAAATAATTGAATTAATCAGGAACATGTGAATTGTGTAACATTATACGTCGGTAAGAGAATGAGAAGTGTACTACAAATAAATTATGGTGATTACTAAGATGTGTGCATACTTAGTATATGTATATGATTTTATGTGTATGACATACCTAGCATACTTGCTATCACGGGAGGTTTACGTTCGCTTAGGGCCTTCTAATCCTTGTGTTGCCCGAATTTAGATTGGTACCTCGAGAACATAGGTCAAAGAAGGACTTATTGGGATGTTAATAAGTCTGCTGATCGTGGGAGCGTAGGTATGTGCGTGACCCATGTGATGTGACTGTGTTCGCCTCCATTGTTTGTGATTGTTGTTATCTGAGAACGATTCCTGAGAGATTCGGAATGCGTGATCCTTATGTACGTGATGTACCGGGATGGATATCAGAGTATGTGTGCACCACAGCTTAGTCTCGGGGTGCTTGTATTGTATATTTATGACGTGAATAATATACACTTAAATCAATGAGAACTTTCATGTTGGTATTGTGAGTATAAATATGGAAAACGCTTTTAATAACTATAAAGGGATAACCTGTAATGAATTGTATTGCTAATAATTGAGAATCTGAGTTTAAGTAAAGCCCTCTACTTAATTGATGACGTTAGAATGTATAATGAGAACCGAGTAGAAAGGATAGAACTCATGTCAGTTTAGTTAGATATAAATATCACATAGATGGGTGCTATTCGTTAGGAGTGCACAGTTAGTTGAGAGGTGAGTATCTCATGCGAGTGCACGTCCTAACATGTATTTTACATTCATTGTTTTAATGTCATTAAAGCACTTGCTATTTTTAAAGTACTCTCCACTTTCGGGCTCTGACCCGTTTGCTTTCAAATCTATTTTGTAAAAACCATTTTTAGGTGCCCAGCCACAAGGACACCATGCTTAGGATCCTCATTCAGGTGACGAGATGTAGCTGTTTGTGGAAGTTACAGGACTTTGCTAGTAGACGCTTCATCTATCTTGACTCTATATTCAGCTTTCATCAGTTTTAGGGCATGTCGCCCATTTCTATTAGAAACATTTCTTATTTCAGATTTTCAGACTTTTGGCATGTAATTAATTCAGGATACATTGTTGTACTTATTTCATTTGTGGGATTGTTGTGAGGAGTTTTCCTTCGGGCTTATTATTATTTTGTTGGTTATTCTATTGCTTCGTTATGGTGAATGGTTGTTATTCTTTCATTATCCTTTTACTGTATGTTAATCAGACTTAATTTAAAATTTGGCAACTTACTTTTTAAATACTAGGTGGTTAGTAATCATTAAAATGTTTTCGACAGTGATGCTATTAACTGAACCAACTTGGCATTTTGTATTGATTTAATAAAGGAGTAGTTACCCGGTATTTAATTAGTCGGGGTGTCACACTTATGTCGCATGCTTTAT
Source organism: Sambucus nigra (assembly GCA_949130495.1). Lineage (NCBI taxonomy): Eukaryota > Viridiplantae > Streptophyta > Magnoliopsida > Dipsacales > Adoxaceae > Sambucus > Sambucus nigra. Next base: position 551,585,966 of record OX422207.1, read on the forward strand.
TTATTTATGGATTGACACATGCACACATGTAGTTAGTGGTTTAGAGATGATTTAAGTTTGTTTAAAAATGGACTCTAATTAAATAAGGTTTAATTGAAAACTTGCGAATTAATTTAATCAATTATCACACACCGCGTTTATTACGTTTTTCAAATAGGTATCAGAGAAGGTTACGCTAATTTATTGCGTGATCTTTATTTTTTGCAAAATTTGTGTGATATTGATTTTTTTGAAAAATCTGTTTTGTGAAAAATCACAATTTTTCAATGAAACGTTCATTTAATAAGGTGCCTATTTTTTATGGGAATAATTATGGCTAATGGAAAGCTCGCATGAAATCTAGTTTAAAATCCATTGACGAGCGTGTTTGGTTTATTTGTGAAAATGGATGGACTCCTCCCACAGTCACCGTTGATAATATCACCTCTTTAAAACTCGTGTCGGCCTAGACTGAAGATGATTTTAAAATGTCTAAATTTAATTCATATGGTTCGAGTGCTATTTCTGAAACTGTCACTCCCGACGATTTCCGCCGAATTATGACATGCACCACGTCTAAAGAGGCATGGAATGTTTTGAAATTGACACATGAGGGTACGAACGCGGTTAAAGAATCAAAATTACAAAATTTGGCCACCCAATTTGAGACTATGACCATGTCCGAGTCTGAATGCTTTGATGATTTTTATGCACGTTTGTAAGACATTATAAACACCCATTTTAATTTGGGTGAGGTGATTGATAACACGCGTGTCGTTAAAAATATTTTGAGATCTCTCCTAAAATGTTTTATTCCTAAAGTCGTTGTTTTGAACTCTTTGGGAAATTTAAAATCACTTAAGTTGGAAGAACTTGTAGGAGATCTTCAAACCTATGAGATTGACATGTTTCCAAAAATCATTAAAGCTAAAGATAATGACGTTGCTTTAAAGGCTCATTTTAAGAAAAAGAAAGAAAAAGTTTGTGAGTCCGATTTTGAGGAAGATTTTGATTTTAAAGATATGGCCTTGTTTGCGGCAAAATTTTAAAAAATTTCTCAACATGAACAAAAACAATTCTTCGAGTAAGAGATCTTTTGATAAAAATAAAAAGGCCAAAGAAAGCAGTGAGAAAGAGAAGGAGAGAGAAAAAGAAAATGAGTGTGAGGAAAATTTAACATGTTTTGAGTGTGGAGGTCATAAGGCATATGAGTGTGCCACTGGACTTAGGAGAGAGGGAAAGAACGTGGCTATGCATGCCACACTTAGTGATAGTGAGGGTGATGAGGGAGATGAGTCTGATAAAGGTTTAGTACATGGGATGGTTGTCTCTTTTTCTAGTTGTGTGAGCACACCCACTTTGTCTCACGAGAGTGCACACGAGAGCGATGATAATGTTTTTGTTCTTCGAGTGAGGAAGAAAGAGAGGAGGAGAGTGGAGATGAAAGTGATCTCCAAAAGTCTTTTAGAGATTCGTACACCGAGAACTTGAAAACAAAGAAGTATAATAGAGATTTAGGTCGTCGGGTTTTAGATTTGGAGAGAGAGAAGGAAGTTTTGAAAGGAAAAAATATGATTTGACCGACACGTTGTCTAGTCTGACGACACGTGTATCCCAACTCGAGAGTGATCTCGAACATTTTAGGTAGGTCGAAGTCAATTTTGAGAATGCACCTAATAAGGTTGAAAAGGTGGTTCTTAAGGGTAAAGATGAGAAGTTAGGAATAAGTCATGACGGTTCTTCTACTTCCCAATTAGCACCCGAGCCAGTTCCCACTTTAGTGTTAGATTCATGTGAGTTTCACCCTAACCCACCTAGGCGTCCCATTCCTATTAGGAGAGCGCGCCCTAGAGTTTTTGAGAGAGGTGTTCCTAGGCCTATTTATGTTTGTTCTCATTACAAGAGGAGAGGACACCTTAGGGAATTTTATTTCAAGTTGGGTTATGTGTCACGTTTTTCTACTACACGTATTTCTGTCACACATGCACCCACACATGATACTTTACATGCTCCTGGAGATTACATGAGAGATTTGCACATTTAGGTGAGCAAGTTAATTTTTTAGTCAAAACTTCACAAAATTGAATGGAGTTTTTTCATAAGTTGACACCACCTTTGGAAAACCCCTTCACACCTAACGATTTAGGTTTGACTTATTTACTAGCATAGGATGATTTTCATGATGACCTGATTTGTCTATTGCTAGTATGCATCATTTTTTAATGTTTTCCAGCTTTTTTTTAGAATTTTTTTTAAAAAATACAAAAAGATTTTATTTTGATAAATTTTTTGAAAAATCTAAAAAGATTTTTGTTTGCACCGTTTATGGATGAACACTTAGGATGACCAAGTCACAACATCATTCGATTTTTCATCTGACTATTTGATAGTGTTTTGAGATAATAGGTCAATTCATCCATGTTCTTTATAATGTTTGGAGTCATTAAGATGTACTTAAGTGTTACTTCCTACATGTTTGACTCATAATTTCCTTTATTGCACACATGCACAAATTTGTTTGATTGTTGTGCTTGTCTTATCACATTTTGGTTGGGTGTTTTCACTTCAATCCCATCCTTAAAACGAACCAAGTGCGATAAAACTTGATAAGAAAGTTGTGCATGTAAGAGCCGTTTGTGAGTTTGTGTTCTTTATTTGAAAAGGGTGGAGGGCTACAAAATATTATTTTTTACGAAAGATTTTTTTTTATCCTTTGCGATTAAGCCATCGTTTAAATTGGGCCTAAAAAATTGAGGAATTTTATTATCCGGGGTCCAAAGAGGTTTAAAAGAGCCCGAAAAAATTTAAAGGCAATAAAAAGTAATTCATGCCAGTTATGGGCCATTTAGGTTTTGCACCAATTCTCCAAAGTTTGAGAATTTAGTTTAACACCTCTAAAAGAAAATATATATGAGGGAGTTTGGTTGGAGATTTTATAACGGGTTTGCACGTCCTTGAAAATCTTAATAAAGTGCAAAATAGTTTTAGACGTTATTGGTGTGGAAATCACTTTGACTTTGATTTGTTTATTTTCATAAGGCGATGTCATCTAAATTGAACAATTTTTTACACGTAAGGATACTTTTGATGTTCATTCGTTAGGAGTACACATATGCATCGTGCACATATGATTAATTGAGTTTCTCTACCTATCGAATGTGTTCACACCCATTCATTTGATTTTCATGACTTGGTTGTTTTATTTTAAATCCATGGTGTGATTTTTCGTATCTTATTTTTGTATGAAAAAAATAGAAAAATCAAAAATAGTTTGTGGATGTTTTTGAGACATACCTTTGCATGGGCGTAGTTTGATCCATATTTGCTATGCATTTTATCGTGATACTCCATATTTTGATTTTTTCTTCTTATCTGTCTATTTGTGGACGTTATAAAAGGAGGAGAAAGAATTATCATGTTATGGGGGAGTTTTTGAATTATGAGGGAGATTTGATTACTAATGATTTATTCTTATATCATTTCAAACTCGATGCATCACGAAGGTATTTTTCTTTATCTCATGTGTGTAAGTACAAAGATTGAGGATCATGATGTTGCACACCCTGATGAGAAAAGCTTTGAGAATTGACGAAGATGTTTGAAGAATAGTTTTGAGGTCTTGCAAATTTATTCATGGGAGGGTAGATTTGTATAGGCACACCCTGATGAGAAAAGCTTTGAGAATTGACGAAGATGTTTGAAGAACAATTTTGAGGTCTTATAAATTTATTCATGGGAGGGTAGATTTGTATAGGCATTTTGGTTTTTGATAATTCAAACTTTTTATATATGTACTGGCATATACAAAGGGAGAGATTTGAAAGGACATATTTTTTTAAGTCCGTTATCAATCTATTATGTCATATACCGCTACACCGTCAAAGAGCTTTCAAGAGTCATCTACATCAAGACGGATCCGAATTTATCAGGTTCTTCATAAAAAACACTCCACGAAGTTTACTTCGGTAAGGTTATGTTTAAATACCTTAACTTTACACTTAGAGCTTTTGGGATATTTTTATAAAATATTTTCTAAGTGTTGGAACGGACCTTTCGTCAAATTTAAGAATGAGTAATTTTTTCTAAGTGTTGGAGTGTACCTCGATTTTGATGCCTAGGTCGTTCAAGCGACATAGGGCTGTCGCGAGATGTCATTTGAACGACATCTGTCCTTCGTTCACGCGAGATTTCTATCTCGTTTGAATGGGCACGATTTTCGAGGCGATGCAGTTTTATTATAAATACTCATTAAATGGTAACATTTTGTTTAAGAAGTCCCAACATTTTACAGAACAAAAAAAAACTACGAAAGCAGAATTCTTTTGGCCTTTTCCATTTAGGGTTTAATCCCTTTTTGGTTTTCAATTCACAAAACTCCCATATGCTTTAGCGAATTATTTTGGTGTTTGAAGAACACACCTTTGCTGGTGTTTACTCTTATGGGGAGGATAACCTACACCGAGAAGAATATGTGTCAGGCATCGCGGTCCTTATGGTATAGCTGTGTGTGAACCATTGCTATTTTGTTTATAGCCGTTGCTTTGGAGGTTTATTGAAGACACCGTGCGTTACTCTTGTGGGTGAAAGAAAGATTGTATGTAAATCAATGGTTTTGTAAACTTGTGTGAGTTCTAGAAATAAAAAAGGTTTTTTCCTTCGGGGATTTTTCTCTAAACTTGTATCTCATGCTTTATTTATTTATGGATTGACACACACACACACACGCGTAGTTGAATGGTTTGGGGCTGATTTAAGTTTGTTTAAAAATGGACTCTAATTAAATAAGGTTTAATTGAAAACTTGCCAATTAATTTAATCAATTATCACACATCGTGTTTATTACGTTTTTCATGACATTTTGTCATGTGTGTGCGCATCATCTCAAGTTAATCATATAAATGTGAAATTCTAACCTCAAATTCCAATCGAATCTCTAAGCGTATCTCAGATTGAATCTATGATCATATTTCCGATCGTAGGTTCTCACACTCTTTCTCATTACCCTAAAACATCTTGGAGCCATGCACATCATTTGGAGATGGTATGTGTTCATATGTTTAACGACGACCATGTTTATCCTGTCACATTACCTCATAGAATATCTCATCTTTTCTACTCATAGATTCTGCTGAATTGTGAGGAAGTTGATCTAGTTTTGCTTCATTTTTTATAGAAACAAATAGCTTCATATTAGTATTAAAATGAAATTAAATAATCATGCATTCAACAAACACACAAACCAAACATAACAATAATAAGTGTGAAATGGGTTACAATAATAATCTAACTTCATTCAAGATAATAAAGTAATTACCTACAAGAAATTAAAGCAACGTATGTCATAATTTGAAAAACCAAAGGAATTATATCAAACCAAAGGAATTAAGCGAACCAAATATATGAAAGCAACCCAAATGGAATAAAACAATCAAACAATTCAGTAAATCTAAGGAACTAAATAATCCAACCAAATCAAAGTAACATACCACAAAAGTTTAATCGATGCAACGATTTGGATCAGTTTCAATAATATATGTACAATTATTTAGTATTCATAGGTTTGAATTATACAATATTTCTAATTAGGAATTCGGGGAAATCTTATAGTGATTGATGATATAGATAAATCTGGGATTTGGGGACTGTTAAAAATCTCAAATCTGCCACAAAGCTCTTCTTTCCTTTTTAACGATCCTACGACAGAGTGTTTAAAAACTGTTAAGTTGTCTTTATATAGCATCCTTTTTTAGTAAACACACAGTGAAACAAAAAATGAAAAATAAAGATTAAACACTAAGACTCGATCCTAATCCGAAAGACATATAGTTTGAGTACGTGTACCGGCATCCTGGCTAAACAATAGTATGTAGAATAAGATTTAATATATATTCACTATATAATTAAAATCATTTCGGGGACCTTAAAATGCCTCAATTTTGGGGGGTCTCGAGGCAGCCACCTCACCCACATTCGGGGGGCTTATGATATGTGCCCCATCTAAAAATTATCAAATTAGTATAAGAAATTAAATGGGATTACCGTAAGTAAGTTATTACATTAATCATTCATACACATATCCTGATTATCTTATAATACAAAAAGAAAAAGAAACAAACATATAAGAAGTAAAATTCAACTATTTCATAATATTGTGCATATCTAAATCGAAGTTACTTCCAAAGCCTGGGTTTTCTTATCAATAGACCTATAATTGAAACTTTTCTGACTTTCCACTCCTTTTCGTAAGCATGTGCAACGACATTTATGAGGTAGATAAATTTCCAATCCCATTAAAGCTTTAAACATAAGAGACATCTAATGCTTTTAATTTTTTTTATATGTTTGTCATGCAATTGAGTGAGGTTCATCTATGTTATTAAGGCCTACTTTTCCTTTACATTACCCAACAATTGCATTTTACGGTAGCTTATAGAATTTTAAATTGATACCCATGACAAAGTATAATGCAAAAAATTATACATGTTATGGGACTAGGATAAATAAATTATAATTCATTACCATTGTTTTAATGGCCGACCCATCTTTCCTCTCACGTGTTTTGATGTGCACTTTAACCACGACACCTTTTTCTCTTGATTAAACTCCATTTGCATTAAGATAATAATTAATTACATAATTAAGATGGATAACCTTAAACTAATATTCACATTCATAAATTTTATTAGCACACCTTATGAATGACATTCTCAAGACTTTTACTTCCCAAAATATGGGCTATACTTTACTTCTTGCGAGTTCGACGATTTTTTTGACTATTTTTTCGTAACCAAATTCTATAGTTTACTGATACTGTATTTGGTTTTAATAATATAGTTAAACTAGTATTAATACGTTCATAGCCTTTCCTCGTGAGTTCCCCAATACTTAACAAGTTTCTCCCACTGATCTTTCTCTACTTTGGGTGGATGATTTTCTACTCTCTCTTCGTTAGTTTCAAATACACGATAATATTCTCTCCTTAATTTTGCTTTTTAGTTATTCCATATCTAGACAACCTTCTTCAAACACATTTTATTGAATTCTTTAAGGGCCTCGGTGTTTCCTACATAATTAAAATGTATCAATAATATAAGTTATGTATAAAACTAATGAAGTTATGCAAAATGTTAATTATTTTTGGTACATGTCAAAGAAACTTTCATTTTCCCTTCACGTTCAACAAAACTCTTTTCTTGTATGGTTTAACTCCTTACATCGCCAATTTTAAAAACCAACGGTAATTTGTACAACACAAGTATACCATGAAGTCGGTAACCATCAATATAAATTGTGATGATTATTTTAAGGATGTGTTACAGGATTTGTTATAATATCAAACTGAAAATCCTAAATGGGTAGTTAATCGGTAGTATCTCTAATTAGTTGGATCATTGAAATGGATCTCTAAGAACTTTTTTGTACTTCATGTGTGTCACCTAATTTTGCAAAACCCTAACGTTTGGTGGTAGATTATGTTAAAGCTAAACCTACACCAATAATAACATAAGTTTGGGTGCCTTGTTCATGTGAATGACTATATTGAGTATCTGTAGGTTCATTCTCCGCCGAGCTTCTGCTTGCATTGTCGCTTTCACTACCAATTGAGTTTGATATTTCAGTCAATCTAGATTTATAAATGGAATGGGATAGAGACTAAAATTGCACTCGGAGTGGCTGGAGATCAGAATGAGAGTATGAACAAGATTGTGATTGGGAATGTGGATGCACGAGGGAGTTAATCAACATTTGTGATTCCATAGCATCCTTCCATAATAAAAAAATAAGGTCATTAAATATTAGGCAACACATTAATAAATATTAAAAAATCTATATAAAACGATTAAAGAAACTACTATAATCCCTTGGTAATGAAACAATGTAAGAAGAATAGTTTTAAAACATATGCAACTGTAATAAAAATACCCAACAAGAACAAAAATTGAAATAAAATTTCATTTACAACCATTAAAAATATTATAAACCAATGAGGATTATTTTACTTGAGTGCCTCACCCGTTCACTATTAACCAAAAACACTGATTTAACAAGCATAAATCCTCAATTTAGATAAATATTGTAGGAGGGGCTTATTTGTCAAACTCTTTACTCAGAGATAAGTTACCTCACTAAGGAAAATGGGATTTCATTCAATGTTATATGGAAGAAGTTAATCAAAACACTCGAAAGACCAAGTCTGGCAGAACCGAGGAAGCTCAATACACCATCCATCGACTTGGCTGGGAAAGTTCATGAGGAAACTGCTTTTGAGAATACATATACTGAACCAATCCTACACGATCAAGCACATTGAAAAATAGGGCACCCGATTGAGAAAGTTCCTAACAACCCTAAACTTTCTTAACAAAAATATTAATGAGCCGTAAAAATGTGTTGACGAAGGGAGCATTATTTAACATAAAGGAATATTCTTTTTGCACATGATACCATGCATGCAGACTTTATATTATGTATTGAGCAGTGAGATTAACACTTTTAGTTAAAGTAATACTTTCATCCATGTTTTAAAACAACTTTAAACAATGCTTAACGGGTTTGTCCCCCATTAAATGACTGATGGTGGTTTACCTGCAGTAGGGTCCAAAAGAGGAAAAGGCACTCTAGGTCCTATGAGATTAAAATTGAGACAATACATGCCACATTATTCCATTGAAGAAAATAACATAGACAAAAGATAAAAGACACATATTTCAAAAGAGACTTCAAGAGTCTTGAAGAGATTATGATATAATGATTTAAACATTTATACACTTGAGAGGAAACATTTTATGGATGATATTGAGTGGTTACAAACATTGATTTCGATTATCTAAGTGAAATAAAACTCCAGCTCCTATAAAAGTAGCCTAAGTTTGGTAAACCACGTTATTTGTTGTGTTCTTAAAGTTCATTTTCTCTTTTGAGTTTATTTTCCTTCATTATTGAGCTTGATTATCATCATTCTTGAAAATTATATTTTTCCGTCACCAATACGGATACGCCTCGTATTTATTATAAACACCCAGGGAAAAGAAAATCACTTCTTCTTATAACCAAAAGAGAAGTTCTATCTTACATTTGGCGACTCTATTGGGGAGGTATTCTTTTAGAGATGGTGAATGAAAATATAACTTGTACTCTTTCATTTGATGATGCTTAGCATATGGAAAAGAAAGCTGCTATTAGACCTACTACTGAGGTTCCTCAAGTCAATGATGTCACAAGGAATGTTCATATGGGGCAAGTTTCTACGAGTTCTATTTTTGGGGCCCAATCAAATGACCAATCTCATCGTAAAATTCATGGAATTCCTCAAAAGTCAATAAGGAATGATGATGTTTGGTTCCAAGTCAGATCCAAGTTCCATTGTTACACCATTGGCACATCCGATCATTCCATTAATGGGAATTCCCATTACATCTCCCAGTCCGACTACTCCTACTATAATGCAAATCGTTAAAGCATCGGTTTTCATTACATCTTTGCCCGTGTCCATTCCACCACAGGCCAAGACAGTGAAAGAAGTTATTTTTACTTCTTTGACCATTGAGGAGTCCAATAGGGAAATAATGAAGATGCTAGTGTCATCCTTACAAGCATTTAGTGAGGAAACATCGATTTTTGATGAATTTTGTACTCCTTACCCATGGAGAATAAGGATGAACTTTACCCTGAGGGGTATATTCCTCCAATCTTTGATAATTTTAGTGGAAGAGGGGGCAATCTAAAAGATCATTTGAAGTAATTTTTTGAGCATTTTGGTGCTTATTGCAATAATAAAAATCTATGTTTGAAGAAATTTTCAAAATCTTTCACTAACAAAGCCTACACATGGTATTATCATTTAGCCCTAAGGATTGTGGCTAGATGGGAAGATATGCATGCGTAATTTCTTCAAAAGTTCTTGCTATAAGATGATGAGTTTACTCTGGCTCAGCTTACGCGAGAAAATCAAAGGTCGGGTGAAGAGCTGATGGCTTACATTAAGATGTTTAGAAAGAGATCTTTAGACGTATATGAAGCTGCAATAGAGAGAATGATCCTTTAAATTTATGCAGAAGGATTTCTACCAGAGTTCATTCGACCACTCACTTGATAAATGAGACTAGATAAGGAATGCTCAAAGCCTCTATAAAAGCATATAAAAATATTGCACTGGTCATTCGACCGCTCCCAGTAATGACCAACATTACATGAAAACATCTAGCCAATCTAGCATTTAGAGGATCCCAGTTTCCACGAGTTAATTATGTTGAGGGAAGAGAAGAAGCAAATAAAATAGGGAATCATAAGAATAATTAAACAATGTTTAATCGCAAGGATCGACCACTGTTGCCCTGTAGTGTTCAATAGGCAATGAATTGTGATAACACCATGTTAGGAAATGGATTAGTTTTTCTTCCCAGAAACTCTCTACCTTATGCTCCTAGGGAAGACGTTCAAGATAACCCAAATTACTACCATATTCATTGGCGCATCAAACATCCCATGGTTTAATGTTTTACCTTTAGGAAGATCATCAGCAAGCATGTGTTAGTAAAGACTTTGTAGATTCCTTAATGCAATGTTAATAACAATCCATTTCCAGACCAGGAGGCTCACATGGTTGTTTCTTTTGACGAGGAAGAAGAAAGGTAAACAAGAGAAGAAGAATATTTTCAAGATATATATGATAGTTATTTGTAAGCGATGGCTAACATGGTTCTTGCCTATAATGAACTAAGTGGTAGAGACAACGAACAAGCTTATCAGGTAGAAGAATATGAGGTGGATCTAAGCTTAGAGTACCAATTTGTATCATAGCTATAAAAGTTTTCATGGTTTTTTGATCAAGTTGGGATGCTATAAGAAAGCAGGTTAGAAATTACTCAGGCCATTTTGGACTTATTAAAGAAATATGTTTTTCCATGGTTAACGTGGAGAGGAGTTATAAACAGGATGATTCAAGGATTTATGTCTGAGATTACTTTCTCATACTCAAATAAGTCAATCAAGTTCTGTCACAATAAGCCTTTGAATGTGACATCAGGCATCAATGAAATGAATTTCTCTAGATCTTTACTCGATGGAGGTTCTTCCATGAACATCATGCGTGTTATTTCACTTAATGATTCGAATATCTTAGAGACAAAGTTGGTTGTAATACCTATTTCAATCTAAGGATATGATAACCAAACTTCCAAATCCTTTGGTTATGTGAATATTAGAATAACAATGAGAAAACTCACATCACATATTAAATTCCACATTATTGAGTCACCTACATCATACCACTTGTTAATTAGGAGGGTTTGGATGCACAACCATGGTTTATTTTCTTTCAAAATACCATCATTTTGGAAAAGACAATCTTAAATGAATAGAGATTGTGATCCAAGCAACTAAAAAGCCTTTTCCAAAGGAGGAAGTACATTTGGTAGATGTTGCATTTTATAGGGAGTTAAACGAAGAAGCATGTATCCTCACAAGGAATATTCAAGGGGTGTGAGTGACTTCTGTCAAGAATAGATTAGGCCCTGTAGGATATCAAAAGTAAGAGTTTTAAGAATCTTTGTAGGTTAAGTAAGGAAGGTAGGTTATTTCTAAAGATCATTTTATTTCCCCAAAACTTAGAGAAAAAATGAAGCCAAGGATAGACCCGATGGAATAAGAGGTGAAACGATAGAGTACATTGAGTACAACTAATAGAGTAGCAATGGAGCAACAAGGAAACATAAAGAAAAGAAAGGAATTGTCAACCTCTGCACAACAATGTAAAAAAGTGGTACTCAATGATGAAAGTTTTATGTATCACATTTGAAGGTGCGAGCGGGCAATTGAAGATCCTGAAGAAGCTCACCCGAAATATGAAAACTTTTAATGATAATTAAGGACAATATCTTATCATTGATAATTCAAAATCCAAGAATTTACGGACGAGATTAAAGATGAGCCTGAATGTATGCAAGACCATCCTAAACCTCAAGTTTAAGAGCTAATAAAGATTGAATTAATTGAAGGTAGTGATGAATCGAGGCCAATCTTCATTTTAAGAGACCTGAAGGATGCAAAGAAACTGGAGATAATCAAGCTTATTTTGGATTTCAAAATGTTGTTGCATGGAAACACACTAAGATTCTAGGGCTAGATGAATAAGTGAGCTTACACAAGTTGAACATTTTGCCTTCAGCAATATTGAACAAGTAGTCAACCAGAACATATAAGCTTGAATTAGATATCAAAGTCAAGGCTGAGGTGGAATAATTGCTAGTAGCTGGATTTAATAAATCAATTCAACATCTAATTTGGATTTCCAACATGGTACCAGCTGGGAAGAAAGATAAAATACAAATTCTGATTAGTATTTATTTTATAGATCTTAATAGACCTTTCCCCAAAGATGCATTTCCTCTACCTTTAATTGACAGATTAATTAATTCAAGTGTTATTCATGATATTTATAGCCTTATGGATAATTATGTTTCTTACAACCAGATCAAGATGGATTTAGATAACCTGGAGAAGAAAACTTTCAGAACTCTTTTAGGAAATTTCACGTACAATGTAATTGTGTTTGTCCTAAAAAATGCACGGGCAACCTACTAGAGGACAATGATGACTCTTTTTCACGACATTTTCCATAACATTGTGTAATTTTATATGGGTGATATAGCCATTAAATCAAAGAAGGAGGATTATCACTTAGTTGACAAAATAAGGGTTTTTAATATATGCAAGAAGTATAGGATGTAGACAAACCCACTCAAGCATGACTTTGGTGTAACGAGTTAAAAATTCTTGGGTTTTGGTGGATTGGCAAGGAGTGAAAATGGACAAAAGCAACCAAAAATTCGTTCTTGACGTGCCTTGTCCAAATACCCAAAAATAGATAAAACGTTTCCTCAAAAAGATTTCTCACTTGAGGAGAATTGTTCCAAGTCTATCCAAGATAACTCACTCACTGATGGAGATCTTGTGAAAGACCACAATGTTCAAATCGGAGGAACCACACCAGGAACCTTTTGACAAGATTAAGGTATTTCTCACCTCTGCTCAAACGATGATTCCATCTAAGGTAGGAGTACCTTTACAACTTTATCTAACCTCCACTACGAGGTCAATTAATGCACTATTGGCGCATGATGTTGATGGACAAGAGAGATATGTATACTACTTGAGTAAAATCATACATAGTCTTGAGGCAAGATATAAAAGTATAGAAATACATTTGGATTTATTCTTCGTGTCTAAAAAATCTAGGCATTATATATCATCTTTCACTATCCACATTGAGATAACATGTGATCTTGATTGGGAGAACATCAACATGGTTCCTCATTATTTCTGAGTATGACTTGAAGTTCATGGTTCCTCACTTAATCAAATCCATGCTAATGCAAATTTTTTGGCTATCATTCCTACAGGTTTGTTTGAACCATGTCATGAAAATATACTTGGTAATGATTTGCAAGCCAACATTTATGAGGCGAACATGGAGGAATGGTACATGGAGTTAAATGAATCATCGAATAAAGGCAAAAGAGGATCTTGAGTATTTTTATCTAGAGGAAAGGAGGATATTTCACCATCGTTTAAATTATAATTTCTTTATTAAAATAATGAGGTAGAGTATGAAGCTTTGATTCTAGGATAACTTGAGGCCTTCGGAGAGGCTTTTATTCACTCTTCATGAAAGGAGACTCCAACTTATTGGTCAAATAAATGAATAGTGAATATGCATTAAAAATGTTAGGGAAATAACTTGGGGTTGATATTTAAATCCAAAAAATTTCATCCCTAAAGATCTTTAATTAACTATGCATTGAAAAAAAAACAAGAACTAGGTTTAAAGAATAAACTTAGGCTTTCACGAATTCATACCATAGCTAATTTTGTTGTGATTCGTATGAGGAGAATTTTTTTTATGAAGATAATGATGTTATTACTCATCCAAGGACTCCAAAAAACTTTATTACCCATGTGTAAAGGTTGGATCTTCCAGTAGATGATCCTCCATAAAGCTAGGTAGCAATATGAGCACTTTTTTAGATAAAACTCTTCCTTATGAGTGATATATGTCTTTCTCTATAGGAATCTTCACAAAAATTTGAATAGTATTTCTCTCACCCCTCTCAAACCCTAATGAACAATAGTAAAAAGATAAACCCTTTCCCACTCCTTTATATTCAAGTACAAGAGGTGGGCTTTGCCAAACTAGATTTCTTGAGAGTATGGACCTAACAACTTGGGTATATGGAAAAAACTAAGGATCCAAGATAAATAATTAAACTTTCTCCAAATAATTACTTAGAAATATCAATTATATTACTCCAACTATTTCCTTTCTTTATGTAATCATGAATTTACTCCACTAAATAATAGCGACTGCACTCCAATTTAGTTATCTCATAAATCACTCGGATATAATGAGGTCTTATTTGCAAAGATTATTATGATAAAAAAATATGAGTCTTCATGTTAAGAGTCCGATACCCGCTTGGTCAAATCAATTTACTGTATAACAATTTTGACTAACATGTAATTAATTCCTTGATTCTCAGACTTAACTTATTTGTTACTCCACCAGGATTATTGATAAACACCCAAAAGTATACATTTTATACCCCAAATAAACGTATTTTAGTTGCTAATTCTCGACAATAATGGTCTTATGCATGTAAATGTTCAATGTGCAAGCTTGATTGTAGTTGCAGTGTCAAAAGCATTATTTCGAGGCAATTTGCAGTCAAATGGAGCTAATTACCTTGTCCCGTACCCTAGCCCACCCTAAACTGACCTAAACTGTCCCGAACCGTGTGTGTTTAGTTTGTCCCATTTTATTTTATTTGTGTCATTTTATTTTTAGGGTTTATTTTATTATTTTATTTTATTGAGTCATGTATATATTTTTAGGATTTTTAGCGCGCCGTGTATTAGTTTTTATATTTTCTTAGTTTTTAATTAGTGTATTATTATTTCATTTTTTATTTTATTAGTTTTTACTTTAGTTGTGTTTAGTTTTTTTTAGAGTTTGTATAGTGTGTCGTGTCGTGTCATTTTTATTTTCGTTGATTTTTAGTTTTTTTAGTTTAGTTAAAATTTTATTTTATTTTTTTAGGATACAAGCTAAACACCCCACACACATTAACATACACACACCCCACTTATCCTACACCTCCCATACACTATACTACACACAACCCACTTATCCTACACCTCCCATACACTATACTACACACAACACAATCCTACACCCTCACCTAACTCCACTACACCACACACCATCAAACTCCTCACCCATCTTCTTCCTCACATCAGTCACCCATTCTCTCTTCCTCCATTATCAACCTCCATAGCTAATAACCCATTCAAATAAAATCTCAACCAAAACCTCTCTGGTAACCTAAAACCCATAGCCTCGGTTCAAATCAAACCCCTAACTAACTTTTGTCCCCTTTTCCAAATAAAACCCCAATTACCCTCATGTGCACACAATTAAGATTTTATTACCTCACACATTTTCCATGCACATGTGCTCACCCCATGCTCCTCTCACCATTTCCATGCACACTCAAGCCAATTCCCAAAAATACCCGTTATCCCCATGTGTGCCATGCATCTCCTATTTAAAGAGATGAAGACCATTTGAAGGAGAATCTCCAATTTAGTTTTTAAACCGTATGTGATAAATTTCTCTACACTCCTCTATAGAGGGTATTTGCATTTTTAGTAAATATCTAAATATATAGGTGTGTAGTAAAATTTATCTCTAGGATGAATTCCACCCCACCCATCTGTAATGAATTTTTGCATTTTTAGCAATAATTTCATAATAGATTGATGTAGATGAATTCATCCATTATTATCTAGGCTTTTATAGAGAGAATTTTAGTTAACTTTTTATCTAGGATTTCATTTAATTAACTTTTTAGTTAGTTGTTATCATCTCTTATTTAGTTTAGTTTAAATCCTCATCTCACCCAAATTGTTTTAATATTGAAAAAGCTAAAAAAAATAGAAAAAGAAAAAAAATCCCAAAAAGTAAATAAAATTAAATTACAATTGAGTTTGTCTCTAGCTTACTTCCTTGATGTGGATTGATATCCTTACTTACTGCTCTATTATAATTTTTGTAGGTAATTGAGGATTTTGACTAGAGGAGCTTTTCAAGCAACGACGAAAAATATATCGAAAAGTCAACTTCATCAAATGGCGCCATTGTCATTCTTGGGCGCGTGAAGCACTTGGAGAGGATTTCATCTTGTAGTTCATCTACTTTTGCACTTTATTTTTTTTAGTACCATTTTTATTTATTTTATAAGGCTTGTATTAGGATTTTTATTCTTGGCTTGTATTGCGGTGCATAAAGACACCATTTATTTTTCATTTTAATTTGTAATAATTAATTGCGATGAAAAGCATGATAGGGAAATCGGACAAGGTACAGAGAGGGCATCCAAAGGCGAGGAAATGAAGACTCTCTACCTTGGGTCGGTAGGACTCCCGGGGCCGACTGAGATAGGCATAATCTCCCCCCGATTGACTCAAATTTTTCGGCACCCCACGGCCTAAAAATCGTGGGAGGTACATTTCTAAACTCTCGCGCCTCTCCTATTAGCGAGTCAATTATTTTGTGTGCTCTTATTTGATTTTATTCTCGCAAATATTTTCGAATGGTGTGATGAATTAATTGACTAAGACCTACACCCGGTCGCTTACGAGAAGTGATTTCATCACCCGACTCACTCGCTTACTAATTGTGTGCTACCCTAGCCATCACTAAATTTAAAATCAATTAACCAGGTAGCCCAATATGAGAAAATATTGCAAAGGCTATCACTCCGATTATTCCGTGATTATTTATTGCCCGCGAACTTATTTAAAATTTGACTACCCTTTTATTAAATTTAAAGATAAAAATTGGCTATGTGCTAGTTAGGATTTATCCTTGACTTTTGTGTATCCAATTCATTTTTTTGGTAGTCGAGTTTTAGAGAGTTCGTGCAAATTCAAAGAGTCCACCTATTTTTCCCACTCTTTTCTTCCAAAAATATCCAAAAATATTTTTTTCCCACTATTTTTGATGGGGCATAAATATTGTATATTTATCCCTTTAATTTCAGAACCTTTGTGAACATGAGCGGTGCAATTGATATGGATTTAACTCATAATTATGATACTAACCTTGGTTGGCAAGTATTTCGTGTTTTTTGTTTCTCTTATGTGTGTTACAGGTAAATTATGCAAATGGTCCGAAAGAGAAATCTAAACATTGAAGGAAAGGCTAGGAAGGCAAGTTCAAGGGCATTTTCTTAATTTTGTAGCCTGATCCTAGAGGTGGAGCCTCTGGAAAGTTTAAGATCTTGGAACAACGAGAATACTGGAAGAAACGAGACCCAAATTCGAGCTACGGTGAAAGAGTTATGATATCTTGAAGTTGAAGAAAATCCATAGAAGAAGGAAAAAAAATTGGAAAATATTCTAAGTGTTGGAAGTGAAGAAAAGAGGCCCAAAACCAGCAAGATTTCCCGAACAACACTGGGAACCGATTCGGGGGCGAACCAGTTCAGGGTACCTGCGAACCTGTTCGAGGGTCCTAATGCACGAATATTCACTTAAAATCTGATTGGTCCAAAGAATCTTATTATGTTTCAATCTCTTCTAAAACGTACATGTGTCATTGTATTGACTTAAAAAAGAGAGTTTTGAATAGTTTTTGATAGAGAGACAAGTAGGAGAATACCGTAGGAACATAGTTTTGATTTGGTGATTCAAGATTGATTATTTTTGGGTTTGATCTCAAGTTTTAATTCAAGTTTCGTTCTTTATATTATTATTTTTCACGTTATTCTTCTTGAACGATTCAGTTAGTTTCTAAGTTCATAATAATTCCTTGCATGTTTCAATACACTTCCATCATGGTTTCTTTCACATGCAACGTAGTTAATTCATGCACAACTAGGTTCAACATGTCTGACTAGATATTTTAGGGTCGGGATGCATGAACTCAACCCAATGTTATAGTTGCATGTGTATAAAATTAATCCTCTAAATTTAAAGATTTATTATGACCGTATTACGTAGCGAACACAACCATTGTCGATCTTTGAATCTCAGATGCTCCAGGGTAACCGGGATGCTTTAGACTGTAAAGCAAGTGTAGCTATCGTGTTACTACTTTACTCATCCTCTGATTACGTATGGTGCGGGCTTGAACCTCATATACGTAATGCTTGAGAGTACTAAAGTTTGGGTCTGATTAATCACTTAAACTTATGATTAGTTTTATACCAACAATAAACTAGGGATGAGGAATTGTATTCCTGACCTATTTTTCACATCATATAGTTCAAGTTTTAGTTCAATCATCATCAGTATTTTAGGTAATTTAGAGTAATTGCATTCCATTCCTTCCTGATTTCATTGATTAATCAGTTTCACAACTTCATCTAGTTGTAGCTGTTTCATCATTCAAATCACCCTTTTCTTCTTCTTAGAGTTGAATTTAGGTTAACGATTTGTTGTTTTGTCGTCACGATTTTCTCATCCTATTTCCCTGTGGAGACGATCCAGAGTTATCGGGTTTATTACTAACGCGACAGGCTTGAACTTGAGCCTAGAGAGAATGCACTTTAGAGACACATTCATAGTCACGTCAAGTTTTTGGCACCGTTATCGGGGATTTAGGTAGACGTAGGTTAGATTCCGTTAATCTAAAACTTCTCTAGAAAAAAAATAAAAAAAAAACACAAAAAGATACTTCATCTCTCAAAAGTCTGTTAATGCAAAATCCTAAACTCACTCTAACTCCCCAAAATACTCTAACCAGCATTCACGAAAACCCGATAGTTGAGTACAATCCCGATAGCCCTCACACTCTAAACGTTCCACAATTCTGGGTTCCACCTCCCACACCTCAACACTCAATTGCAAGTAGCACTTCGACATCCCTCTTAGGACACACTACAGAGCACGCTCCGAGCATACCAAGTGAGGATATAAAGTCATCAAGTGAGAGATCCATGTCACAACACGGTAGTGTAGCCGTTGGTGAGGAAGAGGTCCCGTACCACCCTTTGAGAGAAATCTTATATCCCGAGCAAATAGTCACTCCGGGATGCATTTTATTCCCATATAATGCAGGGTAATTTCGCTTTAGGAATGGGATGATTCAGATACTTCCCAACTACCATGGAATGGAATCAGAAAATCCATATCTCCACATCCAGGAATTTGAGGAGGCGTGCGAGACCCTCGGTGATCAAACTTGCACAAAAGATGTGATATGCCTCCAACTCTTCCCATTCTCGCTAAAGGATAAGGCTGAGATCTAGCTATGATCTTTACCTCCAAACTCGATTGCATCATGGAACGACTTGCAATCTAAATTACTTAACAAATTATCTTCTCCACATCGAGCAAACTCCATCAAGGCTCAAATTCAAACCTTCCGATAATCAGAAAATCAGTTGTTTGATCGATGTTACGAGCGTTTTAACGAGTTAATCACTTCATGCCCTCATCATGGATTTGATAGATTGCAAATCATTTCATTCCCCCATAATGGGCTGAATATACATTCCAAACAACTCGTTGAAACCATGTGTGATGGTCCCTTTATCGACCTAGACGCCAACGATGCTAAGCTTCACCTGAGGTATGTCGCCGAGACTACCTAAGCATGGGATACATCTGACCCTAATGCTCATAATCGAATGAGCCAAATGACCACCCCTCCATTGGTGGCTGACCTATTTTACGTAGAAAAGGATACTATAACGGCCAATTGACTCAATCTACTTGACAAAGGAATGAGAGAAGTACTTGAGATATGTGCAAGAGGACCAACTGGCTCTATCCCGAATCCCATTGAGATGGTGTGTACTATTTGTGAGGCGGGCCATTCAACAGAGGAATGCCCGACGATACCCGCCTATAAAGTTATGCTTCAAGAGAAAGTGAGTAGTGTAGGAGGATTTAAGGGTAATTTCGGTGCAACGCACGGGAATTATTACAACCCTTCATGGAAAAACCATCCTAGTTTAGCTATGGGAAACAAAATGATGTGATGAATCCTAATTCACATGTTACCCTCCCCCACCATCACACTTTCAACAATCACCTCACGTGCAGGGACATGTGCAAGCACCACCACCTCCAGGGACATATATCATACCACCGCGAAGAAGTCTCGAGGACACGATAAACCAATTTATCAATGCCCAGAATGCAACCACTGCTAGACATGAGCGCATGATCAATAATATAATTGCGACTATTTCAAAGATGCAATCATCATTGAGTATTCAAGAGAAGGGCAAGTTTCCTGCCCAGGGCCAAAGACCTCCCTAAGGTCAAACTAGTGTTAGATCCACCTCTACAGAACATCAGGAGCAATGTTAAGCTGTGACCACTCTTCATAGTGGGAGAGTCATTGATTTATCACCTCCTCCACCCGACGTAACCAAAGACAAGGACATTTTTTTTGACACGAAAGAGGCCGAAGATGTCCCATTGAACGAGAGTGATAAAGAAGACACTAGTGAGCCCGAGGTAGTAGTGAAACCACCCTCTACGGCACCATTTTCGTAAATACGAGTTCCTTCCGACAAAGGAAATCCCCGTGATGAAGTGCTAGATGTGCTAAAGAAAGTAAAGTTAAATTTACCTTTCCTCGATGCCGTCAAGAAGATTCCAGCTTATGAAAAAGTCATCGAGGACTTGTTAAAAGTGAAAAGGAAGATGAAGGTAAAGAAAAACGTATTTCTAGCACAGAACGTGGGCTCCATTCTATTTAATTATCTCCCGCCAAAATTCAAAGATCCCAGTCCACCCACCATTTCCAGCATCATTGGAGAAAATAAAATTGAAAAAGCCTTACTTGACTTGGTAGCAAGTGTCAATATTCTCCCTTATGCCATCTATAGGCAACTCGATATGGGCAACCTCAATCCCACAATGATCACTATCCAATTAGAGGATCGAACCGTGAAGATCCCAAGAGGTATAATTAAGGACGTGATCATTTAAGTTGACACTTTCTACTTTCTAATAGATTTTGTCATTTGGGACACGAATACCTCCTTTTCTTCGAGAAATCATGTTCCCATTATTCTCGGCACCCATTCTCAGCTACGTTTAACAAAATAATCAATACTCAAAATGGGAAGATGCATCTCACCTTTGGGAATATGACCTTAGAGACTAACATCTTCCATATAGCCCAACATACAGGGGTAGAATATGATCTTCACACGATGAGCTTAATCGACGAGATCGTAGAGGAGTACTTTGAGGAAAAATATTATGGCGATGCCCTAGGGACCTGCTTAGTGTTGAGTCACGAGAGTGAGGGAGCGTATACTGAATTCGAGAAGGAAGTTGAGGAGTTGAGATAGTTACTTGATGAGAGAGTGTCGGACGAGGACGTGAGACATGCAAGTTGGGTTTCTCAATTCGAGGAATTATCGTCGAGGGAGGCACTCATGCTCCCCTCCAGCGACAAATTTCCAACCCTCAAATTGAAGAAACTCCCCTCCCATGTTAAATATGTATATCTAGGAAAGGACTAGACATTTCCTGTTGTTGTCTCCTCTAGCCTAGACGAAGATCAGGAGGGTATGCAATTAGAGATTCTGAGGAAGCACCAAAGTGCTTTTGGTTGGTGTATTACTGATTTGAAGGGGTTAAGTCCTTTGATTTTCACGCACAAGATCCACCTCAAAGAGGATGTAAATCCCTCTAGAGAAATGCAAAGAAGTCTAAACCCCAATATGAAAGAAGTGGTGAGGACCGAAATCATTATGTTATTGGATGCTGGGATCATCTACCCAATCTCGAATAGCAATTGGGTGAGACCTATTCAAGTTGTCCTGAAAAAGTCGGGCATGACAGTGATTGAAAATGCTAAGGGAGAGCTAGTTCCCCAATGTACCATCACCGGGTGGCACGTTTGCATTAATTACCGCAAACTCAATGCCAAAACTAGGAAAGACCATTTCTCCTTGCTATTTATTGATCAGATGCTTGAGAGAGTAGCGGGCCACCCTTACTACTTCTTCCTTGATGGTTATTTCGGATATAACCAGATTGAGGTAAATATACTTGACCAGGATAAAACGACCTTCACTTGCCCCTTTGGTATGTTTGCTTACAAACGACCATTCAACTTGTGTAATGCACCCGCGACCTTTCAAAGGTGCATGTTGGGTCTATTTAGCGACATGATTGAGATAGGACTTGAAGTGTTCATGGACGACTTTAGCATTTTTGACACCTCTTTCGATCGTTGTCTGGCAAATCTGGAAAAAATACTTACTCGGTGTATGGAGAAGAACTTAGTGCTAAATTTAGGAGAAATGCCATTTTATGGTCACTAAGGGAATATTTCTTGGCCACATAGTTTCATCCAAAGGGATTGAAGTTAATAGAGCTAAGATAGATGTTGCGGTGACAATTATTATTCAACACAAAGAGATAAGAGAAGCAAAATCACCAAGCATTAAAAGGAAATACAAAATGCCAATCACACAACAAAGGATGTACGTGGTTCAGCAAAGAAGTGCCTATGTCCACGGTGGTGTAGTCAGTATTATTTCTATATACTCCAGAGAGTGATTACATAGAATACAGTGTGTCCTTTGCCCCGGACCTAGGATTTATTATATAGATGTTCATTTTAGTAAGTGGGGGTGTTGGACTCCCCCACGTTTTCCATTTCTTCCTAGAACCTCTCTTAATGGGAACATGGGAGGAGACTGAATCATAATCGGTTAAGATATGAAGGGTCTGGACTTTGGGTCATCGCAATTGGGCTACTCGTCCAGGTCCATCATTCTAATTTTGGGTACCCACAATTGCCCCTAAGTTTGTTGGGCCATGCTTTGGGCTCAATAAATTTAAATGATTTGTCATAATGGCTCCTTCGTACATCGTGCAACTCTTCTCAAAGTTTGAGGACTGATTATGGCGGCACCCACTTCGTGGTCCGTGCACTATGATTAGTAATACTTAAAAGGTTTTATTCAGAGAAGTCATCATTTCAAGCTTCCCAGTACTCTCCTGTTTTCTGTGAGCTCTAGCGATTCACGCTCCCTTCTCTCAGTCTCCATTCTTGTTGCTTCCTTATCATTTGGGCTCGTGATTCTTCATCGTTCGAGTCGATCTTTCTTCTTGTAAGTCTCCTGTGCCTTCTCTTTGTGCTTTCTCTTTGAATTTGTAGTTTCTTTAGGGTTTTCCAATGGCAAAGATTGGTAATAGGTCGATCCCTGAGTTTAGGAAGTTTTACAATATTCCTGAGTGGGTAGAGATTGAGTGCGCCTCTCCCCTAGAAACGTTAGAGAGATAGAGGATGCCCATTGGATCCATGTCTTGCTGCTTTCCCAAGGGGGACTTACTTTTCCTCCCAACAACCTATTCTTGCACTTCTTTGGTTATTTCAACATTGTTCCTGCACAGTGTTCGCCCTATGTGTGGAAGATAATCAATGTTGTTTATAGAATAAATCAGTTATATGGTACTAAGTTAGGGATCGCCGAGGTCTATTTCTGCTATTCTTTTTCTCGAACTAGTTCTGGTGTTCTCTATCTCAAAGCCAGGAGTCCTGACAGGGTATTTTTAGTAGACCTGCCTGGTTCCCATAAAGACTATTGGCAAGAGGGTTTCCTTGCTAGAAACTGACATTTTCTCCCCAGTCTGAAAGGTTGAGGTCTGATAAGTTCTCTGTTCCCTTTTATGGGGAAGAATACATAGGTAGACTTTTCTCTGTTCTTTTTATTTTTTATTGATTTGTGATCTTTCTAATTTTCCCTATTTTTTCTTCAGCGAGGTTGAAGAAATTGGAACCTGCTCTCAGCGAGGTTCGTCTCTCCTGGAATATCAGGGAGCCCTTAGCTGACGGCGAGTATCCTTGATTCGCTGCTTTTTTGTTCGAATACAAGAACATTGGTTCTAGTTTCTTAGCGAGGCCGGTAGATAGTATCCCTGAGTTTGATACCTCTAAAGAGAATACTGCTGATCCTATTCAGTTGGACGAGGAGGAGAGAAGTTCTCAGAGTAATATCGCAGGTGGTGCTAAAGGCTACTTTGGTGAAGGGAGCTCGAGTGGTAGTAGCTCTTCTGATTCAGAGGAAGTTTCTAAAGCTCGAGAATCTTCGAGCACATCCAGTAGTTCAAGTGAGGAGATGGTTCCTCCAAGGAAAAACTTAATTCAGGATGATGATGACGATGATCACTTGCTCCTCGCTCAGAGGTCAAAGAAGCAGAAGTCCAGTACTGGGGCTGTAGCTATTGGCTCTCGATCTTCTACGCAGGAGAAAGAGAGGAAGAGAAAATCAGAGAGAGGGAGAGAAAAAAGGAGGAGGAAAGAAAAAATATGGAGGAGAGGAAGAGGATGGAGGAGAGGAGGATAATGGAGAAGGAGAAAAAGGAAGAGAGGAGAAAGATGGAGTCAAGGATGAAGGTTGGGCAAGACTTAGTCCCGGTGTCTGCTTTGCCCGAGGGGGACTCAGTTGCCATTTTTCCTCAATTGGCTCCTACACTGCTCGAGAGGGAAGTTCTTCTTGCAGATCTCCAGAGGGCGCTGGGGTCTGATCAATTGTCCCTACAAGCTAGCCAGAGGCTAGCCTTGGTAAGATCTTTTTCATTTTCTAATGCTTTAACAAGTTTTAGCTGTTTCTCCTTCCTGATCTCTTCTTTGTTTTTGGAAGTTTGTGACTGACTTCACCGTGCTCTATCACTCTCGCGATGAGATGGTGAGAAGGAATGGCGAGCTGGAGCAGCAGAAGGCTGCTTTAGAAGTGAGGGGTACTCAACTGGGGGTTGATCTAAATATTGATGACGCCGCTCAAGTTCCTCTAATCTGGCCCTCGTCAATTCTAATCGAGAGAGGGATGCGGCGGTTAAGGAGCTGAGGCAGGCCTATGACCTGGTCTTCTCGAGCAAGCTGGCCGTCGTAGAGGAGAACAAGGTGCTGACTGAGAAGTTAAAGGAGAAAGAGTCCCATGCAGCCACCATCAAGGATGATTCATAAAACGCCGGGTGGAATGCTGCATATGAAGACGCCGAGGTTCAGATAGGCTACATCAGCCATCTGAACTTTAAGAAGGGCTGGAACAAGGCGCTCTTAGCTGCTGGTGTTGATGCCGACTCTCCTCTGTTTAACGAGCATGACTCGAGCCCCAAACCAACTGTGGATAAAGAGGTCCCTGCCTTGTCCATCAAAGGCGTTGAGCCTGTCTCCCAGACGTTGCCTGTTGAGGTCCTCCCTGCTTAGGCGACAAAGGTTGTCCCTGCTGAGGGGGGTACTCCTGATGATGCTGATAAAGGGAAGCAACCATTGACTTTTGGGTAGCCTGAGGTTGCTAGTTAATTTTTATTTTTAGGACTACCTTGTATCTTTACTTGTAATTTTTCCTTTTGACTCTTCAATGTATCCTGACTTTCTTCGCTTTAATGAAATGAGAAGGTTTTTCATTCCCTTAGTATATTGAATGATTTTGTTCTTCATTTCACTTTTATTTCTTGTAGTCAATTGATGTAGAAGAGTATATTCCTACCATATCTCAGTTGGGCGGGTCCCTTGGTCCCAATGCAAGTCCTCAGGTTCGCCAAGCCTTTGTTAGGCTTTGTAAATCTCTTAGGTCAAGGAATCAGAAGTATAAGGATCAGTCTGAGCTTGTGGCCAAGTTGAAGGACAGGCTTCAAGAGATGGAAGAAGTTGGTGCTTCAGTCCAAGAGGAGGTGAATACGTTGAGGGCAAGGCTCCTGGATGACTCTGAGATCAGTCAGGTCGGGGATATTCTTCAATGGGAGAATGAAGCTTTGAGGAAGGAAGTCTCACGACTTAGGGAACATGCGCCGAGCACTGTTCTTGGGGTATTACGAGGTTCTTCCTCTTTACGAGTTGGAGCAGGATCAAGCGATGTTCCTCGGGTGCTGCAAGGTTCTACCCCATCAATTGTTCCATGAGCTGGTACAAGTGCTAGGGGCTCATCTGGAGAAGTGGAAGAGCTTCGTGATGATGTTCGATGAGCATACGTGATCACTGTCAGACTTTAAAGGGATGTTACTTGGCTATGGCACCTGCTTAAAAAAGGACCTCGGCGAGTGTGGGCCGACGACTATGACCAAGGTTGGTTAGATGCTCCAATGAGGCTGACAGAGTTTGAAGAGCTCGCCTTCATCAGGGGGTGGTTGAGTGCCTTGAGGGAGATGCAAGTTCCAAGTAACTCCATGCTCTGGTATCGCCATGAAATATCTCCTTCCACTCGGATGCCTAACCCCTTACAGAGGGATGACCAGTGGATACCCATTGATGCCATCCCTCGGTAGCTATTGGAGTCGGATGCCAACGAAGTTGAAGAAGAGTTAGCTCCCCCTCCCGATGATGGTTGAAGAGCTTAGGTGGATGATTATCTTGCCTATAGGGCTCAGCCTCACTAAGACCCTCTCTGTAGTAGCTCTGTGTATTTTGTATTGAAGTGATGTAATCTCGATGTTCTAGGCGCGCTCGCCGACTAAACATGTATTGTATTTGTTATAAATGTGATGAATTAATATAAAATTTATGCTTTGGGAAAATTTTCCGACTAAACAAGTGTCTTATACTTTCCACATTTTTGTTCAAAAATGTTGAGCCTATCTTAGCTGACTAGATTTGTATGTTCGCATTATCGAGTAAGTGTCCTTCCAGTCCAGTATGCAAACGAGATACCGTTCTGCCTCACTTTACCTTTTAGGTTGTGTCGTCACACTCCCTTAGGCCTAAGTGTGGAAATTGGCGAGGACACACATGGTGTTGGATGCTCTATCCGGTCAGGATTTTATTTAACCAAACATTATTTGGTGACCAATTCTGACTTGGTCATAGTGCCTAAGGATCTCCTGTAGTGCTTCATTTATTGCTAAGGGCAATGCTAAGAGGTCTTTCATATTTCGTAATGAAAACCTGAGGAGGGTCATTTCCCTGCTATAGTGTAATGATTAGTGTGCCTATTACTTGGAAAGTGTGTGTGGGTAATAAAGTTTATATATTGACACCTCGTAAAATGTAAATTAGTTAACTGATACTGTGTAGAATGAAACTTCCAAACAACTTTTCATTAATGATAAGGAAATGAACTTCCAGTTTCACAATCAAAGATCAAAAGAAGAATCTAAAAATAGAATTTCTTAAGGTTGGCTGCATTCCACGCTCGGGGTACCTCTCTGCCTTCCATCGTTTCCAAGTGATAGGCTCCTTGCAGGTCGTCTTTAGTTATTTTGAATGGTCCTTCCCAGTTTGGCCTTAGCTTGTCGTCTGATGGTTTTACTGCACTGCCCAGGACTTTCCTTAGGACATAGTCCCCAACTTGGAATGCCCTTGGGTTGACCCTTTTGTTATAATGCCTTGCGAGTTGTTGCTGATAGCTCGCTAGTTTTACTAGGGCTAGCTCTCGATGCTCGTCGGCTAGGTCGAGCTCAGCGAACAATGCTGCATCATTATGGCCCTGGTCGACAAGGCTTGACCTCATTGTTGGCAATCCTGCTTCTAATGGGATGACTGCTTCCATTCCATATGTCAGCGAAAATGGGGTTTCCCCCATTGCTCGTCGCGGGGTGGTTCGGTAGGCCCATAGAATATGTGGTAATTCATTTACCCACGTGCCTTTGGCTCGCTCTAATCATTTCTTTAATCCGTTGATCACTATCTTGTTGGAAGCCTCGGCTTGGCCATTGCTCTGAGGGTAGGTCACCAAGCTAAAATAGTGTCTGATTTCATGCTCGTCGCAGAAACTTTGAAAGGAGCTGCTCTCGAACTGTGTTCCATTGTCAGTGATGATGGTTCTAGGGATGTTAAAATGGAGATGATATTTCTCCATATGAACCTTATCATATCTGCATCTCGGATGTTGGCTAGGGGTTCCGCCTTGATCCATTTGGTGAAGTAGTCAGTTGCGACCAACAGATACTTGCGATTGCCGATGGCGGTAGGAAGTGATCCTATGATGTCCATTCCCCATTGGGCAAATGGCTATGGGATGGACAGTGATTTTAAGTCGCTAGTAGGTTGGTGGACCATGGGAGCGTGAAGTTGGAATTTCAGGCACTTGCGAACATACATCGCCGAATCCCTTTGCATATATGGCCACCAATAGCCTTCCTTTATTGCTCGAAAAGCTAGAGATCTTCCTCCGATATGGATTCCACAGATTCCTTCGTGAAGATCATGTAGAACTTGATCGACATTCATTAGATGAACGCATTGAAGTAAGGGATCGAAAAAAGGATCTCTTATATAGGTGGCCCTCTGGAGATAAGTGAAAGCGAGAAGCTTTGACTCTTATCTGGTGGGCGGTATTCTTATCATCTGGGAGCTTTCCATCCTTCAAATAGTTCTTTAAAGGGTCCATCCAGCTGGGAGGTGATTCTACCTGGGGCACCTGTTCCACACCTGATGGCTTGCTGTTATGGTTAATGCTCGGATGAGCGAGGGAATCGATGAGGATTGTTCTTTTTAAGTTAAAATCGGCCGCTGAACTCAGGGCTTCTAGGGCGTCATCATGGCTGTTCTGCCCTCTGGGAAACTGCTGGACATTGATCTCTTCGAAGCTCGCCATTAGTCTTTTCACTAAGGAGAGGTACGCTGGCATTCTTTCATCTTTTGCATTGTAATCTCCACTTATCCTATTGGAGACTAATTGAGAATCTTCGAACACCTGTTAATGCTTTGCTCTTAAAGTGTGCGCCTTCTGGAGGCTGGCTACTAAGGCTTCGTATTCTGCTTCGTTATTGGAGGCTGTAAATCCATGACTTATTCCTTGTTCAAGGATTATATCCTCTGGAGTAATGAGGACAATGCTTACTCTTGCCCCCTTTGAGTTGGAGGCTCCATCAACGAACAACTTCCAGGTTTCCTCCATCGCGTCATTCCCCTTTTGTCTCGCTGGTTGAGGGTGGTTGGAAGGTTGCTCGCCTGTGAATTCGGCTATGAAATTAGAAAGGATCTACCCCTTGATTGCGTTCCTTGGTTGAAATTGGATGTCAAATCGTTCGAGATCGACTGACCATTTAGACAGTCTGCCCGACAAATCCACCTTCCTCAGGATTGCTTTAAGGGGGTGTGATGTAAGGACGATTATAGTTTGGGCTTCGAAATAGTGCTTCAGCTTTCTCGAAGCCACTACTAGTGCAAAGGCTAGCTTTTCCAGTGGTAGGTACCTCTTCTCGGTGTCTAGTAGGGTCTTGCTCGCATAATTCACGGGGTGATGGATTCCTGCAACTTCGCACATTAATACAGAACTGACAGTGTGGTTGGAAACGGAGAGGTACAAGTACAAGGGATTTACTTCCTGTGGTATGACGAGCAGCGGTGGGGAACTAAGGTAAGCCTTGAGCTCGTCCAATGACCGCGAGCAATCTTGGTTCCATTCTACCATTTTTTCCCTTTAGAAGCTGGAAGAAAGGCTTTCACTTCTCGGAGGACTTATAAATGAATCGGTTTAAGGAAGTGAGCATACCGATGAGCTTCTGTACGTCCCGAATTGTGCGAGGAGGTTGTACCCTATTTATTGTATCGATCTGGTCTGGGTTGGCCTCGATGCTTCTCTTACTGACCAAGTACCCAAGAAATTTTCCTGACTGGACACCAAAAGAACACATGCTCGCGTTAAGTTTCATTCGGTATTTCCTGAGGATTTTGAAGGTGCTTGATAGGTCTGAGAGGTGGTCTTCTTTCTTTTTTCTTTTAACGAGCATGTCATCGATGTAGACCTCCATGGTGTCTCCCATCTGGTCCTTGAACATCTTGGTGACCAGTCGCTGGTAGGTTGCCCCTGTGTTTTTGAGCCCAAAGGGCATAACCTTGTATAAGTATAACACAACTGTGGTGATGAATATTGTTTTGTCTTGGTCTGGGGTATACATAGGGATCTTATGATACCCTGAGTATGTGTCCAAAAAACCCATTCTCTCGTGAGCTTCAGTGGAATCTACTAGTTGATCAATTTTTGGGAGGGGGAAACTGTCCTTAGGGCATGCTTTGTTGAGGTCAGTGAAGTCGATGCAAACTCTCCACTTCTCGTTGCTTTTTGGAACTACTACTGGGTTGGATAACCACTTGGGAAATTGTACTTCCCATATGGATCCTGCATCCAGCAGTTTTGGACTTCTTTTTCCATGACTTTTTCCTTCTCGGGTGCATTTCACCGTGCCTTTTGAGCGATTGGTTTGAAGGTGGGATCGACGTGTAGCTGATGATAAACCATACTAGGATCAATTTCATGCAGCTCGTATGGCTCCCACGCAAAGACGTCTACATTGTTCCTCAGCAGGGTAGTTGGTTCTTTCTTCTCCTGATCTGTGAGAGAAGCTCCAATCAAGAAGATCCTACTGTCTTCGCAATCTCCAGCTGTGATTTCCTCCAGGTCCTCGATGACATGTTCAGAGGGGAGGAGCCTTGTCTCCTCTACTTTGGACCTCTCGTATTTTAATTGCTATTTCGAAGGTGTCAGACCTTCCTCAACTTTCTCGCTGGGCTTGTCAGCCATCTTCTTTGGACTTTGTCGGATGGATGCTATGAAGCATATTCTTTCCATCGCTTGATCTCTACGGATCTCCATTACTCCTTTCTTGGTCACATACTTGAGCTTCTGGTGGTAGGTCGAGGAAACTTCTTTCATTGCATGTATCCATCCTCGGCCGAGGATAGCCTGGTATGGAGAATCAATGTGGACCACCAAAAATTCGATCATTTTAGAAACATTTACTGTCCTTACTGGCAGCACGATCTTTCCCAAGGGCATAGTCATCTTTCCAGCAAAGCCAACCAAAGGGACGGTAGCTTCCTTTAGGTCGGCGATGCTTAATTTCAATTTTCTGAATAAGTCGAGATACATCACCTCGGATGAGCTTCCTTGGTCAACGAGTAATTTATCGATGTCATAGTTCTCTATTCTTAGAGTAATGATCAAAGCATCGTGATGTGGGTTTCTCACTCCCACCAGATCTTCATCTGTAAACACGATATGCTTACTATAGTCGACATCATCGGCTCGCCGACGCTTTCCTGACTGTGTTTTCGCTGGATCAATCCAAAAAGATTGCATCACTGCTGTAAGCTTTCTTACCTCCATACGGGCTGAATTGCCCTGAGTCTGTTTCGCATCGGATGCCCCATAAATTACTGCGAATTCATGGCCGGCATCATCTTCGAATACATTGTCAGGCCTTGCTTCTCTATGGGCAGTAACTTTTTCTACCTTTTTATCCAGAAATTCATTCAGGTGCCCGGACTGGTACAACTCTTCGAGGTGGGACTTAAGAGCATTGTAATGCTCAGTCTTATGTCCTCCCTCTTTGTGAAAAGCGCATCTCAGTGCATTGTTCCTCTTTAAGGGATCTCCTCCCATCTTCCTGGGCCACTTGATGAATGGCTCGTCTTTAATTTTTATGAGAATTTTGTAAATTGGTTCTTTGAAGACGGTGTTGACCGCCTGAAATGATTTCGACACATCATTATTGCCTCTGTTTTTGGAGCCATTTTTGCCCCCATTCTTTCCTCCTTTCTTCTGGTTCTCAATCTTGTCACTGCCCTTGGCAGCGAGCTTAGTTCGACCATTTCCCCTGTGCTGATGCGGGTCACATCTTCCACCTTGGCATACTTCTCGATGCGGGCCATTAGGTCGTCGATGGTCATGGCCTCTTTCTTCGTCAGGGATTGGTACTGAAGGGAAGAGTTGTGTAGCCCTATTTTAAAAGAGGCAACTGCCACTTGCTCCGAACAGTCCTCGACCTCGTTGAATAATTCCCAATACCTCTTCACATAGTCTCGGAGGGTCTTTTGGGGCGTCTTTTTCATTATCAGCAGAGCATCCATCCTTTTGGGATGGGAGCTACTAGTAATGAATCGGGCCGTAAAGAGATTGGCCAAGGATTTGAAGCTCCTGATGGACTGGTGGGGGAGCCTTTCGAACCATTTTTACGCCATGTCATGCAAGCTCGAGGGGAAGATTCGGCACATTAGTGCGTCTCGATGGTTCCAGAGGTTCATGGCCTGCCGGTACCGCCTGACGTGATAAATGGGATCAGTCTTACCATCATAAATTTTGAACCTTGAAATGGCAAACTTCTTAGGGGCTTCTTCTTCTTCTTCTTCAATTTCCTTCGAGAAAGGTGATTTCATCTGAGTTTTAAGAGCTAGCCTAGCGAGTTCTCGAGTCGATCTGGTACCGTGACGGGTAGGGTGTTGGTCTATTTCCCTTCGGACCAAACTTCGTATGTTCTCGTTGTTGCGATCTGGGCTTCTGTGACTGCGAGCTAGTCGCAGTTGCTTGAGCAGGTCATCCTCTGACTCGTTTCCTTTAGCTCTCTGGGATTCGCACCTGGGACTCCTTCCACGACTGTGAGACTTTCTTGCCTGAGGGCTAGGAGTGCGGTAGAGACGTTTTTTGGTACTACGATGGAGTTCTCTCTCCATTCTTTCTAATCTTCTTTTGAGGCGAGCGTTCTGAGCCTCGTGTCTGTGAGAAGACTCGCTTTGCTCCTGGAGCCTCACCTCATATTCATTAATCAACCTGGAGATTTGGGTGGACCTCGCTAGTCCTTGGCTCTCCTTTGAGGCTAGCCTTTCCAGGCGAGCCCTCTGATCTAAATGCCGAACTTCAGATCTGATCCTTCGAGGAGTAGGTTATTCTTGGATATCTCCTGCCTGAGGGGCATTACTACTATAACCAGACATTTTAGAGTTCTTTATTGGTGTGGGCTTTCTTAGGCAAGAGAAACGCTTCCTATAGACGGCGCCAATTGTGGTGACAATTATTATTCAACACAAAGAGATAAGAGAAGCACAATCACCAAGCATTAAAAGAAAATATAAAATGCCAATCACACAATAAAGGACGTACGTGGTTCAGCAAAGAAGTGCCTACGTCTACGGTGGTGCAGTCAATATTATTTCTATATACTTCGGAGAGTGATTACAGAGAATACAGTGTGTCCTTTGCCCCAGCATATAGATGTTCATTTTAGTAAGTGGGGGTGTTGGACTCCCCCACATTTTCCATTTCTTCCTAGAACCTCTCTTAATGGGAACATGGGAAGAGACTGAATCATAATCGGTTAAGATATGGAGGGTCTGGACTTTGGGTCGTCGTAATTGGGCTACTCGTCTAGGCCCATCATTCTAATTTCGGGTACTCACAGATGTCATAGCCGATCTACCCACACCAAAATCGTACAAGGATGTGCGCTCCTTCTTATGCCACGTGGGGTTTTATCGAAGGTTCATTAAGGATTTTTGTGCCATCGCTAGGCCCTTAAGTAACCTCCTTATGAAGGATACCCCATTCGAGTGGAATAAAGCATGCCAAAGTTCTTTTGAAAAATTTAAAAGCATGCTTGTTTCTGCTCCCATCATGCAAGCGCCTGATTGGTCCTTACCATTTGAGCTCATGTGTGATGCAAGTGATTTTGCAATTGTGGCTGTTTTGGGCCAACGAAAGGATAAAAAGGCTTATGTCATCTACTACGCTAGCCAGACTCTTATCGAACCATAACTCAATTACTCCACTATAGAGAAGGAATTGCTAGCCATAGTATTTACTCTAGATAAATTTCTATCCTATCTCATTGGGTCACACATCACTTGTTTCACAGACCACGCAGTTCTCAAGTATCTACTTGCGAAGAAAGATGCAAAGCCGCTCCTCATAAGGTGGATCCTACTCCTACAAGAGCTCAATCTCTCCATCAAAGACAAAAAAGGAGTAGAAAACGTCGTTGTCGACCATTTATCATGACTTTCGTCCGACGTACCTAGCGATCCGATACCCATAGATGAATATTTTCTGAATGAGCAACTCTTTTCTACCTCTTCTTTGCTCTGATTTGCGAACATAGTGAACTATCTTGTCACAGGAGCCGTCCCTCCCGAGTGGACACCGCAAGATAAGAAGAGGTCCATTAGCTGGTCGCACATGTTTTTCTATGATGATCCCTTCCTTTTTAAATATTGTGCTGACCAAATCATCCGACGGTGCGTACCGAATGACGAGATACCGAAAGCCATTCAATTTTGTCATTCAGAAGCTTATGGAGGTCACTTTTTGACGAACAAAATGGTCGCTAAGATCCTTTAAAGTGATTTCTATTGGCCCACAATATTTTGGGATGTGAGCAATTATTGCAAATCTTACGATAGGTGTAAAAGGATGGGAGCAATAACTCGACGAGACATGATGCCATTAACCCCGATTCTCATTATTGATATCTTTGACTGCTGGGGTATTTACTTCATGGGCCATTTTCCCCTTTCTTTTGGTTTCCTATACATCCTTGTCACGGTAGACTACGTTTCAAAATGGGTGGAAGTCATATCTACCAATACAAATGACAATAAAGTGGTGATTAGGTTCCTACAGGAACACATACTTTCCCCCTTCGGTGCTGTAAAAATGATAATTAGTGATAATGGCACCCAATTTTGCAAGAGGCCATTCGAGAAGCTCACGGGAAAGTATGGCATCGTTCAAAAGGTTGGAATGACCTATCACCCACAAACAAATGGGCAAGCCGAATTAGTGAATCGGGAAATCAAGCACATCCTCGAGAAGACCGTCAATCCCGACCGAAAAGATTGGTCACTTCGATTGAATGATTCACTATGGGCCTACCGCACCGTATATAAGAACCCACTTGGCATGTCCCCATTCCGCTTTGTGTATGGAAAACCTTTCCATCTTCCCGTCGAGTTAGAGCACAAGGCATTTTGGGCCATTAAGGGATTAAATTACGATATGGACAAAGACGGTGAAGCTCACAAGCTTCAACCTAATGAGTTAGAGGAGATAGGCAATGAAACCTATGAGAATGCCAAAATTTCCAAAGAAAGGATGAAATTCTCCCATGATAAGATTATTTGACACAAAGAGTTTCTTCCTGGGCAAAAAGTGATTCTCTATATCTCTCGGCTTCATCTATTTCTGAGAAAGTTACGGTCTCGATGGATTAGCCCATTTGTTGTGAAGAATGTTTTCCCCCACGGAGCTGTGGAGTTAGACATTTTAAAGGGGGGGGGGGATACGTTCAAGGTGAATGGACAACGCCTAAAGCCATATCTAGAGGCGTGTGTGGAAGAAGTCGACACCATTTGGTTGTTGGACACCGTCTACGGGGAAGATTGAGCTGCAAATGAGAGGTGATCCCACCCCCGACGCGTATGGGGTGATTCTTGTGTACAATATTAGTGTTTGAGTTAGGATATTTAGGAGTCCGGGAGCACGGGTTATGATAGGGAGCGAGGTAGCACACTTTTTGAGAGATCTTGAACGCATTTTGAGGGCGTGGTCAAGGAATTTTTAGGGAACCCGAGGGTGTCGGACATCTTAAGGGACCATAAGCAAGTGTTGAGGCATGATAGAACATTTATAATTTGATAGATGAGAGAAACCAAGATTCTAGGCCATCAAGGTACCCCGAACTTCAGGGTGAACCGGTTCGGGGGGTCCTCCCAGATTCTTCCCCTCTTTTCTAAATTCATCCTCTTTTCCCCCTTCCCTCTATTCATTACCCCTACGAAAATTCACCCTCTAAAACTTCCCCCTACTAATTCACACTCCAAATTCACTCCCTCCATAGCTATTCTCATTTCCCACCAAAAGCCACCCCAACTCACCTATAAATTCACCTCCACCCCCTCCATTTCTCACACTTCATTTCACTCTCCCTTTCTTCTACACCATATCCCCTCCATATATATTTCTCTCTTTCTCACCATGCCGCGCAGCCGCTAAGCAAACTTCCTTCCTAAAAAATATGATGACACCACCATCCTCAATGACGAGGGGGTGGGAGTATTTTGGTCCGTCCAAGAACGTCATTGGGCTGAGCGCTATTTCTCGACCACTCGCCTAATTCATATCGAGCGGTTTGTTAATTGAGGCAGCTCCCTGGCGAAGTCATCGCCCTTTTCAACCGTCAGGGGTGGTGCTCATTTCTCTGTCCTATGAGCAACAAAGTGTTCGAATCTGAAATTCGCCAATTCTATGCGACACTTGTGAAAAACTCCTCCACTCTTCATGAGGTGTATCTTGACGGCATTCAGATTCCATTCTCCACCGCCATCATTGCACGCAAAATGCGAGAAAAAGGGGTTGTCCTCCCCGTGCCCTTCATGTATCCCACCAATGGTTCCCCATGCACCAAAGGCAAATGTATCGCCCGAATGGAACCCGGGTAGGAATGGTTGGGCGATTAATTTCCAATAGGCAGCCTTTTGGACACCGTGCGATTCACGCACCTCATTGCATGTGGAGCAATCCACCAAACCACCAACGATTCGGTAGTCCGGGTTCATCATGCCAACGTTCTATACCATTTCCTCGACCCCGAGAGCACAATTAATTTGGTGCAACTTTTCTACGCGGACATCATCAATGCCGCCTATGACGAGTGGGAAAAACCATGCTCCCCTACGCCCTCCTTATCACCGAACTTCTGATTGATGCCGGGGTGGACGATCCGGGGCAGCGAGTCCGACTCCCCCCCCCCCCCCCCCCCCAAAAAAAAAAAAAAATTGGAGCCACTTCCACCACCTGTAGTGAACACCAAATGAGGGTGTCTCATCCCGATCATCCTATTCTAGATGAGGGTGTGGGGGAGGAAGAACATGATGCCCCTATGATGGATGTGGGTAAAGAAGAAGAGTATGATGAAGACGAGGACAACGACTCTGATTTTGAGCCCCCGAGTGCAAATTTTGATAGGCGCCTTTTGGTGGTGGAAACCTGTTTGGACGGTTTCCTCATCCAATACAATCGATACCAAGCGGCTTATCAATGGGATCAATAGTTCTACCGAAGGAACATGAGCATAATGTATCGTCGCCAAGCCCATTTATACGAGCTCAACTTCGGTGGACCCCTCCAACTTTCTTCTATGATCCGTATGATCCCAACGCACCCGACCCCTGTAATCCACCTCCTCTGTGAAGCCTTTGTCTGATGTTGATGTTTATTTTTGTTAGTTGCGATGTGATTGGCTGTTTCAAAATGTTGATTGTGTAATTCTCCTATCACCTGTGTAACACAGGCTCTTAGTATCTATAAAAAATCCTGCATTTCGTGTATATTTGTTCATTTTATTCTCTCGCACTTTTTATTTGCTTTGAGTTAGATTTTAGTCCTTTTTGCTTGAGGATAATGGAAAAGTCTAAGTTAGGGGGGGTCACAAGTGGCTCTTTCTAAAACTTCACATATTTTCAAAAATGCGCAAAAAATTCAAAAAAAAAAAAAATTGAAAAATTTTGAAAAACCCAAAATATTTTTTTTCAAAATAAATAAAAATTGGAATTTAAATTTTTCAAAAATATCACCTTTTTTATATTTGAAGTATCAAATTGTTAAATCTCTATTGCACTAAGCCGAAATTGACCAAAGATGGAAATTGTGCAAAAATTGACAACTTAACGAATAAGTGTGGAGAGTAACAAAGCCCGGTGAGATTTCGAGCCTATAAATATTTTTGAGTTTTTAAAATCAATCCGAGTTAATGGTTAAATCATAGTTCTAATTCAGCGTTTTAAATAAGTCATCGATGATTTCAATTCTTTGTTTTGATCAGTTATGGGAAATGAAATGTTGTCTCGAAAAGCGCGCTATAAATCTCTAAATTAAATTAATCTTGAAACGCATATCGTAAATTAATAAGTAATTTGGACAATGAAGTAGGTCATCGTATGTTACCCAAAAATATTGGCCATAAAAATTCGTGAAAAATCATCCCTTTTTGCAACCCGAATTGAGCCGAATAAGTTTTCCCTTTCGTTTGATAACCCAAATATCCCGAAATTGTGAAAAATAGAAAAAGTCAGAATTTAAGTCTGAAAAGTGCATAAAAAGGGGCAAGAAAAAAAATAGTATAAAAATACTCAACATAAATAGAAAGTAGGGAAAAATAAGAGAAAATGAGAAATTGCCCGAAAAAGTACTAAGGGACATCATAAGAAAATTTTACAATTCCGAAGTTCTAAACCATTTTTTTTACCCAATATACCTTTAACCTAAAAAGTCCTACTGAGTTCGAATTGCAAAATTGATTACCGTGTGGAGAGCTAATATACAAAAAGATAATATGAGAGATTAAATGGGATGAATTGAGGCGATGTTTCTCGTTTTCCAATTACCGTAATCTGATGAAGAGATCATTTCACTAAATAATTATGTCTTTCATAATTGCGTGCATAAACTTGCGTTCCATTACATTTAATCTTATAAATCATGCATACCGAGAGAACCAGCCAAACTTCTGAGTGATTCATTTGTGAGTGTATTCGGTGAGATTTTGAAATCACAACGAATTTTTAGAAAGTAACGTAATGATCAATCGGTAGAAATTAGCGGTTTGATTTTTGGCTTTGCACATACACACGACAAACTTGAGACTCTTTTGAATATGAATTTATGGTGACTATTTGTTGGAAGGTGTAAATTGTACAATTTTTAAGTATTTTAATTTTTTTCTTTCAGTTAATAACGAATTTTGTGGGTATATTCACTACAAACCCTCACGAGATGTCACTCGTCCTTTTAGGGTAATTTAGGGGTTTAAAGGCTTGTTGCATACGATAAATGCAATCGCTTGCTCGCGAAAAAGTCATTATATCCCAATAAAGTGTTAACAAGAGTTGTGATGTCATTATTTTTCTTTTACATTACTCGGGACGTGCAAAGTTCTAAGTAGGGGGTTTAATAGGGCATAAATATTGTATATTTATCCTCTTAATTTCGAAACCTTTGTGAACCCGAGCAGTGAAATTGATATGGATTTAACTCGTAATTATGATACTAACCTTCGTTGGCAAACATTTCATGTTTTGTGTTTCTCTTATGTGTTTTACAGGTAAATTATGCAAACGGTACGAAAGAGAAATCGAAGCATTGAAGGAAGGGCTAGAAAGGCTAGAACGGCAAGTTCAAGGGAATTTTCATAATTCTGTAGCCTAATCCCGAAGTTAGATCCTACTAGAAAGTTGAATATCTCGGAACAATGAGAATACTGGAATAAACGACACCCAAATCCGAGATACGATGAAAGAGTTATGATCCCTTGAAGTTGAAGAAAATCCATAGAAGAAAGGAAGAAAAATTGGAAAATATTCTAGGTGTTGGAAGTGAAGAAAAGAGGCCAAAAACCAACAAGATTTCCCGAACCACACTGGGAACCGATTCGAGGGCGAATCGATTCGGGGAACCTGCGAACCGGTTCCAGGGTCCAGATGCTCGAATCTTCACTTAAAAGCTGATTGGTCCAAAGAGTCCTATTATGTTTCAATATCTTCTAAAACGCACATGTGTCATTATATTGACTTAAAAAAGAGAGTTATGAATAGTTTTTGATAGAGAGACAAGTAGGAGAATACCCTAGGAACATAGTTTTGATTTGGTGATTCAAGATTGATTAGTTTTGGGTTTGATCTCAGGTTTTAATTCAAGTTTCGTTATTTATATTATTGTTTTGCACGTTATTCTTCTTGCACTATTCAGTTAGTTTCTAAGTTCATAATAATTCCTTGCATATTTCAATACACTTCCATAATGATTTCTTTCACATGAAACGTAGTTAATTCATGCACAGTTAGGTTCAACATGTCCGACTAGATTTTTTAGGGTCGGGATGCATGAACTCAAACCAATGTTATAGTTGCATGTCTATAAAATTAATCCTCTAAATTTAAGTATTTATTATGACCATATTGCGTAGCGAACACAACCATTGTAGATATTTGGATATCGTTTGATCTAGGATAACCGGGATGCTTTAGACTGCAAAGAAAGTGTAGCAATCGTGTTATTGCTTTACTCGTCCTGTCATTACGTATGGTGCGGGCTTGAACCTCATATACGTAATGCTTGGGAGTACTAAAGTCTGGGTCTGATTAATCACTTAAATTTACGATTAGTTTTATACCAACAATACACTAGGGATGAGGGATTGTATTCCCAACCTATTTTTCTCATCATATAGTTCAAGTTTTAGTTCAATCATCATCAGTCTTGTAGGTAATTTAGAGTAATTGCATTCCATTCCTTCCTGTTTTCATTAATTAATCATTTTCACAATTGCATCTAGTTGTAGCTGTTTCATCATTCAAATCACCTTTTTCTTCTTCTTAGAGTTGAATTTAGGTTAACCATTTGTCCTTTTGTCGTCATGATTTTCTCATCCTATTTCCCTGTGGAGATTATCCCGACTTACTGGGTTTATTACTAATGCGACAGGCTTGCACTTGAGCCTAGAGAGAATGCACTTTAGAGACACATTCTTAGTCACGCCAATTTTCTTCCAAAAAATCCAAAAACATTTTCTTCCTTTATTTTTTTCAGAAAAGTCCAAAAAAATATTTTCTTTCCTTTTGAAAAAAATTTAAAAAAATCCAAATTATTTTTTTCCCCATTATTTTCTTCCCAAAAATCCAAAAAAAAATTCTTCCTATCTTTCTCTAAAAATCCCAAATATATTTCCATGCCTTTTCAAATTATTCAAAAACTACACACACAAAAAAAGAGAACATCTTGAAAATAAAAAATAAGGATCGTGATCGGTGTTTCTTCACCCTCACCCTTGTCACTTTATCTAATAAGACTGACGCTTCAGTCTTGTTTGGGGGTGATTATCATCACCCAATTTTTTTGCCACAATTATCAAATAATCCACCAAATAAGTTTCACTTGGTGGAAATAAAAAATATAAGTCTATCTAGGGGGTGTCATAACCCATGGTATCCCTTGGACGTGGATTCCTTTGACTTATGATCTAGGACCTACTTACTGTAACACCCCGCCTAATTAAATACCGGGTGATCAGTACTTTATTAAATTAAAATCAAGGTGAATGGTTGGTTCATTCTCAGTATCATTGTCGTAAAATAATTATTACCAATTTAAACACACTAAATAATTAAGCTAAGTGTCGAAACAATTTAAAGTCTCATTTTTCCTTTATTAAAAACCAATATGAAAACCTTTATTAATAACCAACAGTTTAAGAATCACATAAATACTAAGGACGACAATTAACACACATGAATTAAACCATCTCGATAATCCAAACCAAGTTTTAGAACCATAAATGAAATCATCCTAACAATAGTTAACTCCCAAGGAGTACTGAATACTGGAACAATAAATGAACATAAATCTCTGACAAATCCAAGCGGAATAGGAATTCAGGCGACACATGCCCTAACTAAGCAGATTTAAAGTAAGAACAAATCAATGATGAGGTCGTCTAAAGCAAAGGCCTGCAACTCCCACATAAGCTGCAGTTCGTCCAGTCCAAAGAATCTAGGCATGACGCCCCTGTGGCTGGGCAACTGTAATACATACATATATATACAAGAGAGAGAGAGAGAAATGACAGAAAACGGGTCAGGCCCCGAGTGTAAAATAGTTTTAAAAATAGTTTAGCAAGTATTTAAAATGCTTACTGTCTAGTATAACCACCATTTTAGTGTGCGACACTCTCTTGAGATTTCTTACCTCTCATCTAGTGTGCACGCCTACCGTACTACTGATCACATAAGTCTATCTAACTTATCCTCCCATAAATTTCTATCCCGATAAGTACTTAGGCCATAATATTTAGTTTTAGAAAATCATTCTCTTCCATATCATTATGTTACTTAGAACCACTTAGTAGCGTTACAAAATTCACGAACACTTGTTATAAAGCTGAAACATTTATTCATTACTTAACTACTTATACACACAGTAGAAAGTTTCCACATATATATATATATATATACTATCGGCACCCCACATAAATCTATGGTGATGGCATACTCTACTATCAAGTCCCCGTTTCACTCATACTAAGGGAAATACTAGTTCGAAATCACTCTCGAACTGTATTAACGCAATACACATACAAATGGAGGCGAAGCATAGTTTCGAATCCTAAGATATCAGCACATACCCTCACGTCTCTTAGAACATCTGACTATCATTTTTAGACAGCTTGTATCTGGAATACTATCTTCTAGGGTACGAGTCAATATCCCCCGTAAAGGTTCAATCGAGATAAGACTGTCCCGACGCAAAAACTTCCATGATAACATGTAGCCCGGGTATGATTTTTACACATATACGTAATATAACACAGTCACACAGTCATATATATAAATATTCATATTTTCCAAATTAGGTGCACCCACATCCCATAATCATAATTATCCGTTCTGCACAAATTACTCAATTATCTCGCATAACAGATTTGTCTCTTTTATTCTCATTTATAATTTATTTAATAATTACTTCTCATCTCTTGAAGTATTCTCTCTCACTTAGTATAATTTCAGTAGGTATACCCACAGACCTTCTGGTCTAAATCTTTCACGAGTCTCAATCTTTTAGTGAACATATGCATAATTTCCAATGTATGAATAACTCCCCGTTAACCCACAATTTCATTCCATAATAATTTCACTCAACGGAGTCTACTTAGACCTTACTGGTCCTTTTCATAAACCATTATACTATTTAAAAGATATTCAAGGGTTCCCACATTTTTTATCCGAATTAAATGAAAAGGGAAAAAAATATGCACTTTTCTAGGAGGGATCGATCGATCGAGGAATGGGGTCGATCGATCGATCGTCGATCGATCAAGCAGTTCTTGCCTAGTTTTCTGCAAATTTCAACCTACGGGTTCAATCATTCTAACCCCTCCAAACCTCTATAATTTCATCCCAAACTACCAACCAAGTTATCCAAATGTATAAGCAATGTATATAAACAAGTTGTAACGTAACAACATCAATAAATCCTCAACGAATCAATTAAAAAGGGGTTTATTCTCAGATTTATTTATAAAACCAAATTTTGCATAAATAATCACAAACCTCTATTTAATCCATATTTTCTTCCCAAATATCATAATAAATTCGTGGTTAATCCTCTACATATGATCACGATTTCAGACTATATGGATTCTCCCTACAACACATATAAATTCTCTTCCAAAACATATAATTCTTTAATTAAAACATATGATTTTCATTCCTATACTAACATGGAAGGAATAAAAACTATAAATCAGAAAGATAGATAATTGCCTGGGATTCAAGGATTTGATTTGTTGATGAAAAAGATATGGTTGTATTCCTCGTCGTGCGATCTACATTTTGGTGGTGGTGGCGGTGCAATCGGGTGAGTTCTAGGCCTTGGATTACTTGGAATTCTTCTCTAATCTCTTCAACTTATTCTCTAATGGTTGGGCTTAGCTTTTGTGTTTGTTAACCCTAAGAGACAACTCCAAATGGCTAATATATACTTAGAAAATTCGTGGGTATAATTACCCCAAAATACAAAATGTCTATAATACCCTCCCGGAATGTCAATTAGGCATAAAAACATCCCGAGACC
Source organism: Sambucus nigra (assembly GCA_949130495.1). Classification (NCBI taxonomy): domain Eukaryota; kingdom Viridiplantae; phylum Streptophyta; class Magnoliopsida; order Dipsacales; family Adoxaceae; genus Sambucus; species Sambucus nigra. The sequence continues at coordinate 551,629,318 of OX422207.1, forward strand.
CAAACTAAACCCCCGGGTACACTTTTTTGACTATCTCGCTGCTTCTGGACACTTTGGCTAACTCGAAATAACCATACGGGCGACTTATAATTTATCCACTTTTATAATAATAATTTAGTTCCGACACGACACAGGCGTGTCCCGACTTAAATTTCCATAATTGCCATATTATTCACTCGTGACAATATCAATAAAACCAATATAATATATTACTTTACTCATCCAGAAATATTCAAGAAATTCCCAGTAATTACTAACTCACGTCATGCTAGTAAATATTAAAAATAAGTTTTTGGATTAATATTAAATTAATATCTCAATTAAATTTAATAAATCCTCAATTTTAAAAGCCATAAAATACGGGGTATTACATACATCCCCCCTAATTTTCGAATTTTGGAAACTAAGGCATACCTGGTAAAAATAGATCTAGATACTTTATAAATACTCAAAAGGGACTTTCGGGTAATGCGAATTTGTATAGTCCCCCGCCTCACCATAAGATTATGAAACATTCTCAATACCATCAATTATAGAGTCGCACCTTAGTAATGGCACTTCATATTGTGCTCAAATACGTGCTATTCGCATAAGACAACCCCACACTTCATTGGACCCCAATGTCTCAATATTATTGGGAGGTCGCATCCCACTATGTAACCATTACTCGTATTTATCTAAACACAAAACTCCCTTTTTGAGAGAAACCATGTGAACATTTGACCACTATTGTCAGTTCTTCGAATATCGATTTTCGGCGACGTAACTCTTACGATATTCAAAAGTCACCTAAAACAGTCGTGGTAATTCCACCACAATCATCAGACTCTAACTCGGTCGATTAAAAATCCTGATTATCCACTCACCTCTAAAAAACTAGAGGGAGAATAGTTATGGTTTTTCCACAAAAAAATTCAATAAGTATTTTGGCCACAATAAACAGGTACGTGGCTTCCACATAACTCTACTGTACTAAACGTCACTTGTTAGATACATCCGTTATGGAAATGAAATTTTCACCATGATTTCAAAATTACTTCCACGTGGCTCCACTAATATTTAATCACCTCGCCTACTCCCCGGCTAAGGGCGATACAACCTACTCAAAATGAAACCTTATCCCCACTTCTTTTTGAAATCCTGGTTTGAAGGTGGGGTTAAATGATCCCATTCTAGTTCAGAATGATACCGGGAAGAACCTCTTACCGACGTGATTCTTATTTTCAAAGAAAGGCTGGGGCACACTATCTAATAGTGTATGCCACCTAAAAGAATAATAATCAGTTTCTTTTAGGTCAACTTGATCCACACATTCTAAGGAACTCGTGACCTTACCTTGAAGTTAGCACCCCATCCAAGAAATTTCACACAATTGCTCTCTTCTATTTTTGGAATCGAAGGTTTGCTACAAAATTCTCTGATTGATCCTCTCGTTCCAACCGATTTCTATCTATGAGTGGTGCCCGCGGAGACTACTCACTATGTCACGCTCAACATCGACTTCTACTTGTAATGTCTCACATTAAGTGACACTTAATACTCCCCTTCTTTCCTTAGCGTATACCGAAAGTTCTGACCCATGCACTTTTCTCCACGATGTGCACTACTGAACCATTATACATTACTAACATCATCATTCAACCTATGCGCAAGTTGTTTTCCACACTTGACTAGGTAAAACTCCTCTCCGAGTGTTTTCCATAATAGTTAAATTTTATCCTTCTGAAGGAATACCCTTAAATGGCTTCCCATAGCCTTCTAACTAAATTTTTGTTTGCTACTCTGATCGTACAAGTATATATGGATTATCGTCCTTCGCACCACACTTAATCCACTCTACCAGTTCAACTTTGTTACATCATTCTCACAAACATATATTCCATGCGTCTATCCCCACGTCTCTTCAACTCAAACGATTTAAGAAATAGCTAACTAGGATGCACACACACCCTATAAATCGTGTATACTAGTGTAAGCATCACCTACGCTTCACACATAACACCCAATTATTTATTTCCCTTGTTCTCACATTGCGTTTGTCAACACTTGGGTACTCTCAAACCTCCTTATCATCATTCCACCCTTCGATTGGGTGATAAAACAAAACTTCCAATGTTTCCTTACCACACAACTGGCTCCACTGGCCTTAAATCATCACTTAACTTTAACTTACAATCAATTTTCGGATCCTATGACAACCGAGGTACTGGACTAATGACCAAATATCTCTCTATTTCTAACCTTACGATAAGTTTCATGCGTGGGATGTCTCGCAAAGCGAAATCCAAAGAAGTAACCCCCCGATACACTACTACCTAGCATAGTCGGTTATCAAAATCCGTTTGGTCCTACGTACATAACCTATACTCTTCTATTCCAACTCTTGATAGAAAAAACTACATCTCCTCCCGAAATTTTATTGAAACAAAGAACTTTTCACTAATTGTACTATTGCTCAGTATTGGTGGTAATCACATTCCATAAACCTCGTACGTATACAATCGGGTCTCTGAAAATCCCATTCCCAAACATATGAATATAAGTCTTGACTTTCACATTCCAAAAGGATAAATATAACAATGCGCTCCTCCTACCACTAAGTCCTAAGCGTTACATATAATAATAAGTGAAATCTTTCCGCCCAACGATAAACCCAATACACATTGAATCATAATAACAAAGTCCCTAAACACCCTGGGATTAAACATTTTCGTACGACTATAACCTTTGAAGTCTCTATACATAAAATATGAGTGCGAGCCCGACCCTCTCGCAGGTGAGGTTTTTTCAGAACAAAACATACTGCACTAGTGCAGCAACCCCGATAGCCTTACAATCATTGCTTACTAATGTTTTAACCATTTTTATAAAACCATAATTCGTATAATATCATACTCGCATATTACATCACTAATACGAGAATTCTCAATAAAGAATATAAATCACTAACAGTGAACCCATTTGTCCTCCACAGAGAACACTAAAGACAATCCCACTTTACAAGGGAAAACATACACATAATAATAATGCTATAGATATATGCACTAAATTCTTCTCACATGAGAATCTAGCAATAAACAAAAGTGTAGTGACTCTCTTGCGTCACATAAACACGCCTCATTCCGAGGATAAAACTCATATTTTTACTTTGCCAATCGCCTTGGCTTCTTAATGGTCTTTTGGACATAACGCGTCTGTCTGAACCAAATTGAAAATTACATTACCATTTCCCTTGCAAGCACCATACCCTTGTCCTTTTTCTTTCTTCAATTTTTTTTAACTCGTGTGGTTTTACTCTCCACAAAATACCTCAACACATAACCCACTTATCTCCTATCATACTGACCCTATTAGAGTTGTCCTTCTCTCGGACTTAAATAGTCTCGATCCTGATGGATACCCCGTCGCTCCCTTAGCTTTGTTGGCCCTAAGGGATGTGCTACGGCTTAAATAACCCTCACTAGATTCACCATCGCTTGGTAAGATTTCAATTATCCGAATCATTTCAATGAGCCCCCTAATGGGTCTCCCCCTTGCAACGCGTTGCTAACTGCGTTTCATCTAGTCTCATTCTCTAATTAAATCTTTCAATTTCTTTAACTCCCTTCACATAAGGGTGTTAACATCTCTACGGACAATGCGTGACATTGTCACCATATGGATCGACTATCCAACAACATTCTCTTTAAGTTTTGTCAACCTTCCTCATGAGTTGATCTCCCACTTGAAATCTTCTCTACCGTTGGTATCCACTTTCGCTAATACAAGATTGGCTAAAAGTCTAAATTCATTTCCAATTGGACCCTTGTCCGGCCCTTTCGTGATGGGTTTAGAACAACGTTCACATCTTATTTTGAACAACTGATGAAGGAACGTGCGGTTAAACTCTACCTAAGGTCCTTCTATTTACTCAACATTTCACTATTAAATGTGTTGGTTGACTTCCACCAGTATAACTTTGCTCCGACGAGCGAAGAAAAAATTTACCCTAACTTTTTCACTTACAGTTAACCACACTCCTCCATATGCCCAAGCCTTTGAATATATTACTTTCGTTGGGTAACAAACATAATTCCTGCATTTCTAGAATTTTCGCTGATGACTCTCCTCAATTTTCTATTTGACCCTCTCCCATGCGTACTACATTGGGTGAGTATGATTCGGTTTCTCTTTCGACTATAGCAGCACTTGGAATTTGTAGGTTGCGTCCTAGCCGTCTTTACAGTCTTGGCCTTCCATTCCATAATAGGGGAGACCTCAACTAAAATCATCATCCTCAAATATACTTCATGACCTCACTAAGCCTTGCCTCCCGCTACTCGCCCAACGGCCCTCAATTGCCAATACTTCATTACTCGAACACGCCCGAACATAAATAAGATTCACTAATATTTACATGATAGAAGGAGAACGAAATCTCACCAAAGAAATCAACAATCCTAAACATAGGGTCTATATAAAAGAAATCTACACCGAAAGCATAATAAGCCGCACGGATCGTAAAGAACACTAGAACCTGATGCTCTGATACCACCTGTAACACCCAGCCTAATTAAATACTGGGTGATCAGTTCTTTATTAAATTAAAATCAAGGTGAACGGTTGGTTCATTCTCAGCATCACTGTAGTAAAATAATTATTACCAATTTAAACGCCCTAAATAATTAAGCTAAGTGTCAAAACAATTAAAAGTCTCATTTTTCCTTTATTAAAAACCAATATGAAAACCATTATTAATAACAAACAGTTTAAGAATCACATAAATACTAAGGATGGAAATTAACCCACCGGAATTAAAAGATCGCGATAATCCAAACCAAGTTTAAGAACCAGAAATGAAATCATCCCAACAATAGTTAACTCCCAAGTAGTATTGAATACTGGAACTATAAATGAACATAAATCTCTGACAAATCCAAATGGAATAGGACTTAGGGTGACACATTCCCTAACTAAGCATATCTAAAGTAAGAACATAATCAATGACAAGGTCGTCTAAAGCAAAGGCCTGCAACTCCCACATAAGCTGCAGCTCGTCAGGTCAAAAGAATCTAGGCATGACACCCCTGTGGCTGGGCACCTATAATACATACATATATATACAAGAGAGAGAGAAATGACAGAAAATGGGCTAGATCCTAAGTGTAAAACAGTTTTAAAAATAGTTTAGCAAGTATTTCAAATGCTTACTGGCTAATATAACCACCATGTTAGTGCACAAAACTCTCTTGAGAATTCTCACCTCTCATCTAGTGTGAACGCCTACCGTACTACTGATCACATAAGTCTATCTAACTTATCCTCCCATAAAGTTCTATCCCGAGAAGTACTAAGGCCATAATATTTATTTTAGAAAATCATTCTCTTCCATATTCTTACGTTACTTAAAACCACTTAGTACCATTACAAAATTCATGAACACTTGTTATAAAGCAGAAGCATTTATTCATTACTTAACTACTTATACACACAGTAGAAAGTTTCCCTATATATATATATATATATCGGCACCCCACATAAATCTATGGTGTTGTCATACTCTGCTATCAAGTCCCCGTTTCACTCATACTAAGGGAAATATTAGTTCGGAATCACTCTCGAACTGTATTAACACAATACACACACAAATGGAGGCGAAGCATTGTTTCGAATCCTAAGAGGTCAGTACATACCCTCACGTCTCTTAGAACATCTGACTATCATTTTCAGATAGCCTGTATCTGGAATACTATCTTCTAGGGTACGAGTCAATATCCCCCATGAAGGTCCAATCGAGATAAGACTGAACTACCATGATAACAAGTAGCCGGGTTTTATTTTTACACAGATGCATAATATATGCGCAGTCACACACTCAATTAAAACATATGATTTTCGTTCCTAGACTAGCATGGAAGAAATAGAAAGTAGAAGTTAACAAGATAGATAGTTGCCTGGGATTCAAGGATCTGATTTGTTGATGAAAAATATATGGTTGTGTTCCTCATCGTGCGATCTAAATTTTGGTGGTGGTTGCGGTGCAATCGGATGAGTTCTATGCCTTGGATTTGCTTGATCTAACCGAAGTCAACCTAATTCCCCGGCAACCACACCAAAAACTTGATGCGACCACAAATGTGTCTGGTGTGCGTGCTTATTTAGGCTTATGTGCAAGCCTGTCACTCAAGTAATAATCTGATAAGTCGGGTATCGAGCCTTAGGGAAACAAGACGAACGTAGTCGTGATGACGTTGGAAAGATTAAGAGATCCTAACTTTGACTCTATAAAGAAGGAAAAGATGATTTGGATTACGAAATAACTATAACTAAATGCAAAGGTGAAAATGATTACTAACGAAATCATGACTAAATGAAATGAAATTATTCTAATTAAATGAAAAGCTGATGAAAATTTTAACTTAAGATATGACTATGAAATGAGAACGATAGGTCGGGTTACAATCTCCCACACCCTAGTAATTCACTTCATAGGATACTAAATTCGGAATTAAAACTTTAAATGAACCCGTTCTTTAATACTCCTTAGTATTACATATATGAGGGAACGTAGCCCGCACAGTATGTAAGCAAAGGACGAATTAAAACTCGTTCTTTAATACTCCTAAGTATTACATATATGAAGGATCGTAGCCCGCACATTGTGTAAGCAAAGGATGAATTAAAGCAGTATCGCATTAACCACTACTCGCGTTTCATTATTAAGCCTCCTGATTACCTAGGGCAAACGAGATCAAAAGTCTTACAATTGTTATACCAGTTATACGACACGAATCAGCTAAGATTTTAATTCAAACTTCCATTTCCACTATCACGAATTACATCGGCTGGGGTTCATGCACCTCAACCCTTGAAAACATAGTCGGACATATTAAAACTAGAATAAAACATGCTTTGAACGAAAGAAAACATTTTAACTAACAATTTAAGATGAAGAAGAACGAAATTACTAACTAATGAATTAACTACTGTAATAATAAAAGAAAGAATTAAAATGAATTTACTTAAATTGCAGAACTGAAATCAAAGCTATATAAAAACTAGGGTTTCTTGGTGTGTTCTCCTCTAAACTAATTATAATGCTTCTATAAATGAATTCCAAGCCCCATGTCTAATGTCTGGGAGGTGTTTTAAGTTTATACCCTACAAAAATTACAAAAGTTGGATGCATACAAAATTTTATCAAGAAGAAGATAGTCCCAAATCTCGAATCCCGGATCTATCTGGTCAGGATATATCGGATTGGTCCGGGTGACAACCGGATCGATTCGTTTTTCAAATCACCTAGATTGGTCCAGCAAAAAGAACTTATGCAGTGAAATTTGGGGTCGGATCAATCCGTTCTTTGGGAGAATCGGATTGGTCCGGTAAACGCATTTTTATTCAGAGATCTTTGGTACCCGAATTGGCCCGCTTTTCATATATCCGGATTGGCTTCTTTATTTCTCTTAATTTTCTCTTCAAAATCTCTTAATTATCTCACATCTTCGAGTCTTCATAACTTATATTCCAGAACTCGAGTTGGGACACCGTTTCTTCCTATGCATTCATAAAATCGTGATATTCGACTTTTATTTTGGGTCCTTGACCGGATTCCTGATGGAAATTACGCTTTTGCCTTTTTGATTCGCCCTGTTTCTCTTCTCTTGCTTATTCCGATTTCTTTCTTTCTTTCATGCATTAAATACCGGTAAAATCAATAAGAAATACACGAAACTCGGGATACTTGTTAGTCGAAGCCATTACTAATGATATGAGATAAACCAACTCGTTTTACGTTGTTCGGAGTAATAAAAGACTCTAAATTAAATGGTAAATTTGGAAGAATTTTTTCCTAATCAAACCCCCTAACTTAGAACTTTGATCGTCCCGAGCAATGTAAAAGTATAAACATGATCCAACTCTAAAATGGGATAGAATGCCTCTTTCACGGGCAAGTGATTGCATTTAGCGCATGCAACAAGCCTTTAAACCCCTAGGTTACCTTAGTAGGACGAGTTGTGTCTCGTGGGGGTTTGTAGTGAATATACCCACAAAATTCGACTCAAAGAAAACTAAAAATTATATAATTCAAACTTTTCCAGAAAATAGTCATCATCAATTCTTGTTCATAGTGCGAGTGTGCGAAGCCAGAAATTTAACCACGAACTTCCACCGATTGACTATTAATTTACTAATCCAAAAATTCATTTTGATTTCAAAATCTCACGAGATTCTCTCACGAATGAATCACTCGGAATGTGGCTATTTTCTCTCAATATGAGTGATTTATAAGAGTGAATGCATTGGAACCACGCACACAAATCAAAAGATGGAATTTTATGGAAAATGGATCTCATCATCGGATTACGGTTATAATCAAATGGAAACATTGCCTCTAATTCATACCTTTGATCTCTTTTATTATCTTTTTGTGTTTTAGCTCTCCAAGCGCTAACCAATTTTGGAATTTTAGACCCGGTTAGGACTTTTTCAGCAGGCCTGGAAATATGTTTATTTGTTTCAGAACCACATTTTTCAATTTTTTAATGATATTTGAAAAATTGTACACAATCACGTTTCAGAAATATCATCACTGGGGCGGGGGATTGGAGCTTCCAGGCGTGCTGGGGTCATATGGGTTATAGAAGAAGCTTTGAGGGGGCCCACCAAAGTTAAGTTCGCACATGTGAGTTTGGCGACGGTTCATCATGCGTGTATCCCTACGGTAGGCCTCTTGATCCCTATTGTATTGCGTGAGGAATCTGTCAAAATGTGTTTCCATCGCCGAAAGATGTCAATTGATTTATGCATTGGCGGGTGAAAATTTAGAATCCTCCTCACTATCATAATTTGCATCGTCCCTGCTCATCATAATATCCTCCTCTTCTTCCTCGCTGTCTCTTCATCACCTCCCTCTTCCTCTTCTTCATCACTCTCCTCCTCTTCGGTATCACTAGCTTATTATGCCAACTGTGCTTGGATGCAGGCTTGTTGTCTTTCACGTTTAGTCCGGGTAGTGTCCCCAAAAGGAGTTAGGAGGCGCGGGAAATCTTACGGGGGTGCAATTTTGGCGTCGGCTAACATGGACCTGATGAGTCGGGCAAAGGGGAGAGGGGTGATGCCCTTTTTATTCATGGCGGCGAAGAATATGTCTTTATAAATGCAAGTAGCCAGGCTGATGGGGGTGTTGTGGTCGAAAACATGGTACACGAGAGTGGCTTGACGCGGGCGCATCGCCGAGTTATTGCCCGTGGGGAGAATGTTTGCGCACATGATTTTGAAAGTGAGGCTCACTTTATCACTTAGCTGGACCACCAGGTATGTTTTGGTATTCTAGTTAGCATTGGGGTCGATGCGAGACATGCACACGTCTTTTTAACGCGGGGTTAGAGGGTTGGGTAAATGTATTAATGTGGGGTCGTGACATCCTTGGCAGCCAACTTCTGGGTCAGAAGTTCCAAAGAGAATGGGACGCGGATGCCGCCAATGTAAGCTTTAGCCGTGTGGTTTCCGGTGCGAACAAGTGAGCCAAAGAAGGCGCACACCACGTTGGGCCATACCGCATTATGAGGTTCATTGATGAAGCGACACCAACCCCGAGCAATGAAAAGAGAGGTGACAGAATTAGGCATGTCATTCCAAATGACTTGGCACTCTATTTGGAGTTTATGAGGTTTACCGAAGAAATGTTCACACCACCATTGCTCTTGAAAGGATTTGTAGCCGGCGGCTCCGTCGCCTTGAATTTTGACGGAATCGTATTTTTGGGGAGGTGGGTTGGTTGGCCATAGTGTTGGGAAAGAGTAATAGTGATGGAAAAAAATAGTGACAGAGAGGAGGAGAGTGAGTTGTGGTGGGGTAAGATGTAGATTTTATAGGTGGGTAGGGGATAGGGTAGGGTAGGATTTGGAGGGAAAATGGGGAGGGATTTGGGAGGGAAAATGTGTGTTGGGAAGGGAGGGGACGAAAATGGAGGGAGTTTGAGGGATTGGAGGAAAAGAGGGGTGATCCTAGGGAAAGCCAAGAATTGCAGACCCCGGACCAATTCGGGTCCCCAGGACCGAATCGATCCAGACCCTATTTTTTTTATTTCGATTTTTTTCCAGACCGGACCAATCCGGGTGACCAGGACCGGATCGATCCCGTCCCCAAAATAGCTCTAGTCCACCTATGGGATGGTATACTCACCTCCTACAACTTTCGACTGCTCCTACCTACGATCCGACACCTGTATGACTTGATTACTCTCACCTCAATATTGTGGCTCTAAAATACTCGCCTCGTAAAGTGTGTTAGTGCTCGAATTCCTCTCCTTTTGTGATGTCATCTTATGAAATCCACTTTTCATAATCTATGTGTAGCTACTATACACAAGAATTCACCCCAGACACGTCGGGGCTGCGACGACCTCTCAGTTCAAGCTCACTTTACCCCGTAAATGGGGTTCGACAACCAAATGGTGTCGATCTCTTCTACGCACGCCTTAACATATAGCTTTAGGCATTGTCCATTGACTTTGAACGCGTTCCACCCTTTTGGATCTTCTAATTCTACTGCTCTGAGGGGGAATACGCTTTTCATAATGAATGGACCTGTCCATCGAGACCACAATTTACCCAAAAATAGATGAAACCGGGAGTTATAGAGGAGTACATTTTGTCACGGTTGAAACTCTTTTCGTCGACAAATCTTATTATGTGCTAGTTTCATCCGGGCTTTTGAAATTTTGGCATTCTTATACGAATCATTGCGTATTTCCTGTAACTCATTTAGTTGAAGCTTGTGAGATTCACCGGCTTTGTCCATATCATAATTTAACCTCTTAATTGCCCAATACGCTTTGTGCTCCAACTCAACGGGAAGATGTCAAGGTTTGCTATATATAAAGCGGAATGGGGACATTCCGAGAGGGTTCTTGTATGAGGTACGGTAGGCCCATAGCGAATCATTCAATCGAAGGGACCAATCAATCCGGTCGGGATTGACAGTCTTCTCAAGTATGTGTTTGATTTCACGATTTGCCAATTCGGTCTATCCATTCGTTTGTGGGTGATATGTCGTTCCAACCTTGTGAATGACACCACACTTTTTCATAAGTTTTTCAAACGACTTGTTGCAAAAGTGCATGCCGTTATCACTGATTACCGCTTTAGGTGCACTGATAAGCACCCAAATGTGTACATTTTATACCCCGAATAGACGTATTTTAGTTGCTAATTCTCTGCAATTTGAATCTTATGTGCTTTATTGTGTATTTTGTAGGTCGAATGCACGTTGCGGTGTTTAAACACGTATTTCAAGGCAATTGTGCGGATTATGGAGCTAATTACCAATCCCGTAACCCTAGCCTACCCTAACTTAGCCTAAACTTTGTCCCGAACCGTGTGTGTTTGATTTGTTCCCTTTCGTATTTTTTATTTTTTATATTTTTAGTTGAGTCGTTTTATTTTTAGGGTTTATTTTAAATTTATTTAGAATTTTCTAGGATTCATTTCCCATTTTTATATTTTGATTTTTATTAGTTTTTAATTTTTTCTTTTATTCTATCTTATTTTATTAAGATTAACTTTTAGGAGTTTATTTTTATTTTTATTATATTTTACTTTTTTTAGATCTTTAGTTTTTATATTTTTATTAAGTTTTTAGTTTTATTTCTTTTATTTTAGTTTTATCTTGTAGATTAGAAGTTTTATTTTATATTAGTTTTAGTTTTTATATATTTTATTTTTAGGATTTTAATTATTTTAATTTTCATTTTTTAGGGTCAAAACTTAAACACACACAAAACCCCTCACACCCATCTAACATACACACCCATACACACTAACCCCACCTAAGTCATCTTCAACCTCAAACACTTTCTCTCTCCTCTCACCATCCATAACCACACCACCAACAAACCCATCATTTGTCTCTCTCCTCTATCACCTTCCCCTCGTCGACCGGACCTCAACATCATTCCCAACCTAAGAGCCACCCAATATCGTCGGCGTGTTAACCCACCTCGCATCCCAAAAACCTCCATCGTACCCCTTCCAGCGCCCCAACGATCCACCTGCTCGCCAACACCGACGGCACCCACAAACCAAACCCGTCGAGCTCAAATAGCCCCTACCCCAAACAAGTAACTCGCACCAACCCGCCTACCCACCGATCTGTTCCAAACCCAAAAGTACCCCGATCCAAGAACCCCATGTCACCTATTTCCCACATTCAACATCCAAACCCCCAACCCGAACCAACGTAGACCTCGACTTCCATTTCAAACCAACTTGCAAACCCAAAACCCATTTCCTTTTTTTAAGCCACGATCTCACCTGTTACAAACAAAGACCAAAACCAAAATAAACAAATTAACCCACATGCCTTTTCCCACATGCCATTTAACCAGTTTAAACCCATTTTCCCAAACTACCCCCAACTAAACCTTTTTCCCATTCTACCCCAAAACCCCTATTACTGAATCAGATTTTATTCACTCACCCCACTTCCCACATGACCTCACACAACCCATGCCAATGTGTGCATAATTCCCTAATTAACCCTCACTCACACCTTATACAACTTCTTGCACCTTTATCCTCCCATTTTTACCCCATGCTTCATGCCTACTATTTAAAGAATGCAAGACTCAATTTGAAGAAAGCTTTTAGAAGATCAATTTGTAGAGAGAGTTCTAGAGAGAGATAGTTAGAGTAGAAAAAAAATTAGGTGGAAATTACTTTTGTAAATAGTTTTTATTTTTCTTTTTTAGAGATTATTGAGTGATAAATTGTCAGTAATTCAATTGAGTATTATATTGAGTTGATTATTGTTGAATGATCATATTGGATGGATTGTGCTTGATTTCAAGGAAATAAGAGTTCAATTTCACTTCAAGAGATTGGGTTTGATTGTTCTCTTCTCTTCTCATTTATTTTATGCATTTGATTAGTAATTTGTCAAATTTCATACCATGTTAGGCTAAATCTCCTTTCAAGGGGTGGGGTCAACCCTTATTTGATGTTATTTTAATTTAATTAGTTTCATTACTTGAAAATTCCCTTTAAATGTTAATTTTGATCCCTCACCCTTAAATTTACGCCTCGAGAGAGGGTAAATAATTTTTGAGAGAAAATCGAAATTCTAGTTATAATACCCATTTTTGATTCGAACTAGAGATAGGGGTTTTTTAAGTGGGGTATTATTACTTGAATTTAAACTCTATTTTTATTTTCTTAGATTTACATAAATTTGAATCGATCGATCCTAGCGGGTGATTAATTAAAAGGAGTATAGATCTATTTTCTAGAGTTGTGGGGGTTAAACATAATTTTCTAAAAGGTTACTGTTAAAATTACAATTGCAACGATAGTTGATTTGTAAGTTTGATATTAATTTGGGAGAATTCAATTAATTCAATTAATTAATTAGAATAGCTAAAATTTGTGGTGTAATACCACTCCTTGATTGTTCTCACATTTATTTACCTCATTTATCTCATATTTTTGTGTTAGACTTTTCTTTTCATTTTAGCTACTTTTTAGTTTGTCATTTGATCTTTCATTTAGTTTAGTGTTATTTCATACCTCACCTCACAAAATTGTTTTAATATTTGAAAAGCTAAAAAAAATAGAAAAGAAAAATTCCAAAAATAAAATAAAAATTGGTTTACAATTGAATTTGTTTATAGCTTTACCCCCTTGATGTGGATTAATACCCTTACTTACCTCTACACTTTAGATTGATATTATTTTGTAGGTATTTGAGGATTTTGATTAGAGGATCTTTTCAAGCAACGATGAAAAATACACCGAAAAGTTTTTTCTATCATGCACCGAAGCGAGAAAGTATGTGTTCGTGCTGGAATTTTATCACCACTTTATTGCCATTAGTCTTGGTAGCTATAGCTTCCACCCACTTAGACACATAGCCTATTGCGACTAGGATGTACAGGTATCCAAAGGACGGGGGAAAAAGGTCCCATGAAGTCAATACGCCAGCAATCGAAAACGTCAATGATGAGAATCAGGGTTAATAACATTATGTCTCATCGAGTAATCTCTCCCATCCGTTGACACTTGTCGTAAGATTTGCAACAATTGTTGACATACCGAAACATTATGGGCTAGCAAAAATCACTTTGGAGAATTTTAGCGGCTGTCTTTTTCATGAAAAAGCGGCCTCCACATTCTTCCGAAAGACAAAATTGGACGACTTTCAGAATTTCGTCATCCGGTACGCATCGTCGGATGATTTGATCGACACAATATTTGAAAAGGAATGGATCATCATAGAAAAACATGCGTGGCCAAGTGATGAACCTCTTCTTATCTTGCGGTGTCCAATCGGGAGGGATGGCTCCCATGACAAGATAGTTCACTATATTCGTAAACTAAGGTAAAGATTAGGTGGCAAAGAGTTGCTCATCCAGAAAATATTCGTCTATGGGTGTAGGATCACTAGGTACGTCGAACGAAAGCCGTGATAAGTGATCGGCAACGACGTTTTCTACTCCTTTTTTGTCTTTAATGGAGATATTAAACTCTTATAGGAGTAGGATCCACCTTATGAGGCGCGGCTTTGCGTCTTTCTTCGCAAGTAGATATTTTAAAGCCACGTGGTCGGGAAATAAGTGATGGGGGTACCGATAAGATCGGACCAAAATTTGTCGAGAGCAAAGACTACCGCTAGCAATTCCTTCACCATGGTGGAGTAATTGAGTTATGGTCCGGTAAGAGTCTGGCTAGCGTAGTAGATGACATGAGAATTTTTATCTTTTGTTTGGCCCAAAATAACCCCTATCGCATAATCGTTAGCATCACACATAAGCTCGAATGGTAATGATTAATCCGGAGCTTGCATGACGGGAGCGGACAAAAGCATGTTTTTCAGTTTTTCCAAATCACTTTGGCATGCTTTTGTCCATTTGAATGAGGTGTCCTTCATAAGAAGATTTCTTAAGGGTATAGTGATGGCGCTAAAGTCCTTAATGAACCTTCTATAAAACCCCGTGTGTACCGAGAAGGAGCGCACGTCTTTTAGAAATTTAGGTGGGGGTAGGTCAGCTATGACATCTATTTTTTCTTGGTCAACTTTGATCCCTTTGGATGACAAGATGTGGCTAAGAACTATACCCTTGGTGACCATGAAATGACATTTTCCCCAATTCAGCACTAAGTTCTTTTCCACACATCGGGCTAGTACTTTCTCAAGATTGGCTAAACCTAGGTCGAAGGAGGTGCCCAAAACACTAAAGTCGTCCATAAAAACCTCGAGCCCTGTCGCAACCATGTCACTGAATAAGCTCAACATACACCTTTGAAAGATCGCCAGTGCAATACACAAGCTAAATGGCATACATTTTTAGGCAAAAGTTCCAAAAGGGAAAGTGAAGGTTGTTTTCTCTTGATCTAGTACATCTACCTCAATTTGCTTATATCTGGAATAACTATCTAGGAAGCAATAATAAGGGTGGCCCTCTACTCTTTTAAGCATTTAATTGATATATGGCAAGGGGAAATGGTCTATCCTAGTTCTTGCATTGAATTTTCGGTAATCAATACAAACGCGCCATCCAGTGGTGGTACGTTGGGGAACTAGCTCTCCCTTGGCATTTTCAATCACAGTCATGCCCGACATCTTCGGGGCAACTTCAATGGGTCTCACCCACTTGCTATCCGAGATTGGGTAGATAATCCTGGCATCCAATAATTTTATGATTTCCGTCCTCACCACATCTTTCATTGTGGGGTTTAGCCGTCTTTTCATTTCTCTCGAGGGCTTAACATCCTCCTCAAGGTGAATCTTATGGGTGCAAATTATAGGTCTTATACCCTTCAGATCAACTATACACCAACCAAAACCACTTTGGTTCTTCCTCAAAATCTTCAATAGCTTGCCCTCCTGCTCTTCATCTAAGCTAGAGGAGACAATAACAGGAAATGTCTCACTTTCACCTAGGAAAGCATATTTAACATTGGAGGGTTGTTTATTCAACTCGAGAGTTAGGAATGTGTCTCTAGAGGGAACCATGCTTGTTTCCCTTGGCGATAGCTCTTCGAATCAAGAAACCCAATTAACATCTCTCGTGTTCTCATCCAACGCTCTCTCATCGAGTAAGCCTCTTAACTCCTCTATCTCCTTCTCAAACTCGGTGTAAGCTCACTCACTCTCATGACTAGAAGCTAGGCAAGATTCTAAGGCATATCCATAATAATTTTTCTCAAAGTGTTCTTTTATGATCTCCTCAATTAGGCTCACCTCGTGAAGATCATCTTATTCCCCTGCTTGTTGGGCTATGTTGAAGATGTTCATTTCTAAAGTCATATTCCCAAAAGTGAGTTGCATCTGCCCATTTCTAGTATTGATCACTGTGTTAGTCATAGCTAAGAATGGGCATCCAAGGATGATGGGAACATAATTTTTCGAGGCGAAAGAGGGATCCGTGTCCCAAATGAGAAAATCTACCAGGAAGTAGAAAGTGTCCACTTGGACTATCACGTCGTTAACTATACCCCTTGGTATCTTCATGGTTCGATCCTCAAACTGGAGAGTGATCTTTGTGTGCTTAAGATCTCCTAGATCAAGTTTCCTATAAATTTAATAGTGGATGATATTGACATTCTTCCCCGAATCGAGTAAGGCCTTTTCAAATTTGTTCTCTCCAATGGTGCAGGAAATAGTGGGTGCACCGGGATCTTTATATTTAGGTAGGAGATCCTTAAGAAGGAATGATCTCACGTTCTGTGAAAGAAATACATTTTTCTTTACCTTCAACCTCCTTTTGACTCTTAGTAAGTCTTTTATGACTTTTGTATAACCTGGAATTTGCCTTATTGCATCGAGGAAAGGTATGTTCAATTTTACGTTCTTAAGGACTTCTAGCACTTCATCACTTATGGGCCTTTTTTAGGAGAGAACCAATCTTTGAGGAAATGGTGCAGCGGTGGGTGATTTTACAACTACCTCGGGCTCACTAGTTTTTTCCTTCTCACTCTCATTCTAGGAGATATCTTCGACCTCTTTCGTGCCAGGCGAATTCTCCTTGTCTTTTGAAATGTCGTGTGGGGGAGGTGATAAATCAACAACTCTCACACTACGCAGAGTAGTTACGACTTGGAAATGCTTCTCCTATTCTGTAAAGGTGGAGCTAACACTAGGTTGACCTTGGGGAGGTCTTTGGCTTTGGTTAGTAAATTTGCCCTTATCTTGGATGCTCAATGCGGATTGCATCTTGGAGATGTTCTCATTTATTTCAGTGAACATGCGTTCATATCTATCATTGTTTCCACCTTGAGAATTTATGAATTGGTTCATTGTATCCTCGAGATTCCTCCGTGGTGGAGCTACATATGGATATGGAGGTGGTGGTGCTTGTTGGTATTGAGGAGGTGGTGGAGGTGGGACAACCTATGAATGTGGGTTCATCGCAGCTTGTGGTTGTCCATAGTTAAAACTAGGATGGTTTCTCCATGAAGGGTTGTAAGAGTTCCCATGCGGGGCATTAAAATTCCCTTTGAATCCACCTATAGTATCCACCTACTCAGTGTATATGGCCTTGTAAGCGAAAATAGTCGGGCATGCCTTTGTGGAGTCGCCTGTCTCACAAATAGCACACACTTTTTCTTTTGAACCAAGGCTGGATCTAGAGATATTTCTCAACTGACCATCAAAGCACTATTTCATATCTCTCTGAAACTGATCGAATCAACGGTCTATTAAGGTATTGCTATCCAAATGGTATAGACCAGATGCAGTCTGATTAATAGATGGTTGTCTAGGCCTGGCTTGGTTAGGATCAGATGTGTCCCATGCTTGAGTAGTCTCTGCGACATATTTAAGATGGTCATCGGCATCGCATGAATTTAAATTCCAAAAGGGTCTTTCACACATTGTTTCCACAAGTTGTTTGGAAGCTACTGTCAACCCATTGTGGAAGAAAGATATCACTAGGTGTTTGTCAAAACCATGATGGGAGCATGCGCTTACTAACTTTTGTAAACGTTCCCAAAATTTGTCAAAAGACTCATTATCGTGTTGTCGAAAAGATTGGATTTGAGTTTTGGAAGAGTTGGTCTTGTGTTGTGGGTAGAATTTTAAGATAAATTTAGACTGCATATCTCTCTAGGAAGTGATGGAGTTCGGGGGTAGAGACCATAGACAAGTTTTGGCTTTATCCTTTAAGGGAAAAAGAAAAAGCTTTAGGTGAATGACATCTTGCGTGCAAGCTTGATCACTAAATGTGTCACACGCCCCTTCGAACTCACGAATATGTAGGTATGGTTTCTCCGAATCCATGCCATGAAATGTAGGGAGAATTTGTATCATCCAATTGTGAAAGTGGAACTGACTGGCATTATACGGAAGTAAAATGCAACCAAGCATAATAGTCCGCTCAGGAAAGAGTAAGTCTTTCGTGGGACGATAGGGGAGATCTTCCTCTCCAGTATCGAAACTTGTTGCGTCATACATCGCACTCGCGCTCTCTTCAAATGACTCTGTGTACTCACTCGTTGTCCTAGATTTGTGACATGAAGGTTGACTCAGGGTGTAACTACCGACATAGTGCTCGGGAGTAGGAATCGGAACCCAAAATTGTGGTATGCGAGGTGTGTGGGGGTTTCAGAGTTATACTCAACTATCGAGTTTTCGTGGATTCTGGTTGGAGTATTGTGAGGAGTCTGAGTATGTTCAGGATTTTTCATTAAAGGCTTTTTGGAGAGATGAATTTTTATTTTTATGTTTTTGGGTTTTTTTCTTTTTTGGTCAAAGTTTTAGATTGACTTGATCTAATCTAAATCTACCTAATTCCCCGGCAACCGCACCAAAAACTTAATGCGACCACAAATGTGTCTAGTGTGAGTGCTTATTTAGGCTTAAGTGCAAGCCTGTCTCTCAAGTAATAATCCGATAAGTCGGGTATTGAGCCTTAGGGAAACATGATGAACGTAGTCGTGACGGCGTTGGAAAGATTAAGAAAACCTAACTTTGACTCTAAAAAGAAGGAAAAGATGATTTGGATTACGAAATAACTATAACTAAATGCAAAGGTGAAAATGATTACTAACGAAGTCACTACTAAATGAAATGCAATTATTTTAGTTAAACGAAAAGCTGATGATAATTTTGACTAAAAATATGACTATGAAATGAGAATGATAGGTCGGGTTACAATCCCCCACACCCTAGTAATTCACTTCGCAAAATACTATATTCGGAATTAAAACTTTAAATGAACCCGGTCTTTAATACTCCTAAGTATTACATAAATGAGGGATCGTAGCCCGCATAGTATGTAAGCAAATGACGAATTAAAACCTGGTATTTAATACTCCTAAGTATTACATATATGAAGGATCGTAGCCCGCACAGTGTGTAAGCAAAGGACGAATTAAAGCAGTATCGCATTAACCAATACTCGCGTCGCATTCTTAAGCATCCCGATTACCTAGGGCAAATGATATCAAAATTCTTACAAAGGTTATACTAGTTATACGACACAAATCACCTAAGATTTTAATTCAAAAATATATTTCCACTATCATGAATCACATCGGGTGGGTTTCATGCACGCCAACTCTTGAAAACTTAGTCGGACATATTAAAACTAGAAGAAAACATGCTTTGAACGATAGAAAACATTTTAACTAACAATTTAAGATGAATAATAACAAAATTACTAAGTAATGAATTAACTAATGCAATAATAAAAGAAAGAATTAAAACGAACTTACTTGAATTGTAGAACTGGAATCAAAGCTATATAAAAACTAGGCTTTCTTGTTGTGTTCTCCTCTAAACTAATTACAATGCTTCTCTAAACGGATTCCAAGCCCCCCGTCTAATGTCTGGGAGGTGTTTTAAATTTATACCCTATGAAAATTACAAGATTTGGATGCATACAAAATTCTATCAAGAAGAAGATAGCACTAAATCTTGAACCCCGTATCGATCCGGTTAGGATATATCGAATTGGTCCGGGTGACAACCGGATCGATCCGTTTTTCAAATCACCCAAATTTTTTTGGTAAATAAAGAACTTATGCAGTTAAATTTGGTGTTGGATCAATCCTTTTTTCGAGAGAACCGGATTGGTCCGTTAAACGCATTCCTATTCAGAGATCTTTGGTACCTGGATTGGTCCGTTTTTCATATAAGACGGATTGGTCCGGATTGGCTTCTCAATTTCTCTTGATTTTCTCTTCAAAATCTCTTGATTATCTCACGTCTTTGCATCTTCATAACTTCTATTCCAGAACTCGGATTGGGACACCGTTTCTTCCTACACGTTCATAAGCTCGAGATATTCGACTTTTATTTTGGGTCTTGATCGATTCCTGATGGAAATTATGATTTTTCCCTTTTGATTCATCCTCTTTCTCTTCTCTTGCTTCTTTCAGTTTCTTTCTTTCATGAATTAAATACCTGTAAAATCAATAAGAAATACATGAAACTCGGGATACCTGTTAGACAAAGCCATTAGCAATGATATGAGACAAACCAACTCGTTTTATGTTGTTCGGAGTAATAAAAGCCTCTAAATTAAGGGGTAAATTTGGAAGAATTTATAGCTTATCACCTTTATATAAAATAATCGCTATACATGGTTTTAAGAATAAAATTCCAACTATATCCTACTTAGTCTTAAAGCCATGTATCTATCTCCTAACCTATCCAAACAACAATTTGCTTCCTATTGATAGAAGTATTAATCGGGTGTTATTAGATACAACCTTGTGATAAATTATCATTCATTCCATTCAATCTCTTGAACTTGTTTAAACCTATACTTAATGTGCTTAACCGCTTTGTTGGTTACGAGTTCTCTTGAACTTGCAATTGTACCGCTATGCTCACTGAAAAATGTAATTTATAATTACATTTCAAGGAAACTTCCTCGATCTACTTAATAAGTAATCGAGACATATTGTCTCCTTAGTTACCTCCGAAGTGGCAACAACTTAGGCCTCCCTTGTAAAGTCAACAATCCAAGATTGCTTCACACTCCTCCAACTTATAACTCAACCTTGTGTTGGTAAACACATGTTCCGATTTGGAATAACCTGGAATCCTTATCTAATTAAACCTAGTCTTTGTACCTCAAAGGTATAAGACTATTAGACTGAAATCTGTTGCCCACGCCGAAGGCATATTAGACTTTGGTCTAGTACTCAAGATAGCATATCTGAGGTTACCTAACATCCAAGCTTTAAGCATATCCCTCATTCCTTACATCTAATAAAGTGTCTTTAGACGTTGGTTTCTAGACAGAATGATCCCAAACTTTAAAATAAACTATTTTCATGGAATCCTAATGTTAATCTTGTATATAGAAGATTGATATAATTGACTTGGGATAAGCTTAACATCCTTTACAATCGATCTAGCATAATCTTGATCATAAAGATGTGACTAGTTTGTCTAAAGTACTTCACATCAAATATCTAGAAAACCACACTCCTATGTGAAACAATACTCTCATCTGTCTGCTAATTGGGTGTGTATTATCCACAAATTGTACAAAAAAATAACACCACATTTTCGTCATACTTCTTACACAAACAAGTACTTTTCGAACTTTGATCAAAATCAAAACATGATTACCTGATAAAACCGAATGACCGAAGACCTTGATTTTATCTTGAATCCATGAATGGATGTAATAAGCTTACATCGCTTTTATTTTTATGACCTTTTATTATGTGCATGTCATTACGATCGTTCAAGAATGTAATCTTAACATTAAAAGAATTCTAATAAATTTTAGGATGGCTATCCTGAGAAGATTTTCTCATAGTCAATCCATTTATTTATGAGTAAACCCTTTAGTAAGAATTTCCTTGAAGGTTTGTCACTTCCCATCCATCTTTCTTCTAACTTCTTGTAGGTCCACTTATGCCCGAGGGATTTTACTTAATTAACAAGTATACAAGACCCAAAACTTCATTCGAATACATCGAATCCCTTTTGGTATCCATAGTCATTAATCAAAGTGAATTTTTTTATCTTGGAAAACCTCATTGTAGTTCCTGGGAGTCGGCTAACGTTTTCCTGGGATCATATCGAAATGATTACCAAAAACACTAACCACTCGGGATAACTCTTGATGCTCCTTGTATGACATGGCATCATTTTTAATCCAGTATAAGTGACACATATATCCTAATCATCGATAATTATCCCAAAATGATAATGTAGTGTATTAATATTCGGTCGTATTTCATATTATATGGGTGGTCTAACTGTAACACCCCGCCCGCCCGGGGAGAGCGAACGGAGTGCTAATGCTATAAAATAAATCCAAATCCACAAATCACAAGGTATAGAGCATCTAAGTCCCACAACAACAAAAGAGAAACTACAAATCTCAATCTCTTCAAATTAAATACCAAATCTCTCGAATTACATACAACAACTAACTCGAAAATAAAATACAAATCTCCAAATCTCTATACATCAAAATAATACAAATCTTTCCCAAACAATCATCGCTAAAATCAATCTCCATAGCGCCCCAAAATCCGCGCTAACCTGCCACTAAAAGAAAATATGGGGAAGTACACAATACGACAGGAAAGATGCTCAACAAATATATTAACGATGAATAAAGCGTAATAACACGAGTAAGAATATTCAAATCAAAATGCAAATCTCAAAGTATTTATCAATATAATTTCTCAACAACACTTTACCCGGGTCACCAGGCCTCACCACATCCGTATATGCTTTATCAAGCCATAGCCCGGGAAACAGGAATCTTGGCGGGTGCCCAACATCCGTGCAATATTAAAATCTCATGACAACGTGCTCATCAACAATATAATGATACCACATGAATCAAAATAATTTCAACAATTATTTTCCAGATTTCAATGAATTTATCAATTCAAATATGAGTTCAATTAAACAAGGATTCAAAGAGAATGACACTCGCGAGATTTAAGGAGCATATTGTGTAAAACCCCAAACCTCCAATCATAATGAGAAACCAACGATCACATCCTCAAGATCAACACAAAAGATATACAAAATCTCCTTCAAGAACCTCCAACAAAATAGCCCCAAGAAGACCTCTAATCTAAGGTTGGAACTCACAAATCTCAAGGGCCAATGTGTATATAAAAAGAAGAGGAATATAAAATATATTTGCTGCCAAAATTTGTGCCAAAAGTAGGTTAAAAGCACTGTTCTAAAAAACCCGCCTAGGCTCCGCCTAGGCACGCCTAGGCTTAAGGCTTGGGAGAAACGCCTCGCCTTATGCTTTTCACGCCTTATTCTTGGTAAAACCGTTAAGGCGCACTTTTTTCTAAAAATAACAATGCTTTAGTGAAATGATGCCGCCTTTTAAAGAATTTCTTTACAAATCGGACCATTATCTCATCCAAAATAATCAAATAGTATTTTAATTTGCATATATTCAGACATATTTTTATGATATGTGAAATTTTTGTATTTTAATAGCCTTGTTATGGTTAAAAAATATTAAAATATAATAAGAAGGTATAAACGCCTTCTCACGCCTAGGCCCGCCTAGGCTTCTAAGGCTTAAGGCTTGGCCTCCACGCCTCAATCACGCCCCGCATTTTTTAGAACCTTGGTTAAAAGGGTTGCCCACTAATTCCTTTTATAATGCAAAGAAATGAAGAGTTGGAATCCAAAAGACTCCTTTAAATAAGGCAACTAAATGAAGAGTTGGAAGTCAAAACAACTCCAAGAGTTAAAAACATTTAAAAATCATTTTAAAATTCGTTTTAACTCCGTTTTCGAAACTGTTTGAAATTCTCGCCTTTAAAAATAATAACCAACATATTTGAGTAATAAAAATAATTTTATCAAAAAATTTATTTTCCTCCATCTTCCAAAAATTAATTAAAATAGCCCAAAAATTATGCAGGTTGTTACACTAACATCATTGGTAATATGATGTTCCATTATACATTGTAAGTCCAACTTACACTAGGGCTCGTAGTTTATTACATATTTGTCTTATAATAATATGGAATTGGTGTAATCAATGACCTTATTATACTTAGGATTATGATATAAACTACCATTGTAACCTTTGGGATAACCAACTAATAAACATAACTCTTTCCTTAATTTCAACTTCTTTGGATCATTCCATAGAATAGGTGCCAACACCCCCAAATATAAACATGCCCTTGAATGAGCTTCCGCCCACTCTATTGTTCAATGGGAGTTGAAGAAATCGAGTAACAATAAATTACATTAGAATGTATATATTCATCTCTTACATAAAATCCCAATAAGAATCTTGTAGTCATAAATAACTTATCATGCACCTTATCATATCTAAAAGAGTCTAAAGCTCGATTTTTTCTCTTTAATGATTGTCCATCAATGTTATCTAGTTCAGTATTTAACAGTGGCGAGACAAAATAAATTATTTCCCAATGTACCATAACAAATAAAAGACGTCTTGCAAAATTAAATTTCTATTCAAAACCAATTTAGAAAATCGAAGTCATTTATAAAACTAGGTGTATTAAATAATTTTCCTATATTAATTTTATATACTCACCAATATGTAAAAGATATACTTATTGTACTGTTGTCTTAATCTTGATGCGCATAACTAGGAACATCTCACTTTAAAGTAATTATTTAGTTACCTAGAACCCTTGTAATGAATCACAATCTTGATTTGTAGTTCTTGAGTCTACATACTATGTTAATGTAGACCGGGCCATAAATCATGTATTCACTTTTAAGAGGAAAACCATTACCATGTACAATAACATTTCAGTACTTAAAACTTATTCTAATTAAACCTTTAAGACTAAAACAGTGAGAAATATATTGAATTCATTTTTGAAAACCTAGAAACATGAAATTGAAAAAACAATCCAATTAAACACGAGCAAAAATTCGATTATATTTCAAGTGGCATCACTCAGCCACCAATTTGAAATTAATTTGTCGGACATCCTAGTTTCCTTATGATGTGAGATTTCTCATTTGGAGCTTAAATCACCACACCTTGAAATAGAAGACTTTCATCTTTTACTATGCCATATGGACAACTCAACATAATGAAAAGCCGACGACTTTTGGTCCCACTCCTAATGATAGTGACTCCTTTGGGAGGATATCAAAAGTTGTGTCTAAGTGTATACCACCAACTAATTTTAGATATCCTACATCACATATACTCCTCCTTTGGTAGGCCACCCACGTGAATAACGAATCCAAAATTAATTGTTAGGAAACTTGTACCGACCACCACAATAATTAATATTCCTCTTTAGTGGACCTACATAAAATTGAAAGTCTATAAATAGTTGATGAAGACCGTGGGGTTTATGTTAAAACTCCTCTCCCACTTAGTATGTTAAAACATAAGGGTTTTGAAAAAGTTAGCACTCAATTCTAAATGCCCAAATTTAAATGGTAATTTTCTATTTGCTTGTATAAATTAAATTACTTGATCTCACGATTTTAATTTTCTTAAAATAAAAAACATAATTTAAATTTTCCAAAATATATATTTTGGAGTTCTCAATTTAAATTCATACCTTTAAATTAATTACAGCAATTTAATCTAATTTAGAAAAGAATAAAACACAACACAAATTTTTGGAGAAAATTGGTGATTTAGGACAATCTCAAAATAAATAATACATATTGTCCATAAAATTATTGTTTCGAATTATCCAATTAATTACAATAAAAATTATGCGGCATAATAAAATAAAAAGACATGTAAGAAATTAAATAATTCAATGCAGGAAAAATTAAAAGACATAAAAGCTCTTTCCACTATGGGCTAGACTTTTACCTGAAGTAAAACTCTTCATGCAAAAGAATCCTTGTTAAAGTAGACTTCATTTTTGGGCAAGAGTCCAAGTTGAACTGAAACTCTCCATGTAAAAGAATTCTTATTGAAGAAGACTTCCGTTTGAGAAAGAGTCCAACTCTAAGTGAAACTCTCCTTGTAAAAGAATCTTTTTTGAAGAAGACTTTTGTTTTGGCAAGATTCCAACTCGGATTGGACTTTATCAAAAGAAGATGAAGGTGGCCTTAGCGATGACCGATAGAGGTAATTTTATTTTTGTTTCATGACTTTGTATCAACTCCAATAAGAATATATCCAAGAATCAACGAATTCCAATGGTTTGATTATCTACAAGGGACATTATAGCTTAGAACTTCATCATTCAAGAAGACAACCTTAATGACATCCAATCGAGCAGATTTTCACTATACGCCTTCACTTTTTCTTCAATAAGATCATTTTAAAAAATTGATGAATTACAATGGTCCGATCATCGGCAATCGATGAAATGATATTTCAAATTTCTGTGACATGACCTTCTTCTTGTTCTTCAGATTTGCATAGAAGAAAACCTCCATAACTCCTCCAACTGTTCATGAAACTTGTCCCAACACCCAATAATATGTAAATCCATGATTATAAACTTATATAAACATTACAACCGTCTTTCAACACCTCTAACTACACTGATATTGAAATAATTACAAAAACATAATTGTTAAAACCATATGAAATCTAGGAGAAAAATTAACTACTGATAAACCATCGTAGGATCCAATCACACATAAAAAATTTGCATGCCCATGATGGAAATATTATAAATTTAGAATATCTGCAAAACCATGTAAGCACGACGCCATACACAAACATGTATAATCATACATCATGCCAAAACTAGGGTTTCTAGTTTGACAAGATAGATCTTTTCAATACAAAGTCAATCTCAATCGGGGATTTTGATAGAAATTCTTGGGAGATTCAACTTGGGATTGATATTTAAATATGGAAAACTTTTATCCTTAAAGATCTTTGATTAATCGTGCATTGAAAAGAAAACAATAACTATGTTTAAAGATTAACCATATGGTTTCAAGAATTCATACCATAGAAAATATTATTCTGATTCGTATGAAGAGAAGTTATTTCATGAAGAACATGATGTTGCTACCCATATAAGGTCTCTAAAACCTTTCTTAACCTTCTATAAAGCTTGGATCTTCTATTGTTCCTTCTAAAGCTAGGGTGGTATTTGGGCACCTTTTGAAATAAAAACCCTTCCTTATGAGTAAGATATGGTCCTCTCGCTTAAGGTCTCTTCACAAAAATGCGAATAGTGTTTTCTCTCACCCATGTCAAACCCTAATTCCCACACTTTTTTATGCAAGTACAAGAGGTGGTCTTGGGCCAAACTGGATTTCTTGAGAGTTTGGATCGAACTATTTAAGTATATGGACTACACTAGGGAATCAAAACAAATTATTAAATTAGCTCCAGATAAATACTCAAAAATCTTAGTTACATTATCGTAATTATTTCCTTTCATTATTTAATTGTGAATTAACTCCACTAAATAGTCATAACTTCAGACCAATTTAATTAGCTCAAAAATCAATCGGATATAACGATGTCTTATTTGTAAAGTTAATTATGGTACACAACATGATTCCCAATGTTAAGAGTTTGATCCCCACTTGGTCAAATCAATTTACTATTAATCAATTTTAATCAACATCTAATAAATTCATTAATTCTCAGACTTAACTTATTTGCTACACCATCAATGTTATCAAAGAATCCAATGATCGGGTTTTACTTGATGTAAAAAAACATATAAGTATATCAAGGGTGTGTCACAATCCACGGTATCCCATGGACGTGGATTCCTCCAAATTATGATATTAGACCTACTTACACAAATCTCACCTAATATGCGGAGATCATTTGACCCCATATAAATTAGATTGCACCCATTGTAAGCAGAGTGACATTTACGCAAGCATTCTCATTCTTATAATTCTTGGGATTGAGAATATATTCACCCTTTGCAAATGTTGTGAGATTGCCCTACTCTAATCAAGATAACCCTTAGACTTAAATCTCATGAGTGCCATGTTAATACATTCCTACATTGTACCAATCAGAATCCTCTGTCGAATTATCGAACAAGTTCTCGAACCATCAAGTAGGCTTCCCTAGTTTGAAATGGACTACTAACATTGCATCACAACAATTAGATAGGGTGTCAACTCCCTATCTATGTTATGAATATTTTAATAGTACTAGAACCGAAATTATAATCTCCCTGTGATTAACTTAAAGTCGCATTATTAGAATTCCTACTAAGATCTATTTATCGACATGTCTATAATATATTTGAACCAAATATAAGTTATTCTCACAACCACGATTCTTAGTTAAAATGAATTGACACTCCTTTAGATAAAAGTAACCGTTAAAATGAATTGACACTCCTTTAAAACCATGTTTGGCAGTTACTTTTAAAAGCTCAAAGACGAGTTGAGTGCTACTTCTTAAAAGCTCAAACAGACTGAAGACAACCTTACTTTGAATTTATCAAAGATGAAGTTGTTCTGGCAGAGAAAGCAAATGCCATAAGGCTTAAAACGAGATCCCCCAATGTTCTACTTATTGAAGGAAAAGATTTATCATCGAGGATACTTTAACAAAACTTTACAATGCATCACCATAGAGGAATCATAATACTTACTCAAGCAACACAACGACCCCTCTCACATGGGAGGATCTAAGTTGTATGCTCAACATATGGCACTTATACATTACTGGATAATAATGTAAAAAGAGTCAACTGAGTTTGCTTAAAATTCAAAGCTTGATAACTTCATGGCAACCTCATTCATGCTCCATCGATTGATGTCACTCTTTGAAAATACCTTATCCTTTATATACTTGGGAGATTGAATTCATGGGAATAATGAAACCTTTATCTAGGGAAAAATTATGGATTTCATGGAAACATATCATTTTACAAAGTGGGTAGAGGAAGTACCTTTTAAAAGAGCGACATCAGGAGTAGTAGCATAATTCATTAGAGAATATATCATTTGTTGATTTGGTATTCCTAATATTATTCTTTTAGATAATGGAAATCCATTTATCAATAAATAAGTAACAATGTTAATTAAAAAATGTTCAAATATCAACCGCACCGCAATCGCGTCTTATCCTAAAGGTAATGGACGAGAAAAAGCTATAAGTAAAACTTTGGCCAACATTTTATCAAGGATGACGACAGACTATCCTGAAGCATGGGATTATAAGTTGTCTATGGTATGACTTATTGAGCAACTAAGAGGAAGCCAACAATTTATATACCTTTATATTTAGTTTATGGAGCTAAAACATTCTTCTAAAGGAGTTCAATGTACCTTCTGCCAAATATTCCTTATAAAGCAACATGCTTCCTCAGAGTAGCCATTACCTTTTCTATAACTCAATAATAATTGAGTCAATTAAGTTGACGGTTGCTCCCAACATGTTCAATTGGGTGAGCTATTTCGCAATGTTCTTGATGATGTAGAGTTATTTCGATCTCTATATTCTCAAAAGAAGTTTCCTCGGGAATATTCCTAGACAGGTCGATCGATGATGCATTGAGCATCCTCTGTTCTAACACACTTGGTCTTTCGAGTGTTTTGATTAACATCTTCAATAAAACATTGAATGAAATCCCATTTTCCTTGGTTAGTTAACTTATATTGCAGTAGGGAGTTTTACAAATAATCCCCTCAAGGTTCCTCTGAGGTGGATGGCATACCCCTAGAGTCTATTGGCCCCATCAGACCAGATCTCATAAAAAATTACAATTAATGGTAACTGATGTTCTATATAGAATGAATCCCATTCATGTTAGTGTAAATGATTCTTTAGCTGGTTTAGAGATATCTTACCCAT
This sequence comes from Sambucus nigra, assembly GCA_949130495.1. Taxonomy (NCBI): domain Eukaryota; kingdom Viridiplantae; phylum Streptophyta; class Magnoliopsida; order Dipsacales; family Adoxaceae; genus Sambucus; species Sambucus nigra. The sequence continues at coordinate 551,659,007 of OX422207.1, forward strand.
ATGGTGATTTTATTATTTCTCATACTCATCGCAAGTAGGCTATCATAGAAGTTCCATCAGGGAAAGGATATCTTACTCATGTGTCCTTCTTCAAAAAACAAACCTTTGAGGAATAAATTAATTCAAGCATGTTTATTCATAATACCAATTCCTTATCCACAAGGTTCCTCTAACCAAACCATAACCTATAAACCAAGTGATGCTCTAGAGGATATTTCCACGCATGATCCTCTATCTAAGCAACCTTGGCAAAACCGATCAGTAATTCTTTTATCAAAGTGTGGAACTATTACTTTGTGAAGGAAATATTATTTTAAAACACTTCTTTTATGTTCCATTTGCATGATATCCCCCATCTACAGTAGTTGATGCAAATATTTATGACAAGCTTCCATCAAAGGAACGGTGAAGTCTAGTTGTTGAAGACACCGACAATGCACCTTCTCCGTTACCTTGTTCTTCAATGATTGGGATTACCTATTCTCAAAGGTCACTCTCTAAGCATGTTGTAATCGTAGTATAAAAATTACATATGGGAGAACAACCACTCAACATTTTAAGTGAAGCTATTGAGTCTTCCATTTCATCAACTCCATTGACTTCGATGGAGTTGCCACTGGTTTTGGTCCCCCCAATTAGTTCTTTTTAGGTAGGTTAAAAGAAGTTTTGTTTTGGATACTATTACATCATCTTAGTATGTATGATATACCAATACTTAGATTGATGTTGTAATTATAAGTTAACATAATGGTCCCTATGTATAAGCTACCTCTTTTTCTTGAAGCCATTGTTGAGGTAATTGCCTTTAAAACAAATTGTTATTCTCTATATTTTCTTACCCATGGCCTTTTTTGGTGAAATTCTTGAACTCATGATGTTTTCGCTCACTAGAAGTGAAAAGAGAGACCCGCCAGTTCGCTCCTATGAGTATAATCTAGTTTTAGTCCCTGTTTCTACATCATTGGGAGCTCAAGCTTCCTCTGGTGATGCACCAGTTCAAGCGTCAGAGGATGTGGTTCTTCCTCCTTCTTCTACTTTCTATCAGCTGCTGAGGAGGTAGTTTTCATATCTCTGTATGATTCTCCTTATTACTTAAATCACTCATATTTACGTTTTTAATATAAATTTTCACTTTAAAAGGCAACTCAACACAAATTTTGCAAAGGTTTTTCTCAAAACTAAACTTTTTAAGTCAACTTAGTATCTTACTACTAAGGGTTTTCTTAAAATTCACACTTTACAAGCCAACTTAATTTTTTTTTCAAATTTACACATTGCAAGTTAATTTAATAGCATATTACTCAGGTTTTTCTCAAAATTTACACATTATAAGTAAATTTCGTAGCATATTACTAAGTTTTTTTCCTCAAAATGTACACTTTGTAAGTTTACTTAGTCTACTAAGGTTTTTCTCATATTTACACTTTGTAAGTCAACTTGGTAGCTTACTACTAAGGTTTTCTCAAAATTTACACTTTGTAAGTTAACTTAGTATCTTACTACTAAGGTTTTTCTCAACATTTACACTTTGTAATTCAACTTACTAGCTTACTACTAAGGTTTTTCTCATATTTACACTTTATAAGTCAACTTAGTATCTTATTAATAAGTTTTTTTTAAATTAAAAATTACACACTGTAATTCAACTCAGAAGATTACTACAAAGTTTTTTTCAATAGATACACATCATTGGCTACTTATCATAAATCTTGCTAAGGTTTGGGCTGACTGTTATGTGTTATCTGTCTTTGCATCCCGTCATAGGAAGTAACCCATTTGAGGCACCTCAACTGGTTGTGCCTACTCTTGAGGTCTATGTAGTCGCTCTGCCTCATTCTCACCCATCCTCCCATGATGATCAAGGTTCAACGACTAGTATACAAATGAAAGAGAGTGGGTCTGGTTTTTAATATCTTTTGCTAAATGCATCACCAACTCAATATTATCGGTAGGTGCTTGAGAATAACATGATTATTCAAAGATAAATTCTTTTTATGTTGAATCGTTTTGTGATTTCTCACCCCGAGACATTTATTGTTGATTGCATGAAACCTCACAACTTGACGATGACCTATATTCTACAAGGGACTAATTCTATTGCAACTGAGACTGAGAATATTTTACCATCTTCCCCAGAGAGATTTGTGTTCAATTGCTACATAGGGAATCTTAAAGCTTTGAGAAAAGATGGTTTTTACTTTACCTAGTTAATCAACAAGTTAAAGAATCTAAAGGATCCTCAGTTAGCAGCCTATCGTTCGAGTTATCTCAAAGTTGTGGAAGATTTAAAGGTTAAAGAAGGAAAATTAAGAGATCTCATCACTCAACTTGAGAAGTGTGATCAAGTGATATTTGTAGCAAAGAAAGCTTTACCTGATGCAAAAATAAAGTGTGAACTCGTACTTAAATGAAAGCCAGAGGTTGAAGTGAAAATTTCTACTATGTCTGAGCATTAACGAAAGGATGCTTAAGATATACTTGCCCCAGTTGAAGAGAGCTTCTTCACTTCTTCCAACTTACGATATTTATTAGAATAAACTCATTATTATGTATCTCTAGGAAATATTCCCTTTTTGAATTTCAATTATTCCAAATTAAAATACAATGAAAGTGTTTGTTCTTTAACCCCATGTGTACACTTCATTTGTTTCTTTAATACTTAACTCATATATATTACAAATTTATGTGCTTCTTATCATTCCTTCGAGTAAAAGAAAATTACAAGTGTCTTTATCAAATGTGATAAACTTTTAAACACTTGTTTTTAACTTTGAAAGTCCTATCCTCTTTAATTTTTGAAATCAGACAATAACCTGAATCATGTGCTTTTTTGACACCGTATGGTCCTTCCCAGTTTGCTGAAAACTTTGGTAAAGGAAGTCATCTAATATGATTGACAACATCTTTCAAGGCTAAATTTCATTCCATTAACTTTCTTTGTCTCATATAGTTCTAATAAGCTCTAGAGAGTTATTAGTGTATACTTGAAAGTTCTTCTTCGCTTCATCTCTATGTTCATCGAGTGCTTCTAGTTGAACATGACAAATAAAGTACTATCTGATAAAAGAATATTCCTTTTGCACATGATCTCATGCGTGTAGATTTTTTATTATCTATTAGGCATTCAGATTAGCCCTTCTAGTTAAAGTAATACTTTCATCCATGTTTTAATAAAAATTTAAACCATGTTTAATGGGTTTTTCCCCCATTAAATGACTGATGGTGGTTTACCAAAAAAAGGGTCCAAAAGTGGCAACGACACTTAGGGTCCCACAAGATTAAAGTTGAGGTTATATGATACATTGTTCCATTGAAGAAAACAACATAGGCACAAGACATAAGACACAGATTTAAGAGGATACTTCAATAGATTTAAAGTGACTATGAGAGAGAATTTAAACATTGTATACACTTAAGAGGATCAGTTTTATGACTGAGATGGAGTGTTTGTAAAAATTGATTTTTATTCTCTAAGTGAAATAAAGCTCGATCTCCTATGGACATAGCCCAAGTTGGGTGAACCACATTATTTATTTTGTTCTTACGATTAATTTTCTCCTTTAAGTATATTTTTCATCACTATTGAGCTTTCTTATTATCATTCATGCAAAGTATATTCCCATCAACATTAGTGCGGGTTATACCTAGGCTTTACTATAAACACCCAAGAGATAAGAGAAATCACAACTTCTTCTTACAACCCAAAGAGAAGTGCTCCGTACATATATAAATCAAATCAATTAATTAAAAAATTATATTATCCAAAATGATTTTAGTTAATTAAATCACAAAATTATATATACATGAAATTATATATGTTTATAATAATATGAAATAAACACGCAAACTTGTAGTGACAATAATGGAGATTTAACGGATTGAGACAAGTGTTCAACACTTTGTACTTAAGATAAGATTTTCCTTGCAATGGTGCTTTATGGACTCAATGGAAATAGTCTCCGAGGAAACAATAATTAATACTTGCAATAGTAGCACTCCAAATCACAAGAAATAACGAACCAATAATGGAAGAACACTCTTTATTATGAATACGAAAATGGACTAACCACATAAAAAATATAATCCTGGAAAAATCCAACAAAAAAATAAAATGCACACCACCTTTATATACTAAAATAAATGACGGTTAAAAATAGTTAAAATCATTCCTAACAGTCACAACAGTTGGAATGAAAAAATAACTGCAAAAAAATGGAAAAAAACTTGGGCTAGAAAATAATTATAAAAGTAGATGAAAAATTGGAGTTAGAAATAATAAAAGGACCAACAAAATGTGGCCCCAAAAGTTAATACATTGACCAAGTCAAAGCTTAAAGTCCACGCCCACCCCTGTGCACGTACTGAGATGGACCGAACCGAGTCAGATCAAGTGAGCAATAGTGGCTCACGAATGTGGACTTGGAAGTCAAATCAAGCACCTGCAGGTCATCCCTCCTTAAATTAATTAGGATACCCTAAGGTTACCAATCCCAAAAGTCGACTTTATCAATAAGCTTCACCGAAATTCCATGTTCCTAATGGGAAAATCGAACAATAATTTCTCATTCAGTGATATATGATTTTATACATGTGAGTATACCATGTTATACTCCTCACGTAGGAGAACATGCTACCACTTCAAATCATCTTGAAAGATGTGTAGGTCCTATATTAAATTGACCCTAAAGCTGACTAAATTCATATTTTTTCAACAAATAAAACCCATAAATTCCAACAACCGCTCACATGAATGAAAATGGTTGGATCAACAAAAAAAGACTATACAGACACAAAATGATTTTATTGAAATATTCTTGCCTCGGAAGAGATACTTTTATCCTTGAAAATTTCATATTGGTTTCAGATTAAGGGAAAAATGAATGATCGATCAATCGATGATAGGGTGTTGATCGAACCCACAATCTAAATTCAGGAAGACCCAAGAACATTCCGGACCTATTCGCCCATTTACAAACCCGAGACCCACCCTACCCATTAAGCCATTTCTTATTCGTTTCTTAGCTGCCAAAGACCCAAGATAAAATTCAAACCAAACTGAACCCACATGTCCAAAATGCCAATTTATCCCTCTTTCCCATAATACCCTCATGACACCTCTCCCACATAAACATTTACTTATCATTCCTAATCTATACTCACCCTTATAATACCAAATACCCTCTTTATCCCATATTAATTTCCCATTCCTATATTACCTTTAGCCGCATACTTCATCTTATAAAAGCAATTGAAGACTCGTTTGGGAGAAGAGCATTGTAGAAAGAGGAGAATAGAGAGACAAACACCTTTGTAAATATTTTTTATTTCTTTTATTTTTCTTTAGAGAATTTGTGAGAATTAATTGTTGATGGATTGAATTGTATAGATGAGGATAGAGTTCAATTTGGCAAATTCAAGGAGACTTGTTTGATGATTTTTTCTCTTTCCCTACTCTTATATCTTAATGCCTTTGATTATTTATTTATCATATTTCATTTCATGTTAGGATAAAACCCCTTTTAAGGGGTTGGATGAATCATTATTTAATGTTCTTGTAATCAATTGGTTTGATTACTGGAAATTCCCTTTCAACGCAAATTTTGATCCTTCACATTTCAATTTACGCCTCGAGAGAGGGTAAATGATTTTTTAGTGAATTAAAATTCGGTATATAATACACATTTTAGAATTGAACTAGAGATATGGACTTCTTAAGTGTGGTATTATTCCTTGAATTTCTCCTCTAAATTTTATATTCTATGATTTATGATTAGGCATAAATTCTTCCGATTTATCCCCTTAATTGAGAGGCTTTTATCACCTTATACAATGTAAAATGTGTAGATTTATCTCATCTCTTTACTACAGACATTTCCTATATAGTGCATCAAGTTTTGTACATTCTTCTTGCATTTTGCAGGTATTTTATACAACTGAAGAGAAGAGGAAACTCAAAATCGAGAAACTAATAAAGAAAGAAAAGAAAGAAAGTCAGAGGGCAAAAGAGTAATTTTACATCTGGAATTCAGACGAGGAACCAAAGTGAAAGTTGAAGATATTGAGTCTAGAAGCACATAGGAAGAAACAATATCCAAATTCGAGTCCTGGATAAAAAGTTATGAAGCTTTGAAATTAAGAGAAAATCACAAGAAGAGTAGGAAGAAACATATCATTGAACCGATCCGGTGTCAACTAAAAATGAACCAGTTCGGTGATGACAAAGTTCCTGAATAGAGAGGACCGATCCGAGATGTACTAAAAATGAACCGGTTCAGCATCTTAAAAGTTCTTGCGTAAGACAAACTATCGGATTGATTCGATTAGAAGCAAAAACAAACCGTTCCAGTGTACCAAACCGAACGGATGACCTCAGACCAAACCGGTTCGACTCTCGAATCTTTGATTTATTCTCTTCAAGAATTAGAGTTGTACGTAGTTCAGACTCTTGTAAATCCATAGGGTATTTATTCCTACTAATTACCAGACCTGTGGGAGTTTTCTTTTTGGTAATTTTTAGAGAGCTTTTGAATCTAAGATCCCTAGGGGATTATTTTCTTCAACAATTGTTCAAGTTTTAAGCATTAATTCAAGAGTTTCTTCATTCCACATAATATGTTCGTAATGCTTTCATATTTGTATTTGATGATTCGTAAAAAAAATGTTTACAATTCATTTTTACAAGTTTGTCCCATTTTTCACGCAATTATGAATCCATGCAAAATAGATTTCGTGTTCAAGCATAGGTTAATCATATATAGCTAGATTTCTAAGGGTTGGGGTGCATGAACCCAACCCGGTGTATTTACTTGTATAGAAAATTGGTTTTGAATTAAATATTGAATGAACCGTGTTATGTAGTGAATACGAACATCGTAGATCTTTTAACCTCATTTTTCCTAGGTAACCGGGGTGTTTAAGAATGCGGTGCGCGTGTTAGCTATTTCAACACCTCTTTATTCTTGACCTTAATTATGTATGATCGGGGCTAGTACCCTCATATATGTAATGCTTGGGATTTAATAAAGACTGGGTTTAATCAACTATCTAATTCAGAATCTTGTTTTCAATCCGATAAATGTACTAGGGTTTGGGGGATTGTATCCTAAACTACTTTTCCTCGTGTATATTTAATTACCCGTAGTAGTTTTACTTTTGCGCAAGTAGTTTAGTTATTAATTTAAGTTTCATTTGCATTTAGCTATTAGAATTCAATTCCAAATTAATCACATTTTCATTTCTTTCCTAGAGACAGTTTAGGGTTAGTCTCATTTCCTTCGTCATTACGAGAAATCATCCTAATTCCCCGAGGATCGACCTCGTCCTACCGCGTTTATTACTTACGCGATAGGCTTGCACTTGAGCCTATATAAGAACGCACGACAGACACATTTTCAGTTGCGTCAAGTTTTTGGTGTCTTTGTTGAGGAACTAGGTAGATTTTTTGGTTAGGTCGATTAAATCCAAACTTTGACTCAAATTTAAAAAAAGAAAAAAAATCATAAAATCAAAAATAAAAATAAAAATTCAGAAAAAAATATGAGTCTTGAAAACACCCCATGGGATAGTGGCACAATCGAATTACCTTTAGATATAAGTCTTGAAAATTTTGAGAATGAATTCGGCCTGGTGGATGAGGACCTCACTCTTAAAGTCCAATTGTTTTTGGACTCATTTAGTCACCTAGATGAGAGCGAGTGGAATGACAGGATACATAAATTTCTTCTTTATGAACATGCACCCGAGCCTTTAGAAAGTATGTTGAAACGTGAGGTTTTATCTATTGGTGACAAGATTGAGAAAATAATTCTAGCCTTTCCAACCGGTGACACGTGGCTTATCATACTGCATTGTCATTATCCACCATATTCGCCCGTGCCACTTGAGTTCTTGGATGCGATCGTGGCGTTGGCTAGAGTTTCGTCCAGTTTAGAGACCGATCCATACCTTCTCAAATTTAGGGACAATCTAAGGCATTCAAAAGTAAAATATGATAGTCCTTTCAAGTCGGTCCATTTATGTTACATGGTGATTGGTAAACTCGATGACTTCACTCACCTCATTCATCATGTGCGTCAAGGTGTCCACTTTTTCTGTTGGGTCAATTTTCAATTGTTTCGAATTTTGATTTATGATACGGGAGAGAAAAAGAGGATATTATCGAACCCCGCAGACAGGGTCAGGTGAGTTCATAGAGGAGAGAGAGGTCGTCGCATCCCCGATGCATATAGGGTGGTTTTTGTTGTATTTTTGAGTCATGTATTGGAGTTATATTGTGTCTAATTGCATTTTAATACTTGTTCATTTTATTTTTGCACTTATTCTTTTTCTTCTTTATATTTAGTCATTTTGATTGAGGACAATGAAAAAGTGTAAGTTAGGGGGTTGACAAGTGAGTCTTTCAAAAACTTCACAAAATTTTAAAATGCTAAAAAAATAGAAAATTTAAAAACTTTCCCCAATTATTTTTTTAAAAGCTTCAAAAATGTCACAATTTTTTTTAAGTCTCAAATTTGTAAAAATAAAATCAAATCAAATGTACTACGCCGAAAAATGACCAAAAATCGAAATTGAAAGAAATTTGACGATTTTATGAATAAGTGTGGAGATTAACAGACCCGGTGAGATCATGAGCCCATCACTTTTTGCGAGTTTTTAAGTCAATCCGAGTTAATGGTTAACTAAAAGTTCATTTAAATGTTTAAAAAAGTCATTGAGGATCTCTATTCCTTTTTTTTGATCGGTTATGGGACATGTGTGGGATGTTGTCTTGAAAAACGTGCTAAAATATCTCTAAACTAAATTAATATCAAGACGCATATGGTAATATAATTAGTAATTTGAATAAATAGAGTTAGGCCCTCATTTGTTTTCCCAAAAACATTAGCCATAAAAAGTTGTGAAATTTTTTTCCTTTCGCTAACCCAATTGAGCCTAATAAATTTTCTTCTTTCGTTTGGTAACCCGAAAAACCCAAGTAGTCCGGAGTTGTGAAAATTAAAAATTTCACCAATAAAGTCCAAAAGGTGCAATAAAAAGGGGAAAGAAAAATAATAGAATAAAGATCAACAAACAATAGCAATAAAAGAAAAATGCGAAGAAAAAAATAGAAAAAGAAAAGAAAAATGAGCAAAATCCCGAAAAAGCACTAATGGACATCATAAGCGAAATTTTTCAACTTCGAATTTCCTAGCCATTCCCAATTTTTACCTCATATAACTTATAACCTGAGAAAGTCCTAACTGAGTCCGAATTGCGAAATTAATTACTGCATGAAGAGCTAAAACATGAAAATATAATAAGAGATATCAATCGCTGTGAATAAAATATGATGTTTCCTATTTTTCAATGATCGTAATCCGATGATGAGATCTCTTCACCTAAATAATTTTCGTCTTTCAAAATTGTGTGCGTGAATTTATGTTCATTATACTTACTCTTTATATCAGGAATACCGGGAGGAATAGCCACATTCAGAATGATTCATTTATGAGAGTATCCCCTGAGTATTTGAATCAAAATGACTTTTCAGAAAGTAATGTAATGATCAATCGGTGGAAATTTAGGGTTAAATTTCTGGCTTCACGCACACACATGAAAAATCAACACTTGAGAATATAAATTTGCAGTGAAAATTTTTAGAAAGGTTTAAATTAAACAATGTTTAGGTATTTTGAATTTTTTTTCTGTCGAAACCAAATTTTGTGAGTATATTCTCTGCAAACCCTCTCGAGACAAAACTTGTCCTACCAGGGTAACCTATGGGTTTAAATCGAGAAACCAACAAAGAAAGAAAAGAAAGTTAGAGGGAAAAATAGTAATTTTATATCTTGAATTCGGACTAGGAACCAAAGTGAAAGTTGAATATCTCGAGTTTACAAGCACGTAGGAAGAAATGACATCCAAATCCGAGATCCGGATCAAAAGTTATGAAGCTTTGAAGTTGAGATAAAATCACAAGAAGAGCAGGAAGAAACATATCATCTAACTAATCCGGTGCAAACTAAAAACAAACCGGTCCAGTGAAGACAAAGTTCCTAAATAGAGCGAACCAAGCCGATATGTACTAAAAACTAACCGTTTCGACATCTTAAAAGTTCCTATATGAGATAAACTGCCGGACCGATATGATTAGAAGAGAAAACAAACCGATTAAATGTACCAAACCGAACTGATGAACTCAAACCGAAACGATTCGAAACAATATTTTCTAGTTTATTTGTTTCAAAAATTAGAGTTGTACTTAGTTCAAACTCTTCCGTAGGGTATTTATTCTAACTGATTACCAGACTTTTGGGAGTTCTCTTTTTCTTAATTTTTAGAGAGCTTTTGAAGCGAAGAACCCTAGAGAATATTTTCTTTAACAATTGTTCAAGTTTTAAGCATTAATTCAAGAGTTTCTTTATTCCAAGTAATATGTTCGTAATGCTTTCATTTTTTTTCATATTTGTGTTTGATGATTCGTAGAAAATAGGTTACAATTCATTTTTACAAGTTCATCCCATTTTTCACCCAATTATGAATCCATGCAAAATAGATTTCTTGTTCAAGCATAGTTTAATCATGTCTAGCTAGATTTCTAAGGGTTGGGGTGCATGAACCCAGCTCGATGTAGTTTACATGTATAGAAAATTTGTTTTGAATTAAATATTGAATGAACCTTGTTATGTAGTGAATACAAACATCTTAGATCTTTTAGTCTCGTTTGCCCTAGGTAACCGGGGTGTTTATGAATGTGGCGCGCGTGTTAGCTATTTTATCACCGCTTTATTCTTGCCCTTGATTATGTATGATGCGGGCTAGTACCCTCATATATGTAATGCTTGGGAATTAATAAAGACTGCATTTAATCAACTATCTAATTCAGAAGCTAGTTTTCTATCCGGTAAATGTACTAGGATTTGGGGGATTGTATCCTAATATTTTTTTTCCTTATTTATAATTAATTACTTGCTGTAGTTTTGCTTTTGCACAAGTAGTTTAGTTAGTAATTTCAGTTTCATTTGCATTTAACTTGTAGAATTCAATTCCTAATTAATCACCTTTTCGTTTCTTTCCTAGAGTCAGTTTAGGGTTAGTCTCGTTTCGTTCGTCTTTATGAGAAATCGTCCTAATTTCCTGAGGATCGACCCCATCTTACCGGGCTTATTACTTACGGGACAGGCTTGCACTTGAGCCTATGTGAGAAGGCACGATAGACACATTTTTTATCGCGTCAATTTATATGAATTTTGATGAATCGATCCTAGAAGGGTGATTTATTAAAATGAGTGTAAATCCATTTTCTAAAGTTGTGGAGGTTTGAATTTAATTTTCTAAAAGGTTAGTGTTGAAATTGCATTTGTGATGAGAGTTGACTTGTAATTTCAATATTAACTTAGGATATTTTAAAAGAGTGAATTAATTAATTAGAATAACTAGAACATTTGGTGTGGTCACATTCCTTGATTATTCTCACATTTATTTACCTCGCTTTATCTCTAATTTTAGTGTTTGATTTTGTGCATTTTTTAGTTACTTAGTTACTTAGCCATATTGTCCCTTCAATATTATTTTGAAAGAAAATAAAAAAAAATTAGAAATAAAAATATTTTATAGTGAATTGCATTTATCTTCTCATTTTAGTTGTGTTATTCCATTAAGTGGGATTAATACCCGGACTTCCCACGATACAAGTTGTTTCAAAAAAAATTGCAGGTAATTCAAGGTATTTTGATAAGTTTGGCTTTGAAGAGAACGACATCTACACAACAAAAGACAAGTTATCAAATGGCGTCGTTGCCACTTTTGGGAGATTGACGCGCTTGAGAAGAGTTTTTTATTGTAATTCATTTGTTTACTCCCTTTAGTTTTTAGTAACATTTTCATTTTATTAAAAGTTTTGTATATTGCAATGCTTGAAGACACCATTTATTTTTCATTTATATATGTAATAATTCATTAAAAAAAGATAAGCGTGATAGGGAAACTGAAAAAGGTAGAGAGAGGGCATATAAAGGCAAGGAAAAGAAGACTCTCTAATTTGGGTAGGTAGGACTCCCGTGACCGATTGAAATAGGCGATCTCCCCCCGATTGATTTGGTCTTCACCCCACGCGTGTAAAAGCCGTGGGAGGTATATTTCTTTATCACTCGCAAAACTCCCGCAAGTGAGTCCATTCTTGCGTGCTTAATTGCTCCTTTATGATTTTTATTATCACATTACATTTATATTGAATTATATGATGAATTAATGAACCTAAGACCTAGATCCGATCATTGGAATGAAAAGGGATTTCATCACCCGGCTCACTCACTTATCCATTGTGAGCTACCCTAGGTATCCTTAAATTTAAAATCAATCAACTATCTAGCCAAGTAGGAACAAAAGTTTTTCAAAGGCGATCACAAAGATAAATTCTGTCATTTTTTATGCCCGCGAACTTAATTAAAATTTGGCTACCCATTCACTAATTTTGAAGATATAAATTGGCTATGTGTTAGTTAGGATTTATCCTTTACTTGTGTGTGTCCAATTCAGTCTTTCGGTATTTGATTTTAGTGAGTTTGTCCAATTCAAGACTCCAAATATTTTCTCCCATCTTTTATTCCAATATATATATATATATATATATATTCTTCCTTTCTTTTTCTATAAATCTAAAAATAGCTTCTTTCCCTCATTTAAAAAAAACTCCAAAATATTTTCCTTTCTCCTCATTTTAAAAAAAATCATAAAAACATTTTCTTTCCTTTTAAAAAAATATATTTCTCTCGTCATGGCCGATGAATGCCCTTTAAGGGACTATTTTGGCCATTTTCCATTGTCTTGAAGCACGTTTAAAGTTGAGCCCAAGTCCAACATCCACACTTTACTTAGTGGGTTTAACTCTCACACACACATCGTTGATACTCTTGCGTTGTCCACGCACGCATCTCATATTCCATCACCTCCGATGATGAGTGTGAAGGCGTCAAATGCTTCGTCGTGCACATATTTCTTTCAAGTCGATCACTTGTCCCATAAGGTCCCATTCTTTCCATATCCATCAAAACCAACCATGGCCCAAGTGTATCCATCTAAAACTGTTACGGAATCCATCTCGGCTTATTCTCATGACATATCCAATCTCGAAGTTGAAACCATTACATGGTCCGGGCACCAAGTTGACATTTGTTTTCATTTACCCGGCGATTGTCAGACTAATGAAACCCCACCTTGTCCTACAGAACCCATCATTTAGGTTAATATTCCCCTCCCAATGAATCCAAAAATACACCCGAATCTACACCTATTGAGCCCACCCTATGCATCATAGGTTAACTCTGGCTACAAGTGCTTACCACTGTCTTGAGATTGAATCCGATATGGTTCCTTCCACTCCGGATATGGATCATTCCCACACATGCTACGCTTACTTGGAGTCTAATTTTGATGTTGATTCTTATATCTTAGATTTGACTTCCTCGTTAGATTTTTCCACTACCTCGGATGGTGACTTACGGGTGGATAAGTTGATAACTCAATCGTTTACTTCAACACCTCCTCCTACGAGTTCCCTTGAGGATCACTCTGAGACTCACGAGGATTGTGTATCTCCTACTCTTGAGTTAAATCATCTTCCCCCACCTTTTGTCCCACCCGATCCACCCTTTAACCCACCCGACCCATCCATTGTCCCTCTTAACCTACCACTAGGTTTAGACCTTTCTATTATACCTCACATGTTTCCATACATGTATTTAGGTCCTCAACTAAACCTACCCTCAACCCTAGGGCTTCACGAGCCCACTCCGAGTTCTTCATCTACCCCACCATCCATGAGATTATTTGTGGTGCAACTCTCACCTTATATAACATCGAGCCTAATCTTCCATGCCCTCCACTCTCCTATCGTGGTGATTTTTATTCATGTAAGCTCATTGACATGTCATGGTGTGAAAATTATATCGTCCATTGATTAAATGGTTGCGGGATTTCTTTGAGACTCACCACATTCCACTTTCCAAACCATTTTCCTTCCCATCCAATTAGAGATCCATGCTTATAGAGCCCTTATTTCCCTCACCTTTACGCCTAATGAGGTCAGTGCCTCTTCACCCTCAACATTCTCTTTCTTCAATAAACCCTTCTCCCCACCCACCCTTTGTCCACAAATGCTTTGCATCGCGTGAAGCACTTTGCCATACAAGTGCATTGACCTTTTAACCTTTATCAGAAAAACTGACACTTCAGTCTTGTTTGGGGGTGATTATCATCAATCAATTTTTTTGTCTCCCCGTTCTTTCATAGTTATTATTGTTAGGGTGAGAATGGTTCGATCTGGGTGAAGACATTAAACTTAGCGCTACCAGGAAGCAGCCCGCTGTTTTTTAGTATGAGTCTTATCCTGTTTGGGGGTGGTGTTTCACACCACCCAATGCTTTACCATGTTTATAGATTTGTACACATTTTCTCTCATTTTTTATTTAGGTTTATCTTGGATATGTATGATCCACTTCATTAGTGTTTGATTATGTTTATCTCTTTCCAACCTTCTGCTCTCAATTTTAAATTTTTTTTTATTTACATTAAGGATGATGTTCCTTTTTGTTTGGGGGTGGGGAATTTTATCAAAATCATACGTCTTTTGAATTTTTTTGATAGATAAGACCTTATTTTTGAAATTTTTGTGCAGTTTCTTTAATCTCACTCATTGACGTGAATTTTCTATCATCCATCTTTTAAATCTACGAATAGATCTAGAGGAAATGTTTTCTAAATAGCTTATTTAATACGTACCAAGACATTTTGCACCATGAATTTATAGACTAAACAAAATTTGTGCGCTTATCACGTCACTACGGTTTAGAGTTGAAGAGTATTACAATTCTCAAAAAAACCTTGAGGAACTCTAGTGGAGACTTCATCTTGTGAGATTCATGTCTTTCATCCTTTTAGAGAGTTTTAATCAATCTTCGAGTCATAAGTTGATTTAATTTCCTTTGGGTCAGCACTTAAATTGTTGTATGATCTCATTATCCATCATTAAATTTTTTGCTTGATCACTGAGAACGACATCACTTTCGAGTCGTAAGAAACATATGTCTTATAGTTTGTCTGGAGAACCATAAACCATTCTTTACCATATCACATTACCATTCACTTCACTCATTATCTTTTCATATTTTCTTTGTACACGTGCATTGCCCACACCATCCATATACGAATCCAATCACTTCAATCCATCATTTTTGATAAAAAAAATGTCTGAAATTCCAAATGTAAATTGTCTTCATTTGTATTATGAAAAGAGAAATGTATCGCAACGAAAAAAAAGAAAAAAAAAGAAGAGAAAAAAATAAAAAAATAGAAAATTAGAAAAGCAAAGAAAAAGCATGCGATCATAGTTTTATAAAATGAAGACATTGGTTATTCAGATTAGGTTCCACTCTTCTCAAAAATCTTACCATCATACTGATATGCCCAAAGTACACCCTCGTACTCAGGGTCACATACCTCAGCCTGTCTCACAACCGAGTTCACACGAAGCTTATAATAGCCATTAGAAAGGCCGTTTTCTGGAAGGTCAGCCCCTCATTTACCAACCTCGGTTGGCCATCAGCCTGGGTCTGTAGCGTCTCATGGGCTCAAGCTATTGCCAACATCGTACTCTGCCTTAGCTGACGTTACATCCTACCTCATATGTAACCTTGGTCACTCTTCCAGGCTGAGGATATATTGATGATTAATAAGACAAAGAAACTATCGAACTCCTCCAACCTTGTACTCGGTCAGGCCGAGGTTACATTAAGTGATATTACAGGTCCGAGCATACGCAAGCACATGGAATACTTGGACCACGTGGAAATTCAGTTATAACCGAATCATTCCCCTCATGTGGGGGAATATTTGGTCATCATTCCTTACATATGGCACAAGTAGGTGTCCACTTATGATTAGTGTATTCAACTCATACCTACTCTATGCATGCTTAGGGGGTACATTACACCCCCAAGCACCATAAATAGAGGTTTCTTCTCCTACCTTGAAGGGGGATCGATAATTATAACCATAGCTGAAACTCTATTGGTATACACAGTAGAGAGAGAAAGTGAGAGATTGTATCACAAGCCATTAGTTCCCTCATTATAGTGAAATTACTCACACACTCACAATGGACGTAGGCCAGATTGGATGAACCACTTATATACTAGTGTTTCTCCTCTTCTCCTCACCTCCCCTACTAGATATTTACTCTTGTGCCGCCATTGTTATTACTAGCTTGAGCTGATCAACACCTCATCTGGTGGTGTTGTTTACAACATCATCATCATTTTGGCACCGTCTATGGGAACGAGAGCATTCATCTCTTCCTCCTTTGTTGTTTAACCTCACAGTAGACTCTGGTGGCGAACCAGGCCTCACCCTTCACGTGGAGTTATTTCACCATTGAAAGAGATCCTTAAAGGTATCAAGCTCTTAGTGTTTTTATTTACAAGATCTATAGTCTTTTTCTATGTCACCAGAGTTAACACCTCCACCATCTGGTGTTGGATGACCTAGTTCTAGCCAGAACCACCCCAGTCCGAGATGGCTGAGGTGGAAGCAGCCTTGAAGTCCTTAGCTCCAACTCAGCAAGCGATATAGGAGAAATTTACCCAGCTAAGTTAGAATATAATAATGAGGCAACCTAGGGTCTCACTAAAGATGATTACTCTGGCAGTTGCTCAGCCACATCATGAGGCCAGGGGAGCACCCCAGGCACCGCGAAAGGACCAACCTACTCCTCAGCAGAGGAGGGACGTTTCTGACCCTAGGCGTTTAGGTTTGGGGTGGCAAGGAAGCCCTTGCCTTGAGGATAGGTATGATGACATTGAGGCAAAGGATGCTCCGACAGACTACTGGGAGTCGTATGAGGTCTCAAATAACACTGTACGTCCTATACATCATCGTCGAGGTCAGTGTGAAAGACGAGATGGTGATGCACGACAAAGAGGAACATCTTTTGACCGCTTAAGTAGAGGGTCGGCCTTTGAAAGGCTCGGCCTAGTTAATGATCTGAGGGAGAGGCTATCCAAATCAATAAGTCTCACTGGCTCTAGAAGAGGAGGTGACTGTCATCCCCATAATGGTCGACCCCCACATGGCTCAGAGTGTGGTTAGGGGGAGGTAAATAGCTGACATTGTGCAGTAGCTGGGGACCCTCAGTTCACCCTTTGGAGGTGGTTGGGGACAACCTCGGCCAAGCCGACATTGCTAAACCATGGAACGATTCTATTCAAAGGATGGAAGAGAAGATAGGGGATCTCATAAAAATTTGAGACCCATTACAGAGGGGGTACTCAGAGGGTTCACCATTTGTGCCAAGGATTCTCAACTTTCCAACCCCTGCCAAATTTAAACCTCCAATGGTGTCTCCCAAGTACGATAGAAGTACTAACTGAGTCCATCATATTGAAATGTATTAATCTGCAACAGACATTTATTCAATCTCTGATGAAATGAGGTGCCGAGCCTTCTCAAGAACTCTAACGGGGACTGCACATATCTATTTCACTTCTCTTACTAAAAATTTAGTGGAGAGTTTTAAAGGTTTGGCTGAGAGGTTTATTCACAACTTCT
This sequence comes from Sambucus nigra, assembly GCA_949130495.1. Taxonomy (NCBI): domain Eukaryota; kingdom Viridiplantae; phylum Streptophyta; class Magnoliopsida; order Dipsacales; family Adoxaceae; genus Sambucus; species Sambucus nigra. The sequence goes on from OX422207.1 coordinate 551,676,587, forward strand.
GTTTTGGGGCAAGACCTCAGAAGAAGATGAATCACTTGCTTTATGAAAAGAAAAGGAAGAATGAAAGTCTCAGAGACTATATCGTGAGGTTCAATAAGGAAAAGTTAGAGGTGGAAGATTTTGAAGAGAGTATAGCCATGACAGCCCTTATTGGAGGGCTTCATAAGGGAAAGGTAATTTAGAAGATTACTGAAGACCCTCCTAAGTCTATGGTCGAGTTGTTAGCAACAACTGGAAAGGTCATGAACGCAGAAGAAGCAGTGGCTACGAATTATGAGGATGAGAATGGAAGTAGCAGTGAGAAATTTCAAGGGAAAAAGGATGGAAAGAAGAGGACTGAAGACGACAAGTTTGCAAACTATACTCCTTTAACTATGAGCTGCGAACACATCCTTAAGAAAATAAAGAATGATGGATCCCTGAGATGGCTATTGAAGCTGAAGGCCTCTACACATAAGAGAAATAAGAATCTATGGTGCGAGTTCCATCAAGATCGCGACCATCTAACTGATAAATATTTCATCCTGAAGGACGAGATTGAAAAAATGTTTAAGTCTGGAAAGCTCAGAAAGTATGTGGATAGTAGAGCTTCTAAGGGGGGAAGAGACGACCCTAAAAAGAAAACAAATGATAAATGCCGATAAGATTGCCCTTCCAGAAGAGCTGATGACTCAGATGATGATGACGATGACCTTGACCTCCCACCAAAAGATAACAATATCCCAGTGAAGAGGGTTGGTATGATCTCTTTTAGTGTGAACACTATCTGTGGAGGACTAACAGGTGGTGGCTTCGAGGTAGCTGATCGAAAGGCTCATGTGGCAGAGGCCAAAGTAGTGACTAAAACTAAGGTTATGAACTTGACATCTACAGAAGTTAAGCAAGAGAAGATAAAGAAGGTAGATATGGACACCCTACAGCCGTCTTCTCACAACTTAATTTTAAGGGTATCTTAGATCCCCACGATGACCCTTTATTCATCATAATAAGGGTGCATGGATGTGAAGTTCAGAGGATCCTGGTCGATGGGGGAAGTTCTGTAGATGTTATGTTTTGGCCCTGTTTAAAGAGCTTGGGCCTCAACAAAGCTAGGCTTTTCCCTTATTATCATCAATTGATTGGCTTCACTGGTGAAAAGGTTTATCCATTGGGTATGTATAAAGTGGATGTGAGAGTGGGAGATGAATGGCCTAAGAGGTTGACCAGAAAAATCAATTTCTTTATTATGGATGAAAATGTATTCTTATCCTACAACCTCATCATGGGATGAGTAACCCTCAAGGAATTCAAGGCCGTGCCTTTAACGGTCCACCAAATGCTAAAATTCCCGACTCCTTATGGACTAGGGGAAGTGCAACGTGACCAAACATCAACACGTGAATGCTACTTAAACTCTATAAAAGAGAGCGAGGATCATAAGAGATAAACAACCGCGTAGAACATCAACACACTTGATCCTAGAGATGAAACGAAACTTAAAAAAGGAGAGGCCATGGAGGAGGTAGAATCCATCATCCTTAATGAGGACAATATGGAAAAAACCATACAAGTCGGCAAAGCACTAAAGCCTAAGATCAAGGAGGAACTACTGAAACTGTTCAGCAAGAGACAAGATAACTTTGCCTGGATCCATGCATACATGCTAGGTATTGATCCTGAAATTATGTGCCATAAACTCAATGTTGTAGAGGATGCCAAGACCATTAAGCAGAGAAGAAGAATATATTCAAGAGATAAGTATGATGTCATCAGAGACGAGGTTAGAAATCTTGAAGAGGCTAAGTTCATCAGAGAAGTCATATACCCTGAGTGGTTATTTAACGCTGTCATAGTGCCCAAAGCTAATAGGAAATAGAGGATGTGTGTAGATTTCACTAATTTAAATAAGTATTTCCCAAAAGACAGTTTTCCCCTATCTCGTATAGATCACATGGTGGATGCCACAGAAGGACATGAGCTCATAAGCTTCATGGATGCATATTTCGGGTATAATCAAATCTTCATGAATTTAGATGATTTGGAGAAGACAACATTCATTATAGACAAGGGGACCTATTGCTATAAGGTCATGACCTTTAACCTGAAGAATGCAGGGGCTACTTACCAGTATCTCATAAATAAGATGTTCGAGGATCAGATAGGCAAGTCCATGGAAGTTTATGTGGACGACATGCTGATGAAGAGTCTGAAGGTCGACACTCACGTGGACGACCTTGAAAGAACTTTTAATACCATGGACAAATATAGAATGAAGCTCTTAACCCTGCCAAATGTGTCTTCGGGGTAGGAGCAGGAAATTTTTTGGGCTTCATCGTCAACCAAAGGGGAATAGAGGCTAACCTTGAGAAGATTAAGTCTTTATTGGAAATGAAGACACCAAGAACCATCAAAGACGCTCAGAGGCTAACCGGACGAGTTGTTGCACATAACAGGTTTGTCTCAAGAGCAGCAGATAAATGTCTTCCTTTTTTCAAAGTTCTTAGAAAAACCTTTGAATGGAATTAGGAACGTGACAAATCTTTTAAAGAGCTCAAGTCTGACCTTGGATCCCCCTACTCCTATTTTGACCAATTCGGGGAGAGAAGCTGTACGTATATTTAGCTGTCCCAGAGTCAGCCATCAGTGCTGCAATAGTAAGAGAAGAGGATGGAGTGCAGAGACCAGTGTAATTCAATAGTAAAGCACTCCAATAGTCTGAGAAGAAGTACCCTCGGATTGAAAAGTTAGCATATGCATTGATACATGCTTCTAGGAAAATGAAGCCATACTTCCAAGCCCACTCCATGGTCGTCCTCACTGATTCCCCACTCAGACAGGTAAGCCTGAGAAATCAGGAAGGCTAAAGACCTGGGCAATCGAGTTGGGGGAATACGATATTTTTTATCAACCCAGGGTTTCCATCAAGGTACAAGAACTTGCAAATTTTGTAGCTGAGTTTACCTGGGATAAGGTCGATGTTGAGAAGAGTCACAAGGTCATAGATGAGCTGGAGGACAGAAGTGTCGGCCGAGCTTCAGACGAGATTGAGTCAAGAAGAGACAGATAAAGAATAGTTGAGAATGAGTAAGAGAGATACCTCTTCAAGAAGGGGACCCTATCAGAGGGAAACTTCTCATCAAATGAAACCATTTGGAACCTCTTCATTGATGGGTCATCCTGTGAAAGCAGAAGTGGAGCAGAGCTGATAGTGTCGGCACCCAATGGTACAGATATTAAATATGCCCATAGGTTCAACTTCAAAGATTCCAATAATGAGTTAGAGTATAAGGCATTAATAGCAGGTCTCTCTTTGGCAAAAGCCCTCAGTGTCGGCCAGTTCCTAGTCCACAGTGACTCAAAATTGGTCGTGAACCAAATCTTAGGGGTAAATGAAGCCAAAGATGAAAGGATGGCAAGATATATGAAGAGGGTGAGATCGATGCTAAAAAGCTTTAAGGAAGTAAATATGAAGAGGATACCTTGTCTAGACAATAGTCGAGTTGATGCACTCGCAAGGTTGACCTCAGCAACAAGGACAGATATAAGGAGAACAGTACCAGTTGACATTATACTCAAGCCGACCATCGAAGAGGAAGAGGTTGGTATACCTTGCCAAAATATGAGTATGGTATCCTCATGGATGGATCCTCTTATCATGTACATCAGAGAGGGAGAGCTGCCAGAGTAGAAGTTAGAAAGGAGAAAGATGAGGTTCGAAGACGCTAAATTCTCAATTGTAGGACATATCTTGTATAAAAAAGGATTCCTGCTCCCTCTCCTTAGATGTGTCCACCCTTCAGAGGTTCCACACATCTTGCACGATGTGTATGAGGATTCTTGTTCAAGTCACATAGGAGGGAGGTCGTTGGCTAAGAGGATAATCACTCAGGAGTACTAGTGGTCGACCTTGGCTAAAGACGCAGCTGAGTATGTGAAGAAGTGTCATAAGTGTCATAAGTTCTCCACCATCCCTCATCAGACTCGCCAACTCTAACTTCAATCAGATCCCCTTGTCCATTTATAGTATGGGGAATTGATTTGGTAGGACCATTGCTAAGAGCTATAAATAACTATCAGTTCTTAATAATGGCAATTGATTATTTCTCCAAATGGATAGAGGCCAAGCCAATGATCATAATCAATGAGAAGAAGACTTTCCAGTTCATCTGGAAGCACATCATATGCAGGTGTGGTCTTCCAAATACCCTAATCTTAGACAATGGAACCCAATTCAAGAATTTTTCCTTAAAAAAATACTGCGAAAGAGTAGGGATAAAGTAATTTTTCTCTTTTCCTGGCCGACCCCAGGAAAATGGTCAAATCGAGGTCAGAAATCGGACAATACTTGACAGGATAAAGAAGAGGCTAGAAGAGGCCAAAGGAAGATGGATAGAGGAGGTATATGTTGTGCTTTGGGCCTACAGTATGATAATAAGGACACCAACAAGAGAAACTCCATTTATGTTAGCCCATGCCTCAGAGGTCGTCATCCCAACAGAGGTAGGACTTCCCACTCATAGAGTTTAGACATATGACCCTCAGAGGAATGGTCAAGAGAGAAGACTTGATCTTGATTTGATTGAGGAGAAAATAGATGATACAGAGATAAGACAGGAAGCCTATCAGCAGAGAACGACAAGATTCTATAATATAAGGGTAACATCAAGGACGATAGCCATGGGAGACCTAGTCCTGAAGAAGACGTGGCAGAAAAAAAATACGCTCCATCCTAATTGGCATGGTCCTTATAGGGTAATTGATGAGGTTGTTCCTGGTACCTACCGGCTAGAAAATCTTGAAGGAAAATCTTTCTCTAACCCTTGGAATGTTGATCACTTAAAGAAATATTACTTATGATGTTGTAATTGTTCTTTTCTTTTTGTAATACATGTATCAGTTTATACAGAGGATGCTAATGAAAAGATAGCTATGTTGTGATGATACTTTTGTTATAATATATGTTTTAAACATCATTAATTTAGTGGATTATGAAGTGAAACATCATTAACTTGGTGACCTCAGACCTGAAACATCATAAATTTGGTGAGTTATGAGGTGAAACATTATTAACTTAGTGACCTCAGACCTTAAACATCATTAATTTGGTGAATTATGAGTTGAAACCCCATAATTTGGTGACCTCAGGCCTTTTTTCTAAGGACAAATAAGAGCTGAAACATCATAGTTTGGTGACCTCATACCTTTTTTATTTGTGAAATATGAGGGTAAACATTATTAACTTGGTGACCTCAGACCTTAAACATCATTAATTTGATGAACTATGAGGTGAAACACCATATTTTGGTGACCTCATGCCTTAAACATCATTAATTTGGTGAAAATAAAAGAGGTAAAACACCATAATTTGATGACCTCGGACTTTAAACATCATTAGGTTGGTGAAAATATGAGGGTAAACATCATTAACTTGGTGACCTCAAACCTTAAATATCATTAATTTGGTGAACTATGAGGTAAAACACCATAATTTGGTGACCTTAGACTTTAAACATCATTAGTTTGGTGAAAATAAGAGGTAAAACACCATAATTTGGTGACCTCGGACTTTAAACATCATTAGTTTGGTGAAAATAAGAGGTAAAACACCATAATTTGGTGACCTTGGACCTTTTTTATTTGTGAAATAAGAGGTAAAACATCACAATTTGGTGACCTCAAACCTTATACAACATTAGTTTGGTTGAAATTGGAGGTAAAACACTATAATTAGGTGACCTCATACCTTAAACATGTGGCAAAACATCGCAATTATAGAGCAACAAAACATCATATGAAGCAATATAATCAGAAGAAGCCAAGTTACTTATAATCGTCATAAAGAGGATTCAAAATTAGAATCCAGAATGTCAAAAAACTACCATCAGAGTTCATAAAAACAAGAATTATAGACAAAATTCATCAAAAATTACAATTGTAAAAATTATGAACATAAAAAATTTAATCAGCAAGAGAGCCTATGCCTCGACAGGAGCCGACCCACTAGCAGCCGTAGTCGTCTAATCAAGGCCAGCATTTGTAATTTTAGCATTGTCATCATGATGGGTATCGTCTTTTGTCTCAGTGACCTCAATAGGGTCCGTCATAGCCGGAGTAACACCACTCTCTTCAACCTCCTTTAAAGACTGAGCAAACCGAGGATCTCTAAAGTCGAGGCCAACAAAGTCCTCGGTAGTCAAACTACCAAACTCATGCTCCTTCATGGCCGCCCATCTGCTAGTCGCTTTGATACCCCTCTCTAGGTACTCAAAGTCGAAGTTGATAAACTCGTTAGAGACCTTGTAGTCCTCAATATCTCTCTCTGTGGCATCTTCCAACGCAACTTTGACTGTAGCATCAACTTTTGATTGTAGAACATCATCCTTTTCCTTTATAGCTTTACTATAATCCTTCTTGAGATGAGACATCTGGTTGTCCCTCTCTTTGATGACTTCATTTAACCTTTCAACCTCTGCATTCAGAGAGGCCTCAACCTTCTCCTCTTCCTTACCCTTTTTTATAAGGGGCATCTTATTCAAAGTCCACTCAATAAGGCAATGAAAAGATAAGACACCCTACAGAAGAAGATCAGACGTACGAACATATGAGTTATAATTTCTAAAAATCTTAGGCAACACTTGGGAGAAAGATAGCAAAAAATTGATACCTGGATCGATTTGTGAAGAGAGAACTCGACCAACAAAGGGACATCCAAGGCACGAAGAAAACACTTGTCTTCCTCAGTCTTTATGGTGCCAATAACATCGGCTACTTTTAGACTGTGGCCGATCACGCTATCTCCAATTTTGAGCTAAGATAGATGAGCAGTCAGGGCATCGTCAGTAGAAATTAGTATGGCGTGATCTTTTGCCTGAGTCTTTCTCGGCCTCGTATTCGTCGGCTCAGTGGAAGGCTTCCTCTTCTTGCTAGCACCGGCCTTAAATACATCGAAGATCTTTTTTGTGTTAGGTGGGTGTACATTTTTTCCACCTCTTTTCTCTATAAGCTTCAAAAGGCTAGGATCAGACATCTCCCAAAAGTCATCTGAGATGCCTGCAGGACGCTCTACAAAAGACAAGTTTATAAGTTAGTCAGTCAGAGGTAAAAAAATATACAAGACATAACTTTGGTAAGGAAAATGTTGAAGACTTACGAAGATCTTCTAGGGTACCACCCCCCAAACCTGTCTGAGAAGGGTAACAGAGGGTCGTCAGATGTTCATATTTAACGAGTTGACCTTTATCGCATTGATTGCAAAAGTCCTAAACATTCTTGTAATTGTCCTGGCTAAGACCAGGGTCGGCTTTAGACACAAGGGAGACTTTCCCCCATCTCTGACGGGTCCTTGGAATCGACGTTTCACAAGCCTCATCTGAGCCAAACTCCCATGCCCCCGAAATAAAAATGTACCGATGTTTCCAATTATTATTTGAAGTTTGGTTAACCAAGAGTATTTTCTTCTCTGATTTCCTGGCTAAGAAGTGATAGTAGCCGGGATGATTTTTTCTAGACAAGGGGATGTAACAACCAGTAAAAACTCTAACTAGAAGGTCTGAATGGTGGACAACTTTCCAAAGGATGAATGCCCCAATAATAACCCTCTAAGCATTTGGGGATAATTGGGAAAGGGCAAGACTTATGTGTGAGAGTATAGCTCTAATGACTGGGTGGATAGGAAGACGAAAGCCCAACTTAAACATCTGCTCATAGACACAGATTTCACCATCTCGGTCGTCGAAGGCCCTCTCATCCTTCAGAGGTTTCCTAAGGACGATTAAGGAATCTATGGAATAGAGGTGCCTAAAGGAAAGAAGGTCGTACTCGTTCACGGTACTCTCATACTCTGCAGCATCAGAGGTATCGAGTTCACTCTCCTCACAATCATCACCATCCCCAGTAATGTCGGTCTGGGCATGTGTAGGGGGACCACCAGGAAACCTCTTCGTGAATTCAACCCACGTGGAAGCTGATAGGGGAATGACATAAATTGGAGGGGGAATTACCACACATGGCCCTAATATTTCAACAGAGGAAGATCTACGTGAAGTTATAGCACCTTGGTGGGATAAGGCACGACTTGAAACCTCAGCTTCCTCCGAAACCTCACCATGCCTAGGAGAATAATACATAACCTCTTGAAAAGAGTCTATAGATTTGCCTGCCTCAGACGTGAACATTGGATCTGAAGCAGCGTTATCCTCAGATATTGGCTCAGGAACCTCTGCAGGCTCAGGGTAGATGAATTTTAAAGGAGGAGTAAAGATTGGTCTGAGGGGAAAGGCCTCAGCCCTACGAGTTTCCTCTTGGGCTAACTCTATCTGCCTAATATTTTCAAAGGTCTTCTCACGCAGAGACGGGAGTTATTCAATGAGTCTATTCAAATGGCTGAGCATTCAGAACATGACATTACACTGAGAGTTCAAACTAAAAAAGGACAAACATGAAAACAATTTGTGCCTACTCAAACTAAGATCAAAATATGGAATCCAAAGGGTTTTATACAAGAACACCCAAAACTCCCAAAGATAGGTCATCAGAGAAGATGATCGGATGGTCGCCAAGAAGTCAAAAAGGAAGTGTTTTTGGCTGAAATAACCCCTAGACGGCCTAGTATGACCCCAAAGTCGCTCAAGTGTTACAAAACTAACCCTATAGCCACTCAACAGCAGCAGAAAGCCTCGTCGAAAAAGGAAAAGATCACCAGAAAACTAAAACTATAAAAATAATGACCAGAAATGGAAAAAGAAAGGTCAAAGAGCAATACCTGACTGGTCGCGAGTGAGGGAGGAAGAGATTAAGAAACAAGGAAAACCTTGAATCGCAGCAAAATAATGGAGGGCTTGAGAGAAAATTGCAGTCGCAAAAATGCTATAGGCGGGAAAGGTGTAAGAAGAAAGAGAAAATGAGGAGAGAGAAGGGGCTTTTATACCTTCTCAATGATGAGGCATAATTTTCAAGGCACCCATCATTACCCTAGAGAACCCAAAAGACGCTGTCAAAATTGCCATACCTTGGGGAGTAAGTTAGTCACTGCAATGAGTGACATATGTCAAGGAATTACTTCACGCCCCAAGATACCAAAAGTAACTCAGCCTAGGGCTAACCTACATACCCCTCAGTCACCTACTCACATAGGAGACTAATTAAGGGCTAGGGGGCGATTGATATGCCCAAAGTCCACCCTCGTACTTAGAGTCACGTACCTCATCCTGTCTCACAGTCGAGTTGACAAGAATCTTATAACATCCATCAGAAAGGTCATCTTCCGGAAGTTCAGACCCTCATTTACCGTTCTTGGCTGACCATCATCCTAGGTCTGCAGCGTCTCATGGGCTCAAGCTATTGCCAACATCATACTCTACCTCAGCCGACGTTACATCCTACCTCATACGTAACCTCGGCCAGTCTTCCAGACCGAGGCCATATTGATGATTGACAAGACAAAGAAACTATTGGACTCCTCCAACCTCATACTCGGCCAGGCCGAGGTTACAATAAGTGATATTATAGGTTCGAGCATATGCAAGCACATGGAAGACTTGGAGCACGTGGGAATTTAGTTATAACCGAACCATTCCCCTCACATGGGGGAATATTTGGTCATCATTCCTTACATATGGCACAACCATGTGTCCACTTATGATTAGTGTATTCAACTCATACATGCTCCATGCATGCTTGGGGGGGTACATTACACCCCCCAAGCACCATAAATAGAGGCCTTCTCCTACCTTGGAGGGGGATTGATAATTGTAACCCTAGCTGAAACTTTATTTGTATACACAGTAGAGAGAGAAAGTGAGAGATTATATCATAAGCCATTAATGCCCTCATTATAGTGAAATTACTTACACACTCACAATGGATGTAGGCTAGATTGGTTGAACCACTTATATACTAGTGTTTCTACTCTTCTCTTCACCTTCCTCTACTAGATATTAACTCTTGTGTTGCCATTGTTATTGCTATCTTGAGCTTATCAACACCTCATATGGTGGTGCTGTTTACAGCATCATCACATATCATCCATATTCTTCATTTCATTCTCCCTTCATCCCTTACATAGGCCCTATTTTTCACACATGGTAAGGTGTTCAAGCGAACGAGAAGTCTATTTGGCGAATGGCTCGACATTCTCACTACAATGATTAGCATTCTTTCATGAGATCATTTTTCTTTCTAAAATGTTCATTCTTTTTTATATGTGTGTGATACGTTTGACCTTGCTTACATTTACTCATCGACTCACACACAAGAGATATACACTTACCTAAATCTTATGAGTTCATTGGAGAGAACTAAATCCGTGAGATTTTGAAATTGAAGCATAGATTCCAAAAAGGTGAACTAGAAATTTCTCTTGAGATACTTAACCCATTTTAACAGATTCACACACACACACACACACACATTGAGTTCTAGGAAGGATGTGACTTAAGCATTCACTTAGATAAACTTTTAATACACTTCTAGCTTGTATTCCTCAAAATATTTATCACATGATGGATTGTGCGATTGTTCTTGTCTAATAAGAGATTTACTGTCGTTTGCAAATAAAGAACTTTGTGGGTACATTCCCTGCAAAACTTCACGAGATAAAACTCATCCTGTTGGAAACCTATAGGTTTAAAGGCTCATTACACATGCTAAGTGCAAGCGCAAGTGCCCGCGAAAGTGGTACACTTTTGGTTTCTTATCTTTCTTTCTTTCTATTTTTCTCGAGGACTAGCAATGTTCTGTTTGGTGGTGGTGTGATAAGCACCAAAAAGTGTTAAAATAAAACCTGAAATAGGCGGTTTTTAATTTCTAATTCTTGATGAAAATTGATCTTATGCACATTCATGTTTATTTTGTAGGTCAAATGCATCTTATAGAGTTTAAAACATAAAATCAAGATAAAATGGGACACAAATTAGTTAAAGGAGTTAAACCCTAATCCCCGTGCCTATTAGCCTGTCCCGAACCAAGCCCAGTCTATCCCTAACTTGTCCTATAAATGTTCAGTGTGTGTGTGGTATGATTATTATCTTTATTATTATTTAGCTTGTGTCATTTTTGTATCATTTATTTATTTATTTTAGAATCTTTATTTTCAGTGTTTTATTATTTTATGTAAATTGTATATACTAAGCGCGTGTCATGTGTGCTTTTAATATTTTCTTTTATTTTTACTATTCGTATAGTTTTATATGTGTGCGTTTTATTAAATATTTATATTATATGTTTTTGATTTTTTTGTTTCATTTTATTTTTATTTTATTTTATCTTATTTTCAGTCTTTTTATTAATAGGTTCGGATTTTAATTTTTAATTTTTTTTTAGTTTTTTCAATTTAGTTGTAAATATTTAAATACTTTTAATTTTTTATGTTTACAAACTACACGCACACACACACACTTTACTTACCTTACACCTTACACCTTACACCTTAATCACACCAAATCAACTCTCTCACACACACACACCTCATCATCTTCTAAAAACCATCAAACATTCTCTCACCTCCATTAACAAACCTCCACTCCCATATCCCCTGTCTTCTAACCTTTACCTGAATGCATAAATCTCAAACCGGACCTGTTGAAACCCTACTCCGAATCCCATAACCTCCATACCCGGCTACCACCTACCACTTCTCCAACCCGAGTTCCAATCTGGGCAGACCAAAGAAAAATCCGACCAAGACCAAATTTTGGCAGTTTCAACCAATAAAACCCATTCAAATCGAACCCTTCTCGGATCCTTAACCCAGACGAACCCATTATCTCATTTACCCTCTACCCATTTCGCCCAAACCCAAAATCAGTAGTTGTTCCCCACCTTATCCCGACCTTCACTTATGGAAAGAATCCCACTAAATCGGATTCGAACCCACCATTTAAATTCAGGAAGACTCGAGAACATATTGGAGCTATTCTCCCATTTCCAAACTCGATACCCACTCTACCCCTGAAGCCATTTCTTACCCGATTCTTAGCTGCTAGAGACCCAAGAAAAAATTCAAACCAAAATAAACTCACATGTCCAAAATGCCAACTTATCCCTCTTTCCTATAATACCCTCATGAAACCTTTCCCACATGAACATTTACTTATTAATCCTAAACTACCCTCACCCTTATAATACCAAATACCCTCGTTAGCCCACATTAATTTCCCATTCCTATATTGTCCTTAACCACATGCATCTTCTTATAAAAGCAATTGAAGACTCATTTGGGAGAAGAGCATTGTAGAAAGAGGAGAATAGAGAGACAAATACCTTTGTAAATATTTTTATTATTTTTCTTTAGAGAATTTTTGAGAATTAATTATTGAGGGATTTAATTGTATTGATGAGGATAGAGTTCAATTTGGCAAATTCAAGGAGACTTGTTTGAAGATTTTTTCTCTTTCCCTACTCCTATATTTTAATGCCTTTGATTCTTTGTTTATCATATTTGATTTCATATTAGGCAAAAAATTATTTTCAAGTGGTGGGATGAACCCTTAATTAATGTTCTTGTAATCAATTAGTTTGATTGTTTAAAATTCCCTTTGAATGCTAATTTTGATACTTCACCTTTCAATTTATGCTTCGATAGAGGATAAATGATTTTCGAGAGAAAATTAAAATCCGATATATAATACCCATTTTAGGACCGAATTAGAGATATGGGTTTCTTAAGTATGGTAATATTCCTTGAATTTATACTCTAAATTTTATTTTCTATGATTTATTTCAGTTTTGAAGCATCGATCCTAGAGGGTGATTTATTAAAAGGAGTGTAATCGAATTTCTAGAATTGTGGGGGGGTTGAAGTTAATTTTCTAAAAGGTTAGTATTGAAATTGCATTTGTGATGAGAGTTGACTTGCAATTTCAATACTAACTTGGAATATTTCAAATGCGTGAATTAATTAATTAGAATAACTAGAATATGTGGTGTAGTCCCTTCCTTGACTGTTCTCACATTTATTTACCTCGCTTTATCTCTAATTTTAATGTTTGATTTTGTTCATTTTTTTAGTCACTTAATTACTTAGTCTTATTATGCCTCCAAAATTATTTTAAAAGAACATAAAAAAAATATTAGAAATAAAAATATTTTTTAGTGAATTGGATTCATCTTCTCATTTTAGCATGTGTCACTCCATTAAGTTGGATTGATACTCGGACTTACCATGATAAAAGTTGTTTAACAATTTTTGAAGATAATTCAATGGATTTTGATTAGTTTGTCTTTGAAGACAACGATATCTACACAACAAAAGACAAGTTATAATTACACGCCATTTTTGGCTACACGAAGCTAACTCGATGAGATACACTTCCATGGAGATCTTCCAACCACTACATGAAGTTCGAAATTTTTGAACGACCCTAAAATTTGCATCAAATGGAGAACTTTCTTGAAATGTAATCAATTGCTCCTTTATGCGATCCAATACCTATAAAAACTCAGATAAACCTTACTTATGTGTGTGTGTGTGTGTGTGTATATATATATATATATACCAATGTTAACTTACAATTGAGTATAACGGGAATAATTGTACTAGAAAGCAGAATAATGAAGGGTGATAATATACAATATTCGAGACCTATCAGTAATTTTCACATAGTATTTCTTTGAAAAAAGTTGTCTCTTTTGGTTGTATTCATTTTGGCCCTGAACACTCCCAATTTCATGAATGCTTTAGAGAGTTTCAACCTTTCAAAGTTATCATATAAGCAGGCTCTTCGCACTCATATATATGACTTGCTCTTAAGATTATCCTACTATAACCCACTTGAATTTATAAGATATAGGATCCATTAAAAACTAATCATGTCATGACTTACTTTGTAAGCATCGCTATATTATCATAGGAATTGTTATGAGTGTAATAACTCAGCAGTGCTCACTTATAGGAGTTAGTCAAGAGTTAGTCAAGATTCGGTTGTCCTTTTGAACCTATATCCTTAGATCTTCAGTCAGATAGGTAGGGTTTCCATCAAGACAACTCTTTATTTTTGTAGGATTCAATCACATTGCCCTTGCTAAATGATATTCTTGCTCTCTATTAAAATATTTTGTTAATGGATCCTCTATATTATCCTTAGACTTAATATAATCAATGAAAATAATTCCATTAGAGCATAATTTATTAACGGTATTGCGTCTTCGACATATATGTGAAGACTTACCATTATACATATCATTATATTCTCTACCAATTGCATATTGACTATCACAATATATGAAAAAATCAAGAACCGGTTTTGGCCACACTGGAATATCCTCTAAAACGTTTCCAAGCCACTACTTATTCTCTAGATTTATCCAAAGTTATAAATTCAAATTCCATAGTGGATATAGAAATACAAGTCTTTTTTTAGGAATTCCAAGACACTACAACATTACCAAGTGTAAATACATAACCACGTATGGATTTAGAATCATTCAAATCAAATATCCAATTAGCATAATTGTATCCTTCAAATAATGTTGGATATTTTATGTACGACAATCCATGGTTAATGGTATATCTTAGATACTTAAAAATCCTTATATTAGCTTTCCAATGATCTTTCCTTGGACTACTTATATACCTACTCAACTTGGTAACTAAGTAAAAAATATCTGGTCAATTGCAGTTCATCACATACGCTAAACTACCTATGATATGAAAATACTCCAATTAAGATTTACCATTCCAAATACTTTTACATAAATGAAGATTTGGGTGAATAGGTGTTTTTAGCAATTCTATCACCACATGTTTAAAACTTATCAAGTATCTTCTCAATATAATGAGATTGAGACAAGACAAGTCCATCCGATGTTCAAGAAATTTTAATTCGTAATATAAAATCCATATTACCCATATCTTTCAAATCAAATTTACTAGACAAGATTCTGCTATTTGATTTAATGGTATCTTCATTATTTCCAATGATAAACCTATCATCTACATAGAGACAAATAATGACATAACCACTTTGAGTGTTTTTATAAACAAATTTATAAAACTCATTTATTTTAAATCCATTTGGCATCATCATTATGTCAAATTTCTCATGCCACTATTTAGGTGCTTGTTTTGATCCATAGAGGGATATAATAGGTTTACACACTTTCTTTGCCTGGAACATTAAACTCTTCAGGTTCTTCCATGTATATATCTTTATTTAATTCTCTATTTGAAAAGATGGTTTTCATATCCATTTTATTGTATCTCAAGGCTATGCAATGCTGTAATAGCTATTAACATTTGAATGGATGTTATTCTCGTAACTAGAGAGTAAGTATCAAAATAATCCAGTCCTTCCTTTTCCTTATACCATTTAGCCACAAGTCTTGCATTATATTTTTCAATTGATCCATCCATTTTCATTTTTATCTTAAATATCCACTTGCACCTGAGAGGTTTATTACCTGGTGGGAGGTCCACCAATTTCGAATTATGGTGATTTAAATAACTCGCCTAATTTTGGACCGAATTGATGCAATTGGTAACTTTAGGGATGGCATTGAGACACTTTAAACATCGTACCCCAAACTTAAGGGGAGGAACATGTTTTTAACCCAAAAATACATGTGAATTTTGATCTACATTAATATTAATGTCATATTCATCACTTTAAGTGTCATATTCATCACTTTCAGCATCACATTCATCACTAATATCCTCAAACTCATCCTTTTCATTTACATCACTCCTGTCCGCTTCTTCATTCATTGACGAATCGTCATTATAAGAACTATCACCATCATTATCAATATGATCCTCATCAATATTAACATAAATATCACCATCTCCATATACATCAATAATATTTTCAACAGTCGTTCCCTCCACACTAACCCTGATCCATGTGGTATACTCATCCAGTTTTACGTCAGTGTCATCAAGTTGTTGATCATTGTATGACTTAAATTTTAAATCTATTGTGTCATTTCCATTCGAATCTTTTTGATACATATGAAGCAAATCTATTGGTGTCAACTTCACAGCATTATGCCAATCTTTTTCCACGGGGTCCCTCATGTACCAAGCTTGTTTAGCCTGAGATTCTTAGATGTAGAATTCATCTAAAAATCAATTACTCTTGTATAATACGTGTTTAAAATTAACCAATGTGAACCCAAAGTCTTCCTTCTCGATACTTGAATTGTTATCAAACAATTAAAATTGAATAACACAAACTTAAATTCATTTGAATATTGTAATTGAAATATATCTGTCAATACTCCATAATACGTGATATCCACTGAAACTACTTTTTTGTCCCTAGAACTTCCAAAACTTTATGTGGTGTCATAAATCATAAGTCCACTATTCTAAGTATTTATCCTTCTCTTATGTCTCTTTTTGCAAAATCTATAGCCATTTACAATATATGTGGTGTATCTCCTAGCCCATTGGGAGGGACCTGTAACCAAAATTGAAACTTTTTTTTGATACCTCGATCTCTAAAGTGGGGGAGAATATGGATAGATATTTGGCGGGATTGTTCAAGTACCCACAAAATAATTTTTATATAGAATTTTTAAATTTAACTTTTTCTTACACAAAATTAATATAAAATTAAATGTTGCAGCGACGTTAAACAAGTTGTGATTAGAACAATTTTATCTTAAACCTAAGCATGCATATAAGTGAGTAGTGCAAGATAAAATAAATCAACCACAAACCCCTTTGTACGAAGAAAATCCAAATGTGAAAAACCTCGGATGATTCGACTATACAAAATCCACTAAGCATGGAATTACAAAAGGACACGACAGAAGAATTATAACGCAAACTCGATGCCGTCATAAGCTGTGATGCTCTTCGTTCCTTTGAAATCGTCTCAGTGACCTACATGAGTCCACCAGTGAAGCTATAACAAAGTGTGAATTGACACGTGCCTTGGAGTCCACTGATTCACATACACAGAGTCCACCGTATGTAAACCAACTAGCATAGAATCCTTTAAAAGAAACAAATCTCAACAAGATGTAGAGAGTAAACTATGGTGATAAAAAATGATCTCAAAAACATATATATGATGAATATTGGATCATAAAAAAGTTGGGTGTAAACTAGGGTGTGTGTTTTGGAAAAATTAATCATAAGTGATTAAGAAAATTTGGTGAACTTTTGGAGGAGTTTATGAACTCTAAAGCATGGAAAAAGTCCCCTTCCTTAATTGTCGTCCCGTACTCCTTAAAGAGGTAGGAAATCTGAGAACATGGGAAGAATGGGAAAAATGTATATTTTTAAAAATGCTTCGGGTCGTTTGAATGACATGGTGCCTCACTATAATGACATACCCTTTCTCGTTCAAACAGTAATCGAACGAGCTATCAAATGGGTCTGAAAAATGTTCGATGTACCTCATTTGAAGTTCGTTCAAACTAGGGTACCAATCTCATTGGAACCACCTTCGAAAGAGTTATCTAATGAGATTCCAGAGAGACCAAAGATCGAGAAAAATTAACCTCATTCGAACGACATAAGAAAAGTTGCTCTAATGACCTCGTGAAAAAGAAAATATTTTCCATAAAAAATATAAGGTCATTTTAAAAATATTTTAAAATAATCCCAACAGCCAATAATAAATTATCCAAGGCTCAACATAAATATGCATTTATACCTATGAGATCCTTGGAACGTTGATGTCGAAGAATAATACGAAACAAGGAATAATATTGTTTTATATTTTTCTTGATCGCTACGTCTTCAACAAACATGTCATAGGCTTGAAAGGTCGTTAACTCAAGTCCTAACCTATGACTGAAAATGTTTTTTCCTAAATTAATCCAATACATACAAATTGACTCAATTGTAAATTTGTCTTTAAAAATCTCCCCCTTTTGCTACTCCAGGGAAAAAACAAAACAAAAAACATCTATGAGTCGTTAATCTCTCTAAAACACTCAATCCCCAAACCTAAAAGGAAAATGTATTGACGCTCGACACATATACTCTGAGTAGCTTTGCTTCCAAGAAAACTTTGTCATATCATTGCAAACATGCACACTTAAATACATTTCCAAATTAAAAAAGAATATAATAATATAAATATTCATATGACCCCCCCCCCCCCCCCCCCAATCTAACAATCAATTTCTACCTTGCTAAGGTTGTATACCTTAAGGCAAATATATTCTTCGGACTAGAATTATGAGATACCATTTCTCCCCTTTTTGTTTAGGATTAGACAAAGATTAAGGTGCATAAAATAACTAATTTCCCCCCAATTAAACCAATTCTCCCCTAAATGAAAAAAAGAGATAATAATAAATGAAAAAATATATATATCATGCAATGGTGTACAGTGCAACCAAAAAACAAACTGAAAACACAAGAACTACAAATAATCCAAACAATGATAAAATAATATCAATAATGATGAAAATAAGATATAACCTTGAATACACAAGACATCATGAGGTATCAATGAAAAAAATCAACAAGAGATACCAATATGATCATATGGCAAGCCAAATTTAATCTAAAGATAAAGCACATGACAAGAACAGATTAAATGCAAACGCAAAGAATAGAAATAAAATGATACCACGTATATAAATATGGAAAATATATCAATAACACACAAGCACATATATATACGTATAAACAACAACAAAACAAACACAAAACACATAAGCTTTACACACTAGAATAGTATCTATGTATATAACTATGTGGGATGGTATGAATAGGCGTGCACTAGATACAAATGAAGTATGAACCAATCACTCAAACATGTCCAGAGAGTTCTATTTGACTGCAAAACATTATTAAACTAAGATTTAGCCTCAAGTGAGAAGATAAAGAGAACTCTATGAACAAACAATCACAATTAACACAAGCCTAGAATAGTGATGATTCTACAAATCAATAGCCTTATGACATGATAAGCATAACTACGATTCATTCTGCAAACCTGTTGATCTTCAACAATGACACCCTTAAATGCTAAACAAATATCATATTATTTTTCACTCAATTCTTTTGATGATATCACTTTTGAAAATTAATCAAACAAATAAGTTGGCCTTATATTTTCTTTTTGCCTCTCATTTTTATAGATTATTTCCACGGGTGTCTTTCCCATAAAGGAGATTTGCTCATTCCGTATCCCTTATCCGTGCACCCCCATATTCAATAGCAATCAAACAAACTCGCGGGAAATGGTTCTTACATGCAAAAATCCCTCATAGTCAACAAATATGTAGATGAAAAGATTGATGTGAGAACATCTTACAAACCTCAAATAAAACATGTGAAGTTAAAATTCAAAAGAGCTCGTGCATCTGCGTGGAGGCATATACAAATTGAATCCAGTAAGCAAATCAAAGTCAAATAACTCCATGCAACCATGATTAAAGATAATATAAGAATTAAAATTCATAATCAAATGTCCTATACACATAGAAACATGTAATGAAGTGTATTCAAACACACCAATATTCCACAAAAAATGTGAAAAACTAAAGTAAACAAAAAAAAAATTGAGTTTGTAAAATTTTTAAACAAATTTTAAAATGATGATAACTCAAAAATATTTTAAAAACTTTTTATATTTTTCAATATAACCCAATAAATAAAAAATAAAAATACAAAAGACTCAAACCACATACAACTAGCAAACATATATATAATAAATTACAAAAGATAGTGTATGTAAATGTGCAAAGACACTCAACCATTATATTTATCATGGAAACTATCATGTGCAAGCATTTGAGAATGAATAAGTCTAGCATGTAAAGCCTTCAATTCTGATTTTCTAACCCACATAGGTGAAACTTGATTCTCTTGGTCTTCGGGAACCACGGTGACTCTACATTTATACTTCCTATGAGAATTTTTAAGATCAAAGCAAAAATGCCTAAGTTTAACTTTCCTATGAAAATATGAGCACATGAAGACATGAGGAATGATTACCTTGGGTTGACCTTTTTAAAGGGTCCTAGCCATGGTTGACTCTCTCAAATTAATGGTTTTGGCTTTAGTAGCGTAAGCCATTGGATTATCGAAGCCAATCCCACACTTGAAATCTTTAATTTGGGACGTGCCTAATATGTTATCCAACTTTTCAGACCTATACTTCAATCAAATTTGACATTACTAGAATTTATTAATATCTCTTCTAGCTCCACTATCTTATACTCGAGTAAACAATGAGACATTTAAAAAATGAGGGAATCCTTATTAAAAAATTTCATCAATCCCCGAAGGCTATCTCGTTCCCCCTCAACAAATGTGAGATTTTCCCTAACATTCTTCTCATGCACCCTAAGATCCCCAATCAATATACACTCATTATTATCTAAGGCACATTGTTTCAACTTAGCTTCCAAGTTCTAGTTTGCCTTTTTTAATTTGATCATTTCTGTATAAAACTCATAAAAGGTAACTTGGAGTTAACTTTTTGCCTCCCCTTCATCATCTTCTTCTTATCCACTCTCTTAACCATCACTCACATGGGAATCACAAATAATGGCCTCAAAAGTTTCAAGCTCAGAATTATCTTCGTAGGAAGATTTTTCATCAAGGCTCACCTTCGATTTCTTTCCCTCCTTATTTATCATAGTGGGACACTCAACTCCTATGGACACAACTCTCACATGTAAAGCCTCTATACAAATAATCCCTCTTGAAATTATCATTACAATTTTAGGGAACTGATCAGCCATGTTAGACTTTTTTTTCTCAAAATTCTTTGCATCTTTCGAATTGCTTTTGAAACTTAAGAAATATAGTAAAATTCTTCACAAACATAGACATATCATCGTAATCGATGTCCGAATCATCATTCGAAATAGGGTTTTCCTTCATTTCGGGATTTTAAAGAAATGCCCTCATCTTTCTTCTTTGTTTTGGAGGAGAACATATCAAGCTGATAAGTTTGTAGATCACTTACAAGCTCTTTAAGTTTCTTAGAGTCCAAGTTACTCAAGAAATTCAATAATATCACTTTTGAATTAAATCTTTCAAGCAAGGACCTTAATATTTTCTTAATTACTCAATTTTTTGGAATCATCTCTCCCAAGTTAAAAGACGAGTTCATAATATCATACAATCTAGCGTAAAAATCATTAAATATTTCACTCTTAGGATCTTAATGGTTTCAAACTGAGTGGAGTGGTCTTGGAGTTTGGAATCCCTAACGACACTTGTACCTTCATGAGTGAGTCGGAGTATGTCCCAAGCTTCTTTAGACATTTCGCATATCATAATACGACGAAACACCTTCGGGGTGATGTAACAAAAAATCATTCAATCCATGTGAATTATAATTACATAACTTATTATCATCCTCACTTCATCTTTCTATAGGTTTAGGAACATGAACTTCACCAACTAAAGTTATCGGTGAGGACCACCCTCTGACAATCGCTGGAGAAATTTGCTCATTTAACGATTTACGTGGTTTTTTGTAAGTTGTAAATCCAATAGTTCGTAGAAAGAGGTAGGGTGTGAATGAATGTCTTTAATGGTACAAATGTGGTAGAGTAATCAGTCATAGTCAAAGAATCGCTCGCGCTAAAAGAAATAATTTTCGAACGGCGTAATCCATAAAGAAAAGAACATGAAGATATCATATGCATGAAACCTAAGACAAAAGTCTATCAAGTTTATTGATGCAAAAACAAGTGCATTCATGCCAAAAGTAAGATTAGTCCTAACTCAGAGATCGACATTTAAAATGTGGGGCCCAAATTCTAGAATACTACTGACTTAAAAGATAGAGAAAGTACTGAAGAATGATCATGATGTATACACAGTGAAGTTATTGGACAATACAAACAGACATCCAAAACACTATATCTGAATTCATATTCATCAGGTAAAGTGATAAATAAAGACTAAAAAGATATATTTATAGGAGCCAAGGTACCTCGAACCATGTTGCTACCTTGATTGAACCCTCCAGTGTGAGTTTTATGGAAATACCTATTACTTTAATGCGTACAACCATCAAAGATCCATTTATGGTACTATTTTAGAGAACTTTCGATCATCGTTCAGTTGATTTCAGTTCCTTTATGAAAGTTTTGACCATTTACTTATTTTAACAAAACAGATATATTTCGACCTTTGTCACATGAATTTTTCTCCTTGAAAAAGGAATAGGTTCCAAAATATAATGTGAGAACTTTATGGAATTATTTCTCTAAAAATAAGAGTAAACAACACTGACAATTTGAGATCATTTAAATTCTTAATAATTACTTTCATCCCAATACCTGAACGCTTTTATTTTCATGTCTCTTCTAGGTTATTTCTTTATTAGATAACAATATTTCAGTTAAGGAATTATATTACAATAGAATATTCTTTAAGGGGTATTTTAGGTTTTTTTTATATCTTGATAACATATACTATAAATAAGGCCCTTAGCCAACCAATGTAATAACTTTTACTTTTTGAGACGAAAGAATAAGACAAAACCTTAATACCTAAAATGTTCTTTTTGTCTGTGATTGATTTCCATTATTTGGTATGAAAATGGCTTGATATGGTCTATGCAACTGTTGTAGGGACATGGATAAGGCTTGGAGTAATCACCATCAGACCACATTTTGAGGCAAGAAAGATATATGTTGAACAAAAACAAGAGGAGGTTAAGATCTTGGAACATTCTGTTGAGTATCTTGAGTGTACCATTAATGTATTGGAGAAAAGGGTTTTGAAATTGAAGATGAAGTAGAAATACATTTGATGGTAAGAGAGTCGTTAGAACTGGAACTGCAAGCATTGAGATAAAGATTATTTACAGTTGAGAACTTCACTAAGAATTGGGACTCTGAACACTCACATGGCCAATAATTAACTGAGAATCAACTTTAGGGAATAAATATTGCATGATAGATTACTGAATCTTTACGAGGCATAGAAGCAAATAAAAGTTATTTAAGTGGAAAGTGCAGAACAAGCAAAAGAGATAAAAAAATATTATCTGAACTACTATTGCACACTGAAGGACAAACATCACAATACCAATAGAAGTACAAGACCTTGGAGGCAATGGTTCGTGAAGTTAAAATAGATCCACAAAATTTGGCATCAATAACATAGACATTAGACAGAATAGAAAGAAGCTCAATGAGAGCAAGGGTATATAGCTCACCATTCAGATTCATCATGAATTTGGTTCAGCAGATTAATATGGAAAAGGATAAGGAATTGTCAACAGCTAAGATTTGTAAAGAAGAGCTAGAGGCATTGGTAGCTAGTCGGCAAGGAGATATATGTAGGCTAAATACTTTATTGGCTACATGTGACACCCCGCCAAATTAAATACCGGGCGATCACTCCTTTATTAAATTAAAATCAATGTGAACAGTTGGTTCATTCTTAGCATCACTGTCGTAAAAATACTTTTCCAATTTAAACACCCTAAATAATTAAGCTAAGTGTCAAAACCATTTTCATACATACTTTCCAAATTTTATTTTAAGAAAAATCATTTATTTTATTAACAATATACAATAAGTAAGAATCACACCACATTAAATTCTGCAACATAATCCAATTAATTTAATACATTCGTCAATCAAATGTCAACATACGAAATCTAAAGTCACACATCCAAACAGAATAAATTCCATAGTAACAATACTGGAAATAACTGAAATACAAATGTCCAATAACAACGGAATAAAGGAAAGAGCTACACATGCCCAACTAGATGAAAGTACTAAGAGTGGATCCGAATGAATGAAGTCGTCTAATCAAGAGACCTGCAACTCCCACCTAAGCTGCAACACGTTCCTTCTAAAATATCCTAAGCAAGACACCCATGTGGCTGGCCACCTGTAATACATACATATATATACAAGAGAGGGAGAGAGAGAGAAAAAGAAATGGGTCAGAGCCCGATAGTGTGTTTGATTTAAAATACGTTTAGCAAGTATTTAAATTGATACACGCCAGTGCAACAACATATTAGTGCGACACTCTCTTGAGAAATTCTCACCTCTCTTCTAATGTGCACACCAATCGCACTAACCTTCCCAACGGTTTGTCTTATCATTTATTGCACTAATCTTCCCAAGGATTTAACTTATCTTAGCTTACTCATAAGATTCAACATTTAACGATTTAATTGTTTGAAAAGGATATTTCAATTAGTAACCAAAGTTCTCATTTTTAACTTTATAAATCAATAAAGTTTTCCAGTGTCATATTATACTTTCTCAAGACAAGTATTTTAAATTTGAGTCATCAACCATGTCCTACATATCTCATCACAGTAGGCAGTTCCAGATTTCAGAATTTCATATATATATTAACTACTCATAATATATATATATATATATATATATATATATATATATATATATCACAACAGCACCCCAAATAACAACTATGGTGCGGGCATACTCTACTATCCAATCCCCGTATCACTCGTACTAACGGAATACAGATTCGGAATCACTCTCGAACTGTATTAACACATATTCAGACAATATTGAGACAAAGTATAGATTCCAAGTCTCTCAGGACCGTCTTAACTATCACCGCGATAGCCTGTACCAAGGATACCTATACACAAACAAAATGAGGCGAAGCATAGATTCCAAGTCTCTAAGAGGAAAGCACATACCCGCATCTCTTAGGACCGTCTGAACTATCATTCCGATAGCCTGTACCAAGGATATCTATCTTCTAGGGTACAAGTCAATATCCCCCATAAAGGTCCCATTGAGATAAGACTGTCCCAGCGCGGAAACCTCAGGGATAGCAAGTAGCGTGGGCATGATTTTCACACATAGATAGTATATGAATACACAATCATATAACTATACTCATATTACCATATCAATAATGGGTAAATTTTCAATTCCCATAATTACGTCATTTGCATTTATTTCTCATTATATAGTTATCACGTATAACCATTCACATCTTACTTTAATTTGAGGAACTTTTCCACTTACTACATAACGCTTATGGATTCTATCCTCCCAAGTATAAAATTCAGTGGGTATACACATTTGTCCCAAAGTAACTCTCTTACGTGTCTCTCTGTTTAAAGCATAAATTCACAGACCCTTATGTAATTATCCAAAAATACCATCTTTGCCCGACATCAAGGGTCCCAAAATCTATTCACATTGTCCTACTGGTCTTTCCTATCTCCCACAACATTTTATTAAGGATGTCCAAGAATTATCTCACGATAGATTGAATTTAACTCATTTAAAAAGGGAATTAGGAGTTTGCCAGGCTGGGTCGATCGATCGAGGTCGGGGGCTCGATTGATCGAAACTTCGATCGATCGAAGCTCTGGGCTCGATCGATCGATCAAGCGAAAAACTGAAATTCTGCAGTTACGGGTTTCATCTCCAAACTTCAATAATTTCTATATTTTCTAATCCCAATCGTCCCAGAATTGATGCTACTAACCTTATATCATCATATTAGGTATTTTCAACGTAAAGCATGTGGATTTCTATCATTTAATCATGGATTAACAGCCCAAGATCTATACAATTATCAAAAACCCTAGAAATTTCTTAAACATGTTTCTATCAAAAATTTTCCAGAAATTCCTTCTTATAATCATCAAAATTTCGTGGTTAAATACCTCTACATGGCAAGGGTTTCCAGAATTATCAATTAGACCAATACTACATGGATTTTCCTATCATAAATCGGGTTTTCTTCCATTAAATCCCATTATAATTACTCCTTAACTAATATGAAAGATGCATCAACGAAATAAGCAAGATAAACATTTGCCTAGGATTTTCAGAGGTCTGGTTTGGTGCCGAATTCGGTATGGTTGCTTTCCCCGTCTCGCGATCTACGCGTTGGTGGTGACGGCGGTGCAATCGGAGGTGTTCTTGGCCTAGAACTCCTTAGAGAACTTCTCCTCTTCCTCTCCAATGGCTGTCATTAGCATTAGGTTGTGTTAACCCTAAAATATGACATTTTCCATCTAATATAACCCTATAAAATTCGTGGGTTTAATTACCCATATTTGCGAAATGTCCAAAACGCCCTCCCGAGGTACTAATTAGGCCTAAAAACGCCCCGAGACCCAAACTAAACCCCCGGGTACACTTTTTTGACTATCTCGACCCTTCCGGACGCGTTGGCACACTCAAAACGACCATACGAACAACCTATAAAATATTCACTTTTATTAATCCACTTTTAGTCCCGACACGACACAGGCGCGTCCCGACTTAAATTTCCACAATTGTCATTTTATTCACACATGACAATTTTATAAAAATAAATCTAATATATTACTATACTCATCCAGTAATATTCAACAAATAACAAATTTCTAATAATTACTAACTCTCGTCACGCTAGTAAATATTTAAAACAACATTCCGGATTAAAATTAAATTAATTTATCTCAATTAAATTTAATAAATCCCATAATTTAAAAGCTATAAAAATACGGGGTATTACATACTTCCCCCCTAATAACGGAATTTCGTCCCGAAATTCGGAAAATAAGGCCTACCAGGTAGCACAATTCTGGATATCCTTTTCCGTACACAAACTAACTACACATTACGACGCTCAATCACTATAGCCCTTTCTTCATAGTAACATTGTTTTTCATTCTCTTTGGAGACACTTCACATTGTGCTCCCAACCGACAACATCCGCATAGGTCACGCCTATACATTATAAATTCCATTATCTCACTATCATTACGAGGCCGCACTTCACTACATGGAAAACTACTCGTATTTATTCATACACAAAAATCCCATTATGAGAAGATCATACTAACATTTGACCACTCCTGACTGCCTAAAACAGTCGTGGAATTCTACCATAGATATCGAATATTTTCTCAACCAATCAAAAATTCTGATTATCTACTCTCCTCTAAACATACGGAAGGAGAATAGTCGAGGTTCTTCCATAACAAAACCTTAATAAGTACCTCGTACGCGACAAACAGGTACGAGTGCTTCTACAGAGCATACTTGAAATCATCGTACCAAGATTCCAAAATTTCCTTCACGTGTCTCCACTAATCTTTAATCACCATGCACTTATTCCCTGGCTAAGGGTGATACATCCTACTCGAAACGAAATCTTATCTCTGCTGGTTCCTGAAATCCCATATCAAAGGTGGGATTCACCAATCTCATCCTGATTCAGAAATTTATACTGTGCCGGACCATGCACTGGCGCGATCCTTCCTTTCAAAGGAAGTCTGGGGCATACTAGTTAATATTGTAATCCAGCCCAAACGAATATCAATCACTTCCATCTCGGCGACTTAATTCACATGTTCGGGATAAACCCTTGATCTTGTTTTGAGGATGGCAACCCATCCAAGAACTTTACCGACTTTACCAACCTCTTCCAATTTCAGGAATTTTTGATAAACACAAAATTCTTTGGTTGATTCTCCTCTTTCAACCAAACCGTACCTATGGGCAGTGCATGTAGATACTACTCACTACGTCTCGCTAAACATCGATTCTTCCCTTGAAATGTCTCACATTAAGTGACACGTAACACTCCCCTTACTTCCTTGTAGTATGCCAAAAGTTCCACCCGTTCTCTTCTCTCCACGAAGCGCACTTCTGGAACTCTTATACTATACTAACATCATTACTCTTTATATGCGCAAGTCGTTCTCACATTTGACTGATAACAATTCCGCTCTGGGTGTGCTTCATAACAATTAAATTCTACTCTATTCAAGGAATACCAATTCTTGAATGGCTTCCCACAGCCTTCCAATCAAGCTAGGGCGTGCTATTCTAATTGCACACTTATGTATGGATTATTGCCCTTCATGTGACGTTTAATCCACTCTATCACTTCCACTTCATTATACTAGTCCCACAAACATATATTTCACATGTCTATTACCACGTCCCTTTATCTCGGATGACGAGTTTAACATCAGTTAACCAGGATGTCTACACACCCTATAAACCGGGCATACTAGCGTAAGCATCACATACGCTCCATACTAATAAACAAATTCTTTGTTTTCCCTGGTGCTTGCAGCGTGATTACAACACTCTAATCACCCTAAAAAATCAAAATTTTAAATCTTCCTTATCATCGTTCCACCCCTCAACTCGTGGGGTAACTTTCAATGCTTTCTTACCACAAGATCCGGCTTCCAATAGCTTTAAGACAAAATTCAACTTCCAACTTACATACATAATTACTTGATCCTATTTTGACCAGGGTATCGAACTCATGGAATAGTGACCAAACGTCTCCCTATTTCCAACCTTACGCTAAGTTTCATGCGTGGGATGTCTCGCAAAGCGAAATCCAAACAAGGAACCCCCCGATACACAACTACCTAGCATCGTCGGTTATCGAAATCCGTTAGGTCCTCCGTCCATGGCATGTACCCCTTTATTCTGTCTCTTGACAGAAAAGTTACAATTTCTCCTGTAATTATGCTTAACAAAGAACGTCTCACCAATTTCACTATTGTATTGGTTGATGGTAATTTCATTCTATAAACCTCGGATACATACGATCAAAATTCTCGAAATTCCCTTCCCTAATAATAGGGGTATAACTATTAACTCCCACATCTCTAAAGGATAAATATAACAATTCACTCTTCCTATCACTAAGTCCGGAGTGCCAAACACAATATTGCGTCTAATCTTTTCGCTCAACGGTAAGTCCCGATACATACCGAATCATACTGACAAAGTCTATACATACATTGGCATTGAATATCTCGAGCCCACTATCTCCTCCGAAGTCTCTTGGATAGATAATATAAGTTCAAGTCCAACCTTCTTACAGGTAAAGCCTCGCCAAAATAAACATAAAACATGTTGCACTAATGCAACCACTCCGATAGCCTTGCAATAAATGCCCACTATCGTACTAACCATTTCTATAACATTTTAACTAAGATAATAACATACTCGTGTATCGCATCACTACAACGAGTAACCTCAATAAAGTATAAAACACCTCATTCATCCTCCGCGGATAGCACTAAAGAAAAATCCCGCTACACTAGGGAAAAATATTCACATTTTAATAACATTTATAATGATATGCATTAAGCTCGTCTCACATGCTAATCTAGCAATGAACAAAATATGGTGACTCGCTCGTGTCACATAAACACGCCGCATCCTCTGAGGATACAACTTACACTTCCATCCTGGCAATCGTCTTGACTGCGCAAATGGTTTTAGGACGTATCACGTCTGCCCAAACCAAAACAAAGTTATTTTTAATCTTCGTCCTTTACTAGGCTCCGTATTCTTGTCCCTTTTTCTCACTTTGGAACAATATTATTGCGAGCAATTTCACTCCACACCAAAATACCTCAATTCATAATCCACTTATCACCTGTCTTACTAACTAGGTTAGGATTGTCCTTCTCTCGGACTTTAGTAAACTCGATTCATGTTAGCCATCCCGGTTGTTCCCTTAGCTTTTTAGGCCATAAAGATCATATTACTATCTATAATAATACTTACTGAATTTACCATCACTTGGTAAGAATTTAACTATCTGAAGCATTTAAATGGTTTTCCTGATGTGTATCCACATCCTTTTGTGGTGCTATACCACCACCGTTGTATTCAGTCTTATTCTCGACTAAATTCTTCGATTCCTTTAACTTCCCCACAAAGAAGCGTTATCATCTATTTTGACAAAATATGACAATGTCAACCTCTGAATCGTTCATCCATCAGAATTACCTCTTTGAGTGTTATCAACTATTACTACGTGTCGATCTCCCACTCGGAGTTGTTTCCCCCACTTGTATCTACATCTTCCGATACAAAATTCGCTAACGGTTAAGATTCATATCCACAATTGGATTTTTGTCATGCCCTCCTGCGATGAGTTCAGAACCACGTTTGCTTCTCATCCTGAACAGTTGAGGAAGGAACATACGGTCAACACTATACCTAAGGTTCTCCTATAGGCATAGCATTCCACTTCTAAAATTGGTGGTTGACTCCAACCATTATAATTTAATCCCGAAAGCCAAGAAAATTTTCTCCAAATTTTCACTTTTAGTTTGCCACACTCCGTCCTATATTTACGCCTTTGGATACTTTACCTCCTTTGGTAAACACATACAATTTTCTCGTTTCTAAAATTTCCCACTAACAGTCTCTACACGTTTTTGTAATACGTTGGGTAAGTTTACCCTCGCATCCCATTTGACTATAACAGCATTTGAAAATCATTGCTGCGCCTTAGTCGCATTTCTAATCGTGGCTTCTCGTGCCATAATGGAGGTGACCTCGACTATGGTCATCATCCTCGGATATATTTCATAATCTCAACTGAGCCCTGTCTCCTGATGTACACTTAACGGTCCTCTTCTGACATCCGTCATCGCTCGGCACATGCACACATCCGAACGAAATTAGAATTCACTAGTGTATACACATTATAGCAGGAGAACGAAATCTCATCAAAGGAATCGACAATCCTAAACATAGGGCTCTATAACAAACAAAGCAATGCTGGAAGCATAATAAGCCGTACAGATCCTAAGGGCACTAGAACATGATGCTCTGATACCACCTGTGACACCCCGCCTAATTAAATACCGGGCGATCACTCCTTTATTAAATTAAAATCAAGGTGAACAGTTGGTTCATTCTTAGCATCATTGTCGTAAAAATACTTTTCCAATTTAAACACCCTAAATAATTAAGGTAAGTGTCAAAACCATTTTCATACATACTTTCCAAATTTTATTTTAAGAAAAATCATTTATTTTATTAACAACATACAATAAGTAAGAATCACACCACATTAAATTCTGCAACATAATCCAATTAATTTAATACATTCGTCAATCGAATGTCAACATACGAAATCTAAAGTCACACATCCAAACTGAATAAATCCCATAGTAACAATACTGGAAATAACTGAAATACAAATGTACAATAACAACGGAATAATGGAAAGAGCTACACATGCCCAACTAGATGAAAGTACTAAGAGTGGATCCGAATGAATGAAGTCGTCTAATCAAGAGACCTGCAACTCCCACCTAAGCTACAGTACGTTCCTTCCAAGAGATCCTAAGCAAGACACCCCTGTGGCTGGGCACCTGTAATACATACATATATATACAAGAGAGAGAGAGAGAGAAAGAAACGGGTCAGAGCCCGATAGTGTGTTTGATTTAAAATACGTTTAGCAAGTATTTAAATTGATACAGACCAATGCAACAACATATTAGTGCGACACTCTCTTGAGAAATTCTCACCTCTCTTCTAATGTGCACACCTATCGCACTAACCTTCCCAATGGTTTGTCTTATCATTTATTGCACTAATCTTCCCAAGGATTTAACTTATCTTAGCTTACTCGTAAGATTCAACATTTAACGATTTCATTATTTGAAAAGGATATTTGAATTAGCAACCAAAGTTCTCATTTTTAACTTTATAAATCAATAAAGTTTTCCAGTGTCATATTGTACTTTCTCAAGAAAAGTATTTAAAATTTGAGTCATCAACCATGTCCTACATATCTCATTACAGTAGGCAGTTCCAGGTTTTAGAATTTCATATATATATTAACTACTCATAAAATATATATATATCACAACAGCACCCCAAATAACAACTATGGTGCGGGCATACTCTACTATCCAATCCCCGTATCACTCGTACTAAGGGAATACATATTTGGAATCACTCTCGAACTGTATTAACACATACTCAAACAATATTGAGACAAAGTATAGATTCCAAGTCTCTCAGGACCATCTTAACTATCACTGCAATAGCCTGTACCAAGGATACCTATACACAAACAAAATGAGGCGAAGCATAGATTCCAAGTCTCTAAGAGGAAAGCACATACCCGCATCTCTTAGGACCGTCTGAACTATCATTCCGATAGCCTGTACCAAGGATATATATCTTCTAGGGTACAAGTCAATATCCCCCATAAAGGTCCCATCGAGATAAGACTGTCCCAGCGCAAAAACCTCAGGGATTGCAAGTAGCGTGGGCATGATTTTCACACATAGATAGTATATGCATACACAATCATATAACTATACTCATATTACCATATCAATAATGGGTAAATTTTCAATTCCCATAATTACGTCATTTACATTTATTTCTCATTATATAGTTATCACGTATAACCATTCACATCTTACATTAATTTGAGGAACTTTTCCACTTACTACATAATGCTCATGGATTTTATCCTGTCAAGTATAAAATTCAGTGGGTATAAACATTTGTCCCAAAGTAACTCTCTTACGTGTCTCTCTCTTTAAATCATAAATTCATTGACCCTTATGTAATTATCCCAAAATACCATCTTTGCCCGACATTAAGGGTCCCAAAATCTATTCACATTGTCCTACTGGTCTTTCCTATCTCCCACAACATTTTATTAAGGATGTCCAAGAATTATCTCACGATAGATTGAATTTAACTCATTTAAAAAGGGAATTAGGAGTCTGCCAGGAGGGGTCGATCGATCGAGGTCTAGGGCTCGATCGATCGAAGCTCTGGGCTCGATCGATCGATCAAGCGAAAAACTGAAATTCT
The DNA here is from genome assembly GCA_949130495.1 of Sambucus nigra. NCBI lineage: Eukaryota > Viridiplantae > Streptophyta > Magnoliopsida > Dipsacales > Adoxaceae > Sambucus > Sambucus nigra. The sequence goes on from OX422207.1 coordinate 551,709,062, forward strand.
GCAGTTACGGGTTTCATCTCCAAACTTCAACAATTTCCATATCTTCTAATCCCAATCGTCCCAGAATTGATGCTACTAACCTTATATAATCATATTAGGTATTTTCAACGTAAAGCATGTGGATTTCTGTCATTTAATCATGGTTTAACAGCCCAAGATCTATACAATTATCAAAAACCCTAGAAATTTCTTAAACAGGTTTCTATCAAATTTTCTCCAGAAATTCCTTCTTATAATCATCAAAATTTCGTGGTTAAATACCTCTACATGGCAAGGGTTTCCAGAATTATCAATTAGACCAATACTACATGGATTTTCCTATCATAAATCGGGTTTTCTTCCATTAAATCCCATTCTAATTACTCCTAAACTAATATGAAAGATGCATCAACGAAATAAGCAAGATAAACATTTGCCTGGGATTTTCAGAGGTCTGGTTTGGTGCTGAATTCGGTATGGTTGCTTTCCCCGTCTCGCGATCTACGCGTTGGTGGTGACGGCGGTGCAATCGAAGGTGTTCTTGGCCTAGAACTCCTTGGAGAACTTCTCCTCTTCCTATCCAATGGCCGTCATTAGCATTAGGTTGTGTTAACCCTAAAAGATGACATTTTCCTTCTGATATAACCCTATAAAATTCGTGGGTTTAATTACCCATATTTGCGGAATGTCCAAAACGCCCTCCCGGGGTACTAATTAGGCCTAAAAACGCCCCGAGACCCAAACTAAACCCCCGGGTACACTTTTTTGACTATCTCGACCCTTCCGAACGCGCTGGCACACTCAAAACGACCATACGAACAACATAAAAAAATTTTACTTTTATTAATTCACTTTTAGTCCCGACACGACACAGGCGCGTCCCGACTTAAATTTCCACAATTGTCATTTTATTCACACATGACAATTTTATAAAAATAAATCTCATATATTACTATACTCATCCAGTAATATTCAACAAATAACAAATTTCCAATAATTACTAACTCTCGTCACGCTAGTAAATATTTAAAACAACATTTCAGATTAAAATTAAATTAATTTATCTCAATTAAATTTAATAAATCCCATAATTTAAAAGCTATAAAAATATGGGGTATTACACTACAGTAGAAAGTATGACACACGATGTCAATCAAGATTTACATGGTGTCAAATTGTACATGACTAACTATGCTAGCTTGATAAACCAGTGTCATCTTTAAAAGTTAGTGGTGGAGGCTCATCATCAAAAATAAGATTCCATAGCAATGGAATAACATATTATCGATATGAGGAGGCAGGTTGATGCTTTAAATAAGGAAGGAGAGAGATTCATTTCAGAAGTAAATGAAAGAGAAACAACAATAATTGTTACTCAAATGACTGTTGATCAATTACAAGAGAGGGATTAGTTGTTGGTCGCACAAAATGATATGTTAAAGAACAAGACTAATTACCGAGGGTTTCAGAGCTCGATGAAATGGTTAAAAAACTATTTGGAACACAAAATATCCAAACAATAATTCCACAACAAATAAATACTTATTCAATTTCATTTCATTATATTGTTTATGTGATTAAGAGAAAATATTTCCAATTAATTTTTAATACCATTGACTACATTTCAAAGAGAGCGCATGAGGAGTTCCTAATGGTCATTAGTGAAACAAACAAATAATAATTAACCACGCCCAATCCTCCAAACACCTACTTATAAGTTTATATAAAATCCCGATCATATCTAGTGAAATGTATAAACTTATATTTAGGTTGCATATCCATTCATAGCTTTAAAAAGAGAGAGAGAAAATGGATTTCAATTCTCTTCTACAAGGACGACAACGTATCCCCATGATAACACTTATCTTCTTTTTACCTCTCTTATTGTTGTTTCTTGTATCACGTTTTCACCGAAAACTACCGTATCCACTAGGACCAAAAGGGTGGCCGGTGATTGGAAATATAAATTTGATGGACCAGTTAACTCACCGAGGACTAGCTAAACTAGCAAACAATATGGTGGGATATTTCACCATCGTATGCTCTATATGGTGGTTGTTTCTTCACCAAAAATTGTCCATCAAGTTTTTCAAGTCCAAGATAACATTATCTCAAACCGACCAACCTCTATAACCATAAGCTACTTAACTTATGACCGGGTTAGTACGGCATTTTCTCACTACGACCCTTTTTTGCACCAGATTGGGAAGATTTGTGTAATGAAGCTATTTAGCCTAAACATGCCGAGTCATGGGACTATGCTCGCGAAGAGGTTGACTTGATGGTTTAGCTAGTCGCACCCAACACTGGCTCAGACGCTAATATGGGCAAGCTCATGTTTAGGCTGACACGTGATATTGTTTATCATGCCGCATTTGGATCTATCTCACACATGGGACAAGACAAGTTTATTAAGATACTATAAGAGTTTTCAAATTTGTTTGGTGCTTTTAATATAAAGATGAGTTTATTAAGATACTTGTTTGGGCTGACACCCTATTTTACCATAACTTGCTCTTTGTTTTACCATACACTACAATCTATAAGAGCAAGTATTGAAGAGCATTAAGTGCGCGGTTACTGGAAAGAATCTTTATATAAGGTTTTGTTGTAGCACGGGGGATGCCATGGGGGTAATCATGGTGTCCATAATGTTTTAGACTTCCTTTAAAATGATTTCCCTAACATGGATGTTATTGGCTTATCCGTTAACTACTGTTCCAACAAAAAGCTAGATGTAATGAACTGGATTGAAGGAAGAGGAAAGTCCGTAATTTAAAAGTCTGTCATTAAAGAGGACGTCGTGAAGAAGATCCTTAAGACTAACATTACAACTTCTTTAGTGCAGCTCCATATGCTCAAGAACCTAACCTGCTCAGCCATGGTAGGTGCTCTGGAAGGATTTAACGCCCATGCTCGCAACATTATTTATACAATATTTCTCACCACCAATCTAAATAGTACAACTTTGTTAGGGATGAAAGTGGATCAATCTCAACCAAATTAACGAGTCTGTTTTTAGTAAGAACCAAACTATGAAGTTTTTGCAAGAATTCTTTAATTCCAAGCATTAATTTTCTGTCAACATTCTTTTTTTCCTAACTAAACCATCATATAAGGTAAAGTTATTGGATCTAAGGATCCGCGTTAACTCAAACACATCCAATACTATTTAAAAAATATCATTGGATGAATAATTGTAACCAAAACATAAAGCAAAACCCATGGAAGATTAATTCTCTATCATGAGATGTATCTGAAGAACTGACTAGAAATTGGATCAAAGAATCCAAGAAATCAAATTAACCATCACCAAAAAACTAACGAAGGCTATGTGACACAAAAAAATCAATATTCCTGGGAGAATTGAAGCATTTGAACCATTGGATTTAATCCAATAATTAAGCTTGAATTAGTCAATGCGATGAAGGGTTGCTTACTCATTAGTCCAATGCATATCTGAAATATGTTTCCTCTTGATCAAACACGTGAACAATAATCCCCATTGTTCAAATCAAAATAGCAAAAAATGTGATCCTAAAATCCCATCAACAGTCACGTGATCCTATGTTGTGTATCAAAGCATGAACTGTCCTACACCGACATCATCATAATTCTGATCCATTCATAATTGATCTGATTTGAGAAAATCCAATACGTTCTACCCATAGATCAAGAAGTAAACTTGATCTGAAATCAATCCACATAGACGATAATGGATCCTATCATCAAACCCTCATTAACATACAAAGGAAAAGTATATGTGATTCGCAGCAAGATTAATCCCCAAAAGAGGTGGGATTAACCCAAAAAAGAAGTCGATATGCAGTAAGCCTTAAATCATGGGTGAATAACTTAATTGTTATTTGACATTTCACAAATCATACAATAACATATTCAACAAAGCTCAAGAAAAAAAAATGATCTTGTACATGAATGAATTTATCTGTGAAGTACATAGCTTTGAATAACAATCAACTGCATTCGTGAAATCCTTGTCCGTAAATGCAACATCTCCAGACGTTTTTTTATTTAACATATCATGCACTTGTTGTGTTCAATCTTAGAAAGATAACTACTTAAAGATCATAAAGTCATAAACATAAACCAGGATGTAAGACTAATATCGAAGGGGTGAGACAAATAATAAGGTGAATCTTAATATTTTCAAATATTTTGCAAGAAAGAAACAAAGTTAAAGGTGAATATACCTTTTAATGTATAATGAAAGTCATGAAAATAATAAATTAAGTCTACCTGAGATTCCACTTGACATGGTTTCCCCAACTAAAGTTGGTTATTTTGGATAAAACTAGTGTCGTGTGTTCATTGCTAAACACAGTAAGAAAGTAAGACACGATGGGTCTATCAGTTGGATTTTCTTGAACACACAATAGACCGGCAGTATTGTACCGAGTGACATAGATGTTGAAGAAGTGATTTTAGAATTGGATGAATTAGATGAAGTACCCTATCATATTAGTCTAGTTAAAGTTTTTAACTGGCATCATAAATTTTGATGTGATATAAAATTATTTATTAGAGTACAGGTCCATTTAGTGTAACATCAGTAGTGGCTATAAAAGATTCATATTACTTCATTTTTAGACTAAACACAAGGAGATTAAGAATTATGGATGGAAATCATTTAGATGCCTGGTCCATTTATCTAAAAAAGTTGCAGTATGTGTTCAAAAGGTGAAGCAAGGAGAAACATGGTAACATCTTTCGAAGCACAATTAACACAAAAGATGATGTGTTACTAAGAGAATTGGAGCGTGAATTGAATCCTTCTAGCCACAATAGATAGACTTATAGTAAGGCCAATGACGAATATCTCATTCATCTCCAAATAAAAGAAGACTAATGGAGACAAAACTTTAACATTAAATGGGCCACTGATAGTGAGGTCAACTCTAAATTCTTCCACACAATGGTTAAGGCTAGGAATACTGCCAATTACATTCACAAAATTAATTACCAACATGGTGTTTGGATTACTGATCATTATAAGGTCAAAGAAGAAGGGGTTAATTTATTCAAGAGAAGTTCTCTGGGAATGATGATGGTAACCAAGATGATTGTTAACTCAACCATGTTCCCAATAAGTTTAATGAGAATAGTAAGGTTTATATTAGGATGATGTCAGGGGTAATGGATTACACTCATATAGGTACCTCTAAAAAATCTATGAAGAAAAGTATTATAACATCCCTCATCCTCCGTTCTCGTACATTACTATCATTTGTGAAAGTATATCTCATTTGTAAAAGTCCAAGTAGCTATAATTTCAAAGTAATTCTAAGCAGATATACACATAGCCGACCATACAAAATGAGTGAAAGAATATAACCATATAGCACCCACATTAAGAAGTGAGGCCCAAGGAAATGTCATAACAAGAAGAAAAATAATAGTAGCTCACATTTCTGTTTGGCACTCTATCATTCTCTTTAATTTCCACATCTTGTTACTTATCGATGATCTCCTTAGATTGATCTTCTTGATGCTGCTTCACTAAACTTGCTTTTGTTCTACCCTTTATTCAGTAAAATAATACACAACATACAACGACCCACTAGTCGGCATTTGTAATGCATATATTTTCAACAACAAAACTAAAAATCTGTTATGGTCACTTACTCATTTCAATCATTCAAAAAAATAACAAAATCTCATAGGGCATGGATTTAATATGGGCATGGATTTGATACTGAACTCAAGTTATTGAATGTGGCATGGATAATGAATTAAAAATGTGGCATGGAATGTAAAAAAAGGAAATTACCTAAACACATGAAAACACAAACTCTTTAGGCCAAGAAACATGTGAATTGTCTGTGTCTTTAACAATATACATATCCGCTCAAGGTATCGGTACAGGATGATTTGCTTCGGGAGAGTAACATCAGTTATTGATACACGTATATACTTATCCACCAAGAGAACATTGTGGATGGTATCATTAGGTGAAATACGATAAAAAAATACTCCAGACGCAACAACATTCGCGGGTTAATTCAATGCTAATCTACAGTAAAAGTTACAAGATGTTTCTCCTAATCTTAGTAGTGCGCCCCTATTGCCTTTTAGTGGTGCAATTTTATGGTCTCCCCTTTCCCCCCCACTTGCTTAAAAGTAAACTGTGATGGATCTTTTTTCTCTAGCCAAGAAAAAATTCTTATGGTTTTATTTGTTGGAATTCTACGGGTAGTGTTATTAGTGGCAAGATGGTCCCTACTCCTAAGGTTACATCTTTTTTAGCCATGGAAACTCAAGCCATGGTCTCGGTTGCATATTTCATTAGAGGCAATCATTTGAATAAGGTCATCTTAAAATCGAATTCCCAAATTTTGACAAATTGCATTCTTCAAAATCAAAAATCAAATTAGGAAATTATTATATAGCTCAAGCGAAATTAAAGAAATTGTTATAAACTCACAAACGTTTTTTCAGAAGCTTTTGATAGTACAACAGAGCTCAGACCCAACTTGTTCACTCTGTTACATATGTTTTTCATAATCAATTAAAAATTTTAAAAACACACAAATCAGTTTACCGAATCAAAAATTTCTTAATCAATATGTCATAAAATCTTAAGCTGCTAAGTCTTTTGCAATGGCCAAAAAAACAACAATTTATCAGCATTTTTTGTATTTGTTTATCATATAAAATCATTTGATTCAAAACCTACACTCAATCAATCAAAATGATTTTCAACATTTTTTAAAGAATCTTTGAAAAATACAATGTGTAAAACCCATCTATTTTTTTTTATAGAAATCAAAATTATTAGATTCAAAACCAAAACTCAAAAACTCAAAATATTTATTCAAAATCACTTTAATAAATGATAGTGTACTCTTTCTTATGCAAATCAAAATCATTAGCTTTAAAACCTATACAAAATCAATTTAAACATATCTTTATAAAAATTCAAATTTTGAAAAAGTAAATCAAAATCAGTCATCCTCACACAAAAGTTAATCAAAATCAATCATCTTCACAACTTTAAAACCTAAACACAATCAATCTAAACATCACGAATCAATCCTAATTTTGATACATTGCATCATGTTGAAGCATTGTTGGTGAAATTAACATCCAAGAGATGCATAATCTTAAGATTTGGTAAAATAATTAAGCTTCACGTAGGTATGTTGAACACTATTCCAAAACTAAGATTTAAAACTTCAAGTGTCTCATAAGTAAAAAGGTATCGAGGAAGATTTATTAAAAAGTTCAAAAATGTAAGTGTAGATGTGTATATAATCATGGAATTATTTATTAATCATTATAGACATAACGATCTTGATACTAAGAACCCACAAAATCCTAGACATTACGCCCAATAACATCCCAAATCCAAGTATTAATATGGAACTTATCAACTACTCCGATACAATGAAGATGGAATTTGTGTATATAAGTGTGACATCCCGACTAATTAAATACCGGGTAGCTACTCCTTTATTAAATCAATACAAAATCCCAAGTTGGTTTAGTTAATAGCATCACTGTCGAAAAACATTTTAATAATTACTAACCACCTAGTATTTAAAAAGTAAGTTGCCAAATTTTAATTTAAGTCTGATTAACATGCAATAAAAGAATAATGGAAGAACAACATAATCCATTCACCATAACGAAGTAATGAAATAATAAACAAATAATAATAAGTCCGGAGGAAAACTCCTCACAACAATCCCACAACTGAAAATAAAATGACAAGTCTGAATCCTGAGTTAATTACATGCCAGAAGTCCGAATAACTGAAATAAATGAAAAGTCTCTAAAAGAAATGGGCGACATGCCCTACAACTGATAAGTGCTGAATATAGAGTCAAGATAGATGAAGCGTCTACAAGCAAAGTCCTGTAACTTCCACAAACAGCTACAGCTCTTCACCTAAATGAGGATCCTAAGCATGGTGTCCTTGTGGCTGGGCACCTAAAATGGTTTTTACAAAAATAGATTTGAAAGCAAATGGGTCAGAGCCCGAAAGTGGAAATCATTTTAAAAACAGCAAGTGTTTTAATAACATTAAAACATTAAATGCAAAATACATGTTAGGACGTGCACTCACATGAAATTCTCACCTCTCGATTACATGTGCACTCCTAACGTACCTTACCCATCTAAATGACATATATATCTAACCAAAACGTAATAAGTTATACCCCTTACTACTCGATCCCCATAATGCATTCGAGCGTTATCAATTAAATAGAGGGCTTTGCTTAAACTCAGATTCTCAATTAGTAATACAATTCACTATCAAGTAACCCGTTATGTTTTCTCAAAACAATACCATAATTATATTCACAATATTAACATGAAAGTTCCCATTAATTAAGTGTATATTATTCACGTCATAAATATACAATACAAGCACCCCGAGACTAGCTGTGATGCACACATACTCTGCTATCCATCCCGGTACATCACGTACATAAGGACCACGCATTCCGAATCTCTCAGGAATCGTTCAGATAACAACATCACAAATAATGGAGGCGAACACAGTCACATCACATGGGTCACGCACATACCAGCGCTCCCACGATCAGCAGACTTATTAACATCCTAATAAGTCCTTCTCTGACCTATGTTCATCGAGGTACCAGTCTAAATCCGGGCAACACAAGGATTAGAGGGCCCTAAGCGAACGTAAACCTCTCGTGATAGCAAGTATGGTAGGTATGTCATACACATAAAATCAATACATATACTAAGTATGCACACATCTTAGTAATCACTATAATATATTGGTGGTACACTTCTCATTCTCGTACCGACATATAATGCTACACAATTTACATGTTCCCGATTAATATAGTAATTTAGGCCGTCAATAGTTCTCGCATCGTAATAGACACTCACGTCCTACTTCATATTTTCCCTTAGGTTCAACTACACTTCTAGGTTTTGCTCCTCATTATAACCCAAACATCCCAAATATACCAATTATCCATCAAGGATATGTCATTTCTCCATATAAACAACGTTACGGAACACGTAAAATCAAAACAAGCTAAAAAGCCCAAACTGTCAACTCGTTCGAAGTCTCGTTCGAACGAGGCTGTTCGAACGAGAGTTCATTCGAACAAAGGGGATTTATAACGAGGTCTCGTTTGAACGAAGTCATCGAACGAACTTCACCCTCGTTAGAAGTCAAAGTTCAACTCGTTAAAAGCTCGTTCGAACGACCTGGGCAGGTCTTCTAACGAGTGGCCAGCTTCGAGCCCAGATTTTCCTTAATCCGTTTTTCCATCTTTTCTTCACCCCTAATCTCACCTAAATGTCATTCCAACAATGTTTCAAGGTATCTAATCCTTCCTAAACATGTTTCAACCGTATTACAACATTTATATGGGTTCAATTCACCCTAAACTACATCAATTTATCAAATCTTCACCATTTTCCCCAAATCTCAAGAACATGAACCCTAGAAAAATCAAGTCATTCATAGACATAACTAAATCCGTTTTTATAATGTAAAAGATGTATTTTCCTCTGACTAATCATCCTATCAATGTTCTACATGCAGTTTCCTCAATAGATTCTTAAATCTCTATATCCAATTAAATGGGTTTTCATCATACTCCAAGAACAATACAATTTATTTGGATTTCCTACGCATGGAAGAAGCATTCTCTGTAAAAACGAAATTAAACCACTTGCCTTATTTGAATCTCTGATTTTGATGTCGAATTGATGAACGATTCTTTCTCTCTCTGCGGAATTCCTCTCTCTCTCCTTCTACAAGCTCTTCTCTAATGGTGGCAATGGAGGCTAGAGTTTGTCTTAGGAACTTTTGGGGCTAATTCTAATAACCCCCGTAGCCCTCTAATCAGTTAATGGCTGGTAATGGGTTAGTGGGTCTTTTAATTTTCCATTTAAAACTCCTAAAATTCGTTAATAAAAAATCCCCAAATTCTAAAATTACCAAACTACCCTTATACGTTGCCGGTATGGCCTAAAAATGCCCCGGGACCCAAACTAAACCCCCGTCTAGTGTTTTCTGACTATCTCGACCCTTCCGGACGCGTTGGCGCACTCAAAATGACCATACGGTTAATAAAAATAAAATTCACTTTTTAATTAAAATAAATATACGGGGTATTACAATAAGGTTGGCAGATGAGGATAAACAGCATGTTCACTTGATATGCCCTAGTATAAAAAAGAACAAAATATAGGATCGGCTATTTCAAGAGTTCATCTTAATCTCGAAGCGTTTCAATCTTGTTTCAACTACGGGTTCACTCTCATTTCAATCTTGAAACAGTATGAAAACTAAAGTAAGAGAGAGAAAATGTACTAGAGTTAGAGAACGGGGAGGACATCATCGAGATAATGGATATGAGATTGTGAGGGTGAGGGAGAAGGAGCCCAGCATGATAGAGGATAGAGGAGAGCATAAGGGACAATGAGGAGAATTTTGGAGGAAGCGGGAACTTGTGAAACACCAAAAAATATTTTAGGGGGGAAAAACACCACTTCTAAATTTTGAAGGACACAAAAAGGGTCATAATATGTACACCTATGTTAGAAACTTTACAAAAAAATGTCATAATATCTATAATCAAATATGATTTTTATATTTAAACTGTCGTTAAAAATAATACTAATATGTATAAAATGACATTTTATATTAGAATTGTCACATTAATAATAACATTAACCTTAAAATGACTTTTTTGTGATATATGTCTTTAAATTATTTTTTCAAGCGTCATAAAAAGGTGTTTTTCTTGTAGTGTATTGTCATATCTAGTTGATCTCTTATTTGATCCACACATGTTATGTTCTTATGCATATTGTGTAAGGGTCGAGGGTGGACCGTCGTTTGTGGACTGCTCAGGAACAAGTGGTATTCTTTATAGATTCTACGAACACTACACATGATACTTGTTGCTATATCAAGTAGTATTATAAGTAGACTATCTTGTAAAATTTCTAAAGTGTTGATATAAAAGGTTTTGCCTTGAAAATGGATTTTTCCTTAGTTGTCGTGTGATTGCATGTTTTACTTATCTGTTTGATCATATAGATGTATGTCTTAGGATAATAAGATAAAATTGGTTTTGTGATTGGACATTTAATTAACTAAGTCATTCCATTAAGATAGCACAAGAACTCTTACAAACTGGTATCAGTTTTGTGATTTGATATCAATTTTTAAATTGTTAATCTTGAAAAAGGCGGTATTTTAATAGAGAATTTCTATAATCGAGTGACCATATTTGATGGTACCAACTATGCATACTGGAAAGATAGGATAAGGTATACTCTTAAGTAGATTGATGAATGCGTTTGGTTGCTCCGTGAAAGAGGGTGTACATCACCCACAGTTATTATTGACAATGCCATCGGCCCTAAATCCGTCTCTCAATGGACATAGGATGAATTTAAATGGAGTAAATTTAATTCTCATTGTTTGAGTTCCATCTCAAGAGCCGTTACCCTTGACTAGTTCTACTGCATTATGGCGTGCACTAATTCCAAAGGAGTTAGGGACACCCTCCATCTCACTCACGAGGGTGCCAATGTTGTTAAAGCTTCTAAGCTACAGAATCTCACCACATAATTTGAAACAATCATAATCCTTGAATCTAAATGGAATTGTATAGGATGAGGTTTATGTGGAACAACTAAAACGGTTTGAAGACCCTAAGCACTCAAGACACGTCTACAATCTTAGGAAATGCTTGTATGGTTTGAAGAAATCACTCCATACTTAGTACGATAAGCTTACATCTTATCTCTTAGCTCGAGGCTTCAAGGGAGGGGATGTAGATAAGACATTGTTTATGAAGAGATATAATGGTGCCATTTTGGTTGCCTAAGTCTATATGGACGACATAGTCTTTGGATCCACGTGCTCCCACCATGCTCCCACCTTTATGAGGAGATGAAGTGTAAGTTTGAGATGATCATGGTACGTGATCTTATATTCTACCTAGGTCTCCATGTTCGTCAGCTTAAGGATGAGATATCGTATCTCGGTCCAAATATGTAAAAGACCTTGTGAAGAAAATTGGTCTAAACTCCACTAAGCACTCGCACACCCCAATGAGTACATCGACAAAGCTTAACTAAGACGCTTTAGGTAAGGACGTAGAGCAAACCTTATATCGGAGTATGATAGGTAATCTTGTTTATCTCACCTCTAGTCTTTCTGATATTGCCTTTATTATTAGATTCTCTACGCGATACCAGGCATCCCCGAAAGAGTCACACTTACACGATCTTAAACATATTATCAAATATGTGAGTGGAACTCTTTATTATGATATTTGGTATTCCTTTTATACTGATGATCGTTTGTCCACTTATTTGGATGTCGATTGGGTTGGGGATGTAGATGGTTGTAAGATCACTTCGGGTGGATATTTTTATTTTGGGAGTGATCTTGTCTCTTGGATGAGCAAGAAGAAAAAATCCATATCTTTGTCCATGGTGGAGTCTGTGTATATAGCCGTCGAAAGTTGTTTCGCACAACACTTCTGGATGAAGCAAATGTTGGAGGATTACAACATTTCACAGGGCCAATGACTATTTTTTGTGATAATACGAGTGTTATACACATTTCTCGTAATTAAGTATAACATTCATGCACAAAGCACATTAGGATACACAAGCACTTTATTCGAGACGAAGTTGAGGTGAAGGTCATGTCCTAAATCTTTGTGAGGACCGATCGTCAGTTAGCCGACATATTCACGAAACTTTTAGATGCACTTCGATTTGAGGATCTTAGAAAATCTTTAGGTATTTGCACTATTGATTGAGTTTGGGTATTTTATCTAGTATAGGATGGTTCTTATGATTACTTGCATTTATTCCCATTGCTAGATTGTATTATCATTGTATTTATATTTTATATTTGGATATATTTTTTTTTAAAATCCAAAAAGAGTTTTGTTTTTCTGAATTTTTTTGGAAAAAAACAAAAAAGATTTTCGATTTCTTTAAAAAAATACAAAAAATATTTTATTTTGATAAATTTTTTGAAAAAGACAAAAATAATATTGTATTTTTCTACACCATATATAGATGAAAATTAATGATATCCTAGTTACCCATGCATTCCATATCCACGTGACTATTTTGTAGTTGTTTGAGATATCACATCATTTCATATATGTGCTTAATAATGTGTGGATTCATTGAGTTGTAATTTGATTATAACTTGCTATAAGGTTGACTCCCTGTCTCCTTTAATGCACACGACCATGAACTTATCTGAGTATTGCACTTACTTGTTACATGGTGATCATGTGTTTTCATCTCAATTATGATTCAAGACGAACCAAATGTGAAAAATGAGATAGTAAAAAGTTGTGCATGTAAGAACCATTGTCCAAATTTAAAATCAATTTTCTAGTAAAATTGTTATAGATTAAGCAATTGGAAGGGGCTACGAATGACAAAGTCTTTCCATTAAAAATCACTATTTGTAATGAAAAAGCCTAAAAATATTAGAGGCATAAAAACAAAAGTCTAGGCAATTTTGTTTGAACATTGATGTTTCACTACAAACGAGCATTAATTTCTTCTAAATTATTTAGAGTATTATTATTACATGTGAGATTTTGAGGGAGTTAAGTTAAAGATCAATGGGTTTGCACAAACTATAAAAATATAAAAAAAAATATTACATAATCTTGGACGTCATTCATGTGAAAATCACTTACAACCTTGAATTTTTTTATTAGGTTAAGTCAGTTTCACACGAATTCACCAATTTTTACACCTAAGGTAGACTTTGAGATCATTCCTTAGTGGTGTCTCAATACTTAGTTCACATGTGATATGTTTGTCTATGTTAATTAACCTATGGGATATGTTCACACTCTTACATTTCGGTTCCATGATTAGGGTATTTTTGTGTTAATTCAAGGTGTGTTTTGTAAATTTTTTATTTTGAAAAAAATTGAAAAGTTTTCAAAAATAGTTGGTGAATATAAGCGTTTGAGATTATCATTGAATGTGCGTAATTTATATATTTTTTGTTGATATTTCCTTCATATTCAGGATGCTTTGATTTCATGATAATGTTTCTACTCCATTGTCTATTTCGATCAAAAGGGGGAGAAAAAATTAACGGGGAGATTTTATTTCTTGATGAATTAGATTTATGGGGGAGAACTTAATTACTATTTTTATTTATGTTTTAAACTCTATGCGCGTCATGGTATTTTTCTTTGCATCATGTGTGTAGTTAATCTATGCGAAAATCAAGACATACCGAATAAAGTCAAAGAAGCCCAAGGGAAGCATATGAAGAGAATGAAGACAACAAAACTTATGTCGTTCCATTTTTAGGGTTAGGATGGGTATTAGATTATTTTGTTATTTAGAGAGTATTTAATGAAATTTAGATTTCAGATAGGTTTGTATAGTTTTGTACAGGAATAGCCAAATGGGGAGATTTGTAAGAGAAATTTTTCGACATTACTCATAATATAGGCTTTTTTGTAGTTTAGTCTAGTTTGGCGTATCCCGTTACAAACCATCACGTACCATCGCGACAAACCGACTCCAAGATTGAAGACTATTATGCATCCGCGTATCCCATTACAAACCATCACGTACCATCGCGACAAACCGACTCCAAGATTGAAAAATTTTATGCATCCCACAAAGGTATAAAATCAATTGATGTTTAAAATTATTCATAAGATTTATTTGGGATGTTTATTTTTTTTATTTAAAGAAAGTCTAGATTTTTGTTTTAAAAATAAATCTTTTTAACCTCATTCAAATCAGATTGTTATATCGTTTAAACAAATTTAGCTTGCCTTCAGAAGGGTCATTGATCTTACATCGAATGAACATCCAAAGAGGTTATTCTATTGTAATTCATTGGAAGCTCGTTAGAAGATGGCTCAAACGAGATTGGAGTCTCGTTCGAACGAACTGTGGTTTCATTCTAATGAGATGACATTCTCATTCGAACGAGCTTCAATTTTGTTCGAACGAGCCGTCACCTAGCATTTTGTGCACGACCTATAAATACCTATTTTGTTTTCAAATTTTGTGGGACTTTAGCCAAAAAAAATTTTGCATATCTTTTCCAAATGTTTTCAACATTTTGATTATAAAACATCTTTTTATTCACAAACACATCTCCAAATATATTTTTTGGATCTATTTTGAACCTTGGTTTAGTTATACTCATTATGGATAGAACATCTTTATAGAGAACTTGTGAACCTAGAAGGATCACGGCTGAAGACTGAAGGATGATTGGTGGATACCAAGGGTGGACTGCTACCTATGGACTTCTTAGGAACGAGTGGTATTATTTAGAGATTATGCGAAGACTGCATGTTATACTTGTGGTAGTATCAAGTAGTATTATAAGTCTATTATTTTGATTCTAAAGTGCTGATATAAAAGGTTTTGCCCTGAAATAGGATTTTCCTCAGTTGTCGTGTGATTTTCAGTTTTACTTATCTATTTTATCACTTAGATGTGTGTCTTAGGATAATAAGATAAAATTGGTTTTGCGATTGGACATTTAATTAAATAATTCATTCCATTAAGATCACAGATGAACTCTTACAAAGTGGTATTAGAGCACTCTGACCTTAACATATTGAAAGTGCTTTTATTTAACCTTGGATGTATATTCTTTACATTTTTTAATAATTTTTGGATTTTACCTAGTCGTGTACTTAGCTTTTTTACATGCTCTTTTAACCTCTACCATGTCTTTCACTAGATTGATTATCTAAGAATTGCATTGGTTATTTTTTTTTTTTTGGAAAATTGAGATTATTGAAATAAGTGTAGGATTTTGTGCCTCGTGTCTAACTTTTGATTCTATATAATGATTTTTTTAATTGTACATATCCTTTAATGAAAATTATAAAAATATTTTTGGTATAGTCACATTTTGCCTTTTAGGTGGTATACTCCATGACATATTTTCATATATCAAAATGGATTATTTGATCATTTTTTAGGAATGACATGTGCTTCATGAGATAAATTCAATTTTCTTTTAAGTCTTATATATTATCATATCTTATCGCACATTACACCACACTACACATTGAGTTGATGCCACTTTATAAGGAATGATATAGGCTTTAGATCTTCCATGAAGCATTCAAAGCTTCAAAAACTTGTGAAAGCGTGTCTAAAAACTATGTGTATGTGAGGATTTTTTATTCTGGATTTGCATAATGTTAAAAACTCTTATGTTATATATAAAAATCATGAATTAATATGTTTTTAAGGATACAATTTTGATTCGATGAGGATACCTTTAAAAATTGAAAGTAGTGTCCAATATTAGTGCTTGAGTGAAGGCCACCATATGAATAACAATTTGAAAAGAGAAATGACTCAAAGATTTTCATTTATCTATAATGGTGTAACACCAAAGACACAGGACAAAAAATTTTAACCAATTGCTATATAAGTGGGGAAAATGGTAGTCTAAAATGATCCTAAATAGGGTGTTAGAGATTTCACTTAAGTCAAAGCTTTTCGTTCTGTAAAGACAAATTTTCAAATGAGTCAATTTGTATGTGTTGTATTAATTTTGGACAAAAGTCTCATAGGATAGAATTTATTTGTGACCTTTCAAGTCTATGACATTAATGTCGAAGATATATCAACCAAGTCAAAGACGATAACATCATATGCCATGTTTCGTGCCATGTGTTCATCATTACCAGTCCAAGGTTCTCTCAAGTATGCATACTTATATAATGTTGAAATTTGGAAATTTATTATTGGGTGTTATAATTTTAGTCATTTTTTTAATTCATACTATCTAATGATTTTGTTCTCTGACACCTTTTACTAAAAAACCATAACTAATTCAAAATAAATCAGAAAAATGTGAAACTGTAAAACTGGTGGCCACGCGTTTATATCGTAACTATTTAGATTGATGATCTAAAATCTCGTTTGAATAATCTCGTTCAAATTAGATTCAGATGACCCTTCAAACGAGATACTTTTTCGATCATTCTTTTGTCGTTCCAACAACCTCGTTCAAACGAGATTCAAATGTCGTTCGAACGACCCTTCAAATGCGATGATTTTTTATTGTTGTTTTCTCGTTCAATTTTTCATTCAAATGACCTTGGAATGTCGTTTGAACCACAGGGAAAATTTTTACGAAATGGGAAATTTTTCAGCTGTTTTTTTCTTAATTTCCCAGTACTATTTTTCCCACCCAATTATGTAGTACGGGAGTTAACATTTCCAGAGACTTTTCTAATCCTTTGAGAGCATGAAAACACTTTTCCAAAAATTCCTTTAGTTTTTAACGATCCTTAATGAATTAATTATCAAAACAAAAACATGTTTACATTCAATTGTTTCTATGATCCAAGTTTCAACATGCTATTTATTTGAGATCATTATTTTAGCACTGGATTTTATTCTCTACACCATAGATATTGTTTCATGTGGAGGATTTTGTGTTCGTGGTTCACATACGGTGACCTCTATATGCTTAACGGTAGCTTTGCCCCATTGGTGGACTCATGCGTTGTTACTAGGAGGAGGTGGAAGGATTGAAGAGCGTGAAGGCCTACGAGGGTGTCGAGTCATTGGGTAAGTATTATGTCGTGCCCTTTGTAATTCCATACTTAGTGGACTTATGGCTGGGTCGTCCGAGGGTTTTCCCATTGTGGGTTTTCCTCATACATTGCGGCATTGTGGTTGTGCTTATCTATCTTGAAAATTATTACCTAGATGCATGCTTAGGTTTAACTAGATAAAGTTGGTTTAACCACAAAAATGGTGTAATTGTTGTTTAATTAAATTGGGTAGTTTATAATTCAAGTTGAAATTATCAATTTGGCAAAATTCATGTTAATCTTGAATTAAATATATTTTTATTTGGTTTGTGTATATTTGAACTTGAATTGAAGTTGCGCTTTAGAAAAAGATAATTTAATTTTGAAAAAAATTAAAATTTGGAATATTTCGTGAACCATCCCTTTTGGAATTAAAAACTTGAATTTTTCGGGAACCTACGTTCCAACAATGGTATCAGAGCATATAATTTAAAAAATCACATTCTCAGGTTCTTTGTTTTATGATTCATTATCCTAACTGAACTTGAGCTTGGAATTTTCTCTCAATGGTGTTCTTTTTTATTTTTATTTTTTATTTTATACAATTGATATATTATTTTATGTTCTGGGTTAAAACTCTCATCTTGGTATTAGCATTTTATGGATAATCTTTTCTTAATTATTAACATTGGACATATTTTGGTACCTATGATCGGTTTTGGCGTTGTTATCGAATTTCATAAGTGTTGATTATTCCATGTAAAACCATTTACCTGAGATAAGTTTTTAAAAGATAAAAATTGCATCATGTGCTTTTCATCTTATTCTCGTTATCCATATAGTATATCTTGCTAGATTCTCAAAGAGATTAATCTAAAAACGCATGATTGGTGATATTAACTTTGTTCAGTGATAAATATTGTTGATATATATTTACATGTGTATAGTCATTGATTTGAGTTAAACTTGATGTTGTTTATTCATGATCTTAGCGTAGATTGTGTTAACACAAGCTTTTGATATTGAAAATAAAATTCCATATATGTTGATATCATAATTCTTACATTAGGATAAATATGATATATTATCCATATGTTTTTTATCTTCACTTGTGTTGATCTTATTTGATAGGATTCTAAGTTTAAATATTTTATCCCTTAGCATATCCTAATTCATTCATAGTTGATATTCATGTTATTACCCACATTTCACCATTGGATTTGTTGAACATATTTCATAGATACTTACCATGTCGCATCTTTAAATGTCTAGAAATTATGTTTACACCTTATGAGTTTCAATATTGATATGAAAATTGCTTTCTACCAACTTCTTATGCTTCATATTCTCATGAATCATTTGTTATTTGCATTATGTTTAGTACATAGTGAGTGTTCGCTCGTAAAACCTTGATCTTATGCGCATTTATATCTTATATCATATGATTTTATCTTATATTACACCTCTTGCGCTTATCAATTAGAATGTCCTTCATGTCTTAGGACTTGTGAACTCTAATCATCCCATATAGCTATGTTTCTTATACCAATTATCTTGTATCTCTTGGTTACTTCTTCTTTAACTTCAAAGAGAAATTTGCACCAAAGGGGATAAGACTTGACTAAGGAAGAAGAATTTGTGAAAAAAAATAAATTTAGTAATAAGGAAGGAAGAGAGGAAATTTGTAACATAGAAAATGCTAGAGCTATATTAGGAAGAGGTTTATATGTGATAAATACATTAGTGGGAGTTTTGTGACATATGTATTTGGCCATAATTTTGACTTTGACGCCTTATATATTATTATCATATAAGCATATCCTAGTTAAACTCCCATCTCAAATATATAGTGATATATATTAATTTCAATACTTAGATTATCTCTACTTAATTCACTTATCTAAATATTTATTCATCATGTTATCAATGATTCTAGTTCTTGATTATATTGTCTTTGTCTTTGTCCATTCAATGACAAAAGGGTAGAATGATTCTCCTTTCTCTGAAGGGAATGTTGACTATAAGACTCCTTCATATGGGGAATATTTCCTTGGAAGTAATTTTCTTAGGGGAGAGCCTTACTTGCGGTGGAGAAAAAACCCTATGGGAGAGATAGGATGATCAAGATTAGTATCATTATGATATTATGACTTAGTCTCTATTGAAATGAAGTGGTAATAGATAACTTATTGAATGAAGTGTATATATTAATTTTTATTGAGATATTAGATAAACTTTTATATGATCCTTAGTAATTAAATGAACCATGCTTACATTGATTATATCTTATATTCATTTAATTCTCTTGTCAATATTTGTGAATTGGAATCTTGATATCTTTGCTAGTGTCTTGACAGGAAAATGGGCTATAAGAGTTACGAATGGTTGTGTTATTTCTATCCTTTATGCTTTTGGTCGAGCGATTCGTGTCATAAGTTATAGATTTGATTCATTTATTTGTAATATTATATATATATGTTTTATCACATAATAGACAAAGGGGGATAGTGTAAGAGCACAAGTATTCTCAAATTGTCTATAGGATTGGATTGTCTTATCCCGTCCAAAACATATTCAGTCAGAGTCTAAGTTTTTCTGAAAAGATTCATATTCGAGAATAGAATATCGGGATTCTTAGTCTACATTAGAAAAGGTACCTCATACCATTACCAATGACGTTGTTTCTTTAGGATAAATGTAAGTGACTTAGTTTAATCGCCCTTGTTTTGAAATTACTTAAATTAGTTTTTCTTAAATTGGAAAATATGTGTGAACACTTGTGTGTGATTCGGTTTGGACAATTTAAACAAATACAGGATGCAATATACGTTTCTTATAGAAAAGATATTTTCATAAAAATTGCATTTTTATGTGTATATTTTAAGTATGAGTGTTATGGGTTATGAATAAACATACTTAGATTATTTGTCAAAATATTTTCATACTTTTTGATGGAAAATGATGGTTATACTTCCTCGGACAAAGACGCGACATGTCTTGCCATAATGAATAACTTATTTTCCTTAGTGAAGGTCTCTCACTAGTGCTTTCGTCAAAGTAAAAAATCATTGGACATAAATATGACCTAGGTTATTTGTAGTAGGTTCTCCCTAACAAGCAATTTCCTCATTGGAACGACATTTTGAAATCTAGCGCAAAACCCAATTTGCCCAAAAGATTTCACTGTAAAATGCGAAGATTCTCTTTTACAACCATATCTTTTGTTATTTTCAAGAATCAACCTATTTTGTATTGATAAGATTGTCTTAGAGAGTGTGAGTCCAAAAGTTTGAAATCACTTATTTAATCCATCTTCTTCTTCATCATAAT
Organism: Sambucus nigra; assembly: GCA_949130495.1. Classification (NCBI taxonomy): domain Eukaryota; kingdom Viridiplantae; phylum Streptophyta; class Magnoliopsida; order Dipsacales; family Adoxaceae; genus Sambucus; species Sambucus nigra. The sequence continues at coordinate 551,729,926 of OX422207.1, forward strand.
AAAGCTTGATATTTTTCAATAAAGGCTTTCATTTGTTTATCAAGCTAAAGAAATATGATTTTCTTAAGAGTAAAAACCTTCTTTGTATTTTTTATATATCCATTTTTATTATTATACTTCAAATTATTTTGAAGTTTGATTACTTCTCTGAAGACTTGAACAAAACATTTTGTAAAATCTATTCTTGAGAAACTTATAATTTTTTCATATATCGAAAAACTTTATGAGTTTATTTTTTATTAGTGAAACACTTTTTGAAACTTCCTCAACATTTAGGACTCTCACGTCATAAGAAGTTAGATTGGCGGTTTTCACTTGTTCCTTTGGAACACAAAATGTTTTCTTTAACTTTAAATAAGATATGAATATTTTTTGCAAATGCGTCATTATCATTGGAAGTTGACACCTGCGATGTGGTGAATGGTCAGAGAGCGATCTGTGCTTGCTCTTCCATCTAGAAGATGAAAAAACTATTTTCTGGAGGTCGTGCATTATTGAATCTAGGAGAGGTTCAATTTTGTATGTCGTTTCTCCCTTTTGTAAAACTTTACCTATATGGTGGAAGGTGTCATTTGGATCGAGATTTTTCCCGCTAGGGGTTTCCCCTTGTATTAATCATCATCACAAGTGAATGCTTTATTATTCTACATTATGATATATCTTATACAATTCTATGAATACATATTGTTAAGTTAAATCAACTTATAAATCACTATTTGTCACTTAGATGCTAGGATTAACTTTTGCTACAATTTGACTTAAAACAAACATAACTTTCATTTTGGTAATAATTTTTAATTTGGGTAGTCCCTTTCTACACACATATTCCTTCAAAGGGGATTTGGTGTACGAACAATATTTCACGTATATAAAATTATCATTCTAGTTAATGGGATTTTATTGGATTGCGTCTAGGAAGAATTTTATAGATGGACAAGTTGTCTGCAGCTATGGGGTAGTTGAATGACTCATACAAATAAGCATAATTCATACAATATTTATATAATTTCTTTTATTCATCCATGTGAGCCAATATTTGTCAAATTATAACGTAATTCTTTGACTTATTTATACTCTCTATTATTAAACGTGATAGCTCTTGTAATGCTAAGTTATAAGCCTCATTGTGGACATTATTTGTCTTATTTTTCACCGAGGTAAGGTTTAATTCCCCCTTCATTTGACTTTAATCCTAAAAGATATCGTGGATTTCCTTAAAAATATTTATTAACAAAATAACACTATAGCTCCATGGAGTTTCCTTATATTAAAGTTAACATAAAAATGTGAGATACAATTTTAAACACTTAATAGGTAAATCAATTGAATGGTGAATTATAAGAAAAGTAAATCACTAAATCAAATCTAATCTTCTCAACTTTCGAAATTTGTTCAAGATAACTAATTTGCTCCAAAGTTCTTTATAGTTGAAAAAAAAAAATTACTTGCATTAAATATAATAAAGACAATATCTTGTGTGGTCAGGAGACATCTATATAACCTCATAAAATGGAGTACTGCAATTAATTTTCCCATCTTTTAAGACTGTCCATGTGGCACATCAACAAAAACCTTATTGTTCCTATATATGCATCAATCCTCCAAACTTCTCTATTTCCACTCATTTAATTATCTTTTTTAAAAATCCATCAACTTGAAATATTCTTATTCTTAATTCCATTGCACTTTTTCCTATAAACCTTTTTTATTTCCACCCCTATTTGTATCTCCCCCATTCATCCCTAACCCTCTCTCCCTGTCCATTCATGTTACAACTCTTCCTCTGTTTTATTTCTCTGATGACACGGTTCCTCCCAACTCATTATTAGCTGACCAAAACTAAGTATAGTTGGTGCCGACATGTAAAAAATTGTGTTTAAAAAGTTGTACTCATAAGATATGTTAATTTATTGAAGATAAAAGGATGGTGGAATTTTTTTCTCAATGTTTTCTTCATCGGCATGTTATTCTTCTTGAACGAATGATCAAATAAAATAGGTAGTATTTTTATATTATGTTCTATGATGAATTGATTTATCCCCTTCTCTCTCCCCTAATTTCCCTAATTAGTTAACCTTAATAATGGATTTTCTTCTCTATCTCTCTTTCTCCCCCCCCCCCCCCCCCCCCCTTTATGTTAAAAATATGTGGTAGTAGAACTTTGAAGACAAGTCATGTGGTGGAATCAACTTTTTATTCACGCCTATCAATATTTCATCTTTTTCCAGACATGTGGTAGAATCAACATTTTATGCCCGCCCATCTATATTTTCTCTTTTCCCATATACCAATAAGGCACTATCTCTTTATATCACACATATTTCTTTGTTTTTGAAGTGTTGGAAAGTTTTGGGGCTTGAACTTTAAATAACATCTCCAAAGGTATTCACTTGTGATAATAATTTCTTTACAAAATGGGTTGTTACAGATTCTCATGTGTTGTTTCCTTGTTACTTCATAATTAGAATATAAATGTTTTAGCTTTAGTCTTTTTTATTGTCCATACATGTACATTTAAGATTATGTTTCTAATAGTTTATGTTATTTACAATTATTTTAACCAAAAATTATGTTCCCCTTTGGGTAATGCACAATAGATATTTGTTTATTTAAATTTATTTTTTGGCAAAAGACTACAAATAAATTTACTATTTATGATGCTAGAATATGTTCTTCTACGCATTCTTATCTATAACCAACAAGATAGAATCTCCTAACACAATGTAATACCCCGTAATTATATTGATTTTTATTTAAGGGATTAATTAAATTTAATGAGAATTAATTGGGAATTAATCCGGATATAAATACTAGCGAGATGTGAGTTGGTATTTGATTATGATGATAAAATTGAATATTTCATGAGTATAGAAAATATTCAAGTTGTTACGAGGCTGAAATACGACAATTTGGAAAAATAAGTTGGGACGCGCGTGTCAGTCGCGTCAGGAATGAATTTAATTAGATTAAAAAGTAATTTATATTTTTATCAATCGAATGGTCATTTTGAGTGCGCCAACGTGTCCGAAAGAGTCGAAATAGTCAGAAAACACTAGCCGGGGGTTTAGTTTGGGTCCCGGGCTATTTTTAGGCCAAATCGGCAACCTAGAAGAGTATTTTGGTAATTTTAAAAATAAGGCAATTAAAACCCACGAATTTTAGAGGTTATATTTATATTTTTAAATAGGCCACTAAGGTCATTACCAGGCAAAAAGCATTAGAAGTGGGCTATGGGAGTTAGAGAGGAGTTATCATAGAGTTCCAAATCAAAAAAACACCCAACACCATCATTTTTGGAAGAGATTGTGACCATAAAGAGGGAAGAATCAAACTTTAAACACCTGCAACACATCTGAAGGACGAATCTAAGGCAAGTGATTTGATATTTTTAAGTGCATTGAATATTTCTTCCATGTGTAGTGTAGAAAACTATTTATATCTTGGAAATTTTGATGAAGAACACCTAATGAAATTATTGTGAAACTTGTGGTTTTGGGTAGGAATTTGCATGTAGAATGATTATCGACGAATGCAATATACAAAACATAACTTTTGATGATCTGAAAATGGATTAATAAGGAGTCTTTTTATGAAATTAAATTATGGGTTCAAGTTCATAGGGTTTGGGACAAGAATTGGGAATTTATGACTTTGACATGTTAATTTGTAAGATTTGACCCCAAAAGTATGTAAAGGAATGATATAGAGTGACTAAAAATAGTCTACAAACATAAAAATGTAACTTGGATAGTCTTAGGGTGGATTTAGAGAAGAAAAGAATGAAAAAAAATAAATTTGGAGTTTTCTGGGCGAAGTCTGCCATCTCGTTAGAAGACCTGCCCAGGTCGTTCAAACGACCTCGTTCGAACGAGACTTCTAGGGAGATGACAGTACCCCTTCTAACGAGTTGGTAGTTCATTCAAAGTCATTCGTTCGAATGACACTCGTTCGAATGACCTCGTTCGAACGATATTTCTAACGAGTTGACAGAATGGCCTTTTAGGCCTGATTTGATTTCGAACCTCCAGAAGACTTATATAATTGAGTGTAATCCTTCCCTTGTTGATTTGTTGATATAGTTGTGAGATTGGAAGTACGCCGAGGATTAAAACTTAGAATTTTGTAGTAAACCGGATGATATTTATGGGTTAGGATATAAGTATCTAAAAATTCGACGTGAGGAGAGTTGATAACTTTAATGTATATGAATCGGGGACTTGTAAACATGAAACATGAAATGACGTTATAGAGATAAGAAATATACCCCTATTAATATTATGGGATACCTAAGATGTGCAAATTCTTGGTACACGTAGTTATTTGTGTATAACATACCTACCATACTTTCTATCATGGGAGGTCGGCGTTCGATCAGGGACATCTAATCTTTATGTGCCTACGGGGGGATTTAGATTGGTACCTCGAGGACATAGGTCAGAGAAGGACTTATTGAGAAGTTAATAAGTCTGCTGATAATGGGAGCGTAGGTATGTACGTGACCCTTGTGATGGGAACTATGTTCGCCTATTTTATGTGTGATTGTTGTTTATTGAAAGCGATTCCTGAGAGATTCGGAATACGTGGTCCTTATGTACGTGATGTACCGGGATTGAATAGTAAAGTATGTGTGCACCGCAGCTTAGTCTCGGGGTGTGAGTGTTGTATATTTATGATGAGAATAATATATTGCTAATTGAAATGAACTGTCATGTATAAATGTAAGTGTGAATAATAGCAACATTTTAGTTGAGTTAAAAATGGAAAATCTCTAGTGATTAGCATGACTAATATGGGAACTAAGAAGAAAAGTAAAACTCTCTGTTTAAATTAAGATGACAGGACTTAAATCGTGAATTGTATAGAAATGTTAGATTGTCTATTGGACTAGTTAGATATGGGAATAACTAGAACGGGTCCGGGTACGATAGGAGTGCATAATTAGTTGAGAGGTGAGGAACTCATGTTCGTGCACGCACTATCATGTACTTTATATTCACTGTTTAATTATATTAAACACTTGCTGTATTTTAAACTGTTTTCACAATCGGGCTCTGACCCGTTTTCTTTCAAATCTATTTTTGCAAAAACCTTTTTAGGTGCCCAGCCACAAGGACACTAAGAATTGGAGTTCTATTCCCGCGACGTGCAGTAGCTGCTGTGGAAGTTACAGGACCTCGATAGTAGATGCCTCCACTCTTTACCTTGACTCTATCTTACTTATCTGTAGGGAATGTCGCCCCTTTCCTTTCAGATACATCTTATTTACTCTTTTTTATTTCATATTTTGGGTTGTAATTAAAATAAGGATTCAGGCTTGTATTTGTTCATTTCAGTATTTGGATTGTTATGGGGTGTATTCCTCCAAATTTAGTTTATTACATTGTTATTTATTTGCGACTGTGAATGTGGTTGTGGTATCAGTATTTCATAATTTAAATGGATTATATGTTAATCGGATTTAATTAAAATTGATAACTCACTTTTTAAATATTAGGTGGCTAGTAATTATTAAAATGTTTTCGACAGTGGTGCTATGAACTGAACCAACTTGGAATTTTGTACTAATTTGAATAAAGGAGTAGCTACTCGGTATTTAATTAGTTGGGGTGTCACAGGTGGTATCAGAGCATCAAGTTCTAGTGTCCTTAGGATCTGTACGGCTTGTATGTTTCCGCTGAGATTTCTTTGATGTAGAGCCCTATATTTTAGGATTATTGTACTCTTTTGCGTATGTTTCGCTCTTCAGCTATTTTGAGATAATAACTGTGAACTTATAAGACTTTACTCTCATTTCAGATGCCTCCACGATGTGCATAGCGAGTTTCGAGGGATGCTCAGCCCGAGCCACAGCCTGCACCAGTCCAGGGCACCATGAATGCCACAGAGGTTGCTGTTATTGTAGCCCAAGCGGTGAATGCCGCCCTCGCAGTTGTACAACAGGAACCACCCCAGGTACCGGCAGCAGCGCCAGTTTAGGGTCATGCATTCCTGTCTTCTTGGGAATGTGTTCGGGATGATTTTCAAAAAGCACACCCTCCGGAGTTTGCAGGTAGCTACAATGTTATTGTGTCCAGCTAGTGGAAGAAGGACATTCAAAGACATTTGAGGATGTATGAGTGCACGGAGGTACATATATAGATACTGGATACTTTTAAGATAGTAGGATCAGCGTTGCAGCGATGGGAGTCCATTACCACCCCGGAGGAGAGAGATGTCCTTTCTATACAGGAGTTTTGGGTGAGGTTCGACCGCAAGTATTTTCCATCAACCGTTCACACTGAAATGAGGAGGAAGTTAATGAACCTCAAGCAGGAGGGGAGGACCGTGGCCGAGTATGAGGACAAATTCACTAATCTCGTGAACATCATTCCTGATGAGATTCCAACCGAGGAGAAGAAGATTCATAAGTTCATGGATGGATTGACTTGGAGGATCCGTCAGCACTTGTTGGGAAATCTCTCGTTGGCCACTTATTCTGATGTGGTTAACGCAACACTGCTTCACTACCAGGACCACCACTTTCACATGTCAGAGAGTAAGCGATCAAGAGAGTCCAGCCATCAGGGCAGGACAGGGGGAAATGGTGTCAGCGGGGCGCAATCTGCTCAGGGTCAGCATAGGCAGGGAGATCAGGGTTCCCAGCAGGGGGATTTTAAGAGGTTCAGATCTGGGGGTTTCAGAAATGGTCAGGGAGGTTTTTGTCAGGGCTAGCAAGGTCAGCATGGCCATCAGGGTCAGCAGGGCAAGCATGGCCAATAGAACTAGTTTCATCAGGGCCAGCACGACTAGGGGGGGAATAGCAACGACCACTAGTGCCGTGGGCAGTTGGTTCAGAGAGGGGGGAAATTTTTGGGGAAATGATTCATTTGTGGAAAGATTGGCCACAAGTTCCAGGAGTGTCCTGATAGGGGCAGGGCCCCACAGAAGCTACAGCAGGGTGCTCGACAGGAGCTCCAGAGACCTATGTTTCTTGCCGCTCTCCCAGAACCACCACAGATGCCATCTTTGCCACCCATCCCGGCAGTCCTAGTCCAGCAGGGACAACTTCAGTATGAGCGAGTTTATCAACTCCAGCATGCCGTAATCCCACAGGATCCACCTGCTATTGAGGGTATGTTCTCTATTCAGGGGACTATGGGGCGTATTTTATTTGATACGGTGGCCACACACTGTTTCATTGCCATGAGATTTGCACGCACTTTGGGGTTATTTGACACTGCAGAGAGCACGGTTACTTGTGTAGATTCACCGTTGAGTAGGGGTTCCGTGATTTCCCTTATTTGTAGGGTGTGGGTATAGAGATAGGGAGATTTACTTTACCCGCTGATATGCTAGTATTAGAGATGACTGAGTATGATGCGATTGTTGGTATGGATTGGCTAGTTGCGTACCGATCCATGATTGATTGTTTCAGTAGGAGTATTATTTTTGCCATTCCCGAGAAGGAGATGTTTTTAGTGGTGATGCCAATCCCCGAGGGAGGATCGTCCACACACTTGTATTATATAGAGGAGGATACCTCTAAGGAAGTGGTAATACCACTTGATTCGATTCCCGTTGTTAGTGAGTTCACTGATGTATTTCAGGATATACATGGATTACCTCCTAGTAGAGAGATAGATTTCGTTATTGATTTGACACCGGGCACTCGGCCAATTGCCCGCTCACCGTACCGTATGGCTCCAACGGAGATGAGAGAGCTAAGGGATCAAATAGAGCAGTTGTTGGGTCAGGGGTTTATTCGAAGGAGTACTTTGTCGTGGGGTGCCCCTGTGTTGTTCATAAAGAAGAGGGATGGATCGTTGAGATTATGTGTAGATTACCGGGAGTTGAATAAAGTCATGATACAGAATAAGTATCTATTTCCCCGAATCGATGACTTATTCGAGCAGTTGAAAGGAGCTTCCTTCTTCTCAAAGATTGACTTGCGATTGGGATACCATCAGTTGCGTATCAGGGAACAGGACGTCTCGAAGACTACTTTCTTGATGAGATATGGTTCCTACGAGTTTTGGGTTATGCCTTTTGGCTTGACCAACGCTCCAGACGTGTTTATGGACTTGATGAATAGGGTGTTCAGAGAGTTCCTAGATCAGTTTGTCATCGTCTTTATTGATGACATCCTGGTTTACTCCCAGAGAGAAGAGGAGCACGCCGAGCATTTGAGGCAGGTTTTGCAAATGCTACATCAGAACGAGCTTTATGCAAAGTACAAAAAATGTGGATTTTGGCTGAAGGAAGTTCAGTTTTTTAGGCATATCATTTCAGACTGGGGGATATCTGTTGATCCGGAAAGGTATCCGCGATGAGGGAGTGGGGACAGCCCACGACACCGACTGAGATTCATAGTTTCTTGGGCCTAGCAGGATACTACATGAGGTTTATTCGGGGTTTCTCAAAGATAGCGGGTCCTTTGACATATCTGACTGGCAAAGGTATGCCATACATCTGGAGCGATGCCTGTCAGTTGGCATTTGATGAGTTGAAGGACAAGTTGACCTCAGTGCCTGTGTTAGCATTGCCCAGACCGGGAGTTGAGTATCTAGTCTACACCGATGCGTCCTTACAAGGACTTGGAGGTGTGCTGCAGCAGGAGAGTCAGGTTATAGCTTATGCTTCCCGTAAGCTTAATCCTCACGAAAATAATTACCCCACCCATGACTTGGAGTTAGTAGCAGTCGTGTTCTCTCTTCGGATTTGGAGACACTATCTCCTGGGGGAGAAATTTTGATTATTCAGAGACCACAAGTCTCTACAATACCTCTTCACGCAGAAGGAACTGAATATGCATCAACGTCGGTGGCTTGAGTTTGTGAAGGATTATCAGTTTTATATCCAATATCACCTAGGGAAGGCTAACGTGGTAGCAGACGCATTGAGCCGTAGGCCAGTAGATGAGGTGGCCGAGGTGTGGCAAGCTAAGTGGAAGGAGTTGGGACACCAGGATGCAGTGGCCTAATCATTCATGTCTGTGATGACTTTTACACCTCAAATTGTCACGAAAGTGGTAAAGGCCCAGGAAAATGACTCGTTCTGTAAGGAGCAGATAGTTTGATTACTACCAGAGGGAGTCGAGTCCTATACCGTTAGTTTAGATGGGTATTACGCTTCAATGCAAGACTGGTCGTTTCGGAAGGGTAAGACTTGCGACACGAGGTAATGACAGAGTTGTACGGCTCACGGTACACCCTGGTGGGGATAAGATGTACCAAGATATGAGATGACAATACTGGTGGAGCTTGATGAAGAGAGATATCACCGTGTTCATTTCTAAATGTGCCACTTGTCAGCTAGTAAAGGTGGATCATCAGAGACCGACAGGACTTCTATAGCCGTTAGAGGTTCCTATGTGGATATGGGAGAGAATATCCATGGACTTTATCACGGGGTTACCTACGTCACAGAGGGGTCACGACTCCATATGGGTAATTGTGGATAGATTGACCAAAGTTTCTCATTTTCTACCCATAAGGACAGATTACACTACGGGACAATATGCCCAGATTTTCATTACAGAAATAGTGAGACTTCACAGTGTGCCTCTAAATATCGTGTCTGACCGAGATAAGATATTTGTTTCACGATTTTGGGAGAGTTTCCAGGAGGCCATGGGTATAGAGTTGCGGCTGAGTATGACATATCACCCACAGACTGATGGGCAAATAGATCCGACAAATTAGATGTTGGATGACATGTTGCGTGTGTGCATCCTAGATTTTGGAGGTGGTTGGGAGCAGTATCTTCCACTGGTAGAGTTTGCCTATAATAACTCCTACCAGTTCACCATTGGCATGGCTCCATTTGAGGCGTTGTATAGTAGACCTTGTCATTCCCCAGCATGTTGGTTAGAGGTTGGGGATAACAAACTCCTTGGGCCGAAAGTGATTCAGGACACTTCGACAAGGATAGAGATGATACGAAGCCATATTCGGGTATCTCAGGACTGGCAAAAGAGCTATGATGATGCCAATAGGTTCTTCATAGAATTAAAGGTGGGGGACCAGGTGTTACTCAGAGTATCTCCTATGAAGGGGATTATGCAATTTGGGAAGAAGCGGAAACTGGCACCAAGATACGTGGGGCCATTTCCTATCATCGAGCGAATTGGGCCAGTTGCGTATAGACTCGGGTTACCGGAGCACTTGCATAGAATTCATGATGTGTTCCATATTTCCTCTCTAAGGAAATATCTTAGGGACGATTTGGCCCATACTCACACTGCTTTAGAGGATATCGATCTTCAGCCCGATAGTTCCTACGAGGAGGGGATGATTGTTATTCTGGACCACAACGAGAGGAAATTGAGGTCGAAGATAGTACCGTTAGTACGCGTGTAGTGGCGGCATCATAATGTCGAGGAGTCCACATGGGAGCGCGAGGATGAGATGCGCGAGATTTATCCAGAGTTATTTTTACCAGTTACTATTTAGTTCTGAATTTCGGGATGAAATTCTATTATTAGGGGGAAGTATGTAATACCCCATAATTTTATTGATTTTTATTTAAGGGATTAATTAAATTAAATGAGAATTAATTGGGAATTAATCCGGATATAAATACTAGCGAAATGTGAGTTGGTATTTGATTATGATGTTAAAATTGAATATTTCATGAGTATTGAAAATATTAAAGTTGTCGCGAGGCTGAAATACGACAATTTGGAAAATTAAGTTGGGACGCGCGTGTCAGTCGCGTCAGGAATGAATTTAATTAGATTAAAAAGTAATTTTCATTTTTATCAACCGAATGGTCATTATGAGTGCGCCAACGTGTCCGAAAGAGTCGAAATAGTCAGAAAACACTAGCCGGGGGTTTAGTTTGGGTCCCGGGGCATTTTTAGGCCAAACCGACAACCTAGAAGGGTATTTTGGTAATTTTAAAAATAAGAAAATTAAAATCCACGAATTTTAGAGGTTATATTTATATTTTTAAAGAGGCCACAAAGGCCATTACCACCCAAAAAGCATTAGAAGTGGGATACGGGAGTTAGAGAGTAGTTATCATAGAGTTCCAAACCAAAAAAACACCCAACACCATCATTTTTGGAAGAGATTGTGACCATAAAGAGGGAAGAATCAACCTTGAAACACCGACAACACATCTGAATAACGAATCTAAGGCAAGTGATTTGATATTTTTAAGTTTATTGAATATTTCTTCCATGTGTAGTGTAGAAAACTGTTTATGTCTTGAAAATTTTGATGAAGAACACCCAATGGAATTATTGTGAAACTTGTGGCTTTGGGTAGGAATTTGCATGTAGAATGATTATGGACGAATTCAATATACAAAACATAACTTTTGATGATCTGAAAACGGATTAATAAGGAGTCTTTTCATGAAATTAAATTATGGGTTCAAGTTTATAGGGTTTGGGACAAGAATTGGGAATTTATGACTTTGGCATGTTAATTTGTAAGATTTGACCCCAAAAGTATGTAAAGGAATGATCTAGAGTGACTAAAAATAGTTTACAAACATAAAAACGTAACTTGGATAGTCTTAGGTAGATTTAGAGAAGAGAAGAATGAAGAAAAACAAATTTGGATATTTCTGGGCGAAGTCTTCCATCTCGTTAGAAGACCTGCCCAGGTCGTTCGAACAACCTCGTTCAAACGAGACTTATAACGAAAAGATAGTACCCCTTCTAATGAGTTGGTATTTCGTTCGAAGCCATTCGTTCGAACGACACTCGTTCGAACGACACTCGTTCGAACGACCTCGTTCGAACGAGATTTTTAACGAGTTGACAGAATGGCCTTTTAGGCCTGATTTGATTTCGAACCTCCGAAAGACTTATATAATTGAGTGTAATCCTTCCCTTATTGATTTCTGGATATAGTTGTGAGATTGGAAGTACGTTGAGGATTAAAACTTAGAATTTTGTAGTAAACCAGATGATATTTATGGGTTAGGATATAAGTATCTAAAACTTCGACGTGGGGAGAGTTGATAACTTTAATGTATATGAATCAGGGACTTCTAAACGTGTAACATGAAATGACGGTATGGAGATAAGAAATATACCCCTATTAATATTATGGGATACCTAAGATGTGCAAATTCTTGGTATATGTAGTTATTTGTGTATAACATACCTACCATACTTACTATCACGGGAGGTCGGCGTTCAATCAGGGCCATCTAATCTTTGTGTGCCTATGGGGGGATTTAGATTGGTACCTCGAGGACATAGGTCAGAGAAGGACTTATTGAGAAGTTAATAAGTCTGTTGATAATGGGAGCGTAGGTATGTAGGTGACCCTTGTGATGTGAACTATGTTCGCCTCCATTATGTGTGATTGATTTTTATTGAAAGCGATTCCTGAGAGATTCGAAATACGTGGTCCTTATGTACGTGATGTACCGGGATTGGATAGCAGAGTATTTGTGCACCGCAGCTTAGTCTCGGGGTGCCAGTACTGTATATTTATGATGAGAATAATATACTGCTAATTGAAATGAAATGTCATGTATAAATGTAAGTGTGAATAATAGCAACATTTTAATTGAGTTAAAAATGGAAAATCTCTAGTGATTAGCATAACTAATATGGGAACTAAGAAGAAAAGTAAAACTCTCTGTTTAAATTAAGATAACGGGACTTAAATCGTGAATCGTATAGAAATGTTAGATTGTCTATTGGACTAGTTAGATATGGGAATAACTAGAACGGGTACGGGTACGATAGGAGTGCATAATTAGTTGAGAGGTGAGGAACTCATGTTCGTGCACGCACTATCATGTACTTTATATTCACTGTTTAATTATATTAAACACTAGTTGTATTTTAAACTATTTTCACAATCGGTCTCTGACCCGTTTGCTTTCAAATCTATTTTTGCAAAAACCTTTTTTAGGTGCCCAGCCACAAGGACACCAAGCATAGGAGTTCTATTCCCGCGACGTGCTATAGCTGTTGTGGAAGTTACAGGACCTCGATAGTAGATGCCTCCACTCTCTACCTTGACTCTAGCCTACTTATCTGTAGGGCATGTCGCCCTTTTCCTTTGAGAGACATCTTATTTACTCTGTTTTTACTTCATATTTTGGGTTGTAAATAAAATAAGGATTCAGGCTTGTATTTGTTCATTTCAGTATTTGGATTGTTGTGAGGTGTATTCCTCCAAATTTAGTTTATTACATCGTTATTTATTTGCGACTGTGAATGTGGTTATGGTATCAGTATTTCATAATTTAAATGGATTGTATGTTAATCGGATTTAATTAAAATTGACAACTCACTTTTTAAATATTAGGTGGCTAGTAATTATTAAAATGTTTTCGGCAGTGGTGCTATGAACTGAACCAACTTGGCATTTTGTATTAATTTGAATAAAGGAGTAGCTACCTGGTATTTAATTAGTCGGGGTGTCACACACAACTCTCCCCCCCAACTCTCTCTCTCTCTCTCTCTCTCTCTCTCTCTCTCTCTCTCTCTATATATATATATATATATATATATATATATATATAGTATATGTAGTTTTGTCTTTTCCTAGATGAATGCATACAAAATTGTGTTTAATTATATTTTTTTGTTTGTTAACTCATCACAACAAACTAAGAGGAAACCATAGGATTCTCAATGTTTCTATAGGTTACAAAGAGACATGATCAAGAATTTAAGAATGTAACATTTTGTAAGAGGATAAGTAATTTACTTTGTAACATTTGGAAAGAAAGAAAGACTCTAGCTTTAATGGACACAATTTTCATAGGGATTAAAGAATATTTCTTTCAATAAAAGAAAGTTTGCCAATAAACTTTTTTCAGTAAAATAGAATTTATTCCATCCTCTTCATTTATACTCGTATTTTTTTTATTAAACATCAATTTCACTTATAATTTTTTAATATACCAAAAATAATTTTGTTTCGTGAATTTTTTATTACATTGTAAAATACCCACGCATCATGCGGGTTGATAATTATCCTTTTTTTTTAAATTAAAAAAGTCCTCATTTTAATTAAACTATGAGTGCTAACGGTCTTTTACGACCTCGAACTACTCCAATACATATGTATAATTAATTATCTTGCCATATACCTATAGCACATTGAAATTTCTCTTCTCTGGTGATAACCGATTATTTAAATGCAATGGTTGTCTTTCTACATATGGATTCTTCTTAGTAATTAATTAATTACTTAATTAATAATGGATTAGTTTGGTTTTTATAAGAAAAAGTTTTGCCCGTTTAGAGATTCACCCCTAGAAACTATTTCAACATGGAAACAATTTTGGAAAAGGTTATTAATTGAGTAACTTTGATTGTTAAATTGTTAGTAAGTTAATAAATTGTCCTTAATAACATTTAAAAAACAAAAAATAATAAAGAAACAACATATGTTCTCTCTTTCCCTTGTGCATGTGAGTGTTGGTGATAGTGTGTTCAATAAAAGTGTACAAGTAAATGGACATGTGTAAAGTGCATAAGCGTGTAAGTATTGTAAGGACATTTTTGTCCATTATCATTATGTACGTCGTACGTCGTTACACCGATGAAGAAACTCAAGATCGCATCTACGTCAATGGATTCGAATATCCAAAATCATCTTCAAACATGGAATTTGGTATCTGCATAACCGGACCGGTCCACCCATTTCAAAAAAGAATCGATCTGCCTCCGGACTGGTCCGCCTAAAGTCAAACTGATCTGCTATTGCTTCAAACCAGTAAACCCCGGATCGATTGCAAATCGAAGAGGCCCTATTCAAAAAAGAACCGATCCGAGGTCGGACCGATCCGCCTCCAAGCCGGACCGATCCGACTGAGATAAAATCAAACAAATCGTGTTGAGATTTTTTTGGCCCAGGTTTGCTTATTTAAACCAACTTCGGGAATTTTTTTTTGTAAGACTTTCATAGATGAATTTTAGAGTCCTAAATACTCTAAGTCTTCACCTTTTTGAGTCCCAAGACTCATGTTTTGATTCACACAACTTTGTCAAATCTTTGTGAATCACTTTGTAACCCAAGAACACAACCTTGTGTTTGTTCAACCCTTATGGAGAATACCGTCCTTCTTCTTCATTGCTGCCCTCCTAGAAAGGGAACGTTCCAGCCGCCGACTACAGAACTGACACCCGCAAGTATTTCTGTGTCACTGTATTTTTACTGTAATCCGTGTAACCGTTCCTTACAAAATTATAGTGAAAATAAAAGGTTTTGCCCCTTTTGGGGATTTTTCAACACATGTGTGTGTTTGAATGTTGTTGCATGTTTTATCATCTTATTCAATCACACCTAAATGCATGTTTAGGACTTAATTGATAAAAACTGTGTTTAATTAAATAATATCTCTATTTGAACGCATGCGCACTCCCCTCAAATTGGTACCAGATACACAACTTTATCGTGTAATTTTCTGCAAAATTTTTCTAAGATATCAATTTTCTGAAAAATTGATTTTTTGAAAACGAGTGTGTTCATAATGGAGAAATTATATAATAAAATTCTCGTTTTTGACGGGACAAACTATGCATACTGGAATGCCCGCATGAGATCTGCATTAAAAGCCATTGATGAATGCGTCTGGATTTTGGTTGAAAGAGGGTGGACTTCTCCCTCCGTCACTGTTAATAACGTGATTAGTTTAAAACATGCCACTACATGGACTGAAGAATAATTTAAATGGTCATATTTTAATTCTGAGGGTTTAAGTGCTATTTTTGGGTCTGTCACTCCTGATGAGTTCAAACGCATAATGACGTGCACCACGTCAAAAGAGGCCTGGGATGTTTTGTAACTTACCCATGAAGGAACTAATGATGTGAAAGAGTCTAAACTGCAAAATTTAACAACTCAATTTGAAACAATCACCATGCTTGAATCTGAATGTTTTGATGAATTTTATGCTAGACTGTCTGATATTGTTAGCACTAGCTTTAATCTTGGTGAGCACATTCCTAATGCTATAGTTGTTAAAAAGATTCTTAGATTATTGCCTAAGCGTTTTATCCCCAAAGTCACTGTGTTAAATTCTATGGGTAATTTAAATACGCTAAAATTGGAAGAACTTGTAGGACACTTGCAAAAGTATGAAATTGATATGTTTCCAAAATTTGTCAAGTCCAAAGATAAGGGAATTGCACTTAATACACAGGAGAGAAAGAGTAAGGGGTCGGCAAGAAAGAGGGAGTCATCTAGAAAAATAGAGATTGATACGTCAGATTCTGAGTATGATTTTGACTTAGATGATTTGGCCCTTTTTGCTAAAAATTTCAAAAGAATTCTCAAATTCAAGAAAAATGGTAATTTTAAAGATAAAAAGAATTTTGAGAAAAATAAGTTTGAAAAGAAAAATGAAAAAGTTTTTTAAGATCCTCCTAAGAAAGAAAGTGAGAGATGCTTTGAGTGCAACGGTAGAGCTTTTGAGTGTGCTACTAGGCTGAATAGAGAAAAGGACAAAGCTGTCATTAATGCTACCCTTAGTGACGACAGTGAGGTCGAGTTAGTGGACTCGAGAGATGAGTCACCGCATGAGTGTAACTTCACCGCATTCATGGCTAGTCATGTGAGCACTTATAGTATTCCTCACGACGATGAAAATGCTGCATCACAGGGACACCTCGACAGTGAGAGCATTGTGAGTGAGGGGGAGGATGACACAAGTGAAAGCGAGAGTGATCTTCAACGCGCCTACATCGAGCTTTATTCTGAGTCTTTTGAGACCAAAAAATGTAACAAAGCTTTAGTTCTTAGAATCACCGCTTTAGAGAAAGTTAAGATTATTTGGAGAGAGAGAAAGTTTTTGTGAGAAAGAAAAAGAGATAAAGGAAAACCTTGAGAAAATAAGATGTTTTGAGTGTGATGGGACAGGGCACAAGAAATTTGAGTGTCCCACCAGACTTAGGAGAGAGGGAAAGAAAGTTGCCATGCTCGCTACCCTAAGCGATAGTGAGGATGAGAAGGGTGATGAAAGTGTGATCTAAAAAGCCATAGAATTCTAAGTCTTGAGATTTGTGAGTTGATGGAAGAGAATGTTGAGCTAAAAAGGGAAAAATGTGACTTGACCAACACGTTGTCTAGTCTGACGACACGTGTATTCCATCTTGAGGATGATCTCATACAAACACGGGAGGTCCAAGTCTCATTAGAGAATGCATCTGAGAAGGTTGATAAGATGGTTCCCTATCCCAGTTTGAAAAATGGTGAGAATGTTGGAAAAGGTCATGACGGTGCATTTTCTACTTCTAATGCACTCGAGACTATCTCCACTTTGGTGAGTGATTCTCATGGGTGTCCGTCTAGGATAGTTCATCCCAAATTTTTTGATAAATTAGTTCCTAGACCAGTTTATGTTTGCTTCCACTTCAAGATACGAGGACATCTTAGGGAGTTTTGTTCTAAGTTGGGTTTTGTGTCACATCATTCCACTTCACACATTCATGCACACACACCCACTCTTGATACCTTGCTTGCACATAATGATAGAGAGATTTCACACATTCGCAAGCAAGTGAAGTTTTTTATCAAGACCCCACATGATCTTTTGGAGTTGGTCCAAAAGATGTCACCATCTTTGGAAAACTCCACTGCTCTTCCCGGTTGAGATCTTGACATCTTTTCTAGCATAAGGTGGTTTTCATGATGTCTCTTTTGCCTATTACTAGCATGTACCATTAATTTGTAGTATTTATTTTTTTTAAAATCCAAAAAGATTTTCGTTTTATAAAAATTTTAGAAAAGCACAAAAAGATTTTTGTATTTTATTGGAACCTTTTATGGATGAGCATTTAAGATAGCCGAGTCACAATTTCATTCCATTTTTCATGTGAATGTTTAATAGAGATTTGAGACGCTACATCATTTCATCCATGTGCTTTACATTGTTTGGAGTCTTTGAAATGTGAGTAGTGATATCTTTCTAGATGTATGACTCATATCTGCTTTATTGCACACATGCACAACTATATTTGATTATTGTACTTGTCTATCACATAATGGCTTGAGTGTTTTCATCTCAATTTTGTCTATAGAACTAACAATATGTGATAAAACTTGACAAGATTGGAATGCATGCAAAAATCATTTTGGTGAGACTGTGTGTTTATTTAAACAATGGGGAAGGGCTGCGAAAGGTTCATTTAACCTATGCGAATTCTAAGCCACCGTTAAAAAGGACAAAAAAATTGAGGAATTTTATTATCCGGGGTCCAAAGAGGTTAAAAGAGCCCAAAAACATTAAAGGCAATGAAAAGAAATATATGCCAAATATGGGCCATTAGGTTTCTCCATCAATTCTCCAAAGTTTGAGAATTTAGAACACCTCTATTCAATCTATAAATCTGAGGGAGTTTGGTTGGAGAATATAAACGGGTTTGCACTTCCTTGAAAGTCCTGAAAAACATGCAATAGTTTTGGACGTTATTGGTGTGGAAATCACTTTGAGCTTTGATTTGTTGATTTGATTAAGTCAATGTCTCATATTACCACCTTTTTACACCAAAGGAAGATTTTGAGTTCATTCGTTAGTAGTATCCGATATTCATCGTGCACATATGTCATGTTTGTATGCATTGATTTTCCTATCGAATTTGATCACACACCTTCCTTTACGCTATCATCGACTTGGTTGTTTTTGTGTTCATTCATGGTGTGACTTCTTATAGTTCGTATGAAAAAAATTTAAAAATTCAAAAATAGAAGTTTCTTTTCTTGTGACACCTCGATTTTGCTGGTTTGATTTAGTCTTCTCTTTTGTCTATTTAAGGACATCATAAAAAGGGGGAGAAAGAATTATCATATGGGGAAGCTTTGAAGTTTGAGGATCTATTTTAAATTGGTATCTATGTTTATCTCATTTCAAACTCAAACTCGATACGTCACTTGGTATTTTGCTATTTCTCATGTGTGTAGGTATAAAGATTGATGATCATATATTGCACACCCTGATGAGAAAAGCTTTGATAAGTTTTGAAGATTTGAAGAGAAAACGATGAAGACTTATTCATTTGTACCTTTCCAGTTTTGGGTTCATGGAACGGTAGATTTTTATAGGCAATTTGATATTTGATAATTTGGATTTTTTATGTATGTACCGGCATAGACATAGGGGGAGATTTGTAAGGACATTTTTGTCCATTATCATTATGTATGTCATACACCATTACATCGATGAAGAAACTCAAGATTGCATCTACGTCAAAGGATTAGAATTTAAAAAATCATCTTCAAACTTGGAATTTGGTTTCTGTATAACCGGATCGGTCCGCCCATTTAAAAAAGAACCGATCCGCCTCCGGACCGATCCACCTCAAGTCAGATCGATCCGCTATTGCTTCGAACCAGTAAACCCCGGATCGATTGCAAACCAAAGAGGCCCTGTTAAAAAAAGAACCAATCCGAGGTCAGACCGATCTGCCTCCAAGCCAGACCGATCCGCCTGAGATAAAATCAAACAGATCATGTTGAGATTTTTTCGGCCCAGGTTTTCTTAATTAAACCAACTTCGGGGATTTCTTTTAAAAGACTTTCATAGACGATTTTAAGAGTCCTAAATACTCTAAGTCTTTACCTTTTTGAGTCCCAAGACTCATGTTTTGATTCACACAACTTTGTCAAATCTTTATGAATCACTTTGTAACCCAAGAACACAACCTTGTGTTTGTTCAACCCTTGTGGAGAAGCCAATCCTTCTTCTTCATTGCTGCCATCCTGGAAAGGGAAAGTTCCAGTCGTCGACTATAGAACCGACACCCGCGGGTATTTCTGTGTGACTGTATTTTTACTATAATCCGTGTAACCGTTCCTTACAAAATTATAGTGAAAATAAAAGGTTTTGCCCCTTTGGGGGATTTTTCCTAACATGTGTGTGTTTGAATGTTCTTGCATGTCTCATCATCTTATTCAATCACACCTAGAAGCATGTTTAGGACTTAATTGATAAAAATTGTGTTTTATTAAACAATATCTCTATTTGAATGCATGCGCACTCTCCTCAAGTATCTTAATGTGTTTGTGTGTGTGTGCGTGTGCGTGCGTGCATGTGTGTGTTTGTTTTACTGA